>CM039677.1:191394570-193990121 GCA_022496015.1 Hordeum marinum
GATCCCAGACCGTGAAGAAATCCCTCCCTGCTGATGGGAAGACTCATGCGCTTCAGTTGTGTGGGGGTTTAGGACTTCAGAAAAGAGCCTGTAGTTCTTTCCCTGCCATGACTTTTCCTGAGTCTATTGGAGGCTGGCAGTCGACTTGGTTCTACTACAAAGACATAGCATCACCCAACATGTGGACTGGCCTTCCCCCCTATACACCTGACCGTCTAGCTGTACCCAAGTCTCTGAGGATGACCAAAGAGGAACATGTCCAAGTGGGAATCTTAGTTGAAGCTGTGGTGCAACTGATTCGGGGTGGAGTGACTGGCATGGATCTGTTGGAAACATTTCTCAGTCGACGTATTCAGCCACTCCAAGCCAGAGATCACACCATGTGGCACTATGTGGGCCCTGAGGACTCGAACAGGGTGCACCCAGAAGAGGTTCCGCAAAAACTATCGAGCAGTGGCTTCGCAGCATCACTGGAGCATGCGACAACCCTTTGGGAGCCAAGAGGATTCGACCTTACTTGTCCAAAAACCCGCCGAAGAATCTGGTGAGTTGCACGGTGTCGACTGATGTACTTGTACAGTCGAGCGATATATTGACTTATGAATTGACTTCTTTACTTGAATCATGCAGGAGTGGATGCACATGCATTCACCCGTTCCTAACGGGAACCACGTTGATCATGGAGTTGTTAGTGAAGGCGGCAGCTTGGACGGTGACAGTTCAGAAGACTCCGAGGATGAGTACGAAAACTCGGACAAGAACGAGCCAAGAGTCGAGCCACCTCTTCACACCGAACACCGCACCAAGGCTCGCCAAGATCCTTCGGCTGCTGAGGACAAGGCTACGAGCCCAAGCGAGAAGAACCCGAAGTGGAGCCGCCCCTCGATTGTCGAGTCGACCAAACGATCGGCGAAGCAACCCAAAGTGACCGTGGCCAAACCTCACAAAGCCTTGCCTCGCATGAAGATGGTCGTGCATGTTGTATCCATGTGAGTGTTTACTTTCAAATTCTTTCCGTCAATTGTGACTTTGCGTTGTTTCTAACCGAGCGTTGTTTGACCCATCAGAGCTGCTACTTCTGTAACATCTCCTCATCAAGACGGAGGGGAAGCGATGGACATTGACACTGCTGACGCTGCAACTTCTCACAGAGGTTAACAAGTCTTCGATTCGTTCGAATGAGACTCATCACTTGCAACAGTTAACACTGTCGATTGATGTTGTAGAGGTCATCCAGCTGGAAGACGACAAGGAACACCCAGACGCCTCGCGCGCTCGCACTCAAAGACCTTCATCACTACAGACGCTTCAGCGGTCGACTGCAGAGTCCTCCCAGGGGATGGACGACTCGACACGAATTAGAGCTGATCCTGCAGTACCTCTGTCGAGTGCTCTCCAGCTGTCTCGACCATCGTGACATCAACTTCAACCGGACCTGCTCAGATTGCTTCAGCTGCCCCAGCTACTATGCTAATCCTGCCCATGACGGCTTTCCCTCTGCATCGCGTCTTGGAAGATCAGACCGGAGCTGAGAAGGAGGCTATGATTCAGGCAGAGCAGATGATGTTGCGAACCAAAGAGGCGTACGAGGCCAGCAAGCTGGCTTACGATGCCAGCACGACCCTCCGCACCAATGTTCGAGTAAGTTCGATTGTAAGTACATTTCTGATTGAATTCCTGTCTTTTCTTGACCGTACACCCACTGGGTGTTTACTTTCCACCCCATAGAGTGTTTTGAAATTTCCCCACTCGAATAGATCGATTCTTAATCGAGTAGGTTTTGGATCAGTGGGGGCACTCTGAGTGCACCCACTGGGTGTAGTCCCCGAGACCGCTGCCGAGTGCTTGCCTCGGCAGGGGTCTTAGAGTCTGTCGTATTCTTGATACGTTTGCTCTTGGTCGCACCACTCTACAACTATGTCATAGGTTTCATGGATATCCTTGATAAACCATGATATGACGCTACATAAGGATGGACTGCACTTATAGAGTGGGCAGGGGCGTGTCACTCAACATATCGAGTGACAGATATTCCAATGATGGATGTTTTCCACCACTCGACTGATCGAGAATCGGTAGATCCAGTGGGGGCACGCTAAGTGCACCCACTGGGTGTAGTCCCCGAGACTGCTGTCGAGTGCTTGCACTGGCAGGGGTCTTAGAGTTTGTTAATGCGGGATACATTTTGCCTTTCATCACACCACTCCGAAGCTACCTTGTAGGTTTCACGGATATCATTGATAAACCATGATATGACGCTACATAAGGATAGATTGAAATTAAGAGAGCGGGGAGGCGCGCCACTCGACGGGTTGAGTGACGGATGAATGTTCCAACAGGCTGACCTTGTCAAACGTTCCAGTAAATAGTGGGGGCATGCTAATTTCACCCGGTAGGTGTAGTCCCCGAGGCTACTGCTAATCGCAAACGATAAGCAGTAGTCTTGAAAACTTGAATCGGGATTTCTGTCGTAAGCGTAGTACTGGAGGCACTTAACATGCCGAGTGCGTATTTTTTTCCGATGAGTTACTCGATAGGTCAAGTGTTAACCGTCTTAGTGGGGGCACTCTAAGTGCACCCACTAGGTGTAGTCCCCGAGACAGTCATCGAGTGCTTGCACCGGCGAGGGTCTTAATAGAGACTGCTTTGAATTTGTTTATGGCATGTGGAGCGCCAGAGCAACTCGACATGTCGAGTGGACTTTTGTTTGAATTGTTCTTCCCCTGGACATGGGCTTCATGGACATCATAGGTCAACCATTATATGACGCTGTTCAAGGATAGTAAGGCAGGCATTCGACGGTATTCATAGCCCAGTCGACCATCCTTGGTATTACTTGTCGATTGAATTTCTTTCTTTTGTTGGTTTAGAGGGCTTGCGAACTTGGAACATAGTATAAGGATCTTGAGGATGAAAGGAGCCGACTGCGCGTGGATCTGGAAGCCTCCAACAATGCTCTGGAGCGAGCACAGGCTGAGATGAAGTCTTTGGGAGGTAACTACCGTCGACTCTTTGCATTCCCATCTTCACTTTTCATGCTTTGAATCGACTGCTCGCACTTGAACAGACGTGCGCAATGAAAATCGTCGACTCCAAGCGCGACTCAACGATATTGTTTCTTTAGATTCCATGAAGAAGGCACTGGAGGACAAGTACAAGGCACTCGCCGACGCCCAACGTGTGGCCAAGGATAAAACCAAGACTGCAGATCGGAAGCTGGCGGCCGCCAAGAAGCTGGAGGAGGAGAATGCAAAGCTGAAGCAAGAGTGCATGGACCTCGTCAAAAGGGCTGAGCAGCTGAACAAAAGGAGCAATGGCCTGGAGAAGCATTTGGGCCAATTCTCGAGGAAGATGTACATCATGCTCGACGATGAGTGTCTCTTGTCAACTAAACTTTGTAAAATTCATGAAGATCGTACCTCACCGATTCTCCTCCCATTCCTTCTCTTCAATAGAATTCTACTAAGACTTCGAAAAGGAGATAGAGGAGATTGAGCCCAACCAACATCCCACCAAGTCTCATGTCCTAGACGTGGTGGTCATGAACATGCTCAGACTCAATTTCCGGCTCCAGTGCATTCAGGCATATCTTGTTTGACTGAAATCTGCAATGGAGAGGATTGATAAGGAGCTATGGCTCGAGGACACTCTTCAGCTCGACCTCAACTCCATAGTGACCCGTCTGAACGACCTTCCAAGTCGAGTGCAAGCTTGGAAGAAGTCTACTGCTCGCTGCGGGGCCGATGTGGCACTATCACTTGTCAGGGTCCATTGTAGAGACGTGAGGAAGGAGAAGCTGAAGGAGCTCCGAGTGGTTAACAGAAAGAAGCTTCAGTTCAAGGACTTCATGGAGACCTTCATCGATCCAGCTACCAGCATCGCAGATGGCATCAACTTGGACACTTTTGTCAAGCTAGCCAGCCCGTCCGATGATTTAAAAACTTGACCTTAGGAAGAAACACTTTTATTTGCCTCGATATGCCGAGTGAAACTGTATCCCTTAAAACTTCATTCACGCCTTAGGCCCGAGAACTTTTTCTTTCTCGCAAAACTTTTATCTGCGATTAACCCTTTGGGTTTATCTGTATTTGCCTTTCAATCGTTTGTTCGACTGAGTTTGTTTTTAGGCTTAGGCAAAAACATGTTCGCAGCCAACTTCCCGAGTGTGAGGATTGCTCAACACTCGTAATATTTTTGACCCTAGACGAAGATTTATTCGTGGCTAGGGAGTCGAGTGGATTTATTACAATCCACTCGGCGGGGTATTTAACTTAGGCGAAAACATGTTCGCATCCAAGCCACCGAGTGTGTGGATTGATCAACACTCGGAATATTTTTGACCCTAGGCGAACATTTATTAGCGGCTAGGGAGTCGAGTGGATGTATTACAATCCACTCGGCAAGGTATTTAACTTAGGCGAAAGCATGTTCGTAGCTAAGCCCCCGTGTGTGAGGATTTCTCACCACTCAGAGTATTTTTGAATCTAAGCGAAGACGGATTCGCAAATGGGTCATCGAGTGAATGGACTTCTATCCACCCGACAGGGTTTTTAACTTAGGCGAAAGCATGTTCTCAGCTAAGCCCCCGAGTGTGAGGATTGCTCACAACTCGGAGTATTTTTGAACCTAAGCAAAGACGGATTCGCAAATAGGTCGTCGAGTGAATGGACTGCTATCCACCCGACAGGGCTTTTAACTTAGGCGAAAGCATGTTCGCAGCTAAATCCCCGAGTGTGAGGATTACTCACCACTTGGAATATTTTTGAACCTAAGTGAAGACGGATTCGCAAAGAGGTCATCGAGTGAATGGACTGTTATCCAGCCGATATGGTTTTTAACTTAGGAGAAAACATGTTCGCAACTAAGCCCCCGAGTGTGAGGAGTGCTCACTACTCGGAGTATTCTCAAGAGTGATGTTGTATGATCAGACTCGACAACATATATTGCAGAAATTTGAATTGCATAGATGAAGTATTCTCATTACATCAGAAGATTCTTCTGTCTCTAAGTATAAAAACGCCGGAGTAGATCTGCATTCCAGGCTTGTGGCTCATCTATCCACTTCATGAGATTGTACAGATGATAAGCTCTGTTGTTCAGCACTTTAGTGATGACGAAAAGACCTTCCCATGCAGGAGCAAGCTTGTGAGGTTGATGTTGATTCACTCGGAGCACCGAGTCTCCCTCATGAAATGATCGACTCTTGACATTCTTCACATGGAAGGGTCGTAGATCCTACTGATAAACAGTAGTCCGGATCAAAGCCATCTCTCGTTCTTCCTCCAGGAGATCAACACCATCCAGCCTAGCCTGTTCGGCTTCAGCCACAGAATAAAGTTCCACTCGAGGAGAATTGTGAAACAAGTCACTCGGCGAGACAACTTCAGCACCATAGGCTGGGAAAAAAGGAGTCCCTCCAGTCGACCAATTTGGTGTAGTTCTCAGGCCCCATAACACAGACGGCAGCTTAGTTACCCAGGCACCAGTGGCATGATCCAAGTCGCGCATGAGACGAGGCTTCAGACCTTGCAAGATGAGGCCATTGGCTCTCTCGATTTGTCCATTGGTTTGCGGGTGAGCGACAGATGCATAATCCACCCAAGTACCCTGAGATGTGCATAAATTTCTGAACTCTTCTGAGTCAAAGTTGGTGTCGTTATCTATGATAATGCTCTGAGGAACGACGTATCAGAATATTATCTCTCTCATGAATGTAACTGTCGTACGGGAGTGCAATTTCTTGATGGGCTTGGCTTGTATCCACTTGGTAAACTTGTTGACTGCAACCAGCAAATGAGTGAAACCACATTTTCCGGTCCGAAGGGGACCAACCATGTCGAGTCCCCAAACAGCAAATGGCCAGGCAAGGGGAATTGTCTTCAGAGCAGAGTCCGGCTTGTGTGACAAGTTTGCATAGAACTGGCATCCATCATAGCGATCGATGATGTCTTTAGCCATTTAATTAGCCCGCGGCTAGAAGAAACTAGCTCTGTATGCTTTGGCGACAATCATCCGTGAGGACACATGATGGCCGCAAGTTCCTGAGTGGATCTCATCCAGAATCATTCGACCTTCCTCAGGGGAATGCAGCGTTGTGTAACGCCATTCGCACTCTCTCTGAACAGCTGATCTCCCATCACAGTAAAAGCTTTGGACCTGCGCACAATCTGTTGAGCCTTTGTTTCATCTTCAGGGAGTTCTTGTTGGAGGATATAAGAAATTGAAGGCACAGTCCAATTGGGAGTGACAACCAGAATCTCCATGACCAGATCAATCACTGCAGGGACATCGACTTCTATCGGGTCAGTGGAACTCAAAGCTTGTGGGGGATCTTTGGTGAAACGATCTTCTTGTACCGAAGGAGTGTGCAAGTAGTCTAAGAATACATCACTAGGGACAGGCCGTCGAGTGGACCCAATCTTGGCTAGCTCGTCGGCCGCCTAATTTTTCAGTCGAGGAACATGATGAAGTTCCAGGCCTTCGAATTTCTTCTCCAACTTTCTAACTACATTGCAGTACCCAGTCATAGCGGGGTTTGGAACATCCCATTCTTTCATCACTTGATTCACCACCAGATCTGAGTCGCCATAAACCATCACGCGCTTGATGCCGAGTGAGATAGCCATGCGCAACCCATACAAAATTGCTTCATATTATGCGTCATTGTTGGAGAAATCGAAGTGAATTTGCAAGACATAGCTGAGCTTGTTGCCCCTGCGAGATATCAAGACGACACCAGTACCGAACCCATTCAACAGTTTAGAGCCGTCAAAGAACATGGTCCAATGCGCCGAGTGAACTTGGATTGGTTGTTGCTGTTCAATCCACTCGGCCATGAAATCTGCCAATGCCTGGGACTTGATTGCTTTTTTGGCTTCGAATTTGACGTCAAATTTTCCAAGCTCGATTGCCCATTTAGCCACTCGACCTGATGCATATCGATTATTGAAAATCTCGGACATAGGAGCATCACTGACGACTGAAATCGAGTGGTCTTGGAAATAATGCGCCACCTTCTTCACTAATAGGTAAATATCATAAACCAGCTTCTGATAGTGTGGATATCTTTGCTTTGAGGGGGACAAAACTTCTGAGACATAATAGACTGGCCACTGGACTTTTTAAGCTTTAACCTCCTCTTCTCGCTCGACAGTTAGCACTGTACTAACGACCTGATTTGTGGTCGCGATGTACAGGAGCAAGGGATCTTTGCTGCAAGGAGCGGCAAGCACCGGCTGGGTGGAGAGCAGGGCTTTGAGCTCAACAAATGATGCTTCGGCTTCGGGAGTCCACTCGAACGTGTCAGACTTCTTCATCAATTGATTCAAAGGCAGAGCCTTCTCACCAAGACGAGAAATGAATGGACTCAATGCTACCAAGCAACCTATGATCTTCAAAACGTCGTGCACTTGCACGGGAGTCTTCATTCAGGTAATGGTGCTAATTTTCTTAGGGTTCACATTGATCCCCCATTCGGAAACAAGAAAACCGAGTAATTTGCCGCAAGGGTCGCTGAAAGTACACTTTGCCGGATTGAGATTTATGTCGAATCTCCTCAGATTGGCGAATGTTTCAGCCAAGTCGGTCAGCAGGTCGGAACCTTTGTGGGATTTGACCACTATATCATCCATGTGCGCCTCGACATTCTGAGGGATCTAGTTGAGTAAACATTTCTGAATCATGCGCATAAAAGTTGCACCAGCATTTTTGAGACCAAATGGCATAGTGATGTAGCAGAAACACCCGAATGGGGTGATGAAAGTTGTCTTTATTTCGTCCCGGCCATACAGATGGATCTGATGGTACCCAGATTAAGCATCCAAAAATGATAAACGCTCGCACCCCGCAGTCGAGTCAACAATTTGATCTATGCAGGGAGCAGAAAATGATCCTTCGGGCATACCCGATTGATATGTTTGAAGTCAATGCACATACGCAACGACTTATCTTTCTTTGGCACCATCACAACATTCGAGAGTCACTCGGAGTGGTAAATCTCCCGAATGAACTTGGCTTGCAAGAGACGGGACACTTCTTCGCTGATTGCCTTGCGCTTCTCCGCTGCTGAACGACACAAATGCTCCCTGGCGGGTTTGGCTTTCAGATCCACTCTCAGTCGGTGCTCAGCCAGCTCCCTGGGAACCCCCGCCATGTCAGCAGGCTTCCATGCGAAGATATCCCAGTTCTCACGGAGGAATTGGATGAGCTCGGCTTCCTATTTGCTGTCGAGTGTTGATGAGATATTCATCGGGGCAGCAGCAGGATCCGTTTGGTGGATGTGCACCTTCTTCACTTCCCCTGCCGACTGAAATGCCGACTCGGAAGCCGGCTTCTTTGCACGGAGAAAATTAGCAGGGTCAGCGGTTTTCTTGTACTCTTCCAGCTTGACCATGGCCATCTGGTGATCGGCAATCTTGGAGCCTTGCTGGAGGCACTCTTCAGCCTGCTGTCGATTGCCAGTGACCGTGATCATGCCCTTAGGTCCTGGCATCTTCAGCTTGAGATACACGTAACATGGTTGGGCCATGAAACGTGCATACGCGGGTCGACCCAAAATGGCATGGTAGGCACTCTAGAAATCCACGACTTCAAACGTCAGCTTTTCCTTTCAAAAATTTTTGTCATTCCCAAATGTCACATCCAATGCTATCTGGCCGAGTGACTTGGCCTTCTTCCCTGGTATGACCCTGTGAAATTGCATGTTGCTTTCGCTCAGTCGGGACATCAGAATGCCCATCCCTTTCAGGGTATCCGCATAGAGGATGTTCAGGCCGCTACCACCGTCCATGAGGACCTTTCTGAGTCAAGTGCCTCCCACCACCGAATCAACTACTAGAGCATGTCGACCAGGAGTGGCCACATGAGCAGGATGGTCTATTTGGTCGAATGTGATGGCATACTGGGACCACTTGAGGTAGGTGGGAGTAGCAGGTACATCCATGTTGACTTCTCTGTTGATGACTTTCAGACGACTCTTACTCTCGACATCAGCAAAAATCACAAGTGTAGCAGTGACATCTGGGAATGTTTCTTTATCTTCATCCTCATCACCCTTCTCACGAGATTTATCACTCCGCAGGTCCCCTTTGAATTGCTGGATAAGGGTTCGACACTGTCGAGTGGTGTGCCTTGGCAAAATCACATTGCCTTCCGCATCTTTCCTTGTGTAATTACACATGGCTGATCCATGATATCAGTTCCTGACTTATTTTTCCATTTCTTGGGGGCATACTGTGCTTTAGCCTTGCCCTTATTTTTTGATTGGGTCGCCAGTGCTACTGCTTCTGCTTGAACCGGACCCTCAGCTTTTTGGTTCTGTTTCCGATTGTTATGAACACCAGCCTCATTAGCGACTGCCTTTCCTTTGCCGCTACAAAGGCGGTCTTCTTCCTCGCCATTGGCATACCGAGTCGTGATTTCCATCATCTTGCCGAGTGAAATATCACCCGTGCGCCCAAACTTCAGGTACACTTCCCTGTATCTCACACCGGCCATGAAAGCACACACAGCCTGGTGTTCTGACACATTCTCCACTGTATGATGAAGAGTGGGCCACCTCTGAATATAATCTCTCAAAGTTTCATCAGGCTTCCGGACACAATGCTGTAAGTCGACCAGACCTGCAGGACGTTTGCAAGTACCCTCAAAGGTTCGGATAAACACTCGGGCCAGATCCTCCTAACAATATATACTGGAAGGTGCCAAGCGATTCAGCCAAGCTCGAACTGAACCATCTAGCATGAAGGATAGGTGCTTCATTGCGACATTTTCATTGCCGCCACCAATTTGTACAGCCACTCGGTAATCATCTAACCAAGTCTCTGGCTTGGACTCGCCAGAAAATTTTCCGATCCCAGCAGCCAACCTGAAGTTGGGGGGAATCTCCGCAGAACGGATGGCTCTGCTGAAACACTCAAGACCAGAAATCACGGTCGAGCCTCCACTCGGAAAGTCTCTATCTTGGCCTTCTCTGTGGACTCTGCCCCTGTCGATCCATTTCTGGGTGAGGAGATCTCGAGCATCAAACTCCACATTCTGTTCATCACCGAACAAGCGCCTATCGTCCGGGTGCCAAGGCACGTGCGGACCGCCCTACGGAGGAGCGGGCACTCGACGGTGGTCTCCACGATGAAGTTGAACTCTGACCTGATCCTCGTGAAAGCCCCCACCCCTATGACGCAGGGGCGATCCAGGGTTGTGTGCCGACTGAACGGTTTCGGCCTTGGGTGATTTGCTATGTGTCCTATTGTGGGACTTTGAAACTACAAATTTTTTACATTGTGCTACATCTAACAGTACTCTGATCTGCAGCAACCCTCTTCTAGCCCCTGACCGCGACGGCTAAATGGAATCTGCTATCCTAGCAGCAGCTGCAACATTTAACACAGGAGTTCGATATACCTTAACATCGTTGCGGGAGCCAGTCGAGAACAGCTGTCGCTGCCGTCGACCCGCAACAGGTGGACGCTGGCGAGCGCGCTCGTCGAGTTCTCGCTGGAGCTCTTCCAGCTGAATGTGCATGGCCTCCAAGGCCTGGGCCTCAGCGGTCGTATCAATGATGGCGGTATGAAGAACCTCCCCTCGCGAGACGGCTGCTCACTCGACGCACCACCAGCATCAAGCTTGCCGTGGCCAAAGCTCGGTGGCGGGCTTTGATGAGACCCTGCCATAAGGACCTCCACTGCTGGATCGACAGCTCTCGAAAGGGATATCGGAAAGATCAGAATCCGACTCGAACACACCGTGAAGAGACTCGGCAGGCTCAAGCACTGCTATATGCGGAGAAGAAATTTGACCCGCCACTGCGTGCTTGACCCAGCGCTGGAGTCGTGAGCGGCCAGACCGCTTGCGACTACGGACAGCGAGGGGAGCCAACGTATAGGGAGTCGGCGGCTGACGCAGCAACACGCCGCAGGAACTCGTGCGGAAGTGCGCGGCCCCGCGGACTGGGAGCGCCTCGACATCGAGAGGTGCTTCGTGAAGCCATGTCGAATCGTCGCCGATGAAGGTGAGCGCACCGAAACGGATCTCGTGTCCCAGCTAGAAAACACCATCGGAAGACATGTCGAAGGATGGAAAATGCAACCTCGCCGGAAGTCGCTTAGACACTTGCCCTACGGTGGGCGTCAACTATCGTGGGAACAAGCCTGACAGTAAAAGGTAGGTTACGAAAGGAGAGGGCAGAGTCCTAGCAACGACGAGGGTGTACACACAGATGTATGAGTTCAGGCCCCTCTCGTGGAGGTAACAACCCTATGTCTCAGTACTCGGGAGCTTATGTCGTGTGGAATGTTGAGATTACGGTGGTTGTGAACCCTTGTGCGAGAGGGGAGGGGCGGCTTATATAGAGTTCGCTACCCCTCATAAGTGCTCGGCATCTAAGGGTCCGATCGTGGGTTTAAAGTCTAGCATTACTGGTAACGTACATAATAAATGCTACTAATGACGAAGGACTAACGACTGCCCGTTGGCCTCTTGATGGTGGCTCCTGGTCTTCTAGTGTCGACTAAGAATGAGGTCTACCGAGTGACAGGCGACTATCAAGTGAAGGAAGAAGACTCCGAGTGGATTGAATGTCGAGTGACTTGAAGATCACATGGAATCCAAACGGAAGCTTATGCTTGATCTTCAAGTCCTCCAATGTAGTGTCCTTAGGTAGGGTATGTAGGTCTTGCCTAGGACCCTACACTAGGTACATATCCTCGTGAGGTTATGAATTCTCTATCGATCCTGAGTTAATTACTTTGGTGGAATTTGATCCTTTCCATGGTTATGAATCTGAAACTGTTGCAGCACATCTTACTAAATTGAATGATATAGCCATCCTATTTACTCATGAGGAAAAAATTCATTATTATTATATCCTTAAGTTGTTTCCTTTCTCGTTAAAGGGTGATGCTAAGATATGGTTTAATTCTCTTTCTCCTGGTTGCGTGTGTAGCCCTGAGGAGATGATATATTATTTCTATGAAAAATATTTTCCTACCCATAAGAAACAAGCTGCCTTGCAGGAAATATTTAACTTTGTGCAATTTGAAGAGAGTCTCCCACAAGCTTTGGGGAGGCTTCTCGAATTACTTAATGGTTTGCCTGATCATCCTCTCAAGAAAAATGAAATACTTGATTTCTTTTATAATGGACTAACCGATGCTTCTAGGGACCACCTAGATAGTCGTGTTGCTTGTGTTTTCAAGGAACAAACTGTTGAACAAGCTGAAATACTATTGAATAATATATTGAGCAATGATAATGATTGGACTATTCCCGAACCATCTCTGAAGCCATCTCCGAAGAAAAGAGGAATTCTATTTCTCAGTCCTGAAGATATGCAAGAGGCAAAGAAATCTATGAAAGAAAAAGGTATTAAAGTTGAATATGTTAATAATCTACTATCTATTGAAGAAATACATGGTCTTGATAACCCGACATGGGTAGTAGAGGTAAATTCTCTTTGTAGATTTGATGAATGTGATATTCCTTATAATAAGTCTGCTAGCCAATGCTTGGATCAGTTTAATAATTTTGTTGTTAAGCAAGAAAATTTTAATGCTTATGTTAGTAGACAATAGAAACATAAGGCTTTCATGCTTGATCGCTTAGGTGATTATATGAGTAGAACTATGTATGACCTCAAACTGATTAGTAAACATGCTTCCATGGTAACTACTCAAGTAGAACAAGTACTCAAAGCTCAGAATGATTTGCTTAATGAGATGAATAGTAAGAACAATGATCATTCTGTTAAAGTTGTGACTAGAGGTTGTAGAATGACCGGGGAACCTTTGTATCCTGAGGACCATCCTAAGAGAATTGAGCAAGATTCTCAAAGGAGTAATACTGATGCACCTAGTCATTTAAACAATAAGAGGAACAAGGATGATAAAACTTTGCATGCTCCTAGTGAACCTGTTATAGATACACCTGAAAACCCAAATGATATTTCTGTTTCTGACGCTGAAACACAATCTGGTTATGAATATGAGCCTAGTAATAATCTTAATGATGATGTTCATATTGATGCTCAACCTAGTAACGATAATGATGTGGAGATTGAACCTGCTATTTATCTAGATAACCCACAACCTAAGGATAAAAGGTATGACAAAAGAGATTTATTGCTAGGAAGCATGGTAAATAAAGAGAATCATGGGTTCAGAAACCCATGCCCTTTCCTCCTAAAGCACTCTGTTGAAATTCTTAGACCTGTCTTCTTGTGTATGCGCTTGACTGATATTCTGAAAATGTATCCTTATGCTAAGTATATGAAAGATATTGTGACTAATAAAAGGAAAATACCGGAAGCTGAAATTTTCACCATGCTTGCTAATTATACTTTTAAGGGTGGAGTACCAAAGAAATTAGGAGATCCATGAATACCAACTCTATCATGCTCTATTAAAGGGAATTATGTTAGAACTGCTTTATGTGATTTGGCAGCTGGTGTTAGTGTTATGCCTTTCTCTTTATATCGTAGACTTGGTTTGAATAAGTTGACACCTACTGAAATCTCTTTGCAAATGGCTGATAAATCAATTGTTCCCTATCGGTATTTGTGAGGATGTACCTATCACAGTTGCGAAATGCTACTATCTTAACGGACTTCGTTATTCTTGATATTCCCAAGGATGATAGTATGTCGATCATCCTTGGTAGCCCCTTTTTGAATACTATGGGGGCTGTTACTGATTGCAACAAAGGAAATGTCACTGTTCACATTAAAGTAATGACCATACGGTACACTTTCCGAAGAAACAACCTCAAGTTCATAGTATCAATTCCATTGAAAAATTCCGACGATTATTATTGGAGACTTTGAATTCCCTCCTCCTACTGTGAAGAAGAAATATGATATACTTATTGTTGGGGACATACATATCCCCATTGAGGTAACTTAGTGATTATTTGAAAATTCTCCGGTTTCATGTTACTCGAAAGAAGTTTGTTAATAAGGCTTGATCAACCTTATTGATGGATTCCTTTTGATGAGCATGAGATGGTTGAATTTACAAAGCACAACTTTTTGTACCCAACCTTTATTTTCTGTTAGTTGGATTAAATTAAGTAGAATGCTATTATTTTTCTGTTTTCTGAGTTTTCCGTGCAACAAAAAAATGACCTGAAAAATAAAGGTTCTTCAAATGCCGTGAAAATGTAGTATGATTTTTTCTGGAATATTTAAAAATATCTGGCACTGAGCACACTGCAGGGGGCTGCACCAGTGGGTCACAAGCCCACAAGGCGCGGCTACCCCCTAGCCGCACCTAGCAGGCTTGTGGGTCCCACATGGCCCCTACACTTATTCCAGCAACCATCCACTTGATCTTCCTCCAGAAAAATTCCACCATTGATCAAACTCATGTTCTAGCTCATTTTACTGCCATTTTTGATCTCCTTGTGCAAAGCTTCATTCGCAAAACTGGTTTGGGATATTGTTCTTCGGTATGTGACTCCTCCAATGGTCCAATTAGTTTTTGTTCTAGTGCTTTATATTTTGCAATTTTTTGTTGCTATGGTTACCTTTTTCTTGAGCTTGCAAGTCAAATTTGTATGGTCCCAAGTAGTTTTGATGCATGATATAGCCTCTAGGCACTTGTGGGAATAGTTGCTATGAGTTTTGTTGAGTTTTCTTCACTTCTGTTTTGAGTCACTAAAAATATCAGAATTTTTTCGAAAAAAGAAGAATGTTAAGGAGGGTGTTTCAAGGGTGTTCCTCCAGCAGGAAGGCCCTGAGACTCGCGATACGTGAGCCCAACTTTGAACCACTAAGGGAAGCACAAGTACGACCTTATGAATGGCCATCGGTTCAATTTATGAGTGATGTCGGTTTCAAGGAACAATTCTACGCATACACAAGAAATGTTTGCCTTGAGTAATTTGTTTCAGAGAAATGCAAGCAATACTATCAACTCACGGATTCTTTCATGCGGAGGTTGGAATTTTAGCTCAATCGTAATAAACCTTCCATCCTACTTGACCTTTCTGACAAATCATATACTTTGGACATAGAGGATTTTCATCATGCATGCAAAATGCCACGATGGGGCGGCTATAGTGATCCGCACAAAACTGAATATAATGATTTTCTTTCTAGCATTACCATCGGAGAAACTAGAAATATTACACAGGCTACCGTGGGGAGCATTCACTTTCCTGCTATCCATTATTTTGCTCTATTCATAGGTAGATGTATTAATGGTAAAACTGAGCATAGCCACCTTTGTGCAACTGATGTCAGTACTCTTAAGAGTGTAGTAATGGGTGATAGGCGATATAACTTAGGAGCCATTATTGCTAGAAGGTTTCATAATAATGCTAAGGATGGAAATTTCTTTGGTGGGATTTATGCCACTCGTGTAGCTAATTATCTTGGGGTACCCATATGGGGAAATGGTATTGAGTTACCACTGACTTTTCTTGATTATGAGGCTTTGGTACGTTTTCAGTTTCTTGTAAGGAACGAACAATCCCTCCAGTACCGACTAATTTTTGATAGACAATGCGTTGTCCATGTTACCCTTCTTGCTCCTGCCTTCTTTAACTTTCAGTAAAAACAAAGATAATTTATAACAAGATAGGAGGCGAACGAGTATGAGAGAAATGTGGAAGCCGCTCGCCTTCATGCTGCAGTCATTCAGATGGTAGCCTCCGCAGCCCAGTACAACCCCGACAATGACTTCGGATATTATCCAGGCCGGCCATGGCCCTAGACCAACTTAGGCCTAAAACCTAAGCGTGGGGGAGTACGTATATCTCACCGACATTCCATTCATGTCACACTTTAGTAGTCGGCATTCATACTCTTTCATTGTACCATGGATGGTAGCTTATTTCCTTGTTTCACTTTCTTCTTGTGTGTTTAATTAACTTTGAGAAAAATACAAAAAACATTAGTTCTGACTTTACCTTCTAGTTTCTTAGTTGTAGCATTAAAAATAAAAACCCAAAAGATTTTTCATTCTTCTGTTGTTTGTTAGAAGCTTCCCCGTGTAAATAGTTTTTCTCGTTCTTGTTTTGATTTTTCTTTCTTTGGGTCGTAAGGAGAAGACCACAATGAAAATGTTGAGTGGCTCTCATATGCATAATTGTTTATCAATCATTGAGCCCATATTACTTTGCCTTCTCCTTTGAATTATTGTTTGTAGATTCCAGCTTAGTCCAATGCATGTGCACTCTTATTATTATCCACACCGTTCGGTCTTGCAAGTGAAAGGCAATAATGATGATACTTGATGAAAAGGTTGAGATGGAGAAAAGCTGGTATGAACTCGACCTTTCTTGCTTTTGTAAATATGATTAGCCCATCGTGCCAAATTCAGTTCATCATGGGTGAAACATATTTGCAATGACAATTAGAGATTATACTTATTCATGCCATGCTTAATTAGCTAAGAGTGGATAATGGTTTGTCTTGGGTGCTAACATGCATATTAAAATGGTTGTGATGTAGTGTGATGGGATGGTATCCTCCTCTGAACGATTCAAGTGGCTCGACTTGGCACATGTTAATGCATGTAATTGAAACAAAATCAACATAGCCTCTACGATATTTATGTTCATAGTGATTTATATCCTACTCATGCTTGCATTCAATTTTTGTTAATCTCAAAGCATGTTGATGACTGTGTCGCTTTCTAGTTGGTCGCTCCCCAGTCTTTTGCTAGCCTTCACTTGTACTAAGTGGGAATACTGCTTGTGCATCCAATTCCTAAAATCCAAAGTTGTTCCATATGAGTCCACCATACCTGCCTATATGCGGTATATACCTACTGTTCCAAGTAAATTTGCATGTGCCAAACTCTAAACCTTCAAATAAACATTCTTTTTTGTATGCCCAAATAGCTCATGTAGCGACTGGGGGCTATCAGTATCTTCCATGCTAGGTGGGTTATTCTCATGATATATGTTGATTCACTATCATTCATGAGAAAGTGGCTGGTAATTGGGATGCCTAGTTCCATGCTCGAAATAAAAGCAAAATATAATTAAACAAAACTCCCCCAGGTTGTGTTTGTATGGATGATACTCATGGATTAGACTCGCGATACGTGAGCCCAACCTTGAACCACTGAGGGAAGCACAAGTACGACCTTGTGAATGGCCATCGGATCAATTTATGAGTGATGTCAGTTTCAAGGAACAATTCTACGCATACACAAGAAACTTTCGCCTTGAGGAATTTGTTTCAGACAAATGCAAGCAATACTATCAACTCGCGGATTCTTTCATGCGGAGGTTTGAATTTTAGCTCAATCGCAATAAACCTTCCATCCTACTTGACCTTTCTGACAAATCATATACTTTGGACATAGAGGATTTTAATCATGCATGCAAAATGCCACGATGGGGCGGCTATAGTGATCCGCACAAAACTGAATATAATGATTTTCTTTCTAGCATTACCATCGGAGAAACTAGAAATACTACATAGGCTATCGCGGGGAGCATTCACTTTCCTGCTATACATTATTTTGCTCTATTCATAGGTAGATGTATTAATGGTAAAACTAAGCATAGCCACCTTTGTGCAACTGATGTCAGTACTCTTAAGAGTGCAGTAATGGGTGATAGGCGATATAACTTAGGAGCCATTATTGCTAGAAGGTTGCATAATAATTTTAAAGATGGAAATTTCTTCGATGGGATTTATGCCACTCGTGTAGCTAATTATCTTGGGGTACCCATACGGGGAAATGGAATTGAGTTACCACCGGCATTTCTTGATAATGAGGCTTTGGTATGTTTTCAGTTTCTTGTAAGGAACGAACAATCCCACATGTACCGACTAATTTTTGATAGACAACGCGTTGTCCATGTTTCCCTTCTTGCTCCTGCCTTCTTTAACTTTCAGTAAAAACAAAGATACTTTATAACAAGATAGGAGGCGAACGAGTATGAGAGTAATGTGGAAGCCGCTCACCTTCATGCTGCAGTCATTCAGATGGTAGCCGCCGCATCCCAATACCACCCCGACAATGACTTCGGATATTATCCGGGCCGGCCATGGCCCTAGACCAACTTAGGACTAAAACCTAAGCGTGGGGGAGTACGTATATCTCACCGACATTACATTCATGTTTTCAGACTTTAGTAGTCGGCATTCATACTCTTTCATTGTACCATGGATGGTAGCTTATTTCCTTGTTTCACTTTCTTCTTGTGTGTTTAATTAACTTTGAGAAAAATACAAAAAATATTAGTTCTAACTTTACCTTCTAGTTTCTTAGTTGTAGCATTAAAAATAAAATGCCAAAAGACTTTTCATTCTTCTGTTGCTTGTTGGGAGCTTCCCCGTGTAAATAGTTTTTTTCGTTCTTGTTTTGATTTTTCTTTCTTTGGGTCGCAAGGAGAAGACCACAATGAAAATGTTGAGTGGCTCTCATATGCATAATTGTTTATCAATCATAGAGCCCATATTACTTTGCCTTCTCCTTTGATTTATTGTTTGTAGGTTCCAGCTTAGTCCAATGCATGTGCACTTTTATTATTATCGACACCGTTCGGTCTTGCAAGTGAAAGGCAATAATGATGATACTTGATGAAAAGGTTGAGATGGAGAAAAGCTGGTAGGAACTCGACCTTTCTTTGTTTTGTAAATATGATTAGTTCATCGTTCCAAATTCATTTCATCATGGGTGAAACATATTTGCAATGACAATTAGAGATTATACTTATTCACGCCATGCTTAATTAGCTAAGAGTGGATAATGGTTTGTCTTGGGTGCTAACATGCATATTAAAATGGTTGTGATGTAGTGTGATGGGATGGTATCCTCCTCTAAACGATTCAAGTGGCTCGACTTGGCACACGTTAATGCATGTAGTTGAAACAAAATAAACATAGCCTCTACGATATTTATGTTCATAGTGATTTATATCCTACTCATGCTTGCATTTAATGTTGGTTAATCTCAAAGCATGTTGATGACTGTGTCGCTTTCTAGTTGGTCGCTCCCCAGTCTTTTGCTAGCCTTCACTTGTACTAAGCGGGAATACTGCTTGTGCATCCAATTCCTAAAATCCAAAGTTGTTCCATATGAGTCCACCATACCTGCCTATATGCGGTATTTACCTACCGTTCCAACTAATTTGCATGTGCCAAACTCTAAACCTTCAAATAAACATTCTGTTTTGTATGCCCAAATCGCTCATGTGGCGACTGGGGGCTATCAGTATCTTCCATGCTAGGTGGTTTATTCTCACGATATATGTTGATTCACTATCATTCATGAGAAAGTGGTTGGTAATTGGGATGCCCAGTTCCATGCTCAAAATAAAAGCAAAATATAATAAACAAAACTCCCCCAGGTTGTGTTTGTATGGATGATACTCATGGATTCGACTCGCCGTGGAGTGTGATTGATTGGTGGAGGGTGACTAAAAACTTTATCATTCTATTTGGGAACCGCCTATAATGTATCTATCATGCAAGATATTGAAAACCTCTTGGTCGTTATGTGAGCAATGAAAGAATACCTCTCAAAAAATTATTACTCATCTCTTTTTAAAAAATAGAGCTCTGGCAACTCTGCAAATCAATGCTTCCCTCTCCAAAGGGCCTTTCCATTTACTTTATGGTTGAGTCATCCTCCTCTTATAAAAGGCACAAGTTAGAGAGCACCACCGTCATTTGTATGCTTTGCTGTTAATTGATATTGAGTATGAGCATGACTGGATCTCTTTCACCGTGAATTACAATATCTAGTCACTCCTTGTTCTTTAGACGTGCTCTTCATTTATGTTTTGCGGTCTCAAAAAGGGCTAGCGGATATCATTCCATCATATTGTATTATGATTATTTTGATAAAAGTATTGTCATCCGAGAGTTATTATTATTGCTCGCTAGTTGATTATGTCATTGATATGAGTAAATGTGAGACCGAAATGTTATTGTGAACATGGTTAGTCCATGATCTTTGCTGAAAATCTGAACATTAGTTAGACATATTTACAACAACAAGATCAAACAGATTTGTAAAAGTTTTTCCTTATCACTTTCAGTTTATCAACTGAATTGCTTGAGGACAAGCAATGGGTTAACCTTGGGGGAGTTGATAGGTCTCCATCGTATCTACCTTTCCAAACTCATTTGCCCTTGTACCTGAAAATTTACGAAGAATAATTTTGGAATTAATAAAAAATACCGGCGAAAGAATCAACCGGAGGGGGGCCACCCATAGGTGGCAAGCCTGCCAGGCACGACCACCCCCGCTGGCCGCGCCTAGAAGGCTTGTGGGGCCCATGTTGCTCCACCGACCTCAATTCCACTCCTATTTATTCCTATTAGCGGAGAAAAATATCAAGGAGAAGAGTTCAACGCGTTTCACGACACGGAGCCGCCGCCACCTCCTGTTCTTCCTCAAGAGGCCAGATTTGGAGTTCGTTTTGTGCTCCGGAGAGGGGAAATCGACACCATCGTCATCACCAACCATCCTTCATCACCAATTGCATTATACTCTCCTCCGTTGTACGGTTGCAAGGTTGTTTGAGAGAGACCATCTTCATCCTACACCTCCCATGGATTGATAAACCTTAGTTCATCCACTTGAGGGAAATTTGCTACTATCCAACAAAACTCTACTCTTGGAGGCCCAACAAGAATAAGTTGTGTAGTAGACATCAATAGGTGTGAGTATCTTGATTTTGTCATAGAATCGTCATGGATGTACATGCGTGACAGAAAACATGGTCACTTCCGTGATGATAATTCGAGTGTTGTCATGGACACTTCTACGACTTCACATGTATTAGTATCTTGATTTTGTCATAGAATCACCATGGCTGTAAATGCGTGACAGAGAATGTGACATACTGTAACAAACACGTATTATCATAAAAGTGATTTCTTTTCGTAGTGAAAGTCCTTATTATATCCCCCTTGAATACATATCCTTTTTGGACTAGTATTATAACACGTGCATATTTCCATTACCATTTATTAGACTCTCAGAAAGATTTATGTGAAGCATAAAAGTAGAATCCTTCTTATATAATAGAACCACTGATGTGATCTAAAAGATATATGTGAAGCACGAGAGAAACTACCTAGCTCAAAACATATAAGTCAAGCACATAGAGTATTCCAAAAAATCATGATAATCATGTGTCTCTCTCAACAGGTGTGTCCAACAAACAATAACTGTGGCAAACTAAAATGAAATCAAAATATAATACAAGGTGCTCCAAGCAAAACTCATACAAAGTGATGAATAAAAATGTATCTCTATCTGACATACCGATAGATTGTAGATGAAATAGGGGATGCCATCCAGGGCATACCCAAGCTTAGATGATTGGCTCTTCCTTGAATATTACTGTGGGTTGCCTTGGGCATTCCAAAGCTCAGGGTCTTGCTGCTCCTTATTCCATGTCTCAGCCAAAACTTCAAAACTTCAGCACAAAAAACACAACAGAAACCTTGTGAGATCTGTTAGTATAATAGACATATCAGAAATTTTAGGTACTGTTATAAATAGGTTAATATTCAATTATGCATAATATCTTCATTATTCTAACTTATCCATGACTTATACCCCCCTATATAATCCATACCTTGAAACAACAAACTAGGCAAGCAAAAACAGGTTATGTCTAAATTCCAACGGTCTGTAATGATCTATACTAAAACCATACTTATGTACCACAAACAATTCTGAAAAATTAGGAAAACCTGGGTAATTTGTATAGCAATACTATGCAAAAAGTTCAAACGAAAAAGACACTCCACTAAAATCTAAGAAATTAAATACTAGGCGCAAAATTTTATATTTTCACATAATCAATTCTACTATAATCTAAATCATCCCAAAGATTTTTTACTAGGAACAAACACTAATCAAAACATAAAAAAATCGTTATAGTAGCAATTATCATGTCATCACACAAAACCCGAAAGTAAAAGCAAAAAAAATAATATAACTAAATGGTTGCCTCCCAACAAGCGCTATTGTTCCATGCCCCTCACTACAGGAAACAGGTACTTTGCCGTCCGCCATCCCGGACGGCAAAGGCATGAAACACGGACGGCAAAGGCTTTGCCATCCGCCAGCGGACGACAAACCGTCCGGCTAAATAATCCACGATAAAGGCCGCTTTGCCGTCCGCTGGCGTACGAAAAATACCTTAGGTTCTTTGTCGTCTGCCAGCGGACGGCAAAGAGCCTGGACGGCACATGTGGGCACTTAGCTCCGTTAGGGGGCTTAACGGTGTGCTTTGTCATCCGCTGGCAGAAGGCAAAGACCTTAGGTCTTTGCCGTCTGCTAGCGGATGGCAAAGCACCTTTTTTTGATAGCTGGGGCTGGCCTAGGTGGGTTCGTTGCCATCCGCTGGCAGACGGCAAAAAATCTTAATTCTTTGCCGTCTGCCAGCGGACGGCAAAGAACCCACCTAGGCCAGCCCTAGTTTGCACAGGTAGCTGCCACGTGGCCACTTAATTCTTTGCCGTCTGCCAGCGGACGGCAAAGAACCCACCTAGGCCAGCCCCATTTTGCACAGGTAGCTGCCATGTGGCCACTTTGCCGTCTGCTAGCGGACGGCAAAGCTCTTTCTCGTCTGCCAGCAGACGGCAAAGTGGCTATATAGCCCCTGTTTTTTTGTTTTTCTTAAAATCATTCAATTTGACAGAATATTCATATATATCCAACATATACATATCCAGAACATACATATCATTCAACAAGTTCCAACAAGCATACCAAATAAGTTGAAACAAGCATATATATACCAATAATTAAGTTCCAACATACAAGTCCAACATATATACAAGTTTCCAACAACACACAATATGGTTTCCAACAACATATCCATACATATGTATCCAAAACAAGTTTTCCATAAACATAAAGGTAGTAGAAGTAGAAGAGTACAGTCCATCAATGCACTCTTCCTCATCTATAGCAAATCTGCGAAGTAGGAAAGATATAGTTAGAAGAAGAAGAAGACTAGCTAGAAGAAGAAGAAGAAAATGAAGAAAAATAGAAGAAGAATTTATCTTCTGTTTCTTTTTCTCCTCTCCTCTCCTCTCCTCTTCTCCAAGGTGGTAATGCCATTTTGTAGCTAACTAATCATATCAAGTAATTTTGGAGGAAAAAATGTGAAGTATAGGTCATTTTATAGCTATCCTAGGTAGAATATATCATTTTGGAGGTAAGTAACGTTATTATGTATTTTTGAGGAAAATAAGCTAAGTATAGGTCATTTTGGAGGTAAACCAAAGTTATTATGCCATTTTTTACCTAAGTGAGCATATTATGTCATATATGAACTAGCTAAGTTAATTATAGATCAATATTGAGCTATCCTAGGTAGTTATGCAATTTTGTACCTAAGTGAGCTAATTATGTCATAAATGAACTAGTTATGGATCATTATTGAGCTATACTAGCTACTAATGCCATTTTCTAGCTAACTAAGCATATCAAGTCATTTTGGAGGAAAAAATGCTAAGTATTGGTCATTTTATAGCTATCCTAGGTGAATATACCATTTTCTAGCTAACCAAGCATATGAAGTCATTTTTGATGAAAATAAGCTAAGTATAGGTCATTTTATACCTATCCTAGGAAGAATATATTATTTTGGAGGTAAGTAAGGTTATTATGTATTTTTGAGGAAAATAAGCTAAGTATAGGTCATTTTGGAGGCAAACCAAGGTTATTATGCCATTTTTTTACCTAAGTGAGCATATTATGTCATAAATGAACTAACTAAGCTAATTATAGATCATTATTGAGCTATCCTAGGTAGTTATGCCATTTTGTACCTAAGTGAGCTAATTATGTCATAAATGAACTAGCTATAGATAATTATTGAGCTATACTAGCTACTAATGCCATTTTCTAGCTAACTAAGCATATCAAGTCATTTTGGAGGAAAAATGCTAAGTATAGGTCATTTTATAGCTATCCTAGGTAGAATATACCATTTTCTAACTAACTAAGCATATCAAGTCATTTTTGATGAAAATAAGCTAATATAGGTCATTTTGGAGCTAAGTAGTTCATTTCTTAAGCTAAGTATGCATTTGTTAATGAAAACACTTGGGAAAACTTACCATCAACATGGAGGTGAAGGACCGGTAGTGTTTGGGCCATGGTGAGACGTAGAAGGACCGGTCGGGGTTGTGGCAGACGCAGAAGGATCGGTCGATGCTTGTCGGGAGGCACGCTGCACCAAATATCATTTGCAATGTCTCCTTAGCATGATGCAACTCAAAAGTGAATACTAGTCACTAATGACCATTTAAATGAAACTCACCGTGGGTGCTATGGAAATATGGGGCATCGACGGAGGGGTCTGACCATTGTTCTCGCACACGGCCTGCACATTTTGTTTTCGCGAGTCATTCATATTAGTTAGTGATGAAACGAACATTACGTGCATGATTTGGCTAATATGCAGGAGAAACTTACCACGAGGAGCTCGTATAGGGCCCAGTGAGACGCGTCGTTCCGGTTCCTCTCCTCCTCCAATAGCCTAGTCGTCCTCTCCTCCATCTCCCTCTCCCTCTGTGCCGCCTGCCTATTTGCCTCCGCTAGAAGCTCCTACGCCCTAGCCTCAATGGCGAGCTCCATTGGCCGTGGACGAGGCCTTATCTCAGGATCAGGGCTCGTCTGGCGCTTTTTGATCTCTAGGAGAGTTCTAGGACAACGCATCAGTCCATCCCCAATGGCTATCAAGCCATGGGGCCTCCCACCACCAGATATCATCACGAGCTCTGGATCAAAAGGACTCTGGCTCGGGTTGAAGTCCTCCCCTTTCCTCGCCTTCCCCTCATCTCTGTACCTCACGAGCTTGTTGTGGGAGGAGATGTTGTTGAAGCTCTCTGGATGATCGAGGTCATGCTCAGAGAATGCCTTGGCCTTCTTGTACGAGGAAGTATGGGCCATGGCATAGAGGTCGAACAGAGGTGGCACCTCCTTCTTGTTTTCTCGCGCCTAAAAGAGGTGAACAAAATATTAGTTAAGGGCTCAAGCTAGCATGAAGAATGCAATTGCATGAATCATGAAGCAAACCACATACCCAGTTATTCCCGTACTCAAACAGGTTTGAGCTCCCTTGATGGTGTGCCACACCTCTCATTTGGGCATGCTTCTCCTTGGCCTTGTTGTGTTCGGCTAGCCATTCGGGAGAGCACCACTCATCCACCAATGCCTCCCAACAGTCCATCCTATCCGCACACCATCTCGGGGGCACCTAAGTTAGAAAAGAGAAATTTCAACGCTACCCTACGAATCAAATCAAAGAAACTAAATACAAGGCCTTAAGAATAAATAATTACCTTCATAAACTTCCCCTTACTCACATAATTTTCGCGACACTTCTTCTTGGCCCTCTTAATGTTAGTCGAGGTGTAGTAGTCTCGAATAGCCTGCACCCGAGCCTCGTGCCATAAGTTCTGAAGTAGGCACTTGCACTCGGCTTCGAGAACAACAGCCGCTCTCGCCTCGTCTTCCTCAAGACACCTATGGAAGGTCTACAATCAAACAAGACAACACATTAGACACTGATTAGTACAATCACTAGGTGTTGTTCATTTTTAATTCTATAAAGGATAAATTACCCAAAGGAGACGGATCACAATGTCAGCCACATTCTCGCACAAGACACCGTCGACCATCTCCTCTGGCGGGGCCGGGGCAGCCTTGTACAGCTCTCAGGGCAGTGCTACCTGTGGAGACTCACCCTCACCGGGCAACTGGACCTTCCTCGGGAAGTGGTGCCGGAGAAGCACACCAAGGACCTGGTTGGGCCTGCGAACACCACCACGCTCGTATTTCCAACCCCTGCAGTAGGACAAGGCCAACACATTAGATATTAATTTGAAGAAACATGAAGGGAAAAGGTTAAAATAGAGTAAATGCACTTACTTCTCCGCATTAGGCGCAATCAACCACCTCTGCTCACGGGTCGTTGGCACGGGAGGCAGCTTTGTACAACCACGCTGGTAGACCTTCTTGCCCTCCTTAACCAGCTCGCTCTCGCTATAGGTGTCCTCAGACAAGTAATTGTCCTCGCCACCATCAGCATGGCCACTAGCCTCTGGGGTCACGTGGGATGAAGACTCTAGGACCCGAGTCTCCAGGGACGAAGGCTCTGGGACCCGAGTCTCCTAGGATGAAGTCTCGGTGACCCGAGCCTCGTCGACCCGAAGCTCGTGGACCGGAGTCCGAGACGGGTCCAAGTCAGACGGGTCCACCCGAGACGGAGCACTCCTATGGTCGGGAGAATGAGCTGGGGGTGGCGACGAGGAAGGCGCAGCAGCCTTCCTACCTCTAGCACCTCTCTTCGTCTTCCCCTGACCTCTCCCGGTCGAAGAAGAAGTGCCTGCTGATGTTTGCATGCTGTGTACCAGTGCTCTCCGGAGTTGCTGGGGTGGAATAATAGCACTCCTCCAAGCACGTGCTGAGGAAGGAGGCTCAGAGCGCTCTCGACCCCCGCCCACCATCTGTCAACACCTGCAATGACAAAGAGTGAACGAAATAGTTCAACATAAAAAAATTGAATACCTAATAAAATGAACTAATTAATAATATATATGTACATAATAATAACTGAATACCTCACATTACTAATATTAATCTTCATCATCTATATATGCTCTGGGATCAATAAATGCATAATCATCATCACTATCAGTAATGACATGCTCATCAGCATCATCAATAAATGCATCAACATGTGGAAGGCCTCTATGTAATCGGTCAAGCATTGTCAGGTCATCTACAGCAGTAACCACTTCTTCTTCCATCTCTTCTTGTTCCTACTCAGGGGTGAAGTCGGGTTCACTGTCGTCGTCGACCTCAATGTTCTGGGATGAAGTAGAGCGGTTCTTGAAGCTTTTTTTGGAAACACGTGTTTCTTGGAAGAATTCTCCTTCATATGTGTCTGGGTTAATGCGAGGTTCATAATCATCTTCATTGAGGGAAGGTGGTCTAAAATGTGGCGGCACATCATAAACGACATACCAACCTTTAAAATTTGGATCTGTTTGGCAGGCCCGTGGTAGATAGAAAACTTGGGTCGCCTGTTGAGCCGTAATATAGACATCGGGAACATCCAAATGGGTGCTTTGTTTGATTTCGACTAGCCCTATATGTTCATGAGTCCTTCTAGTCTCCTTCGGCTGGAACCAATAACATTTGAAGACTACGACGTTTGGTGGATTTTCACCAAAGAATGTAAGTTCATAAATTGCTTCAACTCTTCCATAATACTCGACCCCTCCTTCGCCGACAGCGGAGACACAACAATTTGTAGTCTTTCGGTCATCCATAGATAGCTCTTTGCCAAAAGTACGGAAGCGATGCCCATTGATGTCATATTTGTCAAATGAACAGACCTTAAAGTCAAAACCATTAGCGACTTGTGTCATTTCGGAGTCCATAGACTCTGCATTAGCCTACAAGTTTAATACCAAAGGATTGGTGCATTAGCCGCAAACTAGGCGAAGAAATGAAATTGTGTAATTAATGGAAATTACCGTTTGCTTGAACCAACAGATGAAACCGGGATAGCCGCCTCCATGCTTTGCCAGAAGCTCATACTCTTTGATGGAATCCTTTTGGATCACCGCTCCAGCCGAGAATTTGGCGACGTATCGACTGTATCACATATCCGGGAATAAGAGCATTTCAAAGGAATTAGAAGTTGCGAAACAATGTACCGAGAACTTACTCATTGTACGGCCGCACTTCTGTTAGGTTGTTGAGGATATACAACGAAATGGTACGCCATTCTTCGACATGCAACCCTAATGATTTCGAAGCACCGACTGGTGCGAGCTTCCCTTTGAATAGGTTGAGGTTGGATCGACCTTTTTCACGGCCTCCGTCATTGTATCGAGGCTTCGGATTATGCAAATGACGATTCTGGGCTGTGTAGTGTGTTGTCAAAAAGTTTGCCACCTACTTAGTAATGAATGCCTCGGCCATCGATGCTTCAACTCTACATTTATTTTTACATTTTGCTCGAAGCATCTTCTGCATCCTCTCAGTTGAGAAGCACCAATGATATCACTTAGAATTGCTTTATCTCATGTTTTGGAGTAAAGCTTTTCAAGGATAAGATTATATACCTTTGAATGATGTAGATGACGTAGTATGTAGGAGAACTTGTTGTGGATTCTCAAAGTTGATCAAGATTTTGGGCTCATCTTTGGTCTTCTCCACTAGTGTCCAAACTTCATTCCTATGAAAGTTGTGTAGCTCTTTCATGCATAGCATTCACGCAGTATGGGTCTTCGAGTTCTTATTCCACCTTCATAGTCTCCATACTAGAGATAGAGGATTAATGCTCACAAAAGTTAGCTAGACAATTTTTAGAGCGAGTGATTCTCCCGGTTTGTATGTCACCAAATATTTTCTCTAAGGGATGATTCTTGTTCTCTTGCTCGAACTCGAGGTAGCATTTGCTTATTGGATGGTGCAACTTCCTCATCATGTTCTTCTTCATTGTTGTTGAAGGTGTCATCTCCTTGAGGTGGTGGTGAAAGGGGTTGAGGTGGATCCTCATGACGTACTTCTTACTCCTCTTCATCTTGTTGTGTACCGCTTGTGGCTGCCTCCATATCGTTTTTCAGTTCGCCTTGACGCGAAGTAGGAGCTTCCACTTGGGTTGATGAAGTGCTTTCCTTCACGTCCATCGAACGAATCTTGCCGATGGAAAATTATTGAATGGTTTCGAAAGGTTCCTTATCTCCTACATCATTTGGCAATTGTTCATGCCTCTCCTTATTCCTTCATCCATCGCGATAACACCGAAACCTTGAAAACTTCAGCACACAAAACTCAATAGAAAACTTCAAGAGATCCATTAGTATAATAAACATATCAAATAATTTAGGTAATGTTATAAATTTATTCTTATTTTATTATTTCATAAGGTAATGTATTCTAACTTATCCATGACTTATACACTCAGATACAATCCATGGCATCATCAGAACAAACAAACTATGCAAGCAAAAACAGAATTTAACTAAAATAGAGTCTGTAATGATCTGTAAGAAAACCATACTTATGTCAATCTAATAATTCTATACAATTAGGAAAATCTGAGGAATTTGTATATCAATACTGTATAAAAATTTGAGATGAAAAAGCGTCCAGTAAAATTAGAGAAATTCTACACTGGACGCAAACTTTTCTATTTTTGCACCGTATCAACTCTACCTATCATGCAAGTCATCCCAAAGAGATGCAAAATCAAATGTTGCGTTGGACTAAAGAAGCCCGGTGCAAACATCATTTCTAACTTGCAGATCAACTCCGGCGCCAACTCATCCAGTTCGTCTAGCACGTCAAGCGATAGTTCTTTTGCACAAAGAGCACGGAAGAAATAGCTCAGCTCTGCCAGTACTAGCCATTCATCCTCAGGGATAAAGCCACGCAACATCACCGGCATTACCCGCTCAAGCCATATGTGCCAATCATGACTCTTGAGACCAAATATTTTCAATTTTTCAAGACTCGCTCCCCTCTTTAGATTCGCTGCATACCCATCGGGGAACTTCAACTGTATTTGCACCCACAAGATCATTTCCCTCATAGCTAGCCTTCCAAGATTGAACCATGCCTTTGGCTTCCTCCAGTTCTTCTTTCCTTTCGGTTGTCGAATGTTTGTAACGGTCTATCACATAGAGCCTCCTGGTCGACTCTAGCCTTAGGATTATCCTTCGACTTCCCCTCTATGCCGAACAATGTACCAAAAAGGGCCTCCACGACATTCCTTTTAGTGTGCATCATGTCAATGGTGGGCAAAGGAGGTCTTTGAAGTAAGGCAGATCCCACAAACATATCTTGTGAGTCCAGGCGTGTTTCGTATTATACCCTTTGAAATACCCTGGACGATTTGGATCCGGCTTGAGATCATGTATCTGATCCAGGATTTGTTGGCCTATCAACGCAGGTGGTGCAATGTTTTTGACAAGTCTACCTTTGATGAAATTCTTCTTGTCTTTTCAGAACTTATGGTCAGGATCCAGGAACTGTCTATGCATGTCGAAGCAAGAAAACTTGTGACCCGCCTCCAGCCAACGGAACTGAAGAGCTGCCTTGCATGTGGGGCACGGAAACCTTCCATGCACACACCAGCCAATGAATAGCACATACGCCGTCAAGTCATGCATCGAGTACATGTACCACATATGCATTTTGACTTTCTTTTTTGTAGCGGCATCGTATATCTTGATCCCATTATCCCAGGCTTCTTGTAATTCATCCTTAAGCGGTTGCATGTACACATTCATATTCTTCCCCGGATATTTGGGCCCTGGAATTATCAGGGTCAGGAAAATGTCCTTTCTTTTCATAATCTCTCCGGGGGGAGATTGAGTGGAATGACAACTACAGGCCAACAACTCTATTGTGCTGCCGTCATACCATACACATTGAACCCATTTGTGCTGATGGCAACTCGAGGATGCCTTGGTTCTGTCGCTTTATCCTTATGTAATGCATCGAAGTGCTTCCACGCAAAAGCGTCCGAAGTGTGTCCCAACATCGGATTCCCATCTGCATCCAGTTCTATTCTTTTGCCCAATTTATGCCACGTCATCTGTCTAGCCGTCTCTTTGACCATGAAAAGGCGTTGAAGTCTTGGTATGGTTGGCAGATACCGAAGAACATTAATGGGGATTTTGGTCTGACTCTTCTCACCCATACAGTTGTCTACCAGAACATATCTGGAAGCATTGCAAATGGGGCAATTGTTCAAGCCCGCACACTAAAGCCTAAATAAGGCACATCCATTCTCACAGGCATCTATCTTCTCATAGGGCATCTTAAGCGCACGCAGGATTTTGTCCGACTAGTACAGGTTTGGTGGCAATACATGGCCTTTGGGAAGAAAGCGTCCAAATATCGTCATAATCACGTCGTAGCATTCTCTGCCTAGGTTGAACTGAGCCTTTAGAGCCATTACTTGCGTGATGGCATCTAGCTGACAAAGCTCAGTGTGCTCGTGGAGAGGACGTTTTGAAGACTCTAACATTTCATAAAAGGCCTTTGCAGATTCTTCCATCTCATTATCCGAATCCCGAGCATCATCAAAGTCTTGCACCATGTCTTCGATCCCGGTACCATGCTCATCGGTGCGACGACGAAGCACCTCAGCTCTGGCTCGTTGGGCAGACTCACCATGAAATTTCCAGACCATATAATTAGGCGTAAAACCCCACTTCTATAGGTGTTTGATCATTTCAAACTCTGGCTTCTTCTTATAGTTGTCGCAATCGACACAAGGGCACCAGGTTGTTTTCTGTCCATTTGCAAATGCGACTCTCACAAACTCCTTGGTTTTTGTTAACCATTCACGGGTCATGTCTTTCTGAATAGTGTGACTGGTGTACATCCACCCACGATCACTCATCCTGCCTAGCTACTGGACACACACAAAATATATACATAATTCAACAAACCATATTCATCAGTTAATAGAGATTGTCAGTTTCATTATGTCGATGCAACCTAGACGCTAGTAGGTAAAGATAGGTCCTAATCCCACCCGAGTATGTGTAGATTGGGTTTGTTTTCCCATGCTTTGCTCCGGATCCGATGCAAAATTTCGGCAGCACCTCCCCGCTGTTCTCCTGATACACGTCTTGGCAATAAGCAGAGAGGATGTGTACCTAGAGAACAACAGGGAGGCACTGACCGGAGCAGAGCATATGGGAAAACGAACCCAATCTACACATACTCGGGATGTCCATGGATAACGTTGGACAATTTGAAACAATCACGGTTATAAATATGAAAATGTATGCATATTTATAGATGTAACCCTTTCGAACGGGAGACACATAGTGTTCACGCATACTGATGATTCAATCTACCTACAGCTAGCAAGTTTCATCGGCATGAAGACTGGAACAGAGCAAATGAAGGGGGAGGAGGAGATGTCATTTGTGCTAACCCACGAACGCAGGGGCGGAGCTCGTCGAACGCATGGGAGGTCATCGAACACCAAACCCTCGCAGCGACGAAACAACTGCACGTTTAAATCCACCTGATGAACACAAATATATATATATGATGTTTTTCATAACAAAATCATAAATTATATGACCTAACTCATAATTCACACATATATGACCCGTCGGCCTCTGGAAGGCCGAAGAGCATCCTTTCAGTCAACAGGAGGCCGAAGAGGTGTCGGGGGTCGGGGGTGTCGTTTCGTGGTGTCGAGGTGGTGTGCTGGGGTCGAGATATCGTGTCGGGGTTAGGGTCGGGGGTGTCGTGTTGTGGTGTCAGGTTAGGGGGTTCCTCGACGTCGATGAAACCCTAAATAGCAAGTATCATCGGTGCGAGATACATGTGGCGCTCGGCATTGAACACTAGATCCACATCCCACAAGTGACGCCGGCGCCCGGTGTCCCGCGCGCAACAACAGTTCTAGGTCGGTGTACATCGGTATAATGCGTGTGTGACTTTCGGTTCGTCGAGGCTTTCCTTAAGTAACTCTCATATCTCATGGTGTGGTGGTGCGCTCTCTCTCACACTGATATGGTGGTGTATATATGTTGGTGGGCACTCTCTCACAGTAATAGTTCGACCGCCAGTGATGGACGCCTCACCTCTTCTCTTCTTGAGCACTATATCGACAAGTATATCACAAAGAAGAGAAGAATGATGAGGCGCCCCCACGACAACAGTCGGGATTCCTCCATCAAGAACACACATGAAAGTTATTTAAGGAAAGCCTCGACGGACCAAAAATCACACACGCACTATATCGATGTACATCGACCCACGATCACTCATCTTGCCTAGCTACTGGACATGAGTTGGGGTCGGGGTGTCGGGGTGTCATGTCGGGGTCTGGGTGTCGGGGTCGGTGTGTCGGGGTCTGGGTGTGCGGGATGTCGTGTCGGGGTAGGGGTGCTGTGTCTGGGTTGTTGGGTTCCTCGACGTCGATGAAACCTTGCGTCGGGGTCGGGGTGTCAGGGGTGTCGTGTCGGGGTCGGGGTGCTGTGTCGTGGTCGGGGGTGCCGCGTCGGGGTCTCGGGGTGTCGTGTCGGGGTCGGGGTGTAGGGGTGTCGTGTCGGGGTCAGGGTACCGTGTCGGGGTGTCGGGGTCGGGGTGCCGTGTCGGGGTCTTGGGAAGTCGGGGTCGGTGTGCCGTGTCGGGGTGTCGGGGTGTCGTGTCGGGGTGTCGGGGTCGGGGTGTCGTGTCGGGGTCAGGGTGTTGGGGGTGTCGTGTCGGGGTCGAGGTGTCAGGGTTGGGGTCGGGGTCAGGGTGTCGTGTCGGAGTCGGGGTGTCGGGGGTGTCATGTCGGGGTCGGGGTGCTATGTCGTGGTCGGGGTGTAGGGGGTGTCGTGTCGGGGTCGGGGTGTAGGGGGTGTCGTGTCGGGGTCGGGGTGTCGGGGTCGCGGTCGGGGTCGGCGTGTCAGTGTCGGGGTCGGGATTGGGGTGACGGGGTGTCGGGGGTGCCGTGTCGGGGTGCCGTGTCAGGGTGCCGGGGTGTCGTGTCGGGGTGTCGTGGTCGAGGTGTCGTGTCGGGGTCGGGGTGTCATGTCGGGGTCGGGGTGTCGAGGGTGTCGGGGGTGTCGTGTCGGGGACGGGGTGTCGCGGTCGGTGTCGGGGTCGGGGTGTCGTGTCGGGGTCAGAGTGTAGGGGGTGTCCTGTCGGGGTCGGGTGTCGTGTCGGGGTCGGGGTGTGGGGGGTGTCATGTCGGCGATCCTCAACCCGGTTACGTCGGCGCCGACGCACCCCTCCTCCTCTTGTTCTTCTTATTCTTGGGTGAGGTGCGCGGGCGGCGGTGGGGGTGTGTGCCATCCGGTTTGCCGTCTTTTTCTTCTTTTCTCCTCCTCCTCCTCCTCCTCCTCCTTTTCTTCTTCTTTTTCTTCTTCTCCTTAATCTTCTTCTTGTTCTCCGTCTCCTCCTCCTCCTCTTCTTCTTCTCTCTACTCTCTTCTTCTTCATTTCCTCTCCTCCTCCTCCTAACTAAGTAACTAACTTACTAACGTAACAAAAACCTAACTAAACTAAACTAATTAAACCTAAATCTAAAAAAACTGAAAAAACTAAAAAAACTAGACCTGTGGGGTGGGGCGACGGTGGCGACGCGGGGTGGTGGGGCGGCGCTGGCGGGCGACGGGGCAACGGCGGCGACACGGGCCAGTGGGGCGGCGGTGGCGACGCGGCGGCGGCAGGGGCGCGCGGCTGCAAGGACCAGACGGCGGCGGGGGTGCGTGGCGGCGGGGGCGACGCAGCGGCGGGGGCGATGGGACGACGTAGCGGGGGTGCGAGGGCGCACGGCGACGGGGGTGCGGGCGCACGGCGGCGGTGGCGAGGGCGTGCGGCGGCGGGGGCGCGCGGTGGTGGGGGTGAACGGCGGCGGGGGTGCGAGGGCGCATGGCGGCGGTGGCAAGGGCACGCGGTGGCGGTGGCGACGCGGCGCGCGGCGGCGGTGGCATAGGGGGCGTTGGGCGCTGGCGGGGGGGCGACGGGCAAAGGAGGATAGAGGGAAGGAGAGAAAGAGAGAGAGAGAGAGAGAGAGAGAGAGAGAGAGGCGGGCCGGGGGGCGTTAGCCGTTAGCTAACACCCCCTCTTTGCCGTCTGCTAGTGGACGGCAAAGGAGGTTTGCCGTCCGCTAGCGGACGACAAAGAGGGGGCCGTTAGGTCTTCTAGCGGGCTGGGTCGTGGGTGGGCCCCCTCCCACTTTGTCATCCGCTAGCGAAAGGCACGGAGGGGAGCCGTTAGGTCAACTAGTGGGTTGGGTCGTGGGTGGGCCCCCTCCCTCTTTGCCTTCTGCTAGCGGACGGCAAAGCTCCTTTGCCGTCCGCTAGAGGGGGCCATTAGGTCAACTAGCGGGCTGGGTCGTGGGTGGGCCCGCCTCCCTCTTTGTCGTCCGCTAGCGGACGGCAAACCTCCTTTGTCGTCCGCTAGCTGACGGCAAAGAGGTGGCTGATGGCAAAGCCACTCTTTGTCGTCTTCCACCTCTTTGCCGTCCGCTTTCTCCTAGTTGATGGCAAAGCCATTCTTTGTCGTCCGCTAGCTGATGGCAAAGAGGAGGCAGATGGCAAATCTTCTGATTCTAGTAGTGCCTAGCTAGGCATACTACATAGTTTCAAGCATTTTCATCCTTCATATGCAACTTCTCATTTTTACAACCATGCTTCCCAGGAGGGTTGGCATACAAGTCATAATAATTACACACCTAGGAACATAGTGGGGAAATTTATTTTGAATGACAAGTTCCTTTATTATATCACTGATGTTTGGGTGCACACTAATCATTTTAAGATCTTCTTTCCCTTTACTAGATATGGCAGTTTTATTCTTAGGAACATACATAACCTACGAATTCCTATTAGGAGGAGTCTTTTCAGTAGATTTAGTGAAAGAAAAAGCGGAATCCAAATTATTAATGATTTATTCAACTAAATTCTATTCTAGCATCTTTAGAATAATTCCTAATTTTGAACCAAATTGAGTGACTTGATTATGAACCTTTTTGTCTAAATTTTCAATATGCTCAATGGTAGGCATCTTATTCTCATAGCTTCCAACCTACGCATAACGTCTTCCAAACTCAATGTAGTTTTATTAATAATAATAGGTGGTGATCCAACTAAATTTCACATAGCATTGAAAGCATCCATGGTGTGACTACTCAACAAATTCCGTCCAGTAATAGTATCAAGCAGAAATCTATACCAAGTAGTAACTCCAACATAAAAATTGCAAATAAGAAAGGTAGTGGACTTATTATGGGTTGATCTATTTTGAGCATCACAAATCCTATGCAAAGCATCTTTTAAACTTTCTCCTCCCCATTATATAAAACTAAGCACTTCAGTTTTTCGAGTACAAGGAACAACAGAAGAACCAGCCACAATGGGAAACAAACCAAACAAGCAAACAAAATATTTTTGTGTTTTTGATTTTTTTAGAGAAGTGGAGGGAGATGAAAAAGATAGGCAAATAAAAAGTGGAACAAGTGGAAGACCGTTTGTATGTACGAACCTAGTGAGAATTTGATGATGTGTCTCCGACAACGGCGTAAGAAATTCTTTCTGCTACTTGTGAGTTGTGTTGGGTTTTATACCTAAGAGGAAGGTTGAAGCAATATAGTAGAAATAAGTATTTACCTCAGTGAGAACCAAGGTTATCGAACCAACAGGAGAAGCCTGCAAACTCTCACCGTTAGTACCTACACGCACAAATGCAAACACTTGCACCCAACACGGGCAAGAGGGCTGCCAATCCCCTTGAACTCGTTACTTGAAATGATTAATTCTGAGAGTGATAAATATACAAAAATAAAAGTAAATAAATTACAGGAAGGTATTTATGCTTTTTAGTAATATGATTAAATAGACCCGGGGCCATAGTTTTCACTAGAGGCTTTTCTCTCGAACATATGGTATATGATGGGTAGACAAATTACTGTTGGGTAATTGATAGAAAAGCACATAGTTATGATGTTGTTCATGGCAATGATAATCTATATAGGCATCACGTCCGTGACAAGTAGATCAAAACAATCCTACATCTACTACTATTACTCCACCAATCGGCCGACTCCTTCCTGCATCTATGGTATTATGTTCATGATAGACATGGTAACGCTTTAAGAAAGATGACATGTGTAGACAAAGTAAGATAAGCAATGTGTTTAGACATCGTCATTTTATCCTTTATGGCAACAATACAAATACGTGTCTTGTCCCCTACTATCATTGGGGTATAGAGCACCGAAAGATTTAACCCACTCCATAGCACCTCTCTCACTGAAGATTAATCAGCCAAGTTGGCTAAATCAAATGGATAGATCGCATAGAAATACAAATCTATAAAAGTAATGCATAATAATGTTCAGAAATGACTCAATTACTTTTAATGAATAATCTGATCATAAACCCACAATTCATCGGATCCTAACATACACACCGCAAAAGAAGATTACATCGGATGGAACTCCAAGAAGATCGAGGAGAACATGGTATTGAAGAGACAAGAGAGAGAACAAGCCATCTAGCCACTAGCTATGGACCCATATGTCTATGGTGAACTACTCACACATCATCCTGCAGGTGGCAAGGTTGACGTAGATGGCCTTCATGATCGATTCCACGTCCCACAAAGCACCAGAAAAGGCCTCCAGATAGGATCACGGGAGAACAGAAGCTTGTAGTGCAAAAAAGTGTTTTGGGTGTCTCTCTATTGGTTTTGGAATATATAGAAGTAGAATTAGGTCAAAATGGGTCTAACGAGGTTGTTGCCCTTACCACGGCCAAATCCGCGCGAGCCGCCAAGGCAACAGCCGCCTCATTGGCGCGTGTTGCCCTTACCAATGCGAAAATCGTGTGTTCCACGTACAGAATCGTGTTTGGCCCCAATAGATCAGCTGCAACCTCCATCTCTTCTGCGCTTGCCGCCAAGGCCTCCGCACCCTCCTCGGCTCGTACCGTTGTCGCCGTTGTCGCGAGCTCCTGCGAGTCTATGAGCTGCGTCAAACCCGCTCCTTCCGGGATGGAGAGGGGGTTCCATATTCTGATGACATGTGTAATGTCGATGATTTTCTTTATGGGAGGACAATAGGGAGAAGAAGGCCAGATATGGGGGCTGTGAGAGGGCAAAGAGACGATGGAGAGGGAGGAAAGGATACTTATTTGTGTCCCTATTCACTATTATGTGTGTAGGAAAAGAATTCAGAAACTTTGAAAATGTTAGGTATTGTTTGATCTAATGAGCATATGGTGTAAGTAAATTAACTGTGGATAATAGTAATACAAAGCGCCCAACATTGATGGAACAAGATGTGTGCTACCCACAAACGAGCCCCAATGACCTAGCGCAGTAATTAATGTCGTTATACACATGTCCTGCAAACCGTGTGCCATGTTGAATAGATATATCACACCCAGGTGTAAAATGTGAAGCGCCTCCGATGAGTCACGCAGCCACACACGAGTTTAAAGTAACAACAGTGTGCCATGACTCGCCTCCCGTTGCCTCCTACCCTAACCAATGGTAGCTGGTCACCGCTCATGGGATCCATTTAGTATTCTGGCACTCTAGAGAAGGCTTCCCACGCATGCGCCAGCCCTAATGGTAAATTTGTAAAATCCCCAATCACCTAGCCAGGTGCTAGCTATAAATAACCACAACGATTACCGATGGAGGTAACTCATTGATCCCCTGGCTAGGTACCATGATACGACTCCAACGTATCGATAAATTATGAAGTATACATGCCATATTCACCTATGTTTACAATACTTCTATATGATTTTAATGCACTTTATATGATTTATTTAGAACTAACCCGGACTGACATTGTTTTCAGCAGAACTATCATGGTGTTTTTTTGTGTGCAGAAAATGTTAGTTCTCAGAATCGCCCAAACAAATTGACGACCAGAAGAGCCACAAGATGGGCACCACCCACTAGGGCGCGCTAGGCCCCCCAAGCGTGCCCTGGTGTATGTTCCCCACCTCGTGGCCCATGTTCACGTGAAACCAACCCAAAAAATTCCAATAAATATAGAAACCATAAAAAACAACCCTAGACTTCTCGTTTCGACTCCGGTGGCCATCTTCATCATCCGGCGGAGGCCATGATCAGGAGGGAGTAGTCCCCCCTTGGGGCTAACGGTTTGTACCAATATATATGTATTCAATCTCTCTCTCCCTCTCTCTCGTGTTCTTGAGATGGCACGATCTCTTTGTATCATGGGCTTTGTTAATATACTTGGATCACATGGTGTTTTTGCCTCTCTACCTTGTTGTGATGAATTGAGTTTTCCCTTTGATATTTTTTTATTATCGGATTGAATACTTTTATGGATTTCAGAGCACTTGATGTATGTCTTGCATGCAAATACCCGTAGTGACATTGGGGTATTCAAGTGATTCACTTGATTTATGTTATGCGGCCAGCTTGCGGATTTCGGTGACCTTGGGAATCTATGCATAGGGGTTGATTGCACGTTTCCATACCATGTTCTCCGATAGAAATCTTGGGGCACACTTTGAGGTTCTTTGTGTTGGATTGAGTATTATGAATCTGAAATTGTTTGATGTGTATCATATAACTAACTCATGGATACTTGTGGTCACATTGGAGTATCTAGGTGACATTAGAGTTGGTTGATGTGTATCATATGGTGTTATTCTAGTACGAACTCTTAGATAGATAGATCAGAGAGGATAACTTGGTTATTTAGTACGAACTCTTGGATAGATCTATCAGAAAGGATAAAATTAAGGTGGTTTCGTACCCTACAAACAATTTCTTCTGATGTTCTCCTCTAGATAAGAACTTTGGAGTGATTCTTCGTTGCACGCTGAGGGATGGTTATGCGACCCAATTATATTAGCATTGTTGAAAGATTGCACTAGTCTAAGTAAAGACAGTGTGCCTTATTTCCAAGCTTTTATACAACATTTTTCTCGCTGTTTACCAATTGTTACTTTGCTGTTTTCATATTTTCAGATTACAAAAACCTATTTCTATCATCCATATTGCACTTGTATCACCATCTCTTCACCGAACTAGTGCATCTATACAATTTCCCATTGTATTGGGTGTGTTGGGGACACAAAAGGTTTCTTGTATTTGATTGCAGGGTTGTTTGAGAGAGACCATCTTCATCATACAGCTCCCATGGATTGATAAACCTTAGGTCATCCACTTGAGGGAAAATTGCTACTGTCCTACAAAACACTGTGCTTGGTGGCCCAACACGAGTCTACAAGAATAATGTTACGGAGTATACATCATACCACCACACATATACCATCAAACCCTGCACTTATCGATGTGCGGATGTAGTTGGGCGACGGCAGAATCGAGGTTGCCAACGCAATGGTCAGCTTGGCGGTCAACCACACCGTTGTCTCTCCCGACGACAGCCAGAGGAGGTGGAAATCACGATACGAGCAAGCCACCAGGTTAGCCAGGGACGTCCTGAAAGTAGATAGGGATTGCTAACAGGCAATATTGTGGTCTCGGTGCAAAGTACATCGGATGGTGCAGGCGATAGAGCAGGAACCGCAAGGACGCAAGGCAACTATGATGGTGGTCACCACACAAAGCGCATGCTTATGTCCTAGATGGAGGAGGGCGCAGCTCCGGATGTGGGGGGAGGCCTGGCGGCCATGGATGCAGCCCTAGCAAGAGCCACGGTCTTGTTGGCCGCTGGGACGACATACGAAGACCGGTGGACACGAGGGCCCTGGTGAGAGTTGCGCCTGAGGTAGTACCGGCTATCAAAAATGTTGAGGCAGCCCTGGCCTCGATCGATCAACGTGTAGGTCATTGACTTGTTGAACTCTTGTCCTCGTGAGCTAAGGAACAACATGATGGACGATGGCAGTTGTGCGTGTTGGGTCAGCGCTTGGGGTAGTATCTCTTTTGTGCACGCATAGTTCATATATATTATATTTATGTAAATCCATGAACTAATGGTTTGTATATTACTCCGCCAACTAGGCACTTCATAAATTTGAGCATGTAAATGCTCGATTGATTTGTTCATTTGTGCCAAATATGTCAATTATATGTGCTGGCCTATCTATATATTTTGTCATTTTGGTAATATGGACAATTAATATGAAGGATCTCTTTCGTAAATCAGCATTGATCGCCACATGGAAACATATGGATGTCCTCTCCTCTAACCGGCATGCGATTAAATTGAATGGGCTTTGTGTGAGACTAATACTTTCCACGAAAATTTAAGGATTTAACAAACATCATTTGATTGTATGCAAGTTAGCACATTACTTAACAATACCTGACTTAGCAATCTTGAAAATCATATGGTCCATATCTACATGCTTAAGATATTAACAACCATCCAATACGTCTCCAACGTATATACTTTTCCAAGCACTTTTCCTCTTGTTTTCGACTCCAATTTGCATAATTTGAATGGAACTAACCCGGACTGGCGTTGTTTTCCGCAAAACTACCTTCGCGTTATTTTTCTACAGAAATAAAAGTTACCATAATAGGACAAAACTCTTTGTGAATTATATTGGGAATATATGATGAATTATGGAGCGAAGAACCACCAGAGGGTGGCTGTGTAACAGCCCAAGTGCATCCCTTGCCATTTGTAATATATTTCATGTATGAACCTTCCAAGTTTGCCCCCATGTGGTTGTATAGAAATAATCCATGCTTCATGACTTTCATTATGCATCATGGCATCATGGCATCATCACATAAATTATGTTTCATCACATGCTTGTGCTTGTTGTGAGAGTGTGTTTTGTGGTGTGGTGTCATGAGAGCTTCATGTTATGTGTTAGTTAAACCCCTCCACAATTTCTATAGTACTATACCCAACTCTCCCTCCTTACTATTATTGCAACATGTGGAATGTTTCTTGCTGAATTAATTCTTTTAAAATGTTGCACTTCTCCAATATATTCTATTTTGCATGTTAAAAATAGCTCCTTGCCATGTTTGTATATTTTTCCTTTCTATTCTTGCAGAACAACGTGTTTAAATAATTTTAAGTGAATTTAATTATTTACTAAAAAATACCAAGTCCATTTTTATTAAATAAAGTACAATTTGCTGGTTACAAAACATATTTTCTTCCTCCTAAATTCCTTTTCAAACTTGCCTTGGTTTAGTTCTTGTGTGCTGGTTTTTTTAAATAGGAAAGCCCCTGTGTGTTGTTTTTTTCCCATGAGAGGGAGCAGAGCCCACCTGGGCCTCCTCCGGGCCCAGCTAGGAGCGCTCCGCAGCCCAGTTTCCTCCTGACGGCTACCTGCGTGTCGTCTCCCTCATTTCCATTAGTGCAAAGATTGTGTGTGTGAGAGAGAGAGCGCGTTTGTTCACGAATGTCAAGGAGCACCGTTTGGCCCCTGCTTTAAAGCCCCCTCGGCATATGTGCCTTTCTCCTAGGGTTTCCCCTTTCCTCGCACCACCGACACCCCCTCTCTTCCCTCCTTCCTCTCTTCCCCCGCGGGCAGGTTTCTGTCAATGCAGAGAGATTCAAAGAGAGGAGAAGGGGAGCTCCAACCTTCTTCATTGTTGTCGTCGCCTTTGGTGGCCACTTACCCTCCGTCCAAGACGCCTAGGTGGTTCCTGGTGCCCCCGGGTTCCATTCCTAGAGCTAGGAGGAGGAGAGCACCCCCACACCGTCGACTTCGTCGGCGTATTCCTTGCATACCCGGAGCACCGTCGCCATGGCGATAGGCCTCCGTGATCTTGCTCGTGCCCCCTCTCCAGCCTCTTCTTCTGTCTGTCAAGCCCTAGGTGATCCCTCTCCCAATCCATGCCTTCTCCTTCATTGTTAGGCCACAGTGGATGTCACCATGGCCGAGCTCAAGCTTGAGCTCGGAGCGCTTTCTTCCTCTTTGTGCCGCCGCTCCCTTGCACCGGGGATGGAACCCCGTAGGTTTTCCACAGCCTCGCCGGTGCTCCACCTCACTGGATGCGGCCTGCCTACTCGTCGTTGCCGCCATCTCCTTCCTATCGCCAAGAGGGGATGGATCCGCGGGAGGAGCCGGGTTAAAATACCCCCGAGCCCCTCCTTAGTTCAGTAGCCCCCTCGCTTGCACAGTGGTAACGCCCTCTCTCTCCTTCGTGAGAGACGCGGGTTCGATCCCCCGTGGGTGCAATATGCCCCCCTTTTTATTCCAGTGCGTCGCACCCTAACAGTGGGCCCTATGGCCCACATGTCATCCCCCATAAGGGCCCTGGTGTCTATGCCAGGTGGGGCCCTGCCCTGTTTTTTTGTCTTGTTTCTGTGATTTATTTTCTTGTTTATATTTTCTGTTGATTTCTTCCAGATTAGGAAAACGTCTAGATCTGGACTTGCCAGATTTGGTAGTGGCCAAATAGGGAACTTTGATTTATAAAATCCTTGTGATATTTATGCAATTTTTGAGCTAGATTTGTGTGTATTTTCCCTATGTAAATATATGTGTGTGATATATGAATTTGGGCTATAATTTCCCAAGGAGTCCAATGATGGTGTTAGTTTTTACTTTTGAGCAAGTTTGCAAAAGTGCTATTTTGAGATAAGGTGGCCTTTTGTTATTTTTGTGTGAATTAATCCATGCATGCTATGTTATTCTTGTAAACATGAATGTGGTGGTGCTTTGTGGGCATTAGGCCCTGGTATTTTATTTTGCCATGCTAAGCTTGTATATTAGTGGGTATCTTGCTCCAAAGTAGCTAAGTAAGTTGCTGATTTCAACATGCTAAATATTTCTAAGTCTGAGATTCTGTAGTTATTTTCATGACATGTTTAGGGGATGCTACCAAGTGTTCTATGATGTTTTAGCTCATGCTCAGTGCTAGTGTTTTGGAGTAAATGTTGTCCTCTATCAACATGCTAAGTTTCATGCGATGAAATGATCTCTAGGATAATTATTTGTTGTTGTCAAGTTGTTGTTTGGTTACCTCAGAATCTATGTAGCTGTAATTTTCACTAAGTCCCTAAAACCTGATTCAACATGCCATCTTGTGAGCTTCATTGCCATTGATCCATGCTCCCTTTTAAGTTTCTGTAGATAGATGATTTTTCATGCTTGTTGTATACTTCTTGTACATTCTTTGGTTGTGGTTTTAATCTTGTTGTAGCTCTTGATACATGTGTTACAAGATGACATGCTGCTGTTTGTGGACAAATTGTGTGTAGGTTTTTTTGTGAGTTGTGGGAGCTACACTCCATTATTTTGTGTGATTCCTGGGTCCATTCTTGTTGGTTTTTCATTTCCTATCTAGTGGCATCCTTGGAAAACCAAGGAGTATCGCAGGACCAACTCCATCTTTGCCATTGTACCCGTTAACATTCATAACTTGTCGTGAGCGTATCGTGAGCTACATTACTCCGTTTACAACGTTCTTCATATGCATTTGTGGTAGAATTGAGCGTAGAATATGAAGATTGCCATGTCATGCATCATATCATCACTATGTTCATGATCTAACCAGATTATATAATCCACCTAAATGCGCATGAAGTACCACTTGATCCACTCCACTAGTGCACCAAGGCTTCATTTAAAACTTGATATATTCTGTTGTCATGTTAACAACATTTAAAGTGGAAATGCATCATATTGGTTTGCGCATCATGTCATGCATATATTTTTTCGACCATGAAGATTGCAGGGCTTACGCCCCACATCATTTTATTAATATAAAAAAGGAAACATATGTACAAGACACCGCTTGTAAGAGAAGAGAAATAAGGAAAAAAAGTTACATAGAGAAATGTTCAAGGGGGATAAAAATCAATCAATTTGTGTAGCACCACTTTGTGCTTGATCTTTATCCTGTGAGTGAGGAGAGGAATATCATGAATGAAACCACATTTCCATCACCTTAAAGAAGGTCTGATGTGCCTGAAAGATTTGTCATTGCTCACTTTCCAAATGTTCCACCATGTTAATAAAACCACTTCAGCAAAGAAAGGTTTGTTGAACTCCTTTTTGGCCTGGTGTGCAATCCGCACCATGTCATTGCTATCCAGCCATGTGATCTACAGATAGTTCCATATCCAAAAGAAAAAATTCCATTGAAAGAAAAGATGATTTCTATCCTCCAATGCCAAGGTGGGAAAAAGTACACATTCTGGCCCATCATTAATTTTTCAATGCATGCGCTGGATCATGTCCTTAGTGTTTATCGTGTCCATTATAACTAACCATGCAAACATTTTGATTAGCATGGTGCAACTGCTCTTCCAAATCCAGGTTAGAATAGGGTTGACCACAATTGGCTGATGGACAAAAAGATAGTATTTTTTAGCCGAATAATCTGATGTTTTCCCATGTCTCCAGTTCGAGCAATCATTACCCTCAGGATTGAGGTTGGTACCTTCCAGAAGAGATGTCAACTGATTCAACTCATTAAAGGCCAGTTCAGAAAGGGGTGGAGAGAATAAATCATGGAAATCAATTGTGCTCATGACCTCCTGTACAGATAGCATTTTATCCTAACAGAAATAGAATAGCCTCGTGAATCTGTCTTGCAGTGGAGCAACCTGATTATCAAGTTCCCAATTATCGGCCCAGAACAGGGCAGTATCCCCTTTGTTCACAGTAATAAGTGTGACTGCCCTGAATTTATCCATCGGCTTGGTAACATCTCTCCACTAGAAAGAGCCACACATAGTTGTATCATGAGGCACTCTATTAAAGTAATATGTGTCCCAGATAAGATGAACCCATGTGATATCAGCCTTGTTATAAAACTTGTTGAGATTCTTCATGAGTAGAGCCTCATTTTGTAGTCCAAGGTTGAGGATCCCCAGACCACCCTTTAGTTTTGGCCTACATACCAGTGGCCAAGCCGCTAGAGAATGTCCCTTCTCTTCCCCATATTTTCTCCATAGACACTGCCTTTGAATCCTCTCTAATTGCTTTAAGATAGAAGGTGGAATTGACAAGCTGCACAGGAAGAAAATTGGCAGGGATGACATCACAGAGTTAACCAACTCTAGTCTACCACCTTGTGGTAAAAACTAGGAACTTGTAGTAAGCCTTCTTTCCATGCAGTCAACAAGAGGCATTAGATCAACAATTTTTGGCCTGGTAGTGCCAACAAGAAGTCCCAAATAGGTGAAAGGCATTGTCCATATTTTGCATCCAAAATCAGTTGCTAAACCTGCAGCAATATCTGCCTGCACATTGATTGGATACATATAGGACTTGTGATAATTGATTTGCAGTCCAGTGGCTTGGGAGAAAGAACTTAGCAAATCTTTGAGGGCACCCAACTGACACATGTCTGCCTGAATGAACATCAGGGTATCATCAGCATATTGAACCATAGGGAAATCAAAATCATAGGTTTGCAAAGGCAGTTTTAGTACTCCCTGATGCAACAGGTGATTTATCATTGTTTGCAATAGAGTAGTAGCAAGAACAAACAAAAGGGATGATATGGGATCTCCCTGCTTGACTCCACATTTACATTTAAAATGTTTCCCAGGCACTCCATTGAGTAACACAGAAGAATTTCCAGAGGTCAAAAGCTCTTTTACCCAATGCACCCATTTGTCAGTAGATCCTTTAGCCAGAAGGATACTTATTATTGCCTCATGCTTAATCGAATCAAAAGCCTTTTCAAAGTCAAGCTTAAGAAGGATGATTGGTTGCTTGGAGCAATTACAATGATGTATGTATTCAAAAGTCCAAGAAAGGTAGTCCTGAATAGTTCTTGATTTAATGAAGCCACATTCATTTTTGTGCATACAGTTCATAATTTCATTTTGACATCTATTTGCTGCCATTTTGTTTAGGAACTTTAAACCAACACTAGTCGGAGATATCGGCCTGAAGTCACCAACACCTTCAGGGGAGCGTTTCTTCCGCACCAGTGTGATGAAAGCATCATTCAGGTTCTCTGAACTTACTGTCCCTACATGGAATTCATGTACTAGTTTCACAAAATACTCAGAAATAATAGGCCAACACTTTTTCAAAAACAAGCCGTTGAAACCATCAAGGCCAGGTGCCTTGTCAATGGGCATTTCCTTGATAACCTATCCAATTTCCTCAATATGAAAAGGCCTGGTTAGCACATCAAGTCCTTGCATCCGAGAATTAGAGAAAGAATGTCTTCTCCCATTGAAATCTCTCTAACAGAACCCATTCTCTTTCTGAAAGCCACAATAAACTCTAATGCCATACGACCATGATCTAAAGTAACTGATCCATCAGGTAGAACCAGACTAGCAACAAAAAAATTCCGGTGCCTCTCTGTTGCCATAGCCTGGAAAAATTTAGAGTTCTCCCCAACTTTGATGTACCTAATGGTGCATGTCTTCTTCCAATATAAACATTTGAGGTGCAGAAGGTGCTCATGGTGTAGCTTAACGATTTTTCTGAAGTTAAATTCAGATCTGGATAGTGGTCTCAACTCCTCCAGATTATCCAACCACACGATAACCTCATTTCACTTTTGGATTAATCTTTTCAGATGAGAAAGACCCTTTTGCCACTTCTTCAGAGCAAACCTCAATGCTTTTAATTTATCCACAATTGTGGCTGAGATATGTGACTTATCTGATTGCCTATTCCACACCGATTTCACACATTCCATAAAACCGGGCTGCTCCACCCAGTAATTCTCAAATCTGAAAATATTTTCTTTAGGGATGGAGGTACCAATTGTGACCAAAAAAGGTACATGGTGGGAGGTAGTCTTACCCAGAGGAATCACTTGGGTGATTGGGTACTGACAAACCCAACTAGCAGAAGTGAACACCCAATCAAGTTGCTCCAACAACGGGTGACCCTACATATTAGACCATTTAAAACGTCTTCCTTTCAAGGGAAGTTCAAGAAATCCAAAATGCACAATGATTTCATTGAAGATGAATATATCATTTACATCATGACCAGGGAGGTTCCTGTTGTCCAGCGACCTGATAAAGTTAAAATCCTTCAATATCATCCAGTGTTTGTTAGGATGAATTTCCAAAGCATATAGCCACCAAACAAACTCATCCTGCATCTCCCCTTGGCAAGGTCCATGCACATTAACTAAGAACCATTGATCATTATTATGTGTGGAAGTGAAGCTGATTATAATGCCAAAGGATTTGACCTCCACTAACACAACCTAAAGAATATCAGAACGCCAAACTGTGAGAATGCCGACCAATGCCCCACAAGATGGTGATTCAATGAATTGATCAAAATGAGGCGGGCAGATGTTCCTAATTGTATCACGATTACATCTGTGCCATTTAGTTTCTTGCAAGCACAGAACAACACACTGGCTTTCTACCACCTTTTCACGAACTGATCGCTGACGAGCTTCGGAATTCAACCCTCTATCATTCTAGCAGAGAACTTTCTAGCTACGATGGGATGATGTATTCATGGATGAACCAATAGTAATAAGCAAAATAAAATACGGCACCTAATGCCGCATAGCCATAATCCGTACAAACGATAGAACATAAAAGTTTGTAGCATAAGACACCCAACACAAAAGGCAGCAGGAAACATGCAAATTTAACAGGCTTGCCAGACCTAACTAAAGTAGAATGCATGCACATCATTGATCCTCGGAAGAAGAAGATTCCACTGTGGGATCCGCCATAAACTTCTCCGCAGACAAGAGCATTGTGTCAATTTGCAACTCCGCACTTGCAGCTTGCAGCACCCTAATTGGTGTGTGTGGAGGCACAACCTCAGCTTTTGGTTCCTCTTGCACTTCATTCTCCATCAAAAGAGCGGGTGATTCGAGGTTCAATTGGTCCTCATCATTGATTCGCTTTGATTGAGGCCTTTTCTTCCTGGCCTTGTATAATAGCTGTTCAAAAACTGTGTTCTTGAAGCCATCTAATTTTGTTGCGCTCCTGGTGCAGCGCCTGACAGAAGTGTCCACCAAAGGTACCTTCTTCTTGGCCCTGACCTTTCTAGCATTGATTACCTTCTCAGCAGAGAACACCCGATTCTGTGGCACAGAAGAATCCTCTTGATCAGAGCTGGTATGGAATAGAGCTCTAGCCACCGGCCTCCAAGATGTAGCCACTAACCGTCTCTCTGGTGTGTTGGATTGTGGAATCAACATAGACAATCTCTTCTCCACATCAAAAGCAATTAACCAAGTACTCTTGGAGTAGACAATCACCCCCAATGGCTTAGATTTGATGAACCTAGGAACATGCATTCGAGCAAAGTCACCAAGCAGAGTCTCAAAATAATGCTTCCAGATCATCTCTGGGGAATAGATGGCCCTCCTATAAGTCTAACCATACCAATAACGAGTTGATGCCGGTTGACAAGAGGTTGCTGGTATGGTACAATTGCTAGTGGATTAGCTGGAGGAGCAAACAACAATGGTTCCTCATTGATCTACACCTATTCGTCAACTGAATCTGAAGACTCTGGTTGATTAATCACAATTGAAATCTGATCTTGCTCTAGCGTCGCAGCTTGTGGGGGGACATTCAGATCATGTTGATTATCGCCCCACACATCATGACCCCAACCGTCAATCGCCACCTCATGAGAATTATCCAGTAGTGGTTGTTGTGGTGGAATAGGTGCCTTGTTCCATCCCAATTGAGGGTAAGGGGGAAGCACAAATGGCAGATTCTCAGGAATAAGGTTCCCAGGCAGAGGATGTGGGTTTCCGTCAAGCGGCATTGGGTCTTCATCATTGGGCATTTGATCAACAAAGTTTGCCCCCAACACATAACAAGCAGCGGTCCAAGACACCCGAGCACCACCCCCCCACTCAGCATAATGTCCAAGTACAACGTCCTGAGGGACTAGTGGTGTATCAGGGAGACTGGCCTCCACCAATGTCCTGACCATATATGGATCCTCATTTTTCCATGAGATGAACTTCCCAAAGGTACCAACCATCTGAGAAATATATTTTTTCATGCGGTAATCAAGCGGAACACCAACAAACATCAGCCACCCATTATGAAAACCATGAGATCCCTTGAAACTGTCCCCCTCATCATGTTTCATAAATCGAACAAAGCGGTCATCACCAATCGAGAATGGAGCATGCTGAATCAAGGAGTATCTAACAATAGGATCACGAACTTGAAAGAGTCATACACCATGAAACCGTGTCTGCATGGATCGGACCAGAATACCTCTGTTTTGCATAAACTGTGTGATTTCCTCTCTGATTGGACCAAGAGCTCCTTTTGGTGCGGGCATGACCTCTGCAACCATGTAATTCTCATGACAACGCGGCCAGGCATGAAGAAGGTACGCGGAAGTCCAAGCTCACCACCATCGATGATGTGATGTCCTGCCGGCACGAACCGCTCAGGGTCGAGCTCATAGTTCGCCATGGAGACAGGCGACGGTGCAGAGTTGGGGTTTTCTCTGGATGGAGGTGGTGGAGTAGATTGAGAGGTAAGCTGTGGCAATGTGACCGAACAGTCTATCCCCTTAACGCCGGCTCCCTTCCCCAGGGGTGCAGAGGAGCCTGAAAACCCCAATTTTTGCTGCAAAAAAATCGGCTTCCAAACTAAGGAACATATGCACGCGAACTCTTGACAATCTTTCCTACAGTGACCCAAACGAGAGCAAGCCATGCAGACTGTTGAGCTTCCGCAAGAGGATAAGAGGTGGCCCTGTTAGGCACAAATAGTACATGTCAGCACACGGTCCACCGTGTCATTAACCGTGGACTCAAATTGCTGAGCAGCCTCCTGAGTGGAGGGAATATCAAACGAGCTAGGGCTCGGTACATCAGGAGGCCCAGTAGCCGGCCCAGGGCAGCGTGCGTGCTCCGTGCGAAGGCTACTAGCGTTTGGAGGATAATATGAGGCGAGTTAGGCCCAATATGGACCCTAGTGGCTAGTAGATTTTGAAAATTAAAAGAGTCTGCCTCCGCAGATGAAGGGGTAATCACCGAATTATCTAGGTGAATCTCCATGGATCTTGGAGGAACAATCATGGTGGCCGATCGAACGTGTTCCAATGGACGCACAGAACCAAAGCAAATGTGTGGCCTTGCCGCCGTCCATTGCAAATCCTCCTGAGGTGCCGGCTGCACTAAAACACGCTCATGCTCTCAGAATTCATGACCCGCTTAAATCAAAGTGTTTATACACTCCTGAGTTCCTGGGTATCTATAGGCCTTGCAGGCAGGATAATTCATCAGAGTGACAAACGATAATTTCTTCTTGATAGAACTAAAAGACTTGATGGAAGACTTGGTAGGGGTTTTATGCATGTCTAGGAGCCCCATGGAGGAGCGCCATTTGGACTGACTAACCAAAACCCATTCTGCATCACATTGTTTTCTCCAAATCTTAAGTTCCCTAATCAAATTAGGTCCCCCATTACCCCAAAGATTGAAATAGCACTTGAACAAATCGCAAGCATAAGAGCGGAGATCAACAATGTGAAAACCAACTTGTTGGCAAGAAACTTGAAAGGAAAAAACCTTATCTTTGATATGAGAAACCCTTAGATCAATTGCCAAACCACCACTAGCCGATTCCAAAGCGGCCACCACAGATTGTTCTGTCAACCGAAAGACATGTCGACTGAAAGAGACCACCAGAGTGAAAGATCTACGAGCCCCCATCATATGTACCGTAAGATGAGTAGATCTAAAACCCTCATCAGAAAAAACTCTACCCTTGGCGAAATCCAGGACAAGCTTAGATCCACCATGAGAACCCATCCGAGATGGGTATTACCTTGATCCAGAGAGGTCTCCAAAGAGAATCATCGGTGAGGAATCAATGATTTATGGCCAGAGGGTGACATCACCGGAGAGAGGGCTTCGGGAGAGGGGGGAGCACCCCTTTCTAACCTTTTACAGTTGGGACAAGGACCCTTACGCACAAGGTTGGTATATGTCTTGCATATGTTGTGGTGCATCATGTGTTGATTGTTTGTTCTGGATTGCTTCTTCTCGATAGAGTTCTGAAAGCGTTCGGCATGTGAGGATTCTTTCGACTATGCCTGTTCGATACCACTACTATCGTTCGGCATCTTCTTCCAAGTGGGATCTTAGGCAAGATGACACATTTCCCTGGATACCACTACTATCATTGCTATGCTAGTTGTCTCGCTTTTATTGTTATGTTTCGCTACCTACCACTTCTTTGACAAGCCTCCTAACATTGCCATGATAAGTCTCTAACCCTGCACCTCCTAGAAAACCATTGTTTGGCTATGTTACCACTTGCTCAGCCCTTCTTATAGCGTTTCTAGCTGCAGGTGCAATTGCTTCCATGTGTCAACATGGACATTCTTTGCTATCGCGATATTATTGCTATTTAATTTAATGCACATATATACTTGGTAAAGGATGGAAGTCTTGGCCTTTTGCTTGGTGTTTTGTTCCACTCTTGCCGCCCTAGTTAATTGTGAACCGATGTTATGTTCCATAATTGAGCGCTCCTAACATGCTCGGGGTTGTTATGGGGACCCTCTTGATTTTTGATTTAGGATAAAACTTGTCTGGCAAGGCCCAACTTCGGTACTACATTTTCCCAACATGATATTTATGATCACCTTATTAAAGCATAGAGGGTCGCCGCCTCATGGATTAATTTAACATAATACCGGGGGCCAGTGCTGCTGCTGCTGGTCCATAATAGAGCATTGTGCGGGGCCACCCCTGGGCAACTCGGGGGATTTCTATCAGGCCACTGTACACTAGCTTATATGGTCATGTCCTGAGGACGAGATACGTGGCTTTTATCGGGTTCGTCGACCTGTCGGGCGGTCTTGCTGGACTTGTTTTTACATTTCTTGAACGTCTTGCACGTGGGATTTCGAAGACACTTTGGGCTATCTCGAAGTTGAGATTTTCCATCGGGATTCCACAAATACTATAGGTGATTCCGTGGTTAAGGAATTCCAACGCGGTGTGTGGTTAATTTGTTATGGATGAGTTGGAGCACCCCTGTAGGCTTAAATCTTTCGGAAAGCCGTGCCCACGGTTATGTGGCAACTTGGAAACTTTTGTTTAACACCCGGTCATAGCAAACTTGAAGTAAACTCTAATAAAATACACAAACTGTGTGCGTAACCATGATTGTCTCTTCTCGTGAGTCCTTATCCGAGAGAGAACACGATGTGGTTATGTTTGACGTAAGTAGGTGTTCAGGATCACTTAGTGATCATTGCTAGTTCACGTCCGTTTTGCGTAGACCACCATACTTACTTTCTGCATCGTAAGTTAGCCACTCAAATAAATGCTTAGTTGCTTGTTGCAGCCTCACCACATAACCATACCTCACCCATTAAGCTTTGATAGTCTTGATACCCTTGGAAATGAGATTGCTGAGTCCCTATGGCTCATAGATTACTACAACAACAGTTGTAGGTATAGCTAACGCGATGCTTTGACGTGAGAGCGATACTTGTTTGATTTGGAGTTCTTCTTCTTCATCATCAATCTAGGATGGGTTCCAGGCGGCAGCCTGAGATAACATGGATGGATTTTATTTATCGTTTGATTTCATCCGTAGTCGGAACCTGCTCTTATGTATGAAGTTTGAATATGTTGTTGTATTGATGCGATCTTGATGTAGCTTGTGGCGCGTGTAAGCCAATTCCATATACTCGTCTCTTCTGTACATGTACTTGTAATGCTATCCATTCTTGCCAAACAACGAGATGCGTTGCTATCCCTGTCTAGGCCCTCGCGCCAGAATAAGGATAGGATCGCATCTTGGCGTGACAACTTGGTATCAGAGCCAGTACAAACATAGGAGCCACCTTGATTGATCGAACCTTGGCCGAGTCGGGTCTAGTGAAAAACTATTGTGAGTCTAGTTATATATCGGAGAGTAGGTTTCTTTTACTCCTCTTCTATACTCTGGTGAGGTATTCGACATAGGAATTTTTATTTCTACTCCTCCTCTCTTTTTTACTCAATTTTTTTAGGATCACGAGGGTATTGTTGGGATCATTTTGATATCTATGTGAGAAGAACATTGTTCTTGGTGCCTCCTGGCATTTAGGGGTTGTGGCAGTGTCCCTCGGAGTTGAGCTCCGAGGTGTTGTCATCACATTTGTATCTTTGCAGTTCCATAATACAAGAGGTTGTCGACATCGAAAACACTTCTATACTCTTTGTGGTGAGAGTAGTTGGCGCCAGCCAGTACTGGGGAGAGCGATCAGTTGTATTGCCACAACTAGTATATCGGATGTTTTTGAAGGTCCGAGCTACATGATTTCCAAGGTTTTCCTGGTTATGTGTTGACGGATGGATACAGTTAGAGTGTAGGGCTTGTTAGTTGTGTTACACATAACAAGAAAGTTCCAGGAGTTCTTAGGTGGGAATTCAAGTAGTTACCTATGCTATCTTCCAACAGATCATGATGTGAGGTTGGGGTTCGACATCTAGTGGTTTGTTTGTTCATGGTCTCTTTTACAGATGACAGTCTTGGTATGCTTAGTCAAGCCTTGTAGTTCACTATGCCTAGGGAGCATATTTGAGCGTCTTTTCAATATGACAATCCAATGTACGATCGAGCCCGTGTGAATTTTATCACAAAAATATCAGAAAGAATCTCTGTTAAGTATTTGTTTCCGGCTTGTTTCGTAAGCCTCATCCTTTGTTTAGTTTTTGAATATGGTAATTCGAGTTGCTTCGATGTCAAGTGGTGATCTCAAATCTTTCCGAAGTAGTGTTCTCATATTTCCGTGGGATTGCTAATTCTTGTGCTCAATCAAGTTATCATATCAATTCTTTTCAACCGGTGCGCTCCTCTTCAAGATATTCAATCATCTACAAGGTTTGCAAGATTAATCCTCATGTTTCTTTCTGGAGTTCTTTTCATCCGTCCTAAGTTGTCTTTGTTTTTCCCCACCCTCACACCCTTTTTCTGCTGTGATTAAATTCTCGTCCAGGTACCTTTCTCTTCATCAATGCTTCCCCTATCATTTATTCTGTATTGTATCTAGTGATTCCTGCGGAGATTCTCAGGAGTTTCAATTTCGAGATCTATCCTCATATTCTTTGTTCTTGTTGTTATTCTTCCCTGGTGGATTCGATTCAACCTCTCAGTATTCGTCATATCATTTTTTCATTTGTTCAGTGTTCTTCCGTGTGGGAATTCTTATTCAAGCCCCTCTTGTTTACTGACCTCTCTCAATTCCAACCAAAGTTTTCGGCATATCTCAGAAGATTCGTGTTCCTGTTCCAAAATCATTTCAAATTATTTCGACGTTCTCACCTCATCAAGTTTTCGTTGTACCGGTGCAATCTCTCTTTCTAAGCAATTGTTTCAACGATGGTTTCCTTTCAGCGGGCCCATAAGCCACAGGGTTTTTCCCCAGGATCTTACTTGACTCTTCTAATATTTCCGGAGATGTTCTCAAGTTCTCTTCAAATATGCTGTAAGAATGAATTTCATCAGTCATATTCCTTTTTGAAGATTGCTTCTAAATCATTTTCATCATTGGCTCAACCTTATTTCTCCATTTGTTCTGGAGCGCCTCAGTATTTCTTCATGGTGTTTCTCACCATGATTCTCAGCATTGAAGACCAAAAAAGAGTTTTGCTTAAATCCTCCTCCATTCTCTTGAAGATTTGTCATCTCAGCTTCATGCTATATTCTCGATTGTTCGATCATGAGTAATCTCTCCCATATCTATCTGGTGCATTTCAGAGTTGTTTTCATTTCTCGATCCTCCGAAGGCCAACATTTCAGAAGATTTCTTCATTCTCAGCTTTCTGCTTTCGTTCTCAAATTCTTCTCAATTGTTGTCTCTCTATTCGTATCTCAATTATTCCGGTGCTTCGTACAAGATTTATCTAGGTGGATCGTCATCCCTTCATTATCTTGTCATGTATCTCCATTCATTCGTGGTATCTTCATTCATTTGCAATTCTAACCGGTGTTCTCGTTCGAGACTTCTTCAAATTTGTGCTCTATCTCTCTTCCAATCTTTTCAAGAAGAATAAGTGGTATGCTAAATCCGTTGCTTGTCATCTATTTAACTTGATGAAGGATAAGCATAACATAATTCTTATTCGTGTTTCATCATGTGATTTCGATCCTTCTTCTGGAGGATGTTAATGATATCAAATTCCTTATCCCAAGTTCTTTATCTTTTCTCTTCCGGAGGGCAAGCTTTTCCCATATATCTCTTTGTGAAGCTTCATCTAAAGCATAGCAAGGCCTCAATCTTGTCGTTTCCCAACCTTCAATTATTTTCTATCATATTTCATTCCGGAGTTCATCCAGATGCTTCTTCATGGTGGTTTTCTAAGGATGTAATTATTCTCGAAGTGCTCTTCAAGATTTTGTTGGAGAAGCTCATGTATTCTTTCTCTTGCATTTCAAAATGAAATTCTTCTCCTTTATCTTTTGAGATGCTATTATAGAATTCTTGATTTATGAGGAGTCTCGAAGGATAGTTGTCAAGAATGAGATAAGTAAACCCATTATATCTTCTCAGAGTTATCTTGGGTTGGATTTCACCTAAAGCATTACGGAAGTGTTGTTGCTATCATGGTGTTATAAATAATTCAAGGTTCTCCTCCACCTCTTAGTGAAAGAAGTTTTGCATATCTTGTTTATCTCAAGCAATAATTTGTTTCTGTTGTGGCAGGTTGCCACCTCATAATTTGGAGATGTTTTCCATAAGCCCATAACAAGCTATTCTTTCATTGTTGATTATCCATCAACTCCATTCAACCATGCTTTCCAAACTCAATGGTGGTAGAAGTTGTCATTTTCTTCGTCATTCTCATATCTCCAAAGATCTAGCTTCTATTCTTTTGTTCCGGAGGCATTGTGATTTTGCTCTCTTTGACCCATCATCTCGTTTGCCAAGATCTTGTTTTTCCTTGCTTTTCCATTTAACCAGAGTGTTGTGTGATCTTTTCAAGTTCTCTCCATCTTATCAAGTTTTGCCTCTCTTTCCTACAGAAGTGCAGCCCAAATTTCTTGTGAATTATTCCTTGTTCCCTATGTCATCCTTCATCTCCTTGAGACCTTCAATGATCATTGGTTTCACTCGTTTGTCAAAGAAGCAACTAAGTTACCTCTTGCTCTTTCTCTTTCCCTTCCGATTCTTAGATCTCGGCATGAGATCCTCGTGTAGTGTGGGAGAGTTGTAACAGCCCAAATGCATGCATCCATTGCCATTTGTAATACATTTCATGTATGAACCTTCCAAGTTTGCCCCCATGTGGTTGAATAGAAATAGTTTGTGCTTCATGACTTTCATCATGAACCATGGCATCATCACATAAATTATGTTGCACCATATGCGTGTGCTTGTATTGAGAGTGTGTTTTGTGGTGTGGTGTGGTGAGACCTTCATGTTATGTCTTGGTTAAACCCCTCCACAATCTCTATAGTACTATACCCAACTCTCTCTCCTTAGGATTATTGCAACATGTGGAATCTTGCTTCCTGAATTAATTCTTTTAAAATGTTGCACTTCTCCAATATATTCTGTTGTGCATGTTAAAAATAGCTCCTTGCCATGTTTGTATATTTTCCTTTCTATTCTTGTAGAATAGCATGTTTAAATAATTTTAAGTAAAATAATTTTTTTACTAAAAAAATGCCAACCCCATTTTTATTAAATAGAGTACAATTTGCTACTTACAAAACATATATTCTTCCTCCTAAATTCCTTTTCAAATTTGCTTGGGTTTATTTCTTGTGTGATGGTTTTTTTTAAATAGGAAGGCCCCTGTGTGAAAATTTTCCCATGAGAGAGAGCAGAGCACACCTGGGCCTCCTCTAGGCCCAGCTAGGAGCGCTCTGCAGCCCACCTTCCTCCTGACGGCTACCTGCGCGTCGTCTACCTCCTTTCCGTCAATGCGGAGATCGCGTAAGAGAGAGCGAGCATGTGCGTTCACGGACGTCGAGGAGCGCTGCCTGGCCTCTCCTTTAAACCCCCCCTCGGCATGTGTGCCTTTCTACTAGGTTTCCCCCTTTCCTCACGCCGCCGCTATCCCCTCTCTTCCCTCCTTCCTCTCTTCCCCTGCAGGTAGGTTTGTGTTAGTGTAGAGGGATTCAAAGAGAGGAGCAGGGGAGCATCGGCATTCTTATTCGTCATCGTCGCCTCCGGTGGCCTCTTCCGCTTAGTCCAAGATGCCTAGGTGGTTCCTGGTGTCACCCGTGTTCCGTTCTCGGAGCTAGGAGGAGGAGAGTGCCACCACATCGTCGGCTTCGTCAGCAACTTCCTTGTGAAACTAGAGCACCGTTGCCACAGCGACAGGCCTCCCCGACCTCACTCGCGCCCCCTCTCTAGCCACTTCTTCTGTCCATCGAGCCCAAGGTGAGCCCTCTCCCGATCCGTGCCTTCTCCTTCGTTGTTAGGTCACAGTCGACGTTGCCATGGTCGAGCTCAATCTTGAGCTGGGGTCGCTTGCTTCCGCGTTGTGTCTCCGCTCCCTTTAGTTCAGTAGCCCCCTCGCTAGCGCAGTGGTAGCACCCTCTCTCTCCTTTGTGAGAGACTTGGTTCGATCCCCCGCAGGTGAAATATTCCCCCCTTTTATTTCTAGCATGTAGCACCCGTGACATTGTGCCCTATGGCCCACATGTCATCCCCCATAAGGTCCCCTGGTGTTTATGCCAGGTGGGGCCCTACCCTGTTTTTTTGTCTTGTTTTTGTGATTTATTTTCTTGTTTATATTTTCTTTTGATTCCTTCTAGATTAGGAAAAATACAGATCTAGACTTGGCTAGATTTGGCAGTGGCCAAATAGGGTAACTTTTGACTTATAAAGTCTTTGTGATATTTGTTCAATTTTCGAGCTAGATTTGTGTGTATTTTCCCTATCTAAATATATGTGATATATGAATTTGGGGTAGAATTTCCCAAGGAATCTAATGATGGTGTTACTTTTCACTTTTGAGAAAGTTTGTAAAAGTGCTATTTTGTGATGAGGTGGTCTTTTGTTATTTTTGTGTGAATTAATCCATGCATGCTATGTTGTTCTTGTCAACATGGATGTGGTAGTGCTTTGTGGGCATTAGGCCATTGTATTTTATTTTGCCATGCTAAGCTTGTATATTAGTGGGTATCTTGCTCCAAAGTAGCTAAGTAAGTTGCTAATATCAACATGGTAAATATTTCTAAGTCTGAGATTCTATAGTTATTTTCATGCCATGTTTAGGGGATGTTACCAAGTGTTCTGTGATGTTTTAGCTCATGCTCAGTGCTAGTGTTTTGGAATAGATGATGTCCTCTATCAACCTACGAAGTATCATGCCATGAAATGATCTCTAGGATAATTATTTGATGTTGTCAAGTTGTTGTCAGGTTACCTCAGAATCTATGTAGCTGTAATTTTCACGAAGTCCCTAAAACCCGATTATACATGCCATCTTGTGAGCTTCATTGCCATTGATCCATGCTCCCTTTTAAGTTTCTATAGATAGATGATTTGTCAAGCTTGTTGTATACTTCCTGTACATGCTTTGGTTGTTGTTTTAATCTTGCTGTAGCTCTTGATACATGTGTTACACGATGACATGTTGTTTGTGGACAGATTATGTGTAGGGTTTTTTGGTGAGTAGTCGGAGCTACACTCCATTGTTTTGTGTGATTATTGGGTCCATTCTTGTTGGTTTTTCATTTCCTATCTAGTGGCATCCTTCGAATACCAAGGAATAGCTCAGGACCTTCTCCATCTTTGCCATTGTACCCGTTAACGTTTGTAACTTGTCGTGAGCATACCGTGAGCTATGTTACTCCGTTTACGATGTTCTTCGTATGCATTTGTTTTAGAATTGAGCGTAGAACATGAAGATTGCCATGTCATGCATCATATCATCACTATGTTCATGATCTGACCAAATTATATAATCCACCTAAATGCACAAGAAGTACAACTTGATCCACTCCACTAGTGGACCAAGGCTTCATTTGAAACTCGATATATTATGTTGTCATGTTAACAACATCTGAAGTGAACTTGCATCATATTGATTTGCACATCATGTCATGCATATGTTGTGGTGTATCCTATGTTGATTGATTGTTTTGGATCGCTTCTTCTCGATAGAGTTCTGAAAGAGTTCGGCGTGTGAAGATTCGTTTGACTACATCGACTCGTCTACTTCATGGATTCAATCTTCTTCCAAGCGGGATCTCAAGCAAGCTAACACATTTCCCTGGATTCCACTACTATCATTACTATGCTAGTTGTCCCGATTTTATCATTATGTTTGGCTACCTACCACTTGTTTGACAAGCCTCCCAACATTGCCATGATAAGTCTCCAACCCTTCACCTCCCAGCAAACCATTGTGTGGCTATGTTACTGCTTGCTCAACCCTTCTTATAGTGTTTCTAGCTATAGGTGCAGTTGCTTCAATGTCTCAACAAGGACATTCTTTGTTATTGCAATATTATTGCTATTTAATTTGATGCACATATATACTTGGTAAATGGTGGAAGGCTTGTCCTTCTGCTCGGTGTTTTGTTCCACTCTTGCCACCCTAGTTACTATTACTACTGTTACTATCACACTATCGTGGAGAACAAACACCAATGGGATCACGGGGACCCCTTTTGGTTTGGCGGGTGGGGCGGATTACGCAGAGCCGGTCTGATTTAAAGCATGCGGGGATCTTTACCCAGGTTCGGGCCCCCGGGCCTGGGCCACACACGTCGCGAGATGCTGTTGGTCTAGGGCCAATTAGTGCATGGGCAAGCGTGGCAGGGCCTTGCGGTTGTGATCATTTGGCTTGTTGCGCTTCCCCACGACGCCCATTGAATGCGGGACGTGGGATATGTGCGCGACATAGCCTTCAAGTTTTTAATTGCGATGTCAGGTCGTTTCCGCCACGCGTGCCGCATGCATGGCGAGAAGCCAGCAATGGGCGCCCGTGACTTAAAGTCCATAGGGAAAATTAGCAACCGCAACACCGTGGATTGGAGCAATAGGGAGGTTGCTATTTGCCCCATGATTAAGGGTGCTGCTATTGGAGGAGGTGGGAGGCATCCTTTGGAGTGGAGGAGAGCCGGCCCTCGCCCTTCCCCCTATAAATAGAGGGGCGGGGGGCCAATGCTCATCCATCCTTCTTGTAACATTCCAAAATGAAATGCATCTATCATCATCTTTGCTTAAATGTATGCAAATGTTGAAATGTCTCTCTTTTCAAATTCTGAAAGCCCCTTTCTATTTTTCCCCATTATTGCTTTCACCTATTTGAAATCTTGGTAAAAAGTTCAAATAAGAGAGGAGGAATATGACACTCCACACCAGGACCAAATTGATGATTTATTTGAACAATAAAAACCAGGGGTTATTTTGAAAATATTTGCAAAAAGAGATTTAAAACAAATAGGTCAATTCTGAAAATAATATTTTTTCAAAGTATTCAAATGTCAGAATAAAAATGTTCATTAAATGTAATATTTTATTGTGATCACTTTGATATATAATACTTCTATGTTTGGTAATATAATATTTGCCATAAAAGCTTTTTACTATGCTGTTTTATTAAAAAAAGGAAAGGAATTATGTTGATTCGGGCCGGCCCACTGCATTTATTGCCGAATCCCTCTAATTTCGGCCGACCGACAGCTCCTCCGTGCCCCCGCTCTCACTGACATCCCGGACCCACCCCGACCGCCCGAAATCCCCACGTCGGTCATCTCCCTCCCCGGGCGCGCCGCCGCCGCCGTGAGATCCCCTCGCCGGATCTCCTCATCCCCTTCCTTCCCGAGCTTCCTCACCGGCCCTATATAAGAGCCCCGACCCTGCCTCCATTTTCCCCCTCGGATCCCTCTTCCTCCGTCGCTAGACCGCCGCCAATTCCTCGCCGGAGTTGCCTCTACCACCGGAGCTCCCATACGCCGTGCCGGTCGACTCCGACCTCCCCTAACATCCCCGACGCCTCCGTTCGACACCGGAGGACCGCCGCTGTCGCCCGAGCCCTTTGCTGCCTCCCTCAACCACCGGAGACCCCTTCGGTGACGTCCTCGACCACCGGCCGCCGCCTCCATCGCCGGAATTTCCACCCCCCCCCACCGGTAAGCCGTCGACACTTCCCCCTCCCTCCAATCCAAATCCAACGGCCCAGATTAGAGGCCACTTGTCCCCGAACCATTTTTTCTTTCTGTTTGGTCGCCCGCTCGAAAACCCCTAACGCACGCGCTAGCTAGCCAATAGGATCGTGCCACGTCACCCCCTGGCCGACCGGTAGAATTTTCCTTTTTCTGTTTTATTTTTTGTTAACAGAAACTATTCTGAAATTGTTTTAGCTATAACTTTTAATATATTTAATGTTTTGAGGTTATTCTTTTTGCAATAGCTCACATTTTTCATGTAGTTTCACCCTGTACTTTTAAATTTCAAATTTGAACTATAAAATTTGAATTGAATCAAATTTGCTCAAAATATTCAAATCTGAATAACTAGAGTTTGAAAATAGTTTTTAACATGAATCTTTTTTCTACTGTTTGGTATTAGTTAGGACTACCTTCATGCTTAGTTTCACAATTGTTAGGATGAATTTGGTTAGTGTTTTAGCTAAAAACAGATTCTGCCTATTAGTTAGTATAGTTTAATTTAACTTAGTTTTAGTTAAATCTAATTAGAATTTAGTTTTATTTGTTTAATTGGTTTTGTTAGTTAAACATTTAGTGTTTTACTTACTGATAATAAAATATAAATTTTGCTTAGTTAATTCTTTATTGTTATAGGAATCTCAACCCATTTTCAAATAGGATTAATTTGATTAAAACCACTAGTTAGTAATAGTTTTATTTTCAACAAGTTTTATATAATTTAACTCTGTTTTCTAAGACAAGTTTTAGTAGTTTTCTTTTCTGTTAAGATAATGTTTTATTAATAAAATAATAAGTTTAGTTTCATTCTTTTGTTAGTAAAACTATAGCTACCTCACCTTATAGTGTTTAACCAAACTTTTATAAACTTTACTAAAAAAAATTTCTTACAAAACTTTAAATTGATTTTATTCTGTTTATTAGTAAAAATATTTATTGTTTACTTGCTGTCAACCATTGTTTTGTTAATACAAATAGTTTGGTTATGTTAGTAGTGATTTTCCCATCATCTTCTAGTAAACAAAAACTTGTGTGTTTTCTTGCTTGTGATGTGTGCATTGTTTTTGTCTTGATTGTTTACTAGTTCATTGTTGATGTTTGGGAATTACATATTTGTTGTATGCTTATTGAGTGCTTGTTTGCTTCGTTAGATTATCCGGAGTGCGAAGCTTGTTACCTAGAGTCACTCATGTACGAAGATCATCAATCAGGCAAGTCACCTTGATCATGTTTTACCCATGTTTTATATGCATTAGTTCTACCATCTCCCCATTGCATGCAAGATAGGTTAGTTGGAAACTTGGTTACATTGAAGTAGTATCATGTGGTAGGTACCCCCCTCAACCCCCTTTGACAACTTTGGCCCGGGAAACGTTAAATTTGTTTTGCTATGCTATTAGTAGACGGGGTGGGTTGTGTGAATCATGAGGGTTGTGAGGTAATAACTTCAAGACCTATGTTGATCAAGACTTCAAGACTTCAAGTTTTCAACTCACCTTTGGGTGGATGATGGTTGAACGGCGCCCTGGAGAAACCAGTGGTTAGCCTAGGTGATGCTGGAGATGTGCCAGTATTCACGCGGAAAGGTCCACCCAGGCACGAAGGGATGGAAGGATGCTTCAAGACCCAAGGCTTACCTGCACAGCCACAAGCCATTATGGGCTCTGGCTTGGTTGGATATTGTGGCGACACTAGACAGGCGGTGCTACGAGATGTAGAAGAATGGTAGGAAAGGATAGGCACCGACAGAGTCTCAATGGGACCCCTTAGAAGACCATGTTTTGGTCATCCGTTTCCTCAAACACCCTGAAGTGCGAGGAATCCAACGGAGGCGATCAAATCTTGTGGGGAACGTGTGCAAAGCTCTGCAGAGTACTCAAACCTAATCGATTAGCCGTGTCCACGGTCATGGACGACTTGAGCCAAAGGAACTGAAACCTCCGGAATTCTCAACACAAATTAATATGATGATGTGGGTATTAATAATTTGGGTATGAGAAATGGTTGGCGGAACCATCTCATTAATCAACCAGCTTAGTAATATTTTTGCTTAGCCCCTCTTTTGATGTAGGAAAAACTTGGCTTTACGCAAAAACTTACCCCACCACCTGCCATATATGCATGTAGACTAGCTGATTATTTTTTTCCCCTCTCTTGTGACTTTGCCGGCATATTCCATATGCTGACCTACACGGCTGCGACGTATCATGTTGCAGAGTACTTTTCTGACCAGGAGTGAGGACACGCTCTACGCTTGGCGAGATGCCCTTTGGAGTCAGATGGACTCATCTACCATGACGCTTCCGCAAGACTTAGTTATTCTCATGAGTTGGCCTTCGGCCACTTTATTGTAATGATTATTGTAATAAAGGACTCGAAATGAGATTTCGTTAATAAAATGCTGTGTGATTTCCCTTTGATATATACATTGATGTACCGTGTGTGTACCAGCATGATCTTGGGATGGTACGGAAACACTGTAGACTTGACCTTTCAGGTCGGGTCGTTACAGAGATGGTATCAGAGCACACGCTGACCGTAGGACGTAACCTCTAGGATTGGAAAATCCTTAGGATCATTCTCTTTCCTTTGTTTTACAAATACTTATATTTTTTCCCTCTGCTCATTCCTGATTTTCCTCTCCGTTGGTTTCAACTTTCTAGATGGCCACCTTCACCCCCGTTCGCTTCACGGAGTTCTGCCAGCCAGATGCCACCATGCCTTTTGGCAAGGAGCTGATCCAGATAGTCAAGGATGTGAAGATTGCTTTGCCGACCATCACCGGGTATGCGATCACGTCTTTTCCCCAGGACGCTCGCTACAGGATTGAAGTTCATATCCCCAGGAGGACCTTTGGATTTATCACCGAGTCCATAGACTTCAAGTTCATGGCGCCCAGCTGGATTCTCGGGAGAGACATGGCAATTCACCGTGCTCTCGGACGTATTCGGGAGGAATACAGAGGTGGTCCCATTTCACGAGACCTCAGCATGGTTTGCCGCAGAGATGCCCATGGCAACATCATCACCAACCCCACTGGAGACTCCACCATGTCATATATCCAGACCCTGGAGACGCATGTCAGGACGCTGGAGCTTCGTGTGCGTGCTGACACGAAGACTATCAAGAACCTGATGAACCGCGAGCAGGACCTTGAAGCTGATCTGCAGGAGGCCAACTATGAACACGAGCATGAAGTGAAGGACTTCCTAGAGAGGATCGATGAGCAGAATGCACGCATCGCAACTCTGGAGGAGCAGCTGGACATGGGGGAAAACCTTCACCCCGAAGGAGATATGGCACCCTTCATCAGCGACGATGAAGACTATGAGGAGAGCACCACCAGAGGACCCACGACCATGCACTTCTAAGGAAAACTTTAGTTATGCCCCCCATGTATCTTTTATTTTCAACGATAAAGCGTAGGTCGATGTTTAGTTTGATGGAGATTTGTATCTCGATGTTTGACATTCATTGAATAAATGAATGAGTGTTTGGTGTGATATGTTGTTGCATTGCATATGGGTAGTGAATTTCTCCTTTTAGGCCCTTATTCTATTCTAATTCTCACCCCTCTGAAAACAGCAAGATGCCTCCACGCCGTGAGTCCGACTCCACCTTCCCGCCGGAACTCATGCAACTTCTTCAGCAGTAGAATGCACTAATGCAGCTGTTGATTCAGAATCAGACCGACAACCAGAACAACAACAACCACCATCCACCTCAGGCTGACAACCTCACCCGTTTTCTGAGGTTGAACCCTCCAACTTTCTCCAGCAGCACTGAGCCCATTGTGGCAGATGACTGGCTCCGCAAGATGGAGAGAGAACTCATCACCGCTGGATGCACTGACGCTGAGAAGGTGCGCTTTGCCGCACATCAACTGGAAGGACCAGCAGCTTCATGGTGGGAGAACTACACCACCACTTATCCTATTGCAGGTGTGACTTGGGAGCAGTTCAAGCTTGCTTTTCGCACCGCTCATGTCTCAGCTGGAGCCATGAGTCTGAAGAAGCGCGAGTTTCGCAACTTGCGCCAGGGTAATCACTCTGTGGCCCAATATGTGGAAGAGTTCAGCATGTTGGCCTGTTATGCCCCAGGAGATGTGGCCGATGATGCGGCCAAGCAAGAAAAGTTTCTGGAAGGACTCAACGATGAGTTGAGCATGCAGCTGATAGTGGCTACCTTCAACAACTACCAAGAGCTGGTGGACAAGGCCCTCATCTTGGAGGGTAAACAACAGCAGATTGAGAACCGCAAGCGGAAGTACACTCAGGGGAAGTTCAACTCTGGAGCTCATCAGAAGCTTCGCTACTCCCCGTACTCAGGGAATACCGGATCAGGGACCGGTAAGTTTGGAAGGCACACTCATGCCGTGCACAACCATGGAGGCCACAACCATGGAGGAAATGGGAATACCCGTCCCAACCATGGCAACTTTCAAGACTGACAATGGGAATGGAAACAACAACCAGCACCATCACGCTCCTACTCAGAAGGATCTGAGTCACATCACCTGTTTCAAGTGACAGAAGACAGGGCACTATGCTACCGAGTGTCCCCAGAGCAAGCAGGGAAATGGAAACGGCAACTCCGCAGCCAAGAAGCCAAATCCGTTTCCTCGTGCCCAGGTGAACCACCTCGACGTGGAAGAAGTCTATGATCAACCCGAGACTGTGGTTGGTAAGTTTTTATTGCATTCACATCCAGTCACAGTACTTTTTGATTCCGGTGCAACTCATTCATTCATAGCAAGGGTAGTTGTGGATAAATATGGTTTGCCCACCAGAACCCTTAGTCAGCCCTTTAAGGTCAGTTCCCTAGGAGGTATGATGATGGCAGGGATAGGATGCCATGCCTTGAAACTCCATATAGGAAAACATGTTTTTCCCACCGACCTCATCGTCTTAGAATCCCAAGGATTGGATGTAATCCTAGGCATGGATTGGATGACCAAGTATGAAGGAAATCTTGACTGTCCCAGCAAGTCTGTCTTGCTCACCACCCCGGAGAACAAGAGGATTAAGTATGTATCCCGACGCACACGGATGAGTGCTCGGTTAAATTCTCTCACGGGAGTTGTTCAGGAGGAAGTACCTGTGGTAAAAGACTTTCCGGATGTATTTCCGGAAGAATTACCAGGCATGCCACCAGATAGGGAAATTGAGTTTCTGATAGAGTTACTACCAGGAACAGCTCCAATTTCCAAGAGACCCTATCGTATGCCCGCAAATGATCTACTGGAAATCAAAAAGCAAATCAAGGAGTTATTGGACAAGGGGTATATTCGCCCAAGTTCTTCACCTTGGGGAGCCCCAGTACTTTTGGTGGAAAAGAAGGATAAAACCTTGAGAATGGTAGTCGATTATCGTGCCTTGAACGAGGTGACTATCAAGAACAAGTATCCTCTGCCGATGATTAATGACTTGTTTGATCAGCTCGTAGGAGCCAAAGTATTCTCCAAGATCGATCTTCGATCAGGGTATCACCAGTTGAAAATTCGTGAACAGGATATACCCAAAACAGCTTTCACCACAAGGTATGGCTTGTATGAGTATACCGTCATGTCTTTTGGTTTGACAAATGCTCCTGCTTACTTCATGAGTTTGATGAACAAAATATTCATGGAATACCTGGACAAGTTTGTCATGGTGTTCATTGACGACATATTGATATTCTCCAAGAACGAGGAAGAACACAAGGAACATTTGCGTTTAGTTCTGGAGAAGCTGAGAGGGCATCAATTATATGCCAAGTTCAGCAAATGTGAATTTTGGCTGACGGAAGTCGGATTCCTTGGACATGTTATTTCTGGAGATGGAATAGCAGTGGACCCCGCTAAGGTTGAAGCCGTCACCGAGTGGAAGTCACCCACCTCAGTTAAGGAAATCCGTAGTTTCCTCGGGCTTGCCGGATATTACCGGAGGTTCATTGAGCATTTCTCAAAGATTGCCAAGCCCATGACAGAGTTGTTGAAGAAAGAATCCAAGTATGTTTGGACTGAGGAATGTGAAGCCAGTTTCCAGGAGTTAAAGAAACGTTTGGTCACAGCCCCAGTGTTGATCTTGCCCAATATTCGGAAGGACTTCCAGGTTTACTGTGATGCCTCACGTCAAGGACTCGGAGGAGTACTTATGCAGGATGGAAAGGTTGTAGCTTATGCTTCCAGCAACTACGACCTCATGAGCTGAATTATGCCACCCATGACTTGGAATTAGCAGCCGTAGTGCACGCACTCAAGACCTGGAGACATTTCCTTGTCGGAAATAGTTGTGATGTTTACACTGATCATAAGAGCCTGAAGTATATCTTCACGCAGAAGGAGTTGAACCTCAGACAGAGGAGATGGTTAGAGTTAATCAAGGACTATGACATGAGATTACACTACCATCCAGGTAAGGCAAATGTGGTAGCAGATGCATTGAGTCACAAAGCTTATGTAAACACACTCACAACGGGAGGATTACCCCAAGAGTTAGCCGATGATCTCAGAGAGCTCAGGCTAGAAATAGTCCCAAGAGGATATGTTGCCACACTAGAAATTCAGTCCACCTTGATCGAAAGAATTCGTGAAACTCAGAAGACGGACAAGGAAATATCTGAGATTAAGAAAAGAATGAAAGATGGTAAAGCTAAAGGTTTTCGTGAGGATGAGCACGGAACTCTGTGGTTTGAGAACCGCATCTATGTGCCCAATGACCCAGAGCTCAGGAAGTTGATACTTCAGGAAGCCCACGATTCACCTTACTCAATACCCCCAGGCAATACTAAGATGTATCTGGACTTGAAAGAGAGTTATTGGTGGACAGGTATGAGGAAGGATATTGCGGAACACGTTGCAATATGTGATGTTTGTCAGCGAGTAAAGGCGTAACATCAGAAACTAGCAGGGTTACTCCAACCTTTGCCGATACCCGAGTGGAAATGGGAAAAGCTTGGTATGGATTTCATCACAGGATTGCCCAGGACCCGTTCAGGTTATGATTCCATCTGGGTAGTGGTTGATCGCTTAACCAAGGTAGCTCATTTCATTCCAGTGAAAACCACCTATACCAGTGCTAAGTTAGCCAAGATATACATGACCAGGATCGTGTGTCTGCATGGAGTTCCTAGGAGTATCGTGTCAGATAGAGGAACACAATTTACCTCAAAGTTTTGGCATCAGCTACACAAAACTTTGGGTACGAGGCTGGAGTTTAGTACAGCTTTTCATCCGCAGACAGATGGCCAGACTGAGAGACTCAATCAGATTCTGGAAGACATGTTGAGAGCTTGTGCACTAGACTATGGGTCTAGTTGGGATGATAATTTGCCTTACGCAGAATTCTCATACAACAACAGTTATCAGACCAGTCTGCAGATGGCCCCTTTCGAAGCTTTATACGGAAGGAGGTGCAGAACACCACTGACATGGGATGGTGTTGGAGACCGAAAACTTTTTGGTCCCGACATTATTCGAGATTCCGAAGATAAAGTCAAGTTGATTCGTGACAGACTCAAGATAGCTCAATCTAGACAGAAGAGTTATGCTGACAGCAAACGCAAGGAAGTGACGTATGAAGTGGGAGACCGAGCATATCTTCGTGTGTCCCTGCTTCGAGGAATCAAGAGGTTTGGTGTTAAAGGAAAGTTAGCACCCAGATTCATAGGCCCCTACAAAATTCTGGAACGTAGAGGCGAAGTTGCATACAAACTGGAATTGCCGGAAGGATTGTCCGGAGTTCATGATGTGTTCCATGTGTCCCAGCTGAAGAAATGCCATGCTGAGATGGCTGATATCTCTTTGAGAGACACCGTGCCCCTAGAGGCCATACAGCTTGACAGTGATCTGACTTATGAGGAGAAGCCTGTCAGGATCCTCGAGACCACCAACAGAGTTACCCGCAGCAAGATCATCAAGTTCTGTAAGGTTCTATGGAGTCACCACACCGAGGAAGAAGCCACCTGGGAACGCGAAGAAGATCTTCGTAGAGACCACCCTCACCTATTTTCTAGCCAACCCGAATCTCGAGGGCGAGATTCATCTTAAGGTGGGTAGGTTTGTAACATCCCAAAATTTCATTTTGGAATGTTATGAATATATCTATGCATCTATCATCATCTTTGCTTGAATGTATGCAAATGTTGAAATGTCTCTCTTTTCAAATTCTGAAAGCCCCTTTCTATTTTTCCCCATTATTGCTTTCACCTATTTGAAATCTTGGTAAAAAGTTCAAATAAGAGAGGAGGAACATGACACTCCACACCAGGACCAAATTGGTGATTTATTTGAACAATAAAAACCAGGGGTTATTTTGAAAATATTTGCAAAAGGAGATTTAAAACAAATAGGTCAATTCTGAAAATAATATTTTTTCAAAGTATTCAAATTTCAGAATAAAAATGTTCATTAAATGTCATATTTTATTCCGATCATTTTCACATATAATATTTGCAATAATAGCTTCTTACTATGTTGTTTTATTAAAAAAGGAAAGGAATTATGTTGATTCGGGCCGGCCCACTGCATTTATTGCCGAATCCCTCTAATTTCGGTCGACCGACAGCTCCTCCGCGCCCCCGCTCTCACTGACATCCCGGACCCACCCCGACCGCCCGAAATCCCCACGTCGGTCATCTCCCTCCCCGCGCGCGCCGCCGCCGCCGTGAGATCCCCTCGCCGGATCTCCTCATCCCCTTCCTTCCCGAGCTTCCTCTCCGGCCCTATATAAGAGCCCCGACCCCGCCTCCATTTCCCCCCTCGGATCCCTCTTCCTCCGTCGCTAGACCGCCGCCAATTCCTCGCCGGAGTTGCCTCCACCACCGGAGCTCCCATACGCCGTGCCGGTCGACTCCGACCTCCCCTCACATCCCCGACGCCTCCGTTAGACGCCGGAGGACCGCCGCTGTCGCCCGAGCCCTTTATTGCCTCCCTCGACCATCGGAGACCCCTCCGGCGATGTCCTCGAGCACCGGCCGCCGCCTCCATCGCCGGAATTTCCACCCCCCCCCCCTCCGGTAAGCTGTCGACACTTCCCCCTCCCTCCGATCCAAATCCCACGGCCCAGATTAGAAGCCACTTATCCCCGAACCGTTTTTTTCTTTCTGTTTGGTCGCCCGCTCGAAAACCCCTAACGCAGGCGCTAGCTAGCCAATAGGATCGTGCCACGTCACCCCCTGGCCGACCGGTAGAATTTTCCTTTTTCTGTTTTATTTTTTGTTAACAGAAACTATTCTGAAATTGTTTTAGCTATAACTTTTAATCTATTTAATGTTTTGAGTTGATTCTTTTTGCAATAGCTCACATTTTTCATGTAGTTTCACCCTGTACTTTTAAATTTCAAATTTGAACTATAAAATTTGAATTGAATCAAATTTGCTCAAGATATTCAAATCTGAATAACTAGAGTTTGAAAATAGTTTTTAACATGAATCTTTTTTCTACTGTTTGGTATTAGTTAGGACTACCTTCCTGCTTAGTTTCAGAATTGTTAGGATGAATTTGATTAGTGTTTTAGCTAAAAACAGATTCTGCCTATTAGTTAGTATAGTTTAATTTAACTTAGTTTTAGTTAGTTCTAATTAGAATTTAGTTTTATTTGTTTAATTGGTTCTGTTAGTTAAACATTTAGTGTTTTACTTACTGATAATAAAATATAAATTTTGCTTAGTTAATTCTTTATTGTTATAGGAATCTCAACCCATTTTCAAATAGGATTAATTTGATTAAAACCACTAGTTAGTAATAGTTTTATTTTCAACAAGTTTTATATAATTTAACTCTGTTTTCTAAGACAAGTTTTAGTAGTTTTCTTTTCTGTTAAGATAATGTTTTATTAATAAAATAATAAGTTTAGTTTCATTCTTTTGTTAGTAAAACTATAGCTACCTCATCTTATAGTGTTTAACCAAACTTTTATAAACTTTACTAAATTTATTTCTTACAAAACTTTAAATTGATTTTATTCTGTTTATTAGTAAAAATATTTATTGTTTACTTGCTGTCAACCATTGTTTTGTTAATACAAATAGTTTGGTTATGTTAGTAGTGATTTTCCCATCATCTTCTAGTAAACAAAACCTTGTGTGTTTTCTTGCTTGTGATGTGTGCATTGTTTTTGTCTTGATTGTTTACTAGTTCATTGTTGATGTTTGGGAATTACATATTTGTTGTATGCTTATTGAGTGCTTGTTTGCTTCGTTGGATTATCCGGAGTGCGAAGCTTGTTACCTAGAGTCACTCACGTACGAAGATCATCAATCAGGCAAGCCACCTTGATCATGTTTTACCCATGTTTTATATGCATTAGTTCTACCATCTCCCCAATGCATGCAAGATAGGTTAGTTGGAAACTTGGTTACATTGAAGTAGTATCATGTGGTAGGTACCCCCCCTCAACCCCCTTTGACAACTTTGGCCCCGGGAAACGCTAAATTTGTTTTGCTATGCTATTAGTAGACGGGGTGGGTTGTGTGAATCATGAGGGTTGTGAGGTAATAACTTCAAGACCTATGTTGATCAAGACTTCAAGACTTCAAGTTTTCAACTCACCTCTGGGTGGATGATGGTTGAACGGCGCCCTGGAGAAACCAGTGGTTAGCCTAGGTGATGCTGGAGATGTGCCAGTATTCACGCGGAAAGGTCCACCCAGGCACGAAGGGATGGAAGGATGCTTCAAGACCCAAGGCTTACCTACACAGCCACAAGCCATTATGGGCTCTGACTTGGTTGGATATTGTGGCGACACTGGACAGGCGGTGCTACGAGATGTACAAGAACGGTAGGAAAGGATGGGCACCGACAGAGTCTCAGTGGGACCCCTTAGAAGACCATGTTTTGGTCATCCGTTTCCTCAAACACCCTGAAGTGCGAGGAATCCAACGGAGGCGATCAAATCTTGTGGGGAACATGTGCAAAGCTCTGCAGAGTACTCAAACCTAATCGATTAGCCGTGTCCACGGTCATGGACGACTTGAGCCAAAGGAACTGAAACCTCCGGAATTCTCAACACAAATTAATATGATGATGTGGGTATTAATAATTTGGGTATGAGAAATGGTTGGCGGAACCATCTCATTAATCAACCAACTTAGTAATATTTTTGCTTAGCCCCTCTTTTGATGTAGGAAAAACTTGGCTTTACGCAAAAACTTACCCCACCACCTGCCATATATGCATGTTGACTAGCTGATTATTTTCCCCCTCTCTTGTGACTTTGCCGGCATATTCCATATGCTGACCTACACGGCTGCAACGTATCATGTTGCAGAGTACTTTTCCGACCAGGAGTGAGGACACGCTCTACGCTTGGCGAGATGCCCTTTGGAGTCAGATGGACTCATCTACCATGATGCTTCCGCAAGACTTAGTTATTCTCATGAGTTGGCCTTCGGCCACTTTATTGTAATGATTATTGTAATAAAGGACTCGAAATGAGATTTCGTTAATAAAATGCTGTGTGATTTCCCTTTGATATATACATTGATGTACCGTGTGTGTACCAACATGATCTTGGGATGGTACAGAAACACCGGAGACTTGACCTTTCAGGTCGGGTCGTTACACTTCTTCCATACCTGCCTTTCTGAGTGCAAATCTCCAGCGTTTTCTCTCCCACGTCTCCATAATCTTCGAGCAGCGCCTGCCCCCAGCCATGAAAAGGGGGCACGGGCGACCACCATCTTTAGCTTCAAGAAGAAGCTCTCGTCTGGATGATGCCACCGCTTCAATAGCGGAGGCGGAGGATGGCCCGGGCGCGTGTGGTGGAGGCGGCGCGAGGGATCGCGGCCGCCATGGGGGCCGAGGCTGGGGGAGGCGGAGTGTTGCTCCACCTCCTACTCCGACACTAGGCCTTTCCGTTGAGGAGACCCACGTCGAGTGGACGGTGCTGGACTTCGTCCTCGACCTGGCCGGTCCCCTCCGGAGCCATGTGTGCCTTCCTGGCTTCTTTGCCAGGCTAATGGAGGGTGCCGAGCAGCCCGTCCCGTGGCTGGGGCTGGCTGGTTGATGTAACAATGCTACGCGGGTAAACGTTGATTACCCAGCAAACCGCGTCATGTTCCTCAGGCGCTGCTGGAAGACCTTCATCCGCACCCACAACCTCCAGGTGGGGCATGTCCTTCGCTTCAAAATGACGGAGGCCAATATGCTCTTCGTCAAGATTTATGGGCGCTCCAGCGTCCGTCTCAGCTACTGCGAAGAGAGCTCGGGCGGCACCGATAGCTCCCCTTCGAGTGACAGCAATGAAGAGGACAGTGTCGGTGAAAGCGGCGACGAGTCCGAGCGTCAAGCCATCAAGTCAAAGCATGACGACCTGAGCTCTAATTGATCGGTGGCCTCACCATCATCGCCATCCTCGCACCTCTCCTCTCGGCAGGCCGGGCCCCCTGGGTTTCCCCTGGCCCTCTCCTCGGTGCAATGTTGGCCCAGGAGGGGCCAGGTTCTTGTCTGCCCATCTGGCAGCCCTACTCCTTCGTGTAGTGTTGGTCCAGAGGGGGCAGGCTGGGCTTCTGCCGGGGGCCTCTCGCCATCTCTTTCTTCTTGTAGCTCGCCTCTCCTTTCCATCTTTTTCTTCTTGTAATCTCCCCTAGGGGATAAAGTCAAATAAAGATGTACTTAGAAAAAGCGATATCTTATGTAAATTTCACCCCATTTTGAATGAATGCGTATTATCTTGCTTGTTAGACCTTTTTCTTTATGTGGAACTTTCCCTTAGCTTTCTTGGAAAAATCTTGCCAGCGTGCGTAACCCTACCGCGAGCGCTTCGAGGAACAGGTCCTTAGCAGCCTGCTGGCGGTGCCACTGCCGGCAAGATACCTCGGCGTCCTTGGTACAGCCATTCAAGGTCTGGGCCTCGCTCGAAATAGAATAAGGGCGCAAGCGCTGTCACTTGAGTCATTGAGCGGACTCGAAACGAAACAAGGAGCACAGGCGCAGCCACTTAAGCCATTGATCAGTCTCGAACACGGTGAGGGCGTAGCCAATCGCGGCAAGGTTCCCATGCATGCAGGTTTTTCGTGCAGAAGTCGAAGAAGGAAAATAATTTTGTGGCAAGGATTCACTTGGCATTTTTGCAACTTATCTTTTGTTGACGTGCTCTCTCTGGCAATTTTTTTGGGGCATCGCTCATAGGTACCCATACCATCATCCCCCCAGGCAAAGATGCACGCGAGGGTTCCTTCTGTCCTTTGAGAAAAAGAAAGAAGAGAAAATATGGATATGGAACCTTGGCGGTCTGTTAGTCCTTGCCGGGATTAAGTGCAATGCAACACCTCAGACAAACATGTACATAAGTAAACATGAGAATCAAATAGGATTGCGAAACACTTATCTTTATTTAACTACGCACAGGGTCCGAGCCTGGCTTTGTATAAAGGATTACATGCTTCGGAAGCAAGACTTGTACAGAAGGTGGTTGCCGGGGGGGCTGGCAACCGCGCCTCATGGCTAGAACTTGTGAAGATGCTCGATATTCTAGGAGTTGCTCACTAGGATGCCATCTTCGGTCTCCAGGCGGACTACGCTCGGCCTGATGACTCGTACTACCCGATAAGCGCCTTCCCACTTCAGCGTCACCTTGTTGGTATTCTTGGCGGACTGAACTCGCCGAAGAACAAGGTCTCCTTCCTTAAGGCTTCTGGCATTAACTTAGCGGATGTGGTTGGAGCGCAAAGCTTACTGGTAGCATGCAGCTCTCACAATAGCCTGAAGACGGTCTTCCTCAAGGAGCGTCACATCGTCTTCCCGCAACTTCTCTTGCTCAAGCTCATCATAAGTGAGCACTCGAGGCAACCCATACATGAGTTCCGTGGGGAGAACTGCCTCCCCCCCCATAGACAAGGGAGAAGGGTGTCTAACCCGTAGCTCGATTTTGTGTTGTCCTAATAGACTAAAGAACCATCGGTAACTCATCAATCCAGTTCCTTCCGCACTTGTGCTCCTAACGTGGGCAACGGAAGCATAAAAGATTTTGCTACCATAGTCTTGGACATATTGCATGAAGGTGCGGCTCGTGAACTGTGTGTCATTGTGAGTGATGATCCTGTTGGGAACACCAAAGGGGCAAACTAGTCCCTTAAAGAACTTACGACAGACTATGATATCAACTTTCTCACTTCTTCCACTTCCGGCCACTTTGTGAACTTGTCGATTGCAACATACAAGTACTCAAAGCCCCCGGCAGCGTGAGGAAAGGGGCACAAGATGTCAAGCCCCTAGACCAAAAATGGCCAGGAGAGAGGGGTCGCTTGAAGTACTTGAGCTAGTTGATGTAGCATTTTTGAATGAAACTGGCATGCTTCACACTTGGTTACCAATGTCGTTGCATCCTGAAGGGTGGTGGTCAAAAAGAAGCCTTGCCGGAATGCTTTCTCGGCAAGGGCTCTTGACCCTATGTGGGAGCCACATATGCCCCCATACATCTCTGTCAACAGCTCCAGTCCCCCTAGAGGCAATAATAAATGGTTATTATTATATATTTCCTTGTTCATGATAATCATTTATTATCCATGCTAGAAATTTATTGATCGGAAACTCAGATACATGTGTGGATACATAGACAACACCATGTCCCTAGTATGCCTGTAATAGACTAGCTCGTTAATCAAAGATGGTCAAGGTTTCCTGACCATGGACATGAGATGTCATTTGATAATGGGATCACAACATTAGGAGAATGATGTGATAGACAACACCCAAACTATAAACATAGCATATGATCGTGTCAGTTTATTTCTATAGTTTTCTGCATGTTAAGTATCTGCTCCTATGATCATGAGATCATGCAACTCACTGACATCGGAGGAGTACCTTTTGTGTATCAAACGTCATAACGTAACTGGGTGACTATAAAGGTGCTCTACAGGTATCTCCGAGGGTGTCTGTTGGGTTGGCATGGATCAAGACTGGGATTTGTTACTCCGTGTGACGGAGAGGTATCTCAGGGCCCACTCGATAATACAACATCACTATAAGCCTTGCAAGCAATGTGACTAAAGAGTTAGCCATGGGATCTTGTATTATGGAACGAGTAAAGAGACTTGCTAATAAAGAGATTGAACTAGGTATAGAGATACCGATGATCGAATCTCGAGCAAGTAACATACTGATAGACAAAGGGAACAACATACGGGATTATCTAAATCCTTGACATAGAGGTTCGATCGATAAAGATCTCCATAGATTATGTAGCAGCAAATATGGGCATCCAGGTCCCACTATTGGTTATTGACCGTACAGGTGTCTCGGTCATGTTTACATAGTTCTCGAACCCACAGGGTCTGCACACTTAAGGTTCGGTGGCGTTTCGATATAGTTGAATTATGTATGTTGGTGATCAAAGGTTGTTCAGATTCCCAGATGAGATCTCGGACGTCACGAGGAGCTCCGGAATGGTTCAGAGGTAAAGACTGATATATAGGATGTCCCGTTTTGGCCACCGAAAAAGTTTCGGGTATTTTTGGTAGTGTACCGGGAGTGCCGGAGGGCCATTGGGAGGGGCCACCTATGCCGGGAGGCCACATGGTCCTGAGGGGTGTTGCACCTGCCCTTAGCGGGCTGGGCAAACCAGCCCTACAAGGCCCATGCGGCTAGGAAAGAGTGGGAAAGTAGAAACCCCAAGGGGGGAAGGAAAATCCAAATTAGGCCTTCACCTCCTCGATCCAGCAAGCGATGGTGAAGTAGTAGATGCGTTTCGGCAGCACAACGGTGTGGTGATGGTGATGGTGAAGAGCAATCTCCGTAGGGCTTCTCCAAGCACAACAGAAACTATGACGGAGGATAAACTAGAGGGACGGGGTTGTCGGCACACGGCTTGGGGAAACTTGATGTGTTCCAGGTGCTAGCCCCGCCCCTTTATTTATATGCTCAGCCCTGGGGTCGAAACTTGGAGCCAAATCCTCCTCAAGGTCGGTTTGCCCGCAAGGCAAGAGTCCTCCTCGGACTCCAGGACCAAACGCCAGGGTCCTCAGCGTTTGGCCCAAGACGCCCGGATCCTTGGTGTCTGGCCCCTGGCCTCCGCAAAACACCTTTTGCACCTTCCAAAAGGCTCATGGGCTTTACCCCTTGGACAGAATAAAGTGTTCTTGTATCCAGAACATTTCGGGAAACATCCGAAACTCTTCTGGTGAATTCTGGAACCCTTTCGGAGACCAAACACTATTATCCCATATATCAATCTTTACCTCGAGACTATTCCGGAGCTCCTCGTCATGTCCGGGATCTCATCCGGGACTCTGAACAACTTACGGTCACCAACATAACAACTCAACTATACTTATATCGTCACCAAACGTTAAGTGTGTAGACCCTGCGGGTTCGAGAACTATGCAGACATGACCGAGACACCTCTACGGTTAATAACCAATAGCGGGACCTGTATGCCCATATTGGTTCCTACATATTTTATGAAGATTTTTATCGGTTGAACCTCTATGTCAAGGATTCAGTTAATCCCGTATAATGTTCACTTTGTTCTTTGGTATGTTACTTGCCCGAGATTCGATCGTCGGTATCACTATACCTAGTTCAATCTCGTTACCGGCAAGTCTCTTTACTCTTTCCGTAATACAAGATCTTGTGGCTAACACATTAGTCACTTTGCTTGCAAGGCTTGTTGTGATGTTGTATTACCGAGTGGGCCCCAAGATACCTCTCTGTCACATGGAGTAACAAATCCCAGTCTTGATCCATGCCAACCCAACAGACACCCTCGGAGATACCTGTAGAGAACCTTTATAGTCACCCAGTTACGTTGTGACGTTTGATACACACAAGGTACTCCTCCGGTGTCAGTGAGTTGCATGATCTCATGGTCATGGGAATAGATACTTGACATGTAGAAAACTGTAGCAATAAACTGACATGATCATATGCTATGTTTATAATTTGGGTCTTGTCGATCACATCATTCTCCTAATGATGTGATCCCGTTATCAAATAACATCTCATGTTCATGTCTAGGAAACCTTAACCATCTTTGATCAACGAGATAATCTACTAGAGGCATACTAGGAACACGATATTGTATATATACCCACACATGTATTTAGTTTCCAATTAATACAATTATAGCATGGATAATAAACGATTATCACGAACAACGAAATATAATAATAACCAATTTATTATTGCCTCTAGGGCATATTTACAACAGTCTCCCCTTGCACTAGAGTCAATAATCTAGTTCACATCATGATGTGATTTACATTGTTATGAATCTAACACCCAATGAGTTCTGGGGTTTGATCATGCTTTGCATGTGAGAGAGGTCTTTAGTCAATGGGTCTGCGACATTCAGATCCGTGTGTACTTTGCAAATCTCTATGTCATACTGTAGACACTTCGACCACACTCCACTTGGAACTGTTCCAAATGGCTGCTTCACTATACGTATTCGGGCTGCTACTCAGAGTCATTCGGGTTGGTGCTAAAGCTGGCATCGACGTAACCCTCTACGATGAACTCTTTATCACCTCCATAATCAAGAAGTATTTCCTTAGTACTTTAGTTACTAAGGATAATTTTGACCATTGTCCAGTGATCCACTTATGGATCACTCTTCTACCCCTTGACAGACTCATGGCAAGGCACACACAGGTATGGTACACAACATGGCATACTATATAGAGCCTATGGCTAAGGCATAGGTGACGACCTTCATCCTTTCTCTCTCTTTTGCTGTGGTCGAGCTTTGAGTCTTACTCAACTTCACACCTTACAAATCAGGCAATAACTCTTTCTTTTACTGGTCCATTTTGAACTCTTTCAAAATCTTGTCAAGGTATTTACTCATTGAAAAATCTTATCAAGCGTCTTGATCTATCTCTTATAGATCTCGATGCCCAACAATTAAGTAGCTTCATTCCAGGTTTTCTTTGAAAAACTCCTTTTCAAACAACCCTTTATGCTTTCTAGAAATTCAACATCGTTTCCGATCAATAATATGTCATCCACATATACTTATCATAAATTCCATAGTGCTCCCACTCACTTTATTGTAAATACAAGTTTCTCATAAACTTTGTATAGACCCAAAAACTTTGATCACCTCATCAAAGCGTATATTCCAACTCCGAGATGCTTGCTCCGGCCCATAGAAGGATTGCTGGAGCTTGCACACCTTTTAGCATCTTTAGGACTGACAAAACCTTCTCGTTGTATCACATACAACCTTTCCTCAAGTAAACCATTAAGGAAACGATGTTTTGACATCATCTCCAAGATTTCATACTTGAAAAATGCAACAACTGCTAACTTAATTCCAACAGACTTTAGCATCGCTACCGATGAGAAAGTCTCATCGTAGTCAACTCACTGAACTTGGAGGAAACTTCTTTGAAACAAGTCGACCTTTATAAATGGTGACATTCACCATCAGCGTTCGTCTTCATCTTAAAGGTCCATTTTGTACTCAATGACCTGTCATTCAATGGGCAAGTCTACCAAAGTCCACACTTGGTTTTCATACATGGATCCTTTCTCGGATTACATGGCCTCTAACCATTTATTGGAATCCGGGCCCATCATCGCTTCTCCATAGTTCGTAGGTTCATCATTGTCCAACAACATGACCTCCAAGACAGGGTTGTCGTACCACTCAGGAGCAGTACACGTCCTTGTCAACATATGAGGTTCGATAATAACTTGATCCGAAGCTTCATGATCATAATCATTAACTTCCTCTTCAACTGACGTAGGCTCCATAGAAACATCTTTCCGTGTTGCGCTACTCTCTGGTTGAAACAAAGGTTCAACAACCTTATCAGGTTCTATCTTCGTCCCACTCAATTCTTTCGAGAGAAACTCTTTCTCGAGAAGGACCCATTTTAGCAACAAACACTTTCTGCTTGGATCTGAGATAGAAGGTTCACCCAACTGTTATGTTTAGGGTATTCTATGAAGATGCATTTGTCCGCTTTGGGTTCGAGCTCATTAGGTGAAAACCGTTTTTCACATAAACGTCGCAACCCCAAACATTAAGAAATGACAGTTTAGGTTTCTGCCAAACCAAAATTCATACTGTATCATCTCAACGGATTTAGATGGTGCCCCTTTTTAAAGTGAATGTAGTTGTATCTAATGCATAACCCCGAAACGATAGTGGCAGATCGATAAGAGACATCATAGTTTGCACCATGTCCAATACAACACGACTATGATGTTCGGACACACCATCACACTATGGTGTTCTAGGCGGCGTGACTTGTGAAACGACTTCCACATTGTGTTAAGTTGCGTACCAAACTCGCAACTCAGATATTCATCTCCACAATCGTATCGTACACTCTTTACCTTTTCGTCATGATGATCTCCAACTTCACTCTGAATTTGTTTGAACCTTTCAAACGTCTCAGACTTTTGTTTCATTAAGTAAATATACACATATCTACTCAAATCATTAGTGAAGCTAAGAAAATAATGATATCCACCGCATGTTACAACACTCACTAGATCGCATACATCAACATGTATCATTCCAATAAGTTACTTACCCGCTCCATTATATTGAAAACGGGGTCTTAGTCATCTTGCCCAACAGGCATGGTTCGCATGTCTCAACCGATTCGAAATCGAATGAGTCCAAAGATCCATCAGCATGGAGTTTCTTGATGCGCTTTACACCAATATGACATTTAGCGGTAGTGCCACAAGTATGCGCTACTATCATTATTAACTTTGTATCTTTTGGCATCAGTGTTATGAACATGTGTATGACTACCATCAAGATTCAATAAACCATTCTCATTGGGTGCATGACCATTGAAGGTATTATTCATGTAAACAGAATAACCATTATTTTCTAACTTAAATAAATAACCATATTGCAATAAACACGATCTAATCATGTTCATGCTCAATGCAAACACCAAATTAAAATTTATTTAGGCTCATCACCAATCCTGAAGGTAGAGAGAGCGTACGATGGTGATCACATCAACTTTGGAAACACTTCCAACACTCATTGTCACCTCACCATTAGCCACTCTCCGTTTATTCCGTAGCCCTTATTTTGAGTTACTAACATTTAACAACCGAACTGGTATCCAATACCCAGGTTCTACTAGGAGTACTAGAAAGGTACACATCAATAACACGTATATCAAATATACTTCTGTCGACATTGCCAGCCTTCTTAACTACCAAGTATCTAGGGTTTTTCCGCTTCAGCGATCGCTCTCCTCATCATACAAGAACTTAGTCTCGGGTTTGGGTTCAACTTTGGGTTGTTTCACTGGAGCAGCAACTGACTTGCCATCCATGAAGTTTCCCTCCTTGCCCTTTCCCTTTTCGAAACTAGTGGCTTTACTAACCATCAACACTTGATGCTCCTTCTTGATATCTACCTTCGTGGTGTCAAACATCGTGAATAGCTCAGGGATCATCATTCCATCCTTGGCATAATTATAGTTCATCACGAAGTTCTAGTAGCTTAGTGACAGTGTCTTGGAGAACTATATCAATGAATATCTTATTTGGAAGATCAACTCCCACTCGACTCAAGCGATTGTAGATTCCATATGATAACCGATTGAGCTATTCTCCTTCATCTTGCAGGCAAGGAATCTTGTTGGAGATTCCATATCTCACAACACGGGCACGAGCCTGAGATCCCAATTTCAGCTCTTAGAATATCTCATATGTTCCGTGACGTTCAAAACATTTTGGAGCCTCAATTCTAAGCCGTAATGCATGCCACACTGAACTATCAAGTCGTCATCGGGACGAGTCTGTCAGATGTTCACAACATCTACAGACGACGCTAGAGAGGGTGGCGCACCGAGCGGTGCATTAAGGACATAAGCCTTCTGTGTAGCAATGAGGACAATCCTCATATCACGGACCTAGTCCGCAATATTTCTACCATCATCTTTCAATTCTATTTCTCTAGGAAGATATAAAAATTCAGGGAGCCACAACGTGAGCTAGTAATCTACAACATAATTTGCAAAGACACTATTGACTATGTTCATGATAATGAGTTCATTAATCATATTACTTAAGAACTCCCACTCAAATTGACATCCCTCAGGTCATCTGAGTGATACATGATCCAAATTCACCAACTCAAGTCCGATCATCACGTGAGTTGAGGTGGTTTCAATGGTGAACATCATCATGTTGATCATATCTACTATATGACTCATGTTCAACCTTTCCATCTCTTGTGTTCCGAGGCCATGTATGTACATGCTAGGCTCGTCAAGTTTAACCCGAGTGTTCTGCACGTGCAACACTGGCTTGCACCCGTTGTATGTGAACGTAGAGTCTATCACACCCGATCATCACGTGGTGTCTCGACATGACGAATTTTCGCAACAGTGCACACTCGAGGAGAACACAATTTCTCTTGAAATTTAAGTGAGGGATCACCTTATAATGATACCGTCCTCCTAAGCAAAACAAGGTGCATAAAAGGATTAACATCACATGTAAATCATAAGTGACATGATATGGCCATGAACTTGTGCTTTTGATCTCCATCTTGAAAGCACCGGCATGATCTCCATCGTCACCGGCATGACACCATGATCTCCATCATCTTGATCTCCATCAATGTGTTGCCATCGGGGTTGTCACGCCGACTGTTGCTTTCCACGACTATTGCTAACTCATAGCGATAAACTAAAGCAAATGGCAAAAATAATTAAAGACAACCCTATGGCTCCTGCCGGTTGCCGTACTCATCGACATCCAAGTCGTGATATTCTATACAATACATGGTCATATCATACATCACATATATCTCATCATGTAATTGGCCATATCACATCACAACATACCCTGCAAAAACAAGTTAGATGTCCTCTAATTATTGTTGCAAGTTTCACGTGGCTGCTACGGGTATCTAGGAAGAACAATTCTCACCTATGCAAAAACCACAACGGTGATACATAAGTTGCTTTTCAACCTTCTCAAGGACCGCCTTTATCGAATCCGGTCCAGCTAAAGTGGGAGAAACAGACACCCGCCAGCCATCTTTGTGCAACGAAGTTACACGTCAGTCGATGGAACCGGTCTCTTGTAAGCATACGAGTAAGGTTGGTCCAGGCCGCTTCATCCCACAATACCGCTAAACCAAAACACGACCAAGGGAGGAAGCAATTTAAGCATCAACTCCCACAAACTCCTTTGTGTTCTACTCATGATCTCATCTACACATAGACCTAGCTCATGATGCCACTGTTGGGGAACGTTGCATGGGAAACAAAAAAATTCCTATGCACGCGCAAGATCTATCCATGGTGATGAGCATCTACGAGAGGGGGAGTGGATCTACATACCCTTGTAGATCGCTAAGCGGAAGCGTTAAGAAACGCGGTTGATGTAGTCGAACATCTTCGCGATCCAATCACGAGTCGTCCCACGATCTGATCATGAGCCATCCCGCGATCCCATCATGTTCCTTCCGATCTAGCGCCGAACGGACGACACCTCCGTGCTCAACACACGTGCCGCTTGATGACGCCTTCACCTCCTCGATCCAGCGAGCAATGGTGAAGTAGCAGATGAGTTCCGGCAGCACAACGGCGTGGTGACGGTGGTGGTGAAGAACAATCTCCGTAGGGCTTCGCCAAGCACAACGGAAACTATGACGGAGGATAAACTAGAGCGACGGAGTTTCCGGCACACGGCTTGGGGAAACTTGATGTGTTCCAGGTGCTAGCCCCGCCCCTTTATTTATATGTTGAGCCATGGGGTCGAAACTTGGAGAAAAATCCTCCTCAAGGTCGGTTTGCCCGTAAGGAAATAGTCCTCCTCGGACTCTAGGACCAGATGCCAGGGTCTTGGCGTCTGGCCCCTGACCTCTACAAAACACCTTTTGCACCTTCCTAAAGCCTCGTGGGCTTTACCCCTTGGCCCAAATAAAGTGTTCTTGTACCCCGAACATTTTAGGAAACATCTGAAACTCTTCCGGTGAATTTCGGAACCCTTCCGGAGAGCAAACACTATTATCACATATATCAATCTTTACCTCCGGACTATTCTGGAGCTCCTTTTCATGTCCAAGATCTCATCTAGGACTCTGAAAAACTTTCGGTCACCAACATAACAACTCATCTATACTTATATCGTCACCAAACGTTAAGTGCGTAGACCCTACGGGTTCGAGAACTATGCAGACATGACCGATACACCTCTATGGTCAATAACCAATAGCGGGACCTGGATGCCCATATTGATTTCTACATATTCTACGAAGATCTTTATCGGTTGAACCTTTATGTCAAGGATTCAGTTAATCCTGTATAATGTTCACTTTTTTCTTTGGTATGTTACTAGCCCGAGATTCGATCATCGGTATCTCTATACCTAGTTCAATCTTGTTACCGTCAAGTCTATTTACTCGTTCCGTAATACAAGATCATGTGGCTAACACATTAGTCACTTTGCTTGCAAGGCTTGTTGTGATGTTGTATTACCGAGTGGGCCCAGAGATACCTCTCTGCCACATGGAGTAACAAATCCTAGTCTTGATCCATGCCAACCTAATAGACATCCACGGCGATACCTATAGAGCACCTTTATAGTCACCAAGTTACATTGCGACATATGATACACACAAGGTACTCCACCGGTGTGAGTGAGTTGCATGATCTCATGGTCATAGGAACAAATACTTGACATGCAGAAAACTGTAGCAATACACTGACACAATCATATGCCACGTTTATAATTTGGGTCTTGTCCATCACATCATTCACCTAATGATGTGATCCCATTATCAAATAACATCTCATGTTCATGGCTAGGAAACCTTAACCATCTTTGATAAGCGAGCTAGTCTACTAGAGGCATACTAGGAACACAATGTTGTCTATATACCCACACATGTATTTAGTTTCCAATTGATACAATTATAGCATGGATAATAAACAATTATCACGAATAACGAAATATAATAATAACCAATTTATTATTGCCTCTGGGGCATATTTCCAACACCTCTCCGCTCCCCTCTTGCTGGATCAAGAAGGTGGAGATCGTCATCGAGTTGCACGTGTGCTGAACGCGGAGGTGTCGTCCATTCGGCGCTAGATCGGAATGACCACGATAGGATCGCAGGACGGCTCATGATGAGATGGTGGGACGGCTCGAGGTTGGATCGTGAAGATGTTTGACTACACCAACCGTGTTTCTTATCTCTTCCGCTTAGCGATCTACAAGGGTATGTAGATCCACTCTTCCTCTCGTAGATGCTCATCACCATGGATAGATCTTGCGCGTGCGTAGGATTTTTTCCCATGCTACATTCCCCAATAGGCTCGGCGATGACATCCTTCCTGCTGGCCTCGTGGTCGTGATCTCATTGCACCGGAATGGAAACCTTTGGGGACGCTTTCAGAGACAGTGTCCGTACTTGCCCCCTTTGCACCAAAGGGGAATCTGTCCCGCTTGGCATGCTGGCGTCCGCCTATCCTGCCCTGCGTCATCCCCGGCCTCCTGAGGCCAGGTGATGCATAGGGATCTCCACTGCTTCGAAGGGGGGATGAGGAGGCCCATCCTTTGATGGTCTTGGTGTTGTTCTTCCACGCGATATTAGGGCCCTCGCGAGGGCCTTGTCTTGGGTGCAGTCTCGCCAGGCCATGCCTGGCTAACAAAGTGGGCCATGCCCTAGGCCGCAGGTAGGTAGGTCTGGGTATCCCCGTTCCCAAAACGCCAATAGTGACGATTTATCTGTGTCGTATGGGATAGGCCCCTTTCGTGGGAACGAACACCTATGGGATCATGGAGATCCCTTTCGGTTCGGCAGGGGGTGGGATCGCACAAAGAGCCGGTCTGGTAAGCAGCACACGGGGAGTTTTTACCCAGGTTCGGGCTGTACGGGTGCGTAAAACCCTACTCCTGCTTGGTTATATTGATCGTGTTCTAGGGTTCTAGCTACAGGAGCGCCATGAACGCCTGCTACGTGAGCTTCGTAACCTCCAGTTGTCTAACTGTCGGGCTGTCCGGTTGTCTAACTGCCCAACTGTTTGATTGCCTAACCTTCTAACCTTCTACTGTCCAACCTCGCCTCTATAACGCCCTGGGCCTCCTTTTATACCTAAGGGGGTCCCAACAGTGGCGTACAGTGTGCACACGGGATGCACAGTGCTATAGTGCTATCGTACCTAACTTTGGCAGAGTAGGACAAGAGCATTCAATGCACCGTCAGGCGCCTCAGTCCGTCAGTGGAACGGGACGGGGGCCATCCCATCAGCGCCGCTTAGCTCCCTCTAACGTTGATGCCGTGACACGCGTCCAGGTGAATCGACACCTGGCCTGTGTGCTGGCGGTGCTCGCCGGGACCTTGCCTTGTCGGGGGCATGCTTCACCTGGAGGCTCTACAGCCCTGCCGACAAGGTCTTGCTCGTAGTCTTGAGTCTTCTGTGCTAGTGCTTGACAAGTCTTTGTTGGGCCTTGCCTCCGGGGCGTCTACTACTGCCCGTGCATGAGTAAAGGGGCACTAGATGGCCCAAAAACTCTAGTGCACCGACAGGAGCCCCCGGGCCTGGGGCCATACACGTCGTGAGGCGTTGTTGGGCTAGGCCCAACCAGTGCACGGGCACGCGTGCCAGGGCCTTGCAGTTGTGATCATTGCGCTCGCTGTGCTTCCCCATGATGCCCATTGAATGCAGGTAGTGGAATACGTGCACAACACAGTCGCCGAGTTTTCAATTATTGTGTCAGGTCTTTTCCACCACGTGCGCCGCAGAATAGCGGGAGCTAGCAACGGGCGCCCGTGATTTAAAGTCCCTGAGAAAAGGTCGTAAATGCGGCGCCATGGATTGGGGCAATGGGGCGGTTGCTATTCGCCCCGTGATCGAGGGCGCCGCTATTGGAGGAGGTGGGCGGCGTCTTTTGGAGTGGGGGAGAGCCAGCCCTTGCGCTTCCTCCTATAAATTGGGGACAACAGGGGCGGAGCTCATCCATCCTTCTTCCGCCCTTCGAGGGAAAAACTCCGTAGTCCACCTCCCCCTCATCTTCTCAATCTTCAGGTAGCGCCCGCCCTTCGCCATGTACAGGGGGCGGGGGCGACCACCTTCCTCGGCTACGAGGAGGAGCTCTTGTTGGGATCATGCCGCCGCTTCAGCCGTGGAGGCGGAGGGAGGCTTGAGTTTGCGTGGTGGAGGAGGCGCGAGGGGTCGTGGCCGCCGCGGAGGCCGAGGTCAGGGGAGGCGGAGCGCTGCTCCACCCCTCCTCCGACACCAAGCATCTGCATCGAAGAGGCCCATGCCAAGGGGACGGCGCTAGACTTCATCCTCGAGCTGGGCGGTCCCCTCCGGAGCCATCCGCGCCTCCCACGCCTCTTCGCCAGGGCGATGGAGGACGACGAGCCACCCTTATTGTGGCTATGGGTTGCAGGGGTTGTAATGGCGTGAGGTGGACGTTGAGTACCCAGCGCGTCGCGTCATGTTCCTTAGGCGTGGTTGGAAGACCTTCGCCCGTGCCCACAATCTCCAGGTGGGGCACATTCTTCATTTCAAAATGACGGAGGCCAATACACTCTCCATCAAGATTTATGGGAGGTACGACATCCGCCTCAGCTGCTGCAAAGAGAGCGCGAGTAGTGACGAGAGCCTGTCCTCCAGCGAGAGTGACGGGGAGGACAGCGGCGATGAGCCCGGTCTTCGGGCGGTCAAGTCGGAGCCCCAAGATCCGAGCTCGTACTGACCGCCGGACGCACTATCATCGCCAGCCTCACGCCTCTCCCCCTCCTGGCAAGACGGTCTTGCCGGGGGTCCTTATCCCGGGCGCCGCCTCCTGTTCCATCTGGGCTCTCCGGCGGGCCTGCGGACTTTGGCTTCCCGGGCCCATCTCCCTGTTGGCCCTCTCCTCAACGCAATGCTGGCCTAGGAGGGGCCAGGTTCTTGTCTGCCCATCTGGCCACCCTACTCCTCCATGCAGTGCTGGTCCAGAGGGGTCAGACTGGGCTTCCGCCGGGGGCTTCTCGCCATCTTTTTCTTCTTGTAATCTGCCCCTCCTCTCCATCTTTTTTTTCTTGTAATCTCCCCCTAGGGGAGAAAGTCAAATGAAGATGTTCTTAGAGGAAAAGCGATATCTTATGTAAATTTCACCCTCTTTGAAAAACTGTGTGTTATCTTCCTTGTTAAACTGTTTCTGTGTACGGAATTTTCCCTACGCCCTTTCTGGAAGAATCTTGTCGGCGTGTGTAGCCCTACTGCAAGCACTTTGAGGAACGGGTCCTTAGCAGCCTTATAGCGGTGCCACTACCGGCAAGATGCCTTGGCGTCCTTGGCGCGGCCGTTCAAGGCGTCGACCTTACTCGAAAATGGGATAAGGGCGCGAGCGCTGTCACTTGGATCATTGAGCGGACTCAAAACGAAACAAGGAGCGCAGGCGAAGCCACTTAAGCTGTTGAGCGGTCCCGAACGCAGTGGGGGCGCATCCAATCGCGACAAGGTTCCTGCGCGTGCAGGTTTTCCATACAGAAGTCGAAATCGCTCAAGGAAAATAACCTTACGGCAAGGATTCACATGGGGGTTTCGCAACTTGTCTTTTTGTTACCTTTCTCCTTCCGACAAGTTTTTTTGGGACGTCATTCATACGTATCCGTACTCCCATCCCCCCTGGCAAAGCTACAAGCGAGGTGTCCTTCCATACTTTACAACAAGAAAGAAGAGAAGATATGGGTATGGAACCTTGGTAGTCCGTCAGCCCTTGCCGGGATTAAGTATAGTGCAACGCTTCAGATAGACATGTATGTAAACAAACATGAGAATCGGCCAAGGTTGCAAAATACTTATCTTTATTTAACTACGCACAAGGCCTGAGCCTGGCTTTGTACCAAGGATTACATGCTTCAGCGGCAAGACTTGTACAAAAGGTGGTTGCCGGGGCTGGCCCGGCAACCGCGCCTCATGGGTAGAACTTTCAAAAATGTTCGATATTCCAGGAGTTGCTCACTGGAATGCCATCCTCGGTCTCCATGTGGACTACACTGGCCCTAGTGACTCGTACTACCCGATAAAGGCCTTCCCACTCCGGCGTCAACTTGTTTGGATTCGTGGCAGACTAAACTCGCCGAAGAACAAGGTCACCTTCCTCAAGACTTCTGGCATTGACCTTGTGGCTATGGTAGCGACGCAAAGCTTGCTGGTAGCGTGCGTCTCTCACAACAGCCTAAAGACGGTCTTCCTCAAGGAGCGTCGCGTCGTCTTGCCGCAACTGCTCTTGCTCCAGCTCATCATAAGCGAGCACTCGAGGAGACCCGTATATGAGTTTTGTGGGGAGAACTGCCTCCGCCCCATAGACAAGGGAGAAGGGTGTCTGACCGGTAGCTCGATTTGGTGTCGTCCTGATTGACCAAAGAACCACCGGCGACTCATCAATCCAGTTCCTTCCGCACCTATGCAGCTTGTCGAAAGTTCTTGTCTTGAGGCCTCGCAGCACTTCAGCGTTAGCCCTTTCTGCTTGGCCGTTGCTCCTTGGGTGGGCAACAGAGGCAAAATAGATCTTGCCGCCAAGGTCTTGGACATACTACATGAAGGTGTGGCTTGTGAACTGCGTGCTGTTGTCAGTGATGATCCTGTTGGGAACACCAAAGCAGCAGACTAGTCCTTTGAAGAACTTGACGGCTGATTGTGCTATCACCTTTCTCACCGCTTCCACTTCTGGCCACTTTGTGAACTTGTCGATCGTGATGTACAGGTACCCAATGCCTTCGGCAGCGTGGGTGAAAGGTCCCAGGATGTCGAGCCCCCAGACCAAGAATGGCCAGGAGAGAGGGATCATTTGAAGTGCTTGTGCTGGTTGGTGTAATCTCTTTGAATGAAACTGGCACGCTTCACACTTGGTTACTAATGTCATCGCATCCTGGAGGGAAGTGGGCCAAAAGAAGCCTTGCTGGAATGCCTTTTCGGCAAGGGCCCTTGATCCAATGTGGGAGCCACATATGTCTGCATGTACCTCTGCCAACAGCTCTAGTCCATCTTCCCGGGAGATACATTTGAGTCTCACGCTTTTCGGTCTCTTTTTGTATAGGACATTATCCATGAACTGGTACATATGAGACCGGCGGGATACTTTCTCTGCCTCCTTTTGTACCCCGGGAAGCTCTCCTGCCTGAGGAAATGGACGATGTGTTGGGCCCATGCCGGAGCCTGTGGCTTGACAACAAGGACTAAAGGCATATCATCTGCCGGGGTAGCATTCGCCTCGATGGCAAGGGTCTGAGGGCCTGCCGGAGTCTTTTGCGCTCTGGCAAGCCTAACGAGAGTGTATGCTTGTACGGCAAGAGCCCGGGGCCCTGCCAGAGCATAGTACTCACCGACAAGCCTGTCGTTCCCTCTAGCAACCTTCTCGCCGGCGGCTTCGGGGAGCTCTGCCGGGAAATACTTGCCAGAACTTAACTTTCTTCTCTTCTCTTGTCCAGTTGATGGTGTCATGGAGGGTTGAGTTAGTTGGAGCATGAAATTTCCTGGTTCTACAGGTAACTTAAGGGCAACACACTTTGATAGGCCATCGGCAACGCTGTTCTCTGCACGTGGAATGTGCTCCATTTGTAGGCCATCAAAACGTTCTTCCAACTTCCTCACTTCATCTACATAGGCTTCCATCAACGGGCTTTGGTAATCTTTGTTCACTTGCCTGACGACAAGTTGAGAATCACCCCTGACAATAAGTTTCTTGATCCCAAGATCCGCCGCGATCCTGAGACCGGCAAGTAGCCCTTCGTACTTAGCAGTGTTGTTTGTTGATCTCTCCCAGGGAAAGTGCATCTGGACCACATATCTGAGGTGATCTTCGATGGGTGCGACAAGCAGCACTCCGGCACCAGCGCCTTGCAGCGAGAAAGCTCCATCAAAATACATGATCCATTCTCGACCAGTCTCCTTGCCGGGGAGAGTTGACTCTGGAATCTCTTCATCGAGCATTGGGGTCCATTCTGCAATGAACTCCACCAAGGCCCTGCTCTATATGGTCGAAGTTCTTTCAAACTTAAGACCAAAGCATGATAGTTCCAGGGCCCACTCCACAATCTTGTCGGTAGCTTCTAGGTTCCGCAATATCCTCTGTAGCGGGAAGCGGGTGACAATGGTGATCTCATGTGCTTGAAGGTAGTGGCACAGATTCCTTGAGGCCATAAGAAGGCCAAAGAGCAATTTTTGCATACTAGAATACCTCGATCTAGCACCCTGCAACAAGGAGCTGACAAAATAGACTGGTCACTGCACCACTTTCTTCTTCTGGACTATCTCTTTCAACTGCGCACATTCTTCTTTGCTGGCACCAGACCTTGCTGGAGACTGTCCCGGTTCATCGCATGGTGGTCCTGCCGTTGTTGCCACTTCTTTTTCAACTTCTCTTTCAGCCACCAGTGCAACACTCACCACTTGATTTGTTGCCGCCAGATACAGCAGCAACGACTCTTGTGGTTTTGGCGCGACTAGGACTAGCAGAGAGGAAAGGTACTTCTTCAAATCCTGCAGCGCCGCCTCCGCTTATGGAGTCCATTTCATTGGACATGCCTTCTTCAAGATTTTGAAAAAGGGCAGGCCGCGCTCAACAAATTTTGAGATGAACCTACTCAGAGCAACAACATAGCCGGCAAGGAGTCACATGCCCTTGACTCGTCTTGGTGCCTCAATTTGCTCAATTGCTTTGATCTTGTCAAGATTTGCTTCGATTCCTCATTGAGACACAAAGAACCTGAGAAGCTTGCCGGATGAGACGCCGAAAACACATTTCTCGGGGTTGAGCTTCATGTTGTTCTTGCGTGGATTTGCAAATATTTCTTCTAGGTCTGATATGAGTGTGGCCTTATCCTTGGTTTTGACCACTATATCGTCCATGTAAGCTTCCATATTTCTATGTAGCTGGGGCTCAAAACCAATCTGGATCGTTCCTGCAAAGGTAGAACCAGCACTTTTATACCCGAAAGGCATACGCAGAAAGCAATACGTACCACATGGGGTCAATGAAAATCTAATGATAGCCTGAATAGGCATCAAGGAAAGACAATAAGTCACAGCCGGTAGTGGAGTCCACAATATGGTCGATGCGCGGCAAGGGAGAAGGATCTTTGGGGCAGGCCTTGTTGATGTCTATGAAATCAATGCATAGCCTCCACTTTCCATTCGCCTTGCACACTACGACTGGATTGGCCAACCACGTAGGATGGAGTACTCCTCCGATCAGGCTAGCTGCTTCTAACTTCTTGATTTCTTTGGCAATAAACTGTTGCCGCTCCAAATCTTGCTTCTAAACCTTCTGCTTGACGGGGACGCACGTGCGGACAGACGGCTAGGTAGTGCTCAATCACCTTCCTGGGAACGCCGGGGATATCACATGGTTGCCATGCAAACACGTCGACATTCGCCCACAGGAAGGCGACGAGCGCGCATTCCTATATGTCATCAAGGGTGGAACTTATGGTGAAAGTTCCCCCCGTGACATCCTCCTTGGCGGGCACCTTCTTGGTCTCTGGTGGATCTGCCTTGGACTTCTTGCTCTTGCCGGTGGAGCTCTCTAGCACATCATAGACGGGAGCATAGCACCCCGAGGGGGCGCGCTTGCCGGAATGTGCGCCAGAGGCGTTGTCGGTCTTTTTTCCCCAGGTAGAGTTGGTCGGCACAGATAAGTACGCTTTTCTTGTCAGAGTTAATGGTGATGGCGCTCATTGCCCCGGGCATGTTCAGCACGTTTTCGGCGAAGTGAGTGGCCGCCATGAACTTGGCCAGTGCCGAGCGGCCAAGAATGCCGTTGTATGGCAATGAGATCTTGGCGACGTCAAAAACGATCTTCTCCGTTCTGAAATCGATGTCGCCGCCAAACGTCACCGACAGCATGACCTTGCCTTTCGGCTGAGTCCTTCTCAACTTGATCCCTTGGAAAGCGCCTATCGGCTCGAGATCTTCATCAGGAATTTGCAGCCTCTGAATGACATCGGGCGAGATGAGGTTCAGGCTGGCCCCACTATTGACTAACATCTTCGTCACCTTGAGGTTGCGGATTGTTGGCGAGACCAACAATAGCAAGCACCCGACCGCAGTTATGCAATTAGTGTGACCCTCGGCGTCGAAGATGATAGGAGTGTTGGACCATTTCAGAGGTCTCTGTACGCCGATAGACGGTTTTGGCGCATTAACCTCACACGCCCATTGTTTAAATTGGCGGTGAGAGGAATGCAATGAGGCTCCTCCTTCTATGCACATCATCTCCATAGCCTTCTGAAACTCATGCTCACTGGACTCGTCGTCCTATTCGACATCATCATCATCTCACTCTTGCTTGTTGCGGCCATGGACTGGCTGGTCTTTTTGTTGCTTTGGCTTGCCGCGGCGACCTCCTCGGCCAACACGCTTCTTGCCGGACCCCTCGACATCGTCTTGGCCCTTCTCCTTGTATCGACTCTCATACTCAGCCTTCTGCTTCTCGGCAAGCTGCTCAACAAGTCGACAGTCTTGGAGATTGTGGCCCTTGGTGCGATGGATCTTGCAATACTGCTTGCCGGAGACTTCTGGCTTGCCGGCAGCTACCAGGGCAAGGCAGGAGGAGCACCCGGCAACGTTGTTACTGGGGTCATCAACCTTGCCCTTCTTGGCGGTGTCGGGGTTGCCGGATCCTTCAATGGCTAGCACGGTCTTGCCCTTCCGCTTCTTGTTCTGCCGTCGTCCCTTCTTTGCCGGAGCAGCGGTGTCTTCGTCTTCGGAGACCTTCTTTGCCAGGGCAGCGGTGTCTTCGTCTTTGGAATCGACCTCTGTGCCGACGTCTTCGCCGAGGAGCCTCCTCCCTTCTTCAGCCCGAGCACATTTGTTTGCCAAAGCATAAAGCTCAGCGAAGTCCCTGACTCTGTTCCTCACCAGCTCTTCCCGCATCCTACGGTTGCGCATGTTCTGATGGAACGCGCTGATAACAGCGGCAGGATGAACATCTAGAATGTTGTGGTGAACGCAGCTGAACCTTTGGATGTAGTTGTGCAAAGTTTCTCCCTCCTTCTGGGGGATGATGTGTAGGTCACTTTCTTGGCTAGGAGCTTGATGACCTCCGGTGAAGGCACAAACAAACTCATGGCACAAGTCTGCCCAGGAGGCGATTGACCCCTCTGGCAAGTGCATCAACCACGACCTGATGTTGGGCTTAAGCACCAACGGGAAGTAGTTGGCGAGTATCTTGTTGTTGTGACCCCCGACAGCTTGCACTGCAATGGCGCAGATGCTCAGGAATTCTGACGGATGAGTCTTGTCATCATACTTCTTCAGGACTTCTAGTTTAAACATGCGAGAGTTGGGCCACTGGACTTGCCGCAGCTCACGGGTAAACGCTAGACAACCCACCTTGTAAGGTAGGCTGACAGGATATCTTGGCGCAGGCTTGTCTACAATGGGCCCCGCGCGCCTATCTGAGTGGAGGCACGCTTCCCACCATCGCTCGATTGCCATTCGAGCGTCTTCCTTGCCACGTTCCCGAAGAACTTGACGTTGATCACGACGCGTCCGTGGGTCGGACGACGCCATCGAGTAGCCATCGTGGGCATCGGTCTGTCGAGTAGGTGACCGACGCCATTGTTGTGGAGGAGAATGTGCTGAGGTCGCGCCGCCACTGGTCTTCTCTCCACTGGCACGAGCCGGCTCGGTGGACCGAAACTTATCCGCGAGGCTAAGGAGGCTCTGAATGGTGGCTCTGCATTCATCGAGCTTCTCCATAGCCGCCGGGAAGTTTAGGAGTAGGTGCGCCCGTGCCATCGCTTCCTCCGACGTGGTTGCTAATGAACATCGCGAGGAGCGCGAGGTGCTCTGACTCCTAACCGTGTTAGAAGGAGCACCGCCGCAGTCCCGCGTCAGTACGCCACTCTCGCCTGCATGTTGGTGAGCAAGCTGGTCCCACGCATCTTGGAAAGCATGCGCAAGAGCTTTCCCGTGGGGACACTAAGAATTGTGGGCGCCTTGGTGCGGTCCCCCGCGCGCGTCCTGAGAAGGGCGCGGCGTTGGAGCCAGTGTGGGTGCCCTGGAGGATACCCTTTCGTCCCCGGAATTTGTCGTAACACCCGAAGGCGGTACCGCTCCGTCTTGAGATCCAGGGGCACGGGGGTTCCCGCCGCCGTCATGGGTGTCTCCGCGGTGAGCGGCGCCGCTAGTCTGGCCTTGATCACCGGAGTGTCGCGGAAGTTCAGAACCTCCGCCTCATCCTCCTCCACCCGCATCTATGCCCTCTCCTGTCTATGCAGATACATGGATGGGGGACGTGGACGGACCAGCTGCTGTCGGGTCCCTCTTCTTGGGAGCCATGGCGATGATGAGCGCAAAAGAATTGGCACGCTGATTACTAGAATGGGTTCACACAACTAGGACCCCCTACCTGGCATGCCAAAGATGTCATGGAGAACGAACACCTATGGGATCATGGGGACCCCTTTCAGTTTGGTGGGGGGGAGGGGGTAGATTGTGCGAAGATCCGGTCTGATGAAAAGCACGCGGAGATCTTTACCCAGGTTCGTGCCGCATGTATGCGTAAAACCATACTCCTGCTTGGTGGTATTGAGAGTGTTCTTAGGGTTCTTGCTACAGGGATGTTGCGAGCTACTACCACATGTGTGCACTAGAGAGCCCCTGCAAGTGCAAAAGGCCAAGGGTTCAAAAGTCCCCAAGGTCAAAAGTCCAAAAAAAGTCCTTTGTTGTATCTCCCTGGGCCTTCTTTCATACTCTAAGGGGATCCCAACAGTGGCGTACAGTGTGTACATGGGGTGTATAGAGCTACAGTGCTATCATACCTAACACTGACGGAGTAGGACAGGCACATTTAATGCACCGTCAGGCATCTCTGTCCATCAGCAGGATGGGAAGGGAGCCCATCCCATCGACGCCGCTTATCTCTCTCCAACGTCGACGCCGCAACACACGTCCAGGTGGATTGATACCTGCCCTGTGCGCTGGCGGGGTCTTGCTGGGTTTGCCTTGCCGGGGCCGGGCTCCCTCTCTAGTGGCTCGATAGCCCTCCCGGCAAGGCCTTCCAGTGATCTTGATTTTCCTGTGCTGGTATTTGGCAAGTCCCTTCCGGGCCTTAGCCGCCAGGATGGCTACTACTTCCCGTGCACGAGTAAGGGGCACTTGAGAGCCCAAAACTCTAGTGCACCGACACACACCTGCTACTCAATTGCTATTGTTACTACTGTTACCAAAACTGCTGCTATCACTATTATTGCTACTACTATCATTTGTCGTGCTACTAAACCTTTGCTACAGAGAGACATCACAGGTGCGGTTGAACTGACAACTCAACTGTCAAGGCCAATAAATATTCTTTGGCTCCCCTTGTATCGAATCAATAAATTAGGGCGAAATACTAACCGTGAAGACTGTCATGATCCCCTATACTTGTGGGTTATCAAGACCTTTTTCTGGCGCGTTGCCAGGTAGTATAGCCCTATTTATTGTTTTAACTTGAGGATATACAATTGCCACTGTGAAGAATCTAAAAGATAATCGGACTACGATAGCCCTCTCTCACACGAGAGGAGGTAAGGAATTGCCATCTTGCTCTGCTTTTGATTAACCTACTGTTTGGAATCAGCTTGTTACACCACCATAGGTTGATCGTCTTCTTATGTCACATGAACTTGATGCTACTTCTGAAATTAATAATGATACTACTACTAGACATGTTGAAAGTGAAACTATGCCACTGCGTGAATTACTTGATGCTCATATTTCTAAAGCTAGAGAACTTGAAAATGTTGAAACTGGTGAAGATTTTGAATCACCTGTTACACCTCACTCTCCTAATAGATATAAATTGCCTTAAGTACCTGAAGGTTATGGTATGGATAGTGAGGTTGTTGGGGAATTTCTTGCTTGTGAGAATAGAGATAATTTGAAGAAACTATTGTGCAAACTAAAAGAAAAAAACTATGATGGACAATATAAAAAATGATCCTAAATTTTCTACTTATCCTATATTTGTCACTGATAAGGACAATGAATTCTCTATAGACCCTAAACGGATTCATGTAGTAGAGTCTGATCCTTTCCATGGTTATGAAAATGAAATTGTTGTCGGGCCTCTTATGAAACTAAATGATAGTGCTGCTTTGTTTACCAATAATGAAAATATACGCTACTATTATATCCTTAAGCTTTTTCCTTTCTCGCTCAAAGGCGGGGCCAAGGAATGGTTTCTTTCTCTAGCTCCTCATTGTATGCACAGTCCCTAGGATATGCTTTATTACTTTTTTGAAAAATATTTTCCTACTCATAAGAAACAAGTTGCCTTACAAGAAATATTTAACTTTGTGCAAATTGAAGAAGAGAATCCCCCTCAAACTTGGTGGAGGCTTCTCTGGTTAATTAGATCTTTGCCCGATCATCCTCTTAAGGAAAATGATATACTTTATATGTTTTATAATGGACTAATCGATGCTTATAGGGACTTCCAAGATAGTTGTGTTGATTGTGTTTTCAGGGAAAGAACTATTGGACAAGCTGAACAACTATTGAATAACTTATTGCAAAATGTCGATGATTAGACACATCCTGAACCAATGCCGGAACCTATTCAAAAGAAGAGAGGTGTTCTATTCCTCAGTCCTGAATATATGCAAGAAGCAAAAAGGTCTATGAAAGAGAAAGGTATTGAAACAGAGGATGTCAAGAAATTACTGCCTATCGAAGAAATACATGGACTTGACACCATTACACGGGTAGTAGAGGTACATTCTCTCTGTTACTTTAATGAAAGTGATATACCTTATACTAAGACTCCCAGTCAATGCATGGATAAATTTGATAATTACTTTGTAAAACAAGATCACTTCAATAATTATATTAAGAATCAATTAAGACAAAATGCCATCATGATAGACCGCTTAATTAACTTGATGCTTAGAATTGCTAATGATGTGAAAGGTCTAGGTAAACATGCTTCAATGGTTCATACCCGACTAGATCAAGTAGCTAAGTCACAAAATGATTTAATGGTGCGCCACTAATGACTAGAGCAGGTAGAATGACTCGGGAACCTATTTATCTTGAAGGTCACCCAAAAAGAATTGAACAAGATTCCCAGAGAATTAATGAAGATGCACCTAGTTCATCTAAGAAGAAAAAGAAAAATAAGGATAATGGGAACTTGATGCTTCTAGTGAACCTATTATAGAAAAACCTGCTGAGAAACATAATGATGTTTCCAATTCTGATGTTGATACACAATCTAATAGTGAACATATACCTCACTACCACAAAATAGGCTATTAGTGGCGCACCCGTTTTTAATATTAACGGCGCACTATGGGTGCGCCACTATTAACACGCCACTAGTAACAAATAGTAATGGCGCACCTCTGGTGCGCCATTAGTATCCCAGATAATAGTGGCGCACCATAGAGTGTGCCATTACTATGTCCAACAGTGCGCCATTAATATGCCTCCTAGGGGGCCATATTTGCCTCCACCTATGCCCCCAGGTGCGCCATTACTATGCCCCATAATGCGCCACTGGTATTTGGCCTTGGTGCGCCACTAATGCTCAATATGGTGCGCCACTACTATGAATATTAGGAATTATTATTTTTTGCTTTTTTGGTATTTGCACAGGTTACAAAATACGTTACAGCACAGAATATAAACATCACACAATAGAATTGATCATATTAGTCTCCAAATTCGAAATTGCGAACAAAGTTCAAACATTAGCCAAGTTTAGGTCTCGAGACATTAGCAAAGTTCATCGTATTACCCGGGTTTATTGTCACATTACAAAGTCGATATCGATCATCTAAACTAACATCACATAGAAGACAGTTGCGGTCACGATGAGCATCATCGCGATGAAACTGGTCTTCATCTGGTTCCTCCTCCGCTCCCTCCTCTCTCCCGCTAGATAGCGTGCGTATCTAGCATCCGCCTCCGCCCTAGTGGTGTACCCTTTGTAACTGTTACTGCTGAAACGGTGAACCTGTCTCCAACACTCCTCCCAGTCGTCGTAGACTCCGGGAAACTTACCCTCGTACAGGACATACGACGGCATCTCTATGCACTAGACAAACAAAACGTTAGTAGCAATTCACAGATAATATATAAGCAATATATAAGTATGCAACAAAAGGATCGGAAGAGAAAAGCAACACCTTAATAGCACAATCCATGGTCCTACTAATAAATAGCATCGATTACATATAAGTTGAACGACTATCCAAACTAAAGAGACATACAAGTTCATTAAAGTTTAATTACAACATGAGCTAAACTCTTCTTCCAGAACTACATAGCATCAATACTTTCGACTCGGCTCAAGGACAGGAGCGTGGATGAAGCCGCCGTCTTTCGTGATGATCATGAATGTGCGGTCGTTGTCAGCCTGCATTTGTAGCGTTGTTTCTATTTCACTGTTGGACGGTTGATACTTGAGGTAGAACTGCCCTGAGGTACGAAGGACATCTTGATAGATGATTTCCGCAATATCCAACTGGATGCGAAAGAATTCTTGTCTAATGCCGCGTCCTGGATTTCCGACAAGTGTGTGGCCCAATCTTTGAGATTACTTGGTAGCATACGGTGATGAAGGTCCCGTACGATCGCCCGCATGTGATGGAGGGCGTAGTAGGCATCCTTCTGACTGCCAGGCGGCTGCTTGATGCAGGAGAACGTCGTTACGTGGGTGAACACGTGCTTGTCATACCTATAAATTGGCCTCCTGAAGGTGCCTCCAGATTTAGCGTAGCCGAGGAGAGCATCATCAAGAACTTTCTTGATATATGTGTAGTCTTTCTTCGACTGACGGTTCGAGTCGAAATACGTGGCCATGGAATATTTCGGGCTTAAGAGGATGAGTGTGCAATGTGTGTCACTGCACAAAACACGAAATGTTAGAAGAAAAAGAATGATCGAAATCTAAGAAATCATATGTTACGGGGCGGTGAGGGGATGACTTACTCGGGAAAGTAAGGCACGAGGAAGTTATCCTTATCTGGGTTCGCCAGAATGACGCCTTCAAGGTATGAACTCGCGACTTGCCAGTCCCCAGCGCTGCCCAAGATCTTGGCACACATATAGAAGGGGTCGACTATCACGATGTCCGGGGTCTTGTCTCTAATGATCCGCATCTCCATACTGAGCGAAAATAGTCGAATGAAGGTGTAGTGCAGCGGATAAAGGTTAAACATAGCGAAGATGTCATCAAACCGCAGGACGATCATACGTCCGACGGTGCTCCCGACAAAGCCCTTGCCCTCTGGCACCGTGGCCAAGAAAACCGGGTATGCCACATCATTCTCGGTGAGACGCTGCTTCTCCATAGTAAGAACACCGTCATGCAGACTCCGCATAGCACCGGTTGTAGCATTGAGCAGATTAGTCGGTAGCATCAGCCTACCCGCCACATGCACCCTCCTCGAGATATCCTTAGATATTGGTGGCCCGTCTTGAGCACGGATCGTACTCGGTGCCGGCTGGCTCGCACCCTTGTTATTTTTTATTTTCCGTGCCTTCTGCTTCTTCTGTTGTAATGGGATCGAGTTCTGCTCAGAGACCACCTTCTTGAGTGTGTTGGGGCTGATAATATTTCACACCTCGGCTGTTTAAGTCTCGGTGAAGCCGGCAGCTGGAGGCGTCTCCTGAGAACTGAACAGACAATGCCTGCTGCAATTGGGTTTCTCAGCGGTACCAGCTACATCTCGGTCATCTTTTGCAGGGTTGGGTTCTTGAGAAGGAGGCCCCAAGAATTCGTCACCGTACCCATCTTCGTTGATGTACTTATCGACGTTGGAAAATGTACCGTCGTTGTCGTCCGGATCTTGTGCGATATGCATGTCTGGATCAGCTGACGGCGGTAGCGTTGCGGCGGTCTTGCCATGGCTTGGCGCCGGCATGACTGGCGGTGTTGTCTGTGGGGTGGTGTCCCCCGCCCCCAAACGAATCAGGCTCTTCGGCCAAAGCATGGACCAGTTTAAGCAGGTGCTAAGGGTCATCACATCAACTTTGTCGGCCCCAGGGGGTCAATACGGAGGTAACAAGTCGTCGCAGCCCCGCAGCACCCGAACCAGTTGAACCCTATACACGGTGGGTGGCATCGGATTATCGTGGAACACACGATTGCCCGTTTCAACGATTTTGGCCTTGGCGACATCGATCAACTCGCCATCCACGAAGTGCAGGAGAATGCATGGAACATTGGCGGCACCCTACGAAAACATGTAGGGCGTCAGGGATGCCCAGTCAAAGGCAAGGAGATGAAGTAGTCATCGGCCGAGGCTTAGTTACCGTGATGGCGTCGAGCTCAGCTAATGTTGAGGCACCGCCAACGGCGGGCGTGCAAGTGACGGAGGGGCCGCTTGCTGCCGAGGTGCCGGCCGACGTCTTCTTCCCACACCCGGGTGCATTAAGGTCCAATACCGGCGCCGACGCCGGAGACACCAATGCCGCCTCCGCCGGAGACACCATTGTCGGCGCGTTGTGCGAGTTGCTTCCCATGAATCTGGGAATCTGGGGCGGCCCCTGTTGGCCGCTCGCAATCCACCCCCGCAGTCCCTCAAGCAAGGAAGGCATAATGGCGGTTATCGTCGCTCCCAGTTGGTCTCGCACTTGCTCTTGGACTATCTCCGGAATCCATTCCACTTGTGCCTTGAGTTCTTTAACCTCGCGCTCCTGGCTTTCCGAGATGGTCTTTCTCTCCTTTCGCCCAGCCTTATAGTATTCCAACCATTTCGTGGACAAGCCTTCGCCGGCCACACGACCAGCTGACGACGGCTTACTGAACTTATCATTTTGTTTCAGAACATTCAGCGCCCTATTTGAAGAGGTGTCCCAAGGGGCAGCAGGCGGGGAGCTCTGAGACCCCGCGCTACTGCTTTCAGTTTCCTGCGGATGGAACGTGAACCATTTTGAAATTTGGCTTCATTAATTAGAATGCAACCATATGGAGGTAATTACGTGGGGGTGTATTCCTTACCAGAACACGCTCAAGCTCCTTCACCTTCGGATCCGCGGTACACTCCCCTGTTACCGGGTCCACCTTGTACCGGGCCCTGACATAGTTCTTGGTCTGCTTTTCATGGTATTTATCGAAGAGGGGCGGTAGGCCTTGCGCGGCACGCTCTGCGTCCTCCTTGTCCCATTTATATTCCGCCACTCTGTAACCGCCGGGACCGAGTTTGTGGACCCCTAAGTTCAAGTCCTGCATATCTTTCCCCCACTGACTTGATTACGCGGATGCGTTGCTCTCGCACTTGATCTTGAACTCCAGGAAGTCCTCTTTGCTGATCGAAGGATTTGTCGCCTTGATCTTCTCATAACTATGACCACTTAGAATCCTTCTCTTCACCACGGCTCTCCAAGTAGCCAGGGTCGTGCTCATCTTCGTGAGGGCGGCACTGTTCACATTATTCCCTGAGAGGCGTGTGTTTGCGAAGTCACTGGGGAACTTGTATTGTTCGTGCAGCTTCATGAAGAAGAGGTTGCACAAATTCCCTCGGTCAGGATGCCTTAGGTTCTCGGTGTTGATCGAGACGGTGCTCCGGAGAATGCACCCCAGTTGTCCCGCGTACCCACGGACTAATTCTTTGGGCGCCGTTGGATGCCCACTAGAGGACACTTCAGTAAATTCCTCCTTGACGGTGTCGAGCACGTTCGGGCGCCGGTCCTTCCATTGCCTCTTCGGTTGGCTACCATTTGTGCGTTCGCTGCCATCATCAGTGGTGGCATCCCCGGCGGCACCATCAGTGGTGTCATCCCCGATGCCACTAGGGGTTGTGTAGTCGGGATCGGTGTCTTCCGCGGCATCCTCATAGCGGTGAGGTTCTTCCTCCATCTCCTGGGACAGCTCCCAGAATGGCTTGCCTGAACTGCCGGCCTCATCGTTGTCGGGCATGTTCGCTCTAAATAGGAAAAAAGGCTACTAGAGTTATTGGATGAGATTAGGGTAGTATCTATTCTTCTCAGATTTAGAGGAAAACTGAGAATAAAACATGCAAAATGTTGATTAATTTTTGTTTCGCTTGAGAATCGGGCACCTTCTAGGTCAAGAAAATTGGGCATGACCTTTGCTAATTTTCTTGACCTAGGAGTGCCCCATTCTCAACCGAAACGGAAATTAATCAACATTTTAGGAGAAAGGGGTAACTATTTGTCCCTGCACAAAATATTGAACTGAAGGAGCCTCAGTTCAGTTGTGGCGCCCCTGAACAAGTGATCATCAAGCTCAGGCTAGTGACCTGCTTGAGCCAAATTATCAACGACAACATTCAACTTAATCTGTAGCTTCAATGTGTCATGCCCAACTGATCACAAGGTTGATGTGCATATAGGAACCCAAATTATCATCTTTCCTTACCAAATTTCACATGTATAAAAAAACATGCATATGTGTCAATATATAGGTTACATGCATGCATTTCTTCCGCATTTTTGGGATTGAACCTTGTAGATATGACTTTTCAAGAAACTTGTCAATATGTAGTTATGATACCATGACAATATGGTCCTAGTCCTAGGACAAATTACTGTGACCCCCCCCCCCCCCGTGCCCGGCGCGCATCAGATGATATAAAACATCAGCTTTTTTCCAATTTATAGATGATTGCAAGTATATGTCCTTTTACAGATCAAAAAATGTATAATCAACACCTCATAGCAGGCCATGAAAATGAAAAAAATTGTGTACTTCATGTTGTTGGTCAGCGGCTTTACCGTTTAAACTTTACCTGTTCCCTCATCCTACCTCAGCTATCTACCAAATCCAAGATAACAATAAGGGCACTCGAAACTGATTTGCAAACCTGAACTATCAGTGCATCAATTATAATGTAGAGAAGTTCAAAAAACTTAGGGACATCTAAACTATAGGATGCTTTGTGGGATACAAAGAAGTCGTGTCTGTTGGTGTACGCAACATAGAGCACATAAAAATGCAATCCAAGGAACAGATAATAGACATACAGTGTGATATCAAATAGAGTTGAAATCTGAAAATTCTACTCACTAAACTATTATGGTGGTGGTCCAAAACTGCTAATAATTCTCTCTCTCATAATGTGACACAGGACCACCCTGGCTTCAGCTAGTATATATTCCTTGCTGGTTCACCAAGAAAATCAAGCTAGTAGAAGCACAACACCTAAGCCTAAGCCAGGTGATTAAAGCAGCACTGTTTACATAAAGAACATTGTTAGGCATGTGCCACAAGTGAACTGAATCATGTTCTACTGCTGAAGATTTCTGCAATGAACTTGAGGAAGCTCGGCTCAAGTGTTTTTAAACTTATCAGTCTTTCATCTTTTTACTGTGCCATCTGGGGTTAAGTTCATGCAACATGGCCAATTTATTTATATACAATGCGGCAAAATCTTTTCTAGTTGTAGTACCGAGACATATAGTACATTTTAGTAGCTGCTAAATAGTCTTTTCTTAATCAAAGATACCCGAAAAAGAAGCACGGAAGCAGAAGAAAACTAATGGTAAACGAAACATTGCTACACTGAGGCATTAGATTTGTAAATAAACAATATGAAAGAAAATAAGAACCAATCATGAAAAATCAGCGAAGCATTGGATAGATCAAAACACGGAGCAATCTTTGATGTCCCCTTTCATGCTTCCTTATGTGTGACCCTGGACCAAGCAAAAATAACATACATGGGAATGTGGTATTAATTAACTTTGTGTTCAAAGCTTACTGTAAAATCAGGGTACACATATTTAATATAGGGACTAAGTGATTTAGCAAACATCTGAATCCGTATTGAAAAAAATTGAATCCTAGCAAGACGGTCGCCAATCCGTATAGAAGTAGAAGAAGCCTTGATTCTTACACATGTTTAATACAGGGACTAAGTGATTTAGCAAACATCTGAATCTGTATTGGAAAAAACCTGAATCCTAGCAAGACGGTCGCCAATCTGTATAGAAATAGAAACAACCTTGATTCTTAAAATATGTAGAAACGATGAAGAGCCCCTGACCATGTATGACAATTATATGTGTGCCTAATGGGCGAAAAGTTGTCAAGAAGGGAGAAAAGTTGCCTGATGTGCTTTTGTTTTTATTTTTTGCCATTATCTTCATTTTGTAGAAACTAGATGTAGCTTCATTTTGTAGAAACTAAATTTTTATCTCCCTGAACCCTGATGTAGAAACTAGATGTAGCTTCATTTTATCTCCAAGAAGGACTAAATTTTTTGCCATTTGTAGAAACTAGATGTAGCTTTATTTTGCCATTATCTCCCTGAACCCTGATACACTCATGATCTCCTTGCAATTGATGCTCTGCTATGAGGTGTTATACTGCCATTATCACTGGATGATATGTTTTCCTCGGATATTTTTGCCTCTGTTGCACTGCACTTGTGTGAGATTCAGACACCATCTATGACCCGCAGATAGACTGCAACATGCAGTTGTGCCTGTGACTAGGCAGCAGACCCGCTACCTAACCTAATCTGTAACTGACATTTCTGTTGCTACCAGTAATCAAGGCCTCATATTCCTATCTACAGCACAGACGCGAGAAATTAGCAACAGAATGTTCCAAGTCTCGGTCAACCTCGATATGCATGTCACTGTCTGGTCGATTGACAATGACAGGAAGAAAGTTGCAAGGTGCAGGGCAGAGAGTCTGTGTCATGAGATTAATCAATCAATCCATCATCATAGAGAAGAAGAAGGAACGAAATGCTTATGCGGCCTGCACAATAATCGATCTAAAGTTCTGAACCCACAGCCAAATCTCTGAACAACTTGAGATGATGCATGCATGCATCCTATTCCTTCCTCTTCACCACACATGCAAATTCGATCAGTGTGTTTCTTTTTCTCTGTTCAATCAAAGTTTCTACTTGTATTAAATGCCAAATTTTGTCACACTAGTGCTAACTAACCTTGAGTCCTTCACCAGAAAGAAACTATTGCAAATTATGCCAAAGAAAGAAATTAAGAACAAGATGATCACCAGGCAGACAGCTCGGGCAGATGGTCACTAGTACTAGTATTAAGCGTCCCTGGGATCCCTGAAACCTGATACACTCCTGAACCTGTGGGGAAATGACCATGAGGGGAGAGTGGTCGGACTTGCGGCGAGGCGGGACGTGCGGCGGCGGCGGCGATCGGGCGGCATGCAGCGGCAATGCTGCGTCGTCTGGCGGCGCAGCCGGGAGGGGGCGTCCTGGCGGGGTCGAGCGGCGACCGGCGACCGGCAATGGAGCGGGGTCGAATGGCGATGGAGCAGAATCGGCAGCCAACCCTAGCCTGATGCGTGAGCGAGAGCAAAGAGAGGATGAGGTGTTTGTGTGCGTTTCCTATGTATATCGAGAGTTAGAGTTACCAATGGCACACTATGTGGGGTGCGCCATAAACAAGGATAGCAATGGCGCACTATTGCGAGGTGCGCCATACACAAGTATAGCAATGGCGCACTATTGCGGGGTGCGCCATAAATACCGGGGATAGCAATGGTGCACTATTGCGGGAAGTGCCATTACTAACTTTTTTTATTTTTTTGGATTTTTAGTTAATGCTATAATATATTTCGTTTGTGCAAGAAGAGTTTGTGCTCGTGCGTCTAGTTTCTTTAGAGTGTGCTCGTGTGCAACACATGCGTTTGCATGCCCAAACAAAAAGCACAACATGTTGGTCCCCTCTTCTCTCTCCCCTCCTGCCATATCCTCATCACCACGCCCGGACACAAAAATCGAACATATACTAAAGGAATTTGTGGGTCGGTGTTGGAGATGCCCTTAATATAGGGTATTGATATGATATTGTAACATCCCAAAATTCCATTTTGGAATGTTATGATATAGCTATGCATCTATCATCATCATTGCTTGATTGTATGTGATAGTTGAAATGCCTTTTCTGATTTTCTGAAAGTCCCTTCTACTTTTCCCTATGTTGCATTTCCCTAATTGAAATTCTGGTTAAATGTTCAAAATAAGAGAGGATTAACATGACACTCCACACCAAGGTCTAATTGGTGATATATTTGAACAATAATAACCAGGGGTTATTTTGAAAATATTTGCAAAAAGGGTTTAAAAACAATTAGGCAATTTCTGAAAATATTTTTTTTTCAAAGTCTTCAAATGACAGAATAAAAATGTTCATTGAATAGAGTTTATTATTCTGTTAATTTTGATATATAATACCCCTATTTTTGGAGACGATTTGAATGCTTTAAAAGCTTTTGAATGTCTCTGTAAAAATATTAAAGAAAATCGGTAACGGTTGCATTTAAACGGGCCGGCCCACGGGCAATTAATCGCGCATTCATTACCGGTCGGCCGACCGCGCGTAACGGTCACGCGCCCACTCGCTGACATCCGGGTCCCATGCCAACCGACAGTTGCCCGAAACGGTCATCGTCTCCCCCGCGAGCGCCGGACCGGATCTCGTCGCCGACCGTTTCCCCTCGCCGGATCTCTCTCCCCATTACTCCCCCGCACCCCTCGAGCGCCCTATAAGTAGCCGGCAACACCCGCATCCATTTCACCCCGAGTCCCCCTTCTCTCTCTCGCCGAGACGCCGTCGATTTCTCGCCGGAGTAGCCACCACCACCGGACCTCCCGTCGAGCGTAGCCACCACCTCCGACCACCGTTCGCCTCGCCGTCGCCACCAATCAACTCCGGAGAACCATCGCCGTCGCCCGGACCACTTCCCCGTCTTCCCCGACCACCGGAGCACCTCGCCGTCGCAATCACCGCTACCGGACTCACCGGAGTACCCCGACGCCGACGACTTCTACCCCGTAAGCCCCCTCGACCATCGGATCCCGAACCCACGGTCCAGATTAGAACGGACTTAAGTCCGAACCGGTATCTTCTTCCGAATCGGTCGCCCGCTCTAATTCACCTACCGCACACACTCGCTAGCCAATCGGATCACGCCACGTAGCCCCCTGACCGACGCAAATCTTTTTTTCATTTTCTGTTTTGTTTTAATTAACAGAATGTTTTCCAATTTTGTTTTGCTTATATCTTTTAATATATTTAGTGTTTTGAGTTGATTCTTTTTGCAATAGCTCACATTTTTCATGTAGTTTCACCCTGTACTTTTAAATTTCAAATTTGAACTATAAAATTTGAATGTAATCAAATTTGCTCAAAATCTTCAAATCTGAATAACTAGAGTTTGAAAATAGATTTTGACATGATTCTTTTTGCTACTGTTTGGTATTAGTTAGGAATATCTTCATGTATAGTTTGAGGATTTTCATGATATATTTGATTAATGTTTTAACCAAAAACAGAATCTGCTTATTATTATAATATAGTTTTATAAACTTAATTTTAATTAGTTTGATTTAGATGTTGGTTTCATTTGTTTATTAGATTCTGTTAGTAAACATTTAGTGTTTTTACTCACTGTTAATAAAAATATAAATTTGCCTAATTTAATTTCATTTAACATAGGAATCACAACTTCTTTTCAAATAGGCATCATTTGATTAAAACAACTAACTAATGGTTTTGCTTCAAACAAAGTTTTATAATATTTAATTCTGTTTTCCTAAAACAAGTTTATTTGTAAATTATTTTCTGTTAAGAACATGTTTTGCTAATAAATAACAAGTTTAGTTTTTCATTCTTTTTGTTAGTATAACTATAGTTGATTCATATAGTGTATATCAAAACTTTTATAAACTTTACTAAAGTTTTCCCAACAAACTTAAATTGATTTTCTTTGTTTAATAATAAAATATTCTATTGTTTTTCTTGCTGTCAACAATTGTCTTGTTATTTCAAAATAGTTTTATTATTATGTAGTAGTGTTTTCATCATTTCCTTTGGAAAACAAAACTTTATGTGTTTTCTTACTTATGACTTGTGCATTGTTTGTCTCAACTGTTTACTAGTTCTTTGTTGATGTGGGTGTGTTGGCTACAATATTTTGATTGTATGCTTATGTGAGTGCATTGTTTGTTTCGTTAGATTATCCAGAGTGCGAAGCTTGTTACTTAGAGTCACTCACGTACGAAGATCATCAATCAGGCAAGTCACCTTGATCATACTTTTACCCATGTTTTATATGCATTAGTTCTACCATCTTCCCCAATTGCATGCAAGATAGGTTAGTTGGAAACTTGGATACCTTGTAGTAGTATCATGTGGTAGGTACCCCTCTCAACCCCATAGACAACATTGGCCCCGGGAAACGTTGTTTTACTTTTGCTATGCTATTAGTAGACGGGGTTGGTTGTGTGAATCATGAGAGTTGAGAGAGTTAATAATTTCAAGACCTGCATAATGATCAAGATTTCAAGACTCCAAGTTTTCAACATACCTCTGGGTGGATGATGGTTGAACGGCGCCCTGGAGAAACTAGTGGTTAGCCTAGGTGATGCTGGAGATGGCCAGTATTCACGCAGAAAGGTCCACCCAGGCACAAAGAGATGGATGGATGCTTCAAAACCCAAGGCTTACCTGCACAGCCACAAGTCATTATGGGCTCTGGCTTGGTTGGACATCGTGGGGACCCTGGACAGGCGGTGCTACGAGAGGTAGAAGAACGGTAGGAAAGGATGGGCACCGTCAGAGTCGCAGGGAAACCCTTTGGAAGACCATGTTTTGGTCATCCGTTTCTCAAACACCCGGAAGTGCGAGAAATCAAACGGAGGAGACCAAATCTTGTGGGGAACGTGTGCAAAACTCTACAGAGTACTCAACCTAATCGATTAGCCGTGTCCACGGTCATGGACAACTTGAGCCAAAGGAATTGGAATTTCCGGAAACCTCAACACAAATTAATATGATGTTGTGGGTATTAACAATTTGGGTATGAGAATTTGTTGGTGGAACCATCTCATTAATCAACCAACTTAGTAATATTTTGCTTAGCCCCTTTTCTTGATGTAGGAAAAATTGGCTTTACGCAAAACTTACACCACCACCTGCCATATAAGCATATAGACTAGCTGATTATTTTCACCCCTCTCTTGTGACTTTGCCGGCATATTCCATATGCTGACCTACACGGCTGCAACGTATCATGTTGCAGAGTATTTTTCCGACCAGGAGTGAGGACGCGTTCTATGCTCAGTGAGATGCCCTTGGAGTCGGATGGACTCATCTACCGTCGACGCTTCCGCAAGATTTAGATATTCTCATGAGTTGGCTTTTGGCCACTTTATTGTAATATTATTGTAATAAAGGACTCGATATGAGATTTCGATTAATATAATGCTGTGTGATTTCCCTTTGATATATACATTGATGTACCGTGTGTGTACCAGCATGATCTTGGGATGGTACGGAAACACCGGAGACTTGACCTTTCAGGTCAGGTCGCTACAGAAATGGTATCAGAGCACACGTTGACCGTAGGACGTAACCTCTAGGATTGGAAAGCCTTAGGATTGTTTCTCTTTGTCTTTAAATATCTTATACTCTCATCTATTCGTTTCTGATTTCTCCCCGATTATTTCAAAAATTTATAGATGGCCACCTTCATCCCAGTGTTGATCACGGAGTTTTGCCAGCCTGACGCAACGATGCCCTTTGGTAAGGAGCTGATGAGGATCGTCAAGGACGTAAGGATTGCTTTGCCGAGCATCACCGGTATTCCTATCATGTCATTTCCCCAAGATGGACGCTACAGGATCGAGGTGCATATCCCAGGGAAGACCTTTGGGAATCGGAAGGAACCCATCGACCTCAAGTTCGTGGCACCCAGTTGGATACTTGGGAGAGACATGGCCATTCATCGTGCCCTTGGACGAATTCAGGAGGAATACAGAGGTGGAACCATTTCACCAGGACTCAGCATGGTTTGTCGCAGAGATGCCAATGGAAACATCATAACTCCTCCCACTGCAGACACCACTATTTCCTATATCCAGACCCTGGAGACTCATATCAGGACTCTGGAGCTTCGAGTTCGTGCTGATACGAAGACAATCAAGAATCTGATGAACCGCGAGCTGGACCTTGAAGCTGATCTGCGAGAGGCCAACTATGAACACGAGCATGAAGTGAAGGACTTCCTAGAGAGGATTGATGAGAAGAATGCACGCATCGCAACTCTGGAGGAGCAGCTAGACATGGGGGAAAACCTTCATCCCGAAGGAGACATGGCACCCTTCATCAGCGACGATGAAGACTATGAGGAAAGCACCACCGGAGGACCTACGACTATGCACTTTTGAGGAGAACATTAGTTATGCCCTCCAATGTATCTTTTATTTTAGTCGTTAAAGCGTAGGTCGATGCTTAGTTGTTTGAGATTTGTATTCCCGATGTTTGACATTGATTGAATAAATGAATGAGTGTTTGGTGTGATATGTTTGTTGCATTGCATATGGGTAGTGAATTTCTTCTAGACCTTTGTTCTATTCTAATTCTCATCCCTCTGAAAACAGCAAGATGCCTCCACGACGTGAGACCGACTTCACTTTTCCGCCGGAACTCACACAACTTCTTCGGCAGCAGAATGCACTGATGCAGTTATTGATTCAGAATCAGACAAACAATCAGAACAACAACAACCACAACCACCATCCACCCCAGACTGACAATCTCACCCGTTTTCTGAGGTTGAACCCTCCAACTTTCTCCAACAGCACTGAGCCCATTGTGGCAGATGATTGGCTCCGCAAGGTGGAGAGAGAACTCATCACCGCTGGATGCACTGACGTTGAGAAGGTGCGATTTGCCGCACATCAACTGGAAGGACCAGCAGCTTCATGGTGGGAGAACTACACCACCACTTATCCCATTACAGATGTGACTTGGGAGCAGTTCAAACTTGCTTTCCGCACCGCACATGTCTCAGCTGGAGCCATGAGTCTGAAGAAGCGCGAGTTTCGCAACTTGCGCCAGGGTAATCGTTCCGTGGCCCAATATGTGGAAGAGTTCAGCATGTTGGCCCGTTATGCCCCAGGAGATGTGGCCGATGATGCGGCCAAGCAAGAAAAGTTTCTGGAAGGACTCAATGATGAGTTGAGCATACAGCTGGTAGTGGCTACTTTCAACAACTACCAAGAGCTGGTGGATAAGGCTCTTATTTTGGAAGGTAAACAACAGCAGATTGAGAACCGCAAGCGGAAGTACACTCAGGGGAAGTTCAACTCTGGAGCTCATCAGAAGTTTCGCTACTCCCCGTACTCCGGGAATACTGGATCAGGAAACAGTAAGTTTGGAAAGCACACTCATGCTGTGCACAACCATGGAGGCCACAATCATGGAGGAAATGGGAACAACCGTCCCAACCATGGTAACTTCAAGAGTGACAATGGGAATGGGAACAACAACCAGCACCGTCAAGTTCCTACTCAGAAGGATCTGAGTCACATTACCTGTTTCAAGTGTCAGAAGACAGGGCACTATGCTAATGAGTGTCCCCAGAACAAGCAAAGGAATGGAAACGGCAACTCCGCAGCCAAGAAACCCAATCCGTTTCCCCGTGCTCAAGTGAATCACATCGACGTGGAAGAAGTCTATGATCAACCCGAGACTGTGGTTGGTAAGTTTTTATTGCATTCACGTCCTGTTACAGTACTTTTTGATTCTGGTGCAACTCATTCATTCATATCAAGGGTAGTTGTGGATAAGTATGGTTTGCCCACCAAAACCCTTAGTCAGCGCATTAAGGTTAGTTCTCCAGGAGGTATGATGATGGCAGGGATAGGATGCCATGCCTTGAAACTCAATATAGGAAATCATGTTTTTCCCACCGACCTCATCGTCTTAGAGTCACAAGGACTGGATGTAATCCTAGGCATGGATTGGATGACCAAGTATGAAGGAAATCTTGATTGCCCTAGCAAGTCTGTTTCACTCACCACCCCGGAGAACAAGAGGATTAAGTATGTATCCCGACGCACACGTATGAGTGTTAGGTTAAATGCCCTCACAGGAGTTGTTCAGGAGGAAGTACCTGTGGTAAAAGATTATCTGGATGTATTTCCGGAAGAATTACCAGGAATGCCACCAGATAGGGAAATTGAGTTCCTAATAGAGCTACAGCCAGGGACAGCTCCAATTTCCAAGAGACCCTATCGGATGCCCGCAAATGATCTGTTGGAAATCAAGAAGCAAATCAAGGAGTTATTGGACAAGGGGTATATTCGCCCAAGTTCTTCACCTTGGGGAGCCCCAGTACTTTTGGTGGAGAAGAAGGATAAATCTTTGAGAATGGTAGTGGACTATCGTGCCTTGAACGAGGTGACTATCAAGAACAAGTACCCTCTGCCGATGATTAATGATTTGTTTGATCAGCTAGTAGGAGCCAAAGTATTCTCCAAGATCGATCTTCGATCAGGGTATCACCAGTTGAAGATTCGTGAACAGGATATACCCAAAACAGCTTTCACCACGAGGTATGGCTTGTATGAGTATACGGTCATGTCTTTTGGATTGACTAATGCTCCTGCCTACTTCATGAATTTGATGAACAAAGTATTCATGGAATACCTAGACAAGTTTGTTGTGGTGTTCATCGATGACATTCTGATATTCTCCAAGAACGAGGAAGAGCATAAGGAACATTTGCGTTTAGTTCTGGAGAAGCTAAGAGAGCATCAGTTATATGCCAAGTTCAGTAAATGTGAATTTTGGTTGACGGAAGTCGGATTCCTTGGACATGTTATTTCCGGAGAAGGAATAGCCGTAGACCCCGCTAAGGTTGAAGCCGTCACCGAGTGGAAGTCACCCACCTCAGTTAAGGAGATCCGCAGTTTCCTTGGACTTGCTGGATATTACCGGAGGTTCATTGAGAATTTCTCAAAGATTTCCAGGCCCATGACAGAGTTGTTGAAGAAAGAATCCAAGTATATTTGGACCGAGGAATGTGAAACCAGTTTCCAAGAGTTAAAGGAACATTTGGTCACAGCCCCAGTATTGATCTTGCCCGATATTCGGAAGGATTTCCAGGTTTACTGTGATGCTTCACGTCAAGGACTTGGAGGAGTACTTATGCAAGATGGAAAAGTTGTAGCCTATGCTTCCAGACAACTACGACCTCATGAGTTGAATTATGCCACCCATGATTTGGAACTAGCAGCCGTAGTGCACGCACTCAAGACCTGGAGACATTTTCTTATCGGAAACAGTTGTGATGTTTACACCGACCATAAGAGCCTGAAATATATTTTCACTCAGAAAGAGTTGAACCTCAGACAGAGGAGATGGTTAGAGTTAATCAAGGACTATGACATGAGATTACACTACCATCCAGGTAAGGCTAATGTTGTAGCCGATGCCTTGAGTCGGAAAACTTATGTGAACACACTCACAGCTGGAGGATTACCTCAAGAGTTAGTCGATGATCTCAGAGAGCTCAAGCTAGAGATAGTTCCAAGAGGATATGTTGCTACACTGGAAATTCAGTCCACTTTGACCAAAAGAATTCGTGAAGCCCAGAAATCGGACAAGGAGATAGCTGAGATAAAGCAGAGAATGAAAATGGTAAAGCTAAAGGTTTTCGTGAGGATGAACACGGAACTTTGTGGTTTGAGAACCGAATCTATGTGCCCAGGACCCGCTCAGGTTATGATTCCATCTGGGTAGTGGTTGATCGCTTGACCAAGGTGGCTCACTTCATCCCAGTAAAGACCACCTATACCAGTGCTAAGCTAGCCAAGATATATATGACCAGGATCGTATGTCTGCATGGAGTTCCGAGGAGTATCGTGTCAGATAGAGGAACACAATTTACCTCAAGGTTTTGGCATCAGTTGCATGAAACTTTGGGTACGAGGCTGGAGTTTAGTACAGCTTTTCATCCGCAGACAGATGGCCAGACTGAGAGAGTCAATCAGATTCTGGAAGACATGTTGAGAGCTTGTGCACTAGACTATGGTTCTAGTTGGGACGATAACTTGCCTTACGCAGAATTCTCATACAACAACAGTTATCAGACGAGTCTGAAGATGGCCCCTTTCGAAGCTCTATATGGAAGGAGGTGCAGGACACCACTGACATGGGATGGTGTTGGAGACCGAAAACTTTTTGGTCCCGACCTTGTTCGAGATTCAGAGGATAAAGTCAAGTTGATACGTGACAGACTCAAAACAGCTCAATCCCGACAGAAGAGCTATGCTGACAACAAGCGCAAAGAAGTGACGTATGAAGTGGGAGACCGAGCATATCTTCGTGTGTCCCCGCTTCGTGGAATCAAGAGATTTGGTGTTAAAGGAAAACTAGCACCCAGATTCATAGGCCCCTACAACATCCTTGAACGTAGAGGCGAAGTTGCATACAAGCTGGAATTGCCGGAAGGACTGTCCGGAGTTCATGATGTGTTTCATGTTTCCCAGCTGAAGAAATGTCATGCTGAGATGGCTGACATCCCTTTGCGAGACACCGTGCCCCTAGAGGCCATGCAGCTTGAAAGTGATCTGACTTACGAGGAGAAACCAGTCAAGATCCTCGAGACATCCAACAGAGTTACCCGCAGCAAGATTATCAAGTTCTGTAAAGTTCTGTGGAGTCACCACACCAAGGAAGAAGCCCCCTCGACCATCGGATCCCGAACCCACGGTCCAGATTAGAACGGACTTAAGTCTGAACCGGTATCTTCTTCCGAATCGGTCGCCCGCTCTAATTCACCTACCGCACACACTCGCTAGCCAATCGGATCACGCCACGTAGCCCCCTGACCGACGCAAATCTTTTTTTCATTTTCTGTTTTGTTTTAATTAACAGAATGTTTTCCAATTTTGTTTTGCTTATATCTTTTAATATATTTAGTGTTTTGAGTTGATTCTTTTTGCAATAGCTCACATTTTTCATGTAGTTTCACCCTGTACTTTTAAATTTCAAATTTGAACTATAAAATTTGAATGTAATCAAATTTGCTCAAAATCTTCAAATTTGAATAACTAGAGTTTGAAAATAGATTTTGACATGATTCTTTTTGCTACTGTTTGGTATTAGTTAGGACTATCTTCATGTATAGTTTGAGGATTTTCATGATATATTTGATTAATGTTTTAACCAAAAACAGAATCTGCTTATTATTATAATATAGTTTTATAGACTTAATTTTAATTAGTTTGATTTAGATGTTGGTTTCATTTGTTTATTAGATTCTGTTAGTAAACATTTAGTGTTTTTACTCACTGTTAATAAAAATATAAATTTGCCTAATTTAATTTCATTTAACATAGGAATCACAACTTCTTTTCAAATAGGCATCATTTGATTAAAACAACTAACTAATGGTTTTGCTTCAAACAAAGTTTTATAATATTTAATTCTGTTTTCCTAAAACAAGTTTATTTGTAAATTATTTTCTGTTAAGAACATGTTTTGCTAATAAATAACAAGTTTAGTTTTTCATTCTTTTTGTTAGTATAACTATAGTTGATTCATATAGTGTTTATCAAAACTTTTATAAACTTTACTAAAGTTTTCCCAACAAACTTAAATTGATTTTCTTTGTTTAATAATAAAATATTCTATTGTTTTTCTTGCTGTCAACAATTGTCTTGTTATTTCAAAATAGTTTTATTATTATGTAGTAGTGTTTTCATCATTTCCTTTGGAAAACAAAACTTTATGTGTTTTCTTACTTATGACTTGTGCATTGTTTGTCTCAACTGTTTACTAGTTCTTTGTTGATGTGGGTGTGTTGGCTACAATATTTTGATTGTATGCTTATGTGAGTGCATTGTTTGTTTCGTTAGATTATCCGGAGTGCAAAGCTTGTTACTTAGAGTCACTCACGTACGAAGATCATCAATCAGGCAAGTCACCTTGATCATACTTTTACCCATGTTTTATATGCATTAGTTCTACCATCTTCCCCAATTGCATGCAAGATAGGTTAGTTGGAAACTTGGATACCTTGTAGTAGTATCATGTGGTAGGTACCCCTCTCAACCCCATAGACAACATTGGCCCCGGGAAACGTTGTTTTACTTTTGCTATGCTATTAGTAGACGGGGTTGGTTGTGTGAATCATGAGAGTTGAGAGAGTTAATAATTTCAAGACCTGCATAATGATCAAGATTTCAAGACTCCAAGTTTTCAACATACCTCTGGGTGGATGATGGTTGAACGGCGCCCTAGAGAAACTAGTGGTTAGCCTAGGTGATGCTGGAGATGGCCAGTATTCACGCAGAAAGGTCCACCCAGGCACAAAGAGATGGATGGATGCTTCAAAACCCAAGGCTTACCTGCACAGCCACAAGTCATTATGGGCTCTGGCTTGGTTGGACATCGTGGGGACCCTGGACAGGCGGTGCTACGAGAGGTAGAAGAACGGTAGGAAAGGATGGGCACCGTCAGAGTCGCAGGGAAACCCTTTGGAAGACCATGTTTTGGTCATCCATTTCTCAAACACCCGGAAGTGCGAGAAATCAAACGGAGGAGACCAAATCTTGTGGGGAACGTGTGCAAAACTCTGCAGAGTACTCAACCTAATCGATTAGCCGTGTCCACGGTCATGGACAACTTGAGCCAAAGGAATTGGAATTTCCGGAAACCTCAACACAAATTAATATGATGTTGTGGGTATTAACAATTTGGGTATGAGAATTGGTTGGTGGAACCATCTCATTAATCAACCAACTTAGTAATATTTTGCTTAGCCCCTTTTCTTGATGTAGGAAAAATTGGCTTTACGCAAAACTTACACCACCACCTGCCATATAAGCATATAGACTAGCTGATTATTTTCACCCCTCTCTTGTGACTTTGCCGGCATATTCCATATGCTGACCTACACGGCTGCAACGTATCATGTTGCAGAGTATTTTTCCGACCAGGAGTGAGGACGCGTTCTATGCTCAGTGAGATGCCCTTGGAGTCGGATGGACTCATCTACCGTCGACGCTTCCGTAAGATTTAGATATTCTCATGAGTTGGCTTTTGGCCACTTTATTGTAATATTATTGTAATAAAGGACTCGATATGAGATTTCGATTAATATAATGCTGTGTGATTTCCCTTTGATATATACATTGATGTACCGTGTGTGTACCAGCATGATCTTGGGATGGTACGGAAACACCGGAGACTTGACCTTTCAGGTCGGCTCGCTACAGATATTTTGTAAGATATAGTGCGTGGAGAGTATCCTTCACGTATTTAATATAGTACATGGAGAATATATATGATAAATGCACAAACGAAATCAAGTGACATGAAATAACAGTCATCAAAGATTGAGCTTGCCACTGACACATGTACACACGCGATCGACACATCATGATTCGATCTTCGCTATATTTTCACAATCTTCTTGCCCTTCTTTCTGGCGGTTGAATAATTTAGCCCCAGAACCCCTTGAGTTCTTCTCTTGAACGAACGCCCTTTAGGTAGGGTGGTCCTGCTTCTTCTTGTGGTGTATGGTACTTCATCGTCCTCGTCATCTTCCATCTTCGGGTCGCCGTACTTGTCGAAGTCTTGCTCTTTGGCGACTCCATCCATTCCGATGATGTTCCTTTTGCCTCTCCTCACGACAACACGACTGGGCTTTGACGGGTCGGTAATGAAGAAGCATTGGTCCACTTGGCAAGCTAGTACCCATGGCTCATTTTTCGCGGTGACGTTTGCACCCACGGTCTTGGATTTGGCTTCGGGTACAACCATGGTGGTGAAATACCGGTCTTCTTTTAGGATGCTCTTGGCCCATCTGACACGGAACATCGGGACCTTGTCTCCAGCGTAGCTCAGCTCCCAGATCTCCTCGATCCTTTCGTAGTATCTGTCCTTGTCGTTACTGGTGTAGGATTCCATCATTACCCCGGAGTTCTGATAATCGCTCTTCATGTCCTTTTCCTCGCTCTTCATAGGTCATCAGGTTATGTTCGGCGCCCTGTGACAAGGCGAATATGAGTTTTTCTTCCGTGGAAGAATCCTCATGTAAAGGGTACGACAGAAGCCCGTCCTTGAACCAACGCGTGAAACATGAGTTGTGCTCTTTGATTATATCTCCGTCCATCCTCTGTTGGCCTCGGTCATTGTACGTCTTCTCAATAAAGGTTTTGTGCTCTACCACCCAAGGATCGACCACGTCTATGTGTTGTAGCGCGACTAGGTTTGCTCTTTCAAAGTCGGCGAGTCGACCCTTGAAGTTGACATGCATTTCGCGGCGACCCTCACGGTGACCCCATCCAGCGAGCCTGCCGAGGTGCCTGTTGACAGGCAGACCAACGGGATCCTCAATCCCTAGATAATTCGTGCAGAAGGATATGCACTCTTCGATCAGAAAGCCCTTGGCTATGCTTCCATCTGGATGTGCCCTTTTGTGAACGTATCCTTTGATGACACCATTCCTCCTTTCGAACGGCATCATGCTATGCAAGAATGTCGACCCGAGTTGGATGATATCCTCCACGATATGGACCAGCAGATGCACCATAACATTGAAAAATGCGGGCGGGAAGTACATCTCAAGCTCACATAGTATCACCACGATCTCTTCCTGTAGCCTTCTGAGTTGCTTCACGCCAACCGACTTCCGAGAGATGACGTCGAAAAAGTTGCATAGGCCAAATAGCGTTTCACGGACGTGTGCGTCCATGATCCCACGGATTGCAACTGGAAGTATCTGCGTCATTAGCATGTGACACACGTGAGACATCATCCCGCTGAACTTCGGCTTCGCTGAGTCTAGGTATCTGCTTATCTTCCCCGCGTAACCGTAAGGAAGTTTTACTCCTATGAGGCAGGTGAAAAACTGCTTGATCTCCTTCTGACTTAGAGTGAAGCACGTGGGAGGGCATTCATATTCGATCTTCTTGGCCTTTTTGCCATTGTTGCGACGACTTTCCATGTCCTTCGCCTCATCATCATCATCATTATGGCATTTTGCGTGAAGCTCCTCCCTGATGCCCATTGATTGCAAGTCTGCCCTTGCTTTCGGCCCATCTTTGGTCCTCTCTGGCATGTTGAGCAGGGTACCAAGCAGACTCTCGCACACGTTCTTCGTGATATGCATGACATCAAGGCTGTGAGGCACACGGAGGATCTTCCAGTACGACAAGTCCTAGAAAACAGACCTCGTTTTCCATACCTTCAGCAGCGGCTCTGGCGCCTTTCGCTTCTTTCCCAACGGTGGGCACTCTTTCCAATTTTTCAATAGCTCGTCTATTTCCTCGCCGCTCCTCGTACGTGGGGGTCTTCGGGGTCCGGTTTCACCATCGAACAGATCCTTGTGTTTTCTCCATGCGTCATCATCGCGAAGCCACCTTCGATGTCCCATGAACACGGTTTTCAAAGACCCGGGATCTCTATCTAGCTGGCGATACATTGTGTCATCCATGCACCTGACGCATGCACTAAATCCGTGGACCGCCTGCCCCGTGACATATCTGTAACCGAGAAAGTCGTGCACCGTCGTGAGCAGTGCGGCTCTCATAGGGAAATACTATTTCGCTGTGGCATCCCACGTATTGGCTGGCATTTTCCACAGCGTTTCTAGCTCCTCTTTAAGCAGCCCCAGATACAGATTGAGGTCATTCCCTGGTTGTTTCGGCCCTTCAATTAGCATAGTCATGTGAATGTACTTCCTCTTCATGCACATCCAGGGGGGAAGGTTGTACATCCACACAAACACAGGCCAGGTTCTATGTGTGCTTCTTTGGCTGCCAAACGGATTGACTCCATCAGTGCTCGTGCCCAGCACGATGTTCCTTGGATCGTCCCCAAATTCTGGGTGTTCAAAGTTCAACGCTTGCCACATGCTCACATCCTTAGGGTGACTCAGCATCTTGTCTTTTTTATTTATCTCCGGATCATTTTCGTCATCTTCTCGCTTCTTCTCCTCCCTATCCGCATGCCAACGCAGGAGCTTTGCTAGCTTAGGGTCCGCGAAATACCATTGCAGACGAGGAGTGATCGAAAAGTACCACACCACTTTTTGAGGAGCTTTCTTCCTCTTCTTATATCGAGTGATGCCGCACACCGGACAACTGGTAGACTCCGCGTGCTCGTCCCGATAAATGATGCAATCGTTCATGAACACATGGTATTTCACGTGTGGTAAATCCAGAGGACACACGATTTTCTTCGCCTCCTCCAAACTGGTCGGGCACTTGTTCCCCTTGGGAAGACGTTCGTGCTAGAATGACATGTTCTCGTCGAAGCATGCGTCGGTCATTTTGTGTTTTACCTTCATCTCCAGAGCCATGAGCGTTACTTTCAGGCGGGTATCCTCGGTCATGCATCCTTCATACAATGGAGTAACCACGTATATCTCCATTTGATCCAGCTTGGCTTTCTCTCGGGCGGCAGCTCTTGTGTTACCCGTCTGCTTGAGAAGCAACTCTTGAATATGAGGGTCCTGCACCCAGCCCATCGATGGTCCATCGTCGTCTGCTCCGGCATCTTTATCTTCATGATCATGCCCTTCGTCTTGATCTTCCTCATCATCATGTCCCGCACCTTCTACATGATGACTGTGTCCTGCATCTACTTCGTTATCATGTCCTGGAGATTCTTCGTCTTCTCGCCAGCCCTCGCCGCTATTGTCTTGCTGCCTTTCCTTATTTCTTGCCCGGCCCCCATGGACAACTTCATAATCATGTTCATCACCTTGCCACCGATAGCCATCCATGAAACCACGCACGAGCAGGTGGTCCCACACCTGTCTGGAATCTGGGTCCATAAGGCTCTTCAGCTTGCATCTTCGACACGGACATCTTATCTCCGTCTCGTTGTTTTGAAGCATCTCGGCCTTCGCCGAGCTCAAAAACCTATTCATGATGCCTTCGGTCATCGTGCGGACCATGGTCGCCTGCGGGGTAGAGCAAAATGATATTTTAGAACCAAAAACAATTTGGCATGACTTTCCCTAAAAATAGGACCAAAAAGAATGCATAGTGCCAAATTCTCGCCGAAATGGAAATGAATCAACATTCCGGCAAACTATTGGCAACATTTAGGGGAGGGTCATCACCACAAACAATGGCGCACCACATACATACGTAGATCTAGGCCATAAAAAGTGTGTACGTTGGAGGGAGAAAAAAGTAGATCTAGAACTTAAAGAAAGTTTTCCCCTTACATACCTATCAAAAAAAGGAAATTTAACCACTTAATTTGGGTGAATCTATGGTGCAAATAAGGTGAGGAGGAGGAGGCAACCGAGACCAAGCTTGGTAGCTAGAGGTGGAGAGAATGAAGTGGGGAAAGTGAGTCTGGTAGGTGGCTGTAAAAAATTAAATATCTAGCTGCTCTCAGGTTACCAATGGTGCACCTCCTAAGAATGCGCCATTGGTAACCAGGGTTACCAATGGCGCACCTGGTGCATGGTGCGCCATTAATAGTTTTGAAAAAAAAATGAAAAAAAATTGTTAGTAGTGGCGCACCGTGGGTGTGGTGCGCCATTAATAGTTAAAACTAGTAATGGCGCACTTCCACCTGGTGTGCCACTTCTAAGTCTGGGGAGGGGTGTGGGGCCAGGACACAACTAGTAATGCGCACCACACACCAGGTGCGCCATTAGTAATATGGCCATTAATAGCGCACCAGTATCTGGTGCGCCACTGCTATATAGCAGTGGCGCACCACATACATAGTGTGCCACTAACGTCTATATTAGCTATAGCCCTTTTCCTAGTAGTACCTAGTGATGATGATAATGATAATAATGATGATGTTCCCGTAGATGCTCAACTAGATGATAATAAATAAGATGATAATGATGTGGAAATAGAACCTTCTCAAAATCTTGATAACCCATAGCCTAAAAATAAACATTATGACAAAAGAGACTTTGTTGCTAGAAAGCATGGAAGGGAAATAGAACCATCAGTTTGAAAACCCATGCCATTCCCTCGTAGGTCCTCTAGAAGTAAGGACGATGAAGATTTTGAAAGCTTTGTTGAAATGATTGGACCTCTCTTTTTGCGCACTTGCTTGACTGATATATTCACAATGCCTCTGTATGCTAAGTATATGAAGGGTATTACTACCAACAAAAGGAAAATACTTGAAACTGAAATTGCTACCATGCTTGCTAATTACTCTTTTGATGGTGTAGTACCTAAGAAATTGTGAGATCCCGGTATACCCACAATACCTTGCTCTAGTAAAAGAAACTATGTTAAAAGTGCTTTCTGTGATTTAGGAGCTAGTGTTAGTATTATGCCTTTCTCCTTTTACAAAAGACTTGAATTGAATAAACTTACACCTACTGAGATATCTTTGCAAATGGCTAATAAATCCATTGCTTTACCTATTAGAATTTGCGAGGACGTTCCTATTGTGGTTACAGATGTTACTATCTTAACGGACTTTGTTAATCTTGATATGCCTGAGGACGACAATATGTCGATCATCCTTGGTAGACCCTTTATAAATAGAGTTGGGGTTGTTATTGATTGGAACAAAAGCAAGGTTACTTTTCATGTCAATGGCAAGCAACATACCGTGCATTTTCCGAAGATGCAAAGTTTGGTTAATAATATTAATATCATTGACCCTAGTGCCAAGGTTATCATTGGAGATTTTAAAATCCCTCTACCTATTGCCAAGAAGAAATATTATAATCTTATTTTTGGGGTTTATTGTTGGGGAGATGCAAATCCCCATTGAGGTAACTTAGTGTTATACGAAAATTCTTCAGTTTTATGTCAATCGGAAACGGTTGTTAATAAGACTTGATCAACCATATTAATGGATCCTTTCCGAAATAAATGAAATTAAGGAATTCAGTATTCACTACTCTCTGTATCACAAGTTTATTCTCTGTTATTTTTAGTTAAGAAAAATAAATTAGTTTCATTTTCCTGTGTTCTGATTTTCCCGTGCAATAAAAATGACCAAAAATTAAAAAGTCTCGGATCGCCACAAAATTTTAACATGATTTTTTTTGGACTATATAAGAATTTTTGGAATGAAATTTTAGTACGGAGGTGCACCTATGGGCCACAAGCCAACAGGGCATGGCCACCGCCCCCTTGCCGTGCCTAGATGGCTTGTGTTCTTCCAGAAAAATTCTCTCTCTCTCTCTCTCTTTCTCTTTCTCTTGTGTTCTTCCCCTAGAAACTGAAATTTTTGATCTCTTTGCTCGCAACTCTGTTTCCAAAACTGTTTTGAGGAATTGTTCCTTGGTATGTAACTCCTCCATTCCTCCAATTACTTTTTCCTTTTGTGGTTTATATTTTGCATATTTTGTCGTACTTGGTGCTACTGAAAATGAGCTCGCATGTTGAATTCTTTGAGTTCTAAGTAGTATGAATGCTTGATATAGGATCTAGGCACCCATATGAGTGGTTGTTATCAATCTTGCATAGTTTGATTGACATAAATTTGTAGTCAAAATTTCATAAATTTTTGCTTAGGAAGATGAGTTTCTTTCGGAGGAACCCCTCAAAGAGGCGTACTTCGGGTGCGTCGTCGAGCGGAGGCTCGGTACGACGAGCTAAATGATACGTCTCTAACGTATCTATAATTTTTATGATGGCATGCTATTATATTATCTGTTTTGGATGTTTTATATGCATTAATATGCTATTTTATATTATTTTTGGGACTAACCTATTAATCTAGAGCCCAGTGCGAGTTTCTGTTTTTTCCTTGTTTTTGAGTTTGCAGATATGGAATAATAAATGGATTCTAAACGGAATAAAATCTTCGGAATGATTTTTTCTGGAAGGAAACAAATCCACCAGACTTGGAGTGCACAACAGGGCACCTCCTAGGAGGTCACAAGCCCTGGAGGCGCGGCCACCCCCTGGCCGTGCCTGGCAGGCTTGTCGTCTCTTGGCAGGTCTCCTAACCCTATTCTTCGTCCTATAAATACCCAAATATTCCCCCAACACCAAAACGAGCCAGGAAAATACTTTACCGCCGCCTGAAGCCTCCGTTCTCGAGAGATCCAATCTTGGAACCTTTTTCGGCAATCTGCCGGAGGGGGATCCGATCACGGAAGGTACCTACATCAACTTCATTGCCCCTCCGATGATGCATGAGTAGTCCACCATAGACCTACATGTCCATTTCTAGTAGTTGGATGGCTTCTTATCTCTCTTTGATCCTCAATACCATGTTCTTCATGATCTTCATGGAGGTCTATCTGATTTAATACTCTTTTCGGTGTGTTTGTCAAGATCCGATGAATTGTAGGTTTATGTTCATATTATCCATGAATCTTATTTGAATCTTCTCTGAGTTCTTATATGCATGATTTCATATCTTTGCAAGTCTCTTCGAGTTATTGGTTTGGTTTGGCCAACTAGATTGGTAATTCTTGCAATGGGAGAAGTGCTTAGTTTTGGGTTCAGTCTTGCGGTGTCCTCACCCAGTGACGAAGTAGGGGTAGCAAGGCACGTATTGTATTGTAGCCATCGAGGGTAACAAGATGGGTTTTCATCATATTGCTTGAGTTATCCCTCTACATCATGAACATAATACTCTAGATGCAGGCAAGAGTCGGTCGATGTGTGCAGTACTAGTAGTAGATGTAGAATCGTTTCGGTCTACTTGACATGGACGTGATGCCTATATGCATGATCATTTCCTTGGATATCTAAATGATTATTCGCTTTTCTATCAATTGATTGACAGTAATTTGTTTACCCACCGTGGTATTTTCCTTCAAGAGAGAAGCCTCTAGTGAAACCTATGGCCCCTCGGGTCTACTTTTCGTAATATATTTTCAGATCTATAAACAAAAAATACCAAAAATTCCTTTCTATAATTTATTTATGTTTTACTTCCCATACTCTTTTGCATATATCTCTATCAGATCTAACCTTGCAAATAACCATGAAGGGATTGACAACCCCTTTATAGCGTTGGGTGCAAGAGTTTGATTGTTTGTGTAGGTGCATCGATTGGTGACTTGCTTGTTCCTCCTACTAGATTGATACCTTGGTTCTCATCAACTGAGGGAAATACTTATCTGCTTCGCTGCATCACCCTTTCCTCTTCAAGAGAAAACCAACGCATGCTCAAGAGGTAGCACTTACATTGAGCCCCGGGCCAACCAGATAGTCATGGTTGACGCCAAATCGTGTCGGTGGCCAAGCGATGAGTTCATGAGAGGTGCAGGTATCAAGGAGGAATTTGAACATTTCGTTTATAATATCAGCCTCAAAGACTTCCTTGCAGATAAGTGCGTCCAACACTATAACCTTACCCATACATTCACGCATGGATTTCGTTATCTTTCTAATACTTCTAGAGTGCTATTTAAACTCTATGATGAAGCCTTTAGCATGAGTTTAGAAGAATTCTCTATTGCATGCAAGGTTCCACTTTTAGGTTCACTTGAGAAACTGTCAAAAACTAATTATAATACGTTCCACGAGAGTCTTTGCATTGGAGAAGATAGAGGAGTGATGCAAGATAGAATAAAAATCATACATTTTCACTCTATTCATTACTTTGCATTCTTTAGTGGGAAATGTGCAGTAGGAAAATAGGATTGCAGTGCATTATGTACCCCTGACTTGAACCTTATTCACACTTCGGTGACCGACGAACAACATTATAACCTAGGTGCAATTGTTTCCCGCATGGTGTAATCTAACGTAGGTAGCGGTGATTTGTATGGAGAAATTTATGCCTCTCACGTAGCCGCAAAATTGAGAGTGTCACCTCAACCTAATGATCCTATTTTACCTGAGAGATATTTGGATCATGAGGCTATGCGTCGTCATGAATATCTCATGAATAATGCTGGGGGTTATGAGTACAACTTAACATTTAATAAATATACGCCTATTTCTGTCAGTTTGCATGCACCTGCCCTCTTTGATTTCCTGTCTCGATAGAGATATTATGTTCTTGAGGATGAGGTGCAGGAGTACAAGGCTACAGTGGAGACCGCTCATTCGGTGGAGGAGGCGGCAAGGAACGCCCCCACAAGCTATCACTTCAACTATTACCCATGCCAGCAGTGGTGATCACCAAGCTAGGCAAATGCCTAAGCTTGTGGGGAGTATGTATTTCTCACAGACATTGCATTCATGTTCACACACTTCATATAAATTATCGGTGTTCATCCACTTTCAATGTATATCCGTGTTAGTTTTATTTTTCCGCCTTCTTATTGTGTGTTTGAAAAAACTTTGAAAATCCAAAAAAAATCTTGTTTATTTTTGGTTTATCTTTTCTCGTTTAATTATTTGTAGTACTAAAAAGAAAACCCAAAAATATTTCCTTTGCATGTTGGGAGCCTTCCCGTGTAAGTTGTTTTCCCCGTTCTTGTTTTCCCTTAGTTTATTTGCTTTCTTGAGAAAGACAAAAACTCCAAAAGTATTTAAGTGCATCTCTCTAAATTTGTTTTTTTGTTGAGTTGTTGAAAGGAGAAGACCACGATGAAAATGTTGAGTGGCTCCCGTATGCTTTATTTTTGATCTAACAAAGAGCCAATATTACCTTGTCTTCTCCTTTGTATAAAACTGCCCTGTAGATTCCAGCTTAGTCCATGGCACTCTTGCACTATTATTATTATCACATCATTCGACTGTGCAAGTGAAAGGCAATAATGACAATATTTGATGAAGTGATCATGGCAAAGGAAGCAGGTATGAACTCTTCTTGTTTTTCGTTTTTGTAAATATGCTCAGCTCTTTCGATCTTGATTTGGTATATCATAAGTAAACAGGTTGATGATGAAAATTAGAGATTGTAGTTTCTGATTCCATGCTTAAATAGCTAGGAGTGGGTAATGACTTATCTTGTGTGTCAACATGCATTAAAATGGTTATGATGTGTTATGGTAGTATGTTATTTCCCTCTAAGTAATTTGAGCGGCTTGACTTGGCCCATGTGCAAACATGTAGTTGATTCAGTACCAATGCAGCCTTCATGATATTTAAATTCGGAGTGTTCATATCCTACTCATGCTATGTCCAATGTTAAGTATTCACAATGCATGCTTATAACCATTTTCGCTCTCTAGCTGGTCGCTTCTCAATCTATTGCTAGCCTTCATCTATACTAAGCACGAATGTTGCTTGTGCATCAAAAATCCTTAAACCAAGTTATTCCACATAAGTCCACCATACCTACCTATATACTGTATTACCTTGTTGTTCCAAGTAAATTTGCATGTGCCACCTCTAATCTTGAAATAAACATTTGTTTTGTGCACTCATCCCGCTCATGGAGCGATGAGGCAGTCGGTATCTTCCATGCTAAGTGAGTTATTCTCAAGACGGTTAGTTATTCGCCATCATTGCATGAGAGAGGCTGGTAAAAAGGATGCCAAGTCCTGCAAAATCGAATATAATTAAACAAAACTCCTTGGTATAGTTGATATGTCTGCAGGTACCCATGGATACGGCCAGCCATGGTTTGTGCATGGATGGTGAGTAGGAGTAAACTTTACATTCTCTTTAGCATGGATTGGACTCTAATTTGAAGATATTAAAAACATTTTTTGTAAAAGTTGACAAGAAAATTGCACCACCCCCAAACAATATATTTTCAATCTTGTTTTAAACTTTGAGCTCTGGCACCTCTGCAAATCAATGCTTCCCTCTCCGATGGGCCTATCTATTTACTTTTATGCTGTGTCATCACCCTCTTACTAAAAACACCAGACCGGAGAGCACTATTGTCATTCTTATGCATTGAGTCTAGTTAAAGTTGGATGTTAGCATGACCGGATCTTTTCTATCCTGAATTATAATGTTTAATCGTTGTTTGAAACTCAGAGGAGCTCTGCATTTATGTTTTGTGGTCTCATAAAGCGCTAGTGGAGTACCATGTCACCATATTATATCATGATTGTTTTGAAAAATTGTTGGCATCTGAGATACTTTATTATTGCTTGCTAGTGGGTCATGTATTGCCATGAGTAAATGTGATATTTAATTGTTATCATGTATGTAGTTAATTATGATTTCTGCTAAAAACTTGGACACTAGTTAAGCATGTGTATAATGATGAGAACAAAAGAGTTTGTAATTCTTTATCACTTTCAGTTTATGAACTGAATTGCTTGAGTACAAGAAATAAGTTACGCTTGGGGGAGTTGATACGTCTCCAACATATCTACTTTTTCAAACACTTTTGCTCTGGTTTTCGACTTTAATTTGCATGATTAGAACGGAACTATCCTGGACTGGCATTGTTTTCGGCAGAACTACCATGGTGTTATTTTTGTGCGGAAATAAAAGTTCTCAGAATTGAACAAAACTTCTTGTGAATTGTTTTGGGAATATATGATGAATTATGGAGCGAAGAACCACCACAGGGGGCTGCCTCTAGGCCACAAGCCCATAGGGCGCGACCATCCCCCCGGCACGCCTTGATTGCTTGTGGGGCCCACGTGGCTCCCCCGACCCTAATTCCAATCCTATAAATTCATATCTTTAGAGAAAAAATCAGAGAGAAGTTTTCATTGCGTTTCACAGGAGGGATCATCTCGAGTCTGTACGGGGCTCCGGAGAGGGGAAATCGTCGCCGTCGTCATCACCAACATTTCTTCATCAACACCACCATGATGCTCACCACTCGGGTTGAGTAATTCATTTGTAGGCTTGCTAGACGGTTGTGGGATTTGTCAGCATTCTAGGAATAGGGGTACCCAGACATGCCTGCCTGCGGCCCAGAGCATGGCCCACCTCGTCAGTCAAGCACGATCGGTGCGACCTCATTCAAGACAAGACCCTCACGAGAGGCTGACCTCGCGAGGGAAGTATCACCAAGACCTGCAAGGAATAGTCCTCCTCAGGCCCCCTCCGGAGCGGTGGAGATCTCTATGCAGCGCTCGGCCTCAGGATGCCAAGGATGACGCACGGTGGGACAGGCAGGCACCAGTGAGCCAGGCCATACAATTTCCCATTAGTGCGAAGGGAGCAAGGACGTACGTGGGTTCCCAAAGCACCCCCAAAGGTTTCCATTCCGATGCAACAAGACCATGACCACGAGCCCTACAGGACGGATGTCATCACCGAGCCCACCTCTGCATCATCAACAGCTACTTTGAAGGCCAAGACCACCTTTCTTCAGGGTAAAGATGTACTCCTGTCCCCCTTTGAATTTGGCCGTTGTGGGATCCCTTCACGCCATAGCGACAAGGGAAGAGGACGCGGGCCAATATAAACACGGGCTAGGCTGCACCGTAGAAGGGGGAGAAGACATAGGGATACATAGAAGAGAGGCAAGACCATCAGAGCGCCCTCACGAGGCAACTCACCATTGTACTAGTTCATCCACAAACCTCCGTGTGAGGCAATCCAACAAAGCAGGAGTAGTGTTTTACGCTTTGTAGTGGCCCAAACCTAGGTAAATCATTGTGTGCAATCATCTTCCTCGTCATCATGCGAGTACATCGTCCAAACCATCGAGTTGTGAGCTTGGCGGGGAGAGGCTATTAGGGATCTTTTCACATGCTCGTGTGTTCGAACTTCCTTGGGTTTTGTAGAGCCTGAGATCCGACATTTGGCGCGCCAGGTATGAGGGGTGTCGAAGCTTACCCATACGCGGTGACAGTCAAGCCCCGATTCGTCGACCCCATGACGAACAAGACCCCCGAATCTGGGCGGCCCGTGGCGTGCGGTGGCGCCATGGCACACAGGGCCGCCCCCCGGGCGTGTGCATCCTTGGAGGATCATAGGAGCCCGCCTCCAACCGCCAGGTCAAGCAGTTCTTCCGCCGATTCGGCCACGGCCCTAGTCCTCGCCACCTCGGACGTGGCCAGAGACCGACATCACCTTTGACCCGACAACCATCCCAGGACGACGGCGGTCGCCGGAATGCTCCCCATGTTGTCCATGCCGACCGTAAACGACGTGGCCGTCACCATGACCCTCATATACGATGGATCCGACATAAACGCCCTCTTCGTGGAGGCCTTCAATGCGTTGTAGGTTCCCCATGACCAGCTCACACCTTCAAGGCCCTTCTCCGTGCTGGTCGGGGGATGCATTGCTCCCATGGGGAGGGTGCGCCTCCCCGTCACCTTTGGCACCCGCTCCAACTTCCGCACCGAGCAGATCAACTTCGACATCGCCCACATCCACCTCCCATACAAAACAATACTTGGCTACCCCGCCATGCCCAGTTCATGGCGGCAACGCACCCAGGATACAATGTCGTCAAGATGTCCGGGAGTGGCAGCATCCTCACCATCGTTGGAAGTTCCAAGGATGCATCCCACACCAAGCTCTACTACAAAGCGGCGGCCGTGGCATGCCCCAACACTAGGCACACCTCATGGTGTGCCCCAGTGCATGCCCGGTGAAACAAAAGGCAAGAGGCAGGCTCAGGAGAAGCACACGTTCATCGCCCAGGAGGTCAGCAAGCTAAAGGGGGGCGGAGTCATCTGGGAGGTGCCGTACACGGAGTGGCTCGCCAACTCGGTAGTCGTCCCAAAGAAGTGCGGGAAGGAGCGTATGTGCGTCGACTTCACGAGCTTCAACAAAGCATGTCCCCAAGACCCATTCCCGCTACCACGCATCGATCAAATTGTGGACTCCACCTCTGAGTGTGACCTCCTGTGCTTCGTGGATGCTTTCTCGGGCTACCATCAAATCAAAATGGTGGTGGAGGACATCGATAAGATAGACTTCCTCACTTCATGTGGTGTGTTCTATTACACATGCATGCCCTTTGGAATACGGAACACTGGAGTAACCTTCCAGCAGCTGATGCACATCGCCCTAGGGCAGCAGATCAAGAGGAACGCAGAAGCCTATGTCGACGATATCGTGGTCAAGTCATGAAAAGCCAAGACCTTGATCGAAGAAATCGAGGAGATATACGCAAGCCTCAGGAAGGTGAACCTGAGGCTCAACCCCGAGAAGTGCGTCTTCGAGGTCCCATCAGCCAAGTTGCTTGGTTTCCTGTTGTCGCACCGGGGAATTGAGGCAAACCCAGAGAAGATCAAGGCTATAAACAAGATGAGCACCCCCTAGACCCTCAAGGAAATGTAGAAGTTGGTGGTTACGTCACCTCCTTTGGGTTCTCCATCTCCATGCTCAGCGAACGGGCCATGCCGTTCTTCAAGATCATGAGAAGGAAGGGGCCCTTCGAATGGACTCCGGAGGTAGATCCGGCGTTAAAAGAACTCGAATGGTACCTCACGAGCCCACCAGTGATGGTGGCGCCTCATCCTTCGGAGCCCCTACTGCTATACCTGGATGCCACTGTCAGATTTCGGGCTCCGCAAAACCCTTGATGTTCGAACATAGGGGCGTGTGTGAAGATTTCGTGTGGCCTCACCCAACCTAGCTCTCTAGTCGATGGATATGATGGCAAACTCGCATGATGACGAGGTGAAAGTGCGTTATATCGACTAGAGGGGGTGAATAGGCAATTTTTGCAAATTCATCACTAAGGAATTTCAGCTTGAGGAATTCAAAGTGTGATGAATAACTAGCAGTGGAATAAGTACTCAAGTGCATGAGAAACATAGCAGTAGCATAGTCATCATGATGAAATAAAGCATGCATAGATTATAGGTGGCGTGATAGAGGATGAGCAGTCGAGGATCAAGGTAACTTGAAGAATTTCAGGTGAGGAAATTGAGAAAGTCTTCAGTCAAATTCTTCAAACAGTAACGATCAATTTCATCAACAAGTATACGAGTAAATGAAAGGGTTGAGGAAATAGAACCAGGTAGCTCGATGAAGACAATGGTTTGATGACCCAGTTCCAACTGTTGTGACAGTCGTACGTCTGGTTTGGAGAGGCCTGGTACTTAAACCAGAGGACACACGGTCCCAGAACACACAGTCCTTACCGTATTCTCCTTGAGCTAAGGTCACAGAGTCCTCGCCCAACACTGTTGGTAAGTCTTCAGGGTAGACTTCCAAAACCATCACAAATTGGTCACCCAGCGATCCACAATTGACTGTTGGATGCTCTAGACCAAGGTCACTTCGTGATCCCCAATTGACTACAGGATGCACTAGACCATGACGCCTAACTATCTGGAAGGCACACAGTCTTTAGAGGTAACAACCATCGGTTCCACACAGGAACAATCTCTTCAGTCATGCTCAATCACTTTGGGTTTGGTGCTTTGGATTTGGGTTTTTCCTCACTGATGATTTTCTCTCAAAGTCCTCGGAGGATGGGTTGCTCTCAAATGACAAGTGTCAGTTTTCTCTCGGAGTAGCCAACCAATTGGTGGTTGTGGGGTTGGCTATTTATAGCCTGGGTGCAACCTGACATGATAAGACATAAATGTCCCCAATGATATGACTGCTATGTGGATAGGATGATTGGGGACAGCTGGCGCTAAGCACCGCAAAGGTCAGATTTTCGAACTATGAAAGTCCTTGGGCTTATCATCTTCCTCACTTGTAGGCAATTCGCACTAGCAAAATCCTAACTCCAGAGTTAGACCAATTTCCTCAAAGACCCGCAGAACTTTGTCTCTGTCACTGAAGAACTTGACTGAACCGTAAGATATTTCCAAAGGCTTCACTCGAAGGATTGGATAGGTTGAGGCTTTTGAGTTGAGAATTAGTTGGAAATTTTCCTTAGAATTACCTCGGCCCCCTTTAACAGTACGGTGTTTCCTATGACTCAAAGAAAGGAAATGAAACTACAAAAACAAAAGTCTTCATGCTTCATAGTCCTTGTTCATATCTTCAAGGTCACACCAACTTCTTCATTTTCAAAGTCTTTAGGGAATACTAAAGTGCCAGCAAAGTCTTCACCATAGTCTTCAGTTGAAGGCATACATTTTTAGGGGTAGATAATCTCCGAATATATCAGACTCCTCAGCAACTTATAGAGCCTGTGTACAAACGCATAAGTCTCTTAACCTATAAGTCTTCAATACACCAAAATCACTAAGGGGAACTAGATGCACTTACAATCTCCCCCTTTTTGGGATTGATGACAAATAGGTTAAGTTTTCAATGGGGATAAAAATATGAAGTGTAAGTACTGAGTTTGAGGAATTTGATTGCAAGATATAGACGAACTCCCCCTAAAGATGTGCATATTTGAGGAATTTGCTTTGGACTGCAAATGCACATGGCAGGTTAAAAACATGGAGAACTTCCCCTATATCTTGTAATTCATACACGCATTTAACATATGATACGAAGAATTGGAAATGCATGATGAAAATGGTGTCTGACGAAATTCAGCATGCATGCATTAAGCTACTTGAGGAAATAAACATGCGAAAAACAGTTCAAAAGAGTTAGACCACCATCGGACTTAAGTTTACAACTCAACCAACAAAAGCTTCAGAAAAGAGAGAGTTGTGACTTAAACAAAAATGGCCCATATTTATAGAGACCCGTTTGCAGACTAACTCAAATATCTCCCCCTTTGTCATCGAAGACCAAAATGGACGAAAACTGAGGACTAACGCCCCTGAAGAATTTTCATATTGAAGGTGATGGAGGAGCGCCAGCGTTGTCGAGGTCGTTTGTCAATGTAGGGCCCACATCAGTGTCGTCAATTTCCTTACCTTCATCTGCCTCGCGTGATGAAGAATGTGTGCTTGTAACCAGCTAAGGAACTTGAACTTTCTTGAATTTCTTCAGAGGAGGATGAGCCCAGTCAAGGTTCTTCTCTCCTTGAGTTCTTCAGGAGTCTTGAGATGAGACAGAATGGCCCAAGTGCGGTTGAAGACTTCATGAAGGTAGTATTGGTTCTTACTCGTAGTGTTGTGCGTGAAAGTCATGTCTCGAAGAAGTGAACCAAACTGATGCTTGACCCACTTGTGGTTGCGATCAACCTTTTGATGAAGACTTAGAAGGAGTTCATGATCAGTCATCACAAGAAGACTACGGGTTTTGGTCAGAATGCGATAGACGGTCTTGGGAACATAGAGCAAATCCTTCACAAGGAAGGTAGTCCTTAGAGGTTTTCTAGGAGCCAATGGCTTCATTAGCACTTGCATCGTGTGATTGGGTAATGCAAGTTCATCAAACACGCATCTTGCTCCTGCTGAGGGAATTGGTATTGGCACAGCTCGAAGCAATTCTGAGGCTAGGGCAGTGTAGTGAGTGGATCCTGTCATCCAGTCCAGAACCCAATAATTGACATCAGAAGCATCACCTCAGATGTGCAAGGTGGCATATAATTGAAGAATTAGCTCTTCATTCCCATCACATATGTCCATGCAGAATGGAAGAATTCCAGCATCGTGAAGAACTGCGAGCACCGGTGTGAAGCATGTGATAGTTTCCATATCCGCATGAGGAATTTTTTGATGCTCGAAGACTTTCTCCTTGTCAAACAGCACCGATGCATAATAATTCATCTGTGTGGGTGTCCAGAATCTGGTACGATCGGCCCTTGATGAATCATATGGGATTGGCCTAGTGAATAATATGTGCTCGTTGAAGAAATTTGTCTTGATGAATTTGGGGGCACTTTGAGGCTTTGAATGGCATCTTAGGCTTTGGCTGAAGGTTTGGCTTGAAGCGGCCCATAATTTCCTTGGGCATGGGTGGAACTTCTTCAGACTGAGGAATTTGAATAGCAGTTTCCTCAGTTGCAGTAGGAGCAGCAATTTCTTCAGCTGATGTAGCTGGAATATCCTCGGGGATTGAAGTGCAGGTGCGGCCAAGTCATCAGATCATGTATGAATTTCTTCAGTTTGGGATGGAGCTGAGGAATTTGGGTGAGGGGAGTGGTCATTGGTTAATTTGGGTGTGCAGCTTCCCAATATTCATCATTGATACGAGGAGTTGTGTTTCCAATGTTCACATCCTCTTCAATTTCTTCAACGTCGGCCTCTTCAGTAGTCAACTGAGGTTGGGGAGATGATATCAGGGGGGTTGAAGCATTTGCTTCCACTTCAATTTCTTCATCAATCTACTTTGAGGAAGCAGTATACTGATCCTTTTCTTCTTGTTCATCATTTGGGATGACATAGTCAACACCAAATGGTACTAACTCATAGGCTGGCACGAAGGTGATAGGAGTTGCATCAATTGGATCAGTTGAAGAACTGGACAGACTCTTCAACTTCTTCACTACTGAGGAATCTGAAGTTGATGCTTTTATCTTTTGTGCAGCCTTCTTCTCTGCAACCTTTGTTTTCTTCACTTCTGATGCAGAAGGAAGGTTGATATTCTTCACCCTTGAAGTTTTTGCAATTTCAGTAGAGGGTGATGGAGTGGCAGATTTTTCAGGCACGACTGATGCAATCGTCCTTGTGGTCTCAATTTCATCATGCGCAGAAAACACTTCAGCTGGCCTAGCAATTTCTTCAGGCGCAACAGTGGAGGTTGCCCTGACAGTTTCTTGAGCAGCCTAAATTTCTCCAGCTGTGCTTGTAGTTTCTTCAGCAAGCTGAGCAGATTCTTCAGTCTGAGGATTTTGCGGTTGCGAGTGTGCTGCAACCCTCTTGTTGTGTTCATTGATGGCTAGTGTAGACACTTTGATGAAACGGACCTTGGCACCTTGCCAATCAGCATAGTATCGACTGAATTCATCACTGAGTCCCTTAATCTCAGATTGCATAGTCACAAGTTGCTCTCGAGAAAGATTCAGAACATTGTTCTTCAATAAATGTTCCTTCTTGTAATGAGGCTTCTTCATTTGTCGAGCCTTCTCATACGTCCACTTTTCTTCAGCTATGAAGGCAATAAGGACATGGCTTGGACTAGGAGGCAGATTCAAATCATCAATCGTTGTGCTGGGGTCCTAGTGCCAAATGTCAATGAAAATGAGCACAGTCTTTGGGTCCATCATAAGAGGAATTTGAGTGCCCTTAGCTTGAGCCACTCTTTCTTGCTTGTTTCTGATGATTTCCTCAAGTTCCTAATCATCAGCTTCATCATCTAAAGAATCTGATGGAACCTGGAACACAACTTTCTTTGGTTGACGACTTGGTCGAGCTCCTCGTCCAGCAGTAGCTTTCACCTTCGACAGAGAAGGTCTGGTTGAGGAATGTGCTTGGGCTAATGAACTTGTAGAGGCCCCTAAAGCAATTGAGAAGCCAGTAGTCCTCCTGACATGTTGCAAGATGTATAGGTGTTGAGGACTTTGTGGCAACAACTAACGATTGTGCAGCTACTGAAGGCATTGTAGTGACCTTAAAAGAACTCCCTTGAGGATTCTGTAGCGAGGACATTCAAATTGAGAATTTTGGCTTCATTGTAGACTTCTTCACCATTGATTTCTTTGGAGCACTAGCAGAGGCTCTGGCAGAGGCAACAACAGCAGAATCTTCATTGAATTGCTTCATGGCTGCTTTGGCAGTTCTCTGAAGTTTTCATTGATGCTTCGCCCATTCAGCTGGAAAGTCTTCACCACAAGCTACGCTAGTGGGATCAAGTTCATGGTCATCATCAGGAGGTGCCCTTCTGCAAGGAGGTTTAAGTGCGAAATTCTTCATGTACTTGGGAGTGACATAACGATAGTCTCTCCACTCCTTCACCCACCTCTGTTCAATCCTCTAAATCCTGATTTTCTTGTGCTCCTTTGTTTCTTTTCCATGAATGGCTTCATCGGGAGTACAGTAACCAGCATACAAAGGCTTAGGTATTCCAAAAGCAGTGTTCTGTTCAGCCTTCTTTCCACCCTTCTGAGGTCTTTTACCGTCTGCCATTTTCTTCACTTGATGACTTTGAACTCTTGATGATTCTGAGGATGTATACAATTTTTCCTCAATGAATGCTGCAAATGAGTTAAGTTGATGAGAACCTAGTGATTCATCAACAGACATTTTGTACCTGTGAACAGAGTATAGGTGCAAGGAATTTTAAGAGGTCATATGTGTTCTCAAAAAAAATTCAAAACACATCAAGTTGGGGATTTTGACCATAGGTATGTTGAGGAATTTCACTAAGTGTTCTTGTCTTAGGTTCCAGAGTTGTGCAAATTTGAGGATCCACACAATTGAGGAATCTTGAAGGAAATTATAACTTAGGAAAAAACATCAAGGGAATGAAGCATGTAAGGTGCTTAAGAAAATGATTCTTGAGGAATAAACATCTTTGAGGATTTTGCGAAAAATATGAAGATCAAACAAGGGTAGTAAAATTAGATTTTATTTACCCTGATGAAGAACATGACGAACACTGAGATGAAATCGGAGAAGTTTGTTCGTCCAGATCTCCCATGGCCTAGCTTGGCAGAGGGAGACAGCTACAGTAGCGGCATGGTGAAAACTTCTACGGCTAATGCGAGTATGGTGACGGCAAGGTCAAGGCAGTGAAGCTCTTCCTCTTAGGTAGCGATGATTTTAGTGGCGGCGCTAGGTTTGAGCTCGGGAGAGTGAGGGAAGTGAGGAGTAACTATAGCACAGTGAAAGGGAAGTGGTATTTATAGTGGAGGTGAAAACCGACTGGCCCAAAGATTTTGGACCAGGTTGCCCCTCAGCCTTACTCTCCACGAGACATGTGTCACCCATGTTCTGAGTAGTGGAGACAATGAGGTATCGTTGGTTACCCAGTCGTGGGAATCGGACGGTTTGAGCAGGAAGCACCGAAAATATTGATAGTGAAAAAAATAAAGTTTAATTCTTCAGCTTTCAAGGACACAGTGAAGACTTTGAATGAGTTTCAAAGTAGAACGCATATGAAGAATTTGTGAATAGACTAGGTTAGGTTTAGCATAGAGGGGGAATGGGTCTGATCACATTCACTTGGATGAAAATCAATCTTGAAAAATTAGTAATAAGTGAATGTTGTTGAGGACATTGAAAACTGCAATATATATATATATAGTCAATGAAGAACATCAATTTCATAGTTTGAAGAATTTGAAAATTTGAGGATTTTGCAAACTTGAGGAATTTGAAAATTTGAAGAATTTGCAAAATGACGAAAAACTCAACTTTGAAGAATTTCAAATATTGTTGGTGGCGTGACCCACCATATAAGAATGATGATTTTAGACACCGTGTACAATTGTCGTAGGGTTCTAAGAATCAAATTCTTCATTAATTTCTTCACACTTAGAATGTTATTCTTCATTGATTGAAGATAAAGGTTACTTCGTGTGCTGCACATCTAAGTCATCAATTTTGCATAAGTGTTAAGATGTGTGTCTTTTCAAAGAACATTCGAAGATTGTAAGATATTTAGCTCACACTGCAACTTGCAAAATCTCTTTTCATCCAAGGGCTTTGTGAAGATATCAGCCAGTTGTTCTTCAGTGGGGCTGTGGTCGATGGAGATGTCGCCCTTGAGTACATGATATCGAAGAAAATGATGACGAATCTGGATGTGTTTGGTCTTGGAATGCTGAACTAGGTTGTAAGCAATCTTTATTGCGCTCTCGTTGTCGCAGTAGGGAGGCACATTCTTCACCTTGATGCCATAGTCCTTGAGGGTTTGCTTCATCCACATCAACTGAGCACAACATGAACCACAAGCAATGTACTCAGCTTCAGCAGTAGATAGTGACACATAGTTCTGCTTGTTCGAGGACCAACAGACTAAGGATCGTCCAAGGAAATGACATGTGCGTAAGGTTGACTTGCGATCCACACGATCTCCAGCATAGTCAGCATCTGAGTATCTGATGAGGTAAAGATTTGAGCCCCTAGGATACCATAATCCAAGCGTTGGTGTGTGAGCTAAGTATCGAAGAATATGTTTCACAGCCTTGTGGTGTGATTCCTTCGGTGTTGCTTGGAATCGGACAGACATGCAAACACTCAGCATAATATCAGGCCTAGATGCACATAGATACAATAAAGAGCCAATCATGGAGCGATATACCTTCTGATCAAAATCTTTACCATTTTCATCAGTGCAGAGGTGGCCTTTTTAAGGCATTTGAGTTTTCACGTCTTTGTAGTCTTGCATGCTGAATTTCCTCACAACATCCTTGAGGTATTTATCTTGAGAGATGAAGATGTCATTGTCTTGCTCATGAATTTGAATACCTAAGAAGAATTTTAACTCTCCCATCATAGACATTTGATATTCATCACTCATCATATAGGAAAATTCATCACTACAACGTTTGTCAGTATAGCCAAAGATAATATCGTCTACATATATTTGGCATACGAACAGTTCATTGTCATGGGATTTAGTGAAAAGAGTTGGGTCGAGTGAACCGGGCTTGAAGCCTTTTTTCATGAGGAATTCCTTCAGGGTGTCATACCACGCCCGAGGGGCCTGCTTGAGGCCATAGAGGGCCTTGTTGAGTGTGAAGACTTTGCTGGATGCTGAGGGTCTTGAAAACCTAGGGGTTGAGCAACATATACTTCTTCCTCAAGCTTAGCATTGAGGAATGCACTTTTCACATCCATTTGATGTAAGATGATATCATGATGGTTAGCATAAGCAAGCAATATGCGAATAGCTTCAAGTCTAGCAACAGGTCCAAAAGTTTCATCAAAGTCAATTCCTTCAACATGTGTGTAGCCTTGAGCTACAAGACGAACCTTATTTCTTACCATAAGGCCCTTTTCATCTTGCTTGATGCGGTAGATCCACTTGGTACTTATGATGTTGTGCTTGCGAGGATCTGGCCGCTTGACAAGTTCCCACATGTTGTTTAGCTTGAATTGATGCAATTCCTCTTGCATAGCTTTAATCCACTCAGGCTGCTTGAATTCTTCATCAACTTTGGGGGTATCTATGATAGAGACAAAAGCAAAGTGCCCACAAAAGTTAGTCAAATGTGAAGCTCTTGAGCGAGTGAGGGGACCTGGTGCATTGATGTCATCGATGATTTTGTCAATCTTCACTTCATTTGCAACTCTTGGATGAGTAGGTTGGCATAGTTGAGGATTTTCTTTAGCACCATTTTCTTTAGATGTATCAGCATGAATGTCTTCATTGGTTGGAATGACTTCATCAGTAGGTTGAGGTTCTTTAGTGGGTATGACATCTTCAGTAGCCTTCAACTTAATGGATTCCTCCGGAGACTTTTCATCTAGCATAGGAGGCAGGTGCTGTCTTTGCGAGCCGTCAGTTTCATCGAATCACACATCTATAGTTTCAACAACCTTTTGATGGTAGGTGTTGAAGACTTTGTAGGTGTGCAAGTCCTTTTCATAACCAAGCATAAAACCTTCATGTGCTTTCGGTGCAAATTTAGAACTATGGTGTGGATCTCTAATCCGGCATTTTGCACCGAAGACTTTGAAATAACTTACATTGGGTTTCTTGCTAGTCATGAGTTCATATGAAGTCTTCTTGAAGAATTTGTGAAGATATACCCGGTTGATGATGTGGCAAGCTGTATCAGCGTAGGTGGTATGCTTTTTTCTTTGTCAACGTAGGTGATATGCTTCAAATGATATGCGGCAAGTGGCATATTCATTATTAGGTTCTTGTCACCAGTCATGTGGTTGGTGAATCCACTGTCGAGGACCCACTCAGTAGCTTTTGGAGTTTCATCTTGCAGATGAATTAGTACAACTTACAAACTCATATGCTTCAGAGTCAAGAATATGACATCAAATTCATCAGACAGAATTTCATCACACAACATAGTAAGTAAAGCAGTGTAAGCACGTGAGAAATGAGGAATTCATTTCTATATGATTTGCTTGCGTCCTTTCAAGCATTTCCTCAGGTCTCCAGCAAATTCATCAGATGTTCAAGTTCATCTGGAGACCTGACACTACATAAGATATTATTTCAATTTCTTCACCACCCACATCTGCAGGGGTGGCAAAGAGTTTATCATTCTGCGAGCACCATATGAGAAGGGAGGCATTGAATCTATTGTGCTTCGTTTCACAAGACGAGGGTTAGAGTACTCATATGAATAAGTAGAGAAATTCTTTGAGGACTTATGAACATAATGATTTGAAGAATAATGCACATATTCAGAACTCTTATATTTTCCCCGTGAAACAGATGCATTAGCATGAGAACGATATTTTTGAGCATTTGAGGAATTTGGTCCAAGTGAAGACTTTGGTTCAGATTAGGAATTTGATCTGGGGTTGCTTTTCTTCATGAGTGGTGTCGTGAGGACATTCACTTGAAGATTTTGCAAGCAATTCTTAGGAACCCAAATGTTGTGGGAACGAGCCTGATAGTAGATGGTAGGGGTACGAAAGGAGAGGGCAGAGTCCTAGCTATTGCGAGGATGTACACACGGATGTATGAGTTCAGGCCCCTCTCGTGGAGGTAACAGCCCTACGTGTTAGTGCTCGGGAGCTTATGTCATGTGGAATATAGAGATTACAATGGTTGTGAAACCTTGTGCAAGAGGGGAGGGGCGGCTTATATAGAGTTCGCTGCCCCTCATAATTACCCAGCATCTATGGGTCCGATCGTGGGGGTTAAAGTCCGCCGTTACTAGTAACGTACGTAATAAAAGCAATTAATGACAATTGAAACAACGTCTGCCCGTTGGGATCTTGATGATGGCTCCTAGTCATCTGGCGTCGAGTGAAAGCAAGGTCTTCTGAGTGACATGCGACTGCCGAGTGAAGGAACGAGTCTCCAAGTGGATATCTGTCGAGTCACTTTGAACGTCTCCTGGAATTCACTCGGAAGTTCATGCTTGATCTTCAAGTCCTCCCATGTAGTGTCCTTAGGTAGGGTATGTAGGCCTTGCCTAGGACCCTACCCTAGGTACATATCCTCGTCATTAGCCCCCGAATGGATCGGGGTTCGAGTGGTGAAATGAGGTATCAATGTCAATATTGACTTAGGGCATCAAATCCTTCAAATGATATTCGGGGTTTCAATGAAACTTGCGTTGATTGAACTCTGAGTATTAACGTCCCTTCAGGATCGACACACAGAATCTTCCGAATGATATTCGGGACTTCAACGAAACTTGTGTCAATTGAATTCTTCTCCGTCCGCCTGGATCTGTTCAGCCTTAAAAATGTCTGAGTGGATGTTCAACGCCTATTTTGCTCCGAGTGAACGAAAAGTATCTTGGGAGGTGACTGGTCGGTCTAAGAGACCCGGATATTGCGGGATACGAAAATTTGGGAAGCGCGCGCGCGTGCGATGATGACGCCACGATCAGGGCAAGTGGATTTTTGTGCCGGTCATATTGCCAGGTACTAGGCACCGTCAACGGTTGGCATGCGTGGATATCGCGGGTCCATTGGCCAGTAGGACACTCGATGGAGTATAAAGCCTCACGCTTCGCGGTTTGCACAATACTTCCACCCATTCTTCCTCCTTTCCTTTGCCTCCCCTGTCTCCAGTACCCCATCTTGTTCTTCTCCAACGAGAGCCACCGCTGAAATGACGAAAGGTACCACGGAGAAGCTGGAGCGAGGTAAGAAGGTGGGCGACGAAGCTCAAGGGCAATAAGCCCTCGACTGCTTAGTTCATCGTGCCGGCAAGATGGATGTAGGGGGACTTTCTCCCCTCTGTAGTCACTCGCGCGGACATGGAGGGCCTTGTCGCCGACAGGCTCGTGGTGGATGACGCCTAGAGGCTGCCGGGGGAAGAGCGCGAGCTAGAGCCACACGACGGGGAGCAGGTCCTCCCTCTCTCCCACGTTGAAAGAGGTTTCTCCATGCCACCCCACCCGTTCTTTAGGGGATTCCTGAATTTCTTCGGCACCCAACTGCATCACCTCTCGCCGAATACCGTTGCATATTTGTCTGCCTTCGTCACTTTGTGCGAGTGTTTTCTGGGATGCTCTCCCCATTGGGGGCTGTTCAAGTACCTCTTTACGGTCAGATCCCAGACCGTGAAGAAATCTCCCCCCACTGATGGGAAGACCCATGTGCTTCAGCTGTGTGGAGGTTTAGAAGTTTAGAAAAGAGTCCGTAGTTCCTTCCCTGCCATGACTTTTCCTGAGTCTGTTAGGGGCTAGCAGTCGACCTGGTTCTACTTCAAAGATGTAGGATCACCCAATATGTCAACTGGCCTTTCCCCTATACACCTGACCGTCCATCTATCCCCAAGTCTTTGAGGGTGACCGAAGAGGAGCATGTCCAAGTGGGTATCTTAGTTGAAGCGGTGGTGCAGCTGATCTAGGGTGGAGTGACTGGTATGGATTTGTTGGAGACGTTTCTCGGTCGACGAATTCAGCCGCTCCAAGCCAGAGACCACACCATGTGGCACTAAGCGGGCCCTGAGGACTCGACCAAGACGCATCGAGAAGAGGTTCCACAAAAAACTGTCGAGAAGTGGCTTCGCAGCATCACTGGAGCATGCGACAATCCTTTGGGAGCCAAGAGGATCCGACCTTACTCGGCCTAAAACCCGCTAAAGAATCTGGTGATATGTGCGGTGTCGACTGATGTGTTTGTACTGTCGAGTGATACATTGAATTATAAACTGACTTCTTTACTTGAATCATGCAGGAGTGGACGAACATGCACTCGCCTATTCCCAACGGGAACCATGCTGAGGATGGCGTGGTGAGCGAGGGTGGCAGCATGGACGGTGACGGTCCCTTTGACTCTGAAGAAGAATACGCGGACTCCAATGAAGAGGAAGAAGTCGAGTCACCTCCCCGGCACGAAGGCTACACCAAGTCCCGTCAGGATCCGGCAGTTATTGAGGACATGGCTCCAGGCCCTAGCGAGAAAAACCCGTAGCAGAATCGCCCTTCAACTGTTGAGTCGAGTGAGAGACTAGCCAAGCAGCCCAAGCCAGTCACGAGCAAACCTCGCAAGGCTTTGCCTCGCATGAGGATGGCCGTACCTGTCGTCTCCACGTAAGTATTTATTTCCGAATTTTTTCTGCCGACTATAGTCTTGAGTTGTAGCTAACCGAGTGTTGTTCGATCCGTCAGAGCTGCTACGTCTGTAACCTTGCCTCATCGAGACGGAGGGGAGGCGATGGACATTGACATTGTTGATGCTGCCACTTCTCATAGAGGTTAGTAAGTTGTTGATTTATCCGAATGGGACTCGACACATGCAAATGTTAACATTGTCGGTTGTTGTTGCAGAGGTCATTCAGATGGAAGATGACGAGGAGCACCTGGACACTTCGCGCATCCGAAGAGCTTCATCAGCGCAGGCACCTCGGCGCTCGACTAGAGAGTCCTCCCAAGGGATAGGTGACTCGACACAACTCAGAGCTAAACCTGCAGCACCTCTATCGAATGCTCCTCCAGTTGTCTCGACCATTGTGACGTCGATTCCAACCGACCCACTCAGACTGCCTCAGCTGCCCCAACAACTACGCCGATCCCACCTATGACGGCCTTGTCTCTGCATCACGTCCCGGAAGATCAGATCAGAGCTGCGAAGGAGGCTATGATCCAGGCATAGCAGATCATGCTGCGAACCAAGGAGGCATACGAGGACAGCAAGCGGGCTTATGACGTCAGCGCAGCCCTCCGCACCAATGTCCAAGTAAGTTCGATTGTAAGTACATTTCTGATAAAATTCCTATCTTTTCTTGGCTATTGTACACCCACTGGGTGATTATTGTAGAATGATTGAAATTTCTCCACTCGAATAGATCGGATCGTAGTCGAGTAGGATTAGGATCGATAGTACGCGTGCTACTAGAGTCACTCGACCTGTCGAGTGTGTTTTTTCGGACGAGTTACTCGACGGATCGAGAGTTAACCGTCTCAATGGGGGTACTCTTAGTGCACCCACTGGGTGTAGTCCCCGAGACCGCTGTCGAGTGCTTGCATCGGCAGGGGTCTTAGAGCTTTTCGTACCCACCACTCCGCAGTTACTTTGTAGGTTTCATGGATATTATTGACAAACCATGATATGACGCTGCATAAGAATAGACTGCACTTCTCAAAGTGATGGATATTCCAATGATGGATGTTTCTGCCACTCGACTGACCGAGAATCGGTAGATCCAGTCGAGGCATGCTAAGTGCACCCACTGGGTGTAGTCCCCGAGACCATTGTCAAGTGTTTAAACCGGCAGGGGACTTAGAGTTTATTGTATACGGGATACATCTTGCCTTGGATCACACTGCTCCAAAGCTAGCTTGTAGGTTTCATGGATATTATAGACAAACCATGATATGACGCTGCATAAGGATAGATTGAACTTCAAAGAGCAGGGAGGCGCGTCACTCGACGTGTCGAGTGCTGGGTAGATGTTCTGACAGGGCTGGCCTTGTCGAATGTTTTAATAACCAGTGGGGGCACACTAAGTGCACCCACTAGGTGTAGTCCCCGAGGCTACTGTTAATCGCAGACGATAAGCAGTAGTCTTGAAAACTTGTCGTACGCGGAGTACTGAAATACCTTGATATGTCGAGTGAATTTTTTTTCTAATGAGTTACTCGATGGATCGAGAGGTAACCGTCTCAGTGGGGGCACTCTAAGTGCACCCACTGGGTGTAGTCCCTGAGACCATTATCGAGTGCTTGCATCGGCAAGGGTCTTAATAGAGACCGCTTTGAATTTGTTTACGACGCCTGGAGCGCCAGGGCCACTCGACATGTCGAGTGGACTTTTTCTTGAATTATTCTTCCCCTGGACATGGGCTTCATGGACATCATAAGTCAACCAATACGTGACACCGTTCCAAGGTTGTAGGACAGTCATTCAACGTTGTTCATAGACCAGTCGACCGTCCTTGGCATTACTTGCCGATTCGATCTCTTTCTTTTGTTGGTTTCAAAGGGCTTGCAAACTTGGGACGCAGTACAAGGTTCTGGAGGATGGAAGGAACCAGCTACGTGTGGATCTGGAAGCCTCCAACAACGCTCTAGAGTGAGCGCGTGCTGAGCTGAAGTTTCTGGGAGGTAAATACTGTTGACTTTCTGCCTTCCCATCTTCACTTTTCATGTTCTGAACCGAGTGCTCTCACTCGAACAGACGTGTGCAATGAAAACCGTCGACTCCAAGCGCGACTCAACAATGTTGTTTCTTTAGTCCATGAAGAAGGCACTGGAGGAGAAGGGCAAAACGCTCACCGACGCCCAACGGGTGGCCAGGGACAAGACCAAAGCTACAGATCGGAAGCTGGCGGCTTACAAGAAGTTGGAGGAGGAGAAGACCAAGCTGAAGAAGGAGCATGCGGACCTCGTCAAAAGGGCCGAGCAGCTAAACAAAAGGAGCAATGGCCTGGAGAAGCACTTGGGCGAATTCTCGAGGAAGATGTATATCCTGCTCGACGGTAAGTGTTTCCTGTCGACTGAAGTTTGTAAAACCTTTGAAGGTCACGGCTCACCGATTCTCCTCACATTCGAACTCTTCAACAGAATTCTTCCAAGACTTCGAGAAGGAGATAGAAGAGGTTGAGCCCAATCTGGATCCCACCAAGTCACCAGTTGCCGATGTAGTGGCCATGAACATGCTCAGACTCAACTTCCGGCTTCAAGGCATCCAGGCATATATTGCCCAACTGAAATCTGCCATGGAAAGAATCGACAGGGAGCTATGGCCTCAGGACACCCTTTAGCTCAACCTTAACTCCATGATGGCTCGCCTGAACGAACTTCCCAGTAGAGTGCATGCCTGGAAGAAATATGCTGCTCCCTGCGGGGCCGACGTGGCGTTATCACTTGTCAGGGTCCATTGCAGGGACATAAGGGAAGAGAAGCTGAAGGACCTCCAGGTGGTAAACACGAAGAAACTCCAGTTCGAGGACTTCATGGAAACCTTCATTGAGGTAGCCAACAGAATTGCTGACGGCATCGACTTGGACACTTTTGTCGAGCCAGCCAGCCCATCGCCTATTTAAAAAATATGGTCTTTTGAGAAATACTTTTATTTGCCTCGGTATGCCAAGTGAAATTGTATCCCTTAAAACTTCATTAAGGCCTTAGGCCTGAGCACATTTGCTTCTATACGAAACGCTTATCCACGGTTTTCTCTTTGGATTCTATTCGCATTTGGCATTCAATCGTTTGTTTGACTGAGTTTGTTTTTATACTTAGCCGAAAACATGTTTGCGGCTAAGCCCTCGAGTGTCAGGACTGCTCACCACTCGACAGTTGTTAACTTAGGCAAAACGAGTTCGTAGCTAAGTTCCGGAGTGTGAGGATTGCTCATCACTCGGAGTAGTTTTTAACTTAGGCGAAACGAGTTCGTGACTAAGTCACCGAGTGTGAAGATTACTCATCACTCGGAGTAGTTTTTAACTTAGGCGAAAGGTATTCGCAGCTAAGCCTCCGAGTTTGAGGGTTGCTCATCACTCAGAGTTATTTTTTGAACCTAAGCAAAGACGCATTTGCAAATAGGCCGTCGAGTGAATGGACTGCTATCCACCCGACAAGGTTTTTAACTTAGGCGAAAGCGTGTTCGCAGCTGAGCCCCCGAGGGTGAGGATTGCTCAACACTCGGAGTAGTTTTTAACTTACGCAAAATGTCGATTCTCAACTAAGCCCCCGAGTGTGAGGGTCGCTCATCACTCGGAGTTATTTTTTGAACCTAAGTGAAGACGGATTCTCAAATAGGTCATCGAGTGAATGGACTGCTATCCACCCGACAAGGTTTTTTAACTTAGGCGAAAACATGTTCGCAGCTAAGCCCCCGAGGGTGAGGATTGCTCAGCACACAGAGTAGTTTTTAACTTAGGCGAAATGTCGATTCGTAGCTAAGCCCCCGAGTGTGAGGGTTGTTCATCACTCGGAGTTATTTTTGGAACCTAAGCGAAGAAGGATTCGCAAATAGGTCGCCGAGTGAATGGACTGCTATGCACCCGACAGGATTTTTTAACTGAGGCAAAAACATGTTCGCAGCTAAGCCCCCGAGGGTGAGGATTGCTCATCACTCGGAGTATTCCCAAGAATGTAATTGTACGATTAGAACCGACAGTATGTATCATAGAAATGTGAATTGCATTGATGAAGTATCTTTATTACATCAGGGGATTCCTCTGTCTCATGTATAAAAACATCGAAGCAGATCTGCATTCTAGGCTCGTGGCTCATCTATCCGCTTCATGAGATTGTACAGATGATAGGCTCCATTGTTTAGCACCTTAGTGACGACGAAAGGGCCTTCCCATGCAGGAGCAAGCTTGTGACGTCGGTGTTGATTCACTCGGAGCACCAAGTCCCTCATGAAACTCCCGACTCTTGACATTCTTAGCATGGAACCGCCGAAGGTCTTGTCGATAGGCAGTAGTCCGGATTAGAGCCATCTCTCGCTCCTCCTCCAGAAGATCTACACCGTCCTGTCTGGCCTGTTCAGCTTCAGCCTTAGAATATAGCTCCACTCGAGGAGAATTGTGGAACATGTCACTCGGCAGTACAGCTTCAGCACCATAGACCAGGAAGGAAGGAGTTCATCCAGTTGGCCGATTTGGAGTAGTTGTCAGGCCCCATAACACAGACGGCAGCTCAGTTACCCAGGCGCTAGCGGCATGATCTAGGTTGTGCATGAGACGAGCCTTAAGACCTTGCAAGATGAGGCCATTGGCCTGCTCGACTTGCCCATTGGTTTGCGGGTGAGCAACAGATGCATAATCTACCCGAGTGCCCTGGGAGTTGCAGAAGTTCCTAAATTCTTCCGAGTCAAAATTAGTGTCGTTGTCTGTGATGATGATGTGTGGAATGCCGTATCGATAAATTATCTCCCTCATGAATGTGACTACCGTGCGGGAGTTCAGCTTCTTGATTGGCTTGGCTTCTATCCACTTGGTGAATTTGTCGACTACTACCAATAAGTGAGTGAATCCTCCTTTTCCGGGTCGAAAAGGGCCAACCATGTCGAGTCCCCAAACCGCAAACGGCCAGGCAAGAGGAATTGTCTTCAGGGCAGATGTCGACTTGTGTGACAAGTTTGCATAGAACTGGCAACCATCACAATGATCGATGATGTCCTTAGCCATCTCATTAGCTCGTGGCCAGTAAAAACCAGCTCGGTATGCTTTAGCGATGATCGCCCTTGAGGACGCATGGTGACCACAAGTTCTCGAGTGAATCTCGTCTAGAATCATTCGACCTTCCTCAGGGGAAATGTAGTGTCGTGTAACACCAGTCGCACTCTCTCTGAACAGCTGGTCTCCCATCATAGTGAAAGCCTTGGACCTGCGCACAATCTGTCTAGCCTCTGTTTCATCTTCAGGGAGCTCTTGTCTGAGGATATAAGCAATGTAAGGCACAGTCCAGTCGGGAGTGATAACCAGAATCTCCATGACTAGGTCAATCACTGCAGGGACGTCGACTTCTGCCGGGTCAGTGGAACTCAAAGCTTGTGGGGGCTCTTCGGTGAAAGGATCTTCTTGAACTGAAGGAGTGTGCAAGTGCTCCAAGAACACACCACTGGGGACAAGCTGTCGAGTGGAACCAATCTTGAATAGCTCATCGGCCGCTTGATTTTTCAGTCGGGGGACATGATGAAGTTCCAGGCCTTCAAATTTATTCTCCAACTTCCGGAATGCATTGTAGTATCCAGTCATAGTGGGGTTTCAAACATCCCACTCCTTCATCACTTGATTCACCACTAGATCTGAGTCACCATAGACCATCAAGCACTTGACGCCGAGTGAGATAGCCATGCGCAACCAATACAAAAGTGATTCATACCCTGCCTCATTGTTGGAGGAATCAAAGTGAATTTGCAAGATATGGCTGCGCTTGTCACCCCTGGGAGATATCAAGACAACACCAACACTGGATCCATTCAATATTTTGGAGACGTCGAAGAAAATTGTCCAATGCGTCGAGTGAACTTGGATAGGCTGTTGCTGCTCAATCCACTCGGACATGAAATCTGCCAATACTTGGGACTTAATTGCTTTTTTGGCTTCGAATCTGATGTCAAAGTGTCGAAGCTCGATTGCCCACTTAGCCACTCGACCTGATGCATCTGGATTATTTAAAATTTCAGATAGAGGAGCATCACTGATGAGTGAAATCAAGTGGTCTTGGAAATAATGTGCCACCTTCTTCGTTGATAGGTAAATACCATAAACCAGCTTCTCATAGTGTGGATATCTTTTCTTTCAGGCGGACAATACTTTCGAGACATAATAAAATGGCCTCTGGACTTTATAAGCTTTACCCTCCTCTTCCCGCTCGACAGTCAGTACTGTATTGATGACCTGATTTGTGGTCGTGATGTACAGGAGCAATGGCTCTTTGCTGGCAGGAGCAGCAAGCACCGGCTAGGTGGAGAGCAGGGCTTTGAGCTCAACAAACGCTGCTTCAGCTTCGGGAGTCCAATCAAACATGTCGTACTTCTTCATCAATTGATATAAAGGCATAGCCTTCTCACCAAGACGATAAATGAATTGACTCAATGTTGCCAAGCAACCTGTGAGCTTCTGAACATCGTGCACTCGCACGGGAGTCTTCATACGGGTAATGGCGCTGATTTTCTCGGGGTTGACATCAATTCCTCGCACAGAAATGAGAAAATCGAGTAACTTGCCGCCAGGGATGCCGAAAGTACAGTTAGCTGAATTCAGCTTTATGTCGAATCACCTCAGATTGGCGAATATCTTGGCCAAGTCAGCCAGTAGGTCGGAACCTTTGCAGGGCTTGACCACTATATCGTCCATGTACGCCTCGACATTCTGAGGGATCTGGTCGAGTAAACATTTCTGAATCATGCGCATAAAAGTAGCGCTGGCATTCTTGAGACCAAAAGGCATGGTGCTGTAACAAAAACACCCGACTCGGGTGATGAAGGTTGTCTTTATTTCGTCTGGGCCATACACACGGATCTGATGGTATCCATAATAAGCATCCAAAAATGATAAACGCTCACACTCCACTGTCGAGTCAACAATTTGATCTATTGGGGGAGCAGAAAATGATCTTTTGGGCACACCTTGTTGAGATGTTTGAAGTCAATGCACATGCGCAACGACTTATCTTTCTTTAGCACCATCACAACATTCGAGAGCCACTCGGATTGGTAAATCTCCCGAATGAACTTGGCTTGCAAGAGATGGGCCACTTCTTCTCCTATTGCCTTGCGCTTCTCCGCCGTTCAGCGATGCAAATGCTCCCTGACGGGTTTGGCTTTTGGATCCACTCACAGACGGTGCTCAGCCAGCTCCTTGGGAATCCCTGGCATGTCAGCAGGCTTCCATGCAAAGATATCCCAGTTCTCACGGAGGAACTGGATGAGCTCGACTTCCTATTTACTGTCGAGTGTTGTTGAGATATTCGTCGGGGCAGCAGTTGGATCCGTCGGGTGGATGTGTACATTTTTCACTTCCCCTGCCGACTGAAATGCTGACTCGGAGGCTGGCTTCTTTGCATGGAGCAAATCAGCAGGGTCGGTGGTTTTCTTGTACTCCTCCAACTCAACCATGGCCATCTGGTGATCGACGATCTTGGAGCCTTCCTGGAGGCATTCTTCGGCCCTGCTGTTGATTGCCAGTGACCGTGATCACGCCCTTAGGGCCTGGCATTTTCAACTTGAGATACACATAACATGGTCGGGCCATGAAACGTGCATAAGCGGGTCGACCCAAAATGGCGTGGTAAGCACTCTTCAAATGCACGACTTCAAATGTCAACTTTTCTTTTCGGAAATTTTTGTCATTCCCGAATGACACATCCAATGCTATCTGGACGAGTGACCTGGCCTTCTTTCCTGGGATGACCCCATGAAACTGCATGCTGCTCTCACTCAGACGGGACATCGGAATGCCCATCCCTTTCAGGGTATCCGCATAGAGAATGTTCAAGCCGCTGTCGCCGTCCATGAGGACCTTTCTAAGTCGAGTCTCCCCCACCACCGGCTCAACTACCAGAGCCTGTCAACCGGGAGTGACCACATGAGCAGGATGGTCTGTCTGGTCGAATGTGATAGCATATCGGGACCATTTGAGGTAGGTGGGGGTATCTGGTATAGCCATGTTGATTTCTCTGTTGATGACTTTCAGACGGCCCTTGCTCTCGACATCAGCAAAGATCACTAGTGTAGCAGTGACATCCGGGAATGTTTCCTTATCCTTGTCTTCATCTCCCTTCTTAGGAGATTTATCACTCGGCAAGTCTCCCTTGAATTGCTGGATAAGGGTCCGACACTGTCGAGTGGTGTGCTTGGGCAAAATCAGATTGCCTTCTGCATCTTTCCTTGTGTGTATTTCACACGGCTGATCCATGATATCAGTTCCTGACTGATTTTTTCCTTTATTGGGGGCATACTGTGCTTTAGCTTTGCCCTTATTCTTCGACTAAGTCACCAGTGCTGCCGCTTCTGCCTGAACCGGATCTTCAGCCTTTCGCTTCTGTTTCCGATTGTTACTGCCGCCAGCCTCATTGATGACTGTCTTTCCTTTGCCGCTACGGAGGCGATCTTCTTCCTCGCCATTGGCGTACCGAGTGGCGATTTCCATCATCTTGCCGAGTGAAATATCACCCATTTGCCCAAACTTCAGATAAAGTTCTCTGTATCTCACACCGGCCTTGAATGCACAAACAGCCTGATGTTCCGACACATTCTCCACTATATGATGCAGAGTGGACCATCGCTGAATATAATCTCTTAAAGTTTCATTGGGCTTCTGGACAGAGTGTTGTAAGTCAACCAGACCTGGCAGACGCTTGCAAGTGCCCCCAAAGATTCGGACAAACACTCGGGCAAGATCCTCCCAGCAATGTATACTGGAAGGAGCCAGGCGATTCAACCAAGCTCGAGCTGAACCATCCAACATCAGGGACCGGTGCTTCATTGCAACATTGTCATTTCCGTCACCAATTTGCATAGCCACTCGATAATCATCTAACCAACTCTCCGGCTTTGATTCACCAGAAAACTTCCTGATTCTCGCTGCCAACCTAAAGTTGGGGGGGAATCTCCGTAGAACGTATGGCTCTGCTGAAACACTTAGGACCGAAAACCACGGCCGAGCTACCACTCAGAAAATCTCTGTCATATCCTTCCCTGTGGGCTCTGCCCCTGTCAATCCGCTTCTGAACAAGGAGGGTGCGGGCGTCAAAGCCTGCATTCTGCTCATCACCGAAGGAGCGCCTATCGTCCTGGCATCGGGGCGCGTACGGACCACTCCACGGAGGAGTGGGCACTCGATGGTGGTCTTCACGGTGAAACTGATCTCTGTCTTGCCCTTCACGGAAACCTCCGCCCTGATGGCGCAAGGGCGATCCAGGGCTGTGTGCCGACTGAACGGTCTCTGCCCTGGGTGAATTGCTATGTAGGCCTCGGCAGTCGCATCGACGATGGGAGTATGAAGAACCTCCTCCTCACGGCGCGGCTGCTCTTTCGACAGACCTCCAGCCTCGCGCCTGCCATGGCCAAAACCAGGTGGTGAACTCTGATCAGAGCCCGCCATCAAGACCTTTGCTGTGGGATCGCAACTTTCACACTTCGAAGGCACGTCAGACGGATCAGAATCCAACTCGAACACGCCGTGAAGGGACTCAGCGGGCTCAAGTGCTGCAATCTACGGAGAAGTTTGACGCGCCACTTCATGTTTGACCCAGCAATGAAGTCGTGAGCGGCCGGACCGCTTGCGACCGCGAACAACGAGGGGAGCTGATGTGTAAGGAGTCGAAGGCTAACGCAGCAACACGCTGCAGGAACTCACGCGGAAGTGCGCGGCCCCGCGGACCGGGAGCGCCTCGACATCGAGAGGCGCTTCCTGGAGCCATGCCGAATCGTTGGTGATGAAGGTGAGCGCTCCGAAATGGATCTCGTGGCCCAGAGCGAGAACACCGCCGGAAGACATGTCGAAGGATGAAAAATGCAACCTCGCCGGAAGTCACTTAGACGCCTTCCCCATGGTGGGCGCCAACTGTCATGGGAACGAGCCTGACAGTAGATGGTAGGGGTACGAAAGGAGAGGGCAGAGTCCTAGCTACGGCAAGGATGTACACACGGATGTATGAGTTCAGGCCCCTCTCGTGGAGGTTACAGCCCTATGTCTTAGTGCTCGGGAGCTTATGTCGTGTGGAATATAGAGATTACAATGGTTGCGAACCCTTGTGTAGGAAGGGAGGGGGCTTATATAGAGTTCGCTGCCCCTCATAATTACCCAGCATCTAAAGGTCCGATCGTGGGGGTTAAAGTCTGCCGTTACTGGTAACGTACGTAATAAAAACTATTAATGGCAATTGAACCAACGTCTACCCATTGGGCTCTTGATGATGGCTCCTGGTCTTCTGGCGTCGAGTGAAAGCGAGGTCCTCCGAGTGACATGCGACTGCCGAGTGAAGGAAGGAGTCTCCGAGTGGATATCTGTCGAGTGACTTTGAATGTCTCCAGGAATCCACTCGGAAGTTCATGCTTGATCTTCAAGTCCTCCGATGTAGTGTCCTTTGGTAGGGTATGTAGGCCTTGCCTAGGACCCTACCCTAGGTACATATTCTCGTCACCAGATTTTCTTCATAGTGCAGTTAGTTCCAACAAATCTGGGAAATACTTCACCTTTTTTATTTTTGAAGAATTTTTAGTTGGAGTCAAGTGACTCATCAGAGGAATATGAATTTTCACAAGTAAAGCCAGATAAAGTGGATGATTCTACAGGGGGTCCTTCTGCAGCAACCCATGAGGTTTTGGGGTACCGCTCAGGTGTCCAGTAGGATCCATCAGCATTGAGTTTCCTCTCAAATGCAATACCCTCTTTCCTAGGGTTCTTGTTCAGGATCTGATTTTTGAGCACATCGCAAAGGGTTTGATGCCCTTTGAGACTTTTGTACATGCCTGTCACATACAATTCCTTCAACCCTACATTTTCATTAGTGATACTAGTGGTATCCTTAGATGTGGAATTTGTGACCACGGGAATAGTTGAAGAATTTGCAGCAATAGAAGCATTTGAACATTCAGGTGAAGAATTAACAGTTTCATGTTCGATGCATTTCAAACAAGGTGGAACAAATTCTTCCTGAGCGGTATGATCTGTTGAGCCAGCAAGGAATCGTTTTCCCTTTGGAGATGCTCATGAGACACTCTTAGTTTATCAAGATCTTGCTTTCTTTGAAGAAATTCATAAGAAAGCTTCTCATGATCGACTAAGAGAGCATTATGATGACTCTGAAGGTTATTATACTTTAACTGAAGACTTTTGACATCATCAGTCAGAGTTTGAGTTCGATCCACTTCCTCATTCAACAGATCATCACTTTTGTCTAACAGATTCTGAAGCTTTTCAAGTGCACTTTGTTTCTTAGTGGAAATATTAGCAAGTTTGGCATACCTAGGTTTCACATATTCATTAGATGCACCTCCACTTGATTCAGAAGAGGAGTGATTCTTGTGTACATTGAAACCTTTTGCCATAAGACAAAGTGAAGAAGATGAAGCAGGATCTGCTTCCTGGGTTTTGAGGAATTTCTTGAGTTCGATGAACATGGGGTCTTGACGAGTGTGATAGCCTTCATTGATGTCCTTGATCCTATCCTAGATGAGCTTGGCGTTTTGGAGATGACAGATGCCTTTGAACATAATGCTTGATAGGCTTGAGCAGATGATGTTCCTTGCCTGAGCATCAAGTTGAGTGTACTTGCGAATTTCCTTAGCATTTGCCATGTTGCAGAGTTCAGTCAGTCCAAGTTCGGTAACAATCCAGAACTCACTGTTTGTTGATATGAGATGCTTCTTCACCAAAACTTTCCACCTAGGATATTCAATGTCATCAAGATCGGGACATTCTGTGACTGACTTGACGCCTTTCTTCATGAAGCAGTAAGTAGCAGCATATTCCTCATTGCTGATGTCAGAGACGTTGGAGTAGTCATTTTCTTCATCATTGAAGATGGACGTGCTGACAAAAGCAGTAGCGAGAGCAAGACTAGAAACACCGGATTCTGACTCCACCTCAGATTCTTCCTCTTCTTCATATTCTTTAGATTCTTCTTCAGAGTCCATTTCCTTGCCAATGAAAGTCTGAGCCTTTCTATGATGAGGACTTTGAAGTTTTCTTATTTTTGTTCGACTCATCAGAACTGTCGTCCTTATACTTCTTCTTTGATTCTTTTTGCTAGAGAGGATAGTCAGAGATAAAGTGACCAGATTTCTTGCATTTGTGACAAGTTATCTTCTTGTAGTCGCTTGAGGAATCTGATTTCTTCGAGCCACTTTGTAATGATTTCCAAATCGGCCTCTCCTTGAGAACTTCTGGAATTGCCTCACGAGCATTGCCATCTCCTGACTCGGTTCTTCAGGATCACCAAGGCTACTATCAGAATCTTCGCCTTCGGATGAGGAAATTGCTTTTGCCTTTAGAGCACGAGATCTTCCATAGCTTGGCCCGTAGAGGTCTCTCTTCTCAGCTTGTTGGAATTCATGAATATTCAGTCTCTCAAGTACATCGGCAGGATCAAGTGACTTGTAGTCTGCACGCTCTTGAATCATCAGAGCCAGTGTATTGAATGAGGAATCAAGAGATCTTAGCAATTTATTCACCACTTTATGGTCGGTGATGTCAGTGGCACCCAATGCTTGAAGCTCATTGAAGATATTAGTGAGAAGATCAAAAGTTTGCTGAACATTCTCATTGTCGAGTCTTTTGAAGTGATTGAAGAGATTGTGAAGGACATCAACACAAACTTTGGACTGCCTATCCTAGATAAGCTTAGCAGACTCCAAAGCACTCACTATGCCATACTGACCTTTGCTCCGATGGCCACAGATGATATTCTTCATTGAGAATCGAGTTGCTTGAATCTCTTCACATCAGCAGTAGTGACCATGGGAGTAACAGAGGGAACACCATTTTCCACAACGTACCAGAGATCATTATAATTGCCTCAAGATGCATGTGCATCTTGTTCTTCCAATAGGGATAGTCCAACCCATCAAAGGTAGGACAACCTGCGGAGACCATGATACCTGTAGTCGACATAACTACAACTCTAGGTGGTTAAACTAAAATCACATAGAACAAGGGAGTACCTTGCTCTGATACCAATTGAAACTGCGTTATATCGACTAGACGAGGGTGAATAGGCGATTTTTACAAATTCATCACTAAGGAACTTCAACTTGAGGAATTTCAAATGTGATGAATAACTAGCAGCGTAAAAAGTACTCAAGTGCATGAGAAACATAGTAGTAGCATAGTCATCATGATGAAATAAAGCATGCACATATTACATTTAGCATGATACGGGATGAGCAGGTGAGGAACAAGGTAACTTGAAGAATTTGAGGTGAGGAAATTGAGAAAGGCTTCAGTCAAAATTCTTCAAACAGTAACGATCAATTTCATCAACAAGTATATGAGTAAATGAAAGGGTTGAGGAAATAGAACCAGGTAGCTCAATGAAGACAATGGTTTGATGACCCAGTTCCAACTGCTGTGACAGTTGTACATCTGGTTTGGAGCAGCATGGTATTTAAACCAGAGGACACACAGTCCTTACAGTATTCTCCTTGAGCTAAGGTCACACAGTCCTCGCCCAACACTCAGGGTAAGTCTTCAGGGTAGACTTCCAAAACCCTCACAAACTGGTCACCCGACGATCCACAATTGACTGCTAGATGCTCTAGACCAAGGTCACTTCATGATCCCCAATTGACTGCAGGATGCACTAGACCATGACACCAAACCGTCTGGAAGATACACAGTCTTTGAAGGTAACAAGCGTCGGTTCCACACAGGAACAATCTCTTTAGTGATGCTCAATCACTTTGGGTTTGGTGGTTTGGATTTGGCAGTTCATCCGAGTGCCCCTCCCGGGGGAAAGGCAGACCCGATGTCGTGGCGGACGTCGTCTCAGACGGCGACAGTGACTCCTCCGCCTAGATCCCCCTACTTCTTCCTCCGGATACCTATGTTTTTCTTCTCGCCCTTGATTCATCGTCGGCCTCTCATAGTTATGCGACTTAGTTTCTCGCGCCAGTTTGGCGCCGGCGTCGATACGGCCTGATGACGGTGGCTAGTCGGGTCCTCGCAAAGCCCCCTCCTAAGGGGGATCCCGTGGGCGCTAGCCCGAGGCTCGTGGCTTAGCCGCCCGTCGTCGTCGGGCGTCTGTTCTCATGTCACCTCCCCTGTAGCTCTAGACCCCTAGGGTGTTAGTAATCGCCCGTAGTTGTCCTGTAGTACCTGCGTCCTCACATTTGCACATACAAACCTTGCCTCACCCTTGAGGCGTCGTTAGATCAGGAAGTTCATGCTTGATTTGGTAGTGTACTTAACTTGCGGGCCATGGATGACCTTGTTGTGCGATTGGGTTGTCCAGGTACTCCACTACTCCGCTTGGGCGCTTCTTCCTTGTTTGCGGATGGGGCGTGCTGGGGGCCTTTTCCGCGCTTTGTATCTGCAGGTCCCAGTCCCACGCATTTCTCTACCGCCATAGTTTACGACTGGCCAAGGTCGCAACCACGAGGTGAGACCTCGATACCCTCGATGTCAGCCGGATCACCAAGGATGGCATTAAGGGTGCCAAGTGGCTATATGACCGATAAGGCTCCTAAGGCATACTGCTCAGGAGTCCCCTTTGACACTCAAATAGCTCTACGTCGACGAGTCCCAGTCCCACACATTTCCCTACCACCATGGTATACCACCAGATCACCAAGGACGCAACCACAAGGCAAGGCCTTGATACCCTCGATGCCGACCGGATCACCAAGGATGGCATCAAGGGTGCCGAATGGCTATGTGATCAGAAAGGCTCCTAAGGCGTGATGCTCAGGAGCCCCCATTGATGCTCGAGCGACCCCCATTCTGCTCTGGTGGGTTTTGCCTCAGGTGGCTCAAGCACCGGGGCCCCTTGAGACTGCATACTGCGATGCCATGCCAGGGTTGGAGCCCCCAAGCGGGGGTCGGCCGTCAAAATTTGCGAGCCCCCGAGGCGACAAGGCCTCGCTATATAGGCCCGGGATGGCCTCGAGAGGGCCACGACGTGCGGCCTCTTGCAAAACACCGATCCGGAAGAAAGAGAACTAAATATTGGTAAAAGAGAAAGCAACAAGAGAAAAGTCTCATCCCCTTTTCTTTTAAATTCAGAGCTTTGAGCCCTTTCAACTTTGTTTCAAAAGTTGGCAATTCGAACACAAAAAGAAAGCAAGCAAATGCCGCGTCCGGCACCTAGGCTAGTCTTTGTCTTCCCCCAGCACTGAGCATACGGCATCCACGTTGCATGGCCATAGCCCTTGATGGGTAGTGTTGACTTCTCCGCTGGCGCGAAGCTGTGGCTGCCACATTGCGTGGGTGAGAACCCCTCCGCGACCTCGGGGGGCTCCGATCATATACAACCCGCTCATTATTACATGAGAGTGTCATGGTCGTATATAGTTGTGCAAGCTCCCGGGCGTTGGGCCCGGTAGCTCCCAACTCCGTCAAGAGCCATCTCGTGCATTTCTGCTCGGTTGTGAGCCCCTAAACCCAAACCCAAATGCATTGCTCCCCGCATAGATGCAAGATTGCGCTCCCACGGCCAAACATGAGTACAATGTATCCGGCGCAGCCGGAATGGTGTTTTGTCAATGAAGCCACCTCATGAGGCGTTTGGGGCGGTGACCATGCGCTGCATCGGGAGCCTCGTGAGGCCCGGCCTCCCAAGGCTAGCCTAATGCTCCAGTTGTCGCGGGTGGCCCACGTTACCTATGTTTTGATGCCTTTCCCCAGGGCATTATCCCCAATACCCGGGGCTTTGGCTCGGCGATGCTTGCTTGCAGGGGCGGCAGCTCGCGCCGTGCTTCCACGGGTCTGGTGGCGTCCTCCCTCTTTCTCAGGCTTGCGTTGTCTGAACTTGGCGCTCCTCTGGGGGAAGCCCCCAAGCCTGGCTTAGGGAGGACGTCTGGGGCTTCCCCTACCCTTGGGAAGTGTTGGCACCTGCGGTAGGCCCCCTATCCTAGTCGTCTTCCCTAGGCATGACGTAGCATGGCACGTAGGGCTCCACATAAGGGCCTGGTCCTCCTCCCGAGCCGTCCCGTGTGGCGCCGAGGATGCCCCCTCCAGGCGGTGGTGGGCCGCCGCCCTGTGCACACATCCCACAAACTCTCCTGCATCGAGCCTCAAAGCAAAGTTGCCTACCTCTATTGCCGCCACCCGGTAGGCCGCGTGTCTCCTGACGTGGGTCGATACCCCGATGATCCGACGCGCCTTCACCGTTGTTGCTTGCTTGCCTGGACGCCTGCACTATTTGCTCCTTGCGTAGAGTGGTGTGTTCTCATCTGGTCAATCCGGGTTGTTGAAGATCCACTGGGTCATGAGGGTGCGAGCTGGTGCGCACATGGGGTGCCACGTTGTCTCCTCAGCAAGCTCGGTTGCCATGGCCAAGTTGTGCCCTAAAATCAGTCATCGGAATTTGCAGGACGAGAAGCACGACATTCGGCTAGCCCCGCCCAGGCTCACACGGGGCTGAGGGGGTCATGCTGTTGGGGGGATGGGGGCGGATGCGATGAACGAGCACCCAGTGCCTGGTGAAGAGCGAGGGGACGCGGTTCCCCACGCGACTGTGACTAGCTCCATGACGTGGTCGACACACGCGTTGAAGCCCCCGTGCGTTGGGAGGTGGAGGAGCATCTCGCTTGTCAGCAGTAGCGCGTCGTGCGCGTCCAAGTCCCCCACGTAGGCGTGACGCGACGTAGATGTTCAAGGGGTTGCCCGTCCATTGTGTGCTCGGGCGGCACGAGGGGCAGCGACGACGGAGGCGATGCTGGCAGCCTGATACAGCCCACCCAGGACCAGGCCGCTGGGATGCAGGTTCCCAGCGGCATTGGTGGGGTCGACGGAGGCTAGTCCGCCGCGGTCGGGAGAAGCTCGTTGGGCGTCGCCCATCAGAGTGGCAAGGTGGAAGAAGGGCTTGGCTTGAGGAAGACTCTGACACGCCCCTACCTGGCACGCCAAATGTCGGATTTTGGGCTCCGCAAAACCCTTGAAGTTAGAACATAGGGGCATGTGCGAAGATTTCCTACCGCCTCACACAACCTAGCTCTATACTCGATGGATATGAAGGAAAACTCGTACGATGACGAGGAAGACGATGAACACGGCAGTTTACCCAGGTTTGGGCTGCTATGAAGGGTAATACCCTACTCTTGCTTTGGTGGATTGCCTCTCGTGGAGGTTTGGGTGCATGAACTAGTGAAGTGGGCTTGAGCCTCGCGAGGGTGCTCAAGATGTGTCCTTGGCTTGCTATCTGGTGGTGGGGCGTGGAGTGGTAAGGTGTTGGATCGGGTCCCTTCTACGGAGTGGCCTAGCTTCTATATATAGCGGTGGCTCGGATCCTCTTCCCTTATCACAATGGCGGGAAGGTATCCCACAATGGACAATTTTGAAGGGGAACAGGAGTACATCCGCACCCTTTCCAAAGGTGGTCTTCTCATGCAAAGTAGCTGCTAGTGATGCAGTGGTGGTTTCGGCGATGATATCCATCCTGCGGGGCTCGTGGTCGTGGTCTTGTTGCACTGGAAAGGAAACCTTTGGGCGGCACTTTGGGAACCCGCGTACGTCCTTGCATCCTTTGCACCAAAGAGGAAACTGCGTCGCCCTGCACGCTAGCACCCGCCTATCCCTCCTTGTGTCACCTTGGACTCCTGAGGCCAGGCTCTGCATAGAGATCTCTGCCGCTCAGGAGGGGGCATGAGGAGGCCCATCCTTGCTGGTCTTGACGCTGTTCTTCCTAGCAAGCTCATGGTCCACGCGAGGGCCTTGTCTTGAGGAATGTCGTGCCAGGCTTTGCCTGGCTGACGAAGTGGGCCACATCCTGGGCCACAGGCAGGTAGGACTAGGTACCCCCATTCCTAGAACGCCGACAGCCACCCCCCACTCCACCAATGTTGCCTTGGTGGCGATCAGGGAGGAGCGTGCCAACACATGCACCACGTCATCGGGCGCAGGCGGGCCCCCGACATGAAGCAAGGAGACTCACAGGATGCCAAGGAGCCCACTACACCTCAAGACAGTGCTCCTGAGGCCCCGGCCACTCCGACGGCCCATGGTGCACCCAAGCCTCATGAGGCCCCGGACGCTCCGATGACCCCCGAGGCACTAAAGCCTCATGAGGCCTCCGCCTCTCCGATGGCCCCCGAGGCACTCAAGTCTCATGAACCCTCTATAGAGCAGGGCGTTGTGGGAGGCTCCACCCTCGTCGAACACCCAGTGTACTACGTCAGTATAGTGTTGCAGGATGCGTGCTCACGCTACCCCATGCAACAGAAGCTCATGCTCGCACTTCTTGTTTCTTCAAGGAAACTGCACCATTACTTCCAGGGACATCCCATCAAGTTCTTCTCCACGTAACCCTTGGAGAAGGTGTTGCACAATCCCAACGCAGCAGGAAGATTTGCTGAGTGGAACATTGAGCTACAGGCCTTCAATATAGAGTCCAGCACGACTAGGGTCATCAATGGGGCAACCCTAGCAGACTTAGTGGCGGAATGGACAGGCACTCCCAATCGGGGGCTGGACGAGAGTCAGTCCCTCACCCCTAGCGATGAGGCACCTGAGGGTTCGACCAGCATTTTGATGGAGCCTTCACACGCATGGGAGTAGTGCCGGAGTCGTTCTCATCTCCTTGATGGGGGACGAGCTCTATTATGCTTTGCAGCTCTATATCCAGCATGGTGAAAAGGTCTCCAACAACATCACGGAGTACGAGGGCCTCATCGCCGGCCTCAAGGCCGCCGCAGCCTTGGGGATTCAGCGCCTCACCATCAAGGGCGACTCCCAATTCCTCGTCAACTTCTCTAATAAATACTATACACCCAAGGACGAGCACATGGGGGCATACTCGAAAGAGGTACGTAAGATTGAAAAATGTTTTCAGGGCTTGGAATTGCAGCACATCCCGTGCAGTGCGAACAAGGAGGCCAATGACATTGCCAAGAGGGCGTTGCACCGCAAGCCCCAGGAGTCGGGCGTCTTTGAGGAACGGCTCTTAAAGCCCTCCGCAGCGCCACCAACCGAGGATCTGACACCATGGAGTGAGGAGCTCCCCCCAGCACCGCTCTCGGGGGCTCCGAACTATGGTCCGGCCTTAGGAGCCCAACTGCTCCTGGCATTGGAGCCTTAGGCCGACGACTGGATGCGGGAGTTCAGGGCGTTCCTACTTCATGGCATGCTGCCAGAAAAGGAGGAAGACGCGGAGCGCGTGGCACAACAGGCCACGACTTATTGTCTCGAGGACGGTGACCTATACCGCAGGCGCCCGAATTACGTCGAGGTGTGATGCATTCCCAGGGAACAAGGGTGTGAGCTGGAGGCCGACATTCATGGAGGATACTGTGGGCACCACTCCTCGTCGCGCACCCTTGTAGGAAAGACGTTCCGATCTGGCTTCTACTAGCCCACGGCGCATAACGACGCCATCAATCTGGTCCGGTCTTGCGAGGCCTGCTAGTTCCACACCAAGCAGATTCACCAGCCCGTGCAAGGCCTCCAAACTATCCCGCTCTCCTGGCCCTTCGCAGTATGGGGGTTGGACATACTGGGACCTTTCCCGCGGGCAGCAGGTGCTTACCGCTACCTCTACATCGTCATCGACAAGTTTACCAATTGGGCGGAGGTGGATCCCGTCCGCACCATCCCTGCCGGATCGGCCATCAAACTCATCAAGGGCCTCATGAGCCGCTTCGGCATCCCCAACCGCATCATCATCATTAACAGATCATAGTTCACAAGTAACCTCTTCAGGACCTATTGCGCTAACCTTGGAATGTAGATATGCTATGCCTTGGTGGCCCACCCATGGAGCAATGACCAGGCGGAGTGCGCCAACGCGGAGGTCCTGCGGGGCCTCAAGGCAAGGAGCTTCAAGAAGAAGCTTGAAGCTTGCAACACGGATTGGGTCGATGAGCTTTAGTCTGTGTTGTGGTTCATCCGCACCACCGCGACTAAGCCCACTGGCAAGACCTCGTTCTTCATCGTCTACGGATCCAAAGTCGTCATCCCGCACGAGGTCAAGCACCGGTCCACGTGGTCTTGGCATGCGATGAGAAGCGTCAGGATGCCACAGGAGGAATAGACCTCGTGCTTGGGGAGGAGACCCATCGCCGAGCCTCGCTCTGACCTACACGGTACCAGCAGGCACTGTGGCGTTACCATTGTCGTAGCATCAGCTCCAGGACCCTTGAAGTCAGAGACCTCGTCCTGAGGTGGGTCCTTTCCAGGGAGGGCTTGCACAAGCTCTAGCCCATGTGGGAGGGCTCGTTCAAGGTCACCCACGTCTCCAGGCTTGACGTCATGCGCCTGGAGACTCAGGACGGGGTCCCCATCCAGAATGCCTGGATAATCCAGCACCTCTGCAAGTTCTACCTGTGACACTCTCATGTAATAATGAGTGGGTTGTATACGCCCGGAACCCCCCTAGGACGCGGAGGGGTTCCCACCCATGCCCAAGTGTGAGCCCCATGCTCCACGCTGGCAGACAACACTATCCTCCAATGGCTATGCCCACACAATAGGGATGCCCTACACTTTGTGCTGGGGGAATACGAAGATGAAGACTAGCTTAGTTGCCGAACGCGGCTGTTATTTGCTTTTCTTGTGTTCGAATTTACCAAGTTTTCTGGAACAAAACTCGGGGTTTTCCCAAACGTATGTTAATGAAAAGGGGGGTCAGGGATTTCTTCTCATTGCCATTTCTAATGTCGAGATTTCTTTCTTGGGGTCAAGCACTTGCCTGCTTCTCTCCCACTCGCACCCCACGACCGGGGGTTATAGGACACGATGCAGGCACCTCGCTAAGGCCTTGGTGTGCTGGTCCTCGCATGGCGCTCCTGAGTGAGTTAGCAGGCGCATGTCGTTGCATATTCGCTCGAGGGCTCCGCCGCGGCCCGACGCACCACCTTCAAGCCTCTGGAGGCCCGCACCTCCCAGGGTAGGAAATAAAAAATTGGGGGAGCCGCTCGAGCATCAAGGGGGGCTCCTGAGCGACACCCCTCAAGAGCCTTACCGGTCACATAACCACTCGCCCCTTGGTGTCGTCCTGGCGATCCAGTCGCCCCAAGGGTGTCGAGGCCTCACCCTGTAGTCACGTCTTGATGATCCAGACGCCCCTTAAGGCGGTCGAGGAATGTACGGGACTGGGGCCTGCCGACGTAGAGCACTGTTTGAGCGTCAAGGGGGGATCCTGAGCAACGCGCCTCAGGAGCCTTACTGGTCATATAGCCCTTCGTCCCTTTGTGTCATCATCGATGATACGGATGCCCCAAGGGTATCGAGGCCTCACCCCGTAGTCGTGTCCTGGTGATCCGGACACCCCTTATGGTGGTCGAGGAATGTGCAGGACTGGGGCTTGATGACGTAGTGTGCCGAAAGGGCTCCCAACCTGCTTCACTATTGAGAAGAAGAAGCCCCCAAAGACATCCAGACTCCCCAAGCGCCACTACAAAACCTCCCCGACACAGAAGCCTACAACTAGCATATCAAGCTAAGTACTCTAATCACGACTGGCATGAGGTCTCAATTAACAATAACACAAGGACCAGCACACATGATAAGAGTGCTAATAAAAGGGGGCGCGAGCGGCAAAATTCATTACACACCCATAGGGCTCCCATTGATTCTTTGATTGCAGGAAAAGGAAAAGAGGAGGAGAAATAAAGTGAGGAAGCCCCCTCGGAGGCTGCCAGTCTAGGAGCCCTGGCTTCGGTGCGCCAGCTCTCAGTCGGAGTGCTCCTCTTCCTTGACGGTACCGTGGAAGCACGCCCGTGTGGCCGCCTCCTGAGCAAAAGAGCAACACCGCGGAGGCTGGCTACCCCCAAGGTCCGGGCGCGTCGGCGCGGTGGCACGCCGTAGCTGCTGTCGCTCAGGCTCTCCTCGAAGGAGGTGACACCGCTGTTGGGGACGCGATGGCCGTCTCCAAGGGCAAGCTCATCTCCAAGATCGCCGCCGCTGTCATCCTCCGGGTAGCACCCCAAACATCCGCTATCTTCCCCTAAGACCTTGACAAAAAGCACTGCGGCACCGTCATGCTTGAAGAGGAGCGTGAGCCTCCCCTCTAGGCCATGGGCATGGGAAAAGTTTTCCACCTGCATCTCAAGAAGCCATGGCCTACGGGGGCAACCTCGACCTCCACCCATAGTGTGCCACTACAGCATCCATCGGCCTGCAACCACAGACCTACGGGCTTGCTATCCCACAACAACACCACAAAGAAGTGCGGGAGCCGCATTCGACGGACCATGGGCTCCTCCATCGACACCGAGAACTCCTGGCCCACATCAACCATGCCAGCATGCGGGCGCGGCAGTCGGACGCTAGTAGTGGGCCTCGCCCCCCGTCTGTGGCCGCTATGCCCGTTGCTTCTCCTGGTGCCGATTGAGGCGCTGGTCCATGTGGAAGTGCGGCCACACACTTGGGGTGCCTCGGTCGACGCCTTGGCGTACTTGTGTGGGCGCCCCCGGCCCCTCTTGGGAGGTTGATGGACCGGCCCCATCTCGCAAGCCTTCCCCTTCCCGGCAGCAGAAAACCTCTTCACCGGCGTCATGGAAAGGAAACAGAGGATGAAGATGGAGGAGTGAAGAATGAGAATGGGATGGGGCCCCCATTTCTAACCAGGCAGAGGCCAACGGGCAGGCTCCCTTGCCCCGAGTGGTCAAGCTGATGATGCGCACCAGCTGCGGATTAGATCGGGCGCCATTCAAGGCGTCATGAGGAGCGGGGGTGCCCCCCGCACCTTGGGTTCCGTGTGCCGGCTTAGTCGGCATGCAACCCTGATTCATGTCACCTCACCTACCAATGTCGGATCACATCCGCGTGTCCCGAGGGGTGAAGGCCTAAGGGAGTAGCAGCATTGAAGGAAGGGTAATGATGGCCGGCATAGCACACGGGTGTCACGTAAGGTTGAGTTGGGGTGGTTCCTGACATCCTTGGGAGTGGAGGCGTCAGCACCCTGGCGCGCGACGCGTGTCGAGCCGGGCCCGCAGGCATTTGGGGCCCACGGTGCTTCGTGTCGTCCTTAATGGCTTTGCCTGGAAGCCAACTCGAGCGTGCCTTGGGCCCGGGAGGCTACTATTGGTGTTATGGGAATGAGCGTACCCATGCCTACCTACCTGCGGCCTAGGGCATGGCCCACCTCCTCAGCCAAGCACGGTCGGCGCGATCCCATTCAAGGCAAGACCCTCGCGAGAGCCTGAGCTCGCGAGGGAAGCAGCACCAAGACCTGCAAGGAATAGGCCTCCTCAGGCCCCCTCCGGAGCAGTGGAGATCTCTATGCAGCGCTCAGCCTCAAAAGGCCAAGGATGATGCAAGGTGGGATAGGCGGGCACCAGCGCGCCAGGCGGTACAGTTTCCCCTTCTGTGCAGAGGGAGCAAGGACGTACGCGGGTTCCCAAAGCACCCCCGAAGGTTTCCATTCCGGTGCAACAAGACCATGACCAAGAGCCCTGCAGGATGGATGTCATTGCCGAGCCCACCTCTGCATCATCAACAGCTACTTTCCATGCAAAGACCACATTTCCTCAGGGTAAACATGTACTCCTGTCCCCCTTTGAATTTGGCATTGTGGGATCCCTTCCCGTCATAGAGATAAGGGAAGACGACTCGAGACACTATAAATATAGGCTAGGCTACACTATAGAAGGGGGGAGAAGACGCAGGGATATGCAGAAGAGAGGCAAGACCATCAGAGCGTCCTCATAGGGCAACTCACCACTGTACTAGTTCATCCACAAACCTCCTCGTGAGGCAATCCACCAAAGCAGGAGTAGGGTTTTCCGCTTCGCAGCGGCCCGAACTTCCTTGGGTTTTGTGGAGCCAAACATCCGACAAGATTCGATGAGATTGATCATGTAATCGAGTTAAGTTTGATAGGACTTTGATCCCTCATATCCACTATGTTCTGAGATTGATGTTGCTATGACTTTGCTATGCTTAATGCTTGTCACTAGGGCCCGAGTGCCATGATTTCCGATCTGAACATATTATGTTTTCACGAATATAAGATTGATTTGGATTCTATCTTGCAAGTTGTATGCACCTATTGCTTGTCTTGATTCGCATACCCCCAATTGATAATAATTGGGATTCTCTCCGATGATTGTCGTAGTTTGAGGAGTTCTTGTATTCACCATGTGTTAATGCTTTTTTCCGGTTTTCTATTAAAATGAGCCCTTAATATCCCTTAGTTTCCAATAGGACCCCGCTACCACAGGAGGGTAGGACAAAAGATATCATGCAAGTTCTTATCGCAAGCATGTATGACTATATATGGAATACATGGCTACATTATATTGATGAATTGGAGCTAGTTCTGTGTTTCCCTAGTGTGTAACTGTTGCATGATTGATGTCATCTAAATCATTATCCATCACCGATCCATGTGCCTATGCTTTACATGTACCCATTAATTATTCTGAACCATGATCAAATAGTTGAAATTGGACAAGAATGAAAATGCAATGGTTATGTTTAGGTATATTTGCATAGTAGATATATTGTTATGGATCCTCCAACATGTGGTGCTTGTTTAGAACCTTTTGCTAGCCAAAAATTTGTACTAAGTAGAGATACTACTTCTGCATCCAAATTCTTGAACCAAGTTTCTTCCATGAGAGTCCACCATACCTACCTATATATGGTATTTCATTGCCATTCCAAGTAAATTTTCATGTGCCACCTCTAAAACCTTCAAATAAACATCTGTTTTATGTGCCTGTACCGCTCATGGAGCATGGGGCGGTCATTATATTCCTTGCTAAGCGAGTTACTATCAAGATGAGTGTTTATACACTTGTCATTGCACAAGAGAGGCTGGTAAAAAGGATGTCCAGTCCTAGATAATACCAAAATAAATAAATAAGTACCCCCCTAGAAAGTTGATTGTTTGGATTGTACCCGTGGATACGGCTAGCCATGAAATGTGTTTGAATGGTGGAGGGGGAGTAAAATTTCAATTATGTTTGGGAACCACCAATAATGTGATTAGCATGGAAGATATCAAAAACTCTGTTGTGACGTTGACAGGAAAAGTACACCATTCAAAATTACATATTCATCTCTGTTTTAAAACAATGAGCTCTGGCACCTCAACAAATCCCTGCTTCCCTATGCAAAGAGACAATCTATTTACTTTTCATGTTGAGTCAATTTCTTATTCCAACCTCAATCTATTAGTTGGCAAGCATCATTTGTTGGGGAAAAATCCAAACACATATATCCAGTCAAATATATTTGATCATGATACATTATTATTGACAATTATCTTTATGATAAGTACGTAGGGAGGCAAAACATTAAGTTCATATCTTTCTCTGTGCTTGATGGATGTTGTTTGCTCTAAAAATATGCTTTGATTATTAGAAATCATAAAAGACTATATGATAATTGAGTATGTGGAGCTCTTACTTAGACTTGATGATGCATTGAAGTTGTTTGGTAACTAAGAACATGGGTTCATAAGTTTCAATAGAATGCATTGTTTGAACCATGACATGTGAATTGATTGCTACTCAACCATTATGATTTTTATGAAAAATTTGTTGGTTATGATGATAGAAAAAGTGATTGGAATTATCATTGATCAAACTTATTCACTATGCTAGCATTTTGTAGGATCGAAAGTAGTGCTAGAGGGGGTGATTAGACTACTTGACCAAATGAAAATCTACCTTTTCCCAATTTTAAGTGTAGGTAGATTTTAACATTCATAGCAAGTCAAGTAGACCCTACACATGCATGTCTACGAGTATAGCAGCGGAAAGTAAAGAGAAGCATGTAAGTAAGGAAGGGTGGGAAGTTCAAACGCAATTGGAGACACGGTGATTTTTTTTTCGTGGTTCTGATAGGTGGTGCTATTGTATGTCCACGTTTATGGAGTCTTCAACCCATGGAGGGTAATGGTCACGAGAATCCATGGAGGGCTCTACCCACGGAGGGTTCCACGAACAAGCAACCTTGACTATACCATGATGGCCTACGTCCACGGAGGACTAGCCTAACTCGGGGTCGATCTTCATGAAGTAGGCGATCTCCTTGCCCTTACAAACTTCTTGGTTCACTCCAAAACACGAAGTAGAAGGCTCCCAAGTGACACCTAACCAATCTAGGAGGCACCACCCTCCAAAACTTAATAGGCTCGATAATGTCGATGAACTCCTTGCTCTTGTGATTCAAGATGATAGACTCCTCAACACACAATCACTCTCTCACCGATTTGGCTTTGGTGGAAGAGATTGATTGGGTGGAAAGCAAGTTCGGGAGGCTAGAGATCAAGATTCATATGGTTGGAATGGAATGGCATGATCTCAAAACATGAGTAGTTGGCTCTCTCTCAGAAAATCAGTAGTTATGAGTGAGGAACTGTTCTGAGTGCTTCTCTTGCGAGTAAGTGGTGGTGGAGGGGTATATATAGGCATCTCCAAAAATCCAACCGTTACACCTAATAAGTCAGACTCGGTGACACAGATGTGTTAATCTCAGTGGTACCGAGTTGCCTCAAAGGTAGCAACTTTTGAATCTTAGTAAGATGGATACATAAAACTCGGTTGCACCAATAAGGTGACCAATGATCAGATTGCCAAACTCGATGACGCCGATTCAACAAACTCGGTGGGACCGATTTTGTGAATTTGCAAAATAGGAAGTTGGCAACCCAAACTCGGTGGCACCAAAATGGAATCGGTTGCACCAAAGTGGCTAGGGTTTGCCAAAGTCTGTCTGAGGCTGAGAATCGGTGGGACCGAGTGGGAACTGTTGGTTGCACCAATTTTGGATATTTGGCTTTGGACAGACTTTTGTGGAAGAGCTTGTGGGTGTATGTTGTGACTATCACTTGTGCACGTATGAGCATTTTGTTCACCAATGGTACCTTACCCCCTGTTAATAGTATTGGCTTTCCTATGGACTCAAAGTGATTTGTCACAAAGTAAAATGTAGAGTCCTCTTGCTTGAAGCTTTGCCAATCTATTTCCTTGCATGTTGGGATATTCCACAATCCTTTTGCCAACCCATCATTGAACTTTTCCTGAAACATGCTTAGTGGAAACATTAGTTCAATGACATATGTGTTGTTATTAATTACCAAAACCACCAAGGGAGCAAATGGTTTTCAATCTCCCCCTTTTTGATAATTGATGACAACATATAGATCAAAGCTTTGACATATGATATAATCAATGAATATAATCGCCGCTTTGAGAAGTATGTGGTAAGCAAGAGCTCCCCCTAAATTTGTGCATTATTTTTAAATTTGCATTTGAATGAAAATGCACACTCGATTGGGTACATGGGGAACTTATTCCATGTCACATTCAACTTGGTAGTGTGCGAGAGTAAATAAGAGTTAATATCATAGCACAACACATCAAGCAAAGTGAATGGTCATCTCATAACCATCAAAATGATAGGAAATAGTAGCAACACATTAAAATGTATGATCAAACGCGAATAAAAGTATAACACATCCAAACCAAAAGACCAAATGTTTCTAAAAATAGCAATAGAAACCAAACGCTCTCTCACTCGAAGCCTAAAGATCTATATACAACTTCTCCCCCTTTGGCAACAAGTTACCAAAAAGATCAAAGAGATATAGCTAATCGTACTACTGTGGTTGATCTCCTCCGATGGTCGATGTCGGAGTCGAGAGAACTGCATCGGTGAAGACCTCTGCACGCATCCTAGACGGAGTAGGATTAGCAACTAGAGGCACTCGAGGAGCTGATGGAGCTGAAGTCACTATAGCTGGAGCAGAAGATGAAGGTCTCGTCTCCGGAGCTGGCACTATAGGTGTCCTGGCCTGAGTCCTGAACTAGGCAGTCGTCCTGACAGGTGCACAATCCATATCATCAGAAGAAGAATAATATTCTAAAGAGGTGCGGCGGATAGGAGCTTCATCTACTTCCTTCTTGAGCTCGTTGACGATCTTGGTCAGCCCATCCACCTTGTCATTTAGAGTCTTCACCTTGTCCTCAAAGATGTTCACACGGCTTTCCTGACTATCCAGTATGCTTTTGATGTCCTTCTTCATGTCCATGATTGTAGAGATCAAGAGATCCATCTGCTCGTTCCTGGATCTAGGGACTTGAGCACTAGTGGCTCTAGCTGCCTCTGCCTCTGCCTAAGCTGCAGCTGATGTGGGATGGTCTGGGTCCATCACCACAACGTTGTCCTCGAAGGCTGGCTGTAGGGGCTAGTGGGGTCTATCCTGAGCAAAGATGTGCTTCTCAAGCTTGGAGTTGATGAGCATCTGAATGTAGGGTGCGTAGCAGCATGAGCGCTTCTGATTAGCAGCAAGCCTCTTCACTATCTCCACTATCACATCCATCACTCTGAATCTCTGGTGTTGGTCAATAAGAAGCAGCAGGTTGATGGAGTAGCCTCGGATCATCTTCTCGTCACCTGACTTGGGCATCAAGGTATGCCTCAAAATAGTGTTAATGGTGCGGAGACCTATGAGAGAGTCCTGGATTAAGGGGCCCTCGGGTGCCGACCTATTTCTATGGGCCGGACTATATGGGCCACTTACCGAACACAGGGTCAATTGAAGGCCCTATCTCCAAGATCGAAGCTTCGGGAAGCACAGCTTGTACTCCACATTTTATGTAGGGAATAGGCATGTTTATCTCTTTGGCGTGTGACCGACCATGTGCAAACCCTAGGTATCCTTGGTGTCTATATAAGCCGGAGGGTTTTAGGTTGTAGGGTAACGACAACTCATCTAGGGTTAGCTATTCGATCTCGAGGTAGATCAAATCTGTAACCCCCATATCATCAATACAACCAAGCAGGACGTAGGGTATTACCTCCATAGGAGGGCCCGAACCTGGGTAAATCTGTGTCCCCTTCATCCCCTGTTGCCATCGGTTCTAATCTCATAGTTCAGGACCCCCTACCTGAGATCCGCCGGTTTTGACACCGACATTGGTGCTTGCTTTCATTGAGAGTTCTGCTGTGAGTGCCCAAGGAATCGATGTCTCGCCTTGTCATCAACGAAGAGGTCCGCAACATGGACACTTTCATCCCTGGACAGATCTTCGCCTTCGGCAACGTTGTGTTGCAAGCCGACCTTACCGGCCATCTAGGCCGTGTCGAGAGCTTTGCCCCCTCATCGAGAGCTCAGATTCGGGAACCTAGAGTTCTTCGTGGATTCTCGAGGCGACTTGTCACAAACCGGGCTTGCGGCTCCACTTTCCACGCCCGAAGACTCTGAGGTTTTAACCTCGAGTTCCTTCTTCGGTCACGCCAACAGGGTTAACCGCGGTGGTGTTCCAATTCCTAGTCCAGATCCGGCCATAGTGTCAGAAGGTCGGACATGCGTTCTTGCCGAACATCCCTCTTGTTCGGACACATCGGAGGTCAATTCTGAAAGTTCCAGAAAATGTGGTCCGATCGAGCTCTCGGCATTCGATGAAGCCCTAGATCGGATCTCGTCGATGAAAATATCCGACGATTCAACCCCGATCTATGCTCGGATCGGTCACAGAGTGGGTTGGGACAAAAATTTCGACCCACCCACCACCCACTTGATAGCCAGATTCGAAGATCTAACTGACATGCTAGACTATGCCTCCGAGGAGGCAGAATACATGGATGAAGATGACTATGTTCCCACCCCTGTTATTACCAGGCAATGGGCCTCACTTCTACATACAATGACTACATGGTGGACACTCCTGCCACTAATGGCGACAAGTCGGGCGACGCATCATCAAGGTGCCAGAAACTTCATAAGCGATCAAAAGGCAAAAAGGGAAGGAAAGCTATTATCGACACCAGGGACGAAGATATTCCTAAGGACCATCGCGATCCCGATATTCCTGAACACTCGTTAGAGGGCCAGGAAAGGCCTCAGGACCAAAGCAACCCCGACGAATTCAACGATTCAGAGGATGACAACTACCTCTCTCCTGTCGAGAAGGAGGACATCCTGGAAGCTGATGTCCTAGACATTCCCGATAACTCTGAAGATCGGGAATTGTTCAGACAACAGCTCATAGCAACGGCCCGCAGCCTCAAAGCGAAAGAACGGCAACTTAAAGCCGAACAAGACAACTTCAACGATCGATGGACTAGAGTCGTCTCAGCTGAGGAGGGTTATGGTACCGGCCTGTCGGACCAACCTAAGAGTTATCCACGCAGAAGGCTGCTGCCACAATTTGACGACAAGCTCAGCAATACCCCATCTCCCAAACATACCCCGTACGACAAGCTGGACCGCCCTCCTCGTGGGCATGACAGAACGACTGACGATACCAGTTACAGACCGGCTATGCCCCGAAGACGGGGAAAGGAGCCGCTAGAGCCCAATGATAGGTTCGACCTGCAAGACGACCTAGACCACAGAGTAGGTTGCACAAGATCAATCCATGGATTGAGAGGCTACTCACACGATAGACGGGATGGGTACAGATCATGGCTTGACTGAAGCAATAATAGAGACCGGGAACACAACTGGGCTAGAATACATGCTGAATACAGGCACGATATAGCTCGGGTTCGAGGCGTCACTCACCCTCTGTGCTTCACAGATGAGGTAATGTGGCATCAGTTCCCAGAGGGGTTTAAACCCGTGAATATTGAACAGTACGATGGGACAACTGACCCAATTGTATGGATTGAGTATTTCCTCCTCCACATACACATGGCATGAGGAGATGATATCCACGCCAACAAATATCTCCCCCTCAAATTTAGGGGGCCAGCTCGGCACTGGCTAAATAGGCTCCCCGAAAATTCCATCGGATGCTGGGAAGATCTAGAGGATGCATTCCACTCTAACTTCCAGGGAACCTATGTTCGGCCGCCGGATTCCTCCGACCTAAGCAACATCGTTCAGAAGCCCGGGGAGTCTGCTCGGCAATTCTGGAATAGGTTTTTGACCAAGAAGAACCAGATTGTCGATTGCCCAGACGCTAAGGCAATATCCTCCTTCCGGCACAATATTCGGGATGAATGGCTGGCCCGCCAGCTCGACCAAGATAAACCTCGAACCATGTCCGCCCTTACATCCCTGATGACCCGCTTTTGCGCGGGTGAAGATAATTGGCTGGCAAGACATAGACACAACTCCGAAGATCCCGGAACGTCCGAAGTTCAGGACGGCAACGGGAAACCAAAGCGCAACTAGAACAAGCACCGGCATACTAATAGTGACGCCGATGAAACAGCCCTTAACGTCGGTTTTCGCAACTCCTAGCCTGGGCAGTGGAAAAAGCCTCCTAAATGCAATCGCAATGGACCCACTCCACTGGAAAAGATCATGGAAAGGCCTTGCCAGATCCACAGGACTCAAGAGAAGCCCGCCAACCACACACACCGCAATTGTTGGGTGTTTAAATAGGTCAGCAAGCTCCCACCCGAGGATCAAGGCAAGAGCCCCCACAGCGAGGATGAGGATGAGCCCCGGGGTCCAGTTGGTGGAGGTCAAAAGCAATTTCCTCTGGAAATCAAAATGGTAAACATGATATATGCCATCCATATACCTAAAAAGGAGAGGAAGCGCTCCCTTCGAGAGGTTTACGTTGTAGAGCCCGTAGCCCCGAAGTACAACCCATGGTCGGCATATCCAATCACTTTTGATCGACGCGATCACACGACCAGTATCCGTCATGGGGGTTCAGCCGCACTCGTCCTCGACCCCATTATAGATGGGTATCACCTCACAAAGGTCCTAATGGATGGAGGAAGTAGCCTTAACCTGATTTACTCAGACACGATGAAAAAGATGGGCATAGATCTGTCAAGGATCAAACCCAGTAACACTACCTTTAAAGGAGTGATTCCAGGTGCCAAGGCCCGATGCACAGGCTCTATAACCCTGGAAGTTGTGTTCGGCTCGCTCGATAACTTTCGCAACAAAGACTTGATCTTCGACATTGTACCCTTCTGAAGTGGTTATCATGCCCTGCTCGGTCGGATAGCATTCGCTCGCTTCAACATCGTCCCGCATTATGCATACCTCAAGCTCTGGGGACCCCAGCTTATAAGTCGTGATCATCGAATGTATGTGCACAGTGATCCCAGAGATCAATGCTCACTGAACACACAGAAACTGGATAACAAGAGTCCTGCATCCATTACATACCGTTTTACTCAAATATGACCTTTAGGGCCCAGTCTTCATATACTTGCAGCGGAAATCTTCAATGATAGCGTGAACCCATGCCATCTGCCTTAACCCTACACGCACTCTGACTGGGAAGCATCCTAGCTCGCATGTCCATCACCAAGGTAATCTTCATCATAACCTGATCTTTCATGCCTAACCAATAAAATAACCAGTGGCAAGCCAATGAGTACTTTGAATGTACTCGCAAGCAACCCATGTTTGGAAAAAGGCAATAACAATGCATGAAATAGCACTAAGTAGGTATTTTGTGGAAAGCCAATTTTGAATGCAATGGCATGATCAAGCAACTATGTGTAAGCATGCATCAACAATTGGCAGATATCCATATGAACAAGTTACAGATGTCATCATAAGCAAGGGGTTGAACATCTCATGTTCATTCATCACATCAAGTCTTCAGACTTGTCTCAAGTATCATCCTTCTGTCATCCGCACACACACACACACATACCAAGTTTGTGAAAACATCTAGACATGGCATAAGCAGCACCACCCAACTGTCCTTGACTGTGGACACGGCTATTCGAATAGTTTGACACTCTGCAGAGGTTGCACGCTTTACCCACAAGACTCGGGAACTTCCGTGTCATCCATGACTCGCGGTATATTACATACCCGAGGTAAGCACCCGAACAATGCCTTTCCCATGGTGATACAAAACAAAGAGTCCACTCGTTGGTGCCATACCTCATGATATACATCACGCGTATCATCCATGAGGGCACGCAATGGTGTGCCCGGTGCCTGTAAAAATAGTGCATGGCCTTCTACTTCCGGGACGACCCTGTCTTGAGAGTGACCACTTCACCCTCGCCACTGGTAATGTGGGCTCCCTGATAGCACCAACCATAGTAATCAACAAAGCCCCATGCCATAAGGGGTATCGTGGTCGCACATGTAAGGTTGGGACGGTTGACAAATCTTAAACCCTCCGTTTTCGAAAACACACACACTCACTTCCTCTGGTACACCACTTCTTTCTCACATTGTCACCCAACTCATCATCATCTCCCTCGGGCATTACTGGCACCAGACGGGTTTTTTGAAAAGTCTTTGAAATCATCTCTTTATTTCCATCTCCATGCATATTCCCGATCCCACTTGCGTAGCATCTACTAGCATCCTATCTACTCCCACCCGCACAACCCTCATAAGGATGGTAGGGTCATGCACGATGCAAGTATTAAGGGTAAAAGTAACGGAGGCATCCCACCGAAATTCACCAAATCAACATGATCAACATCATGGAAATAAGTGCTATATGCCATGCAAATAAAAGGGTTCTTAGTCATGGTCAAAGGGCTACTTGCATGGCTTCACAAAGTCTTCGAGGTCTTCACACGCTTCTCATCCATCTCTGATCACTCCGTTTATCCCGTCAACTACCGTCGGTAAACAACCACAATAATCAACACAACAAGCAGAGAATAAAAGTGCTTCTATAAATAGGAGTTTTATTTTTCTTGGACATCTCTGGTCATAAGAAAAATAACCAAGGAGGGTTTTGTGGATGTGGGTCAAGGGGGGGTTTGAATGGTGGAAATAGAGGCATTATTGATCCTATAGGAAGTCTGCAGAAAATATTGGGTACAAATGAGTGAATGCGCCTATTAAATAGGGCATGATTATAGAAACATGCAGGAAATGATTTCACTGGATTTGGAGTTAGTATGAACATACTACGAATTTAACAAGTGGTCCCTATATGAGGAATTATCTCAATTATCTAGATTGCAGAGGGATAGAAAGTACAAATGATGAAGATGTCTGATGAGTTGCAGTCCTTGAAGCGCCACATCACGAAGATGACAGCCGCCCTCTTTGGTAAGTATTTGACGACTTAACTCAATTTGTGCATTGTACTTGCGCTGGCGACGTACGACGAGACCTCCGTCTTATGCAGGTCCTAGGAGCCGCCAACTTGCCTCCGATAGCCTGCTGCCCCTGAAGGCCATATATCCTTTGACAGAACAACTCTACTGCGGCGCTATGTGTACCATCAAAGTCGTACAGTACAAAGATGCTATCCCTTCAACTCTTAAAGGGGTCTTAGAACTTCTGTCCACGATGCCAAATCAAATCGTAGAGTTGAAGAGATCGGCCGCCCGTCAGGGGGCGATTGCAGCTATAAGCCGGGCACTGGCTTTTGCCCCCGAGTTAACTCCAGCTGATATGATGGACAGGTTTCCCTCCAAAATGGATGATGGCTCCGAATTTACGGATGCTAACTATGCCCGGTGCGTGAAGAACTCCAAAGTCCTAGCCTCCGTCGTAGTAGAAGAGGTTAATCTAGCAACTTAGCAGGTGACTTACAGCGCAGATCAGAAAAGGATCCGTGGACCTCTCTTTGAAAGCAAGGATCTGACACCAGCCCGCAGTAAGAATCTTTTTGCCTCTGAACTTAACCCGTCCCCCTTCTTTGAAGAAGGAACCTTTGCGGCTTTAACCAATTGCAACTGGGACTTGGAAAATCTCCAGATCAAGGCAGCCAAAGACCCGGAGCAGGCTGACCCGCTAGCCAGCTGATCACGCTGTAGATACCTGTTCATAGTCGGATCATTATGACCCTCCATGAGCGGTGTAAAAAACTTGATGATATTTTTGGGCTCCATAGAGAGCGTCTTAAATAGACTGGTAGCAACTTTTCCCTTTCTTGAATTGTGCCATCGCGCACATATGAAAAGTCCGGCTTAACACATATATATGTCATCTTTCCTTGTGATTCTCATTGTATGCCTTACCGGCTCTTTGCAGCTTAATTCCTTGTATGAAATGAATGTATCTTTACATCATTAGGAGGGCGGCTTAAAAGCATAACCTGAAGATGCTGTGTCTTCTTGATGTATTGACGGAGTCAATTGCTTGGCTTAAAAGCCGGCCGATAGGGTTTGATAAGCTACACCCGTATGGCAGGAAGGCCCCTGTACGGCTATGTTGACTTGTCAACATTTTTGGCGTGAAAGCCGGTTGTTAGGGATAGATAAGCTACACCTGGAGGTGGGAAGCCCCCTTCGACAATGAAAGTTGACTTGTCAACTTTTTTGGCATAAGAGCCGGCTATTAGGGTTAGATAAGCTACACCCGGAGGTGGGAAGCCCCCTTCGACAGACAATGTTGACTTGTTAACATTTTTGGCGTGAAAGTTGGTTGTAGATAAGATACACCCGGAGGTGGGAAGCCCCTTCGATAACCAAAGTTGACTTGTCAACTTTTTTGGCATAAGAGCCGGCTGTTAGGGTTAGATAAGCTACACCCGGAGGTGGAAAGCCCCCTTCGATAGCCAATGTTGACATGTCAACATTTTTGGCGTGAAAGCCGGTTGTTAGGGATAGATAAGCTACACCCGTAGGTGGGAAGCCCTCTTCGACAACCAAAGTTGACTTGTCGACTTTTTGGCATAAGAGCCGGCTGTTAGGGTTTGATAAGCTACACCCGGAGGTGGGAAGCCCCCTTCGACAGCCAATGTTGACTTGTCAACATTTTTGGTGTGAAATCCAATTGTTAGGGATAGATAAGCTACACCTGGAGGTGGGAAGCCCCCTTCGACAACCAAAGTTGACTTGTCAACTTTTTTTGGCATAAGAGCCGGCTGTTAGGGTTAGATAAGCTACACCCGGAGTTGGGAAGCCCCCTTCGACAACCAATGTTGACTTGTCAACATTTTTGGCATGAAAGCCGGTTGTTAGGGATAGATAAGCTACACCCAGAGGTGGGAAGCCCCCTTCGACAACCAAAGTTTTGGATTTTCCTTGCATGGGTGAAGATATGTGAAACGGCACAGGCCTCGGCTTGCAGGGATGCTACTTTATTCATATATAAATATGATATGTAAAATTATAGTGTACAATGGCGAGTCTCAACAACTCAAGTGTAATAAGGCCGCAGATGTGCTATGTTCCAAGGCCGGCGGGTCTCGTGACCCGAAGTATCTAAGTCGTCTCGGATGTCAATGAGATAATATGACCCGTTGTTGAGATTTCTGCTGACCACGAAAGGTCCTTCCCATGGAGGAGATAATTTATGCATATTTATCTGGTCTTGAATCAGCCGCAGCACTAAGTCGCCCTCTTGAAACGTCCGGGTTTTGACCCCGCGGCTATGATAGCGGCGCAGGTCTTGTTGATAGGTCGCCGAACGGGCAGCTGCCGGCTCTCGTTCCTCCTCCAAAGCATCCAACGCGTCTTGACGCGCCGTCTCATTGTCTGTCTCAATGTAAGCCGCCACTCATGGCGAGTCATGCCGGATGTCACTTGGTAACACGGCCTCTGCACCGTAAACCATGAAGAAAGGTGTATACCCTATGGATTTGTTGGGGGTGGTTCTGATGCTCCATAAGACGGAGGGCAACTCTTCCATCCAATAGCCCGACGTCCGTTGTAAAGGAATCAAAAGTCGTGGCTTGATACCCCTCAAGATTTCTTGATTAGCACGCTCCGCCTGACCGTTGGACTATGGATGGGCAACCGCCAAAACATCAATCTGGATGTGCTCCAAGTCGCAGAACTTACTTATAGCCCCCTTGGACAAGTTTGTGCCATTGTCCGTGATGATACTATGAGGGTAACCAAAACGGTAGATCGGCTTTTTAATAAACTGAACCGCCATAGCCGCGTCACACTTGCCGACCAGCTCTGCCTCTACCCACTTGATGAACTTATCAACTGCCACTAAGAGGTGCATTTTCTTATCCTTGGATCTCTTGAAAGGCCTGACCATATCAAGCCCCCAAACTGCAAACGGCCAAGTAACTAGTATCATGTGCAATTCTTGAGCCAGAACATGAGCACGTCGGCTGAATTTTTGACAGTCGTCACACTTGCCAACCAGATTCTCTGCATCTTTGTGAGCCGTCAACTAGAAAAAACCGTGCCGAAAAGCCTTGGCCACTAGAGATTTGGAGCCGGCGTGATGTCCACAATCTCTAGCGTGAATTTCATTCAAGATGTCCTGACCCTCCTATGGCGAGACACAACGTTGAAAAACCCCGGTAACGCTGCACTTGTGCAACTCACCATTAACTATTGTCATGGACTTAGACCGCCGGGTGATCTATCTGGACAGATTTTCATCATCAGGTAACTCGCCCCGAGTCAAATAGGCCAGGTGAGGCACAGTCCAACCAGTAATAACATGTAGAGCCACCACCAATTGCCCGTCCGGGTCAGGAACAGCCAAATCTTCCTCTAATGGTAACTTGACAGTCGAGTGATGTAAGACATCCAGAAAGATATTGGGCGGCATCGGCTTTCTCTGAGAGCCTAACCTTGACAAGGCATCGGCCGCCTCATTCCTGCGATGATCAATGTGATCTACCTAATAGCCTTTGAAGTGACCAGCAATGACATCCAATGCCTGAAGATAAGCCGCCATCCGCGGGTCCTTTGAATCCCAAGTGCCTGAAACTTGCTGAGACACAAGATCTGAGTCGCCCAAACACCTTACCCGGCTTAAATTCATCTCCTTAGCTACCCTGAGGCCATGAAGCAGGGCTTCATATTCAGCCGCATTATTGGTGCAAGGGAACATCAGCCGGAGCACATAACAGAACTTATCACCTTTGGGAGATGTTAAAAGAACTCCTGCCCCTGACCCTTCCAGCTGCTTGGATCCATCAAAGTGTATAGTCCAGTATGTGTTATCCGGCTTTTCTTTGGGCGCTTGACACTCTGTCCAATCGTTTATGAAATCCACAAGGGCTTGAGACTTGACAGCCGTACGGGGTACGTATTTCAGATTGAGAGGTCCCAGCATCTCTGTTTTGTATTATGTCCCCTAACGGAGCAAAGCTGACCACAGTGATTTGGTGCCCTAAGAAGTAGTGTTTTAACTTGCGATTGGCCATGAATACCCCATACACTAGCTTCTGCCAATATGGATATCTCTGCTTAGACTCTGTCAGGACCTCACTGATATAATAAACCGGCCTCTGAACCGGATATCCCTTCCCTGCTTCCTTGCGCTCGACCACAATTGCAGTGCTGACAGCCCGGTTGTTAGCCGCCACGTACAAGAGCAAAGGTTCCTTTTCAGCTGGAGCAGCTAATACCAGCGGCTTAGTGAGCTGCTTCTTGAGCGCCTCAAATGCTTCACCCGTTGTTGTATTCCAGACAAAATTGTCTGTCTTTTTCATCATCTGATATAGGGGGATAGCTTTCTCACCAAGGCGGCTTATGAACTGGCTCAACGCGGCAATCCGCCCTGCTAGGCATTGGACATCGTTAATACAAGTTGGCTCTGTCAGAGAGGTGATAGCTTTGATCTTATCTGGGTTAGCCTCAATGCCATGCTCAGAAACCATAAATCCCAAGAGCTTGCCAGCCGGAACACCAAAGACACACTTTGCCGGGTTAAGCATCATCTTATAGATCTGGAGATTGTCAAAGGTTTCCCTTAAGTCGTCCAAAAGGGTCTCCTTCTTCCTTGATTTGATCACAATATCATCCACATAAGCATGAACGTTGTGCCCGATCTGACTGTGAAGGCAATTCTGCACACATCGCTGATAAGTTGCCTGGGCACTCTTGAGCCCAAAAGGCATAGACACATAATAGAAGCCTCCAAAAGGCATAATGAAAGCGATCTTCTCTTGGTCCTTAACTGCCATCTTGATTTGATGATATCCTAAATAAGCATCCAGGAAGCATAGGATTTCACAACCAGCCGTAGCATCAATGATCTGATCAATACGAGGGAGAGCAAAAGGATCAGTCGGACAAGCTTTGTTAAGGTCCATATAGTCCACGTGTTGGAAATATGCCCTAGAGGCAATAATAAATTAGTTATTATCATATTTCCTTGTTCATGATAATCGTTTATTATCCATGCTATAATTGTATTGATCGGAGACTTAAATGCATGTGTGGATACATAGACAAAACCATGTCCCTAGTATGCCTCTAATAGACTAGCTCGTTGATCAAAGGATGGTTAAGGTTTCCTAGCCATGGACATGAGATGTCATTTGATAACGGGATCACATCATTGGGAGAATGATGTGATGGACAAGACCCAAATTACAAACGTAGCATATGATCGTGTCAGTTTATTGCTGTTGTTTTCCGCATGTCAAGTATATGTTCCTATGACCATGAGATCATGCAAATCACTGACACCGGAGGGATACTTTGTGTGTATCAAACGTCGCAACGTAACTGGGTGACTATAAAGGTGCACTACAGGTATCTCCGAAGGTGTCTGTTGAGTTGGCATGGATCAAGACTAGGATTTGTTACTCCGTGTGACGGAGAGGTATCTCAGGGCCCACTCGGTAATGCAACATCACAACAAGCCTTGCGAGCAATGTGACTAATATGTTAGGCATGGGATCTTGCATTACGGAAAGAGTAAAGAGACTTGCCGGTAACGAGGTTGAACTAGGTATGGAGATACCAACGATCGAATCTCGGGCAAGTAACATACCGAAGAACAAAGGGAACGTTATACGAGATTGATTGAATCCTTGACATAGAGGTTCGACCGATGAAGATCTTCGTAGAATATGTAGGAACCAATGTGGACGTCCAGGTCCCGCCATTGGTTATTGGCCGTAGAGGTGTCTCGGTCATGTCTACATAGTTCTCGAACCCGCAGGGTCTGCACACTTAAGGTTCGGTGACGTTTCGGTAGTGTAGAGTTATGTATGGTGGTGAACAAAGGTTGTTTGGAGTCCCGGATGAGATCCCGGACGTCACGAGGAGCTCCCGAATGGTCCGGAGGTAAAGATTCATATATAGGAAGTCCCAGTTTGGTCGCCGGAAATGTTCTGGGCTCATCGGTAGTGTACCGGGAGTGCCGGTAGTGTACCGGGAGGGGTATTTCGACCTAAGAGGCTTTATGGGCTGTAGGAGGATGAATACCATCCCTTAGTGGGCTGGTGTAAGTCCTACACAAATCCCATGAGGCTGGGAAGAAAATACCAAAAGGAAAAAGGTGGAAAAAGGCAAAAAAAAGGGCCAAATAAGGAAGGAGTCCTATCCTACTAGGAGTGGAGGAGGAGGACTCCTCCCTCCTTGGTTTGGCCGACCCAAGGGCTGAATTTTTGGCAGCCAAGCCTCCTACTCCTCTCCTCCTATATATACTAGAGGATTTAGGGTTTTGGCACAAGATTTTCAGCCACGTGCCACCCGTTCCTCTAGTGCATAGCTTCTCCTCTAGATCGGTTTTCTGCAGTGCTTAGGCGAAGCCTTGTCGGAATAGCTCCACCACCATCGCCGGAGCGCCGTCACGCTGCTGGAGAACTCTTCCTACTCTCCGCCTCCTCTTGCTGGATCAAGACGGTGGAGATCGTCATCAATCTGCACGTGTGCTGAACGCGAAGGTGCCGTCCGTTCGGTACTAGATCGGAAGGATCGTGATCAAGGCCACGGGACGTTCGTGATCGAATCGCGGGACGGATCGTGACAAGATCGCGGGACGGTTCGTGATTGGTTCGCGGGACAGTTCGTGATTAGATCGCGGGACGCTCGGCGATTTGGATCGCGAAGAAGTTCGACTACAACCGCGTTTCTTAACGCTTCCCGCTTAGCGATCTACAAGGGTACGTAGATCCACTCTCCCTCTCGTAGATGCTCATTACCATGGATAGGTTTGCGTGTGCGTAGGAAAATTTTTGTTTCCCATGCGACGTTCCCCAAAACCACGCACATATGCCACATGCCGTTCTTCTTGAGCACCAACACTAGGTTAGCAAGCCACTCCGGGTGAAAGACCTCGACAATGAAACCCGCCACTAAGAGCCAGGCAACCTCTTCTCCAATGGCCTTGCATCTCTCCTCATTGAACTGCCATAGAAACTGCTTGACTGGTTTAAACTTAGGATTCACATTAAGATTGTGCTCAGCAAACTCTCTCGGTACACCCGGCATGTTAGAAGGTTTCCATGCAAAGATGTCCCGATTCCCACGGATGAATTCGATGAGCGTGCTTTCCTATTTGGGATCCATGTTAGCCCCAATGATGAACTGTTTGGATGAGTTGCCCGGAGTAAAATCTATTGCCTTGGTATCATCCGCCCAAAATTTGAGGGGCGGCTCAACCTCTGTTGTGGACTTTTTCAGCGGGGTCATATCCTCCGGATCAACATTCTCCTTATAAAACTTAAGCTCCGCCTGAGCACAACTGGATTCTGCATAAGCTGTGTCTCCTTCCTCGCACTCAATAGTTGTATTCCGATCACCATGAACGGTAATCGTACCTTTTAACTCGGGCATCTTGAGCTATAAGTAGATGTAACTGGGCCTATCCATGAACTTAGTGTAAGTCGGACGCCCCAACAACGCATGATAAGGGCTCTTGCTTGACCACTTCAAACCACAAGGACTCCACCCTGTAGTTGTATTCGTCACCAAAGGCGACTTCCAAAGAAATCCTGCCCGCCGGATAAGCTGACTTACCCGGCACCACACCATGAAAATGGTTGATGAGGGCTTAAGTTCTTTATCAAGCAGCTTCATCCGCTGGAAGGTATCATAATATAGGATGTTGATGCTACTGCCACCATCCATAAGTACCTTATTCACCATATATCCTCCCACTTGGGGGGCAACTACCAAGGCCAGCCGCCCCGGGTCATCAACACGCGGCGGGTGATCCTCCCGACTCCATGTTATGTCATAATCAGACCACTTCAAGTACTATGGCAGAGCCGGCGCAACTGCATTAACCGCTCGCTTACGCAATTTCTGGTCCCGCTTGTTAAGGCTGGTTGTGAAAACATGATACTGGCCCGAACTGGGCTGCTTTGGATTACTCTGATACCCAGACTGGTTATGCTACTGTTGATTGTTGTTACCAGAGTTCTGAGGATGTCCTCCTTGATTGCCCTGACCATGATGACCGAATCCAAAGCCGCCGAATCCAAATCCGTCTCCTGACTCGCCTGATCCTGAACCGCCGGGCAGGCCACCGCCATGGTTGTTGTGTTGGTGCATGTTGTAATTCTTGAACTTCTGCATGATATGGCAATCACCCCATGTGTGCGCTGACCGCTTATCGGGCCGGTTGTGTTCCGGACAGGGCCTTTCGAGTGCTTCCTCCAAATTGAAAGGAGTCTTGTTTCTATTAAAAGGCGGCTTGAACTTCCCATTGCTTTTAGGAGGATTCTGGCCAGTGCTTGCATTGGCCACCAGTTCTGACCCGTCGTCCGGGTTTTTCTGCTTACTCTGGTTACCATTGTTCTGCACCCTTGCCCGGGTTATTCCTCTTACCTTGGCCAACCTTCTCCTCATCAGAGCCTGGATCCTTCATGTTATCAGAGTCAGCATATTTGGTGAGAGCCGCCATGAGCTCTCCAATGTCCTGACACGTACGCTTGAGCCGGCCGAGCTTCTGCTTCAGATGGACAAAGTGACAGTTCTTTTCTAGGATCAGCACCGCTTGAGCCACCGTGATCTGTTCAGATTAGTGGATGATGGTCGATACCCGTCTGACCCAATGATGAGCCGACTCATTTTCCTGCTGGACACAATGATCAAGATCCACAATAGTCATAGGCTGCTTGCAAGTCCCTAAGTTTTTGATGAACCTTGCCCTCAGCTCAGCCCATGAATTGATGGTATTGGGTGGCAAACCCTTTAACCACGTGCGAGCCGGACCTTCAAGAATCATGATGAATTACTTTGCACACACCACCTCATTGACGTCCAACATCTCCGTGGAAAGCTCATAACTTTCGATCCAAGCCTCCGAAGGTAGGTCAGCAGTGTAATTCGGGACCTTGCGAGGTCCTTTGAAATCCTTTGGCAACCACTCACTCCATAGAGTCGGCGCTAAGCATGGTACTCCCACGGCCCTGGTGGTCACTCCCACTCCTACTGATACAGAGGGTGCAGGCTCTTGGTGAGCCGTCGTGGCCAAAGTTGCCGCCTGTTGCTGGCTTCTCACCTGGTTCATGAGCGCTTGTGCATCTAGAGCCGGCTGATCACCCGCTAGAGGCCCTCTGTGTCGATCGCTACTGGAGACCGTCGGCGATTCATACCGTCGGCTAAAGCTACGGCTGGGGAGGGGAGTTGAATGAACACGGCTCCGGCTGTAAGCATATTTCTCTTGCTGGGCCATCGCCATCTAAAGGTATCCAATGGCATTCCGTACCTCTTCCGCAAAAGGCGCTTCATCCGGAATAGGGATTGTTTCAAGCTGGGTGGTCGCGACCACCATGTTCTCAGCCGGGTTAGAGTAATGACCTGCCGGCATTGGAAAGACCACTGGAGAGGCCTGGTTTCGTCGAGCCGGGTTATGCTACGGTTGAACCGCCGGCCGGCTTCCAGGTGCATCCGCTGCCCGCCTCGTACCTGGTGTATTGAAGATATTCCTAGCCTCATAATGCTCGGGCAAGCGGGATTGATGTATCATCCGATGCACCGCAGCCGCCGATTGATGTTCCAGCCCAAGGCCGAAAGCATCCGTTTTAATACGTTCTGCCTCTTCCTCCATCTGGACTTTTAGCTTAGCTATCCTCTGTTGCTCCTCCGCCATCCGGTCCTTGAGTCTCACAATCTCCAAGTTCCGAGTGGCTTGATTGTCTGGTGTAACTTCAGTGGCCATCAGTGCCGCGAGCTCATTTATCAGATCCAGAAGAACTTGAGCCGACGGCGGCGGGTCAGCCCCCGAGGTTGCTGCTCCAGCGGCTGTGCTACTCACACCTGGGGCTGACCCCGCCATGAACACGGCTGCATGAACCGGTGGCCCAAGATCGTCCAGCTCAGAATGATCCGACTCAGGGTAAAGCTCGTCGTAGCCCCTGAGCCCACCGTTGTGAAGCTGGTAGATCGACTTCGTCTCTCCGCTCGAAGATCCGTCTTCTGAATAGACAAGAGTTTCTTGTGATGCAGAAGCTTCCAGATCCATACCTTGAGTGAAGCCCATGAAGACATGATTCCGGCCCGGGTTAACACGGGCGGGCTGCCCATCAAGGGCGGGTTGCGTGCGCCAAGCCGGCTTGACGATGTCGGTGCAGACGTCTGGCCCGGGCGTAGATCTGTCGATCCTATCGATGAAGACGTGGATCTCGCTGAAAGGAACCCGAAATTCGTATTCCATAGAGCCGGAATCGAGCCCCCGGCCGGCATCGTTGATGTAGAGTCGGCCACGGCGACTCTTGCTCATCCTTCCGACCACGTATCCCTCAAGCCCTGGGAGAGAGCCTTTGAGAACTCAACACCACCGAGCGCAGGCCCCATGGTGGGCGCCAACTGTCGTGGTTTTATCACGGCAGATGTCTGGGTGAACGGAAATGGGTTCGAGGCCATTGCTAAAGTGATGGACTCAAAGGGGTTGGTTGGGACGAAGGACACGAGTTTACCCAAGTTCGGCCCCTCAAGTCGAGGTAACAGCCTACATCCTGCTTGTGCTTGTATTGCTTGATGTATCCATTACAGGGGAGCTACTGCTTGTCCTAGTTCTTGATAGCCTGATCTCTAAGTCGCCTCGGGTCTCGCCTTTATATAGGAGGCCAAGACCGCGGGTCATACAAGTCGTGACCGACTCTCAATACCTATACGAGTCTATCTCTACCTCCTCTTGCCTTCTTGGTCAAGTTGTCTCCGGGCAACTTACACGCCCGGGTCTTCTCCGTCTGGGCCAAAGGCCGGCCCATCTTGTCAAGCCACCAAGCATCTTGGGCTTAAGTCTTCACGGCCCACTCTTGGGCTGGTGTACGAGCCGCCTGGTGTGACCCGGAGCCTTCAAGGCGGGTCTCATCGTGGGGTTATATCCCCAACATTCCATGTTGCTTCTGCTCCGGCGTGGTTGTCCTTCTAGATCTTGAAGTGCCTGAAGATGTGTCTTCGAGTGCATCGTTGACTTCGTCTAAGGGTGAACGGGGTTCTTGTAATATGCTAAGCTTGCCTAATTGTTAAGGGTTTGGTGGACGAGGCTCTAGCAAGGGCGTGGCTTGCGTGTGTATCCCAAAGTCAGAATACCTGGCCAAGTAGTGTGTTTGTATGATGGTCCTGGGGTTTCTCATGTTGGTTAGTGACATCTAGATGTCTCACATTAAAATAGAAGGGTCGAGCCTTGGTGTAGCTTCTCGTTGACGGGGAAGTCCTTATCTTCCATAAAGCAGGAGGTCTTGAGTCGTAGGTGGTCCCCATCCTTGAGAGCATTGAGGTGCGTCATCGTGGGCTTCTCGTCGAGATCTTCTACTTGAGTAAGTTGCCCAGGTAGATTTTTCATTCTTCTTTGGTCATTTGTCTTCATCGTCATGGATGCAAGTTTCTGTAGGGTCTTTGAGTGTTTGGTCTACTCGTCTCTCCGTGTCAAGGTCTGCGCTGAGTCTTGTCCCTAAGACTGAGCTTAGAGACTTGGTGTCAAAACGGGTTCTACTATCTGGCAAGGTTCCAGTGGAGTTCTAGATAAGCTAACTATTCAGAGTATAGATCAGCCATCTAATCCCCAAGGTCGGATGCTTGGTAAGTGGGGTGAACTACCTTTGATAGGTGGCTTACCATGATCGAGTCAGGTTCACGTCCTTGATTGAACCAAAAAGGGGCTAGCAATGAGGTCATGACAGTCGTTCCACTCCATTCCAGGCATATGAAGGGAGTAGGGACATCATGCTCAACATACACCATCAAGGTGGTGGAGTGAGGGTGCCGTCAACTTCTCAATTCCATCCTAGTCAGGAACTTATAGATGACCATTTAAAGCGAGGGGATCTTTAATCCTCTTGATGTCCAAGGTGCTTCTGGATATAGTCTAGTTGAGGTAGCCAGCACGGGAGTGGTGGTTGACTTCTTCTTCATCATTGTCGCGGCTCCGCAATCGTAGTGGTTCTTCATCTTGCTTGGGCAAGAAAGTCTTCTTCTGTAGGGAGGGTGCTTCAAGGAGTCCAACTTTTTCAAGGCAAAATCTTATGCTCGAGAGGCATGGCAATTGGTGTTCCTGGGGCTGGTCCAAACAGGACTAAGGTGTTCCTCCTCTCATTGGGTAAATAAGTATGTCATCCCGGAGGACAACAACCTATTTCCCAAAGTACCACATAAACACATTGCTCATGGGGTATGTTAGACGAGCGGGCATTCGTCCCGGATGGTCACTAGTGTCAAGGGTTTGTGGTCCAACCTAATAGAGGTCTTCGTGGCCACCTTCCTTACGGAAAGGGTGGGTGATGGTCACGATGGAGTATTGACCATGGTCTTTTGACTTAGAGCCAGAGCCTATGGTCTTATCCGACCATGGCATGGTTTGGTAAAGTTTTGGGGTTTCAAGGAGCTTAGGATGTGAGTGAACATCCACCATCTTATCCTCGAGCACAGTTCTTAGATGCCAATAGTACAGCCTATTACTCCAAACAAAATTACTCTATATCCTCGAAGGTATCATCTCATATAAGTCAACTCCAATATTACACACACTACTCATTTCTCCAAGGCTTTGGGAGAAGGACTATGCTGAAAATCTCATATGCATACTATAGCTAACTCACATATATCCCTATATAAAAATCCTCGGGATAATTTACAAGCTGCTAAGCTTGATCATGACACTACAAATTGAAGTGTCCTTCTGACCTATCCAAGGTCTAAGGTATTGCATTACTATGCTAAGGAAACATGTAATAAACCACTTCAAGTCTTGTTTCCTTCCTACGAATCTAATTTAATCAATCCACGAATATCATCCACTATTACCTGATCCATTACTACTACAAATCCAGCATCGATGGTGTCCAACATAACCTCCTCGAGTTCATATAATCCACATATCATTGCAAGGACTATTATCACAATATATCCATCAACTTCCAATCTCATGGCCAACTAAACTCCAAGATTGAGCTTATATAGATCCTTAAATTATCCCTAACATCATCTGATCCCTTCAACTATCATCCACTGAGAAACATGGTATCATTATCAAGACCATTGGACTAAATCCAAATTACTCTGAACCATCTAGTTTAATTGATACCGAGCACCTATTAGAATCACCTATTTAAATCCAAGATTTACATCTAGTAAGAATTCCCTACTAGTTACTCCAGTCACTATATTATCACCATCAATCCACTATCAATCATTACTTCCCAAAGTCAAGTCATTAATCCACCAAGAATTTCAACTTGTGATCATATTTGTCCTACTAAATCCAAGTTATTCAAGGGAGAAGTAAGTTATGCTACGCTATCAACTTGCTCCATCAATCTCCCGATCATCCTAGAAATCTCGCAATCCACCAAGGGGTCTCGACCACTTCCTCAAGACATGTACTCTAGCATCGTCAAATGATTAGCCTACTAATCTTTTATCCTCAAGATGATCTATTCTATGGCATCATTAGCTCAAGTGCTAGTCTGAAGGATGAAATGTGTTTGTTCACTGGGATCACTAGTCCCATAATGAACCTAGTGCTAAGCAGGGGTTATTGATGCTCAAAAAGTGCTCTGGCAAATCCATGTATTAAACGCGTGATGAGAAGCTTGTGGTAGGGGAGCTCATGAGTTATAGGCTGGTTTGGGCAGGGGTTTCTAGTCTTGAGGGAGAAGCATAACTCTACGGGGTTGCGTCTAGTTGAGTATGTTATAGTCATAGTCTTCACCGCTAGCTGTCCGTCGAGGTGGATCCTTGGTGCATCTTGTCTTGTCGTTCTTCAATTGACGAGGTTGGGGAGAGAAAGTAGCATCAAGAGGAGTGCCTAAGGGGGTGGTATAGTGGAAGTGCAATCAATCAAGTGCCGAAAAGGCCAAACACATACATCAAGGTAAGGTAGGTGATAAAGTCGCGCACTTGTTGCCTAGGGCAAAAGTGTGACTTACACCCAAGCACAAACAGGAAAAACAAGCAACACACATCATGGTTCCATTCGAACCATCATACAGACTAGACTTCGCATAGGGGACACATGACCTATCCTACCCTAAGGGTTCTCGGACTTAGTAGTCGTGCTTGCTTCTTGTATTGGAGAGGAGTCCGCTTAGTCTTCTGGATCTTCTTCATGTGTTGCTATGTCTCCGGTTGTTGTTCGTCGAAATGATATGGGTTGTGCGTGAAAAGTCCGTGACAACTTCACGTCTGGTGAGTTGATGACAAAGGTGGTTCCTCATGGCTGTCGTTGACAAGGTCTTCTGGTATCCTCGTGATCGTGACAATGCCTTCTTGTCTTCTGAGAAATCGAGCATTCTAGGTAGACAACCTTTTATGCATTGTCGCTAACCAGGCATGGTAGAGTTGTATCCTGCCGGTCACGTTGACGATATCCTCGGCACCAAGAGCGGGGGATGATAAGAACCGTTTTCCTGCACACTATAGTGAGGCGGACCAAATGGCGAGGTTCAAATCCACCGATGGTTACCGATATAACAACAAAAAGGTCAGGGTTGCTCTATTAGAGATGCATATCATGACATTGCATGTCTTGTGCCCTGGTCATCGAAGGCCAGGGTGGCATCATCCTGGGGGTGTATCAAGGGTGTCACTATCATCTAAGTCTTGACATTCTCATCCTTCACTAAGGTATCTTCTATTGGTAGCTCCTTGTCTAGTGTCGCCAATTTGGGTCCAAGATATGTCAGCAATCGTCTGGCAAGGTGGCTTCCTTCTAGGTTACCCACAAGGATTTCAAGGAATCCAGTGGTTAGGGACATAAGGATACTAATGCCCATTGCAAAGTTTTGAAAAAATCAGACGAGCAGAGTCAAATAGAATAGGGGTGGAAGTGCTAAGGCAAAAACCTTTGCTTCTTTTGAAATTTAGGAGAGGTGAGAAATATAGAAGCTTTTCAAGTGATTTTGAAGGGTTTGGAAAAATAGTTTTGTCCTAACTAACGTCCATGCTAACTAAGGGATTCCTATAGTCAGGATGGCCTGATACCAACTCTATGGGGACCCCGACTTATAAGTCGTGATCACCGAATGTACGTGCACAGTGATCCCAGCGATCAATGCTCACTTAACACACAGAAACTAAATAACAAGAGTCTTACATCCATTACATACCGTTTTACTCAAATATGGCCTTTAGGGCCCAGTCTTCATATACTTGCAGCGGAAATCTTCAACGATAGCGTCAACCCATGCCATCTGCCTTAACCCTACAGGCATTCTGACTAGGAAGCGTCCTAGCTCACATGTCCTTCACCAAGGTAATCTTCATCATAACATGATCTTTCATGCCTAGCCAATAAAATAACCAATGGCAGGCCAATGAGTACTTTGAATGTACTCGCAAGCAACCCATGTTTGGAACAATGCAATAGCAATGCATGAAATAGCACTAAGTAGGTATTTTGCAGAAAGCCAATTTTGAATGCAATGTCAAGACCAAGCAACTACGTGTAAGCATGCATCAACAGTTGGCAGATATCCATATGAACATGTTACAGATATCATCATAAGTAGGGGTTAAACATCTCATGTTCATTCATCACATCAAGTCTTCGGACTCGTATCAAGTATCACCCTTCTATCATCCGCACACACACACCAAGTTTGTGAAAACATCTGGACGTGGCTTAAGCAGCACCACCCAACTGTCCTTGACCATGGACACGACTATTCTAATAGTTTGACACTCTGTAGAGGTTGCGCGCTTTACCCACAAGACTCGGGGAACTTCCGTGTCATCCACGACTCGTGGTATATTACATACCCGAGTTAAGCACCCGAACAATGCCTTTCCCATGGTGATACTAAATAAAGAGTCCGCTCGTTGGTTCCATCCCTCATGATATACATCATGCGTATCATCCATGAGGGCACGCAACGGTGTGTCCGGTGCCTGTAAAAACAGCACATGGCCTTCCACTTCCGGAACGACCCCGTCTCGAGAGTGACCACTTCACCCTCGCCACTAGTAATGCGAGCTCCCTGCTAGCACCAACCATAGTAATCAACAAAGCCCCGTCCCATAAGGCGTATCGTGGTCGCACATGTAAGGTTGGGACGGTCGACAAATCTTAAACCCTCCGTTTTCGAAAACACACACACTCACTTCCTCTGGTACACCACTTCTTTCTCAAGTGGTCACCCAACTCATCATCATCTCCCTCGGGCATTAGTGGCACCCGACGGGGTTTTCAAAAAGTCTTTTAAATCATCACTTTATTTCCATCTCCATGCATATTCTTTATCCCACTTGCGTAGCATCTACTAGCATCCTATCTACTCCCACCCGCACAACCCTCATAAGGATGGTAGGGTCATGCATGATGCAAGTACTAATGGTAAAAGTAACAGAGGCATCCCACCGAAGTGGTCACCACATCAACATGATCAACATCATGGAAATAAGTGATATATGACATGCAAGTAAAAGGGTTCTTAGTCATGGTCAAAGGGCTTGTGTGGCTTCGCAAAGTCTTTGAGGTCTTCACACTCTTCTCATCCATCTCCGGGCACTCCATTTATCCCGTCAACTATCGTCGGTAAACAACAACAATAAGCAACACAACAAGCAGAGAATAAAAGTTCTTCTATAAATAGGAATTTTATTTTTCTTGGACATCTTTGGTCATAAGAAAAATAACCAAGGAGGTTTTTGTGGATGTGGGTAAAGCTTTTTTTCAATGGTGGAAATAGAGGGATTATTGATCCTATAGGAAGTCTGCAGAAAATATTTGGCAAAAAATGAGTGAATGCACCTATTAAATAGGGCATGATTTTAGAAACATGCAAGAAGTGGTTTCAATGGATTTGGAGTTAGTATGAATATACTAGGGATTTAGCAAGTGGTCCCTATATGAGGAATTATCTCAATTATGTAGATTGCAGAGGGATAGCAAGGATAAATGTTCACCATTTAGAGCATGAATTTAGTCACACGTAGGAATTTGAATCACTCCATTCGGAGCTATGGTTAATGCCCTAGAGATTTTTCAAGGTGGCCTCTTGTAGTTCAAATTTGAACTTAAATTTGAACCTTACAGAAAAGTGGGGTGGAAAATTTTGGAAGTGCCACCATTAAATAGGTGGTATTTTTAGGAGGATGTAGAAATTTGATTCAAAAAGTTTGGAGCAAAAATGAATTTCCTATGAATATTCTTATCCCTCTGGAAAAAGAAAAAGAGAAATATATTTTACCTAAACGGGCCAGGCACAGCCCACTAGCGCGGAACAGTGACTGGGCCGGCCCAGGTGCCAAGCCGCACGCCTGAGTAGGGCCACGTCGAAAGCGCATCGAGGGAAATATGTTTTTGCCTAGGCAAAGGCATGTCCACCGGAGCCTGTCTCCACTTAAATGGCGGGTCTACCTCGTTAGCTGCTTACAAGCGGGCCCCGCTAGTCAGGATCGTCCCTCACCTCCTTCCTGAACAGGGGAGGGTAGGGGAGGCGAGGCTGAGGGGGCGCCGGTGCCATTCCGGCAGCTCGGGCTGCCTCCGGCAAGGCTCCGGTCACCAGCGGGCTCGGGGCGAGGTGCCGCACACGCTCGGGGTCTTCAACTTTGCCGGGAAGCGTCAGGGGGAGCGTTGCGTCAGCCGTAGTGGAGACCGATGGCGATCGATGATGAACTCGATGTTTTGGGCATGGATGGGAGGAGCAGACGTGTGGGAAAGATCCCTCGTGGCATGGGCATTCTGTTGGTCCTGCTAAGGGGAGAGGAGGAGCTGGGGAGAGCTCGAGTTCGAGCAAAAGCCGTCGGCAAGGCTCCGGCCATTATCGTCGATGTAGAGGAGGAGAGGGAGATTGGGGAGTGCCAGGAGGCTGGAGAGAGTGAGAGGGATCCAAGGGAGCATAGAGGGGCTCAGGAGCGGCTTCTTATAGGAAGGGCCATGGTGTACCACGAGGTCACGCGCCGACCCAGTCTTTGCCGCTGCTGGAGGGCTTGGGGGGCACGAGAGCATGTCTGGGGCGTCCATGGAACCTGTCCACGACATAGAGGAGTGAGAGAGAGACGGGCATGCTCGAAGGCCTCGCGCGTGCGAAGTCGCACATTGGCCGACTCGGGCGGCCGCTGCGCGTGCGAGATGGGGAGACAGGAGGGAGGAGCGGGAGGGGGCGACAGGGCGCCGTGTTTTGGACGTCGAGGCCGACCAGCTGGCAAGAGGGAGGGGCTCGAGGTGGTCGGGGGCTGCGATTGGGCGGTGGCTACAGTGCGTGTGTGCACTGTAGCACACTCTAGAGCGCGAGCTTTGCATGCCAAGGCATGCATTGGGTACTTTGAGCACGGTCAAGCTTGTCCACAAGCTAGAGGGGGGTAAAAAAGGGGAGAGAGCATAGGATACTCTTTAGATGCCTTAGGTGAGAAAGGAAATGGAAAGAGGGGGAAACCTGCTATCCAGGGGGTAAATGGAGAGTTTTACCATGCCAATAATTGGGTTGTGGACATGCCAAGCTTACTGGAGGTAAAATACATCACCTCGGAGTTGTGGTAAAATTTTAGTCCCAAGGAGGGCAAGGGAAGGGGTGAAAACATCAGCTTTGGTTTTCTACCAGAAGGTGCTTGATGGAGTTTTGGGCCACCTAAGTTGTTGTGATTGACATGAGAGTTAACAGGATTGAGAAGTAGGTATAAATGAGCTTGATCACAAGTTTTGACCACATTTAGATAAAGTGGCCAATGTAAAAGTTTCAAACCCAAGAAATGGGCAGAAATGGAATTGCTTAGATCTAGCTAAGAAAAACTATCCTCGCTAATGCATCACTTGATGTGGTTTTATATTTCAGGGACTATAACATGCACAAAAAGTTTGGGGCCCAATGGGGAAACTTGGCAATGTAATATTACCAAATTCTTGGAATCAACAGAAATGGGTTTGAGGGGATTTGGACAAGTGTATCTGCTCCCCTTGATGCACCACATGGTGTAACATCATTATTTGGGGATTAGAACATGTCCAAAAAAATTGAGATCAAAAGGAGAAACTTCACAAGGTAAAGTTGCTCAAATTTGGTTCTAGACAGGAGGGGTTTCGGAATAATTTTGTGAAGCAAAACCATTGGGATTGATATGAAACTTGGCTAGATCATCACATAGGACATATGTGACCTGCTAGAATTTTCTAGGATTTAATTGAGAATATTTCTTATAGAAATATTTCAAATGCTTGAAATAGGCAGAGATGGTTTTTAAGGGTTTTGTCCAATACTTTGAACATCACCATGTGTTGAAACTCTTATATATGGACAATATATGTCCATTGAGTTTTCCTAAATTTTCTCAAATATTTTTAAAACATTTAAATAATGTTTCCCTATAAAAGACCATTTCTGGCCTTAAGAAAAAGCCTTTAAATAAAATAGTAAAATAATCTTTAAAAAATAATATTTAGTGTTTTTGGGAAGTCATATATATAGTGGGTTTCAAATAAAGCATTTGGGTAAAGAGGATCCACCCAATTTGGGGACTTGGAGTGCAAATCTCAAATGAGGGGGGTTTGAAAACCTAATTTAAATAAATGCTTTTTGCCAAAGTAATACTTTGTAAAAATATTTTTAAGTCCTATTCGCATGGCATGATCATTGGACAAGATTTGGGATCAAGGAAAAAGGGTTCTTGAGGGTAGGAGGATGTTTTATGAATTATAGAGCACTTGCAAGCAATCAAACAAGCAAGCAAATAACACACAAGTCAAGCATTCAAATGCACTCAAAAGTTTTAATTGGCCCTAATTTTTGAGTCATGTTAACTTAGTCATGAGGCAAAACTCAGGGTGTGACACAAGCTCAAGATGCCCGGGCCCAAGGGGGTCATCACTGTTAACAGCAACACAGAGTGCTCTTTACAAACCGAGGAACATGTGCTGGCCCTGGCAGCCGAATTTAACTACAAAGATGATTGACAAGCTCTGGCATCTGCTGTAAAGGCACGCAAGACTGGGAAGCAAGCTTGGCTTCAGTCCGAACTCTCGGAGCCTTCCTCTCCCCTTAAATAGGGACTCGCCCCCCATCGCACACCCCTAGGACAAGCAAAGTACGTGCCAAAGAGGCACAACTTTGCACTTAAAATTCTATGGGTAGCGGTGGGGAAACAAAGGTGGATGTACGGCTGGACCGAACCACTACCATTAACGTGTCTTCGGACACAACACGGGGACCATTAAAAGGCCTGCCAATGGCGTAAAGCTCATCCACAATTTGGTGACTTCTCAAGACCTTGTTTGCAAGATCCGTTTGCCGAACAGCACCACCCATCGAGGTATGCCAAAGAGTAGGAGTAAACTAGCAACAGGGCACATCGAGGACGTAAGGCCACCAATCGAAGCCCCCTGGTACAACCACTCTTGTGTAATTTCTTTCCTTCACATACCTATAAGAAGTTGCTTCGGCACTCCGAGTAATAAGAGTTGTTGAGACAAAATATAGCATCATTTTACATGTTTGTCTTGTTGTCCTTTTTGGCACTCATTTTCCTCTTCTCCATCTTCTCGTGAAACAGTTTGGTATGTTACGACACAACTGGGTAATACACCAAGGGCTCGAGGTTATAAACAAATCGCCTTACGTACAGCTTATTATGTGTTCGGCGTCTTGGAATTCACTTTATATGCATTGGTTTCGAACTATGTCTTGGGTCAACAGTTGACTTGCCTGGCTCCTGTGCTTGCCCCTTTATGTTCCGCTCGTTCGGCTAAAAGGGCAAAGGGAGAACCCCTATGATTGTGTTTCCTGATAGTCTGGTCAAGCACCTCAGGGGAGAAAGCCGAAAACTGACTGTCATAGTATGCGAGAACCGGTGTGTGAATCTGAGCTTAAAGTGTTAAACTTAAATCCTCGTTAGATGATATTCCATGTTATGTGAGGGGTTTGCTCTCCATGCAAACCATGTGATGTTGGCCTTAGCCGCGGTTCATCCGAACATCACAACAGTCCGGGGGCTAGTCATCAGCCCCCCGCGGTCCTTTTCATGCCCCTACGGCTAAGTTAGAGAAATAAAGCACCATAGTCTGATTGCCTAGTCCGCCGCACTCACCGCCTTTGGGTTCCGATCACTGGGCTAAGGGACATAGTGCATTGGCAAAGACACCCCATGTAGTATCTACATGGGGGCTGAAGCCGACGACTCGCATCTTTCAGTTTCAAACGGCCACACAGGAGTTAGAAAGGAATGCAAAACATCAAATCTTTTGTTGAGGGCATCAACTTCATCCTCGGAGCGTTTTAGCTTCTGATTCAGCTCATCCAGCTCGGCGCCATTTACGGCCGCCGCCGACGATGAAGCCTGTAAAATACAAATCCTTGTTAGGATACACGGGATCAACACTTCTGAACTATCATCAGTCCGATCACATGTCCGGTCCTCTTAGGGGTTATTCGAATGTTCCGAACACACTTTTTTGTATGTAGTTCGGAAACGGATCCATGATTGACCCCTAGGTAAGTTTGAAAAACTTACCTAGGGCTCGGGGGCTGCCATGTATATAGTCATAAAAATAAATAAACATTTTTGTAGATAAGAGTGTCGCGTGACTTACTTGAAAGCCCGTCAGAAGACCCTTGAAGGCCTCCTTCAGTCCTTTGTCAACAGACTGAATGCTCTGCAATACCGCACCCATAAGGGTGTGGTGCTCTTCGGCGATGGAGGCCCTTGATAAAGCCTCCTCCATGACCGGCCACCCATTGGTCGGTGGCACCGGTGGTGATCGGACAACCCGATCACCAACCGAGGTTTGAACCGTTGTCTCCGGAGGCATGGTGCGCTCCGGGGATGCCCTTAGAGGGGACTGAGCGGCCGCTCGTCCAGCCTCCCCAGTATCCGGGTGGGGTACCTCCACTGGTCTTTGGTGACCGAGGTGTTAGCCCTGGCCATGATGTCGTCTCCCCCGCCGCTAGTGCCCGGCTCCAGAGCATGCTAGGATGACACCTCCGCGGTGTCCTTCACGGCGCCCGGAGTGGCGGGATGCGACGCATTCCCGCTCTCTGCTAGTTCAGTGGGTGGGGTCTCCCCGTCCGTACTTGATCGGTGGGAAGGACGCGTGGGGGATGCGAAGTCAATAAGTACCCGCGTGTTAATAAACTTTAAACTTGTTAATGACGAACAAGAGGATATTCGGATCCTAACCTTCGAGCGGGGGGCTTGACCCTGGGGTTCCTTTGTGGAACCGGCTCGAAGTCATTGGACTCAGTGTTTGAGTCCGAGCTATTGTCGGACAGGATCACCTGTGCGCGACGTGTTTTCTTCTGGGGAGGAGGGGGTACCTCCTCTGGGGCGCCCGATGACGCCACCCCCTTTCTTGCGAGGGGGAATTGCCTTCCCCCTTGACTTTGTCCTCCTCCTCTTCCTATTCCTCTTTCTCTTCCTCCTCATGCTCCTCTAGATTCGAGGAGGCATGAGTTTCCTCGGACACAATCTCTGACTGGTCCCTGATGCGAAGGCCACCCCGGCCTGGTTTCTTCTTCTTCTTCTCCTTCTTCGTGGGGGCCTCGTAAGGCTTCACCACGAGCATTTTCGCTAACAGCCCGGACCTGGCGTCTTTGAGCTGAGGTGCCAGACTGCTGATGTTAACGGCATTCTTTAGCCATGTCTGCAAAGGGATGATCAGAAAAAATGTTATGGATCCTCTCTGTGAAAAATAAAGCCGACCAAGCAAAATTACACCGTACCTTGGAGGCGGGCTTGGCGGCGTGTAGACCCCTGTCTTCCTCTTCGGATGGCCAACTCTTTTGTGACTTGAAGAGCGTCTTCCACAGCTTCTCCTACATAGTGCAGAAGAGGTTTCGGATTGTGGGTGCACCATCAAGATGATGAGCCCACAAGGGAGTATCTCGACGCTGGTAGGGGAGGATGCGTCTCCGGAGCATGACCTGGACCACATTGGCCAGCTTGATGTCCTTCTCAATCATGGAGCCGATGCGCTTCTGCAGGTCGCTCACCTCCTTGCTTGGTCCCCAGCTAAGGCCCTTTTTGAGCCATGAAGCTAATATGGTGGGGGGACCGGATCGGAATTCGGTAGGGGGAATCTGACCTTCTTCCTGTGGCTCGGTGATGTAGAACCACTCCCTCTGCCACACCTTGATGTTGTCGATGAAGGTACTTGATGGCCATGCGACGCAGGTGACCTTGCCGATGACAGCCCCGCTGCAGTCTGCGTGCTTGCCTTCGACGCACTTTGGCTTGACGTTGAATACTTTGAGACAAAGCCGGAAGTGCGGCTCGACCCGCAGAAAAGCCTCACAGACGAGGATGAATGCCGATATATGCATGAAAGAGTTTGGCAGGAGGTCGCGGAAGTCGAGGCCGTAGAAAAACATCAGCCCCTGACAAAGGGGTGGAGCGGGAAGCTCAACCCTTGGATGAAGTGGGGGAGAAAGACCACCCTTTCGCCCGGCCTGGGAGTGGGGATCACTTGGCCCTCCTCCGGTGCATGGTGAGGGATGTCGGCGAAGAGGTAGCCAGCCTTCTTGAGGTCTAGGATATCCCGGTTGGTGACCGTGGAAACTTCCCACTGGCCATTGGAGCCGGAGCCTGCCATTGGTGAGCTCTATGGTGGGGCGGAAAACCTAGATCTATGAGCTTTGGGGCTTTTTCCCCTTTTATGGGACTTATTGTTTGGACCCCCTCCATTGCGTTGTGAATTCCTCCGCTTCCCAAAATGTGCATGTCGTTTCACGCGCATGATTAAACATATCCCATGTAAAACGGGGCACGATGTGCGCATTTATAGATCGTGTTGATTAAAACGGCCTCGAATCGCGAATCGAGTTTTTGCAATTGGCCTAGCAGTCATGATGGGCCGTGTCCTTTCGTCGGAAAGGTCGCTAGGGAACATTATTTTACCCCTTGACGTTTGGCCTTCAGGGCCGACCTATTCATAGTGTTCGGACGCGCCACTATTCGGAAAGCTACTTGTCATCGAAGGCCAAACTGAATTCACCGGGAAGAACTCACCTCGCAAGCCGAAGACTCTGATCGAGCGAAGCAATTGAAGCAAAATACCCTTGGCATTGGAGGCAGGTTCCGGGGCTACTGAGGGAGTCCTGGATTAAGGGGTCCTCGGGGGGCCGACCTATGTCTATGGGTCGGACTATATGGGCCACTTACCGAACATAGGGTCAATTGAAGGCCCTATCTCCAAAGATGGAAGCTTCGGGGAAGCACGGCTTGTACTCCACGTTTGATGTAGTGAATAGGCATGTTTATCTCTTCGGCGTGTGACCGACCATGTGTAAACCCTAGGTATCCTCGACATCTATATAAGCCAGAGGGTTTTAGGTTGTAGGGTAACGACAACTCATCTAGGGTTAGCTATTCGATATCGAGGTAGATCAACTTTGTAACCACCATATCATCAATACAACCAAGCAGGACGTAGGGTATTACCTCCATAGGAGGGCCCGAACCTGGGTAAATCTATGTCCCCTTCATCCCCTGCTACCATCGGTTCTAGTGTCACAGTTCGGGACCCCCTACCCGAGATTCACCAGTTTTGACACCGACAACCTGCCTGGAGGTGATAGATAGATCCTAGCTTGTGGGACTAAAGCTGAGCAACAAGGATGGCGTTGTACATGTCCTTCATGGCATTGTGGCTTGCCTTGGACTCTAAGTATACGCATATATCACCATCTTGTGCCTCGGGGACTCCTAATATGGCAGCCCATTCATCAACTGTAGACTCATATCTTGCTCCTTCTGTCATCCACACAATACTACCATCTCCATAGAAGTGAGCAGTGGAGTAGAATTGCATGATCATCTCGTCGTTCCATGCAATGAACTCTGCCAACAAACTGATCAATGCCAATGCAGTGGAAGTTGTCTTGGACACACGAGAAGTAGTTCTCATTTTCCTTGATGTACTTCCAATCGACATATCTCATGTCACTCACAGCTGGACTCTTGTCAAGCAAGATTGTCTCATAGAAGTCTTGTTACTCCTTGGTATAGAACATGTAGTCCACAAGTGTCTTGTTCCTTTGAGAGTAAGGATCAATAGCTATCCAATCTCTCAATCCTGCATCCTTCTTCTTCTTCATATCAACAACAATAAGATGGTTGGCATTGTGTTCTCGAAGATGAGGTCTGAGTTTCATCAAAGCAGACATAGCATCATCATCAGCTTCTCTGAAAGTGGAACCTTTCTTCTTCTCAGCAGCTGGAATGTCTTTGGTAGTACTCTTGGACTTCTCTACAACAACCTTCTTAGGTGCAAACTTGGTGCTCTTGGAGGAACCTTGCTTTGGCATAGCATCTGCCAATAGCTTCTTCTGCTTCTTCTTGGGAGGGGCCTTGAGAACATGCTCTTCCTCCTCCTCCTCCTCCTCAGCAGCACCAGCAGCCTCCTCGGGGTCCTCATACATTGAGGTAGGTCTACCAACAACATGAATGATTCTCTTCCTGGCTTTCTTCTCTCCTGCCTTCTTAGGCATAGACTTCCTTGGGGGATCAATAGTCATGGTAGCCCTAGCACTCTTAGGTGCTCTCACAGTCTCTGGAGGTGCATATGTTTTGCTGACCACCCTCCTGGAAGAGGTGGCTTCATTTGATGACTTCTTGGCAGCCTTTTCTTCCTCCTTAGCAAGAACCTCCTCTGGCACAAAATCTAAATCCTCCTCATCTAAATTCAGTCTCTTTTTGGTCCTTGTAGCAGCTTTGGGCAACCCATGTGAGCTAGGGGTGCCTGGATCTGAAAATGAGCTGGACCCAGGGCTAGTGCCTGAACTCATGTCAATGTTCTGCTCCTGCAAGTTTTGGCTGCCCTCAGCATCTGACATATTGACCCTGTGAATAGAGTATAGAAGAGTGTAATAGGATAATTCATCACAAAATGTAGAGTTTTTGAAAGTTTGAACAAAAGGTTCTCAACGTTTGCATTCTGTCACATGAAAATCGGTACAGCCAAAGCAAAAAAAATGGTGCTACCTAGACTGACTTTCTCTTTAACGGAAACTTGGCACTCCTTTTGGTGAGACCGAATAGGAGTACTCGATTTCACCGAGATAGTTCTCAGCAGCACAGAGGGGAAATCGGTGACACCGATTTGTTCGCTTTGGTTCCACCGAGTTACATCGGGCGGATGGCAAACCCTAGAAAATTGAGTGTTAACTATCTAATGGAAGTTTCTTGTGGACAGATCAATCTCAAATGATGGCTAGATGATGAATAATCCCTAATGCGCAAGAATCGGAGGTTGGAGTGCACAAGGGGGCCGAATACATACCCTAAATCGGTGATGGATCCGCTATGGCACCGATGGTGGCAAAGATTCCGTCGACAGCGGCGATTCCTAGTGGCGGACACGCTCGGGGAGGCAAGGTGATGAACAGTGGTCTTAAAAACGGTGGCTTAGGGTTTTGGGGCGCGAGATTGAAGATTGAATTTCAAAGTGTCGGGTCCACAGCATATATACCCTTCACTGTTGGTGACACCGATTCTAAATTTTTGGTGTCACCGAGTTTCTCAATTGTCGGCTGACAGGGAAACTCGATGTAGCCGAAAATATGGAATCGGTAGTACCAGGGTAGAAACTAGATCAACCCTAGGCATTCAGTGAGACCGAGATTTTGAGTTGGTTCCATCGATATGCATCATATGAGTCAATGTCCTCTTGAAGCTTGTTCTTGCCCTTGAGCTTGGGGTCTTGTGGTGGAAGGTCATCTTGAGCTTTTGTTCCTTTGGGGAGAGTATTTTCATACTTCTCCTTTTGAGGAACAAACTTGGGATTGGGGTATTGACCTTCTTCCCATTCAACTCCTTAGCGTTGAAGTAGCCAACACCATGGTTCTTCCGCTATCCTCCGTGCTTGCGTACAATCTCCTCCAATTGTTTGCACCCTTCAAGACTCTTGTAGATACCTTTCTCTATAATCCCTTTCAAAAGTTCATTTTCTTGCTCAAGTGTAACTTGGCTAAGAGAAGAGTTAGTTGGATCAATAGAACTACTAGAAGCAATATCATTGGATTTATCATTTTATTGCTACTAGCTAAAGAACCTTTCTTGCCTTTGTTACTAGTTTGCTTAGTCTTAACTTGTGGCATGAACGTAGACAAGAGAAGTCGTTTGGCTACATAATAGGAAGTCTTCTTTCGAAGATCGTCATTGATAGCTTTAAGGAACTCATGCTCTTGCTCTAAGTTGAGCTTCTCGACGTAGAGCTTCTCATGTGTCCTTTCAAGCTATGTATGATCTTGTAGAGTAGACTCATGAGCTAACTTAAGAGTTTTTAGTTCTTGATTTAGTCATTCTATTTCCAACTTATCATCATCACACGACTTATCTAGACTAGAGTGATTACTAGCAAGTTCATCTTGACTAACATTACTAGATTTGTCAAATAGCAAGTCATCTTCAATTAACAAGTCATCCTCATCACTATTGAAATCAAGATACTTAGGGTGTGATACCTTCGGGCCTTTAGCCATGAAGCAACATCCAATCCCTTCATTTGTTGAATCAAATATGTCATAGGAGTCGGTTGTCACTAGTGCAAGTCCGGCAACACCTTCATCTTGACTATAGTCGGAGTTGGAGTGGTAGCTTCTCTCGGAGTGGCTGTCGGATTCGGAGCTGGAAACCCATTCACCAACATGAGCTTGATGTTTTATTCTTGAGTAGCTCTTGGTGTACTTGTCCTTCTTCTCCGAGTCCCTACTTCTCCTTGAGGGTCTTCCTTCATAACGATCATCCCTACTCCTCTCTCTATGAGGTGACTCGTCTCTTGAGCTTCGTCTTCTTGGTGACTCCTATTTCCTTTTGTAAGGAGCCGTGCACTCATTGGAGTAGTGTCCAGGCTTCCCACAATTGTAGAAGTTTTGGTCACAACTTGATGAACACTTCTGTTCATATCTTGAGTTGGAGCTTTGATCTTTGCTACTATTCTTGTAGAACTTGTTGAATTTCTTGACCATGAGGCTTATCTCTTCATTTGTGACAAGGTTGTCGCTTGAGGTAGCGAGAGCATCACTTGTGGCTTTGTAAGCACCGCTAGACTTGTGGTGAACCTCTTCCTTGTCCTTGAGTGTCATCTCATGAGCAACAATCCTTCCAATCACTTTTGTTGGCTTGAGATCTTTGTAGTTGGGCATCATTTGGATCAATGTGCATACGTGTCATATCAATCATCCAAAGCATGAAGTATATTCTTGATGATGAATTTGTCGGTCATTTCTTCGCTTCCTAAGCCGGCAATCTCATTGGTGATGAGATCTAGCCTAGAGTACATCTCAGCGACTCCTTCACCATCCTTCATCTTGAACTTGTCAAGCTGACTTTGAAGAACATCCAACTTGGATTCTCTCATAGATTCGGTACCTTCATGCATATCAACCAAAGTATCCCAAATATCTTTTGCATTCTCAAGACGATTGATTTTTTTGAATTCTGTGGGGCATAGGCAATTGAAGAGAATGTCACATGCTTGAGCATTGAGTTGCACCATCTTCAATTCTTCCGCAGTCGCTTCGCGATCCGCTTCCCTTCCATCGACATAGAATTCACCTTGCAATCCAACACTAACAACAGCCCAAACGGCGGGGTTATTACCAAGAAGATGCATTTTCATTTTGTGCTTCCAACTAGCAAAATTAGTGCCATCAAAGTACAGTCCTCTACGGTGATAATTTCCCTCACTAGGCGCCATACTCTCCTAGGTTGTGAAACGAATGCAATGGAGACCAAAGCTCTGATACCACTTGTAGGATCAAAAGTAGTGCTCGAGGGGGTGATTAGACTACTTGACCAAATGAAAATCTACATTTTCCCAATTTTAAGTGTAGGAAGATTTTAACATTCATAGCAAGTCAAGTACACCCTACACATGCATGTCTTCGAGTATACCAGCGGAAAGTAAAGACAAGCATGTATGTAAGGAAGGGTAGGAAGGTCAAATGCAATTGGAGACACGATGAATTTTTCTCGTGGTTCCGGTAGGTGGTGCTATCATACGTCCATGTTTATGGAGTCTTCAACCCACGGGGGGTAATGGTCGCGAGAGTCCACGGAGGGTTCCACGAAGAATCAACCTTGACTATACCATGATGGCCTACGTCCATGGAGTACTAGCCTAACTCGGGGTGGATCTTCACGAAGTAGGCGATCTCCTTGCCCTTACAAACTTCTTGGTTCACTCCGCAACACGAAGTAGGAGGCTCCCAAGGGACACCTAACCAATCTAGGAGGCACCACCCTCCAAAAGGTAATAGGCTCGATAATGTTGATGAACTCCCTGCTCTTGTGCTTCAAGATGATAGAGTCCTCAACACACAATCAATCTCTCACAGATTTGGCTTTGGTGGAAGAGATTGATTGGGTGGAAAGGAAGTTGGGGAGGCTAGAGATCAAGATTAATATGGTTGGAATGGAATGACATGAACTCAACACATGAGTAGGTGTCTCTCTCTCAAAAAAAAATAAGTAGGTATGAGTGGGGAGCTGTTCTTGAAACCATAGTGTGCTCCCTTGGTGGTTTTGATAATTCATGACAACATACATTGTCTCTTGGACTAATATTTTCATCTAGTGTATTTCAAATAAAGTCCATAGAGAGAGATGGGTTGGAAAAAAGGAGTGTGGACAGTATCCCCATGAAGAAGAAGGAGAAGGAATAGCATTGGCAAAGCTTCAAGAAAGAGGACTCTACATTTTACCTTTTGTGAGAAATCACTTTGAGTCCATAGGAAAGCCAATACTATGAAAAGGGGGTTAGTTACAGTTGGTGAACAAAATGCTCATATGTGCACAATTGATAGTCACCACATACACCCACAAGCTCTTCCACAAAAGTCTGTCCAAAGCCAAATATCCAAAATCGGTGCAACCAACACATTCCACTCGGTGCCACCAATTCCCAGCCTCAAAAAGACTAAGCCAAACCCTAGACTTTTGGTGCAACCGATTCCATTTTGGTGCCACCGAGTTTGGGTTACCAACTTTCGGTTACGCAAATTCACAAAATCGGTCCCACCGAGTTTGTTGAATTGGCGTCACCGAGTTTGGCAATCTGACCGTTGGTCACCTTATCGGTGCAACCGAGTTGTGTGTATTGGTCTCACCAAGATTCAAAAGTTGCTACCTTTGAGGCAACTCGGTACCACCGAGATTAAAACATCGGTGTCACTGAGTCTGACTTATTAGGTGTAACGGTTGGATTTTTGGAGATGCCTATATATACCCCTCCACCACCACTCACTCGAAGAGAGGCACCCAGAATAGTTCCCCACTCATACCTACTGATTTTCTGAGAGAGATCTACCTACGCATGTGTTAAGATCATGCCATTCCATTCCTACCATATGAATATTGATCTCTAGCCTCCCCAAGTTGCTTTCCACCAAATCAATCTCTTCCACCAAGCCAAATCTGTGAGAGGGTGATTGTGTGTTGAGGAGTCTATCATCTTGAAGCACAAGAGCAAGGAGTTCATCGACATTATCGAGCCTATTACCTTTTGGAGGGTGGTGCCTCCTAGATTGGTTAGGTGTCGCTTGGGAGCCTCCTACTTCGTGTTTTGGAGTGAACCAAGAAGTTTGTAAGGGCAAGGAGATCGCCTACTTCATGAAGATCCACCCCGAGTTAGGCTAGTCCTCCGTGGACGTAGGCCATCATGGTATAGTCAAGGTTGCTTCTTCGTGGAACCCTCTATGGGTAGAGCCCTTCGTTGACTCTCGCGACCATTACCCTCCATGGGTTGGATACTCCATAAACATGGACGTATGATAGCACTACCTATCGGAACCACGGGAAAAATCTTCGTGTCCTTCATGCGTTTGATCTCCCTATCTCTACTCATTACTTCCATGTGCAATGTATTTACTTTCCGCTTATATACTTGATGACTTGCATGTGTAGGGTGTACTAGACTTTCTATATATGCTAAAATATGCAAACACTTAATCTTATGCTCAAGGTTGTTTTAAATTCCTGCTAGTAGTCTATTCACCCCCTCTAGACATACACTTCTAGTGATCCCACAATTGATATCAGAGCATTGATCTCCATTGCTTTGGTTTCAACACCGTGGAGGAAGATGGGTGTGTCTAGTGTGGAGAGTTTGTATTTTAGAGTGCCCATTCTTGATGGAGAGTACTATAGTCGATGGAAGAATGTCATGATTGATCTATTTGACAAATTCCATTTGAGCAAACTTATTGAAAATCGCTATGTGCTCCCCATTGATGAATTGCATCCCACACACGAAGAGGAAATTGACATGCTTGGTAACCTTAGGACTGTCAATCATATTGTTAGAGTCTTACCATGATTCATGCTTTCTCAATTAAAGAACTTTGCATGCGCTTATACTTTGTGGACTGATTTGGAGAAACGATGTCAAATCTTTCATTAAGTAATCTTGATGAAATTCTTCATAAAACGGTTGCTTTTCACAAAATGAAGCCTAGTGATCCAAACTTTGATAAATGCCTATTTGAGCTTCACGATCTTATGCGTGCTAAAGGAGATGTTACAACTATCAACAACATTATTATGGAAGCCATTCACATTCACAAACTTGAACATTGACATGGTTACGATTCTAACGAGTCTCTTGGTTTCTATGACGAGGAGATTCCACCAAATGATGACAATGAAGAACATGGCTACTATGATGAAGATGAGTTGTTCGACATCGAGCATGAAGAGATCATGAGGAATCTAAGTCTAATGGCAAACTTCAAGGATTACATGTCTGGTGGAAAAGAGTGGATTCTCAACAGTGGATGCACGGATCACATGACTGGTGATAAAGACATGTTCCAAGAGATCACACCTAATCAAGGTCCTCGAAGGTACGTGACCTTTGGATACAACTCTAAGGGTAAGGTACTTGGCCTTCGTATGGTGGCCATATATCATGATAGCTCCATTCAAAATGTGATGCTTGTTGAATCCCTTGGCTACAATCTTCTTTCCGTATCTAGACTAGCAGACTTCGATTTCAATGTGCTATTTACTAAAGTAGATTGCCAAGTGTTTCGATTTGATAATCATAAAATTGTCTTTACCGGTATTCGTAGAGGTGATCTATACATTGTTAACTTCACTAAAAAGTCCCAACCCCGTACTTGGCTCATGAAAAATCTTATAAAGCTTGGTTATGGCATAGAAGGCTTGGACATGTAGGCATGCGCAATCTACATAAGCTTATCAAGGGCGATCATATTCTTGGTGTTAAAGATGTTATCTTTGACAAAGATAGACTTTGTAGCGCTTGTCAAGCAGGAAAGCAAGTAGGTGGAAGTCATCCGGTCAAGAACATCATGACCACTAGGAGACCACTCGAGTTACTTCGTATGGATCTTTTTGGTCCCAATGCTTATAAGAGTCTCGGTGGAAACTCTTATGGTCTAGTTATAGTCGATGATTTTTCCACATTTACATGGGTATTCTTTCTTAATGATAAGTCACGGGTATAGAAGATCTTCAAGAACTTCGCACTCAAAGCACAAAATCAATTTGAAGTGAAGATCAAGAAGGTTCGAAGCGATAACGGATCGGAGTTCAAGAACATCCATGTGGATACCTTTCTTGACGAAAAGGGCATCTCACATGAGTTCTCAGCTACGTACAAGCCTCAACAAAATGGAGTTTTTGAGAGAAAGAACCGAACCCTCATTGAGATGGAAAGAATGATGATTTATGAATACAAGACGCCAAGACACTTTTGGGAAGAAGCCGTGGAAACAGCATGTCATGCCACAAACCAACTCTACTTGCACAAGCTACTCGGTAAAACGGCATATGAGCTTCTCACCGGTAACAAACCCCAAGTTGGATACTTTCGAGTATTCGTTTCTAAGTGTTACGTTCTTGACAAGCATCGTTATGGTAAATTTGCTCCCAAATCTCATGAAGGTTTCCTACTTGGTTATGGATCGAACTCTCACACCTACCATGTCTACAACAACTTCACTCAAAAAGTTGAAGATACGGAAGATGTGAAGTTTGATGAGTCTAATGGTTCATAAGTCGAACAATTGCCAAATGATGTAGGTGATAAAGATCCTTCGGAAGCTATCCAAGACTTGCCCATCGGCAAGATTTGTCCCATGGAGGTGAAGGAAAGTACTTCATCAACCCAAGTGGAAGCTCCTACTTCGGATCAAGGCTACTGACAAAATGACATGGAAGCATCCACAAGCGGTACACGACAAGATGAAGAGGAGGAGGAAGTACATCATGAAGATCCACCCCAACCTCCTTCACCGCCACTTCAAGGAGATGACCACGTTGACAATAGCGCAGATGAAGGAGATGATGAATAAGAAGAAGCTCCACCAACTAAGAAGCCAAAGCTACCCCGAGTTTGAGCACAAGTGACCAAGAACCATCCCCTAAACCAAATCTTTGGTGACATACAAACAGGGAGGATCACTCACTCTAAAACTCGCTTGGCTAACTTTTGTGAGCGTTATTCTTTCATCTCTAGCATTGAACCCTTGAAGGTTGAACAAGCTCTTGAAGATGCGTATTGGGTGAATGCTATGCATGAAGAGCTTCACAACTTCTAGAGGAACAAAGTGTGGACACTCGTGGAGAAGCCCAAGGACGAGCAAAACATGATCGGCACGAAATGGGTATTTCGAAACAAGCAAGATGAATACGGTCAAGTCATACGCAACAAGTCTCACCTCGTAGCTCAAGGATATACGCAAGTCGAAGGTATGGACTATGGTGAGACCTACTCCCCCGTTGCTAGATTATAAGCTATTCGAATTTTTATTGCTTATGCCAATCACCAAGATATCATGCTTTATCAAATGGACACTAAAAGTGCATTTTTAAATGGTGAGATTGAAGAAGAGGTCTTTGTTAAGAAACCACATGGTTTTGTAAATCCTAAGAAACCTGACCACGTTTACAAACTTCGCAAAGCTTTATATGGTCTTAAGCAAGCTCTTCGTGCTTGGTCTAAATAACTAACGAAGTTTCTTATTGAAATGGGATTTGAAATTGGTAAAATTGACGCAACCTTATTCACAAAGAGAGTTAATGGTGAATTATTTTTGTGCCAAATTTATGTGGATGATATCATCTTTGGATCTACTAACCCGCAATTTAGTGAGAAGTTTGGAAGACTGATGTCAGAGAAGTATGAGATGTCTATGATGTGTGAGCTGAAATTCTTTCCTGGTCTACAAATCAAGCAAACGAGAGAAGGAACATTCATTTCTCAAACTAAGTACACCAAGGACTTAATCAAGAAGTTCAACATGCAAGAGTGCAAAGGTATGAAAACTCCCATGCCCACTAGCGGGCACGATTATCTTACTAAGAAGGGTGAACCGGTTGATTAAAAGGTTTATCGATCAATGATTGGTTCATTGCTTTATCTATGTGCCTCCCATCCAGATATTATGCTTAGTGTTTGTATGTGTGCTAGATATCAAGCTGCACCTAAAGAATGTAATCTTAAGGCTGTGAAATGCATTGTGGGGTACTTGATACATACACCAAAATTTGGCATTTGGTAACCCAAGGGATCTTGTTTTAATCTTGTTGGCTACTCCGACTCGGACTATGTCAGTGACAAGATTGATAGAAAATCCACCTCGGGTACATGTCAATTTCTTGGTATATCTCTTGTGTCTTGGTCTTCCAAGAAACAAAACTCGGTATCTCTATCTACTGCCGAAGCGGAATACATTGTCGCTGGATCATGTTGTATGCAATTATTATGGATGACACAAATGCTTAAAGATTATGGAATCTATGTTAAAAATGTGCCATTACTTTGTGACAATGAAAGTGCTATTAAGATTGGTCATAATCATGTGCAATATTCCCGAACCAAGCATATTCAAGTTCGACATCATTTCATTCGTGGTCATGTTGCCAAAGGAGATATTAATCTTAAGCATGTTCATACTAACAAGCAATTGGACGATATCTTTACTAAGCCACTTGATGAAAAAGTGTTTTTTTATTTTAGGAGTGAGTTGAACATCATTGATGCTTCAAACTTGAGCTAAGCTCACTCGGATGCTTGCAAGGGGATGAGCTTCAATGTCCATTCCATGCTACTATCTTGAATATCATATTTTGTAATTCTATGCTCCCTTGTCTTGCATCTAACCCTTTTGTAGGTACTTGGAAGAACAACACTCCACAATATTGCAAACAACTCATAACTTAAGCAATCTTGTCATGACGAAGTATCCACAACCTAGCCTTGATGATGGAAGGAAGAAGACAACAAAACATATCCTTGACATATATTCCTCAATTGCTAAATCTCAATTGGTATTATGTCATTTGAATATATCATGTTCTTCCTTGCGTGACTAACCTATGTAGGTGAAAAGTGAACGAAAACAAAAAGGATTGCTCCCAACTCAAGATGATCTTCATCAACCTCGAGCATCCTTGTCAAGTTTACCTACAAGCTACGTCATCAACATCACTCAAAGGTATGTACTCATATCCTTGATATACCTTTACTCCAAGACATGAGATAAAGAAAATCAAGCAATATGAAGACATTAGAACGCTTAATCGAAAAATGGTAACCCCATTTTGAGCTTAATGATGAGTATGACCTATGATCAAGTATTCTTGCTTGGCCCCTAAGTCAGTATACTCTAATATAGGTGACCTAGTCACCGCACATCATCTAGATAAGAGTCTTGTTTGGTTCATTCTCTATTTCAAAATTTCTTGGACCATTCAAATCTTTTCTAGTTGATACCTTGTTGTAAATTACCCGTAGATTATTTGCCATTGGTATCCCTTAATTTGCAAATCTTTTGCTCTTCTTTCCTGGTTGATTTTCATTTACAATTTTGTCTCTTGTTACAAATTTTCACTTTTGCCAAGTTACTGTTTTATGCCTCGGAGCCTTCGATACAAAGGACTCGGTTCTACTGATACAACAGATGAGCTGCATAATATCATATCGGTACCACCGACAAATTTGTCTCGGAACCACCGACTTTCTATCATATATCAGTGTGTGTGTTTTGTTGAAAATCTTTGTGTTCCTTCTATGATTTCTCCATCCTTCGATGATCCCTTATTTAAAACAATTGAAAGTCAGAGAAATACAATCAAGGATCCCTAACTCAAAGGAGCAGAAGTTATGCAAATTCTCAGATTATCCAAAGGGAGAGAAATTATTTTCAATGATTCCCTCATTTCTCTCTCATGATTTTCATATTCTATGAGTCCTACATTCTATGACCCTTGTTCTCAAGGATCCCTTCTTAATCAATGACACATGTATCTAACACTATATCTGACCTTTTTGGAAATTAATGCCAAAGGGGGAGAAATATACAAATCTTCAAAGCTAAAGAGGGAGATACATGCTTATGCAAAGGGGGATATATAATTTAGGGGGAGAGGAGAATATCAAAAGTTAACACTTATATAAACAAGGGAGAATACCAAAGTAGGGGAGAAAATTTGGTTGAAATAAACGCATGTTTCTCCATGAATACTCAAAAGGTTGATTACATTTGACTTTTCTTGTTATAACTTTTCTCACCCTATCCAATATCAATATCTACATGCTAAGATTCAGGGGGAGAGGATATCCCACTATTTTATATCTAGGGGAGAAAGTTCTGAATGATCTTGGAGACATATCAATTCTAAGGAATATTATTTTCTATATGTTCTCCATATCTAAAGTACCAAGATATAGTGTTTACTTTTGAGTTCTATTGCTTTTGATTGGTAGAATACTCTTGTGTTTTATAACATTATTTTTTCAAGTGTACCTCTACTACTAGAAGCTCAAGAAATCAAGGTAAGTATATGCATCGTATCTTTGATCAAGATGATATCTTGCTTCTTGCACATATTGTTTGCAAGAGTGAAGTCTTGAACAAGGATACACCTCATTCATATAAATTTGATGCACATAGCCAAGATACACATGACTTATCAAATCTCTTCTACTACATGTGTGTCCATGCATTCCAAAGCAACTATCATTTAAAGGGATTGCACACATTTATGGGGAGCAAGTCTAAGTCATGTGTCTATCAAAGTCTTCATTATATACATGCATATATTTATTTGAAGCTTTGATTGTATGTTGTCATCAATTACCAAAAAGGGGAGATTAAAAGCACAATGTCCTCCCTTGGTGGTTTTGACAATTCATGACAACATACATTGTCTCTTGGACTAATACTTTCATCTAGTGTATTTCAGGTAAAGTCCATAGGGAGAGATGGGTTGGCAAAAAGGAGTGTGGAGAGTATTCCCATGAAGAAGAAGGAGAAGGAATAGCATTGGCAAAGCTTCGAGCAAGAGGGATCCATATTTTACCTTTCGTGAGAAATCACTTTGAATCCATAAGAAAGCCAATACTATCAAAAAGGGGTAAGGTAATGTTGGTGAACAAAATGCTCATACGTTAACAAGTGATAGTCACCACATACACCCACAAGGTCTTCCACAAAAGTTTGTCCAAAGCCAAATATCCAAAATCGGTGCAACCAACACTTTCCCTTGGTGCCACCGATTCTCAACCTCACACAGACTAAGCCAAACCCTAGCCTTTCTATGCAACCAATTCCATTTCGATGCCACCGAGTTTGGGTTGCCAACTTTCTGTTACGCAAGTTCACAAAATCGGTCCCATCGAGTTTGTTGGATCAGCGTCACCGAGTTGGTAATCTAACCGTTGCTCACCTTATCAGTGCAACCGAGTTGTGTGTATCGGTCTCACGAAGATTCAAAAGTTGCTACCTTTGAGGCAACTCGGTACCACCGAGATTAACACATCGGTCTCACCGAGTCTGACTTATTAGGTGTAATGGTTGGATTTTTGGAGATGCCTATATATACCTCTCCACCACCACTCACTCGAAGAGAAGCACCCAGAACAGTTCCCCACTCATACATACTGATTTTCTGAGAGAGGGCCACCTACTCATCTGTTGAGATCATGCCATTCCATTCCTACCATATGAATCTTGATCTCTAGCCTCCCCAAGTTGTTTTCCACCAAATCAATGTCTTCCACCAAGCCAAATCTGTGAGAGAGTGATTATGTGTTGAGGAGTCTATCATTTTGAAGCACAAGAGCAAGGAGTTCATTGACATTATCAAGCCTATTACCTTTTGGAGGGTGGTGCCTCCTAGATTGGTTAGGTGTCACTTGGGAGCCTCCTACTTCGTATTTTGGAGTGATCCAAGAAGTTTGTAAGGGCAAGGAGATCGCCTACTTCGTGAAGATCTACCCCGAGTTAGGCTAGTCCTTCGTGGACGAAGGCCATCATGGTATAGTCAAGGTTGCTTCTTCGTGGATCCCTCCGTGGACTCTCGCGATCGTTACCCTCCATGGGTTGAAGACTCCATAAACATGGACGTATGGTAGCACCACCTATCGGAACCACGGGAAAAATCTCTGTGTCCCTCATGCGTTTGATCTCCCTATCTCTACTTCTTACTTCCATATGCAATGTCTTTACTTTCCGCTTCTATACTTGATGACTTGCATGTGTAGGGTGTACCAGACTTGCTATATATGCTAAAATCTACCAACAGTTAATCTTATGCTCGAGGTAGTTTTAAATTCCTGCTAGTAGTCTATTCACCCCCCCCACCCCCCCTCTAGACATACACTTCTAGTGATCCCACAGTTCTGAGTGCTTCTCTTGCGAGTAGGTGGTGGTGGAGGGGTATATATAGGTATCTCCAGAAATCCAACCGTTACACCTAATAAGTCAGACTCGGTGACACCGATGTGTTAATCTCGGTGGTACCGAGTTGCCTCAAAGGTAGTAGCAACTTTTGAATCTCGGTGAGACCGATACATAAAACTCGGTTGCATCGATAAGGTGACAAACGGTCAGATTCGCAAACTCGGTGGCGCTGATTCAAAAAACTCAGTGGGAGTGATTTCTTGAATTTGCGTAACAGGAAGTTAGCAACCCAAACTCGGTGGCACCGAAATGCAATCGGTTGCACCGAAGTGGCTAGGGTTTGGTAGAGTTTGTCTGAGGCTGGGAATCGGTGGCACCTAGTGGAAAGTGTTGGTTGCACCGATTTTGGATATTTGGCTATGGACAGACTTTTGTAGAAGAGCTTGTGGGTGTATGTGGTGACTATCACTTGTGCAAGTATGAGCATTTTGTTCACCAACAGTACCTTACCCCCTTTTAATAGTATTGGCTTTTCTATGGACTCAAAGTGATTTCCGACAAAGTAAAATGTAGAGTCCTCTTGCTTGAAGCTTTGCCAATCTATTTACTTGCATCTTGGGGTATTCCACAATCCTTTTGCAAACCCATCATTGAACTTTTCCGGAAACATGCTTAGTGGAAACATTAGTTTAATGACATATATGCTATTAGTATTAATTACCAAAACCACCAAGGGAGCAATTGTGCTATCACATTCACACTTCATAAATTACTTCTTTTATCATTACCTACTCAAGGACGAGTAGGAATTAAGCTTGGGGATGCTGGTACGTCTCTAACGTATCGATAATTTATGAAGTATTCATGCCATGTTTGCCTATGTTTACAATACTTTTATATGGTTTTTATGCACTTTATATGATGTATTTAGAACTAACTCAGACTGACGTTGTTTTCAGTAAAATTACCGTGGTGTTATTTTTGTTCAGAAAAAAAAGTTCTCGGACTCGCCCGAAACTTTTTTATGATTTTTTCTGGAGGAAATAATAAATACCGGGCCGAATAACCACTAGAGGAGAGCCACCTGCGGGCCACAAGCCAACAGGGCACGGCCACCCCCCCTGGCCACGCCCTGATGGCTTGTGTTGCCCCCATGGCTCCGTTTAGCGTGATTCCAACGCCAAAAAACCTATATATCCAGAAACCCTCATAAATAAACAAGACTCTCCGCTCCGCTGCCGCAACTCTTTGTATCAACAAAAAAACATTTGGAGCCTTACCAGTACCCCGCCGAAGGGGGGAAATCATCTCCGGTGGCCATCTTAATCATACTGGTGGAGGCCATGATGAGGAGGGAGTAGTTCACCTTCGGGGCTAAGGGTATGTACGAGTAGCTATGTGTTTAATATCTCTCTCTCTTTCTCTCTCCACCTCTTCCTCTTTATCTCTCTCTCTCTTTCTCTCTCTCTCTCTCGTGTTCTTGAGATGGCACGATCTTGATGTATCAAGGGCTTTGTTAATATACTTGGATCATATGATTTTCTTCCCTTGCTATCTTGTTGTGATGAATTGAATCTTTCCGTTTGAGATCTCATTATATTGGATTGAATATTTTGTTTTGAGAACACTTGATGTACGTCTTGCATGCGGATACCCGTAGTGACAATGGGGTATTCTATTGATTCACTTGATATATGTTATGGCATCAACTTGCGGACTCCGGTGACCTTGGGGATCTATGCATAGGGGTTGATTGCATGTTATCATACCACGTTCTCCGATAGAAATCTTGGGGTGCTCCTTGAAGTTCTTTGTGTTGGATTGAATATGTTATATCTGAAATTGTTTGATGCACGTTGCATAATTTACCCACGAATACTTGAGGTTGTTGGAGATATGCCCTAGCGGCAATCATGTATGATGATATTTCCTATGTGTTTATGAATAAATATAGTCCTTGGACATTATCATTGATATATATAGTGAAGGTGCAGCACACCCATCCGATTGATCGCTTCGGCACTATCATTAGGGCTTTGCATGTGTTGCAACTAGCCACCTCCACCCGCCGCCGACTTTGTGATCGGACCTAGCAGTCCGCCGCACAGAGTTCCTCCTGCACGCGTGGATACCGTTAGAGGCGGTGCACTTGCGCTGCTCTGGCGAACCTATACACGAGATCCGGCGGCTGGCTGTTCGAGGGAGATCAGACCGGCTGTTCGAGGGAGATCGGACAAGGAGGAGACAGACCATGCGAACATGCTGCCCCAACTCTACTTCAGCTACACGGCACTGCGTGTCTAGTGGTAACAATTTGTGAACCATCTCCGTAGCATGTTCTTGGATGTTCTGCGTGTAGGAAAATTTTATTTTGCATGCGATGCACCTATGGTAGAACCCAACAGTGGTATTAGAGCCTCTGCTATAGGCTTTGGTTTCAGATTGGATGCATATTTGATATGTGGAGGCGGCAGATGAGATGTGTCATCGTTCATGAGATCGGCTATGTGCACGGTTGATGAGATCAACTGCACATGAGGATCGTTCAGGCTATGTTTTCTATCAATCAGAATCAATGAGGTCATGACACAACCTACCCCTGCTAGTCGGTTTCTACCATCGGGGTTAATAGTGAAACGTAAATCAAAATTGCATTCGCAATGATCGATAGGATCGGTCAAAATAGAAAATTCCGCGTGATTAGAGTATAGATTTGATCTGTGATTTCCAAAAACGTCGGGCGCTACCCGCACCTGCAAGGGGTGCTGGCCCTTCGAACCCTGCCCGCTAACCGACTAGCAGGACAGTCGTGTGCATAGCGCCTTGTATTTCGTACACGATCACACGAACCGGTAGAATGTGATTCTATGCACAACTTTATTTTGTAGGCTTGATATGAATAGTATGGCTCATATGTATGTGGTGCAGATGTGTAATTTAACATGAACTGTGTGTCATGATTGTCAGCTGACAAGAGCCAAAGTGTCGTCATTATATTGTATAACAACCTACGTGTCAACTTGTGATTCTCTGTAAATTAATTACTAGTTGTAGTAGTCGGAGAACATCAATCAAGTTAGAGGTGTTGGCGTCCCGATGTGACGGACAAGATGGAGTTCTGCCCTGGTCATTGGAGTTGGAGCCGGCCTGGAAGGACTTCCATGAAGGATCCATACTATTTCACATATTTATATTCATATGTGATTGATATTGCTTCTTGTTTCTATGCATGTTATAATGGTAGAAAGATCATTGTACTATCAAGCACATTTCCATTCCGAATGTTGCACCTTCGCACGTCAAGTACGTCTAGTGGTAGGCTCATAAAATTAAGGTGCTACTAGGTGTCCTTGAACTGGAGGGTTCGTGTCAGACACAGACATGCACTACATCATGTTAACTTGACAAGGCTATCAAAACGGTTTTGGGCCTTGTGGCAAAGAAGGTCGGGAGCCGGGGTATAAGACACCTACCCAACTGACAGGAGTCGTATAGATATATGATTAACAAGGAGTTGCTTACAGAATAGGCGAGTTGGCTAGCAGTGATGCTAAAGCTCACTAGTCGCTTGCGCTAGTCGGATCCTGAATCACTGAGATTTTGCGGAGGGATGCCAACTTCAGTGGGAGTAGTTCTGTTTAAGGATTGAATTACTCTGCATAAACACGTTGCTTAGTGATTGCATATTTTTTGTTGTAGATCAATGGCACCACCTGCCCAACCCAACTTTGCATTGAAATCAATTCTGGAAAAGGATAAACTAAATGGAACAAACTTTACCACCTGGTATAGAAATTTGAGAATTGTTCTCAAGCACGATAAAAAGGAACATGTTCTAGTTGATCCATTTCTAGAGGAATTTGCCGAGAATGCTAATGCCACAACCAAGTGCCAACCAAAAACTCGTTGATGAATCAAACGAGATCATCTGCCTCATGCTGGCTTGTATGGAACCCGATTTGCAACAGCATTTCAAAAACGTTTCAGGTGCAGGCTAGGACCGAAAGGTTCAATGTCTGGCAATCCTTGACGGGTTGTAAGCTGAAAGAGGGCGATCCACTGAGCCCGCATGTGATCAAGATGATTGGGTACGTGCAAGCTTTGGATCACTTAGGCTTCCCACTTGGAGACAAACTGTCCATGGATGCAATTCTGGGTTGTCTTCCACCTAGCTATGGGACATTCGTCTCGAACTATCATATGCACGGCATGGATATGAAGCTCACTGAATTGCATGGGATGCTTAAGGTGGCAGAACAATATATTAAGAAAGGCACGCATCAAGTGTTAATGGTATAGAACTTGGCTAAGTTCAAAAGGAGTTGGTCCAAGAAAAAGTGTAAGGCAAAGGGCATGGAGAAGGCTGTCTCCGCCACTGAGCCGAAGTCCGGTCCCAACTCAAAGACCATTTGCTTTCATTTCAAGGAAGCTGGTCACTAGAAGAGGAACTAGAGCAAGTGGCTTGCTGAGCGTGGCAAGAAGGCCGAAGATGCTTCTTCAGGCAAAGGAACACTTGTTACATATGTTATAGACATTTACCTTACTGACATACCTAGTAGTTGTTGGGTATTTGATACCGGATCAGTTGTTCATATTTGCAACTTGATGCACGGGCTGGTAAGAACTAGGCGTGTGGCACAAGGGGAGATTGACATTAGGGTCGGCAACAAAGCAAGAGTTGCTACGTTGGAGGTCGTCACGATGTATCTCCAGCTTCCTTCTGGTTTTATTTCGGAATTGAATAATTGTTATTACATTCCCGCACTTAGTTGGAACATTATTTCTGCCTCATGCTTGATGAGTCAAGGTTATGAATTCAATTTAAAGGACAATGGTTGTTCATTTGATTTGAATGGAATGTTCCATGGCTATGCACCCATTGTAGATGGGCTATTTATTTTAGATATAGAAACAGAACCAGTCTATAACGTGAATGTCAAGAGACATAAGCCTAATGAGATAAATCTGACATACTTCTGGCATTGCCGGCTTGGACACATTAGTATGAAACGTATGAAGAAGCTCCATGATGATGGACTCCTAACTTCATCTGACTTCAGCTCATTCGAGACATGTGAATCATGTTTGCTAGGCAAGATGACTAAGTCTCCTTTTGCAAAGAGTTGCGAGAGGACGTCTGAGTTGTTGGAGCTTATACACAGTGATGTGTGTGGTCCAATGAGCACAACGGCCAGAGGTGGCTATCAGTACTTCGTGACTTTTACCGACGACTTGAGTAGATATGGGTATATCTATTTGATGATGCACAAGTCAGAAACTTTTGAAAAGTTCAAAGAGTTTCAGAACGATGTTGAAAATCAGCTCGGCAAGACAATAAAACTTCTACGATTTGATCGTGGATGTGAGTACATGAGCCAGGAGTTTGATAATCATCTGAAAAGACGAGGTATAGTACCTCAACTCACACCTCCGAGTACGCCACATAGAAACGGTGTGTCAGAAAAGAGAAATCGAACCTTGTTGGACATGGTCCAGTCTATTATGAGCAAATCAGATTTACCCTTGTCATTCTGGGGATATGCTCTAGAAACTGTAGCTGTCACACTTAACAGGGTACCATCAAAATCTGTAGACAAGACACCACATGAGATGTGGACTGGGAAAGGTCCTAGTTTGTCTTTTTTAAAGATTTGGGGTTGTGAAGCATTTGTCAAGTGACTCATGTCGAATAAGCTTACACCCAAGTGAGATAAATGCATATTCATGGGATATCCGAGGGAAACCTTGGGATATAGCTTCTACAATAGAGAAGAGAACAAAGTGGTTGTCGCTCGGAACGGGGTTTTCCTAGAGACAGAGTTTCTCAGTCGGGAGGCCAGTGGGAGAACGGTGTGACTCGAAGAAATTCGAGAACCACTCGGGGACAAGTCAGTTGGTGATGAGTCCACACTGGAGTTGGTCACAGAACCCATAGTGGAGTCGGCACCGGAGCCACGAAGGTCACAAAGATTGCGCAGAGTGCGCGAAGTTTTGTTGCTAGAAAGCGATGAGCTGGCCACGTAAGCGGAAGCGGTGGTGAGCCCAGATTTCAAGGCTTGGCTAGAGGCCATGAGATCCGAGTTAAAGTCCATGGATGACAAGCAAGTCTGGGACTTGGTTGATCCGCGACGTGGTGTAGTTGCCATTGGTTGCAAATGGGTCTTTAAGAAGAAAAGCGATGTGGATGGAAATGTTCAGATCCACAAATCTCGGCTTGTTGCTAAAGGTTATGGACAAGTTCAAGGAATTGACTATGACGAGACCTACTCGTCGGTAGCGATGCTGAATCGGTAAGGATCATACTAGCTATAGCTGTATATTGTGATTGAGATATGGCAGATGGATGTCAAAACATCTTTCCTTCATGGAAATTTGAAAGAGGATGTATACATGATATGGCCCGAAGGTTTTGTCGATCCAACTAACGCTGGTAAAATATGCAAGCTCAAGAGATCCATTTATGGATTGAAGCAAGCAGCCCGGAGTTGGAATATTCATTTTGATGAAGTCATCATTGACCTTGGTTTCATCAAGAACGAAGAGGACTATTGTTTATACAAGAAGTCTAGTGGGAGCTTGGTAATATTTTTGATCTTGTATGTGGATGACATGCTGCTGATTGGAAATGATGTTTCGATGCTGAACTCAGTCAGGGAATCATTGAATGGCATGTTTTCGATGAAAAACCTTGGAGAGGCAGTGTACATTTTAGGCATCAAGATCAATATAGATAAATCGTGGAGGCTGCTTGGCTTGATCCAAAGCACGTACATAGACAAAGTGTTGGAAAGGTTCAACATGAGTGAGTCCAAGAAAGGGTTCTTGCCCGTCTCACATGGTATAAGGCTAAGCAAGACTCAGAGTCCTACGACTTCTGATGGGAGAAACCGGATGAGTAGGATTCCATATGCCTCGGCAATAGGATCCATCATGTATGCCATGCTATGTACAATGCCTGATGTTGCCTATGCAATAAGCTTAACAAGCATATACAAGGCCGACCCACGTGAGAGTCACTGGGCAGTGGTGAAAACTATATTGAAGTACCTGAAAAGGACTAAAGAGATGTTCCTAGTTTATGGAGGTGAGGAGGAGCTCTGCGTAAAGGGTTACGTTGATGCTAGTTTCCAAACCGACAAGGATGATTGTTGATCGCAAACTGGATTCATGTATGTCATGAATGGAGGAACAATGAGCTGGACGAGTTCCAAGCAAGATACGGTGGCCGACTCTACAACAGAGGCCGGATACATTGCCACTTGTGAAGCCGCAAAGGAAGGTGTTTGGATTCGGAAGTTCCTGGAGGATCTTGGTGTGTTCCCAGGCTGTTCAAAACCATTGGACCTTTATTGCGATAATTCAGGTGTCATCGCACAGGCCAAGGAGCCGAGAAAACACCACAAGAACAGACACATAGACTGAAAATATCACTTGATACGAAAGCTCATAGAGAAGGGTGATACTAATTTATGCATGATTCACACAGATGCAAATTTTGCAGATCTGTTGACTAAGCCGCTTCCACAACCCAAGCATGAGGGGCACGTTATAGCTATGAGCATTCAATTTCTATTTGATTTACTCTAGTGCAAGTGGGAGACTGTTGGAGATATGCCCTAGAGGCAATCATGTATGATGATATTTCCTATGTGTTTATGAATAAAGATAGTCCTTTGGACATTATCATTGATGTGTATTAACAAGTACGTCACTTGTTTGTGAGACTATGCATTGCATGATGACTGTCAAAAATGGTCCCTAGTCGAAAGGTCTATGTGGACACGCAGCCTGTTAGACTAGCATATGACACGGTGGATGGTCCAGTTTCACTGACCATGTAGCATTGGATGCTAGCCGGATAATATGGACTCAGAAAGATTTGGTCGGATTTGACGTAGACGGGTCCGAGTCGAGGTAAGGTCTGAGTTGGACATACCCAACTATGAGACGCAGCGATGGGTCATTTGTGAATCTCTAGTACAACAAACGTTCTATGTCCTAAGACCTGAGCCAGCGCATGTACTCGGGATGGTGACAGACTTGCTTTGGGCCGACCAAACGCTACTCCAAGACTAGGTAGTTATAAAGGTAGGTTTCGGGCTTCTACAAACCCATGCTACGAGACATGGTCGAGCAAGATGGGATTTGCCCCTCCGATCATGAGATATATACTCTGGGGCCCTCGGGTGATCCGATCAGGATAAGCAAGGCCATGCGATGAGGATTATGAGATAATCCAAAGTGTTGGTCAGATTCACCAGAATGAGAAAGAGGTCGTGCTGCAATAAGGATGACCATGTCGCCTTGTGTCTGACAACATATATCGTGTGGCAAAGGGAACAGAAGTGTGAAGTATAGGTTCGCCTAACTAGCTTCATTGGACACTTGGAGTCGGCACGCCTTTATAGAGGCCACTACCGACTGGTCGAGCCGGATGTGATCTGACTCGCGACCAAGTGAACAAGAACCTAAAGGGTCGGGCGCTTAAGGGAAGGAATACGCGGGCTTTAGGATCTATGGAAGGCCCAAGAGTTGAGCCCGCGTCGGATGCCTATATATAGTGGAGGTGCGACACACCCATCCGGTTGATTGCTTTGGTGCTGTCATTAGGGATTTGCATGTGTTGCAACTAGCCACCTCCACCCGCCATCGACTGTGTGATCGTACCTAGCAATCCGCCGCACAGAGTTCCTCCTGCACGCGCGGATACCGTTAGATGTGATGCACTTGCGTCACTCCGGCAAACCTATACGTGGGATCCGGTGACCGGCTGTTCGAGGGAGATTGGACCGGCTGTTCGAGGGAGATCGGACAAGGAGGAGACGGACCACGCGAACGCGCTGCCCCAACTCTACTTCCACTACACGACACTGTGCGTCTAGTGGTAACAATCCATGAACCATCTCCGTAGCATGTTCTTGGATGTTCTACGCATACGAAAATTTTATTTTGCATGCGATGGACCTACGGTAGAACCCAACAGAGGTGACATTGGAGTATCTAGGTGACATTAGGGTTGATTGATATGTATCATTGGTGTTATTTTAGTACGAACTCTAGGGTCGTTTGTGACACTTATAGGAATAGCTCAAAAGAATGATCGGAAAGAATAACTTTGAGGTGGTTCTACTACCTACACCAATTTCATCTTATGTTCTTTGCTAGATAGGAAATTTGGAATGATTCTTTGTTGCACGTTGAGGGATGACCATATGATTCAACTATGTTAGCATTGTTGGGAGATTGCACTAGTGAAAGTATGAACCCTAGGCCTTGTTCCAAAGCATTAATACACTATTTTGCTCGTTGTTTACCACTTGTTATCTTGTTGTTTTTATATTTTCAGATTACAAAAACCTACATCTACCATCCATATGCACTTGTATCACCATCTCTTCGTCGAACTAGTGCACCTATACAGTTTACCACTGTATTGGGTGTGTTGGGGACACAAGAGATTTCTTGTATTTGATTGCAGAATAGTTTGAGAGAGACTGTCTTCATCCTACACCTCCCACTGACTGATAAACCTTAGGTCATCCACTTGAGGGAAAATTGCTATTGTCTTACAAAACTCCCCGCTTGGAGGCCCAACAGAGTCTACAAGAATAAATTTGTGTAGTAGACATCATAATGCTAAGTGTGATGTTCAAGTATGAACTGCCCAGTTCAATTTCACGAATACCAGTTACAAACTTACAATGCTATGCTAGGTTGCTGTTAAGCGGTTTGTATTGAACAATTATATGCATTGTCTATGTTGTCCCTTTTGTACCGTGCTACTATTCACAATAAAATATCAATGGAGATGTTGTCCTTTAATTACCATTTACTAGTTTTGGTGGATGTTAACCCTGTTGTAGTTAACACGTCTTTCTATATACTTACACAGGATCACAATGCCCAATGATGTTGTTTATTGCCAAGATTAGTCACATCCCAATATCTTATGCATCATTTAAGAAATTTCAATTTAGATTCTAACATTTACTTGTTGCTCGTAGATACAAATGTTAGCGGTACTGATCCACGCTTCGATCCATGAGAACTCCTCGCCGCCGACTTTGGGCGGGCTCTGACCCAAATGCAGGGCTTCAGCAACTACCCCTATGGATTTACCAAATATGAATTGTCCATTTCAATTTTACCAATACCAATTGCAATGGCTATGTTTTGTATGGTTGATGTGTTTTGCCTCAAGTGGTAAGCGCACCTAACCTGTCTTAGTTATTCTTTCCTACCATTTTCTAAAAAACTGGGCCATTCTATGCTCTAGCAACACCTGGCTTGCGATGTTTAACCGTGTCAATTTCAGTTTCACAGGTACCAATTTTAATGACTATATTAGGTTGTCTGTAGTTAACACCTGGTTTGTGATGTTTAATCATGTCAATTTTAGTTTCACCAGTACCAATTTCAATGACTATATTAGGTTGTGTGTAGTTAACACATGCATTGCTTATTTAAGTAATGCACATCGATGTTCAAGTATGAACTCTCTAGTTTAATTTCATCAATACCAGTCGTAGACTTGCAATGCCTATACTAGGTTGTTGTCAAGCCAGTTGTAGTGAACAATTATATCCATTTTTTACTCTACCACCTTGCTATCGTGCTACTTTTCGCAATGAAGATATCACCGATAGTGTCATTTAATTAACATTTGCTCTTTTTTGTGGATGTTAAACCTATTGTATTTAACATGCCTTCCATGCACTTACGCACGGCCACACCACACGATGTTGTTGTGTACCGTCGAGGTTACTCACATCCCATGGTCTTATATTATTTCACTCATTTATGCAATTGTAGTTTAGCTTTTAACATTTACTTGTTGCTTGTAGGTACATATGTCAGTGGAACTGATCCATGCTTCAACCCTCTTTGCACATGGGGTGATGATATATCCATGAAAAAGCATCAAGTGAGGAAACAAAGAAAATATGTTAGGCAAAAGAGACAGGTGATTGGAATTAAACTCTTTATTTACACTTTATCCAAGACATCAATGAACTTTAGGATGGTAAGTATATGTTGCCTTCTTTTCCTGCCCACAACAAGTAACTCTATTAGACATGAATATCTGAAAGTTGTCTTTTTTAGTGATTTCCGAAGCAATTTACTCAAGATTACCTTGCAAACTACATGACCGAAGTGGAGACAATGAAGGTTAAAATATATAATTCATGTTACCATGATAATGGTCTAGAAGTCTTCCTAAAAGCGGTGAAGGATGGACGGGTGATATGTCTCCAACGTATCTATAAATTTTGATTGTTCCATGCTATTATATTATCTGTTTTGGATGTTTTATATGCATTAATATGCTATTTTATATTATTTGGGACTAACCTATTAATCTAGAGCCTAATGCCAGTTTCTATTTTTTCCTTGTTTTTGAGTTTCACACATAAGGAATATTAAACGGAGTCCAAACGAAATAAAACCTCCAGAAAGATTTTTTCTGGAAAATATGGAAGCCACGAGACTTGAGAACCAAGGCTGAGGACCTACCACGGGGCTACAAGCCCCTTGCCGCGGCCAGGGGGGTACCATGCGCGGGGCAGGGTTGTGGGCCCCTGACAACTCCCCTAACCCTAATCTTCGGCCTATAAATTCTCAAATATTCCATCATTATCAGAACGAGCCACGAAAACACTTTTCCGCCGCTAGAAGCCTCCGTTGCCGAGAGATCCAATCTTGGAGCCTTTTCCGGTAATCTGTCGGAGGGGAATTCGATCACGGAGGGCATCTACATCAACTCCTTTGCCCCTCCGATGATGCGTGAGTAGTTCACCACAGACCTACGGGTCCATATCTAGTAGCTAGATGGCTTCTTCTCTCTCTCTTTGCTTCTCAATACCATGTTCTTCATGATCTTCATGGAGATCTATCCGATGTAGTACTCTTTTGCGGTGTGTTTGTGAAGATCCGATGAATTGTGGGTTTATGTTCAGATTATCCATGAATCTTATTTGAGTCTTTCCTGAATTCTTATATGCATGATTTCATATATTTGCAATTCTCTTCGAGTTATTGGTTTGGTTTGGTCAACTAGATTGGTAATTCTTGCAATAGGAGAAGTGCTTAGTTTTGGGTTCAATCTTGCGGTGTCCTCACCCAGTGACATAGTAGGGGTAGCGAGGCACGTATTGTATTGTTGCCATCAAGGGTAAAAAGATGGGTTTTTCATCATATTGCTTGAGTTTATCCCTCTATATCATGTCATCTTACCTAACGCGTTACTCTGTTCTTCATGAACTTAATACTCTAGATGCAGGCAGGAGTCGGTTGATGTGTAGAGTAATAGTAGTAGATGCAGAATCGTTTCGGTCTACTTGTCACGGACGTGATGCCTATATGCATAATCATTGCCTTGGATATCTTCATAACTATTCACTTTTCTACAAATTGCTCGACAGTAATTTGTTCACCCACCGTAATACTTGCCATCATGATAGAAGCCATCTAGTGAAACCTATGGCCCCGGGTTTATTTTGCAAGTTATATTTTCAGATCTAAAACCAAAAACACCAAAAAAATACTTGTTGCATTGTTTTTACTTTTAGTTTTGCTTTCCGTTCAAGCACCCTATTATATCTATCTCTACCAGATCTCATCTTTGCAAATAACCGTGAAGGGATTGACAACCCCTTTATAGCGTTGGGTGCAAGAGTTTGATTCCTTGTGCAGGTATATCTATTGGTGGCTCACTTGTATCTCCTACTGGATTGATACCTTGGTTCTCAAAAACTGAGAGAAATACTTATCTACTTTGTTGCATCAAACCGTTCCTCTTCACGGGAAACCAACGCATGCTCGAGAAGTAGCAAGAAGGATTTGTGGCGCCGTTGCCAGGGAGATACATAGCAAGTCAAGGATACCAAGTAAACATCACTAACTCATCACTTTTATTTACATTATTTTCCATTGCCTCTCGTTTTCCTCTCCCGCACTTCTAAAACGATTTTCCAAAAAGATTTGCCTTTCGCCCTTCTTCGTTCGTGTTACCGTTTGGTTTTTGCTTGCTTGAGTGCTTGATTGCTTGCTTTGTCGTGATGACTCAAGAGAATACCAAGTTGTGTGACTTTTCCAATACTAATAATTATTATTTTATTAGTACTCCGATTGTCGCCGCCACTAGTGCGGAATCTTATGAAATTAATGCTGCTTTGTTCAATCTTGTTATGAAAGAACAATTTCCGGCCTTGCTAATGAAGATGCCGCATCCCATCTAAATACTTTTGTTGAGTTGTGTGATATGCAAAAGAAGAAATATGTGGATAATGATATTGTTAAATTGAAGCTATTTCCGTTCTCACTACGAGGTCGTGCTAAAACTTGGTTTTCATCTTTGCCTAAAAATAGTATTGATTCATGGAATAAGTGTAAAGATGCTTTTATTTCCAAGTACTTTCCGCCCGCTAAGATCATCTCCCTTAGGAATGATATAATGAATTTTAAGCAAATTGATCATGAGCATGTTGCACAATCTTGGGCGAGGATGAAACTTATGATTAGGAATTGCCCCGCGCATGGTTTGAGTTTATGGATGATTATACAATTTTCTATGTTGGATTGAATTTTCCTTCTAGGAATCTCTTAGATTCCGCCGTGGGTGGAACTTTTATGGAAATCACATTAGGAGAAGCTACTAAACTCTTAGATAATATTATGGCAAATTACTCTCAATGGCACACCGAATGATCTTCTACTAGTAAAAAGTGCATGTTATTGAAGAAACTAATACTTTGAGTGAAAAGATGGATGAATTGATGAAATTGATTGCTATTAAGAGTGCTCCTATTGATCCTAATGATATGCCTTTGTATTCTTTTATTGTAAATAATAATGAATCCATGGATGTGAATTTTGTTGGTAGGAACAATTTTGGTAATAACGCTTAGAGGTAATTTCAACGCTAGACCGTTTCCTAGTAATTCCTCTAATAATTATGGTAATTCCTACAGCAATTCTTATGGAAATTATAATAAGATACCCTCTGATTTTGAGAGTAATATTAAAGAATTCATTAGTACACAAAAAGGTTTCAATGCTATGATTGAAGAAAAATTGCTCAAGATTGATGATTGGGCTAGGAACGTTGATAAATTTCTCTTGAGATTGATTTTTTAAAAATTAGATCTATTCCACCCAAGCATGATATTAATGACTCTTTAAAAGATATGAGAATTTCTATTGATGAGTGTAAGGAAATAACCGCTAGAGTTCGTGCTAAGCGTGAATGGCTTGAAAAAGTATGTTCTCGTGATAATATTGATGAAGATCTTAAAGTGATTGATGTGACTCCTATTGAATTTTTGTTTTCTAATATTAATCTTGATAAGAATGGGACTGCAGATGAGTCAACTTTAGTTAAAAGGCGTCCCAATGATCCGGAGTTTTTAGATCTTGATGCTAAGATTGATAAAAGTGGGATTGAAGAGGTCAAAATTTAAGTAGCAATGAACCCACTCCTTTGGATTTAAAAGACTTTAATCATGGTATATGCTCTTTGATTGATTGTACTTCCTTGTTGCAATCCATGTTGAATTCTCCTCATGCTTATAATCAGAACAAGGCTTTTACTGAACATATTGTTGATGCTATGATGAAGGCTTTTGAAGAAAAACTTGAGTTGGAAGTTTCTATACCTAGAAAGCTTTATGATGAGTGGGAACCTACTATTAAGATTAAGATTAAATATTATGAGTGCCATGCTTTGTGTGATTTGGGTGCTAGTGTTTCCACTATTCCAAAAACTTTATGTGATGTGTTAGGTTTCCGTGAATTTGATGATTGTTCTTTAAATTTGCATCTTGCGGATTTCATTATAAAGAAACCTATGGGAAGAGTTAATGACGTTCTTATTGTTGCAAATAGGAATTATGTGCCGTAGATTTCATTGTTCTTGATATAGATTGCAATCCTACATGTCCTATTATTCTTGGTAGACCTTTCCTTAGAACGATTGGTGCAATTATTGATATGAAGGAAGGGAATATTAGATTCCTATTCCCATTAAGGAAGGGCATGGAACACTTTCCTATAAAGAAAATAAAATTATCTTATGAATCTATCATGAGAGCTACTTATGCAGGCAACCCAATTTTATTTTGCTTTCAGCTTTTTTCTTGTGTGTTGGTGTGTTTGGCACATTATTACTTCTGTAGTAATTGTGTTTTTTGTGTTTAAATTAGTGTATGAGCCAAGTAAAACCTTTGGGGTGATCTATGGTAGTAGTTGATTTGATCTTGCTGGAAAACAGAAACTTTTGCGCTCAGTCCAGAATTTTTCAGAGAGTTAAATTGATCTAAAATTTTTACAGAGGATTGATATACAAATTTCCCAGGTTTTTCTATGTTTCGAGAATTTTTACAGTTCCAAAAGTATTCGAAGTTTACAGATTGCTACAGACTGTTCTGTTTTTGAAAGATTCTGTTTTCTTTGTGTTGTTTGCTTATTTTGATGTATCTATGGGTCTTGTCGGGGGGTATGAGTCATGGAGAAGTTAGAATACAGTAGGTATTACACAAATATAAATAAAGAATGAGTTCACAATAATACCTAAAGTGGTGATTTATTTTTCTTATACTAACGGATCTCATGAGTTTTCTGTTGAGTTTTGTGTTGTGAAGTTTTCAAGTTTTGGGTGAAGATTTGATGGACTATGGATGTAACAGCCCAAGTGCTCCCTTTTCCATTTTGGTCATGTGTCTCTTGTGAACCTCTATGTTGCCATGTGCCTTGAATGAATTATGATTTTGTTTCATGCATCATGCATCATGATCATCATCTAGTGCATTTCATTTCTTTGCCTTGTTTACTTGTGAATGTTGTGAAGTGATTGCATGTGTTGTGCGGAGAGTGCATGTGTGGCCTTGATTGGAATGCTCCTCTTTCTATTACCATTTAATAGTATCCTCTATTCCAAAACAACTATCCCATTCTTCCTCTTATTCCAGTAATATAGCATGTGGTACTTGTAGATGCTATTTCAATGCATTAAAAATATTCCAACTCTTCTAAATAATCTAGTGAGTATGATGTGCATCTTTCTCAATCATTTTCTCTGGTTTACTAATTTTAAAATAAATGCAACATATGCCAATTCTAAAATATGTGTATAATTAATTTGTTCTAAAAATGCCAAGGTCATTTTTCTAAAATAGAGTATGTTTTGCTGATTCAAAATATATATCTTTTCTCTCTATCTCCTTGCCAATCATCCATGGTTTTATTTGTCTTGTAGTTGTTTTATTTAAAAGGAATCCTGTGTTTTGATTTAATAGCAGTGAGAGAGTGGCCGGCCCACCTGGGCTTCTTCCTTTCCGCAGCCGAGCAAGCACCTCTGCAGCCCGCCCGCTCGCGCGCTTTCCACCTGGCTCCGCGCGGCCCCATCTGTCGGCGTCTCTCAGCGCGTCATCGTCGACCTCCCTTTCCAGCTCCCTCTCTGAGAGAGCACGAGCAGGGGGCCCGCCATGGGTAAGGTGGCAAGGGAAGTCGTCCCATCCACGCCTATAAATCCCCTCGGCGTCCGCACCCCTGCCTAGGGTTTCCCCCTTCTCTCTGTGCCGCCGCCATCTTCCCCTTCCTTCCCTTCTCCCAGGTAAGTGCGGAGTGAGAGAGAGAATTCAGAGAAGTTCAGAGTAAGAGAGAGCAGAACCGCTGAGCTGCAGCCATCGTCCTCGTCGCTGGTGACCTCCTCCTCATCGCCGGAGGTGCCGAGGAGCTCTGTGTTGCCTCCCGTGCACCATTCCCTATGTTAGGGCATGGAGGAAGCCACCCCCCCCCCCCCCCCGTCGACGGCCTCTTCCTCGTCTCCACGCGCACCCAAATCCGCCGCGAGCCTCTTCTTCCCCTTCTCTACACTGAGCATATTCGCCCCCCTCTCGGTGAGCATCTGCCGTCGTTCCCCGTTCCAGTCGCCGTTCGTAGCCGCATAGGGTCGCGAGTGCGTCGCCACCGTGTTCGTCTCCGTCGTGCCCAAGCCAACCACCAGCTCGAGCTCGAGCACCCCTCTGCCACCGCACGTAGTCGTTGTAGCCACAGGGATGGGTTCCGCTGGGTCCCCGCATCACCCGCAGGAGGTCCTCCTCACCAGAGAGGCTCCGCTATCGCCGGAATCGGCGCCGCCGTTCCCTGTCGCAGGTGTCGTTTATTTCAGTTTCGTCAGTTATCCTCGACAGGTTAGAACTAGAAGTATAGAACCTCCCTTCGGTCAGATGCCGCAGCGTAGCGTAGTGGTCGATCGACTCGGGTGAGACCGCGAAGCCGCAGGTTCGATTCCCCGGCGCGCCCCTTTTGTTTTTTTCATTTTGGTGCGTGTGTGTGTGGTGGCCGCCGGATCCGCTGTGGCCGTGGGATCTGGTGTGAGTGTGCACTGTGTGCGTGTGTCAGCGTGTGTGTGTGTGTGTGTGCGTGTGTGTTGGTAGGATCTCCTGTGGCAGGCAGGTCTCTGTGTGTGTGCATTTGTGTGTGAGTGTGTGGTGGTGATTGTGTGTGTATGAAAGTGGGCCATGGCTCACTTGACATCCACATAGGGGCCCTGGTGACTATGTCAGGTGGGTCCCCTCCTTGCATTGTTTATTTTTATTTTATTGCTTGTTGTTCCTATGTTTATTAGTTTATTTCCACTTCTAGTACATTTCCATTCATGTGCATAAGCATTTTTGGCATAAGCATATATGGCAAATTTTGACTTATAAGTGATGCATTCTTAGATCCGAGCTAGGTTTTGTGCAATTGTCAGGTCTGAACATATGAGTGTGATATATGGATTTGGGGTAGAAAAATCCCAGGAATCCATTGGTGCAATTGGTTTTGTCATTTGAGCAAGTTTTACAAAATGTCATTTTGTCCCAATATGCCATTTTGCCATTTTAGTTAGAATTAATCCTTGCATACTTAGATATTGGTGTCAACATGATTATGCCTTGGTATTTTATTTTGACTTGTTAGGCTTGCATATAAGTGGGAATCTTACTCCAAAGTGCCTAATAAAATGTTGCTAATTTCAATATGCTAAATATTTCAAAGTCTGAGAATCTGTTATTATTTTTATGCCTTGTTTAGTGGATGCTACCAATTGCTCTGTAGTGTTTTAGCTCAAGCTCAGTGCTAGTGTTTTGTAGTAGATATTGTCCTCTACCATCCTGTTAATTTTCATGCCATGAGGTGGTCTCTAGCATCATTATTCTCTACTGTCAACTTGCTATCAGCTTAACTCAGATTCCAGAAACTGTGATTTTCATTAAGTCCCTAGAATCTGTTTCATCATGCCATCTTGTGAGCTTCATGCTTAGTGCTCCATGCTTCCTTTCCAGTTTGTGTAGTTGGATGATTTGATAAGCATGTTATGTAGTTTATGTTCATGCCTTGTTTGAGGTTGGAAACATCGTGTAGCTCTAGATAATTGTTGAGGAAGTTGCTATGTTGTTATTTTGGGCAGATTGTGTGTGGTAGTGTTTCGTGACTTGTGGGAGCTATGCTCCAATGTTTTGCTTGGTCTTTGTCTCCATTGTGGTTGGTTGTTCATTTCCTAACCAGTGGCTACCATGGAATACCAAGGAATAGCCCATGTCCTTCCTTGTCTCATATTTTTCCTTCGTACCTTGCCGTGAGCGTAGTGTGAGATTCATTACTCCGTTTCCTACGTTTTACATATGCACTTGCATCGATTTTGCATGAAGCATCCATATTTGCCATGATCATGCATGTTCAAGTAACTTAATATGAGGTCCTGTCCAGAATTGTAAATAACTCAACTAATGCATGGGAAACATGACTAGCTTAGGATTGCCATGTTAAATACTTCAAATAAATCATGCATCATCTTGTGTGTGCATTGCACCTTGGTTGGTTGTTTATTGTTGTTGTTTCTCTTGGGTAGATGCGAGTGTTGAACCTGAGTACGAGGATCCAGGAGAGCACCACTACGAGGACCCCAACTCTTTGTCCTTCTAAAGAACCAACAGGCAAGATGACCGTACCCGGATCCCGACACTATTTTTGCGTTGCTAGATGTCTCGCTCTTATCGTTACCTTGTGTTACCTACCACTTGAATGTCAAGCCTCCTACATTGCCATGATAGCCTCTAACCCCTCCACTACCTAGCAAACCTTGTTTGGCTAAGTTACCGCTGCTCAGCCCCTCTTATAGCGTTCTTAGATGCAGGTGCAGGTTGTTTCCGTGTGATAACATGGATATCTAAAGATATCACAATATTTACTACTATTTAATTTAATGCACATATATATCTTGGTATGGTGGAAGGCTTGGCCTTTTGCTCGGTGTTTTGTTCCACTTTTACTGACATAGTTACTTGTTACCGGTGTTATGTATCCATATTTTGCGCTCCTAACATGCTCGGGGTTGTTGTGGGGACCCCCTTGATTATTCGCTTGAGATTAAAGCTTGTCTAGCAAGACCCAACATTGGTACTATTTGCTTAAACAACTTTATAAAAAAATGCATAGGGCTTTGAACCCCGTGGATAATTAATCAGCAACCCGGGCCAATGCTCCTCATGAGTGTTGGTCCAACCTAGAGCAGCTTATTAATGCCGCCCGGGGCAACTCGGTGATTGGCGTGGTAACCATCGCTCATTCGTCATGTCCGGAGAATGAGATACGCGGCTCTTATCGGGTTCGTCGACACGTCCGGCAGTCTTGCTGAACTTGTTTTACCTTTCTTGAATGGCTTGCGCGAGGAACTCTGATCTTCTTCGGGCTATCTCGAGGTGTCGGTTTTCCTTTGGAATTGCCTAGGATGATCATGAGATCTGTGGTCAGGGTTATTCCCGCGGAGTGTGGTTGATTTGTGATGGATTAGTTGGAGCACCCCTGCAGGGTTAAATCTTTCAGAAAGTCGTGCCCGCGGTTATGTGGCAACTTGGATATTTTGTTTAACACCCAGTTATAGTTAACTTGAAGTAAACTCCAATAAAATACACCAACTGTGTGAGTAACCGTGATCGTCTTTGCTCGTGAACATGAATCGAGAGAGAACACGGTGGGGTTATGTTTGGCATAAGTAGGTGTTCAAGATCACTTAGTGGTCATGGTAGTATTCGAACGTGTTTTGTAGTCCACTATATTTACATTCATGTTCTCGTAAGTTAGCCACCATACAATGCTTAGTGCTGCTACAAACTCAACACTCACGCCCCCATCCAACCCAATAAGCTTACATAGTTTCGGTACCCGGGTTACAAGATTGTCGAGTCCCCGTGGCTCACAGATTACTAGAACAAATACAGGTGCAGGTGCAGATGAGACTGTGCCACATGATGTGACCCAGCTCCAGTGGGAGTATGACGAAGAACGTGGCAGAATGTATGTCACATATCCAGACGAGTAGAGAGGCCTTGGTTGTGATCTTCGGGGCTAGCAAGACAGTTTCATTACTTCTTTTCCTCGTTTGTTTTCGTCCATAGACGGACCCTGTCTTTTGAATGATGTTTGAAAATTCTTTGTGGACTTGTAATTTAGCTTGTGGTGAGTGTAAGCCAACTCACATACTCCTCTCTTCATACATGTATGTGATGTTATTGTACTTGCGAAATGACTAGATGCGCCTCTATCCCTGTCGCGGCCCTCGTGCCTAAATAAGGATAGGCGCGCATCTTGGGCGTTACAAGTTGGTATTCAGAGCCATACGACCATAGGAGCCCTTTGCTTGATCGAACTTGGCCGAGTCGAGTCTAGTACAAACTATTTTGAGTCTAGTTATATCGGAGAGTAGGTTTATTTTACTCCTCTTCTATACTCTGGTGAGGTATTCGACTTAGGAATTTTTATTCTACTCCTCTTCTCGCTAAAAAAATTAGGATCACGCGGGTATTTTGGAAACTATATGATGCTGATGTGACGGAGTTTTGTCTTGGTGCCTCCCGTCTGAGTTGATTTCTTCCAGGGAGTTGAGCTCCAGGGAATTCTTGGCACATCGTTATCATTCAGTTTTCTTAGTATCTCAGGATGGAGGGTGTTCGAAATTGCTTCAATACTTCTCGTGGTGAGATAAGGTCAGAGTCACCCAGTACTGGGGAGGCGTCCGGGGTACCGCCATGTCTGGTATCATTGTGCTTTCGAGGATCTGAGATAGATGGATTTCCGAAGCCTCTGGTTATGTGTTGAAGGATGGATACAGTTGGTGTGTAGGACTTGTTAGTTGTGTGAGATATTTCCTCCTTGTATCCCCAACATCGGATTGCATAACTAGAAAGTTTTCGGAAGTTCTTAGGTGGGAATTCATGTAGTTATCTAGGATCATCTTCTTTAGATGTATGAGGGCTTATACATTTGTTCCGAGAAACATTAGCTCAATACTTTTGAGTTATTGCAAGTGGCTTCTAATATCTGATGATGTTATCGCAAACCCGAAGAAGGCGTTCTTACTAATTTTTCAGTAGGAAGGTTGTTTATGTTTCTCCGTTTAATTTCTTTCAAGGCATTTGATTCAGCTTTTGCAAGCATCCTTGTCATTGATGTGCTGATGTTCTTGTCCATCTCTAGGATGGCTCCACCAACTCGCGGGAATCGGGTTGGGGTGAGGGGCAGTCTGATCCTCCACCACCCCCACCACCGCCTCCTCCTCCAGAAGCTTGGCAAGCTGTGATGTCCGCAACCAATGCGAATACTCAGATGTTGCTCAGACTATTGCAAGAAAGAGATCAGGGTCAGCAAGGTTTTCAAGGGGATTTTCAGAATCAGCCTCAGTTCGCCATGCTCAACCAGTTCCTTGCCAACCAGCCCAAGTCTTTCACCTGTTGTGAGAATCCTTTTGATGCAGATGATTGGCTCCATGACATGAGTAAGCATTTTGAGTGCAACAATGTCAGACCAGAGGACTATGTCAGGTTCGCATCATTCCAGCTCAAGGGACAGGCAGCAGATTGGTGGCAGCAATACAAGGACTCCAGGGGCGATCGTGTTGTTACCTGGGACGATTTCTGTCGTGACTTCAGGGCCCATTACATTCCGACAACCTTTGTCGAGGAGATGCATGAGAAGTTCAGGCACCTGAAGCAGGGAATAAAGTCTGTCTATTAGTACAACGTCGAGTTCCAGAATCTGGCCCGCTATGCTAAACAAGATGTTCCTGATGACAAGTCCATTATTTATCAGTTCAAAGGTGGTCTCAAGGATGAGCTTCTGTCGGGTCTGGTCCTCCAAGAGCCCCGTGAGTTTGATTAGTTCTACAACATGGCTTTGAAGGTCGAGGCAACTCATCTCAAGTTAGAGAACTCAAGGAAGCATTTCAGGGATTCCTATTCTTCTTCTTCTAGCACTCAGATGGTCCCTAAGCAGCAGAAATATTGGCTTCCTCCTCCTCCTCTGTTTCGTTCTCCTCAGCAGCAGAACTAGTTCGGTGGTCGTGGTTCTTCCCACCCACCCAACCTAGGATATCAGTAGAGGCCCCAGGCACCCAAGTCAGCTTATGTTCCTCCTCCAGGCAACTTCCGTCCGCTCTTAGAGGTTACTTGTCACAAGTGTGGTCAGAAGGGTCACTACTCAAACAAGTGCAACCAGCGGCGTCTTCCGCCTCCACCTCCAGTCAGACCTCCAGGCAATACTATGGTGAAGCATAATCCCAAGTCAGCCCATGTGAACATGGTGAATGCAACCGAAGCAGAGGAGTCTTCTCAAGTGATCGTGGGAAATCTCTTTGTTAATTCTATTCCTGCAAAAGTGTTGTTTGATACTGGTGCATCACATTCATTCATTTCAAGGCCTTTTGTCACTATGCATGAGTTACCAGCGGAACATTTGGCAAGTCCTTTTCGTGTGGTCTCTCTGGGCATGCGTATGAGTTCGCATATGATTGTTCCGAATGTCTCTATCAAGATGGGCTATTATTCTTTTCTGGCCTCTCCAACTGTTCTCGGTAATTCCGATATTGATCTCATTCTGGGCATGGACTTTCTGTCTATGAACAAGGCGCATGTCGATTGTCAAGCCAAAGAAGTCAAATTGACTCATCCTTTAGAAGATGTGATCATTTTCGGAGCTCATGATGATACGATCCGTCTCTTTGCTCTTAATGAGAAGGGTGAAATCTCGGCTATTTCTCAAATTCCGGTGGTTTGTGAGTATGAAGATGTCTTTCCTGAAGAATTGCCAGGAATGCCTCCGCACTGGCCAGTTGAGTTTGTGATTGATCTTGAACCTGGGACTAAATCGGTTTGCAAGCATCATTATAAGCTTGGCCCCGAAGAGCTGAAAGAGTTGAAGAAGCAGCTAGATGAACAAGAACGTCTGGGTCTGATCAGATCAAGTTCTTCTCCATGGGGTTGTGGTGTTTTGTTTGTCAAGAAGAAGGATGGCACGGACCGACTTTGTGTAGATTACCGTCCATTGAATAAAAATACAACCAGAACAAGTACCCACTTCCCAACATCAATGAGTTGTTTGAACAACTGAAAGGTGCCATGGTTTTCTCAAAGCTTGATCTTCGCATGGGCTATCATCAGATTCGCATTCGCGAAGAAGACCTTTCAAAGACTGCTTTCAGGACGAGTTTTGGCTCTTATGAGTACACTATCATGTCGTTTGGTCTCGCCAATGCTCCTCCAACCTTCTCAAGAATGATGAACTTCATATACTCTCCTTTCAAGAATGAGTTCGTCTTGGTGTATCTAGATGATATCCTCGTGTTCTTGGAGACTGAAGAAGAACATGTAGAACATCTCCGGCTTGTGCTTGACAATCTAAGAGAACATCGATTCTATGCTAAGTTTTCCAAGTGTGAGTTTTGGCTCAATGAAGTGGTGTACCTTGGGCATGTGATCTCTGCCGAGGGCATTAAAGTGCACCCTGAGAAAGTTGAGGCAATCTTGAAGTGGGAGCCTCGTCAAAATGTCAAGCAGCTTCGTAGCTTCCTCGGGCTTGCAAGTTACTGCAGAAGATTCGTGGAGAAATTCTCTCAAATTGCTAAGCCTCTGTCCAACTTCCTCCAGAAGAATGTCAAGTATGCTTGGTCTCCTGAGTGTGATGTGGCATTCAATACGCTCAAGCGGAAACTGACTTCAGCTCCAGTTCTTGTCCCTCCCGAGCAATCAAAGCCTTTCCAAGTTTTCTGTGATGCTTCTCACCAGGCCTTGGTGGTGATCTCATGCAAGATAAGAAGATCGTTTCTTATACCTCGCGTCAGTTGAAGCTTGCTGAGAAGAACTACCCCACTCATGATCTCGAGTTGGCGGCAGTTGTGCATGCTCTAATGACTTGGAGGCATTTGTGGTTGGGTAGACCAGTTGAGGTGTACACCAATCACAAGAGCTTGAAGTACATTTTCACTCAACCCAATCTCAATCTTCGGTAGTCTCGTTGGGTGGAAATGATTAAAGACTTCAATCCAAGCATTGAGTATACACCTGGGAAAGCAAATGTCATTGCAAACGCACTCAGCCGAAAGGCGTACTACAACAGTCTTATCTTGAAGCCTCTTCAACCCGAGCTTTGTGAAGCTTTCCGCAAGCTCAATCTCCAAATGATTCTGCAAGGATTTCTTTGCCAATCTTCAAGTCTCTCTGACTCTGGAAGATTAGGTTCACCAAACTCAACTTCTTGATGCGATGGTGAAGAAAGTGAAGAAAGGTGTAGACAAGGGCATTCCTAAGTATAAGTGCTTTCGCGTTGATGACAAAGATACCTTGTTCTTTGAGGACCGTCTGGTGGTTTCAAAAGGTGATCTCACGAAGGTTATCATGGATGAAGCACACAATTCTCTCCTATCCATTCATCCAGGCAGTTCCAAGATGTATCAAGACCTCAAGCAAACCTTCTGGTGGACTCACATGAAGCGTGAAATTGCTTAGTTGGTGAACGAGTTTGATGTTTGTCGCAGAGTGAAGGTGGAACATCAATGTCCAGTAGGTCTCCTTCAGCCTTTGCCTATTACAAAGTGGAATTTCGATCATGTGGAGATGGATTTCGTCACTGGTTTTCCCAAGTCCAAGAGGGGAAACGATGTCATCTTTTTCGTTATCGACAAGCGGACCAAAGTTGCCCATTTCCTTCCGGTCAAAGAATCCATCTCGGTAGCTCAGCTAGCAGAGTTGTATACGTCAAGGATAGTTTCTTTGCACGGTATTCCTTAGCTCATTTCATCTGACCGTGGAAGCCTCTTCACTTCCAAGTTTTGGGAGTCCGTCTATACTACTATGGGTACCAAGATCCATTTCAGCACTGCATTCCATCCGCAGACAAGTGGTCAAGTTGAGAGAGTTAATCAAATCCTTGAAGACATGCTCAGAGCCTGTGTGATTTCGTTCAGCATGAAATGAGAAGACTGCCTTCCATACGCTAAATTTTCATACAACAACAGCTTTCAAGCTAGCTCAGGCAAGGCCCCTTTCAAGATTCTCTATGGCAGGAAGTGTCGTACCCCGTTCAATTGGTCTGAAACCGGTGAGCATCAAATTCTGGGCAATGACATGACCACCTAAGCAGAAGAGATGTGCCGTGTCATTCATGAGAACCTCAAAGCAGCTCAATCCCGTCGGAAGAGTTATTACGATAACAAACATCGGGACGTCTCCTTTCAAATTGATGATCTAGTCTATCTCAGAGTTTCTCCCATGAAGGGCACTCAGCGGTTCGGAATTAAAGGGAAGCTAGCTCCTCGCTTTGTGGGTCCTTTAAGAGTTTTTGGCAAGAGAGGTGAACTTGCCTATCAACTAGAGCTTCCTCCGAATTTTGCAAATGTGCATGATGTTTTCCATGTCTCTCAGCTCTGGAGGTGATTCAAGACTCCCGAGCGTACCATTGACCTCCAAGACATTGATCTCCAGGAAGACCTATCTTATCGTGAGCATCCAGTTGCTATTCTCGAAGAAACTGAGCATAAGACTCGCAAGAAGTCAATCAAGTTTCTCAAGGTGAAGTGGTCTCATCATTCCGACAAAGAAGCTACTTGGGAACGTGAGGATCTTCTCCGTTCCGAGTTTCCAGAGTTCTTTCTTTCTTACATCTCGGGTCGAGATCCTCTTGTAGTGTGGGAGAGTTGTAACAGCCCAAGTGCTCCCCTTGCCATTTTGGTCATGTGTCTTGTGAACCTCTATGTTGCCATGTGCCTTGAATGAATTATGATTTTGTTTCATGCCATTCGTGCATCATGCATCATGATCATCATCTAGTGCATTTCATTTCTTTGCCTTGTTTACTTGTGAATGTTGTGAAGTGATCGCATGTGTTGTGGGGAGAGTGCATGTGTGGCCTTGATTGGAATGCTCCTCTTTCTATTACCATTTCATAGTATCCCCTATTCCAAAACAAATATCTCATTCTTCCTCTTATTCCAATAATATAGCATGTGGTACTTGTAGATGCTATTTCAATGCATTAAAAATGTTCCAACTCTTCTAAATAATCTAGCGAGTATGTTGTGCATCTTTCTTAATCATGTTCTCTGGTTCACTAATTTTAAAATAAATGCAACAAATGCCAATTCTAAAATATGTGTATAATTAATTTGTTCTAAAAATGCCAAGGTCATTTTCCTAAAATAGAGTATGTTTTGCTGATTCAAAATATACATCTTTTCTCTCTATCTCCTTGCCAATCATGCATGGTTTTATTTATCTTGTTGTTGTTTTATTTAAAAGGAATCCCGTGTTTTCATTTAATAGCGGTGAGAGAGTGGCCGACCCACCTGGGCTTCTTCCTTTCTACAGCCCAGCAAGCACCTCCACAGCCCACCCGCTCGCGTGCTTTCCACCTGGCTTCACGCGGCCCCATCTGTCGGCGTCTCTCAGCACGTCGTCGTCAACCTCCCTTTCCAGCTCCCTCTCCGAGAGAGCGCGAGCAGGGGCCCCGCCATGGCCAAGGTGACGAGGGAAGTCGTCTCATCCGCGCTTATAAAGCCCCTCGACGTCCGTGCCCCTGCCTAGGGTTTCTCCCTTCTCTCGGCACCGCCGCCATCTTCCCCTTCCTTCCCTTCTCTCAGGTAAGTGCAGAGTGAGAGAGAGAATTCAGAGAAGTTCAGAGTAAGAGAGAGCAGAACTGCCGAGTTGCAGTCGTCGTCCTCGTCGCCGGAGATGCCGAGCAGCTCTGTGTTGCCTCCCGCGCCCCATTCCTGGTGTTAGGGCATGGAGGAAGCCCCCCCATCGACGGCCTCTTCCTCGTCTCCGACGCGCACCCAAAGCCGCCGTGAGCCTCTTCTTCCCCTTCTCTACACCGAGCGTATTCGCCCCCCTCTTGGTGAGCATCCGCCATCGTTCCTCGTTTCAGTCGCCGTTCGTAGCCGCATAGGGTCACGAGTGTGTCGCCGCCGTGTTCGTCTCCGCCATTCTCGAGCCGAGTGTCAGCTCGATCTTGAGCGCCCCTCTATCGTCGTGTGTAGTCGTTGTAGCCGCAGGGATGGGTTCCCCTGGGTCCCCACATCCCCCGCAGGAGGTCCTCCTCGCCGGAGAGGCTTTGCTGCAGCCGGAATCGTTGCCACCGTTCCCTGTCGCAGGTGTCGTTTATTTCAGTTTCGTTAGTTATCCTCGACAGGTTAGAACTAGAAGCGTAGAACCTCCCTTTGGTCAGATGCCGCAACATAGCATAGTGGTTGATCGACTCAGGTGAGACCGCGAGGCCGTGGGTTTGATTCCTCGGCGCACCCCTTTTGTTTTTTCATTTTGGTGTGTGTGTGGTGGTGGCCACCGGCTCCGCTGTGGTCGTGGGATCCGGTGTGAGTGTGTAGTGCGTGTGTGTGTGCCAGTGTGTGTGTGTGTGCTGGTAGGATCTGCTGTGGCAGGCAGATCCGTGTGTGTGCATCTGTGTGTGAGTGTGTGGTGGTGATTGTGTGTGTATGAAAGTGGGCCATGGCCCACTTGTCATCCACATAGGGGCCCTGGTGACTATGCCAGGTGGGTCCCCTCACTTGCATTGTTTGTTTTTATTTTATTGCTTGTTGTTTTCCTGTTTATTAGTTCATTTCCATTTCTAATATATTTCCATTCCTATGCATAAGCATTTTTTGCATAAGCATATACGGCAAATTTTGACTTATAAGTGATGCATGCTTAGATTCGAGCTAGGGTTTGTGCAATTGTCAAGTGTGAACATATGAGTGTGATATATGGATTTGGGGTAGAAAAATCCCAGGAATCCATTGGTGCAACTGGTTTTGTCATTTTAGCAAGTTTTACAAAATGTCATTTTGTCATTTTAGTTAGAATTAATCCTTGCATGCTTAGATATTGGTGTCAACATAAAAGTGGTAGTGTTTCATGAGTAGTATGCCATGATATTTTCTTTTGACATGTTAGGCTTGCATATAAGTGGGAATCTTGCTCCAAAGTGGCTAATAAAATGTTGCTGATTTCAATATGCTAAATATTTCTAAGTCTGAGAATCTGTTATTATTTTTATGCCTTGTTGAGTGGATGCTACCAATTGCTCTGTAGTGTTTTAGCTCAACCTCAGTGCTAGTGTTTTGTAGTAGATATTGTCCTCTACCATCCTGTTAATTTTCATGCCATGAGGTGGTCTCTAGCATCATTATTTTCTGCTGTCAACTTGCTATAAGCTTAACTCAGATTCCAGAAAACTGTGATTTTCATTAAGTCCCTAGAATCTGTTTCATCATGCCATCTTGTGAGGTTCATGCTTAGTGATCCATGCTTCCTTTCCAGTTTGTGTAGTTGGATGATTTGATAAGCATGTTATGTTGTTTCTATTCATGCCTTGTTTGAGGTTGGAAACATCCTGTAGCTCTAGATAATTGTTGAGGAAGTTGCTATGTTGTTGTTTTGGGCAGATTGTGTGTGGTAGTGTTTTGTGACTTGTGGGAGCTATTCTCCATTTTTTTGCTTGGTCTTTAACTCCACTTGGTTGGTTTTTCATTTCCTAACCAATGGCTACCTTGGAATTCCAAGGAATAGCCCATGGCCTTCCTTGTCTCGTATTTTGCCTTCGTACCTTGTCGTGAGCGTAGCGTGAGATTCGTTACTCTGTTTCCTATGTTTTACATATGCACTTGCATCGATTTTCCATGAAGCATCCATATTTACCATGATCATGCATGTTCAAGCAACTTAACATGATGTCCTGTCCAGAATTGTAAATAACTTAACTAATGCATGGGAAACATGACTAGCTTAGGATTGCCATGTTAAATACTTCAAATAAATCATGCATCATCTTCTGCGTGCATTGCACCTTGGTTGGTTGTTTATTGTTGTTGTTTCTCTTGGGTAGACGCGAGTGTTGAACCTGAGTACGAGGATCCAGGAGAGTACCACTACGAGGACCCATCTCTTTGTCCTTCTAAAGAACCAACAGGCAAGATGACCGTACCCGGATCCCGACACTATTTTTGCTTTGCTAGACCTCTTGCTCTTATCGTTACCTTGCGTTACCTACCACTTGAATGTCAAGCCTCCTACATTGCGATGATAGCCTTTAACCCCTCCACTACCTAGCAAACCTTGTTTGGCTAAGTTACCGCTGCTCAGCCCCTCTTATAGCGTTCTTAGATGCAGGTGCAGGTTGTTTCCATGTGATAACATGGATATCTAGAGATATCACAATATTTACTGCTATTTAATTTAATGCACATATATATCTTGGTATGGTGGAAGGCTTGGCCTTTTGCTCGGTGTTTTGTTCCACTTTTACCGCCATAGTTACTTGTTACCGGTGTTATGTTTCCATATTGTGCGCTCCTAACATGCTCGGGGTTGATATGGGTACCCCCTTGATTATTCGCTTGAGATTAAAGCTTGGATGGCAAGACCCAACATTGGTACTATTTGCTTAAACAACTTTATAAAAAAAATGCATAGGGCTTTGCAACCCCAAGGATAATTAATCAACAACCCGGGCTAGTGCTCCTCATGTGTGTTGGTCCAACCTAGAGCAGCTTATTAACAGTGACCGGGGCAACTCGGTGATTGGCGTGGTAATCATCGCTCATCCGTCGTGTCCTGAGAACGAGATACGCGACTCTTATCGGGTTCGTCAACATGTCGGGCGGTCTTGCTGGAACTTGTTTTACCTTTTCTCAAATGGCTTGCGCGAGGAACTCTGATCTTCTTTGGGCTATCTTGAGGTGTTGGTTTTCCTTTGGAATTGCCTAAGATGATCACGATATCCGTGGTCGAGGTTATTCCCGCGGAGTGTGGTTAATTTGTGATGGATTAGTTGGAGCACCCCTGCAGGGTTAAATCTTTCGGAAAGTCGTGCCCGCGGTTATGTGGTAACTTGGATATTTTGTTTAACACCCGATTATAGTTAAATTGAAGTAAACTCCAATAAAATACACCAACTGTGTGAGTAACCATGATCGTCTCTACTCGTGAACATGAACCGAGAGAGAACACGGTGGGGTTATGCTTGACGTAAGTAGGTGTTCAGGATCACTTAGTGGTCATGGTAGTATTCGAACGTGTTTCGTAGTCCACTATATTTACATTCATGTTCTTTTAAGTTAGCCACCATACAATTCTTAGTGTTGTTGCAAACTCAACACTCACCCCCCATCCAACCCAATAAGCTTACATAGTTTCGGTACCCGGGTTACAAGATTGCCGAGTCCTCGTGGCTCACAGATTACTACAACAAATACAGGTGCTGGTGCAGATGAGACCGTGCCAGATGATGTGACCTAGCTCCAGTGGGAGTATGACGAAGAACGTGGCAGAATGTACGTCACATATCCAGACGAGTAGAGAGGCCTTGGTCGTGATCTTCGAGGCTAGCAAGACAGTTTCATTGCTTCTTTTCCTCGTTTGTTTTTGTCCGTAGACGGACCCTGTCTTTTGAATGATGTTTGAATAAACTATGTGGACTTGTAATTTAGCTTGTGTAAAGTGTAAGCCAACTCATATACTCCTCTCTTCATACATGTATGCGATGTTACTGTACTTGCGAAACGACTAGATGCGCCTCTATCCCTGTCGCGGCCCTCGTGCCTAAATAAGGATAGGCGCGCATCTTGGGCGTTACAATGGAATAAAGAGTGGCAAGAGCCTAAGCTTGGGGATGCCCATGTCACCCCAAGTCATATTCAAGGATACCAAAAAGCCTAAGCTTGTGGATGCCCCGGAAGGCATCCCCTCTTTCGTCTTCAATCCATCGGTAAATTTACTTGAGGCTATATTTTTATTCACCACATAATATGTGTTTTGCTTAGAGCGTCTTGTATGATATGAGTCTTTGCTTGTTAGTTTGCCACAATCATCCTTGCTGCACACATCTTTAGAGAGAGACACGTTGAATCGTGAATTTGTTAGAATACTCTATATGCTTCACTTATATCTTTTGAGCTAGGCAATGTTGCTCTAGTGCTTCACTTATATCTTTTTAGAGCATGGTGGTGTTATATTTTATAGAAATTATTGAACTCTCGTTCCTCACTTATACTATTTTTATAGTTTCTTAAAACAGCATGGTAATTTGTTTAGGTTATGAATTTAGTCCTAATATAATGGCATCCAAGAGGGATATAATAAAAACTTTCATATTAAGTGCATTAACAACTATGAGAAGTTGGATTCCTTGCATGTAGTTTTGAGATAATAGGGATGGTATCATGGTAATATGAGAGTCATGCTAGTGAGTAGTTGTGAAATGAAGAGATACATGTGTTAAAGCTTGTGATTCCCATAGCATGCACGTATGGTGAACCGCTATGTAACGAAGTCGGAGCATGACTTGTCTAATGATTGTCGACCTTTGTGTGAGGGTCAGGAGCGCGCGATGGTTAACTCCTACCAACCTCTCCCCTAGGAGCATGCGTCTAATGATTTTTTTGATGACTAATAGACTTTTGCAATAAGTATGTGAGTTCTTTATGACTAATGTGAGTCCATGGATTATACACACTCTCACCCTTCCATCTTTGCTAGCCTCTCTAGTACCGCGCAACTTTCGTCGGTACATCAAACCCTCCTTCCTCAAAACAGCCACCATATATTCCTCAAAACAGCCACCATACCTACCTATTATAGCATTTTCATAGTCATTCCGAGATATATTGCAATGCAACTTCCACCATGTAGTTTTTCTATGACTTGCATCATCACTTCATATTGCATATAGAGTTATATCTTGCCATAGGAACCGAGTTGTAATTTCTTTTTCTTTGAGTTATAAGTAAATAAAAGTGTTATGATTTTTCATTAATAGAGCATTATCCCATGATAGAAATGGATGATGGAGGCTATGACTCCCTCACAAGTTGGGACGAGTATCCGAACTCTACAAAAAATAAAAGAGGTCAGCGAAGCCCAAACAAAAAAATAAAAGAGGCCAAAGAAGCCCACCAAAATAAAAAAATGAGAGAAAGAGAGAAGGCACAATTGCTACTATCTTTTTCCACGCTTGTTCTTCAAAGTAGCACCATGATCTTCATGACAAAGAGTCTCCTATTTTGTCACTTTCATATAACTAGTGGATATTCATATTGCACGACCACTTACTTTTCTTTTTGAGCTTTCATACACTTATAGCTCTAAGTGCATTTGTTGCATGGCAATCCCCACTCACTCACATTGATATCTATTGATGGGCATATCCATAGCCCGTTGATACGCCTAGTTGATGTGAGACTATCTCCTCCTTTTTCCCTTGCACCCCACCATATTCTATTCCACCTATAATGCTATATCCATGGCTCACGCTCATGCATTGCGTGAGAGTTGAAAGGGTTTGAGAACACCAAAAGTGTGAAACAATTGCTTTTTGTTCATCAGGGTTGTGCATGACTTAGATACTTTGTGTGGGGAAGATGGAGCATAGCCAGACCATATGATTTTGTAGGGATGACTTTCTAAGGCCATGTTATTTCGAAAGGACACGACTACCTTGTTGGTGTGCTCGAAGTATTACTGTTTTTATGTCAATATTAGATTATTGTTTTGAATCTAACGGATATGAATATTCATGCCACAATAAATAATATTACATGGATAAATATGTTGGGTAGCATTCCACATCAAAAATTCTATTTTTATCATTTACCTACTCGAGGACGAGCAGGAATTAAGCTTGGGGATGCTAATACGTCTCAAACGTATCAATAATTTTTGATTGTTCCATGCTATTATATTATCTGTTTTGGATGTTTTATATGCATTAATATGTTATTTTATATTATTTTTGGGACTAACCTATTAATCTAGAGCCTAGTGCCAGTTTCTATTTTTCCTTGTTTTTGAGTTTCACAGATAAGGAATATTAAATGGAGTCCAAATGGAATAAAACCTTCGGAAAGATTTTTTCTGGAAAATATGGAAGCCACGAGACTTGAGAACCAAGGCAGAGGAGCTGCCACGGGGCCACAAGCCCGCTTGCCGCGGCCAGGGGGGTACCCCGCGCGGGGCAGGCTTGTGGGCCCCTGGCAACTCCCCTAACCCTAATCTTTGGCCTATAAATTCTCAAATATTCCATCATTATCAGAACAAGCCACGAAAACACTTTTCTGCCGTCAGAAGCCTCCGTTCCCGAGAGATCCAATCTTGGAGCCTTTTTCTATAATCTGTCGGAGGGGGGTTCGATCACGGAGGGCATCTACATCAACTCCTTTGCCCCTCCGATGATGCGTGAGTAGTTCACCACAGACCTACGGGTCCATAGCTAGTAGCTAGATGGCTTCTTCTCTCTCTTTGCTTCTCAATACCATATTCTTCATGATCTTCATGGAGATCTATCCGATGTAATACTCTTTTGCGGTGTGTTTGTCGAGATCCGATGAATTGTGGGTTTATGTTCAGATTATCCATGAATATTATTTGAGTCTTTCTTGAATTCTTATATGCATGATTTCATATCTTTGCAAGTCTCTTCGAGTTATTGGTTTGGTTTGGCCAACTAGATTGGTAATTCTTGCAATAGGAGAAGTGCTTAGTTTTGGGTTCAATCTTGTGGTGTCCTCACCCAGTGACATAGTAGGGGTAGCGAGACACATATTGTATTGTTGCCATCAAGGGTAAAAATATGGGGTTTTCATCATATTGATTGAGTTTATCCCTCTACATCATGTCATCTTACCTAATGCGTTACTCTGTTCTTCATGAACTTAATACTCTAGATGCAGGCAGGAGTCAGTCGATGTGTGGAGTAATAGTAGTAGATGCAGAATCGTTTCGGTCTACTTGTCATGGACGTGATGCCTATATGCATAATCATTGCCTTGGATGTCTTCATAACTATTCGCTTTTCTATCAATTGCTCGACAGTAATTTGTTCACCCACCGCAATACTTGCCATCATGAGAGAAGCCATCTAGTGAAACCTATGTCCCCGGATCTATTTTCCATATTATATTTTCGGATCTAAAACCAAAAACACCAAAAAATACTTGATGCATTGTTTTTTACTTTTAGTTTTACTTTCCGTTCAAGCACCCTATTATATCTATCTCTACTAGATCTCATCCTTACAAATAACCGTGAAGGGATCGACAACCCCTTTATAGAGTTGAGTGCAAGAGTTTGATTCCTTTTATAGGTATATCTATTGCTGGCTCACTTGTATCTCCTACTGGATTGATGCCTTAGTTCTCAAAAACCGAGGGAAATACTTATCTACTTTGTTGTATCAAACTGTTCCTCTTCACGGGAAAGCAACGCATGCTCGAGAAGTAGCAACGGGCAATCATCACAAGGGGTTGGACAAAAGTTGTACACGACTTTGGCATGGAGGATGGCACATGACGGGTATTCCGCTTCTTCAACACCATGACAGCCAAAAGGATTTACAATTCTCTCTTCACTTTTATCGCCTCTAGTACTATATATTGTGGTTCATCATATTTAATTTTCTGTCGAATTATGTAACTCTTGAACATGTACTGAGGTTTTAATTTATACATTGGTTGTTGAACCATTGTTAATAGGGTATGTATTGACGGATGTGAAATATTTAAATTCCACGTTTCAAATTTTGAAATCTCCAATTCGAATAATAAATTAAAGAAAAATGAACTATTAGATAATAAATTCCAGTACATATAGTTGGACCGAATAAAACGTGTGCGATGGTCGCATATATTGCACACATTTTTTTTAGAAATAACATGTGAGATTATCAACGTCACAACACACGGTCGTATATTATGTGCATGTCGGATCGTGCGCAATAACACACATGTTTCCATGCTATATGCGTGTGCGATTGGCGGTGACAATACGACAAACAGTTCCAAACACCCGTGCGTGTGTAAAGTAAGACGATTGAAATATGAACCGCGTGTGTGACACTCATAACTATCACACACCATTATTAAAATTGACATGTTGATGATAGTAGAGCCACCACATACAGTTTGTAGTTTCTAACTGTGTGTGATTATGTATCTATCGCAAACAGGTCATCGAATTAAATGTTTGTGATATACATATTTCGCAAACGAGTATATTCGTGTCAGCGTCTCGAATGTTTGGTCGATTGCAAATATAACGTCAAGGTTTCACGTGTGGGATAGCCTACGACTTCACATACAACTACTTTGCTCGAATCGTCAACACGCGCTCGCCCCATCGCAGACGATTTTGCTGTGTCGTGTGGGATATACCCCCTATCACCCACATAGGCAAGGCGGCGTTTTGAAACTAAGTCCGTCAAAAGGGGTTAAAAACTGTTTGTATAGGACGTTACGGTGCCAGTAAAGCATTTGCTCTTGTGTGAGCACGAGGTGTTGATCATGTGTTTGCATCGCTTCCTATTGGTTTGATAAACCTTGGTTCTCAACTGAAGAAAATACCTACCGCAGATGTATTACATCATCCCTTTCTCTTGGGGGGGGGGGGTATCCAACGCATCTATAGTTAGCAGTTTCTGACGAAAAAAGAACGTCGAGACACCTACTAGCATGAACATCAAGTAGGGCCCTAACTGTGGTGGCCTGCTGGAGCCACAACAATTTGAACCGATGATTTTCATTACGTCCAGTCAACCTCATGCATAGAGGCCACCGATAACGAAACATTTTGTTCGCGCCCTCCCATTCTCGAATGTTTAGAGGTTGTTCAACCCGTTGAAGCAGTGTTGCCACTATTATTTCACAGTTACGAGTCTGACCAACACTTGACATACTCTCCCTCATAGGTCATCTTATTAGGTCCTCGAGGCTAGGGCCGGTATCGTATGTGAGCCTCTTCCGTCTCAAAGCCTACTTGTCCGCATGTCAACATCATCCTTGTCAAAGTGTTTTGCTCTTCAAGAAGTGCACATCTAGAAACCATCAAAGTCTTCATCAAACCTGCCAGCACACCCATTACATTGTCCCATAGATGGAGCACATCCAACTAGTTCCCCTCAGTCTCCTCACGGCCTCTTCCTCTACCTCCTCCATCGACCCAAATGAAATCACCCTACTTTAATTTAGCTTCATCATGTTCTCTAATACCACTGGCCAATCAGTCCACACTTCCCACAAAGGTAGGTATTTATTTGCACTACACTTGGTACCAAACCCTTTTGGTATATTTTGTGATCGATACAAATCGAACAAACTTCCTAGTTGCATCCAACTTCACACAGAATCTGACAAATCTACCCACAAAACCGATCAGGAGTAATGTGAACCTCAGTATTCTCCACCATGGGTCTACACATAGCTTTAGTGACCTACTTACGACGATAGTTATTCGAGATCTTTAACACATGTGCCCGAACAACCATCTTATTTAGAACAATCAATCTGTGATTACCATACCCATCATATTCTTCCACGATAAGAGCTTGATACCTGAACAACCATGGCCCATGTTGTGGCCTTATCCGATCTCCTGGGCAGCTGGATTGGATCGTGAATAGACTATCATTTCCCTACATACTACTTTTTTTGCCGGATACCACGCATACCTCATATTGAATAGAGTGTAGTAGGGTTGAATCCCGATGTGTTATGAAGCCTAGCAATCCCGATCCACCTGACTTGGATCATTGGCTCAACACTGTCTGTTTCCCGGATGAAATCCTTTGTTTCTTCTTCATGTAGATTCAAACAACCAATGATCCTCGGCACTCTCGTGCCCAACCTTCGTCGCGCTGCTTGATCCTCCCATCTCAACCATTAGCGATGTCCCTGTATGGAGTGCAACAAAACCCTAACCGGCGACCACCTCTGCTTCACGTCAACGCTAGGCATGCAAATCCTCACCGAGAAGTGCGAAGGTCATGGGCACACAACTGGATCGCTCCAACATCAATAAAACTCTCGACGACACACTACAAGAGGACGTGTTAAACCTTAGGTTTCTGCTAGGAAACTTTTAGCGTCAAGTTGACTAGATAATATCACAATAAGGTATACGCGATGCCACATCAAAATTTATGTATGAATAGTGCTTAGAGCAACTCCAACGCGCCGACCCATTTCGTCCGCGCACGTCCGTATGGGTCGCCACGGACAGAGAAGTCGGCTCAACGCACCGACCCAAACGGACATGCATCCGCTTTTCGTCCACATGCCGACCCATTCCCGACCCATTTTGAGCCCGATTTACGTCGGCACGGACACAAGACGGACGCGCGCACTGCGCGCCAACTACTCCCCTTAGCCCGCCAGTCGGTGGCAAATCCTTCACCATTTCCCTCCACTTTTCCCAAACCCTCCCACCCTCGTGCGCTCTCCGGCCACCCGCCATGGACGACGACCTCGATGTCGCCGCAGGCCTTGCTTCGCTCGCCTCTTCCGGCATCAGGATCGTTCCCTCCGGCAAAGGCAAACCCCGCCGCCCCGCAAAACCGTTGTTGTGCCCACGAAGAAGAAGAAGAAGGAGCTGACACCCGAGGAGCGGGCCAAGGAGTCATCAAAGATAAAGAACCGTCGGCACGCGGCGGACGCAAGGGGGGAAGCAGCGGCCTCCGCGGCCATAGCCGCCGTGGAGTAGCACGACACCAACGCCCGCATCGTGACAGCAACATGGGAGGCGCTATTGTACCTAGGGTTAAACCCTGGCCAGCACGAGCTCGTTAACGCCGTCGTGGCCGTGGCGGACAGCACTGGCTCGTCTGCGTTTCACCCGATGGTGCTGCCAGAGTCGCCCGGCGTGTCGAAGACTCACCCGATTCCCGGCTACCACATCTACCCGCAAGCCTCCCGAGTCTTCGGGGAATGCTTGCCGGAGGTGAGCGTGGTGGCGCCTTCCACGCCCGTGCTCGCGCCTATCGACCTCAATGCCACACCGGTAGCCGGTGGCCTGAGAAAACGCGCATAGGAGATGCCAGCCAAAAGGCTCCCTGGCGCCCGCAACCTGTTCGATATAATGCCGGCGGACGTCGACGACGAGACGGCCAATCATTTCATGCACAACCTCATCTTCGAGGGTACTACGACTGCTGGCTACGATCCCGATGAGACCCAGACGGGCGAGGGCCGTCGACCTATGATCAAGCTGGCATTCATGGCGCCTTCATGCAAGATCAGGTCAGCCTGGACCTGGACGGCCTCCCGCTCAACCGCGAGTTTTCGGAGGACTACGACCTCAAGGAAGAGGATGAGGTGGACATGAACAGGGAGCCTTTGTTCGAGGACAAGCTCGCCAACCAAGCTGCAGGGGTGAAGGAGAAGCGCAAGAGCAGACGGACGAAGGCATACACGATGCTTGAGGAGAAGCTCCTTTGTGAGTGTTGGAGGTACATTGGGCAAGACCCCAAGGTCGACGACGAACAAAAGGCATCAACCTTTTGGATTCGTGTTCATCGAGAGTTTCATGAACGCAAGAAGTTTCCACCGTACAAAATGCAAAGCACGCGTGGGTCTGTGTCCATTTCAAAGCGATGGAAGGTGATCCAACAAGAGTGCAACAAGTTTTGTGCAGCTTATGAGGGCATCAAGGCACGCCCCGTGAGTGGCATCGGCATACAAGACGTGGTATGCACGCATGCACCCTCTTTTTGTTTCATTCCATGTCCATTTTCATATCCATTTGCCAATATGCTTGCATGCAATTCATTTGTAGGCATTCCAAGCTTTGGAAGCATTCAAGGCCCAACACGAAGGCAAGTCCTTCCACCTCTCTCATTGTTGGAGGATCATCAAAGATGAGGAGAAATTCAAGGAGCAATATGCCGCGCTGTAGGGGGGCAAGAAAGCCGCGAAGGAGGTTGGGGAGGGCGAGAAGGCACAACCTCGGGGGAAGACCAACTCGAAGAAGGAGAACAAACGAGATGCGACGTCGATTGCCTTGATCGCAATCGTGGAGGGAATGATGACCAAGAAGGACTCAAGGTAGGAGAAGCGTCGGCAAGACAAGGAAGAGCAAATGAATTCCTTCATGGAGATTCAAAGGAGGAGGCTTGAGATGGATGCGGAGAAGCAAGGCAGGATGCTTGAGTTGGAGGCGGAGAAGCAAGCCAAGATGCTAGAGATCGAGGCTGCCAATGCTAAGACCAAGGCGAAAGAAGTGGCTCTCGCTAGCATGATGACGGGGGTGGAGATCATGTAGGTGGATCTCAACACCATGTCGCCGAGGAAGAGGCCGTGGTTTGAGAAGATGCAGGCCGACATGCTGAAGTTCGACGACGAGTGATTTATAACGGCAAGCACCATCCTTTTTATATGCCTGCAAGTGTGTTGGCATGACCACGACCGCGATGACGACTCCTCCCTTTTTATGTGCTGGCATGTGTGCCGGTCGCTGCAAGTGCGCCAACATCAACTGTGAGGTGTTTTTTTCTGAAGCTGACATTGTTTGCCGGCCGCTGGCATGGTACCGACATGAACTTTGGGCTACTACATAGTCGCTGGCTTGATCTACATCCGCCAACCTTTTCAAAACTTATGCGCGGACACGAAATGGATCGCACGCGTTGGGAGCATTGTTGACCCAAATGTTAAACAAGGCGAACGCCGAAAGGACGGCGATCCAAATGGAAAAAAAAAAGACAAAAGCGTCAGCTGCTCTCAAGCGTATCCAATTCGTTGGCGTGAGATGTTTATTTTAATTGAGAGAATTTTAGTATAGAAGTGCTTTTTTGGACAGTACTGTTCATGAGTGTTGATTTCCCGTTTCCACCCACACGTACACGGCAAACATCTGGCGCCCACGCACGACTCCGCCTTACTACGCACCTAGGGGTCCTCCTCCGCCGCCGGTCGCCGCTACACGCCGCTCCGAGTTGCGCGAGTACTTTCGTTGTGCCGTTCGCGCGGCAGGTTTCGTGCCATCGGGATTGCGGGGGTACAGGGTTCGGCGTTCTAGGGTTCCGCCAGTTTGTGGTCGGGCCAGCGTCGTGCGTTTCGACGAGCGAATCTAGCGGTCGATTTGAATCAGTGGGGTGTCGGGTGCAGGTGCAGGTGCCGGTTAGCTTGATTCCGGTTTTTCCGTAATCCCGACGTGATTTTCAGCTACGTTTGTGTTTGTGCGGTTCAATGGCGGGATCTGTGGGCACAGGCAGGGTGGCACCTCGGTCGTCCCCAAAGCGGTACAACGGCATGGATCCACCGTTATCTTTGACCAGGCCGACAATGTTCGATCTGCAGAAGACGGCTGAGCTCGAGAAGGTTAGCATTCATTGCTAATCGCTTATGTTTTTAGAGCTTTGCTAACATATCTGTGGCCCGTTGTGATGATAGTGATGCTTTTGTGTCGTTGGCAACATGATTGCAGTTCTTGGTTGAAGCTGGCCTTTACGAGAGCGAGGAGCAGTCCGCGAAACGGGAGGAGGTGCTACGGGAGATTGATGTGGTAACCCCCTTTCATTGCTTGCTACTTGATACTGTATCTCTGATTCTATGGAAGTAGGAGGTGAAACTAGAAGGGGACTGTATTTAATTGGAAAGGTCTGCCTTGCACGGCCATTGTGAAAACTATGATATTTAAGTAGCTAATGCTTCCTGTGGGCACTATATTCAAATGATTTTCTGGTGTGGATTATTGTATTTCAGTACCCGGACTTGAATATTTGATTAGTTTTATTCCTGTTTCCTTTCTTCTATTCTTAGAAATGGTAAATCCTATCTGTAGTGTAACTCATGTTTTATCAGGTCTTATATTTTTCTGCTCTGCAGTTACTAACCTGTGCGGGCTTTTAATTGATTTGCAGATAGTTAAGGAATGGGTGAAGCAGTTAACTAGTCAGAAAGGGTATTCTGAGCAAATGATTGAAAAGGCAAATGTAGTCCTTTTCACTTTTGGATCTTACCGCTTGGGGGTAACTGCTTATTTTTCTGCCCTATTCTTTTATTCCATACACCTTGTCCTTTCTGGCACATTAAATAACGTACCTGGCTATCTTTTTACTATGTTATTAACGTGAATCAAGTGGATTCAAATAAGAACATCCACCCAGAAGTTCTCAGTCTAAGAAGCAAACATACTTTGGTTTGCAGATTTAGAAACTTGACTTGTTTCATCTCTCAGAGAGATGGTTTTGTGTTTTCTAGGCATTTCATCCAAATTGGCCCCTACTAAAGTTACTCCCTCCTATTGAAAATAAGTGTCACAGTTTTGAACCGGGGTTAGTTCAAAACCGCGACACTTATTATGGATCAGAGGTAGTACTTTTCAGTATAAATTCCATCACCTGCTTTGCAAACTGCTATTGCTTGTTGAGTTGTTATCAGCTTGGCACCGCATTCGTCTGATATCGCATAGTTTATGTCAGGGTCACATTACTGCTCTTCTAGGCGGTGGATAACGAATCAAAAGGTCAAGTTAAGTGCTACAACTATTTATGAAATGGTTGCTAGAACTAATTTTTGTAATCTGAATGTAATCACAGCCATTCCTCTTTAGTCCAATGTGTGAAACAAATAATGTCAGTCATTTGAATGGAACGTGTCATTTCTGCTCAAAAAATATTGCTACACATTACGCCAGAGGAAAAAAATCGTCATTGTGATTGGATGAGTAGGGTGCACCGGTGGAGTAATTTGTGTGCCATTACTATGTGCAATCAAGAGGGAGAAATAGGTCACCCAATAAACAATCAAAGACCACCTGTTCTGTGTGATGTAAGCTAAAACGACAACAAATAAAGATGTGGTCATACATTCAACTTTTACACTTTCTCATGAATTCATGATGGACCAGAATAAAGCAATAATTATTACAGATAAGAATTGAGTTAGAAGGTGTCTGGAGTAGTGAATTATTTCAGCATGTTTCACAATCTGGTACTGGAACCTAAGAAGCAAGGATACGGAGATACAGACACTTTGGTAACATGGGATGCGGCATTTTCCAAAAACAGCCATTTCAGGGATACGGCGAGTATATATAAAGAAAGTTTAAAATATGCCATGTAATATAGAGCTAAAACAAAGTAATAATGAGAAACCGAGATGAGATCAGAATACTGCCTCATTTCCATTTGCTGTCTCATTTCTCAAGTGATCAGTGATTGAATTAATTGATCCTCTAGACCCATGTCATTGCAACTTACAAAGTACATCAAACACTAGTATTAATAAACTAGCAGGATCTCTTCTGTTTTTTTTTGGTGGGAAAAACTAGCAGGATCTCAACACCAGGCTGCCCTTCAGTTTCTTGGCTACCGGCAGTTGTGCTCCCAGATAACATGCTCCGTAACAGCAAGCAACAATCAACACCCAACAGCAGCATCACATTCAATCTAGCACAATGCAGCCAATCAAAATGCAAGCAGCAATGACATGGCCGCATGGGGAAGCAAGCAGCAGCAGCTCAACAGCAAGAGTCACAAAGAGATGAAGAGGTTGAGGATAGGCTGCTGGGCTTGGGGTTACCTGCTCGAGCGTGATTGCCGTTGGGAGGAGAGGCTGCTGTGCTTGGGAAACGGCAGCGGGGCGAGTCCAGGCAGCTGCGTTGATCTGGCGGTGGCGGCGCGTTCGCTAGAGCCAGGAGCAGCCCGTTTCCTTTTGTGACGAGCGTTTGTGCGAGCGGATTTGTATCGGACAGAAGGTGTTATTGGGCCTCCCGAGTCCCCACCGTATCTCAGCCGTGTCTTTTTTTTTAATTCGTAAATGAGGGGATACTGTGGGGAACATGTATCCTGGCATGTCTCCATGTCCTGCCGTACTAAGGACGGCAAATCAGCTGAATCTGCTGTATCCATGCTTTCAAGACTGGTACATGTGCTGTTTGGTTGGTGTTGGTGGTATGTCCCTCGTCGCAAGAGCACCTGGCAGATCATTAATGATGGTATGTAGGGGAGATAGATTCAATTGAGTAGTTGCTGATGTTTGATGTTTTGCATCTTTTTCCAACAATATTCTTAAAAATTATTGTAAGTAATAATAACAGCTTAACGTGCTAAGAATCATTTCTAACGATGTGTGGGAGTGGCACATGTGTAATGCATATTTCTAATCTTTTGATATCAGTAGTGAACTCACAGGAATAAGGGATTCTACAATGTAGAGGTTTAATTGCCAGTCCCTGTGCAGCATCTGTCCATGTACCTTTCTGCATATCACATGCTTTCTTAGTTTTATGCTCTTTTATGTATTTTGTTAAGTTCCTGTTACAGTATGATCTCCTCCGGCCTTCTGGAATAAATACTTACTGTGCTGGTTAATTTAACTGATTGTACTCCATAATGACCTCTTTGTTAGGTTCATGGGCCTGGAGCAGACATTGATATCTTATGTGTTGGACCTTCATATGTGAACCGAGAGGTGAAGTCTAGTCACCTATCTTTTGCATAAAACCTACTGTTTATAGATTACATATGTCTTAACAATTAATGTTAATATTCCTGCAGGAGGATTTCTTTGTCACACTACATGGCATATTAACAAAACTGGAAGAAGTGACTGAACTACAACCTGTACCTGATGCTCATGTACCTCTTATGAAATTTAAGTTCCACGGGATGGCAATTGACCTTCTCTATGCCAGTGTATCTCTTGCAGTAATACCACCAGTAAGTTGCATTTTATGTAATATTTGTGCATTTCTCAAATACTTTTGTTGCATTTGGAGTAGTATTATTGTTATGCATGCAGAGTCTGTAATGCACTTGAGGTATTACTTTTGACTGCTCAAGTAATTCTGTAAGGTCCCTTCCCCGCTTTAGCTTTAACGTTCCCTAATGAACAACAAACAACAACAACAACAAAGCCTTTAGTCCCAAACAAGTTGGGGTAGGCTAGAGGTCAAACCCACAAGATCTCGTGACCAACTCATGGTTCTGGTACATGGATAGCAAGCTTCCACGCACCCCTGTCCATGGCTAGTTCTTTGGTGATGCTCCGATCCTTCAGATCTCTCTTTACGGTCTCTTCCCGTGCCAAGTTCAGTCTACCCCGACCTCTTTTGACATTATCAGCACGCTTTAGTTGTCCGCTATGCACTAGGGCTTCTGGAGGCCCGCGCTGAATATGCCCAAATCATCTCAGGTGATGTTGGACAAGCTTCTCTTCAACCGGCGCTACCCAACTCTATCTCGTATATCATCATTTTGGATTCTGTCCTTCCTCGTGTGGCCACACATCCATCTCAACATGCGCATCTCCGCCACACCTAACTGTTGCACATGTCACCTTTTAGTCGGCCAATACCCAGCGCCATACAACATTGCGGGTCGAACCGCCGTCCTATAGAATTTGCCTTTTAGCTTTTGCGGCACTCTCTTGTCACATAGAATGCCTGAAGCTTGGCGCCACTTCATCCATCCGGCTTTAATTAGATGGTTCACATCTTCATTGATATCCCCATCCTTCTGCAACATTGACCCCAAATATCGAAAGGTGTCCTTCTGAGGCACCACCTGCCCATCAAGGCTAACATCCTCCTCCTCGTACCTAGTAGTACTGAAAGCGCACCTCATGTACTCAGTTTTAGTCCTACTAAGTCTAAAACCTTTCGATTCCAAGGTTTGTCTCCATAACTCCAATTTCCTGTTGACCCCCGTCTGACTATCATCGACTAGCACCAAATCGTCCGCAAAGACCATACACCATGGGATATCTCCTTGTATATCCCTTGTGACCTCATCCATCACCAAGGCAAAAAGATAAGGGCTTAAAGTTGACACCTAATGTAGTCCTATCTTAATCGGGAAGTCATCAGTGTCGCCATCACTTGTTCGAACACTTGTCACAACATTATTGTACATGTCCTTGATGAGGGTAATGTACTTTGCTGGGACTTTGTGTTTCTCCAAGGCCCACCACATAACATTCCGCGGTATCTTATCATAGGCCCTCTCCAAGTCAATGAACACCACATGCAGGTCCTTCTCTTGCTCCCTATATCTCTCCATAAGTTGTCGTACCAAGAAAATGGCTTCCATGGTCGACCTCCTGGGCATGAAACCAAATTGATTTTTGGACACGCTTGTCATTCTTCTTAAGCGGTGCTCAATGACTCTCTCCCATAGCTTCATTGTATGGCTCATCAGTTTAATTCCACGGTAATTAGTACAACTCTGAACATCCCCCTTGTTCTTGAAGATTGGTAATAATATACACCGTCTCCATTCTTCTGGCATCTTGTTTGCCCGGAAAATGAGGTTGAAAAGTTTGGTTAGCCATACTATCGCTATGTCCCTGAGGCCTCTCCACACCTCAATGGGTATACAATCAGGGCCCATCGCTTTGCCTCCTTTCATCCTCTTTAAAGCCTCCTTCACCTCCGACTCCTGGATTCGCCGCACAAAACGCCTGCTAGTATCATCAAAGGAGTCGTCCAGTTCAATGGTAGAGCTCTCACTCTCCCCATTGAACAACTTGTCAAAGTACTCCCGCCATCTATGCTTAATCTCCTCGTTCTTCACTAGGAGTTGATCTGCTCCGTCCTTGATGCACTTGATTTGGTAACATCCCTCGTCTTCCTCTCTCGGATCTTGGCCATCTTATATATGCCCCTTTCGTCTTCCTTCGTATCTAACCGCTGTTAGAGGTCCTCATACGCTCGACCCCTTGCTTCACTCATAGCTCGCTTTGCGGCCTTCTTTGCCATCTTGTACTTCTCTATGTTGTCTGCACTCCTATCCAGATATAGGCGTCTAAAACAATCTTTCTTCTCCTTAATTGCCTTTTGGACATCATTGTTCCACCACCAGGTATATTTAGCTTCTCCTCTACTTCCCCTAGACACTCCAAACTCTTATGAGGCCACCTTACGAATGCAAGTCGCCATCTTCATCCACATGTTGTCTGCATCACCTCCTTCCTCCCAAGGGCCCTCCTTAATGACCCTTTCCTTGAATGCTTGAGCTACCTCCCCCTTGAGCTTCCACCACTTCGTTCTGGCGACTTTGGCATGCTTGTCCAGATGGACACGAATCCGAAAGCGGAAGTCAGCAACCACAAGCTTATGGTGAGGGACAACACTCTCTCCAGGTATCACCTTACAGTCTAGGCACACACGCCTATCTTCTCTTCTCAAGAGGATGAAATCAATCTGGCTAGAGTGTTGACCACTACTGTAAGTCACTAGATGTGATTCTATCTTCTTAAAGAGGGTGTTAGCTATGATCATTTCGTTGGCTAGCACAAAGCTTAAGACATCTTCTCCTTGATTCTTGATGCCATAGCCAAATCCCCATGCACCCCTTCAAAACCTGTGTTAGATGTGGCCATTGAGGTCTCCTCCTATGAAGACCCTCTTGCCAATCGGTACACTCCTAACCATGTCCTCCAGGCCTTCCCAGAACTCCCTCTTGGTGTTCTCATTGTGGCCTACTTGCGGGGCATACGTGCTGATAATGTTGAGAACGAAGTCCCCAACTACCAGCTTGACCAGGATAATCTGGTCCCCACGTCTCTTGACGTCTACCACTCCATACTTGAGGCTCTTACTAATGAAGATGCCTACTCCATTTATGTTTGCAACCGTCCCGTGTACCATAGCTTGAAGCCGGTACCCTCCACCTCCTTCGTCTTCTGTCCCCTTCATTTGGTCTCTTGGATGCAAAGGATATCAACACCCCCTGACCGCTGTATCAACTACCTCGCGAAGCTTACCTGTCAGAGACCCTACGTTTCAGCTACCTAAGCGAATCCTCCTATGCTCAGCTAGCTTCCTTACCCTTCGCACTCGTCAAGTCAAATGCGAAGACCCTTGCTCATTTTCCGCTACACCCGGGCGCCGATGTAGCGTGCCACTAAGGATGCGACGACCTGATCCTTGCTCACTTGCCATCGTATCCAGATCACGATACGACGCGCCACCTGGGGGTGACGGCCCAACCCTTGCCCATTTGACACCACACCCGGGTTCCGATATGGTGCGTAGCTGAGAGGGTTACGCCCCAACGAAAATCTTTTGGGTTTCATCTCCATAAGAGTGGCGGAGTTTTGACGTTAGCTCGCCAAGCCTATCACAACCCTCCTCCTTTACCCGGGCTTGGGACCGGCTATGTTGAGACAACATAGGCGGAGTTAACTGTCCCTAATGAACATATGACGCAAATGGTTATGGGGAATTATGATAAGACCTGTTATTTGTAAGTGTTATGCCAACTGAACTGTTGATGGAGATTTATAATGTCTGCTTCAACTTAAATGGTGGTCATTTGGTAACAATATTGAGGTGATGAAAAAGGCAAAACCGTCCAGTTCGATGCAAGTTCTGCAATACTACAGTTTATTTGCACGAAACTCTTTTGCAGTTGTGTCTTAACATGTCAATAAGTGTATAATGCAAAGACCCCCCCCCCCCTTCCTCTGTAATATGGTTGCAGGATTTCGACATCTCTGAAGGGTCTGTGCTTTCTGGTGTTGACGAATCAACTGTTCGAAGTCTTAACGGGTGCAGGGTGGCAGACCAGATTCTTCGACTTGTTCCAAATGTTGAGGTTATTAAATTCAGGAATTGCCATTTGTATATGCTTGTTCCACTTTCTGATTATAATAATTATATGCTTTGTAGAACTTCCGGACAACACTCAGGTGTTTGAAGTACTGGGCAGAGATAAGGGGCGTTTATTCCAATGTAAGCATGGCTTTATCATCTATGATCCATTTCAATTTGCGAGTGAACCATGCTGGTATCTAAAAGTTTTATCCGTCAGGTTACTGGTTTCCTTGGGGGTGTCAACTGGGCCATATTGGTTGCTCGTATCTGCCAACTCTATCCTAATGCTGTACCAAGTATGCTGGTCTCAAGATTCTTCAGAGTTTTTACACAGTGGCAATGGCCGAATCCAGTGATGCTTTGTGCCATTGAGAATGATGACCTTGGTTTTTCTGTATGGGATCCACGTAAAAATCCTCGTGATAGATCTCATGTTATGCCTATCATTACTCCAGGCTACCCATGCATGAACTCTAGCTACAATGTATCTTCTAGCACATTGAGGGTTATCATGGAGCAATTTAAGCTCGGTAATAAGATTTGTCAGGTATTACACTATTTGTACCTTTCTATGTCAGATCTAGTGTTCAGGACAATGCGTCATTGCTGAATCTTTGATGCAGGAAATTGACCTTAATAAGGCTAGTTGGACTGCCTTGTTTGAGCCTTTTAATTTTTTTGAGGCATATACGAAGTATCTAGTGGTCGACATTGTTGCGGACAATGATGATGATCTTCGGCTTTGGAAGGGATGGGTCGAGTCTCGACTGAGACAGCTGACTTTGAAGGTTTCCCTTATTTTAGAACTTTATTTATCCCTCATCAGCCTTAATTTTAGCCCGCATTTTTTTTGCTTTTAACTATAGTTGCTCTTTGTGATCATATATTAGAAACATATACATTAGCAGGTGACTAGGATACCTCAGAATACTTTCTTCCCCTGTGATAATATATTTTTATCAAATGCAGATAGAGCGGGATACTAATGGAATGCTGCAATGCCATCCTTACCCATGTGACTATGCAAATCCTACAGTACAGTGTGCTCATTGCTCCTTCTACATGGGCTTATCAAGGAAAGAAGGGCTGAAAATACATGGTCAAAAATTTGATATTCGTGGAACGGTAGATGAGTTTATGCATGAAATCGGACTGTACACATTGTGGAAGTCTGGAATGGATCTGGCAGTCACTCATATTCGTAAGAAGCAGATCCCTTATTATGTATTTGAACAGGGTTACAAGAAACCTTGTCCACCAATGCATGCAAACCAGCAAGAGCAGTCTGATAGACATGACACTGAAGATGGTACACTAACCACATCTACGTTGGGCCAACTAAAGAGAAAGTGTGATTTTGATGGAGCTGGTCACATCGAATCATGTAAATCTGTTAAAAGGTCTTCAGTAAGCCCAGGCTACGAGGAAAGTCCACCTGAATATGGAAACATTGTAAGTAAAATTGTATGTGAGAACACAGTCAAATTGGTTTCCAGTGCCCTCTGTAATGGCGATGTAAATTTGGAATCAGCAAATTGCTCCAGTTCACCACATGGATCTGAGGAATCTGCAGCATCAGGCACAAGCTGTGCAGATGTGGAAACAGTTCACATGGCTGATGAAACTGTTGGTCCTGAAAGCTCAATGACATGTGTTATCAATGGTACGGTTCAGACAATGGCAGTGCACACACCTTTAAAATGTGTGGCTGAGAAAGATGAACCCAAGTTTGAGGGAATTGGTAGCTTGGCAAACAGCAATTCTGCCGAGTTTATGGAGCAGACAGAAATGCTCACTGGAAACGTCCTTAGTGAGAATATGCAATTGTGTGAATGAGCTGATTTGAACTGACCTTCCACTAAACAGGTTTAGCTTCCTGTGCATTCCCTGTTCAAATTATCAATCTATTCTCGTTATGATACAAATTTTGCTCATGTTTTACTATTTCTGTTTTGTTTAATTATTTTTGTTCTCAAAGCTGAGTGGTTTGATTGAAGTGATATCTAAAAGATTGCAGGTGCCAAATTGGTTGTATCCAGAAGCCAGAAAGCTTCAATTAGGCATGTCTTGTAATCATAATCCTGTTGCATTTAGCATACAAAATGCTGTATTTTTGCCCTAAAATGCTGTATTTTGTTTACGATGTGCTGTTTGGTGCTTGTTTTTCTGAAATGACAGTCAAAAGGAAAAAGGACTGCTGTCTTGCTGAATGGAATCAGGGGTTTCATGCCTGTGGTTGGTAAGTTTGTTTGCTCCGACTTCTGACATGGATTTTCTCAGAAGGGAGTCTTGGAAGAGAAGGTGCTTCTGGTGCCGGAATGTTCAGTCAGCTATATGGAGCAAATGTGCAGCAAATGTGCAGCAGTTTGTCTCAGATGCTTCTGACATGGACAAGCTGTTAACCAAACTGTGAAGCATGTATCATCCGGGTTACTTGATCATATTAGTAGTACCATAGGAAGAATTTTTCTCATTCATTCTAGTTATGAAGCAATTTTCTCCAGAGTTTGAACACATCAAAGAAAAAATGTATGAGCCAATATTCACATTAAAAATATATTTTCTTACGTCTTTTTGGTTCATGTTGTTAAGAAAAGAATGATAGAACAAAGAATTTGCACAACAGAAGGTGTCATCACCTTTCAGAACTACAGAAATTGGAAACACATACCTCAGGCTTAAACTATAGCAGTGCCGTGATTTTTTGTTTATAAAAATGCCAATGACAGAGAGTGCATGCAATGAAATATTAAATATATAAAAATATTAAATAATGAAATATAAAACAGATAAAAAACTCTTTATAAGAAATAAATGAGGATCAATGTATTTTTTGTTGTGAGCTTTATCATAAAAATTCCAATGAAACTGCTGTGTCAAGTGCCAGTGCGAGAATACCATCGTTCTTTTGGTATATGATTAGTATACTTGCATTTGGCAAATATGTATTCACAATATAAAACTAAAATCATGCTTGCTCAAGCTAATTGGCAAATATGTATTCACAATGTAAAACTAAAATCATGCCTTCACAACACAACTGAGAAGTGTACACTACGGAATTGTGGAACTGTGGAGAGCCGACCTGACAAGGAAGGATGGCCCTCCCCCCTTTCCCTCCCTTTCCTACTCGCTTTCACCTCCCCTCCCTCCCTCTGATCTCTCGATCCGCCCCTCCTCCTCTACTGTCACTAGGGTGGCCACCTCCTCCTCCCCATCCTCTTGTCCAATCGGTCTTGGGCGTTGTGTCGAGGATTCAGATGATGATCTCTCTACGATGGTGGTGGCCATGCCTGCCCTGTTGGGGAACGTTGCATGGAAAATAATTTTTTTCCTACGAACATCCAAGAACTATCTATGGAGATCAACAACTACGAGAAGGAGAGTGGATCCACGTACCCTTATAGATCGCTAAGTGGGAAGCGTTAAGAAACGCGGTTAATGTAGTCGAACGTCTTCGCAATCCAAATCACAACCCGTCCCGCGATCCAATCACTATCCGTCCTGATCTAGCGCCGAACGGACGACATCTCTGCGTTCAGCACACGTACAACTCGATGATGTCTCTGCCTTCTTGATCCAGCAAGCAAGAATGAAGAGGTGGATGAGTTCTCTGGCAACACGACGACGTGGTGGCGGTGGTGGTGAAGGTGTTCCGGCAAGGCTTCGCCAAGCACTACCGAAATCAATCTAGTGGAGGAACTGATCTAGAGGGAGAGAGAGGGCTACGCCGTGGCCTTTCAGGTGCGGCTGCCCTCTCTCCCCTCTAGTATATTAGGGGGAAGGGAGAGGGGGCTGTGCCCTAGGGTTCCCCCCTTGAGGGGGGCGGCGGCCAAGAGGAGGGGCAGCGGCCCTAGAGGTGGATTGCCACCCAAGTTAGGGTGGAGCCACCTCCTAGGGTTGGCCCTCCACCAGCCCAGCCGCATGGGCCTAGGTGGGGAGGTGCGCCCAGCCCACCAGGGGCTGGTGCGCACTCCTCTAAGCCCATGTGGGCCCTCCGTGGCTTGTGTCCCCTTCCGGTGGACCCCTTGAACCCTTTGGCACCTCCGATACACTACCGGTGACGCCCGAATTCCTTCCGGTGCCAACACAGAACTTCCCATATATCAATCTTCACCTCCGGACCATTCTGAAACTCCTCGTGACGTCCAGGATCTCATCCGGGACTCCGAACAACTTTCGGTCACCAACATACATAACTCAACAATACCAAATCGTCACCAAACGTTAAGTGTGCAGACCCTGCGGGTTTGAGAACTATGCAGACATGACCGAGACACTCTCCGGTCAATAACCAATAGCAGGACCTAGATGCCTATATTGGCTCCTACATGTTCTACGAAGACCTTTATAGGTCAAACCACGATGTCAAGGATTTAGGTAATCCCGTATGCAGTTCCCTTTGTCCAGCGGTATGTTACTTGCCCAAGATTCGATTGTTGGTATCTCCATACCTAGTTCAATCTCGTTACCGGTAAGTCTTTTTACTCGTTCCGTAATACAAGACCCCATGACTAACTCCTTAGTTACATTGCTTGCAAGCTTCTTGTGATGTTGTACCGAGTGGGCCTAGAGATACCTCTCCGTCATACAGAGTGACAACTCCCAGTCTCGATCCATGCCAACCCAACAGACACCCTCGGAGATACCTGTAGAGCACCTTTATAGTCACCCAATTACGTTGTGATGTTTGATACACACAAGGCATTCCTACGGTGTCAGTGAGTTGCGTGATCTCATGGTCGTAGGAACAGATACTTGACATGGATAAAGCAGTAGCAATAAACTAACACGATCATATGCTATGCTTATGGTTGGGTCTTGTCCATCACATCATTCTCCTAATGATGTGATCCCGTTATCAAATGACAACTCATGTCTATGGTCAGGAAATCTTGACCATCTTTGATCAATGAGCTAGCCAACTAGAGGCTCACTAGGGACATAGTGTTTGTCTATATATCCACACATGTATTTGAGTTTTCGGTCAATACAATTCCCGCATGGATAATAAATGATTATCATGAACAAGGAAATATAATAATAACCACTTTATAATGCCTCTAGGGTATATTTCCGACTCACCACTACGTGGAGGGCACCCATGATGTGGAGGCCTCGCCCTCGTCCAAGCCCATCGTTATCGATATCTCCAACGACGAGGAATATCTTATTTTTAAGCTTAATTACTAATGACCTATGTTCAGCTAGCTACGCCTATTATGCATGTTTGTTTTACCTGCTGCATGTGCTGCTCCTGCCTTTCCATAAGAAACTCTAGTGAAATATGCAATGTAATGCTGTTATGCAATCTGAACTTTTACTACTATATTGTATTGTGCAATGTGATGCTCAGTTAACAGTTTGGTTTAGTTGTTTTGTTGATCATCTGCCATGTGATGTTCAATTATTGTTGGTACAATTTTGTATTGTTATGCATGTGAAACCTACAATTGCTATATTTCATAGTTCTTAGCACGCTTGGCTTTTCCATGTGGCTTGAATTCATATGCTTGATATGCAATGCGTTTATCTTTCATTCACAGATTTTACTGATCAATATCTATTCTTAAACACGTTACAGGGGAACAATGGGAGACACTGAGGTTTACCATCGAGGTTTGCACTTTCACGATCCTTTGGCTAATAGCACATTATTGTGCAATTGTAGGAACCATTCTAATATTTAGGTTTCTAACAATAATTTGGTTTTGCACATGTAGGTCCTGCCGTAAGAGGTTTAGACCCACTATTCGACCCATTTTGCATGTGGGGAAATGATGTGTTCATGAATATCAGTCAAATCAAGATACTTAGAAAGATTGTTAAGATAAATAAACTTGCGACTAAAAACTACAAGCTGTTTGTCTACACAGTGAAGAAGACATCAGTGAACTATAGGATGGTACTATCTCTTTTATCTTGTCTTTTTCCCTTTGTGACATTTCAATTTTTAGAAACGAAATTTGCACATATCTTTGTTTCCAGTCCTTTCCAAAGCAGTTCATCGATGAGTACGTCTAAAACCACCTGTATGGTCAAGAGGCGAGGAAGGTATTCATACAAACACCCAAGAGGATGAAGTATGGGTGGGCAACCATCCACAGACACTGGCATAAAGTTGCAAGAACCTTCGACATCAGTGAAGGCTCAATATTTGCCTTCCGCTTCAACAATTTTCTAGACAAGATTCATCTGTCTATTTACCGTATATGATGCTATTTTCCAAAGGTTTTAGATGTTGCATGTGAAACTCAATCCCGTCGTGTAATTGGGTAGCTAGGCAGTATATGCCTATATGATGTTGTACTATGATGTATTTCAATTATGAAATCCTGGTTGCCGTAATACGAAATGAAATATATTGTGTCAATTTGTTTACTAGATGGATTATAAATAATAGAGCAATTAGCCTGATTATTGGGGTTTCATATTGCAGACGGTTTGTCATAGAACACCGCCAGCGATGTCCTCAACAAACCCACACGCTTTCTGGAAAATTGACGTGTTGGATCTATGAATAATCACACACGATTTCTGAGCGCAAACTGTGTGTGTTAGAAAACCCATTCACAAAAGTTTTCACATAAAACGTGTGTGTGATGGACAACCCTATGCCAAACAGTTTCTTCTAGGCATCGTGTGTGATGGCCACCCCTAACAAAGACGATGTTATGCAGAAAATTGTGTGTGATGTACAATACAAACGGAAACGTATGTTTGGGATTCACTGTGTGGGATGCTAAGCACATCTAACACGATTTATCCTAAATACCTATTTGTGATAGTCGTTCCAATCGCACCCAACATAATTTTGCCTATCGAGTGTGATAGGGAGCAGGCATCGCCAACGGGTTTTCCGTGTCGTGTGGGATAGGCCAGCCGCTATCGCCCACACATGCAAGGCAATGGTTTGATACTACGTCACGGAAAGGGGTTAAAAACCGTTTGTATAGCAGGCGCCTGCACTAGTGGGTGCAAGTTTGCCCTGGGTGGGTGCGCTGCGGGTCGGGGGTCCTCGTTGGTCAGGTTTGGTGATGGCTGGACTACGGTGTTCTCGACACATTCCCGACGTGCTGGTAAGTTTGCTTCCCGCTCTTCCGTAGCTGGCATTCTCGATGCATTTGACCTTTTCTCTGCCCCTTCCCCCATCCTTTGTGTGCTCGCCTTTGTCGTCGGTTGGATCGCCGAATTTTGTGTCGGTTGTCTCCACGTTGGTTGTGGCAGTGCCGCCTGGTTAAGCGTCGTTAGGGTAAACCCTAGGGGGATGGCTCTAGCTGGGGGATGGATTGTTGTCCGTCCTCTATGGTGGAGACTCCTTGGTCGTCTGGTCGGCTTGTGGGTGCGTTAGCTCAACATATGGCCTCTTTCTCTTCGGCTGATTTCCTGTTGCTCATGGGCCTGGGGCGTTTTGTTTTCGCTAGGCCTACCCGTGCTTCTAGGTCCAATTCAATGGTGTCTTCCCCTCGTGTTCTCCTCTGGGTACTGAAGAACCATTCCAACCCAGGATTAGGGTTCCTTGCCTCCATCTCTGATTTGTGTAGATCTAGGGTTCCACGTCCTCTCCCCTGTTTGTCGCAACGACCATAGCTATGTACCGGTCTCATGGGTCTTCTACCGACCGCAACTCCAACCGTAAGCGCCATTTGTATGGATCTAGCGAGGCTGCCGAAGATTCTGTCACCTACAAGGCAGGGCTCCACTCCAAGATCGAGGCCGAGCAGGAGGCGTAGGAGCGCGTGGTCAAATACCGCGAGTCTTGGGCTATTGTTCTCCCTGGCGGCAGGACTAGGAACGCCTCAAGGAGGAGGCAACATTGGCTCAACCAGAGAAGGAGAACATGACTTCGTCGGCTGGCTCTGCTGGGGGTGCGGGTGGGCTGGATCTGTGGTAGGCGACGACGTTGGGCTCCAATGCCAGCGAATCAGGGACATCACAGCTACGTGCGACTAGATCTAGGCCTCCTTCGACCCATCCAGAAATGGCGCCGGTGGGGCTGGGTCTGCTGGGTTTGGTGGTGGTAGACAAAATCAGAGGTTTAACAATGGTGGTGTGGCTGGCTACCCCAACAACAAACAGAAAGTTCAGCCCCAGGGATTACCTGTCAGGCTCATGCGAGGGGATCTTGCCTCCACCTCCTTCTACCCTCCTATTTTCTACATCCAGATCTTCGTCCTCCTTGGGTAACCTTTCCTGCTTTGCCTGTCATCTCCCTGAACATTTTTAGTCTCATTGCAAGTTTCCTCCTTTGTGTTTGATTTGCCGTCAAGATGGTCATCTCATAGTGGAGTGTCCCAATTTCTCCCCTCCTCCGATTCTCAGGAAGTTTGGCATGAGTCTACTTGGTTGCAATTTCTTTGCGCTTGTGTGGGGTTCAGATGCAATGGTGGTTGCCCCAACCATCTAAAACACCGTTGTTATTATGGTTTGGTCCAAGGGGGTCAGCTTGCAGATTCTCAGTGATGAATGTAAGGAGTGGGGGCTAGATGGGTTGGACTGGAAAATCTAGCATCTTTCCAGCTTGAAGTTTGGTGGGATCTTACCCTAAAAAGAGAGCACGTGGATGATGGCAAATTACACTAGCTTTATCCTTGCTATCAACTAGTTGGTGATCTCTATTAAGGCAGCGGAGGATGGCGGCAAGACTTCTTCTGTTTTGGTTGATACTTTGGTGTTATTGGATGATGTCCCTCCGCTAATGTATAACTCTTCTACCCTCATGGCCATTGTTGAGACGACCAGGTTCGCTCTCGCGTTGGGTCCCGTTCGTATGCTAATTAGCTGCATGGACTCGTATTGTGTTCGTGGCTCGGTTCATATCTTTCCTCGGAGCACTGCATACCATATTGCCGTTCGTCTAGAGGGCCATCCTGCGCCTTCTCACAGTATCCCTCCTCTTCCCTCCTCCACCTATTGAGGATGATGATCACAAGGATGATAGTATGAATGATACACAGGACTCGAGGCCCCTTTTCTTAGGAGAATTGGGATGTCCTGAGCTCTCACATGCACAAATTATTTAAGTGTCGTGTGCCTAGGGGTGGGGCTTGTTGTCACAACCTGGACCCGTGATAGGGCCTCGAATCTCTACGCTTATAGTGTCAGTCCCTGGATCAATAGCCTACATGCACAGTCGATGATGAAATACCAAGAATATATCACACCTCATAGTATTTACATCGAAGAACCAGTGCTATTACATAACACACCTGCTTAGCTCATGGGTAGCTTACAAATCAATCATGCAGCGGAATACATGTCTAGTCTTGTGGCGTCCGTCGACTCACAAGTAGTAGTTGAGTATAGCATCATAACTCTACGTCGAAACCTCCCCTTCCATAAAGTAACCTGCAACATGATACATTGCAGCCACAAGCGTCAGTACATAGAATGTATTGACAAGCTTCACCAGGATTTGGCTTATGGAACATAGATATCCAAAGTGGTGCGGCTGGTTTTCCTTTACGTAGAAGTAGTTTTCCCTACCTCAATAGAATGGCCTAATCTAGCGGCAACATGACACTTTCGGTATGCCCCAGTCGTAGTCCAAGTCACTCCGGCAAACCCGGTGGCAACTCAAGCAGTTTGAGCACGTGGACTCCTCGATGCACCCCGAGTCATCCCAAGCCTCTCCACAGACCCTGGTGAATCCCAGACCTCCGAGATCGGCTCTGATACTCCCGATTAGTTCAACCCATAAATTTAAGATGGAAGAGGTAAATGAGATCAATCTGGAAATTCTTGGATGAGTTGCTCAAGTTGTCTATTACCGGGGACATGACTAATCATGATTGGTTTTTTACACTCTACAGCGGTTTGTATACTTTACCCGTCATTCTCGATCATCCCCTTCTACCACTAACTTTAGATGTGAAGTAGCTAAGTAGATCAAGAGAATACTTTTGGAAAGTAGCCGCCCTGTTCGAAAAGACAGACCAGTCCAAGCTACATGCAAGAGGTGCATCTCCTGGTCTGCCACAGGAGGGTTCCCACAACTTACTCGATCATGACAGAGTCCATATTGCCTCACAGTCACACATGGAAGCTACTCCACTTTTGAACCCATACAAAATCTGGTGACTGAGTGGCATTCCCTACCAATGACTACACTCCGATGACCCAATCAAAGGCAGTCCACCCAGACCGTTTTGTTGATTAGGTGGTGGTAGTTAAGTAGGCAACCATGCGGTTTTATGGTGGACTTAATAATAGTGTTTACCCAATCCATATTTTATCATCTAAGCATCTACTCTTGGGTTACAAGGTCAAGGTATAATGGTCCTATCCATACTACTAGGCTTGCCAAGCATAAAGTAAAAAATCCTATAGGGATTCCTAGTTGGAAATCAACTCAATTCATAAACATAGCTTATGATCAAAGGTTCCACTTGCCTGTATCCATGATTCTTCAACTTCACGATCCTCGATCAATACACTTCGCTCTCCGTAACAATCTATCGTAAGTAAGAGCATTCATGAACAACCAGACAAGCATTCAAACAACGGTGAATGATGTGCATGGTGTCAGTGTCATTGTGTTGTGTGATCAAGTGTCAAGGCTTAACTCATAAGAGTTGGGTTGACAACATAGTGGTTGTCTTTTGGAATACATGTGACTTAAGGGCTCACATGCAAGTTCAGTTATGATTCATCATGTAAGGATTATGTGATGTCAATGTGAAACCACAATTTGTCCCTATGTGGTTTTGGTAATTAATAACAACATCATATATTTCATTGGACTAATGTTTCCACTAAGTATATTTTAGGAAAAAGTTCAAAGTCTTGCTTGGCAAATGATTGTGAGGAGACCCCAAGATGCAAGGAATAGGATTGGCCAAGCTACAAGCATGAAGACTCTACATTTTACTTTGTGAGAAAACACTTTGAGTCCATAGGAAAGCCAATACTATTAAAGGGGGTGAGGTAACAATGGTGAGTGAGATGCTCAAAATGATCAAGTGTTAGCCACCAAAATCACTCACAAGCTCTCCCACAAATATTCTGTCTTGAGCCCTACCACTCAAAATTGGTACCACCAACTATTATCTTTTGACTACACCGAGTCAAAACCCTAGACAGAAACCCTAACCAAACCTACATCTCGGTACTACCAAGTTCTACATCAGTGCAACCGAGTTCAGTGACCAACTTCCCGGTGACTCATTTACAAGAATCAGAATTTACGAGAATTGTGAATCGGTCTCACCGAGTTGTGTAAGTGCCCTTGGCCACTCACATCGGTACCACCGATAGTACTATATCGGTCTCACCGAAAATGCCAAAGTTGCCACATTTTGCAATAGTTAGTGCAACCGAGTTTTCACTTCGGTTTCGCCGAGTTGGGCAATAATGTCGTAACGGTTGGATTTTTTGAGATGCCTATATAAACCCCTCCACCACATCCCATTTGAAAGAGAAGCACTCAAAATAGACCGACACTTCCCATATCCAATTTTCTGAGAGAACGACCTACCCTTGTGTTGAGGTCAAGATCATTCACTCCAACCATATGGATCTTGATTTCTAGCCTCTCCAAGTTTCTTTCCACCCAATAAATCTCTTCTACCCAAGAAAATCTGTGAGGGAGTGATTGAGTCTTGAGGAGACTATCATTTGAAACACAAGAGCAAGGAGCTCATAGTTGTTACCACATTTATTACCTTTTGGAGGGTGGTGCCTCCTAGATTGGTTAGGTGTCTCTTGGGACCCTCCTACTTTGTGTTGTGGAGTTGAACCAAGAAGTTTGTAAGGGCAAGGAGATCACCTACTTTGTGAAGATCTATCCCGAGTTAGGCTATTCCTCCGTGGACGTAGGCCATCATGGTATATACAAGGTTACTTATTCATGGAACCCTTTGTGGGTGGAGCCCTCCATGGACTCTCGCGACCGTTACCCTCCATGGGTTGAAGTCTCCATAAACATGGATGTACGATAGCGCGGAACCACGGGAAAAATCTTTGTATCTCCAAATTGCCTTTGATCTTATTATCCCTATCCACTTACATATGCTTGTCTTTACTTTCCACTGCAATACTCGTATACATGCATGTGTAGGGTGAACTTGATATGCTAGAATTGTTAAAATCTTCCAACCAATTAACTTGGGAAAATGTTAGGTTTTTATTTGGTCAAGTAGTCTAATCACCCCCTCTAGACCTACTTTCGATCCCTACAAGTGGTATCAGAGCTTTGGTCTCCATTGCATTGGTGTCACAAACTAGGAGATTATGGCGTATAGCGAGGGAAATTATCACCGTAGAGGTCCATATTTTTCGATGGTACAAACTTTGCTACTTGGAAGCATAAGATGAAAATGCATATTATTGTTCATAACCCCGCCATATGGACTGTTGTTCGTGTTGGCTTGCAAGGTGAAGTCTTTGGCGATGGAAAGGAATCGCATCGTGGAGCAACCGCGGAAGAACTGAAGATATTGCAATACAATGCTCAAGCATGTGACATTCTATTCAACTGCCTATGCCCCAAAGAATTCAATAAAAACAACCGTCTTGAGAATGCAAAGGAAATTTGGGATACTTTGGTTGATATGCACGAAGGTACCGACTCCGTCAGGGAATCTAAATTGGATGTGCTTCAAAGTCTACTTGACAAGTTCAAGATGAAGGACGGTGAAGGAGTCGCCGAAATGTACTCTAGGCTTGCTGTCATCACAAATGAGATTGCCAGCTTAGGAAGTGAAGAGGTGACCGACAAATTCATCATCAATAAGATACTTAGAGCCTTGGATGGAAAGTATGACACCGTGTGCACATTAATCCAAATGATGCCAAATTACAAAGATCTCAAGCCCATGGAAGTAATTGGAAGGATTGTTGCTTATGAGATGTCACTCAAAGATAAGGAAGAACTTCAAAACAAGTCTAGTGGTGCTTAAGTGATACTCTCGCTACATCAAGTGACAACCTTGTTTCCAATGAAGAGATAAGCCTCATGGTCAAGAAATTCAACAAGTTCTATAAGAGGGGAGGCAAAGAAAGAAACTCCAACTCAATATATGAAGAGAATCGTTCATCTAGTCATGACTGGAATTGTTACAATTGTGGAAGGCCTGGACACTACTCCAATGAGTGCATGTACCACCACAAAAGAAGGAAAGAGTCAACTAGAAGAAAGAGCTCAGGAGATGAGTCACCACAAAGAGAGAGAAGGAGTAGAGATGATAGTTATGAAGGAAGACCCTCCTGGAGAAGCAAAGACTCGGGGAAGAAGGACAAGTACACCAAGAGCTACACAAGAAGAAGAAATCAAGCTCATGTTGGTGAATGGGTTTCCGGCTCCGAATCTGACAACCACTACAAGAGAAGCTATCACTCCGACTCCGACTATAGTCAAGATGAAGGTGTTGCCGGACTTGCACTTGTTTCCTACAACTCCTATGACATATTTGATTCACGAAACGAAGGGAGTGGAAGTTTCTTCATGGATAAAGGCCCCAAGGTATCACACACCGAATACATTGAATTTAATAGTGACGAGGATGACTTACTTGGAGATGATGACTTGCTATTTGACAAATCTAGTGATATTAATCAAAATGAACTTGTTAGTAATCACATCAGTAAAGATATGTCGTGTGATGATGACAATATGGAAATAGAGCAACTAACTAATGAATTAAACACTCTTAAGTTAGCCCATGAATCTACTCTAAAAGATCATAGAGAGATTGTAAGGACTCATGAGAACCTCCGCTTCGAGAAGCTCAATTTGGAGCAAGAGCATGAATTCCTTAAAGCTATCAATGATGATATTCGGAAGAAGACTTCCTATTATCTATCCAAACGACTACTCTTGTCTATATTTATTCCACAAGTTAAGGCTAAACAAACTAGTAACAAAGGCAATAAAGGTTCTTCAACTAGTAGCAATAAAAATGACAAATCCAATGATATTGCTTCTAGTAGTTCTATTGATTCCACTAACGATTCTCTTAGCTAAGTTACACTTGATCAAGAAAATGATCTATTTAAAGGGATTATAGAAAAGGTATCTACAAAAGTGTTGCCGATTGTAAGCAATTTGAGGAAATTGTACGCAAGCATGAAGGATACCGAAAGAACCATGGCATTGTCTACTTCAACGCTAATGGACTTGAATGGGAAGAAGGTCAATACCCCAAGCCTAAGTTTGTTCCTCAAAAGGAGAAGTATGAACATACTCTCCCAAGGGAACAAAAGCTCAATATGACTTTCTGAAAGCACATTTTCTCCCTTAGTGGTTTTGGTAATTAATAACAACATATATGACACTGAACTAATATTTCCACTAAGCATATTTCAGGAAAAGTTCAATGATGGGTTGGCAAAAGGATTGTGGAGAAACCCCTAGATGCAAGAGAAATGTATTGGCAAAGCTTCAAGGAAAAGGACTCCACATTTTACTTCGTGATAAATCACTTTGAGTTCATAGGAAAAGCCAATACTATTAAAAGGGTGTAAGGTACTGTTGGTGAACAAGATGCTCAAACGTGCACAAGTGATAGTCACCAAAAACACCCCCAAACTCTCCCACATACTATGTCCAGAGCCCTACCACTCAAATCGGTGAAACCAACAATTTCCACTCGGTCCCACCGATTCCTAAACTCAGACAGACCCAAGCCAAACCCTAGCACATCGGTGCAACCGATCCCACATTGGTGCCACTGAGTTCAGGCTGCCAACTTTCGGTTGCCTCGATTCATATAATCGGAATTTTTGAGTTTTGGGATCGGTGTCACTGAGATACAGATTCTGACTGTTGGACACCTGATTGGTACCACCAAGAGTTATATATCGGTCTCGCCAAGATTCAAAAGTTGCCAGCTTTTGGTCACTTCGGTACCACCGAGATTCACACATCGGTGTCACCAAATTGGTCACTTTAGGTGTAACAGTTAGATATATACCCCTCCACCACCACTCACTCGCAAGAGAAGCACTCAGAACAGATCCCCACCTATCCTATCAGATTTTCTGAGAGAGATCCACCTACTCATGTGTTGAGATCATGCCATTCCATTCCAACCATATGAATCTTGATCTCTAGCTTACCCAAGTTGCTTTCGACCCAATCAATCTCTTCCACCAAAGCCAAATTTGTGAGAGAGTGATTGAGTGTTGAGGAGTCTATCATCTTGAAGCACAAGAGCAAGGAGTTCATTGACATTATCGAGCCTATTACCTTTTGGAGGGTGGTGCCTCCTAGATTGGTTAGGTGTTGCTTGGGAGCCTACTACTTCATGTTGTGGAGTGAACCAAGAAGTTTGGAAGGGCAAGGGGATCACCTACTTCGTGAAGATCTACCCCGAGTTAGGCTAATCCTCCGTGGACGTAGGCCATCATGGTATAGTCAAGGTTGCTTCTTCGTGGAACCCTCCATGGGTAGAGCCCTCCATGGACTCTCGCGACCGTTACCCTCAGTGGGTTGAAGACTCCATAAACATGGACGTACGATAGCACCACCTACCGAAACCACGAGAAAAATCTTTGTGTCTCCAAATTGTGTTTGATCTTCCTATCCTTCCTTTACTACTCATGATTGTCTTTACTTTCCGCTGCTATACTCGTAGACATGCATGTGTAGGGTGTGCTTGACTTGCTACAATTGCTAAAATCTTCCAACACTTAATAATTGGGAAAAGGTAGAATTTTATTGAGTCAAGTAGTCTATCACCCCCTTCTAGACCTACTTTCGATCCTACAAGTGGTATTAGAGCTTTGGTCTCCATTGCATTGGTTTCACAACCTAGGAGAGTATGGCGTCTAGCAAGGGAAATTATCACCATAGAGGTCCGTACTTTGATGGCATAAATTTTGCTAGTTGGAAGCACAAAATGAAAATGCATATTCTTGGTAACCCCACCGTTTGGGCTGTTGTTCGTGTTGGATTGCAAGGTGAATTCTTTGCGGATGGAAGGGAACCAAATCATGAAGCGACCGCATAAGAATTGAAGTTGGCGCAATACAATGCTCAAGCATGTGACATTCTCTTCAACTGCCTATGCCCCAAAGAATTCGACAAAATTATCCGCCTTGAGAATGCAAACGAGATTTGGGATACTTTGGTTGATATGCATGAAGGTACCGAATCCGTGAGAGAATCCAAGTTGGATGTTCTTCAGAGTCAGCTTGACAAGTTCAAGATGAAGGATGGTGAAGGAGTCACATAGATGTACTCTAGGCTAGCTCTCATCACCAATGAGATTACTGGCTTAGGAAGCGAAGAAATGACCGACAAATTCATCATCAAGAAGATACTTGGAGCTTTGGATGATAGATATGACACCGTGTGCACATTGATACAAATGATGCATAAATACAAAAATCTCAAGCCTACATAAGCGATTGGAAGGATTGTTGCTCATGAGATGACACTCAAGGACAAGGAAGAGCTTCACAACAAGTCTAGTTGTGCTTACAAAGCCACAAGTGATGCTCCTGCTTCAAGTCACAACCTTGTCACAAATGAAGAGATAAGCCTCATGGTCAATAAATTCAACAAGTTCTACAAGAATAGAGGTAAAGATCAAAGCTCCAACTCAAGATATGAAGAGAACCGTTTGTCAAATCATGACCGAAACTTCCACAATTGTGGGAAGCCCGGACACTACTCCAATGAGTGCACGACTCCTTACAAAAGGAAAGAAGAGTCACCAAGAAGACGAAGCTCAAGAGATGAGTCACCTCAAAGAGAGAGAGAAGGAGTAGAGATGATCGTTATGAACGAAGACCCTCAAGGAGAAGTTGGGACTCAGAGAAGAAGGACAAGTACACCAAGAGCTACTCAAGAATAAGACATCAAGATCATGTTGGTGAATGGGTGTCCGGCTCCGAATCTGACAACCACTCCGAGAGAAGCTATCACTCCAACTCCGACTATAGTCAAGATGAAGGTGTTGCCTGAATTGCACTAGTGAAAACCGACTCCTACGACATATTTAAATCACCTAATGAAGGGAGTGGATTTTGCTTCACGACTAAAGGCCCCAAGGTATCACACCTCGAGTATCTTGATTTCAATAGTGACGAGGATGACTTGTTGGTAGATGATGACTTGCTACTTGACAAATCTAGTAATGTTAGTCAAAATGAACTTTCTAGTGATCACTCTAGTCAAGAGAAAGTCGTGTGATGATAAGTTGGAAATAGAAAGACTAACTCAAGAACTAAACACTCTTAAGTTAGCTCACTAGTATACTCTACAAGATCATAGAGAGCTTGAAAGGACACATGAGAAGCTCCACTTCGAGAAGCTCAATTTAGAGAAAGAGCATGAGTTCCTTAAAGCTATCAATGACGATCTTCGAAAGAAGATTTTCTCTTATCTAGACAAACGACTTCTCTTGTCTACATTCATCCCACAAGTTAAGGCTAAGAAAACTAGTAACAAAGGCAAGAAAGGTTCTTCAACTAGTAGCACTAAAAATGATAAATCCAATGATATTGCTTCTAGTAGTTCAATTAATCCCACTAACACTTCTCTTAGTGAAGTTACACTTGAGCAAGAAAATGAACTTTTGATAGAGATTATAGAGAAATGTATGTATAAGAGTCTTGTCGTGTGTAATCAATTTGAGGAAATTGTTCGCAAGCACGGAGGATACCAGAAGAACCATGGCATTGGCCACTTCAACGCTAATGGAGTTGAACCGGAAGAAGGTCAATACCCCAATCCCAAGTTTGTTCCTCAAAAGGAGAAGTATGAAAATACTCTTCCCAAGGGAACAAAAGCTCAAGATGACCTTCCACCACAAGACCCCATGCTGAAGGGCAAGAACAAGCTTCAAGAGGACATTGACTCATATGAAGATGAATCCCGAGCTTTGGTGAAGTGGGTTCCAAAGGATACTGCAAGCTCAACTTCTATAAGTGCCACTTCAACACCAAGGATCCCCATCAACTTGATGTGGTCCCCAAGAAGAAGAACTAGAGAAGTTATTGAGGGGTGACTCAGCCAATAAAATTCACTCACATTCATTATTGGCAAGAACTCGTCGCAATCAACATCAACTTTATGAAATAGTTCAAGGAGTCACACATTCCCTCAAAGGTAAGCAAGGGACAAGGTAATCAACAAATCCATGGACATCATTATGTATGCTTTGCACTCCATGTCCATAGATACCCTTGTATTTGTCTCTTGTGTGTTGGGACTAACCCATGTAGGTGATAAGAGAAAGAAACAACAAGGATGCTCCCAACTTATGGTGATCTTCATTAACTTTGAGCATCGACCACTACTACACCTACATGAAGTATTCATCGAAAAAACCCAAGGTTAGTTTATCCCTCTCAAGGGGGGATGTCACATCTAGGGGGAGCTTTACTCTAAGACTTGAATCAAAGCATCTCATAGTATGTGACAACATTAAATGCTTTATGTAAAACTGGTAACCCCACTCGTGCTTAAACGACGAGTATGACCTATGATCAAGTATTCTTACTTGGCTCCTAAGTCAATATACTCATATATAGATGACTACATCATCGCCAAGGTTCTTGATAGATGCTAGTATGTATGTGCATGTTTCATGATTTCATTTGACATCTTATTGTGTGAGCATGTTGGTCTGCATTTCTTTATCTGTTCGAGGACATCCAATTGTGCCCATTTGAACTTTGTTTTTTTTATTTTGCCAATTGGATGGACAAGAATGACTAGGACCCTTCTCTAGCTATCTATGGTTTCTCGTCTCAAATTCTGTTCATGCTGCATCACAAAATTTGAACAATTACTTTTCGATCTCTCTGTGTGAGGAGCACTCGGAGTTCCGTATCGACAAAGGTCTGGCCATTAAAACCTCCCAAGTGCATCTTGGTGGAAGCAACATCAAAATCTCGGTCTCACTGAATGCCTAGGGTTGATCTGGTTTTTCACCTCGGTACCACCGATTCCATATTCTCGGTTACACCTAGTTTCCCTATTAACAGACAGTTGAGGAACTCGGTGACACTAAAAAGTTAGAATCGGTGTCATGGACATCCATGGGTTTATATAGAGGCGGACCCAACTTTTGAAATTATTCTCTCATACGTCATCCCCTCCAAACCCTAAGCTACTGAACAGAGACCCCTAGTCATCGCCTTCGTCTTCCCGAGCGCCTCCATTATTGGAAGTCCTCACCGTCGATGGAATCTTCACCCCCATTGCTGCCATAGCGAAGTCGTCACCGAGCTAGGGTACAATTTCGACCCCTCGTGCGCTCCTATCTCCGAATCTTACACATTAGGACTATTCCATTGATAAGCCACTCTTTGAGATTGATCCATCCACACAAAATTCTCATAGAGTAGCGAACCAAAGATTTTTTTAGGGTTTGCCGTCTGCAACCTGAATGTTGGTGGAACAGAAGCATGAGAATCGGTAGCACTGATTCACTTTTTCTAACCAACTGAGAACACCTCGGTGGAACTGAGTGTCAGTTTTCGGTGTGACCGAAAGTGGTGCCAAGTTCCTGGAATGTAGGTTGTCTGTCTCGGTGGGTCCGAGAATTTTGCCTTGGTTGTACCGATAATCATCTGGCAGAATACAAACCTTGATAAATTTTTGTTCAAACTTTGAAAACTTCTACATTTTGTGATGATTCAACCTTTCTACTCTTCCTTATTCTATTCACAAGGTCAGAGATGTCTGCTTTAGAGGATAGTCAGACCTTGAAGGAGCACAATGTTGACATGAGCTGTGGTACTAGTCCATACAAGAGCTCATCCTCTTTTGATGATGTTCCAAGCTCACCTAATCTGCCCAAAGCTGCAACTAGGGCAAGAAAAAAGCTCAACTCAGATGAGGACTTCATACCTGATGAAGTGCCTCCCAAGTCCAAGCAGGACAAGACTGTCGTGAAGCCCACTGCTGAGGCTACATCTTCCAAGAAGAATAAGATAGTCAGGAAGGATCCTGCTCCCTCTGAAACTATGAGAGCACCTGAGAGCTCTAGAGGCATCATGACTATTGATCCTCCCAAGAAGTCTATGCCCAAGAAGGATTGTGAGAAGAAGAGCAGGAGGAGGATTATCCATGTTGTTGGCAGACCTACCTCCATGTTTGAGGACCCAGAAGAGGCTGCTGCTGCTGAGGAGGAGGAAGAGCCAGCTGCAAAGGCTCCTCCTAAGAAGAAGGAAAAGAAACTACCGTCTGATGCTATGACTAGGCAAGCTCCATCCAAGAGCAAGCGAGATGCAACCTAGAATCCCAAAGCTCCCAAGCCCCAGAGAACTACCAAAGACATACCAGCTTCTGAGAAGAACAAGGGATCTACCTCCAGAGATCCAAAGGAGGATTCTATGTATGCTTTGATGAAGCTGAGGCCACACCTTCGAGTTCACAATGCCATCCATCTGTAGGCTGAGGACATGAAGAAGAGGAAGGATAAAGGGCTAAGAGATTGGAGAGCTGCTGATCCATATTCATAGAGGAGGAATACTACTATTGACTATAGGTTCTATACCAAGGACCAACAAGATTTCTATGGGACCATATTGCTTGACAAGAGCCCTGCTATTAGTGATATGAGATATGTAGATTGGAAGTATATCAAGGAGAATGAAGACTACTTCCCGAATGTGCAAGACAACTTTCATTGCATTGGCCTAGATGAGTTTGTTGGCAAGGAGTTCACAACCTAGAATGACGAGATGATCATGCCATTCTACTCCACAACACATTTCTATGATATGGTAGAATTGTATGGATGACTGCAGGTGCTAGATATGAGTCCACTTTTGAGGAGTAGGCTGCCATCTTAGGAGTCCTAGAAGTGGAAGATGGAGATATTTTCGTGTACTCTGAGCCCAAGGCAAGCCACAATCAGATGAAGAACATGTACAATGAGATCCCTGTTGCACACCTGAAATCTGATAAGCTAGAATCAATCTATTTCCTCTAGGCAGGTCTTCTCACTATCAACACCATTCTGAGGCACACCTTGATGCCTAAGTCAGGAAGTGAGAAGATGATCCGAGGCTACTCCATCAATATGATGCTTCTTATGGACCAGCATACGAGATTCAGAGTGATGGATCTGATTGTGGAGACAGTGAAGAAGGTTGCTACTGACAAGAAGCGCTCATGTTGCTATGCACCATACATCAAGATGCTTATCAACTCCAATTTGGAGAAGCATATCTTTGCGCTTGATCGACCACATTTGCCACTCTTGCCGGAGCTCGAAGCCAATGTTGTGGTGATGGACCCAGATCATCCCACATTAGCTGCAACACAAGCACATGCTGAGGCAGCAAGAGACACTAGTGCTCAGCCACCCATGACCAGGAGTGAGCAGATGGATCTTCTTGTCAGCTCTATGATCAGTATGTAGAAGGACATCACCACCATCCCGAAGAACCAAGAGATCCTTGGGAGGATTGTTGAAGGAAAGTTTCATACTCTCAACAACAAGATGGATGCACTCACTGTGACAGTGAATGAGCTCAAGAAGGAAGTTGATGCTGTGCCTATCCCACACTCTACTGATGATGATGATGATGAGGATAGTGCACCTGTCAGGACGACTGCTCAGTTCAAGACTCAGGCCAGGACTCCCACGGTGCAAGCTCCAGAGATGAGACCTTCTTCATCAGCACCAACTACAATCACTTTAGCTCCATCAACTCCACCAGTTCCTCCACTTGCTACACCAACTCCATCCAAGACATCAGAATAGGTCTTTGCCGATGCAGTTCTCTCGACTCCAACTTCAGCTACCGGAGGAGATCAGCCCCAGAAGAACGATTAGCTCTATACCTTTTAAGTTTTGGTAACTTGTTCCCAAAGGGGGAGGAGTTGTATAGATCATTAGGGCTTCGAGAGAGAGAGAGAGAGAGAGCGTTTCTTCTTATCGCTTTTTCAAAAACATTTGCTATCTTTTGGTTTGGATGTGTTAAACTTTGTCGGTGTTTGATCATACACTTGACGTGTGTTGCTACTATTTCCTATCCATATGATGCTTCTGAGATGATCATTCACTTTGCTTGATTGTGTTGTGCTATGATATTCACTCTTATTATTCTCGCACAGCACCAAGATGTATGTGACATGGAAGAAGTGCCCCATGTACCTAATCGATTGTGCATTTGCATTCAAACGCAAATTCAAAATAATGCACAAATTTAGGGGAGCTCTTTCTTATCAAATACTTCTCAAAGCGACGGTTATATTCATTGATTATATCATATGTCGAAGCTTTGATCTATATGTTGTCATCAATTACCAAAAAGGGGGACATTGAAAGCACATTTTCTCCCTTGGTGGTTTTCATAATTAATAACAACATATATATCATTGAAAAACATTTCCACTAAGCATATTTAAGGAAAGTTTAATGATGGGTTGGCAAAAGGATTGTGGAGAAACCCCGAGATGTAAAGAAATGGATTGGCAAAGCTTCAAGGGAAAGGACTCTACATTTTACTTCGTGAGAAATCATTTTGAGTCCATAGGAAAGCCAATACTATTAAAAGGGGGTAAGGTACTGTTGGTGAACAAGATCCTCAAACATGCACAAGTGATAGTCATTGAAAACACCCACAAACTCTCTACATATTCTGTCTAAGCCAAATATCCAAAATTGGTGAAACCAGCAGTTCCCACTCGGTCCCACCGATTCCTACACTCAGACAGAATCGGGATGGACTATTGCAACCTCTCAAAGGGCCTGAATGGAAGTGGGACAGAATCGTGATAGACTTCATCACCGGATTACCAAGGTCAATGAAAGGACATGACTCCATTTGGGTCATTGTCGATCACCTGACCAAGGTGGCCCATTTCATTCCCGTCAAGACCACCTATGATGGTAATAAGCTAGCCAGCCTTTACACCGAGCGTATTGTGAGTCTTGATGGAGTTCCTAAAGATATCGTGTCAGACCGAGGCACCTAGTTCACCTGAAGGTTCTGGAAGATGTTTCAAGAGGCAATGGGAACCAAGCTTTCCTTCAGCACTGCTTTTCACCCCCAGACAGGTGGGCAAACAGAACGAGTAAATCAGATACTTGAAGATATGCTCCGTGCTTGTGTTTTAGCATATGGAGCCAAGTGGGAAGATTTTTTGCCGTTTGCTAAGTTCTCCTACAACAAAAACTATCGGTCGAGTCTTTAGATGGCACCCTTTGAGGTGTTGTATGGACGCAAGTGCCGTACACCCCTCAACTGGCCAGAGACCGGACAAGGATTGGTCTTTGGACTAGATATCCTATGCGAAGCAGACGAGCAAGTTCAGATCGCACGAGAACATCTGGAGACTACCAAGTCGGGACAGAAGAGTTGCGCTGACTCCCACCACCGAGAAGTGAACTTCTGTGTTGTTGACCATGTCTACCTCCGAGTCACACCCGTCAAGGGAACCAAGCGTTTCCACGTCAAGGGAAAGCTGGCACCAAGATACATTGGCCCCTTCAAGATCACCGCTAGGCGAGGAGAAGTTGCCTACCAGCTAGAGCTACCTTTCGAGTTATCAAACGTGCACAACGTGTTCCACGTGTCACAACTCCGGAAGTGTCTCCAAGTTCCCAACCGCCCGACCTCTACAAGGACATCGACCATCAAGCCATCGACCTTCTGCCAGACCTCACTTATCGTGAGAGGCCAGTTCGCATTCTGGATGAAGCGGAGCATTTCACCCGAAGCCGCACCATCAAGTACTTCAAGGTCCAATGGAGCAACCACACTGAAGCAAAAGCAACCTGGGAGCGTGAAGACTATCTTAGATCTGAGATCCCTTATCTTCTTAGAGCTTAGCCTTGGAATCTCGGGGATGAGATTCTTATAAGGGGGGTAGGTCTGTCACACCCTGTGTTTGTATCACTTGCTATGCTTTGATTTACAAAATTTGGAACCAATTAAAACTTTTTGAGTGCATGCTTGTTTGAACTGTTGCTTGTTTGATTGTTTGGTTGATTATGTTTGGCACTCTTAGGTTCTACTCCTCTCCATATTCATCTTCCTTGACCAAAACTTCTTGCCCAATGATGATTCCATGTGAATAGTACCCGAAACTATTTTTATCAAATATTGTTTTGACCAAAAAGGATTTATTCAAATTAGGTTTTCAAAAAACCCTGAGTTGAGCTTTGCACTGCAAGTCCTCAAACTGGGTGGATCCTTTTTACCCAAAGGCTTTATTTGAAACCTACTATATATATTACTTACCAAAACCGCCAAATATTCATTTTAAAGATTATTTTACTATTTTACTTAATGGCTTTTTCTTGAGGCCAGAAATGTTTTTTCATAAGGAAAAATTATTTTAATGCTGTGAAAATATTTGATAAAATTTAGAGAACTCAGTGGACATATATATTCCATATATATATATATGAGTTTAGACACATGCTCATGTTCAAAATCATGGGCAAAACCCCTCAAAACCCTTTCCGTCCAAATCAAGCTTTTGAACTATTTCTATAAGAAATATTCTCAATAAATTCCCAGGAAATTCCAGCAGGTCACAATTTTCATGTGTGATGATCTTGCAAAGTTTCATATCAATCCCAATTTATTTGCTTCATCAAAATATTCCAAAACCATACTTGTCTAGATTCAAATTTGAACAACATTACATTGTGAAGTTTCTTCCCTTAAGACCAAACTTTGTGGGAATGTTCCATTACCCAAATAATGAAACCACATCAAGTGGTGTATTGGTGGGAAGTGAAATGCATGCCTAGATCTACAGAAATCTGATTGTATTGATTTCTAGGGTTTCACAAAGTTACATTGTGAACTTCCTTCAATCAAGCTCAAACTTGGTGATCAACCCTGTTTCTAACCACCATTTGCCCGTGTTAAATTTCTTGGCAAGCAAACTCCATTTGCTTAGCCAAACCATCATCAAACACTTTTTCTTATTTTTTTGAAGACCCTGTTTCAAAAGCCCAAAAGCCACTTGTAGATGGGGTAAAACCCCAATTTACCCTTCTGGATAGAAGGGATCTTTCTCTCTCTCCTCTCCTCTCTCACCCTGGTGGATCCCCAGAGAATCCAATGCGTCCCCCTCATTGTTTAGACCCCCACGGACCCACTGGATAGGGCTGGCCGCGCCCAAAACACCGTTGGCATGCCATACGCGCGCTCTGGAGCGCGCTACAGTGCCCGGCATCCCTGTAGCCGCCGCCTAATCCTTGCCCCGACCACCTAGGGCCTCCCCTTTGTTTCCCGAGGCCACCTCGACGTCCGGGACATGCAACACGGTTGGCCCCCTCCTCTCTCCTCTCTCCTCCTCCTTCCTCCTCCTGTGCGTGCCGAGCACCGCCCGACTCGGCCAGTGAGTTGCCTCACATGCGCATGCTCCTCTCCCTCTCTCTTCTCTCCCTGGTCCTGGACTGCGTCCAGAGGGACCCCAGGCACGCCCTCTCCCCTCCCGTTCCCTCTGACCTCAGCCACGAGCTCACCAGCACACCCTCGCTCGATGGACTCGCCCCCTCCTATAAAAGGGCCTCCCCGCGTCCCGCTCTCCCCTCTGGATCCCTCCTCTCCCTTCTAGTTTCCCTCCAGAAGCCTAGCTTGACCTCCCCGTGCTCGAGCGCTCGGGATCGACCGTAGAGCCGCTGCCTTCGGTCGCCGGCATCCGTATGGTAGGAAGCCTCCCAAGCCTGCTTTCTCTCTCGATCTGGAACCACGAGACCCTTCTGATGCGATTCCCCCTTTCGCCTATTCTTTTTGCAGCCTAGAACGGCCCCGACAATCGCTTCTCGACCACCTCTGCTGCGGCGACCTCGCCGCCAGCAATTCAGGCCTGCCTGACGAGAAACTCCGGTACCTCTCGACGCGTGGAGACCTCCTGAAGCCATTCCCGCCTTCGCCTTCCCTCGTCGTGGACGGAGCTGACACTAGTGAGCTCCTCCACCCTCGGTCCCGAGGTGGGAGACGGACCCAACAGGGGGCCCCACCTATCGGCCTCTCACCTCTCTCTCCCGCGTCTCTCTCTGGCCACTGGGCCCCGCCCGTCAGGTTAGAAACCTGACGCGCGTGGGGGCACCAGCGCGCCTGGCCTGGCTGGCCACTTGGCCGGCCCAGCTCCTGGCCGCTTATGGCCTAGGATGCCGAGGCCTTTTCTTTTCTTTTATTTTTCTAATTTTGTGGGATTTTCCAAAAGTCCCACAAAGTTAAATAAAAATCTTATTCTAAATATCTTTGCACATAAATTCCTAGAATAATATGTAGTATTTAACAGTGCCACTTGTGTAATTTTGTGAAAGTACTTTATGGATTGATTTTATTTAAAACCTAGTTTTTAATAGTTTATTGCCTATGTTTAAATAGTTTTCAAATTTTTTTGACAACAAAACCCTAGACAAATATTCTTAGAATAGTTTGTAGTATTTATCAGAGTAGGGTAGCATTTTAGCAATAGATTTTTGTGCTCTGTTTTTGTGTGATGCTTATTATTATCATTTTTTATTGCGACGATACATTGCGTCCTTGATGAGGGAGTTAGACCCAAAGACTTTGAAGACCCCGAAGACTTTGTTGAGCCAGTCAAGCAGCCCTTTGACCATGGCTATGAACCCTTTTATTGCATGTCATATAGCAATTGTTGTTCCGATGAATTGATCATGTTGATAAGGTACCCCCTCCCCCTTTGATGGGATGCCTCCGATACTTTACCATTGATACTTGCATCGTGCATGACCCTACTTTCTTATCAGGGTTGTGCGGGTGGGAATAGTTAGGTTGCTAGTATATTCTACGCAAGTGGGATCAAGATTATGCATGGTGATGGAAACAAAGAATGATTTCAAAGACTTTTTGAAAACCCCGGCGGTGCCACTAATGCCCGAGGGAGATGAGGATGAGTTGGGTGACCACTTGAGGAAGAAGTGGTGTATCAGAGAAAGTGAGTGTGTGTGTTTTCAAAAACGGATTAGATTTAAGGTCTACTGACCGTCCCAACCTTACACGCGCAACCATGACACCCCTTATGGGACGGGGCTTTATTGATTACTCTGGTGGGTACTAGCATGCAGTCCGCATTACTAGTTGCAGGACTGGTGTGGTCACTCTCGATACGGCCATCCAATGGCTAGATGTCTTTGTAGTAAATGGTCAGAAAAGAAAGGTGTGCAAGCTATTGAAATCTTTATAAGCCAGAAACAAGCGCCTAAGCAATGGCATGATAAGTTTAATACAACTTTGACATCTGCTGGATTTGCTGTTAATGAAGCTAAAAAATGTGTATACTATCGCCATGGTGGGGGCGAAGGAGTTATACTTTGTCGATATGTCGATGACATACTGATATTTGGGACCCACCTCAAAGTCATTGAGGAGGTCAAGGCTTTTCTATCTCATAATTTTGAGATGAAATACCTAGGTGTGGCCGATGTTATCTTGAACATCAAGTTGTTGTGAGATAATGAGAGTGGGATTACACTTTTGCAATCCCACTATTTTGAGAAGATTTTGAGTCATTTTGGATATTCTGACTGCAAACCTTCTGCAAAACCATAAGATCCTAGCGTGCGGATTCAAAAATGCTAAGGCATGCATGTTGATCAATTGAGATACTCTCAAGTGACCGGTTCACTCATGTACCTAGCATGTTCTACTCGGCCTGACATCTCATTAGCTGTGTGCAAACTGAGCCGGTTTGTTTCCAACCCAGGAGATGTGCATTGGAATGCCGTTGAGCGAGTCATGTGTTATTTGCAAGGTACTGCAAACTATGGAATTCACTATTCTGGGTACCCGACGGTACTCGAAGGGTATAGTGATTCGAATTGGATATCTGATGCTGATGAGATGAAAACCACAAGTGGGTATATCTTCACACTTGGTGGTGATGTTGTTTCGTCCAAGTCTTGCAAGAAGACATCTTGACGAGATAAACTACGAAAGCAGAACTCACAACATTAGACACATCATGCATCGAAGCAGAATGGCTTCGAGATCTTTTGATGGATTTGCGAGTGGTTGATAAGCCAATCCCGTTTATCCTTATGAACTGTGACAATCAAACAATGATTTCCAAGGATAAGAGTTCAAAGGACAACATGCAATCCACAAAGCATATAAGAAGAAGATTGAAATTTGTCAGGCATTCAAGAATCTCTAGAGTAATAGCGTTGGATTATATCTAGACGGCTAAGAATCTGGCAGATCCCTTTACAAAAAGGCTATCACGATTGTGATAGAAAATGCATCGAGGGAGATGGGCATGAGACCCACGTAAGTTTCCATGGGGGTAACCCAACCTATGTGATCGGAGATCCTGTGAATTAGGACCTGGGAAAACAATCCAGTGATCAATTGAGGAGAGTATCCTTACTAACCCACTCCATTGGAGATGCAACACTCGCATATTCTATAAGGCAGGCTGACTTTGTCTTAATGTGTTCCAAAGCTTGTGAAAGCAAGATGCTAACCTACAGATAATTCTTTGGAGGAATACACCTATGTGAGCTTGACTACTGGTCACAGTCTATGAGATTGGGTAATATCTAGGAATCTCATGAGAAGGTAAGGAGTATAATTGATAAGGTCCACCCATGGACTTTAGCCTTCGACAGCCACGTACCAGCTGACAATAGGCAAAACTTCTTCACACAAAACTGACAATTCAAGGCATAGTTGAAAGCACAACTTATCCCTAGGTGGTTTTGGTAATTAATAATAACATATATTTCATTGGACTAATGTTTCCACCAAGTATATTTCAGGAAAATGTTCAATGATGGATTGGCAAAGGATTGTGAGGAGATTCCCTAGGTGCAAGGAACACCCATTAGCAACTGTTGGGGAACATTGCATGGGAAACAAAAAAATTCCTACGCTTCACCAAGATCAATTTAGGAGATGAGCATCTACGAGAGGATAGATTGCATCTACATACTCTTGTAGATCGCTAAGAGGAAGCACTAAGAAATGCGGTTCATGTAGTCGAACGTCTTCGCGATCCAATCACGATCCGTCCTACAAACTCCCGATCAAGTGCCAAACAGATGGCACCTTCGCGTTCAACACATGTGCAGCTTGATGATGCCTTCACCTCCTTGATCCAGCGAGCGATGGTGAAGTAGTAGCCCGAGTCCTCCGGTAGCATGACTGCATGGTGAGGTGGTGGTGATGACAGCTCGATAGGGCTTCGTTGCACGCTATGAGGTGGAGAAGAACCACGAGGGAGAGGACAGGTAGCTCCGTAGCACGTTAGGGTGTGGCTTCCCTCTCTCTACCTCTCTCTATCTAAGGGTAAGGGAGGACATGAGGGTGCCTTAGGGTTTCCCCTAGGGGTCGGCGGCCAAGGGGGCAGCTAGGGTTTGGGTGTCCCCCCAAGGCACCTTGCCTCCCAAGTTTGGGGTGGCCAATGGCCTAGGAGGTGTGGACCCCTCCCAGCTGAGTGGGCTGGGGATTGGTGCGGTGCCCAGCCCCTTGTGGGATAGTGCGCCCCCTCTCCTTGGCCTAGGAGGCCCCCAACACTTGCCGGGGCCACCCGAAACCCATTCTGGTACTTTGTCGAACCCCCTGTATGCCCCGGAACACTTTCGGACTCCGATTCCCTTCATCCTATATATCAACCTTCACCTCCGGACTATTCCAGAGTTCCTCGTCACATTCGGGATCTCATCCGGGACTCCGAACAACCTTCGGTCACCAACATAATAACTCAACTATACTTACATCATCACCAAACGTTAAGTGTGTAGACCTCGCGGGTTCAAGAACTATGCAGACATGAATGAGACACCTCTACGGACAGTAACCAATAGTGGGACCTGGATGCCCATATTGGTTCCTACATATTCTACGTTGATCTTTATTGGTCGAACCTCGATGTAAAGGATTCAGTCAATCCCGTACGTAGTTCCTTCTGTTCATCGATATGGTACTTGCCCAAGATTGGATCGTCGGTATCTCCATACCTAGTTCAATATTGTGACCGATAAGTCTCTTTACTCGTTCCGTACTACAAGACCCTGTGGCTTACTCTTTAGTCACTTTGCTTCCAAGCTCATTATGATGGCTTATTACCGAGTGGGACCTGAGATACCTCTCCGTCACACGGAGTAACAAATCCCAGTCTTGATCCATGCCAACTCAACAGACACCCTCGGATATACCTGTAGAGTACCTTTGGAGTCAGCTAGTTACGTTGCAACGTTTGATACACACAAGGTACTCCTCTAGTGTCAGTGAGTTGCATGATCTCATGGTCATAGGAACAGATACTTGACATGCAGAAAACAATAGCAATAAACTGACACGATCATGTGCTACGTTCATAGTTTGGGTCTTGTCCATCACATCATTCTCCCAATGATGTGATACCGTCATCAAATGACATCATGTCTTAGGCCAGGAAACCTCAACCATCTTTGATCAACGATCTAGTCTATTAGAGGCATAGTAGGGACACAGTGTTGTCAAGGGTACCCACACATGTATTTAAGTTTCCAATCAATACAATTATAGCATGGATAATAAAGGATTATCATGAACAAGGAAATATAATAACAACAATTTTATTATTGCCTCTATGGCATATTTCCAATAGTCTCCCACTTGCACTAGAGTCAATAATCTAGTTCACATCTCTATGTGATTTACATTGTAATGAATCTAACACCCATATAGTTCAGGTGTTGATCATGTTTTGCCCATGGAAGAGGCTTAATCAACTGGTTTGCGACATCCAAATCTGTGTGTACTTTGCAAATATTTATGTCCTCCTCCTTGATGTGATCGCAGATGGAATTGAAGCGTCACTTTATGTTTCTGGTCCTCTTGTGAAACCTTGGTTCCTTGGCCAGAGCAATGGCACCAGTGTTGTCATAGAACAAAGTCATTGGGTCCAGTGAACTGGGCACAACCTCAAGATCTGTCATGAACTGCTTCATCGAGACACCTTCCTTCGCCACCTCCGAGGCACCTATGTACTCCACTTCACATGTAGAATCAGCTACCACGCTTTGCTTGGAACCACACCAGCTTACCACTTCCCCATTGAGAATATATACGCATCCGGTTTGAGACTTAGAGTCATCCGGATCAGTGTCAAAGCTTGCATTGATGTAACCCTTTATGACGAGCTCTTGATCACCTCCATAAACGAGAAACATTTCCTTTTCAGGTACTTAAGGATATTCTTGACCGCCGTCCAGTGTTCCACTCCTGGATAACTTTGAAAACTTTCGGCCATACTTATGGCAAGGCTGACATCTGGTCTTGTGCACAGTATTGCATACATAATAGAGCCTATGGTAGAAGCATAGGGGATGACACTCATCTTTTGTCTATCCTCTACAGTCATTGGGCATTGAGTCTTACTCAACTTCACACCTTGCAATATAGGCAAGAACCCTTTCTTGGACTGATCCATTTTAACTTCGTCAAAACTTTGTCAAGGTATGTGCTATGTGATAGTCCTATTAAGCCCCTCGATCTATCTCTATAGATTTTGATGCCTAATATGAAAGCAGCTTCTCCTAGGTCCTTCATTGAAAAACACTTGTTCAAATATTCCTTCACGCTTTCCAAAAATTCTATATTGTTTCCAATGAGCAATATGTCATCCACATATAATATTAGAAACAATGTAGAGCTCCCATTCACTTTCTTGTAAATACAAGCTTCTCCGTAAACTTTTATAAACCCAAACGCCTTGATCACCTCATCAAAGCGAAGATTCCAACTCTGAGACGCTTGCACCAGCCCATAAATGGATTGCTGGAGTTTGCAAACTTTGTCAGCATTCTCTGGATCGACAAAACCTTGTGGTTGCATCATATATAACTCTTCCTTAAGGAAGCCGTCAGGGAACAATGTTTTGACATCCATCTGCCAAATTTCATAATCAAAAAATACAGCTATTGCTAACATGATTTTGACAGACTTAAGCATCACTACAGGTGAGAAAGTGTCATCATAGTCAACTCCTTTAACTTGTGAAAAAACTTTTGCCACAAGTCGAGCTTTATAGATGGTGATATTACCATCCGCATCCGACTTATTCTTAAAGATCCATTTATTCTGAATGGCCTTTCGCCCTTCAGGTAATACTTCCAAAGTCCATACTTTGTTTTCATACATGGACTCCCTCTCGGATTTCCTGGCCTCTAACCATTTGTCGGAATCCGGGCCCACCATTGCTTCTCCATAGCTCGTAGATTCATCGTTGTCCAACAACATAACCTTTAAGACAGGGTTTTCATACCATTAAGGAGCAGTACGTGTCCTTGTCGACCTACAAGGTTCGATAGTAACTTGATCTGAAGCTCCATGATCACTATGATCAACTTCCTCTTCAACCATTATAGGCTCCACAGAAACATCTTCCCGCGCTGCACTACTTTCTGGTTGAAGTAAGGGTTCAACAACCTCATCAAGTTCCCTCCCACTCAATTCTTTCGAGAGAAACTCTTTCTCGAGAAATGACCCATTCTTAGCGACAAACACTTTGCCCTCGGATCAGAGATAGAAGGTATACCCAACTGTATCTTTTGGGTATCCTATGAAGACACATTTCTCCGCTTTGGGTTCGATCTTTTTTGGCTGAATCTTTTTGACATAAGCATCGCATCCCCAAACTTTAAGAAATGACAATTTGGTTTCTTGCCAAACCACAGTTCATATGACGTCGTCTCAACGGATTTAGATGGTGCCCTATTTAAAGTGAATGCAGCTGTCTCTAACGCGTAACCCCAAAACGATAGTGGCAGATCAGCAAGAGACATCATAGAACGCACCATATCCAATAAGGTTCGATTACGCATTCGGACAAACCATTATGTTGTGGTGTTCTAGGTGGCGTCAACTATGAAACAATTCCACATTGTCTTAAGTTATTGCCAAACTCATAACTCAGATATTCTCGTCCTCGATCAGATCATAGGAATTTGATCTTCTTGTTATGATGATTCTCAACTTCACTTTTAAATTGCTTGAACTTTTCAAACGTTTCAGACTTGTGTTTCATTAAGTAAATATACCCATATCTACTTAAGTCATCGGTGAAGGTGAGAAAGTAACGTTATCCATCGCACGCCTCAATGCTCATCAGACCGCACACATCAATATGTATGATTTCTGATAAGTCTCTTGCCCATTCCATTGTTCCGGAGAACGGGGTCTTAGTCATCTTGCCCATGACGCATGGTTCACATGTGTCAAGTGATTCAAAATCAAGTGACTCCAAAAGTCCATCAACATAGAGCTTCTTCATGCGTTTTACACCAATATGACCTAAGCAACAGTGCCACAAGAAAGTGGTACTAGCATTATCAACTCTTGGCATCAATGTTATGAACATGTGTATCATTACTATCGAGATTCAATAAGAATAAACCCCTCACATTGGGTGCATGACCATAAAATATATTACTCATATACATAGAACAACCATTATTCTCTAATTTAAATGAGTAACCTTGTCCCATCAAACAAGATCTAGTTATAACGGTCATGCTTAACACAGACACTAAATAACAATTATTCAGGTTCATCACTAATCCCGATGGTAATCTAAGAGCGAGTGTGCCGACGGGGATCACATCAACCTTGGAACTATTTCCCACGGGCATCGTCACTTCATCCTTCGCGAGCCTCTGTCTATTCTGTAGTTTCTGCTTTGAGTTGCAAATGTGAGCAACCAAACATGTATCAAATAGCCAGGCACTACAACGAGAGTTGGTAAGGTACACATCAATAACATGTATATCATATATACCTTGTTTGGTGTTGGCCGCCTTCTTGTCGGACAGATACTTGGGGGCAGTTTCGCTTCTAGTGGCCAGTTCCCTTGCAATAAAAGCACTCAATTTTCTGGCTTGGGTCCAGCCTTGGGTTTCTTCATGGGAGGGGCATCTACTTTTCCACTCTTCTTGGCGTTACTCTTCTTTCCCTTGCCATTCTTCTTGAAACTAGTGGTTTTATTGACCATCAACACTTGATGCTCCTTTTGTATTTCCGACTCGACGACTTTTAGCATTGCAAATAGCTCGGCTACTGATTTGTTCATCCCTTGCATGTTATAGTTCCGCAAAAAGCTTTTGTAGCTACATGGCAGTGACTGAAGAACTCTGTCAGTGATCGCCTTTGGCGGGAGAGTAATTCCCAACTCAGCTAGACGGTTGGAATACCCAGACATTCTGAGTATGTGCTCACTGACAGACTCATTCTCCTCCATCTTGCAAGCATAGAACTTATTGGAGGTCTCATACCTCTCGATTCGAGCATTCTTTTCAAAAATAAACCTCAACTCCTGGAACATCTCATATGATCCATGACATTCAAAACGTCTTTGAAGTCCCTGTTCTAAGCCATACAACATTGTCCACTGAACTACTGAGTAGTCATCAGAATGCATCTTCCAGACATCCACAACGTCTGCAGATGACACTTGAACGGGTGGCGCACCAAGCGGTGCATCAAGGACATAAGCCTTTTCAGAGGCCGTGAGGATAATCCTCAGATTACGGGCCCAGTCTACAAAATTGCTTCCATCATCTTTCAGCTTGGCTTTCTCTAGGAATGCATCGAAATTCAGGGGTGCTACTGCATGAGCCATTGGTCTACAACATAAATTTGCAAAGATTACTTAGACTATTGTTCAAGATAATGAGTTTAGTTAATCATATTACTTAAAAAATCCCACTCAAATTGACATCCCTCTGGTCATCCGAGTGCTACATGATCCAAATTCACCAACCCAAGTCCGATCCTCACGTGAGATGAGGTGGTTTCAATGGTGAACATCTCCATGTTGATCATATCTACTATGTGACTCATGTCAACCTTTCGGTCTCTTGTGTTCTGAGGCCATGTTTGTACATACTAGGCTCATCAAGTTTAACCCGAGTGTTCTGCATGTGCAAAACTGTCTTGCTCCCATTGTATACGAACATAGAGTCTATCACACCCGACCATCACGTGGTGTTTCAAAACGACGAACTTCACAAAGGTGCACACTCGGGGAGAACACTATATTAACTTGAAATTTTGGTGAGGGATCACCTTAAATGCTACCATCGTCCTAAGCAAAATAATTTGCATAAAAGGATTAACATCACATGCAAATCATAAGTCACATGATATGGCCATGAACTTGTGCTTTTGATCTCCATCTCCAAAGCACCGACATGACCTTCATCGTCACCGGCATATCACCATGATCTCCATCATCATGTTGCCATCGGGGTAGTCGTGCCAACCATACTTCTACTACTATTGCTACCGCTTAGCGATAAAGTAAAGCATTAAATAGTGCTTAATGATTGACACACATGTCATACAACAATTAAAGACAACCCTATGGCTCCTGCCGGTTGCCGTATGCATCGACATGCAAGTCGATATAAACTATTAAAAACATGCTCATATCATACATAAATTCATCATGTCTTTGGCCATATCATATCACAACATACCCTACAAAAACAAGTTAGACGTCCTCTAATTGTTGTTGCATGTTTTACGTGGCTGCTATGGGTGTCTAGCAAGAACGATTCTTACCTAAGCAAAACTACAACGGTGATATGCAAATTGCTATTCAACCTTCTACAAGGACTGCCTTTGTCGAATCCGATTCAACTAAGGTGGGAGAGACAGACACCCGCCAGCAATCTTATGCAACAAAGTCACATGTCAGTCGATGGAACCGGTATCATGTGCGTGGACATGTAAAGTTGGTCCGGGACACTTAATCCCACAATACTGCCGAATCAAGAAAAGACCAAGGGAGGAAGCAATCTGAATATCAACATCCACAAACTCCTTTGTGTTCTACTCGTGATGTCATCTACCCAAAGACCTAGCTCATGATGCCACTGTTGGGGAATGTTGCATGGGAAACAAAAAAATTCCTACGCTTCACCTAGATAAATTCAGGAGATGAGCATCTACACGAGGAGAGATTGCATCTGCATACCCTTGTAGATCGCTAAGCGGAAGCGCTAAGAAACACGGTTGATGTAGTCGAACGTCTTCATGATCCAATCACGATCCGCCTCGCGAACTCCCGAGCAAGTGCTGAACGGACGCCACCTTCGCATTCAACACACATGCAGCTGCATGGCGCCTTCACCTCCTCGATCCAGCGAGTGATGGTGAAGTAGTAGACCGAGTCCTCCGGCAGCACGATGGCATGGTGAGGTGGTGGTGATGACAACTCGGCATGGCTTCGTCGCGCGCTATGAGGTGGAGAAGAACTATGAGGGAGAGGAGGTGCAACGTTGTAGCATGTTAGGGTGTAGCTGCCCTCTCTCTACCTATCTATATATAGGGGGAAGGGAGGAGGGGAAGGTTCCCTAGGGTTTCCCCAAGGGGGCGGCAGACAATGGGGCGACTTGGGTTTGGGTGGCCCCCAAGGCGCCTTGCCTCCCAAGTTTGGGGTGGCTGGCGGCCTAGGGTGTGTGGCCCCCTCCTAGCCAAGTGGGCTGAGGATTGGTGCGGTGCCCAGCCCCTTGTGGGCTCATGCGCCCCTTCTCCGTGGCTCATGAGGCCCCCAACACTTGTCGGGGTCCCCGAAACCCCTTTCGATACTCTTTCGAACCCCCGGTATGCCCCAGAACACTTATGGACTCTGATTCCCTTAATCTTATATATCGATATTCACCTCCGGACTATTTTGGACTTCCTCGTCACATCCGGTATCTCATTCGATACTCCAAACAACATTTGACCACCAACATAATAACTCGACTATAGTTATATCATCACCAAACATTAAGTGTGTAGACCCTGCGGGTTCGAGAACTATGCATACATGACCGAGACACCTCTATGGGCAATAGCCAATAGCGGGATCTCAATGCCCATATCGGTTACTGCATATTCTATGATGATCTTTATCGGTCGAACCTCGATGTCAAGGATTCAATCAATACCGTACGTAGTTCCCTTTGATCATCGGTATGTCACTTGCCCGAGATTCGATCGTCGGTATCTCCATACCTAGTTCAATCCATTTACCAGTAAGTCTCTTTACTCATTACGTAATACAAGATCCCATGGCTAACTCTTTAGTCACTTTGCTTGCAAGCTCATTATGATGTTGTATTACCAAGTGGGCCCTGAGATACCTCTTCGTCACACAGAGTAAGAATTCCCAGGCTTGATCCATGCCAACTCAACAAACACGCTCGGAGATACCTGTAGAGTACCTTTATAGTCGGCCAGTTACACTGTAGCATTTGATAGACACAAGGTACTCCTCCGGTGTCAGTGAGTTGCATGATCTCATGGTCATAGGAACACATACTTGACATACAGAAATAAATAGCAATAAACTCACACGATCATATGCTACGTTCATAGTTTGGGTCTTATCCATCACATCATTCTCCCAATGATGTGATTCCATCATCAAATGACATCTCATGTCTATGGCCAAGAAATCTCAACCATCTTTGATCAATGAGCTAGTCTATTAGAGGGATACTAGGGACACAGTGTTGTCTATGTACCCACACATGTATTTGAGTTTCCAATCAATACAATTATAGCATGGATAATAAACGATTATCATGAACAAGGAAATATAATAACAACCATTTTATTATTGCCTCTAGGGCATATTTCCAACAGTAACAAGCTTGAAGACTCTACATTTTGCATTTTGTGAGAAACCACTTTTGAGTGCATAGGAAAGCCAATACTATGAAAAGGGGATGAGGTAAATATGAGGATCCGGTTGCCTCAAGTGCTTAGAAATTAGCCACCAAAAATACTCACCCATTCTCCCACGAATATTCTATCCAAACCATAAAAGTATGAAATTCGGTGCCACCAACCTTTTCCTTTTAGCCCTACCGAGTTTTGCCCTAGAGAGATCCTAAGCCAAAACCTAGCTTCTCTGTGACACCAACATTTCATTCGGTGTAATCGAAATCAGTGACCAACTGTTTAGCCATTTTCAAGACTCAGAATTTCCGAGTTTTGGAAATTGGTCTTACCAAAATTTGGAAACTGCCTAGGTCACCCATATCGGTCCCACCAAGATTTATATATCGGTCTCACTGAAAAGCCAAAAGTTGCCACATTTTGCACTACTCGATGCGACCGAGTTTTTACTTTGGTTTCACCGAGTTGGGAAATAATGTTGTAATGGTTGGATTTTTGGAGATGCCTATATATACCCCTCCACCACCTCTCACTCATAGAGGAAGCACTCAGAACAGACCAACACTTGGCATATCCATTTATTTGAGAGAGACACCTACTCATGTGTTGAGATCAAGGTCAGCCACTCCAACCATATGAACCTTGATTTATAGCCTCCCAAGTTGCTTTCCACCGAATCAACCTCTTCTACCAAGCCAAATCTATGAGGGAGTGATTGAGTGTTGAGCAGACTATCTTTTGAGGCACAATAGCAAGGAGTTCATCATACTACCACATCTATTACCTTTTGGAGAATGGTGTCTCCTAGATTGATTAGGTGTCTCTTGGGAGCCTCCTTCTTTGTGTGTGGAGTTGAACTAAGAAGTTTGTATGGGCAAGGAGATCACCTGCTTCATGAAGATCTACCCATAGTGAGGCTAGTCCTTCGTGGATGGAAGTCATGATGGAATAGACAAGGTTGGTACTTTGTGGACCCTTATGGGTGGAGCCCTCCATGGACTCTCATGATCATTACCCTCAGTGGGTTGAAGCCTGCATCGACATGGACGTATGATAGAACTATCATGGTTTTGTCATGGCAGATGTCCTAGGAATTAGGTTCGAGGCCATCATAAGGAATGACTAATGACAATGATGGAGCTTTCGGTGGTGCAAGCGTTGGACGAAGAATATGGATAGTGGTGGCGGAGAGGAGAAAAAATGGGACCCCCTCCCCCATTTATTTATGAGATGGGACAACAACAGTCCGCACGAGAATCGAGGAGACACAATGATGATTGACCAAGGAAGACACCTCAATTCTTGGGTTGACCATTTAATGAGGCGATTTGTTGTGACGTCACAGAATCTTTTTTGAACATACCCAACGTGACATCATGGAGGGTTAAAAGTTTTATTTTTAGGTGAATAAGTTCGTGAGACTCGCATCCGAATGGTCTGAAGATTGATACGAACATGTTCAAATCAATCTGGGGCCTAATGTTGGGGATATAACCCCGTGGTGAGACCCGCCCAGGAGGGTCCGGGTCATGTCTGGCGGCTCATAATCAAGGCCTTTAAGTGGGCCTGAGGATTGAAGACAAGACTACATGGCAACTCACCAGATGGGCCAAAATGGAGGCCCAGAGTCGGAAGATGGTGCGAGACTCGGGTGCGTGAGCCACCCGGGAGACGGCTTGCCTAGGAAGGCAAGGGGTCTTAGAGACAAGATCGGATACCTTGTGTAAGTCGGTCTGGACTCTTGTAACCCGAGGGCCTCGAGCTACCTATATGAAGGTGAGTCCATACAGCGACTTAGGACATGAAACAATTGATCGATAGCTAGGTCAAGCGAATCCGCTCCCATGTAATCGATACACAATCAATACAACACAAAGCAGGACGTAGGCTTTTACCTCTTTCCAAGGGGCCAAACCTAGGTAAACTCGTGTCTGTCATCCCGATCAACCCTTTTGAGTCCACTGTCTTAGCGATGGCCTCAAACCTAAGTCTTAGGACATCTGTCGTGACAAAACCACGACATGTGGGAACCACAGGAAAAATAGCCGTGTCTCCAATTGTCTTTGATCTTCCTATCCCTACCATCTACTTTCATGTCCTTGTCTTTATTTTCTGCTGCTATACTCTTAGACATGCATGTGTAGGGTGTGCTTGACATGATACAATTGATAAAACTTGCCAATATTTAAAATTTGTAAAAGGCTAGATTTTTATTTGGTCGAGTAGTCTAATCAACCCCCCTCTAGACATACTTCAGATCCTACAAGCGGTATAAGAGCTTTGGTCTCCATTGCATTGGTTTCACAACCTAGGAGAGTATGGCGTATAGTGAGGGAAATTACCACCGTAGAGCTCCATATATTGATAGTACAAACTTTTCTAGTTGGAAGCATAAGATGAAAATACATATTCTTGGTCATAACCCCTCCGTATGGGTGTTGTTCGTGTTGGATTGCAGGGTGAATTCTTTGGTGATGGAAAGGAATCGGACCATTAAGCGATCACAAAACAATTGAAGATGTTGCAATACAACGCTCAGGCATGCGACATTCTATTCAACTACCTATGCCCTGGAGAGTTCAACAAGATTAGCCGTCTTAAGAATGCAAAGGAAATTTGGGATACTTTGGTTGATATGCACGAAGGTACCTAATCTGTGAGGGAATCTAAGTTGGATGTGCTACAAAGTCAACTTGACAAGTTCAAGATGAAGGATGGTGAATGAGTCGCATAAATGTACTCCAGGCTTGCTCTCATCACAAATGAGATGTCCAACTTAGGAAGTGAAGAGAGGACCGACAAATTCATTATCAAGAAGATCCTTAGAGCCTTGGATGGGAAGTATGACATCATGTGCACATTGATCCAAATGATGCCAATCTAAAAAGATCTCAAGCCAACGGAAGTCATTGGTAGGATTTTTGCTCATGAGATGTCACTCAAAGACAAAGAAGAGCTCCATAACAAGTCAAGTGGTGCATACAAAGCTACTAGTGTTACTCCCACTACTTCAAGTGAAAATCTAGTTGCCAATGAAGAGATAAGCCTCATGGTCAAGAAATTCAACAAGGTCTACAAGAACAGAGGCAAAGAGAGAAGCTCCAACTCAAGAAGATCATACAAAGCTTCTAAGAACTCATGAGAAGCTACGCTCCGAGAAGCTAAATTTAGAGCAAGAACATGAGTTTTTTAAAGCTATTAATGAAAATCTTCAAAAGAAGAGTTCTTATTATCTAGACAAATGATTACTCTTGTCTACATTTGTTCCACAAGTTAAACCTAAGCAAGCTAGTAAGAAAGGCTAGAAAGGTTCTTCATCTAGTAGCAACAATAAAAATGTTAAATCAAATGATGTTGCTTCTAGTAATTCTATTGATTCCACCAATGATTCTCTTAGCCAAGTTACACTTGAGAAAGGAAACAATTTATTTAAAGAACCAAGGCATTGGCTACTTCAACGCCAATGGAGTTGAATGGGAAGAGGGTCAATACCCCAAGCCGAAGTTTGTTCCTCAAAGGGAGAAGTATGAACCTACTCTTCCCAAGGGAACAAAAGACCAAGATGACCTTCCACCACAATACCACAAGCTTCAAGAGGAGATTGACACATTTGAAGACGAATCCCAAGCCATGGTCAAGTGGGTTCCCAAACTACAAGCTCTACTTCAACAAGTGTTGTTTCAACTCCAAGGATCCCCATCAAGTTGTTGTGGGTCCCAAAGAAGAAGAACTAGAGAAGTTCTTGAGGGGTGAATCCGCCAACAAAATTCACTCCCATTCATATTTGGCAAGAACTATTTGCAATCAACTCCAACCATATGCAATAGCTCAAGGAGTGACACATTCCCTCATAGGTAAGCAAGGAGCAAGGTAATTAATGAATCAATGGACATCATCATGTATGCATTTCACTTCATGTCCATATATATCCTTGTATTTATTCCTTGTGTGGGACTAACCCATGTAGGTGAGAAGAGTATGAAATAACAAGGATTGCTCCCAACTCAAGATGATCTACGTCAACTATGAGCATCCACTACTACAACACCTGCATGAAGTCTTCAATGACAAAACCCAAGCTTAGTTTATCCCTCTTAGGGGGGATGTCACATCAAGGGGATATTTACTCCAAGACTTGAGTCAAAGCATCTCTTAAGATGAGAACACATTAAAAACTTAATGTAAAAGCGGTAACCCCACTTGTGCTTAAACGATGAGTATGACCTATGATCAACTATTCTTACTTGGCTCCTAAGTCAATATACTCATATATGGATGACTTCATCATTGCCAGTGCTTGGTATATACTAGAGTGGTTTTGCATGTTTGCCATATTTCTTTTGACATCTTATTGCATGAGCATGTTGGTATGCATATTTTTTGCTTATTCGAGGACATCCAATTGTTGTTATTTGGCTTTTATTTTTCATTGGCCAGTTGGATGTCCAAGAATGCCTAAGTACCTCCCTCTAGCTATCTATGCATTCTTGTCTCAAATTATATTCATGCTTCATCACAAAATTTGAGAAAAAAAATTCCGGACCCACTAGCTATCTATGCTAACTTCCAAAACCTCCCATGTGCCACTCGGTGTAACCAACCCACAAAACTCGGTTACAACAAAGCACTAGGGTTGATCTTGTTTTTTGAACCTCAGCACAACTGATTCTATAATCTTGGCCTCATCGAGTTTATCTGTTCCCTGGCAATTTAGAAACTCGATGGCATCGAAATTGTGGAATCGGTGACACCAACAACAGGAGGGTATATATCCAGCGGACCTGTTTTTGGAAATCCAATCTTCAATCGTCGTTCTATGCAACCCTCTGCTTCCGTGCTCGAGACTCTAGACATCTTCCATGCCTCCCGTGTGCTCTCACCGAAGGAGTCCTCCGCCGTCGATGGCAATCTACCCCACAATTGTCATCATAGTGAAGCCTTCACCGAGTTAGGGTATGGTTTCGGCTCCTCTTGCGCTCCCCAATATGATTCTTGCGCATTAGGTTTAGTTTACATGCCATAATTTGCAACGATCCTATCCAAAAGAAAATTCCTTTAGATTAGCTGAACAAAGAAATCTAGGTTTAGGGTTTTGCCAAGTGCGTATCCGTGTCACAAGTGCAAACAAATCGGTCTTACTGATTTGGATTTTAGGGCACTGAGAACTATCTCGGTGAGACTAAGTCTCCTTTCTCGGTGAAGCCGAAAAGGTGACTAAGTCTCTATTAAAGAGAAAAGTCAGTTTTGATAGCTCCGAAAATTAAATCTGATGGAACCAAAACCCACTTGATCGAATTCTAAGACTATGATTTTGAGTTCAAATTTGCAAAGACATCTGTGTTTTGTGATGCTTATCCCCTTCACTCTTCTACATCTATTCACAGGGATAGCATGTCTGGTTCAGAGGACAGTGACAATGACTGCAGGGAGCAGAGTGTTGATCTAGAAGCAGGCACTAGCCCAGAGGCTAGCACTTCTCTAGAATACCCTGGCACACCCATCTCTGGTATCACTAGAAAAGTACGTCTAGAGGGGGGTGAATACACTACTAGAACAAATTAAAATCTACACAATATCCAAAGTTAATGGTTGGCAGATTTTAGCAATTTTAGCAAGTCTATCACACCCTACACATGCAAGTCATCAAGTATAGCAGAGGAAAGTAAAGACATTGCACATGGAAGTAAGGAGTTGAGATAAGGAGATCAAATGCATGAGGGACACGGAGATTTTTCCCGTAGTTCCGATAGGTGGTGCTATTATACGTCCACGTTTATGGAGACATCAACTCACTGAGGGTAACTGTCGAGAGAGTCCATGGAGGGCTCTACCCACGGAGGGTTCCATGAATAAGCAACCTTGTCTATATGATGATGATATACGTGCACGGAGGACTAGCCTAATTGGGGTAGATCTTCATGAAGTAGGCGATCTCCTTGCCCTTACAAACTTCTTGGTTCACTCCACAACACGAATTAGGAGGCTCCCAAGCGATACCTAGACAATCTAGGAGGCACCACCCTCCAAAAGGTAATAGACTCAATAATGTCGATGAACTCCTTGCTCTTGTGCTTCAAGATTATAGACTCTCAACACTCAATCACTCTCTCACAGATTTGGCTTCGGTGGAAGAGATTGATTGGGTGGAAATCAACTTGGGGAGGCAAGAGATCAAGATTCATATGGTTGGAATGGAATGGCTTGATCTCAACACATGAGTAGGTGGCTCTCTCTCAGAAAATCTGATGGGATAAGTGGGGATCTGTTTTGAGTGCTTCTTTTTCGAGTGAGTGGTGGTGGAGGGGTGTATATAGGCATCTCCAAAAATCCAACCATTACACCTAAAGTGACCAACTTGGTGACACCGATGTGTGAATCTCTATGTTACTGAGTTGCTCCAAAGGTAGCAACTTTTGAATGGCGGTGAGACTGATACAGAAATCTCTATGGTACCGATAAGGTGTCCAACGGTTAGAATCCACAACTCGGTGACGCCGATCCAAAAACTCGGAATTTTCGATTTTGTGAATCGAGGTAACAAAAAGTTGGCAAGCTAAACTTGGTGGCACCGAAGCAGAATCAGTTGCACCGATGAGCTAGGGTTTGGCAGGGCTCTGTTTGATATGGGAAATTGGTGGGACCGAGTGGAAGAAGTTGGTTGCACCGATTTTCATGAAATGCTTGGATAGTCTTTTGTGGAAGAGTTGTGGGTGTTTTTGGTGACTATCACTTGTGCACATGGAGCATCTTTGTTCACCAATAGTACCTTACACCCTTTTAATAGTATTGGCTTTCCTATGGACTCAAAGTGATTTCTCACAAAGTAAAATGTAGAGTCCTCTTGCTTGAAGCTTAGCCAATCCAATTCCTTCTACTTCTTCTTCTTGGGGATACTCTTCACACTACTTAGCCAACCTTCTCTGTGGACTTTATCTGAAATACACTAGATAAAAGTATTAGTCCAAGAGACAATGTATGTTGTCATGAATTATCAAAACCACCAAGGGAGCATATTGTGATTTCAATCTCCCCCTTTTGGGTAATTGATGACAACATACAATCAAAGCTTCTATTTAAGATATGCAGAAATATGTGAAGACCTTGAAGGATACATGACAAATACAAGCTCCCCCTAGATGTGTGCGATCCATTTTAAGGGTAGTTGCTTTTGAATGCATGAACACACACAGTGGGAAGGACATGAGAAGTCATGTATATCTTGGCAATATGCATCAATTGTATATGAATGAACTGATTTGATGTTCAAGACTCACTCTTACAAACAATATGTACAAGAAGCAAGCGGTCATCTTGAACAAGAATATGATGCATATACTTACCGTGAGGTCCTAGAGCATTTAACAGTAGGAACACACTTGAGAAAACATTGTTAGGAAACACAAGTGTATTTGATAGTGCAAATGCAAATGGAACCAAGAGTACCAAGATATGGAAGACATATAAGAAATGGTTTCTGAGAATTATATGTCTCCAAATAAGTTTAGAGTTTTCTCCCATAGATACCAATTGTGAAAGTTTTCCTCTCTCCCTGAATTGTAATGTGTAGATATTGTGAGTAGGTAGGTCTAAGAAAAGTCTAAAACATACGAGAATAAAATTTAACAGATTCATTCTTCTCTCTTCTCCTTAAGAAGTGTTTTTGTGATAAGGGATCCTTGATATTTCTCGCTCTTTATATGATTAGGGATCCTTGATATTTCTCCCTCTTTATATGGTAAGTTTACACTTCTTCTTTTCATGATCATCTCTCCCCCTAAAGCAATAATGCTTAGATATTTCTCCCTTTAGTACTATATCTCCTCCTTTGAGCTTATCTATCCCTTTAGTGTAAGCTTTGAAGCTTTGGTATTTATCCCCCTTTGGCATTAATTTCCAAAAAGGTCTCTCAAGGGACAGATAGAAGGAATCATTGAGTGGGAAGGGATCCTAGAGATTAAGGGTCATTGAGAGCATTTGAGACAAGGGTTCCTTGAAATATTTTTCTCCCCCTTAAAATCTGAAAACCTTCAAGATTTCTCCTCCCTTGATTTAGAGATACTTGATTATTTTGAGATTATATCTCTTGATGTTTCTCCCCCTACATCGTTGGAACCATTGAACTGATCATATAACAAAGCAGACAAAATGCACAGAGGTCAGTGGCTCCGGGGCAAAAGGTGTCGGTAGCACCGATATGTGTTTCTGTAGTAGGACTGCAATATCGGTGGGACCGAGTTTCTAGGATTGGAGGCCCTAAGTTGGAAAACAGAAACTTGGCAACTTTGTCAAATGTAATTTTTCAGAAAGTCTCAAGAGTGTCTCAAATATTTGCAATAAATTTTTAGAAGGATTTGCAATGAAATTTTTAGAGAGATTTGCAACATATTTTTAGAAAGATTTCCAGTGAATTTTCATCTAGGTTAGAGTTGAATGGAAATGTCAAAGAGCAACACGAGAAGGGTTCTCCATTCAATCCTCTTAACTAGATGATGGGTGGTGACTAGGTCACCTATGTTAGAGTATATTGACTCAAGGAGTCAAGCGAGAATACTTGATCATAGGTCATACTCATCGTTAAGCTCGAAAATGGGGTTACCATTTTTTGTTTAAGCATTTTAATGTCTTCATATCACTTGGGTTGCTTTATCTCATGTCTTGTAGTAAAGCTATATCAAGGATATGAGTACATACCTTTGAGTGATGATGATGATGTGGCTTGTAGGTGAACTTGATGAGGATGCTGTATGTTGATTAAGTTCAACTTGAGTTGGGAGCAATCCTTTTTGTTTTCGTTCACTTTTCACCTACATAGGTTAGTCACGCAAGGAAGAACATGATATATCCATATGACCTGATACCAATTGAGAGAAATTGTGATCATATCAAATATATGTCAATTATATGTTTTGTTGTCTTCTTCCTTTCATCATCAAAGAGAAGTGTAGGATCGAAAGTATGTCTAGAGGGGAGTGATTAGATTACTTGACCAAATAAAAATTCTACCTTTTCCCAATTTGAAGATTTGACAATTTTAGCATTGATAGCAAGTCAAGCACACCCTACACATTCATGTCTATGAGTATAGCAACGGAAAGTAAAGACAAGCATGAGAAGTAAAGGAAGGGTAGGAAGATCAAACAAAATTTGGAGACACGAAGATTTTTCCTGTGGTTCCGATAGGTGGTGCTATCGTACTTCCATGTTTATGGAGACTTCAACCCACATAGGGTAATGGTCGCGAGAGTCCACGAAGGGCTCTACCCACGGAGGGTTCCACGAAGAAGCAACCTTGTCTATACCATGAAGGCCTACATCCACGGAGGACTAGCCTAACTCTGGGTAGATCTTCACGAAGTAGGCGATCTCCTTTCCCTTACAAACTTCTTGGTTCACTCCACAACACGAAGTAAGAGGCTCCCAAGCGACACCTAACCAATCTAGGAGGCACCAGCCTCCAAAAGGTAATAGCTCGATAGTGTCGATGAACTCCTTGCTCTTGTGCTTCAAGATGATAGACTCCTCAACACTCAATCACTCTCTCATAGATTTGGCTTTGGTGGAAGAAATTGATTGGGTTGAAAGCAACTTGGGGAGGCTAGAGATCAAGATTCATATGGTTGGAATGGAATGACATGATCTCAACACAGGAGTAGGTGGCTCTCTCTCAGAAAATCGGATGGGATAGGTGGGGATCTGTTCTGAGTGCTTCTCTTGAGAGTGAGTGGTGGTGGAGGGGTATATATAGGCATCTCCAAAAATCCAAACCATTACACCTAAATTGACCAACTTGGTGACACCTATGTGTGAATCTCGGTGGTACGAAGTTGCTCCAATGGTAGCAACTTTTGAATCTCGGTGAGACCGATATAGAAATCTTAGTGGTACTGATAAGGTGTCCAACGGCCAGAATCCAAATGTTGGTGACGTCGATCCAAAAACTCGGAGGTTTCGATTTTGTGAATCAAGGTAATAGAAAGTTGGCAAGCTGAACTCGATGGCACTGAAGTGGAATTTGTTGCACCAATTTGGTAGGGTTTGGCAGGGCTCTGTCCGAGTTTAGGAATCGGTGGGACCGAGTGGAATTTGTTGGCATCACTGATTTGCATGATTTGCTTGGACAGAATTTTGTGGAAGAGTTTGTGGGTGTTTTTGGTGACTACCACTTGTGCACGTGGAGGATCTTGTTCACCAATAGTACCTAGCCCCCTTTTAATAGTATTGGCTTTTTCTATGGACTCAAAGTGATTAATCACAAAGTAAAATGTAGAGTCCTCTTGCTTGAAGCTTTGCCAATCCAATTCCTTGCATCTAGGGGTTTCTCCACAATCCTTTTGCCAACCCATCATTGAAATTTTCCTGAAGTATGCTTAGTGGAAATATTAGTTCAATGATATATATGTTGTTATTAATTACCAAAATCACCAAGGGAGCAAATGTGCTTTCAATCTCCCCCTTTTTGGTAATTGATGACAACATATAGATCAAAGCTTCAACATATGATATAATCAATGAATATAATTGTCGTTTTGAGAAGTATGTGATAAGCAAGAGCCCCCCTAAATTTGTGCATTTTTTTGAATTTGCGTTTGAATGCAAATGCACAATCGATTAGGTACATGGGGTACTTATTCCATGTCACATACATCTTGGTGGTGTGCGAGAATAATAAGAATGAATATTATAGCACAACACAATCAAGAAAAGTGAATGATCATCTCATAAGCATCATGAAGATAGGAAATAGTAGCAACACACATCAAGTGTTTGATCAAACACCGACAAACTTTAACACATCCAAACCAAAAGATATAAAATGTTTTTGAAAAAGCGATAAAAACCAACGCTCTCTCTCTCGAAGCCCTAATGATCTATAAAACTTCTCCCCCTTTGACAACAAGTTACTAAAGAGTTCAAAAGTATAGAGCTAAGCTCTCTTCTGGGGATGATCTCCTTCGGTGGATGAAGTTGGAGTCGAGAGAACCACATCGGTGAAGACTTCTGCAGATGTCATGGACGGAGTTGGTGTAGCAACTGGAGGAACTGGTGGATCTGATGGAGCTGATGTGGCTATAGTTGGTGCTGATGAAGAAGGTCTCAACTCTGGAGTTGTCACTGTGGGAGTCATGGCCTGAGTCCTGAACTGAGTGCTTGTCCTAAGAGGTGCATGATCCTCATCATCATCTGTAGAGTGAGGGATAGGCACAACATCAACTTCCTTCTTGAGCTCATTCACTATCACTATTAGCCCATCCACCTTGTTGTTGAGACTATGAAACTTGTCATCAACAATCCTCACAAGGCTCTCCTGGTTCTTTAGAATGTTGGTGATGTCCTTCTACATGCTGAGCACTGAGCTAAGGAGAAGATCCATCTGCTCACTCCTAGTCATGGGCGGCTGAGCACCAGTGTCTTTGGCTTCCTCTGTATGTGCCTATGCTGCAGCTGATGTGGGATGATCTGGGTCATCACCACAATGTTGTCTTCTAACTTCGGCAAGAGTAGCAAATGTGTCCGATCAAGTGCAAAGATGTGCTTCTCCAACTTAGAGTTGATAAGCATCTGGATATAGGGTGCATAGCCACATGATCACTTTTGGTCTGTAGCCATCTTCTTCACAGTCTCCACAATCAAGTCCATCACTCTAAATCTGGTATGTTGATCTAGATGGAGCATCATGTTGATGGAGTAGCCTCTGACCATCTTCTCATCTCCAGACTTAGGAAACAAGGTGTGTCTCAAGATAGTGTTGATCGTGCATAGACTAGCCTGGAGGAAATAAATGGATCCTAGCTTGTGAGACTTCAGATGTGCAGCAAGGATCTCCTTGTACATGTTCTTCATGGCATTGTGGCTTGCCTTGGGCTCAGAGTACATATCAAGGTCACCATCTTCCACCTCTAGGACTCCGAAGATGTTATCCCACTCATCAACTATGGACTCATACCTGGCACCTTCAGTCATCCACACAATTCTACAATCTACATAGAAATGAGTAGTGGAGTAGAATTGCATGATCATTTCATCATTCCAAGCAGTGAACTCCTTGCCAACAAACTTATCCAGACCAATGCAATGGAAGTTGTCTTGCATACTTGGGAAGTAGTCTTCATTGTCCTTGATGTACTTCCAGTCCACATATCTCATATCACTCATAGCAGGGCTCTCGTCAAGCAGAATTGTTTCATAGAAGTCTTGCTATTCTTTTGTATAGAACTTGTAGTCCACAACCGTCTTCCTCCTCTGTGAATATGGATCAATAGCTCTCCAATCTCTCAGTCCTTGGTCTTTCCTCTTCTTCATGTCCTCAGCTAGCAAGTGGCTGGACTTATGCTCTGGAAGGTGTGGCCTTAGCTTCATCAAAGAAGACATAGCATCTTCCTCAGGATCTCTGGATGAAGATCCCTTGATCTTCTCAGCAGCTGGGATGTCTCTGGTAGTCCTCTTGGGTTTGGGAGCAGAGGGCTTCTTGGTTCCTCCTTGCTTGCCCTTGGGAGCTGCTTGGCTAGGCATAGCATCTAACATCAATTTCTTCTTATTCTTGGGAGGAGCCTTAGCAGCTGGCTCTTCCTCCTCCTTCTCAGCAACAACCTATGCTGGGTCCTCATACATAGAAGTAGGCCTGCCTATAACATGGATAATCCTCTTTCTGCTCCTCTTCTCTCTAGCCTTCTTAGGCATGGATTTCTTTGGGGGCTCAATGGTCATGGTGCCCCTGGAGCTCTTAGGTGCTCTCACTGTCTCTGAGCTGGCATACTCCTTCCTGACCACCTTCTTGGAAGAGGTAGCCTCAGTTGTAGGCTTCATGGCAGCCTTCTCAGCCTTGTCCTGCTTAGCCTTGGCAAGAACCTCATTAGGCACAAAATAAGAGTCTTCTTCCTCTAAGTTAAGCTTCCTCCCAATCCTTGTTGCTGCCTTGGGCAGGTCTGGAGAGCTGGGAACATCATCAAATGAATATGAGCTCGTATCTCGAGAAGTGCCTGGATGTGTGTCTACATTGAGCTCCTTGAGGCTATTCTTACTGTCTCCTGATTCTGACATCTCTGACCCTATGAATATAATATGGAGGAGCAGATAGGTTGAGTCATCAAAAAATTTCACACAAATTTCTCAAAGATTTGAACTAAAATATTCTCAAGATTTTCATTCTGCCAAGTGAATATCGGTACTATCGAAACAAACTTTTTGGACCCACCAAGACAAACAACCTGCATAACAAAAACTTGGCACCACTTTCGGTGAGACCGAAAATGGGCACTCGGTTTCACCGAGGTTGTTCTCACTTGACCTGAAAAGGGAATTGGTGCTACCAATTCCTTTGCTTCGGTGTCACCGAGATTCAAGTTGCGGATGAAAAACCCTATTTTTTCGTTCACTATCCTAATGGATTTTTTAGTGGATAGATCGATCTCAAAGTTTATCTTTGAAAGCACAATGTACTCCCTTGGTGGTTTTAATAATTCATGACAACATACATTGTCTCTTGGACTAACACTTTTACCTAGTGTATTTCAGATAAAGTCCACAAGAGGGTTGGCAAAAAGGATTGTGGAGAAACCCCAAGATACAAGGAAATGAATTGGCAAAGCTTTAAGCAAGAGGACTCTACATTTTACTTTGTGAGAAATCACTTTGAGTCCATAGGAATGACAATATTATTAAAAGGGGGTAAGGTACTGTTGGTGAACAAGATGCTCCATGTGCACAAGTTATAGTCACCCAAAACACCCACAAGCTCTTCCACAAAAGTCTGTCCAAAGCCAAATATCCATAATCGTTGCAACCAAAAATCTCCACTCGGTGCCATCGATTCCCAAACTCAGACAGACCCATGCCAAACCCTAGCACATCGGTGCAACCGATTCAACTTTGGTGCCACTGAGTTTGGGTTGCCAACTTTTGTTACCTTGATTCACAAAATCCGTACCATCGATTCTGTTGGATCGGCGTCACCGAGTTGCGCAATCTGACCATTTCTTACCTAATCGGTAATACCGAGAATTATATATCGGTCTCACCGAGATTCAAAAGTTGTCACCTTTTGGTTACTTCGGTACCACCGAGATTCACACGTCAGTGTCAACAAGTTGGTCACTTTAGGTGTAACATTTGCATTTTTGGGATGCCTATATATACTCCTTCACCGCCACCCACTCGAAAGAGAAGCACTCAAAACTATTTCATACTTGCCCCATCCAATTTTCTGAGAGAGAGCCACATACTCATGTGTTGAGATCAAGCCATTCCACTCCATCCATATGAATCTTGATCTCTAGCCTCCCCAAGTTGCTTTCCACCAAATCAATCTCTTCCACCATAGCCAAATCTGCGCAAGAGTGATTTTGTGTTGAGGAGTCTACCATCTTGAAGCACAAGAGTAAGGAGTTCATCGACATTGTCGAGCCTATTACCTTTTGGAGGGTGGTGCCTCCTAGATTGGTTAGGTGTTGATACATCTCCAATGTATCTACTTTTCTAAACTCTTTTGCCCTTGTTTTGGACTCTAATTTGCATGATTTGAATGGAACTAACCCGGACTGACGTTGTTTTCAACAGAATTGCCTTGGTGTTATTTTTGTGCAGAAATAAAAGTTCTCGGATTGAGCTAAAAATTTATGGAGAATATTTTTAGAATTAATAAAAAATATTGACGAAAGAATCAACTCCAGGGGGCCCACCACCTGGCCACAAGCCTGATGGGCGCGCCCACCCCACTAGGACGCGCCGGGCAGGCTTGTGCCCCCTGCTACTCCTCCGACCTCGTTTCCACTTCTATATATTCCTATTCGGGGAGAAAAAAAATCCATAGAGAAGAGTTCATCACGTTTCACGATACGGAGCCGCCGCCATCGCCTATTCTTCCTCGGGAGACCAGATCTGGAGTCCGTTTTGGGCTCCGAAGAGAGGAAATCGACGCCTTCGTCACCACCAACCGTCCTTCATCACCAATTCCATGATGCTCTCCACCGTTCGTGAGTAATCTCATCATAGGCTTGCTGGACGGTGATGGGTTGGATGAGATTTATCATGTAATTGAGTTAGTTTTGTTAGGGTTTGATCCCTAGTATCCACTATGTTCTAAGATTGATGTTGCTATAACTTTGCTACGCTTAATGCTTGTCACTAGGGCCCGAGTGCCATGATTCTAGATCTGAACCTATTATGTTTTCATGAATATATGTGTGTTCTTGATCCTATCTTGCAAGTTGTAGACACCTATTACGAGTTATGATTCGCATCCCCAGGGTGACAATAACTAGGATTCTTTCCGGTGATTACAGTAGTTTGAGGAGATCATGTATTCACTAAGTGCTAATGCTTTGGTCCGGTTCTCTATTTAAAGGAGGCCTTAATATCCCTTAGTTTCCAATAGGACCCCTCTTCCACGGGAGGGTAGGCCATAAGATGTCATGCAAGTTCTTTTCCATAAGCCCGTATGACTATATATGGAATACGTGCCTACATTACATTAATGAATTGGAGCTAGTTCTGTGTCACCCTATGTTGTAACTATTGCATGATGAATGCCATCCGACATAATTATCCATCGCTAATCCATTGCCTAGGAGCTTTCCATATATTGATCTTCGCTAAGTTACTTTTCCATTGCTACTGTTACAATCACTACAAACTGCTACTATCACTTTGCCACCGTTACCGTTACTTCCATATTACTTTGCCACTGAATACTTTGTTGCAGATATTAAGTCTTTTAGGTGTGGTTGAATTGAACTCTGCTGCTAATACTCGAGAATATTCTTTGGCTCCCCTTGTGTCGAATCAATAAATTTGGGTTGAATACTCTACCCTCGAAAACTATTGCGATCCCCTATAATTGTGGGTTATCAAGACCTTTTTCTAGCGCCGTTGCCGGGGAGCATAGCTTTATTCTCCGAGTCACTTGGGATATATATTTTTTGATCACTATGAGGAATCTGAAAGATCCAAAAATCAAGATCTACCCCTCAACTACGAGGATAGGTAAGGAATTGTCATCTAGCTCTCCACTTGATTCACCTTCTGTTATGAGTAAGTTTGCGACACCACCACCTGCTAGTAATTCTGATATGTCGCAAGTAATTGATGATGCTACTTCTGCTATGCATGATGCTTATGATAATACCTTGCTTGATGATACTATGCCACTAGGTGAATTTCTTGATGAAAAAATTGCTAGAGCTATTGCTGAAACTGATAATATTTCTGAATCTGATGAAATTATTGAAACTGGACACTATGATACATCTTCTAGAACTAGCTCTCCTAGATATAAATTGCCTGATATATCCGAGGGATATGTTCTGGAAGGAGAGGTAGCTAGAGACTTTCTTGCTTGTGAGGATAGAGATGATCTTAAGAAATTTCTTCGCAAGTGGAAGGAAAAATCTTTGAATGTGTAGCGACCCGACCTGAAAGGTCGAATCTCCGGTGTTTCTGTACCATCCCAAGATCATGCTAGTACACACACGGTACATGAATGTATATATCAAAGGGAAATCACACAACATTAATTAATCAAAATCTCATATCGAGTCCTTTATTACAGTAAGAATTACAATAAAGTGGCTGAAGGCCAACTCATGAGATAAACTAAACCAAAAACTTGCGGAAGCTCCATAGGTAGTTGAGTCCATCTGACTCCAAGGGCATCTCACCGAGCGTAGAGCGTATCCTCACTCCTGGTCGCAAAAGTACTCTGCAACATGATACGTTGCAGCCATATAGGTCAGCATATTGAATATGCTGGCAAAGTCACAAGAGAGGGGGTAAAGTAATCGTCTAGTCTATATGCATATATGGCAGGTGGGGTAGTAAGTTTTTGCATAAAGCCAAAATTTTCCTACAACAAGAGAGGGCAAAATCATAATTACTACAATGTTGGTTGATTAATGAGATGGTTCCACCAACCAATTCTCATACCCAAGTTGACATTTAAAAAAAATACCCACATCAATGTAATTAATTGTGTTGAGAGTTCCTGATAGTTTCAGTTCCTTTGGCTCATACTGTCCATGACCGTGGACACGGCTAATCGATTAGGTTTGGGTACTCTACAGAGTTTTGCACACGTTCCCCACAAGATTTGATCGCCTCCGTTGGATTTCTCGCACTTCATGGTGTTTGAGAAACGGATGACCAAAACATGGTCTTCTAAAGGGTTTCCCCGAGACTCTGTCGGTGCCCATCCTTTCCTATCATTCTTCTACATCTCGTAGCACCGCCTGTCCAGGGTCACCATGATATCCAACCAAGTCAGAGCCCATAATGGCTTGTGGCTGTGCAGGTAAGCTTTGGGTCTTGAAGCATCCATCCATCTCTTTGTGCCTGGGTGGACCTTTCCGCATGAATACTGGCACTTCTCCAGCATCATCTAGGCTAACCACTGGTTTCTCCAGGGCGCCGTTCAACCATCATCCACCCAGAGGTATGTTGAAAACTCGGAGTCTTGAAGACTTGATCATCATGCAGGTCTTGAAATTATTAACTCGCAACTCTCATGAATCACACAACCAACCCCGTCTACTAATAGCATAGCAAAATGTAAAACAACGTTTCCCGGGGCCAATGTGTCAAAGGGTTGAGGGGTACCTACCACATGATACTACAACAAGTAACCAAGTTTCCAATTTACCTAGTTTGCATGCAATTGGGGAGATGGAAGAGCTAATGTAATAAAACATAGGTATACATGGTCAAAGTGACTTGCCTTGCTGACGATCCTCGAAATCAAGTGACTCTAGTTAACAAGCTTCGCACTCCGGATGATCTAAGGAATCAAACAAGAGCACACCATAAGCATAAACACAATACAATTCATTCAACAGCAAGGTAAACAAATGCTTCAACAAAGAAAAGCACAATCAAAAGAAGAATCACTTAAAGTATAAGACTATAAAAATTTTGGTGTCAAAACTCTACTAGGACATAACAAGTCAAAAAAATATTGTTTTGAACAACTAGGTATTTAGATAACAGAAAAGTAAATATAAAATTTTATTTGAAAACAGACAGTATTTCATTTAAAAGTATTATGCTAAAAGAATTACTACAAAACTTTTTCTAAACAATATACATGGTGAAACAAGATGAACCTATTCAAACTAGAGCACAAAACAATTTGAAAAACATATTTTATTAACAGAAAAGTATACACCTAAAGTTGAATCAACAGAACCTAATGAAATCTAAAAACAAAAGTTAAACTAATTCAGGTTCAAATTAATTAAAAGTCAATTTAGTTAAAATCTATTAAGAACTATCCAGATTCTGTTTTTGTTTAAAACAGTAACCAAATTTATTCTAAAAAATTCTCAAACTATGTAGAATGATAGGTTTAACTAATACAAAACAGTGGCAACTTCGCCTCTATGTTCCAGAATTTTGTAGGGGCCTATGAATCTGGGTGCTAACTTTCCTTTAACACCAAACCTCTTGATTCCTCGAAGTGGGGACACACGAAGATATGCTCGATCTCCCAATTCATATGTCACCTCCTTGCGTTTGTTATCAGCATAGCTCTTCTACCGGGATTGAGCTATGTCGAGTTGGTCTCGAATCAGTTTGACCTTCTCTTCAGAATCTCTGATAAGATTAGTACCAAAAAGTTTTCGGTCACCAACACCATCCCACGTCAATGGTGTTCTGCACCTCCTTCCGTATAAAGCTTCAAAAGGGGCCATCTTCAGACTGGTCTGATAACTGTTGTTGTACGAGAACTCTGCATAAGGTAAGTTGTCATCCCAACTGGACCCATAATCTAGCGCACAGGCTCTCAACATGTCCTCCAAAATCTGGTTGACTCTCTCAGTCTGTCCATCGGTCTACGAATGAAAAGCTGTACTGAACTCCAGCCTTGTACCCAAAGTTTCATGAAGCTGATGCCAAAACTTTGAGGTAAATTGTGTTCCTCTATCTGACACGATACTCCTCGGAACTCCATGCAGACATACGATCCTGGTCATAGCGATCTTGGCTAACTTAGCACTGGTATAGGTGGTCTTCACTGGAATGAAATGAGCCACCTTGGTCAAACGATCGACCACTACCCAGATGGAATCATATCCTGAACGGGTCCTAGGTAGTCCTGTGATGAAGTCCATACCAAGCTTATCCCATTTCCACTCGAGTATCGGCAAAGGTTGGAGTAACCCTGCTGGTTTCTGATGTTCCGCCTTTACTCGCTGACAAACATCACATACTGCAACATGTTCGGCAATATCTTTCTTCATACCTATCCACCAGTAACTTTCCTTCAAATCGAGATACATCTTGGTGTTGCCTGGGTGTACCGAGTATGGTGAATCGTGGGCTTCTTGAAGTATCAATTTCCTGAGCTCTAGGTCATTGGGCACATAGATTCGGTTCTCAAACCATAGAGTACCCTGTTCATCTTCACGAAAGCCTTTATCCTTGCCTTCCTTCATTCTCTGCTTTATCTCAGCTATCTCCTTGTCCGATTTCTGGGCTTCTCGAATTCTTTCGGTCAAGGTGGACTGAATCTCTAGTGTGGCAACATATCCTTGTGGAACTATCTCTAACCGAAGCTCTCTGAGATCATTGGTTAACTCCTGGGGTAATCCTCTAGCTATGAGTGTGTTCACATAACTCTTTCGACTCAAAGCATCTACCACAACATTTGCCTTTCCTGAATGGTAATGTAATCTCATGTCATAGTCCTTGATTAACTCTAACCATCTCCTCTGTCTGAGGTTCAACTCCTTCTACGTGAAGATATACTTCAGGCTCTTATGATCAGTGTACACATCACAACTATTTCCGATAAGGAAATGTCTCCAGGTCTTGAGTGCGTGCACTACGACTGCTAGTTCCAAATCATGGGTGGCATAATTCAACTCATGGGGTCGTAGCTGTCTGGATGCATATGCTACAACTTTTCCCTCCTGCATGAGTACTCCTCCAAGTCCTTGACGGGATGCGCACAATAAACCTAGAAGTCCTTCCGAATGTTTGGCAATATCAACAATGGGGCTGTGACCAAACGTTTCTTCAACTCCTGGAAACTGGCCTCACATTCCTTAGTCCAGATATACTTAGACTCTTTCTTCAACAGCTGTGTCATGGGCTTTGAGAAATTCTCAATGAATCTTCGGTAATATCCGGCAAGTCCGAAAAAACTACGGATCTCCTTAACTGAGGTGGGTGACTTCCACTCAGTGACTGCTTGATGAAGTAGCGGGGTCTACTGCTATTCCTTCTCCCGAAATAACATGTCCAAGGAATCCAACTTCCGTCAGCCAAAATTCACATTTATTGAACTTGGCATATAACTGATGCTCTCTAAGCTTCTCTAGAACTAAACACAAGTGTTCCTTGTGTTCTTCCTTACTCTTGGAGAATATCAAAATGTCATCGATGAACACCACGACAAACTTGTCCAAATATTCCATAAACACTTTGTTCATCAAATTCATGAAGTAGGCAGGAGCATTAGTCAAACTAAAGGACATGACTGTATACTCATATAAGCCATACCTGGTGGTGAAAGCTGTTTTGGGTATATCCTGTTCACGAATCTTCAGTTGGTGATACCCTGATCGAAGATCAATCTTGGAGAATACTTTGGCGCCTACTAGCTGGTCAAACAGGTCATTAATCATCGGCAGAGGGTACTTGTTCTTGATAGTCACCTCGTTCAATGCATGATAACCGACCACCATCCTCAAGGTTTTGTCTTTCTTTTCCACCAAAAGAATTGTGGCTCCCCAAGGTGATGAACTTGGGCGAATATATACCTTATCCAATAGCTCCTTAATCTGCTTCTTGATTTCTACTAAATCATTTGCGGGCATCCGATAGGGTCTCTTGGAAATTGGGGCTGTTCCTGGTAGTAGCTCTATCAGAAACTCAATCTCCCTATCTGGTGGCATGCCTGGTAATTCCTCCGGGAATACATCTGGAAAGTCTTGTACAACCGGCACTCCTCCTGAACAACTCCTGTGAGGGAATTTAACTGGGCACTCATCTGTGTGCGTCGGGATACATACTTAATCCTCTTGTTCTCCGGAGTGGTGAGTGAAATGGACTTGCTGGGACAATCAAGGTTTCCTTCATACTTGATCATCCAATCCATGGCTAGGATTACATCCAATCCCTGGGATTCTAAGACGATGAGGTCGGTAGGAAAAACATGGTTTCCTATGTGGAGTTTTAAGGTGTGGCATCCTATCCCTGCCATCATCGTACCTCCTGGGAATTGACCTTAATGTGATGACTAAGGGTTCTGGTGGGTAAACCATACTTTTCCACAACTACCCTTGATATGAATGAATGAGTTGCACCAGAATCAAAAAGTACCATAACTAGACGTGAATGCAATAAAAATCTACCAACCACAGTCTCGGGCTGATCATAGACTTCTTCCACATCAAGGTGGTTCACCTGAGCACGAGGAAAAGGATTTGGCTTCTTAGCTGCAGAGTTGCTGTTTCCATTTCCTTGCTTGTTCTGAGGGCATTCAGTGGCATAGTGCCTTGTCTTCTGACACTTGAAACAGGTGATATGGTTTAGATCCTTCTGAACTGGGGCGGGACGGTGTTGGTTGCCATTCCCACTTCCATTACCATTCTTGAAACTGCCATTGTTGGGACGATTATTCCCATTTCCTCCATGGTTATGGCCTCCATGGTTGTGCACGAGATGAGTGTGTCCTCCATACTTATCGGTCCCTGATCCGGTATTTCCTGAGTACGGGGAGTAGCAGGGCTTCTGATGAGATCCAGAGGTAGACTTCCCCTGTGCATACTTCCTCTTGCGGTTCTCGATTTGCTGCTGTTTCCCCTCCAAGACGAGGGCCTTGTCTACCAGCTCCTGGTAGTTGCTGAAGGTAGCCACCATCAGCTGCACGCTCAACTCATCATTGAGTCCTTCCAAGAACTTCTCCTGCTTGGCTGCATCATCGACCACATCTCCTGGTGCATAACGAGCCAACGTGCTGAAGTCATCCATGTACTGGGCCACGGAACAGTTCCCCTGGCGTAAGTTGCGAACTCACGCTTCTTCAGACTCATGGCTCCAGCTGAGACATGAGCGGTGCGGAAAGCTTGCTTGAACTGCTCCCAAGTCACACCAGTAATGGGGTACGTGGTGGTGTAGTTCTCCCACCATGAAGCTGCTGGTCCCTCCAGTTGATGGGCGACAAAGCGCACTTTTTCAGCCTCAGTGCATCCTGCGGTGGTGAGTTCCCTCTCCATCTTGCAGAGCCAATCATCTACCACAATGGGCTCTGTGCTGCTGGAGAAGGTTGGGGGATTCAGTCTCAGAAAACGGGTGAGGTTGCCGCCTTGAGGTGGAGGGTGGTTGTTGTGGTTGTTGGTCTTATTCTGAATCAATAGCTGCATCAGGGCATTCTGCTGCTGGAGAAGTTGTGTGAGCTCTGGCGGGAAAGTGAAGTCGGGCTCACGTAGCGGAGGCATCTTGCTGTTTTCAGAGGGGTGAGAATTAGAATAGAACAATGACCTAAAAGGGAAATTCACTACCCATATGCAATGCAACAAACATATCACACCAAACACTCATTCATTTATTCAACTCAAGTTTCAAACATTGAGATACAAATCTCCAAAATCAAACTAAACATCGACCTACGTTTTAACGACAAAAATGAAGATACATGGGGGCATAACTAAAGTTCTCCTCAAAAGTACATGGTGAACTGGCCTCCTCCGGTGGTGCTCTCCTCATAGTCATCATCGTTGCTGATCAAAGGAGCCATGCCTCCTTCTAGATGAAGATTTTCACCCATGTCCATCTGTTCCTCCAGAGTTGCGATGCGAGTGTTTAGCTTATCGATCCTCTCTAAGAAATCCTTCACCTCATACTCATGCTCGTACTTGGCTTCCCGTAAGTCAGCTTCGAGGTTAATCTCACGGTTCATGAGCCTCTTGATCGTCTTCGTGTTGGCACGCACCCGAAGCTCCAAGGTCCTGATGTGCATCTCCAAAGTCTGGATATAGGAAATGGTGGTGTCTTCAATGGGAGTGGTTATGATATTTCCATTGGCATCCCTGCGACAAACCATGCTGAGTCCTGGTGAAATGGTTCCACCTCTGTATTCCTCCTGAATACGTCCAAGGGCACGATGAATGGCCATGTCTCTCCCAAGTATCCAGCTGGGTGCCACAAACTTGAAGTCGATGGGTTCCTTACGATTTCCAAAGGTCTTCCCAGGGATGTGCACCTCGAACCTGCAGCGTTCGTCTTGTGGAAAAGACATGATAGGAGTCCCGATGATGCTCGGCAAAGCAATCCTTACGTCCCTGACGATCCTCATCAGCTCCTTGCCAAAGGGCATCGTTGCGTCAGGTTGACAAAACTCCGTGATCAAAACTGGGATGAAGGTGGCCATCTATAAATTTTGAAATAAATCGGAGGGAAGTCAGAAATGAGTAGATGGGAGTATAAGAATTTTAGAGACAAAAGAGAAATAAACCCTAAGGATTTTCCAATCCTAGAGGTTACGTCCTACGGTCAGCGTGTGCTCTGACACCATTTCTGTAGCGACCCGACCTGAAAGGTCGAATCTCCGGTGTTTCTGTACCATCCCAAGATCATGCTGGTACACACACGGTACATCAATGTATATATCAAAGGGAAATCACACATCATTAATTAATCAAAATCTCATATCGAGTCCTTTATTACAGTAAGAATTACAATAAAGTGGCTGAAGGCCAACTCATGAGATAAACTAAACCAAAAACTTGCGGAAGCTCCATAGGTAGTTGAGTCCATCTGACTCCAAGGGCATCTCACCGAGCATAGAGCGTATCCTCACTCCTGGTCAGAAAAGTACTTTGCAACATGATACGTTGCAGCCGTATAGGTCAGCATATTGAATATGCTAGCAAAGTCACAAGAGAGGGGGTAAAGTAATCATCTAGTCTATATGCATATATGGCAGGTGGGGTAGTAAGTTTTTGCATAAAGCCAAATTTTTCCTACAACAAGAGAGGGCAAAAGCATAATTACTACAATGTTGGTTGATTAATGAGATGGTGCCACCAACCAATTCTCATACCCAAGTTGATATTTAAAAAAATACCAACATCAATGTAATTAATTGTGTTGAGAGTTCCAGATAGTTTCAGTTCCTTTGACTCATACTGTCCATGACAGTGGACACGGCTAATCGATTAGGTTTGGGTACTTTGCAGAGTTTTGCACATGTTTCCCACAATATTTGATCTCCTCCGTTGGATTTCTCGCACTTCATGGTGTTTGAGAAACGGATGACCAAAACATGGTCTTCTAAAGGGTTTCCCCAAGACTCTGTCGGTGCCCATCCTTTCCTATCGTTCTTCTACATCTCATAGCACCGCCTGTCCAGGGTCACCATGATATCCAACCAAGCCAGAGCCCATAATGGCTTGTGGCTGTGCAGGTAAGCCTTGGGTCTTGAATCATCCATCCATCTCTTTGTGCCTGGGTGGACCTTTCCGCATGAATACTGGCACTTCTCCAGCATCATCTAGGCTAACCACTGGTTTCTCCAGGGCACCGTTCAACCATCATCCACCCAGAGGTATGTTGAAAACTCGGAGTCTTGAAGACTTGATCATCATGGAGGTCTTGAAATTATTAACTCGCAACTCTCATGAATCACACAACCAACCCCGTCTACTAATAGCATAGCAAAATGTAAAATAACGTTTCCCGGGGCCAATGTGTCAAAGGGTTGAGGGGTACCTACCACATGATACTACAACAAGTAACCAAGTTTCCAATTTACCTAGTTTGCAGGCAATTGGGGAGATGGAAGAACTAATGCAATAAAACATAGGTATACATGGTCAAAGTGACTTGCCTTGCTGACGATCCTCGAAATCAAGTGACTCTAGATAACAAGTTTCGCACTCTGGATGATCTAACGAATCAAACAAGAGCACACCATAAGCATAAACACAATACAATTCATTCAACAGCAAGGTAAACAAATGCTTCAACAAACAAAAGCACAATCAAAAGAAGAATCACTTAAAGTATAAGACTATAAAAATTTTGGTGTCAAAACTCTACTAGGACATAACAAGTCAAAAAATATTGTTTTGAACAACTAGGTATTTAGATAACAGAAAAGTAAATATAATATTTTATTTGAAAACAGAAAGTATTTCATTATAAAAGTATTATGCTAAAAGAATTAGTACAAAACTTTTTCTAAACAATATACATGGTGAAACAAGATGAACCTATTCAAAGTAGAGCACAAAACAATTTGAAAAACATATTTTATTAACACAAAAGTATACACCTAAAGTTGAATCAACAGAACCTAATGAAATCTAAAAACAAAAGTTAAACTAATTCAGGTTCAAATTAATTAAAAGTCAATTTAGTTAAAATCTATTAAGAACTATCCAGATTCTGTTTTTGTTTAAAACAGTAACCAAATTTGTTCTAAAAAATTCTCAAACTATGTAGAATGATAGGTTTAACTAATACAAAACAGTGGCAAAAAGATTCACTCAAAAATATATTTTTAAACTATAGTTATACAGATTTTAGTAATTTAAACAAATTTGATTAGATGCAAAATTTAAAGTTCAAATTTGAAATCTAAGCATACAGACATAAACTACAACAAATTTCTGAACTAATGCAAAAAGAATCAAATAAAAACACCAAATATTTTAAAAGATATGATAAAAACAAAAACAGAATACATTCTGTTTTCTAAAACAGAAACAGAAAAAGAGAAACTATTATCGATCGGTTAGGGGCTACGTGGCAAGCTATGATTGGTCGGGACCGTGTGCGCATGGGTGCTAACGAACGGACGACCGAAGCGTAGAGGAAAACGTTTCGCTGTTTAAATCTTATAATCAGGAGCGTTGGATCTAAATCTAACGGTCCAAGGGGCTCTGGCGGCTTACAGAGGGGAGGAGTCGAGGTTCCGGCGAGGTCGACGGCGGCCGGAGGTCGAAGGTGGTCGGAGGCGACGGCGGCGAAGCTCCGGTGTCGATTGGCAGCATCGGACGGGGCTGGGGAAGACGGAGGCGATGGCCTCGTGCTCGGGAAGGTTCGGTTGGAGTCCGAACTCCGGCGAGGTGGTGCGGTGGCGTTCTGGCGAGATAGAGGGGGGGATCGGGGTGGAATGGAGCGTGGCTAGGGCTGGGGCTTTTATAGTCCAGGTGCGGGGTCGGGGGAGGGAGAGAGGAGGGAGATCCGGAGAGAAGGATCTCCGGCGACGGTGGCACGCGCGAGGAAGGAGACGGGCGTGCGGATGACGCCATCGGTCAGTGGGTCCCGCGTGCCAGTGAGAGAAAAGGCGAGGTTAGCGCGTCGGTTGACCGGTCCGAAATGAATTCGGGAGTTAAGACTGTGGGCCGGCCCGATTCGGTTTAAAAACTTTCCTTTTCTATTTCCAGTGCAGTAAAAACTCTTTTAATGCATTCAAAACATTTCCAAACATAGGAAATATATATATATATATCAAAATGATCAGGAGAATTAATGCTATTTAATGAACATTTTTCCTTTGTCATATTGAATATCTTTTAAAAATTTATTTTCAAAAAATGCCTAATTGATTTTAAATCCTTTTGAGATAATTTTTCAAATAACCCCCTTGTTTAATTGCTCAAATATTTCACCAAGATGCCCCTGGTGTGGAGTGTCATGTTACTCCTCTCTTTCTTTGAACATTTCCAAGGTTGTCAAATAGATGAAACAGATACATGGAAAATAGAAATGGCCTTTCAGAATTTCAAAAGAAACACTTCAACAAATTCATTACATTCAAACAAAGTGATGATGCAAAGCTATATACCATAACATTCCAAAATGAAATTTTGGGATGTTACAGAATGCTAGAATGCAATATGGTCCTAAGTTTGCTACTTCACCTATCTTTGTTACTGATAAGGATTATGAATTCTCTGTCGATCCTGAGTTAATCACTTTGCCTGAATCTCATCCTTTCCATGGTTATGAATCTGAAACTGTTGTGGCACATCTTACCAAATTGAACAATATAGCCACCCTATTTACTCATGAGGAAAAAATTCGCTATTACTATATTTTAAGTTGTTTCGTTTCTCATTAAAGGGTGATGCTAAGATATGGTTTAATTCTCTTGCTCCTGGTGGTGTGCGTAGTCCCCAGGATATGATTTACTACTTCTCTGAAAAATATTTTCCTGCCCATAAGAAACAAGCTCCCTTGCAGGAAATATTTAACTTTGTGCAAATTGAAGAAGAGAGACTCCCACAATCTTGGGGGAGGATTCTCCAATTACTTAATGCCCTTTGCCTGATCATCCTCTCAAGAAAAATGAAATACTTGATATCTTTTATGACGGACTAACCGATGCTTCTAGGGACTACCTAGATAGTTGTGTTGGTTGTGTTTTTAGGGAACAAACTATTGAACAAGCTGAATTACTATTGAATAATATATTGAGCAATATTAATGATTGGACCATTCCCGAACCACCTCCAAAGCCAACTCCGAAGAAAAGAGGTATTCTATTCCTCAGTCCTAAAGATATGCAAGAGGCAAAGAAATCTATGAATGAAAAGGGTATTAAAGCTAAAGATGTTAAGAATCTACCACCTATTGAAGAAATACATGGTCTTAATAACCCGACACAGGTAGTAGAGGCAAATTCTCTCAGTTGATTTGATGAAAGAGATATTCCTTATAATAAGCCTGCTAGCCAATGCTTGGACGAATTTGATAATTTTATTGTGAAGCAATAAAATTTCAATGCCTATGTTAGTAGACAATTGAAACATAATGCTTATATGCTTGATCGCTTGGGTGACTATCTGAGTAGAACTGTCAATGATCTTAAGCTTATTAGTAAACATGCATCCATGGTAACCACTCAAGTAGAACAAGTACTTAAGGCTCAAAATGATTTGCTTAATGAGATGAATAGTAAAGGCAATGATCATTCTGTTAAACTTGTGACTAGAGGAGGTAGAATGACTCAAGAACCTTTGTATCCTGAGGGCCATCCTAAGAGAATTGAGCAAGATTCTCAGAGAGTTAATACTGATGCACCTATTCATCCCAATAAGAGTAGGAAAAATAATGATGATAGTACTTTGCATGCTGTTAGTGAAGCTATTATAGATACATCTGAGAATCCAAATGATATTTCTATTTCTGATGCTGAGACACAATCTAGTGATGAACATGAGCCTAGTGATAACATTAATAATGATGTTCATGTTGATGCTCAACCTAGTAATGATAATCCACAATCTAAGAATAAAAGATACGATAAAAGAGACTTAATTGCTAGGAAACATGGTAGAGAAAGAGAACAATGGGTTTAGAAACCCATGCCCTTTCCTCCCAAACCATCCAAGAAAAAGGATGACGAGGATTTTGAGCGCTTCACTAAAATGCTTAGACCTGTCTTTTTACGTATGTGCTTGACTGATATTTTGAAAATATATCCTTATGCTAAGTATATGAAAGATATTGTGACAAATAAAAGAAAGATACTGGAAGCTGAGATTTCCGCATGCTTGCTAATTATACTTTTAAAGGTGGAATACCTAAGAAATTAGGAGATCCCGGAGTACCTACTATACCATGCTCTATTAAAGAAAATTATGTTAAAACTGCTTTATGTGATCTTGGAGCTGGTGTTAGTGTGATGTCTTTCTCTTTATACCGTAGACTTGATTTGAATAAGTTGACACCTACTGAGATCTCTTTGCAAATGGTTGATAAATCAACTGCTCTACTTATCGGTAGTTGTGAGGATGTACCTGTCGTAGTTGCAAATGCTACTATCTTGATGGACTTTGTTATTCCGGATATTCCCGAGGACGACAGTATGTTGATCATCCTTGGTAGACCCTTTTTGAATACTGCAGGGGCTGTTATTGATTGCAACAAGGGCAATGTCACCTTTCATATTAATGGTAATGAGCATATATACACTTTCCGAAGAAACAACCACAAGCCACCAGGGCACGCCTTGGGAAGCATTTATTTCCTTGCTAGCATCACGGTGGGAGAAAGTAGAATCATTACACAAGCCACCTTGGGAAGCATTTATTTCTGGCTATACATTATTTTGATCTCTTCATAGGTAGATGTATTAACGATAAGCATGAGCATAGTCACCTTTGCGCGCCTGATCTGAGTATTCTTAAATATGCTGTAATGGTAGATAGACGATATAACTTGGGGGCTATTATTGCCATGAGGTTACATCATAATGCGAAGGATGGAGATTTCTTTGGTGGAATTTATGCCACCCGTGTAGCTAAGTATCTTGGGATAACCATAAGAGGGAATGATATTGAGTTACCCCTTGCTTTTCTTGATTATGAGGCTATGTTGTGCTACCACTTTCTTGGAAGAAACAAACAATCTCTCCAGTACTGACTAATTTTTGACAGGCAACATGTTTTCCATGTTAGCCTTCCTACTCCTACCTTCTTTAAATTTTAGGAAAAGCAGAGATATTTTATAACCAGAGAGGAGGCAAATGAGTACGAGCGAAATGCAGAAACCGCTCGCCTACATGCTGTAGTAGTTCAGGCGGTATCCGCTGCAGCCTAGTATAACCCCAACTTTGACTTCGGATATTATCCGGGCCAACCATGGCCCTAGACCAACTTAGGCCAAAAGCCTAAGCTTGGGGGAGTATGTATTTTTGAACGACATTACATTCATGTTCACACACTCATTTCAATTGTCGGTGTTCATACTTTTTCATTGTACTATCCATGGTAGTTTATTTCTTGTTTTGGTTTCTTCTTGTGTGTTTAATTAACTTTGAGGAAAATACAAAAAAATTAGTTCTAGCTTTATTTCCTAGTTGCTTAGTTTTAACATTAAAGAGAAAACCCAAAAATATTTCTCATTCTTCTTTTGCTTGTTGGGAGTTTTCCCATGTAAATAATTTTCCTTTCTTCTCTTTGGGTCGTAAGGAGAAGACCACGATGACATGTTGAGTGGCTCTCATGTGCATTATTGTTTTTCTTACAAAGAGCCCATATTGCCTTGTCTTCTCCTTTGGTTTATTGTTTGCAAATTCCAGCTTAGTCCAATGCACGTGCACTCTTATTATTATTCACATCGTTCGGTCGTGCAAGTGAAAGGCAATAATGACGATATTTGATGAAAATATTGAGATGGAGAAAAGCTGGTATGAACTCGACCTATCTTGCTTTTGTAAATATAATTAGCTCATCGTTCCGAATTCAGTACATTATGGGTTGAACGTGTTTGCAATGACAATTAGAGATTATAGTTATTCATGCCATGCTTAATTAGCTAAGAGTGGATAATGGTTCGTCTTGAATGCCAACATGCACATTAAAATGGTTGTTATGTAGTATGATAGAATGGTATTCTCCTCTGAATGATTCAAGTGGCTTGACTTGGCACATGTTCATGCATGTAGTTGAAACAAATCAATATAGCCTCCACAATATTTATGTTCATGGTGAATTATATCCTACTCATGCTTGCATTCAATGTTGGTTAATATCAAAGCATGTTGATGACTGTGTCGCTCTCTAGTTGATCGCTCCCCAGTCTTTTGCTAGCCTTCACTTGTACTAAGCGGGAATACCGCTTGTGCATCCATCTCAATAAACCCAAAGTTGTTCCATATGAGTCCACCATATCTACCTATATGCGGTATTTACCTTCCATTCCATGTAAATTTGCATGTGCTAAACTTTAAACATTCAAATAAACATTCTGTTTTGTATGCCCAAATCACTCATGTGGCGACTGGGGGCTGTCGGTATCTTCCATTCTAGGGGGGTTATTCTCACGATACGTGTTTATTCACTATCATTCACGAGAAAGTGGCTGGTAATTGGGATGCCCAATCCCATGCTCAGAATAAAAAGCAAATTATAATTAAACAAAACTCTGACAGCACTGTGTTTGTATGGACGGTACCCGTGAATTTGGCCCGTCGTGGAGTGTGATTGATTGGTGGAGGGGAGTAAAAACTTTACCATTCTGTTTGGGAACCACCTATAATGTATCTAGCATGGAACATATTGAAAACCTCTTGGTCGTTATGTGAGCAATGAAAGCATACCGCCCCCAAAATCATTACTTATCTCTATTTTAAAAGCTAGAGCTCTGACACCTCTCCAAATCAATGTTTCCCTCTGCAAAGGGTCTTTCCATTTACTTTATTGTTGAGTCATCATCCTCTTATAAAAAGCACCAGTTAGAGAGCACCATCGTCATTTGTATGCCTTGCTATTAATTTATATTGAGCATGAGCATGACTGGATCTCTCTCACCGCGAATTACAATGTTTAGTCAGTCCTTGTTCTCTAGAGGTGCTCTGCATTTATGTTTTACGATCTTAGAAAGGGCTAGCAAGATACCATTATGTCATATTGTATCATGATTGTTTTGATAGAATTGTTTTCATCGGAGGCTTATTATTATTGCTCGCTAGTTGATTATGCCATTGATATGAGTAAATGTGAGACCTAAATGTTATTGTGAATGTGGTTAGTCTATAATCCTTGCTGAAAATCTGAACATAAGTTAGACATATTTACAACAGCAAGATCAAATAGAGTTTTTAAAAGTTTTTCTTTATCACTTTCAGTTTATCAACTGAATTGCTTGAGGACAAGCAAAGGTTTAAGCTTGGGGGAGTTTATACATCTCCAACGTATCTACTTTTCCTGACTTTGCCCTTGTTTTGGAGTCTAATTTACATGATTTGAATGGAACTAACCCGGACCGACGCTGTTTTCAGCAGAATTGCCTTGGTGTTATTTTTGTGCAGAAATAAAAGTTCTCAGATTGACCTGAAAATTTACGGAGAATATTTTTGGAAATAATAAAAAATATTGGCAAAAGAATCAACTGCAGGGGCCCACCACTTGGCTAGAAGCCTGGTGGGCGCTCCCACCCCCTAGGGCGCACCGAGTAGGCTTGTGGGCCCCCTACTGCTCCTCCAACCTCATTTCCACTACTATATATTCCTATTCAGGGAGAAAAAAATCTAGAGAGAAGAGTTCATCGCGTTTCACGATACGGAGCCATCGCCATCGCCTATTCTTCCTCGGGAGACCAGATCTGGAGTCCGTTTTGGGCTCCGGAGAGGGGAAATCAATGCCTTCGTCACCACCAACCATCCTTCATCACCAATTCCATGATGCTCTCCACTGTTCGTGAGTAATCTCATCGTAGGCTTGCTGGACGGTGATGGGTTGGATGAGATTTATCATGTAATCGAGTTAGTTTTGTTAGGGTTTGATCCCTAGTATCCACTATGTTCTGAGATTGATGTTGCTATGACTTTGCTATGCTTAATGCTTGTCACTAGGGCCCAAGTGCCATGATTTCAGATATGAACCTATTATGTTTTCATGAATATATGTTTGTTCTTTATCCTATCTTGCATGTTGTAGACACCTATTATGAGTTATGATCCGCATCCCCAGGGTGACAATAACTAGGATTCTTTCCGGTGATTACCGTAGTTTAAGGAGTTCATGTATTCACTAAGTGCTAATGCTTTGGTCCAGTTCTCTATTAAAAGGAGGCCTTAATATCCCTTAGTTTCCAATAGTACCCCGCTGCCATGGGAGGGTAGGACAAAAGATGTCATGCAAGTTCTTTTCCATAAGCACGTATGACTATATATGGAATACATGCCTACATTACATTAATGAATTGGAGCTAGTTCCGTTTCACCCTATGTTATAACTATTGCACGATGAATGCCATCCGACATAATTATCCATCACTGATCCATTGCCTATGAGCTTTCCATCTATTGATCTTCGCTAAGTTTCTTTTCCGTTGCTACTATTACAATCACTACAAACTGCTACTATCACTTTGTCACCGTTACCGTTACTTCCATGTTACTTTGCTACTGAATACTTTGCTGCAGATATTAAGTCTTTCAGGTGTGGTTTAATTGACAACTCAGCTGCTAATACTCGAGAATATTCTTTGACTCCCCTTGTGTCGAATCAATAAATTTGGGTTGAATACTCTACCCTCAAAAACTGTTGCGATCCCCTATACTTGTGGGTTATCAGGTGTCGCTTGGGAACCTCCTACTTCGTGTTGTGGAGTTGAACCAAGAAGTTTGTATGGGCAAGGAGATTGCCTACTTCGTCAAGATCTACCCATAGTGAGTCTAGTCCTTTGTGGACGGAAGCTGTTATGGAATAGTCAAGGTTTCTACTTCTTGGACCCTTATGGGTGGAGCCCTCCATGGACTCTCGCGACCATTGCCCTTCGTTGGTTGAAGACTCCATAAATGTTGATGTACGATAGCACCACCTACCAGAACCACAGGCAAAATCTTCGTGTCCCTCATGCGTTTGATCTCCCTATCTCAACTCTTTACTTCCATGTGCAATGTCTCTACTTTCCAATGCCATGCTTGTTGACATGCATGTGTAGGGTGTGCTTGACTTGCTATAATTTTTAGAATCTGCCAACCAATTAAGTTGGGAAAAGGTTAGGTTTTAAATTCCTGATAGTCGTCTATTCACCTGCCTCTAGACACACACTTCTCGTAATCCCACAATTGGTATCAGAGCATTGGTATCCATTGCTTTGGTTTCATCACCGTGGAGGAATGTGGATGTTTCTAGTGTGGAAAGTTTGAGTTGTAAAGTGCCCATTCTTGATGAAGAATACTATAGTCAATAGAAGAATTCTATGATTGGTCTATTTGACAAATTCAATTTGAGAAAACATATTGAAAATCATAATGTGTTCCCACTGATGAATTGCATCCCACATACGAATAGGAAATTGACATGATTGGTAACCTTAGAACTAACTATCTTATCGTTAGAGGTTTACCAAGATTTGTGCTTTATCAATTGAAGAACTTTGCATGTGCTTATACTCTGTGGAATGATTTGGAGAAACGATATGCAAATATTTCATTGGGTAATCTTCATGAAATTCTTCCTAAAATTGTTGCTTTTCACAAAATGAAGCCTAATGATCCAAACTTTGATAAATGCCTATTTGAGCTTTGTGATCTTATGCGTGCTAAAGGAGATGTCACAACTATCAACAACATTATCATTGAAGTCATTCACATTCATAAGCTTGAACATTGTCATTGTTACAATACAAACAAATCTATTGGTTTCTATGACGAGGAGATTCTACCAAATGATGAAAATGAAGAACATGGCTACTATGATGAAGATGAGTTGTTCGACATCGAGCATGAAAAGATCATGAAGAATCTAAGTCTCATGGCAAACTTGAAGGATTACATGTCCCGTGGAAAAGAGTAGATTCTCGACAGTGGATGCACTAATCACATGACTGCAAATAGCGACATGTTCCAAGAGATCACACCTAATCAAGGTCCTCGGAGGTACGTGACCTTTGGAGACAACTCTAAGGGTAAGGTACTTGGCCTTGGTAAGGTGGCCATATCTCATGATAGCTCTATTCAAAATGTGATACCTGTAGAATCCCTTGGCTACAACCTTCTTTCCATATCTAGACTAGCAGACTTCGGTTTCAATGTGCTATTTACTAAAGTAGATTGCCAAGTGTTTCGTCATGATAATCATAAAATTGTCTTTACCGGTATTCGTAGAGGTGATCTATACATTGTCGATTTCACTAAAAAAGCCCAATCTCATACTTGTCTTATTGCAAAATCATCTAAAGGTTGGCTATGGAATAGAAGGCTAGAACATGTAGGCATGCACAATCTATATAAGCTTATCAAGGGCGATCACATTCTTGGTGTTAAAGATGTAATCTTTGAGAAAGATAGGATTTGTAGCGCTTGTCAAGCAGGAAAGCAAGTAGGTGGAAGTCATCCGGTCAAGAATATCAGGACCACTAGGAGACCACTAGAGTTACTTCATGGATCTTTTTGGTCCCAATGCTTACAAGAGTCTCGGTGGAAACTCTTATGGTCTAGTTATAGTTGATGATTTTTCCAGATTTACATGGGTATTCTTTCTTGATGATAAGTCGCAGGTACAAAATATCTTCAAGAACTTTGCATGCAAAGTGCAAAATCAATTTGAAGTGAAGATCAAGAAGGTTCAAAGCAATAACGGATCAGAGTTCAAGAACACCCATGTGGATACCTTTCTTGACGAAGAAAGCAATTCACATGAGTTCTCGTCTACATACACGCCTCAACAAAATGGAGTTGTTGAGAGAAAGAACTGAACCCTCATTGAGATGGCAAGAACGATGCTTGACGAATACAAGACAACAAGACACTATTGGGCAGAAGCCGTGGAAACATCATGTCATGCCACAAACCGACTCTACTTGCACAAGCTTCTCGGTAAAACGGCATATGAGCTTCTCAACGGTAACAAACCCCAAGTTGGATAGTTCGTGTATTCGTCTCCAAGTGCTACATTCTCGATAAGCATCGTCGTGCTAAATTTGCTTCTAAATATCATAAAGGTTTCCTGCTTGGTTACAGATCGAACTCTCACACCTACTGTGTCTACAACAACTTCACTCAAAAAGTTGAAGAGACGGTAGATGTGAAGTTTGATGAATCTAATGGTTTGCAAGTCTAACAATTGCCGAATGATGTAGGTGATAAAGATCCTTTGGAAGGTATCCAAGATTTACCCATCGGCAAGATTCATCCCATGGAGGTGAAGGAAAGTACATCATCAACCCAAGTGGAAGCTCCTACTTCGGATCAAGGCTACCGACAAAACAACATGGAAGCATCCACAAGTGGTACACGACAAGATGAAGGAGAGGAGGAAGTACATCATGAAAATCCACCACAACCTCCTTCACCACCAGCTCAAGGAGATGACCACTTCGACAACAACGAAGATGAAGGAGATGATGAAGAAGAAGCTCCACCATCCAACAAGCTAAAGATATCCCTAGTTCGATCACAAGTGATCAAGAACCATCCCCTAAATCAAATATTTGGTGATATACAAACATGGAGGATCACTCTCTCTAAAACTCGCATAGCTAACTTTTGTGATCATTATTCTTTCATCTATAGCATTGAACCCTTGAAGGTTGAACAAGATCTTGAGGACGCAGATAGGGTGAACGCTATGCATGAAGAGCTTCTCAACTTCGAGAGGAACGAAGTGTGGACACTCATGGAAAAGCCCATGGACGAGAAAAACATCATCGACACAAAATGGGTATTTCGGAACAAGCAAGATGAAGACATTCAAGTTGTACGCAACAAGGCTCGCCTCGTAGCCCAAGGATACACGCAAGTGAAAGGTATGGACTACGATGAGACCTATGCCCCTATCGCTAGACTTGAAGCTATTCACATTCTTCTTGCATATGCCAATCAACATGATATCACGCTTTATCAAATGGACATTAAAAGTGCATTTTTAAATGGTGAGATTGAAGAATAGGTCTATGTTAAGTAACCACTTGGTTTTGTCAATCCTAAGAATTCATGTTTACAAGCTTTGTAAAGCTCTTTATGGTATTAAGAAAGCCCCACGTGCTTGGTAGAAATGCTTAATGAAGTTTCTTATCGAAAAGGGTTTTGAAATTTGTAAAATTGATGCAACCTTATTCACTAAGAGAGTTAATGGTGGATTATTTGTGTGCCAAATCTATGTCGATGATATTATCATTGGATCTACTAACCCAAAATTTTGTGAAGGATATGGAAGGTTGATGTCCGAGAAGTATGAGATGTCCATGATGTGTGAGCTGAAATTCTTTCTTGGTTTGCAAATCAAGAAAACTAGAGAAGAAACTTTCATCTCTCAAACCAAGTATACCAAGGACTTGATCAAGAAATTCAACCTGGAAGAGTGCAAAGGTATGAAAAATCCTATGCCTACTAGTGGACATGTTGACCTTACCAAGGAGGACGAACCAGTTGATCAAAAGGTTTATCAATCTATGATTGGTTCATTGCTATATCTATGTGCCTCCTGTCCCGATATTATGCTTAGTGTTTGCATGTGTGCTAGATATGAAGCTGCACCTAAAGAGTGCCATCTTTTGGCCATGAAACATATTTTGATATATTTGATACAAAGACCATACTTTGGCATTTGGTATCCCAAGGGATCTTCCTTTAACCTTATTGGCTATTCCGATTCAGACTATGCGAGTGACAAGGTTGATAGAAAATCCACCTTAGGTACTTATTTATTTTTGGGTAGATATCTTGTGTCTTGGTCCTCCATGTCGGTGTCAAAACCGGCGGATCTCGGGTAGGGGGTCCTGAAAGTGCGTTATATCGACTAGAGGGGGGGGGGGGTGAATAGGCGATTTTTACAAATTCATCACTTGAGGAATTTCAACTTGAGGAATTTGAAATGTGATGAATAACTAGCAGTGGATTGAGTACTCAAGTACATGCGAAACATAGCAACAACATAGTCATCATGATGAAATGAAACATGCACAGATTACTAGCGTGACACAGGATAAGCACATGAGGAACAAGGTAACTTGAAGAATTTGGGGTGAGGAAGTTGTGAAAGTCTTCAGTCAAATTCTTCAAATAGTAAAGATCAATTTCATCAACAAGTATTCAAGGAATAGAGGAGTTGAGGAAATAGAACCAGGTAGATCGATGAAGACAATGGTTTGATGACCAAGTTCCAACTGCTGTGATAGTCGTACGTCTGGTTTGGAGCGGCCTCGTATTTAAACCAGAGGACACACAGTCCGAGGACACATAGTCCTTACCATATTATCCTTGAGCTAAGGTCACAAAGTCCTCGCCCAACACTCGTTGTAAGTCTTCAGGGTAGACTTCCAAAACCCTCACAAACTCATCACTCGGGGATCCACAATTGACTGCTGGATGCTCGAGACCAAGGTCACTTTGTGATCCCCAATTGACTGCAGGATGCACTAGACCATGACGCCTAACCGTCTAGAGGATACACAGTCCTCAAAGGTAACGAGCGTTGGTTCCACACAGGAATTTCTTCAGTGATGCTCAATCACTTTGGGATTGATGGTTTGGATTTGGGTTTTTTCTCACTGATGATTTTCTCTCAAAGTCACCGGAGGATGGGTTGCTCTCAAATGACAAGTGTGAGTTCTCTCTCGGAGAAGCCAACCAACTAGTGGTTGTGGGGGGTGGCTATTTATAGCCAGGGTGCAACCTGACATGATAAGACATAAATGCCCCCAATGATATGACCGTTATGTGGATATTATGATTGGGGACAGCTAGCGCTAAGAACAACAACGGTCGGAATTTCGAACTATGAAAGTCCTCAGGCTTATCATGTTCCTCACTTGTAGGCAATTCGCGCTAGCGAAATCCTAACTCCCTAGTCAGATCAATTTCATCAGGGACCAGAAGAACTTCGTCTATGTCACTGAAGAACTTGACTGAATTGCAAGAGATTTCCAAAGGCTTCACTTGAAGGATTGGATAGGTTGAGGCTTTTGGAGTTGAGCATCAGTTGGAAATTTTCCTTTGTGTTACCTCGGCCCCCTTTAACAGTACGGTGTTTCCTATGACTCAAAGTAAGGAAATGAAACTACAAAACAAAAGTCTTCACGCTTCATAGTCCTCATTCATATCTTCAAGGTCACACCAACTTCTTAATTTTCAAAGTCTTCAAGGAATACCAAAGTCTTCACCAAAGTCTTCAGTTGAAGACATACATTTTTAGGGGTCGGTAATCTCTGAATATATAACACTCCTCATCGACTTATAGAGCCCGTGTACACTCACAAACACATTAGTTCCTAAACCTGTAAGTCTTCAATACACCAAATTCACTAAGGGGCACTCAATGCACTAACAATCTCCCCCTTTTTGGTGATTAATGACAAGTAGGTTAATTTTTCAACGAGGATTATACTATGAAGTGTAAATACTGAGTTTGAGGAATTTGATTGCAAGATATAGAAGAAATCCCCCTGAAGATGTGCATATTTGAGGAATTTGCTTTGGACTACAAATGCACATGGTATGTTAAAAACATGGAGAACTCCCCCTATATCTTGTAATTCATACACGCATTTAACATATGATGTGAAGAATTTGAAATGCATGATGAAAATGGTGTCCGACGAAATTCAACATGCATGCATTAAGGTACTTGAGGAAATAAGCATGCGGAAAGTAGTTCAAAAGAGTCAGACCACCATCGACCTTAAATTTACAACTCAACCAACAAAATCTTCAAAAGAGTGAGAGTTGTAACTTAAACAAAAACACAACCCAGATATAGAGACCCGCTTGAAGACTAACTCAAATTTTCTCCCCCTTTGTCATCGAAGACCAAAAGGGATGAAAAAGTGAGGACTAATGCCCCTTGAAGAATTTCATCTTGTTGGTGAGGAAGGAGCGCAGAGTTGTCGGGGTCGTTTGTCGATGCAGGGCCTGCCGTAGTGTTGTCAATGTCCTCAGCTTCATCCGTCTCATGCGATGAGGAATATGAAGGTGTAACCATCTGAGGAACTTGAACCTTCTTGAATTTCTTCTGAGGAGGATGAGACCAGTCAAAGTTTTGCTAAAAGTCCATGTCTTTGAGTTCCTGAGGAGTCCCGAGGTGTGCGAGAATGGCCCATGCGCGATCGAAGATTTCATGCACATAGTAGTGATTTTTCCTCACAGAGTTGTACGCCATAGTCATGTTTTGGACAATGGAAGCCAACTGACGCATCACCCAGTTGTGATTGTGATCAACCTTCTGATGAAGACTTATGAGAAGCTCACGACCAGTCATCACATGAGGGGCAGACTCTTGAGGCTTTTGCGCTGAGGCCTTTGCAGCAGAATCCTGGGTTGCAGTGTCATCATTGGTGGAGAAAGATGCAGCTTTGCGAAACTAACCATCCAATGGACGAGTGCCTTCATCAATGACAACTTTGCCTTTTCCTTCAACTGAGGCAATTGTGCTCTTGAGGACTTTGATCGGGGGCAAGAAGCCGAAATGATTCTGGAAGTCTGCCTTGAAGGGAACCAAAGACCTTGATCTGATGAACTTCATGATCCAGGGAGCATACGGCTCCAGTTCAAATGGGGCTAGTGCTGCATTCGCCAATCTCCTCATGAAGAAATCATGGAAGTTGATGGGAATCCCATGAATAATGTTTAATAGCATGTTATTCATGACTCCCTCCACTTCTTCTTCTTCGGAGTTGTGGCCCTTCTGAGGACATAGGGTGTTGGTGAGAATGCGGTAGACCGTCCTGGGCACATAGAGCAAATCCTTCACTAGGAAGGTTGTTCGTTGAGGTTTTCCAGGAGCCAACGACTTCATTAGCACTTGCATCAGTTGGTGTGGTAGAGCATGTTCATCAAACAGGCAGCGTGCTTCTTCTGAAGGAATTGGGACAGAGACTGACCAAAGCAATTCAGATGTTGGTGCAGTGAAGTGAGTAGTTCCGGTCATCCAGTCCAAGATCTAGGAGTTGATGTCAGAGGCATCACCTGTGATGTGTAGTGTGACATAGAATTGAAGAATTAGCTCTTCATTCCAATCGCAGATGTCCACACAGAAGGGAAGGATTTCAGCATCGTGAAGAACTGAGAGCACCGGCGTGAATGATGGAATTGTTTCCATATCAGCATGAGTAATTTGATGGTGTTCGAAGACTTTCTTCTTGTCAAACAGAATTGATGCATAGTAATTCATCTGAGTTGGAGTCTAGAATCTGGTGCGACTGGCCCTTACTGAGTCATATGGATTAGGGACAGTGAAGAAAATGTGCTCATTGAAGAACTTGGACTTGAGGAATTTAGGGCGCTTTGAGCCTTTGAATGGCATCCTCGGCTTCGGCTGAAGGTTTGGCTTGAAGCGGCCCTTAATATCCTTAGGTATAGGAGGAATTTCTTCAGACGGAGGAATTTGTGGAGATGTTTCCTCAGTGGCAGTCGGAGCAGCAAAGTCATCAGCTGATGCAGCTAGAATTTCTTGAGTGGCTGGAGCGGCCATGTCATCAGATTCTTCGTGAATTTCTTTAGTCTAGGCTGGGGACTGAGGAATCTGTGACAGAGGAGTGGTCATTGGGGAATTTGGGTGAGAGGCTTCCCAGTGTTCATCATTGATGATAGGTGTTGTGTTGCCAATGTCCACATCCTCATCAATTTCTTCAACCCGACCTCTTCAGCAGTAAACTAAGGCAGGGGCGATGATACCTGTGGAGTTGAAGCTTTTGCTTCCACTTCAGTTTCTTCATCAATCCACTCTGAGGTAGTAGCAAATTTAACCATCTCTTCTTGATCATCATTCGGGATGACGTAGCCAACACCGATTGACACTATTTCATAGGCTGGTGCTGAGGAAATTGGGGTAGCATCAACTGATTCTATTGAAGAACTTGACAGTGCCTTCAATTTCTTCGCAGTTGAGGAATCTGAAGTTGATGCTTTCCTTTTCAGTGCCTTGTTCTCAGCAGCCTTGGTCTTCTTCGCTTCTGATGCAGAAGGAAGGTTGATTTTCTTCACCCTTGAAGATTTTGGAATTTTAGAGGAGGGTGAAGGGGCAACAGTTTTCTCAGTTACGACTGATGCAGTCATCCTTATGGGTTCAGTTTCATCAGGCGCAACAGTGGTGGTTGCCCTGGTAGGTTCTTCAGCAGTCTGACTTTCTTCAGCTGCACTGGTAGTTTCCTTAGTAGGTTGAGTAGTTTCTTCAGCCTAAGGAATTTGTGGTTGCGATTGATCTGCAACCCTGGTGTTATGGTCCTTAACAGCAGCTTGGGCTGCCCTGACGAATCTCACCTTGGTGCCCTTCCATTCATCATCGTATTTTTCTTGTTCCTTAGAGAGGGAGCGATTTTCATACTGAATAGTGATGAGTTGATTTGGATTCAAATTCATCACGTTATTCCTCAGAAAATTTTCTTTTCGAGCCCTATTCCTCTTAGCTCTTTGAGCTTGATCTCTTTTCCATTTTCCTTAGCAATAAAGTGGGTGAGGACCTGGTCCACACCAAGAGGCAGGTTCAGTGAGGAAACTGGGGTGCTTGGATCCTCATGCCATATATCAATGAAGTTGAGGATCATCTTGGGATCCAGGATGAGAGGAACACAACTACCTTTGGCTATTGCAGCCTTTTGCTGACTTTCTCTGATGATTTCTTCCAATTCTTCATCATCAACTTCATCAGCATCCTCAGATCCTGAGGGTACAGTTACCACAACTTTGCTTCTGTGAGGACTTGGTCTTTGACCTCGTCCAACAGTTTTCTTCAGTTTCAACACAGTAGGCTTGTTGAAGACTTTGCTTGAGAAGAGGGGCGTGGAGATACCTTTGAAGCATTTGAGAATCCCTCTGTCCTCTAACATGATGCAAGGTGCACAGGAGTTGAGGACTTTGTAGCAGCAGCAGAGGACTGAGCAGCTACTGAACCAGCGGCTCAGGCCTTTGAGGACAAAGCTTGAGGAATCTGCTATGATGATTTTGAAGTTCAAGAATTGGACTTCATAGAAGATTTCATCATCATCGATTTCGTCGGAGCACTTGCAGAGGCTCCGGCAGTGGAAGCAATAGTAGAGTCTTCATTGAATTTCTTCACAGCCTCTTTTGCTTTCTTCGCCAGCTTGGCTTGCTGTTTCTCCCATACATGAGGAAAGTCATTACAAGTCTTGAGACTGGTGGGATCAGCAAGTTGATTTGGAGCCAAGGGAGGCCTGCTGCAAGGGGGTTTCATAGCAAATTTCATCATATATTTTGGAGTGACATAACGATATTCCTTCCACTCCTTTGCCCATCTTCTCTCAATTTTCTACAGACGAATCTTTCTCTGCTTAGTTGTCTCTTTGCCATGAGTTGCTTCATCAGGTTTGCAATATTCCTCATACAAGTCCTCGAGCATTTCGAAGACAATGTGCACATCTGGTTTCTTTCCACCTTTCTGTGGCTTCTTTCCACCAGCCATTTTCTTCGGTTGAGGAATCTGAACTCTTGAAGATTCTGAAGAAGTGCACAGTTTTTCGTCAAGAAACGCTGCAAATGAGTTAAGTTGATGAGAACCTAGTGATCCATCATCGGACATGTTTGTACCTACGAACAGAGTATAGGTGCGAGGAATTTGAAGATGTCATATGCATTCTTAGAAGTTTTTCAAAAACATCTAGTGAGAGGAATTTGACCATGGGTGTCTTGAGGATTTTCACTATGTGTTCTTTGTCTTAGGTTCCAGAGTTGTGCAAATTTTGAGGATTCACACAATTGAGGAATCTTGAAGAAAATCATAACTTAGAGAAAAACATCAAGTGTATGAACACGTAAGGTGCTTTAGAATGAGATTCTTGAAGAATAAACACCTTTGTGAAGATTGAAGAAAACTTTGAAGATCAAACAAGGGTAGTAAAAATAAATTTTATTGACCTTGCTGAAGAACACGACGAACTATGAGATGAGATTGAGGAAGTTCGTCAGTGCAGATCTCCCACGCCCTAGCTTGGTAGAGGGAGACAGCTACAACGGCGGCAGGGTGAAGACTTTCGCGGCCGATGCGAGTACGGCGACGGCGAGGTTGAGGCAGTGAAGCTCTTCCACACTGGCAACAATGATTTTAGCAGCGGCGCTAGGTTGGAGCTCGGGAGAGAGTAGGAGTGAGGAGTAACCGATCATAGTGAAAGGAAAGAGGGTATTTATAGCGGAGGTGAAACCAATCAGTCCGAAGATTTTGGACAAGATTGCCCCTGACCCTTGCTCTCCACACAACATGTGTCACCCATGTACTAAGAAGTGGCGATAGTGGAGGATCGTGGGTTATCCAGTCATGGGGATCGGAACCGTTTGAGCGGGAAACACCGAACATTTTGATAGTGAAAGTTTTAAAGTTTCCATTCACAAATTCTTCAGCTGTTAAGGACACAGTGAAGACTTTGAACAAGTTTCAAAGTAGAACGCATATCAAAAATTTGTGAATAGACTGGGTTGAGTTTAGCATAGAGGGGGAAAGGGTCCAATCACATTCACTTAGATGAAAATCAACTTGAAGAATTAGCAATAAGTGAATGCTGTTGAGGACATTGAAAAACTTATATATATATGTATATAGTCAATGAAGAACATGAGTTTCATAGTTTGAAGAATTTGAAAAGTTGATGAATTTGCAAACTTGATGAATTTGAAAATTTGAAGAATTTGCAAAATGATGATAAACTCAACTTTGAAGAATTTCAACTATGGTTGGTGGCGTGACCCACCATATAAGAATGATGATTTCAGACACCGTGTACAATTGTCATAGGGTTCCGAGAATCAAATTCTTCATTAATTTCTTCACACTTAGAGGGTTATTCTTCATTGATTGAAGAAAAACGTTACTTCGTGTGTCGCACATCTACGTCATCAATTTTGCATAAGTGTTAGGATGTGTGTCCTTTTTCAAAGAACATTCGAAGATTCTAAGATATTTAGCTCACACCGCAACTTGCAAAATCTCTTTTCATCTAAGGGCTTTGTGAAGATGTCAGCCAGTTGTTCTTCAGTAGGGATGTGGTCGATGGCGATGTCGCCCTTGAGTACATGATCTCGAAGAAACTGATGTTGAATCTGGATGTTCTTGGTCTTGGAATGCTGAACTGGGTTGTAAGCAATCTTGATGGCACTCGCATTGTCGTAGTAGAGAGGCACATTCTTTAACTTTATGCCATAGTCCTTGAGGGTTTGCTTCATCCACACCAACTGAGCGCAACATGAACCAGCAGCAATGTACTCAACTTCAACAGTAGATAGTGACACGCAGTTTTGCTTCTTCGAGGACCAACATACTAAGGATCGTCCGAGGAAATGACATGTGCCTGAGGTTGACTTGCGATCCACACGATCTCCGTCATAGTCAGCATTAGAGTATCCGACGAGGTGAAGATTTGAGCCCTTGGGATAACATAATCCACGCGCTGGTGTGTGAGCTAAGCATCGAAGAATATGTTTCACAGCCTTATGGTGTGATTCCTTCGGTGTTGCTTGGAATTGGGCACACATGCAAATACTCAGCATAATATCAGGCCTAGATGCACACAGATACAATAATGAGCCAATCATGGAGCGATATACCTTCTGATCGAAATCTTTACCATTTTCGTCAGTGTAGAGGTGCCCTTTTGAAGGCATTGGAGTTTTGACGCCTTTGCAATCTTGCATGTCGAATTTCCTCAGAACATCCTTGAGGTATTTCTCTTGAGATATGAAGATGCCATTGTCTTGCTGATGAATTTAAAGACCTAAGAAGAATTTCAACTCTCCCATCATAGACATTTGATATTCTTCACTCATTATATAGGCAAATTCATCACTATAACATTTGTCAGTACAACAAAGATAATATCGTCTACGTATATTTGGCATATCAACAGTTCATTGTCATAGGATTTTGTGAAAAGAGTTGGGTCGAGTGAACCGGGTTTGAAGCCTTTCTTCATGATCAACTCCTTCAGAGTGTTGTACCTCGCCCGAGGGGCCTGCTTGAGTCCATAGAGGGCCTTGTTGAGTCTGAAGACTTTGTCAGGATGCTTAGGGTCTTCAAAACCTGGGGGTTGAGCAACATATACTTCTTCCTCAAGCTTACCATTGAGGAATGCACTTTTCACATCCATTTGATATAATATGATATCATAATGGTTAGCATAAGCAAGCAATATGCGAATGGCTTCAAGTCTAGCAACAGGTGCAAAAGTTTCATGAAAGTCAATTCCTTCAACCTGTGTGTAGCCTTGAGCTACAAGACGAGCCTTATTCCTCAACACAAGGCCATTTTCATCTTGCTTGTTGCGGTAGATCCACTTGGTACCTATGATGTTATGCTTGCGAGGATCTGGCCGCTTGACAAGTTCCCACACATTGTCGAGCTTGAATTGATACAATTCCTCTTGCATAGCTTGAATCCACTCAGGCTCCTTGAATGCTTCATCAACTTTGGTGGGCTCTATGATCGAGACAAAAGCAAAGTGCCCACAGAAGTCAGTCAAATGTGAAGCTCTTGAGTGAGTGAGGGGACCTAGTGCATTGATGTCATCGATGATTTTGTCAATCTGCACTTCTTTTGCAACTCTTGGGTGAGCAGGTTGACGTGGCTGAGGATTTTCATCAGCACCATTTTCTTTAGGTGTATCAGCATGAATGTCTTCATTCGTTGGAATGACTTCCTCAATGGGTATGACGTCTTCAGTGGCCTTCAGCTTAATTGATTCCTCAGGAGACTGTTCATCTAGCACAGAAGGCATATGCTCTCTTTGCGAGCCATCAGTTTCATCGAACCGCACATCTATAGTTTCAAAAACCTTGTGATGGTAGCTGTTGAAGACTCTGTAGGTGTGCGAGTCCTTTTCGTAACCAAGCATAAAACCTTCATGTGGTTTCGGTGCAAATTTAGAACCGTGGTGAGGATCTCTAATCCAACATTTTTCACCGAAGACTTTGAGATAACTTACATTGGGTTTCTTGCCAGTCATAAGTTCATACGATGTCTTCCTGAAGAATTTGTGAAGATATACCGTGTTGATGATGTGGCATGCAATATCAATTGCCTCAGGCCAGAAGCGGCGATGAGTCTTGTATTCATCAAGCATGGTGCGAGCCATCTCAACAAGAGTCATGTTCTTGTGCTCCACGACGCCGTTCTGCTGAGGAGTATAAGGGGCAGCTCATGAGTAATACCAAGTTCATCAAGATATTCATCAAGATTGGTGTTATTGAACTCAGTCCCATTATCACTCCTGATATGCTTGATCTTGATGCTGAACTTCGTGGATGCCCTTGAAGAAAATCACCCGAAGACATCCTGCACTTCAGACTTGTACAGAATAATATGCACCCAAGTGTAACGAGAGTAATCATCAACAATGACAAAGCCATACAAACTTGAAGAATTTGTTAGTGTGGAGTAATGAGTGGGGCCAAAGAGATCCATGTGAAGCAATTCAAAGGGCCGAGTTGTGGTAATGATTGTCTAGGAGGGATGCTTGGATCTGGTCATCTTTACAGACCCACATGCACCACAAAGGTGGTCCTTGAGGAATTTGACACCCTCAATGCCAATGACGTGCTTTTTCTTCACGAGCATGTGCAAGTTCCTCATACCAGCATGTCCAAGTCGACGATGCCACAACCAACCTTCTGAGGACTTTGCAAGTAGGCATGTGGCAGGCTGAGGACCTATAGAGAAATCAACAATGTACAAGTCTCATCTCCTAAAGCCTTCGAAGACTTTGGAATTGTCAGATTCCATGATGACAGCACAACGATATTTCCCAAATACGACAACCATATCAAGATCACAAAGCATTGAGACAGACATAAGGTTGAACCCGAGGGATTCGACAAGCATCACCTTATCCATGGTTCGGTCCTTTGAGATTGCAACCTTACCTAGACCCAATACCTGCTTTCTCCTTTGTCTGCGTAGGTGATATACTTCAGATGAGATGGAGCAAGTGGCAAATTCATCAGTAGATTCTTGTCACCATTCATGTGGTTTGTGCATACACTATCGAGGACCCACTCATTAGCTTTTGGAGGTTCATCCTGCAGATGAATTAGTACAACTTACGAACTCATATGCTTCACAGTGAAGAATATGACATCAATTTCATCAAACAAAATTGCATCACACAAGATAGTAAGCAAGTAGTGTAAGGACGTGAGAAATGAGGAATTCATTTCTACATGGTTAGCTTGCGTCCTTTCAAGCATTTCCTCAGGTCTCCAGCAAATTCATCAGATGTTCAAGTTCATTTGGAGACCTGACCCTATGTAATAAATTAGTTCAATTTCTTCACCATCCACATATGGAGGGGTGGCAAAGAGTTCATCATTCTATGAGCACCATACGAGAAGGGAGGCATTGAAGCAAGTGCACTTCGTTGCACAGGATGAGGGTTAGAGTACTCATATGAATAAGTAGAGAAATTCTTCGAGGACTTATGAACATAATGATTTGAAGAATAATGCACATATTCAGAACTCTTAGATTTTCCCCGCGAAACAGATGCATTAGCACAAGAATGATATTTTTGACCATTTGAGGAACTTGGTCCAAGTGGAGACTTTGGTCCATATGAGGAATTTGATCTGGGTTTCCTATTCTTCATGAGTGGTGTCGTGAGGACCTTCACTTGAAGATTTTCTTCATAGGAGAACCGTTCCTGCAGTTAGTTCCAACAAATCTGGCAAATACTTCACCTTTTTGATTTTTGAAGAATTTGTAGTTGGTGTCAAGTGACTCATCAGAGGAATATGAAGTTTCACATGTAAAGCCAGATAAAGTGAATGGATCTACAGGAGGTTCTTTCGCAGCAACCCGTGAGGTTTTGGGGTACTGCTCAGGTGTCTAGTAGGATCCATCAACGTTGAGTTTCCTCACAAAGGCAATACCCTCTTTCCTAAGGTTCCTGTTCAGAATCTTCTTTTTGAGAACATTGCAAAGGGTTTGATGCCCTGTGAGACTTTTGTACATGCCTGTCACATACAATTCCTTCAACCTGCATTTTCATCAGTGATACTTGTGGTATCCTCAGATGAGGTATTTTTTACCACTGGAATAGTTGAAGAATTTGCAGCAATAGAAGCATTTGAACATTCAGGTGAAGAATTAGTAGTTTCACGTTCAATGGATTTCAAACACGGTGGAACAAATTCTTCCTGAGCGGTACTAATCTATTGAGCCAGTAAGGAATTGTTTTCCCTTTGGAGATCCTCATGTGACACCCTTAGTTTCTCAAGATCTCGCTTTCTTTGAAGAAATTCATAAGAAAGCTTCTCATGATCGGCTAAGAGAGCATTATGATGACTCTGAAGGTTATCATACTTTGTCTGAAGACTTTTGAGATCTTCAGACAGAGTTTGAGTCCGATCCACTTCCTCATTCAACACATCATCGCTTTTGTCTAGCATTTTCTAAAGCTTTTCAAGTGCACTTTATTGCCTAGTAGCAACATTAGCAAGTTTGGCATAGCTAGGTTTCACATATTCATCAGATTCACCATCACCTGATTCAAAGGAGGAGTGATGCTTAGGTACCTTGGAACCTTTAGCCATGAAGCAATAGGTGGGAGCGTAATCATCATTGATGTTGCCAGAGTCGTTAGAGTAGTCATTTTCTTCATCGTTGAAGATGGACTTGCTGACGAAAGTAGTAGCAAGAGCAAGGCTAGTGACACCAGATTCAGATTCCACCTCAGATTCTTCTTCTTCTTCATATTCTTCAGATTGTTCTTCTGAGTCCATTTCCTTGCCAATGAATGCCCGAGCCTTTCTGGAACCATTCTTCTTGTGCATTGAGGACTTTGAAGATGATGACTTTGCAGATGAGGACTTTGAAGATTTCTTCTTTTTCTTCGATTCATCAAAACTGTCGTCCTTGTACTTCTTCTTCTTCTTCTTCTTTGATTCTTTTTCCCAGAGAGGATAGTCAGAGATGAATTGACCAGATTTCTTGCATTTGTGACAAGTTCTTTTCTTGTAGTCATCTGAGGAATCTGATTTCCTCAAACCTCCTTTTGATGATTTTCCAAATCCACCTCTCCTTGAGAACTTCTGGAATTTCCTCACGAGCATTGCTAGCTCCTGACTTAGTTCTTCAGGATCACCAAGGCTACTATCAGAATCTTCACCTACGGATGAGGAAATTGCTTTTGCCTTCAGAGCACGAGAACTTCCATAGCTTGGCCTGTAGAGGTCTCTCTTCTCAACTTGTTGAAATTCATGAGTAATGAGTCTCTCAAGAATATCAATAGGATCAAGTGACTTGTAGTCTCCGCGTTCTTGAATCATCAAAGCTAGAGTATCGAATGAGGAATCAAGAGATCTTAGCAGTTTCTTCACCACTTCATGGTCGGTGATATCAGTGGCACTCAATGCTTGGAGCACATTAGAGATATCAGTAAGACGATCAAAAGTTTGTTGAACATTTTCGTTGTCAAGTCTCTTGAAGCGTTTGAAGAGATTGCGAAGAACATCAACATGAGTGTCACGTTGAGTGGAAACACCTTCGTTGACTTTGGACAGCCTATCCCAAATAAGCTTAGCAGACTCCAAAGCACTCAGTCTGCCATACTGGCCTTTGCTCAGATGACCATAGATGATATTCTTCGCTTGAGAATCGAGTTGCTTGAATCTCTTCACATCAACAGCGTTGACCGTGGGAGTAATAGAGGGAACACCATTTTCCACAACGTACCAGAGATCGTTGTCAATAGCTTCAAGATGCAAGCGCATCTTGTTCTTCCAGTAGGGGTAGTCCGTCCCATCAAAGGTAGGACATCCTGCGGAAACCTTGATCATACCTGCAGTCGACATAACTAGAACTCCAGGTGGTTAAACCAAAATCACACAGAACAAGGGAGTACCTTGCTCTGATACCAATTTAAAGTGCGTTATATTGACTAGAGGGGGGGTGAATAGGCGATTTTTACAAATTCATCACTTAAGGAATTTCAACTTGAGGAATTTGAAATGTGATGAATAACTAGAAGTGGATTAAGTACTCAAGTGCATGAGAAACATAGCAACATCATAGTCATCATGATGAAATAAAACATGCACAGATTACAAGTAGCATGATACAGGATAAGCAGGCGAGGAACAAGGTAACTTTAAGAATTTGGGGTGAGGAAATTGTGAACGTCTTCAGTCAAATTCTTCAAATAGTAAATATCAATTTCATCAACAAGTATTCAAGGAATAGAGGAGTTGAGGAAATAGAACTAGGTAGCTCGATGAAGACAATGGTTTGATGACCCAGTTCCAACTATTGTGACAGCCGTACGTCTGGTTTGGAGCGTCCTGGTATTTAAACCAGAGGACACATAGTCCCAGGACACACAGTCCTTACTGTATTCTCCTTGAGCTAAGGTCACAAAGTCCTTGCCCAACACTCGTGGCAAGTCTTCAGGGTAGACTTCCAAAACCCTCACAAACTGGTCACCCGACGATCCACAATTGACTGATGGATGCTCATTACCAAGGTCACTCCGTGATCCCCAATTGACTGCAGGATGCACTAGACCATGATGGCTAACCGTGTGGAGGATACACAGTCCTCAAAGGTAACAAGCGTCGGTTCCACACATGAATTTCTTCAGTGATGCTCAATCACTATGGGTTTGGTGGTTTGGATTTGGGTCGTTCCTCACTGATGATTTTCTCTCAAAGTCCCTGACGGTGGGTTGCTCTCAGATGACAAGTGTGAGTTCTCTCTCGGAGCATCCAACCAACTAGTGGTTGTGGGGGTGGATATTTATAGCCAGGGTGCTACCTGACATGATAAGACATAAATACACCCAATGATATGACCGTTATGTGGATATTATGATTGGGGACAGTTGGCGCTAAACGGTCGGAATTTCAAACTATGAAAGACCTCAGGCTTATCATGTTCCTCACTTGTAGGCAATTCGCACAGGCGAAATCCTAACTCCTCAGTCAGATCAATTTCATCAGAGACCAGAAGAACTTCGTCTTTGTCACTGAAGAACTTGACTGAACTGCAAGAGATTTCCAAAGGCTTCACTCGAAGGATTGGATAGGTTGAGGCTTTTGGAGTTGAGCATCAGTTGGAAATTTTCCTTAGTATTACCTCGGCCCCCTTTAATCGTACGGTGTTTCCTATGACTCAAAGAAAGGAAATGAAACAACGAAAACAAAAGTCTTCATGCTTCATAGTCCTCGTTCATATCTTCAAGGTCACACCAACTTCTTCATTTTCAAAGTCTTCAAGGAATACCAAAGTCTTCAGCAAAGTCTTCACCAAAGTCTTCAGTTGAAGACATACATTTTTAGGGGTCGGTAATCTTCGAATATATCAAACTCCCCATCGACTTATAGAGCCTGTGTACACTCACAAACACATTAGTTCCTTAACCTATAAGTCTTCAATACACCAAAATCACTAAGGGGCACTGGATGCACTAACATGTCTCGAACTGTGAGACTAGAACCGATGGTAACATGAGACGAAGGGGACACATATTTACCCAGGTTTAGGCCCTCCTATGGAGGTAATACCCTACGTACTGCTTGGATGTATTGATGCTATGAGGTTAGAGAGTTGATCTACCTCGAGGTCAAAGAGCTAACCCCAGATGAGTTTTTCTGTTCCTACAACCTAAAACCCTCTGGCTTATATAGATGCCAAGGGTACCTAGGGTTTACACATGGTCGGTTACATGCTGAAGAGATAAACATGCCCATCTACGTCACCATCTTGGAGGACACGCCACGGCTCCTGGAAACCTTCACCTGGTGATAGTGCCCTTGATCATATTATATTCACCTTGCAGCCCATATAGCCCGGCCCATAAGAAAACAGGTTGGCTATCCGAGGACCCCCTAATCCAGGACTCCCTTAGTAGCCCCTGGACTAGCCTTCAACGCCGATGTATGTTCGGCTGATCTTCACGCGTCGTAATCTTTGACTTGCGAGGCTTGTCCCTCACATCTTCTTATTCAGCAACCAACCAGTCATCGGCAAAATCCGAAATATCGCGAGCTCCATGAGCCCATTATAACAGGCGCCCGGACTCCTCGATTCACGTGCATCGTGGGGAGACGAGTGGTTTAGTAGTCCTTTTTTACAATACTACCCCTCCGCAAGGGGGCACCACTCATTTAAACGAATTAAATCACGACTTAGACCACATCCCCTTCCTTCCCAATGGAAAAAACTCCAAGCGGAAGATGCACAAAAACGTTGGATAACGCCCCCAGCTCCTCTGCACGCCCCTACGGTTCACGTCCAGGGGACTAGACTAGCTTCTCCGTAGCACTCTTGTGGCTCCAAAATCTAGAGACCCAGGGGTACCTCCCTTCTTCAGATCTGGCGGTGACCCGCGCAGGTCCAACTTCTTATAACAATGAGATTTTGATGGAGTGCTTCCCCAATCCTCAAAGAGGAGAACGCATATGCTTCGTCCCCTTTCTCATGCGGGGCCTCGGGTTTCCCATCCACCCATTTCTGAGGGGATTGTTGGAATTTTTGGGATCCAACTCCACCACCTTCCTCCGGGGTCCATCTTGCACATCTCGGGCTTCGTAGCCATCTACGAGATGTTCTTGGGTTGGGAAGCGCACTGCTACTTCTCGAGCATGCATTGGTTTCTGTGAAGAGGAACGGGTGAAAGTATTTTTGGTATTTTTGGTTTTAGATCTGAAAATATAAGATGGAAAATAGACCCGGGGCCATAGGTTTCACTACAGGTTTCTCTCATGATAGCAAGTATTACGATGGGTGAACAAATTACTATCGAGCAATTGATAGTAAAGAAAATAATTATGATGATATCCAAGGCAATGATTATGCATATAGGCATCACGTCCGTGTCAAGAAGACCGAAATGATTCTGCATCTACTACTATTACTCCACACATCGATCGAGTCCTGCCTGCATCTAGAGTATTAAGTTCATGAAGAACAGAGTAACGCATTAGGTAAGATGACATGATGTAGAGGGATAAACTCAAGCAATATGATGAAAACCCCATCCTGTTATCCTTGATGGCAACAATACAATACGTGCCTCGCTACCCCTACTTTGTCACTGGGTGAGGACATCGCAAGATTGAACCCAAAACTAAGCACTTCTCCCGTTGCAAGAAACCAATCTAGTTGGCCAAACCAAACCAATAACTCGAAGAGACTTGCAAAGATATATGCATATAAGAATTCAGGAAAGACTCAAACAATATTCTTGGATAATCTAAACATAAACCCACAATTCATCGGATCTTGACAAACACATCGCAAAAGAGTATTACATCGGATAGATCTCCATGAAGATCATGAAGAACATGGTATTGAAGAGCAAAGAGAGAGAATAAGCCATCTAGCTACTAGCTATGGACCCGAAGGTCTGTCGTGAACTACTCACGCATCATCGGAGGGGAAATGGAGTTGATGTAGATGCCCTTCATGATCAAATCCCCCTCCGGCAGATTACCGAAAAAGTCTCCAAGATTGGATCTCTCGGGAACGGAGGCTTCTGGCGGCGGAAAAGTGTTTTTTGTGGCTTTTTTTGATAATTATGGAATATTTGGGAATTTACAGGCCAAAGATTAGGGTTGAGAGAGCTTCCGTGCGCCCACAAGCCTGCCCGGCGCACCCTACCCCCCTGGGCGCACCCCTAGGGCTTGTGGCCCCACGGTGGCTCCTCTGCCTTGGTCTGAAGTCTCCTGGTTTCCTTTCGTTCCAGAAAAAATCATTCCGAAGGTTTTATTTCGTTTGGACTCCGTTTAATATTCCTTATCTGCGATTCTCAAAAACAAGAAAAAACACAAACTGGCACTAGGCTCTAGGTTAATAGGTTAGTCCCAAAAATAATATAAAATAGCATATTAATGCATATAAAACGTCCAAAACAGGTAATATAATAGCATGGAACAATCAAAATTATAGATACGTTGGAGACGTATCAGCATCCCCAAGCATAATTCCTGCTCATCCTCAAGTAGGTAAATGAAAGAAAATATAATTTCTGATGTGGAATGCTACCTATTATATTTATCCATGTAATATTCTTTATTGTGGCATGAATATTCAGATCCATAAGATTCAAAACAATAGTCTAATATTGACATAAAACAGTAATACTTCGAGCACACCAACAAGGCAGTTGTGTCCTTTCGAAATAGCATGGCCTTAGAAAGTTATCCCTACAAAATCATATGGTCTGGCTATGCTCCATCTTCCACACACAAAGTATCTAAATCATGCACAACCCTGATGAACAAGTCAAGCAATTGTTTCACACTTTTGGTGTTCTCAAACCTTTTCAACTCTCACGCAACACATGAGCGTGAGCCATGGATATAGCATTATAGGTGGAATAGAATATGGAGGAGGTGCAAGGAGAAAAATGAGAAGATAGTCTCACATCAACTAGGCGTATCAATGGGCTATGGAGATGCCCATCAATAGATATGAATGTGAGTGAGTAGGGATTGCCAAGCAACAAATGCACTTAAAGCTATAAGTGTATGAAAGCTCAAAATAAAACTAAGTGGTCGTGCAAAATGAATATCGACTAGTTATATGAAAGTGACAAATAGGAGACTCTCTATCATGAAGATCATGGTGCTACTTTGAAGCACAAGTGTGGAAAAAGGTAGTAGCAATTGTCCCTTCTCTCTTTCTATCATTTTTTCTTCTTTATTTATTTATTTTGGTGGGCTTCTTTGACCTCTTTTACTTTTTTTTGTTTGGGCTTCGCTGGCCTCTTTTATTTTTTCTTAAGTCCGGATACTCATCCCAACTTGTGAGGGAGTCATGGCTTCAATCATCCTTTTCTCTCACGGGAAAATGCTCTATTAATGAAAAATCATCACACTTTTATTTACTTATAACTAAAAAAGCAATTACAACTCGATACCTATGACAAAGTATGAATCTATATGCAATATGAAGTGATGGTGCAAGTCATGAAAAACTACATGGTGGAAGTTGCATAGCAATATATCCCGGAATGGCTATGGAAATGCCATAATAGGTAGGTATGGTGGCTGTTTTGAGGAATATATGGTGGCTGTTTTTAGGAAGGAGGGTTCGATGTACCGGCGAAAGTTGCGCGGTACTAGAGAGGCTAGCAAAGATGGAAGGGCGAGAGTGCGTATAATCCATGGACTCAACATTAGTCATAAAGAACTCACGTACTTACTAAAAAAGTCTATTAGTTATCAAACAAGAATTAGACACATGCTCCTAGGGGAGAGGTTGGTAGGAGTTAACCATCGTGCGCTCCCGACCCTCACACAAAGGTCGACAATCATTAAACAAATCATGCTCCGACTTCGTTACATAACGGTTCACCATACATGCATGCTATGGGAATCATAAGCTTTAACACAAGTATCTCTTATAATTCACAACTAATCACTAGCATGACTCTCATATTACCATCTCTATTATATCAGAACTATATGCAAGGAATCAAACTTCTCATAGTTTTTAATGCACTTAATAGTGGAAGATTTTATTATATCCCTCTTGGATGCCCATTATATTAGGACTAAATTCATAACCTAAACAAATTACCATGCTGTTTTAAGAAAATCTCAAAATAATATAAGTGAGGAATGAGAGTTCAATAATTTCTTTAAAATATAATACCACCATGCTCTATAAAGATATAAGTGAAGCACTAGAGCAACATTGCCTAGCTCAAAACATATAAGTGAAGCACATAGGGTATTCTAATAAATTCACGATTTAGCGTGTCTCTCTCAAGATATGTGTGTATAAAGGGTGATTGTGGCAAACTAAAAAGCAAAGACTCATATCATACAAGACGCTCCAAGCAAAACACATATCATGTGGTGAATAAAAATATAGCCTCAAGTAAATTTATCGATGGATTGAAGACGAAAGAGGGGATGCCTTCCGGGGCATCCCCAAGCTTAGGCTTTTTGGTATCCTTAAATATGGCTTGGGGTGCCTTGGGCATCCCCAAGCTTAGGATCTTGCCACTCCTTATTCCATAGTCCATCAAATCTTCACCCAAAACTTGAAAACTTCACAACACAAAACTCAACAGAAAACTCATGAGATCCATTAGTATAAAAAGATAAATCACCACTTTAGGTATTGTTGTGAACTACGTATTTAGTTGTATTTGTGTAATACCTACTGTATTCTAACTTTTCCATGACTCATACCCCCCGATACGACCCATAGATACATCAAAATAAGCAAACAACACAAAGAAAACAGAATCTGTCAAAAACAGAACAATCTGTAGCAATCTGTAAACTTCGAATACTTCGGGAACTCTAAAAACTTCACAACACAAAATTTTTAGATCAATCTTTTGTAAAAATTTAAGATCAATTCGACTCTCTGAAAAAGTTAGAAAATTCCTAGACTTAGCGCAAAAGTTTCTGTTTTTCAACAAGATCAAATCAACAACCACCGTAGATCACCCCAAAGTTTTTACTTGGATCAAACAATAATTAAAACACAAAAACAAAATTACTAGAGAAGTAACAATGTGCAAAACATACCAAAACATAAGAAAAAAAATATAAAGTAAAATATAATTGGGTTGCTTCCCAACAAGCGCTATTGTTTAACGCCCCTAGCTAGGTAAAACACAATAGATCTAGGTATTGCCATCTTTGGTATGCAATACATAAGTAGCTCTCATGATAGATTCATAAGGTAATTTTATTTTCTTTCTAGGAAAGTGTTCCATTCCTTTCCTTAATGGTAATTGGAATCTAATATTCCCTTCCTTCTTATCAATAATTGCACCAATCGTTCTAAGGAAAGGTCTACCAAGAATAATAGGACATGTAGGATTGCAATCAATATCAAGAACAATGAAATCTATGGGCACATAATTCCTATTTCCAACAATAAGAACATCATTAATCCTTCCCATAGGTTTCTTTATAGTGGAATCCGAAAGATGCAAATTTATGGAACAATCATCAAATTCACGGAAACCTAACACATCACATAAAGTTTTTGGAATCATGGGAACGCTAGCACCCAAATCACACAAAGCATGGCACTCATAATCTTTAATCTTAATCTTAATAGTAGGTTCCCACTCATCATATAGCTTTCTAGGTATAGAAACTCCCAACTCAAGTTTTTCTTAAAAAGCTTTCATCATAGCATCAACAATATGTTTAGTAAAAGCTTTGTTTTGATTAAAAGCATGAGGAGAGTTCAACATGGATTGGAACAAGGAAATACAATCAATTAAGGAGAAGCTATCATGATTAAAGTACTTGAAATCCAAAAGAGTGGGTTCATTGCTATTTAAAGTTTTGACCTCTTCAATCCCACTTTTATCAATCTTATCATCAAGATCAATAAACTCCGAATCATTGGTACGCATTTTAAATAAAGTTGAATCATATCCAATCCCATCCTTATCAAGATTAACATTGGAAAACAAAGATTCAATAGGAGTCACATCAAACACTTTAAGATCTTCATCAATATTATCACGAGAACACACTTTTTCTAGCCATTCACGTTTAGCATGTATTCTAGCGGTTCTTTCTTTACAATCATCAATAGAAATTCTCATGGATTTTAAAGACTCATCAATATCATGCTTGGGTAGAATAGATCTAATTTTTAAAGAATCAATCTCCAGAGAAATTCTATCAACGTTCCTAGCCAAATCATCAATCTTGAGCAATTTTTCTTCAATCATAGCATTGAAACCTTTTTGCGTACTAATGAATTATTTAATATTACTCTCAAGATCAGAGGGCATTTTATTGTAATTTCCATAAGAATTGCTGTAGGAATTAACATAGTTATTAGAGGAATTACTAGGAAACGACCTAGCATTGAAATTACCTCTATAAGCGTTATTACCAAACTTGTTCCTGCCAACAAAATTCACATCCATAGATTCATTATTATTTCCAATCAAAGAAGACAAAATAATATCATTAGGATCAATAGGAGCACTCTTACTAGCACACAATTTCATCAATTCATCCATCTTTTCACTCAAAGTATTAATCTCTTCAATAGCATGCACTTTTTTTACTAGTAGGAGATCTTTTGGTGTGTCATTGAGAGTAATTTGCGATAATATTATCTAGGAGTTTAGTAGCTTCTCCTAATGTGATTTCCATAAAAGTACCACCCGCGACGTAATCTAAGAGATTCCTAGAAGCAAAATTCAATCCAGCATAGAAAATTTGTATATTCATCCATAAACTCAAACCATGCGCGGGGCAATTCATAATCATAAGTTTCATCCTTTCCCAAGATCGTGCAACATGCTCTGATCAAGTTGCTTAAAATTCATTATATCGTTCCTAAGGGAGATGATTTTAGCAGGCGAAAACTACTTGGAAATAAAAGCATCTTTACACTTATTCCATGAATCAATACTATTTTTAGGCAAAGATGAAAACCAAGTTTTAGCACGATCTCGTAGTGAGAACAAGAATAGCTTCAATTTAACAATATCATTATCCACATCTTTCTTGTTTTGCATATCACACAACTCAACGAAAGTATTTAGATGGGATGCGGCATCTTCATTAGCAAGGCCCGAAAATTGTTCTTTCATAACAAGATTGAGCAAAGTAGCATTAATTTCATAAGATTCCACACTAGTGGCGGGATAAATCGGAGTACTAATAAAATCATTATTATTAGTATTGGAAAAGTCACACAACTTGGTATTCTCTTGAGTCATCGTGACAAAGCAAGCAATCAAGCACACAAGCAAGCAAACGAAAAGACGAACAAAAAAGGCAAATAAAAAGGCAAATATTTGTGGTATTTTCTGAAAATCGTTTTAGAAGTGGGGGAGAGGAAAACAAGAGGCAAATGGCAAATAATGTAAATGAAAGAGATGAGTTTGTGATGGGTACTTGGTAGGCTTGATGTAGATCTCCCCGGCAACGGCGCTAGAAATCCTTCTTGCTACTTCTTGAGCATGCGTTGGTTTCCGTGAAGAGGAACGGGTGACGCAGAAAAGTATTTTTGGTATTTTTGGTTTTAGATATGAAAATATAAGATGTAAAATAGATCCGGGGGCCATAGGTTTCACTAGAGGCTTCTCTCATGATAGCAAGTATTATGGTGGGTGAACAAATTGCCGTCGAGCAATTGATAGAAAAGCGAATAATTATGATGATATCCAAGTCAATGATTATACATATAGGCATCATGTCCGTTTCAAGTAGACCGAAACGTTTCTGCATCTACTACTATTACTCCACACATCGACCGACTCCTGCCTGCATCTAGAGTATTAAGTTCATGAAGAACATAGTAACGCATTAGGTAAGATGAAATGATGTAGAGGGATAAAATCCAGCAATATGATGAAAACCCCATCTTGTTATCCTTGATAGCAACAATAAGATATGTGCCTTGCTACCCCTACTTTGTCACTAGGTGAGGACATCGCAAGATTGAACCCAGAACTAAGCACTTCTCCCATTGCAAGAATTACCAATCTAGTTGGCCAAACCAAACCAATAACTCAAAGAGACTTGCAAAGATATGAAATCATGCATATAAGAATTTAGGAAAGACTCAAATAATCTTCATGGATAATTTGCACATAAACCCACAATTTGTCGGATCTCGAGAAACACACAACAAAAGTGTATTACATCGGATAGATCTCCATGAAGGTCATGAAGAATATGATATTGAAGAGCAAACAGGGAGAACAAGCCATCTAGCTACTAGCTATGGACCCGAAGGTCTGTGGTGAACTACTCACGCATCATCAGAGGGGCAATGGATTTGATGTAGATGCCCTCCGTGATCGAATCCCCCTCCAGCAGATTGCCGGAAAAGGCTCCAAGATTGGATCTCTCGGGAACAGAGGCTTCTGGCGGAGGAAAAGTGTTTTCATGGCTTGTTCTGATAATGATGGAATATTTGGGAATGTCTAGGCCAAAGATTAGGGTTGGGAGAGGTGTTGTGGGCCCACAAGCCTTCCTGGCGCACCCTACCCCCCTGGGAGCGCCCCTAGGGCTTGTGGCCCCATGGTGTCTCCTCTGCCTTGGTTCTCAAGTCTCTTGGTTTCCTTTCGTTCCAGAAAAAATCATTCGAAAGGTTTTATTCTGTTCGGACTCCGTTTAATATTCCTTATCTGCAATTATCAAAAACAAGAAAAAACAGAAACTGACACTTGGCTCTAGATTAATAGGTTAGTCCCAAAAATAATATAAAATAGCATATTAATGCATATAAAACATCCAAAACAGATAATATAATAGCATGGAACAATCAAACTTTATAGATACGTTGGAGACGTATCACGCACTTCGAACTGTGGAGAAGGTATTTCTGTCTCGTCCCCCGAACTCGGGACAATACAGTTTTTGAGGTTGGTGGAGCCGAAGTGTGCCGTATAGCGGGGATGGGTATCCGGTAGGTACACCGAAGGAATCTGAAGAGTGGACCTCAAAATGGTTTTACATCGAAGATGTCCCCCTGTTCAAGCCAACTCAGATAGGTCTACCCAAATACTCTGACGCCCCCTTGAAGAAAAGATACAACTGGTAGCCAAGGATTTCGTCCCAGGAGGAAAGCGTCGAAGTGCAATGCCTGGCGGCTCAGATGCGGATGCTTGCTCACCACCAACTAACCATGATCGATGTCATGGACGCCGCCATCTCCTGGTGCGTGCAGCCCCTTCAACAGAGGGTACACCCATTGTGGCACTACAATGGGACAAGCGACACCACACATTCCTGAAGCCTGGGACCCGCCAATAAGACAACATTGGCCGCTGCACTTGCCGACCTGTACAAAGGAGAGCAAGAGGATTTCATCCGGTGGGCAACCAAGGAAGGGTACTCTAGACATAATCCCGTCGAATGGGTAAGCTTTTCTCTTCTGCGAACATAGTTTGGGGTTTCCATTTTGTCCTTCAATTGACTGAAGCCTTTAACCCTTCACGGACATGAATGGAGGGGCTTCATCGAGACAGTCAGCTGTTCGGCACCCCAGCCCGAAGACTATTCGCACGATGACGATCTGGGTTTTCACAAGACCTAATATTTCAATTAGTTTCGACAACGGGGTCTTCTATCATGAGGGCATCGATCGATCTCCAGTGGCTATTATAGCCGATTACCCCGGGTCGTTCTCCGCTTCTGTGACAAACAGGAAGAAAAAGAGCTCGTTCCGCAAGAGGCAAGCATCTACAGGCACACCGAAGGCTCCGGCTCCTACTCCCAAGCATCGACGATCTGTGCGCCACACGCCGATAGTCGTAATAGCACCCAGATTGGATGCCAACAAGGGGCCAACCTACGAGCCAACCGCGGGGGCGAATTCGCCCGCTCTCTTAACCCCAAGGTATTTTGTTCGGTTGTTTGTGTATTATCACAATCAATAGATTCTCACAGCAGTTTGCGTTGAAACACTTAGGAGAAAGGCCCAGGATTCTCTTGCCAAAGAGGTCTCCAATGTATGTGGCCGCGCTCAAAATTATAGTGCTACGTCCTAGTCCGACCTTGCTGCCGAGGCCCCTATGGCCAATCCGGCTCCCGCCAATTCCGGTGACGGTGTATCTGTCACTAAATCGGAGGTAGGGAGCACTATGAATCATCAGCGACGATAGGAGGCCCTGCGCCACCCGGTGTTTACCAAACAAGAGTTTGGCGCCCTACGCACGGCAGACACGCACATTGGCATGGACCGAGATGGGTTCGGCGAGGCCCTGTAGATGATATTGGCCAGTTTGCAGGTAAGTAATCGACTTTGAAAGAGTTCATACGCTCGTGTGCACCTAGTAGCCCCCGAGCCTCATATTGGTTTGGAACAACTGAATTAAGGGTTTTTAATGTTGTTGTGCTGCTAATGCAGACTTCGAAGCAACATAATGTACAACTGGCTAAGGAGCTAAAGAAGAGCCAATCACAGGTTCAATCTGTGAAGGCAGAGCTGGAGCAAGCAAAGAGCTTCACCCGATGTAACATCCCAAAATTTCATTTTTGGAATGTTATGAAATATAGCTATGCATCCATCATCATCATTGCTTGAATGTATGTAATTGTTGAAATGCCCCTTATGAATTTCTGAAACCCCTTTCTACTTCCCCTAAGTTGCTTTCACCTATTTGTAAATCTTGGTAAAATGTTCAAAATAAGAGGGGACTAACATGACACTCCACACCAGGGTCATCTTGGTGATATATTTGAACAATAAGAACCAGGGTGTCTTTTGCAAAATATTTGCAAAAGGTTTTAAAACCAAATAGGCAATTTCTGAAAATAATATTTTTTTCAAAGTGTTCAAATGACAGAATAAAAATGTTCAATAAATGGCATTTATCATTCTGTTAATTTTGATATATAATACTCCTATATTTAGAATTTCTTTTGAATGCTTTTAAAGACGTTTACTACTCTGGTTATTAAAAACAGTAACGGTTTTGTAATTAAACGGGCCGGCCCACGGGCAGTTACTCGCGAATTGATTACAAACCGGTCGACCGACGCGCATTCGCCGATCCCTCTCTCTCTGACATCTGGACCCACCCGACCGACCGTTCGCACCGCGCGGTCGACCTCTTCCTCGCGCGCGCGCCGCCGTCGCCGAGATTCCCTCGCCCCGGATCTCCCTCCTCTCTCCTCCCCGCACCCCCCGAGCACCCTATAAGTAGCGGCTCTTCCCTTCTCTCTCCATTCCCCCACGAATCCCCTCTCTCCCTCACCAAGATGCTGCCCAAACGCCTCGCCGGAGCTGCTCCGACCACCGAAGCTCTCCACTGCTCTTGCCCGTCGCCTCGGTCGTCCTCGCACCTCTCTGACACCACCAATCGGCGCCGGAGGACCTCCGCCGTCATCTGGACCTTTCCACTACCTCCCTCGACCATCGGAAACATTTCCCCGACCTCCTCCGACCACCGGCTACCGCCACCACTCGCCGGAGTTCTTCCTCCCTCTCCGGTAAGTCGTCGGACCTCCCCACATCCGTTCGATCTGGATCTGACGATCCAGATTATAACATCATAAGCCGCGAACCGGTATCCTCTTAGGTTCGGTTGTCCGCTCGAATCACCCGCACACGCACGCTAGCATCCAATAGGATCTTGCCACGTAGCCCTGGCCGACCGTTAGTTAGTTTTCCTTTCGGTTTTGTTTTTCAGAAAACAGATTGCATTCCAAATTTGTTTTGTTTATATCTTTTAATCTGTTTAATGTTTTGAGTTGATTCTTTTTGCAATAGCTCAAATTTTTCATGTAGTTTCACCCTGTACCTTTAAATTTCAAATTTGAACTATAAATTTGAATTTAGTCAAATTTGCTCAAATCACTCAAATCTGAATAACTAGAGTTTAAAAATAGATTTTGATATGAATCTTTTTGCTACTGCTTGGTATTAGTTAGGACTATCGGATTTCTTAGTTTGAGGATTTTTAGGATATATTTGTTTAGTGTTTTAGCTATAAACAGAATCTGCCTAGTATTATAGTATAGTTTTATTTGCTTAGTTTTAGTTGGTTAAATTAGATTTAGTTTTATTTTGTTTAGTAGGTGCTGTTGCTTGAACATTTAGTGTTTTACTTACTGTTAATAAAAAATGTAAATTTGCTTAGTTTGTTTCTTTATATAGGAATCACAACTTCTTTTCAAATAGGTTTAATTTGATTAAAACAACTAGTTAGTAATAGTTTTTTCTTTCAGCAAAGTTTTATATAATTTAATTCTGTATTCTAAGACAAGTTTATTTGTAAATTCTTTCCTGTTAAGAACATGTTTTGTTAATAAATAATAAGTTTTGTTTTGCTCTTTTGTTAGTAAAACTATAATTGTTTCATATAGTGTTTATCAAAACTTTTAAAAACTTTACTAAAGTTTTTCCCAACAAATTTTAATGAAATTCAATTCTGTTATTAATAAAATATTTTATTGTTCCTTGCTGTCAACTATTGTTTTGTTATTACAAAACAGTTTTGTTATGTTAGTAGTGGTTTACCCATCACCTTTTTGAAAACAAAACCTTGTGTGTTTTCTTGTTTGTGATGTGTGCATTGTTTTGTCTTGATTGTTTACTAGTTCATTTTCTGATATTGTGAGTTACATTTTTTTGTTGTATGCCTATTGAGTGCTTGTTTGCTTCGTTAGATTATCCGGAGTGCGAAGCTTGTTACCTAGAGTCACTCACGTACGAAGATCATCAATCAGGCAAGTCACTTTGATCATCTTTACCCATGTTTTTATTGCATTAGTTCTTCCATCACCCCAATTGCATGCAAAGTAGGTTAGTTGGAAACTTGGTCACATTGTTGTAGTATCATGTGGTAGGTACCCCCTCAACACTTGACACATTGGCCCCGGGAAACGTTGTTTTACATTTTGCTATGCTATTAGTAGACGGGGTTGGTTGTGTGATTCATGAGAGTTGAGAGAGTTAATAATTTCAAGACCTACATAATGATCAAGACTTCAAGACTCCAAGTTTTCAACATACCTCTGGGTGGATGATGGTTGAACGGCACCCTGGAGAAACTAGTGGATTTGCCTAGGTGTTGCTGGAGATGGCCAGTATTCACGCGGAAAGGTCCACCCAGGCACAAAGAGATGGATGGATGCTTCAAAACCCAAGGCTTACCTGCACAGCCACAAGTCATTATGGGCTCTGTCTTGGTTGGATATCGTGGTGACCCTGGACAGGCGGTGCTACGAGATGTAGAAGAACGGTAGGAAAGGATGGGCACCGACAGAGTCGTAGGGAAACCCTTTGGAAGACCATGTTTTGGTGATCTGTTTCTCAAACACCCTGAAGTGCGAGAAATCAAACGGAGGCAACCAAATCTTGTGGGGAACGTGTGCAAAGCTCTGCAGAGTACTCAAACCTAATCGATTAGCCGTGTCCACGGTCATGGACGACTTGAGCCAAAGGAACTGAAACTTCCGGAACTCTCAACATAATTAATATGATGATGTGGGTATTAATGACTTGGGTATGAGAATTGGTTGGTGGAACCATCTCATTAATCAACCAACTTAGTAATAATTTTTGCTTACCCCTCTCTTGATGTAGGAAAAATTGGCTTTACGCAAAAACTTACCACCCCACCTGCAATATAAGCATGTAGACTAGATGATTATCTTTTCACTCCTCTCTTGTGAATTTGCCGGCATATTCCATATGCTGACCTACACGGCTGCAACGTATCATGTTGCAGAGTACTTTTCCGACCAGGAGTGAGGACACGTTCTACGCTCGGTGAGATGCCCTTGGAGTCAGATGGACTCAACTACCTTCGACGCTTCCGCAAGACTTAGTTATTCTCATGAGTTGGCCTTCGGCCACTTTATTGTAATGATTATTGTAATAAAGGACTCGATATGAGTTTTCGTTAATATAATGTTGTGTGATTTCCCTTTGATATATACATTGATGTACCGTGTGTGTACCAGCATGATCTTGGGATGGTACAGAAACACCAGAGATTCGACCTTTCAGGTCGGGTCGCTACACCCGATAGGCCCATGGTGAGTATACCGATGCTTCTAATATCTAGTAGACGTCCATGCTGACGCAATGATTCTATTTAGTAGCCGAATCCATAGGGCATATGCAAAAAGATCTGGATGAAGCCTGAGAAGCTCAGCGGTATGCTGAGTCTAAGCTCGAGGCTGGGTGTGGTGTTATGGGCCGTCTCCAAGTGGAGAAGAAAAAGCAAGCTGAAGAAATTGAGAATTTAAAGGCTCAATTGGCCCAGGCCCAAGAAGAAAATCAGAAACTTTAGAGGGGCATGTTCGGTAAGTGTTATCCGAATATTAGTGAGTACTTCGTATAAAGGAAGTATGATAAGCATGTGCCTCCCTCATGTATAGGCCTTCTGTCCGGGCATCCTGAAGAAGAGTTCGGATCCTACCGGGGAAACTTGCTGAAGGAGCTGTCTGCCCTCCATGAGCATGCTTGGAAAGTAATGAAAAGCATGGTAAAAGCATTATGGCCTACCAAACAACCACCGGAAGGGACGTCCAAACTAACCGATCGATTCATGGGAGCTCGAAGCAGGTTCAAGCTATGGAAGACATCAGCTTGCCGAGAGGGAGCACGGGAGGCGTGGGCGATGATCAAGACCCGCTACATCGGATTTGACCTCGAGTGGATGGCTCGGGTTGGTCCCGTGGGATCGGATGGTCAAGAAGTGCCCCTCCGCCTGGTGTATGACCAGGTGATGCCTGCCGCCCGCCTTTCACAGGAAGACTGCTCCCTAGACACCATAATCGATAATTTAGGTCGACAACCAAATGTGTAATTTTGTATACTTTCGTATGAACAATCTGTGTTGTAAACTTTGTCTTGACTGGCCATCGGCTTCTCCCTCCCATGTGAAGAGCGCGGGAGTGTTGCTCGCAATTTGTTACTCCAAAAGAGAGAATTGTGTTTGGGGAACCAGGCAATCTGGCCATGTTGTGCAAACAGACAGAAAGCACACAAAGAGATATGTTATATTACTGCTTAGCGTAAGAAACATCTTCCGAGGAAAATAGTACCTCTATTGATACCTTTCTTTGGGCCCCTACGAAGATCGTAGGTAAAAGTCCGCATACTGCTGGTATGCGGCTAAGGGTGTTTTTAGGAAAAAAACGAACCCAAACAATGGTGATAACAACCATAGCCGTATTAAGTGCTTCCGTCACGGACGACCAATTGTCTATGTAAGATAGCTAGCTTTTGGCTTCACCCGTCTAAGGTACGTATCCGGAGGACCCGGTCATAACAATTGTAGAGGTACTCCCTTTACCCTCTAGTTGAACAACCGGGAACGTAGAGGGTAAACATAGGAGCAAGGCAACCCAGCTTGGCAAAGTCTTAGTTCGTACTGATGCATATGAAGGCTTGAAAGTGACAAAGGAAACATGTGTACACGAAGCGTGTGAATAAGTGCTTTATAATATAAAAGCAGCGGCTTCGAGAAGAAGCCCCCAGGTGCTATGTTCAGATTTAACACTTAATAGTGTAAGCTGATAACCCTTGGTACAAGAGCGGTTAACCGAATATAGAAAGAAGAGGAGAAAAGTTCAATCCTACCGAACAACACAGTGGAAGGGGAAAGAAAGAAAAATAGAAGGAAAAAAAGGAAAACATGCTGAAGTATATAGACGATGCCTGTTTATCCGTAGAAGCATCGAAGACGAGCTGCGTTCCACGAGTTTGGTTCCACGAGCTCCTCCCACGAGTACTTCGTCGATTCTGAAGGGCCCCTCCCATTTGGGGTTGATTTTATGCTTCTGCTTCTCCAGGAGTCATAAGACGAGTTCGCCTATGTTGTGTGCTTTTTCCCTAACCTCCCTGCTGTGGTAACGTCGGGCTTGCTATTGTTAAAAAGTAGAGTGAGCCCAAGCTATGTCATGCTCTCCTTCTAAGGCGTGAAGGTCGTCCTGCTGATCTAATTTGGTTTCCTTTTCCTCGTACATGCGCACCCTTGGTGCGTCGTGAATAATGTCGCAGGGGAGGACTGCCTCTGCCCCATAAATCATGAAGAATGGTGTAAATCCCATTGATCTGTTTGGGGTGGTGCGTAGGCCCCATAAAACGGAGTCGAGCTCCTCCACCCAATGTCAGTTGGATTCATGATGAGATTGGACCAAACTTGGCTTAATGCCGCTCATAATGAGACCTTTTGCTTGTTCAACTTTCCCATTGGTCTGCGGATGATAGACTGATGCGTAATCGAGCTTTATGCCCATTTTTGCGCACCAATCCTTAACCTCTTGGGCCGTGAAATTGGATCCATTATCCATTATTATACTGTGCGGGACACCATAACGGTGTACCACGCCGGAGATAAAGTCGATCACTAGTCCAGACTTGGACGATTTTATGGGCTTCACCTCTATCCATTTAGTGAACTTGTCGACCATGACAAGTATGTATTTGTTCTTCTTGGTCCCCCCTTGAAGGGGTCCGACCATGTCCGGCCCCCAGACCGCAAAAGGCCAAGTGATCGGAATAGTCCGAAGATCTGTTGGGGGCATGTAACTTTGATTTGCGAAGAGTTGACACCCTATGCAATGTTTGAAAAGTGTCTGGGCATCCATCCGAGTTGTAGGCCAATAGAAACCGGCTCGGAAGGCCTTGCTAACTAAGGCTCTTGCCGCGGCGTGGTGGCTGCCCATGCCTGCATGAACTTCGACTAGGAGCTCCCGTCCTTCTTCCTTGGATATGCACTGCTGTAATATTCCTGTGGTGCTTTTCTTGTATAACTCACCCTCGTGTACTTTGTAGGCCTTGGATCGCAGAACTATGCATCATGCCTCTGTCTAGTCTTCGGGGAGTTCCTTGCGAGGAAGGTAGGCGAGGAAGGGCTCTGTCCATGGCGCAATTACTGTCATTACTTCAAGAGCCGAAGGCGTTACGTCCATGATGGATCCCTCGATGATTTGATCGTCCGCCATATTTAGACCAACGCCCTTGTCATCGTCATGCTACACAACGGATGGCTTGAAGAGCCACTCCAGAAAGGTTTTTCTCAGGACAGGGTTGCGTTTGGCTCCCATACGAGCCAGTACGTCAGCGGCTTGGTTATTGCCGTGAGCGACATGGTAAAATTCCAACCCACGAACCGTGTGGATATCTTTAGGACGGCGTTTCTGTATGCCGCCATCTTTGGGTTTTTAGCATCGAATTTGCCGTTAATTTGGGAGATGGACAAGTTGGAGTCTCCCTGTACCTCTAGCCGCCGTATGCCCATTGATACAGCCATCCGAAGACTGTGTAGGAGGGCTTAGTATTCGGCAGCATTGTTAGAGTCGGCATACATGATCTGCAACACGTATTGCATGTCGTTGCTTGTGGGGGATGTGAGGATAACTCCAGCCCCCAGTCCAGCCAGGGTTTTTGATCCATCAAAGTACATTGCCCAATGGGAATATGCACTGTATTCCTTGGGGAGCTCGGCCTCTGTCCATTCAGCCAGGAAATTTGCCAATACCTGAGATTTGATGGCACGACGTGGCTTATAGGCTATTTCAAAAGGAAGGAGCTCAATGGTCCATTTGGCTATGCGGCCGATGGCATCCCTGTTGTTGATTGTATCATTTAGGAGTACTTCGGATGCCACCGTTACTGCACACTCTTGGAAATAATGTCGGAGTTTCCTTGATGCCATCAACACTGTATAGGCAATCTTTTGGTAGTGCGGATATCTGGATTTGCACTGTGTTAGTACTTCTGACATGTAATAGACCGGCTTTTGAGTCTGAAACTTGTATTCCTCCTCATCTCGTTCAACGATGAGCACCGCGCTGACAACTTGGTTGGTGGCTGATATGTATAACAACATGGGCTCACCGGCGCCTGGTGTTGTGAGGATGGGATTGGTTGCCAGTAGTGTTTTGATTGCCTCTAACACAGCAGCTGCTTCGTTGGTCCGCTCGAAATTGTTGGTCCATTTGAGAAGTTTATAGAGCGGTAAATCTTTCTCTCCGAGGAGGGAGATAAAGCGGCTTAACGCCGCTACACACCCAGCTAGCCTCTACACATGCTTTAGCTCTATAGGGATTGTTAGTTCCGATAGGGCACGGATTTTAGCCGGATTCACTTTTATTCCTCTATGGGAGACAATGAATCCGAGCAGTTTACCAGAGGGAACTCCGAATACACATTTTTCTGGGTTGACTCATATGTCATACTTGCGTAGACTGGCAAAGGTTTGCCGTAGGACATTGATTAACTGGCTGACGTGTTTGGTTTTAATTACCACGTCATCCACGTATGCCTCTACTGTTTTACTGACGTGTGTCACGAGACACGTCTGGATCATGCGCTGGTATGTGGCCCCAACATTTTTAGCCCGAAAGGCATCGTGTTGAAGCAGAATGGCCCGTAGGGGGTGATGAATGCGGTTGTGCTTGATCAGAATCATTCAATTTGATTTGATGGTATCCAGAATAGGCGTCGAGGAAACACAACGAATCGTGTCTGGCTATGGCATCGATGATCTCGTCTATTCATGGTAAGGGGAAAGGGTCCTTAGGACATGATTTGTTAAGGTCTTTGAAATCGACGCATAGCCATCAGGACTTGTCTTTCTTTGTTACCATCACTAGGTTTGCCAACCGTTCGGGGCGCTTGATCTCCCAAATGAATCCGGCCTCTAATAGTTTAGCTAATTCTTCACCCATAGCCTGCCATTTCTGTTCGGAGAAGCGGCTCAGAGTCTGCTTGACGGGCTTGAAGCCTGCGATAACGTTCAGACTATGCTCGGCGATCCGCCTAGGGATTCCAGGCATATTGGAAGCATGCCAGGCGAAGATGTCCCATTTTCTCGGAGAAAATTCTGCAAAGCCTCATCCACAAGGGGATCGAGCTGAGCTCCGATGGATGCTGTCTTATTGGGGTCCGTCGGGTGCACTTGAAACTGGACGATTTCCTCTGCAGGTTTGAAAGAGGTGGGCTTTGGCCTTTTGCTGAGGATCATGTCATCCTTGTCAATTGTTGTCCGTAGTGCGGTCAGTTCTTCGGAGGTGGGCTTTGGCCTTTTGCTCAGGATCATGTCATCCTTGTCAACTGTTGTCCATAGTGCGGTCAGTTCTTCGGCAGCAAAAGTCTTAGCTAATGCCTCGAGGGCAAGCACTACCATCTTATTTTCTACCCGAAGGGCTATGTTCAGATCACTGTCAATTGTGATCACTCCATTTGGTCCTGGCATTTTAAATTTCATGTACCCGTAATGGGGTATAGCTTGGAATTTTGTAAAGGTGTCACGGCCTAATAGGGCGTGGTAGCCGCTTGGGAAGGGCACGATGTGGAAGAGAAGTTCTTCGGATCGGTAGTTTTCGAGCGTGCTGAACACGACGTCCAGGATGATACGTCCAGAACAACACGCCTCTTTTCGAGGAATAATTCCCCGAAAGTTGTACTGCTATGTTCGATGCGATATCGGCCGAACTGCATATTCTCTAGGGTGCCTTCGTATATGAGGTTTAAACCGCTGCCGCCTTCCATTAGAACTTTATGCAGCCTGTAACCATCGATGATGGGGTTCAGGACCAGTGCGGCCGATGAGTGATCGGGGAGAATGGCCGTGTGGACAACATTTCTGAAGGTAATCGATATGTCTGGCCATGCACTTGTTGCTGCCACATGGTACACCTGTTCGAGTTCTCTAAGAGACCGCTTCCTCCTGTTATTCGAGGGGGATGTTTTGTGGACCGTCAGGACATCGGTATTGTATCCGAGCAATGATGGGGAGCGCTTGTTCGATGGAGGCGCTGCAAGGATAGTGTCACCACTTTTTGCGACCAGCCTGACGACCCAGAAATCTCTAAGGCTGTGTGTCGGGTTTTTGTTTAGCAATACGGAGTGTATAGGGCAAGGTTTATCCAATAGTTCATCAAGGACAGTGCTGACCCTAGAAGGGGTATGTTTCTTTTTTTTGGCGGGTTCAAATCTGGCTTGCTGCTTTGGAGGTATCCACTTTTTCTGATCTCCTCTAGGGTGTTCGGGGAAAGTTGGTTCTGAAAATAATCGTTCGGATTTCCAAGCACTTTCCATGGCACAATATTTTTGTACCAAGTCAGATAGCTCAAAAAGTCATGAATGTGTCGGCGAGACAGGGCGTTAAGAATCCCTTTATCATGGAAATTGTGAATGAAAGTTGCAATTACCTCTTGTTCACCAAGACCTTTTTCTCTGCTTCTGGTGAGAAGGAGTCTCGCCCAAAACTAGGATTATCGTCTTGGGTGTTGGGTGGGGAAAATTTGATTCCACGCCACATCGTGTGTTCGGAATTATGGTCTCTGAACCGTGTGGTAGATCCTGGACCGATGATGGTCTGACTTCAGGATGAACTCCTGTACCTAATTTACCGATGAAGTATCGGTGATCAGAGACCGGGGTGTAGACTGTTTTTAATTCCGGTTGTTGGGACGAGTCCTCAGCCGGACACTTGATGTAGCGACAAGGTGGGTGACCAAAGGGATATGAATCTCCCTGTCATCGGGCCTAACCCCGAGCCGGTCATAGACCGGGAACTGGTCATCCGACATACACATAGCTTCGACCCGATCGAACAACTCGTTTGAAAACGAGGCAATGGTGGGATGCGTGTTGCGGAGGCGAGTGGACTCAATGTGTGGCATGACAAATCCAAGGCTGCGCTATGTCCAGCTAGGAGGGGGTCACATCGACTGGATTGGGCGTTCTAGACCGCCCAGGGGTGATGACTCTGTTGGGGGCGATGCCCAATGTCTTCGACGTCGGGGCGTCAAGACTTGCGGGCTCCTCCTCTAGGGTCAAAGGTTCTGTCAAAACAAGTGTTCCCTGTCAATCAGCGACGAACTCTAGGGTTCCGAACTCAATTCTCTGATTAGGGAAGAAGTTTCCAATCTGGCCAGGGTGGCTGATCGGATTGGCATGTGACAAGATGTTGCTGGCTATGGGAGTCTGATCGAGGTCAAGAATCCCCTGGATGCAGATATCGTTGCTCGTGACGTGATGAGCCATGAATTCCATTGTGGGTCACAGTGGATCTCTCAATGAAAGCACCAATGTCGGTCTCAAAACAGGCGGATCTCGGGTAGGGGCTCCCGAACTGTGAGAATAGAACTGATGGTAACAGGAGACGAAGGGGACACAAATTTACCCAGGTTCGGGCCCTTCTATGGAGGTAATACCCTACGTCCTGCTTGGTTGTATTGATGATATGAGGTTATAGAGTTGATCTACCTTAATATCAAAGAGCTAACCCTAGATGAGTTGTTCTATCCCTACACCTAAAACCCTCTGGCTTATATAGATGCTGAGGGTACGTAGGGTTTACACATGGTCGGTTACATGCCGAAGAGATAAACATGCCTATCTACGTCACCATCTTGGAGGACACGCCACGGCTCCTGGAAACCTTCACCAGGCGACGAGGCCCTTGATCATATGATATTCACCTTGCAGCCCATATAGCCCGGCCCATAAGAAAATAGGTCGGCTATCCGAGGACCCCCTAATCCTGGACTCCCTCACTCCAAGAAACAAAACTCGGTATCCCTATCTATTGCCGAAGCAGAATCTATTGCTGCTGGATCATGTTGTGCACAATTGCTATGGATGACACAAACGCTTAAGGATTATGGAATTCATGTGAAAAATGTTCCATTACTTTGTGACAATGAAAGTGCTACTAAAATTGGTCATAATCCCGTGCAATATTCTCGAACCAAGAATATTCAAGTTCGACATCATTTCATTCGTGATCATGTTGCCAAAGGAGATATTGATCTCAAGCATGTTCGCACTAACAAGCAATTAGCCGACAGCTTTACTAAGCCACTTGATGAGAAAATATTTTGTTATTTCAGGAGCTAGTTGAACATCATTGATGCTTCAAACTTGAACTAAGCTCACTTGGATGCATGCAAGCGGATGAACTTACTTAACTGTTCCATGCTATTATGACCATGTATATCATGTATCATGGAATTCTACACTCCCTTTTAGTGCATCTAACCCTTTTGTAGGTACTTGGAAGAACAACACTCCACAAGATTGCCAACAACTCATATCTTAAGCAATCTTGTCATGAACAAGTATGCAGAACCTCTATTTGATGATGAAAGGAAGAAGACAAAAAACATATCCTTGACATGTATTACTCAATTGCTATCAACTCACAATTGGTATCATGTCATTTGAATATATCATGTTCTTCCTTGATTGACTAATCTATGTAGGTGACAAGTATACTAAAACGAGAAGAATTGCTCCCAACTCAAGATGATCTTCATCAACCTCGAGCATCCTCAACAAGTTCACCTACAAGCCACGTCATCAACATCACTCAAAGGTATGTACTCATATCCTTGAAAGAGCTTTACTCCAAAACATTAGCTAAAGCAAGTCAAGTGATATGACAACATTAAAATGCTTAAACGAAAAATGGTAACCCCATTTTGACATTAACGATGAGTATGACCTACGATCAAGTATTCTTGCTTGGTTCCTAAGTCAATATACTCTAATATAGGTCACCTAGTCACCACCCATCATCTAGTTAAGAATCTTGTTTGGTTCACTCTCTATTTTGCAAGATTTCTTGGAACCGCTCAAATCTTCTCTAGTTTATATATCTTTGTAAAGTCCTCTGCATTTCCTTTAAAAATTCTTTTGACACTTTGTTACAAATTTTCAAATAAATTTGCAAGTTTCTCAAACATTGCCAAGTTTCCGTCTGACCTCAGAGTCCCCGATCCAAATGACTCGGTTATACCGAATTAGCAGGTGAGCTACATAACAACATATCAATACCACCGGCTTGTTTGTCTTGGAGCCACCAATTTGATATCTTTTCAGTCTGTGTTCATGTTAGTAAATCTTTGTTTCCTTAGTGATCCTATTGTGATATTTTCAATTCTTCGATGATCCCTTCATTTAAAAAAGGGAGGGAAAAATCAATTCAAGGATTCCTAACTCAAAGGACATGAAGTCCTACAAACTCTTAGTTTAGCCAATGGGAGAGAAATTATTTTCAATGATTCCCTCACTTTTCTAATGCTATCTATAATTTTCATATTCTGTGAACCCTACATTCTATGACCCTTGGTCTTAAGGATCCCTTCTTCATCAGTGATCCCTATATCTGACCCTATGTATGACCTTTTTGGAAATTAATGCCAAAGGGGGAGAAATACCAAAGCTTCAAAGCTAAAGGGGGAGATACATGCCTATGCAAAGGGCGATATATAATCAAGGGGGAGAGGATAATATGCAAACTTTATACTTATATAGACAAGGTCAGAATACCAAAGTAGGGGGAGAAAAATATGTTTGGGAGAAAATATGTTTGGGAGAAAGATGTGTTTTTTTTATTTGACTACTCATGTTAGTTTTTTCTCACCCTATCCAATCCCAATATCTACATGCTAAGATTCAAGGGGTGAGGATGATCTAATATTTTCATATCTAAAGGGGAGAAAGTTCAATATGATCTTGGAGACATATCAATCTTATGGAATATTACCTTCCTTATGTTCTCCATATCTTGGTACTTTTGAGTTCTATTGCTTTTGATTGGTAGAACACTCTTGTGTTTCCTAACATTGTTTTCTCAAGTGTGTTACTACTACAAGAATTCTCAAGAACTCAAGGTAAGTATATGCATCATATCTTTGATCAAGATGATCTCTTGCTTCTTTTACATATTGTTTGCAAGAGTGAAGTCTTGAACAAGGATACACCTCATTCATATATACTTGATGCATATAGCCAAGATACACATGACTCATTATATCCCTTCTACTATATGTGGGTCAATGCATTCCAAAGCAGCTATCCTTTAAAGGGATTGCACACATTTAGGGGGAGCAAATCTAAGTCATGTGTTCTCAAAGTATTCATTATATCCATGCATATCTTTATTTGAAGCTTTGATTGTATGTTGTCATCAATTACCAAAAAAGGGGACATTGAAAGCAGAATTTGGTCCCTTGGTGGTTTTTATAATTCATGACAACATACATTGTCTCTTGGACTAACACTTTTACCTAGTGATTTGTAACGACCCGACTCAAAACAAGTCAAGCCTCTGTGTGTTAGTATCATCCCTGGATCAGTATGCTGGCACACACAGTACATCAATGTATATATCAAAGTGCAATCACATGTAAATAAAGTAAAACTGATATATACCTCTTAAATCATAGCGAAAATAGTCAATGGGAGTGGAGTCCCAATAAGCACCAACGACAGGTTGAGTGTAGACCATAACCCTGAATCGTACTCTTACTTGTCATAGAAAAGTATCTGCAACATAAGACGTTGCAGCCATGTAGGTGAGTACATCGAATATACCAGCAAGATCACCATAGAAAGAATGATAAAGGCTATTCTATATGCAAAAGGCTTTGTGGCACTGTATTTGAGTTTTTTTGCAGAAAAGCTGGTTTTATTTTCCTTACAACAAAGGAGTGAAATGGAAATCACTACAAATTATGTCCCAAAAAGTTGGTTGTTAATGAGATGCTTCCACCAACCAATTCTCATGTCCCAAAAATTATTAATAGACCCACTCATCATAAAATTTATTAATTGTGTTGAGAATGGCTGATAGTATCATCTCCGATCCTCATGTTGTCCATAACCGGGGACACGGCTAATCAATTTGTTTGACACTCTATAGAGGTTTGTACACTTTACCCACAAGAATCGATCCCTCCCATTATGTCCTCGCACTGCCTGGTGTTTGAGAACGAGACGATCGAAACATGGTCTTCCATAGTGATCCTCTGTTAGAAAGTCAGTGCCCATCCAAATCCTACCGTTCTTCTACATCTCGTAGCAAATGACCTACCCGAGTGACCACTGGGGTCAACCAAGCCATAGCCGATATTGACTTGCGGTTGCACATGTAAGCTTTCCGGCCTTGAAGTATCCATCCATCCCTTTAAGTCTGGGTGGCATTCCATTGGGTTGACCACATGTAGATACCAGGATTCCCGGGCATAACCATGATAGATATCAGGCTGCCAAAATGCATGTCCAATCCACCCAGAGGTATATTGAGTCCTTGAAGTCTTGAAGTCTTGATCATCATGCAGGTCTTGAAATAATTAATTAACCTCACAACATTCCTGAATCTCACAACCAACCCCGTCTACTAAAGCATAGCAATTGTAAGTAACGTCCCTTCCCGGGAAAGTGGTAATAGGATGTTGGGTTTCTCCTACCTCATGATACTACTACAAGTTCAAGCTCAATATCCTACTGGATGTAGATGGAAATATTGATTCTAATGCAAATAAAACATAGGTAATGTAAGATGATCAAAGTGAACTTGCCTGTACTATTGATGAATATGAATATCGCTCTCAGAAAGAACTTGACAAAACTATTAGTCACTCTTCGATCAAACCTATATAATCAAACACTACACTCATATAAGCAATCATACTAGCAAACAATACTAACAATCAACAAGTAACACAACACCAAACACAAAAGGGTTGTGATGAAGGAAATACTTAAGACAAAAGTTAAAACAACAAAAACTTCATCAAAACAACCAAGAATAGTTTTCCCTACAAACAACTATTTTGAATAGTAACAAAACAAAAACAAGGTAAAATATAAAAAAGTATTTTATTAAATATTTTCTAAGAAAAAGGATTACTTTTGAAAAACAACTAAGAACTAAGAAAACAATACACTAAAAAACCTAAGTTTTTGCCTAATAAACTTAACAACAATAAAAACAATAAAATACTAAAATAAGAGAAAACAAAATATAAAACAACGCAATTAACAGAAGTTAAAACTTATAAAATAATTAATAAAAATATTTTCAAATAGGAAATCATACTAGCAATGAAATCCATTTGCAAGTTATGATTTAACTAGAACTGATTCCATGCAACCAAATAGTAATAAAACACATAAAAATAACTTGGTTGAAATACTATTTCTAACTAACATAAAACAAGATAACACTTTTCAACTAAAATAAAATAAAATAAATTAAGAACAATTAAAACAAAAGAAATAGAAATAAACCTAAAAATAACTAAAACAGAATCTGTTTTACCAAAAGTCCTAATTTAAAATATTCTAAAAATTCCCAAATTCTACCGAATGTTAACTAAAGTCACTAGTGACAAGTAGCACAAAGATTCAACTCAAAATCTGTTTTTAAACTCAAGTTATTCAAATTCTAGTGGTTTGAGTAAATTCAACATAATTCAAATTTAAACCTTTCAAATATGGTCAGACTCTATATCTATGGAAACTAAAATAAATTTGTGACACAATGCAAAAAGAGTTGTTGAAAAACAATTAAAACCATAAAATATATAAAGAAAACAAAAATTGAACTATGTCTAGAATTGAAATTAAAACAGAAAAAGAAAAAAACGTTTCTAACGGACAGGGGTACACGTGGTGCTATGCTATTGGCCAGGGTGTGTGCACGCGAAGTATAAACGAGCGAACATTCGAATCTTAAAGGAAAACGGTTTGCCAATTTTTAATGATCTAATCTAGATCGTTAGTTCTAGATCCAACGGGAAGGAGGGTTCGCCGGTGCTTACAGAGGAGGGGTGGAAGTCCGGCGATGTTCGACGACGGCGGCAGCCTCGGGTCGATGCAGGTGACGTTTCTGGCGGTCTTCAGTGATGTCGAAGAGCTCTTGGCATGTAGAGGAGGACTTCGCAGAGGATGGCGGCGTCGCTTGGAGTTGAGGGCGACAAGAGGGAGTAGGGCGTCAGAAATGGTGGGTGGCGGCCTCGGGTACTCCGCTGAACGATTGCGAGGAGAGGGGCCAAAGAGAGAGAGGGTTATTAGGGGGGACCGGTGCAGGAGACCTCGGGTATTTATAGGGGGAGGAGGGGGCTCTCGGTTGGCAGCATATCGGCAAGAGAATCGCTAGGTGATACGGTTCCGGTCAGAGCTCCGGCGAGATATGAAGGTGAGAGCGGCGAGATTCGAAACGGACGCATGCCCCGGTGATCAGTGAGGGAGAGCGAAAGGTAAGGGGATCCGTGCATGATCCCAGAGGGATTTGGTCGAGCACAAGGGGCTGGGCCGCGCTAGTTTAGCTGGGCCCGGACAGGGAATTGGCTTCGGCCCTTTTAAGAAAACCTTTTCCTTTTATTTTCAAAACATAAATTAAAACTAAAAATAAAAAAATAAATAAAACTCCAAATATAGGAGTTTTATATATCAAATTTTTAAGAAAAATAAAATCTACAACATGAACATATTTTCACTATTAAAACAAGTACCCATAAATCAGAAAATTCAAATAGTGATACTGTTGCATATAAAATGCAAAGAAAACATTTTAAAAACACCAAAATGACTTCCAATTCATCTCTTTCCATGTTTATATTGAAGGGAATCATTTTACCCTATTTTCCGTGTATTTCATTTCAGGAGAAGAACAAATTTGAAAAACACTTCAAGAATTGCTTTTGAAACCTAATATGAAATATTTTGAAAATAGTCTTATGAGTTTTATAAGTTCAAATATATTTCAAACGTCCCCTGGTTTGGAGTGTCATATTTATCCTCTCAAGATTTTGAATTTGGGTAAGGGGAATTTGAATTCATTCAAACTTTGAAATAAAACCAAGTATGAAATTGATTCCATTAGAATATTTCAGAAGTTTTCAAATCCACTTTTCAAATCCTTTTATGTGTAGATGTCATGTCATCTTCTCTCATTGATTTGAATTGGATGAATTTGAAATCAAACACAAAGGGAAAGTCATTTATTCCCTCTCATTCAAAAGTTTTCAAATTTTACTAAATTTTCAATCACTCATTCAATCAATCAATTATTCTAGTTATTAATATAACATTCCAAATTTGGGATGTTACAAACCTACCTCACTTAAAATGAATCTCGTCCTCGAGATTTGAAGAGGCTAGAAAGAAAAGGTTAGGGTTTGGGGGTATTCTAACAAATCCATTAACCTCCAGAGCGTGGGGCTACCACACTTAAAATGAGAGTTACTGGTTCCTCAAAATCATGACGGTCCTCTCGGTGCATTTGTCTCTTCACATTCTTTACGATAGCTCCTTCGGTGATGCTCTTATGTTTCAATCGAAATCTTGTGTTCTCATAACAAAATGTATTTCCTCTTATACTGGGTCTTCTTAACTAACAGGTCTTGTGATCATTCTAAATAACTTATCGAAGACCTCATGGTGGTCTACCATTAGTGGTTATCCTGCAGTCTAATGGGTCTTGGCTTCATTCCTCACCAAAAATAATTCCTACATGTGGAAACAACTGCCATGTACAAGGGTTTTGATCATACCATTCTAAGGCTTAAACAAAAGCTTCAAAGAACGTCGTCTCTTCACTATGGGTAAGTCACTCAGATTTACCATTCTGAATAGCAAGAGAATGATAAGAGTAAGTCGTCATGGTGGCCAAGCCATGTCGCACTAAAATCATTACCTTGTATAAGGTTTAGTGAATCTCGTATTCTAACACTTGGGCTTCCTCAATAGCGTTGCAGAAATTTCTCTTGTCAACGACCGAAGTTCGGATAAATCCATTGATTCTGCAAGCTGAGCAAAAACCTCTATCGTTTCTTCACATCTCTTAGGCTTTCGAATACTCCTAAGGAAAACGTTTGCTGATCAGTCATAGCTTATTACAACTTCTTCCTTCATAAAGGTAGGGCTTGATCCTTATCAATCCTGAGGTCTGTGGTTCTGTGGGCCAAAAGCTTTAACTCACCCTTGAGGTTACTAGTGTTTCATATTCCAGCATTACCTTTAGTTCACTCCATCATACCCCCGAGGTAATAAATCACAGACTTATTCTTGTCTGCATACCACTCTACGGAATTCATTTTGCTTTCCATTGGTATTTTTAACCTTGGGTATTGTTTCATCACAATCATTCCTTTTCCCAATATTCCAACTTCAAAAGTACTTTGTCACAAATGTTGTCATCCACATAGTTTGATATGGTACAACATTACCTTTACCTGTTTTCATTTGATCCAGACTCCTTGGCAATATGGATCTTTCTTATTCCATGGATCCTGTGGTTTTATCGGGTTTTTTTGCGGGTTGTACTTTTATCGGTTACTACCACACCTAAAATGAAATGTACATATGCCGGCATAGACCATATTTTCTCCTATCCTCGAAAATGGTCGGAGATCTTTGTTCATAGAGTAACAACTCATATATACCAACATGGAAAAATTGGGAGACAATAAATTTCATTGATTTATGAAGTTATTAAAATCTTAGAGACTTCCGTTACAAAATAATCTCATGAAAACAAGAGTGTTTCATGTTACAGATATTGCCATCCTCAAAACATAACTAATCCATTCTAGCTTTCTTCTCCTTTGGACATTCACTAGCATAATGTCCTGCTTCTTTGCAACGAAAACAAATGATTTCTGAAAAGTCTCGGGGCTTCTTGATGTTGGTGTTTGCTCCTTGGGTTCTTGGTTCCTTTCCTGGGCACTTACTAGCGTAGTGACCTGCGTTCTTACACTCAAAACATGTAATATGACTCTTATCCTTTGTTGGGCTTTGGTTGTTCTTGGAATGCATGCTCTTTCTCTTCTTGGTCTTCTTCATTTTGATGAATTCTTCTATTTCATGTGGATCAATCTCTACTTTTTCTGTCAGAAAGTCTCCCAGATTCTCTTGACTTTCCTTAGTGCAATCCTGGGAAAAATGTCCCTTTTCCCCACAGGAGTAGTAGGTATTGGAGAAGAATGTCGTTAAGCCTTGTCCATCAGGGTCTTCGAAATCTTCCTCCACAACAGGTTCTTTAAAAATCACCTTGAATGTTTCTTTCATTCCTTCTTTCTGTTGCTTGACAACTTGTTGTACCTTAGGGTAAAGGTGACACTGAGCTGGGTAGTGGGTGGTTCCTTCACATAAGAAACAAGTCACCTGACTAGTTGGGAATTCCTCGGCTGGATGATTTGCTTCACAATGAGGGCATCCATCCTTTTGTTGTTCCTGGTTGTGTCCTATTTGTCCACAAATCTTACAAGCACAAAGCTTCTTTATAGGGGTATCGTAGTGCCTTTGGATGAGACGGGATACTAACAGAGTCTTCTTGAAGTCCTCCCATGTTTTTGCTGCATTACATCCTTGTATGTCTTGATGCATTTTCCACCAAGTTGCTACACTTTGGGTAAAGTGCTGAAGAGCATTTTGAACCTCATACTTCCTTGCAATCGAGTTGCTCCTGAAGTGATTCTCCATGTTGTGAATCCATACTTCTGCCTCCAGCTAGGTCATTGATCCAGAGAATACAAGTTCATCTTCGTTCACCATCTACTGGTCCATGGGTTTTGGGATGAGATACAAAATAGATAGAGCGAGATACGCACAATACAAACAATAGTTTTGAAAGTAGGTTTTATTTGTGTCTGTCAAAAAAATACACATAAATGACATCTCACAAATCATCGTATCTAACGTGAGTATACAACGGGGTTTGGTCTTCTAGGGGCCATAATATCTTGGAAATTCTTCATGGTCTTCAATTTCTTCAGGTCTTTATAGTCTTCAATCTTTTTGTAGCTCTTTCCATAGAAAAAATCCATTTTGCCTGAGTTGGTCATCAGTTGTCTGGTATCTTGTCTTGTTTGAAAATACATCAGTTCATTCCTCCGAGTGGTCAATGGGACAAGGGTATTCTCTAACTATTTGGGGGTAAGAGGAATATTTGATGGAACTCAGAAGGATAAGACGTAAAAGATCCTTTTCAGAATATAGTTTTGTGAGATATCCTGTCCTAGGGCTTTCCATTTTTCTAGGGTCACGTCCTACAGTCAACGTGTGCTCTGATACCATTTCTGTAGCGACCCGACTCAAAACAAGTCAAGCCTCTATGTGTTAGTGCCATCCCTGGATCAGTATGCTGGCACACACAGTACATCAATGTATATATCAAAGTGCAATCACATGTAAATAACGTAAAATTGATATATACCTCTTAAATCACAGCGGAAACAGTCAATGGGAGTGGAGTCCCAATAAACACCAACGACAGGTTGAGTGTAGACCGTAACCCCGAATCATACTCTTACTCGTCGTAGAAAACTATCTGCAACATAAGACGTTGCAGCCGTATAGGTTAGTACATTCAATGTACCAGCAAGATCACCATAGAAAGAATGATAAAGGCTATTCTATATGCAAAAGGCTTTGTGACTTTATATTTGAGTTTTTTTTGCAGAAAAGCTGGTTTTATTTTCCCTACAACAAAGGAGTGAAACGGAAATCACTACAAACAGTTGGTTGGTAATGAGATGCTTCCACCAACCAATTCTCATGTCCCAAAAATTATTAATAGAACCACTCATCATAAAATTTATTAATTGTGTTGAGAATGGATGATAGTATCATCTCCGGTCCTCATGTTTTCCGTAACCGGGGACACGGTTAATCGATTAGTTTGACACTGTAGATGTTTGTACACTTTACCTGCAAGAATCGATCCCTCCCATTATGTCCTCGCACTGCCTGGTGTTTGAGAACGAGACAATCGAAACATGGTCTTCCATAGTGATCCTCCGTTAGAAAGTCAGTGCCCATCCAAATCCTACCGTTCTTCTACATCTCGTAGCAAATGACCTACCCAAGTCACCACTGGGGTCAACCAAGCCAGAGCCGATATTAACTTGCGGTTGCACACGTAAGCTTTCTGGCCTTGAAGTATCCATCCATCTCTTTGAGCCTTGGTGGCATTCCATTGGGATGATCATAGGTAGATACCAGGATTCCTGGGCATAACCATGATAGATATCAGGCTGCCAAAATGCATGTCCAATCCACCCAGAGGTATATTGAGTCCTTGAAGTCTTGAAGCCTTGATCATCATGTAGGTCTTGAAATAATTAATTAACCTCACAACACTCTTGAATCTCACAACCAACCCCATCTATTAAAGCATAGCAATTGTAAGTGACGTCCCTTCCCGGGCAAGTGGTAACAGGATGTTGGGTTTCTCCTACCTCATGATACTACTACAAGTTCAAGCTCAATATCCTACCGGATGTAGATGGAAAGATTGATTCTAATGCAAATAAAACATAGGTAATGTAAGATGATCAAAGTGAACTTGCTTGTACTGTTGATGAAGATGAATATCGCTCTTAGAAAGAACTTGATAGAACTATTAGTCACTCTCTGATGAAATCTATATAATCAGACATTGCACTCATATAAGCAATCATACTAGCAATCAATACTAACAATCAACAAGTAACACAAAACCAAACACAAAAGTGTTGTGATGAAGGAAATACTTCAGAAAAAAGTTAAAACAACAAAAACTTCATCAAAACAACCAAGAATAGTTTTCCCTACAAACAACTATTTCAATAGTAACAACACAAAAACAAGGTAAAATATAACAAAAGTATTTTCGTAAATATTTTGCTAACAAAAACGATTACTTTTGAAAAACAACTAAGAACTAAGAAAACAATACACTAAACAACATAACTTTTTGCCTAATAAACTTAACAACAAGAAAAACAATAAAATACTAAAATAAGAGAAAAAAATATAAAGCAACTAAATTAACAGAAGTTAAAACTTATAAAACAATTACTAAAAATATTTTCAAATAGGAAATCATACTAGCAATGAAATCAGTTTGCAACTAATGATTTAACTAGAATTGATTTCATGCAACCAAATAATAATAAAAGACATAAAAATCCCTTTTTCTAAATACTATTGATAACTAACATAAAACAAGATAAAAATTGTCAACTAAAATAAAATAACATAAATTAAAAACAATTAACACAAAACAAATAGAAATAAACCTAAAAAGAACTAAAACAGAATCTGTTTTACCAAAGTTCCTAATTTGAAATATTCTGAAAATTCTCAAATTGTACCTACTGTTAAATAAAGTCACTAGTGACAAGTAGCAAAAAGATTCAACTCAAAATCTATTTTTAAACTCAAGTTATTCAAATTCTAGTGGTTTGAGTAAATTCAACAGAATTCAAATTTAAAACTTTCAAATGGTCAGAATTTATATCTGCAGAAACTAAAATAAATTTGCGACATAATGCAAAAAGAATCATTGAAAAACAACTAAAACCATAAAAGATATAAAGAAAAAAATACAGAACTATTTCTAGAATTGAAATTAAAACAAAAAGAGAAAAAAGCGTTTCTAACGGACAGGGGTACACATGGTGCTATGCTATTGGCCGAAGGGTGTGCATGTAAGTCTAAACGAGCGAACATTCGAATCTTAAAGGAAAACGGTTCGCCTATTTTTAATGATCTAATGTAGATCGTTAGATCTAGATCCAACGGGGAAGGAGGGTTCGTCGGTGCTTACAGAGGAGGGGTGGAAGTCCGGCGACGTCCGACGATGGTGGTGACCTCAGGTCGATGCAGGTGACATTTCCGGCGGTCCTCAGTGATGTTGAAGAGCGCCTGGCATGTAGACAAGGACTTCGGAGAGGATGGCTGCGTCGCTTGGAGTTGAGGGCGACCGGAGGGAGTAGGGCGTCAGCAATGGTGGGTGGCGACCTCGGGTACTACGGTGAACGATTGCGAGGAGAGGGGGTGAAGAGAGAGAGAGGTTTTAGGGGGGACCGGTGCGGGAGGCCTCAGGTATTTATAGGGGGAGGAGGGGGGTCTCGGGAGGCAGCATATCGGCGAGAGAATCGCAACGCGATTCGGTTTCGGTCAGAGCTCCGGCGAGATATGGAAGGTGAGCGCGGCGAGATTCGAAACGGACGCAGGCCCTACTGGGTAGTGAGGGAGAGCGAAAGGTAAGGGGATCGGTGGCCGATCCCACAGGGATTCGGTCGACCATGAGGGGCTGGGCCGCGCTAGTTTAGCTGGGCCGGGGCAGGTAAGTGGCTTCGACCCTTTAAAAAACTGTTTTCCTTTTATTTTCAAAACATAAATTAAAACTGAAAATGAAAAAAATACAACTCCAAATATAGGAGCTTTATATATAAAATTTTTCAGAAAAACAAAATCTACAACATGAACATATTTTCACTTTAAAACAAGTACCCATAAAATCAGAAAATTCAAATAGTGATACTCTTACATATAAAATGCAAAGAAAACATTTTAAAAACACCAAAATGACTTCAAATTCATCTCTCTCCATGTTTATTTTGAAGGGAATCATTTTACCCTATTTTCCATCTATTCTATTTTAGGAGAAGAATAAAATTGAAAAACACTTCAAGAATTGCTTTTGAAACCTAATATGAAATATTTTCAAAATAGTCTGATGAGTTTTAGAAGTTCAAATATAATTTAAATGTCCCCTGGTTTGGAGTGTCATATTTCTACTCTCAATATTTTGAATTTGGGTAAGGGGAATTTGAATTCATTCAATCTTTGAAATAGAACCAAGTATGAAATGGATTCCAATAGAATATTTCAGAAGTTTTCAAATCCACTTTTCAAATCCTTTTATGTGTAGAAGTCATGTCATCTTCTCCCATTGATTTGAATTGGATGAATTTGAAATCAAACACAAAGGGAAAGTCATTTTATTCCCTCTCATTCAAAAGTTTTCAAATTTCACTCAATTTTCGATCACTTATTCAATCAATCGATCATTCTAGTTATTAATATAACATTCCAAAATTTGGGATGTTACATGATTTCAGATAAAGTCCACAGAGAGGGTTGGCAAAAAGGATTGTGGAGAAACCCCAAGATACAAGGAAATTGATTGGAAAAGTTTTAAGCAAGAGGACTCTACATTTTACTTTGTGAGAAATCACTTTGAGTCCATAGAAAAGCTAATACTATTAAAAGGGGGTAAGGTACTGTTGGTGAACATGATGCTCCATGACACAAGTGATAGTCACCAAACACCCACAAGATCTTCCACAAAAGTCTGTAGAAAGCCAAATATCGAAAATCGGTGCAACCAACAATCTCCACTCGGTTCCACTGATTCCCAAACTCAGACAGATCCATGCCAAACCCTAGCACATCGGTGCAACCAATTCCACTTCGGTGCCACCGAGTTTGGGTTGGCAACTTTCTGTTACCTTGATTCATAAAATCGGGACCATCGAGTTTGTTGGATCGACGTCACCAAGTTGCGCAATCTGACTGTTGGTTACCTAAATGGTAATACGAAGAATTATATATTTGTCTCATCGAGATTCAAAAGTTGTCACCTTTTGGTCCCTTCGGTACCACCGAGATTCACACATCAGTGTCATCGAGTTGGTCACTTTAGGTTTAACGATTGGATTTTTTGGATGTCTATACATACCCCTTCACCACCACCCACTCTAAATAGAAGCACTCAAAACTATTCCATACTTTCCCCATCCAATTTTCTAAGGAAGACCCACCTACTCATGTGTTGAGATCAAGCCATTCCACTGCATCCATATGAATCTTGATCTCTAGAGTCCCCAAGTTGCTTTCCACCAAATCAATCTCTTCCACCATATCCAAATCTGTGAGATAGTGAATGTGTGTTGAGGAGTCTATCATCTTGATGCACAACAGCAAGGAGTTCATCGACATTGCCGAGCCTATTACCTTTTGGAGGGTGGTGCCTCCTAGATTGGTTAGGTGTCGCTTGGGAGTCACGTACTTCGTGTTGTGGACTTGAAGATCTACCCATAGTAAGGCAAGTCCTTTGTGGATGGGAGCCTTTATGGAATAGTAAAGGTTGCTACTTCGTGGACCCTTATGGGTGGAGCCCTCCGTGGACTCTCGCGACTATTACCCTCTGTGGGTTGAAGACTCCATAAACATGGGCTTATGATAGCACCACCTATCGGAACCACGGAAATAATCTTCGTGTCCCTCATGTGTTTGATCTCCCTATCTCAACTATGTACTTCCATGTGCAATGTTTCTTCTTTCCGCTACCATACTTGTTGACATGCATGTGTAGGGTGTGCTTGACTTGCTATAATTGTTAAAATCTGCCAACCAATTAACTTGGGACAAGGTTAGGTTTTAAATTCCTGCTAGTAGTCTATTCACCCCCTCTAGACACACACTTCTAGTGATCCCACAGTCTTATCGATGGAAAAGTCCCACTGCGCAAGATTCTGGGGGAGGAGCGCATGAGGGGTCGAAACCATACCCTAATTCTGTGACGATCTCGCTACGATGGCGACGGGGGTGAGGAATCCGTCGACGGTAACAGAGGCGCTCGGTAAGACAAAGGCGATGACTAGGGGTTTTGTTCGGTAGCTAGGGTTTTTGGAGGGGACGACATTTGAGAAAGAAATTTCAAAAGTCGGGGACGCCTCTTTATATACCTGTGGCTATCGGTGATGCCGATTCTAATTTATCGGTGTCACCGAGTTCCTCAATTGTCAGCTAATAGGGAAACTCGGTGTAACCAAAAAAATGGAATCGGTGATACTGTGTGCAAAAACCAGATCAACCCTAGGCATTCGGTTAGACCAAGAATTTTGGGTTGGTTCCACCGAGATGCAATTGGGAGGTTTTAATGGTCAGTCCTTTGTTGATATAGAACTCCGAGTGCTCCCCACATAGAGAGATCAAAAAGTACTTGTTTAAATTTTGTGATGCAGTGAGAATGGAATATGAGACGAGAAAGCATAGATAGCTAGAGAAGGGTCTTGGGCATTCTTGTCCATCCAATTGGCAAAACCAATATCAATGTCCAAATAGCAACAATTGGATATCCTCAAATGGATAAAGAAATACATACCAACATGCTCACACAATAAGATGTCAAATGAAATCATGGCAAACATGCACATACATACTAGCATCTATCAAGCATTTTGGTCTATGACATAGTCATCTATATATGACTATATTGACATTGGAGCCAAGTAAGAATACTTGATCATAGGTCATACTAATCGTTTAAGCATGAGTGGGGTTTCCACTTCTACATAAAGCTTGTTAATGTTGTCACATACTATAAGATGCTTTGACTCAAGTCTTGGATTAAACATCCCCCTTGATGTGACATCCCCCCTTGAGAGGGATAAACTAACCTTGTGTTTTGTCGATAAAGACTTCATGTAGGTGAAGTAGTGGTGGATGCTCAAAGTTGATGAAGATCACCATGAGATGGGAGCATCCTTGTTGGTTTTACTCTTCTCACCTACATGGGTTAGTCCCAACACACAAGAGATAAATACAAGAATATCTATGGACAAGGAGTGCAAAGCATACATGATGATGTCCATGGATTTATTGATTACCTTGTCCCTTGCTTACCTTTGAAGGAATGTGTGACTCCTTGAACTATTGCATGATTTTGATGTTGATTGCAACTAGTTCTTGCCAATAATGAATGTGAGTGAATTTCATTGGCTTAGTCACCCCTCAAGAACTTCTCTAGTTCTTCTTATTATGGACCCACATCAATTTGATGGGGATCCTTGGTGTTGAAGTGGCACTTGTAGAAGTTGAGCTTGAAGTAGCCTTGGGGACCCACTTCACCAAGGCTTGGGATTCATCTTCATATGAGTCAATGTCCTCTTGAAGATTGTCCTCGCGCTTGAGCTTGTGGTCTTGTGGTGGAAGGTGATCTTGAGATTTTGTTCCCTTGGGAAGAGTATGTTCATAGTTCTCCCTTTGAGGAACAAACTTGGGCCTGGGGTATTGACCTTCTTCCCATTCAACTTCATTAGTGTTGAAGTAGCCAATGTCATGGTTCTTCCGGTATCCTCCGTTCTTGCGTACAATTTCCTCAAACTGCTTACACCCGGTAAGACTCTTGTAGATACCTTTCTCTATAATCCCTTTCAACAGTTCATTTTCTTGCTCAAGTGTAACTTGGCTAATATAAGTGTTAGTGGGATCAATAGAACTACTAGAAGCAATATCATTGGATTTATCATTTTTATTGATACTAGTTGAAGAACCTTCCTTGCCTTCATTATTAGTTTTCTTAGCCTTAACTTGTGGAATGAATGTGGACAAGAGAAGTCGTTTGTCTAGATAATAGGAATTCTTCATTCGAAGATCATCATTGGTAGCTTTAACGAATTCATGCTCTTTCTCCAAATTGAGCTTCTCGAAGCAGAACTTCTCATGTGTCGTTTCAATCTCTCTATGATCTTGTAGAGTAAACTTGTGAGCTAACTTAAGAGTGTTTAGTTATTGAGTTAGTCGTTCGATTCCCAACTTATCATCACACCACTTATCTTGACTATAGTGATTACTAACAAGTTCATCTTGACTAACAATACTAGATTTGTAAAATAGCAAGTCATCATCTCCTAACAAGTCATCCTCATCACTACTGAAATCAAGATACTCGGGGTGTGATACCTTGGGGCCTTTATCCATGAAGCAAATTCCACTCCCTTCATTTGGTGAATCAAATATGTCATAGGAGTTGGTCGTCACTAGTGCATGTCCGACAACACCTTCATCTTGACTATAGTCGGAGTTAGAGTGATAGCTTCTCTCGAAGTGGTTGCCGAATTCGTAGCCGGAAACCCATTTACCAACATGAGCTTGGTGTCTTCTTCTTGAGTAGCTCTTGGTGTACTTGTCTTTCTTCTCCGAGTCCCTACTTCTCCTTGAGGGTCTTCGCTCATAACGATCATCTCTACTCCTTGTCTCTCTTCGAGGTGACTCATCTCTTGAGCTTCGTCTTATTGGTGACTCTTGTTTTCTTTTGTAGGGAGTCGTGTACTCGTTAGAGTAGTGTCTGGATTTCTCACAATTGTAGCAGTTTTGATCATGACTTGACGAACTCCTCTCTTCATATCTTGAATTGGAGCTTTGATATTTGCCTCTATTCTTGTAGAATTTGTTGAATTTCTTGACCACGAGGCTTATCTCTTCATTGGTGCCAAGGTTGTTGCTTGAAGTTGCGGGAACATCACTTGTGGCTTTATAAGCACCGCTAAACTTTTTGTAATGCTCTTCCTTCTATTTGAGTGTCATCTCATGAGCAACAATAATTCCAATTGTTGGGGAACATTGCATGGGAAACAAAAAAATTCCTACGCTTCACCAAGATCAATCTAGGAGATGAGCATCCCTGAGAGGAGAGATTGGATCTACGTACCCTTGTAGATCGCTAAGCGGAAGCGTTAAAGAACGCGGTTGATGTAGTGGTACGTCTCCATGATCCAAATCGCAAGCCGTCCCACGAACTCCCGATCAAGTGCCGAACGGACGGCACCTCCGTGTTCAGCACACGTGCATCTCGATGAAGATCTCCTCCTTCTTGATCCAGCAAGAGGAAGCGGAGAGGTAGATGGGTTCGCCGGTAGCACGACGACGTGGTGGCGGTGGTAGTGCAGCTGATCCGGTAGAGCTTCACTAAGCAGCCCCAAACCAATCTACTAGAGGAGAGACTATCAGAGAGGGAGGAAGGGATGCGTCCTGGCTTGTAGTGCGTCTGCCCTCCTGCCTCTCTCATATATATAGGGGGAAGGGGGCAAGGGGCTGCGCCCTAGGGTTCCCACCCCTAGGGGCGGCGGCAAAGAGGAGGGGGTGGTGGCCAAGGGGTGGCTTGGCCCCCAAGGCAGGGTGGCCGACCCCCTTCGGGTTTCCCCCTCCACCCATCGATTGCATGGGCCCTTGTGGGAGGGGCGGCCAGCCCATCAGAGGCTGGTGCACCTTCTCTCACAGCCCATGTGGCCCTTCGGGGCTAGTGGCCCCTTCCGGTGGACCCCAGGACCCTCCCGGCACCCCCGGTACGTTACTGGTGACGCCCGAACTTTTCTCGGTGACCAACACGGAACTTCCTACATATGAATATTTACCTCCGGACCATTCTGGAGCTCCTCATCACTTCCAAGATCTCATCCGGTACTCCGAACAACCTTCTATCACCAACACACATAACTCATCTATACCAAAACATCACCAAACCTTAAGTGTGTAGACCCTGCGGGTTCGAGAACCATGTAGACATGTCCGAGACACCTCTACGGATAATAAACAATAGAGGGACCTGGATGCCCATATTGGTTCCTACATGTTCTACGAAGATCTTTATCGGTCGAACCTCTATGTCAAGGATTCAGTCAATCCCGTATGTTGTTCCCTTTGTCCTTCGGTATGTTACTTGCCCGAGATTCGATCGTCGATATCTCTATACCTAGTTCAATGTCGTTACTGGAAAGTCTCTTTACTCGTTCCATAATACAAGATCCTGCGACTAACACTTAGTCGCATTGCTTGCAAGGCTTGTTGTGATGTTGTATTACTGAGTGGGCCCTGAGATACCTCTCTATCACACCGAGTAACAACTCCCAGTATTGATCTATGACAACTCAATAGACACCCTCGGAGATATCTGTAGAGTACCTTTATAGTCACCCAGTTACGTTGCGACATTTGATACACACAAGGCACTCCTCCGGTGTTAGTGAGTTGCATGCTCTCATGGTTATAGGAACATATACTTGACATTTAAAAAATAGTAGAAATAATTTGACACGATCATATGCTACGTCCATAGTTTGGGTCTTGTCCATCACATCATTCTCCTAATGGTATGATCCCGATATCAAATGACATCTCATGTCCATGGCCAGGAAACCTTAACCATATTTGATCAACGAGCTAGCCTGCTAGAGGCATACTAGGGACACAATGTTTGTTTATATGCCCACACATGAATTTAGTTTCCAATCAACACAATTATAGCATGGACAATAAACCATTATCATGAACATGGAAATATAATAATAAACACTTTATTTATTGCCTCTAGGGCATATTTCCAACAGTCTCCCACTTGCACTAGAGTCAACAATCTAGTTCACATCACTATGTGACTTACATTGTTATGAATGGAACTCCCATGCAGTTCTGGTGTTGATCATGTTTAGCCATTGGAAGAGGTTTAGTCAACGGGTCTGCAACATTCAGATTCGTGTGCACTTTGCAAATATTTATGTCCTTCTCCTCGACGTAATTGCTGATGGAATTGAAGCGTCGCTTTATGTGTATGGTCCTCTTATGAAACCTTGGTTCCTTGGCTAGAGCAATGGCACCAGTGCTGTCACAGAACAGAGCCATTGGATTCAGTGCGCTGGGCACTACTCCAAGATCTATCATGACCTGCTTCATCCAGACACCTTCCTTTGTTGCCACCGAGGCTGCGATGTACTCCGCTCTGCATGTAGAACCGGCTACCATGCTTTGCTTGGAACTGCACCAGCTTACCGCTCTCCCATTGAGAATACATACGTATCCGGTTTGCGACTTAGAGTCATTCGGATCAGTGTCAAAGCTTGCATCGATGTAACCCTTTACGACGAGCTCTTGATCACCTCCATAAATGAGAAACATGTCCTTGGTCCTTTTCACGTACTTAAGGATATTCTTGACCGTAGTCCAGTGCTCCATTCCAGGATCATTTTGAAACCTTCCGGCCATACTTATGGCAAGGCTGACATCGAGTCTTGTGCACAGCATCACATACATGATAGAGCCTATGGATGAAGCATAGGGGATGACACTCATCTTCTCTCTATCTTCTGCAGTCACTAGGCATTGAGTCTTACTCAACTTCACACCTTGTAACACAGGCAAGAACCCCTTCTTGGACTGATCCATTTTGAAATTCTTCAAAACTTTATCAAGGTATGTGCTTTTTGAATGTGCTATCAAGCGTCGTTATCAATCTCTATAGATCTTAATGCCTAATATGAAAGCAGCTTCTCCTAGGACCTTCATTGAAAAACTCTTGTTCAAATATTCCTTCACGCTTTCTAGCATTTCTATATTGTTTCCAATCAGCAATATGTCAACCACATATAATATTAGAAGCGCTACAGAGCCCCCACCCACTTTCTTGTAAATACAAGCTTCTCCATAAACTTGTATAAACCCAAACACCTTGATCACCTCATCAAAGCGCTTATTCCAACTCCGAGATGCTTGCACCAGTCCATAAATGGATCGCTGGAGTTTGCAAACTTTGTGCATTCTTTGGAACGACAAAACCTTTCGGTTGCATCATATACAACTCTTCCTCGAGGAAAGCGTTAAGGAATGCTGTTTTGACATCCATCTGCCAAATTTCATAGTCGAAATATGCAACTATTGCTAACATGATTCTGATGGACTTAAGCATCGCTACGGGTGAGAAGGTCTCATCGTAGTCAACTCCTTGAACTTGTGAAAAACCCTTGGCCACAATTCAAGCTTTATAGACGGTGAAATTACCGTCCGCGTCCGTCTTCTTCTTAAAGATCCATTTATTCCGAATGGCCTTTCTTCCTTAAGGTAATACTTCCAAAGTCCATACTTTGTTTTCATACATGGATCCCATCTCAGATTTCGTGGACTCTAACCATTTCTCGGAATTTGAGCCCATCATTGCTCCTCCATAGCTCGTAGGTTCATTGTTGTCTAACAACATGACCTCCAAGACAGGGTTGCCGTACCACTCAGGAGCAGTACGCGTCCTTGTCGACCTATGAGGTTCAATAGCATGTTGATCCGAAGCTTCATGGTCATCATCATTAACTTCCTCTCCAACCGTTGTTGGCTCCACATAAACATCTTTCTGCGTTGCGCTACTCTCTGGTTGAAGTGAAGGTTCAACAACCTCATCAAGTTCTACTTTCCTCCCACTAAATTCTTTCGAGAGAAACTCTTTCTCAAGAAACGTCCCATTCTTAGCGACAAATACTTTGCCTTCGGATTTGAGATAGAAGGTATACCCAATTGTCTCTTTTGGGTATCCTATGAAGACGTATTTCTCCGCTTTGGGTGCCAGCTTTTTAGGCTGAAGCTCTTTGACATAAGCATCACATCCCCAAACTTTAAGAAACGACAACTTTGGCTTCTTGCCAAACCATAGTTCATATGTCGTCATCTCAACGGATTTCGATGGTGCCCTATTTAAAGTGAATACAGCTATCTCTAATGCATAACCCCAAAATGATAGTGGAAAATCGGCAAGAGACATCATAGAACGCACCATATCTAATAAGGTTCGATTATGACGTTCGGACACACCATTATGCTGTGGTGTTCTAGGCGGTGTCAGTTGTGAAACAATTCCACACTGTCTTAAGTGATTGCCAAACTCATAACCCAGATATTGTCCTCCTCGGTCAGCTCGCAGGAAATTAATCTTCTTGTTATGATGATTCTCAACTTCACTCTGAAATTGCTTGAACTTTTCAAACGTTTTAGACTTGTGTTTCATCAAGTAAATATATCCATATCTACTTAAGTCATCAGTGAAGGTGAGAAAATAACGATATCCACCGCACGCCTCAATGTTCATCGGACCGCACACATCAGTATGTATGATCTCTAATAAATCACTCGCCCGTTCCATTATTCTAAGGAATGGCGTTTTATTCATCTTGGCCATGAGGCATGGTTCACATGTGTCAAGTGATTCAAAATCAAGTGACTCCAAAAGTCCATCAGCATGGAGCTTGCTGATGCGTTTTACACCAATATGACCCAAACGGCAGTGCCACAAGAAAGTGGTACTATCATTATCAATTCTACATCTTTTGGCATTAATGCTATGAACATGTGTATCATCACTATCGAGATTCAACAAGAATAAACACCTCACATTGGGTGCATTACCATAAAAGATATTACTCATATAAATAGGACAACCATTATTCTCTAATTTAAATGAGTAACCATCTCGCAGTAAACAAGATCTAGATATAATGTTCATGCTTAACATAGGCACTAAATAACAATTATTCAGGTTCATCACTAATCTCGATGGTAGTCGAAGAGCGAGCGTGCCGACGGCGATCACATCAACCTTGGAACCATTTCCCATGCGCATCGTCACTTCATCCTTAGCCAGCCTCCGTCTATTCCGTGGGTCCTGCTTTGAGTTGCAAATGTGAGTAACTGAACCGGTATCAAATACCCAGGCACTACAACGAGAGCTAATAAGTTACACATCAATAACATGTATATCATATATACCTTGTTTGGTGTTGGCCGCCTTCTTGTTAGCCAGGTACTTGGGCCAGTTCCGCTTCCAGTGACCAGTTCCCTTGCAATGAAAGCACTCAGTTTCTGGCTTGGGTCCAGCCTTGGGTTTCTTCATGGGAGGAGCAACTGGTTTGCCATCCTTCTTGGAGTTACCCTTCTTGCCCTTGCCATTCTTCTTGAAACTAGTGGTTTTATTGACCATCAACACTTGATGCTCTTTCTGGATTTTAGACTCAGCGACTTTCAGCATCGCAAACAGCTTGGCGACTGACTTGTTCATCCCATGCATGTTATAGTTCAACATGAAGCTCGTGTAGCTAGGTGGCAATGATTGAAGAACTCTATCAGTGATCGCCTCCGGCGGAAGGGGCATCCCTAACTCTGCCAGACGGGTCAAATACCCAGACATTTTGAGTATATGTTCACTGATAGACCCGTTCTCCTCCATCTTGGAAGCGTAGAACTTATCGGAGGTCTCACACCTCTCGATCCGGGCATTCTTCTTAATGATAAACTCCAACTCTTGGAAAATCTCATATGCTCCATGACGTTCGAAACTTCTTTGAAGTCTCGGTTCTAAGCCATACAACATTGCACATTGAACAATTGAGTAATCTCCAGAACGTGCCTCCCAAGCATTCTTAACGTCTTTGGATGACACGGGAGCGGGTGGGTCACCAAGCGGTGCATCAAGGACATAAGCCTTCTGGGAAGCCGTGAGGATAATCCTCAGATTACGGGCCTAGTCAACAACGTTACTTCCATCATCTTCTACTTAGCTTTCTCTAGGAATGCATTAAAATTCAGGGGTGCTACTACGCGAGCCATTGATCTACAACATAAATAAGCAAAGGTTACTAAGACTATTGTTCATGATAATGAGTTTAGTTAATCAAATTACTAAAGCTCCCACTCAAATTGACATCCCTCAGGTCATCTGAGTGAGACATGATCCACATTCTCCAACTCAAGTCCGATCATCATGTGAGTTAAGGTGGTTTTAATGGTGAACATCATCATGTTGATCATATTTACTATATGACTCATGCTCGACCTTTCGGTCTCTTGTGTTTCAAGGCCATGTCTATACATGCTAGGCTCGTCAAGTTTAACCCGAGTGTTCTGCATGTGCAACACTGGCTTACACCCATTGTATGCGAACATAGAGTCTATCACACCCTATCATCACGTGGTTATTCGACACGACAAACTTCCGCGACGGTGCACACTCAGGGAGAACACAATTCATCTTGAAATTATAGTGAGGGATCACCTTATAATGCTACCATCGTCCTAAGCAAAACAAGGTGCATAAAAGGATTAACATCACATGCAAATCATAAGTGACATGATATGGCCATGAACTTGTGCTTTTGATCTCCATCTCCAAAGCACCAGCATGATCTCCATCATCACCGGCATGACACCATGATGTCCATCATCGTGTCGTCATCGGGGTTGTCGTGCCCACCATGCTTATACTACTATTGCTACCGCTTAGCGATAAAGTAAAGCATTACATAGCGCTTAAAGGTTAACACGCAGGTCATACAATAATCAAAGACAACCCTGTGGCTCCTGCCGGTTGCCGTACTCATCGACATGCAAGTCGTGATATTCTATACAACACATGATCATCTCATACATCACATATATATTATCATGTAATTGGCCATATCACATCACAACATACCCTGCAAAAACAAGTTAGAAGTCCTCTAATTGTTGTTTCATGTTTTACGTGGCTGCTATAGGTATCTAGCAAGAACGATTCTTACCTACGCAAAACCAAAACGGTGATATGAAGATTGCTTTTCAACTTTCTACAAGGACTGCCTCAATCATATCCGGTTGAACTAAAGTGGGAGTGACAGACACCCCTCAGCCATCTTTATGTGACGAAGTCACATGTCAGTTGATGGAACACGGTCGCTGGTAAGCGTACGAGTAAAGTCGTCCGAGCCGCTTCATCCCACAATACCGCTGAACCAAGAAAAGACTAAGGAAGGAAGCAATCTGAATATCAACGCCCACAAACTCTTTGTGTTCTAATCAAGATCTCATCTATGCATATACCTAGCTCATGATGCCACTGTTGGGGAACGTTGCATGGGAAACAAAAAAATTCCTACGCTTCACCAACATCAATCTAGGAGATGAGCATCTATAAGAGGAGAGATTGGATCTACGTACCCTTGTAGATCGCTAAGCGGAAGCGTTAGAGAACGCGGTTGATGTAGTGGTACGTCTCTGCGATCCGAATCGCAAGGAGTCCCACGAAATCCCAATCAAGTGCCGAACGGATGGCACCTCCGCGTTCAGCACACGTGCAACTCGATGAAGATCTCTGCCTTCTTGATCCAGCAAGAGGAAGCGGAGAGGTAGATGGGTTCGCCGTCAGCACGACGGCGTGGTGGCGGTGGTAGTGTAGTTGATCTGGCAAAGCTTCGCTAAGCGGCACCGAACCAATCTACTAGGGGAGAGACTATCGAAGAGGGAGGAAGGGCCGCACCTTGGCTTGAAGTGGGCTGCCCTCCTCCCTCTCTCACATATATAGGGTGAATGGGGGAAGGGGTTGCGCCCTAGGGTTCCCACCCCTAGGCGCGGCGGCCAAGGGGTGGCTTGGCCCCCAAGGCAAGGTGGCCGCCCCCCTTAGGGTTTCCCCCCTCCACCCTTCGGCCGCATGTCCCTTATGGGAGGGGAGGCCAACCCACTAGAGGCTGGTGCGCCTTCTCTCACAGCCCATGTGGCCCTTTGGGGCCGGTGGCCCCTTCCGGTGGACACCCGGGACCCTCCCGGCACCCCAGGTACGTTACCGGTGACGCCCGAACTTTTCCCAGTGACCATCACGGAACTTCCTATATATGAATATGTACCTCCGGACCATTTCGGAGCTCCTCGTCATGTCCGGGCTCTCATATAGGACTCCGAACAACCTTAGGTCACCAACACACATAACTCATCTATACCAAAACGTCATGAACCTTAAGTGTGCCGACCCTGCGGGTTCGAGAACCATGTAGACAGGACTGAGACACCTCTACGGACAATAACCAATAGCGGGACCTGGATGCCCATATTGGTTCCTACATGTTCTACGAACATCTTTATCGGTCGAACCTATGTGTCAAGGATTCAATCAATCTCGTATGTTGTTCACTTTGTCCTTCGGTATGTTCCTTGCCCGAGATTCGATCATCGGTATCTCTATACCTATTTCAGTCTCGTTACCAGCAAGTCTCTTTACTCGTTCCATAATACAAGATCCCGCGACTAACACTTAGTCACATTGCTTGCAAGGCTTGTTGTGATATTGTATTACCGAGTGGGCCTTGAGATACCTCTCCATCACACGGAGTAACAAATCCCAGTATTGATCCATGCCAACTCAAGAGACACCCTCGGAGATACCTATAGAGTACCTTTATAGTCACCCTGTTATGTTGCGACTTTTGATATACACAAGGCACTCCTCCGGTGTCAGTGAGTTGCATGATGTCATGGTTATAGGAACATATACTTGACATGCGGAAAATAGTAGCAATAAACTGACACGATCATATGCTACGTTCATAGTTTGGGTCTTTTCCATCACATCATTCTCATAATGATGTGATCCCGATATCAAATGACATCTCATGTCCATGGCCAGGAAACCTTAACCATCTTTGATCAACGAGCTAGCCTACTAGAGGCATACTAGGGACACAGTGTTTGTCTATATGCCCACACATGTATTTAGTTTCCAATGAACACAATTATAGCATGGACAATAAACAATTATCATGAACAAGGAAATATAATAATAAACACTTTATTTATTGCCTCTAGGGCATATTTCCAACACCAATCACTTCCATAGGCTTGAGATTTTTGTAGTTGGGCATCATTTGGATCAATGTGCACACTGTGTCATATCTCTCATCCAAATCTCGAAGTTCTTCTTGATGATGAATTTGTCAGACATTTCTTCGCTTCCTAAGCCATCAATCTCATTGGTGATGAGAGCTACCCTAGAGTACATCTCCGTGACTCCTTCACCATCCTTCATATTGAACTTGTCAAGCTGACTCTGAAGAACATCCAACTTGCATTCTCTCATGGATTCAGTACCTTCGTGCATATCAACCAATGTATCCCAAATCTCTTTTGCATTCTCAAGACGATTGATTTTGGTGAATTCTTCAGGGCATAGGAAGTTGATGAGAATGCCACATGCTTGAGCATTGTATTGCAACATCTTCAATTCATCCTCGGTCGCTTCACGATCCGGTTCCCTTCCACACACAAAGAATTCACCTTGCAATCCAACACGAACAACATCCCAAATGGTGGGGTTGTGACCAAGAATATGCATTTTTATTTTGTGACCAACTAGAAAAATTTGTGCCATCAAAGTATGGACCTCCATGGTGATAGTTTCCCTCACTAGACGCCATACTCTCCTAGGTTGTGGAACCAATGCAATGGAGACCAAAGCTCTGATACCACTTGTAGGATCGAAAGTATGTCTAGAGGGGGTGATTAGACTACTTGACCAAATAAAAAATTCTACTTTTTCCCAATTTTAAGTGTTGGCATATTTTATCATTGATAGCAAGTCAAGCACACCCTATACATGTATGTCTACGAGTATAGTAGCGGAAAGTAAAGACAAGCATGAGTAGTAAAGGAAGGGTAGGAAGATCAAACGCCTTTTGGAGACACGAAGGTTTTTCCCGTGGTTCTGGTAGGTGGTTCTATCGTACGTCCATGATTATGGAGACTTCTACCCACAGAGGGTAACTGTCGCGAGACTCCATGGAGGGCTCTACCCACGGAGGGTTCCACGAAGAAGCAACCTTGTCTATAACTTGACGGCCTATGTCCACGAAGGAATAGCCTAACTCGGGGTAGATCTTCATGAAGTAGGAGATCTCCTTGCCCCTACAAACTTCTTGGTTCACTCCACAACATGAAGAAGGAGGCTCCCAAGCAACACCTAACCAATCTAGGAGGCACCATCCTCCAAAAGGTAATAGGCTCGATAGTGTCGATGAACTCCTTGCTATTGTTCTTCTAGATGATAGACTCCCCAACACTCAATCACTCTCTCACAGATTTGGCTTTGGTGGAAGAGATTGATTGGGTGGAAATCAACTTGGGAAGGCTAGAGATCAAGATTCATATGGTTGGAATGGAATGGCATGATCTCAACACATGAGTAGGTGTCTCTCTCTCAGAAAATCTGATGGGATAGGTGGGGATCTGTTCTGAGTGCTTCTCTTGCGAGTCAATGGTGGTGGAGGGGTATATATATGCATATCCAAAAATCCAACCATTAAACCTAAAGTGACCAACTCGGTGACACCGATGTGTGAATTTTGGCGGTACCGAGTTGCTCCAAAGGTAGCAACTTTTGGATCTTGATGAGACCGATATAGAAATCTCGGCGGTACCGATAAGTTGTCCAACAGTCACAATCCAAATCTAGGTGACGCCAATCCAAAAACCTGGAGCTTTTGATTTTGTCAATTGAGATAATAGAAAGTTGGCAAGCTGAACTCGATGGCACCGAAGTGGAATCGGTTTCACCGACATGCTAGTGTTTGGCAGGGATGTTTGAGTTTAGCATTTGGTGGGACCAAGTGGAATTTGTTGGGATCACTGATATTCATGATTTGCTTTGACAAAATTTTGTGGAAGAGTTTGTGGGTGTTGTTGGTGACTATCACTTGTGCACGTGGAGCATCTTGTTCACCAATAGTACCTTGCCCCCTTTTAATAGTATGGGTTTTTCCTATGGACTCAAAGTGATTTCCCACAAAGTAAACTGTAGAGTCCTCTTGCTTCAAGCTTTGCTAATCCAATTCCTTACATTTAGGGGTTTCTCCACAATCCTTTTGCCAACCCATCATTGAACTTTTCCTGAAATATGCTTAGTGCAAATATTAGTTCAATGATATATATGTTGTTATTAATTATCGAAACCACCAAGGGAGCAAATGTGCTTTCAAGAAGTTGTGGATACTTGGTCATGACAAGATTGCTTATGATTGGAGTGGTTGGCAATCTTGTGGAGTGTTGTTCTTCCAAGTACCTACAAATGGGTTAGATGCAAGAAAAGGGAGCATAGAATTCCAAGATATATGATATTCGAGGTAGTGATAGCATGGAATGGTTAACTAAGGTCATCCCCTTGCATGCATCCGAGTGAGTTTAGCTCAAGTTTAATGCATCAATGATGTTCAACTCACTCCTCAAGTGACAAAACACTTTTTCATCAAGTGGCTTAGTTAAGATATCGACCAATTGCTTGTTGGTATGTGATATGTCTCCATCGTATCTAATTTTCCAAACTCTTTTGCCCTTGTTTTGGACTCTAATTTGCATGATTTGAATGGAACTAACCGAGACTCATGTTGTTTTCAGCAGAATTGCCTTGGTGTTATTTTTGTGCAGAAATAAAAGTTCTCGGATTGATCTGAAAATTACGGAGAGTATTTTTGGAATTAATAAAAAATACTAGTGAAAGAATCAACCGAAGGGGGCCACCCACAGGTGGCAAGCCTGCCAGGCGCAGCCACCCCTTGGCCATGCCTAGCAGGCTTGTGGGGCCCCTATTGCTCCATCGACCACAATTCCACTCCTATTTATTCCCATTCATGGAGAAAAAAATCAGAGAGAAGAGTTCATCACGTTTCATGATACGGAGCCACCGCCACCTCCTGTTCTTTCTCTGGAGGCCAGATCTAGAGTCCATTTTGGGCTCCAGGGAGGGTAAATCGACGCCATCGTCATCACCAACCATCCTTCATCACCAGTTTCAGGATGCCCTCCACCGTTCGTGAGTAATTCGATCGTAGGCTTGCTGGACGGTGATGTGTTGGATGAGATTTATCATGTAATCGAGTTAGTTTTGTTAGGGTTTGATCCCAAGTATCCACTATGTTCCAAGATTGATGTTGCTATGACTTTGCTATGCTTAATGCTTGTCACTAGGGCTCGAGTGCCATGATTTCAGATCTGAACCTATTATGTTTTCATGAATATATATGTGTTCTTGATCCTATCTTGCAAGTTTTAGACACCTATTACGAGTTATGATCCGCATCCCCCAGGGTGACAATAACTGAGATTCTTTCCGGTGATTATCGTAGTTTGAGGAGTTCATGTATTCACTAATTGCTAATGCTTTGGTCCGGTTCTCTATTAAAAGGAGGCCTTAATATCCTGTAGTTTCCAATAGGACCCCGCTGCCACGGGAGGGTAGGACAAAAGATGTCATGCAAGTTCTTTTCCATAAGCATGTATGACTATATATGGAATACATGCATACATTATATTGATGAATTGGAGCTAGTTCTGTGTCACCCTATGTTATAACTGTTGCATGATGAATGCCATCTAACATAATTATCCATTACTGATCCATTGCCTACGAGATTTCCACATATTGATCTCTGCTAAGTTATTTCTCCATTGCTACTGTTACAATCACTACAAAACTGCTACTATTACATTTGCCATCGTTACCTTTACTTCCATACTACTTTGCTACTGAATACTTTGTTGCAGATATTAAGTCTTTCAGGTGTGTTTGAATTGACAAATTAGCTGCGAATACTCGAGAATATTCTTTGGCCCCCTTGTGTCGAATAATTAAATTTGGGTTGAATACTCTACCCTCAAAAACTGTTGCGATCCCCTATACTTGAGGGTTATCAAGACCTTTTTCTGGCGCCGTTGCCGGGGAGCATAGCTCTATTCTATGATTCACTTGGGATTTAAATCTGTTGATCACTATGAAGAATCTAAAAGATCCAAAAACCAAGATCTATCCCTCTACTACGAGGGGAGGTAAGGAACTGCCATCTAGCTCTACACTTGATTCAGCTTCTGTTATGAGTAAGTTCGCGACACCACCACCTACTAGTAATTCTAATATGTCGCAAGTAATTGAAGATGCCACTTCCGCTATGCATGATGCTTATGATGATACTTTGCTAGATAATACTGTGCCACAGGGTGAATTTCTTGATGAACAAATTGCTAGAGCTAATGCTGAAAATTACGATACTTCTGAAACTGATGAAATTATTAAAACTGAACACTATGAGACACCTACTAGACCTAGCTCTCCTAGATATGAATTGTCCAATATTCCTGAGGGTTATGTTATCGAATGAGAGGTATCTAGGGACTTTCTTGCTTGTAAGGATAGAGATGATCTTAAGAAATTACTATGCAAGTGGAAAGAAAAATCTTTGAATGCTAGAATGAAATATGATCCTAAGTTTGCTACTTCACCTATCTTTGTTACTAATAAGGATTATGAATTCTCTGTTGATCCTGAGCTAATTACTTTGGTTGAATCTGATCCTTTCCATGGCTATGAATCTGAAACTGCTGTGGCACATCTCACTAAATTGGATGATATAGCCACCCTATTTACTCACGAGGAAAAAATTCATTATTATTATATTCTCAAGTTATTTTCTTTCTCATTAAAGGGTGATGCTAAGATATGGTTCAATTCTCTTGCTCCTGGTTGTGTGCGTAGCCCCCATGATATGATATATTACTTCTTTGAAAAATATTTTCCAGCCCATAATAAACAGGCTGCCTTGCAGGAAATATTTAACTTTGTGCAAATTGAAGAAGAAAGTCTCACACAAGCTTGGGGGAGTATTATCCAATTACTTAATGCTTTGCGTGATCATCCTCTCAAGAAAAACGAAATACTTGATATCTTTTATAATGGACTAACCGATGCTTCTAGGGACCACCTAGATACTTGTGCTGGTTGTGTTTTCAGGGAATGAACTATTGAACAAGCTAAACTTAAATTGAATAATATATTGAGCAATTATAATGATTGGACTATTCCGGAACCACCTCCGAAGCCAACTCCGAAGAAAAGAGGTATTCTATTTCTAAGTCCCGAGGATATGCAAGAGGCAAAGAAATCTATGAAAGAAAAAGGTATTAAAGCTGAAGATGTTAAGAATATACCACCTATTGAAGAAATACATGGTCTTGATAACCCGACACAGGTAGTAGAGGTAAATTCTCTTCGTAGATTTCATGAAAGCGATATTCCTTATAATAAGTCTACTAGCCAATGCTTGGATGAGTTTGATAATTTTGTTGTTAAGGAAGAAAATTTTAATGCTTATGTTAGTAGACAATTGAAACATAATGCTTTCATGCTTGATCGCTTTGGTGATTATATGAGTAGAACTATCAATGAACTTAAACTGATTAGTGAACATGCTTCCATCGTAACTACTCAAGTAGAACAAGTACTTAAAGCACATAATGATTTGCTTAATGAGATGAATAGTAAGAACAATGATCAGTCTGTTAGAGTTGTGACTATAGGTGGTAGAATGACCCAGGAACCTTTGTATCCTAAGAGCCATCCCAAGAGACTTGAGCAAGATTCTCAAACAATTAATATTGATGCACGTAGTCACTCCAGTAATAAGAGGAACAAGGATGATGATAGAACTTTGCATGTCGCTAGTGAACCTATTATAGATACACCTGAAAACCCAAATGATACTTCTATTTCTGATGCTGAGACACAACCTGGTGATGAACATGAGCATAGCGACAATCTTAACGATTATGTTCGTATTGATGCTCAACCTAGTAATGATAATGATGTGGATATTGACTTGCTGTTGATCTTGATAACCCACAACCTAAGAATAAAAGATATGACAAAAGAGATTTTATAGCTAGGAAGCATGGTAAAGAAAGAGAACCATGGGTTCAGAAACCCATACCCTTTCATCCTAAACCATCCAAGAAAATGGATGAAGAGGATTTTGAGCACTTTGTTGAAATGCTTAGACCTGTCTTTTTGCGTATGCACTTGACTGATATTCTGAAAATGTCTCCTTATGTTAAGTATATGAAAGATATTGTGAGTAATAAAAAGAAGATACCTGAAGCTGAAATTTCCACCATGCTTGCTAATTATACTTTTAAGGGTGGGGTACCAAAGAAATTTGGAGATCCAGGAATACCAACCATACCATGCTCTATTAATGGGAATTATGTTAAAACTGCTTTAAGCGATTTGGGAGCCGGTGTTAGTGTTATGCCTTTCTCTTTATATCGTAGACTTGATTTGAATAAGTTGACACCAACTGAAATCTCTTTGCAAATGGCTCATAAATTAACTTCTCTACCTATCGGTATTTGTGAGGATGTACCTGTCATAGTTGCAAATGCTACTATCTTAACATACTTTGTTATTCTTGATATTCCCGAGGACGACAGTATGTCGATCATCCTTGGTAGACCCTTTTTGAATACTGCAGGGGCTGTTATTGACTGCAACAAAGGCAATGCCACTTTTCATATTAATGGTAATGAGCATACGGTACACTTTCCGAAGAAACAACCTCAAGTTCATAGTATTAATTCCATTGAAAAAATTCCGACGATTATTATTGGAGACTTTGAATTCCCTCTTCCTACTGTCAAGAAGAAATATGATATACTTATTGTTGGGGGCATACATATCCCCATTGAGGTAACTTAGTGATTATTCAAAAATTCTCTAGTTTCATGTTGCTGGAAAGAAGTTTGTTAATAAGACTTGATCAACCTTATTGATGGATTCCTTTTGATGAGTATGAGATGGTTGAATGTAGAAAGCACAACTTTCTGTACCCAACCTTTATTTTCTTTTAGTTGGAGTAAATTAAGTAAAATGCTAATATTTTTCTATTTTCTAAGTTTTTTGTGCAATAGAAAAATGACCTGAAAATAAAAGTTCTTCAAATGCCCTGAAAATGTAGTATGATTTTTTCTGAAATATTTAAAAATATCTGGCACTAAGCAGACTACAGGGGATGCACCAGTGGGTCACAAGCCCACAAGGCGCGACCACCCCCTGGTTGTGCCTAGCAGGCTTGTGGGTCCCACGTGGCCCCCCTTCACTTATTCCAGCTCCCATCTGCTTCATCTTCCTCCAGAAAAAATCCCACCATTGCTCAAACCCGTGTTCTAGCTCATTTTGCTACCATTTTCGATATCCTTGTGCAAAGCTTCATTCGCAAAACCGTTTTAGGAGATTGCTCTTCGGCATGTGACTCCTCCAATGGCCCAATTAGTTTTTTTTCTCGTGCTTTATATATTGCAAATTTTTGCTGTTGTGGTGACCTTGTTCTTGAGCTTGCATATCACATTTGTATGGTCAAAAGTAGTTTTGATGCATGATATAGACTCTAGGCACTTATGGGAGTAGTTGCTATGAGTTTTGTTGAGTTTTGTTCACCTTTATTTTTGGTGACTAAAAATTCCAGAATTTTTCAGAGAAAGAAATCCTGAGGAGATTGTTAAGAGGCTCTTCAAGATGGAGTTCTAAGGAAGATGAAAATGAGATGAAGGAGAAACCCAAGTATAATCTTCCTTGCATCACAGAAGTTCAACCATGTGAATGGCCATGTGACACATTCTTGAGGGTGGCCGGCATTTATGAAGATTTCTTTTATTTGGCTGAGAATGCAGGCCTCACCGACTTCCTCAACGGTAAGTGTGACCAGTACCTCTTGCTCATGAATACCTTTGTGTAAAATTTTCATTTTCATGTTAGGGAAGATCCTCCTTCTGTAGAATTTCACTTATATGATGTGCCTAAGAAAATGAACCTTTATGATTTTTGCAAAGTTTGCAAAATATCCTATGAGGGCAACATCAGGGAACCACGTCCTAGAGACATGGAAGATTTTATAGCCGTAGTCACTGTAGGGGAAGAGAGAGGGGTGTCAAAGGAAAGAGCAGCTAGTTTACATTTTCCTGTGCTATGCTATTATTCATTATTTGCGGGGAGATGTTTAGTTGGTCGCTGGAGAGTGGAGGTCTTAGTGCCCCTGACCATGCCATTATGCGCCATGGTTTATTTGCTGATAGAACCTTTAGTCTGGGCGCTATGGTGGCCCAAAGGTTGAACTCCAACCGTTCGAGGGGCCCATATTCGGAGGTATCTATGCATCTCGTCTGGCCAATCACTTTGAGATACCCATTAGGCTTAACAAGGAAGATGAGAGGCTGCTACCCTCGAAGTTCTTAGATTATGACAGTATGGTAGCACATGATGTTATTAAGAAAAATAATGATAGGAGGCTGCTTTATAACTTAGTTTTTAGCTAGGGTACTTGTGAGATTATTACTCTGCCTGCTTCTTCTTCGTTCGATATTCACTCAGGCAGGTACACTATTATGCCCGGAGACATTTACAGATATTGGGGTCTAACATAACCCCCTACTCCAGAACTGGCACCAGCCCTTGATCCGTACCCTGAGATAGTTTTTCAGTGGGAGCCACAGGTGCTCGCCAACCAATGGAACTCTGAGGATGCTCCGGAGTATCCCGAAGAGAGTTCTTTCCAGCCATGGCCCTAGACCAACTTAGGCCAAAAGCCTAAGCTTGGGGGAGTATGTATTTTTCACCGACATTACATTCATGTTCTCATATTTTAGTAGTCGGTGTTCATACTCTTTCATTGTACCATCCATGATAGTTTATTTCCTTGTTTCGCTTTCTTCTTGTGTGTTTAATTAACTTTGAAAATAAAAAAATAGTTATAGCTTTACCTTCTAGTTTTCTTAGTTGTAGCATTAAAAGAAAACCCAAAAAGATTTTTTGTTCTTCTTTTGCTTTTTGGGAGCTTTCCCATGTAAATAGTTTTTCTCGCACTTGTTTAGAATTTTCTTTATTTGGTTCATAAGGAGTGGCTCTCATATGCATAATTGTTTATTGATCAGAGAACCCATATTACCTTGCCTTCTCCTTTGAGTTATTGTTTGCAGATTCTTGCTTAGTCCAATGCACGTGCACTCCTATTATTATCCACACCGTTCGGTCATGCAAGTGAAGGGCAATAATGACGATATTCAACGGAAAGATTGAGATGGAGAAAAGCTGGTATGAACTCGACCTATCTTGCTTTTGTAAATATGATTAACCCATCGTTCCAAATTCAGTCCATTATGGGTGAAACATATTTGCAGTAACAATTATAGATTATAGTTACTCATGCCATGCTTAGTTAGTTAAGAGTGGATTGTGGTTTTTCTTGGGTGCCAACATGCATATTAAAATGGTTGTGATGTAGTATGATGGAATGGTATCCTCCTCTGAACGATTCTAGTGGCTTGACTTGGCACATGTTCATGCATGTAGTTGAAACAAAAACAACATAGCCTCTACGATATTTATGTTCATGGTGATTTATATCCTACTCATGCTTGCATTCAATGTTGGTTAACCTCAAAGCATGTTGATGACTGTGTTGCTCTCTAGTTGGTCGCTCCCCACTCTTTTGCTAGCCTTCACTTGTACTAAGCGGCAATACTGCTTGTGCATTCAATTCCTCAAACCCAAAGATGTTTCATATGAGGCGGTATTTACCTGCCGTTCCAAGTAAATATGAATGTGCCAAACTCTAAACATTCAAATAAACATTCTATTTTGTATGCCCAAATCGCTCATGTGGCGACTATGGTTGTCAGTATTTTCTATGCTAGGTGGGTTATTCTCACGATATGTGTTGATTTACTATCATTCACGAGAAAGTGGCTGGTAATCGGGATGCCCAGTTCCATGCTCGAAATAAAATCAAAATATAATTAAACAAAACTCCCCCAGGACTGTGTCTGTATGGACGGTACCCGTGGATTCGGCTCGCTGTGGAGTGTGATTGATTGGTGGAGGGGGATTAAAAACTTTATAATTCTGTTTGGGAACGACCTATAATGTATATAGCATGGAAGATGTTGAAAACATTTTGGTCCTTATGTGAGAAATGAAAGCATACCTCTCAAAAATTATTACTCATCTCTGTTTTAAAAACTTGAGCTCTGGCACCTCTACAAATAAATGCTTCCCTCTGCGAAGGGCCCTTCCATTTACTTTATTGTCGAGTCATCCTTCTCTTATAAAAGGCACCAATTAGAGAGCACCACCATCATTTGTATGCTTTGTTGTTAATTGATATTGAGTATGAGCATGACTGGATCTCTTTTACCATGAATTACAATGTCTAGCCAGTCCTTGTTCATAAGAGGTGCTCTGCATTTATGTTTTGCAGTCTCAGAAATGGCTAGCGAGATATTTTTTAATCATATGGTATCATGATTGTTTTTATAAAAGTGTTGTCATCCAAGAGTTATTATTATTATTGCTCGCTAGTTGATTATGTCATTGATATGAGGAAATGTGATACCTAAATGTTATTGTGAACGTGATTAGTCCATGATCTTTGCCGAAAATCTGAACATCAGTTAGACATAATTACAACTATAAGCAAATAGAGTTTGTAAATGATTTTCTTTATCACTTTTAGTTTATCAACTGAATTGCTTGAGGACAAGCAATGGGTTAAGCTTGGGGCAGTTGATACATCTCCATCATATCTACTTTTCCAAACTCTTTTGCCCTTGTTTTGGACTCTAATGTGCATGATTTGAATGGAACTAACCTGGACTGACGCTGTTTTCAGCAGAATTGCCTTGGTGTTATTTTTGTGCAGAAATAAAAGTTCTCGGATTGATCTAAAAATTTATGGAGAATATTTTTGGAGTTAATAAAAAATACTGGCGAAAGAATCAACCAGAGGGGGGCCACGCACAGGTGGCAAGGCTGCCAGGCGCGACCACCCCCTGGCCGCGCCTAGCAGGCTTGTGGAGCCGTTGTTGCTCCATCAACCTCAATTCCACTCCTATTTATTCCTATTCATAGAGAAAACAAATCAGAGAGGAGAGTTCATCGCGTTTCATGATACGGAGCCGCCGCCACCTCCTGTTCTTCCTCGGGAGGGTAGACCTTGTCGGGACCCCGATCCTAAGTCATATGAATCCAGACTATAACATATCACATCACTTTGTGGCCTCACACACGGTAAGTAGAGAAAACAAATCAGAGAGGAGAGTTCATCGCGTTTCATGATACAGAGCCGCCGCCACCTCCTGTTCTTCCTCGGGAGGGTAGACCTTGTCGGGACCCCGATCCTAAGTCATATGAATCCAGACTATAACATATCACATCACTTTGTGGCCTCACACACGGTAAGCTGCACGGCTGCAACCTTACCTTAGCCGGGGCCGTTTGCGTCTTTTGGCTCACGTATGTGAACATGTCACTGGCAATCAAACTACAGAGAACCCGAGCCGACATGACTAGTCATAGAAATCAAGTGGCACATCCGTATGGAAACAAGCATATGTAACCCAGCAATGCAGGTGTCGGCCTCAAGCGTGTGTAGACGAGTCATAGCAAGCTACAAGGACTCCATTATGCCGTGAGACATAAATGCCATCACTGCACATAGACGAGTCATAGCAGGCTACAGGTACTCCATTACACTACGGGACATTTCCCCGAAGGGACAGACACAACAGTAAAGAAGGATACATGCTGGTCAATCAATGTGTCCGGAGCAGTAGCAAGCTACCATGGCTCGATGGAAGCACAAAGAGCCAGTTTCCCGTAAAGTGTACTACTAAAGGCACACGACTAGGTGTCGGATCCCATACATACCGTTGCACGTCACACGTACGCACAACATGCTCGATATGCATAGATACAACCATGACATGACAACATAACCACAAAACAATTTTTATTTAAGGACTCAGACGAGCCTTGCATAATGTGTTCTTACAGATAGGGGTCACATGACCCGACACTCAAGTCATACAAACAAGTTCTTACAAACCAAGGGGAAGCATAAACTGTCTGAGTATAGACATATGAAAGGGTAAAAAGGCACATGGCCTGACTATCCACAGCCCGCCACAGGGCATAAGGTCGTAGTTGGGACACCAGCTATTCGGCATCATCGACATCTAGAAAGAACCCACCTGATGGGTCCTGGGTCTCATCTGCAACATTTATTAAGCAAACATGAGTACAAACATACTCATCAAGTCTTTAAAGCAGACCTAGTCTATTCATGCTCATGTATCAACAAAGGGGGGTGGTGGAGTTTATGTAGCAATGTCAGCTTTGACTCATGGCTAACCTACACTACACAATTTAACTCTTTGTTTAAATTTTAGATATCGCACACGAGTCCACTAACTCCATCATAATACACCACCATGGATTCACTTCCCTCTCCTGGAAGAGTGCCATCCACGGTACTCACAATTGTCTTGATATTTTTATGAGTATCCATTTGATTATCTATGAACAACATAAGCTTTTCCAAGTAGTCCATATCCGAGGATGCGACTATTCAAATAGTTTCATACCCTGCAGGGGTGTACTTCTTCACACATGCTCTCGCCACTTATCGTTGTGTGCTCATAAAACCATGCACCTCGGCAACCTTCAAGCGGAAGCCCAGCGAGGAAGTCGGCCACGACCGTCAATCGCATAAAACCTCTAGTCCAGGCTATCGCCTATTTGAGACTGAACCCGCATGAAAGTCTGGACGAAGTTTCCACTATGGCCCCAAATGATGTGCGCAAGGTTCCCAAGCCCACCATTCGGGTGACCCTTGGTACACCGTGCCACTGCCTACCGCGTCGTAACCCACCCCTAGGGTTAGCGCTACGCACGGCCTCCAGCATGCTGTAAACACCAGAAACTACTTGCAACTCCTGGACTAAGGACTAAGCGACTGATAAGTCGAGAGGGTCAATTAAGTATCCCAACACGTGGTAGTATCTAGTCTTGGATCACAAACACGGAACTCAGTTCCTAAGAACGGTCCCAATGAGACAACCCTCTATGTACTCCTACATAGCCTCTCATCGCTACCTTTACCAAATCGAGTTCATCGTAAGCTTATCACATCAGAACAATATGGTTTCACTCCAGTTCATCACCCAGATGAAACAGAGCTGACACAACTCTAGGCATAGCAAGCATAGTAGGCAATGTAAGCTAAGCACACCATGGCACAAGCATCTACCAGGTCTGCTAGGTTGCAAGGTTTAGCTATTTACTGTGAGAATGACAGGTCATGCAAAATAACAGGTTCATCTACCATGTGTGACAGAGAAGTGAACGTTTGTCCTAATGCAATAAACAAGAGCAGGAGCGAGAGAGTGGGATATTATTGGAATGATCAAGGGGGTTGCTTGCCTTGCTGGGTAGCGGCAAGGTTCTCTCCTTCGTTGGAATACTCGGGGGTATCCTCAGAAGCAGGGCCTACCGTAATGTGGATAAATAGCAATCAATACATGCAAGTGCAACAATATGATCCATGATCATGACATGGCAGCGTGTATGGATGATCTGATGCAGCTAATGTCCAATTTAATTTGAAGTGAGTTTGAATATAGGTTCAAAATCGTTCTTCATTTCAAATTCCATATATTAACCTATGAGCAAATGTTAGTGTTCTTCTACATAGGTTTCTCTAACATGCATGATAATAGCACCATTAGATTCATTGCATTTTTCTGATAAATTTTCATATATAAATTATTTTCATTTGAGTTAGAGATTAATTTATATGAATTTGTGAAGTTTTAAACATTTTTTGGAATTATTTTAAAACTAGAAATTCCTTTTATTTCATCAGCCTGACATCATCATGGTGTCAGCAGGTCAGCTGACCAGGCCAGGTCAAACCTGACAGGGTGGGGCCCTCATGTCAGTGACTCATTAGGTTAATTATATTAATTAATTAAATTTCTAATCGGGATTTGACTAATGGGGCCTGGCCCACTTGCTAGTGACCCAGGGGTCAAACCCCTGGTGGTCAAACTGGGTGACTCGCCGGCGTTGAGCCGCCGACAACGTCAGGGATGGCAGAGGGGGTCGGGAGTCCTCCTCCGGCGACCAAACGGACGGCGGAGGGCACCGATCTACTCTGCTCGCTTGCGCGCATCGAGCCCGACACCTCCCAGGGGCTGGGATGGCCGGAATCGGCGCCGGTGATGAGCACAACGGCTGCTGGAGCTCGGACGAGCACGGGCTCGTCGAGCCGTAGCCCGAACGAGCCACCTGAGGGTTCCTAGAGCTGCTTAGGATCATCCTAAGCATGACTACGAGCTCAGTTGTGAGCTTGGGCCGCTGCAGCGACGGTCACGTCCTCGCCGACGGCGAGGAGCTCTCGGACCCGAGAGGATCCGGCGCTAGAATGACCTATCGAAGGGGGAAAAGGGGGAAAAAGGACCACGGGCTCACGGCGGTTGCAGCAGCGTCAAGAGCAGGCTCGGGGAAGGCCTGGAGCAACTGCGAGCTTCACTTCTTCGCTGACGGCCGGAGGTTGAAGACGACGGCAATGCGGCGATGGGGAGCTCCTGGCGATGTGCGGCTTGGCGAGAAGGAAGAGGGCGACGAGGCGGAGCTCTAGAGCTACCTAGCAAGGCAGGGGAGCGGCTGGAGCGACGGCGCTACGCAACAGAGCTTCGGCGGCCATGGCGACAGAGGGGGAGAGGAAGAGAGGCGAGCAAGAGCGAGAGGGAGAGGGTGATGGGGATGGCTCTCTGAGCTTATCCCTATCGCGTTGGCGAGGGGGAGGTAGGCAGGCAGCTGCCGGCGTGGAGGCACACTCGCGCGCGTGCTCTGGCCACTCGCTCGTCCTCCTGTCCGCCAGGAGGACGACAACCTCCCTGGGCTAGGTGGGCTGGCCTGGCCTAGGCCTAGATAGGTTTCCTTTCTCTTTTTTTCTTTTACTTTCTGTTTTCTAGTTCTGACATTTTTTTATTTTCTTTTCAGGTACAAATACTTTTATAAAATATCCCAAATATTTTGTAATATCAAGTTTGAATATTTCAAATCCAATAAAAAGTTTCAGGATATTTTGAAATATAAAATAATGATAATGCTTTATTTGGCATTTTCAAAGGCTTTATTATTTATTTTTATATTGCTATAGTTGTTCAAATATTTAAAATGGCCCCTGTTATAATCATGTCCATAATTATCATACATAGGGAACATTTTGTAAGGGCATATTGAATTTATTGAGTTTTCACAACTTTGAATTAATTTGATTCAAATATGAGCTTGGGGTTTCTTTTAGCCCCCATTTCATGTTGAGGCAAATTTGAAACATGATGCACAGACATGTTATCCTATGACATCTAGTTAGGTATGTGACAACTCACCCCCACTCAAAAGAATCTCGTCCCGAGATTTTGAAGTCGCCGGGAAGAGCGCGGGGTACTCTAGTCGAAGACGATCTTCTCTTTCCCATGTGGCCTCCTTTTCAGAATGGTGTGACCACTGAACCTTGAGAAACTTGATATCCCTCGCAAAGTGGTACACTCAGCTTGATCAAGAATACGAACAGGGTATTCTAGATATGTAAGGTCATCTTGGAGATCAAGCGCTTCGTGGTCTACCTCCCGGACAGGGTTCGAGAAGCAACGCCTGAGTTGCGAGACGTGGAAGACATCATGAACCTTGGAAAGATGCGACAGAAGTTCCAATTGGTAGGCAACTTCTTGTTTAGCAAGAATTGCGAAAAGGTTCAACATAACGAGGAGCCAACTTGCCCTTGATACCGAATCGATGGGTACCCTTCAAAGGCGTAACCCGGAGGTAAGCCTTCTCGTCAGCTTCATAGGTCACAGCCTTATGATGGCGATCATATTGGCTCTTTTGACAAGATTGGGCTGTTTTCAACTTTTCACGAATAATGCAAACTTGCTCCTCTGCATCCTGGATCATATCCGGTCCAAAGAGTTGCCTCTCTCCGGTTTCTTACCAGTTAAGAGGTGTTCGACACCTTCGTCCATAGAGAATTCAAAAGGGGCTTTGCACAAGCTTGATTGATAACTATTGTTATAAGAAAATTCGGCAAATGGAAGACATTTCTCGCAGTTCATACCGAGAGATATAACACAAGCTCGGAGCATGTCTTCGATGATTTGATTGACTCGCTCAACTTGACCACTTGATTGTGGGTGGAAATCGGTGCTAAAGGATAGATGAGTCCCCATAGAGGGTTGAGAACTTTCCCATAATCAGGAAGTAAAGATACTTCCACGGTCTGAGTTAATCTCCAATGGAACACCATGAAGAGAGACTATTCGAGAAACATATAACTCCGCTAGCTGGCTAGCGGTTATACTCTCCCGAACAGGAAGAAAATGAGCCACTTTGGAAAGGCGGTCAATGACCACAAAGATAACATTATTCCCTCTCTTGGTCCTTTGAAATCCGGTAATGAAATCCATACCAACCTTATCCCATTTCCATTCGGGAATAGCTAAAGGTTGAAGGGTGCCAGCAGGCCTTTGATGTTCTTCTTTCACACGACAACAAACATCGTAATTAGCAACGAACTAGGCAATTTCTCTCTTCATCCTAGTCCACCAGAACCTCTGGCATAGGTCCTGATACATCTTGGTACTACTCGAATGAATTGAGAGAGGAGAATCATGAGCCTCCTTAAGGATCAACTGTCTTAAGCGTGTGCTCTTGGGAACCACCAACCGGTTCTGGAAGAATACAACACCTTCATCGTCCTTGGAGAAATCTTTAGCGTTTCCGCTAGCAATATTCTCCTTGATCAGGGATATACCCTTATCATATTTCTGGACAACTACTATTTGATCCTTAAGATTAGGTTTCGCCACCAGGTTGGATAGGAATCCTTGAGGAACAATGTGAAGGTTTAACTTCCGAAATTCCTCATGGAGAAGTGGTTGACCTTGTTGTAGCATCAAGTTATTACAATAAGACTTACGACTTAGTGCATCAGCAATAACATTCGCTTTCCCCGGGGTGTAAGTTATCCCTAAGCTGCAATCTGTAATCAACTCAACCCATCATCTTTGCCTGAGATTCAAATCTGGCTGGGTGAAAATATATTTCAGACTTTGGTGATCAGTGTAAATTTTGCAACGATTACCCAGAAGGTAATGTCGCCAGGTTTTCAGTGCATGGACCACAGATGCAGGCTCAAGATCATGTGTTGGATAATTATCCTCATGTGGTAGCAACTGTTGAGATGCGTATGCAATCACATGACGATCTTGCATGAGAATGCAACCTAATCCTTGTCGCGAGGCGTCGCAATAGATAACAAAGTCCTTAGAGAAGTCTGGTGGCACCAGAACGGGAGCAGAGGTCAGTCGTCTTTTCAACTCCTAAAAACTGTGCTCGCATTGTGGAGTCCACTCGAACCTTTTATATTTCTTGAGGAGTTCAGTCAGAGGTTTCGCAAACCTTGGAGAAATTCTCGACAAAGCGGCGACAATAGCTCGCTAAGCCAAGGAAACTCCAAACTTGCTTAATCGATTCAGGTTGAGTCCAATCAAGGACGGCCTGAACTCTCTTGGGATTGACAGAAATACCTTTACCAGAGATCACGTGGCCTAGATAGGTCACTGCTGGCAACCAAAATTCACACTTGGAGAATTTGGCGTACAGACAGTGCTCTCGAAGTTTCATCAATACCAGCCTTAGATGCTCGGCATGTTCCTGTTTGTTCTTCGAGTACATGAGAATGTCGTCGAGGTAAACCATGACGAATTTATCCAAATACTCCATGAAGATTGAATTCATCAAGCGAAAGAAGGTGGCTGGGGCATTGGTTAAACCGAAGGACATAACGGTGTACTCGTATTGGCCATAACGAGTAACAAAAGCCATTTTTGGAATGTCCTCGTTCCTAATTCCGATTTGATTGTATCCCAACCTCATATCCATTTTGGAAAAGAGAGAGGATCCAGTGAGTTGATCATACAAATCATTGATCCTGGGGAGGGGATACTTGTTCTTTATGGTGACCAGATTCACTGGTTGATAATCCACAACCATCCAATCCGATCCATCCTTCTTCTTGACAAAGAGGACGGGACAAGCCCAAGGAGAAGAACTAGGACGGATGAAACCTTTCTTCAAAGCCTCATCGAGCTGGATCTTAAGTTCGGCTAGTTCTAAGGGTGCCATCTTATAGGGTCTTGAAGCTATTGGGACAGTCCCTGGGATGAGCTACATCACAAACTCAACATCTCTGACAGGACGAATTCCTGGCAGTTCTTCTAGAAAGACATCCGGAAAGTCACGGACTACCGGGATATCTTCTAATTCTGGAAGAGGGCTAGCATTGAGGGAATAGAGTTGGCGCTTGGTTGTTCAAGTGAAGACATTAACTATCTCACCCGATGGATGTGTAAGTTGAACATTCCTAGTATGAGTATCAATCTTAGCATATTGGGCTTTCATCCAATCCATGCCTTGAATGATATTGATGTCCGAAGACTTGAGGCTACCAAAGATGCTAGGAAGACTAGCCTATCCACCGGAATCTCATTATCATGGTTCACTCTAGAAGTTTGCCACTTTGAACCAGGAGTATGAACTACTAAAGGAGTAGGCATATCACAAAAAGACATGTTATGCAACTGTGCATAACTTTCTGAGATGAAAGAATGAGATGCCCAGTATTAAATAGAACAGATGTTGGATGACTATTGACAAGGAGCGTACCTTGGATAACATCAGGGTCCTCAATGGCTTCCTCAGCAGAGCCATAATTCACTCGTCCACGAGCAGGAGTTGGCTTCACATAGAAGGCTTTTCCCGGCTTCCTACGTCCAGCGGGCTTAGCATTGCTCTGAGGACAATCACGAGAGTAGTATCCTGGTTCTCCACATTTGTAGCAGACCATGGTGTCACGGGGAGCAACATTGGTAGATGGACCTCCAAATGGCCTGGCTGGAGGATTGGGCTAAGCTGGGTGAGGCACCTAGAAGGATGGCCTCGCGGTGTATCTTGGCGGCAGAGCTACATTAGGCACCCAGACCTGGCGTTTGTTGGAGCCCGAGCTAGATGCGGGGCTGAAGTCACGGTTGTGCTTCCTCGTGGCCTCATAGTCAGTCTATCCAGACTTGGCATTGATAGCCTTGTTAACGAGAGCCTGGAAGGTTGTGCACTCATGCAGGCGTAGATCTCGACGGAGCTCAGGGTTAAGTCCCTTACGGAACCTAGCCTGTTTCTTGGCATCGGTTGAAACTTCCTCCGGAGCATAGCGAGCAAGATTGCCGAACTCACGGTTATAGACATCCACACACAGTCTTCCCTGGGTGAAAGCACAAAATTCCTCTCTCTTGCGATCCATCAACTCTTCCAGGATGTGATGGGTACGGAATGTCGCGCTAAATTCTGCCCAAGTTGGTGCGGGGCCCGCGGGACGCATGGCTTCATATTTTTTCCACCATAGATTGGCGGGTCCTTCCAGAAAGTAAGTAGCAAAGGTCACCTTGTTGGCCTCGGACACATTGGCAGCTCGGATCTTACGGAACATGCTGGTCAGCCAATCATCCGCATCGAGTGGGTCGATCGAATGATGATACTTGGGTGGGCACAGCTTGACGAAGTCACCAAGGGACACACCACCATTGTGATCATTGCGGGGAGCACGTGCTGTGTTCTGCTCAATTCGTTCCAACAGCCTGTTGGTCTCTCTCTTGTTCCTTTCAGCTTCAAGCATCACTTCTGCCAAAGAAGGCGCATGTGGCAGATCCTCTTGCCTTGGTTGGCTTCCCTCGCCCTGCTTGGGGGCAGGCACGGGGTTATTCCTAGTTGCCACCATCCCGGGAAAACAAACCCAGAGCTTAGACATAGAGGACAACAACTCTAATACATGAGATAAGGAATGTACTGGACAACATCGCATGCAGGGTAAACACCCAAACAACATGGTAATAACAACTGCCATATGAACACCATGATTCATACACACCATAACATAGTTCAGTACAAGCCCAAGATGAAAACAAACTACAGAGAGATGACACAACTCATCGGAGGCATTACAAGCTTCATATACATTATCTATCTACACCTCCGGAACTCAACTCTCAACCTCAATCATATCCCACCAGACACGCAGGACTATGGCAATACGACTACTAAGATACTATTACTAACATCCACGTACTCAAGCATCACCGTAGAATGCCTCATAAAGGTTACCCCCGTGACCCGGGAGCTGAACCTGAGGATCTGGAAACACTCTAGCCTACGATCCCTGGAAACCATAAGGACACGGATGTGACCTTGGTCCCCTTGCTGGCGGCAACAACGGTCCTCGAAGAGGGGTGATGCCTCCAACATCGGGCCAGTCTACGCATGCTGGCAGATGAGTTCGCGATGGGTTCAGCATCTCCAAATCTCCATAGCCTGTCTGCACGACAGGTGCCAACTATGTCAGGGCTGTCCAAAGACGTGCACGGGTAGCATAAAGCTCCATGCGAAGGGCATGTGCATCACGATCCCTGTTCTCCAACATCTGAGCGGTCACCTGCAGCCTAGGATCCTCATGGGAATGATCATAGTAGGCTGCGGTAAGATAACCATCCTCTCCTCCCATAGAAGCAGGAACATAACAGAACTCTGTGTTCTGAAGCAGACCATGGTGAAACCCCATGATAGTCAGCATGGTGTAGGCGGCCTCCTGAACTGCCATATCTATGGTGACACCTAATCTATAGGTCCAGTGAAGCGGCTCTGCAGCTCCAGGATATGAAGGATATATCTTAACAGTACACAGATACTGGCTCTGGTTGAAATCTCGATATTGTTCCTCCACTATGTACTCTGGATACCAACGGTAACCAACCTCCATCATAACTCTAACCAAATGGCCGTGTGACCCAGTACATCGATGCACCTGGTCATACGGACCACCTGACGGGAAGGACGAGGAGGCATCTGAAATAGAGAATGATGCAAAGACATTAGAGACTCTAGCAGAAATTGGACAACATAATGGCTGTAATTGCTCAAAAAGGATTTTGAGACACTGCAAAAGATTGGAAAAGCATAACCACTCAACTTCCTAAACTCAAATCTCTTCTCCATCTGTTTGTCACACCAACAACACTTGAGTACCGATATTCTCTTGCAAACAAGCTAGCTTGTGGTCCATGGTTAGTAACTCGTCATCCTAAGAAATAGATGAGAAGCCTAGTTCTTATCCCCGTAGGAAAGATGAGAATGACTCAGAATAGAATAACTTGGGAAGCGGAGTAAAAAGAGCCTTGCGTTCCCTTCCACAGTCAACTCCCCTACTTTTCTATGGTGTTTCTAGACTCAACTTCGACCGGTTTGGCTTGTTAATCCTACAGTCAGTCAGGCTCTGATACCAACGCTGTTGGGACCCCGATCCTAAGTCATACGAATCCAGACTGTAACATATCACATCACTTTGCGGCCTCAGGCACGGTAAGCTCCGCGACTGCAGCCTTACCTTAGCCGGGACCGTTTGCGTCTTTTGGCTCACGTATGTGAATATGTCATTGGCAATCAAATGACAGAGAACCCGGGCCGACATGACTAGTCATAGAACCCAAGTGGCACATCCGTATGGAAACAGGCATACGTAACCCAACAATGCAAGTGTCGGCCTCAAGCATGTGTAGACGACTCATAGCAAGCTACAAGGACTCCATTACACCGTGAGACATAAATGCCATCACTGCACGTAGACGAGTCGTAGCAGGTTACAGGGCCTCCATTACACTGCGAGACATTTCCCCTAAGGGAGAGACACAACATCAAAGAAGGATACATGCCGGTCAATCAATGTGTCCGGAGCAGTAGCAAGCTACCATGGCTCGGTGGAAGCACAAAGAGCCAGTTTCCCGTCAAGAGTACTACTAAAGGCACACGACTAGGTGTCGGATCCCCTACATACCGTTGCACATCACACGTATGTACGACATGCCCGATATGCATAGATACAACCATGGCATCACAACATAACCATACAACAATTTTTATTTAAGGGCTCAGACGAGCCTTGCATAATATGTTCTGACAGATAGGGGTCACATGACCCGACACTCAAGTCATACAAACAAGTTCTTACAAACCAAGCGGAAACATAAACTGTCTGAGTACAGACACACGAAAGGGCAAAAAGGCACATGGCCTGACTATTTACAGCCCGCCACAAGGCATAGGGTCGTAGCTGGGACACGAGCTATTCGGCATCGTCGACATCTAGAAAGAACCCACCTGATGGGTCCTGGGTCTCACCTGCAACATTTATTAAGCAAACATGAGTACAAACGTACTTAGCAAGTCTTTAAAGAAGACCTAGCCTATTCATGCTCATGTATCAACAAAGGGGGGGGGTGGAGTTTTTGCAGCAATGCCAGCTTTGACACATGGCTAACCTACACTACACAATTTTAACTCTTTGTTTAAATTTTAGATATCGCACACGAGTCCACTAACTCCATGATAATACACCACCATGGATTCACTTCGCTCTCCTGGAAGAGTGCCATCCACGGTACTCACACTTGTCTTGATATTTTTATGAGTATCCATTTGATTATATATGAACATCATAAGCTCTTCCAGGTAGTCCATATCTGAGGACGCGGCTATTCGAATAGTTTCATACCCTGCAAGGGTGTCCTTCTTCACATACGCTCTCTCCACTTATCGCTGTGTGCTCATAAAACCATGCACCTCGGCAACCTTCAAGCGGAAGCCCAACGAGGGAGTCGGCCACGACTGTCAATCGCATAAGACCTCTAGTCCAGGCTATCGCCTATTTGAGACTGAACCCGCACGGAATGCCATAGTTTTTTCTACGGCCCCAAACAATGTGTGCAGGGTTCCCAAGCCCACCATTCGGGTGACCCTTGGTACACCGTTCAACTGCTTACCGCGTCGTAACTAACCCTTAGGGTCCGTGCTACACACGGCCTCCATCATGCTATAAACACCAAAAACTACTTGCAACTCCTGGACTAAGAACTAAGCGACTGATAAGTTGAGAGGGTCAATTAAGTATCCCAACATGTGGTAGTATCTAGTCTTGGATCACAAACACGGAACTCAGTTCCTAAGAACGGTCCCAATGAGACAACCCCCTATGTACTCCTACATAGCCTCTCATCGCTACCTTTACCAAATCGAGTTCATCCGAAGCTTATCACATGAGAACAACATGGTTTCAGTCTAGTTCATCACCTAGATGAAACGGACCTGACACAACTCTGGGCATAGCAAGCATAGCAAGCAAAGTAAGCTAAGCACATCATGTCACAAGCATCTACCAGGTATGCTAGGTTGCAAGGTTTAGCTATTTACTGTGACAATGACAGGTCATGCAAAAGAATAGGTTCATCTAGCGTGTATGATAGACAAGTGAAAATTTGTCCTAATGCAATAAACAAGAGCAGGAGCGAGAGAGTGGGATATTATCGGGATGATCAAGGGTTTGCTTGCCTTGCTAGGTAGTGGGAAGGTTCTCTCCTTCATTGGAATACTCGGGGGTATCCTCAGAATAAGGGCCTACCATAATGCAGATAAATAGCAATCAATACACGCAAGTGCAACAATACGATGCATGATCAAGACATGGCATCATGTATGGATGATCTAATGAAGCTAATGTTCAAGTTAATTTGAAGTGAGTTTGAATAGGTTCAAAATCGTTCTTCACTTCAAATTCCATATATTAACCTATTAGCAAATGTCAATGTTCTTCTACATAGGTTTCTCTAACATGCATGATAATAGCATCATTAGATTCATTGGATTTTTCTGATAAATTTTCATATATAAATTATTTTCATCTGAGTTACAAATTAATTTATATGAACTTTTGAAGTTTTAAACATTTTCTGGAATTATTTTAAAACTAGAAATTCCTTTTATTTCATCAGCCTGACGTCATCATGGCGTCAGCAGGTCAGCTGACCAGGCCAGGTCAAACCTGATAGGGTGGGGCCCTCATGTCAGTGACTCATTAGGTTAATTATATTAATTAATTAAATTGCTAATCGGGATTTGACTAACAGGGCCCGGCCCCACTTGCCAGTGACCCAGGGGTCAAACCCCTGGTCGTCAAACTGGTTGACTCGCCGGCGTTGAGCCACCGGCGACGTGAGGGATGGCGGAGGGGGTCGGGATTCCTCCTCCGGCGACCAAACAGATGGCAAAGGGCACCGATCTACTCTGCTCGCTCGCGCGCGTCAACCCCGACACCTCCTAGGGGCTGGGATGGCCGGAATCGGTGTCGGCGATGAGCACAGGAGCTTCCGGAGCTCGGATGAGCATGGTCTCGTCGAGCCGGAGCCCGAACGAGCCACCTAAGGGTTCCTAGAGCTACCTGGGATCATCCTAAGCACGACTACATGCTCAGTTGCGAGTTTGGGCCGCTGCAGAGACGACCACGTTCTTGCCGGCGGCGAGGAGCTCTCAGACCCGAGAGGATCCGGCGCTAGAACGACCTATCGAAGGGGGAAAAGGGGGAAAAGGACCACGGGCTCACGGCGATTGCAGCAGCGTAGAGAGCGGGCTCGGGGAAGGCCTGCAGCAACTGCGAGCTTCTTCTTCGCCGGCGGCCAGAGGTTGAAGACAATGGCGATGCTGCAATGGGGAGCTCCCGGCGATGCGCGGCTTGGCGAGAAGGAAGAGGGCGACGAGGCGGATCTCTGGAGCTACCTAGCGAGGCAGGGGAGCGGCTGGAGCGATGGCACTACGCGGTGGAGCTTCGGCGGCCATGGCGACAGAGGGGGAGAGGAAGAGAGGAGAGCGAGAGTGAGAGGGAGAGGGTGATGGGGATGGCTCTCTGAGCTTATCCCCATCGCGCTGGCGAGGGGGAGGCAGGCAGGCAGCTGCCGGCATGGAGGCACGCCCCCGCGCGCGCTCTGGCCACACGCCCGTCCTCCTGGCCGCCAGGAGGACGACAACCTCCCTGGGCAAGGTGGGCCGGCCTGGTCTGGGCCTAGGTAGGTTTCCTTTCCCTTTTTTTCATTTACTTTCTGTTTTCTAATTCTGACATTTGTTTTATTTTCTTTTTAGGTACAAATACTTTTATAAAATATCACAAATATTTTGTAATATAAAGTTTGAATATTTCAAACTCCAATAAAAAGTTTCAGGATATTTTGAAATATAAAATAATGATAATGCTTTATTTGGCATTTTAAGAGGCTTTATCATTTATTTTTATATTGCTATAGTTGTTCAAATATTTAAAATGGCCTCTGTTATAATCATGTCCATTATTATCAGACATAGGGAACATTTTAAATATTGAATTTGTTGAGTTTTCACAACTTTGAATTAATTTGATTCAAATATGAGCTTGGGGTTTCTTTTAGCCCCCATTTCATGTTGATGCAAAATTGAAACATGATGCACACACATGCTATCCTATGACATCTAGTTAGGGATGTGACAGATCTGGAGTCTGTTTTGGGCTCCGGAGAGGGGAAATTGACGCCATCGTCTTCATCAACCATCCTTCATCACTAAGTCCATGATGCCCTCCACCATTCGTGAGTAATTCCATCATAGGATTGCTGGATGGTGATGGGTTGGATGAGATTTATCATGTAATCGAGTTAGTTTTGTTAGGGTTTGATCCCTAGTATCCACTATGTTCTGAGATTGATGTTGCTATGACTTTGCTATGCTTAATGCTTGTCACTAGGGACCGAGTGCCATGATTTCAGATCTGAACCTATTATGTTTTCATGAATATATATATGTGTTCTTGATCCTATATTGCAAGTTGTAGACACCTATTATGAGTTATGATCCGCATCCCCCAGGGTGACAATAACTAGGATTCTTTCTGGTGATTACGATAGTTTGAGGAGTTCATGTATTCACTTCGTGCTAATGCTTTGGTCTGATTCTCTATTAAAAGGAGGCCTTAATATCACTTAGTTTCCAATTCGACCCCTCTGCCACGGGAGGGTATGAGAAAAGATGTCATGCAAGTTCTTTTCCATAAGCACGTATGACTATATATGGAATACATGCCTACATTATATTGATGAATTGGAGCTAGTTCTGTGTCACCCTATGTTATAACTATTGCATGATGAATGCCATCCGACATAATTATCCATCACTAATCCATTGCCTATGAGATTTCCACATATTGAGATCTGCTAAGTTACTTCTCCGTTGCTACTGTTACAATCACTACAAAACTGCTACTGATACTTTTGCCATCGTTACCGTTACTTCCATACTACTTTGCTACTGAATACTTTGCTACAGATATTAAGTCTTTCAGGTGTGGTTGAATTGACAACTCAGCTGCGAATTCTCGAGAATATTCTTTGGCTCTCATTGTGTCGAATCAATAAATTTGGGTTGAATACTCTACCATCGAAAACTGTTGCGACCCCCTATACTTGTGGGTTATCAGTATGAACATGCTTAAGATTAATGTCTCCTTTGGCAACATGATCAAGAATGAAATGATGTCGAACTTGAATATGATTGGTTCGAGAATGTTGCATGAGATTATGACCAATGTTAGTATCACTTTAGTTGTCACAAAGTAATGGAACATTTTTCACATGGATTCCATAATCCTTAAGCATTTGTGTCATCCATACCAATTTCGCACAACATGATACAACAACAATGCCTCAGCTTCGGCGGTAGAAAGAGATATCGAGTTTTGTTTCTTGGAGGACCAAGACATGGGAGATCTACCAAGAAATCAACATGTACCCAAGGTGGATTTTCTATCAACCTTGTCACCGACATAGTCCGAATTAGAGTAGCCAAGAAGATTAAAAGAAGATCCCTTGAGTGTCACATCCCTAGCCTTAGCATGCACTAGGATCTATGCTTGTGATTGCATCTTGTCAAATTATTTTAAATTTGAATGGGGATGATCAAAACCCTAGCACCATTTGAATTCAATAGGCCCAATTAAAATATTTTTCAATGATCCAAAGTGACCTTGGGAAAATGTCCATCTTCTCTGGAATAATGTGGCAACGTAAACCAGGGATGGTGCATATTTTAGAATGCCATTTTGGGTATTGAAATAAATCAAAACTATTTAGATTGGAGTTTTAAAATACAATAAATATTTTTAAAGCTCCAATAATTCTGGAAAAGTCTGTGAGTGATTTTGGTTTTAATATAATAGGCCACATATTAATTTTTAGAATATTACAAAATGGTTTGGTTTTGAAATCAAATCAAAACCAAACAAACTAAAAATAGAAAACATAAAGTAATTAATTAAAAAAGAAGAGGAAGCCTAGGAGGAGCTGAACCAGTTGGCCCAGCTGGCCCAGCTGCTAGTCACCCCCAACCTCCCGCCAGGTGGATTGGGTGTGTGGCAGGGGCGCGCCGGCACGCGCCATGGCCAGCTCCTGCCTGGCTGCCTGCCATGGCGGCCTCCAGGGCCACCAGTGCTCTCCCCCTCCTCACCGTGTCGCCCTTCCCCCCCTCTCTCGCCGCTGCTCTCTCTCTCTCGCTCTTTCCCCCTCCCTACTCTCTGTCTCTCCCGCGCCATCCACCGAAGCCCCTCGCCGTCGATTCGCCGCCCCGATGCCTCCCAAAGCCCGCTAGCTCCGTCCTTCGATGCACCATGAGCTCCCCGTCGATCCCCCTTCTTCTCCCTACTACTTAGCCACCGTAGCCGCTGCTTTCCCCGTCGTGCCTGAGTTTCCGCCGCCGGCGTCTTGGCCACCACGGCCAGAGCACCCTCGTGCCCAGCTGAGCACTCCGGCATGCTTGCGCAGACCCGTAGGTGCCGCCCCGACCTCCAGCTTCTCCTCCTGCAGCCCGTAGCGATGCGGGCGTCCTTGGCCGAGCTCCGGCCGCCGCCTCCGGCGTCCCCTGCAGCCTCCCGCGTGCTCCCCTAGATGTGCGCGGGGATGGGCTCCCCTCTGGTGCCCTTAGTGCCGCTAGCCGCCCCCTGTAGCGCCGTTCCAGCCAACTCCGGCGAGCCTTGTCGCGGGTTTGGTCGCCACCGGCTCAGCTCCGGCGGGTGCCGATGTGTCACGGCGATTAGCGCTAACCCCGCGCCTAATCAGCCCCGCAGTGGCTGACCAGTGGGCCCCGCAAGCGGTCAAACCCCCAGTCAGCGTGGGATTTGACCCTGCTTAGCGGTGGGTCACTGACCAGTGCGCCCGCTGGTCAGTTTGACCTGGACGGGTCAATTGACCAGGCTGACGTCACAGTGACGTCAGGCTGACATAATAATTCAATTTTGGATTTAAATAAATTCCAGAAATTAATAAAAACTTCTAAAATTCATAGAAAATAATCTGTAAATCAGATGAAAATAATTTATATATGAAAATTGATCAGAAAAAATCAATGAATCCATCTGTACCATTTTCATGCATGATAGAGCAACCTAAATAGGTGAACTTGGACATTTTAGTTCAAACACATTGTGGAATCCATATATGAAGTTGAATTTGAACCTTGAGTTCAAAACCACTTCAAAACTTTTTGCTAGATGCATTAGCTCAAACACCTCATATTGCCATGAAATAGTCACGCATCATAGTGTGGTAGGGGCGCGCCGGCACGCGCCATGGCCAGCTCCTGCCTGGCTGCGTGCCGTGGCGGCCTCCGAGGCCTCTAGCGCTCTCCCCCTCCTCACCGTGTCGCCCTTCCCCTCCCTCTCTCGCCGCCTCTCTCTCTCTCTCGCTCTCGCTCTTTCCCCCTCCCTGCTCTCTCTCTCCCGCGCCAGCCATCGAAGCCCCTCGCCATCGATTTGCCGCACCGGTGCCTCCCCAAGCCCGCGAGCTCCGTCCTTCGATGCATCGTGTGCCTCCCCGTCGATCCCCCTTCTTCTCCCTGCTACTTAGCTGCCGTAGCCACCGCTTTCCCCATCGTGCCCGAGTTTCCGCCGCCGGCGTCTTGGCCACCACGGCCTGAGCACCCGTCGTGCCCAACTGAGCACTCTCGCTTGCTCACGCAGACCCGTTGGTGCCGCCCTGACCTCTGGCTTCTCCTCACGCAGCCCGTAGCACCGCGGCCGTCCTTGGCCGAGCTCCGGCAGCCGCCTCCCGCATCACAACCGCGAGCTCCGGCATCCCCCGCAGCCTCCCGCGTGCTCCCCTGGATGTGCGCGGGGATAGGCTCCCCTCTCGTTCCCTTAGCGCCGCTAGCCGCCCCCTGTAGCGCCATTCTGGCCAACTCCAGCGAGCCCTATCGTGGGTTTGGTCGCCGCCGGCCCAGCTCCGGCGGGTGCCGACATGGCACGGCGATTGGTGTTAACCCCACGCCTAATCAACCCCGCAGTGGCTGACCAATGGGCCCCACAAGCGGTCAAACCCCCAGTCAGCGCTGGATTTGACCCTGCTTAGCGGTGGGTCACTGACCAGTGGGTCCCGCTAGTCAGTTTGACCTAGACTGGTTGATTGACCAGGCTGACGTCACAGTGACAGTCAGGCTAACATAATAATTCAATTTTGGATTTAAATAAATTCCAGAAAATAATAAAAACTTCTAAAATTTATAGAAAATAATCTGTAAATCAGATGAAAATAATTTATATATGAAAATTGATCAAAAAAATTCAATGAATCCGTATGTACCATTTTCATGCATGATAGAGCAACCTAAATAGGTGAACTTGGACATTTTAGTTCAAACACATTATGGAATCCATATATGAAGTTGAATTTGAACCTTGAGTTCAAACCCACTTCATTTAAACTTGTTGCTAGATGCATTAGCTCAAACACCTCATATTGCCATGAAATATTCAAGCATCATATTGTGGCATTTGGTGTGTATTGATTGGTTTCCCCTTTGATGGTTGTTCTTCGTGTTAGGCACTGTTTCGGGGGATACGGTCGAGTATCCATCTAAGGGCAGTATCGTGTGATCGTCTTATCAGGCAAGCAACCTCCCTTGAACATATCAATAAAATCCCACTCTCTCGCTCTTGCTATCATTTATTGCATTAGGACAAAACGTTTCAACTTTTACATGTTCCGGTAGTTGAACCCGTTCCTCTACAGGACGTGTCATTGTCATAGTAAATAGCTGAACCATGCAACCTAGCATACCTATTAGATGCTTGAGCTATGTTATGCCTTTAACCTGCTATGCTTGCTATGCTTAGAGTTGGTTCAGGTCTGATTCATCTCGGTGATGAACCCCAGTGAACTGAACTTGTTCTGATAATGAGAGTAAAGTTGTGAACACGATTTGGTAAAGGTAGCGATGAGAGGCCGTGTAGGAGTACATGGCGGGTTGTCTCATTGGGACCGTCTTTAAGAACTAAGTCCTGTGTTTGTTGTCCAAGACTAGCTACTACTGCACATTGGGATCCTTAATTGACTCTCTCGACTTATTAGCCGACTTGATCTCTGTCCAGGAGCTGCAACTAGTTTCTGGTGTTTGTAGGATATGCTGGTAGTCTACCGAGTGGCACCCCGTACAGGTGGGCTTGGGACAGACTAGGCATTGTGGCCCGGTGTACCAAGCTTAGTACCATCCGTCGAGGTGGGCTTGGGAACCCCATACACATCATTTGGGGACGTTGAGGAAACTTCGGCCGGACTTCCTTGCGGGTTCAGTCCCGAATAGGCGATAAACCTGGACTAGAGTCTTGTGTGGTTAGTCAGGTCGTGGCCGACTCCCTCGCCGAGCTTCCGCTTGAAGGTTGCCGAGGTGCCTTTTAAGAGCACATGGAGGTAAGTGGCGAGAGCATGTGTGATGAATTACACCCCTGCAGGGTATTCAATCTATTCGAATAGCTGCGTCCGCGGATATGGACTACTTGGATACTTATATGGTTCATAGACAATTTAAAAGGTTACTCATAAAAGCTTCAAGACAAGTGTGAGTACCGTGGATGGCACTCTCGTAGGAAGACGAGAGCAGATCCATGGTGGTGTATTGTTGTGGTGTTAGTGGACTCGTGTACGCTTCACAAATTTTTTCAAAGTTATGAAAGTCGTAGTACAAGATAGCCACCGAGTCAAAGCCGACTTGCTGCATTGAACCCCACAACTTCCTTGTTGATACCGATGCATAAGTAGTTAGTTCTGATGTAAGTCTTGTTGAGTACTCAGTACTCACTATTGCTTAATTATGTTTTTGCAGCGAAGACTCTAGTCTCGCTAGTGGTTTCTACGATAAGATCGAGGTCTGGCTCCTGTGGAGGGCCTTGTAGATAGATAGGCTTCTTTAGCCTTCTTCTTTTCTAGATGTCTGTACCCAGACATGTTAAGCTTCCGCTTGTTGATTGTATGATTTGTGTGTTGGGTCATGTGACCCCTGCTTGTAATATCACACTATGTTGGCTCTTATGAGCCTCCTAAATAAATGATGTGTTGTTATATGGTTATGTTGTGATGCCATAGTTGTATCTATGCATATCGGGCATGTCATGCGTACGTGTGACGTGCAACGATATGTATGGGATTTGACACCTAGTTGTGTGCCTTTAGTAGTACTCTTTACAGGGAACTACCTCTTTGTGCTTCCACCGAGCCTTGGTAGCTTACTACTGCTCCGGACAAATTGATTGACCGGCATGTATCCTTCCTTGCTGTTGTTTCTGTCCCTTCGGGGAAATGTCTCGCGGTGTAATGGAGTCCTTGTAGCTTGCTATGACTCGTCTATGTGCAGTGATGATATTTATGTCCCACGGCATAATGGAGTCCTTGTAGCTTGCTATGACTCGTCTACACACGCTAGAGGCTGACACCTGCATTGTTGGGTTATGTATGCATGTTCCTGTACGGATGTCCCACTTGGGTTCTACGACTAGCCATGTCGACCCGGGTTCTTTGTCGTTTGAATGCTAGCGACATATACATACGTGAGCCAAAAGACGCAAATGGTCCCGGCCCAGGTAAGGTGGCAGCCGTGGAGTTAACCGTGCGTGAGGCCGCAAAGTGATGTGATGTGTTACATGCTGGATTCTTATGGCTTAGGATCGGGGTCCCGACAGCGTTGGTATCAGAGCTGACTGACTGTAGGATTACCAAGCCAAACTGTTCGATTTTGAGTCTAGTAATTCTTTAGTTATATAAGGGAATTGATTGTGGATGGGAATGTAAGGCTCTTTTTACTCCTTTCCCCATGTTATTCTGATTCTGAGTCACCCTCTCCTTTCCTACGGGGATTAAGAACTAGGCTTATTACCTATCTACTAGGATCTCGTGTTACTATTCCGTAGACTTATAAGAATGGTTGGTCTGAGTTGCATCTAGTCATCGAGTGTTATCTGTGTAGCTTGTTAGCTCAATCAGAATCTTGAGATTGTCATGTTAAGGTGTCGTGGCACCTAAATCTTTGCAGGATGTCTCATTTTTGAGCATTCGCAGCCGTTATGCTGTCTGATTTTCCCTAGGATTTCTTTGAAGATTAATGCTTTTGCATTCCCTCTTATCTTTTGGTTGCCACCATGTCTAATCCTAGTTTCTCATCATCAGGATGTCCTGCAGTACCCAAGTTGCCATTGGTCGCAAGAAGGACCAGAAACGTGGAACCAGGGATGCTGAAGTTCTGTCAGATTCACCTTCATTGGCACAATTCATGTTAGACATTGAGAAGGACAAGCGTGAGTCAAATCGCTTGCTGGCATGTATTCAGGAAAACACCGCACACCAATGTGCTGGAACAGTGACCATCCGTGATTTCAGCAAGCTATACCCACACACCTTCCATCACTCCATTGAGCCACTCGATGCAGATGATTGGCTCCGTAGGATCACAAACAAACTGCATTCCGTGAACGTGCTCGAGGCTGATAAGGTCACCTATGCTACATATTTCTTGGAGGGTCCTACTAGTATATGGCGGGAGAACTATGAGGCTATAATTCCAGCTGGCTAGATTCCTACCTGGAAAGAATTCACAGAGGTTTTCCGTGATGTAACATCCCAAAATTCCATTTTGGAATGTTATGAAATATAGCTATGCATCCATCATCATCATTGCTTGAATGTATGAAATAGTTGAAATGCCTTCTCTGAAATTCTGAAAGCCCTTTCTACTTTCAATGTGTTGCTTTCACCTATTTGAAATCTTGGTAAAAAGTTCAAATAAGAGAGGAGGAACATGAAAATCCACACCAGGACCTAATTGGTGATTTATTTGAACAATAAAAACCAGGGGTTGTTTTGAAAATATTTGCAAAAAGGATTTAAAAACAATTAGGCAATTTCTGAAAATATTTTTTTTCAAAGTATTCAAATGAAAGAATAAAAATGTTCAATAAATGGCATTTATTATTATGTTAATTTTGATATATAATACTCCTACATTTGAAAATGTATTGAATGCTTTTAAATAGGTTTTACTGCTCTGACTATTAAAAAGAGTAACGGTTTTTGTATTTAAATGGGCCGGCCCACGGGCATTGATTCGCGAAGTAATTACGAGCCGGTCGACCGACGCGCCTTCGCCGCTTCTTCTCTCTCTGACAATGCACCCCACCCCGACCGCCCGATGACCACGCGCGGTCATCACTTACCTCGCGCGCGCGCCGCCGTCGCTAGGAATCTCGTCGTCGGATCTCCCTCCTCTCTCCTCCCCGAACCCACCCAAGCACCCTATAAGTAGCGCCCCTCCCCGCGCTCCATTTTACCCCCTGAACCCCTCACTCTCCTTCGCTAGAATGCCGCGCTCAAGCCTCGCCGGAGCTCTGTCCCGACCGAAGCTCTCCACTGCTCCTGCTTGTCGCCTCGGTCGTCCTCGCACCTCTCCGACACCACCAATCGGCACCGGAGGACCTCCGCAGTCGTCTGGACCCTTCCGCCGTCTCCTTCGACCAACGGAATGCCTCCCCCGACCTCCTTCGACCACCAGCCGCCGCCACCCTCGCCGGAAATCTTCCTCCCCCTCCGGTAAGTCGTCGGACCTCCCCCCATCCGTTCGATCTGGATCTGACGATCCAGATTAGATCGCTTTAATTCGCGAACCGGTATCCTCTTAGGTTCGGTTGACCGCCCGTAACGGCCGCACGCACACTAGTCCAGCCACTCACAGGTCGCCACATCACCCTAGCCGACCGTTAGTTAGTTTTTCTTTTCAGTTTTGTTTTTCAGAAACAGAATGTATTCCAAATTTGTTTGCTTATATCTCTTAAACTATTTAATGTTTTGAGTTGATTCTTTTTGGAATAGCTCACATTTTTCATGTAGTTTCACCCTGTAGTTTTAGATTTTAAATTTGAACTGTAAAATTTGAATTGAATCAAATTTTCTCAAATCATTCAAATCTGAATAACTAGAGTTTAAAAATAGATTTTGATATGAATCTTTTTTCTACTGCTTGATATTAGTTAGGACTATCACCATGTTTAGTTCAGAATTTTTAGGATGATTTTGATTAGTGTTCTAGCTATAAACAGAATCTGCCTAGTATTATAGTATAGTTTTATTTACTTAGTTTTAGTTAGTTTCAATTAGATTTAGTTTTAATTTGATTTAGTAGGTTCTGTTGCTTGAACATTTAGTGTTTTACTTACTGTTAATAAAAATATAAAATTGCTTAGTTTATTTCTTTATGGTTATAGGAATCTCGACTCCTTTTCAAATAGGTTTAAGTTGATTAAAACAACTAGTTTAGTAATAGATTCTTTTTAACAAAGTTTTATATAATTTAATTCTGTTTTCTAAGACAAGTTTATTGTACATTCTTTTTTGTTAAGAACATGTTTTGTTAATAAATAATAAGTTTTGTTTTGCTCTTTTGTTAGTAAAACTATAGTTGATTCATATAGTGTTTATCAAAACTTTTAAAAAACTTTACCAAAGTTTTTTTCTCAACAAAACTTTAAAGGATTCAATTCTGTTATTAATAAAATATTTTATTGTTTTCTTGCTGTCAACTATTGTTCTGGTATTACAAATAGGTTTCATTATGTAAGTAGTGTTTTATCAATCATCTTCTAGAAAACAAAACTTTGTGTGTTTTCTTGCTTGTGATTTGTGCATTGTTTTGTCTTGATTGTTTACTAGTTCATGGTTGATGGTTGTGAGTTACAATATTTTGTTGTATGCTTATTGAGTGCTCTTGTTTGCTTCGTTAGATTTTCCGGAGTGCAAAGCTTGTTACCTAGAGTCACTCACGTACGAAGATCATCACTCAGGCAAGTCACTTTGATCATCTTTACCCATGTTTTTATTGCATTAGTTCTTCCATCACCCCAATTGCATGCAAAGTAGGTTAGTTGGAAATTTGGTTACTTGATGTAGTATCATGTGGTAGGTACCCCAATCCCTTGTCACTTTGGCCCCGGGAAACGTTGATTCAATTTTGCTATGCTATTAGTAGACGGGGTTGGTTGTGTGATCCATGAGAGTTGTGAGATTAATTACAAGACATACATAATGATCAAGACTTCAAGACTCCGAGTTCTCAACTTACCTCTGGGTGGATGATGGTTGAACGGCACCCTGGAGAAACCAGTGGATTTGCCTAGGTGTTGCTGGAGATGGCCAGTATTCACGCGGAAAGATCCACCCAGGCACAAAGAGATGGATGGATGCTTCAAGACCCAAGGCTTACCTGCACAGCCACAAGTCATTATGGGCTCTGGCTTGGTTGGATATCGTGGTGACCCTGGACAGGCGGTGCTACGAGATGTAGAAGAACGGTAGGAAAGGATGGGCACCGACAGAGTCGCAGGGAAACCCTTTGGAAGACCATGTTTTGGTCATCCGTTTCTCAAACACTATGAAGTGCGAGAAATCAAACGGAGGCGACCAAATCTTGTGGGGAACGTGTGCAAAACTCTGCAGAGTACTCAAACCTAATCGATTAGCCGTGTCCACGGTCATGGACGACTTGAGAGAAAGGAACTGAAACTTCCAGAATTCTCAACACAATTAATATGATGATGTGGGTATTAATAACTTGGGTATGAGAATTGGTTGGTGGAACCATCTCATTAATCAACCAACTTAGTAATAATTTTTCTTAGCCCTCCCTTGATGTAGGAAAAATTGGCTTGACGCAAAAACTTACCACCCCACCTGCCATATATGCATATAGATTAGATGATTATCTTTTCACCCCCTCTTGTGACTTTGCCGGCATATTCCATATGCTGACCTACACGGCTGCAACGTATCATGTTGCAGAGTACTTTTCTGACTAGGAGTGAGGATACGCTCTATGCTCGGTGAGATGCCCTTGGAGTCAGATGGACTCATCTACCTTCGACGCTTCCGCAAGACTTAGTTATTCACATGAGTTGGCCTTCGGCCACTTTATTGTAATGATTATTGTAATAAAGGACTCGATATGAGATTTCGTTAATATAATGTTGTGTGATTTCCCTTTGATATATACATTGATGTACCGTGTGTGTACCAGCATGATCTTGGGATGGTATGGAAACACCGGAGATTCGACCTTTCAGGTCGGGTCACTACACGTGAGCATCATATTCCTCAGGGTCTGCTGGACAGAAAGAGAGAAGATTTTGTAACCTTACCCAGGGTAAGATGGTTGTAGATGTTTACAGTCGAGAGTTTGAGAACCTTGCACGTTAGGCCACAAAAGAAGTGTCCACGGATGCCAAGAAGCAAGCTAGATTCAGGAAGGGTCTCAACCCAAAATTGTGTCGTGATCTTCACCTGCATCATTGTGACACCATCCAAGATATTGTGAATAAGGCCATTAATGCGGAGACAGATCAATTCACCTATGAAGAATCTCGCAAGCACAACCGTGATTTGGCTTTTATATCCGGTTCTGGATCTCAGAAGCGTCGGATTTGGGTTCCAAACTCATCGCTTCCTCCTGGATATGCACCGAGGCCATCCTGTGTGGTGCCTCGTCCAACTCAGCCAAATGCTCCACCCAGACCTGCTGGTGGACCGCCTGTCAATGCAATTCCACGTCATACTTCTGTGATTTGCTACAAGTGCGGAGAACCAGGCCACATCGCTTGAAATTGCACTCAGTCCAGTGGTGTATCACCTCAGTCTGGAAAGTCTATTGACCGTAATAAGTCACCAGTCAAGGTGTTCCCTGCCAAGCCAACCATCATTGAACAGGCATGTGTGAATCACGTCTTAGCCAAAGAAGCTAATGATGATCCAGAAGTCCCCCTTGGAATGCTCCTTGTCAATTGCCATCCAACATCAGTTCTATTTGATATAGGAGCATCACATTCTTTCATCTCGGAAGGCTATGGCTGGTTGCACGACATGTCATTTTGCGATATGCCAACTGCTCTTGCAATTCAGACTCCAGGGTCTCAAACACTATGAAGTGCGAGAAATCAAACGGAGGCGACCAAATCTTGTGGGGAACGTGTGCAAAACTCTGCAGAGTACTCAAACCTAATCGATTAGCCGGGTCCACGGTCATGGACGACTTGAGCTAAAGGAACTGAAACTTCCGGAATTCTCAACACAATTAATATGATGATATGGGTATTAATAACTTGGGTATGAGAATTGGTTGGTGGAACCATCTCATTAATCAACTAACTTAGTAATAATTTTGCTTAGCCCTCTCTTGATGTAGGAAAAATTGGCTTTATGCAAAAACTTACCACCCCACCTACCATATATGCATATAGATTAGATGATTATCTTTTCACTCCCTCTTGTGACTTTGCCGGCATATTCCATATGCTGACCTACAGGCTGCGACGTATCATGTTGCAGAGTACTTTTCCGACCAGGAGTGAGGATACGCTCTACGCTCGGTGAGATGCCCTTGGAGTCAGATGGACTCATCTACCTTCGACGCTTCCGCAAGACTTAGTTATTCTCATGAGTTGGCCTTCGGCCACTTTATTGTAATGATTATTGTAATAAAGGACTCGATATGAGATTTCGTTAATATAATGCTGTGTGATTTCCCTTTGATATATACATTGATGTACCGTGTGTGTACCAGCATGATCTTGGGATGGTACGGAAACACCGGAGATTCGACCTTTCAGGTCGGGTCGCTACAGAAATGGTATCAGAGCACATGCTGACCGTAGGACGTTACCTCTAGGATTGGAAAGCCTTAGGACTTATTTCTCTTTGTCTTTAAAATTCTTATACTCTCATCTACTCATTTCTGACTTCTCTCCGATTATTTCAAAATTTATAGATGGCCACCTTCATCGCAATGTTGATCACGGAGTTTTGCCATCCAGACGCAACGATGCCTTTTGGTAAGGAGCTGATGAGGATCGTCAACGACGTAAGGATTGCTTTGCCGAGCATCACCGGGATTCCTATCATGTCCTTTCCACAAGATGGACGCTACAGGATCGAGGTGCACATCCCAGGGAAGACCTTTGGGAATCGGAAGGAACCCATCGACTTCAAGTTCGTGGCACCCAGTTGGATACTTGGGAGAGACATGGCCATTCATCGTGCCCTTGGACGTATTCAGGAGGAATACAGAGGTGGAACCATTTCACCAGGACTCAACGTGGTTTGTCACAGGGATGCCAATGGAAACATCATAACCACTCCCACTGCAGACACCACCATTTCCTATATCCAGACCCTGGAGACTCACATCAGGACTCTGGAGCTTCGAGTTCGTGCTGATACGAAGACAATCAAGAATCTGATGAACCGTGAGATTAACCTCGAAGCTGACTTACGGGAAGTCGAGTACGAACATGAATATGAGGTGAAGGATTTCTTAGAGAGGATCGACAAGCTGAACACTCGCATCGCCACTTTGGAGGAACAGATGGACATGGGTGAAAATATTCATCCTGAAGGAGACTTGGCTCCTTTCATCAGCGACGACGATGACTATGAGGAGAGCACCACTAGAGGAGGCTCAGTCACCATGTACTTCTGAGGAAAACTATAGTCATGCCCTCCATGTATCTTTTATTTTTCAACGTTAAAAGCGTAGGTCGATGTGTAGTGATTGAGACTTGTATCTCGATGTTTGACATTGATTGAATAAATGAATGAGTGTTTGGTGTGATATGTTGTTGCATTGCATATGGGTAGTGAATTTCTCCTTTTAGGCCCTTGTTCTATTCTAATTCTCACCCCTCTGAAAAACAGCAAGATGCCTCCACGACGTGAGTCCGACTTCACCTTCCCGCCGGAACTCACACAACTTCTTCAGCAACAGAATGCACTGATGCGGCTATTGATCCAGAATCAGACCAACAATGAGAACAACAACCACCACCATCCACCCCAGGCTGACAATCTCACCCGTTTTCTGAGGTTGAATCCTCCAACTTTCTCCAGCAGCACTGAGCCCATTGTGGCAGATGACTGGCTCCATAAGATGGAGAGAGAACTCGTCACCGCTGGATGTACTGACACTGAGAAGGTGCGCTTTGCCGCCAATCAACTGGATGGACCAGTAGCTTCACGGTGGGAGAACTACACCACCACATATCCTATTGCTGATGTAACTTGGGAGCAGTTCAAGCAAGCTTTCCGCACCGCACATGTTTCAGCTGGAGCTATGAGTTTGAAGAAGCACGAGTTTCGCAACTTGCGCCAGGGAAATCGCTTTGTGGCCCAATACGTGGACCACTTTAGCACATTGGCTCGTTATGCACCAGGAGACGTGGCCGAAGATGCGGCCAAGCAAGAGAAGTTTCTAGAAGGACTCAACGATGAGTTGAGCATGCAGCTGGTAGTGGCTACTTTCAACAACTACCAAGAGCTGGTGGACAAGGCCCTCATTATGGAGGGTAAACAACAGCAAATTGAGAACTACAAGAGGAAGTACACTCAGGGGAAGTTTAACTCTGGAGCTCATCATAAGCCCCGCTACTCCCCGTACTCAGGGAATACCGGATCAGGGACCGGTAAGTTTGGAAGGCACACTCATGCCGTGCACAACCATGGAGGCCACAACCATGGAGTAAATGGGAATGCCCGTCCCAACTATGGCAACTTCAAGGCTGACAATGGGAATGGGAACAACAACCAGCACCGTCACGCTCCTACTCAGAAGGATCTGAGCCACATCACCTATTTCAAGTGCCAGAAGACAGGGCACTATGCTACTGAGTGTACTCAGAGCAAGCAGGGAAATGGAAACGGCAACGCAGCAGCCAAGAATCCCAACCCGTTTCCTCGTGCCCAGGTGAACCACCTCGACGTGGAAGAAGTCTATGATCAACCGAGACTGTGGTTGGTAAGTTTTTATTGCATTCACGTCCAGTTACAGTACTTTTTGATTCCAGTGCAACTCATTCATTCATATCAAGGGTAGTTGTGGATAAATATGGTTTGCCCACCAAAACCCTTAGTCAGCCCATTAAGGTCAGTTCCCCAGGAGGTATGATGATGGCAGGGATAGGATGCCATGCCTTGAAACTCAATATAGGAAACCATGTTTTTCCCACCGACCTCATCGTCTTAGAATCCTAGGGATTGGATGTAATCCTAGGCATGGATTGGATGACCAAGTATGAAGGAAATCTTGATTGTCCCAGCAAGTCTGTTTCACTCACCACCCCGGAGAACAAGAGGATTAAGTATGTATCCCGACGCACACATATGAGTGCTCGGTTAAATTCCCTCACATGAGTTGTTCAGGAGGAAGTACCTGTGGTAAAAGACTTTCCGGATGTATTTCCGGAAGAATTATCAGGCATGCCACCAGATAGGGAGATTGAGTTCCTAATAGAGCTACAACCAGGGACAGCCCCAATTTCCAAGAGACCCTATCGGATGCCCGCAAATGATCTGTTGGAAATCAAGAAGCAAATTAAGGAGTTATTGGACAAAGGGTATATTCGCCCAAGTTCTTCATCTTGGGGAGCCCCAGTTCTTTTGGTGGAGAAGAAGGATAAAACCTTGAGAATGGTAGTCGATTATAGTGCCTTGAACGAGGTGAATATCAAGAACAAGTACCCTCTGCCGATGATTAATGACTTGTTTGATCAGCTAGTAGGCGCCAAAATATTCTCCAAGATCGATCTTCGATCAGGGTATCACCAACTGAAGATTCGTGAACAAGATATACCCAAAACAGCTTTCACCACAAGGTATGGCTTGTACAAGTATACAGTCATGTCCTTTGGTTTGACTAATGCTCCTGCCTACTTCATGAATTTGATGAACAAAGTGTTTATGGAATATTTGGACAAGTTTGTCGGGGTGTTCATTGATGACATTTTGATATTCTCCAAGAACGAGGAAGAACACAAGGAACATTTGCGTTTAGTTCTGGAGAAACTGAGAGAGCATCAATTATATGCCAAGTTCAGCAAATGTGAATTTTGGCTGACGGAAGTCGGATTTCTTAGACATATTATTTCCGGAGAAGGAATAGCCGTAGACCCCGCTAAGGTTGAAGCCGTCACCGAGTGGAAGTCACCCACCTCAGTTAAGGAGATCCGCAGTTTCCTCGCACTTGCCGGATATTACCGGAGGTTCATTGAGAATTTCTCAAAGATAGCCAAGCCCATGACAGAGTTGTTGAAGAAAGAGTCTAAGTATATTTGGACAGAGGAATGTGAACCCCTCACTCTCCTTCGCCAGAACGCCACGCTCAAGCCTCGCCGGAGCTCTGTCCCGACCGAAGCTCTCCACTGCTCCTGCCCGTCGCCTCGGTCGTCCTCGCACCTCTCCGACACCACCAACCGGCATCGGAGGACCTCCGCAGTCGTCTGGACCCTTCTGCCGTCTCCTTCGACCACCGGAATGCCTCCCCCGACCTCCTTCGACCACCAGCCACCGCCACCCTCGCCGGAAATCTTCCTCCCCCTCCGGTAAGTCGTCGGACATCCCCCCATCCGTTCGATCTGGATCTGACGATCCAGATTAGATCGCTTTAATTCGCGAACCGGTATCCTCTTAGGTTCGGTTGACCGCCCGTAACGCCCGCGCGCACACTAGTCCAGCCACTCACAGGTCGCCACGTCACCCTAGCCGACCGTTAGTTAGTTTTTCTTTTCGGTTTTGTTTTTCAGAAACAGAATGTATTCCAAATTTGTTTTGCTTATATCTCTTAAACTATTTAATGTTTTGAGTTGATTCTTTTTGGAATAGATCAAATTTTTCATGTAGTTTCACCCTGTAGTTTTAGATTTTAAATTTGAACTGTAAAATTTGAATTGAATCAAATTTTCTCAAATCATTCAAATCTGAATAACTAGAGTTTAAAAATAGATTTTGATATGAATCTTTTTGCTACTGCTTGATATTAGTTAGGACTATCACCATGTTTAGTTCAGAATTTTTAGGATGATTTTGATTAGTGTTCTAGCTATAAACAGAATCTGCCTAGTATTATAGTATAGTTTTATTTACTTAGTTTTAGTTAGTTTCAATTAGATTTAGTTTTAATTTGATTTAGTAGGTTCTGTTGCTTGAACATTTAGTGTTTTACTTACTGTTAATAAAAATATAAAATTGCTTAGTTTATTTCTTTATGGTTATAGGAATCTCAACTCCTTTTCAAATAGGTTTAATTTGATTAAAACAACTAATTTAGTAATAGATTCTTTTTAACAAAGTTTTATATAATTTAATTCTGTTTTCTAAGACAAGTTTATTGTACATTCTTTTCTGTTAAGAACATGTTTTGTTAATAAATAATAAGTTTTGTTTTTCTCTTTTGTTAGTAAAACTATAGTTGATTCATATAGTGTTTATCAAAACTTTTAAAAAACTTTACCAAAGTTTTTTTCTTAACAAAACTTTAAAGGATTCAATTCTGTTATTAATAAAATATTTTATTGTTTTCTTGCTGTCAACTATTGTTCTGGTATTACAAATAGGTTTCATTATGTTAGTAGAGTTTTATCAATCATCTTCTAGAAAACAAAACTTTGTGTGTTTTCTTGCTTGTGATTTGTGCATTGTTTTGTCTTGATTGTTTACTAGTTCATGGTTGATGGTTGTGAATTACAATATTTTGTTGTATGCTTATTGAGTGCTCTTGTTTGCTTCGTTAGATTTTCCGGAGTGCGGAGCTTGTTACCTAAAATCACTCACGTACGAAGATCATCACTCAGGCAAGTCACTTTGATCATCTTTACCCATGTTTTTGTTGCATTAGTTCTTCCATCACCCCAATTGCATGCAAAGTAGGTTAGTTGGAAATTTGGTTACTTGATGTAGTATCATGTGGTAGGTACCCCAATCCCTTGTCACTTTGGCCCCGGGAAACGTTGATTCAATTTTGCTATGCTATTAGTAGACGGGGTTGGTTGTGTGATCCATGAGAGTTGTGAGATTAATTACAAGACATACATAATGATCAAGACTTCAAGACTCCGAGTTCTCAACTTACCTCTGGGTGGATGATGGTTGAACGGCACCCTGGAGAAACCAGTGGATTTGCCTAGGTGTTGCTGGAGATGGCCAGTATTCATGCGGAAAGATCCACCCAGGCACAAAGAGATGGATGGATGCTTCAAGACCCAAGGCTTACCTGCACAGCCACAAGTCATTATGGGCTCTGGCTTGGTTGGATATCGTGGTGACCCTGGACAGGCGGTGCTACGAGATGTAGAAGAACGGTAGGAAAGGATGGGCACCGACAGAGTCGCAGGGAAACCCTTTGGAAGACCATGTTTTGGTCATCCGTTTCTCAAACACTATGAAGTGCGAGAAATCAAACGGAGGCGACCAAATCTTGTGGGGAACGTGTGCAATACTCTGCAGAGTACTCAAACCTAATCGATTAGCCGTGTCCACGGTCATGGACGACTTGAGAGAAAGGAACTGAAACTTCCAGAATTCTCAACACAATTAATATGATGATGTGGGTATTAATAACTTGGGTATGAGAATTGGTTGGTGGAACCATCTCATTAATCAACCAACTTAGTAATAATTTTTCTTAGCCCTCTCTTGATGTAGGAAAAATTGGCTTTACGCAAAAACTTACCACCCCATGCCATATATGCATATAGATTAGATGATTATCTTTTCACCCCCTCTTGTGACTTTGCCGGCATATTCCATATGCTGACCTACATGGCTGCAACGTATCATGTTGCAGAGTACTTTTCTGACTAGGAGTGAGGATACGCTCTACGCTCGGTGAGATGCCCTTGGAGTCAGATGGACTCATCTACCTTCGACGCTTCCGCAAGACTTAGTTATTCTCATGAGTTGGCCTTCGGCCACTTTATTGCAATGATTATTGTAATAAAGGACTCGATATGAGATTTCGTTAATATAATGTTGTGTGATTTCCCTTTGATATATACATTGATGTACCGTGTGTGTACCAGCATGATCTTGGGATGGTATGGAAACACCGGAGATTCGACCTTTCAGGTCGGGTCGCTACACGTGAGCATCATATTCCTTAGGTTCTGCTGGATAGAAAGAGAGAAGATTTTGTAACCTTACCCAGGGTAAGATGGTTGTAGATGTTTACAGTCGAGAGTTTGAGAACCTTGCACGTTAGGCCACAAAAGAAGTGTCCACGGATGCCAAGAAGCAAGCTAGATTCAGGAAGGGTCTCAACCCAAAATTGTGTCGTGATCTTCACCTGCATCATTGTGACACCATCCAAGATATTGTGAATAAGGCCATTAATGCGGAGACAGATCAATTCACCTATGAAGAATCTCGCAAGCACAACCGTGATTTGGCTTTTATCTCCGGTTCTGGATCTCAGAAGCGTCGGATTTGGGTTCCAAACTCATCGCTTCCTCCTGGATATGCACCGAGGCCATCCTGTGTGGTGCCTCATCCAACTCAGTCAAATGCTCCACCCAGACCTGCTGGTGGACCGCCTGTCAATGCAATTCCACGTCATACTTCTGTGATTTGCTACAAGTGCGGAGAACCAGGCCACATCGCTTGCAATTGCACTCAGTCCAGTGGTGTATCACCTCAGTCTAGAAAGTCTATTGACCGTAATAAGTCACCAGTCAAGGTGTTCCCTGCCAAGCCAACCATCATTGAACAGGGATGTGTGAATCATGTCTTAGCCAAAGAAGCTAATGATGATCCAGAAGTCCCCCTTGGAATGCTCCTTGTCAATTGCCATCCAGCATCAGTTCTATTTGATACAGGAGCATCACATTCTTTCATCTCGGAAGGCTATGGCTGGTTGCACGACATGTCATTTTGCGATATGCCAACTGCTCTTGAAATTCAGACTCCAGGGTCTAGATGGCAGACCACAAGAATAAGCCATGGAAATGAAATCCGTGTTGATAGACTTGTATTCCTTGCTTCATTGATAGCTCTCAAGTCTTCAGATATTAACATCATCTTTGGTATGGATTGGATGATAGCTCACCATGCCAAGATCGATTGCTCCACCAGGTCTGTTCATCTTACGCATCCATCTGGCAAGATAGTCCATGTTTCAACACGAGTTGCAAAGCGTCAGCTTTATTCACTCAATGCCAACCCTCTTCCCGAGCTTGAAGATATACAGGTAGTAAGAGATTTTCTGGATGTATTTCCAGAAGAATTGCCAGGAATCCCACCTAATAGGGATGTAGAGTTCGTGATAGACCTCATCCCAGGAACTGTACCAATTTCTAGAAGATCTTATAAGATGGCACCCTTGGAATTAGCTGAGCTCAAGAAGCAACTTGATGAGTCCTTGCAAAAAGGTTTCATTCGACCTAGCTCCTCTCCTTGGGATTGTCACGTCCTCTTTGTGAAGAAAAAGGATGGAACGGATCGTATGGTTGTGGATTACCGACCTGTCAATTTGGTCACAATAAAGAATAAGTATCTGCTCCCAACGATCAGTGATTTGTATGATCAACTTGCTGGATCTTCAGTTTTCTCCAAGATGGATTTGAGGTTAGGATACCATCAAATCAAGATTAAGAATGGAGACATCCCCAAGACAGTGCTCGTCACTCGTTATGGTCAGTACGAGTACACACTCATGTCTTTTGGACTAACCAATGCTCCAACAACATTCTCCCGTTTGATGAACTCAATCTTCATGGAGTACTTAGATAAGTTCGTCGTGGTTTACCTCGATGATATTTTGATTTATTCAAGGAATGAAGAAAAATATGCTGAGCACCTCAGACTTGTGCTAGAAAAACTCAAAGAGCCCCGTCTTTATGCCAAGTTCTCCAAGTGTGAATTTTGGTTACCTGAAGTGACCTATCTAGGCCATGTGATCTCCGGAAAGGGCATCACAGTCAATCCTGAAAGAGTTCAGGCCATTCTCGACTGGACTCCACCTGAAACAGTTAAGCAACTTAGAAGTTTCCTTGGTTTAGCGAGCTATTGTTGTCGTTTCATGGAGAATTTCTCCAAAGCTGCCAAGCCTTTGAAGGAACTCCTTAAGAAAGATAAGAAGTTCGAGTGGACCCCACAATGTGAGCACAGTTTCCAAGAACTGAAGAGACGTTTGACCTCTGCTCCCGTGCTTGTGCCACCTGACTTCTCCAAGGACTTTGTCATCTATTGTGACGCTTCTAGACAAGGACTTGGATGTGTTCTTATGCAAGACCGACAGGTGATCGCCTATGCATCCCGACAGTTGCATCCATATGAGGAAAATTATCCAACACATGATTTGGAGCTTGCAGCAGTAGTCCATGCACTTAAGGTATGGCGACATTACCTTCTTGGTGATCGTTGTGAGGTTTACATAGATCACCAAAGCTAGAAGTATATATTCAATCAACCAGATCTGAATCTTAGACAAAGATGATGGTTGGAACTGATTACGGATTACGACTTAGGAATTACTTACACCCCAGGCAAGGCAAATGTCATGGCGGATGCTTTAAGTCGTAAATCCTATTGCAACAATCTTATGCTACAACAAGGTCAACCCCCTCTTCATGAAGAATTTTGCAAGCTTAACCTCCACATTGTTCCTCGTGGATCCCTTTCAACCTTGGTTGCAAAACCTACTCAGGAGGATTAGATTATAACAAGCCAACAGTATGATGTGGGTATTACCCGGATCAGGGATAATGTTGAAAAGGGAATTGCTGGTAGTTTCTCCATTGATGATAGAGGTGCAGTATATTTTGGGAATCGATTGGTTGTTCCTAAAAAGCAACAACTTCGAGAGTTGATCCTTAAGGAGGCTCATGAATCTCCTCTCACCATTCACCCAGGCAGCACCAAGATGTATCAGGACCTACGCCAAAGATTCTGGTGGACTAGAATGAAGAGGGAAATCACTCAATTCATTGCTAATTGCGATGTTTGTCGTTGCGTGAAGGCAGAGCATTAGAGACCTGCTAGCACCCTTCAGCCTTTAGCTATTCCTGAATGGAAAGGGGATGAAGTTGAAATGGATTTCATCACCGGATTTCCAAAGACAAAGAAAGGAAATAATGCAATCTTCGTGGTTATTGATCGCCTTTCCAAAGTGGCTCATTTCCTTCCTGTCCGAGAGAGTATCACTACTAGTCAGTTGGCGGATCTGTATATCTCTTGAATAGTGTCCCTGCATGGTGTTCCATTGGGAATCAATTCAGACCGTGGAAGTCTTTTCACCTCTCAATTTTGGGGAAGTTTCCAGAATGCTATGGGAACCCATCTTTCCTTTAGCACTGCTTTTCACCCTCAGTCAAGTGGTCAGGTTGAAAGAGTCAATCAGATTCTCGAAGACATGCTTAGAGCTTATGTTATCTCATTTGGAATGAATTGGGAGAAGTGTCTTCCATTTGCAGAGTTTTCATATAACAACAACTACCAATCCAGCCTAGGCAAAGCTCCTTTTGAATTTCTTTATGGATGAAGATGTCGAACACCTTTGAACTGATCAGAGACCGGGGAAAGACAATTATTTGGACTAGATATGATCCAGGAAGCAGAAGAGCAAGTTCGCGTTATTCTCGAGAACCTCAAGACAGCTCAGTCTCGTCAGAAGAGTCAGTATGATCACCATCATAAGGAAGTAACTTATGAGGTGGACGAAAAGGCTTACCTTCGGGTTACTCCTCTGAAGGGTACCCATCGCTTCGGTATCAAGGGCAAATTGGCTCCTCGTTACATTGGTCCTTTTTGCATTCTTGCCAAACAAGGAGTGGTTGCCTACCAATTAGAACTGCCCCCGCATCTTTCCCGAGTTCATGATGTCTTCCACGTTTCTCAACTGAGGCGTTGCTTTGATGATCCTATCCATGAAGTAGACCATGAAACGCTTGATCTTCAAGATGATCTTTCATATCGAGAATATCATGTTCGCATTCTCGATCAAGCTGAGCGTGTAACCCAGCGTCGGAATATCAAGTTTCTGAAGGTTTAGTGGTCGCACCATTCTAAGAACGAAGCTACCTGGGAGGATGAAGATCTTCTTCGATTTGAGTATCCGGCTCTTTTCCCGTCGACTCCAGAATATCAGGACGTGATTCTTTTAAGTGGGGGTGAGTTGTCACATCCCTAGCCTTAGCATGCACTAGGATCTATGCTTATGATTGCATCATGTTAAATTCTTTTAAATTTGAAATGGGGATGATCAAAACCTTAGCACCATTTGAATTCAATAGGCCCAATTAAAATATTTTTCAATGATCCAAAGTGACCTTGGAAAAATGTCCATCTTCTCTAGAATAATGTGGCAAAGTAAACCAGGGATGGTGCATATTTTAGAATGTAATTTTGGGTTTTGAAATAAATCAATAACTATTCAGATTGGAGTTTTTAAATACTATAAATATTTTTAAAGCTCCAATAATTCTAGAAAAGTCTGTGAGTGCTTTTGGTTTAATATAACAGGCCACATATTAATTTTCAGAATATTACAAAATGGTTTGGTTTTGAAATCAAATCAAAACAAAACAAACTAAAAATAGAAAAAGAAAGTAATTAATTAAAAAAGAAGTGGAAGCCTAGGAGGAGGTGACCCAGATGGCCCAGCCGGCCCAGCTGCCAGTCACCCCCAACCTCCCGCCAGGAGGATTGGGCGTGTGGCAGGGGCGCGCCGGCACGCGCCATGGCCAGCTCCTGCCTGGCTGCGTGCCGTGGCGGCCTCCGGGGCCTCCAGCGCTCTCCCCCTCCTCACCGTGTCGCCCTTCCCCTCCCTCTCTCGCCGCCGCTCTCTCTCTCTCGCCCTCGCTCTTTCCCCTCCCTGCTCTCTCTCTCCCGCGCCAGCCACCGAAGCCCCTCGCCATCGATTTGCCGCACCGGTGCCTCCCCAAGCCCGTGAGCTCCGTCCTTCGATGCACCGTGTGCCTCCCCATCGATCCCCCTTCTTCTCCCTGCTACTTAGCTGCCGTAGCCACCGCTTTCCCCATCGTTCCCGAGTTTCCGCCGCCGGCGTCTTGGCCACCATGGCCTGAGCACCCGTCGTGCCCAGCTGAGCACTCTCGCTTGCTCGCGCAGACCCGTTGGTGCCGCCCCGACCTCTAGCTTCTCCTCACGCAGCCCGTAGCGCCGCAGCCGTCCTTGGCCGAGCTCCGGCAGCCGCCTCCGGCATCGCAACCACGTGCTCCCCTGGATGTGCGCGGGGATAGGCTCCCCTCTGGTTCCCTTAGCACCGCTAGCCGCCCCCTGTAGCGCCATTCTGGCCAACTCCGGCGAGCCCTGTCGCGGGTTTGGTCGCCGCCGGCCCAGCTCCAGCGGGTGCCGACGTGGCACGGCAATTAGTGTTAACCCTGCGCCTAATTAGCACCGCAGTGGCTGACCAATGGGCCCCGCAAGCGGTCAAACCCCCAGTCAGCGCTGGATTTGACCCTGCTTAGCGGTGGGTCACTGACCAGTGGGTCCCGCTGGTCAGTTTGACCTAGACTGGTTGATTGACTAGGCTGACGTCACAGTGACGTCAGGCTGACATAATAATTCAATTTTGGATTTAAATAAATTCCAGAAAATAATAAAAACTTCTAAAATTTATAGAAAATAATCTGTAAATCAGATGAAAATAATTTATATATGAAAATTGATCAGAAAAATTCAATGAATCCGTCTGTACCATTTTCATGCATGATAGAGGAACCTAAATAGGTGAACTTGGAAATTTTAGTTCAAACACATTATGGAATCCATATATGAAGTTGAATTTGAACCTTGAGTTCAAACCCACTTCATTTAAACTTGTTGCTAGATGCTTTAGCTGAAACACCTCATATTGCCATGAAATATTCATGCATCATATTGTGGAATTTGGTGTGTATTGATTGGTTTCCCCTTTGATGGTTGTTCTTAGTGTTAGGCACTGTTCCGGAGGATACGGCCGAGTATCCATTTGAGGGCAGCATCGTGTGATCGTCTTATCAAGCAAGCAACCCCCTTGATCATATCGATACAATCCCACTCTCGCTCTTTCTCTCATTTATTGCATTAGGACAAAACGTTTCAACTTTTGCATGTTCCGGTAGTTGAACCCATTCCTCTGCATGACCTGTCATTGTCATAGTAAATAGCTGAACCATGCAACCTAGCATACCTGGTAGATGCTTGAGCTATGTTGTGCCTTTAACCTTCTATGCTTGCTATGCTTAGAGTTGGGTCAGGTCTGATTCATTTGGGTGATGAACCGAAGTGAACTAAACTTGTTCTGATAATGAGAGTAAAGTTGTGAACATGATTTGGTAATGGTAGCGATGAGAGGCCGTGTAGGAGTACATGGTGGGTTGTCTCATTGGGACCGTCTTTAAGAACTGAGTCCTGTGTTTGTTATCCAATACTAGCTACTACCGCACATTAGGATCCTTAATTGACTCTCTTGACTTATTAGCCGACCTGATCTCTGTCCAAGAGTTGCAACTAGTTTCTGGTGTTTGTAGGATATGCTAGTAGTCTACCGAGTGGCACCCCGTATAGGTGGGCTTGGGACAGACTAGGCATTGTGGCCTGGTGTACCAAGCATAGTACCATCCGTCGAGGTGGGCTTGGGAACCCTGTACACATCATTTGGGGCTATTAAGGAAACTTCGGTCGGACTTCCTTGTTGGTTCAGTCCCGAATAGGCGATAAACCTGGACTAGAGTCTTGTGTGGTTAGTCAGGTCATGGCCGACTCCCTCGCCGGGCTTACGCTAAAGGTTGCCGAGGTGCCTTTTACAAGGAAAAGGCGGTAAGTGGCGAGAGCATGTGTGACGAAGTACACCCTATAGGGTATTCAATCTATTCGAATAGCCACGTCCGCGGATATGGAATACTTGGATACTTATATGGTTCATAGAAAATTTAAAAGGTTACTCATAAAAGCTTCAAGACAAATGTGAGTACCGTGGATGGCACTCTCGTAGGAAGACGAGAGTGGATCCATGGTGGTGTATTGTTGTGGTGTTAGTGGACTCGTGTACTCTTCACAAAACTTTTCAAAGTTATGAAAGTCGTAGTACAAGATAGCCACCGAGTCAAAGCTGGCTTGCTGCATTGAACCCCACAACTTCCTTGTTGATACCGATGCATAAGTAGTTAGTTCTGATGTAAGTCTTGCTGAGTACTCAGTACTCACTATTGCTTAATTATGTTTTTGTAGAGGAGACTCCAGTCTCGCTAGTGGTTTCTACGATAAGATCGATGTTGGTCTTTTAGCTTGGGAATCCCAGCTAGAGGTCTGGCTCGTGTGGAGGGCCTTGTAGATAGATAGGCTTCTTTAGCCTTCTTCGTTTCTAGATGTCTGTACCCATACATGTTAAGCTTACGCTTGTTGATTGTATGATTTGTGTATTGGGTCATGTGACCTCTGCTTGTAATATCACACCATGTTGGCTCTTATGAGCCTCCTAAATAAATGTTGTGTTATTATATGGTTATGTTGTGATGCCATAGTTGTATCTATGCATATCGGGAATGTCATGCATACATGTGATGTGCAATGATATGTATGAGATTTGACACCTAGTTGTGTTACTTTAGTAGTACTCTTTACAGGGAACTGCCTCTTTGTGCTTCCACCAAGCCTTGGTAGCTTGCTACTACTCCGGACACATTGATTGACCGACATGTATCCTTCCTTGCTACTGTGTCTGTCCCTTCGGGGAAATGTCTCATAGTGTAATGGAGTCCCTGTAGCCTGCTATGACTCGTCTACGTGCAGTGATGGCATTTATGTCCCATGGCGTAATGGAGTCCTTGTAGCTTTCTATGACTCGTCTACACACGCTAGAGGCCGACACTTGCATTGTTGGGTTATGTATGCCTGTTCCTATACGGATGTGCCACTTGGGTTCTACGACTAGCCATGTCGTCCCGGGTTCTTTGTCATTTGAATGCTAGCGACATATACATATGTGAGCCAAAAGACGCAAATGGTCCCAGCCCAGGTAAGGTGGCAGCCGTGGAGTTAACCGTGTGTGAGGCTGCAAAGTGATGTGATGTGTTACATGCTGGATTCTTATGGCTTAGGATCAGGGTCCCGACATTGAGATACCAAATGCCAAAGTTTGGTGTATGTATCAAGTATCTCACAATACGTTTCCCGGCCTTAACATGACATTCTTTAGGTGGATCTTGATATCGGGCACACATGCACACACTAAGGATAATATCAGGACACGAGGCACATATATATAGCAATGAACCAATCATTGATCGATAAACCTTTTGATCAACAGGTTCTTCCTCCTTAGTGAGGTCAACATGTCCACTAGTGGGCATGGGAGTTTTCATACCTTTGCACTCTTGCATGTTGAACTTCTTGATCAAGTCGTTGGTGTACTTGGTTTGAGAGATAAATGTACCTTCTCTCGTTTGCTTGATTTGTAGAGCAAGCAAGAATTTCAGCTCACACATCATAGACATCTCATTCTTCTCTGACATCAACCTTAAATTTTTTTCACTAAATTGTGGGTTAGTAGATCCAAAGATAATATCACCCACATAAATTTGGCACACAAATAATTCACCATTAACTCTCTTTGTGAATAAGGTTGCGTCATTTTACACATTTCAAAATCTTTTTGAATAAAGCTTTGCGAAGTTTGTAAACGTGGTTAGGTTTCTTAGGATTTACAAATCTGGGATGTTGTTTAACATAGACTTCCTCCCTATTTCTCCATTTAAAAAGGAACTTTTGATATCCATTTGGTAAAGAGTGATGTCATGGCGATTGGCATAAGCAAGAATAACTCGAATAGCTTCGAGTCTAGCAACGGGGCATAGGTCTCACCGTAGTCCATACCTTCGACTTGCGTATATCCTTGGGCTAAGAGATGCACCTTGTTGCGTAAAACTTGTCCGTCTTCATCTTGCTTGTTCCGAAACACCCATTTTGTAATGATGATGTTTTGCTCGTCCTTGGGCTTCTCCACGAGTGTCCACACTTTGTTCCTCTCGAAGTTGTGAAGCTCTTCATACATAGCATTCACCCAATCCACGTCTTCAAGAGGTTGTTCAACCTTAAAGGTTTCAATGCTAGAGATGAAAGAATAATGCTCACAAAAATTAGCTAAGCGAGTTTTAGAGCGAGTGATCCTCCTTGTTTGTATGTCACCAAAAATTTGGTTTAGGGGATGGTTCTTGGTCACTTGTGCTCGAACTTAGGGTAGCTTTGGCTTGTTGGATGGTGGAGCTTCTTCTTCATCATCTCCTTCATATTTGTTGTTGTCGAAGGTGTCATCTCCTTTAGGTGGTGGTGAAGGAGGTTGTGGTGGATCTTTACGGTGTACTTCCTCCTCCTCTTCATCTTGTCGTGTACCACTTGGAGATGCTTCCTTGTAGTTTTGTCCATAGCCTTGATGCGAAGTAGGAGCTTCCACGTGGGTTGATGAAGTACTTTCCTTCACCTCCTTGGGACAAATCTTGCTAATGTACAAGTCTTGGATAGATCTGAAGGTTCCTTATCTCCTAGATCATTTGGAAATTGTTCGACTTGCGAACCATTAGATTCATCAAACTTCACATCTACCATCTCTTCAACTTTTGAGTGAAGTTGTTGTAGACACGGTAGGTGTGAGAGTTCTATTCGTAACCACCCTCAGGCCATGCGGATGTGACCCGATAGCGTCAGGCGAGCCGATGTGAGGCAGGATCGTGCACCGATCGAGCCGCCACTTTTGGCACCCGAGGGGCGCACGTCGCAGTTCTCCCAGAACGCTTCGTGGCCTTGATCCTGCCTATAAATCCGCCTTCCCCATTGTGGAGCCTATCCATCTCGCGACTCCAGAGAAATCTGCCTGCTCCAGCGACTCTAGAGAAAACCCTCTTCCTCTCCTTAGCTTCCTCCTTCCCTTCGGGGGCAGCGGCGGAGAGCCCTTGGGGCCGGCGCAAGTTTGCTGGCGCTGGGCCATGGTGGACGAGTGAGTGTTCCGCCGCCCTCTTCTTTCTTTGCTTGACTTGTCCAATGCACCGAGCTTGATCGTCTCCTCCTTCCAGGGCGCCGGCGGCCGAGAAACGCAAGCACGTTGAGCTCTCGGAGGAGGTGGACACTCTGCACACCCAGCTGGCAACCACCGATGCTGCCTTCCAAGCCACGCTCACAGGCGAAGCGGAGGCCAGGGTAGAGCTGGCGTCTCAACAGGCCTAGGTCCAGGAAGTGGCCGATGCCATGCAGGCCGCGGGGGAGGAGGCATCCTATGCCAAGATGCTAGAGTCCTAGTGAGCCAAGAAGTACCTCAATATCACCCACCGTGCGGTCGGCTAGGTGGAGCGATTCATTGGGGATGGCCCTGCCCTCCCCAATGTGCAGAGCGACGGGGGGTTCCTTGACTTCTTCCGCCGCGTGGTGGAGACGCTGGAGACCGGCATCTCCCGCGTGAACACGGACAGCGAGGCCGATGCACAAGACCTCCTGGAGCTTGCGTCAACCCACGTCTTCTCCAACCTGCACCGCCTTGTCCCGGAGCTCGACCTCCAGTGCATGGTGGAGCAGGTGCCCGAGGGGCTCCCGAGGCCTCTCCCAGACGAGGTGCGCTCCCACGTGGATGCCCTGGTCACGCGGTTCATCCAGGTGCCCTCTCTCGGGGGAGAAGGTGGCCCTGGTGCCGTGGAGGTCATCGACTCAGACAGCGATAACGACTCCTCCGCCTAGACTCCTCCTGCTTCTTCCTCCTGGTACCTGTAACAGTTTAAGACGAACTTGGCCCCCGTGGGCATTAACCTTTTGTGCGTTACCTCTATTTTTGTTTCTTGTCCTTGAATCACAGATGGCCGCCCGTAGTTATGTGATTTAGTTTTCTGGTGCCGCCGCCGATACGGCCTGATGATGGTGGCTAGTCGGGTTCCCGCGAAGTGCCCCCTCCTGAGGGGCAGCCCATGGCAGCCAGCCCCAGGTTTGTGGCCTTGCAGCCCACCGCTGCTGGGCCTCTGTCCTCATGTCGTTTCCCCTGCCACTCCAGGCCTCTGGGGTGTTAGTAATCGCACACGTAGTTGGCCCGTAGTACTTAGCTTGCGGGCTATGAATGACCTTGTGGCACCGCTATGTTGTCTAGGTAATCCGCTATTCTGCCTGGGGCGCCTCTTCCTTGCTTACGAATGAAGCGCTGGGGGCCCTTTTTGCGCTCTATGTTTGTAGGTCCCAGTCCCGCGCATTTCCCTACCGCCGTAGTTTACAACTCGCCAAGGTCGCAACCATGAGGTGAGGCCTCGATACCCTCAATGCTAACCAGATCATCAAGTACGGCATCGAGGGTCCCGAGTGGCTATATAACCACTAAGGATCCTGAGGCATACTGCTTAGGAGCCCCCTTTGACAATCAAGCAGCTCTACGTTGACAAGTCTCAGTCCCGCACATTTCCCTACCACCCTGGTATACGATCGGATGACCAAGTACGCAACCACAAGGTGAGGCCTTGATGCCCTCGATGCCGACCGGATCACCAAGAATGGCATCGAGGGTGCCGAGTGGCTATATGACCGGTAAGGCTCATGAGGCGTGATGCTTAGGATCCCCCCTTGATGCTCGAGCGGCCCCCATTCAGCTCTGTTGGGATTTGCCCCAGGAGGCCCAACCGTTGGGGCCTCATGAGACTCCATGCTGTGGCGCCGCGCTGCGGTCGGAGCCCCCGAGCAGGAATGGCTGCCGAAAGACGCAAGTCCCTAAGGCAACAGGGCATCGCTATCCAGGTCCGGGGTGCTCCAGAGAGGTCCATAACATGCGGCCTCTTGCAAAACACCGATCCAGAAGAAAGAGAATTCAAGATTCGTAAAAGAGAATGTAATGAGAGAAAAGTCACCGCCCCTTTTTATTTTAAATATTCAACTCCATGCTCTTTAAACTTCATTCCAAAAAGTAGTGATTCAAACACAGAGAAAAGCAAGCAAATGCCGCATGAAGTAGTGTTGACTTCTCCACTAGCACGAAGCATGGGGCTTCCACATTGCGTGGGAGGAACCCCTCCGCATCCTTGGGGTATCCGGGCGTATACAACCCACTCGTTATTATGTGAGAGTGTCACGGCCGTAGATAGCTAGGCAAGCCCCCGGGCGCCGGTCCCGATAGCTCCCAACTCTATCAAGAGCCATCTCGTGCATTTTTGCACGATTGCGTGCCCCTATGACCCGAAACAGAATGCGTTGTTCCCCGCGTAGCCATAGGATTGGGCTCCCTCGGCCCAAACATGAGTACAACACATCCGGCGCAACCAAAAGGGTGCTTTGTTAGTGAAGCCGCCTCGTGAGGCATTAGGGCGGTGACCCCGCATTACCTCGAGGTCCTCGTGAGGCCCAACCCCCAAGGCCGTGCCGGTGTTTCGGTTGCCATGGGTGGCCCATGTTACCTATGTGTTGCTGCCCATCCCCCAGGGTATCATCCCTGGAACCCCAGGGTTCGGCTTGGTGATTCTTGCTTGCGGGGCGACAACTCACGCCGCACCCTCACGTCCCGGTGACATCCTCCATCCTTCTCCTGCTTGCACTGTCCAAACTTGGCGCTTCATAGGGGGAAGCCCCCAAGCCTGGCTTAGGGAGGATGTTTGGGGCTTCTCCTATCCTTGAGGGGCGTTGGCGCTTGCGGTAGCCGCCTGATCCGGGCCGGTATCCCTGGGCACGATGTAGCATGGTACGTAGGGCTCCACATAATGTCCCAGTTCTCCTCCTGAGCTGCCCGGCGGAACGCCGGGGACGGTCACTCCAGGCCGCGGTGGGGCGCTGCCCTGCAAGCAGTCCGTAGACCCTCTTGCGTCGAGCCTCAAAGCGAAGTTGCTTACCTCTTCCACCGCCGCTGGGTGGGCCGCACGCCTCCTGACGTGGATTTCTTCCTTGACGATCTGACGTGCCTTCGCCGTTGTTGTTTGCTTGCCCGAATGTTTGTGCCATTTGCTCCCTGCGCATGATGGTGCGCTCTCGCCTGGTCAGTCCGGGTTGTTGAAGATCCACTGGGTCATGGGGGTGCGCGTTGGCGCGCGGGTTTAGTGCCCTATTGTTTCTTTCGTGAGCTCGATCGTCATGGACAGGTTGTGGCCCGAAACCAGTTACCGAAATTCGGAGGAGGAGGAGCACGGCGTGTGGAGGGCCCCGCCCGGGCTCGCCTAAGGCCGAAGGGGGTGCGCCTTTGGCAGAAAGGGGAGCATGCGTGACGGACAAACCCCTAGCACTCGGAGAAGAGTGAGGAGCCACGACCCTCCTCGCGACGGCGACCAGCTCCGTGATGTGGTCGGCCCACACGTCGAAGCCCCCGCGCGTCAGGCGGTGCCTCAGCATCTCGCTTGTCAGCAGCAAAGCGTCGTGTGCTTCAAGGTCCCCCACGTAGGTGTGACGCGACGCAGATGCTGAAGGTGTTTCCCACCCGTCGCGTGCTTGGGAGGCGCGAGGAGCAGCGACGGCAGAGGCGACGCTGGCAGCCTAATATTGCCCGCCCAACACTAGGCCGCTGGGGTGTGGGTCTCTGGCGGCTGTGGTGGGATCGACGGAGGCTGGTCCGTCGTGACCGGGAGAAGCTTGTTGGGCGTGGTTCATTGGAGCGGTGGACCAGGGGAAGAGCGAGGCTTGAATAAGACATCGACACGCCCCTATCTAGCGTGCCAAATGTCAGATTTTGGGATCCGCAAAACCCTCAAGGTTCGAACACAGGGGCATGTGCGAAATTTCCCTGCAGCCTTGCCCAACCTAGACCGCTACTCGATGGTTACTATGGTGAACTCACATGATGACGAGGAAGAGGATGAACACGATAGTTTAGCTAGGTTCGGGCCGCTGTGAAGCGTAATACCCTACTTCTGCATTGGTGGATTGCCTCTCATGGAGGTTTGGTGGATGAACTAGTACAGTGGGCTTGAGCCTCGCGAGGGCGCTCAGGGGGTGTTCTTAGCTCTCTGCCTTATGTTGGTTCGTTGAGTGGCTATGTGTTGGATTCGGTCCCCGCTCTACGGTGTGGTCTAGCCTCTATATATAGTGGTGGCCCGGGTTCTCTTCCCTTATCAAAATTGTGGGAAGGGATCCCACAATAGACAATTTTGAAGGGGGCAGGAGTACATCTGCCCCTGTGCAAAGGGGATCTTCGTCTGCAAAGTGGCTGTCGATGATGTGGTGGTGCGCTCGGTGATGACATCCGTCCTGCAGGGCTTGTGGTCATGGTCTTGTTGCACCAGAATGGAAACCTTTGGGCGGCGCTTTGGGAACCCGCGTCCGTCCCTGCTCCCTTTGCACCAAAGGGGAAATTGCACCGCCTGGCGCGCTGGCGCCCGCCTATCCTCCCTTGCGTCACCGTTGACTCCTAAGGCCGGGCTCTGCATGGAGATCTCCGCCACTCAGGAGGGGGCCTGAGGAGGCCCATCCTTGGCGGCTTTGGTACCGTTCTTCCTCGTGAGCACGGGGTCCTCGCGAGGTCCTTGTCCTGAGTAGAGCCATGGCAGGCCATGCCTGGCTGATGAAGTGGGCCATGTCCTGGGCCACATGTAGGTAGGGATGGGTACCCTCATTCCCAAAACGCTGACAGTATCCCATGGGGTCTACCGGGATGTGCCCTCATCCCTACTCTACTCCGGAGTCTCGTGGGACGAAGCCTCTAGGACAGGAGTCTCGCAGGTCGAAGGCTCGTCGACCCGAGGCTCGTGGACCAGAGTCCACATAGCCTCGTCCTCAGACGGGTCCACTCTAGCAGTCCTGTGCTCGAGTGAATTAGCTGGGGGTGGCGGCGAGGAAGGTGTAGCAGCCACCCTACCTTTGTCGTGGCCTCCTCTCCCACATGTACCTCTACTACCACTCTTCTTCCCCCGACCTCCTCTTACGGGTGTCGATGAAGAAGCGGGCACCGGTGTATGTAGAATAGAGAGCAATGCTCTTCGGAGAGAGTCGCCAGGAATGGAAGTACCCATCCCACCACCCTCTGACGAAGGAGACGCGGAGTGCTCTCGACCCTTGCCCACCATCTTTCAACAACTGCCATGAAAAATAGTAAATGAAATTAGTACAACATAAAATTGAATACCGACATGAATAATAAAATGTATATAATTTAAGTGTATCATCATATACCTAACATGAACTAAAGGTTGATTATGTGACGTGAATTAATAATAATCTTGATCGTCTATATATTCTCCAGGATCAATAAATGCATCATCATCATCATCACTATCATCAATAATGCATGATCATCATCACTATCACGAACAACGTGTGGAAGGCCTCCTTTATGTAATTGGTTAAGAATTGACAGGTCATCCGCATTAGTAACCTCTTATTGTTCCGGCTCTTACTGTTCTCGCTCAGGGGTTAAGTCGGATTGACTGTCGTTGTCTACTTCAATGTTCTGGGGTGAAGTAGAGAGGTTCTTGAAATGTTCTTTGGAAATACGTGTTTCTTGGAAGAATTCTCCTTCATATGTGTCTGGGTTAATGTGAGGTTCACAATCCTCTTCATTGAAGGAAGGTGGTCTCAAATATGGTGGCACTTCATAAACGGCATCCCAACCTTTCATATTTGGATTAGTTTGGCAGGCCCACGGTAGATAAAAAACTCGGGTCGCCTATTGAGCTGTAATATAGACATCGGGAACATCTAAATGGGTGATTTGTTTGATTTTGACTAGCCCTATATGTTCATGTGTCCTTCTAGCCTCCTTCGGTAGGAACCAATGACATTTGAAGACTACGACGTTCGGTGGGTTTTCACCATAGAACAGAAGTTCATAATTCCTTCAACTCTTCCATAGTACTCTGTACCTCCTTCGCCGATAGCAGAGACACAACAATTTGTAGTCTTTAGGTCGAGCATAGATAGCTCTTTGCCAATGGTACGAAAGCAATCCCCGTTGATGTCAAATGAACGGACCTTATAGTTAAAAACAATAGCGACTTGTCTCAACTCAGCGTACATAGACTTTGAATTAGCCTAAAAGTTTAATACGAAAGGATTGTTGTATTAGCCGCAAATTAGAAAAAGCAATGAAATGGTCCATTAATGGTAATTACCATTTGTTTGAACCAAGAGATGAAACCGGGATAGCCGCCTCCATGCTTCGCCAGAAGCTCATACTCTTCAACGGAATCCTTTTGGATGACCGCTCCATCCAAAAATTTGGTGACGTATCGACTATATCAAATATCCGAGAGTAAGTGCAGTTCTAAGGAATTACTAGTTGGCAAATAATAATGTACCGAGAACTTACTCGATGTAAGGCCGCAGTTCTGTTAGGTTGTTGAAGATATACAAGAAAATGGTCCGCAATTCATCGACATCCAACGCTTTGGCTTTCGAAGCACCGACTGGTGCAAGCTTCCCTTTGAATAGGCTGAGGTTGGATCAACATTTTTTAGAGCCGCCATCATTGTACCGAGGCTTCGGATTATGCAAATGACGATTTTTGGCTTCATAGTGTGCTGTCATGAAGTTTGCCACCGCCCCTGTAATGAATGCCTCGGGCATCGATGCTTCAATTCTACGTTTATTTTTACATTTTGCTTGAAGCATCTTTTGCATCCTCTCAGTTGCAAAGCACCAACAATTTTGCACGGGCCCCCAAATCTTGCCTCGGTCGCGAGAAGCAAAATCAAACGCCGCATTGCATTAAAGAAGCCCGGTGGAAAGATCTTCTCTAACTTGTAGATCAACTCCGATGCCAAGTTTTCCATTTCATCTAGCACACCAGGCGATAGTTCCTTCACACAAAGAGAACGAAAGAAATATCTCAGCTTTGCCAGTACTAGCCATCCGTCCTCAGGGATAAAGCCACGCAGCATCACCGACATTACCCGCTCAAGCCATATGTGCCAATCATGACTCTTGAGACCAAATATTTTCAGTTTGTCAAGACTTGCTCCCCTCTTTAGATTCACTGTATAACGATCGGGGAATATCAACTGCATTTTCACCCACAAGATCATTTACCTCATAGCCGGCCTTCCAAGTTCGAACCATGCCTTTGGCTTTGTCCAGTTCTACCTTCCTTTCGCTTGTCGCATGTTTTGTAATGGTTTGGCACATAGAGCCTCCTAATCAAATCTAGCCATAGGATTATCCTTTTACTTCCCCTCTATGCCAAACAATGTACCAAAAATGGCCTCGGCGATATTCTTTTCAGTGTGCATCACGTTGGTGTTGTGTGGGCAAAGGAGGTCTTCGAAGTAAGTCAGATCCCATAAGCATGACTTGTGAGTCCAGACGTGTTCCGTATTATACCCTTTGAAATAACCAGGATGCTTTGGATCTGACACGAGAGCGTTAACTGATCCAGGATCTGTTGGCCTGTCAATGCGGGTGGTGCAGAGTTTTTGACAACTCTACCTTTGATGAAATTCTTCTTGTCCTTTCTGAACTTATGGCGAGGATCTAGGAACTGTTTATGCATCTCGAAGCAAGAAAACTTGTGACCCGCCTGCAACCATAGGAACTAAAGAGCTGCCTTGCATGCAGGGCACGAGAACCTTCCATACACACACCAACCAATGAATAGGGCATACGCCGGCAAGTCATGCGTCGAGTACATGTACCACACATGCATTTTGAAGTTTTTTGGGGTAGTGGTATCGTATAGCTTGATCCCATTACCCCAAGCTTCTTGCAATTCATCCTTAAGCGGCTGCATATACACATACACATTCTTCCCCGGATAGTTGGGCCCAAGAGGGAGATTGAGTGGAATGAAAAATAAAGGCCAACAACTGTATTGAGTTGCCATCATACCAAACACATTGAACCTATCCGTGCTGATGGCGACTTGAGGATGCCTTCGGTCTACTACTTTATCCTTATGTAATGCATCGAAATGCTTCCATGCAAAACCGTCTGAAGTGTGTACCAACATCTGATTCCCATCTGCATCTAGTTCGGTTCTTTTGCCCAATTTGTGCCATGTCATGTGTCTGGCCGTCTCTTCGACCATGAAAAGACGTTGAATTCTTGGTACGATTGACATATAGCAAAGAACGTTAATAGGGATTTTTGTCTGCATCTTCTGACCCATACCATTGTGTACGACAACATACCTTGAAGACTTGCAAATGGAACAATAGTTCAAGTATGCATACTAAAGCCTAAATAAGGCACATCCATTCTCACATGCATCTATCTTCTCATAGGGCATCTTAATTACACGGAGGATTTTTCTGACAAGTACAGGTTTGCAGGAAGTACATGGCCTTTGGGTAGAAAGCGCCCAAATATTGTCATCATCGCGTCGTAGCATTCTCTGTCCAGGTTGACTTGATCCTTCATAGCCATTACTTGCACGATGACATCTAGCTGACAAAGCTCAATGTGCTCGTGGAGAGGGCATTTTGAAGAATCCAACATTTCATAGAATGCCTTTGCAGACTCCTCCATCTCATCGTTCGAATGCTGAGCATCATCAAAGTCTTGCACCATGTCTTCGATCCCAGTACCATGCTCGTCGGTGTGAAGACAAACCGCCTCGGCTCTGGCACATTGGGCAGACTCACCATGAAAAGTCCACTGTGGGATTTCGGGCTCCACAAAATCCTCAAGGTTCGAACACAGGGGCGTGTGCGAAGATCCCTTGCAGTTCCGCCCTGCTTAGATCGCTACTCGATGGTTACTATGGTGACGTGGAAGAAGATGAACATGGTGGTTTACCCAGGTTCGGGCCGCTGGGAAGTGTAATACCCTACTCCTGCTTTGGTGGATTGCCTCTCGGGGAGGTGTGGTGGATGAACTAGTACAGTGGTTTCGAGCCTCGTGAGGGTGCTCTAATGGCGTTCTTGGATCTATGCCTTGTCTTGTGGTTCGTCGAGTGGTTCCCCCAGATGGTTTCATCTTCCCCTTCTATGGTGCGGCCTAGACTCTCTATATAGTAATGGTCTCGGTCCTCTTCCCTTATCACAATGGCGGGAAGAGATCCAACAATGACCAAATTTGAAGAGGGACAGGAGTACAACCCCGCCCTGTCCAAAGGTGGTCTTCGCCTGCAAAGTAGGTGTCGGTGATGCAGAGGTGGGCCCGGTGATGACATCCGCCCTGTGGGGCTCGTGGTCATGGTCTTGTTGCACTGGAATGGAAACCTTTGGGAGGCGCTTTGGGGACATGCGTATGGCCTTGCTCCCTTTGCACCAAACGGGAAACTGCACCACCTAGCACGTTGGCGCCCGCCTATCCTTCCCTGCATCATCTTTGACTCCTGAGGCCGGGTTATGCATAGAGATCTCCACTTCTCCGGAGGGGGCCTGAGGAGGCCCATCCTGGATGGTCTTGGTGTTGTTCTTCCTCGCGAGCATGGGGTCCTCACGAGGGCCTTGTCTTGAGTGGAGCCACGCCAAGCCATGACTGGTTGACAAGGTGGGCCATGTCCTGGGCCGTAGGCAGCCAGGTCTAGGTACCCCCATTCCCAGAACGCAAACAGTAGCCCTCGGGCCCAAGGCGTGCTCGAGATGGCTTCTGGGAGGAGCCTTGAGGATGGCCTGAAGCGCTGCAGGCCCCAAATTCCTATGGGCCAACGTTTACACATGTCAAACGCCTGGGCAGCGACGTCCCCACTCCCCAAAGGTGTCAGGAACCACCCCAAGTCAAACTGATGCGACGCTTGTGTGCAGCGCCGGCCATCATTGCACTTCCTTGAATGCTGTTGTTGCCTTGGCCTTCTCTCCTTGGGCCGTGCGGATGTGACCCTTCAGAGGCTGCACGCCTCTTGAGATGTTAGGGGGCACCGGTTAGCCCCTGGTCGTACATAACCAGGCGAGGGTGAGAAAGCCCTCAACACACCTTCGTCTTCTTTGCCTCCCAACTTGGGTTTTAGGTTGTAGAAAGAGGACAACTCATCTAGGGTAAGCTATTCGATCTTGAGGTAGATCAACTCTATAACCCCCATACCATAAATACAATCAAGCAGGACATAGGGTATTACCTCCATAGGAGGGCTCGAACCTCGGTAAAACCTTGTCCCCTTCGTCTCCTGTTACCATCAATTCTAGTCTCACAGCTCGGGACCCCCTACCCAAGATCTACTGGCTTTGACACCAATAGCGGCCACGGTGGGACTCCGACTAGCACGGGTGGCCGCAGTAGTCGAGGAGGTGGTGCCCACGGTGGCAGGGCAGTGGTGGCGACCCCTCCACCACGCCTGCGACTCCATACGATTGACATGGCCCAGTATTTCATGGTGTGGACAGAGAGGCTGGAGGCTGCTTGGTTTCAACTATCATGCTCCTTCACGGGCGCGCTGCCGGCCGGTGGGAGGGTGGGCTGACGGTCTATGGCTGCAGGCCGATGACTGCTGCAGCGTGACATCGTGGGTGGAGGTCGAGGTCACCCCCGAGGGTTATGTGTACCTAAACCGCGGGCCACGGACATTTGCCAACGCCCGCGGCCGGGTCGGGAGGCACACACTTCACTTCAAGTATGACGGGGTGGCGACGCTCTTCGTCAAGATCTTCGGGGGAGAGGTGAAAGCACATTTGCTCCCTTGGTGGTTTTAGTAATTAATAACAACATATATGTCATTGAACTAATGTTTCCACTAAGCATGTTTCGGGAAAAGTTCAATAATGGGTTGGCAAAAGGTTGAGGAATACCCCAAGATGCGAGGAAATAGATTGACAAAGCTTCAAGCAAAGGATACTATCAAAAGGGGGTAAGGTTTTGTTGTTGAAAAAAATGCTCATACATGCACAAGTGATAGTCACCACATACACCCACATGCTCGTCCACAAAAGTCTGTCCGAAGCCAAGTACTCAAAATCGGTGCAACCAACACTTTCCACTCGGTGCGACTGATTCCCCACCTCAGACAGACTCAGCCAAACCCTAGCTTTTAGGTGCAGCCGATTCCACTTTGGTGCCACCGAGTTTGGGTTGCCAACTTCCTGTTACGCAAGTTTACAAAACCAGTCCCGCCGAGTTTTGTGAATCGGCGTCACCGAGATTGGCAATCTGACTGTTGGTCACCTTCTCGGTGCAACCGAGTTTTATGCATTGGTCCCACAGATATTCAAAAGTTGCCTTGTTCATCACTGCTTATACTGTATCACGCTACCTGTAATTTGTGCATGTTCATTTCATCATCATAACTATGTTGTTGCCATGTTCCTCATGCACTTGAGTACTTGTTCATTGCTAGTTATTCATCACATTTCAAATTCCTCAAAGTTGAAATTCCTCAAGTGATGAATTTGTAAAAATCACCTATTCACCCCCCCTCTAGTCGATATAACACACTTTCAATTGGTAGCAGAGCGAGGTACTCCCTTGGTCTATGTGATTTTGGTTTAACCACCTGGAGTTCTAGTTATGTCGACTGCAGGTATGATCAAGGTCTCCGCGGGATGTCCTACCTTCGATGGGATGGACTACCCCTACTAGAAGAACAAGATGCGCATGCACCTTGAAGCTATTGACAACGATCTCTGGTACGTTGTGGAAAATGGTGTTCCCTCTGTTACTCCCAAGATCAACGCTGCTGATGTGAAGAGATTCCAGCAACTCGATTCTCAAGCGAAAAATATCATCTGTGGCCATCTGAGCAAAGGTCATTATGGCAGAGTGAGTGCTTTGGAGTATGCTAAGCTTATCTGGGATAGGCTGTCCAAAGTCAACAAAGGTGTTTCCACTTAACGTGACTCTCATGTTGATGTTCTTCGCAATCTCTTCAATCGCTTCAAGAAACTTGACAATGAAAATGTTCAACAAGCTGTTGATCGCCTCACTGATATCTCCAATGAGCTTCAAGCATTGGGTGCCACCGATATCACTGATCATGAAGTGGTGAAGAAACTGCTAAGATCTCTTGATTCCTCATTCGATACTCTGGCCTTGATGATCCAAGAACCTGGAGACTACAAGTCACTTGATCCTGCTGATATTCTCGAGAGACTCAATACTCATGAATTCCAAAAACCTGAGAAGACAGACCTATACGGGCTAAGCTATGAAAGATCTCGTGCTCTGAAGGAAAAAGCAATTTCCTCATCCGAAGAAGAAGATTCTGACAGCAGCCTTGGTGATCCTGAAGAACTAAGTCAGGAGCTAGCAATGCTTGCGAGGAAATTCCAGAAGTTCTCAAGGAGAGGTGGATTTGGAAAGTCATCAAAAAATGGTTTGAGGAAATTAGATTCCTCAGAAGACTATAAGAAAAGAACCTGTCATCGTTGCAAGAAGCCTGGTCACTTTATCTCTAACTGTCCTCTCTGGGAAAAAGATTCAAAGAAGAAGAAGAAATACAAGGATGATAGTTCTGATGACTCGAAGAAAAAGAAGAAATCTTCAAAGTCCTAATCTACAAAGTCCTCATCTTCAAAGTCCTCAGAGCACAAGAAGAATAGTTCCAGAAAAGCTCGAGCATTCATTGGCAAGGAAATGGATTCTAAAGAAGAATTTGAAGAATATGAAGAAGGGGAAGAATCTGAGGTGGAATCTGAATCTGGTGTCGCTAGCCTTGCTCTCGCTACTACTTTTGTCAGCAAGTCCATCTTCAATGATGAAGAATATGACTACTCCAATAACTTTGAAATCAGCAATGATGATTATGCTCCCACCTATTGCTTCATGGCAAAAGGCTCAAATGTACACAAACATCACTCCTCTTCTGAATCAAGTGAAGGTGAATCTGATGAACATGTGAAACCTAGCTATGCTGAAATTGTTAAACTTGCCACTAAGCAACAAAGTGCACTTGAAAAACTTTATAAAATGCTAGACAAAAGCGATGATCTGTTGAACGATGAAGTGGATCGGATTCAAACTCTGTCTGACGACCTCAAAAGTCTTCAGACAAAGTATGATAACCTTCAGAGTCATCAAAATGCTCTCTTAGCCGATCATGAGAAGCTTTCTTATGAATTTCTTCAAAGAAAGCAAGATCTTGAGAAACTAAGGGTGTCACATGAGGATCTCCAAAGGGAAAATGATTCCTTACTGGCCCAACAGGTCAGTACCACTCAGGAAGAATTTGTTCCACCTTGTTTGAAATGCATCGAACGTGAATCTGCTAATTCTTCACCTGAATGTTCAAATGCTTCTACTGCTGCAAATTCTTCAACTATTCCAGTGGTGTCAAATTCCTCATCTGAGGATACCACCAATATCACTGACAAAAATGCAGGGTTGAAGGAATTGTATGTGACAGGCATGTACAAAAGCCTCTAAGGGCATCAAACCCTTTACGATGTCCTCAAAAAGCAGATTCTGAATAGGAACCCTAGGAAAGAGGGTATTGCCTTTGTGGGGAAACTCAACGCTGATGGATCCTACTGGACACCTGAGCAGTACCGCAAGACCTCGTGGGTTACCGCGAAAGGACCTCTTGTAGATCCATCCACTTTATCTGGATTTACTTGTGAAACTTCATATTCATTTGATGAGTCACTTGACTCAAACTACAAGTTCTTCAAAAATCAAAAGGTGAAGTATTTGCTAGATTTGTTGGAACTAACTGCAGGAACAGTTCACCTATGAAGAAAATCTGGGTTCCCAAGAGCTACCTACAAAATATTCAAGTGAATGTCCTCATGAAACCACTTATGAAGAACAGGAACCCCATATCAAATTCCTCAAATGATCAAAAATATCATTCTCTTCCTAATGCCTCTGTTTCGCAGGGAAAATCTAAGAGTTATGAATATGTGCATTATTCTTCAAACCATTATGTCCATAAGGCCTCGAAGAATTTCTCTGCTTATTCATATGAGTACTCTAACCCTCGCCCTATGTAACGAAGCGCACTTGCTTCAATGCCTCCCTTCTCATATGGTGCTCGCAGAATGATGAACTCTTTACCACCCCTTCAGATGTGGGTGGTGAATAAATTGAACTAATCTCTTATGCAGGGTCAGGTCTCTAGATGAACCTAAACATCTGATGAATTTGCTGGAGACCTGAGGAAATGCTTGAAAGGACGCAAGCTAACGATTGTAGAAATGAATTCCTCATTTCTCACGTCCTCACACTACTTGCTTAATATCTTGTGTGATGAAATTCTGTCTGATGAAATTGATGTCATATTCTTCACTCTGAAGCATATGAGTTCATAAGTTGTACTAATTCATCTGTAGGATGATACTCCAAAAGCTACTGAATGGGTCCTCGACAGTGGATGCACAAACCACATGACTGGTGACAAGAGTCTTCTGATGAATTTGCCACTTGCTCCATCTCATCTGAAGCATATCACCTACATAGACAAAGGAAAAAATCAAGGTATTGGGTCTAGGTATGGTTGCAATCTCAAAGGACCGAACCATGGATAAGGTGATGCTTGTCGAATCCCTGGGGTTCAACCATATGTCGGTCTCAATGCTTTGTGATCTTGATATGATTTTCGTATTTGGAAAATATCGTTGTGTTGTCATCATGGAATCTGACAACTCCAAAGTCTTTGAAGGCTTTAGGAGAGGAGACTTGTATATTGTTGATTTCTCTACAGGTCGTCAGCCTGCCACATGCCTACTTGTAGAGTCCTCAGAAGGCTGGCTGTGGCATTGACGACTTGGACATGCTGGTATGAGGAACTTGCACATGCTCGTGAAGAAAAAGCACGTCATTTGCATTGAAGGTGTCAAATTCCTCAAGGACCATCTTTGTGGTGCATGTGAGTCTAGGAAGATGACCAGATCCAAGCATCCCTCGAAGACAATCATGACCACGACTCGACCCTTTGAATTGCTTCACATGGATCTCTTTGGCCCCACTCATTACTCCACACTAACAAATTCTTCAAGTTTGTATGGCTTTGTCATTGTTGATGATTAATCTCGTTACACTTGGGTGCATATTATTCTGTATAAGTCTGAAGTGCACGATGTCTTCAAACAATTTGCTTCAAGGGCCTCCACCAACTTCGGCATCAAGATCAAGCATATAAGGAGTGATAATGGGACTGAGTTCAAGAACACCAATCTTGATGAACTTGGTACTCATGAGTTGTGTGCCCCTTATACTCCTCAGCAGAACGGAGTCATGGAGCGCAAGAACAGGACTCTTGTTGAGATGGCTCGCACCATGCTTGATGAATACAAGACTCCTCGTCGCTTCTGGCCTAAGGCAATTGATACTGCATGCCACATCATCAACATGGTATATCTTCACAAATTCTTCAAGAAGACTTCTTATGAACTTATGACTGGGAACAAACCCAATGTAAGTTATCTCAAAGTCTTTGGTGCAAAATGCTTGATTAGAGATCCTCACCACAGTTCTAAATTTGCAACGAAAGCACATGAAGGTTTTATGCTTGGTTATGGAAAGTACTCGCACACCTACAGAGTCTTCAACACCTACCATCACAAGGTTGTTGAAACTATAGATGTGCGGTTCGATGAACTGATGGCTCGCAAAGAGAGCACCTGGCTTGTGTGTTAGATGAACAGTCTCCTGAGGAATCCATTAAGCTGAAGGCTACTGAAGACATCATACCCACTGAGGAAGTCATTCCAACGAATGAAGACATTCATGCTGATACACCTAAAGAAAATGGTGTTCATGAAAATCCTTAGTCACGTCAACCTGTTCATCCAAGAGTTTCAAATGAAGTGCAGATTGACAAAATCATCGATGACATCAATGCACCAAGTCCCCTCACTCGCTCAAGAGCTTCACATTTGACTAACTTTTGTGGGCACTTCGCCTTTGTCTCTATCATAGATCCCACCAAAGTTGATGAAGCATTCAAGGAGCCTGAGTGGATTCAAGCTATGCAAGAGGAATTAAATCAATTCAAGCTCAACAACATGTGGGAACTTCTCAAGTGGCCAGATCCTCGCAAGCATAGGTACCAAGTGGATCTACCGAAACAAGCAAGATGAAAATGGCCTTGTGGTAAGGAATAAGGCTCATCTTGTAGCTCAAGGCTACACGTAGATTTAAGGAATTGACTTTGATGAAACTTTTGCACCAGTTGCTAGACTTAAAGCTATTCACATATTGCTTGCCTATGCTAACCATCATGATATCATCTTATATCAAATGGATGTGAAAAGTGCATTCCTCAATATTAAGCTTGAGGAAGAAGTATATGTTGCTCAACCACCAGGTTTTGAAGTCCCTAAGCATCCTAACAAAGTCTTCAGACTCAACAAGGACCTCTATTGCCTCAAGCAGGCCCCTCAGGCATGGTACGACACTCTGAAGGAATTCCTCATGAAGAAAGGCTTCAAACCCGGTTCACTCGACCCAACTCTTTTCACAAAATCCTATGACAATAAACTATTCATATGCCAAATATACGTAGACGATATTATCTTTGGCTGTACTGACAAACGTTACAGTGATGAATTTGCCTATATGATGAGTGAAGAATATCAAATGTCTATGATGGGAGAGTTGAAATTCTTCTTAGATCTTCAAATTCGTCAGCAAGACAACGACATCTTCATCTCACAAGAGAAATACCTGAAGGATGTTGTGAGGAAATTTGACATGCAAGATTTCAAAGGCGTCAAAACTCCAATGACTTCAAAAGGCCACCTCTGCACTGACGAAAATGGTAAAGATTTCGATCAGAAGGTATATTGCTCCATGATTGGCTCATTATTGTATCTATGTTCATCTAGGCCTCATATTATGCTCAGTGTTTGCATGTGTGCCTGATTCCAAGCAACACCGAAGGAATCACACCATAAGGCTGTGAAACATATTCTTCGATACTTAGCTCACACACCAATGCTTGGATTATGGTATCCCAAGGGCTCAAATCTTCACCTCGTCGGATACTCTGATGCTGACTATGTTGGAGATCGTGTGGATCGCAAGTCAACCTCAGGCACATGTCATTTCCTCGGATGATCCTTAGTCTGTTGGCCCTCGAAGAAGTAGAACTACGTTTCACTATCTACTCCTGAAGTTGAGTACATTTTTGCTGGTTCATGCTGTGCTCAGTTACTGTGGATGAAGCAAACCCTCAAGGACTACGACATCAAGTTGAAGAACATGCCTCTCTACTACTACAACGAGAGTGCCATCAAGATTGCTTACAACCCAGTTCAGCATTCCAAGACAAAGCACATCCAGATTCGTCATCATTTTCTTCGAGATCATGTACTCAAGGGCGACATCTCCATCGACCACATTCCCACTGAAGAACAACTGGCCGATATCTTCACAAAGCCCTTGGATGAAAAGAGATTTTGCAAGTTGCGGTGTGAGCTAAATATCTTAGAATCTTCGAATGTTCTTTGAAAAAGGACACACATCCTAACACTCATGCAAAATTGATGACTTAGATGTGCAATACATGAAGTAACATTTTTCTTCAATCAATGAACAATAACCCTCTAAGTGTGAAGAAATTAATGAAGAATTTGATTCTCAGAACCCTATGACAATTGTATGTGGTATCTGAAGTCATCATTCTTATACGGTGGGTCACGCCACCAACCATAGTTGAAATTCTTCAAAGTAGAGTTTTTTGTCATTTTGCAAATTCTTAAAAATTTTCAAATTCCTCAAGTTTGCAAATTCCTCAACTTTTCAAATTCATCAAGTTTTCAAATTCTTCAAACTATGAAACTCATGTTCTTCATTGACTATATGCTTATATATTTGAGTTTTCAATGTCCTTAGCAGCATTCACTTATTGCTAATTCTTCAAGTTGATTTTCATCTAAGTGAATGTGATCGGACCCTTTCCCCCTCTATGCTAAACTCAACCCAGTCTGTTCACAAATGCTTCATATGCGTTCTACTTTGAAACTCGTTCAAGGTCTTCACTGTGTCCTTGACAGCTGAAGAATTTGGGAACGGAAACTTAAAATTTTCTCTATCAAAATTTTCGGCATTTCCCGCTCAATCGGTTCCGATTCCCACGACTAGATAACCCATGATCCCCCACTATAGCCACTACTCAAAACATGGGTGACACCTGTCACGTGGAGAGCAAGGGTCAGGGGCAATCTGGTCCAAAATCTTTGGATAGATTGGTTTTCACCTCCACTATAAATACCCCGTCCCCTTTCACTGTGCTCGGTTACTCATCACTCCTACTCTCTCCCGAGCTCCGACCTAGCACTGCTGCTAAAATCATCGTCGCTAGTGTGGAAGAGCTTCACTGCCTCAACCTTGCCGTTGCCGTACTCGCATCGTCCGTGAAAGTCTTCACCCCGCCGATGCTATAGTTGTCTCAATCTGCCGAGCTAGGGCGTGGGAGATCTGGACTGACGAACTTCCTCAATCTCATCTCATAGTTCATCGTGTTCTTCATTAGGGTAAATAAAATGTATTTTTACTACCCTTATTTGATCTTCAAGTTTTCCTATAATCTTCAGAAAGGTGTGTATTCTTCTGGAATCTAATTCTAAAGCACCTTACATGTTCATCCACTTGATGACTTTCTCTAAGTTATGATTTTCTTCAAGATTCCTCAATTTTCTGAATCCTCAAAATTTGCACAACTCTAGAACCTAAGACAAGAACACTTAGTGAAATTTCTCAAGACACCAATGTTCAAATTCCTCACACCTATTTTTATTGAAAATTTTCTGAGAACGCATATGACCTCTTCAAATTCCTCGCACCTATACTCTGTTCATAGGTACAAACATGTCCGCTAATGAATCACTATGTTCTCATCAACTTAACTCATTTGCAGCATTTCTTGAGGAAAAACTGCGCACTTCTTTAGAGTCCTCAAGAGTTCAAAATCCTCAGCTGAAGAAAATGGCTAATGGGAAGAAGCCACAGAAAGGTGGAAAGAAGGCTGAACAAAATACTACCTTTGAGATTCCTAAACATCTGTAGGTTGGTTACTGTACACCAGATGAATCCATATATGGCAAAGAGACAAAAGAACAAAGAAAGATCAGAATTCAGAGGATCGGACGGAGGTGGGTGAGGGAATGGAAGGAGTATCGCTATGTTACTCCCAAATACATGAAGAAATTCACACTCAAACCCCCATGCATTAGGGCTCCTCCAGGTGATGATCAAGTGGTTGATCCCACCGGTGTTGCTCGCGGTGAAGACTATCTCGCTGAGTGGGCAAAGCGTCAACTCAAACTGCAGAGAGCTACCGAATTTATAGTGAAGAAATTCAATGAAGACTCTGCTGCTGCTGCCACTGTCGGAGCTTCTGCAAGTGCTCCACAGAAATCTATGATGAAGAAATCTGTTGTGAAACCAAATTCTTCATCTTCAAAGTCATTATAGAGATTCCTCAAGCTCAAGGGCGTCAGCTCTCAAAGGCCTCGGCTGCTGGTATAGTTGCTGCTCTGTCCTCGGCTGCTGCTGCTAAGTTCTCAACTCCTGTGCACCTTGCCTCAAGCCAACAGACTGAAGGATTTTCAATTGCTTCAGGGGCATCAACAAGTTCTTCAGCCCAAACTCATTCCTCAAGCGGTCCTTCTCTAAGGAAAAAGAAAGCAACTGTTGGACGAGGCATTCGACAAAGTCCTCAACCCCAAGAAGGTGGCTTTCACAATACCATCAGAATCCTTAGATGAAGCAGATGATGAGGAACTAGAAGCTATCATCAGAAACAAGTAACAACGAGTGGCTGAAGCAAAGGGATCTCAAATTCCTCTTCTTCTTGATCCAAAACAAGTGCTTAACTTCATTGATATCTAGCACAAGGATCCCAAGGCGCCCATTGATGACTTGAAAATGCCTCTTGGTCCTGATCATGTCCTCATAGCTTTCATAGCTGAAGAAAAATGGAAATATGAGAAGGCCAGACAAACCAAGAAGGCTCAGTACAAGAAAGATCATTACTTGAAGAAGAATGTTCTGAATTTGTCTCCTGAGGAACTTGTGAGGGTGCGGTCTGAGATCCAAAGCCTTAGTGAGGAATTCAGTTTATACTATGCTGATTGGCAAGGCGCCAAGGTCTGCTTCGTCAACATTGCTGACAAAGTCATCACTGATCACAACTCAAGAGTTGCATCTCGCTCCCAGCAACAAATACCTCAGGCTAAGGAAACTGCCAGCGCTCCTGAAGAAAGTGAACCGTTGAAGAATCTGCCAGGGCACCCTCCAATGGTGCGCCTGATGAATCTAAACCCATAAGGATGACTGCATCAGTCGTGGCTGAAGAAAATGTACCACCCTCACCTTCAGCTGAATCAGCCAAATCATCAAAGGTGAAGACAATCAACCTTCCTTCTACATCATAAGTGAAGAAAACTAAGGCTGCTGAGAAGAAGGCACTGAAAAGAAAAGCTTGAACTTCAAATTCCTCAGCTGTGAAGAAGTTGAAGACTCTGCCGAAGTCCTCAACTAAAAAATTTGATGCCACTCCACACTCCTCAGCACCCGCCTATGAGATCATTCCATTTGGTTTTGACTATGTCATCCCAGATGAAGAAGATGAAGAAGATCATTCTACTGCTTTGACAAAGCAGATTGATGAAGACACTAAAGTTGAAGAAAATTTCTTCAACTCCTCATGTATCATCGACCCAGCCTCAGTTCACTGCTGAAGAGGCCGACATTGAAGAAATTGATCAGGATGTAGATAATGGAAATACAACTCCTGTCATCCAGGATGTATATTGGGAAACAGCTCACCCAAATTCACCAATGATTACTCCTCTGTCACAGATTCCTCAGCCCAGTTCAGACTGAAGAAATTCCTCCCATGCCAAAGGAAATCAAGGCCCGCTTCAAGCCAAATCTTCAGCCGAAGCCCAGAATGCCATTCATAGGCTCAACGTGCCCCAAATTCCTCAAAAGCAATTTCTTCAACGAGCACATTTTCTTCACTGGTCCCAATCCGTATGACTCCTCAAGGGCTGGTCGAAGTAGATTCTGGATTACCACTCATGAATTATTATGCATCAATACTGTTCGACAAGAATAAAGTCTTCTAGCACCATCAAATTCCTCATGCTGATATGGAAACCCTTCCATCATTCACGCCGGTGCTCCAATTTATTCATGATGCAGGAATTCTTCCCTTCTGCATAGACATCTGCGATTGGAATGAAGAATTCATTCTTCAATTCTATGCCACTCTGCACATCAGAGGCGATGCTTCTGACGTCAAATCCTTGGTTTTGGACTAGATGACAGGATCAACACATCTCACTGCTCAAGCATCTAAATTACTTCGGTCTGTCCTAGTGCCAATTCCTTCAAAAGAAGCTCGTCGACTGTTTGATGAACCTGCTCTTCCAAATCAACTGATGCAAGTGCTGATGAAGCCTTTGGCTCCTGGAAAGCCTCAACAAAAACCCTCCTAGTGAAAGATTTGCTTTATGTGCCCAGGACGGTCTACCGCATTCTCACAAATACTCTATGTCCTTAGAAGGGCCACAACTCAGAAGAAGAGGAAGTGGAGGGAGTCATGAAGAATATGCTGTTCAACATCATTCATGGGATTCCCATCAACTTTCATGATTTCTTCATGAGGACATTGGCTAATGCTGCTCTAGCCCCATTTGAACAGAACCCTTATGCACCGTGGATCATGAACTTCATCAGAGCAAAGTCTTCAATTCCCTTCAAGGCGGACTTCCAGAACCATTTTGGCTTCCTGCCTCTGATTGAAGTCCTCAAGAGAACAATTGCCTTAGTGGAAGGAAAAGGCAAGGCTATCCTATATGAAGGCACTCGTCCATTGGATGGACAGTTTCGCAAAGCTGCTTCCTTCTCCACCAATGATGACACTGCAACTCAGGACTCGAAAGTAAAGGCCTCAGCTCAAAAACCTCAAGAGTCTGCCCCTCATGTGATGACTGATCATGAGCTTCTCATAAGTCTTCATCATAAGGTTGATCGCAATCACAAGTGGGTGAAGCGTCAACTTGGTTACATTGTGCAAAACATGATTGTGATGCAATACTCTGTGAAGAAGAACCACTACTATGCGCATGCAACCCTCAACCGCACTTGGGCTATATTGTCTCACCTCAAGACTCCTCAAGAACTGAAGGATCTGGATCTTGAGGAAAATCCTGACTAGGCTCATCGACCACACAAGAAATTCAACAAGGTTCAAGTTCCTCTGATGGTCACAAGTTCATATTCTTCATCATGTGAGACGGATGAAGCTGAGGACATTCATGACACTGCGGCGGGCCCTACATCGACAAACGACCCCGACAACACTGGCGCTCCTTCCTCACCAACACGATGAAATTCTTCAAGGGGCGTTAGTCCTCACTTTTTCGTCCCTTTTGGTCTTCGATGACAAAGGGGGAGAAAAATTGAGTTAGTCTTCAAGCGGGTCACTATATATGGGCTGTGTTTTTGTTTAAGTTACAACACTTGCTCTTCTGAAGCTTTTGTTAATTGTGTTGTAAAATTAAGTCCGACGGTGGTCTGACTCTTTTGAACTATTTCCTCACATGCTTATTTCCTCAAGTACCTTAATGCACACATGCTGAATTTTGTCAATCACCATTTTCATCATGCATTTCAAATTCTTCATATCATATGTTCAAATGCGTGTATGAATTACAAGATATAGGGGGAGTCCTCCATGTTTTTAACCTATCATGTGCATTTGCATTCCGAAGCAAATTCCTCAAATATGCACATCTTCAGCGGGAGTTCTTCTATATCTTGCAATCAAATTCCTCAAACTCAGTATTTACACATCATAGTATTATCCCTGTTGAAAACTTAACCTATTGGTCATCAATCACCAAAAAGGGGGAGATTGTTAGTGCATCTAGTGCCCCTTAGTGATTTTGGTGTGTTGAAGACTTATAGGTTAAGGAACTAATGTGTTTGGAGATTACCGACCCTTAAAAATGTATGTCTTTAACTAAAGACTTTGGTGAAGACTTTGCTAAAAACTTTGATATTCCTTGAAGACTTTGAAAATGAAGAAGTTGGTGTGACCTTGAAGATATGAATGAGGACTATGAAGCGTGAAGACTTTTGTTTTCGTAGTTTCATTTCCTCTCTTTGAGTCATAGGAAACACTGTACTGTTAAAGGGGGCCACGGTAATACTAAGAAAAATTTCCAACTCATGCTAAACTCCAAAAGCCTCAACGTATCCAATCCTTCGAGTGAAGCCGTTGGAAATCTCTTGTAGTTCAGTCAAGTTCTTCAGTGACAGAGACGAAGTTCTTCTGGTCTCTGAGGAAATTGATCTGACTGAGGAGTTAGGATTTCGCGAGTGCGAATTGCCTACAAGTGAGGAACATGATATGTCTAAGGACTTTCATAGTTCGAAATTCCGACCGTTGCTATGCTTAGCGCCAGCTGTCCCCAATCATAATATCCACATAACGGCCATATCATTGGGGGCATTTATGTCTTATCATGTTAGGTTGCACCCTGGCTATAAATAGCCACCCCCACAACCACTAGTTGGTTGGCTGCTCCGAGAGAGAACTGACACTTGTCATTTGAGAGCAACCCATCCCCCGAGGGCTTGAGAGAAAATCAACAGTGAGGAAAAACCCACAACCAAACCACCAAATCCAAAGTGATTGAGCATCACTAAATAAATTCTTGTGTGGAATCTATGCTTGTTACCTTTGAGGACTGTGCATCCTCCAAACGGTTTGGCGTCATGGTCTAGTGCATCATGCAGTCAATTGGGGATCACGAAGTGACCTTGGTCTAGAGCATCCAGTAGTAAATTGTTGATCGCCGGGTGACCAATTTTGTGAGGGTCTTGGAAGTCTACCCTGAAGATTTACCACGAGTGTTGGGTGAGGACTGTGTGACTTTAGCTCAAGGAGAATACGGTAAGGACTGTGTGTCCTGGGACTGTGTAGCGACCCGACCTGAAAGGTCAAATCTCCGGTGTTTCCGTACCATCCCAAGATCATGCTGGTACACACACGGTACATCAATGTATATATCAAAGTGAAATCACACAAATTTATTAATCGAAAATCTCATATCAAGTTCTTTATTACAATAAAAATTACAATAAAGTGGCTGAAGGCCAACTCATGAGACAAACTAAACCAAAGACTTGCGGAAGCTTCAAAGGTAGTTGAGTCCATCTGACTCCAAGGGCATCTCACCGAGCGTAGAGCGTATCCTCACTCTTGGTCGGAAAAATACTCTGCAACATGATACGTTGCAGCCGTGTAGGTCAGCATATTGAATATGCCGGCAATGTCACAAAAGGGGTATAAGTAATCATCTAGTCTATATGCATATTTGGCAGGTGGGGTAGTAAGTTTTGCATAAAGCGAATTTTCCTATAACAAGAGAGGGGAAAGCAAAAGTTATTACTACATTGTTGGTTGATTAATAAGATGGTTCCACCAACCAATTCTCATTCCCAAGTTGTCATTAATACCCACATAATTATAGTACTTTGTGTTGAGAATTCCAGATAGTTTCAGTTCCTTTGGCTCAAGTTGTCCATGACCGTGGACATGACTAATCGATTAGGTTTGGGTACTCTGCAGAGTTTTTCACATGTTCCCCACAAGATTTGATCGCCTCCGTTGGATTTCTCGCACTTCAAGGTGTTTGAGAAACAGATGACCAAAACATGGTCTTCTAAAGGGTTCCCCTGAGACTCTGTCGATGCCCATCCTTTCCTACCGTTCTTCTACATCTTGTAGCACCGTTTGTCCAGGGTCACCACAATATCCAACCAAGCCAGAGCGCATAATGGCTTGTGGCTATGCAGGTAAGCCTTGGGTCTTGAAGCATCCATCCATCTCTTTGTGCCTGGGTGGACCTTTCCGCGTGAATACTGGCACTTCTCCAGCAACACCTAGGCTAAACACTGGCTTCTCCAGGGCGCCGTTCAACCATCATCCACCCAGAGGTATGTTGAAAACTCGGAGTCTTGAAGTCTTGTTCATCAAGTAGGTCTTGTAATTATTATCTCACAACTCTCATGAATCACACAACCAACCCCGTCTACTAACAGCATAGCAAAATTAAAACAACGTTTCCCAGGGCCAAAGTGTCAAAAGGTTTGAAGGATGCCTACCACATGGTACTACATCAAGTAACCAAGTTTCCAATTACCTACTTTGCATGCAGTTGGGGAGATGGTAGAACTAATGCAATAAAAACATGGATAAATATGATCAAAGTTAACTTGCCGACGATCCTCGTACTCAAGTGACTCTAGATAACAAGCTTCACACTTCGGATGATCTAACGAATCAAACAAAGCACACAATAAGCATAACTACATACAATTCACACAATAGCAAGGTAACAAATACTTCAACAAACAATAGCACAATCAAAAGAAAAATCACTCAAAGTAGAAAACTCTAAAAGTTTTGGTGGCAAAATATCTACTAAGACATAATAAGACAAGTTGGTTTTCAGCAATTTACTAATAGATAACAGAAAAGAAAATACATAATGTTTATTATAAAACAGGGAGTATTTCATTATAAAAATTTTGTGCAAAAAGGTTTACTACAAAACATTTTTACAAACAATAAAAATGGTGAAAACAAGGTTTACCTAATTAAACTAGAGCACAAAACAAATTAAAGTATTTTTATTATCAGAAAATAATCCACCTAATGTTTAACAACAAAACTAAATAAACTAAAATAAAAAGTTAAACTAGAACAAAATCAACTAAAACTAAAATGAAAGCAATTCAATTAAACACTAAGAAGAAACTAAACAGAATCTGTTTTTACTAAAAACCTTAATCTAAAATTTACTAAAAATTCTCAAACAATGCTGGATGATAGGCCTAACTATTACAAAGCAGGGGCAAAAAGAATCATTCAAAAATAAATTTCTAAACTCAAGTTATTCATGTTTTAGTGATTTGCTAAAATTTAACAAAATTCAAATTTAAATTTCAAATTTGAAAACTAAGAGTACGGACAGAAACTACATGAAATTTGTGACATGTTGCAAAAAGAATCATGCAAAAAATCGAAATATTTTAAAAGATATAATAAAAATAAAAACAGAACACATTCTGTTTTCTAAAACAGAAACAGAAAAGAAAAAATATTTAGCTATCGGACAGGGGTGACGTGGCGGCTTCCTATTGGTCGACAGCGTGTGCGCGTGCGGTGTTTGCGGCGGACGACCGAAGCGTAAAAGAAAATGGTTCACCATTTAAATCTTCTAATCTGATCCGTTGATCCTAGATCTAACGGCTATGGAGAGGGGCGGGGCATACAGAGGTGGAGGTCGGGGTTCCGGCGAGGTCGACGGCGGCCAGACGTTGGAGGTGATCGGAGACGATGGTGCGATGGTTGAGGGCGGTGGCCGAAGGGTCCAGGCGACAGCGATGAACCTCTAGCGACGATTGGTGACGTCGGTTGGGGTTGGGGACGACAGGGGCGACGGCGTCAAGCTCGGAGAGCTTCGGTGGGGTGCCGAACTCCGGCGAGGTGCGGGGGCAATGTTCTGGCAAGGGGAGTGGGGTTTCGGGGGTGGAATGGAGCGCGGCAAGGGCAGAGCTTTATATAGATGCGGCGTAGGGTCGAGAGAGGGAAAGGGGAGCGAGATCCGGGGAGGAGGTATCTCCGGCAAGGTCGGGGGACGCGGGGAGGCAGATGAGCATTGTGATGACGCTGTCGGACGGTGGGGTCTGCTCGTTAGTGAGGGAAAGGGTGGCGTCAGCGTGTCGGTGATCGATCCAGAGCGATCTCGGGGAGTAAAGGCTGGTGGGCCGGCCGGTTTTCTAATTAAAACGTTTAAATTCACTTCCTTTTCTATTTTCCAGAGAATTAAAATCTCATTAAGGCATTCAAAACATTTCCAAAATTTGAAGATATATATATCAAATCGATCAGGGGAATAAATGCTAATTAATGAACATTGTTCCATGACCAAATGAATACTTTAAAAAAATATTTTCACAAAATGCGTAAATTGATTTTAAATTCTTTTGCAATAAATTTTCATATAACCCCCTGGTTTTATTGTTCTATTATTTCACAAAGATGCACCTGGAGTGTCATGTTACTCCTCACTTTTTATGAACATTACCAAGGGTTTTTTAAATAGAAGAATCAGGTAAATAGAAAAATGAAAGTGGCCTTTTAGAAATCCAAATAAAGAACTTCAACAATTCATTTCATTCAAACAATGTTATGACGATGCATAGCTATATTTCATAACATTCCAAAAATGGAATTTTTTGGGATGTTACAAACCTACCCACCTTAAGATGAATCTCGCCCTCGAGATTCGCGTTGGCTAGAAAATAGGTGCGGGTGGTCTCGTCGAAGATCTTCTTCGTGTTCCTAGGTGGCTTCTTCCTCGGTGTGGTGACTCCACAGAACCTTACGAAACTTGATGGTCTTGCTACGGGTAACTCTATTGGTAGTCTTGAGGATTCTGACAGGCTTCTCCTTGTAGGTCAGGTCACTGTCAAGTTGTATGGCCTCTAGGGGCACTGTGTCTCTCAAAGGAATATCAGCCATCTCAGCGTGACATTTCTTCAGCTGAGAAACATGGAAAACATCATGAACTCTGGACAATTCTTCCGGCAATTCCAATTTGTATGCAACTTCGCCTCTACGTTCAAGAATTTTGTAGGGGCCTATGAATCTGGGTGCTAACTTTCCTTTAACACCAAACCTCTTGATTCCTTGAAGTGGGGACACACGAAGGTATGCTCGGTCTCCCACTTCATACGTCACCTCCTTGCATTTGCTATCAACATAGCTTTTCTGCCTGGATTGGGCTATCTTGAGTCGGTCTCGAATCAGTTTGACCTTTTCTTCAGAATCTCGTATAAGATCGGGACCAAAAAGGTTTCAGTCAGCAACACCATCCCACATCAATGGTGTTTCTGCACCTTCTTCCGTATAAAGCTTCAAAAGGGGCCATCTTCAGACTCGTTTGATAACTGTTGTTGTACAAGAACTCTGCCTAAGGTAAGTTGTCCTCCCAACTAGATCCATAGTCTAGCGCACAAGCTCTCAACATGTCCTCCAGAATCTGGCTGACTCTCTCAGTCTGTCCGTCGATCTACGGATGAAAAGCTGTACTGAATTCCAGCCTTGTACCCAAAGTTTCGTGTAACTGATGCCAAAACTTTGAGGTAAATTGTGTTCCTCTATCTGACATGATACTCCTCGGAACTCCATGTAGACATACGATCCTGGTCATATATATCTTGGCTAACCTAGCACTGGTATAGGTGGTCTTCACTGGAATGAAATGAGCCAACTTGGTCAAGCGATTGACCACTACCCAGATGGAATCATAACCTGAACGGGTCCATGGTAATCCTGTGATGAAGTCCATACCAAGCTTATCCCATTTCCACTCGGGTATCGGCAAAGGTTGGAGTAACCCTGCTGGTTTCTGATGTTCCGCCTTTACTTGCTGACAAACATCACATACCGCAACATGTTCGGCAATATCTTTCTTCATACCTGTCCACCAGTGACTTTCCTTCAAATCCAGGTACATCTTGGTGTTACCTGGGTGTATCGAGTAGGGTGAATCGTGGGCTTCTTGAAGTATCAACTTCCTAAGCTCTGGGTCATTGGGCACATAGATTCGGTTCTCAAACCATAGAGTACCTTGTTCATCTTCACCAAAGTCTTTAGCTTTTCCATCCTTCATTATCTGCTTTATCTCAGCTATCTCCTTGTCTGATTTCTGGGCTTCACGAATTCTTTCGGTCAAGGTGGACTGGATCTCTAGTGTGGCAACATATCCTTTTGGAACTATCTCTAGCCGGAGCTCTCTGAGATCATCAGCTAACTCCTGGGGTAATCCTCCTGCTATGAGTGTGTTCACATAACTCTTCCGACTCAAAGCATCTGCTACAACATTTGGCTTTCCTGGATGGTAATGTAGTCTCATGTCATAGTCCTTGATTAACTCAAGCCATCTCCTCTGTCTGAGGTTCAACTCCTTCTGTGTGAAGATATACTTTAGGATTTTATGATTAGTGTAAACATCACAACTATTTTCGATAAGGAAATGTCTCCAGGTGCGTACACTACGGCTGCTAGTTCCAAATCATGGGTGGCATAGTTCAATTCATGAGGTCGTAGCTGTCTGGATGCATAGGCTACAACTTTTCCCTCCTGCATGAGTACTCGTCCAAGTCCTTGACGCCAAGCATCACAATAAACCTGGAAGTCCCATTAAACATTTGGCAAAATCAACACTGGGGCTGTGACCAAACGTTTCTTCAACTCCTGGAAACTGGTTTCACATTCCTTAGTCAAATATACTTAGACTCTTTCTTCAACAATTCCGTCATGGTTTTGGCAATCTTTGAGAAATTCTCAATGAGCCTCCGGTAATATCCGGCAAGTCCGAGAAAACTGTGGATCTCCTTAACTGAGGTGGGTGACTTCCACTTAGTGACTGCTTCAACCTTAGCAAGGTCCACTGCCATTCCATCTCCAGAAATAACATGTCCAAGGAATCCGACTTCCGTCAGCCAGAATTCACATTTACTGAACTTGGCATATAGCTGATGCTCTCTAAGCTTCTCCAGAACTAAACGCAAGTGTTCCTTGTGTTCTTCCTCGCTCTTGGAGAATATCAAAATGTCATCGATGAACACCATGACAAACTTGTCCAGATACTCCATAAACACTTTGTTCATAATATTCATGAAGTAGGTAGGAGCATTAGTCAAACCAAAAGACATGACTGTATACTCATATAGGCCATACCTTGTGGTGAAGGCTGTTTTGGGTATATCCTGTTCACGAATTTTCAATTGGTGATACCCTGATCGAAGATCGATCTTGGAGAATACTTTGGCTCCCACTAGTTGATCGAACAAGTCATTAATCATCGGCAGAGGGTACTTGTTCTTGATAGTCACTTCATTCAATGCATGATAATTGACTACCATCCTCAAGGTTTTATCCTTCTTCTCCACCAAAAGAACTGGGGCTCCCCAAGGTGAAGAACTTGGGCAAATATACCCTTTGTCCAATAACTCCTTAATCTGCTTCTTGATTTCTTCCAAATCATTTGCGGGCATCCGATATGGTCTCTTGGAAATTGGGGTTGTTCCTGGTAGTAACTCTATCAGAAATTCAATCTCTCTATCTGGTGGCATGCCTGGTAATTCCTCCAGGAATCTGGAAAGTCTTGTACCACCGACACTTCCTCCTGAACCACTCCTGTGAAGGAATTTAACCAAGCACTCATCCGTGTGCGTCGGGATACATACTTAATCCTCTTGTTCTCTGGGGTGGTGAGCAAAATAGACTTGCTGGGGCAATCAAGGTTTCCTTCATACTTGGTCATCCAATCCACGCCTAGGATTTCATCTAATCCCTGGGATTTTAAGACAACGAGGTCGGTGGGAAAAACATGGTTTCCTATATGGAGTTTCAATGCGTGGCACCCTATCCCTGCCATCATCATACCTCCTGGGGAATTGACCTTAATGGGCTGACTAAGGGTTCTGGTGGGTAAACCATACTTTTCCACACTACCCTTGATATGAATGAATGAGTTGCACCAGAATCAAAAAGTACCATAACTGGACGTGAATGCAATAAAAACTTACCAACCATAGTCTCGGGCTGATCATAGACTTCTTCCACATCAATGTGGTTCACCTGAGCACGGGGAAAAGGATTTGGCTTCTTAGCTGATGAGTTGCCGTTGTTGTTGCCGTTTCCATTTCCTTGCTTGTTCTGGGGACATTCAGTGGCATAGTGCCCTGTCTTCGTGCACTTGAAGCAGGTGATATGGTTCAGATCCTTCTGAGCTGGAGCGGGACAGTGCTGGTTGCCATTCCCACTTCCATTGCCGTTCTTGAAGTTGTCATTGTTGGGACGATTATTCCCATTTCCCCCATGGTTGTGGCCTCCATGTTTGTGCACGTGATGAGTGTGTCCTCCATACTTACCGGTCCCTAATCCGGTATTCCCTGAGTACGGGGAGTAGCGGGGCTTCTATTGAGCTCCAGAGTTAGACTTCCCCTGTCCATACTTCCTCTTGTGGTTTTCAATTTGCTGCTGCTTCCCTTCCAAGATGAGGGCCTTGTCTACCAGCTCCTGGTAGTTGTTGAAAGTAGCCACCATCAGCTACACGCTCAACTCATCGTTGAGTCCTTCCAGGAACTTCTCCTGTTTGGCTGCATCATCAGCCACATCTCCTGGTGCATAACGAGCCAACATGCTGAATTCATCCACATACTGGGCCATAGAGCGGTTCCCCTGGCGTAAGTTGCGAAACTCATGCTTCTTCAGACTCATGGCTCCAGCTAAGACATGAGCGGTGCGGAAAGCTAGCTTGAACTGCTCCCAAGTCACACCAGCAATGGGGTATGTTGTGGTGTAGTTCTCCCACCATGAAGCTGCTGGTCCCTCCAGTTGATGGGCGGCAAAGCGCACCTTTTCAGCCTCAATGCATCCAGCGGTGATGAGTTCCCTCTCAATCTTGTGGAGCCAATCATCCGCCACAATGGGCTCAATGCTGCTGGAGAAAGTTGGTGGATTCAACCTCAGAAAACGGGTGAGGTTGTCGCCCTGAGGTGGAGGGTGGTTGTTGTGGTTGTTGGTCTGGTTCTGGATCAACAGCTGCATCAGGGCATTCTGCTACTGGAGAAGTTGTGTGAGTTCCGACGGGAAGGTGAAATCGGGCTCACGTCGCGGAGGCATCTTGCTGTTTTGAGAGGGGTGAGAATTAGAATAGAACAAGGGCCTAAGGAAAATTTTCACTACCCATATGCAATGAAACATACATATCACACCAAACACTCATTCATTTATTCAACTCAAGTTTCAAACATCAAGATACAAATCTCCAAATAAACTAGGCATCGACCTACGTTTTAATGACGAAATTTAAAGATACATGGGGCACGACTAAAGTTCTCCTCAAAATTCCATGGTAATGTGGTCTCCTCTGGTGGCGCTCTCCTCATAGTCATCATTATTGCTGATCAAGGGAGCCATGTCTCCTTCCGGGTGAAGATTTTCTCCCATGTCCAGCTATTCCTCCTGAGTTGCAATGTGAGTGTTCAGCTTCTCGATCCTCTCCAAGAAATCCTTCACTTCATGCTCATGCTCGTACTTGGCTTCCCGTAGGTCAGCCTCGACGTCAAGCTCGCGGTTCATCAACGTCTTGATCGTCTTCATGTTTACGCGTACCCGAAGCTCCAAGGTCCTGATTTGAGTCTCCAAAGTCTGGATATAGGAAATGGTGGAGTCTTTAGTGGGAGTGTTTATGATATTTCCATTGGCATCCCTGCGACAAAGCATGCCGAGTCCTGGCAAAATTGGACCACCCATTTATTCCTCCTGAATACATCTGAGGGCACGGTGAATCGCCATGTCGCTCCCAAGAATCCAACTGGATGCCACAAACTTGAAGTCGATGGGTGAGTTCTTTACGATTTCAAAAGGTCTTTTCGGGGATGTGCACCTCAATCCTGTAGCGACCGTCTTGTGGAAAAGACATGATAGGAGTCCCGGTGATGCTTGGCAAAGTGATCCTTACGTCCCTGACGATCTTCACCATCTCTCTGCCAAAGGGCATCGTCATGTCAGGCTGGCAAAACTCCATGAACAAAACTGGTGTGAAGGTGGCCATCTAGAAAGGTTGAAATAATCGGAGGGAAGTCAGAAATGAACAGATGAGAATATAAGAATTTTAAAGACAAAAGAGAAAAAAAATCCAAAGGCTTTTCCAATCCTACAGGTTACGTCCTACGGTCAGTGTGTGCTCTGATACCATTTCTGTAGCGACCCAACCTGAAAGGTCGAATCTCCGGTGTTTCCGTACCATCCCAAGATCATGCTGGTACACACAAGGTACCTCAATGTACATATCAAAGTGAAATCACATAGCTTTATTAATCGAAAATCTCATATCGAGTTCTTTATTACAATAAAAATTACAATAAAGTCGCTGAAGGCCAACTCATGAGATAAACTAAACCAAAGACTTGTGGAAGCTTCAAAGGTAGTTGAGTCCATCTGACTCCAAGGGCATCTCACCGAGCGTAGAGCGTATCCTCACTCCTGGTCGGAAAAATACTCTGCAACATGATACATTGCAGCCGTGTAGGTCAGCATATTGAATATGCCGGGAATGTCACAAAAGGGGTAAAAGTAATCATCTAGTCTATATGCATATTTGGCAGGTGGGGTAGTAAGTTTTGCATCAAGCCAATTTTCCTATAACAAGAGAGGGAAAAGCAAAAGTTATTACTACATTGTTGGTTGATTAATGAGATGGTTCCACCAACCAATTCTCATACCCAAGTTGTCATTCATACCCACATCATTATAGTACTTTGTGTTGAGAATTCCATATAGTTTCAGTTCCTTTGGCTCAAGTTGTCCATGACCGTGGATATGGCTAATCGATTAGGTTTGGGTACTCTGCAGAGTTTTGCACACGTTCCCCACAAGATTTGATCGCCTCCGTTGGATTTCTCGCACTTTAGGGTGTTTGAGAAACAGATGACCAAAACATGGTCTTCTAAAGGGTTCCCCTGAGACTCTGTTGATGCCCATCCTTTCCTATCATTCTTCTACATCTCGTAGCACCGGCGAGGTGCGGGGGTGATGTTCTGGCGAGGGGAGTAGGGTTTCGGGGGTGGAATGGAGCGCGGAAAGGGCAGATCTTTATATAGACGCGGCGCGGGGTCGAGAGAGGGAAAGGAGAGCGAGATCCGGGAAGGAGGGATCTCCGGCGAGGTCGGGGGACGCGGGGAGGGAGTTGAGCGCTGTGATGGCGCTGTCGGACGGTGGGGTCCGTTCATCAGTGAGGGAGAGGGCGGCGTCAGCGTGTTGGTGACCGATCCGGAGCGATCTCGGGGAGTAAAGGCTGGTGGGCCGGCCGGTTTTCTAATTAAAACGTTTAAATTCGTTTCCTTTTCTATTTTCCAGAGAATTAAAATCTAATTAAGGCATTCAAAACATTTCCAAAATTTGAAGATATATATATCAAATTTATCAGGGGAATAAATGCTATTTAATGAACATTTTTCCACAGCCAAATGAATACTTTAAAAAAATATTTTCAGAAAATGCCTAAATTGATTTTAAATTCGTTTGCAATAAATTTTCAAATAACCCCCTGGTTTTATTGTTCTAATATTTCATAAAGATGCCCTTGGAGCGTCATGTTACTCCTCTCTTTTTATGAACATTACCAAGGGTTTTTTAAATAGGAGAATCAAGTAAATAGAAAAATGAAAGTGGCCTTTTAGAAATCCAAAAGAAGAACTTCAACAATTCATTTCATTCAAACAATCTTATGATGATGCATAGCTATATTTCATAACATTCCAAAAATGGAATTTTTTGGGATGTTACAGACTGTGTGTCCTCTGGTTTAAATACCAGGCCGCTCCAAACTAGACGTACGACTGTCACAGCAGTTGGAACTGGGTCATCGAACCATTATCTCCATCGAGCTACCTAGTTCTATTTCTTCAACCCCTCTATTCCTCGTATACTTGCTGATGAAATTGATCGTTACTGTTTGAAGAATTTGACTGAAGACTTTCACAATTTCCTCACCTCAAATTCTTAAAGTTACCTTGTTCATCACTGGTTATCCTGTATCACGCTACCTGTAATTTGTGCATGTTCATTTCATCATCATAACTATGATGTTGTCATGTTCGTCATGCCCTTGAGTACTTGTTCTGCTGCTAGTTATTCATCACATTTCAAATTCCTCAAAGTTGAAATTCCTCAAGTGATGAATTTGTAAAAATCACCTATTCACCCCCCTCTAGTCAATATAACGCACTTTCACCACCCAATCAATCTCTTCCACCATGCCAAATATGTGAGAGAGTGATTGTGTGTTGAGGAGTATTTCATCTTGAAGCACAATAGAAAGGAGTTCATCGACATTATCGAGCCTATCCTTTTGGAGGGTGGTGCCTCCTAGATTGGTTAGGTGTCGCTTGGGAGCCTCCTAATTCGTGTTATGGAGTGAACCACGAAGTTTGTATGGGCAAGGAGATCGTCTACTTCATGAAGATCTACCCCGAGTTAGGCTAGTCCTCCGTGGACGTAGGCCATCATGGTATAGTCAAGGTTGCTTCTTCCTGGAACCCTCCGTGGGTAGAGCCCTCCGTGGACACTGGTGACCTTTACCCTTCGTGGGTTGAAGACTCCATGAACGTGGACATACGATAGCACCACCTATCGGAACCACGGGAAAAATCATCGTGTCACCAATTGCGTTTGCTCTTCCTATTCTCTCTTTACTTACATGCTTGTCTTTACTTTCCTCTGCTATACTCGTAGACATGCATGTGTAGGGTGTTCTTGACTTGCTATGAATGCTAAAATATGCTAAGACTTAAAATAGGGAAAAGTAGTTTTTAATTGGTCAAGTAGTCTAATCACCCCCTCTAGCACTACTTTCAATCCTACAAGTGGTATCAAAGCATTGGTCTCCATTGCATTGGTTTCACAACCTAGGAGAGTATGGCATCTAGTGAGGGAAATTATCATCGTAGATGTCCGTACTTCGATGGCACTAATTTTGCTAGTTGGAAGCACAAAATGAAAATGCATTTGCTTGGTCATAACCCGCCGTTTGGGCTGTTGTTCTCGTTGGAATGCATGGTGAATTCTTTGCGGAAGGAAGGTAACCGGATCACAAAACGACTGCGAAAGAATTGAAGATGTTGCAACTCAATGCTCAAGCATGTGACATTCTCTTCAACTTCCTATGCCCCAAAGAATTCAACAAAATCAGCTGTCTTGAGAATGCAAAAGAGATTTGGGATACTTTGGTTGATATGCATGAAGGTACCGAATCCGTGAGAGAATCCAAGTTGGATGTTCTTCAAAGTCAACTTGAAAAGTACAAGATGAAGGATGGTGAAGGAGTCCCTCAGATGTACTCTAGTCTAGCTCTCACCACCAATGGATTGCCGGCTTAGGAAGCGAAGAAATGACTGAAAAATTCATCATCAAGAAGATACTTCGAGCTTTGGGTGATCGATATGACACCGTATGCACATTGATCCAAATGATGCACAACTACAAAGATCTCAAGCCAACAAAAGTGACTGGTAGGATTGTTGCTCATGAGATGAGACTCAAAGACAAGGAAGAGCTTCACCACAAGTCTAGCGGTGCTTACAAAGCCACAAGTGATGCTCCCGCTACCTCAAGTGACAACCTGTCACAAATGAAGAGATAAGCCTCATGGTCAAGAAATTCAACAAGTTTTACAAGAATAGAATCAAAGATCGAAGCTCCAACTCAAGATATGAAGAGAAGCGCTCGTCAAGTCGTGACCGAAACTACTACAATTGTGGGAAGCCCGGACAGTACTCCAATGAGTGCACGTCTCCTTACAAAAGGAAAGAAGAGTCACCAAGAAGACGAAGCTCAAGAGACGAGTCACCTCAAAGAGAGACAAGGAGTAGAGATGATCGTTATGAACGAAGACCCTCAGGGAGAAGTAGGGACTCAGAGAAGAAGGACAAGCACATCAAGAGATACTCAAGAAGAAGGCATCAAGCTCATGTTGGTGAATGGGTTTCTGGCTCCAAATCCGACAACCACTCCGAGAGAAGCTATCACCCCAACTCCAACTCCAACTATAGTCAAGATGAAGGTGTTGCCGGACTTGCACTAGAGACAACCGACTCCTACGACATATTTGATTCACCAAATGAAGGGAGTGGATGTTGCTTCAATGCTAAAGGCCCCAAGGTATCACACTCCGAGTATCATGATTTCAATAGTGATGAAGATGACTTGTTAATTGAAGATGACTTGCTATTTGACAAATCTAGTAAGGTTAGTCAAAATGAACTTGCTAGTACTCACTCTAGTCTAGATAAGTCGTGCGATGATTATAAGTTGGAAATAGAAGGACTAACTCAAGAACTAAAGACTCTTAATTTAGCTCACGAGTCAACTCTAGAGGATCATAGAGAGCTTGTAAGGAAACATGAGAACCTCCACTTCGAGAAGCTCAATGTAGAGTAAGAGAATGAGTTCCCGAAAGCTATCAATGACGATCTTAGAAAGAAGACTTCCTTTTATCTAGCCAAGCGCCTTCTCTTGTGTACGTTCATGCCACAAGTTAAGTCTAGGCAAGCTAGTAATAAAGGAAAGAAAGGTACTTCAACTAGTAGCAATAAAAATGAAATCCAATGGTATTGCTTCTATTAGTCATCTTGATCCCACTAACTCTTCTCTTAGACAAGTTACACTTGAGCAAGAAAATGAACTTTTGAAAGGGATTATAGACAAAGGTATTTACATGGCATTCTTCCATCGACTGTAGTACTCTCCATCAAGAATGGACTCTCTACAATACAAACTCCTCACACTAGACACATCCATCTTCCTCCACGATGATGAAACCTAAGCAATAGAGACCAATGCTCTGATACCAATTGTGGGATATTACTAGAAGCATATGTCTAGAGGGGGGGGGGGTCAATAGACTACTAGCAGGAATTTAAAATCTACACAAGGTGCAAAGTTATGTGTTGGTAGATTTTAGCAATTATAGCAAGTCTAGCACACCCTACACATGCATGTCATCAAGTATAGTAGCGGAAAGAAAATACATTGCACATGGAAGTAAAGAGTAGAGATAGGAAGATCAAACACATGAAGGACACAGAGATTTTTCCCGTGGTTCCGATAGGTGGTGCTATCGTACGTCCATCTTTATGGAGTCCTCAAACCACAGAGGGTAATGGTCGCGAGAGTCCATGGAGGGCTCCACCCATATGGGTCCACCAAGTAGAAACCTTGACTATTCCATAACGGCTTCCGTCCATGAAGGACTAGCCTCACTATGGGTAGATCTTCACGAAGTAGGCGATCTCCTTACCCTTACAAACTTCCTGGTTCACTCCATAACATGAAGTAGGAGGTGATACGTCTCCAATGTATCTATAATTTTTGCTTGTTCCATGCTGTTATATTATCATTCTTGGATGTTTTACAATCATTTTACTACAACTTTATATTATTTTTGGGACTAACCTATTAACCTAGAGCCCAGTGCCAGTTCCTATTTTTCCCGTGTTTTTGGGTTTTACAGAAAAGGAATATCAAACGGAGCCCATATGGAATAAAAATCTACAGTGAATTTTCATGGACCAAAAGAAGCCCAGGGAGAGTTGCAGTTTGGCCAGGGGAGCCACGAGGCAACCACAAGCCAAGGGGGCACGCCCTCCTGGCTTGTCCTCACCTCATGGCCCATCCTGACTTGTTTTCACTGCCATAAATTCCTATAAATAGAGGCACCTCTGAAAATAAACCTACATTGGGAGTTCTAGAGCCGCAAGCCTCCGGAGCCACGAAAATCAAATGGGAGCCCATTCCGGCACCCTGTCGGAGGGGGAAACCATCACTAGAGGCCATCTTCATCATCCCGATGCTCTCCATAACGAGGAGGGAGTATTTCACCCTCGGGGCTGAGAGTATGTACCAGTAGCTATGTGTTTGATCTCTCTCACTCTCTCATGTTCTTGAGATGGCATGATCTTGATGTACCTTGAGATTTATTTATATAGATTGAATCATATGTAGTTTCCCCCTCTTCTTGTGATGAATTGAGTTTTCCCTTGAAGTTTTCTTATCGGATTGAGTCTTTAAGGATTTGAGAACACTTGATGTATGTCTTGCGATGGGATATCCATGGTAACCATGGAATGTTCTACTGATCCAACTGATGTATGTTTTGGTGATCAACTCGTAGGTTCCGTGACCTTGGGGATCTATGCATAGGGGTTGGCACACGTTTTTGTCTTGACTTTCCGATAGAAACTTTGGGGCACTCTTTGAAGTTCTTTGTGTTGGATTGAACATGATGAATCTGAAATTATGTGATGCATATCATATAATCAAGCCCATTGCGACTTGTGGTTACATTGGAGTATCTAGGTGACATTAGGGTTTTGGTTGATGTGTATCTTAAGGTGTTATTTTAGTATGAACTCTAGGGCTGTTATTATAGGGTTAGCTCATAAGATTGATCAGAAAAGATAACTTTGAGGTGGTTTTGTACCCTACAATAATTTCTTCGTTTGTTGTCTGCTATTTGTGACTTTGGAGTGAACTCTTTGTCGTGCGAGAGGGATTTACATACGATTCAACTATGTTAGTATTGTTGAGAGAACGTGCACTAGTGAAAGTATGGACCCTAGGCCTTGTTTTCAAGCATTTATACAACGTTTTTCTTGCCGTTTACTATTTTTTACCTTGCTTTTTTTATATTTTCATATTACAAAAACCTATATCTACCATCCATATTACACTTTTATCACCAGCTCTTTGCCGAACTATTGCACCTATACAATTTGCCATTGTATTGGGTGTGTTGGGGACACAAGAGATTTCTTGTATTTGATTGCAGGGTTGTTTGAGAGAGACCATCTTCATCCTACACCTACCATGGATTGATAAAACTTAGTTCATCCACTTGAGGGAAAATTGCAGCTGTCCTACAAAACGCTGCACTCGGAGGTCCAACACGAGTCTACGAGAAGAAGGTTGTGTAGTAGACGTCAAGCTCTTTTCTGGCGCTGTTGCCGGGGAGGTGAGTGCTTGAAGGTATATATTTAGATCATGCAATCAAATCTTTTAGTTTCTATTTTTTCACTAGTTTATTTTTATAAAATAAAACTACAAAAAATGTAATTGAGGTTGCCTCATATGCTTCATCTTTTTTAATGTCTTTCGTGAAAATGATGGAAAGGAAAATTGTGCTCAAGTGTTAGAGGAAGAAGTTACTAAAATGTTTGGCACTAAATCTTTGAGTGATGAGCATGATTGCAATGTTGTTAGTATGAATTCTTTGAATATCCATAGTACTAATGATGATTGCCCTAGTCATGATAAAAATAAGCATGTCAATTTTTGTGGAGTGCATAGAGTTTGTCAAGACATGCCTAAAAGGGAAGATAGATTTTGTAAGAGGGATAAGTATTTAGAAACTAAATGGTTGCAAGAGAGGCTATATGTTTGTGTTGAAAGACTTAATATTTCTCACCGTCCTTGTAAACTTTGCAATGAAAGTGGTCATTTTAATTTCCAATGTGAATTATTTCATGATCGAATTGTGTCCAAAAATTGTGATAACCTCATTACCCTTGAGAATCATAATGAACTTAGTCTATTCTTGGGGTATGAAGAAATGAAACATGAAACTAAGGATGTTCCACTTGGGTTCTCATGAAAATGATTGATTTTGATCTAAATGAAATCTATATCTATTGCGTGGTAAATTGCATTGATAATCCTTATATTGTCAATTACTTAAAGACAAGAAAACAAATAGGTGAGGAAGAGAATACTAATGAAGGGGAAGTGGTTTCCCATTATCCTCCTATTTTTTCTTATAATAAATCAGGTAAAGAGGAGAAGCTTTTTATTCAACCAACCTCTTCAAAAAGAAGTTTGGAGGAATTAAATAAAGCCACACATAATGTGGTGAAGAAGAAGAAAAGAAGGAAAAGTAAAGGTAAAGATGTATCTCTCCCAAATAATGTTGCTCCCATTATTGATAGGCCTCATGAGTATGAATCAAAAATAGTTGTGGAATATGATACACTTGAGGATGATTTTGTTATGCATATTGCTTGTTGTGATACTTCTTATAATCTTGAAAATATTTATGGCACCAACTTGGATGATGATGATAATAATGATATACTATTGGTGCTATTCATACCCTTAATGATGAGAGAGATTATGTTTATGATATATAAAGACACAAGCTTGGGGATGCTATGTTTGATGAAAATGGCATGTTTGAGAATTTATTTACTGCAATTAATGTTTGTCCAAAGCTTGGGGATGGTATGCTTAATGAAGATGATCTTTTTATTTCCCCTACTTTCAATGATCAAATTTGTTGTAATGATTGCATGCCTCCTACTTATGATGATTATTGTGATGATACTTATGCAATGAAAAGAGTGATGATTACTATTATGATACTTGTCATAATTATGAATATCCTTTAAATAGATATTACTCTTTTGGTGTGGAACAAATTTGTATTATTCAAGTCTTTTATGATACTCCCACTATTAGTCAAGATAAGAAATTTGCTTATGTGGAGAGTAGTAAAATTTCTATGCCTGTAGATCATGAAAATAATGCTTTATGTGCTGGTTATATTGTGGAATACCTTCATGATGCTACTGAAAATTATTATGAGGGAGGAACATATGCTTATAGGAATTGCAATAATATCAAGTTTCCTCTCTATGTGTTCAAATTCTTGAAGATATGCTTGTTTTTCCTTCCTATGCTAGATGATTCTTGCTCCCATAAGTTGCTTGCTCACAAAATTCCGATGCATAGGAAGTGGGTTAGACTTAAATGTGCTTTTCATGAGATTCATGATGCTCTTTTGCATGTTTCAATTATTATTCCTATATGAGCATCATTGAAATCATCATGCCTAGCTAAAAGGCATTAAAGAAAAGCGCTTGTTGGGAGACAACACAACACTTTTACCTTCTGTTTTGATGTGTTCTCATGATTAATCTACTGTAGTAATCCGGTTTTGTGTCTTTTATTTCAATAAAGTTCTAAGTAAGCCCTTTGGGATAGTATGAAAACTTGTTTGTTTGATTTTGTGCAAAAACAGAAAGTTTTGCGTCCAGTATATGAATTATATTATTTTACTGGAGCGCAAAAATATTATGAATTCTGTAAAAAACGTTTATAAGAAAATTATTTGAGTTGTCATAATTTTTCAGAATGTTTAGAGTCAGGGAAGTATGGTGTTCATTTAGATATTACATACTCTTCTGTTTTTGATAGATTTTGTTTTGCATGCATAGTTTGCTTGTTTCAAGTGTTCCTATAGCTTATATTGAGTAATATAAATTGTGGTAATGATGTAATACATTAGGTATCATGTGGGAACAATTATGAATATTGTCTTGACAGTACCTAAGTGAATGATTTATCTTTACTACACTAACCCTTATCACAAAGTTCCGTTAAGTTTTGTGTGATTAAAGTTTTCAAGTTTTGGGTGAGACACCCATATGAGGAGAATAAGGAGTGAAAAGAACCTATGATTGGGGATTGCCAAGGCACTCCAAGGTAATATTCAAGGAAGACTCAAGCGTTTAAGGTTGGGGATGCCCCGGAAGGCATCCCCTCTTTCGTCTTCAACACTATCGGTATATCTTACTTGGAGCTATATTTTTTTCGTTACGTAATATGTGTTTTGCTTGGAGTGTAATTAAATTTTTTTATTTTCTTCTAGGTGTTATTTATAATCTAGTTTTTCAATAAAAAGTTCCAAGAATTGCCTTAGGATGCTTGCACTGCATGTTTTGATATGTGCTGGGTTAAAACAGAAACTTCTGCTGTAGTGTTTGAATTTTCATATTTTACTGGAATGTGGAAAGTTTATGAAATTTTTCATAGTGTTTTCATATAAATTTTGTAGCATGTCCTAAATTTTCATAATTGTTTGAGTTAAATAAGTACACTGTTTTCAGGAATTTCTATAGACTATTCTGTTTGGACAGATTGCTGTCATAGTTTTGTTATCTACTTATCCTATAGTTTCCATAGACTATATTGGTATATATAAATTGTGGAATTGATAGTATACAGTACCTAATGTTTGAAAATTATTTTTCAACTTGTCTTGGAAGTACATAAAGAGTTGATTTATTATTATGTGTACTAACCTATCTCACAAGTTCTTTTCGAGTTTTGTGTGGATGAAGTTTTTGAGAATAGGTGAAACCATGATATGAGAGGATTTGAACAAGATACAAAGCTCAATATTGGAGATGCCCAAGGCACCCCAAGTAAATATTTCACGAATTCTCAAGCATCTAATCTTGGGGATGCTACGCATCCCACCTCTCTTCATCAACTATCGGTTAGCCTATGCTGAGCCTAAATTTTTATTCAGTCACATGATGTGTGCTATTCTTGGAGTGCTATTTTTGTTTCGATCACTGTTTAATAAAATGCTTAATATCTGAAAATATTCATTGAGTGATAGAGAGTGCTCACATATCTACTTAATTGTTTGACTACTCATTGATCTTTACTTATATCTTTTGAGAGTAGCTTGTCATTTCCTCTCATGCTTCACTTATACCTTTTTGAGGGATGAAATCTTTTATGCTCATGTGCTTCATTTAAAATTGTTTGAGCTTGTTAAAAAGCAATAGCAACATATGAAACTAGTCCCAAAGTGACAGTTATCCAAGGAGGCTATAATAATAACTTTCATGAAGATCATGGGACAAATTAAACTTGATTCTTTGTAATAGTTTTGAAACGTGATGATAGTACTATGTGAGCCATGTTAGTGAGTAATTATTCTTTACTAGGAATATTGGTGTTAACGTTTGTGATTGCCTATGCAAGTACGAAAGTGAATAGTTATGCAATGAAGTTACATCCTACTTGTGGTGCATTGTTCGATGTTCGTTATGATCCAATTCTCACTTATGTGATTTTTCGTTCCTTGGTTTGGTTGCTTCCCGATCTATTTGATAGCCTTCATTTGTACAAAGTAGAAATACTACTTGTGCATCCAAAATCCTTAAACCAAGTTTTGCCTTATGAGTCCACCATACCTACCTATATGCGGCATTTCCATGCCATTCCATGAAAATTTGTATGTGCCATATCTAAATTTTCAAAATAAATTTTCTCTTTTGTGTGTCTGTACCACTCATGAAATGGTGGCTAGTATCCAATATTTTTCCATGCTAGGTTTGTTATTCTCACGATATGTGTTGATTCACTATCATTCACGAGAAAGTGGCTGGTAATAGGGATTCCCAGTCCCGAAATCAAAACAAAAAAATAATGAAACAAAACTCCCCCAGGATTGTTGTTTGTATGGACGGTACCCGTGGATTCGGCTCGCCGTGGAGTGTGATTGATTGGTGGAGGGGCATTAAAAACTTTACCATTCTGTTTGGGAACCGCCTATAATATATCTAGCATGCAAAGTATTGTGAGCTACTTAGTCGTTTTCGTTGAATGGAAAAGCATGCCACTCAAAATAATTTTTCTCTCTCAATTTAAACCTTGAGCTCTGGCACCTCTACAAATCCCTACTTCCCTCTGCGAAGGGCCTATCTACTTACTTTATGCAATTTTTGTTTTTGCTTTGAGACTCCATCTTCTCTTATAAGCACCAACTAGGGGGCACTATGATCGTACTTGAGCATTGGGCATAGCTAATATTTGAGTGTGTTTCATGAATGGATCAATGATTGAGCATGATGGGATAGGGATAACTTTCTTTAGTTTTGATATTTTGAAAGGCATGGTTGCTTGTTGACATGCTTGAGTATTGAAGTCATTATGTTAAAACTAGACTATTGCTTTTAATCATTTACAAGTCCAAATGTCCATGCCATACATAGAATAAAAGAATATGATGAACATGTTAGGCAACATTCCACATCAAAAATTCTGTTTTTATCATTTACCTACCCGAGGACGAGCAGGAATTAAGCTTGGGGATGCTGATACGTCTCCAATCTATAATTTTTGCTTGTTCCACGTTGTTATATTATCATTCCTGATGTTTTACAATCATTTTACTACAACTTTATATTTTTTTTGGGACTAACCTATTAACCTAGAGCCTAGTGCCAGTTCTTATTTTTTTCCGTTTATTTGGGTTTTACAGAAGAGGAATATCAAACTGAGCCCAAATGGAATAAAAACTACGGTGAATTTTTATGGACCAGAAGAAGCCTAGGGAGAGTTGGAGTTGGGCCAGAGGAGCCACAAGGCCACCACAAGCCTGCCCCCCTAGGGCACGCACTCCTGGCTTGTCGTCACCTCGTGGCCCATCCTGACTTGTTTTCACCACCATAAATTCCTATAAATAGAGAAACCTCCGAAAATAAACCTAGATCGGGAGTTCCGTCGCCGCAAGCCTCCAGAGCCACGAAAAACCAATCGGGAGCCCATTCTGACACCCTGTCGGAGGGGGAAACCATCATCGGAGGCCATCTTCATCATCCCGACGCTCTCCATGATGAGGAGGGAGTAGTTCACCCTCGGGGCTGAGGGTATGTACCAGTAGCTACGTGTTTGATCTCTCTCTCTCATGTTCTTGAGATGGCACGATCTTGATGTACCGCGAGCTTTCTTGATATAGATTGAATCATATGGAGTTTTCCCCTCTCTACTTGTTATAAATTGAGTTTTCCCTTGAAGTTTTCTTATCGGATTGAGTCTTTAAGGATTTGAGAACAATTGATGTATGTCTTGCGATGGGATATCCGTGGTGACATTGGGATGTTCTATTGATTCACTTGATGTATGTCTTGGTGATCAACTTGCGTGTTCCATGACCTTGGGAATCTATGCATAGGGGTTGGCACACGTTTTTGTCTTGACTTTCCGATAGAAACTTTGGGGCACTCTTTGAAGTTCTTTGTGTTGGCTTGAACATGATGAATCTGAAATTATGTCATGCATATTGTATAATCAAGCGCATGGGCATGTGTGGTTACATTGGAGTATGTACGTGACGTTAGGGTTTTGGTTGACGTGTATCTAAAGGTGTTATTTTAGTACAAACTCTAGGGTTGTTTGTGACACTTATAGGGATAGCTCATAAGATTGATCGGAACAGATAACTTTGAGGTGGTTTCGTACCCTACAATAATTTCTTCGTTTGTTCTCCGCTATGTGTGACTTTGGAATGAACTCTTAGTCGCGCGTGAGAGATTTACATATGACTCAACTATGTTAGTATTGTTGATAGAACTTGCATTAGTGAAAGTATGGACCCTAGGCCTTGTTTTCAAGGATTTATACAATGTTTTGCTCGCCGTTTAACATTTGTTACCATGCTGTTTTTATATTTTCAGATTACAAAAATCTATATCTACCATCCATATTACACTTGTATCACCATCTCTTCGCCAAACTAGTGCACGTATACAATTTGTCGTTGTATTGGGTGTGTTGGGGACACAAGAGATTTCTTGTATTTGATTGCGGGTTTGTTTGAGAGAGACCATCTTCATCCTACACCTCCCACAGATTGATAAACCTTAGGTCATCAACTTGAGGGAAAATTGCCGCTGTCCTATAAAACTCTGTGCTTGGAGGCCCAACACGAGTCTACAAGAAGAAGGTTGTGTAGTAGACATCAGGAGGATCCCAAGTGACACTTAAACAATCTAGGAGGCACCACCCTCCAAAAGGTAATAGGCTTGATAATGTTGATGAACACCTTGCTCTTGTGCTTCAAGATGATAGACTCCTCAACACACAATCCCTCTTACAGATTTGGTTTTGGTGGGAAGCAACTTGGGGAGGCTAGAGATCAAGATTCATATGGTTGGAATGGAACGGCATGATCTCAACTCATGAGTAGGTGGCTCTCTCTCAGAAAATCAGTTGGTATAAGTGGGGGTCTGTTCTGAGTGCTTCTCTAGGGAGTGAGTGGTGGTGGTGGAGGGGTATATATGGGCTTCTCCAAAAATCCAACTGTTACACCTAATAAGTCCAACTTGATGACATCAATGTGTTAATCTTGGTTGTACTAAGTTTCCTAAAAGGTAGAAACTTTTGAATCTCGATGAGAGCGATACATAAAACTCTGTTGCACCGATAAGGTGACCAACGGTCAAATTTCCAGACTCGGTGACGCTAATTCAACAAACTCGGTCAGACTGATTTTTTGAATTTGCGTAATAGAATGTTGTCAGCCCAAACTCGGCAGCACCAAATTAGAATCGGTTGCACTAGAGGGCTAGGGGTTGGCTGAGTCTGTCTAAGGCTGAGAATCGGTGGCACCGAGTGGGAAGTGTTGGTTCCACTGATTTTGGATATATTTCTTTGCACAGACTTTTGGGGAAGAGCTTGTGGGTGTATGTGGTGACTATCACTTGAGCACGTATGAACATTTTGTTCACCAACAGTACCTTACCCCCCTTTTGATAGTATTGGCTTTCCTATGGACTCAAAGTGATTTCACACAAAGTAAAATGTAGTCTTGATAACCCACAAGTGTAGGGGATCAATTGTAGCCTCTTTGGATAAGTAAGAGTGTCGAACCCAACGAGGAGCTAAAGGTAGAACAAATATTCCCTCAAGTTCTATCAACCACCGATACAACTGTACTCACGCTTAACGTTCACTTTACCTAGAACAAGTATGAAACTAGAAGTACTACATAGGTGTTGAGGGATAGGTTTGCAAGCTAATAAAGAGCACGTAAATAAAAACTAGGGGCTGCTAAGATAAATTAACAATTAAGTTAGTTTAACGAGTGTGGAGAAGTGGTGGTAGGAGTTGTAGAATTGTCCCTAGGCAATCGATAACTAGACCGGTTATCATTATTGCAATTTTATATGAGGGGGAGCCATAAGCTAACATACTTTCTCTACTTGGATCATATGCACTTATGATTGGAACTGTAGCAAGCATCCGCAACTACTAAAGATCATTAAGGTAAAACTCAACCATAGCATTATAAGGTATCAAGTCCTCTTTACTCCCTTATGCAACAACCCACCTACTCGGGTTTATGCTTCTCTCACTCAAGCAACCCACCATAGGCAAATCATGAACACATTGCTACACCCTACAGCAAGGATCCCTCACGCTTATGTGACACGGAGAGCACCATAGGACAACACCAATAATAAAACATGCAACTCAAACCAATCATGATCATTAATCAACCCTTAGGACAACAAAAATCTACTAAGACATCATATGATGTCAACACATCATTGGATAATAATATGAAGCATAAATCACCATGTTCAAGTAGAGCATTCAGCGGGTTGTAGGAGAGTGGACCGCTGTAGATAGATGGGGGAAGGTGATGGAGATGTTGGTGAAGATGATGGAGTTGTTGGAGTAGATCGTCGTCACGATGATGGCCTCGGTGGCATTCCGGTGCCACCGGGAGAGAGGAGAAGAGAGCCCCCCTCCTTATTATTCTTCCTTGACCTTCCCCTAGATGGGAGAAGGGTTTCCCCTATCGTCCATGGACTCCATGGCAGCGGAGGGTCCATAGCCCCTCCGAGATTGGATCTCTCTCTCTGTTTCCTTCTGTTTCTCTGCTCCCAGATTCTAGCCTTTAACCGTTTCTTAAATATCCGGATATCCGTAACTCCGTCCGAGCTGAAATTTTGAGGGGTGTTTTATTATAAAAAATATCTTCCTTGAGGCCAAAGAACAGCTCCAACCGATCTAAGGGGTTGCCACAAGCCTACCACGCGCGGCCAGGGGGTGGGACGCACCAAGCAGGCTTGCCACCTCCTCGGGCATTGTCTCACATTGATTCTTTCTCCCAAAAATCACATATATTCCAAAACAAGTATCCGTAAGTTTTTATCGCGTTTGGACTTCGTTTGGTATGGATATTCTGCGAAACAAAAAACATGCAACAAACAGGAACTAACACTAGGCACTGGATCAATATGTTAGTCCCAAAAATAGTATAAAAAGTTACCAAAAGTATATGAAAGTTGTAGAATATTGGCATGAAACAATGAAAAATTACAGATATGACGGAGACGTATCAACATCCCCAAGCTTAATTCCTACTCGTCCTCGAGTAGGTAAATGATAAATTTTTTATGTGGAATACTACCTAGCATAATCTTGTTCATACAATCTAATCATGGCATGAATATTAAAATACGAGTGATTCAAAGCAATAATCTATCATTTGACATTAGGACAATAATACTTCAAGAATACCAATAAAGAAATTGTATCTCTTCAAAATATAATGGCAAAAGAAAGTTATTCATACAATATCGTATAGTTTGGAGAAATATAATGGCTCCATCTTCCTCACACAAATTATTTATATCATGAACAACCCCGATGACAAGTCAAGCAATTGTTTCACACCTTTTATGTTCTCAAACTTTTCCAACTCTCACGCAATACATGAGCGTGAGCCATGGATATATCACTATAGGTGGAATAGAATATGGTGGAGGTTATGAGGAAAAACGAGAAGATAGTCTCACATTAACTAGGCTTATCAACGGGCTATGGATATGCCCATTAATTTATATTAATGTGAGTGAGTAGGGATTTCCATGGAACAGATGCACTAGAGTTATAAGTGTATGAAAGCTCAAAAAGAAACTAAGTGGGTGTCCATCCAACTTGCTTGCTCATGAAGACCTAGGGCAATTTGAGGAAGCCCATCATTGGAATATACAAGCCAAGTTATATAATGAAAAATTCCCACTAGTATATGAAAGTGAAAAAATAGGAGACTCTCTATCATCAAGATCATGGTGCTACTTTGAAGCACAAGTGTGTAAAAAGGATAGTAGCATTGTCCCTTCTCTCCTTTCTCTCTTTTTTTGTTTTTTACTTTTTTTATAATTTTTGGTGGGCATCTAAGGCCTTTTTTTATTTTGGCTTCGCTGGCCTCTTTCATTTTTTATAAAGTCCAGAGCCTCATCCAAACTTGTGAGGGAATCATAGTTTCCATCATCCTTTCCTCACATGGGACAATTCTCTAATAATGACGGTCATCACACTTTTATTTATTTACAACTCAAGACTTACAACTCGATATCTAGAACAAAATATGACCCTATATGAATGCCTTCGGCAGTGTACCGAGATGTGCAACGATCTAGCATAGCAAATGACATCAAAAAACGAACAAGCCATGAAAACATCATGCTAGATATCTTACGATCTTGCAAAGCAATATGACAATGATGGTGCGTGTCATAATAAACGGAATGGTGGAAGTTGCATGGCAATATATCACGGAATGGTTATTGAAATGCCATAATAGGTAACTATGGTGGCTGTTTTGAGGAAGGATATATGGTGGGTTTTATGTACTGGAAAAAGTTGTGCGGTACTAGAGAGGGTAGCAAAGGTGGAAGGTGGGAGTGCGTATAATCCATGGACTCACATTAGTCATAAATAACACACATACTTATTGCAAAATTCTATTAGTCATCGAAGAAAAGTATTAGACGCATGCTCCTAGGGCAGAGGTTGGTAGGAGTTAACCATCACATGCTCTCAACACTCACACAAAGGTTGACAATCAGTAAACAAATCATGCTCTGACTTCTTTACATAACGGTTCACCATACGTGCGTGCTACAAGAATCACAAACCTTTACACAAGTATTTCTACCAATCCACAATTACTCACTAGCATGACGCTAATATCACCATCTTTATATCGCAAAAGTATTGCAAGGAATCAAACACATCATGTTCAGTGATCTACAAGTTTTACGTAGGATTTTATGACTAACCATGTGAATGACCAACTCCTGTTAACTCTCTAAATATAAGTGAAGCATGAGAGTTTAATTATTTCTACAAAAGATATTCCCACGCTCTAACAAATGGCAGTTTTCTATGTGTAGAGAAACAAGCAATCCAAACTTCAAATGATATAAGTCAAGCAAATGAAGCATTCTATAAAGCCATGCCCAAAAGATATAAGTGAGTTGAAAAGGGCCTTCTATAAATCAAACAAAGACTTTCTCATACCAGCATGGTGCATTATTAAAATAAAAATAAAAAACACACGACGCTCCAAGATTTACGCACATCAAGTGACAAATAAAAATATAGCTCCAAGTAAAATTACCGATGGTTGTTAGAAGAAAGAGGGGATGCCTTCCGGGGAATCCCCAAGCTTAGTTTCTTGGGAGTCCTTGAATATTACCTTGGGATGCCTCGGGCATCCCCGATCTTAGTCTCTTTCCACTCCTTATTCCTTCATCCATAGTGATCTCACCCAAAACTTAAAAACTTCAATCACACAAAACTCAACAAAACCCTCATGAGATCCTTTATTATAATAAAGCAAATTACCACTTTAAGTAATGTTCCAACCAATTCATATTTTTTATTGCATTTTATCTACTGCAATATAACATTTCCATGGCTTATACCATTGACACAGTCGATAGTTTCATCAAAAATGGCAAAACAATGCATCAAAGATAGAACAGTCTGTAGTAATCTGAACATTCACCATACTTCCGTAACTCTAAAAATTCTGAAAATTTATGAAAAAATAAAAAATCTGCATAGAAGTATAGTGTAAAAATTTCAGAAACTTTTGATATTCCAGTAAAAAATGTAAATTCACGCACTATAGCCAAAGTTCCTATTTTTTATTGCACACCAAACAAGCAATCTAATCATCCTAAAGGCAAATCTTGGCACATTATTTTTATAATATAACTGATTTGTACAAGTGGATAATTATTTTTGTTGAAAAGTTTTTGTAATCAAAATTCACAAAGTTTCCATGGGCATGAACAAAGTTCAAGGCTAGCCCCCACTTCAACGTTGCTCGTCTTTCTCACTTCCACTTTTCTTTTTGAAAAAGTTGTAAGTTACCCACTTTATGTTTTTAACTAAACCAAAGCACGCAACAGAATAAAAGGGCTCTATAAAACTTCTAGGTTATATCCCTGGCATCACTTTCTTTAAAGCCATTAAGCTAGGCATAAAGTGGTCATGTAATGGATCCACCCAGATCCCAAGGTATATCAAAGACAATTTTAATTAACCATGATTTGTAATTTAGTAGTGAGCAAAAAGTTATATAAATCATGCAACAACAAAGTCTAACTCTCTTCCTATGCATTGGCATGTCATACAAGAACAATTCATTCACACCAAGTAAAGGCCAATGCATAGCATACATAGTTTCTTGCAACTTTATTGTATCAGAAACATAGAGAGGTGAAGATGTAGTTCCTCTCTCATAATAATTGCAATTAGGAGAAGCAAGCACATGCATATTTTATTCATTAAAATCATCATGTGCAATAGGAAAACGCAACCCATCAATATAATCTTTAACATGTGAAAACTTCGGTGATATAGTGTAATTGGGAGAATTAAAAAAGATAACAGGACTATCATGTGTGGGTGCAATAGCAACAATTTCACATTTAACATAAGGAACTATAGCAAGTTCATCTTCATAAGCATAATTCATACTGCCATCATGGCCACAAGAATAGCAAGCGTCAAGTTCATCAAAAAGGGATATTTGAAAAGAATCCAAGGGATCATAGTAATCAACAAAGCATTCATCCTTCGGTAAGCACGAAGGGAAATTAAACAATGTATGAATTGAAGAGTTACTCTCATTATAAGGTGGGCAGAGGTAGCTAATCCACTCTTCCTCCTTTTGTTCTTCGTTCTCCTCCTCATCTTTTTCATCTAAAGAGCTTACAATTTCAGCAACTTCCTCTTCCATAGGTTCCTGCGAAATATTAGTCTCTTCCAAGGCAGCGGTCATTCTTTCAATAAACTCTTTAACATAAGCATTATAAGTGTAGTTTTCATTGCAATATTTAAGTATGGAAAATAATTCAGAATTGTAAAGAGTAGCATCATACTTTTCAATGAAAGAAGCAATTTCATAGGCACCCTTAAGAGCAACAAATTCTCCAATTTGTTCAACATCATTATAGCAATAGGCCTCCTTGGCATAAGAGGATTATATTTCATTATCATTAAACACACATTGGTAGGGAAGGTGTTTTTTAGATTCTTTAGAACAACAAGAAAAATCATAAATTTCACATGGATTCCAAGCATAGCAACACAAATTATTACTTTGATGTCGCAAGAGTTTGGCTTTTTGAGATATGTGGTGTCACACATAATGAGCATGCTCATTTAATGATTTTCCCTCAAATAAGCTAGTTGGGTTTTTCAACACGAGCACAAGTGTATCGTAGATGAACCAAGTAATATTCTTCGGTGGTACGAAACACTACTGGTTCCTCAACTTTTGGAACAGCAAGTACAACTATTTTTTTGGTATTTTACATTTCCTACCCATATCTAAAGATAGAAAACAATTTAGAACAGAAAATAAAAATTACTTAAGTGATAAAGTAAACAAGAACAAACGAGAATATTCACCCCACGCTATTGCTCCCCGGCAACGGCGCCAGAAAAAGGTCTTGATAACCCACAAGTGTAGGGGATCAATTGTAGTCTCTTTCAATAAGTAAGAGTAACGAACCCAACGAGGAGGTAAAGGTAGAATAAATATTCCCTCAAGTTCTATCGACCACCGATACAAATCTATGCATGCTTAACGTTCACTTTACCTAGAACAAGTATGAAACTAGAAGTACTTTTATAGGTGTTGTGGGATAGGTTTTCAAGCTAATAAAGAGCACGTAAATAAAAACTAGGGGCTGCTATGATAAAGTAACAATTAAGTTAGTTTAACAAGTGTGGAAAAGTGGTGGTAGGAGTTGTAGAATTGTCCCTAGGCAATCGATAACTAGATCGGTCATCATTATTGCATTTTTATATGAGGGAGGGGCATAAGCTAACATACTTTCTCTACTTGGCTCATATGCACTTATGATTGGAACTCTAGCAAGCATTCGCAAATACTAAAGATCATTAAGGTGTAACCCAACCATAGCATTATAAGGTATCAAGTCCTCTTTACTCCCATATGCAACAACCCACCTACTCGGGTTTATGCTTCTATCACTCAACCAACCCACCATAGGCAAATCATGAACACATTGCTACACTCTAAAGCGAGGATCCCTCACGCTTGCACGATATGGATAGCACCACATGAAATCAACAATAAAAATCATGATCATCAATCAACCCATAGGACAACAAAAATCTACTCAAATATCATACGATGGCAACACGTCATTGGATAATAATATGAAGCATAAAGCACCATGTTGAAATAGAGGGTACATCGGTTTGCGGGAGAGTGGACCGCTGTAGATAGATGGGGGAAGGTAATGGAGGTGTTGGTGAAGATGATGGAGTTGTTGGAGTAGATCGTCATCACGATGATGGCCTCGACGGCGTTTCGGTGCCACCGGGAGAGAGGGGGAGAGAGCCCCCCTACTTATTCTTCCTTGAAATTCCCCCTAGATGGGAGAAGGGTTTACCCTATGGTCCATGTCCTCCATGGCGGTGGAGGGGTGAGAGCCCCTTCGAGATTGGATCTCTTTCTCTGTTTCCTTCTATTTCTGCACTCCCAGATTCTGGCCTTTCACAGTTTCTTAAATATCCGGAGATCCGTAACTCCGATCGAGCTGAAATTTTGAGGGGATTTTTATTATAAAATATGTTCCTTGCAGACAAAGTACAGCTCCAACCGACCTAAGGGGTGGCCACAAGCCTGCCAGGCGCGGCCAGGGGGGTGGGTCGTGCCTAGCAGGATTGCCACCTCCTCGGGCATCGTCTCGCGTTGATTCTTTTTCCCAAAAACCACATATATTCAAAAAAAAGTCTCCGTAAGTATTTATCACGTTTGGACTTCGTTTGGTATGGATATTCTGTGAAACAAAAAACATGAAACAAATAGGAACTGGCACTGGGCACTAGATCAATATGTTAGTCCCAAAAATAGTATAAAAAGTTGCCAAATGTATATGGAAGTTGTACAATATTGGCATGAAATAATCAAAAATTATAGATATGATGGAGACGTACCAATTCCTCTTTGCTTGAAGCTTGGCCAATGCTGTTCCTTCTCCTTCTTCTTCTTGGGGATACTCTCCACACTCCTTAGTCAACCTTCTCTGTGGACTTTCTCTGAAATACACTAGATGAAAGTATTAATCCAAGAGAAATGTATGTTGTCATGAACTATCAAAACCACCAAGGGAGCATATTGTTCTTTCACTTTCATCTATCATTCATTGCTAATTTTACTTGGAGTTATATTTTTATTCATCACATGATATGTGTTTTTCTTTGAGCATCATTTATTATATTTTTGGTTTGTTGCTTTATAGTTTCTCGCAATCATTCTTTGCTGCATGCACACACCAATTATGAGAGACACACGTTCATGAAAATTGATCATAATGCTCATTATGCTTCACTTTTAGCTTTTGAGTTAATGTAATTATTCTCATGTACTTCACTTAAATCTTTAGAGAACGGTAGAAATTATATTTTGTACAAATCATATGCACTCTCATAGTTCACTTATATCTTTTTTAGAGTCTAAATAGTAAGTGGAAATTTGTGCAATTTATATGTTTATTCGTAAAATGATAGGTATACACGAGGGATATAATAAAATCTTTCATATATATCACTAAATGCAAAACATATGTTCAATGGTATTCAGGTTATAATATGGGGGTTACTAGTTTGTGAAAAATCAATAGTAGGAATAATGATTTAAGGTTTGTGATTAATGTGTCGATCGTGGCATGACAAGGAAGTTGGAGTGTTTTCTATCCTTAATTGAAAACCCTGTGTTTTGTCTGGAGGGGGTGCACGGTGGCTAACTCGTACCAACCTCCCCCCTAGGGCATACGATGAGTGCTTTTCTCCGAAAGAGCTAATAGAGGACACAATAAGTATCTTAGTTCCTTGTGTTTAATGTGAGATAGTTGGTTGTAAGCACTTCCCATATTTTACGTAATTTTCTAGCTTATTCGGTATCGTGCATTGCCCGTTTTCACCTCGAGATTTGGCATGCACTTCTTCAGTGCATCCAAACCCCATGATATGATACCTATATCACACATAAGCCTTATTATATCTTCCTCAAGACAGCCAGCATACCTACCTATCATGGCATTTCCATTTACATTCTGAGATTTATTTCCATGAAACTTCCACCATTACTAACCATTTTGATTTGCATGATCATACAGCTAACATGATATTTTTGGCAAGGCCGCCGTTCATCAATGCATACATGTTAAACTAGTATCATTGCACATCCTGGTACACTTCCAGAGGCATTCATGTGTACTCATATCTTTTAGTTTTATCGAGAAGTAAGTAAATAGAAGTGTGATGATCATCATTATTAGAGTGTTGCCTTTATGTGTGAGGAATTATCAAAGAAAAAACAGATAAGGAAAAGGAGCAAAAAAAGAAAGACCAAAGGAGCCAAAGGGAAAAAAGAGAGATAAAAGAAAAGAAAAAAATTAAAGAGAGAAAAAAATAAAAAAAGGAAATGAGATATGAGAGACGGGCGCCATTACTATCCTTTTTCCACATTCGTGCTTCAAAGTCGCATCATGTTTTTCATATATAGAATCCTCATGTTTAGTCACACCACTGCAGGAATGCCCAGCAGTGGCGGGTGGGAAAATCCTAGCAGTGGTGGGCAAGGCTCCCAGGTCGACTGCCACTAACCCCCTGCCACTGCTAGAATGCTATTTTTGGTGGGCCATGTGTCTTGCCCGCCACAGCACCCGGTGTTGCCTCCCACAGGATGTGCATGCTACTGTGGCAGTCATTCTCACCCACTCGCCATTGCTATGGTTGTTTGCATGAGATCATATCATCATATGCGTTTGATACATGATAAATTCTTGTTTGAACCTTGATCCACATAGACACACCACATTGCAATGATTTCAGATTAATAAATGGTAGTAAATATAAAATATAACAAGTGCATTACAATAATTAATAAGAATTGATATGAGTAAAATAAGTGTCGGCCGATGTTCAACACCCAGACCGTTAGTAGAAGCCACACATAGTACATGAATTAGTACTTGACAGAAACAACGGGGTCCAACAGGCCGCTTGCTCTGGAATTGAGGATTTGGCCTCTGGAAGAGCCCATTGCACAACCTCAGCGGGCGTGAGTATGGTAGTTCGACTCATACCTGGCCAGATCCTCGGCCTCTCATCTAGGCTCGCCTCCACAAGGACGCACACTGTGAGGTCAGTCAACCACCTCTCTCCAATCTTCTCATTCGCTATGAGAGAACAAAGGGACATTGGAACACTTTTGACCCAAGATAACATCGCCTCCTTGAGTTGCTCTTTGCGATACTTTTCCCGTGTCCATAGAGAGTGCTTCTCCACGTCCAACGCATAGACCCCCTCCCACAAATATTTTGGTGGTCCCATCTGTTATTTTTAGCAGACTCTAACATTTAAAATATATACATATATAAAAGAAGGTTAATATATAGACATATGACACCCATACACATAAAGTTGAGATCACAAGGTAACAATCATTGTGGCATAGTTTAATGTTTTTCATGGTTTACTAGACTAGAAAGGAGCATGTATATCGCCATGTTGATGTTTCATTATCATGACTCATTCTTCTTGACTCTCTGCCCTGTAGTAGAACATCCTCTCATACCTCACTACATGGCGATTGATGATATTCGTGAGCAGTCTCTGAAGGAGCTCGTGCTCTATCCAAAAGTGAGCTAGCTTAACTTCCTTCTCATTGTCTGTGGACCATTTTTGCAACATTTAATCTCTTCTTAACAATATTCATGCATGCACATGGTCCTCAATCAAGATCATGGAACAGTAGCCAGACATGTGCATTGTTTCGCCCTTGTGTTGTTGTCGACAAAAGAAGCTAGTGTTGAATTTATACTTTGAATGTGGCATGCTCTTACGGTCAGACTTATTACACATAAGAAGGACAACAATGAGAACTTTGTTCAGATCGGTCCACGACTTCTTAGGGTGTCTCCTGGAATCAAAGAAATAACCCCAGCCGTCCTAGGGCATCAGTGGGATGACGATCTGGTGTTCATTGCTGCGTAAAACAATTGAACAATTCAACATTAATGAGGTTGGCATCAAAGTACCCAGGTCTCTATGTGCAAGCAAATAGAAATGAACTTACATTTAGAAGTAAGGCACGATAAAATTGTGCTTGTGTCGTGGACTATGAAGAATGGCCTTGTGGAGTTAGTTCACCATCAAACATTGGCCATTATTATTATCCACATTGGTCCAATGCATGAGATACAGATCAAGGAAGCTAACTTCCTCATTCTGGAGTAATGGATTTGTTGCATGCCAGAGTGACCAAAGACTCATTAAAGATTTCTTGATTACGTACGCATAGAAAATATTGGCGTTGAACACACTATCAAATCCAAGATATATTTTATCGGCAGTGTACTCGTCGACAAATTCAAGGCTCTCTACCACATTGGCGGTGTAATACAGCTCACCCTTTCCTGATCTAGCTAGTACGTCTTTGTGTAGTAGCTGAATTTCAACGCTTAGTGTACTCAACTTGAGTTGTGGCAACATCGGTCCATCAGGATTAAACATTCTCATGAAGCACCAACTGACAGAAACATTCACCACACCTTATCTTGGTGCCTTACTGGTGGTAGGTTCATCAGCTGATTTCTTCTTTCTTTTTATGGCCTTTTTACAATGCCGAGCTAAAGAGTCCGTAGAAGATGGTTCTCCAGAACGCATTTGTTGGGTTTGCTAAAATTTAGTGTACAATTATGAGTCATGATGCACAAAAATATGAAATCAAACTTCGTCATGTCTTTGATAAAAAGAGGACATAACGAGTGCTAGAAATTCGACGAAACAAAAATAAATCGACGTTTTGCCAGAACATTGGCAGTCATGTCAATACCTACAAATATAATCCAATGATACCACAATGGGTCCTAGCTAAAAAAGTAAAGAAAAATTCGACATGACTTTTGCTAACAAGAGGACATAACGAGTGCCTGAAATTTGGCAAAACAGAAAAAATGGATGTTGCCAAAACATTGGCATTCATGTCAATACCTACAAATATAAGTCAACAATACTATAATGGATCCTAGTTACAAATGAAACAAAAATTCGACAACTTTGCTAACAAGAGGACATAATGAATGCCAAAAATTCGACAAAACGGAAATAAATCGACATTTCGCCAAAACATTGCCACTCATGTCAATACCTACAAATATAAGCCAACGATACTACAACGGATCCTAGTGAAAGAATGAAAGAAAAATTCGACATGAACTTTGCTAACAAGAGGACATAACAAGTGCCAAAATTCGTTGAAATAGAAATAAATCGATTTTTCGCCAAAGCATTGGCACTCATGTTAATACCTACAAATATAAGCCAACGATACTATAATGGATCCGAGTTAAAAAAAATGAAAGAGAAGTTCGTCATGACCTTTGCTAACATAGGACATAACGAGTGCCTAAAATTCGGTGAAACAAAAATAAATCGACGTTTTGCAAAAACATTGGCACTCATTTCATAACATACAACTATAAGTCAACCGCACTAGAAGGGTTCGTACACATACACTTACTAAATATTTCTAAACTACGAGTATATATTTACCGTAAACAAAGATCTGACCATCGTACAAAATAACACGAAGACACACTGGCAAGTATTTCTAAACTACTAATATTTACACTAGGCACAAATATGACAATGCATACCGGAGATTTGAATCGATTGGAGTTCGAATGGAGCCCGAGATCTTCGATGTTATTGGGGAGGGAGTTATGCATGCACCGCTACCCATCGGGGTGGAGTGATATGTGTCCAATGTATCTATACTTTTTTATTGTTCCATGCTATTATATTATATGTTTTGGATGTTTTATATGCATTAATATGCTATTTCATATTATTTTTGGGACTAACCCATTAACCTAGAGCCTAGTGTGAGTTTCTGTGTTTTTCTTGTTTTTGAGTATTGTAGATAAGGAATATTAAACAGAGTCCAAACGGAATAAAATCTTCGCGATTATTTTTCGTGGACCAGAAGACATCTACCAGACTTGGAGAGGGGGCCAGGAAACCTGCCAGGAGGTCACAAGCCACCCAGGCGCAGCCAGGGGGCGCCCCTAAGGCTTGTGGCCCCTAGCAGATCTCCTAACCCTGATCTTTGGCCTACAAATTCCCAAATATTCCCCCAATACCAAAAAGAGCGACACAAATACTTTCACACCGCCAGAAGCCTCCGTACCCGAGAGATCCAATCTTGGAGCATTTTCCGGTAATCTGTCGGAGGGGGATTCGATCACGGAGGGCATCTACATCAACTCCATTGCCCCTCCGATGATGCGTGAGTAGTCCACCATAGACGTACGGGTCGATAGCTAGTAGCTAGATGGCTTCTTCTCTCTCTTTGTGCTTCAATACCATGTTCTCTATGATCTTCATGCGGATCTATATGATGTAAAACTCTTTTGTGGTGTGTTTGTCGAGATTGGATGAATTGTGGGTTTATGATCAGTTTATCTATGAATATTATTTGGTTCTTATCTGAATTCTTACATGCATAATTTCATATATTTGCAAGTCTCTTCGAGTTATTGGTTTGGTTTGGCCAACTAGATTTGTAATTCTTGCAATGGGAGAAGTGCTTGGTTTTGGGTTCAATCTTGCGGTGTCCTCATCCGTGACAAAGTAGGGGTAGCGAGGCACGTATTGTATTGTTGCCATCAAGGGTGAAAAGATGTGTCGGAGTTCTGGGAACGGGGGTACCTAGACCTTCCTGCCTACGGCCAGGGCATGGCCCACTTCATCAACCAAATGCGGCCGGGCGTGGCCTCACTCAAGACAAGGCCCTCGCGAGGGCCCTAGGCTTGCGAGGAGGAACAGCATCGGACCGACAAGGGATGGGCCTCCTCAGGCTCCCTCCGGAGCGGTGGAGATCACTATGCAAGGCCTGGCCTTGGGGGTCAAGGGTGACGCAAGGAAGGACGGGCGGGCGCCAGCATGCCAGACGGCGCAGTTTCCCCTCTGGTGCGAAGGGAGCAAGGACGTACGTGTGTTCCCAAAGCACCCCCAAAGGTTTCCATTCTGATGTAACAAGACCGCAACCACCCGCTCCGCAGGGCGGTTGTCATCGCTCGGCCCGTCCCTTCACTGTCGATAGCTACTTTGTAGGCAAAGACCGCCTTTGCGCAGGGCGAGCACGTACTCATGTCCCCCTTCAAATTTTGCTGTTGTGGGATCCCTTCTTGCCATTGCGATAAGGGAAGAGGACCCCGAGCCACTGCTATATATAGAGGGTAGGCTGCACCATAGAGAGGGATCCGGATCCATTCCACCACTCATCCATCACCAAGTCATAGAGGGCCTCGAACACCTCAAAGGGAGCCCTCATGAGGCCCTAAAACACTACACTAGTTCATATACACCACCTCCTCGAGAGGCAATCCACAAAAGCAGGAGTAGGGTATTATGCTTTGTAGCGTCATGAACCTGGGTAAACTATCGTGTTCATCCTCTTCCTCGTCATCATGCGAGTTCTTTGTTGTGTTCATCGAGTAGCGAGCTAGGTTGGGCGAGCCTGCATCAGATCTTCGCACACGCCCCTGTGTTCGAATCTTAAGGGTTTTGTGGAGCCTAAAATCTGACATTTGGCACGCCAGGTAGGGGGCGTGTCGAGGTCTTCTCCAAGCTTCGTTCTTCCCAAGCTTTGCTACTCCGATGGTCGGCACTCAACAAGCTTCTCCCGGCTGCGGCGGGTCAGCTTCCGTAAACCCTGCCATGACAGTCAGATCCCAACCGAGCGGTCAGTGCCAAGTCACCAGCATCACCTCCACCGTCACCACCTCTCATGCCGCTCAAGTACACAGCAGGCGGCCAGCGCCCCCGGCACCGGCGGTGCGCCACACCTACGTGGGAGACCTCAACGCGCATGATGCGCTACTGCTGGCAAGCGACATGCTTCACCACCGACCAATGCATGAGGGCTTCGATGCATGGGCTGATTACATCGCGGAGCTGATCACCATCGCGTAGAGGGCCATCTCCCCTCACTCTTCTTCAAGTCCATAGGCGCCAGGCGCCGGAGGCTCGCATGTTGCGCTCACCCCCCAGCCCGCTGGCAAAGGGACCCCACCGCCACCGAACGGGTCTGAGTGGGGTGCGCCACATGTTGTGCTCCTCCTCCTACGAATCCCGGTGACTGGTTTCGGGGCGCAACCCGGCCACGCACACCAGGCACACGGAGGGAACGACGGGGCGCCCTGCGCACACACCAACATGCACCTCATCGACCCAGCTGGCCCTTAGCAACGTGGGCTAACCTAGCGGGAGCACCCCATCCAACGCAGTGAGCAGGCGGTGCAGGCTCCCAGACAAACAAGCAACAGCGGCGGAGGTGCATCAGGGCGCCTAATGCTTCATCCGAAGACACTCTCGCCTCCTCAAATCAGGAGGAGGCTGAAGAGGAGGAAGAGGAGGAGGAGGAGGTCGAGAGCGAGGGGGAGGTAACTTCCCCACACCAAGAAGAGAGCGGCATTTTCGGACGCCCCAGGGCAGGCAACTTCTCTTGCCCCTAAGAGGGCACGACAAGCACGGATGATCCTGTCCGATGACAACTCGGACTCGAGCTTCGCATCTAGAGACCCCGAGGAGGTTCCACGAAGGAGCCTAAGGGTCAAGCCCCCTCCATCTAGGTTAGGATCCGAAGATCCTCGTTCCTATAACTAGTAAATTCAAAGTTTCCTAACACACAAGTTATTGGTCCTACAGCCCCCCGTGTGTCATCCCCACTCAGGTGGTATCAGATGGGGAGGCCCCGCCCACCGAACTAGCAGAGAGCAGGGACGCCTTGCACCCCACCACTCCAAGCGCTACGAAGGACGCCATGGAGGTGTCGTCCCAGCCTACTCCAATGGAGGCGGACCCAGGGGCGAGGGAGATATCACCGTGGCCGAAGCTAATGCTTCGGCCACGGAATACTAGGGGACGATCCCCCATCCAGACGCCAAGGAGGCCGGATGGACGGGCCATCAGTCCCCTCCAAGGACATCTCGGGAGCGCATTGTGCCTCCAGAGGCGCCGGTCCAATCCCCGGTGGGTGATCGGGAAATCCGATCATACCCGTCACCGCCGACCAACCGGTGGTTGGCCATGGAGGATGCTCTATCAGGCGCCTCCATCCCCAAGGATCACCACACCCATATGGGTGCAGTACTACAAAGTGTCCAGTCTCTTGACCACGAACTGAAGGAGGCCTTCAAAGGTATCCTTGCGGGCTTTCAAGTAAATCGCCCGATGTTTTTGCTAAGATTATTATTATTTATTCGTATTGTAGACACGGTAGCCCCTGAGCCCTAGGTGAGATGTACCATTTCTCCTAGGGGCCATATATATTATTCGGGAAGTGAGTGCCGATGTAACACATGCTTTGTGTGTAATGTAGGCTTCGTCATCAACGGCGGCCAAAAATGGTGACAAAGTGGACAAGCTGCATTGGAAGCTCAAGTGTTCCGAGGATGAGGTCAAAGCCCTCAAAAAGAGGTTCGACGAAGCACATGGTAAGTCTAAACTAAGTCTGGATGTGTTCCCCCTGAATATTGTCAATGCAGATTCATTTTTAAATAGAGTTGCATCATGTTGCAGCTTCATAGAAAGAGATCCAAAAACTCAAAGCCGAGCTTCAAGGTGCCAAAGACGAAGCGGCCGTGGAGAAGGCGACGGCTAAAGAAGCAGCCACCGCTCTCTCCGCCCAGCGAGCCACCAGTGATAAACACCAGGTTCGTGTGGCGGAGATACAGGATCAGCTCAAGGACACTAGCAATAAGTGTGAGTCCTTGGAGCAAACGAACAAGGCGGTCTTGGCCGATCTGTCCACCGTGAGGTCCGATCTCGAGAAGGAGGGAATAGATAGACGGTTCTTCGAGGAACAAGTTCGTCAAACCAAGGAGATAGCCGATGGTAAGCCATACTCCCTAAAGTGTGTATTCGGGGATAGCAAATTCGGATTGCTGACCCAGGTGTGGCGATCCTCATGTGCGGCTGCCGATCTCCAGAAGAGCGTGGCGGACGCCAATTGGTTGTTTGCCTCGCGGGCAGAGGAAGACAAAGCTCAGACGTTCTGGGCACAATTCAGAGCCACCGAGCGTCCTCCTCTCTTGGCGGAGCAGCTAAAACAGCCGATGGAGATGCACCAGATGGCGGAGCCGGCCATCAAGGACCTCTGCATCCTCTTATGTCCCGGCGAGCCACTCCCAGGCAGCTGCTTCGGCCTGGTGCAAGGACTAATTGATGTAACGCCCTACCTCGACGCTGTCAAGTGCTCCTCCTGCATCTAAGGAGTCCGGATGGCCCTTGCCAAGGCCAAAGTGCACTAGCCGGGGCTCAATCCGATGAAGGTCGCCACCGATCCACAGCCGCCCGGAAAGGAGCACCGATGCCCCGAGCTTTACTTCGATGGAGTGATGGAGAGTTCGCGGGTGATAGCATCGCAGTGTTTGGGCGAAAAATATATTTGAATGAGCTTGTAATATGTCCGAAGACATTTTATAACTTTCAATGATATTAGTATCCGCTCTTATATAGTTTTGCATTCCTTTATAACTCATGTATGGTTGTTTGATACTGAAAGATGCGGGACGTCGGCTTCAGCCCCCACATAGATACTACATGGGGTGTCTATGCCAATGAAGTGTGTTCCTTAGCGAAATTAGAGGAACCCGAAGGGGTTTAGTGTGGCAGACTAGGCAATCGGACCATTATGGTTTATTTCTTTCACTTAACCGAAGGGGCGGGAAAAGGACTACAGGAAGCGTACGATTAGCCACCGGAGTTTTTGCGATGTTCGGACGAGCCGAGGCCCAAGCTGACATCATAGTATTTGCACAAAAGGCGAATTCCTCGTATAACACGGAATAACCACTTATGAGGGTTGAAGTGTAATACTTCTAACTTGGGGTTCACTAATCGGATCGCGCATACTATGACAGTCTGTTTTCAGCTTTCTCCCCTAAGGTGCTTGACCGGACTATCCAGAAGCACAATCGTAGGGGTGCTCCCTTTGCCCTTTTTGCCGAACGAGCGAAACTTAAAGGGGCAAGCATAGGAGCCGGGAAACCCAACTTAATGACCAAAGACATAGTTCAGATCCGTTGCATATAAAGTGAATGCCAAGACGCCGAGCACACGATGGTTAAGGCGATTTGTGTTTGAAATCGAGCCGCCGATCTATTAGCCGGTGACCTCGAGCCATACCGAACAGGTTTCACGAGAATAGGGAGTTAAGGAAAAAAGGATGTTCCAAAAACGGGACGAGATGTACGTGCGCCATGCCATTTCACATTTCCTCAACAACTCTTATACCTCAGATTGCCGAAGCAACTGTTTATAGGTATGTGATAAGAAATAAAGTCCTACAGAAGTTGTTGTACCAGGGTCATCAATTGGTGACCATACGTCTTCGATATGTCTTGTTGCTATTTAACTCCTGCTTGTAGATGCACCTTGATGGGTGTTAGTGTGGGCGGCTCTTGCGAACAAAATCTTGATAAGCCGCAGTGTGAAAGGTGAGCTTTACGCCGTAGGCAGGCTCTATTAGGAGTGCCTGCATCTTGTCCGAAGACGTGTTGATGGTAACAGTTTGGGATATCTGAACGCCCATTGTAAGTTCCCCATCGCTACCCATGGAATCTTAAGTGTGAAGTTATGCCTCCTTAGCACGTACTTCGCTAGTCCTGAGGTTGTGCGGTGGGGGCGAGTCCCTATTGAGGGGAGGAAGGAGGGTCGGAGTTTTCGGTCTCAATCCGAACTAGCTTCCTAACCTTTCATGCCTTTACAACGACTGCCGAAGCTTGTCGGTTGTCTTTTTAGATGAATTTGGTTGCCAGTGCTAGTGCATGTTCCTCTGTTCCAAGGGATCACTCTGTATTTCCATTGACAGTGATGACCCCCTTATGGCCTGACAACTTGAGCTTGAGGTATGCGTAATGCGGGAATGCGTTGAACTGAGCGAACACCGTCCGACCGAGTAGTGCGTGATAGCCGCTCCGGAAGGGCATGATGTCGAAGATCAAGTCCTCGCTGCAGAAGTTATCGAGCGAGCCGAACATAACCTCCAGGGTTACAAAGCATGTACATCAGGCCTCAACACCTGGGATCACTCCCTTGAAGATAGTGCTATTGGGTTTGATCCTTGACGGATCTATACCCATATTTTTCACCGTGTCTGAGTAAATCAGATTGAGGCTACTTCCTCCATCCATAAGGACTTTAGTGAGGTTATAGCCATCTATATGGGATCTAGGATGAGGGCAGGCGAGCCCCCAAGGCGGATACTGGTCGGATGGTCTCGCCGGTCAAAAGAGATCGGGTATGCTGACCATTGGTTATACTTTGGAGCTACGGGCTCCACAACATAGACCTCCCGAAGGGCCCGCTTCCTCTCCTTCTTAGGTATGTGGGTGGCGTATATCATATTCTCCATTTTGACTGCCACCCATTGGACCCCGAGGCTCATCTTCGTCCTCGTTATGCGAACTTTTATTCTATTCTTCGGGTTGTATCTTGCCGGCCTCTTTAAATACCCAGCAGTTGCGGTGTGTGTGATTGGATGGCATTTCCGAAGTTCCATGGATTTGGTAGGTTCTGTCCATGATCTTCTCGAGCTGAGTGGGTCCGTCACGATTGCCTTTAGGTGGCTTCTTTCGCAGCCCGGGTCAGGAGTTGCGAAATCTGGCATTAACCACCATGTGATCGGCGTCGTTGCTATTGTGCCGGCGTTTGTTATTATTGCAATTCGGCTTTGAGTTGTTTTCCTGGGCTTCAGGTGCCACAGGATCTTCAGAATTGCGGTTGCGTCTTGCCAGCCAGTTATCTTTGCCCTCACAAAAGCGGGTCATGAGGGAGGTAAGGGCGGACATAGTCCGAGGCTTGTTGAAAGAACAAGATGCTCCCTTGGTCGTTTTGATAATTCATGACAACATACATTGTCTCTTGGACTGATATTTTTACCTAGTGTATTTTAGATACAGTCTATAGAAAAGGTTGGCTAAAGGAGATTGTGGAGTAACCCTAAGATGCAAGGAAATAGGTTGGCCAAACTTCAAACAAGAGGACTCTACATTTTATATTTGTGAGAAATCACTTTGAGTCCATAGGAAAGCCAATACTATTAAAAGGGGGTAATGTTTTGTTGGTGAACAATACGCTCAAACATGCACAAGTGATAGTCGCCAAAAACATCCACAAACTCTCCCACCAAAGTCTATTCTATACCTAACACTCAAAATCGGTGCAACCAACTTTCCCATACCGGTGTCGATTCTAGAACCTAGACACACTCTAGCCAAACCCTAGCCACTTCGGTGCAACCGATTCCATACCGGTGCCACCGAGTTTAGGTTGCCAACTTTTTGTTACGCAAATTCACATTTTCGGTCCCACCGAGAATGTTTGATCGGCGTCACCGAGATTGGAAATCTGATCGTTGGTATCCTTATCGATGCAACCGAGTTTCCTATATCGGCTTTACCGTGATTCAAAAGTTGCCACCTTTTGGTCACTTCGGTACCACCGAGATTAACACATCGGTGTGACCGAGTAGGTCATTTTGTGTATAACGGTTGTATTTTTGGGGATGCCTATATATACCCCTTCACCACCACCTAGTCAAAAAAAAGAAGCACTCAGGACTATTCCATACCTATCCTATCAGATTTTCTGAGAGAGAACCACCTACCCTTGTGTTGAGGTCAAGATCTTCCACTCCAATCATATGGATCTTGATTTCTAGCCTCCCCAAGTAGCTTGCCACCAATCCCATCTCTTCCACCATGCCAAATCTATGAGAGAGTAATTGGGTGTTGAGGAGTCTATCATCTTGAAGCACAAGAGCAAGGAGTTCATCGTCATTACCGAGCCTATTACCTTTTCGAGGGTGGTGCCTCCTAGATTGGTTAGGTGTCGCTTGGGGGCCTCCTACTTCGTGTTGTGGAGTGAACCAAGAAGTTTGTAAGAGCAAGGAGATTGCCTACTTCATGAAGATCTACCCATAGTGAGGCTAGTCCTTCGTGGACAGAAGCCGTTATGGAATAGTCAAGGTTGCTACTTCGTGGACCCTTTTGGGTGGAGCCCTTCATGGACTCTCGCGACCATTACCCTTCGTGGGTTGAAGACTCCAGAAACATGGATGTACGATAGCACCACCTATCGGAACCACAGGAAAAATCATCTTGTCTACAACTGCGTTTGATCTTCCTACCCAATCTCAACACTTTACTTCATATGCAATGTCTTTACTTTCTGCTGCCATATCTGTTGACATGCATGTGTAGGGTTGTTAGACTTGCTAGCGTTGCTAAAACTGTTAAAATCTGCCAACCAATTAACTTGGGAAAAGGTTATGTTTTAAATTATTGCTTGTAGTCTATTCAACCCCCCTCTAGACACTCTTCTAGTGATCCCTCAATTGGTATCAGAGCATTGGTCTCAATTGCTTCGGTTTAATCACCAAGGAGGAAGATGGATGTGTCTAGTATAGGGAGTTTCAGTTGTAGAGTGCCCATTCTTTATGGAGAGTACTATAGTCAATGGAAATCTTTGATGCTTGAACTGTTTAATGAATTTCAGTTGAGAAAATATGTTATGTGCCCCTATGAGCCTCCAATTTATCCTTTGCATCCCACACACGAAGAGGAAATTGATATGCTATGCAATCTTAGAACTGTTAATCTCATTGTTAGAGCATTGCCTAGAAATATGCTTAGCCAAATGAAGAATTTTGCATGTTCTTACACTCTGTGGAATGATTTGGAGAAACAATATACAAGTTATTCATTAAGTAATCTTGATGAAATTCTTCAAAAAACCATTGCCTTTCAGAAAATGTCACCTAGTGATCCCAAATTTGATGCTTGTCTATTTGAGCTTAGAGACCTCATGCATGCTAAAGGAGATGTCACAATCATCAACAATATCATTATGGAAACCATTCGCATTCATAAACTTGAACATTGTCATGATCACCATCCTAACGAATCTCTTGTTCTTTATGACGAGGATTTTCCACTTGATGATGACAATGTGGAACATGACTACTATGATGAATATGAGCTGTTCGACATCGAGTATGAGAAGATCATGAAGAATCTATGTCTCATGGCAAACTTCAAGGATTACATGTCCAGAGGAAAAGAGTGGATTCTCAATAGCGGATGTACCGATCATATGACCGGAGATAGAGAAATGTTTCAAGAGATTACACCAAACCATGGACCGCGAAGGTATGTAACGTTTGGAGACAACTCCAAGGGTAAGGTACTTGGTCTTGGTAAGATGGCCATATCCCATGATAGTTCTATTCAAAATGTTATGCTTGTTGAATCTCTTGGCTATAATCTTCTTTCCGTGTCTAGACTTGTCGACTTCGGTTTCAATGTGTTATTCATGAAAATAGATTGCCAAGTGTTTCATCAAGATAATCATAAAATGGTTTTTACCGGTATCTGTAGAGGTGATCTATACATTGTCGATTTCACTAAGAGATCCAAACCTCACACTTGTTTAATTGCTAAATCTTCTAATGGTTGGCTTTGGCATAGAATATTAGGACATGTTGGCATGCGTAATTTAGATAAACTTATCAAACGTGATCATATACTTGGTGTTAAAGATGTTATCTTTGACAAAGATAGACTTTGTAGTGCTTGGCAAGATGGAAAGCAAGTAGGTGGTAGTCATCCTGTTAAGAATATCATGACTACTAGGAGACCACTCGAGTTACTTCACATGGATCTTTTCGGTCCCAGTGCTTACAAGAGTCTCGGTGGAAATTCCTATGGTCTAGTTATAGTTGATGATTTTTCTAGATTTACGTGGGTATTCCTTCTTGATGATAAGTCATAGGTTCAAAAGATCTTCAAGAACTTCGCTCGCAAAGCGCAAAATCGGTTTGAAATGAAGATCAAGAAGGTTCGGAGCGATAACAGATCGGATTTCAAGAACACCCATGTGGATACCTTTCTTGACGAAGAAGGTGTTCCACATGAGTTCTCGGCTACATACACATCTCAACAAAATGGATTTGTTGACAGGAAGAAAAGAACACTCATTGAGATGGCAAGAACGATGCTTGACGAATATAAGATGCCAAAGCACTTTTGGGCAGAAGCCGTGGAAACAACATGTCATGCCACAAACCGACTTTACTTGCACAAGCTTCTCGGTAAAATGACATACGAGCTACTCACCGGTAACAAACCCCAAGTTGGATACTTTCGGGTATTCGGCTCCAAGTGCTACATTCTTGATAAGCATTGTCGTACTAAATTTGCTCCTAAATCTCATGAAGGATTCCTACTTGGTTATGGATCGAACTCTCACACTTACTGTGTCTACAACAACCTCACTCGAAAAGTTGAAGAGACGGTAGATGTGAAGTTTGATGAATCTAATGGTTCGCAAGTCGAACAATTGCCAAATGATGTAGATGATAAGAACCCTTCGGAACCTATCCTAGATTTACCCATCGGCAAGATTCGTCCCATGGAGGTGAAGGAAAGTACTTCATCAACTCAAGTGGAAGCCCCTACGTCATGACAAGGTGAACCACAACATGACATGGAGGCATCCACAAGCGGTACATGACAAGATGATGAAGAGGAGGAAGTGCATGATGAAGATCCACCACAACCTCCTTCACCACCACCACAAGGGAACAACACCTTAAAAAACAACGAAGATGAAGGAGATGATGATGAAGAAGAAGCTCCACCAACCAACAATAGGAAGCTGACCCGAGTTCGAGCACAAGTGACCAAGAACCATCCCCTAAACCAAATCTTTGGTGATATACAAACAGGGAGAATCACTCGCTCTAAAACTCGTCTAGCAAACTTCTGTGAGCATTATTCTTTCATCTCTAGCATTGAGACCTTGAAGGTAGAACAAGCTCTTGATGACACAGATTGGGTGAACGCTATGAATGAAGAGCTTCACAACTTCGAAAGGAACGAAGTGTGGACACTCGTGGAGAAGCCCGAGGATGAACACAACATCATCGGAACCAAATGGGTATTTCGGAACAAGCAAGACGAAGACGGTCAAGTTATGCACAACAAGGGTCGCCTCGTAGCTCAAGGATATACGCAAGTCGAAGGTATGGACTACGGTGAGACCTATGCCCCCATCGCTAGACTTGAAGCTATTAGCATTCTTCTTGCTTATGCCAATCACCATGATATCACGCTTTATCAAATGGATATTAAAAGTGCATTTTTAAATGGTGAAATTGAAGAAGAGGTGTATGTTAAACAACCACCTAGCTTTGTGAATCCTAAGAAACCTAATCATGTTAACAAGCTTCGTAAAGCTCTTTATGGTCTTAAGCAAGCCCCTCGTGCTTGGTACAAATGTTTAACGAAGTTTCTTATCGAAAATGGTTTTGAAATTGGTAAAATTGATGCAACCTTGTCACCGGCATAGTCTGAATCAGAATAGCCAACAAGGTACCAAAAGGGATCTTGTTTTGACCTTGTTGGCTATTCTGATTCAGACTATGTCGGTGACAAGGTTGATAGAAAATCCACCTCGGGTACTTGTCAATTTTTGGGCAGATCTCTTGTATCTTGGTCCTCTAAGAAACAAAATTCGGTATCTCTATCGACTGCGGAAGCTGAGTACATTGCTGCTAGATCTTGTTGTGCGCAACTTCTTTGGATGACACAAACACTTAAGGATTATGGAATTCATGTTAAAAATGTTCCATTACTTTGTGACAATGAAAGTGCTATTAAAATTGGTCATAATCCTGTGCAACACTCTTGAACTAAGCATATTCAAGTTCGACATCATTTCATTCATGATCATGTTGCCAAAGGAGATATTAATCTTAAGCATGTTCGCACTAACAAGCAATTGGCTGATATCTTTACTAATCCACTTGATGAGAAGACATTTTGTCACTTGAGGAGTCAGTTGAACATCATCAATGCTTAAAACTTGAGCTAGACTCACTCGGTTGCATGCAAGGGCATGAGCTTTCTTGATATATCCATGTATCTTAACATTTCATCTTATGCCATGGACTTCTATGCTCCCTTGTATTGCATCTAAACTCTTGTAGGTAATTGGAAAAACATCATTCCAAAAGACTGCCATCAACTCCAATCATAAGCAATCTTGTCATTACCAAGTATCCACAACACCTCTTGATGATGGAAGGAAGAAGACCACTCAACCATATCCTTGACATATACTTGATCAAAATTGCACACTCTCAATTGGTATCATGTCAATTGGATATATCTATTGTTCTATCTTGCATGACTAATCTTTGTAGGAAACTAGTGTACAAGAACAAGAAGGATTGCTCAAAACTCAAGATGATCTTCATCAACCTTGAGCATCCTCAACAAGTTCATCTACAAGCTACGTCATCAACATCACTCAAAAGTATGTACTCATGTCCTTGAAAAGGCTTTACTCCAAGAAATGAGCTGAAGCAACTCAAGTGATATGAAGACATTAAAATGCTTAATCGAAAAATGGTAACCCCATTCTAAGCTTAACATAGAGTATGACCTATGATCAAGTATTCTTGCTTGGCTCCTAAGTCAATATACTCTAATATAGGTGACCTAGTCACCGCCCATCCTCTAGTTAAAAAACTGGTGCGGTTTGCTCTATATTGCATGATTTCTCATAACTACTCCAATCTTCTCTAGTTGATGTCCCTTGTAAAAACTTCATATTTCATTAAAAATCTTTCTCTTGACTTTGTGAAAACAGAAACTTGGTTTCTCTTCCGGAGCCGCCGACTCAGATATCTCGGCATCACCGATTTTCATTAAGTTTCATTTGAATCCATTTTTGCAATTCTGTGTTTTCTTAGTGATCTTTCTTGTAATACTGTTGTTACTTCGATGATCCCTTAAAAAAACTTTGTATTACTCAAGGGGAGAAGAACTAAAGTTAATTTTGAGGAGATAATTTATTTCTTCAAGGATCCCTATCTTCAACGAAGAAAGGAGGAGAAGAACAAATCAGTTTTCAATGCCTCTCTCAATTTTCATTTCTATGAATCCTACATTTTGATGACCCTTGTACTCAAGGATCCCTTCTCAGTCAGTGATCCCTGTATCTATCCCTGTTTTTGACCTTTTTGGAAATTAATTCCAAAGGGGTAGAAGACCAAAGCTTCAAGCTAAAGCTGAAGGGGAGATATATGCTTATGCAAAGGGGGAGATATGATCAAGGGGGAGAGCCAATATTTATTCTCATACCTTTATAAACAAGGGGAGAATATCAAAGTAAGGGGAGAAGAAACAATTCACCTTTCTCACCTTATCCAATCCTAATATCTACATCCTAAGATTCAGGGGGAGAGGATAATCTATTTTCATATCTAAAGTGAGAAAATTCTCAATGATCTTGGAGACATATCAATTCTAAGGAATGCTATTTTCAATATGTCCTCCATATCTTGGCAGTTTTGAGTTCTATTGCCTTGCTGTTTGGTAGAATACTCTTGTGTTTCCTAACATTGTTTTCTCAAGTGTGTTTCTATCACCAAGATGCTCAAGAACTCAAGGTAAGTATATGCATCATATCCTTGGTCAAGTTGATCTCTTGCTTCTTGCACATATTGTTTGCAAGAGTGATGTCTTGAACAAAGATACATCTCATTCATATATATTTGATGCATATAGCCAAGATACATAGGACTTGGTATATCCCTTCTACCTTATGTGTGTTCATGCATTCAAAAGCAACTATCCTTTAAAGGACTACACAAAATTAGGGGGAGCAAGTCTAAGTCATGTGCCTCTCAAAGTCTTCAGTATAACCATACATATCTTTATTTGAAGCTTTGATTGTATGTTGTCATCAAGTACCAAAAAGGGGGAGATTGAAAGCACAACATGCTCCCTTGGTGGTTTTGATAATTCATGACAACCTACATTGTCTCTTGGACTGATATTTTTACCTAGTGTATTTCAGATATAGTCTATAGAAAAGGTTGGCTAAAGGAGATTGTGGAGTAACCCCAAGATGCAAGGAAATAGGTTGGCCAAACTTCAAGCAAGAGGACTCTACATTTTATATTTGTGAGAAATCACTTTGAGTCCATGGGAAAGCCAATACTATTAAAAGGGGGTAAGGTTTTGTTGGTGAACAATATGCTCAAACGTGCACAAGTGATAGTCGCCAAAAACATCCACAAACTCTCCCATCAAAGTCTGTTCTATACCTAACAATCAAAATCGGTGCAACCAAGTTTCCCATACCGGTGCCACTGATTCCAGAACCTAGACAGACTCAAGCCAGACCCTAGCCACTTCGGTGCAACCGATTCCATACCGGTGCCACCGAGTTTAGGTTGCCAACTTTCTGTTACGCAAATTCACATTTTCGGTACCACGGAGAATGTTGGATCGCTGTCACCAAGATTGGAAATCTGACCGTTGGTCACCTTATTGGTGCAACCGAGTTTCCTATACCGGCTTTACCGAGATTCAAAAGTTGCCACCTTTTGGTCACTCTGGTACCACCGAGATTAACACATCAGTGTCACCGACTTGGTCATTGTGTGTGTAACGGTTGGATTTTTGGGGATGCCTATATATACTTCTTCACAACCACCTACTTGGAAAAAAAAGAAGCACTCAGGACTATTCCATACCTATCCTATCAGATTTTCTGAGAGAGAACCACCTACCCTTGTGTTGAGGTCAAGATCATCCACTCCAATCATATGGATCTTGATTTCTAGCCTCCCCAAGTAGCTTTCCACAAATCCCATCTCTTCCACCATGCCAAATTAGTGAGAGAGTGATTGGGTGCTGAGGAGTCTATCATCTTGAAGCACAAGAGCAAGGAGTTCATCATCATTACCGAGCCTATTACCTTTTGGAGGGTGGTGCCTCCTAGATTGGTTAGGTGTCGCTTGGGGGCCTCCTACTTTGTGTTGTGGAGTGAACCAAGAAGTTTTTAAGGGGAAGGAGATCGCCTACTTCATGAAGATATACCCATAGTGAGGCTAGTCCTTCATGGACGGAGCATGCGTATAATACTTTGTTTCGATGACTAATAGATTTTTGCAATAAGTATGTGAGTTCTTTATGACTAATGTGAGTCCATGCATTATACGCAATCTCACCCTTCCACCTTTGCTAGCCTCTCTAGTACCGCGCAGCTTTCGCCAGTGCACTAAACCCACCATATATCCTTCCTAAAACAGCCACCATACCTACCTATTATGGCAATTCCATAGACATTCCGACATATATTGCCATGTAACTTCCAGTGTTCCATTTATTATGACACGCACCATCATTTTCATATTGCCTTGCTTGATCGTAAGATAGCTAGCCTGATGTTTCCATGGCTTGTCCATTTTTTATGTCCTTTTCTATGCTAGATCATTGCACATCCCGGTACTCCGTCGGAGGCATTCATATAGAGTCATATGTTTTCTAGATATCGATTTGTAATTCTTGAGTTGTAAGTAAATAAAAGTGTGATGACCATCATTATTAGAGCATTGGCCCATGTGAGGAAAGGATGATGGAAGCTATGATTCCCTCACAAGTTGGGATGGAACTCTAGACTTTCTGAAAAATAAAAGAGGCCAGCAAAACCCAAAAAAAGAGGCCATTGATGCCCACCAAAAAAGAGAGAAAAGAGAGAAGGGACAATGCTACTATCTTTTTTCCACACTTGTGCTTCAAAGTAGCACCATGATCTTCATGATAGAGAGTCTCCAATTTTGTCACTTTCATATACTAGTGGGAATTTTTCATTATATAACTTGGCTTCCTCAAATTGCCCTAGGTCTTCATGAGCAAGCAATTGGATGCACACCCACTTACTTTCTTTTTGAGCTTTCATACACTTATAGGTCTAGTACATCCGTTGGATGGCAATCCCCATTCAATCACATTAGTATCTATCAATGGGCATCTCCATAGACCGTTGATAAGCCTAGTTGATGTGAGACTATCTTCTCCTTTTTCTTCACAACCTCCACCATATTCTATTCCACCTATAGTGCTATATCCATGGCTCATGATCATGTATTGCATGAGAGTTCAAAAAGTTCGAGAACATAAAAGGTGTGAAACAATTGCTTGATTTGTCATCGGGGTTGTGCATGATATAAATACTTTGTGTGGGAAACCTTGAGCATAGCCAGACTATATGATTTTGTAGGGATAACTTTCTTTTGCCATTATATTTTGAAGAGACACAATTGGTTTGTTAGTATGCTTGAAATATTATTGTTTTTACGTCAACATTAAGCTTTTGTTTTGAGTCTTATGGATCTGAACATTCATGCCACAATAAAGGATATTACATGGATAAATATCTAAGGTAGCATTGCACATAAAAAATTCTGTTTTTATCATTTACCTACTCGAGGACGAGCAGGAATTAAGCTTGGGGATGCTGATACGTCTCCAACTTATCTACAATTTTTGATTGTTCCATGATATTATATTATCTCTTTTGGATGTTTTATATGCATTAATATGTTATTTTATATTATTTTTGGGACTGACCCATTAACCTAGAGCCTAGTGCTAGTTTTTGTTTTTTCCTTGTTTTTGAGTATTCTTGATAAGGAATATTAAACGGAGTCCAAACGTAATAAAATCTTCGCGATGATTTTCCTTGGACCAAAATTCATCTACCAGACTTGAAGAGGCGCCAGGAGACCTGCTAGAAGGTCACAAGCCACCCTGGTGCGGCTAGGGGGCCGAGCCCCCTGGCTTGTGCCCCCCAGCAGATCTCCTAACCCTAATCTTCGGCATATAAATTCCCAAATATTCCCCCAATACAAAAAATATCCATGCAAATACTTTTCCGCCGCCAAAAGACTCTATCCCCAAGAGATCCAATCTTGGAGCCTTTTCCGGTAATCTGCCGGAGGGGGATTCGATCACGGAGGGCATCTACATCAACTCCATTGCCCCTCCGATGATGCGTGAGTAGTCAACCGCAGACCTACGGGTCCATAGCTAGTAGCTAGATGGCTTATTCTCGCTCTTTGTGCTTCAATACCATGTTCTCCATGGTCTTCATGGGGATCTATCTGATGTAATTCTCTTTTACGGTGCGTTTGTCGAGATCCAATGAATTGTGGGTTTATGATCAGCTTATCTATGAATACTATTTGGTTCTTATCTGAATTCTTATATGCATGATTTCATATCTTTGCAAGTCTCTTCGAGTTATTGGTTTGGTTTGGCCAACTAGATTGGTAATTCTTGCAATGGGAGAAGTGCTTGGTTTTGGATTCAATCTTGCGGTGTCCTCATCCAGTGACAAAGTAGGGGTAGCAATGCACATATTGTATTGTTGCCATCAAGGGTAAAAACATGGGGATTTCTTGATATTGCTTGAGTTGATCCTTCTACATCATGTCATCTTACTTAATGTGTTACTCTGTTCTTCATGAACTTAAAACTCTAGATGCAGGCAGGAGTCGGTCGATTTGTGGAGTAATAGTAGTAGATGCAGAATCGTTTCGGTCTAATTCACATGGCCGTGATGGCTATATGCATAATCATTTCCTTGGATATTGTCATAACTATGCGCTTTTCTATCAATTGCTCGATAGTAATTTGTTCACCCACCGTGTTGTTTTCCTTCAAGAGAGAAGCCTCTAGTGAAACCTATGGCCCCCGGGTCTATTTTCCATATTATATTTTCCGATCTATATACCAAAAATGCCAAAAATACCTTGCTGCAATTTATTTACCTTTTTTACTTTTCGCAATCTTTTACCTCTATCTCTATTAGATCTAATCCTTGCAAGTAACCGTGAAGGGATTTACAACCCCTTTATAGCGTTGGGTGCAAGAGTTTGATTGTTTGTGTAGGTGCATCCATTGGTGACTTGCTTGTTCCTCCTACTGGATTGATACCTTGGTTCTCAACAACTGAGGGAAATACTTATCAAGTTCGCTGCATCACCCTATCCTCTTCAAGGAAAAACCAACGCAAGCTCAAGAGGTAGCATGGAGCTCGGAGGTGGCGCTAGCAGCGGCGATGAGATGCCTCCTCTGGTGTTGGAGGAGGAGGCCATGCATGCCTGTGGCATCGCGAGGAGGGTGTGACAGCGATGATGGGCGTGGGAGAGACATGCGACGAGGGGTGCGCGCGGTGGGAAGGAGTGACACGGTGAGGAGGGGCGCGGGCGGAAGCGAGGAGCGATGGCACCGAGGGGTGCGGCATGGCGTCTCAGATGAGATGTGAGCGGGGAAGAGATGGAGCGGGGGAGAACGATTTTTGTGTGAAATAGGAGTGACGAGTGTCGTATAAGGCCCGCTACACAGATGGCAACTAGTTGTGGCGATCAGCGAGTTATGCCCGCCACTGCTTAAAAATTATACCCCTCCCAAAGGTTACACCTGTTTAGTTATGGCGGGTGTGATGCTGCGCCTGCCATAGCTGGTAGAAGTAGTAGTAGCATGAGGTGTCCTGCATGCCACTATTGCGTTTCAGCGCAGGATATGATTTGGTAGCATGAGGTGGTGAGAATGCGACAGCACTCGCCACTGCTATGCGTGCAGCACTGGAGGGCCTATTCTAGTACCCGCCACTACACGGTTTTAGAACTTGCAGTGGTAGGTGCCTCATCCTGCGGCCACTTAATGGGGTTCACCTATAAGCATTTTCCCAGTAGTTTCACTTTAGTGGGAATCAATGTAGATCATAGCTTGCATATTTCATTTATAGGTTCCTTAATTGCCCGACTCCTTCATGATGCAAGTATGTTAGAGGCACACCCATTTAGTTTCAGTAGAGAGCTTTCATACATTATTGTTCAAATGCATCAAAAGTTGCATGGCAATCCCAAATTAACGCATTGATATCGATTGAAAGGAGTCTACATGGCTGAACGATCCGCCTAGTTGATGTGATACTATCCTTAGTTTTGTCTTCTCCTATTAATCTATACCATCATTCTATTCCACCTAAAGTCCTGAAAGTCGATAGCTCATGCTCAGGTATTAAGTGAAGTTGAAAAAGACGAAGCACATGAAAAAGTATGAGTCAAGTGCTTGGTTAGGCACCGTAATTATCATGATTTATACTTAGCATGAGGAAGATAGAGTTATGTCATGGCATACATGATTAAATGAATGGAGAATAACGTACTTTAGTATTGTTATTTTGAAGTACAATGATCATTTTCTAGTGTTCTTCTTTACTATTGTTTCAGTATTTACTAAGTTATCGGTTCTTAAATTTCTACCCAAAATATTACATGATACACATGTTAGGTAGCATTCAAAAAAAATTCTCCTTTTATCATTTACCAACTCGAGGGCAAGCAAGAATTAAGCTTGGGGTAGCTGATATGTCTCCAACGTATCTATACTTTTTGATGGTTCAATGCTATTATTTTATCAATCTTGTATACTTTATATGCCATTTATTTCATTTTAAGAACTAACCTATTAACTTAGTGCCCAATGTCAATTGTTGTTTTGTTCTTGTTTTTGGTTTTAGAGAACAATACCAAACTGAGTCCAAATGTGACAAAAAAATCAAGATTTTTCAGGACCAGAAGAAGACCCGGTAGCTTTGTGTCACAACCCTAGCATAGGCTCTGCTTGTTATTGCATGTGCATCATGTCATCATGTTAATTTTCCCCTTAAACATTAAATGGGGATGACCTAAACCAACCCCTCTCAGAGTAAACCAAAATCCAAAACAATATTGAACCAATGAACCAAAACGGCCTTCATAAACCCCTAGCAAATGGGAATTGCCTCAAATCAAATAAATGGCCCAAACCAATAAATTATAGGTTTCAAAAGAAATATTTCAACCCAGGGAAAATTATTGAATTATTTCAGCTACTTGTTTTTATTTAAATAAATATAGTTGCCCACAATGGGAAAACTATAGGATCGAAATTAGTGCTAGAGGGGGGGTGATTAGACTACTTGACCAAATAAAAATCTAATTTTTCCCAATTATAATTCTTGGCAGATTTTAGCATTCATAGTATGTTAAGTACACCCTACACATGCATGTCTACGAGTATAGTAGCAGAAAGTAAAGACAAGCATGTCAGTAAAGGGAGGTTAGGAAGATCAAACACAATTGGTGACACGATGAGTTTTCCCATGGTTCCGATAGGTGGCGCTATCATACATCCACGTTTATGGAGTCTTCAACCCACGGAGGGTAATGGTCGTGAGAGTTCACGGAGGGTTCCATGAAGAAGCAACCTTGCCTATACCATGATGGCCTACGTCCACGGAGGACTAGCCTAACTCGGGGTAGATCTTCACGAAGTAGGCGATCTCCTTGCCCTTACAAACTTGTTGGTTCACTCCACAACACGAACTAGGAGGCTCCCAAGCGACACCTAACCAATCTAGGAGGCACCACCCTCCAAATGGTAATAGGCTTTATAGTGTCGATGAACTCCTTTCTCTTGTGCTTCAATATGATAGACTCCTCAACACACAATCACTCTCTCATAGATTTGGCTTGGTGGAAGAGATTGATTGGGTGTAAAGAAACTTGGGGAGGCTAGAGATCAACATTCATATGGTAGGAATGGAATGGCATGATCTCAACACATGAGTAGGTGGCTCTCTCTGAGAAAATCAGTAGGTATGAGTGGAGAACAATTTTGAGTGCTTCTCTTCGAGTGAGTGGTGGTGGAGGGGTATATATAGGCATCTCAAAAAATCAAACCATTACACACAAAATGACCAACTCGATGACACCGATGTGTTAATCTCGGTGGTACCGAAGTGACCAAAAGGTGGCAACTTTTGAATCTCGGTGAGACCGATATAGGAATCTCCATTGCACCGATAAGGTGACCAATGGTCAGAATGCCCAATATCAGTGACGCTGATCGAACAATCTCGGAGGAACCGAAATTGTGAACTTGTGTAACAGATAGTAGGTAGCCTAACTCGGTGGCACCGAATGCAGAATTGGTTGCACCAAAAAGCTAGGGTTTGGTTGAGTCTGTCTAGGGTTTGGAATCAGTGTCACCGAGTGAAAATGTTGGTTGCACCAATTTTGGCTTTGGACAGACTTTTGTGGAAGAGCTTGTGGCTGTATGTGGTGACTATCACTTGTGCATGTATGAGCATTTTATTCACCAACAAAACCTTACCCCCCTTTTAATAGTATTGGCTTTACTATGGACTAAAAGTGATCTCTCACAAATGTAAAATGTAGAGTCCTTTGCTTGAAGCTTTGCCAATATATTCCCTTGCATCTTGGGGTATTCCACAATCCTTTTGCCAACCCATCATTAAACTTTTCCTGAAACATACTTAGTGGAAACATTAGTTCAATGACATATATGTTGTTATTAATTACCAAAACCACCAAGCGAGCAAATGTGCTTTCAAAAACAAAATGTTCCCTGTGTGAGGAATAATCTATTAAACCACAAGAACAAGTTTTAAATTTTTCAAAAAGGTTGTTTTATTTCTATAAGTCAAAACACAGTGCAGAAATAGAAAAAAAGAGAAATAAATTAGAAAGGCAAAGAGAGAGAGAGAGTTTATCTGGTCGGCCCAACTAAAGCCCTGTCCACCAGGAGGTCCCTGTTGTCTACCTCCTCGGCTAGGAGGATGAGCGCATGGCCAGTGCGCACCAGCACGCACCATGGCCACCTTCTGCCTGCGGCCGAGCAGCTGGATGCGTGGATAGACCCCGGAGACCCGTATGGATCCAGCTGACGCCGCCTCGCTCTCTCCCTCTCCTTCTACTTCTTCCTCCCCGGATCCGAGACTATGCCGACGTCGCCAATGATCTACCACCGTCGCCTTGCCTCCCTCACCTAACCAAAAGCTCCGCCTCGACGCTCTGAAGATCCTCACTGAAGGAATCGAGGCCGGAGGCTCTCAACATCGTCGTCATCGCGATTTCCTCCATCGGCCACCAGTGATCGACCCCATCAATTTGCCACCTCTAGGACGTCTCCGAGCCTGCTGACCTCCGATACGGGTTCCCTATGAGCTCCTCGTCCTCTCCCCTCTCTTCATTCTATCGTGTGCGCCCCCTAGCTTGCCTCCACGTTGAAGCCAAGCTCTGGCCGTCGCGGATGCTGTCATTGACGTCGTTGCAGTGCACCGCAGCTGCTGCTGCTTGCTGTGTTGGATGTGCGCGAGCATTCGCTTTGCTTAGAGCCCCTCCACCGTTCATTTACTCACCATAGGGTGATTCCCGAGCCCCTCTGCCGTCTTGGGCCTCGTTGGCGTTGAGCTGCCGGTGGGGTTGACCCCTCCTGCCAGATTTGACTCCCCTGTAGTCAATGATATGTGGGGCCCGACCCATGACTATGTGAAATTAGATAAGTTTAGCTAATTAGTTATTTAACCTAATTAGTCACTGACAAGTGGGGCCATACCCTAGTTAATTAGTAAATAACCTAACTAAAAAACTTAATAGGTTTTAGGTCAATGTGTCCCTCACTGGTAGGACCCACTGGTCAGTTTTGATCCGGACCGGCGTTGTTGACCTGCTGCCGTCACAATGACCTCACTCTGACGCAGTAAAGCTTTTCTAGAATTAAAATAAATCATAAAATGATTTATGAATTTCAGAAAATGCTTAAAACTTCTAAAAATAATAGAAAATAATCTGTTGCTCAGATGGAATAATTTATATATGAAAAATGATCAGAAAAATCCAATGAATCTGTTTATGCCATGGTCATGCATTTTTGAGCAAGTTAACATCACCAACTAGGACATTTCATGATTAGGATAATTTAATAAACAGTGTTGGAATTGGAATTCAGTATCTATTTGAATTCCACTTCACTTAATATGACTACCTATCACACTAGGTCAATTCAGTACCTTATCATGCCATATCATACATCATGTTTGATGCATCACATTGAATATATTCCTTCTTCTTATTTGCTGGTGTTTGTTCCTTCTCGGTAGATGATGGTTCTGACGATGTGATCCTTGTCACTAATGAAGAGAAGTAATATCTTCAGGACTGTCAGGAAAGCAAAGCCCCTTGAGCATACTGATATGAACCCACTCTCTCACTCCTACTCTCTATTGCTGCATTAGGACAACAACGATTCAACTGTTACCTGTTCTCGGTAGTTGAACCCTTTCCTTTGCATGGCATGTCCTTGCCACAGTAAATAGTTGAAATCACTTAGCATCAGTAGCAATTGCTTGAGCCTTGTTGTGCTTACCCATCCATGCTTGGTTATTGTGCTTGCTATGCTTAGAGTCGTGACTTGTCGTGTCGAGTGTGATCCATCTGGGCGATGAATTGGAATGGCAGTGTTCATGTCCTACTGTGTGAGAGTTAAGTATGTGAACACGATTTGGTAATGGTAGCGATGAGAGGCCATCTGGAGTACATGGCGGGTTGTCTCATTGGGACCGTCCTTCAGAACTAAGTTCTATGTTTGTGATCCAAGACAGTTACTACCACACATTGGGCCCTAAAATATGAGTCTGCTCAACTTATTAATCGCCTAAATCTTTGTCCAGGAGTCGCAACTAGTTTTTGGTGTTTGTAGGAGAAGTGTTGGCGGCCATGCATAGCGCTGCCCGATGGGGTGTGCTGTGATGCGGTATAGACATAGTGGCACGGTGTCCCAAGTGGCACCCGAACGGTGGGCTTGTGAACCCTGCGCACATCGTTTGAGGCCATAACGGAAACTTCATCCGGACTTCTGTGCGGGTTCGGTCTCAAATAGGCGATAAACCTGTACTAGGGTCTTGCGTGATTGACGGACGTGGCAAATTCCCTTGTCGGGCTTCTGCTTGAAGGTTGTCGAGGTGCCTTTTACGTGCACATGGTGATAAGTGGTGGGAGCATGTGTGAAGAAGTACACCCCTGTAGGGTTATGAATCTGTTCGAATAGCCGCGTCCTCGGATATGGACTACTTGGAGAAATTATGTTGTTCATAGACAAGTGAAATGGACACTCTAAAATGCACAAGATAAGCGTGAGTGTTATGGATGGCCTTCTCGTAGAGAGATGGAGTGGATCCATAGTGGTGTATTGATTTAGTGAATATGTGGACTCGTGTGCTCTATCCCACCTCTAATATACTACTTGTAGTCATAGTATAGGTTCATTGGGGTCTTGTCTTGTCGTACCCACACGTAGTGGGATGGGACGGAAGCCTGCTCGCCCGAGGGTGAACGGGGGGGGGGGGGACAACCCAGGGGCAGCTGGTTGTAGCCCAGCTGGCCCGGGCCGAGCCGGCTCTTTGGAGAGTCGGTCGCTGACTAGCCGATAGCGAGCCTATCGGTCGTGCATCAGCTGGCCATGAGACAGTCAGCGATATGATTTTCCTTGAAGCGGGGGAGAGAACCCTGTTGCTTTGGCCTACCCAGGGGTAAATACCCTGTCTGTTAGGGGGATTACCCCCGGGTAGGCTCAAGGAGACGACTCAACCTTTTAAAACATCGGGGGACCCACCCCCGGTATGCAAAGCCCCACGAATCAACAAGACAAACAAAGAAGTGAAGACAACAGAAAGAGATGCGGCCCGACAGCCTCCCCCCGGCTAGCTCCTCCCGACACCCTCCTCCCGGATCGATCCTCCCGGCAGCCTCCTCTGGTTTGGCTCCTCCTGGCAGCTTCCCCCCGGCTGGCTCCTCCCTACAGCCTCCTCACAGTTGACTTCTCCCGGCAGCCTCCCCCCGGCTGGCTCCTCCCGGCAGCTGACCCTGGCTGGCTCTTCCCGGCAGCTTCCCCCTGGCTGGCTCCTCCCAGCAGCCTCCTCTCGGTTGGCTCCTCCCGGCAGCCCCCCGTCTGGCTCCGCTCGGCTGGCTCCTCCCGATAGCCTCCCCGACTGGCTCTTCAAGGCTGGCTCCCCTGGCTGGCTCCTCCCCGCAGCCTCCTCCCGGTAGCCTCCTTCCGACAGCCTCCCCCCGACTGGCTCCTCCCGGCAGCCTACCCCCGAATGGCTCCCCCGGCAGCCTCCTCCCGACTGGCTCCTCCCGGCTGGCCCCTCCCGGTAGCCTCCTCCCGGCTAGCTCCTCTTGTCTGGCTACCGGCTGCGGCCCAACAAAGTCAGTTCCAGGCGTCTCACCGGACACAAGCTGACGACACTGTAGCTGACAGACTGCTAAGCCCGCCACCCCGCTACAGACGTGCACTATCGGCAAATATTGCCACGCAATGCACTCGTCACGTGTCACTTCACTGCGCTCAAATAGCGGTGCACTGTATGTGCATCATGTAGTACTATCTACAGTGTAACCTGCCCCCTAGACACTGATTTATAAAGTGCACCCGAGGACAGACATAGCTTAGTCCACAAGCTACATGTGGCTTGACATGTAAGCTACCCATGGTAGCTTACACCTCAAGTTGCTTGGGATGTAAGCTACCTAATATGGCTTACATCCCAAGCTACCCATCCATACCTATATAAAGGCCCCTCTCACTCTCTCAAGGGGGCTAACTTCCCTCACATTCTCTCATCCCCACTCTCACACTCACGTATGAGGCAAGAAGCCTCATGTCTCTCCTTCCCAAACAGCTCTAGGAGCAACCATGTAAAAAATATACCACAATTGTGTAGATAGGCAGGAGTTGGGGTATTATCTCTCCGGAGAGCCCCGAACCTGGGTAAAGCTATTCGCCTACCCGTCCCGGATCATCCACAACGGCCTTGCCCTCACCTCACGAGACCCCGCATGATAAAACTACGATAGTTGGCACCCAGCGTGGGGCCTGCTGCCGCTGGAACCGCGGTCCTAGCGGACCCTCTTTGTCATCACCGGGACGGTGTCGCCACCGTCGCCTCTCGGGGGCTCGACATCAACATGCCCATCGGGGCAAGTGCACGCGGCGTCGTGTCCTTGCCGCCGGCATCATCATCACCATCGTGACGTTGCCACCGTCCCTTCGGCAACGCTCAGGGGCTCGAGACCAGCATGCCCCCGGGGTTGCCGCACGAGACGATGCGTCCACGCCATCGGCCTCGTCCACATCCATCTCGGTCCAACGCGCCTCCGGGGCAGCCATACAGGTTGGCGCATCCTTGCTGTCGGCCTAGTATCGCAGTCGTTGCCTCCTCTCTCTCTCCAACCTCCATGGCTCGGCCTGCCTCCTGTTCAGGACACGCTCGTTGCCGTGCACAAGGTCGGCAATGGCCAAACACAGACTGGATAATGGCCACACTACCCATCTATGTGGGGACCCTGACTCATAAGTCGTGATCACTGAATGCACGTGTACAACGATCCCAAAGAACAATGCTCACTGAACACACATAAGCTGAATAATAATAGTCTTACATCCTTACATATCGTCTTATACAAATTAAGACCATGAAGGTCAAGTCTTACATAGATAGGGCCGCGAGGGCCAAACAATTAAACTTAACAAGCAGCGGAAATCTTGATCAAAAGTGTGAACCCATGCCATCTGCCTTAAACCTACAGGCGTTCTGACTAGGAAGCATCCTAGTTTGCATGTTCGTCACCAACGAACTCTTCACCATACTCTTGCTCTTCCATGCCTGGCCAATTAAATAACTAGTGGCAAGCCAATGAGTACTTTGAATGTAATCACAAGCAACCCATATTGTGGAACAAGGTATAACAATGCATTATATAGCACTAAGTAGGTATGTTTTGCAGAAACTGACTTTGTATGCAATGACATGATTGAGTAACTGTGTAAGCACGCCTCAACATTTGGCAGATATCCATATGAACAAGTTATAGATATAATCATAAGCCAGGGGCTGAACATCACATGTTCAATCATTTCATCAAGCCTTCCCACTTAGCTCAAGTATCTCTTTGACACACTCACACCAAGTTTTGTGAAAACATCTGGACATAGTCTAAGCAGCACCACCCAACCGTCCTTGACCGTGGACATGGCTATTCGAATAGTTTTACACTCTATAGAGGTGCACGCTTTACCCACAAGACTCGGGGAACTTCCGTGTCATCCACGACTCGCGGTATATTACATACCCGAGGTAAGCACCCGAACAATGCCTTTCCCATGGTGATACTAAACAAAGAGTCCACTCGTTGGTGCCATCCCTCTTGATATACATCACACGTATCATCCATGAGGTCAAGCAACGGTGTTCCCAGTGCCTATAAAGACGGCGCATGGCCTTCCACTCCAGGACGACCCCGTCTCGAGAGTGACCACTTCAGTCTCGCCACTCGTAATGCAGGCTCTCTGCTAGCATCATCCATAGTAATCAACAAAGCCCCTTCCCATAAAGGGGTAGAGTGGTCGCACATGTAAGGTTGGGACAGTCGACAAATCTTAAATCTAATCCGTTTTCGAAAACACACATAATAACTTGTTCCGGTACACCACTTCTCTCTCTCCAGTGGTTACCCAACTCATCATCATCTCCCTCGGGCATTTGTGGCACCCGACGGGGTTTTTGAATGGTCTTTGAAATCATTTGTGTTTCCATGACCATGCATAATCCCAATCCCACTTGCGTAGCATCTACTAGCAATCTAACTACTCCCACCCGCACGACCCTCATAAAGAGGTAGGGTCATGCACGATGCAAGTATCAACAAGAAGTGTCGGGGGCATCCCACCAAAGTGGACACCACATCATCATGATCAATACACCGAAATATAGTGCTATATGCCATGTAATAAAAAGGGTTCATAGTCATGTTCAAAGGGCTGCTTGCCTGGCTCAACAAAGTCTTCGTGGTCTTAGAAGTCTTAGAGTCCAACTTCCTCGTCAACAATGCAATCTATCGCCGCGATAAATAGCGATAATAATAAGCATCACACAAAAATAGAGCACACAAAGCTACTATTAAAATGCTACCTGATTCTGATAAATACTAAAAACTATACAAAAATATGTTTCTATGGTTTTGCTGTAAAAAAATTTTTGAAAACTATTTGAACAGAGGCAAAAAGATGCCTAAAACAGGTTTTAAAATAACACAGTGCATAAAATGTTTTCAACATTTTTCACAAATGGCACTATTAAATTCTACATATTATTCTAAGATTTTAGGTGGAAAGATATTTGTCATTGGATTTATTTTCTGATCCGTGGGATTTTTGCAAAGTTGAAGAAAAAAGAAAAGGAACAGCTTCACTACTCAGTTGGGACGAATCCAACCGTAGCTGAGCCAGCCCAGGGAAGAACCTGCCCACGGCGATGCGGTGCGCGCGCAGCCGACGGGTTCGAACCCGACAGGCGGGCCCTACCTGTCGGTGGCATAGGGGTTAGGTGAGTATGAAAGGCGAGGCCCGCCTATCATCTCCTACCTCACGAATAGGGGGCTCGGGGGACTCACCGGCGGCGCCTCCGGCGGCCGTTCGTCATGCAAGTGGCACGGGGAGGTTCAGAGAGGCCCATGCGTTCTCTTGGGCACGACGATGGTTGTCGTGGGACCGTGGTTCGCTGGTGAAGTGAGTCCGCGGCGAAGGGCTTTGGGAGGAGGATGGTCCAGTCGCCCTAAGCTGCAACCGAAGCGGAGGAGGGGGAATCACTATAGAGTGGTGAGGGAGGCAAATAGGAAGAAGAATGAGCACCGGAGGTGCCGCATACCGCTAGATCGACGGCGGCCTTTGACGACGGAGAACGGATCCAATCCGGGCGCAAGGGCTCTCAGGGCTCGTGGGATGGAGCGAATGCTTGCTTGGGTGTCCATTTGTGAGTGTGAGCTCTTTCATTGGAGCCCTCGAGCGGTGCCGTGCGCGTGTGAAGGGGGATAGCAGGGGGGAGAGAGAGACGAGGGAGACGACCGGCAGGGAGGCACAGACATCGAGGGGGGCCCGGTGGCGTGATCCCTTGGACCGAGTTGGGAGCGCACTGTAGAGCACTCCAAAGCACCCATATGGCCAGCAGTGGCATAACAAATAGTGATCTGTGTGTCCATTTGTGTCTTGGAGGTTCCAAATAAACCCATGAGCTAGAAAGAGCTAGGGGATAGGCAAAGGTGAAGAAATGGAGTAGGGGAGAGGTTGAATAATTGTTGTCCTTGTTGTGCAAAGAGGTAAATGTGGGTTTTTCCCGACTTACCCATTGAGTCCTGGCCATGAAAAGTTACTGGAGCTGAAATGCATCAATGTGAGAATGTGGCAAAAATTTGAGAGCAAGGGGAAGAGTGGAAGTGGTGAAAACAGTAGTTTTTAGAAATGGCTAGAAGGTGTTTGATGAAGATTAGGGCAAGAAAATGGGCTTTCCTTGCCATACGAATTGACAGAATCAAATGGTGATTAGAATTAGGCCTCATCACCAAGTTTGAGCTTGAGTGAAGAAAGTTCACAATATAACTTTGTAAAACCCTAGAATTCAACAGAATCAGGTTTCTGTAGATCTAGTCATGCTAAGCTAATCCCCTTAATGCACCACTTAGTGTAGCACCATTATTTGGTGATCAGAACATGTCCACAAAGTTTGGAGTCAAGGGAAGAAACCTCAGATTGTAAAGTAGCTCAAATTCGAAACTGGACAGGGTGGATTTTGGAATAGTTTCATTAATCAAAACAATTTGCATTGAGATGAAACTTTGCAAGATCATAACTTATGACAGTTTTCACTTGCTGGAATATTCTTGGATTTTATGGAGAATATTTCTTATACAAATATTTCAAAAACTTGATTTGGACAGAAAGGGTTTGGAGGGGTTTTGCCAATGATTTTGAATATGACCATGTGTTGAAACTCATATATATGGGAAATATATGTCCACTGAGTTTCCCTAATTTTTTCAAATATTTTAAAAGAATTAAAATAATTTTTTTCTATGAATAACCATTTCTGGCCTTTCCAAATTTTGTAAATCCAAGCATAACAAGGTGATACAAACACAGGGTGTGACAGGCCCACCCCCTTACAAGAATCTCATCCCCGACATTCCTAGGCTAAGCACTAAAAAGATAAGGGAACTCAGATCTAAGATAGTCTTCATGCTCCTAGGTTGCTTCCGCTTCAGGTTGGTAGCTCCATTGGACCTTGAAGTACTTGATGGTGCGGCTTCGGGTGCAACGCTCTGCTTCATCCAAAATGCGAACTGGCCTCTCACAATAAGCGCAGTCTCGCTGAAGATCGATGGCTCGATGGTCGGTGTTCTTGTAGATGTCGGGTGGTTGGGAACATGGAGAATCTTCCGAAGTTGTGACATGTGAAAGACGTTGTGGACATCCGATAGTTCGGAAGGTAGCTCTAGCTGGTAGGGAACTTCTCCTTGTCTTGCGGTGACTTTGAAGGGGCCGATGTATCTGGGTGCAAGCTTTCCTTTGACGTGGAAATTCTTGGTTCCTTTAAGAGGTGTGACTCGAAGATTGACATGATCTCCATTGTCGAAGCTCACTTCTCGGCACTGAGAGTCGGCGTAGCTCTTCTGTCTTGTCTTGGCGGTCTCAAGGCGCTCTCGGACGAGTTAAACTTGCTCTTCTGCTCCGCGGAGAATTTCTGGGCCAAAGACTAGTCCTTCTCCGGTTTCCAACCAGTTGAGGGGATTACGACACTTGTGTCCATACAACACCTCAAATTGTGCCATCTGAAGACTCGATTTATAGTGGTTGTTGTAGGAGAACTCAACAAATGGTAGGCAATCTTCCGACTTGGCTCCATAAGCCAAAACACAAGCACAGAGCATATCTTCGAGTATCTAATTAACTCGTTCTGTTTTCCCACCGGCCTGGGGGTGAAAAGCAGTGTTGAAGGAGAGCTTTGTTCCCATAGCTTCTTGAAACTTCTTCCAAAACCTTGACGTGAACTGGGTGCCTCGGTCTGATACAATCTCCTTGGGAACTACATGGAGGCTTACAATCCGGTTGATGTAGAGGTTGGCCAGTTGGTTTCCATCATAGGTGGTCTTGACGAGAATGAAGTGGGCTACCTTAGTCAGGTGATCGACAATGACCCAGATGGAATCATGTCCTTTGCTTGACCTAGGCAATCCAGTGATGAAGTCCATCCCAATTTTCTCCCGCTTCCATTCAGGCACTTTGAGAGGTTGCAATAGTCCAGCGGGTCGCTGATGCTCAGCTTTGACTCTCTAGCATATATCACACTTGGCAACAAAGGTAGCCTATCTCCCGTTTCATGCCATGCCACCAGAATCTTGCCTTGAGGTCCTGATACATTTGGTTCCTCCAGGGTAGGCTTTGCTTCGAGGTTGGTGAGGAATCCAGGTGCAACTAGTTCCAAGCGGAAGCTTTGAAGCTCTTCATACAGGGTGGGTATCCTTTCCTTAATCATAGCATTCAAGGAACAAGCCTTTCTGCTTAAGGCGTCTGCTACCATGTTGGCCTTTCTGGGGTGGTATTGAACACTGAGGTCGTAATCCTTGATCAACTCCAACCATCTTTGCTGCCTCATGTTCAATTCCCTTTGGGTGAAAATATACTTAAAACTCTTGTGGTCTGTGTATATCTCACATTGCTTCCCCAAAAGGTAATGTTTCCATGTCTTCAAGGCATGAACCACGGCTACCAACTCAAGATCATGAGTAGTGTAGTTCTCTTCATGAGGACGTAGCTGTCTGGATAGATATGCTACAACTCAGCCTTCTTGCATCAAAACACCTCCAAGCCCGGTTCTCAATGCATCACAATATATAACAAACTCCTTGTGAATATCAGGGGTGACCAAAACTAGGGCTATGGTCAATCTCTTCTTGAGCTCCTGGAATCTTTCCTCGCACTTAGCTGTCCATTCAAACTTCTTGTCCTTCTTCAAAAGCTGGGTCATGGGTCGGGCAATGCTCGAGAACCCTTCCACAAACTTGCGGTAATATTCCACGAGTCCGAGGAAGCTCCTGACTCCCTTCATGGTGGTTGGGGATTGCCATTCAGTCACAGCTTCAATCTTGGCTGGATCCACCGACAATCCTTCTGCAATAAACACATGACCCAAGAAGCCAACTTCATGCAGCCAGAATTCACATTGCTGAATTTGGCGTAAGGCTGCTGCTCTCGAAGCTTGTCTAGGACCAATCTCAAGTGTTGCTCATGCTCTTCTTCAGACTTGGAGAAGACGAGTATCTCATCAATGAAGACGACAACAAACTTGTCCAAGTACTCCATGAAGACTTTATTCATGAGGTACATGAAGTAGGCAGGGTCACTGGTTAACCCAAATGACATGACCATGTATTCATATAGGCCATACTGGGTTACAAATGCCGTCTTCGTTATGTCTTGGGGTCTGATCTTCAGCTGGTAGTACCCAGACTTGAGGTCGATCTTGGAAAAGACATTGGCTCCGTTCAATTGATCGAACAGGTCTTCAATCTTGGGGAGTGGGTACTTGTTCTTTATTGTGACTTCATTGAGAGAATGGTAATCGACATAGAGTCTGATAGTTCCGTCCCTCTTTGACACAAATAGAACAGGTGATCCCCAAGGAGAGGCACTTGGGCGAATGAATCCTTTTCTGAGTTGTTGTGCCAATTGCTTCTTCAATTCAGCCAACTCTTGGGATTCCATCCTATAGGGCTTCTTATAGATGGGCCTGGATCCGAGCATTAGCTCAATGATGAACTCAATGTCGCGGTCAGGAGGTATTCCGGGCAGCTCATCAGGAAATACATTCGGGTATGCACATACCACTGGCACTTGATCCACCTCAATTCCCGATAGACAGTTAGCCTGAGTGGCTTGAGTGGAAGTAGGGTTGGGAACATACTTGACTTCCACTCCATGGCTATTATTCATGTTAACAATCCTCTTGGCACAGTCTAACAAGCCTTGGTACTTGGTCAACCAATTCATGCCAAGGATGACGTCCAAGCCTGGTGAATCCAGAACTATAAGGTCTGCTAGGAGGTCTACCCCGTTGATGTTAATCTCCACTCGTTTACAACCTATCCCAAAGTTCATAACTGATCCCGGGGGTTTGTATCAACATACGACTACCCAGGGGTGTAGGTTGCATGCCACTCTCTAATGCAAACTTCTGGGTCACAAAAGAATGCGAAGCTCCACAATCAAACATTATTGTTGCTGGGGTTGAGTTGACGAGGAACGTACCCAGTATGACGTCAGGGTCTTCCTAGGCTTCCTTAGCGGTGATGTGATTCACATGACCCTTTCCATTGTTGGGCTGGTTGCGGGAAGTTGGGTTCCTTGGTGGTACACCACGACCTTGACCTTGGTTTGGCGCATTGGGGTGCGGGGCCTCCGGCTTTTTGTTAGGGCATAGCATAGAGATGTGTCCAGACTGACCACATCCAAAACAAGTGACTTGCCTAAGGTTGTTGTTGTAGTTCCTGTCGCCCTTGTTGGTGGGGTTGTTGTAAGTTGGCATGGGATTGGCATACTGGTGAGGCTGGTAACTCGGGCGAGGTGCAAGAGGTCTCGCCTGTTGTGCCTGATAGGTCGGCTTGGCTGGAGCTGGCTGCCAGGGGCGATGCTTCTGGTTGCTGGAGCTACCCTTGTTGATCATCTTGCGCTTGCGAGTGTCGTCTATGGCACGACACTTGTCTTCCAGCATGAGGGCCTTGTTCACTAGGATGAAGAAGGTACGACAGTCACAGACGATGAGCTAATACTGCTGGGTTTGTTGAAGTCCTTCCAAGAAGCCCTCCTTCTTGGCAGCCTTCGTGTTGACATCTTCAGGTGCATACCTCGACAACAGGTTGAACTTCTGCAAGTACTCCTTGACAGAGCAACTTCCTTGCTTCAACGCTCGTAATTCTCTCTTCTTGATAGCCATGACCCTAGAATGAATGTGGGCGGTGCAGAATCCTTCCTGGAAATCATCCCAAGTGATCACACGATCGCCTTGCATGACCTTAAATCCATCCCACCAAGCTCGGGAGGTACCTCTGAGGTGAGGAGAGGCATAAAGCACCTTCTCACGATCCTCATTGCAATTGACCAGTGCAAGGAGGTCCTCGATGGTGTGGATCTAGTCGTCAGCATCCACGGGTTCGGCAGCCTCAGTGAAGGTTGGGGGCGAATTCCTCATGAACTCAGATAGAGTGGTGCGGCCACTACCGTTCCTACCTTGATGCTATTTGTTCACAAGGGCCTGAGACATCTCCTAAATAGCGACATTATTGGCTTGGCATTCCTCCCGGAGAACATGGAGAAACTGAGCTATGGTCATGTTCTCCAGTGGACGTAGTGGCGGGGGAATGTTGCCTTGTGGCTGCTCCTGGTGTCCTCCAGCCTGAGCAGTCCCACCAGCTCCCTGTTGCTAGCTTGAGTTGCCGGCTTCAGGGTTGGCGAAGGAGCTGTTGTGGGTAGCAGTCACCATCCTTTTTGGATTTGCCAAATTAACAACTGGGATAATGAGAAGAAAAGCTACGATGGAAAAGCATGCCTAAGGGGGTTGGTCGAGTGCAAGTGTGATGAAACAAAGGTCGAAGGACCAACACTTATATTAAGATAAGAAAGAAGATGGACTCACTTAATGCCTAAGGCAAAAGGGCAACTTGCATCGGAACACAAACATCAAAGCAAACAACAAGCATACATGGTTTCATATGAACCATTACATGGACTCGACTTCACATGAGGGGTACATGACTAATCCTACCCTAGGAGTTCTCGGACTCAGGTGGTGAAGTGCTCATTCTCATAGTCATGCTCCTCTGGGTCTTCCTCCTTTTCATCATCTGAACAGGCATCATTCCCGATCGAAGGGGTCGGGGAACGAGGAGGTCCATCCCGACGATGCTTCGTCGGCGGGTCGGTGAAGAGCTCACGGTACTCCTTTGCACTCATGTGATGATGACATGTGGGTGCATCTCTGGCTGGGGTTGCTCCTCCTCGATAAGCGACAGCTGGTCGTCCCTCGGGGGCTCCATCCTTCTTGATCCTGTGTGGCTTCGTCTTGGCTTGTCGAAGTAGCTCCCGGGTGTGGTGAAGTTCCTTGCGGAGCTTCACGGACTCCTTAATCAAGTGGTGAGCCAGACTATTGGCAGAGAGGCTGAAGTAGGTTTGGAATCTGAGTGGTGTCCCATCCTCCTTGGATGGAACCAACGTCCAACTCTCTCTGATATCATCCTTCCTGAAGAGTAGATAGTGAGTAGCCGGTTCATCAGCCATCTCTAGGATGATCCCTCGAAGGTGGATCAATACCTTCCATGCAGCTGTCTCAACTGCGGGTGCCATGGTCTCCATATGTGGTCCTTCAAAGAACCAACTAGTCAGGGAGTCGTTTGCCTTCACGACCACATCCACGTGGTACTCGTTCATGATGGCATCGACCCTGTGCTCGTGGTAGAGTAAAACAGACAGTCGGCGAAACTAACACTTCTCCAAGCTCTCCCCAAGGAGTAAGGGAAAGACGGATGCTACGAGGGCTTCAGGTACGATGCCCATCTACAAAGGTTAAGGGAGGAGAGTCAGCAGAGTGTTGTGTGAAGAATAGAAGAGGTAAATAGTGCAGAATTCCTAAATACAGGTGCTATGTGTAGTTTTGAAAATCGTTTTATCCTAACTAACATCCATGCTAACTAAGGGATTCCTACAGTCAGGATGACTCTGATGCCAGCTCTATGGGGACCCCGACTCATAAGTCGTGATCACCGAATGCACGTGTACAGTGATCCCAGAGATCAATGCTCACTGAACACACAGAAGCTGAATAATAAGAGTCTTACATCCTTATATACCGTCTTACACAAATTAAGACCATGAAGGTCAATTCTTACATAGATAGGGCTACGAGGGCCAAACACTTAAACATAACAAGAAGCGGAAATCTTTATCGAAAGGGTGAACCCATGCCATCTGCCTTAAACCTACATGCATTCTGACTGGGAAGCATCCTAGTTCGCACGTTCGTCACCAATGAACTCTTCACCATACTCCTGCTCTTCCATGGCTGGCCAATTAAATAACCAGTGACAAGCCAATGAGTACTTTGAATGTAACAGTCGCAAGCAACTCTTGTTGTGGAACAAGGTATAACAATGCATGATATAGCAGTAAGTAGGTATGTTTTGCAAAACGCTTATTTTGTATGCAATGACATGATTAAGTAACTGTGTAAGCATGCATCATAAGCAAGGGGCTGAACATCACATGTTCAATCATTTCATCAAGCCTTCCGACTTAGCTCAAGTATCTCTTTGACACACTCAAACCAAGTTTTGTGAAAACATCTGGACATAGTCTAAGTAGTAGCACCCAACTGTCCTTGACCGTGAACACGGCTATTCAGATAGTTTTACACTCTGCAGAGGTTGCACGCTTTACCAACAAGACTCGGGGAAGTTCTGTGTCGTCCATGACTCGTGGTATATTACATACACGAGGTAAGCACCCGAACAATGCCTTTCCCATGGTCATACTAAACAAAGAGTCCACTCGTTGGTGCCATCCCTCATGATATACATCACACGTATCATCCATGAGGGCACGCGACGGTGTGCCCGGTGCCTGTAAAGATAACGGTTGGCCTTCCACTCCAGGACGACCCCATCTCGAGAGTGACCACTTCACTCTCACCATTGGTAATGCGGGCTCTCTGCTAGAACTATCCATAGTAATCAACAAAGCCCCGTCCCATAAAGGGGTAGAGTGGTCGCACATGTAACGTTGGGACGGTCGACAAATCTTAATCTAATACGTTTTCGAAAACTTCCTCGTGAAAAACGCAATCTATCACTGCGATAAATAATGATAATAATAAGCATCACACAAAAATAGAGCACACAAAGGTACTATTAAAATGCTACCTTATTCTGATAAATACTAAAGACTATACTAAAAATATTTTCTAGGGTTTTTCTATAAAAACATTTTTGAAAACTATTTAAATAGAGGCGAAAAGATGCCTAAAACAGGTTTTAAAATAATACAATGCATAAAAAGTTTTCAACATTTTTCACAAATGGCACCATTAAATTCTACATATTATTCTAAGATTTTAGGTGGAAACATATTTGTCATTGGATTTATTTTATGATCTGTGGGATTTTTGGAAAGTTGAAGAAAAAAGAAATGGAAAAGCTTCACTGCTTAATTGGGTCGAATCCAATCGCAGCTGAGCCGTCCCAGGGAAGAACCGGCCCAGGGCGAAGCGGTGCATGCGCAGCCGACTGGTTTCAAACCCGACAGGCGGGACCTACCAGTCGGTGGCACAGGGGTTAGGTGAGTATGACAGGCGAGGCCCGTGTGTCATCTCCTACCTCACGTACAGGGGGCTCGGGGGACTCACCGGCAGCGACTCCGGTGGCCGTTCGTCATGTGGGTGGCACGGGGAGGGTTTGGGAGGCCCCGCCGTTCACTTGGGCACGACGGTGGTCGCCATGGGACTATGGTTCGCCGGCGACGTGAGTCGCGGCGAAAGGCTTCGGGAGGAGGATGGTCCGGTCGTGCTGAGCTGCAACCAAAGCGAGGAGGGGGCAATCACTACAGAGTGGTGAGGGAGGCATATAGGAAGAACAATGAGCACTGGAGGTGCCGCATACCACGAGATCGACGGCGGCCTTTAACGGCGGAGCACGGGTCCGATCTGGGCATAGGGGCTCTCAAGGCTCGTGTGGGTGCAGCAGTTTCTCACTTGGGTGCTAGGGATGGCGACAAAGGAGGAGAGGGAGGTCCAGGAGCTCATTATATAGGCAGGGGGTGGTGCACCAAGGGGTGGTGTGCCGGTGAGCTCGAGGGCGATGCCACGAGCCATGGAGATGCCCCGGGCTGTGTCTGCGGTAGTCGTGGACTCTGTCCGTGCCCACGGGTAGGAGGAGGGGCCGCTAGGGGGGCAGAGGTGCGTGCGTGTGAGCTCCGTCATTGGAGCTCCCGGGCGGTGCCATGCGCATGTGAAGGGGGACAGCAGGAGAGAGAGAGAGAGAGAGGAGGGGACACGACCGACAGGGAGGCGCGAACGTCAAGGGGGCCCTTGTGGCGTGCTCCCTTGGGCCGAGGTGGTCGGGAGTGTCGGGATGGGGGTGGCTACAGTGCGGAAGCACACTGTAGCGCGCTCCAGAGTGCCCATATGGCAAGCAGTGGCATAATAAATGGGCACCTCCATGTCCATTTGTGTCTTGGAGGTTCCATAGATGCCCATGAGCTAGAAAGATCTAGGGGATAGGAAAAGGTGAAGAAATGGAGTAGGGGAGAGGTTGAAAAGTTGTTGTCCTTGCTGTCCAGAGAGGTAAATGTTGGTTTTACCCCACTTACCCATTGAGTCTTGGCCATAAAAAGTTACTGGAGCTGAAATGCACCAATGTGAGAATGTGGCAAAAATTTGAGAGCGAGGGGAAGAGTAGAAATGGTGAAAACATTAGTTTTTAGAAATGGCCAGAAGGTGTTTGATGGAGATTAGAGAAAGCAAATGGGCTTTGCTTGCCATAAGAATTGATAGGATCTAATGGTGATTAGAATTAGGCTTTATCACCAAGTTTGAGCTTTATTTAAGAAAGTTCACAATGCAACTTTGTAAAGCCCTAGAATTCAACAAAATCAGGTTTCTGTAGATCTAGTCGTGCTAAGATAATCCCCTTGATGCACCAGTTAGTGTAGCACAATTATTTGGTGATCGAAACATGTCCTCAAAGTTTGGGGTCAAGGGAAGAAACTTCACAACGTAAAGTTGCTCAAATTAGAATCTGGACAGGGAGGGTTTTGGAATATTTTCATTAATCAAAACAATTTGGATTGAGATGAAACTTTGCAAGATCATCACCTATGACAATGTTGACTTGGTGGAATATTCTTGGATTTTATTGTGAATATTTGTTATAGAAATATTTCAAAAACTTGATTTGGACTGAAAGGGTTTTGAGGGGTTTTGCCCCTGATTTTGAATATGACCATGTGTTGAAACTCATATATATGGAAAATATATGTCCACTGAGTTTCCCTAAATTTTCTCACATATTTTGAAAGCATTAAAATAATTTTTCCCTATGAAAAACAATTTCTGGCCTTAAGAAAAGCCTTTTAAATAAATAGTAAAATAATCTTTAAACATATATTTTATGGTTTTGGAAAGTCTTATATATAGTAGGTTTCAAATAAGGCCTTTGGGGAAAAAGGGTCCACCCAATTTGAGGACTTGTAGTGCAAACCTCAACTCAAGGGGTTTTGAAAACCTAATTTGAATAAATCCTTTTTTTTAGAATAATAATTGATAAAAATAGTTTTGGTGACTATTCACATGGCATGATCATTTGGGCAAGAAGTTTGGGTCGAGGAAGATGAATATGGATAGGGATAGAATCTAAGAGTGCCATACACAAACAACCAAACAAGAAAACAAGCAACAATTCAATCAAGCACAAGTACTAAAAAAAGTTTTAATTGGCTCCCAATTTTGTAAATCCAAACATAACATGGTGATACAAACACAGAGTGTCACAATCTATGAGCCAGATGCATGTTGGACGCTGCTCACATGCACATTCCAGATACTAGCCATATATGCCCCGTATAACGGCTGTGTAGTGGTTGTACAATGGTCGGACCAAGGTCATCCACTCCCGGACCATGCCCAGGTGATGGCAGTTTTTGTGTTGTGACTCGCACACCTCCGGTCGTCCTTTGCGCCACCTCCACGGCATTCCGCTTGGCACGCGTGGCCTCGTCGGCTCCGGACCTGCGCGCCCGCCTGCCCGCGCGGCTTCGGCCATTGTTAGCTCTGGTCGCGTCCCGCCCATCAGATTGCCTCTTCGGCCAGCACCACTTCGTGTATGGCCTTCTCCCACTCCACATACCGCGAGAGTCCGGGCCATCCCGCTGTCGTCCCGCGTTCGACCGCTTCCGCTCCTCCAGCCTAGTCGTTTGCTGGCCTCGCCTGCTCGGTTCTGTCCGCGCCATCCGCCACCGGCTCGGTCGACTGCTCTGCTCCGTCCTCCAGCGCCCGACCTCGCGCCCCCATGTCGTTGGCTTGCCACGCCCGCTAGGAGACTGCTCCCCTCCTGGCCGGATCTTCCCCACATGGCGCCGCAGGCTATCGCCTCCCCGTGACTGGCTCCCACCGCCCGTCTATCGCATCGCCCGCGCAGGCAAACCTTGTGGCCGCCCCAAGCTCAGGTTCTAGATAATGCCACCTCCGTCCCTTGAGGCTCCTCTGCACCGTCCCGTCGCCGCTCATCCAGAGCCCGGCCCCGACGCTCCGGACGCGCCCGTGCTTCCCCACCTTGCCACCTTTTCCCGCCTGCGGTCGCGAGCGCCGGGTACCCTCCACCTCTAAACGGCGGCAACACACCCGCGGGCCGGTTACTCCACGGACGACAGCTCCCCTGGCCGGCTCCGTACGGCCTGCCGGCCCTCCTACGTTTGCCTCCACCTCGCGGTGGTGAGTCCCGCACTAGAGTCCGTCTCGCCCGGCCTCCTCCTCCCTGCCCTGCCCAGCCAGCCCCCATGCGCCGCCTCGCATTGGTCAGCTCCGACACGTCGTGACCGGATCCGTTCCCGCCCACCTTTGTCCATGCGCCGGCTCGGCCCGCCGCCGCCGTGCCTGGCTCCTCACCTGTCGTGCCATTTGTCCGCTCCCCCGAGCACCTCTCGTCGCTATGCCCTCCCATCCACATCGCGTCGGCGACCGAGCCTACTCCTCCCCGCCTTGAGCGCGACCCCGACCGGCTACTCACCGCCCCTGGCCGACTACGCCCACTACTCGGTCGGGCCGGGCGCCCGCCGACTCGTTGCCCCGCGCGCGGCCGCAGCCCCGCGTGCCGGGCCCCGTCCAACTCCAACCCGCTGACGACTCCACCTCACGCCAGCCCAGGCGCCACGCCTCGCCCCATCAGCCTCGGCTCCGCCCCCGGCAATGCCGCCTCTGGCTCCCCGCACACGCTCCGCCCGGCTCCGTCCCGGCTCCGCCCCCGCGCGCCTTGGCCCGCTGCCACCCCGTTGCACAACTACCGTGCCAGTTGCCCACATGGAGGAGAGATGGCGGATGGCTAGTGAAAAGAAAAAGAGAGAAGTGGGCCGGCTACCGAAATAAAAATTATGGTCGGCTGGCTAGCCCAAAAAAACTCCTCCGGCGAAAAATAAGAAACCAAGAAACTTGTGCTCTCACCCTGGCGGCCCACTCGGTCAGCTAACCTACGCTGCCGCCTGATCGGCCGGTCTGCCCGCCTACTTCGACCCAAGGCCGGCTGGAGAACCGCCTCAACCCCTCGCACTCATCAGCCAGAGGACTCCGCGTCCGCCCTCGGCAGCGCTTCACGCACACCAGCTGGCGGACCGCACGTCCATGCCTGGCAGTCCCTCGCGCTCATTAGCCGGCAGACCCCTCGTCCGTGCCCAGCAGGGCTCCGCGCCCATCAGTCGGCGGACTCCGCGTCCATGCCTGGCAGCGCCCCGCGCTCAACAGCCGGTGTACCCCGTGTCCGCGCCCGGCAGCGCCTCACACTCGCCAGCCGGCAGACTCCGCGTCCATGCTATGCAGCGCCTCGTGCCCATCAGCCGGCAGACCCGAAGTCTGCCCCCGGTAGCGCCTCGCGCGCGTCAGCAGGACCACATCAGCTACAAACTGCGTTGGCCGACATCGACAAAACCGCCTCACCGACACCCAAAAGATAAGTGAGATCTCCACGCGCATACCCTTGCACCTTACACACAAAGACAAATAACCCCGAGCAACCCTCGGGGGGGCATCTTCGCATTTATTCTGCTGCTTTATTGTTCGCCCCGGCGCGAGCTAGTTTCGCCTGGGCCTGGCCGCTTGGCCCGATATGTTCGTTCCCACGAGACACCTTAGTAGCTTGCATGGGACCAAAGGCCCACTCTTTGTCTCAGCTACAGACCGCACCGCGGCTGTCCGACTAGCGAGAGCAAAAGCTAGAGGTCACCACACACGAAAAGCGTCCAGGGAGAAAACGGCCATGGCGACCCGGTCGTTTCATTTATGAGTATCTTCTCGGTCGAGTCTTTTCCTAGAGTCCGAGTACTGTATGCTCTATTCCGCAGCCCACACTTCGTCTCAGCTACAAACTGCCCAGCTGTCTGGCTAGCAAGAGCAAAAGCCAAAGAGCAGAGAGAACATGAAAAACACTTAAGGGGGCTCTGACGAAACCGCGTCGGCACCCTCTGCACCAACTTGCACTACCAAAATCAAATATTTGATGTATCCGCGCCGACATAACCTTGTCTTCTGCACGATCATTCCCAAGAGGAACCTCCTCGCCCGGAGGCTCGGAGGCAACTCCTGGTAGGGCACCGTGCCCATCAGCTGGCGGACCCTCCGTCCATGCTAGGCAGCACCTCTCGGTCGACAGCCGGTGGACCCCGCATCTGCCTTCGGCAGGGCTCCACGCCCACCTACCGACGGACCCTCCGTCCATGCCCGGCTACGCCTCGTGCTCGATAGCCGGTGGACCCCGTGTCCTTTTTGGCAGGGCTCCGCGCCCATCAGCTGGAGGACCCTCCGTCCGCGCCCAGCAGCACCTAGCGCTTGACAGCCGGCGGACCATGCGTCTGCCTTCAGCAGGGCTCCATGCCCACCTGCCGGTGGACCCTCCGTCCGTGCCTGGCAGCGCCTTGCGCTCGACAGCCGGTGGTCCCTGCGTCCTCCTTCGGTAGGGAACCATGCCCACCTATCGGCGGACCATCCATCCACGCTAGGCAGCGTCATGCGGTCGACAGCCGGCAGACCCCGCATCCGCCTTTGGCAGGGCTCCACGCCCATTAGCCGGTGGACCCTCTATCTGCGCACGGCAGCGCCTCGTGCTCGACAACCGGCGGACCCCACGTCGGCCTTCGGCAGGGCTCCACGCCCATCAGCCGGTGGACCCCGCATCCACACCCAGCAGCGCCCCGTGCTCTACAGCCAGCATACCCCACGCCCGCCCTCGGCAGGGCTCCACACCCAGTAGCTAGTGGTGCCCGCGTCCGCCCTCGATAGAGCTCCACACCATCAGCCGGCGGACCCCGCGTCCTCCTTCGGCAGCACCTCGTGCCCTTCAGCCGGCGGACCCCGCGTCCGCACCCGGCACCCTCGATGCCACCATCTACTTCAGCAATAGCGAAGACCCTCCACCCGACGTCTTTGAGTCGCCCGGAGGCTCGGAAGCTACACCCAGCGGGTGCGCTAGCGCGCCCCTGCTGGAAATCGCCAACCGGTGGACTCCGCGTTCGCCCGTGGCAGCGCCTCGTGTCCTTCGGCAGGCAGACTCCGTGTCCGCGCCCGGCATCCTCAACGCCACCGTCCACTTCCGCAACAGCAAAGAACCTCCACCCCACGTCTTCGAGTCGCCCGGAGGCTCGAAAACTACACCCAGAGGGTGCGCAAGCACACCGCTGGAAACCACCAGCAGGTGGACTCAGCGTTCGCCTGCGGCAGCACCTCGTGCCCTTTGGCCGGCGAACTCCGCGTCCGCGCCAGGTGTCCTCGATGCCACCGTCTGCTTCAGCAACGACAAAGACCCTCTGCCCTACTCCTTGACTCGCCCGGAGGCTCGGAGGCTGCACCCAGCGGGTGCGCTGGCGCGCCCTCGGTGGAAGCAAGCCGCTTCATCCCGGACCCGCCATCTACCATCATCAACAACTTCTGCAACAAACAACTCCACCAGCATAAACCCTCCACCCGACTCTCCAAGTCTCCTGGAGGCTCGAAGGCTACTGTCGGGGGGATTACCCTCGGGTAGGCTCAAGGAGACGACTCGACCTTTTAAAACATCGGGACCCACCCCCCGGTATGCAAAGCCCCACGAATCAACAAGACAAACCAAGAAGTGAAGACAGAAGACAGAGCGGCGGCCCGGCAGCCTCCCCCCGGCTGGCTCCTCACGGCAGCCTCCTCCCGGCTGGCTCCTCCAGGCATCCTCCTCCCGGCTCGCTCATCCCAGCAGCCTCCTCCCGGCAAATTCCCCCGGATGACTCCTCCTGATAGCCTCCTCCCAGCAGCCTCCCCTCGGCTGGCTCCTCCCGGCAGCTTCCCCCCGACTGGCTCCTCCCGACAGCCTCCTCTCGGCTGACTCCTCCCGGCAACCTCCTCTCGGCTGGATCCTCCCGACAGCCTCCTCTCGACTAGCTCCTCTTGGCAGCCTCCTCCTAACTGGCTCCTCCCGGCAGCCTTCCCTGGCTAGCTCCGCTAGGCTAGCTCCTCCCGGCTGGCTCCTCCCGGCAACCTCCACCCAACTGGCTCCTCCCGACAGCGTCCCCCCGGCTGGCTCCTCCCGGTAGCTTCCCCTCGGTTGGCTCCTCCCCGCGGCCCCCCCGGCTGGTTCCTCCCGGTAGCCTCCTCCCAGCTGGCTCCTCCCGGGAGCCTCCCCCGGCTGGCTCCCCCAGGCAGCCTCCTCCCGGTTGTCTCCTCTTGGCAGCCTCCTCCCGGCTGGCTCCTCCTGGCTAGCTCCTCCAGGCAGCCTCCTCTCAGTTGGCTCCTCCCTTCCGGCTGCCTGCTGTGTCCAGACGAAGTCAGTTCCAGGCGTCCCACCAGACACAAGCCGACGACAACGTAGCTAACGGACTGCTGAGCGTGCCACCCCGCGACAAACGGGCACTATTGGCGAATAGTGCCACCACAGTGCACCCGTCATGCATCACTTCACTGTGCTCCAATAGCGGCGCACTGTACGCGCGTCATGTAGTACTATCTACAGTGTAACCTGCCCCCTAGACACTAATTTATAAAGTGCACCCGGGGACAGACATAGCTTAGTCCACAAGCTACATGTGTCTTGACATGTAAGCTACCGATGGTAGCTTACACCTCAAGATGCTTGGGATGTAAGCCACCCACTATGGCTTACATCCCAAGCTACCCATCCATGCCTATATAAAGGCCCCCACTCACTCTCTTAAGGGAGCTAGCTTCCCTCACATTCTCTCATACCCACTCTCACACTCATGTATGGGGCAAGAAGCCTCATGGCTCTCCTCCCCAAACAGCTCCAGGAGCAACCATGTACCAGATATACCACAGTTATACAGATATGCAGGAGTAGGTGTATTATCTCTCCGGAGATCCCCGAATCTGGGTAAAGCACTACGTGTTATTCGCATACCCATGCCGGATCATCCACGACAGCCTTGCCCTCACCTGGATAAGCCTACCTATGGCATCTGCCGTCTTGCGAAACCCCCCATGAGAAAACGACGACAACATTTTTCATATGTTCCATGATTCATGATGGACATTAAGATGGTGTTGGACACTTTGTAGGCAATATCTTCGTGCCCGTACATGAAGTATATCTTTGGGGTAAGGAGTGACCTACTCAAAGTTCACGTGCATTTGGTGTAAGTTGCCGTTGTGAATTCGAGAAAAGTTATCTTTCTTCCTTTGGAATCATCCCTAGTCAGTCATGCATGTGCAAAGTATGCTATGGTTTGATAGGCTGGCCCCCTCAATTCCATATGTATCCCCTACCACACCATGCCACTGATTGACTTATTCAAGGAAAAGAAGTTAAGTGCTACTCCCAAAGGTAACAGGCGGACTTGCACGCAGCTTCATTATCTGCAATGATGGTTCCTAACCCGAACTCGGTAGTGTTTTGCTGTAAGACCATGTGTTCATGCTTGTCTTGGACATCATGTTCACATGTGCCTTGCAATCCAGCTCATGTTTTGGAGCTGGCTCCCGCGGTTCATCCCTTGAGAATTCCGCAACGTCATCTCGTCGATTTGTGTTGCTAACTTTCCTCTTTAGACATGCTGAGTCTGGAGTATCTTGACACCAACCAGACATGAATCTCATGCAGATATAATGGTTGGGACATTTCCCAAGAATTTTAATATTGGTCTTCCTATAACCGGTAAAGTGATGTTGTGGCTAACGCACCTAGACGAAAGACCTATTATTATGGTATCTTGTGTCAGCAACATTAGCCACTTAACCATGAGGATTTTGTACGACTTATCTTAGAAGTTTTCCTCATGGACCACTTTGAGCACCGAAGTCTGACCTTTTTACTTGATGTTATAGATATTAAGCATCTCTGGTAAATGGTTATGCTATTTAATCAAGGAGAACATTAGAAGCGTAGTGCTAAATGTCTCTCGGTCAATTATCCAAATTTCGTTCCCTTGGCGTAGCCAAGGTGAAATGATAAGGTGTTGTCTTCCTTTGCATTTGCATCCTCCATTGTTATTCATCATGGTAGTATGATGTGTCACCAGGATCCTTGGCATAGATTTTTGTAAAACCATGATGAATATGGAAAGGCTCAACTTCTTGAGAGGACACTCAGACACTGGGTTATACCTTGGTATCAATTGGAAAGTGCCTTCCGTTTAACGAGCAATTCTATAACTCTAGTTTCCCTTCCGATCTGAGTATGCCATTCTTTCAATTCCTTCCAATGATCATAGTGAGTTGTCTTAGGTTGTCATAAGGAGTTTCAATGATCTCTAGATCAAACATAACTATTTTTGACACTTAAGGGATAATCCTACGAGTCACCTTCCGTAAGGTGCCCGCTATGGTATGAAGGGCAACTAACTCCTCGCTACCTTCAAACCCCGTGACCATCCGTTCTAGTGCGGAATTGTTCCCTACCAATTGAATCTCTGTCATCTGCCTCATTCATTGTTCTCGACATGTGTTTTGTGTCTCGGCTTGAGTGATGTTATCATTTCTCATTCCATGAGTTGATCATGAGTTGCTCGATCTTCATAAAGAACAATTCTTGTAGAGTTTTCTATCCCTTTTGTCTTTCTGTCGCGTGAAGACCCCGGAGACAAAGATGTCAAGATCAGCATGATGTAATGGATCAACAACTGTGAGAAGGACACTTGGATCATGAATATTGTGGTAGATAGTGTTGCCTCTGTCCTCTTACTCCACGCCTGAATCTCGGGACGAGATTCCTGTTTAGTGGGGGTGAGTTGTCATGGCCCTAGCTTAGGATCTAATTGTTATTGCATGTGCATCATGTAATCATGTTAATTTTTTCCTTACACATGAAATGGGGATGACCTAACCTAACCCCTCATGGCTTAAACCAAAATCCAAAACAAAATTGAACCGATGAACCAAAATGGCCTTCATAAACCCCTAGCAAATGGGAATGGCCTCAAATCAAATAACTGGCCTCAACCAATAAATTTTAGGTTTCAAAAGAAATATTACAACCCAGGGAAAATTATTGTTGGAATTATTTCACCTACTTATTTTTATTTAAATAAATTAAGTTTCCCACAATAGGAAAACAAAATGTTCCCTATTTGAGGAATAATCTATTAAACCACAGGAACAAGTTTTAAGTTTTACAAAAAGGTTGTTTTATTTCCATAGAGCAAAACACAGTGCAGAAAATAGAAAATAACTGAAACAAATTAGAAAGGCAGAGAGAGAGAGACAACTTACCTGGCAGGCCCAACTAAAGCCCATCCCACCAGGAGCTCCTTCTCGTCTTCCTCCTCGGCTAGGAGGATATGAGCGTGGCCAGTGCTCGCCGGCACTCGCCATGGCCACCTCCGGCTTGCCGCCGAGCAGCTGGACTCGTGGATGGAACCCGGTGACCCATATGGATCGAGCCGATGCCCCCCTTGCTCTCTCCCTCTCCCTTTGCTTCTTCCTCCCCTGACCCGAGCCCATGCCGACGTCGCCAGCGAGCTACCGCCGTCGCCTTGCCTCCCTGACCTGACCAAGAGCTCCTCCTCGATGCTCTAAAGGTCCTTGCCAAAGTAATCGGGCCCGGAGGCTCTCAGCATCGTCGTCATTGTGATTTCCTCCAACGATCGCCGTCGATCGACCCCGTCAATTTGCCGCCTCAAGGGTGTCTCCGATCCCGCTGACCTTTGATATGCATTCCCTATGAGCTCCTCTTCCCCTCCCCTCTCTTCCTGTTGTCGTGCGTGCCCCCTATCTAGCCTCCCCTTTGAAGCCGAGCTCCGACCGTCGTGGACGCCGTCATTGCCGTCATTGCAGTGCGCGTAGCTATTGTCGCTTGCTACATTGGATGTGCTTGAGCATGCACTTCGCTTAGAGCACCTCCGCCGTTCATTTGGTCATCGAAGGGCAATTCTCGAGCTCTCTGCCATCTCCGGCCTCGCCGACGTTGAGCCGCCGGTGGGGTTGACCCCTCTTGCCAGATTTGACTCCCCTCGAGTCAATGACATGTGGGGCCCGGGCCCTGTGTGGGGACCCTGACTCATGAGTCATGATCACCGAATGCATGTGCACAGTGATCCCAGAGATCAATGCTCACTGAACACACAGAAACTGAATAACAAGAGTCTTACACACATTACATATAGGTTTACTCAAATGTGGACTTTATGGCCAAGTCTTCATATGATTGCAGCGGAAATCTTCAATGATAGTGTGAACCCATGCCATCTGTCTTAACCCTACATGCATTCTGACTAGGAAGCGACCTAGCTCGCATGTCCATCACCAAGGTAATCTTCATCATAACCTGGTCTTTCATGCCTGGCCAATAAAATAATCAATGTCAAGCCAATGAGTACTTTGAATGTACTCGCAATCAACCCATGTTTGGAACAAGGCAATAACAATGCATTAGATAGCACTAAGTAGGTATTTTGTGGAAAGCCAATTTTGAATGCAATGTCATGATCAAGTAACTATGTGTAAGCATGCATCAACAACTGGCAGCTATCCATATGAACAAGTTACACATATCAACATAAGTAGGGGTTGAACATATCATGTTCATTCATCACATCAAGTCTTCAGACATGTCTCAAGTATCATCCGTCTATCTTCCGCACACACGCCAAGTTTGCGAAAACATCTAGACGTAGTTTAAGAAGGACCTCCAATTGTCCATGACCGTGGACACGGCTATTCGAATAGTTTTACACTCTGTAGAGGTTGCACACTTTACCCACAATACTCGGGGAATTTCGGTGTCATCCACGACTCGCGGTATATAACATACCCGAGGTAAGCACCCGAACAATGCCTTTCCCCTGGTGTTACTAAACAAAGAGTCCACTCGATTGGTACCTAGCCCACATGATGTACATCAGTCATAGCATCCATGTAGGGACCAACGGTATGCCCGGTGCCTATGAAGACAACGCATGATCGTCCATACCGGCACGACCCCAAATTGAGAGTGACCATGGCACTCCCGCCACTAGTAATGCATGCTCCTTGCTAGTACCCACCAAAGTAATCAACAGAGCCCCATCCCATAAGGGTATCGTGTTTGCACATGTAAGGTTGGGACGGTCAGCAAACCTTAAATCTAATCCATTTTCAAAAACACACACACTCACTTGCTGCGGTACACCACTTCTTCCTCAAGTGGTTACCCAACTCATCATCATCTCCCTCGGGCATTAGTGGCACTCGACGGGGTTTTCAAAAAGTCTTTGAAAATACTTTTGTTTCTATCATCATGCATAAACCCAATCCCATTTGCGTAGCTCCTCCTAAGCAACCTATCTACACCCACCCACATAACCCTCATAAGGAGGTAGGGTCATGCATGATGCAAGTGTCAACGGGAAAGTATCGGAAGCAACCACCGAAGTGGTCAATACTCCACATGATCAAATATAATGAAAGTAAAGTTCTATATGAAATGCAATAAAAATGGTTTCTTAACATGGTCAAACGGCTGCTTGCGTGGCTTCACAAAGTCTTCGAGGTCTTCACACGCTTCTTGTCCACTCCGAGCACTTCATCTACTTCGTTAACTATCATTGGTAAACAACCACAATAAGCGACACAACAAGCAAAAAAATAAAAGTGCTCTATAAATACGAGTTTTATTTTTCTTGGACACCTCCGGTCATGAGAAAAACTAACCAAGGAGGTTTTTTATGGATGTGGATCAAGGGGGAGTCTTGAATGGAGGTAATGAAGGAAACCATGATCCTATAAGATGTCCACAGAAAATATTTTTTTAAAAGGAGTGGATGGACCCAAAAAATAGGGCATGATTTTAGAAACATGTGGGAAGTGGTTTCACTGGATTCAGAGTTGGCATGATTTTCCTATGGATTTTCAAAGTGGGTCATATATGAATAAATGGCCCAATAATTGACATAGCAAAATAAGTGTAAGGAAAAATGCTCACCACTTAGTGAATTAATTTAGATACACGTGGGAACTTGAATCACCCCATTTGGAGTTAATTTATAGGATCTAGGATTTTTGCAATGGGGTTCCTAAGTGTCAAGAATTGAGTTTGAATCAGAAAAGGGCATAAAGTTGTGATTAAAATTTTTGCAGGTTGTGCCAAATGATAGCTGGAATTATTAGAAGGGTACAGGAATTTGAATCATTAAATTTGGAGTTGAAATGAATTTTATATGAATTATTTAGTCTCTCTAAAATAAAGAAAGGCAAAAGAATTTACCAAACGTTAAACTGTGCATCTGGCGAGGGATAGCACTGGGCCGGCCCAGTAGCACAGTCGGGCGGAGCAGAGGTGACGTCATTTATGTATTCCAAGAATATGCTATCGCCCGTAGAAAATGGCTTCTACGGAAGTCGTCTCCACTTAACTGGGGGGCCGGGCCTCTGGGTCACTTACACGCGGGTCCCACTTGGCCCTTTCTCTCTCTCTCTCGTCTCCTTCTTCTACCTCCTATAGGAGGTCGGGGGGCACCGGCCGCCGCGTCTCCCGGCCGCTCCGCTGCGTCGGCCGACGAGACGGTGGCCTGGGCGCACGCCCCGCTTCCAGCCGTGCTCGGGGGTAGCCGCGTTGGTTATGGGGACAACCAGGAGCGAGCGGTCCATCGGGTGGGACGGACGACGACATCGAACGTCACCGGAGGGCACCACATGGCCTCGGGGATGGAGCATGGTGGAAGGAGGGAGACCCCTACGGGTCTTGGACCTTCTCTCGAACCTCCAAAGGTCAAGGGGGACAGTGGAGACGCAAGTGTGCTTGCGGCCATGGTTGCGGCCATGTCGGTCGTCGAGGCGGACAGAGGGCTCATGTGACAGCCCAAGTGCTGCCCCTACCTTATTTGGCATGTAACCCCATGTATGAACCTTGTGTCATGAGCTTATGAGTTGTATGTTTGTTCCTGGTCATTCATGTGTGGTTGCATTCATGCATCATTTCATCATGCATCATTCTCATTTCATCTTCTTGCCATGTTAGTTTTCTTGTGCTTTCTATGATGTGTTGGTGGAGAGGTGTTGTTTTGTGATGTGGGAGATGCTTGTGTGTGGATGGTTCCATGTGTGCAACCTATTATTTCCCCCTCTCTTTTCCTTCGCAACATCCCCCTCCAAAACCCCTTTTCTCCTATATTTATTTATCTTCAGATTTTAAGTTGTTTTAAAATTGTCTAAAAATGTTCATGAGGTGGCCCCATATGTTTTGTGAAATGGGAGTATGTTGGATTTAATGTTTGGGGCTGGTTTGAATTATGTTTTAACTTAACAGGAGCTGTCATTTTAAATATTAAATAAATTACTTGTTTTATAATTCAACTTAATATTTTTAATAAATGGGAAAACCCTTTTAAACCCTTTTAAATTGCTCTGGGATTATCTTGTTTGTGACTGGTTTTATTAAATGGGAAAACAACCTTTTTATTCTCTGCTTTATTGAGAGTGCGTGTGTGAGAGGGACAGTGGGCCGCGGCCCAGCCCAGCTGGACACAATGGCCACCTGCTCCCGTCTCCTTCTCCGTTAGAGAGCTTCAGAGAGAGCGCGTGCGTCGCCGTCGCTTTCCGTCGCCGTCGCCGTCAGCCTGGGGCTATGTAGCCTCCCCTCAGCGTCCGTGTCGCTCCGCTAGGGTTTCTTCTTCCTCCCTCCGCCGCCGTAGCTCCTCTTCCCCTCTTCTTCTTCCTCCTTCCTCCCCTTCTCTGTCGAGGCGCGGGTAAGCTTCAGAGAAGCGTAGAGGAGCGGTGCTCGTCGTCATCGTCGCCTCCGACGGCCTCGTCCCCACTGGTGATGGCATGGCGCTCGCCGCTGCCGTCCGCGTCTCGTTCCCGGCGCTAGGAGGCCTCGGGAGGCCTTCTTATTCTTCCTCCTCATCGCCGGAGCGTCGCCGGACCTTCTTCCTCTCCGTGCGCGTCGTCTCCGCCTCTCCTTCCCCTTTGTCTCCGTCGATCGCGTCCCCGTGTCTCCATGAGCCCCTCGGTGAGCAGCCCATCCTCGCCGCCCCTTCTTCTCGCCGTAATTCGTAGGATTCGTCGCCGTAGTGCCGTCGCCGCGGCTCGAAAGCTCCGAGCTTGGGCTCGCCTCCGGTCCCCCTCATCGCGAGATGAGGTGAGGGATGGAGCCCCCGTAGTTTCCTCTTTTGATTCCGCCGCTCCCCGTCGCCAGAGACCCTTGCATCGCCGGGAATCGCCGCCGCCCCGCCGCTGTCGCTGCCGCTGTTGCTCTGTCATGTGCGTGTGTAGGATTCAGTCTCGTCAGTCTGTATGTGCGCGTGTGTGTATTAGAGCTACAGATGCCCCCTCCCTGTTAAGTTTCGGCGTCGTAGCGAAGTGGTGTGTGCGCGTGTGCTCGACCCAGAGGTCAGGGGTTTGATCCCCTGAACCTCCCCTTGTCTTTTTTGTTGTTTTCTTTTTTTTCTTCTATTTTTTATCTTTTCCCTTGCTTATATATATGTGTGTGTTTTGTTTTTTTCTTCTGCCATGATCTATGTGTGTGTATGTGTAGTGCATATGCACATGTTTGTGTGTGTGTGTGCTTGGACATACACACATGTGTGTAGGTGGCATGGTGAGAGGTGTGTGTCTCCATGTGGTTGTGTGGGTGTTCTTTTGGTGCTTGTGTGTGTATGTGTCTTGGTGATGCATACCCCTACATGAGAGAGGTATGTCTGTTGTGTGTGTGTTTCTTGTCATGAGAGTGTGTGTGTTGCACATATGCATGGGTGCACATGTGTGTGTGTATGCTATGCATACATACCTACATGTGTGCTTCTCACGATGTGACTGTGTGTGTGCATGTGGGTGTGTGGTGCACCATGCATGACACATGTGTGTGAGTGCTCCTTGCACACCCATATATGTGTGTGTTCTTGTGTGTGAGTGAGTGTAATGTGTAGGTGTGTGTATGTGGGCATACATGTATGAAATGCATGTGTGCCTAGATGAAGTCATGCTTGGGAGTGATTTGCTAGTGGTTGTGTGTATGTGTGTGCTCCACATCCACTCACTTTGGAGTGATGTGTATGTGTAGGAGTAGCTCCATGTGTAGGTTTCTCTCTTTTGTGCATATGAGCATAGTTTCACTTCTAGTTAGTTTCATCCTTGCTATTGATTCTATGACATCATATCATGACCCTAGGATTCCATTTAACCATTTCCAACATGTGTCAATTGAGTTCATGCCATTTTGTGCCATTTCCATTCATATGCATAAGTCACTTAAGTCACCCATGACTTAAAGGGTCAAATTTCGACCTAGCTTTTCTCCCTCTTGCTCCAAGCAAGTATAGGGGTATGAGTAATGCATTTGGGGTAGAATCAACCCGTGAGTGCATCTCTAAAGTCAGATTTGACTTTGGGCAACTTGACAAAGCTGCATTTTTATGCTGTGATGCCCTTTTGTCTTTTCATTATGATTTAGTCTATGCATGCAATTAAGTTCTTGCCAACATGAGTTTGTTAGTTAAAGTTGCTGGGAATGTCCCAGTATTTTTGTTATTTGTGCTAAGTCATCATATCAGTGGGAACCGTGCTGTTTAGTAAGCAACTTTATGTTTCTGTTCAGCTAGCTTAAAAATGACCAAGTCTGGGAGAATTGCTGTTATTGTTTTGCCATGTAGAGTTGGTTGGAGCTAGTGATGTGTTTGGAATTTGGGCATGCTCAGTGCTAGTTATTTGTAATAGATATTGCCTTATACCATTCTGTTAATTTTCATGTCAATAGGAGCTTTCTAGCATATGTAGCTACTGTTGTCAACTTGCTAATTTTATATCGCAGATTCCAGATAACTGGAATTTTCACTGTCCCAGAAAACTGATTCATCATGCCAACTTGGTTGCTTCTTGCTTATTGATGTGTGGCTCCTTTGCTGGTGATGCAATTAGATGAATTGTTGCATGTGTTGAGTAGATTCTGTCCATGTCTTGCTTGTGGCTGTAGGCGTCCTGTAGCTCCAGAGGTGAGCTGTAGAAGTTGCTATGTTGTTGTTTAGTGGCAGATTTAGTGTTTTATTGTTTTGTGGATTGTGGGAGCTATGCTCCATGGAATTGATTGATTCTTGAGTCTATTATGATTGATTTTTCATCACCTATCCAGTGTCTGCCTTGGAATGCCAAGAATCAGCTCATGGCTTGGCGACCTTGTGATATTGCCTCCGTACCTTGTCATGAGCGTATCGTGAGAACCGTAACTCCGTTTCTTGCGATCTTTATATGAATTTATATCGATTTTGCATGTTGCATCCATATTTGCCATGTTCATGCATGTATAAATAACTTAACATGAGGTTCTGTCCAGATTCACTAATATACAAACTTGCATGTGAAACATGACTAGTTTGTGGTTGCCATGTTATAATTCTTCATAAATGATCATGCATCATTTTGAATGTGCATTGCACTTTGGTTGGATGTTTATTGTTGCTGTTTCTATTGGGTAGACACGAGTGTTGATTCTGGGTACGAGGAACCAGGAGAGTACGACTACGAGGATCCCGCTACTTGTTTCGCTAAAGAACCAACAGGCAAGATGATCGTACCCGGATCCCGATACTATTTTTTCTTGATAGTTTCTCGCTCTTATCGTTACAGTTGCACTGCCTACCACTTGATATCAGCACCCATGTTGCCATGACAGCCTAACATCCACATCCTAGCAATCCTTTGATTGGCTAAGTTACCGCTGCTCAGCCCCTCTTATAGCGTTCTTAGTTGCTGGTGCAGGTTGTTCCATGTGATAACATGGATTTGGATATCACAATAAATTCAGTTATTTAATTTAATGCACATATATATCTTGGTATTGGTGGAAGGCTTCGCCTTTTGCTAAGTGATTTGTTCCGCTATTACCGCCATTAGTTCCTTGTTACCGGTGTTATGTTTTCCATACTTTGCGCTCCTAACATGCTCGGGATTGTTATGGGAACCCCCTTGTTTATTCGGTCGAGATTAAAACTTGTCTGGCAAGACCCAACATTGGTACTACATTTTTTTAACAACTTAATAAAATTGCATAGGGTCTTGCAAACCCGTGGATAATTTAATCAACCCCCGGGCCAGTGCTCCTCATGAGTGTTGGTCCAAAATGGGCTGCCTGCGGGGCCGCCTCGAGGCAACTTGAGGATTGGTTTTTCCCCGTAGCTAGTCCCATCTGTCGTGTCCTGAGAATGAGATACGCGGATATTATCGGGTTCGTCGACACGTTGGGTGGTCTTGCTGGATTTGTCTTACCTTTATCGAGTGTCTTGCGTGTGGAGTCTGACTTTCTTCGGGTTTACCCGAGGTGTTGGATTTCCTTTGGAATTACCTATGATGACCGCGAGATCCGTGATTGAGGCATTCCCACGGAGTGTGGTTAATTTTGTAATGTATTAGTTGGAGCACCCCTGCATGGTTAAATCTTTTGGAAAGCCGTGCCCGCGGTTATGTGGCAACTTGGATATTTGTTTAACACCCAGTTATAGCAAACTCGAAGTAAACTCTAACTAAAATACACCAACTGTGTGAGTAACCGTGATCGTCTCTGCTCGTGAACATGAACCGAGAGGGAACACGGTGGGGTTATGATTGACGTAAGTAAGTGTTCAGGATCTCATAGAGATCATACTAGATTCGATCGTTCTTCGTAGGCCACTCATATTTATTTCATGTTGCGTAAGCTAGCCACCATATATGCTTACTGCTGCTGCAAACTAAACACTTACCCCATCCCAACCTTTAAGCTTGAATAGTCTTGGTACCTGGGCACATGATAGCTGAGTCCTTTGTGGCTCACAGTTTACTACCACACTCCAGGTACAGGTTCAGATGAGTTCGTGCAGGATGATCTTACCTAGCTCTAGTGGGAGTACGACGAGGAAAGAGGTAGGATGTACGTGACGTATCCGGATGAGTAGAGGACCTGGTTGTGATCTTTGGGATAGCTTGATAGTATCATTTGCAACTTCTTTTATCGTTTGATTTCGTCCGTAGTCGGACCCTATGTTCAACTTCATGTTATGATTTGAGTGACTTTGTAAGTTAGCATGTGGCGAGTGTAAGCCAACTTGTATACTCTTCTCATTCAGTATTGTATGTTGTGATGATACTATTCTTGCTAACGGCAAGATGCGCCTCTATCCTTTTTGAGGCCCTCGTGCCTTAAATGGATAGGCGCGCATCTTGGGCGTGACAAGTTGGTATCAGAGCCATACGACCATAGGAGCCTTTGCTTGTTCGAACTTGTCCGAGTCATGTCTAGTGAAAACTATTTTGAGTCTAGTTATATCGGACGGTAGGATTATTTTTTCTCCTCTTCTATGCTATGGTGAGGTTTCCAACTTAGGAATTTTGTTTCTACTCCTCTTCTCGCTCAAATTTTTTTAGGATCACGCAGGTATTTTGGAGTCTATATGATGCCGATGTGACAGGGTTCTATCTTGGTGCCTCCTGTTTGACTTGATTTCTTCCGGGGAGTCAAGCTCCAGGGAATGTTGGCACATCGTTATCATTCAGCTTCGTTGATATCTCAGGACAGAGTATGTTCGAAATTACTTCAATACTTATCTTGGTCAGATAAGATCGGAGTCACCCACTACTAGGGAGGTGTCCGGGGTACCACCATGGTTTAGTATCATTGTGAGTTCGAGGATTCGAGATTAGACGAGTTTGCGGAATTTCTTGAATTATGGTGTGGAAGGTTGCGGATGCAGTTGCAGCTAATTGCCTAGGGCAGGTTCCTGATTCCGCAACCCGAATCATATAAACAAGAAAGTTTTCGGAAGTTCATAGGTGGGATATCTTGTAGTCATCTAGGATCATCTTCTCTAGATGTATTGGGCATGTACATTTGTTCCGAGCGCTTAGCTCAATACTTTGGTGTTAATTGCAAGTGGCTTATTATATCGATGATGTTATCATGATTTGAAGAAGCATTCTTACAAATTTTTCAGTAGGAAGGCTATGTTGTTAATTGTTCAATTTCTTTCAAGCATTTGATTCAGCTTATGATTCATCTTATCAATGAGGTGCTGATGCGTTTTGTCCATCTTCAGGATGGCTCCCCCAACTCGCAGCAATCCGGGTCGTGGTGAGGAGCAGACTGATGTTCCACCGCCACCCCTGCCACCGCCTCCTCCGCCTCCTCCTCCAGAAGCTTGGCAAGCTGTGATGGCCGTGACCAATGCGAACACTCAGATGTTGCTAAGGTTGTTGCAAGAAAGGGAACAGGGTCAGCAAGGTTTTCAAGGAAATTTTTAGAATCAACTGCAGTTGCGACTCTCAATCAGTTCCTTGCCAACCAGCCCAAGACTTTCACCTGCTGTGAGCAGCATCTAGATGTTGATGATTGCCTTCGTGATATGAGTAAGCATTTTGACTGCAGCAATGTCAGGGCAGAGGACCTTGTCAGGTTTGCATCGTTCCAGCTCAAGGGTCAAGCAGCTGATTGGTGGCAGCAGTACAAGGATTCCAGGGGTGATCGTGTTTTTACTTGGGACGATTTCCGTCGTGACTTCAGGGCTCATTACATTCCGACAAGCTTTGTCGAAGAGATGCATGAGAAGTTCAGGCACCTAAAGCAGGGAAGTAAGTCTGTCTACCAGTACAACGTCGAGTTCCAGAATCTAGCTCGTTATGCCAAGCAAGATGTTCTAGATGACAAAGCTATGATCTATCAGTTCACAGGTGTTCTCAAGGATGAGCTTCTGCCAGGCCGAGTTCTTCAAGATCCTCGTGAGTTTAATCAGTTCTCTAACATGGCTTTGAAGATTGAAGCATCTCAGCTCAAGTTGGAGAACTCTAAGAAGCGTTCAAGGGATTCATATTCTTCTTCCAACTCTCAGATGGTTCCCAAGCAGCATAAGTATTGGGCGCCAAATCCACTTCCGTTTCGTCCTCCTTGGCAGCAGAAGCAGTTCAGTGGTCATGGTTCTTCCCACCCACCCAACCTAGGATTCCAACAGAAGAACCAGGCATCCAAGGCTATTCTTGTTCCTCCTCTAGGCAATGTTCGTCCGCTTTCTGAGGTGACTTGTCACAAGTGTGGTCAGAAGGGCCACTATGCAAACAAGTGCAACCAGCGACGTCTTCCGCCTCCTCCTCCTATCAAGCCTCCAAGCAATGCTATGGTGAAGCATAATCCCAAGACCGCAAGAGTGAATATGGTGAATGCAGCTGAAGCAGAGCAGGCCAATGATGTGATCATGGGTAATCACTCAGTTAATTCTATTCCTACAAAAGAGTTATTTGATTCTGGTGCATCGCATTGTTTCATGTCATATCCTTTTGCGGCAAAACATGGTTTTTCCACGGAGTTTTTGCCAAATGCATTGCAAGTTGTGTCTCCCGGGAAGCGTCTCAGTTCAAAGATGGTGGTTCGGGATGCTTCTATCAAGATGGGCAATTATTCTTTTCTAGCTTCCCCAATTGTTCTCGGCAATTCCGATATTGATCTCATTCCGGGCATGGACTTCCTGGCTATGAATAAGGCTCATATTGATTGCAAAGCAAAAGAAGTCAAGCTGACTCATCCTTCAGAAGACGTGATTATTTTCGCAGCTCACGATGACACAATCCGTCTCTTTGCTCTTAACGAGAAGGGTGAAATCTCGGAGATTTGTCAAATTCCGGTGGTTTGTGAGTATGAAGATATCTTTCCAGAAGAGTTGACAGGAATGCCTCCGCACCGGCCAGTCGAATTTGTGATTGATCTCGAGCACGGGGCTGAACCGGTCTGCAAGCGCCCGTACAAACTTGGCCCCGAAGAGCTGAAAGAGTTGAAGAAGCAGCTAGATGAGCAAGAACGTCTTGGTCTGATCAGACCAAGTTCTTCTCCATGGGGTTGTGGAGTTTTTTTTGTCAAGAAGAAAGATGGCACGGATCGTCTTTGTGTGGAAGGTGAAGATAAGTACTCACTTCCCAACATCAATGAGTTGTTTGAGCAACTGAAAGGTGTCAAGGTTTTCTCAAAGCTTGATCTTCGCATGGGTTATCATCAGATTCGCTTTCGCAAAGAAGATATTCCCAAGACCGCTTTCAGGATGAGTTTTGGCTCTTATGAGTACATCGTTATGTCGTTTGGTCTTGCGAATGCTCCTCCAACCTTCTCAAGAATGATGAATTTCATTTTCTCTCCTTTCAAGAATTAGTTCGTCTTGGTCTATCTGGATTATATCCTTGTGTTCTCGGAGACAGAAGAAGATTATGCAGAGCATCTCCTCCTTGTGCTTGACAAGTTAAGGGAACATCGGTTCTATACCAAGTTTTCCAAGTGTGAGTTCTGGCTCAATGAAGTGGTGTACCTCGGGCATGTCATCTCTGCCGAGGGAATTAAAGTGCACCCTGAGAAAGTTGAGGCAATCTTAAGGTGGGAGCCTCCTTAGAATGTGAAGCAGCTTCGGAGCTTCGTCGGGCTTGCTAGTTATTGCAGAAGATTCGTGGAGAACTTCTCTCAAATTGCTAAGCCTTTGTCCAATCTCCTCCAGAAGAGCATCAAGTATGTTTGGTCTCCTGAGTGTGATGTGGCGTTCAATACGCTCAAGCAGAGACTGACTTCAGCTCCAGTTCTTGTTCCTCCTGAGCAGTCCAAGCCTTTCCAAGTTTTCTGTGATGCTTCTCTCCAAGGTCTTGGTGGTGTTCTTATGCAAGACAAGAAGATTGTTGCTTATACCTCGCGTCAGTTGAAGCCTGCTGAGAAGAACTACCCCACTCATGATTTTGAGTTGGCGACAGTTGTGCATGCTCTAATGACTTGGAGGAATTTGTTGTTGGGTAGACCAGTTGAGGTGTACCCTGATCACAAGAGCTTGAAGTACATTTTCACTCAACCCAATCTCAATCTTCGGCAATATCGTTGGCTGGAAATGCTTGAAGACTTCAACCCAAGCATTGAGTATACTCCGGGGAAAGCAAATGTCATTGCAGACGCGCTCAGCCGTAAGGCGTACTGCAATAGTCTCATCTTGAAGCCTCTTCAACCCGAGCTTTGTGAAGCCTTCCGCAAGCTCAACCGTCAGATGATTCCGCAAGGATTTCTTGCCAATCTTAAAGTCTCTCCGACTCTGGAAGATCAGGTTCTTCAAGCGCAGCTTCTTGACGCTATGGTGAAGAAAGTGAAGAAAGGTGTGGCCAAGAGCATTCCAAAGTATAAGTGCTTTCGTATTGATGACAAAGATACCTTGTTCTTTGAGGACCGTCTTGTGGTTCCGAAAGGTGATCTCAGAAAGGTTATCATGGATGAAGCACATAATTCTCTTGTTCCATTCATCTAGGCAATTCCAAGATGTATCAGGATCTCAAGCAAACCTTGTGGTGGACTCGCATGAAACGTGAAATTGCTTAGTTCATGAATGAGTGTGATGTTTGTCGCAGAGTGAAGGCGGAACATCAACGTCCAGCAGGTCTTCTTTAGCCTTTGCCTATCCTAGAGTGGAAATTCGATCATGTGGAGATGGATTTCGTAACTGGGTTCCCCAATTCCAAGAGAGGCAACGATGCCATCTTTGTGGTTATCGACAAGCTGTCAAAAGTTGCTCATTTCCTGCTAGTCAAAGAATCTATCTCGACAGCTCAGCTTGCAGAGTTGTATACCTCAAGGATAGTGTCTTTGCATGGTATTCCTCAGCTCATCCCTTCTGACCGTGGAAGTCTCTTTACTTCCAAGTTTTGGGAGTCCTTCCAGACTGCTATGGGTACCAAGATCCGTTTCAGCAATGTGTTCCATCCGCAGACAAGTGGTCAAGTTGAGAGAGTCAATCAGATCCTTGAAGATATGCTTAGATCCTGTGTGATTTTGTTCGGCCTGAAGTGGGAAGACTGCCTTCCTTATGCTGAATTCTCATACAACAATAGCTTTCAAGCAAGCTCAGGCAAGGCCCCTTTCGAGATTCTCTACGGCAGAAAGTGTCGTACCCCGGTTAACTGGTTTGAAACCGGTGAGCGTCAGATATTGGGCAATGACATGATCACTAAAGCAGAAGAAATGTGCCATGTCATTCGTGAGAACCTCAAAGCAGCTCAGTCCCGACAGAAGAGTTATTATGATTACAAACATCAGGATGTTTCTTTCCAAGTGGATGATCTAGTCTATCTTAGAGTCTCTCCCATGAAAGGCACTCAGTGGTTTGGAATTTAAGGGAAGCTAGCTCGTCGTTTCGTTGGTCCTTTCAAAGTTGTTGGTAAGAGAGGTGGTCTTGCATATCAACTAGAGCTTCCTTCAAATTTCGTCAATGTGAACAATGTCTTCCATGTTTCTCAGCTCCGGAAATGTTTCAAGACTCCTCAGCAGACCATTGACCTCCAAGACATCGATCTTCAAGAAGATCTCTCTTATCGTGAGCACCCATTTGCTATTCTTGAAGAAACTGAGCGCAAGACTCACAAAAAATCTATCAAATTCCTCAAGGTGAAGTGGTCTCATCATTCCGACAAAGAAGCTACTTGGGAACACGAGGACCTTCTCTGTTCCAAATTTCCAGACTTCTTTCGTTCCTAGATCTCGGGTCGAGATCCTCTTGTAGTGTGGGAGAGTTGTGACAGCCCAAGTGCTACCCCTACCTTATTTGGCATGTAACCCCATGTATGAACCTTGTGTCATGATCTTACGAGTTGTATGTTTGCTCCTTGCCATTCATGTGTCGTTGCATTCATGCATCATTTCATCATGCATCATTCTCATTTCATCTTCTTGCCATGTTGGTTTTCTTGTGCTTGCTATGATGTGTTGGTGGAGAGGTGTTGTTTTGTGGTGTGGGAGATGCTTGTGTGTGGATAGTTCCATGTGTGCAACCTATTCTTTCCCCCTCTCTTTTCCTTTGCAACATCCCCCTCCAAAACCCCTTTTCTCCTATATTTATTTATCCTCAGATTTTAAGTTGTTTTAACATTGTTTAAAAATGTTCATGAGGTGGCCCCATATGTTTTGTGAAATGGGAGTATGTTGGATTTAATGTTTGGGGTTGGTTTGAATTGTGTTTTAAGTTAACAGGAGCTGTCATTTTAAATATTAAATAAATTACTTGTTTTATAATTCAACTTAATATTTTTAATAAAAGGTGTATGTTATTTCCTCCTCAGAATTATTTTTGTTTTGCTCAAAACCCTTTTAAATTGCTCTGGGGATTATCTTGTTTGTGACTCATTTTCTTAAATGGGAAAACCCCTTTTTATTCTTTGTTTTATTGAGAGTGCGTGTGTGAGAGGGACAGTGGGCCGCGGCCTAGCCCAGCTGGACACAACGGCCACCTGCTCTCGTCTCCTTCTCCGTTAGAGAGCTTCAGAGAGAGCGCATGCGTCGCCGTTGCTTTCCGTCGCCGTTGCCGTCAGCCTGGGGCTATATAGCCTCCCCTCGGCGTCCGCGTCGCTCCGCTAGGGTTTCTTCTTCCTCCCTCCGCCGCTGTAGCTCCTCTCCCCCTCTTCTTCGTCCTCCTTCCTCCCCTTCTCTGTCGAGGCGCGGGTGAGCTTCAGAGAAGTGCAGAGGAGCGGTGCTCATCGTCATCGTCGCCTCCGACGGCCTCGTCCCCGCTGGTGATGGTGTGGTGCTCGCCGCTGCCGTCCGCATCTCGTTCCCAGCGCTAGGAGGCCTCGGGAGGCCTTCTTATTCTTCCTCCTCGTCGCCGAAGCATCGCCGGACCTTCTTCCTCTCCGTGCGCATCGTCTCCGCCTCTTCTTCCCCTTCATCATCGTCGATCGCGTCCCCGTGTCTCCCTGAGCCCCTCGGTGAGCAGCCCGTCCTCGCCGCCCCTTCTCCTCGCCGTAATTCGTAGGATTCATCGCCATAGTGTCGTCGCCGCCGCTCGAAAGCTCCGAGCTTGGGCTCGCCTCCGGCCCCCCTCATCGCGAGATGAGGTGAGGGATGGAGCCCCCGTAGTTTCCTCTTTCGATTCCGCCGCTCCCCATCGCTGGAGACCCCTGCATCTCCGGGAATCGCCGTCGCCCCGCCGCTGTCGCTGCCGCTATTTCTCTGTCATGTGCGTGTGAAGGATTCAGTCTCGTCTGTCTGTATGTGCCCGTGTGTGCATTAGAGCTACGGATCCCCCCTCCCTGTTAAGTTTCGGCGCCGTAGCGCAGTGGTGTGTGCGCGTGTGCTCGACCCAAAGGTCAGGGGTTCGACCCCCTGAACCTCCCCTTGTCTTTTTTTGTTGTTTTGTTTTTTTCTTTTCTTCTTTGTTTTCTCTTTTCCCTTGCTTATATATATGTGTGTGTTTTGTTTTTTTTCTGCCATGATCTGTGTGTGTATGTGTAGTGCATATGCACATGTTTGTGTGTGTGTGTGCTTGGGCATACACACATGTGTGTAGGTGGCATGGTGAGAGGTGTGTGTCTCCATGTGGTTGTGTGGGTGTTCTTGTGGTGCTTGTGTGTGTGTGTGTATGTGTCTTGGTGATGCATACCCCTACACGAGAGAGGTATGTATGTTGTGTGTGTGTTTCTTGTCATGAGAGTGTGTGTGTTGCACATATGCATGAGTGCACATGTGTGTGTGTGTATGCTATGCATACATACCTACATGTGTGCTTGTGAAGATGTGACTGTGTGTGTGCTTGTGGATGTGTGGTGCACCGTGCATGACACATGTGTGTGTGCTCTTTGCACACCCATACATGTGTGTGTTCTTGTGTGTGAGTGAGTGTAATGTCTAGGTGTGTGTATGTGGGCATACATGTATGAAATGCATGTGTGCCTAGATGAAGTCATGCTTGGGAGTGATTTGCTAGTGGTTGTGTGTGTGCTCCACATCCACTCACTTTGGAGTGATGTGTATGTGTAGGAGTAGCTCCATGTGTAGGTTTCTCTCTTTTGTGCATATGAGCATAGTTTCACTTCTAGTTAGTTTCATCCTTGCTATTGATTCTATGACATGATATCATGCCCCTAGGATGCCATTTAACCATTTCCAACATGTGTCAATTGAGTTCATGCCATTTTGTGCCATTTCCATTCATATGCATAAGTGACTTAAGTCACCCATGACTTAAAGGGTCAAATTTCGACCTAGCTTTTCTCCCTCTTGCTCCAAGCAAGTATAGGGGTATGAGTAATGCATTTCGGGTACAATCAACCAGTGAATGCATCTGTGAACTCAGATTTGACTTTGGGGCAAGTTGACAAAGCTGCATTTTTATGCTGTGATGCCCTGTTGTCTTTTTATTATGATTTAATCTATGCATGCAATTAAGTTCTTGCCAACATGAGTTTGTTAGTTAAAGTTGCTGGGAATGTCCCAGTATTTTTGTTATTTGTGCTAAGTCATCATATCAGTGGGAACCCTGCTGTTGAGTAAGCAACTTTATGTTTCTGTTCAGCTAGCTTAAAAATAACCAAGTCTGGGAGAATTGTTGTTATTGTTTTGCCATGTAGAGTTGGTTGGAGCTAGTGATGTGTTTGGAATTTGGGCATGATCAATGCTAGTTATTTGTAATAGATATTGCCTTATACCATGCTGTTAATTTTCATGTCAATAGGAGCTTTCTAGCATATGTAGCTACTGCTGTCAACTTGCTAATTTTATATCACAGATTCCAGATAACTGGAATTTTCACTAAGTCCCAGAAAACTGATTCATCATGCCAACTTGGTTGCTTCTTGCTTATTGATGTGTGGCTCCATTGCTGGTGATGCAATTAGATGAATTGTTGCGTGTGTTGAGTAGATTCTGTCCATGTCTTGTTTGTGGCTGTAGGCGTCCTGTAGCTCCAGAGGTGAGCTGTAGAAGTTGCTATGTTGCTGTTTAGTGGCAGATTTAGTGTTTTATTGTTTTGTGGATTGTGGGAGCTATGCTCCATGGAATTGATTGATTCTTGAGTCTATTGTGATTGATTTTTCATCACCTATCCAGTGGATTCCTTGGAATGCCAAGAATCAGCCCATGTCTTGGCGACCTTGTGATATTGCCTCCGTACCTTGTCGTGAGCGTATCGTGAGAACCGTAACTCCGTTTCTTGCGATCTTGATATGCATTTATATCGATTTTGCATGTTGGATCTATATTTTCTGTGTTCATGGATGTCTAAATAACTTAACATGAGGTTCTGTCCAAATTCACTAATATACAAACTTGCATGTGAAACATGACTAGTTTGTGGTTGCCATGCTATAATTCTTCATAAATGATCATGCATCATTTTGAATGTGCATTGCACCTTGGTTGGATGTTTATTATTGCTGTTTGTCTTGGGTAGACGCGAGTGTTGATTCTGAGTACGAGGAACCAGGAGAGTACCACTATGAGGATCCCGCAACTTGTTTCGCTGAAGAACCAACACGCAAGATGATCGTACCCGGATCCCGATACTATTTTTGCTTGCTACTTTCTCGCTCTTATTGTTACAATTGCGCTGCCTACCACTTGATATCAGCCCGCATGTTGCCATGACAGCCTCTAACCTCCACATCCTAGCAAACCTTTGATTGGCTAAGTTACCGCTGCTCAGCCCCTCTTATAGCGTTCTTAGTTGCAGGTGCAGGTTGTTCCATGTGATAACATGGATTTGGATATCACAATAAATTCAGTTATTTAATTTAATGCACATATATATCTTGGTATTGGCGGAAGGCTTGGCCTTTTGCTATGTGATTTGTTCCGCTATTACCGTCATTAGTTCCATGTTACCGGTGTCTTGTTTTCCATACTTTGCGCTCCTAACATGCTCGGGGTTGTTATAGGAACCCTCTTGTTTATTCGGTCGAGATTAAAACTTGTCTAGCAAGACCCAACATTGGTACTAAATTTGCTTAACAACTTAATAAAATTGCTTAGGGTCTTGCAAACCCGTGGATAATTTAATCAACCCCTGGGCCAGTGCTCCTCATGAGCGTTGGTCCAAAATGGGTTGCCTGTGGGGCCGCCTCGAGGCAACTTGCGGATTGTTTTTTCCCCATAGCTAGTCCGATCTATTGTCTCCTGAGAACGAGATATGCGGCTCTTATCGGGTTCGTTGACACGTCGGGTGGTCTTGCTGGATTTGTTTTACCTTCATCGAGTGTCTTGCGTGTGGAGTCTGAATTTCTTCGGGTTTACCCGAGTTGTTGGAATTCCTTTGGAATTACCTATGATGATCGCGAGATCCGCGATCGAGGCATTCCCACGGAGTGTGGTTAATTTTGTAATGGATTAGTTGGAGCACCCCTGCAGGGTTAAATCTTTCAGAAAGCCGTGCCCGCGGTTATGTGGCAACTTGGATATTTGTTTAACACCCGGTTATAGCAAACTCGAAGTAAACTCTAACTAAAATACAAAAACTGTGTGAGTAACCGTGATCGTCTCTGGTCGTGAACATGAACCCAGAGGGAACACGATGGGGTTATGATTGACGTAAGTAAGTGTTCAGGATCTCGTAGAGATCATACTAGATTCAATCATTCTTCGTAGGCCACTCATATTTATTTCATGTTGCGTAAGCTAGCCACCATATATGCTTAGGGCTGATGCAAACTAAACACTTACCCCATCCCAACCTTTAAGCTTGAATAGTCTCGGTACCTGGGCACATGATAGGTGAGTCCTCTATGGCTCCCAGTTTACTACCACACTCCAGGTACAGGTTCAGATGAGTTCGTGGAGGATGATCTTACCCATCTCCAGTGGGAGTATGACGAGGAAAGAGGCAGGATGTACGTGACGTATCCGGATGAGTTGAGGACCTGGTCATGATCTTTGGGATAGCTTGATAGTATCGTTTGCAACTTCTTTTATCGTTTGATTTTGTCCGTAGTTGGACCCTGTGTTCAACTTGATGTTATGATTTGAGTGACTTTGTAAGTTAGCATGTGGCGAGTGTAAGCCAACTTTTATACTCTTCTCATTCAGTATTGTATGTTGTGATGATACTATTCTTGCTAACGGCAAGATGCGCCTCTATCCTTTGCGAGGCCCTCGTGCCTTAAATGGATAGGCGCACATCTTGGGTGTGATAGCTCGGGAGGAGCCAGGGAATGTTCTGGGGGTTCCAGGGAGGGAGAGAGAGTGAGAGATATCAAGTGGGGATCTCGGGGACGGGCTTTTAGGTGGGGCGACCTGAGGGAGTGTCAGCCTGCCTCGGATGCTATCACGCGCGGAGAGAACGCACACCAGAGCTATTTTGGAGGCTTGCGATCATCGGGGAGGGGTGTGAGAGGTCGAGGGGAATCCCCTGGCACGCGTGGGTACCTTGGCGCAGCCGGACACGAGCTACAAGACAACGACAAGAGGCAGAGCGTCATTTCTGCATGTCGGCTACGTGGTCACCACACCAAAGCTTGTCCATGTTGGCTTTTTGGTCGGCCAAACGTGTCTGACATGTGAGGCACGCGTGGTAAAGCTGTTTGGAGAGGTTTAGTCCTGTATGAAGCTGGTTGTAATTGGTTACCACTGAGAGTAAGTTTGCAGCAGCAAAATAGGGGCTTAGAAAAAGAGTTTTTACTGGAGTGATTAAGAGGTTAAATGTTGTCTGGGTGGCTTAGGTATGGAAAGATTACAAGTACACCAAATTTCAACTCGAGGAGAGGATTCTATAGGGTACATGTAGTTCAAGCCCACAATTTCTGCCAAAAACTAGTTTTAGAGGTACTGCTCATACTTTCCACATGAGCATGCCATAAATGGGTTTGGATTAATGCATCAATATGCAATTCAAGTTGTGGTAGAGTTTGGGGGCATTTGTGTGCACAGAATAATGGGAGAGGGGAAAGAGAGGTCTTGCCATGGTATAAAGAGAGGAATAGTGAGGGAGTTAGCCCCTCAATAATTGATAAGAGGCCATGGCAAAGCTACTGGAGGTAGGAGGGGGGTTACAATATGTTGTGGTAAAAAGTTGGGGACGAGGAGAATCTTTTTGGGTCAACAATGGTTGCCCACAAGTTTTTGGCTGAAGGTGTTTGATGCTGTCCTAGGGCATCTGGGTAACTAATGGCCCCGATATTTACCAGAGGTAAATGGTAAGTTCATTTGGTCCTGACAACAAGTTTTGAGATGATATGAAGAAAGTTGATAGTGTAAACTTTGTAGTCCCTAGTAATCACCAGAATCAGGTTTCTGTAGATCTAGGTCTGCAAAACTATTCTCCTTGATGCACCACTTAGTGTAGCATCATAATTTGGGTAATAGAACATTCTCACAAAGTTTTGGATAAATAGGAGATACTTCACAATGTAAAGTTTCTCAAATTTGATTCAAGACAGGAATGGTTTTGGAATATTTTGATGAACCAAAACAATTCGGATTGATATGAAACTTGGAAAGATGATCACATATGTCATGTGTGACATGCTAGAATTTTCCTGGACTTATTTGAGAATATTTCTTATAGAAATATTTCAAATGCTTGAAATAGGCAGAAATGGTTTTGAAGGGTTTTGTCCAATATTTTGAACATGACCATGTGTTGAAACTCTTATATATGGACAATATATGTCCACTAAGTTTTCCTATATTTTCTCAAAAAAATTTAAACTATTTAAGTAAATTTTCCCTATAAAATACCATTTCTGGCCTTAAGAAAAAGCCTTTAAATAAAATAGAAACATAATCTTCAAAATTAATCTTTGATGGTTTTGGGAAGTCTTATATATAGTGGGTTTCAAATAAATCATTTGGGGAAAATGGATCCACCCAATTTGGGGACTTGAAGTGCAAATCTCAAATCAGGGGGATTTGAAAACCTAATTTGAATAAATTCTTTGTGGCCAAAATAATATTTGATAAAAGTAGTTTTAGGTCATATACACATTGTATGATCATTGGACAAGAGTTGGGATCAAGGAAAAGAATTCTTGAGGGTAGGAGGATGTTTTATGAATTACAGAGCACTAGCAAGCAATCGAACAAGCAAGCAAATAACACACAAGTCAAGCATTCAAATGCACTCAAAAAGTTTCAATTGGCCCTAATTTTTGAGTCATGTTAACTTAGTCATGAGGCAAATCACATGGTGTGACAGACCTACCCCCTTACAAGAATGTCGTCCCCGAGATTCCTAGGCTAGGCGTAGAAGAGATGCAGAAATCCAAAGGTGAGGTGGTCTCCATGTTCCATGTTGCTTCTGCTCTAGCGTGGTTGTCCTTCTAGATCTTGAAGTTCCTGAAGATATGTCTTCGAATGCATTGTTGACTTGACCAAAGGGTGAACGGGGCTTGGCAAGGGCATGTGTTGCGTGTGTATTCCAAGGTCGAAATACATGGCCAAGTAGTGTGTCTGTGTGTTGGTCCAGTGGTTGCTCATGTTGGTTAGTCACATCAAGATGTCTCACGTTAGAATAGAAGGGTCGAGCCTTGGTGTATCTTCTCGTTTAAAGGGATGTCCCTATCTTCCTTAAGGCAAGAGATCTTAAGTCGCAGCTAGTCTTCATCCTTGAGAGTGTTGAGGCATGTCATCGTGGGCTTCTCGTCGAGACCTTCTGCTTGAGTAGGTTGCCCAGGTAGATTCTTCATTCTACTTTGGTCGTTTGTCTTCATCATAATGAATGCACGTTTCTGGAGGGTCCTTGAGTGTTTGATCTACTCGTCACTCTGTGGCAAGGTCTGCGCTGAGTCTGATCCCTAAGACCGGGCTTAGAGACTTGGTGTCAAAACTGGTTCTATCTGGGAAGGTTTCAGAGGGGTTCTAAAAAAGCTAACTATTCAGAGTATGGATCAACCATCTAATCCCCAAGGGCTGACGCTTGGCAAGTAGGGGAACTACCTTTGACAGGTGGCTTACAATGATCGAGTCACGGTTTACGCCCTAGATTACCTAACAAGGGCGGATAATGAAGTCATGACAGTCGTCCACCCCATTCCAGGCATTTGAAGGGAGTAGGGACGTCATGCTCATCGTAAACAAACAAAGTGGGGGAGTGAGAGGTGTTAACTACTTATTGGTTCCTCCCTAGTTAGGAACTGATAGGTGATCGCTAAGACAAGGGGATCTATAATCCTCTTCATGTGCAAGGTCTTCATCGGGCTTGAATGTCAGTGCTTCGAGATGTAGTCTAGTTGACATAGCCGGCAGATGAGTGGTGGTTGACTTCTTTTTGCTTCTTCTTTGTCGTTGTTGTGGCTTCACAATCACAGTGGTTCTTCATCTTGATTGGGCAAGAAAGTCTTCTTCTATAGGGATGGTGCTTCGAGGAGTCCAACTCCTTCAAGGTGAAACCTTATACTCGAGAGCCATGCTAATTGGTGTTCTTGGGGCTGGTCCAAACAGGCCTAAGGTGTTCCTCCTCTCATTGGGTAAATAACTATGTCATCCCGGAGGACAACAACCTATTTCCTGAAGTATCACATAAACACATTGCTCATGGGATACGTGAGAGGAGCGGACATTTGTCCTGGGTGGTCACTAGTATCAAGGGTTTGCGGTCAAACCTAATAGAAGTCTTCTTGGCCACCTTCCTTTTGAACAAGATTGGTGGTGGTCGAGGTGTAGTATCGGCCATAGTCAAATGACTTAGAATCAAGACCTATGGTCATAACCTGATCAGATTGCGGCTCAAAAAAACTTCCAGGTTTCAAGGAGCTTAGGATGTGAGTGAACGTTTACCATCTTATCTTGAGCACAGCTATTAGATGCCAATAGTACTGCCTATTACTCCAAAAAAACTCACCCTTTATCATAGAAGGTATCACCTCATGTAAATCAAATCCAATATTACACATGCTACTCATATCTCCATGGTTTTGAGAGAAGGACTATACCAAAAATCTCATATGCATACTATAGCTAACTCACATATATCCCTATATAAAAATTCTCGAGATAATTTACAAGCCGCTCAGCTTGATCATGACACTACCAATCCAAGTGTCCTACTGACCTATCGACTAAGGTACTGCATTACTATGCTAAGGAAACACGTAATAAACCACTCCAAGATCTTGTTTCCTTCCTATGAATCGAATTAACCGATTCACGAATACCATCGACTATTACATGACCTATTATTGCTACAAATCCAATGCCAGTGTCGTCCCATATATCTCCAGATTTCCTAAACCCCCAAATTCCAGGAAGAACTATCTCATCACAATATAACCATCAACCCCCATCATGATGATGAAGTGAACTCCGATGTTAGGCACATATGGATCCTTGAATCGATTCTAAAAACAATCCAATATTCATGTTTGACTCCCACCGAGAAAATTGGTATCAAGATCAAGATCATCGAAATAAATCCAAATTACTCCAAACCATGTGGTTTGATTGATCTCGAGCACCAATTAGAATCACATATTTAAATCCAAGGTTTACATCTAGCAAGAATTCCCTACTAGTTACTCCAGTTGCTATTCTAACATCATCAATCCACTATCAATATTATTGCCAAAGTCAAGTCATTAATCCATCAAGAATTTCAATTTGCAACCATATTTCTCCTACTAAATCCAAGTTACTCAAGGGAGAAGTAAGTTATACTACTCTGTCAGCTTGCTCCATCAATCTCCCGATCATCCTGGAAGTCTCGCAATCCACCAAGGGGTCTTGACCACTTCCTCAAGACATTTACTCTAGCCTCATCAAATGATTAGCCTACTAATCATTTAACCTCAAGATGAACTAGCCTATGGCATCATTACCTCAACTTCTAGTCTTAAGGATGAAATGTGTTTGTTCACTGGGATCACTAGTCCTATAATAAACCCAGTGCTAAGCAGGGGTTATTGATGCTCAAAAAGTGCTCTGGCAATACCGTGTATTAAACACGTGGCCAACATCTTGTGCTATGGGAGCTTGCGATGTCTAGGTTGGGCTAGGGAGGGTTTTCAAATCTTGAGGGAAAAGCATAACCCTATGGTGTTGCTTCTTGTTGAGTCCGTTGTAGTTGAAGTCTTCGGTGTTGGTTGTTTGTGAAGGTGCATCCTTGGTGCACCTTGTCTTGCCGGTCTTCAGCTGACGAGAGGGAGAAGAGGGAAAGAAGGATAGAGGAGAGTGCCTAAGGGGGTGGCATAGTGCAAGTGAAATCAAACGAGTGCCGAAAAGTCCAAACACACTTATTAAGATAAGGTGGGTGATTTAGTCGCGTACTTGTTGACTGGGGCAAAAGTGCGTCCTACACCAAAGCACGAATAGGCAAAAAAAACAAGCAATACACAATTATAGTTCTCTTTGAACCATCATACGGACTCGACTTCGCATAGGGGACACACGACCTATCCTACCCTAGGGGTTCTCAGACTCAGTAGTCATGCTTGCTTCGTGTCTTAGAGAGGAGTCCGCTTAGTCTTCAGGGTCTTCTTCAGGTGCCACTATGTATCTGGTTGTTGTTTGTCAAAATGATCCTGGTTGCGCCTGAAGAGTCCTTGATGACTTTGGGTCTAGTGAGTTGACGATGAAGGTGATTCCTCATGGATGTCGTTGATAGGGTCTTCTGGTGTCTTTGTAATCGTTCCAATGCCTTCTTGTATTTTCTGATGTCGAGCATTCCAGGTAGGCAATCTTTTATGCAATGACATTAACAAGCCATGGTAGAGTTGTATCCTGCTGGTCATGTTGACGATATCATCGGCACCATGAGCGGAGGATGATGAGAACCGTCTTCGTACTCACTATAGTGAGGCGGACCAAATGGCAAGGTTCTCATCCGCCGGTGGTTACGGATATAACAATGAAAAGGAAAGGGTTGCTCTATTAGCAATGCATATCATGACATTGCATATATTGTGCCCTGGTCATCGAAGGCCAGGGTGGCATAACCCTGGGGCTGCGTCGAGGGTGTTACTATCATCTAAGTCTTGACATACTCATCCTTCACGAAGGTATCTTCTATTGGTAGCTCCTTGTCTAGTGTTGCCAACTTGGGTCCAAGATATGTCATCAATCGTCTGGCAAGGTGGCTTCCTTCCAGGTTACCCACGAGGATTGCAAGGAATCTCGTGGTCAGGGGCACAAGGTTAGTAGCGACCAATTGCGACGTTTTTGGAATGCAGATGAGGAGAGTTAAGAGAAAAGTGGTGGAAGCGCTAAGGCAAAAACCTTTGCTTCCTTTGAAACTTTAGGAGAGGTGAGAAATATAGAGGCTTTGTAAGTAATTTGGATGGCTCTGGAAAAAATAGGTTTGTCCTAACTAACGTCCATGCTAACTAAGGGCTTCATACAGTCAGGATGGCTCTGATACCAGTTCTGTGGGGACCGCGACTCATGAGTCATGATCACTGAATGCACGTGCATAGTGATCCCAGAGATCAATGCTCACTAAACACACAGAAACTGAATAACAAGAGTCTTACGTCCATTACATATCGGTTTACTCAAATGTGGCCTTTATGGACAAGTCTTCATATGATTGCAGCGGAAATCTTTAATGATAGCGTGAACCCATGCCATCTGCCTTAACCCTACATGCATTCTGACTGGGAAGCGTCCTAGCTCGCATGTCCGTCACCAAGGTAATCTTCATCATAACCTGATCTTTCATGCCTGGCCAATAAAATAACCAGTGGGAAGCTAATTAGTACTTTGAATGTACTCGCAAGCAACCCATGTTTGGAACAAGGCAATAACAATGCATGAAATAGCACTAAGTAGGTATTGTCCGGAAAGCCAATTTTGAATGCAATGTCATGATCAAGTAACTATGTGTAAGCATGCATCAACAGTTGGCAGCTATCCATATGAACAAGTTACAGATATCATCATAAGCAGGGGGTGAACATCTCATGTTCATTCATCACATCAAGTCTTCATACTTGTCTCAAGTATCATCCTTCTGTCTTCCGCGCACACACACGCCAAGTTTGCAAAAACATCTGGACGTAGTTTACGAAGGACCTCCAACTATCCATGACCGTGGACACGACTATTCAAATAGTTTTACACTCTGCAGAGGTTGCACACTTTACCCACAAGACTCGAGGAACTTTCGTGTCATCCACACTCGCGGTATATAACATACCCGAGGTAAGCACCGGAACAATGTCTTTCCCTTGGCGATACAAAACAAAGAGTCCACTCGATTGGTACCAAGTCCACATGTGACAGCCCAAGTGATGTCCCTACCTTTGTTGGCATGTAATCTCTTGTATGAATGTTGTGTCATGAGCTTTATGAATGATTTGCACCTTGTCATACCATGTCTTGTCTTGCATTCCTGCATCATGCATCATAGCATTCATCTTTCGATGCTTGATTCTTATGTGACCTTATTTGTGAGTGTGTCTTGTGTTGTGTGATGTGGTTGGATCATGTGTGGTGCACCTCCTTCTCTTACCCTCTCTCTTGCTTTTCAACAAAACCCAACCTAATGCCTTTATTTCCCATGTTACATTATAAACAGATTTAACTTGCTTTGCAAATTGTTTAAAAATGTTCAAGTGTTAGCCTAAATTGTTTTGAGCATGTGAGTGTTGGTATTTTGTTGTTTTGAGCTTTCATGCATTTGGGGTATTTAAATAACAGGGCTTGCTATTTTAAAAATATTGAAATTAGTTGTCCTAAAAATCATTTTTGATATTTTTAGTGGGTAGTGCATTTTATTTTCATTGCAAAAGTATTTTTGTTCTGCACCAAAAATCCTTTATTTTTATCTGGTGTTTTTTCTTGTGATGATGTGATTTGAAAATTATTAAAACTTCTCTATTTTAATTGTTTTGTGAGAGAGCGCCTGAGTGGGCCTTTCCTTCCCCCGCGGCCCAGCCTGCGCGAGGGAACGGCTACCTGCTCTGTCAGTTGTCGCTGTCAGGTTCAGAGAGTGAGTGCGCCTCCACCGTCTCCTTTTCTGTCGCCCGTCGCCATCAGCTCGAGGGTATTTAGACCCCCCTCGGCGTGTGTGCCTCCTCCGCTAGGTTTCCTCTCTCCCCTCACCCTGCCGTAGCTCCCATCTCCCTCTCAATTCCTCTCACACCTCTCTTCTTCCCCCTTGCCAGGTAAGCTTCAGAGAGTTTCAGAGAGAGAGGTAGAGTAGTTCGCCGGCGTCCGCTTGTCGTCTCCGTCGGCCTCATCGTCAATCATGGCGTCCAAGAGCTCGGGGTCCTCCCCACGTTCAGTTCCCGCCGCTAGGAGCCCTAGAGAGGCTCTAAAGTGACGTCCCCGTGTCGTCTTTGCCAGAGGGTTCCGCTCTGTCGTCTTCTTCCCCTGCTTCGACTCTGGCGCGCGTCTCCGACCAGATCTGTCGCCTTCTTCACGCCCGGCTCATCGTTGCCTTCCCCTCGGTGAGCAGCAGGTCCCCGTATCTCCCTTCTTCCCCACGTAGGACGTCGGGTAGTTGCCATTGTGTCCGTCGCCGCCGGTTGCAAGGTGGGCGCTTGCAGCTCGCCTCCTTCCTCCTCATCACAAGGTGAGTAGGGAAATGGGACCCTGGTTGTTCTTGCTTGGTGTGTGCCCATTTGCATCGCCGGATCTGCCCTGTAGACGCGGGATTTTGCCCGCTGTCGCCGCTGTCGCCGTGGGTGCTCGTCTTCAGTTTCGTTAGTAAGAGAGTGCGCGTGTGTACTAGTGAAGCCGAGCCCCTCCTCTGTTAGTGTTCGCGGCCGTAGCCGAGTGGCAACCGGCTCAGGGATCGACCAGGTGGTCGTGGGTTCGAAGCCGAACCCTCCCCCATTTTTGATTGTTTTCTTTTTCACTTGTTTTTTTTTCTTTTTTCTTCTTGCTTTCTCTTGCTAGTGCATGTATGTATGTGTTTAGATGAAATTCTTGCATTTATGGATGTTTTTCTTTCCTATTCATATGTGTGTGTGAGTATGTGTATGTATATATGTATATGGAGCATGTGTGTATGTGAGTGTATGTGCCATGTGCACTTGTGAATGTGAGTGGTGTGAGTGCCTTATGCATTGTGCATATATGGTGCTTGTGTGTGTGTGCAGATGAAGACCCCCCCCCTCATGGGTGGTATGTTCTTGAGTGAGCTTGTGCTCATATGCCCTTAGACATATGGAGCATGTGTGTGTATGCTATGTAGTGTGTGTGTTTAGAGAGTGTGTGTGTGTGACAAGTGGGTCCTTTCCCCCACTTGCCATACCCTTTGTTGTTTATGCATGCTTGCAGGTTGGTTAGATCATTTCCATGTTAAACTAAGTTTCCAAATCTGCTTATGTCCATTTAAGATCATGTCCATTTAGAGTAAGCTTTAACTTATAAGAGTAGGTGGTAGTTTTGCTAGTTTAGTTGTGCCATGATGCTTCACATGAACATATGAGTATGACACATGTTTTTGGGGTAGAAAGAGCCAATGAGTCCATTGGTGAAATCAGATTTCACTTTTGAGCAAGGTTATAAAACTGTCATCTTCTGCTGTGATACTACTTTGTCATTTTTGCATGATTTAATCCATGCTTGCTTTGGGGCATGTGCCAACATAGAAGTGCTAGTGTTTTATGTCTATTATGCCATGGTATTTTTGTTTAACATTAGAATCACCCATATGTGGTAAACATGCTGCAAAGTAGCTAACTTGATGTTTCTGTTTTCACCAAGCTAAATATTTCTAAGTCTGAGAATCTGTTGTTATTTTTATGCCATGTAGAGTGGTTGATATCTTGTGATCTGTTGAGAATTTGCTCATTCTCAGTGCTGGTATTTTGGAGTAGATGTTGTCTACTATCACCCGCTAATTGTTATGCCAATAGGTGGTCTCTAACACCTTTAACTTCTGCTGTCAACATGCTACCAGATTAACTCGGATTCCAGAAAAAATGTTATTTTCACTAAGTCCCAGAAAACTGTTTCATCATGCCAAATTGATAACTTCATGCTCATTGATGTGTGCCTCCTTTGCAGTTTGTGTAGTTGGATAATTTGATAAGAATGTTATGTAGTTTCTATAAATACCTTGTTTGTGGCCGTAGGATTCCTGTAGCCCAATTTGTGGGTTGTGTAAGTTGCTATGTTGCTGTTTTGTGGCAGATTGTTTGTTTTATTGTTTTGTGACTTGTGGGAGCTATACTCCATGGAATTGCATGATATTTGGGTCTATTGTGGTTGGTTTTTAATTGCCTAACCAGTGGATACCTTGGAATGCCAAGAATTGTCCCATGGCCTTGTTGACTTGTGTTTTGCCTTCGTACCTTGTTGTGAGCGTATCGTGAGAACCGTAACTCCGTTTCTTACGTTCTTCATATGCATTTCCATCATTTTCTCATGATGCATCCATATTTTCCATGTTCATGCATGTATAAATAACTTAACATAAGGTTCTGTCCAGATTCACTAATATCAAATTCTTGCATGTGAAACATGACTAGTTTTGGATTGCCATGTCAAATACTTCATAAATGAATCATGCATCATCTTGGTTGTGCATTGCACCTTGGTTGGAGGTTTATTGTTGCTGTTTATATTGGGTAGATGCGAGTGTTGATACTAAGTAGGAGGACCCAGGAGAGTACCACTACGAGGATCCCGCTACTTGTTCCGCTGAAGAACCAACAGGCAAGATGATCGTACCGGGATCCCGATATTATTTTCGCTTGCTAGTTTCTCGCTCTTATCGTTACAATTGCGCTACCTACCACTTGAATATCAGCATCCTAATTTCCAAGAAAGCCTCTAACCCTCCACCTCCTGGCAAACCTTTGATTGGCTAAGTTACCACTATTCAGCCCCTCTTATAGCGTTCTTAGTTGCAGGTGCAGGTTGTTCCATGTGATAACATAGATTTGGCATATCACAATATTATATGTCATTTAATTTAATGCACATATATATCTTGGTATTGATGGAAGACTTGGCCTTTTGTTAGGTGATTTGTTCTGCTGTTACTGCCATAGTTTCTTGTTATCGGTGTAATGTTTTCCATAGTTTGTGCTCCTAACATGCTCGGGGTTGTTATGGGGACCCCCTTGTTTATTCGGTCAAGGTTAAAACTTGTCTGGAAAGACCCAACATTGGTACTACATTTGCTAATAACTTAATAAAATTTGCATAGGGCTTTGCAACCCCGTGGATAATTAATCAACCCCCGGGCCAGTGCTCAGCATGAGTGTTGGTCCAACCCACAGCAGCTTATTAATGCCGCCCGGGGCAACTCGGTGATTGGCATGGTAACCATCGCTCATCCATCGTGTCCTAAGAACAAGATACGTGGCTCTTATCAGGTTCGTCGACATGTCGGGAGGTCTTGCTGGATTTGTTTTACCTTTATCGAATGTCTTGCTTGAGGGCTCTGACTTTCTTCGGGTTTTCTCCAGTTGTTGGAATTCCTTTGGACTTACCTATGATGATCATGAGATCCGTGGTCGAGGCTATTCCCGCGGAGTGTGGTTAATTTTTGATGGACTAGTTGGAGCACCCCTACAGGGTTAAATCTTTTCGAGAAGTCGTGCCCGCAGTTATGTGGCCACTTGGATATTTGTTTAATACCCGGTTATAGTCAACTTGAAGTAACTCTAATAAAATACACCAACCGTGTGGGTAACCGTGATCGTCTCTGCTCGTGAACATGATCCGAGAGAGAACACGGTGGGGTTATGATTGACGTAAGTAAGTGTTCAGGATCTCATAGAGGTCATTGTAGATTCGATCACTCATCGTAGGCCACTCACATTTACATTCATGTTATGTAAGTTTAGCCACCATACTTGCTTAGTGCTACTGCAAACTAAACACATACCCGTTCCCAACCTTTGATCTTGAATAGTCTCGGTACCCAGGTGCTTGATTGCTGAGTCCTTGTGGCTCATAGATTACTACAACATTCCAAGTACAGGTACAGATGAGTACGTGTAGGATGATCTGACGCAGCTCCAGTGGGAATATGATGAGGAAAGAGGCAGGATGTACGTGACTTAACCGGATGAGTAGAGGACCATGGTCGTGATCTTTGGGATAGCGAGATAGTGTCATTTGCATCTGTTTTATCGTTTGATTTCGTCCGTAGTCGGACCCTATCTTCATCTTGATGATTTGAACTCTGTGTGGAATTGTAACTTAGTATGTGGCAAGTGTAAGCCAACTTACATTCTCATCTGTTCTGTAATGTATGATGCAATGATACTATACTTGCAAACGGCAAGATGCGCCTCTATCTCTTTCGAGGCCCTCGTGTCTTAAAATGGATAGGCACGCATCTTGGGTGTGACAAGTTGATATTCAGAGCCATACGACCATAGGAGCCTTTGCTTGATCGAATTTGACCGAGTCGAGTCTAGTTAAAAATTATTTTGAGTCTAGTTATATCGGAGAGTAGGATTCTTTTTAATCCTCTTCTATGCTCTGGTGAGGTATTCGACTTCGGAATTTTGATTCTACTCCTCTTCTCGCTCAAAAAAATTTAGGATCACGCGGGTATTTTGGAGATCAATATGATACCGATGTGACAGGGTTTCGTCCTTGTGCCTCCTGTCTGACTTGATTTCTTCCGGGGAGTCCAGCTCTAGGGAATGTTGATACATCATTATCATTCAGCTTCCTTGATATTTCAAGACGAAGAGTGTTCAAAATTACTTCAATACTTGTCGTGGTGAGATAATGTCGGAGTCACCCAGTACTGGGGGGGCGTCTGGGGTACCACCATGGTTTTGTATCGTTGTGAGTTCGAGGATTCGAGTTAGATGAATTTGTGAAAGCCTCGGGTTAAGTGTTGAAGGATGGATACAATTGGGGTGTAGGATTGCTAGTTGTGTGAGATATTTCCTCCTTGTATCCCCCACACCGGATTGCATAACCAGAAAGTTTTCGGAAGTTCTTATGTGGGAAATCTTGTAGTTATCTAGGATCATCTTCTCCAGATGTATGTGGGCATATACATTTGTTCCGAGCACTTAGCTCAATACTTTTGTGTTATTGCAAGTGGCTTCTAATTTCTGATGATGTTGTCATAAACCAAATAAGCATTCTTACTAATTTTTCAGTAGGAAGGCTGTGATGTTAATTGTTCAATTTCTTTCAAGCATTTGATTTAGCTTCGAATTCATCTTATCAATGAGGTGATGATGCATTTTGTCCATCTTCAGGATGGCTCCACCAACTCGCAACAATCTGGGTCGTGGTGAGGAGCAGACTGATGTTCCACCACCACCCCCGCCGCCACCACCACCTCCTCTTCTAGAAGCTTGGCAAGCCGTGATGGCCGCAACCAATGTGAACACTCAGATGTTGCTCAGGCTGTTGCAAGAAAGGGAGCAGGGTCAGCAAGGTTTTCAAGGGAATTTTCAGAATTAGCCTCAGTTTGCGACGCTCAATCAGTTCCTTGCCAACCAGCCCAAGTCTTTCACCTGTTGTGAGCAGCCTTTTGATGCTGATGATTGGCTCCGTGATATGAGTAAGCATTTTGAGTGCAGTAATGTCAGGCCAAAGGACTTTGTCAGATTTGCATCGTTCCAGCTGAAGGGTCAAGCAACTGATTGGTGGCAGCAGTACAAGGATTCCAGGGGCGGTCGTGTTGTTACTTGGGACGATTTCCGTCATGACTTTAGGGCTCATTACATTCCGACAAGCTTTGTCGAAGAGATGCGTGAGAAGTTTAGGCACCTGAAGCAGGGAAGCAAGTCTGTCTATCAGTACAACATCGAGTGCCAGAATCTAGCCCGCTATGCTAAGCAAGATGTTCCAGATGACAAGGCTATGATCTATCAGTTCAGAGGTGGTCTCAAGGATGAGCTTCTACCAGGCCTAGTTCTTCAAGAGCCTCGTGAGTTTGATCAGTTGTACAACATGGCTTTGAAGGTCGAGGCAACTCAGCTCAAGTTGGAGAACTCAAGGAAGCGTTCAAGGGATTCATTTTCGTCTTCTTCCAGCTCTTAGATGGTTCCTAGGCAGCAGAAGTATTGGGTGCCAAATCCTCCTCCGTTTCTTCCTCCTCGGCAGCATAAGCAGTTCGGTGGTCGTGGTTCTTCCCACCCACCCAACCCAGGATTTCAGTAGAGACCCCAGGCGTCCAAGGCAGTTCTTGTTCCTCCTCTAGGCAATGTTTGTCTGATTTTTGAGGTGACTTGTCACAAGTTTGGCCAGAAGGGTAACTATGCAAACAAGTGCAACCAGCGGCATCTTCCACCTCCTCCTCCTGTCAAGCCTCCAGGCAATCCTATGGTGAAGCATAATCCCAAGTCAGTCCGGGTGAATATGGTGAATGCAGCTGAAGCAGAGCTGTCTCATGATGTGATTATGGGTAATCCTGTGGTTAATGATATTCCTGCAAAAGTTTTGTTTGGTACTGGTGCATCGCATTCATTCATATCCAAGCCTTTTGTCGCTATGCATGAGTTTTCAGTGGAGCATTTAGCTAGTCCTTTTCGTGTGGTTTCTCCGGGTATGCGCATGAGTTTGCATATGATTGTTCCGGGTGCTTCTATCGAGATGGGCAATTATTATTTTCTGGCTTCTACAATTGTTCTCGGTAATTCCGATATTGATCTCATTTTGGGCATGGACTTCCTGGCTATGAATAAGGCTTATGTTGATTGTCAAGCAAAAGAAGTCAAGCTGACTCATCCTTCAGAAGACGTGATTATTTTTGCGACTCGCGATGACACAATCCGTCTCTTTGCTCTTAATGAGAAGGATGATATCTCGGCGATCTCTCAAATTCCGGTGGTGAATGAGTATGAAGATGTGTTTCCAGAATAATTGCTAGGAATGCCTCCGCACCGACCATTCGAGTTTGTGATTGATCTCGAGCCCGAAACTGAACTGGTTTGCAAGCGCTTGTATAAACTTGGCCTCGAAGAGCTGAAAGAGTTGGAGAAGTAGCTATTTTGAGCAAGAACGTCTGGGTCTGATCAGACCAAGTTCTTCTCCATGGGGTTGTGGTGTTTTTTTTGTCAAGAAGAAAGATGGCACAGATCGTCTTTGTGTCGACTACCATCCATTGAACAATAACATAATCATAAACAAGTACCCACTTCCCAACATCAACGAGTTATTTGAGAAACTAAAAGGTTCCAAGGTTTTCTCGAAGCTTGATCTTTGCATGGGTTATCATCAGATTCGCATTCGCGAAGAAGACATTCCTAAGACCACTTTCAGGACGAGTTTTGGCTCTTATGAGTACACCGTCATGTCGTTTGGTCTTGCTAATGCTCCTCCAACCTTCTCAAGAATGATGAATTTCATTTTCTCTCCTTTCAAGAATGAATTCGTCTTAGTCTATCTGGATGATATCCTTGTGTTCTAGAAAATAGAAGAAGAGCATGCAGAGCATCTCCACCTTGTGCTTGACAAGTTAAGGGAGCATCGATTCTATGCCCAATTTTCCAAGTGTGAGTTTTGTCTCAATGAAGTGGTGTACCTCGGGCATGTGATATTTGCCGAGGGAATTAAAGTGCACCCTGAGAAAGTTGAGGAAATCTTGAAGTGGGAATGTCCTTAGAATGTGAAGCAGCTTCGGAGTTTCCTCGGGCTTGCTAATTACTTCAGAAGATTCGTGGAGAACTTCTCTCAAATTGCTAATCCTCTGTCCAATCTCCTCCACAAGAGTGTCAAGTATGTTTGGTCTCCTAAGTGTGATGTGGCGTTCAATACGCTCAAGCAGAGACTAACTTCAGCTCTAGTTCTTGTTCCTCCTGAGCAGTCAAAACCTTTCCAAGTATTCTATGATGCTTCTCTCCTAGGTCTTGGTGGTGTTCTCATGCAAGATAAGAAGATTGTTGCTTATACCTCGCATCAGTTGAAGCCTGCCGAGAAGAACTACCCCACTCATGATCTTGAGTTGGCGGCAGTTGTGCATGCTCTAATGACTTCGAGGCATTTGTTGTTGGGTAGACCAGTTGAGGTGTACACCGATCACAAGATCTTGAAGTACATTTTCACTCAACCCAATCTCAATCTTCGACAGTATCGTTGGGTGGAAATTCTTGAGAACTTCAATCCAAGCATCGAGCATACTCCTGGGAAAGCAAATGTCATTGCAGACGCGCTCAGCCGTAAGGCGTACTGCAATAGTCTCATCTTGAAGCCTCTTCAACCCGAGCTTTGTGAAGCCTTCTGCAAGCTCAACCTTCTGATGATTCCGCAAGGATTTCTTGCCAATCTTCAAGTTTCTCCAACTCAGGAAGATCAGGTTCACCAAGCACAGCTTCTTGACACTATGGTGAAGAAAGTGAAGAAAGGTGTGGCCAAGAGCATTCTGAAGTATAAGTGCTTTCGCGTCGATGACAAAGATACCTTGTTCTTCGAGGACCGTCTCGTGGATCCAAAATGTGATCTCAGAAAGGTTATCATGGACGAAGCACACAATTCTCTTCTATCCATTCATCCAGGTAGTTCCAAGATGTATCAGGATCTCAAGAAAACCTTCTGGTGGACTCGCATGAAACGTGAAATTGCTTAGTTCATGAATGAGTGTGATGTTTGTCATAGAGTGAAGGCGGAGCATCAACGTCCAGCAGGTCTTCTCCAGCCTTTGCCTATCCGAGAGTGCAAATTCGATCATGTGGAGATGGATTTCGTCACTGGGTTTCCCAAGTACAAGAGAGGCAATGACACCATCTTTGTGGTTATCGACAAGCTGTCAAAAGTTGCTCATTACCTTCCAGTCAAAGAATCTATCTCGGCAGCTCAACTTGCAAAGTTATATGCATCAAGGATAGTATCTTTGCATGGTATTCCTCAGCTCATCTCTTCTGACCGTGGAAGCCTCTTTACTTCCAAGTTTTGGGAGTCCTTCCAGACTGCTATGGGTACCAAGATCTGTTTCAGCACTGCGTTCCATCCGCAGACATGTGGTCAAGTTGAGAGAGTCAATCAAATCCTTGAAGATATGGTCAGATCCTGTGTGATTTCATTCGCCATGAAGTGGGAAGACTGCCTTCCATATGCTAAATTCTCATACAACAATAGCTTTCAAGCTAGCTCAGGCAAGGCCCCTTTCGAGATTCTCTACGGTAGAAAGTGTCATACCCCGCTTAACTGGTCTGAAACCGGTGAGTGTCAGAAATTGGGCAATGACATGATCACTGAAGAAAAAGATATGTGCCGTGTCATTCGTGAGAACCTCAAAGCAACTCAGTCCTGACAGAAGAGTTATTATGATAACAAACATCGGAATGTTTCTTTTCAAGTGGATGATCTAGTCTATCTCAGAGTCTCTCCCATGAAGGGCACTCAGCGGCAAGAGGGGTGGACTTGCATATTAACTAGAGCTTCCTCCAAATTTCGCAAATGTGCATGATGTCTTCCATGTTTCTCAGCTCTGGAGGTGTTTCAAGACTCCAAAGTGAACCATTGACCTCCAAGACATTGATCTCCAAGAATACCTCTCTTATCGTGAGCATCTAGTTGCAATTCTCGAAGAAACTTAGCGTAAGACTTGCAACAAGTCTATCAAGTTCCTCAAGGTGAAGTGGTCTCATCATTCTGACAAAGAAGCTACTTGGGAAAGCGAGGACCTTCTATGTTCCGAATTTCCAGACTTCTTTCGTTCCTATATCTCGGGTCGTGATCGTCTTGTAGTGTGGGAGAGTTGTGATAGCCCAAGTGTTGTCCCCACCTTTGTTGGCATGTAATCTCTTGTATGAACCTTGTGTCATGAGCTTTATGAATGATTTGCACCTTGTCATACCATGTCTTGTATTGCATTCGTGCATCATGCATCATAGCATTCATCTTGCCATGCTTGATTCTTATGTGACCTTATTTGTGAGTGTGGCTTGTGTTGTGTGATGTGGTTGGATCATGTGTGGTGCACCTCCTTCTCTTCCCCTCTCTCTTGCTTTTCAACAAAACCCAATCTAATGCCTTTATTTCCCATGTTACTTTATAAACAAATTTAACTTGCTTTGCAAATTGTTTAAAAATGTTCAAGTGTTAGCCTAAATTGTTTTGAGCATATGAGTGTTAGTATTTTGTTGTTTTGAGATTTCATGCATTTGGGGTATTTAAATAACAGGGGCTGCTATTTTAAAAATATTGAAATTAATTGTCCTAAAAATCATTTTTGATATTTTTAGTGGGTAGTGCATTTTATTTTCATTGCAAAAGTATTTTTGTTCTGCACCAAAAATCCTTTATTTTTATCTAGGGGGGTTTTCTTGTGATGATGTGATTTGAAAAAGATTAAAACTTCTCTGTTTTAATTGTTTTGTGAGAGAGCGCTTGAGTGGGCCTTGACTTCCCCCGCGGTCCAGCCCGCGCGAGGGAACGGCTACCTGCTCCGTCCGTCGTTGTCGTCAGGTTTAGAGAGTGAGTGCGCCTCCGCCGTCTGCTTTTCGGTCACCCATCGCCGTCAACCCGAGGGTATTTAGACCTCCCTCAGTGTGCGTGCCTCCCTCGCTAGGTTTCCTCTCTCCCCTCGCGCCGCCACAGCTCCCATCTCCCTCTCAATTCCTCTCCCTCCTCTCTTCTTCCCCTCTGCGAGGTAAGCTTGAGAGAGTTTCAAAGTAAGAGGCAGACTAGTTCGCCGGCGTCCGCTCATCGTCTCCATCGGCCTCGTCGTCGATCATGGCGTCCAGGAGCTCGGGGGTCCTCCCCGCATTCAGTTCCCACCTCCAGGAGCCTCGAAGAGGCTCTGCAACGACGGCCCCATCATCGTCTTCGCCGGAGGGTTCTGGTCTATCGTCTTCTTCCCCTGCTTCGACTCCGGCGCACGTCTCTGACCCCCTCCGTCGTCTTCTTCGCGTCCGGCTCATCGTCGCCTTCCCCTCGGTGAGCAGCCGGTCCCCGTAGCTCCCTTCTTCCCTACGTAAGACGTCGGGTAGTTGTAGTCGTGTCCGTCTCTGCCGGTCGCAAGGTGGGCAGTTGCAGCTCGCCTACTTCCTCCTCATTGCAAGGTGAGTAGGGAAATGGGACCCCAATTGTTCGCGCTTGGTGTCTGCCCATTTGCATCGCCGGATCTGCCTTGTAGTCGCCGCTGTCGTCATGGGTGCTCGTCTTCAGTTTCGTCAGTAAGAGAGTGCATGTGTGTACTAGTGCAGCCGGGCCCCTTCTTTGTTAGCGGTCGTGGCTGTAGCCGAGTGGCAACCGGCTCGGGGAACGACCAGGTGGTCGTGGGTTCGAAGTCGAACCCCTCCCCCATTTTTGATTATTTTCTTTTTCACTTGTTTTTTCTTCCTCTTGCTTTCTCTTGCTAGTGCATGTATGTATGTGTTTAGATGCAATTCTTGCATGTATGGATGTTTTTCTTTCCTGTTCATATGTGTGTGTGAGTATGTGTATGTATATATGTATATGGAGCATGTGTGTATGTGAGTGTATGTGCCATGTGCACTTGTGAATGTGAGTGGTGTGAGTGCCTTATGCGTTGTGCATATATGGTGCTTGTGTGTGTCTACAGATGAAGACCCCCCTCATGGGTGGTATGTTCTTGAGTGAGCTTGTGCTCATATGCCCTTAGACATATGGAGAATGTGTGTGTATGCTATGTAGTGTGTGTGTTTAGAGAGTGTGTGTGTGAGTGTGACAAGTGGGTCCTTTCCCCCACTTGTCATACCCTTTGTTGTTTATCCATGCTTGTAGGTTGGTTAGATAATTTCCATGTTAAACTAAGTTTCCAAATCTGCTTATGTCTATTTATGATCATGTCCATTTAGAGTAAGATTTAACTTATAAGAGTAGGTGGTAGTTTTGCTAGTTTAGTTGTGCCATGATGCTTCACATGGACATATGAGTATGACACATGTTTTTGGGGTACAATCAGATTTCACTTTTGAGCAAGTTTATAAAACTGTCATTTTCTGCTCTGATACTACTTTGTCATTTTTGCATGATTTAATCCATGCTTGCTTTGGGGCATGTGCCAACATAGAAGTGCTAGTATTTTATGTCTATTATGCCATGGTATTTTTTTAACATGAGAATAAACCATATATGTGGTAAACATGCTGCAAAGTAGCTAACTTGATGTTTCTGTTTTCACCATGCTAAATATTTCTAAGAGAATCTGTTGTTATTTTTATGTCATGTAGAGTGGTTGACATCTTGTGATCTGTTGAGAATTTGCTCATTCTCAGTGCTTTGTATTTTGGAGTAGATGTTGTCTACTATCACCCTATTAATTTCCATGCCAAGAGGTTGGTCTCTAACACCTTTAACTTCTGCCGTCAACATGCTACCAGATTAACTCAGATTCCAGAAAAACTGTTATTTTCACCAAGTGCCAGAAAACTGTTTCATCATGCCAACTTGACAGCTTCATGATTATTGTTGTGTGCCTCCTTTGCAGTTTGTGTAGTTGGATAATTTGATAACAATATTGTGTAGTTTCTGTAAATACCTTGTTTGTGGCTGTAGGATTCTTGTAGCTCAAGTTGTGGGATGTGTCAGTTGTTGTGTTGCTGTTTTGTGGCAGATTGTTTGTTTTATTGTTTTGTGACTTGTGGGAGCTATACTCCATGGAATTGCTTGATATTTGGGTCTATTGTGGTTGGTTTTTCATTGCCTAACCAGTGGCTACCTTGTTAGTATCTCATAGAGGTCAGGATCTCATAGAGGTCATTGTAGATTCGATTGCTCATCGTAGGCCACTCACATTTACATTCATGTTACGTAAGTTTAGCCACCATACTTGCTTAGTGTTGCTGCAAACTAAACACATACCCCTTCCCAACCTTTGATCTTGAATAGTCTCCGTACCCGGGTGCTTGATTGCTGAGTCCTTGTGGCTCACATATTACTACAACACTCTAGGTACAGGTACAGATGAGTATGTGCAGGATGATCTGACGCAGCTCCAGTGGGAATATGACAAGGAAAGAGGCAGGATGTACGTGACTTACCCGGATGAGTATAGGACCATGGTCGTGATCTTTGGGATAGCGAAATAGTGTCATTTTCATCTGTTTTATCGTTTGATTTCGTTCGTAGTCGAACCCTGTCTTCATCTGGATGATTTGAACTATGTGTGGAATTGTAACTTAGTATGTGGCGAGTGTAAGCCTATTCTCATCTCTTCTGTAATGTATGATGCAATGATACTATACTTGCGAATGGCAAGATGCGCCTCTATCCCTTGCGAGGCCCTCGTGTCTTAAAGTGGATAGGCGTGCATCTTGGGCGTGACACCACATGATGTATATTACTCATAGCGTCCATGCAGGGACCAACGGTGTGCCCGGTGCCTGTGAAGACAGCACATGATCATCCATACCTGGCATGACCCTGTATCGAGAGTCACCACGCCACTGCCGCCACTAGTAATGAAGGCTCCTTGCCACAAAGTAATCAACAGAGCCTCGTCCCATAAGGGGTATCATGGTTGCGCATGTAAGGTTGGGACGGTCAGCAGACCTTAAATCTAATCCGTTTTTGAAAAACCATACACTCACTTGCTCCGGTACACCACTTCTTCCTCAAGTGGTTACCCAACTCATCATCGTCTCCCTCGGGCATTATTGGCACCCCACGGAGTTCTCGAGAAGTCTTTGAAAATACTTTTGTTTCTATCATCATGCATAAACCCGATCCCATTTGCGTAGGTCCTACTAAGCAACCTATCTACACCCACCCGCATAACCCTCATAAGGAGGTAGGGTCATGCACGATGCAAGTGTCAACGGCTAAGTATCGAAAGCAACCCACCGAAGTGGTCAATACTCCACATGATCAAATATAACGAAAGTAAAGTGCTATATGACATGCAATAAAAATGGTTTCTTAACATGGTCATACGGCTGCTTGCCTGGCTTCGCAAAGTTTTGAGGTCTTCACACGCTTCTTGTCCACTCCGTGCACTTCATCTACTTCGTCAACTATCATCGGTAAACAACCATAATAAGCAACACAACAAGCAAAAAAATATAAGTTCTCTATAAATAGGAGTTTTATTTTTCTTGGACACCTCTGGTCATGAGAAAAAATAACCAAGGAGTTTTTTTATGGATGTGGGTCAAGGGGGAGTCTTGAATGGTGGTAATGATGGAAACGATGATCCTATAAGATGTCCACAGAAAATATTTTTGTAAAAAGGAGTGGATGGACCCACCAAATAGGGCATGATTTTAGAAACATGTGGGAAGTGGTTTCACTCAATTTGGAGTTGGCATGATTGTCCTATGGATTTTCAAAGTGGGTCACATATGAATAAATGGCCCAAGAATTGACATAGCAAGATAAGTGTAAGGAAAAATGCTCACCACTTAGTGAATTAATTTAGATACACCTAGGAACTTGAATCACCCCATTTGGAGTTAATTTGAAGGCTCTGGGATTTTTAGAATGGGGTTCCTAAGTGTCACGAATTGAGTTTGAATCAGAAAAGGGCATAACTTGTGATTAAAAAAATTCGTGGTTGTGCCAAATGATAGCAAGAATTATTAGGAGGGTACATGAATTTGAATCATTCAATTTGGAGTTGAAATGAACTTTATATGAATTATTTAGTCTCTCTAAAAAAAGAAAGGCAAAAGAATTTACCAAATGTTAAACTGCGCATCTGGCAAGGGATAACCACTGGGCCGGCCTAGTAGCACAGTCGGGTGGAGCAGAGGCGACGTCATTGGTGTATTACATGAATACGCTATCGTTCGCAGAAAACAGCTTCTACGGAAGTCGTCTCCACTTAACTAGGGGGCCTAGGCCTCTGGGTCACTTACACGCGGGTCCCACCAGGCCCTTTCTCTCTCTCTCTTGTCTCCTTCTTCTACCTTTAACAGGAGATCGAGGGGGCATCGGCCGCCTCATCTCCCGGCCACTCCGCTGCGCCGCCCGACCAGTTGGTGGCCTTGGCGGACGCCCCGCTTCCAGCCGTGCTCGGGGGTAGCCGCGTTGGTTGCGGGGACAACCAGGAGCGAGTGGTCCATTGGGTGGGGCAGACGACAGCATCGTATGTCGCCGGAGGGCACACCACGGCCTCAAGGATGGAGCATGGTGGAAGGAGGGAGACCCCTAGGGGTCTTGGACCTTCTCTCAAACCACCAAAGGTCAAGGGGGATAGTGGAGACGCGAGCATGCTTGCGGCCATGGTTGTGTCCATGCCGGTCGTTGGGGCGGACAGAGGGCTCGGGAGGAGCCAAGGGATGTTTTGGCGGTTCCAAGGAGGGAGAGAGAGTGAGAGATGTCAAGTGGGTGGCTCAGGGACGGGCTTTTAGGTGGGGGCGACCTGAGGGAGCGTCGGCCCACCTCGGATGCTATTGGGCGCGGAGAGCACGCACACTAGAGCTACTTTGGAGGCTTGCGAGCATCGGGGTGGGGCGTGGGAGGTCGAGGGGAATCCCCTGGCGTGCGTGGGTACCTTGGCGCAGCCGAACACGAGCTATGGGACAACAACAAGCAGGCAGAGCACCATTTCTGCATGTCAACTGCGTGGTCACGACGCCAAAGCTTGTCCATGTTGGATTTTTGGTCGGCCAAAGGTGTCTGGCATGTGAGGCATACGTGATAAAGCTGTTTCGAGAGGTTTGGTCCTGTATGAAGCTGGTTGGAATTAGTTACCACTGATAGTAAGTTTGCAGCAGCAAAATAAGGGCTTAGAAAAAGGGTTTTTACTAGAGTGATTAAGAGGTTAAATGTTGTGCGGGTGGCTTAGGTTTGGAAGGATTACAAGTACACCAAATTGCATCTCGGGGAGAGGAGTCTACAGGGTACATGTAGTTCAAGCCCACAATTTCTGCCAAAAACTAGTTTTAGAGGTACTGCTCATATTTTCCACATGAGCATGCCATAGTTGGGTTTGGATTAATGCATCAATATGCAATTCAAGTTGTGGTAGAGTTTGGGGGCATTTGTGTGCACAGAATAATGGGAGAGGAGAAAGAGAGTTATTGCCATGGTATAAAGAGAAGGATAGTGAGGGAGTTAGCCCCTCACTAATTGATAAGAGGCCATGTAAAAGCTACTAGAGGTAGGAGGGGGTTATAATATGTTGTGGTAAAAAGTTTGGGACAAGGAGAATCTTTTTGGGTCAACAATGTTTGCCCACAAGTTTTTGGCTGAAGGTGTTTGATTTTGTCCTAGGGCATGTGGGGCATCCAATGGCCCTGATATTTACCAGAGGTAAATGGTAAGTTCATTTGGTCCTGATAAATAATATTTAAAATTAATCTTTGGTGGGTTTGGGAAGTCTTATATACAGTGGGTTTCAAATAAATCATTTGGTGAAAACGGGTCCACCCAATTTGGGGACTTGCAGTGCAAATCTCAAATCTGGGGGGTTTGAAAACCTGATTCGAATAAATGGTTTTTTGCCAAAATAATATTTGATAAAAGTAGTTTTAGGTCCTATACACATGGTATGATCATTGGACAACAGTTGGGATCAAGGAAAAGAGTTCTTGAGGGTAAGAGGATGTTTTATGAATTATAGAGCACTAACAAGTAATCGAACAAGCAAGCAAATAACACACAAGTCAAGCATTCAAATCCACTCAAAAAGTTTTCATTGGCCCTAATTTTTGATCATGTTAACTTAGTCATGAGGCAAATTACAGGGTGTGACACCCTGACTATATGAAATTAGATTAGTTTAGCTAATTAGTTATTTAACCTAATTAGTCACTAACAAGTGGGACCATCCCCCTAGTTACTTAGTAAATAACCTAACAAACTAATCAATAGGTTTTAGGTAAATGTGGCACTCATTAGTGGGACCCATTGGTCAGTTTTGACCCGGACCTGCCCTGTTGACCTGCTGACGTCACAATGACCTCACGCTGACGCAGTAAAGCCTTTCTGGAATTAAAATAAATCATAAAATGATTTATGAATTTCAGAAAATGCTTAAAACCTCTAAACATCATAGAAAATAATCTGTTGATCAGATGGAAATAATTTATATATGAAAAATGATTAGAAAAATCCAATGAATCTGTTTATGCCATGATCATGCATGTTTGGGAAACTTAAGATCACCAACTAGGACATTCATGATTAGGATAATTTAATAAATAGTGTCGGAGTTGGAATTTAGTATCTATTTGAATTTCACTTCACTTAATATGACTACCTATCGCACTAGGTCAATTCCATACCTTAACATGCCATATCATACATCATCTTTTCTCCATGACAATGAATGTGTTCCTTCTTGTTGTTTGCCGGTGTTTGTTCCTTTTCGGTAGACGATGGTTGTAACGATGTGATCGTTACACTAATGAAGAGAAGAAATATATTCTGGACTGTCAGGCAAGAAAAACCCCTTGAGCATACTGATATGAACCCACTCTCTTGCTCCTGCTCTCTTTTGCTGCATTAGAACAACAAAGATTCAACTGTTACATGTTCTCGATAGTTGAACCCATTCCTTTGCATGACCTGTCTTTGCCACAGTAAATAGTTGAAATCACTTAGCATGAGTAGCAACTGCTTGAGACTTGTTTTGCTTAATGTGCTTGCTATGCTTAGAGTCATGTCATGTCGTGTCGGGTCTGATCCATATGGGGATGAATTGGAATGGCAGTGTGAGAGCTAAGTGTTTGAACACGATTTGGTAAAGGTAGCGATGTGAGGCCATGTAGGAGTACATGGCGGGTTGTCTCATTAGGACCGACCTTAAGAAGTGAGTTCTGTGTTTGTGATCCTAGACAGTTACTAGCACACGTTGGGCCCTGAAATATGACCCCTCTTGACTAATTAATCGCCTAGATCTCTGTCCAGGAGTTGCAACTAGTTTTTGGTGTTTGCAGGTAAAGCGGTCGTGCATAGCGCTGCCCGGCGGGGTGGGCTATATGCGGTATAGACATAGTGGCACGGTGTACCAAGTGGCACCTGAACGGTGGGCTTGGGAACCCTGCGCACATCATTTGAGGCCATAACGGAAATTTAGCGAGACTTTTGTGTGGTTTTAGTCTCAAATAGGCGATAAACCTGGACTAGGGTCTTGCCTGATGGACGGTCGTGACCGACTCCCTCGCTGGGCTTTCGCTTGAAGGTTGCCGAGGTGCCTTTTATGTGCACATGGTGATAAGTGGCGGGAGCATGTGTGAAGAAGTACACCCCTGCAGGGTTATGAATCTATTCGAATAGCCGCATCCACGGATAAGGACTACTTGGAGAAATTATGTGGTTCATAGACAAGAGAAATGGATACTCTAAAATGCGCAAGATAAGTGTGAGTGTTATGGATGGCCTTCTCGTCGGGAGACGGGAGTGGATCCATAGTGGTGTATTCATTTACTGAATATGTGGACTCATGTGCACTATCCTACCTCAAAGATACTACTTGTAGTCGTAATACAGGTTAGCCAAGAGTCAAAGCTCGCTTGCTGCAATAAACTTCACAACCCGCTTCATTGATACTAATGCATATGTAGATAGTTTTGATGTAAGTCTTGTTGAGTACCTTTGTACTCACGTTTTCTTAATTTATGTTTTTGTAGAGGATACGACAGTCAGTTCGATGTTGACCGGATTAGCTTGGGAATCCGAGACAGAGGTCTAGATCCTGCTGTAGGGTCGATGTACCTTTCACGCTCCTCCAGACACTTCAGTAGATGTCTGTACCCAGACATGTTTTGCTTCCACATGTTGCTTGTATGACTTGAGTGTTGGGTCATGTGACCCCTGTTTGTAATACCACACTATTTTGCCCTTATGAGTTTTTAATAAATACTTGAGTCATAGAGTTATGTTGTGATGTCATGTTGTATCTACACATATCGTGCATATTGTGTGTATGTTTGAAATGCATTGGTATGTGTGGGATTCGACACCTAGTTGTGTGCCTTTAGTAGTACTCTTATGGGGAAATGCCTCTTTGTGCTTCCATCGAGCCTTGGTAGCTTGCTACTACTGCGGACATATTGATTGACCGCCATGTATCCTTCTTTGATGTTGTGTGTGTCCCATCGGGAAATATCTCGTAGTGTAATGTAGTCCTTGTAGCCTGCTATGACCGTCTAAGTGCAGTGATGACATTTATGTCCCACGGCGTAATGGAGTCCTTGTAGCTTGCTATGACTCGTCTACACACGCTAGGGACCAACACCTGCATTGTTGGGTTACGTATGCCTATCCCTGTATGGATGTGCCACTTGGGTTCTATGACTAGTAATGTCGACCCGGGTTCTTTGACATTTGAATCCTAGCGACATATTCAGATACGTGAGGCAAAAGATGCAAACGGTCCCGACCTAGGTAGGGTGGCAGCCATGGAGATAACCATGCATGAGGACGCAAAGTGATGTGATGTTTTACATGCTGGATTCTTATGGCATAGGATCGGGGTCCCGACACTTTGGAGGGAGATAAGATGTCGCACGAGGGAGCGACAAGGGTAGATGCGTGCCACGGGGGGTAGGGCGGCCTCTATGCCCTTGTTCCCCCATGTGGCTCCCCTATGCCGCCTCGTCATTCTATAAATCCCCAAATGATCCAAAAACCCTAGGAAAGCATCTGAAATACTTTTTTCGCCACTTCAAGTCTCGGTTCCGCCGTGATCCCATCTGGAGGTCTTTTCCGGTACTCTACTAAAGGGGGGATCCATCATGGTGGATGACTTCATCAACCTTGCTACCTTCCACATGATGTGTGAGTAGTTCCTATAGGACATATGGGTCCATAGCTATAGATAGATTTCTCTCTCGCATTTGATCGACAATACAATGATCTCTTCAAAGACCTATTCGACGTAACTTTTTCGGTGTGTTTGTTGGGATCCAATGAATTGAGAGTTTATGTTCAGATTATTCATTTAAAGTAATTGATCCAATATGAGATTTCATATAGCTATGTATGCATTCCGACCTATAAGTTTGCTTGGGCCAAGTAGATGAGTAGATCATCAAAGGGAGTGGTGCATAGTAGTAGGTTCAATCTTATGGTGTCCTCATCTTGTGATAGCAAGGGTAGCGAGGCACATATTTGTATTCACTAATGGAATCAGACAATTTGCCGTCTGCCAGCTCTTTCCCGTCTGCTCGCAGACGGCAAAGAGTGCCTTTGCCATCAGCTAGCTCGAAGCGGACGGCAAAGAGCTAGAAGACAGCAAAGAGGGGCTTTGCCATCTGCCAAATCTTTGCCGTCAGCTAGCGGACGGCAAAGATTCTTTGCCGTCAGCAAGTGGACGGCAAAGAGCTGGGGTGGGGCCCAGTTGACGGCAGTACTGAATTGGCCCACCACCCCACCTCTTTGCCGTTCGCTAGCGGACGGCAAAGAGGTAAACCTAGTTAACTAACGGCGCCCGCACGCTCCACCCTTCCGTCGTATCTCCCCCCTCCCGCGCCCGCACGCCCGCACGCCCCCACCCCTGCCGCGCCATAACGACATATAGGTCGATTTATTGACATATAGGTCGATTTATTGACCAATTTATCTTATCGGTTAGAAACCGGTAAGCGATAAATTGGTTGATTTATCAACATACGGGGAATATCTTGAACAGTGCATTTACCCATTATGGGTCTTCAAGAGCTTCTTCTGCTTTCATAGACTCGATACTATGAATGAGTAATGCTCACAAACATTAGCGAAACAAGATTTAGAACGATTGATTCTCCTGGATTTTATGTCACCAATAATTTTCTCTATGGAATGGCTCTTATCAACTCCTGCTCTAACTCGAGATAGCTTTTTCTTTGTGGATAGTGGAGCTTCCTCCTCCTCATATTCTTCTTTGTTGTTGTTGAGATGGTCATTCCTTTGAGGCGGTGGTGAAGAAGGTTGAGGTGGATCTTCTTGTTGCACTTCTTAGTTTCCTTCATCTTGGCGTGTGCCACTTGTGGATGCCTCCCTGTCATTTTGGTGTTCGCCTATATGCGAAGTAGGGGATTCCACATGAACAGACGGAGTACTTTCCTTCACCTCCATGGGGAAAATCGCGCCTATGGATAAGTCTTGCATTGCTTCTGAAGGTTCTTTATCTCCTACATAAATCAACAATTGTTCAATTTGCGAACCATTAGTCTCATCAAACTTCGCACCTACCGTCTCTTCAACTTTTTAGGTGAAATTGTTACAGACACGATAAGTGTGAGAGTTTGATCTATCACCAAGTAGAAAATCTTCATGACATTTAGGACAAAACTTTCAATGATGATGCATATCAAGAATGTAACACTTTGCGCCAAGTAATTGAAAGTATCAAACTTGGGGTTTGTTCCCGGTGAGTAGCTCGGCTTCAGTCCCCCGCCGGAGAGTTAACCACAGTGGATTTTGTTAGAGTAATGTTTAGGTACACACTAACTCTATTTAAATGCTAGATTAAGTTAGTGTGGGTAGTACTATAGGCTCTTTTATGTAGTACTCGAATTTGCAGGTGACATTAAATTAAGCAATGAAGTGGATGAACATTGTAAGGAGGGAAATTCACACCAAAATTTGCTGCTGTATAGCCATTTTCTCTTCCAAATTAAAATGAAATGCAAGAACCGTGTGCAATGTAGTATCCAATATCTTATGCCGGAAGCTTGGAGACAAAAATTTCCACGTTCAATCTCATCACACACGGGGAAAACTATTGGATTCGTTTGTGATGTTAGATATTGCACACCATGTTGATAGAAAGGTTGTGTCCGATGTGACTGTGCACGCTATTTTTCGCTGCAAACGAAAATTTTGGGCTGCCACACAAATATCTACTGCCCCACCCCTTGTACTAACCAAAATCCACATTCCCCCTACTTCCCCCTTCCTTTCCTAAGTTCAAACCTTGACTGCTTTCTTGCAGCGCCGCCTCCTTGCCGACACTGCTCCTTCCTGCTGCTCAGCCTCCTCGATCTAGTCAGGTAATCCGCACCTTCCAAATACCGCCCTCCACCCCCTCCTCCTCCATCCCACAAGCCCTGACCGCCAACGCGACAACTTCCACCAAAATCACCGCCCCATCCCCCAAATAATCACCGCTGAAATAAATGGTGCACCTAGTATAGCCAGGATCTCAAGGAGCATCTGGTAGCGGAGAAGGAAATAGCATCCGCACGCGCGGATCAGGCTGCGATGGCTGCCATTTGTGCCGACCCCCGGATCTTGGAGCAACACCATGTGGTTGGCTACTTTAAACAACATCTTGTGGTGTTTTCCCGAGGGCTCTACTGGTGCCTTCGATGAAGAGTACAAGTTGTTTTCTTAGCATGCGCATGCTTTCATCTGCTACAGATCCGACAGGTTGGTGCCCGGACAGGCTCGGGACACTCATCACTCCGAGGAGGGAACCCACAATGTGGAGGCCTCTCCCTCTTCCAAGCCCAACGTTACCGATATCTTCAACGACGAGGAATAGCTTGCCTTTTTTGCTTAATTACTAATGACCTATGTTCAGCTTGTTTGGTTTACCTATTGCATGTGCTGCTCCTGCCTTTCCTTCAGAAATTCTAGTCAAATATCCAATGTAATGCTACTATGCAATATGACCTTCTAGTATGTTCTATTTTGCAATGTGATGCTCACTTAACTGTTTGGTTCATTTGTTGTGGTGGTCATTTAACCATTTGGTTCAATTCTGCAATGTGATGTTCGATTGTTGTTGGTACAATTTTGTATTGTTATACATGTGAGAAGTAAATTAAATTTATATGTACTAAATACTTGTGAAACATACTATTGTTATATTTCATAGTTCTGAGCAGTTGACTTTTCCATGTGGCTCAAATTAATATGTTGGATCTGCAATGCGTTTATTTTTCATTAACGTGTTTTAACGATATCTCAGCAAATCTTACTTATAACCTAATGAATATCTATATTATATATGTTGCAAGGGGAAATATTGAAAGATGCTCAAGTTTACCATTGAGGTTTGCACATTCATGATCCTTTGGCTAATAGCACATTATTGTGCAATTGCAGGAACCATTCTAATATTTAGGTTTCTAATAACTTGGTCTTGCACATGTAGGCCTTGTTGTAAGGGGTTTAGACCCACTATTCGACCCATTTTGCATGTGGGGAAATGAGGTGTCCATGAATATCAGATAAATCAAGAAACTCAAAAAGATTGTTAAGATAAAGGAACTAGCAAAGAAAAACAATAAGATGTTTGTCTGCATAATGAAGAAGGCATTAGTCAACTATAGGATGGTACTACCTCTTTTAACTTGTTTTTTCCTTTGTGCCATTTCAAAATTTAGAAAAGATATTTATGCATATCATTGTTTCCAGTCCTTTCCAAAGAAGTTCATCGATGATTACGTCTCAGACCATCTGTATGGTTGTGAGGCGAGGAACGTATTCATACAGCATCCACGGTATAATATTGAAGTCTTTCTCAAGAGAATAAAGGATGGGTCGGCAACCATCCACATGCAGTGGCCTAAAATTGCAAGGACCTTCGACATCAGTGAAGGCCGAATATTCGTCTTTCGCTTCAACAATTTTCTAGAAGAGATCCATCTATCTATTTACCATCTATGGTGCCACTTTCCAAAGGTTTTGGATGTTGCATGTGAAACTTTGGGCATGTTGTTGTTATTGGGTAGCTAGGTATATGCCCATATTGTGTAACTCAGTGCTGAAGCTATATGATGTTGTACTCTGATGTGATTTCAATTATGAAATCATGGTTGCTGTAATAGGAATATGAAATATATTGTGTGCTTGATATGAAATGTCAATTTTATTACTAAATAATAGGGCAATTATGATGCTTAATGTGTTTTTCCATTGCAGACGGTTTCTCAGACAAGACAGTGGGCGATGACCTCAACAAACTCATAGGGTTTGTAAAACAATGGTGTGTTGGATCAATGCAAATCACACATGACTTCCGGCGACGAACTGTGTGCGCTAGGCCACATATCACAAACGCTTCTTATAGAAACCGTGCGTGATGTAGTGAGTAACACAATCGACGGAATTGTAACAATCGTGCGTGATGGGCGCACGTATCACAAAAGGTGTTTTGTAGAAAAATGTGTGTGATGTACCATATGAACGGAAACATATATTTTGTATTCACTATGTGGGATGTCAAGTGCATCTCACACGACTTCTACAATATGTTTGTTTGCAATGGGCCACCCAATCACACACGACCTCATTTTGTCCAGCGTGTGTGACCGGAGGAGGCATCGGCGACTGTCGGATTTCAGGCTGCGCAAAACCCCAAGAAGTTCGAACACAGGGTCGTGTGCGAAGATCCCCTGCAGGCACGTCCTACCTACCTCGCTACTTGATGATTTCTATGATAAACTCTCACGATGACAAGGAAGCAGATGCACACGATGATTTACCTAGGTTTGGGCCGCTGCGAAGCGTAATACCCTACTCCTGCTTTGGTGGATTGCCTCACGAGGAGGTTTGTGTGTGAACTAGTACAGTGGTGCCTTGCCTCGCGAGAGGGATCTGGTGGTGTTGCCTCTCTTCGGTTGCCTACCTGTTGTATCTCTCTACGATGCAGCCTATCCTCTATTTATACTGCCTCGGGTCATCTTCCCCTATCACCATGTGTAGGATCGAAAGTAGGTCTAGAGGGGGGTGATTAGACTACTTGATCAAATAAAAACTACTCTTTCCCAACTTTAAGTGTTGGCAGATTTTAGCATTCATAGCAAGTCAAGTACACCCTACACATGCATGTCTACAAGTATAGCAGCGGAAGTAAAGACAAGCATGAATAGTAAAGATGGGTAGGAACATCAAATGCAATTTGGAGACACAATGATTTTTCCCGTGGTTCCGATAGGTTGTGCCATCGTACGTCCACATTTATGGAGTCTTCAACCCACCGAGGTTAACGGTCGCGAGAGTCCATGGAGGGTTCCTCGAAGAAGCAACCTTGACTATACCATGATGGCCTACGTCCATGGAGGACTAGCCTAACTCGGGGTAGATCTTCACGAAGTAGGTGATCTCCTTGCCCTTACAAACCTCTTGGTTCACTCCACAACATGAAGTAGGAGGCTCCCAAGTGACACCTAACCAATCTAGGAGGCACCACCCTCCAAAAGATAATAGGCTCGATTATGTCGATGAACTCCTTTCTCTTGTGCTTCAAGATGATAGACTCCTCAACATACAATCACTCTCTCACAGATTTGACTTTGGTGGAAGAGATTGATTGGGTGGAAAGCAACTTGGAGAGGCTAGAGATCAAGATTCATATGGTTGGAATGGAATGGCATGATCTCAACACATGAGTAGGTGGCACTCTCTCAGAAAATTTGATAGGATAGGTAGGGATCTGTTTTGAGTGCTTCTCTTGCGAGTGAGTGGTGGTGGAGGGGTATATATAGGCAGGTCCAAAAATCCAACCGTTACACCTAATAAGTCAGACTCGGTGAATCCGATGTGTTAATCTTGGTGGTACCAAGTTGCCTCAAAGGTAGCAACTTTTGAATCTCGGTGCGACCGATACATAAAACTCGGTTGCACCGATAAGGTGACCAACGGTCAAATTGCGAAACTCGGTGATGCCGATCCAAAAAACTCGATGGGACCAATTTCGTGAATTTGTGTAACAGGAAGTTGGCAAACCAAACTCGGTGGCACCGAAGCAGAATCGGTTGCACCGAAGGGTTAGGGTTTGGCTGAGTCTGTCTGAGGCTGAGAATTGGTGGCACCAAGTGGAAAGTGTTGGTTGCACTGATTTTGGATATTTGGCCTTGGACAGACTTTTGTGGAAGGGCTTTTGGGTGTATGTGGTGACTATAACATGTGCACGTATGAGAATTTTGTTCAACAACAGTATCTTACCCCCTTTTGATAGTATTGGCTTTCCTATGGACTCGAAGTGATTTCTCACAATGTAAAATGTACAGTCCTTTTGCTTGAAGCTTTTCCAGTCTATTTCCTTGTATCTTGGAGTATTCCACGATCCCTTTGCCAACCCATCATTGAACTTTTCCTGAAATATGCTTAGCGGAAACATTAGTTCAATGACATATATGTTGTTATTAATTACCAAAACCACCAAGGGAGCAAATGTTCTTTGAATCTCCCCCTTTTTGGTAATTGATGACAACATATAGATCAAAGCTTCAACATATGATATAATCAATGAATACAATCATCGCTTCGAAAAGTATGTGATAAGCAAGAGCTCCCCCTAAATTCATGCATAATTTTTAAATTTGCGTATGAATGCAAATGCACAATCGATTAGGTACATGGGGCATTTCCTCCATATCACATACAACTTGGTGGTGTGCAAGAGTAATAAGAGTTGATATGATAGCACATCACATCAAACAAAGTGAATGATCATCTGATGACCATCAAAAGGATAGGAAATAGTAGCAATGCACATTTAAGCATATGATCAAACACGAACAAAAGTATAACACATTCAAACCAAAAGATCAAATGTTTTTCTTAAAATAGCAATAAAATCAAACACTCTTTCACTCGAAGCCTAAAGATTTATATACAACTTCTCCCCCTTTGGCAACAGTTTACCAAAAAGTTCGAAGAGATATAGCTAATCGTCCTTCTACGGCTGATCACCTCCGGTGGTCGATGTCAGAGTCGAGAGAACTACATCACCAACGACCTCTGCAGATGTCCTAGACAAAGTCGGAGTAGCAACTGGAGGCGTTGGAGGAGCTGATGGAGCTTAAGTCACTGTAGCTGGTGAAGACAATGAAGGTCTAATCTCGCGAGCTGGCACTGTAGGTGTCCTGGCCTGTGTCCTGAACTGGGTAGTCATCCTAACAGGTGCACAATCCTCATCCTCATCAAAATCAAACTCTGAAGAGGTGCGACGGATAGGAGCTTCATCTACTTCCTTCTTGAGCTCGTTCACGATCTTGGTCAGCCCATCCACCTTGTCATTGAGGGTCTTCAATCTATCCTCAAATATGTTCGCAAGCCTCTTCTGATCGTCCAGTATGCTTTTGATATCCTTCTGTATGTCCATGACTGTAGAGATGAAGATTTCCATCTGCTCGTTCCTAGATCTAGGGACTTGAGCACTGCTGGCTCTAGCTTCCTCTGTCTATGCCTGTGCCTGGGCTACAACTGATGTGGGATGGTCTATGTCCATCACCATAACATTGTCCTCGAAGTCTAGTTGTAGGGGCAAGTGGGGTCTGTCCAGAGAGAAGATGTACTTCTACAGCTTGGAGTTGATGAGCATCTGAATGTATGGTGCATAGCAGCATGAGTGCTTCTAATCAGCAACAACTTGATGACCCACAAGTATACCGGATCTGTCGTAGTCCTTTCGATAAGTAAGAGTGTCGAACCCAATGAGGAGCAGAAAGAAATGACAAGCGGTTCTCAGTAAGGTATTCTCTGCAAGCACTGAAATTATCGGTAACAGATAGTTTTGTGATAAGATAATTCATAATGGGTAGCAAGTAACAATTGTAACAAAGGTGCAACAAGGTGTCCCAATCATTTTTATAGCAAATGACAAGCCTAGACATATTCTTATATAAAGCAAGGTGCTCTCAGGGACACATGAGAATTTATGTCAAGCTAGTTTTCATCATGCTCATATGATTCGCGTTCGTTACTTTGATAATTTGATATGTGGGTGGACCGGTGCTAGGCTGCTGTCCTTACTTGGACAAGCCTCCCACATATTATTAACCCCTCTCGCAAGCATCCGCAACTACGAAAGAATAATTAAGATAAGTCTAACCATAGCATGAAACATGTGGATCAAAATCAGCCCATTACGAAGCAACGCCTAAAACTAGGGTTCAAGCTTCTGTCACTCTAGCAACCCATCATCTAATTATTAATTCCTAATGCCTTCCTCTAGGCCCAAACAATGGTGAAGTGTCATGTAGTCGACGTTCACATGACACCACTAGAGGAGAGACAACATACATCTCATCAAAATATTGAAAGAATACCAATTTTCACATGATTACTTATAACAAGACTTATCCCATGTCCTCAGGAACAAACATAACTACTCACAAAGCATATTCATGTTCATAATCAGAGGAGTATCAATGATGATCAAGGATCTGAACATATGATCTTCCACCAAGTAAACCAACTAGCATCGACTACAAGGAGTAATCAACACTACTAGCAGCCCACAGGTACCAATCTGAGGTTTTGAGACAAACATCGGATACAAGAGATGAACTAGGGTTTGGAGAGAAGATGGTGCTAATGAAGATGTTGATGGATATTGACCCCCTCTCGATGAGAGGATCGTTCGTGATGACGATGGCTTCGATTTCCCCCTCTGGGAGGGAAGTTTCCTGGGTAGGATCGCCCTACCGGAGCTCTAGATTGGTTTTGCCCAAGTTCCGCCTCGAGACAGTGGAGCTTTGTCTAGAAAGCTCTCTTCTAATTTTTTTTCCAGGTCAAAACCCTCAATATAGCACAAGATGGGCATCGGAGGGCTACCAGGTGGGACACAAGCCTCAGGGGGGCGCCCACGGGGGTAGGCTTGTGGCTGCCTGGTGGGCCCCCTAATGTATTTCTTTCGCCCAATAATTTTTATATATTCGAAAATAATTCTCCGTAGATTTTCAGGTCTTTTGGAGTTTTGCAGAATAGGTATCTCAGATTTGCTCCTTTTCTAGTCTAGAACTCCAGCTGCCGGCATTCTCCCTCTTCATGTAAACCCTGTAAAATAAGAGAGAAAAGGCATAAGTGTTGTACCAAAATATGTAATAAGAGCCCATAATGCAATAAATATCAATATAAAAGCATGATGCAAAATTGTCATATCAACTCCCCCAAGCTTAGACCTCGCTTGTCCTCAAGCGAAAGCCGAAAGCGATAAATATGCCCACATGTTTAGAGATAGAGGTGTTGATAAAATAAAATACGGACATGAAGGCATCATGATCATCTTTAGAACAGCAACATATATTGACATATAATTTCTTATGCTAAAGTAATAATTCATTCACAATGGTAAAGTATGAATCAAGAACTCTACTGAGAACCGATAAACTATGATCTCAGTCATTGAAGCAATTTCAATTTATCATAACGTAGGAAAGAGTCAACATAAGAGCTTGTAAAGAAAATCCACATACTCAATCATCTTTTATTGTTTCACAATTGCTAAGACTCACGAGGTACATATGAGGTCAAAGCTTTAATCAAACACAGAGAAAGATAGGGGCTTATAGTATTGCCTCCCAACTATTTACCTCAAGGGTAAAGTCAATAGTAATAACTCATGCTTGTCCACTTCCGAGTAGATATATGTGTCTAGATCATTCCCCAACATGTGGCGCTTGCCAGAAGATAAAGGCAAAAATAGAGAAAGTGATGGAGATCACCATGACTCTTGCTTAAAGGTAAGTACTAGAAAATAAAAGTAATAGATAGGCCCTTCGTAGAGGGAAGCAGAGGTTGTCATGCACTTTTATAGTTGGATGCACAATCCCTCAATGCAAAAGAACGTCACTTTATATTGCCCCTTGTGATAGAGAACTTTCTTATGCAGTCCGTCGCTTTTATTTCTTCCCTATCACAAGTTCGTATAAATTTTATTTTCCTCACACTAATAGATCACACATATTTAGAGAGCAATTTGTGTATTGCTTGCACTGATGACAACTTACTTGAAGGATCTTATTCAATCCTTAGGTAGGTATGGTGGACTCTCATGGCAAAACTGGGTTAAGGGTGTTTGGATGCACAAGTAGTATCTCTACTTGGTGCGGAAGCTTTGGCTTATATGAGGTGGAAGCAAGCGACACATGTTGAGGGATCTATAACAATATAACTTCTATTCGGAAATAAGCAAACATAAACCATTATGTTGTCTTCCTTGTCCAACATCAAATTCTTAACATATAATATTTTAATGAGTGCTCACAATCATAAAAGATGTCCAAGATAATATATTTATAAGTGAACCTCTCTTTGTTTATTACTTCCTTTTAGTTGCCCCAATGACCAATAGCTTTGTTTGTCAACCCACAACAGGTTTCAATCGACGTACTTCTTATATGTGAAGTCATCACTCCCCATAAGATCATCATATATACTCTTTGCTTTTATTATATACTTCTTTCTACTTCATCTTTCTCGAGACGAAGATCATACCAAAATAAGCAAAGCCCTCAACTCAAAGGTACTTCTTATTATATAACTCACGGACTTGCTTACATAGGAGGAATCATAAAGCAAAAACTCAAAAATAGATCACACGAAAACTTTATTCTACTAGATCAAGATATAACCAAAAGGATTGAACTAAGAAAAGATGATAAAAAAGAGATGAGATGGTGATACGATACCGGGGCACCTCCCCCAAGCTTGGCGCTAGCCAAGGGGAGAGCCCATACCCATGTCTTTAGTTGTCTTGCTTCGGAGGTGGTGATGTTGGAGTTGTTTATGAGGTTGAAAGCTTGTCCTCCGTCTTCCAAGGCATAGGCTCACCATCATAAAAGGATGAACGAGTCTCAGGAATCCTCAAATCTGCAGCCAAACTCATTCTCTTAAATCTTTATTCATACTCACAGTTTTCGTTTTGCAGGTCATAGATCTGGGCTTGGAGGAGCTCGATTTTCTGGTAAAGCTTGAAGATCTGATCCCCGATGTCCTTGGCGTCTAGCTTGTATTTATGGGTAAACTCCGCGATCATCATATGAGTGGGATTGATTCCCCGCTCCACCATCCCTTGGCACTTGAAGACTTGCTGATCCATTGCTTCGAGCCTTGTCTCCATGCTTCCGGTTTTCTTTGGCCCTTCAACATCATGGATGTACAGCACCCCCTCACGCCTCTCAATGGTTTGAGGGTGCTGCAGCACCTCCACAAGGTAGGGGTTGATGACCTTCTAGAATAACTTGTACTTCGAAGCACTTGGGGACGTCATGTTGATCTAAAACTGCTGTAGAAACAACTTAAAACAAAAACAGGAGATATTGTCATGATACGAGAGTCAAAACCTTCGCGAGACTATATAATTAATTTTTACCGCCCCGAAGGAGTATAACACAAGAAAAAGGAATCCGGAAGGTGCACGAGGTGGCCACAAGCCCCAGGGGCGCGCCCAGGGGGTAGGTCGCGCCCACCAGGCTTGTCGCCTCCTCGTGCACTATTCGGACTACTTTAAATTTTCCAATTTTTTAAATATTCCAAAACAGATAAAAATTGCAATTGAAAATTACTTACCGTGCCACATACCTATTCCTTTTCGGAGTCTGGAACGTTCTGGTAAGTCTCCCTAATGTACTCCTCTGGAGTTATGGTATTGATGATATTGGTTTCAACATTTATGGGAGTACCTGAGATATAATGTTTGATTCTTTGACCGTTCACCACCTTCGGGTTTGTGCCTTCAGCGTTGTTAATCTTGATGGCACCGGAACGGTATACCTCCTCGATAACGTAAGGACCTTCTCATTTAGAGAGAAGTTTTCCTGCAAAAAATCTTAAACAAGAACTGTATAGCAAGACATGATCACCTACATTAAATTCACGCTTTTGTATCCTTCTATCATGCCATCTCTTATACTTTTCTTTAAACAATTTGGCATTCTCATAGGCTTGGGCTCTCCATTCGTCAAGTGAGCTAATGTCAAATAACCTCTTCTCACCAGCAAGTTTGAAACCATAATTGAGCTCTTTGATTGCCCAATAAGCTTTATGTTATAGCTCTAGAGGTAAGTGACATGCTTTACCATAAACCATCTTATATGGAGACATACCCATAGGGTTTTTGTAAGAAGATCTATAAGCCCACAATGCATCATCAAGTTTCTTAGACCAATTCTTCCTAGATCTATTAACAGTCTTTTGCAAAATCAATTTAATTTCTCTATTGCTTAATTATAGTTGACCACTAGGCTGAGGATTATAAGGAGATGCAATTCTATGATTAACATCCTATTTAGCGAGCAATTTACGGAAAGCACCATGAATAAAGTGTGAACCACCATCAGTCATCAAATATCTAGGGACTCAAAATCTAGGGAAATAACTTATTTAAGCATTTTAATAGAAGTGTTATGATCAGTGCTACTAGTTGGGATAGCTTCTACCCACTTAATAGCATAATCAACAGCAACTAGAAGATGAGTATACCCGTTAGATTGTGGAAAGGCCCCATATAATCAAAACCCCAAACATCAAATGGTTGATAACAAGAGAGTAATTTATAGGAATTTCCTGATGTCTACTAATATTACCAATTCTTTGACATTCATCACAAGACAAGACAAACTGACGAGAATCCTTGAAGAGAGTAGGCCAATAAAACTTAGATCTTAGTACCTTATGTGCAGTTCTATCTCTAGCGTGGTGTCCTCCGATGGCTTCGGAGTGACACATGCGTAAGATATGTTCCTGTTCATGCTCAGGTATACAACGTCTAATAATTCCATCTACTCCTTCTTTATAAAGGTGTGGATCATCCCAGAATTAATGCCTTAAATCATAGAAGAAATTTTTATTTTGTTGGTATGTGAAACTAGGCGGTATAAATTTTGCAACAATGTATTTGGTATAATCAGCATACCATGGAGCATTGTGTGAAGCATTTATAACAGCTAATTGTTCATCAGGAAAGCTATCATCAATAGGTAGTGGGTCATCAAGAACATTTTCTAACCTAGACAAGTTATCTGCCACAGGGTTATCAGCACCCTTTCTATCAATGATATGCAAATCAAATTCTTGTAGCAGAACGACCCACCTAATAAGTCTAGGTTTAGCATCTTTCTTCTCCATAAGGTACTTAATAGCAGCATGATCGGTGTGAACAGTTACTTTGGAATCAACAATATCAGGTCTAAACTTATCACAAGAAAACACGAATGCTAAAAATTCTTTTTCAGTAGTAGCATAGTTTCTTTGAGCACAGTCTAGAGTTTTACTAGCATAATGGATAACTTTAATTTCTTATCTACACTTTGTCCTAGAACAGCACCAACAGCATAATCACTAGCATCACACATAATTTCAAAGGGTAGGTTCCAGTCGGGTGGTTGAACAATAGGTGCGGTAATGAGGGCATTCTTAAGAATTTCAAATGCTTCTACACAATCATCATCAAAAACAAATGGGACATCTTTTTGCAAAATATTTGTGAGAGGCCTAGAAATCTTAGAGAAATCTTTGATAAACCTCTAATAGAAACTAGCATGACCAAGGAAACTTCTTATACCTTTGATATCCGTAGGGCATGGCATTTTTCCAATAGCATCAACTTTAGCTTTATCAACTTCAATACCTCTTTCGGAGGTCTTGTGCCCCAATACAATACTTTCATTAACCATAAAGTGGCACTTTTCCCAATTCGAGACAAGATTAGTTTCTTCACATATCTGCAAAACTCGATCAAGGTTGCTCAAACAATCATCAAAGAAATTCCGTAAACGGAAAAATCATCCATGAAAACCTCAAGGATATTTTCACAAAAGTCAGAGAATATAGCCAGCATACATCTTTGAAAGGTAGCAGGTGCATTGCAGAAACCAAAAGGCATACGTCTATAATCAAAGGTACCGAAAGTGCAAGTAAAAGTGGTTTTTTGTTGATCCTGGCTCGATACAGGTATTTGAGAGAAACCAGAATAACCATCTAGAAAGCAAAAATGAGTATGTTTGGATAGTCTTTATAGCATTTTATCAATAAAAGGTAAAGGGTACTAATCTTTCTTAGTAGCTTTATTTAATTTCCTAAAATCAATTACCATTCTATGACCTATAACAATTCTTTGCAGGATCAATTCATTTTTATCATTAGGAACAACGGTAATACCTCCCTTCTTAGGGACACAATGGATGGGACTAACCCATCTACTATCAACAACATGATAAATTATACTTGCCTCCGGAATCTTTAGTATTTCTTTTCTTACCACTTCTTTCTTCTTAGGGTTCAAACGTCGTTGGTAATCAATAACTGGTTTGGCATCAGGCTCCATATTAATTTTATGCTAACATAGAGTGGGACTAATGCCCTTAAGATCATCAAGAGTATAACCAATAGCAGCACGGTGCTTCCTCGGAGTTTTCAATAATATCTTTTCTTCATACTCTGAAAGGTTAGCACTAATAATAACAAGATATATCTCCTTTTCATCAAGATAACCATATTTCAACGTATCGGGTAATTGCTTGAGCTCAAACACAGGATCACCCTTGGCTGGAGGAGGATCCCCAAGTGTTTCAACTAGTAAGTTGTGTTTCAAAATAGGCTGCTGATCAAAGAAAATTTCATCTATTTCATTCCTCTCATTCATATGCATATCATTTTCATGGTCTAGCAAATATTGTTCTAAAGGATCAGTAGGAGGCATAGAAATAGAAGCAAGACCAATGATTTCATCTTTACTAGGCAATTCTTTGTCATGGGGTTGTCTATGAAATTTAGAGAAATTAAACTCATGAGACGCATCCCCAAAACTCATAGTAACTGTTTCTTTCTCACAATCAATCCTAGCACTAGCAGTATTCAAGAAGGGTCTGCCAAATATAATGGGACAAAAATTGTCTTGTGGGGAACCAAGAAAAAGAAAAGCACTGGGATATTTTATTTTCCCACACAAGACTTCAACATCTCTAACAATCCCCATCGGTGCGATAGTGTCTCTATTAGCAAGCTTAATAGTAACATCAATTTCCTCTAGTTCAACTGGTGCAATATCATGCGTGTTTTATTTGTATAAGGAATAGGTAATTGCACTTACGCTAGCACCCATATCACACAAGCCATGATAAAAATGATCTCCTATTTTAACAGAAACAACAGGCACACCAGCAACTGGTCTATGTTTACTCTTAGTATCAGGTCTAGCAATTCCTGCTACTTCATCATAGAAATGAATAACATGCCCATCAACATTATCAACCAAGAGATCTTTAACCATAGAAGTACTAGGTTCAACTTTAATTTGTTCAGGGGGTGTAGGTGTTCTAATACAACTCTTACGAACCACAGTTGAAGCTTTAGCATGTTCTTTTATCCTAAGAGGGAAGGGTGGTTTCTCAATGTAAGAAGTAGGAATAACAAGATGAACATTATAAGTAAGAGTTTCCTCTTCGACTTTAATAGGTTCAACTATTTTCACTTCAATGGGAGGATGATATCTAAACCACTTCTCCTTAGGGATATCAACATGAGTAGCAAAAGATTCACAGAAAGAAGCTACTATCTCAGAGTCAAGTCCATATTTAGTGCTAAATTCATGAAAAGCATATGTGTCTATAAAGGATTTAACACAATCAAACTTAAGGCTTATACTTGACTCCTTACCTTCATCGAGTTCCCAATCTTTAGAGTTGTGTTTAATTCTTTCCAATAAGTCCCATTTGAATTCAATATCTTTCTTCATAAAAGAACCAGAGCAAGAAGTATCGAGCATGGATCGATCATTATGAGAAAGCCGAGCATAAAAATTCTGAATAATAATTTCTCTTGAGAGCTCATGGTTGGGGCATGAATATAACATTGACTTAAGCCTCCCCCAAGCTTGAGAGATCATTTCTCCTTCATGAGGCCAAAAATTGTAAATATAATTCCGATCATGATGAACCAGATGCATAGGATAAAACTTCTAATGAAATTCCAATTTCAATCGATTGTAGTTCCATGATCCAATATCATCACATAGACTATACCATGCCAATGCCTTCTCCTTCAAATATAAAGGAAAGACCTTCTTATTGACAACATCCTCGGGCAAACCTGCAAGCTTAAATAATCCACAAACTTCATCCACATAGATTAAAAGCAAATCAGGATGTGATGTTCCATCTCCTGCATAAGGATTAGCTAGCAGTTTCTCTATCATACCCAAAGGAATTTCATAATAAATATTTTCAGTAGGTGCAGCAGGTTGAGGAGCGGCTTTTTGTGCTTCCGTTCAAGGTAAAGATACCCTGAACAAGCCCCTCAAAGGATTATTTTCCATAGTAACAAGTGACAGTAAATTTCAGCACACTATATAAATTTTTACTTACCAAGTTCCACTCACAAAAGGCGCTTCGCTCCCCGGCAACGGCACCAGAAAAGAGTCTTGATGACCCACAAGTATAGGGGATCTATCGTAGTCCTTTCAATAAGTAAGAGTGTCGAACCCAACGAGCAGTAGAAGGACATGACAAGCGGTTCTCAGTAAGGTATTCTCTGCAAGCACTAAAATTATTGGTAACAGATAGTTTTGTGATAAGATAATTCGTAAGAGGTAGAAAGTAACAATTGTAACAAAGTTGCAGCAAGGTAGCCCAATCCTTTTTATAGCAAAGGACAAGCCTGGACAAATTCTTATATAAATCAAGGTGCTCCCGAGGACACATGGGAATTTCTGTCAGGCTAGTTTTCATCATGCTCATATGATTCGCGTTCGTTACTTTGATAATTTGATATGTGGGTGGACCAGTGCTTGGGTGCTGCCGTTACTTCGACAAGCCTCCCACTTATGATTAACCCCTCTCGCAAGCATCCGCAACTATGAAATAAGAATTAAGATAAATCTAACCATAGCATGAAACATGTGGATCAAAATCAGCCCCTTACGAAGCAACACATAAACTAGGGTTTAAGCTTCTGTTAGTCTAGCAACCCATCATCTACTTATTACATCCCAATGCCTTCCTCTAGGCCCAAACAATGGTGAAGTGTCATGTAGTCAAAGTTCACATGACACTACTAGAGGAGAGACAACTTACATCTCATCAAAATATCGAACGAATACCAAATTCACATGATTACTTATAACAAGACTTTATCCCATGTCCTCAGGAAAAAACATAACTACTCACAAAGCATATTCATGTTCATAATCGAGGAGTATTAATGATGATCAAGCATCTGAAGATATGATCTTCCACCAAGTAAACCAACTAGCATCAACTACAAGGAGTAACCAACACTACTAGCAACTCACAGGTACCAATCTGAGGTTTTTAGACAAAGATCGGATACAAGAGATGAACTAGGGTTTGGAGAGGAGATGGTGCTGATGAAGATGTTGATGGAGATTGACCCACTCTCGATGAGAGGTTCGTTGGTGATGACGATGGCTTCGATTTCCCCCTCCGGGAGGGAAGTTTCCCCTGCAGGATCGCCCTGCCGGAGCTCTAGATTGGTTTTGTCCAAGTTCCGCCTTGAGACGGTGGAGCTTTGTCCCGAAAGCTCTCTTCTGATTTTCCAGGTCAAAACCCTCAATATAGCAGAAGATGGGCATCGGAGGGCTGCCAAGTGGGCCACAAGCCTCAGGGGCGCGCCCTGGGGGTAGGGCGCGTCCTGCAGGCTTGTGGTTACCTGGTGGGCCCTTGATGTATTTCTTTCGCCCAATATTTTTCATATATTCCAAAATAATTCTCCATAGATTTTCAGGACTTTTGGAGTTGTGCAGAATAGGTATCTCAGATTTGCTCCTTTTCTAGTCCAGAACTCCAGCTGTCGGCATTCTCCCTCTTCATGTAAACCTTGTAAAATAAGAGAGAAAATGCATAAGTGTTGTACCAAAATGTGTAATAACAGCCCATAATGCAATAAATATCAATATAAAAGCATGATGCAAAATGGACGTATCACAACCCTCTTCACATTCTCCACTATGATATCCATCATTGTGAATCTCTGGTTCCAGTCAATATGAATCAGCAAGTTTAAGGAGTAGCCTCGAATCATCTTCTCGTCACCTGACTTGGGCATCAAGGTATGCCTAGGAATAGTCTTAATGGTGCGGAGACCTGCCTAGAGGTGATAGATGGATCCTAGCTCGTGGGACTGAAGTTGTGCAGCAGGAATGGCATTGTACATGTCCTTCATGGCATTGTGGCTTGCCTTGGACTCTGAGGATACATGTATATCTCCATCATGTGCCTCTAGGACTCCTAAGATGGCAGCCCATTCATCAACAGTAGACTCATATCTTGCTCCTTCTGTCATCCACACAGTCCTACAATCTCCATAGAAGTGAGGAGTGGAGTAGAATTGCATGATCATCTCGTCGTTCCATGCAGTGAACTCTCTGCCAACAAACTAATCTATGCCAATGCAGTGGAAGTTGTCTTGGACACACGGGAAGTAGTTTTCATTCTCCTTGATGTACTTCCAGTCGGCATATCTCATGTCACTCACAGTTGGACTCTTGTCAAGCAGCACAGTCTCATAGAAATCATGTTGCTCCTTGGTGTACGACATGTAGTCCACAGATGTCTTCCTCCTCTGAGAGTAAGGATCAATGGCTCTCCAGTCTCTCAAACCTACATACTTCTTCTTCTTCTTCATATCAATAGCAATTGGATGGCTGGCATTATGCTCTAGAAGGTGATGTCTGAGCTTCATCAAAGCAGACATAGCATCCTCATAAGCCTCTCTGAAGGTGGATCCCTTGTTCTTCTCAGAAGCAAGAATGTATCTGGTAGTACTCTTGGACTTCTCTACAGCAGCCTTCCTAAGTGCAGACTTGGTGCTCTTGGAGGGACCTTGCTTTGTCATAGCATCTGCCAACAGCTTCTTCTGCTTCTTCTTCGGAGGGGCCTTGACAACATGCTCTTCCTCCTCCTCCTCCTCAGCAGCAGCAACAGCAGCCTCCTCAGGGTCCTCAAACATTGAGGTAGGCCTGCCAACAACACGGATGATTCTTTTCCCAGCCTTCTTCTCTCCTGCCTTCTTAGGCAAAGACTTCCTTGGGGGCTCAATGGTCATGGTAGCCCTAGCACTCTTAGGTGCTTTCATAGTATCTAGAGGTGCATATGTCTTGCTGACTACCCTCCTGGAATAGTGAGCCTCATTGGCTGACTTCTTGGCAGCCTTCTCTTGCTTCTTAGCAAGAACCTCCTCAGGCACAAAGCCTGAATACTCCTCATCTGAATACAGTCTCATCGTGGTCCTAGTAGAAGCTTTAGGCAACCCATGAGAACTAGGGGTGCCTGGATCTGAAAATGATCTGGACACATGGCTAGTGCCTAAACTCATGTCAATGTTCTGCTCCTGCAAATTCTGGTTGTCCTCAGCGTCTGACATATCTGACCCTATGAATAGAGTATAGAAGAGTGGAATAGGATAAGTCATCACAAAATGGAGAGTTTTTGAAAGTTTGAAAAAAAAATCATAGATGTAGCTCATAGCAAAATTGGATTTTGGTGTCACCGAGTCAAATATTTCGGTGTTGTCGAGACGCACAAAACTCTTAACCGAAACTTGCCAACAGTTTTGGTCAGACCAAAAACTGCCACTTGGTCTCACCGAGTTCTGTCCTTAGTAGCACAAAAAGGAAATCAGTGGAACCGATTTTTTGGACTCGGTATCACCAAGATGCAACTTTGCGGGCAACTAAACCTAGAATTCTTCGATTCGCTGGACTATTGAGATTTCTAGAGGATTCAGAGGTTGAAAATGTTGTATTATCGCTAAAACAAACTCCAATGCGCTAGATTTGGACGGGGGTCGCAAGGAGGACCAAATCCATACCCTAGCTCGGTTATGGATCTGCTATGGCGGCGACGATGGAGAAGATTTCGTCGGCGACCGCGATTCCCAGCGGAGGACACGCTCGAGAAACCAAAGGCGACGGTTTTATGATTGAATTTCAAAGCGTCGGGTCCACAACATATATACCCCTCACTATCAGTGACATTGATTCTAAATTTTTGGTCTCACCTAGTTTCTCAACTGTCAGTTGATAGGGAAACTTGGTGTAACTGAGAATATGGAATTGGTAGTACCAAGATTGAAACCAAGATCAATCCTAGGCATTCGGTGAGATAGAGATTTTCAAGTTGGTTCCACCGAGATGCACTTGGGAGGTTTTAATGGTCAGTTCTTTGCCGATACGGGACTCCGAGTGATCCTCACAGAAAGAGATCAAAAAGTACTTGTTCAAATTTTGTGATGAAGCATGAATAGAATGTGAGGTGAGAAATCATAGATATCTAGAGGAGTGGTCCTAGGCATTCTTGTACATCCAATTGGCAAATGAAAAATCAAAAGCCAAATAGCAACAATTGGATGCCCTCGAATGAGTAAATAAATGCAGACCAAAGTGCTCATGGAATAAGATGTCAAATGAAAATATGGCAAACATGCACAAACACACTAGCATCTAACAAACACTTTGGCGATGAAGGAGTCATCTATATATGAGTATATTGAGTTAGGAGCCAAGTAAGAATACTTGATCATAGGTCATACTCATCGTTTAAGCACAGGTGGGGTTACCACCTTTACATAAAGCATTTAATACTATCATATACTATGAGAAGCTTTGACTCAAGTCTTAGAGTAAAGCTCCCCCTTGATGTGGCATGCCCCCATAGGAGGGATTAACTAACCTTGGTTTTTGTCAATGAAGACTTCATGTAGGTGAAGTAGTGGTGGATCCTCAAAGTTGATGAAGATCACCACGTTGGGAGCATCCTTGTGGTTTCATTACTCTTCTTGCCTACATGGGTTAGTCCCAACACACAAGAGAAAAATACAAGGATATCTATGGACATGGAGTGCAAAGCATACATGATGATGTCCATTGATTTGATGATTACCTTGTCCCTTGCTTACCTTTGAGGGAATGTGTGACTCCCTGAACTATTGCATGATGTTGATGTTGATTACAACTAGTTCTTCCCAATAATGAATGTGAGTGAATTTCATTGGTAGAGCCACCCCTGAAGAAATCTCTAATTCTTCTTCCTGGGGACCCACATCAAGTTGATGGGGATCCTTGGTGTTGAAGTAGCACTTGTAGAAGTTGAGCTTGTAGTAGTCTTGGGAACCCACTTCACCAAAGCTTGGGATTCATATTCATATGAGTCAATGTCCTCTTGAAGCTTGTTCTTGTCCTTGATCTAGGGAATTAAGAATCCCTTCATCATGGCAATTGCGATTGAAGGTTTCCATTATCTCTTGGTCATTAAGACCTTTTTCTCTGCTTCGAGCGAGTAGGAGTCTAGACCAAAAAGGATGAACTGACTCTCCTAGTAATTGTTTAATATCCTGTAAGTCCGAAGACTTGGGCTTTGGTGCGATACTTGGATGATCGACTTGGGTGGTGGGTGGGAATTTTCTTGACTCCACGCCACATTGTGAGTTCGGAATCACAGACTCCGAATTGTGTGATAGATCAGGGACCGGTATCGGTCTGTCTCCTGAGCAAATTCCGGCGTCCAGTTTGTAAGTGAAGTCTCAATAATCGGAGAACGGGGTATAAACCGTTTTTAATTCTGGTTGTTGGGGGGATGAGCCCTCAGCCGGACACTCGACGGTAGCGAATAGGTGGGTAACCATGGGGACATGAATCTCCCTATTGTTGGGTTTAAACCCGAGCCGGTCATAGACCAGAACCTGGTCCTCTGACATACGCATGGTCTCAATGCGATCGAATAGATCGTTTAAAAACGAGACGATGGTAGGATGCGTGTTGCTAAAGAGAGTAGAGTTGATATGCGGCGTCGCGGTTCTGGAGCTGTACAAGAGCGGATCTGGGTCTCATCTAGCCGGATTGGGTGTTTTAGACCGCCCGGGGGTGACCACTTTGTCGAAAGCGGGGCCCAATGTCTTCGATGTCGAGACCTACGGGCTCCTTCTCAAGAGTCAAGGGTTCCATCAAGATAAGTTCTCCCCATGAATCAGTGACGAACTCTAAGGTTCCGAACTTGATTCTACGATCGGGGGTAAAGTTTCCGATCTGGCCAAGGTGGTCGGTTGGGTCGGCGTGCGACAAGATGTCGCCGCCTGTGAGAATCCGATTGGGGGCGAGAATCCTCTGGATGCAGATCTTGTTGCATGTGATAGGGTGAGCCATCGATTCCTTTGGTGATCACAACAAAACTCTCAATGAAAGCACCAGTGTTGGAGTCAAAACCGGTGGATCTTGGGTAGGGGGTCCCGAGCTGTGAGACTAGAATCGATGGTAACAGGAGACGAAGGAGACGATGTTTACCCAGGTTTAGGCCCTCCTATGGAGGTAATACCCTGTCCTGCTTGATTGTATTGATGACATATGGGTTACAGAGTTGATCTACCTCGAGATCGAATCGCTAAATCCTAGACGAGTTGTTCTCTCTACAATCCAAAACCATCTGGCTTATATAGACGCCGAGGGTACCTAGGGTTAACACATGGTCGGTCAAACGTTGATGTCAAAAACATGCCTATCTACTATCAACAACTTGGAGGAAATGCCATGGCTCCTTGAAGCTTCCACCTTGGTGACGGGGCCTTCGCTCATCCAACGGCCCACACAGTCCGGCCCGTGAGAAACACGTCAGCTATCAGAGGACCCCTCAAACCAAGACTCCCTCAGTAGCCCTCGTACTAGCCTCCAACGCCGAGGTATATCTGGACAATCTTCGTGCGTTGAGGTCTTCGGCTTGTGAGATGAGTCCCTCTACTCCTTGTTCGGTAACCGACCAGTCATCGGTGAAATCCCAAGCGTCACGAGCTCATCGGGTCCATTATAATAACTGCCAGCATTTCTTGATTTTCATGTGTCGTGGGGAGACGAGCGGTTCAGTGATTTTGTACAAGACTACCCCCCACAATGGAGGCACCACCCATTTAAATTAATAGAATTGTGGTTTAGACCACATCCTCTTGCTCCTCCCCATCAAAAAAAACTCTTAGCGGAAGATCACCACGAAAAACATGGCGAGCACCACCAGCTCTTCCTCACACCCCTATGTCTCCCGTCCTGGGGATTGGACCAGCTGCTCCGGATCACTCCTACGACTGCGTAATCTGGACACCCAGGGGTACCTCCCTGCTTCTGATCTGGCGGTGACCCACGCAGGTTTATCCTCTTTTAACAACGAAGTTTTCGCGGAGAATTTCCCCAATCCACAAAGGAGGGAACGTGTATGCGTCGTGCCCTTTATTCTGCAGGCTCTCTGGTTTCCCATTTACCCGTTCTTGAGAGGATTACTGGAATTTCATCCTAGGGTCTATCCTGCACATCTTGGGCTTCGTCGCCCTTTGCGAAATGTTCCTCGGTTGCGAGGCACATTTTGAACTCTGGAGGAAGCATTTCTGCTTTGTCCCTCGAACTCGGGACAAGACAATCTTTGAGGTCGGTGGAGCCGAAGTATGGCGCATAGCGGGGATGGGGTATCCTTTGGGAACACCGAAGGAGTCCGAGGAATGGTCTTCGGAATGGTTTTATATCACAAACGTCCCACAGTTCGACCCAGCTTGGAGGGGTATGCCCGAATACTCTGACGCCCCCTAGAAGAAAAGGTACAACTGGCAGCCGAATTATTCATCCCAAGAGGATACCATTGAAGTGCAACGCTTGGCAGCCCACGTGAGGATACTAGCCCACCACAATCTAACCATGATCGACGTCATGGACGCCGCCATCACCCGGTGCATGCAGCCTCTTCAACAGGGGATACACCCCTTGTGGTGTTACAATGGGACAAGCGACTCCACACGCTCCCCAAGACTAGGTCCTGCCGATCAGACAGCGTTGGCCGCCGCACTTGCCGACCTATACAAAGGGGAGCAAGAAGAGTTTATTCGGCGGTCGATCAAGGAGGGATATTCAAGCTACAACCACATCGAATGGGTGAGCCTTTCACCTCTATGAACACAGTTCGGGCTTCCATTTTGTCCCTTTTTTGACCAAACTTTTTAACTTCATGTTAACAGGACTAGAGAGGCTTCATCGAGACAGTTAACTGCCCGTCTCCTCAGCCCAAAGACTATTCCAATGATGATGATCCGGGCTTTCATGAGGACCCGGATCTGTCAGTTGAGTTTGAATATGGGGTCTTCTACCAGGAGAGTCTCGACCGCTCCAAGGTGGCTCTCATAGCCGATTACCCTGGATCATTCCCTTCTCCTGCAACAAACAAGAAGAAGAAAAGCTCATCCCACAAAAGGCAGGCATCCTCCAATGCCCTAAATGCGTCGGCTCCTACTCCCAAGCATCATCGATTCGCGTGTCATACGTCGGCAACGAAAGTAGTGCCTGGACTGGAAAGCAACAGGGATTTGACGAACAAGCCGGCTGTGAGGACGAGTCTGTCTACTCGCTCAACCCAAAGGTATTTTGTTTGGTTGTTTGTTTACTATCACAACTGATAGAGCCTTACAGCATATTTTATATCGAAATACTCAGGCAAAAAGCCCAAAATTCTCCTATCGAGGAGGTTGCCAGGGTGTCCGGCGGTGCTCAGAATTCTAGAGCTACGGCTCATGCTGAACCTGCTATAGAGGCTCCCATGGCCACTCCGGCTCCTGCCGATTCTGGCGACACTGTGTCAGTTACCAAATCACAAGTAGGAAGTGCCATGAATCATCGATGGCGATGAGAGGCCCAGCGTCACCCGGTATTCTCCGAACAAGAGTTTGGTGCCCTTCGCATGGCGGACACGCACATCGGAGCTGCCCGAGCTGGTTTTAGAGAAGCTATGAAACTAATATCGTCCAGCCTGCAGGTAAATAATCGCTTTTGTAGAGTCCGAACACTCATGTAAACCCATTAGACCCCGAGCATTAAATTGGTCAGAACAACCAAATTAAGGGTCCTTGTGTTGTTTTATTGCTAATGCGGGCCTCGAAGCAGCAAAGCGAGCAACTGGCCAAGGAACTAGAAGACACCCGAACACAAGTGGAATCTGTGAAGGCCGAACTAGAGCAAGTGAGGAGATTTACTCGGGAGGCACATGGTAAGTATTTCTGTGTTGCTAATCTTAGTATATTCCCGTGCTGACGGAAGGATACTCTTTAGCAGCTGAATAAATAGGGCAAATGCAAAAAGATTTGGATGCAGCCCGAGAATCTCAGCGATATGCCGAGTCCCAGCATGAGGTCGGCTATCATGTTATGAACCGTCTCCAGGCGGAGAATAAACAATAGGCCGAAGAAATTGAGAGTTTATGAACTCAATTGACCCAGGCCCAAGAAGAGAACCAGAAACTACATAGGGGCATGTTCGGTAAGTGCGATTCTACCATCGAGAAGTACTTCTTATAAAGGAAGCATAATGGGCATGCCTTTGACTCATGTGTAGGTCTTCTCACTTGGTGACCCGAAGAAGAGCTCAGATCCTACCAGGGGAGCCTTCTGAAGGAGCTTTCTGCCCTTCGTGAGCAGGCTCGCAAGGCCATGAAAGGCATGGTAAAGGTGATATGGCCCGCCGAGCAACGTGCGGAGGGGATGGCGAAACTAGTCGATTGATTCAAGGGGGACCGAAGTAGGTTCGAGTTGTGGAAGACATCAGTGTAGGTGTCAAAACCGGCGGATCTTGGGTAGGGGGTCCCAAACTGTGAGACTAGAATCGATGGTAACAGGAGTCAAAGGAGACACAGATTTACCCAGGTTCGGTCCCTCCTATGGAGGTAATACCTACGTCCTTCTTGGTTGTATTGATGATATGGGGGGTTACAGAGTTGATCTACCTCTTGATCGAATAGCCAACCCTAGATGAGTTATTCTATCCCTATACCCTAAAACCCTTCAGCTTATATAGATGCCGAGGATGCCTAGGGTTTACACATGGTCGGTTACATGTCGAAGAGATAAACATGCCTAACTACGTCTAATAACTTGGAAAGTACACCATGGCTCTTTGAAGCTTCCATCTTGTGTTGGTGGTCTTTGATCATCTGGTGCTCACCTTGCGACCCATGCAGTCAGGTCCATAAACGAATGGTCGACTATCCGAGGACCCCCTAATCCAGGACTCCCTCAGTAGCCCCCGGACAAGCCTTAAACACTGATATATATCCGGCCAATCTCCTCATGTCGTCATGTTTGGCTTGCAAGGCGAGTCCCTCATCCCTCTTTGCTCGGCAACCGACCAGTCTTCGGTAAGATCCCAAGCATCACGGACGCAGGTCCATTATAATGACTGCGCGCGTTCCTCGATTTTCGCGCTTCATGGGGAGGTGAGTGGTCCGTGATTTTTACAATCTTACCCCTCCGTAGTGGAAGCACCACCCATTTAATTAAACAAAATCATGGCTCGGACCATTCCTCTTCTTCCTCATCGAAAGAAACCCCTAGCGGATGCTCCACGAAAAACATGGCAAACACCCCTTGCTCCTCTGAGCACCCCTACGGCTCACTCCCAGTGGACTGAACCAGCTACTCTGTTACACTCCTGCAACTCCGCAATCTGGAGACCCAAGGGTATCTCCCTTCTTCAGATCTGGCGATGACCCACGCAGGTTTGCTTTCTTACAACGACGAAGTTTTCGTCGAGCGTTTCCCCAATCCTTACAAGGGGAACGTGTATGCTTCCTCCTATTTCTCCTCCGTGGCCTTGGGTTTCCAATCAATTCGTTCCTGAGGGGGTTGCTGGAGTTCTACGGGATCCAACTCCACCACCTTACTCCAGGGTCCATCTTGCACATCTTGGGCTTCGTCTCTCTCTCTACGAGATGTTCCTGGGGTGCAAGGTGCACTTTGATTTGTGTAGAAAATACTTCTGTCCCATCCCCCGAACTCGGGACAAGACAATTTTGGAGGTCAGCGGAGCCGAACTGTGCCGTATAGCGGGGACAGGGTATCCGGTGGGCACACGGAAGATATCTGAAGAGTGGACTTCAGAATGGTTTTATATTGAAGATGTCCCCCTGTTCATGCCAACTCGGACATGTCTTCCCGAATAATCCAACGCGCTCCCGAAGAAGAGATAGAATTAGCGACCGAGGAGTTCATCCTAGGAGGAAAGCGTCAAAGTGTGGTGCCAAGCAACTCAGGTGCGGATGCTCGCCCACCACCAACTGACCATGATCGATGTCATGGCCACTACCATCTCCCGGTGTGTGCATCCCCTTCAACAGAGGGTACACCCCTTGTGGCAATACAACGAGACGAGTGACCCCACGCGCTCCCGAAAGCTAGGGCCCTCCAATCCGACGGCGTTGGCCACCGCACTTGCTGACCTGTACAAAGGAGAGCAAGAGGACTTTTATCGGCGGGCAACCAAGTAAGGATATTCGGCCCACACTCCTATCAAATGGGTAAATTTTCTCTCTCTAACATGAACATAGTTTGGGGTTTCCGTTCCACACTTCATTTAACCGAAGCCATGCATGAATAGGAATGGAGGAGTTTGATTGAGACAGTCAACTGTCAGGCTCCTCAGCCCGACAACCATTCACAAGACAACGATCTGGGTTTCAACGAGGACCCAGATCTTCTACTTGTCTTCGAAGACGGAGTCTATCTCTAGGATAGCGTCGACCAATCCCCGGTGGATATCATAGTTGATTACCCTGGGTCATTCTCCATCCTTGCAATGAGCAAGAAGAAAAGATCATCCCGCAAGAGGCCAGCTACCAACAGCGTCCCGGACACACCGGCCCCGACTCCCAAACGTCGTTGATTCGCTCGCCATACACCAGCAGCCAAAGCCGTGGTCGAGTCGGAGGCCAACAAGGATCCTGCAAAAGAGGCGGCCATGGGGACAAATCCACCTGCCCGCTCAGCTCGGAGGTACATCGTTCGACAATCCACTCATTATCAATAAATGGAGTCTTATAGTAGTTTTGTTTTATTGAAATATTTAGGCGAAATGCCCAGTCCTCTCCTGCTGAAGAGGTTACCAGGGTGTCCAGAGACGTCCGAAATTCCCGAGCTAAATCTCATGCCGCTCCTACTGTAGAAGCCCCCATGGCCAATCTAGCGCCTGTCAATTCTGGTGATGGTGTATCTATTACCAACTCGGAGGTGAGGAGTGCCATGAATCACCGGCAATGGTGGGAGGCCACGCGGCATCCAATATTCTCCGAACAAGAGTTTGGTGCCCTACACTCAGCGGATGCACACATTGGAGCTGCCCGAACCGGGTTCGGCGAGGCTATGAAGTTGATATCAGCCAGCATGCAGGTAAGTGGTTGGCTTTTATAGAGTCCGAATACTCATCTAAACCTAGTAGCCCCCCAGACATAATTTGATTTGGAACAAACAAATTAAGGATCTCTGCGATGTTTGACTGCTGACACAGCCTTCAAAGCCACATGTCGAGCAATTGGCCAAGGAGCTGGAGGATAGTCACACAGAAGTGCAATCTGTGAAGAACGAACTAGCGCAAGTGAAGAGCTTCACGCCGGAGGCCCATGGTGAGTGTACCTTTACTGCTAATCTTAATGTATTATCATGCCTGATGCACTGATTCCATGTAGCAGTCAAATCAACAGGGCACATGCAAAGGTAGTTTGAGGAAGCCCGAGACTCTTAGTGGTACACCGAGTCCCAGCACGAGACTGGCTGCCTTGTTGTGCAAAAGCAGGCCGAAGAAATTAAGCATTCGAAGATTCAGTTGGCCCAAGCTCAAGAAGAAAACTGAAAGCTTCAGAGGGGCATGTTCGATAAGTGTGATTCTATTATCAACAAATATTTCCTATGTAGGAAGTAAAAGTAAGTACATTGTTGCCTCATGCAAGGTTGTAAGAATTGCGATTCTGTTATACGATTATACGACTTTATGATTCAAATTAACCCCTTTGATTCTATGATTTTAGTTCATAGAATCTATGTTTCTACGATCTTGATAGTGAAGATTCTACGATTTGCGATCCTATCATTGGAGTTCCGATCCGATTCAGAATCGCGATTCTGACAACCTTGGCCTCATGTACAAGTCTCCTGTACAGGCATCCCGAAGAGGAGATCGGATCATACCCGGAGAACCTGCTGAAAGAGCTGACCTCTCTCCATGGGCGTGTACAGAAAGAAATGAAAGGCATGGTAAAGGCACTATGGCCTGTCGAATAGCTGCCCGAAGGGCTAGCCGAACTCATGGTTCGATTCAAGGGGGCTCGGAATAGGTTCGAGATGTGGAAGACTTCGGCTTGTCATGAGGGAGCACACAAAGCATGGGCAATGATCAAGACCCATTACACCAGACTTAATCCTGAGCATATTTCATGCGTTGGTCCCATGGGATTGGATGGAAAAGAAGTGCCACTCCACCTTGTGTATGACTAGGTGATGCATGTTGCCCGTCTTTCACAAGAGGACTGCCCCCATGACACCATAATCGATAATCTCGATCAGCAGCCGAACATGTAATTTATATGTACTTGTTGTAGAAACAATCTATGTTGTAAACTTTGTCTTAACCGGCCATGGCTTCTCCCTCCCGTGCGAAGATCTCGGAAGTGTTCCCCCTTATTTGCCACTCCAAAAGGGTAAACTGTATTCCGGGAACCACGCAACCCGGGCATGCGGTGCGAATAGACAGAAAGCACATAGAGAGATATGTTATATTACTGCTTAGCGTAAGAAACATCTTCCAAGGAAAATAGTACCTCTATCGATACCTTTCATCGGGGCTTTAGGAAGGTCGTAGATAGAAGTCCGCATACTTTTAGTATGCGGCTAATTATGCTTTGGGAAGAGAAGACCCAAACAACGGTGATAACAACCGGAGCCGTATAAGGTGTTTCCGTCACAGCCAACCAATTGTCTACGTAACATAGCTAGCTTTCGGTTTCATCCATCTAAGGTACGTGTCCGGATGACCCAGTCGTAACAATCGCAGAGGTGCTCCAAACAATCGGGAACGTAGAGGGTAATCATAGGAGCGAGGCAACCCAGCGGGGCAAAGTCTTAGTTCTAATTGATACATATGATGGCTCGAACGTGACAAAAGAAACGTGTGCACATGATAAGTGTGAGAAAATACTTGTAATATAAAAACGTTGGCTTCTAGAAGAAGCCCCCACGTGTTGTGTTCGGATTTAACACTTTATGGTGTATGCCGATAATCGTTAGTACAGGATCGGTTCAACTGAACATAGGGAAAAAAGAAATTGACCCTATGAAACAGAAAATGGGAAGGGAAGAAGAAAAAGGAAGAAAGAACAAGAGGAAAAAAGAAGAAATACGGGGGAGTTAGACGACACCGGTTTATTCGTAGAAGCGCCGAAGATGAGCTGTGTTGCATGGGTTTGGTTCAAGGCGGTTGTCGGATGAACTCCGAAGACGATAGGCACCTCCCACAAGTACTTCGTCAATGATGAAAGGACCCTCCCATTTGGGGTTGAGTTTATGTTTTTGTTTCTCTGGGAGTCATAGGACGAGTTTGTCTATGTTGTATGCTTTTGCCCTGACCTCCCTACTTTGGTAACATTGAGCTTGGTGTTGGTAAAAATTGCAGTGAGCCCGAGCTATGTCACGCTCTCCCTCCAAGGTATCTAAGTTGTCCTACCGATCCAAATCAGCCTCCTTTTCCTCGTACATGCGCACCCTTGGTGTGTCATGCATAATGTCGCAAGGGAGGACTGCCTCTGCCCCATAGACCATAAATAACGATGTGTAACCCGTTGATCTATTCGGGGTGGTGCGAAGGCCCCATAAAACCGAGTCGAGTTCCTCCACCCAATGACAGACGGACTCGTGACGAGATCGGACCAAACGTGTCTTAATGCCACTCATAATGAGACTGTTTGCTCGTTCAACCTGTCCATTGGTCTGCGGAAGACATACTGACATATAATCGAGCTTTATGCCCATTTTTCCGCACCAGTCCTTGACTTCTTGGGTCGTGAAGTTGGATCCATTATCCCTTATTATACTATGTAGGACACCGTAACGGTGTACCACGCTGGATATGAAGTCGATCACTGGTCCGGATTTAGCCTACTTGACGGGCTTTGCTTCTATCCATTTGGTGAACTTGTCAACATGACCAGTAGGTATTTATTTTTCTTGGTCCCCACTTTAAGGGGTCCGACTATGTCCAGCCCCCAGACCATGAAAGGCCAAGTGATCGTAATAGTCTGAAGAGCTATTGGGGCCATGTGACTTTGATTTGCGAAGAGTTGACACCCTACGGAATGTTGGACAAGTGACTTGGCGTCCGTCCAAGTTGTAGGGAAAAAGAAACCATCTCGGAAGTCCTTGTTGATAAGGGCTTTTGCCACGGTGTGATGACCGCCCATGCCTGCATGGATTTTGGCAAGGAGCTCCCGTCCTTCTTCCTCGGATATACACCGTTGTAATAGTCCGGTTGTGCTTTTCTTGTATAACTCACCCTCGTGTACTTGGTAGGCCTTGGATCGTCGAACTATGCGATGTGCCTCAGTTTGATCGACGGGGAGTTCCTTGCGAAGAAGGTAAGCGGGGAAAGGCTCTGTCCATGGTGCTATTACTACCATTATCTCATGAGCCGGAGGCATTTCATTCATTACGGAGCCGCCGATAGTGCCATCGTCTAGTTTGTTTATGGGGGGAACAACCTCGTCCGCCGTATTCGGACCGGCGCTAGTGTTATCGTCCTTCCACACTATGGATGGCTTAAAAGAGCTGCTCCAGGAAGGTGTTTCTCGCGACAGGATCGCGCTTGGCTCCCATAAGGGCCAGTATGTCGGCGGCTTGGTTGTTGTCACGAGCAACATGGTGAAATTCCTTCCCCTCGATCTGAGCAGATATCTTAAGGACGACATTTCTATATGTTGCCATCTTCGGGGTTTTGGTGTCGAATTCGCCGTTAATTTCAGATATGGCTAAGTTTGAGTCTCCCTGTACCTCTAGCCATCGTATGCCCATTGATACCGCCATCCAAAGAACATGAAGGAGAGTTTCGTATTCGGCTGCATTGCTGGAGTCGGCATACATGATTTGCAACACGTATCGCACGTTGTCGCCTGTGGGGGATGTGAGGATAACTCCAGCCCCTAGTCCGGCCAAGGTCTTGGATCCATCAAAGCACATTGTTCAATGGGAGTATGCACTGTATTCCTTGGGGAACTCGGCCTCTGTCCGTTCAGCTAGGAAGTCCGCCAATACCTGAGATTTAATGGCACAGCATGGCTTGTAGGTTATTTTAAAGGGAAGGAGCTCAATGGCCCACTTGGCTATGCGGCTGGTGGCGTCCCTGTTGTTGATTATATCATTCAGGGGGACCTTAGATGCCACGGTTACCGCACACTCCTGGAAGTAGTGTCTGAGTTTCCTTGACGCCATAAATACTGTATAGGCTGTCTTTGGGTAATGCGGGTATCTAGACTTGCACTGCGTTAGCACCTCTGACACATAATATACCTGTTTCTGAGTCCAGAATTTGTGTCCCTACTCATCCCGTTCAATGACAATCACCGCGCCTGGTGCCGTGAGTATGGGATTGTTTGCTAGTAGTGTTTTGATTTCTTCTAACGCAGCCGCTGCCTCATCGGTCCATTCGAACTTGTTGGTCCGCTTGAGCATCTTATAGAGCGGCAAAGCCTTCTCTCTGAGGTGGGAGATAAAGCGGCTTAACGCCTCTAGGCACCCAACTAGCCTCTAGATGTGCTTCAGCTTTGTGGGAATTGCAAGTTCTGATAGAGCACGGATTTTAGCTAGATTTGCCTCTATTCCTCTATGGGAGACGATGAATCCAAGAAGCTTACCAGAGGGAACTCAGAATACACATTTTTCCGGATTGAGTGGTATATCATATTCACGTAGACTGGAAAAGGTTTGCCGTAGGTCGTCGATCAACTGGCTGAGGTGTTTGGTTTTGATTACCACATCATCCACGTATGCCTCGATAGTCTTACCGAATTGTGTCGCGAGACAGGTCTAGATCATGCGCTGGAATGTGGCCCCAACGTTTTTAAGCCCGAAAGGCACCATGTTGAAGCAGAATGGCCTGTAGGGGGTGATGAATGCGGTAGCCGCTTGATCGGATTCCTTCATTTTAATTTGATGGTATCCGGAGTAAGCGTTGAGGAAACACAACAAATCGTGTCCTGCTGTGGCATCAATAATATGGTCCAAGCGTGGTAAGGGGAAAGGGTCCTTGGGGCAGGCTTTGTCAAGGTCTTTGAAATCGACACACGGTCGCCAGGACTTGTCTTTTTTGGGTACCATCACCAGGTTGCCAGCCACTCGGGATGTTTAATATCCCGGATAAAACCAGCCTCGAGGAGTTTAGCTAATTCTTCACCCATACCTTGCCGTTTGGGCTCAGAGAAGCGGCACAGGATCTATTTCACGAGCTTAAAGCATGGGATAATGTTTAGACTGTGTTTGGCAAGCCGTCGTGGGATTCCGGGCATATCAGAAGGATGCCACGCAAAAATGTCCCAATTTTCGCGAAGGAAATTCCGCAGTGCTTCGTCCATGAGGGGATCCAGCTGGGCTCCGATGGATGCTGTCTTATTGGGGTCCTTTGGATATACCTGAAATTTGATGATTTCCTTTGTGGGTTTGAAGGACGTGACCTTGGGACTTTTGCTAGGGATCACGTTATCCTTATTAACCGTCGACCGTAATGTGGTCAATTATTCGGGAGCGAAAGTCTCCCGAAGGGCCATGTTTGGATCACTGGCGATCGTGATCACTCCATTTGGCCCTGGCATTTTGAGTTTCATGTACCCGTAATGGGGTATAGCCTGGAATTTTTAAAGGCGTCGCATCCCAGTAGGGCGTGATAGCCACTCGGGAAGGGGGCGATGTGGACAGAAGTTCTTTGGAGCGGTAGTTTTCAGGCATGCCGAACACCATGTCAGGGACGATACATCCGGAACAATGTGCCTCTTTCCCTGGGATAATTCCCCGGAAGGTTGTATTGCTGTGTTTGATGCGAGATCAGTCGACCTTCATTTTTTCCAGGGTGGCTTAGTATATAAGGTTTAGACCACTGCTGCTGTCCATTAGCACTTTATGTAGCCTGTATCCATCAATGATGGGGTTCAAGACTATTGCGGCCGGTGAGTGACCGGGAAGAATGGCCGGCTGGTCAGTGTCCCTAAAAGTAATCGGTGTGTCTACCCATGGGCTAGTGGCTGCCATATGGTAGATCTATTCGAGCTCCCTAAGAGCCCTTTTACACCTGTTCCTTGAGGGGAAGGTCTCGTAGACCCTCAGGACTTCGGCATTGTATTCGGGAGGCGAAGAGGAGCGCCTACTCGATGGAGGTGTTTCAAGGATGGCCTCACCGCTTTTTGTTGCCTGGCGACCCAACAAGCTCTAAGGCTGTGAGACGGGTTTGTGTCCAACAACACAGAATGTATAGGGCAAGGTTTGTCCAATAGTCCGTCGAGGATAATGCCGATCCCTGAAAGGGGCTTGTTTCTTTTTTCGATGGGTTCGTACCTGGCTGGAGGCTTTGGAGGTATCCTCTTCCTCTGAGCTTCTCTAGGTTGTTCGAGGAAAATTGGTTCCGAGAACAACTGTTCAGATTGCCAGACACTCTCCATGGCAAAGTACTTTTGTACTAAATCGGATAACTCCGAAAAGTCGCAAATGTGTCGGCGGGCCAGGGCATTAAGAATCCCTTCATCATGGCAATTGTGAATGAAAGTTCCCGTCATCTCTTGGTCACTAAGACCTTTTACCCTGCTTCTAGCGAGTAGGAGTCTGGCCCAAAAGTGATGGACTGATTCTCCTTGTAGTTGCTTAATATCCAGAAAGTCCGAAGTCACGAGATTTGGTGCGATACTGGGATGATCGTCTTGGGTGGTGGGTGGGAAAAAAATTGATTCCATGCCGCATTGAGTGTTAGTAACTACAGTTTCCGAATCGTGTGATGGATCCCGGACCGGTGACGGACCGGCTTTAGAGTGATTTTGTGCCTCTGGCTCATCGACAGAGTCTTGGTGATTGAGGACTAGCGTATGGACTGTTTTCAATTCCGGCTCTCGGGACGAATCCGCAGCCGGACACTCGATAGTAGCAACAAGGTGGGTGACCGGAGGGACATGAATCTCCCTGTCATCAGGTCCAATACTGAGCCGATCATAGATCGGAACCTGGTCATCCGATATATGTATAGCTTCGATATGATCGAATAACTCATTTAAGAACAAGGCGATGGTAGGATGTGTGTCGCTGAGACAAGTGGATTCATCGAGCGGCGTGACGGTTCTAGAGCCAGGCCAAAGAGAAACTATGTTCCGTCCAACCATGAGACCCGATGTCTTCGGCGTTAAGGTGTCCGGACTTACAGGTTTCTCTACGAGGGTTGAAGGCCCCATGAATCAGCCACGAACTCTAAGGTTCCGAACTTGATACTGTGATTGGCGGAAAAGCTTCCGGTCTGGCCATGATGGCTGATCAGGCGGGCATGCGACAAGATGTCGTCGCAGGTGAGACTCTGATCGGGGGCGAGTGTGACACCCTGTGGTTTGCCTCATGACTAAGTTATCATGACTCAAAAATTAGGGCCAATTAAAACTTTTTGAGTGCAATTGAATGCTTGACTTGTGCGTTACTTGCTTGGTTGTTAGATTGCTTGCTAGTGCTCTATAATTCATAAAACATCCTCCTACCCTCAAGAACTCTTTTCCTTGATCCCAACTCTTGTCCAATGATCATGCCATGTGAATAGGAATTAAAAATATATTTTTTTAATTATTTTGGCCAAAAAGCATTTATTTAAATTAGGTTTTCGAAACCCCCTGATTTGAGATTTGCACTACAAGTCCCCAAATTGGGTGGGTCCTTTTTCCCCAAATGCTTTATTTGGAACCTACTATATATATAACTTCCCAAAACCACCAAATATTATTTTTAAAGATTATTTTACTATTTTATTTAAAGGCTTTTTCTTAAGGCCACAAATGGTCTTTTATAGGGAAAAATTATTTAAATGCTTTAACAATATTTGAAAAAAATGAGGAAAACTCAGTGGACATATATTGTCCATATATAAGAGTTTCAACACATGGCCAGGTTCAAAATATTGGACAAAACCCTTCAAAACTATTTCTGCCTATTTCAAGGATTTGAAATATTTCTACGAGGAATATTCTCAAATAAATCCAGGAAAATTCTAGCATGACACATATGATATATGTGATCATCTTGCCAAGTTTCATATCAATCCCAATTGTTTTGGTTCACCAAAATATCCCAAAACCCTCTCTTTCTAGATCCAAATTTCAGCAACTCTACATTTCCAACTATGTCCTATTGATCTCAAACTTTGTGTACATGTTGTAATCATCAAATAATGCATCCACACCAAGTGGTGCATCAAGGAGAACAGATACACTTGTCCAAATCCCCTGACACCCATTTCTGTTGATTTCTAGAATTGGAAATTCTTGCATTGTCAAGCTATCCCATTTGCTCCCATACTTTTTGGGTAATCTCTAATACCCAAATAATGCTACCACACCAAGTGGTGCATCAAGGAGAATGGATTTGCATAGCTAGATCTAATCAAATCCATTTCTTCCCATTTCTAGGGTTTACCAAGTTTACATTGGCAACCTTCTTCAAATGAGTTCAAATTTTGTGATCAACCTCACTTATACCTATTATCATGTCCTGTTAAGTTTCATAGTGATGAGCATCATTTTGCTAGCTCAAACTTGCATCAAACACCTTCTGCAAAAAAATTGTGATCAATGATTGGAGCACCCTATGAGTTCTCCTTGACCCCCAATTTTTACCACAACCCCTTGTTGATACCCTTCACCCCCAATAAAGTTTGCATGGCCATTGCTCAAATGTTGATGTGGTAAAAAAACATTTACCCCCTGGGCAGCAAGATTTCAGCTCTCTCACCATTTACTCTCTTATTATATCAGCTACACAGGGCATCCAAGGCCAGTAGGACTTAGTTTAGACCATCCTAAATACCCTAGACACCAATGGTCGCACCCTACATGCCAAATACATGCCTTGGCATGCAATGCACGTGCTTGCCACAATCAGAGGCTCCCGACAACCTAGGGCGATGGGATCATGTCCCCCGACGTCCACTTGGCGTCCTCGACACTCCACCCTACCGTACCCATCCTCCCTTGTCCTCCTCCCTCCCTGGCAGAGCAAGCCCGAATACCCCCATGGGCGCGATCCACGGTGTTCTCAGGACGGGCTATAAAAGGACACTAGAGCACCCCTCTCAACCCCCTTAGCCCTCCCCTCACTCCCATAGGCCCCAAAGCGAAGCCATTGGAGCACTCGGGCTCTGGTTGATCGACCATGACCGCAATGGCACCGCATCGGCCTCGGGAAAATTCGTGCCACATCGACTCTCTCCTCTCCCCTTAGCCTCACCAGGACCACTCCATACCCTCCACGCTCCTCCCAGCGCCCCATTCCTCCATTTCCAGGGCCATGGTTTCGCGCCCCCTCCATCGTCGTCGACCTCCTCCGCCTAGAGCAATGTTGCGCTCGGGCATGGCCTCCTGAGGGATAGAAGATTGCCTAGGCGGGTGCGGTAGGCCGCCCGGAGCACCCTAGTAGCCGGAGCGCCGCCAGAGGTGGCCGAAGCCGCCGGGGCGGACGCCAGCGCGCGCTTGGCTAGGCTCCCCTGCCTCTCCCCTATTCAGGCGGGAGGTGGAAGGAAGACGTGTCGTGCGGGGCCCACCTGTAAGCGGCTAGCCGGTTGGGCCCGCCATTTGAGTGGAAGCGGGTTTCGCCTGCCCCGATTTTTCACAAGGGAGACGCACTTCCAGGAGTACGCCTTTGGCATGGACACTGCGCGTGCACGGCTATGCTATTGGGCCGGCCCGGTAGCTATTCCTTGCCCGTACGCCGGATTGCCCATTAGGTATATTCCCTTTTTCCATTTTTATTTCTCTCCAGATACTAGATAAATCATAGTAAATTCCTCTGGGCTTCAAATTGAATGATTCAAATTTCTAAATACTTCTAAAATTTTGTCCTAAACACCAGGAAGCTACCATGTACACTTATAGGATTAAGGCCTATTTTTATTTTCTACTTTAAACTTTGGAAATTCCAAGGGATCTCACCCTAACTCCAAACGCAATGATTCTGATTACTAGGTGGCCCCAAATTCATGCACTAAATGGTGAACTTTTTTACTCACACTTATTCCTCCATGACAAATATTGGACCATTTCTTCATGTGTGATCCACTTTGAAAATCCCTAGGAAAATCATGCCAACTCCAAATCATGTGAAACCACTTCCCAAATGTTTCTAAAATTGTACCCTATTTGTTGGGTGCATCCCCTCATTTTACCAAAATATTTTCTATCGACTTCTTGTAGCACCACAAATTCCCCTATTACCACCATTCAAAACTTCCCCTTGACCAACATCCAATAAAACCTCCTTGGTTATTTTTCTGATGACCAGTGATGTCCAAGAAAATAAACTCCTATTTATAGAGCACTTTTATTTTCTACTTGTTGTGTTGCTTATTGCGGTTATTTCCAGCGATAGTTGACGAAGTAGACGAAGTGCTCGGAGTGGACGAGAAGAGTGTGAAGACCTCGAAGACTTGGATAAGCCAGGCAAGCAGCCCTTTGACCATTACTATGAAAACTTTTATTGCATGGCATATAGCACATTATTTCGTTCTATTGATCATGATGATGTGGTATTACCCTTCGGTGGGATGCCTCCGATACTTTCTTGTTGATACTTGCATCACGCATGACCCAACCTCCTTATGAGGGTTATGCGGGTGGGAGTAGTTAGGACACTAGTAGTTGCTACGCAAGTGGGATGGGAATATGTATGGTCATGGAAACAAAATGATTTCAAGAACTTTTTTTGAAAACCCCATCGAGTGCCACTAACGCCTCACGGAGATGATGATGAATTGAGTAACCACTTGAGAAAGAAGTGGTGTACTGGAGCAAGTGAGTGTCTATGTTTTCGAAAACGGATTAGATTTAAGATTTGTCGACCGTCCCAACCTTACATGCACAACCACGATACCCCTTATGGGACGGGCCTTTGTTGATTACTTTGGTGGGTACTAGCATAGAGCCCACATTACTAGTGGCGGGAGTGGCGTGGTCACTCTCGATACAGGGTTGTGCCGGTATGGACGATCGTGCGCTGTCTTCACAGGCACCGGGCACACCGTTGGTCCCTGCATGGATGCTACGTGTGATGTACATCATGTGGGCTATGTACCAATCGAGTGGACTCTTTGTTTAGTATCTCCAGGGGAAAGGCATTGTTTGGGTGCTTACCTCGGGTGTGTTAAATACCGCGAGTCGTGTATGACATGGAAGTTTCGCGAGTCTTGTGGGTAAAGTGTGCAACCTTTGTAGAGTGTAAAATTATTCGAATAGTCGTGTCCATGGTCAAGGACAGTTGAGTGGTGTTGCTTAAACTATGTCCTGGGATTTCATGAACTTGGCGTGTGTGTGTGTTGGTGACAATGGTGAAACTTGAGCTAAGTCCGATGACTTGGCCTGATGGTGAACATGAGATGTTCCACCCCTGCTTATGATGATGAATGTGACTCGTTCATATCAATACATATCTACAGTCGATGCATGCTTACTTAAGTTTCTTGATCATGTCATTTCACTAAAAATTAGCTTTCTACAAAACTTACCTACTTAGTGCTATATCATGCATTGTTATACCTTGTTCCACAACTTGGGTTGCTTACGAGTACATTAAAAGTACTCATTGGCTTGCCAGTGGTTATTTAATTGTCTAGGCATGGAAGAGCAGGAGTATGGTGAAGAGTTCATTGGTGACGAACATGCAAACTAGGACGCTTTCCAGTCACAATGCCTGTAGGTTTAAAGCAGATGGCATGGGTTCACGCTTTCGACCAAGATTTCTGCTGCTTGTTATGTTTAAGTGTTTGGCCCTTGAAGTCCTATCTATGTAAGACTTGACTTCCATGGCCTTTATTTGTGTAAGACGATATGTAAGGATGTAAGACTCTTGTTATTCAGCTTTTGTGTGTTTAGTGAGCATTGATCTCTAGGATCATTGTACACGTGCATTCGTGTTGGGGAACGTTGCATGGGAAACAAAAAAATTCCTACGCACACGAAGATCTATCCATGGTGATGAGCATCTATGAGAGGGAGAGTGGATCTACATACCCTTGTAGATCGCTAAGCGGGAAGCGTTAAGAAACGCGGTTGGTGTAGTCGAACGTCTTCGCGATCCAAATCGCCGTGCGTCCCATGATCCAATCACGATCCATCCTGCGATCCAATCATGATCCGTCCTGCGATCTGACCACGATCCATCCCACGAACTTGATCACGATCCGTCTCACGAACTTGATCATGATCCTTCCGATCTAGCACCGAACGGACGGCACCTCCGCGTTCAGCACACGTACAGCTTGATGACGATCTCCACCGTCTTGATCCAGCAAGAGGAGTGGAGAGGAAGAAGAGTTCTCCGGCAGCCTGACGGTGCTCCGGCGATGGTGGTGGAGCAATTCCGGTAGGGCTTCGCCTAAGCACTGCAGAAAACCGATCTAGAGGAGAAACTATGCAATGGAGGAACGGGTAGCACATGGCTGAAAATCTAGTGCAATAACCCTCAATACCACCAGTATATATAGGAGGAGAGGAGGAGAGGAGACAGCTTGGCCTCCAAGCCTTCTAGGCTTCGGCCAAACTAGGAGAGGAGGAGTCCACCTCCTCCACTCCTAGTAGGATTAGGATTCATTCTTTTTTTTCCTTCTTTCCTTTTTCCACCTTTTTCCTTTTGGCTTTTCTTCTCCAGCCACATGGGCCTTGTGTGGGAGTTTCCACCAGCCCACTAAAGGCTGATATTCACTCTCCCACAGCCCATGAAGCCTCTTGGGTCGAAATACCCCTCCCGGAGGTCTCCCGGTACACTACCGGCACTCCCGGTACACTACCGATAAGCCCGGAACTTTTCCGGCGACCAAAACAGGACTTCCTATATATGAATCTTTACCTCCGGACCATTCCGGAGCTCCTTGTGACATCCAGGATCTCATTGGCCAAAGCAATGGCACCAGTGTTGTCACAGAACAGGTTCATTGGATTCAGTGCACTGGGCACTACTCCAAGATCTGTCATGAACTGCTTCATCCAGACACCTTCCTTTGCCGCCTCCGAGGCTGCGATGTATTCCGCTTCGCATGTAGAATCAGCTACCACGCTTTGCTTGGAACTGCACCAGCTTACCGCTCCCCCGTTAAGAATAAATACGTATCCGGTTTGTGACTTAGAGTCGTCCGGATCAGTGTCAAAGCTTGCATCGACGTAACCCTTTACGACGAGCTCTTCATCACCTCCATAAACAAGAAACATTTCCTTAGTCCTTTTCAGGTACTTACGGATATTCTAGACCGCTTGCCAGTGCTCCATTCCAGGATCACTTTGAAACCTTCCAGCCATACTTATGGCAAGGCTGACATCGGGTCTTGTGCACAGCATTGCATACATGATAGAGCCTATGGCTGAAGCATAGGGGATGACACTCATCTTTTCTCTATCTTCTGCAGTTACTGGGCATTGAGTCTTACTCAACTTCACACCTTTTAATACAGGCAAGAACCCCTTCTTGGACTGTTCCATTTTGAACTTCTTCAAAACTTTATCAAGGTATGTGCTCTGTGAAAGTGCTATTAAGCGTCTCAATCTATCTCTATAGATCTTAATGCCTAATATGAAAGCAACTTCTCCTAGGTCCTTCATTGAAAAACTCTTGTCAAATATTCCTTCACGCTTTCCAGCATTTCTATATTGTTTCCAATCAGCAATATGTCATCCACATATAATACTAGAAACGCTATAGAGCTCCCACTCACTTTCTTGTAAATACAAGCTTCTCCGTAAACTTGTATAAACACAAACGCTTTGATCACCTCATCAAAGAGCTTATTCCAACTCCGAGATGCTTGCACTAGTCCATAAATGGATCGCTGGAGTTTGCAAACTTTGTCAGCATTCTCTGGATCGACAAAACCTTCGGGTTGCATCATATACAACTCTTCCTCAAGGAAACCGTTGAGGAACGTTGTTTTTACATCTATCTGCAAAATTTCATAGTTGAAATAGGCAGTTATTGCTAACATGATTCTGACAGACTTAAGCATCGCTATGGGTGAGAAAGTCTCATCGTAGTCAACTCCTTGAACTTGTGAAAAACCCTTTGCCACAAGTCGAGCTTTATAGACGGTGACATTACTGTCCGCGTCTGTTTTCTTCTTAAAGATCCATTTGTTCTGAATGGCCTTTCGCACTTCAGGTAATACTTCCAAAGTCCATACTTTGTTTTCATACATGGATCCCATCTCGGATTTCATGGCCTCTAACTATTTCTCGGAATCCGGGCCCATCACTGCTCCTCCATAGCTCGTAGGTTCATTGTTGTCCAACAACATGACCTCGAAGACAAGGTTGCCGTACCACTCAGGGGTAGTACGCGGCCTTGTCAACCTATGAGGTTCAATAGCTGCTTGATCCGAAGCTTCATGATCATCATCATTAACTTCCTCTTCTACCGTTGTAGGTTCCACAGAAATATCTTTCTGCCCTGCGCTACTTTCTGGTTGAAGTAAAGGTTCAATAACCTCATCAAGCTCTATTTTCCTCCCACTCAATTCTTTCGAGAGAAACTCTTTCTCAAGAAATGTTCTGTTTTTAGCGACAAACACTTTGCCTTCGGATCTCAGATAGAAGGTATACCCGACTGTCTCTTTCGGGTATTCTATGAAGACGCATTTCTCCGCTTTGGGTTCCAGCTTTTCAGGCTGACGCTTTTTGACATAAGCATCACATCCCCAAACTTTAAGAAACGACAACTTTGGCTTCTTGCCAAACCACAGTTCATATGGCGTCGTCTCAACAGATTTTGATGGTGCCCTATTTAAAGTGAATGCAGCTGTCTCTAATGCATAACCCCAAAACAATAGTGGCAAATCAGCAAGAGACATCATAGAATGCACCATATCTAATAAGGTTCAATTACGACGTTTAGACACACCATTACGCTGTGGTGTTCCGAGCGGTGTCAACTGTGAAACAATTCCACACTGTCTTAAGTGACTGCCAAACTCATAACTCAGATATTCACCTCCTCGGTCAGATCGCATGAACTTAATCTTCTTGTTACGATGATTCTCAACTTCACTATGAAATTGCTTGAACTTTTCAAACATTTCAGACTTGTGTTTCATTAAGTAAATATACCCATATCTACTTAAGTCATCAGTGAAGGTGAGAAAATAACGATATCCACCACGCGCTGTAACATTCATTGGACCGCACACATCAGTGTGTATGATTTACAAAAAGCCACTTGTCTGTTCCATTGTTCCAGAGAACGGCGTTTTAGTCATCTTGCCCATGAGGCATGGTTCACATGTGTCAAGTGATTCCAAATCAAGTGACTCCAAAAGTCCATCAGCATGGAGCTTCCTCATGCGTTTTACACCAATATGACCTAAACGGTAGTGCCACAAGAAAGTGGTACTATCATTATCAATTCTACATCTTTTGGCATCAATGTTATGAACATGTGTGTCATCACTATCAAGATGTAGTCGACGTTAGGATTGGATGGGCACTGTCGGACAGTCAGGGAAACACTCCGAAAGACCATGTTTCTTTCATCCTGTTCTCAAACACCAGGCAGTGCGAGGACTTACCAGGAGGGAAAGAATCTTGTGGGTAAAGTACACAACACTCTGCAGAGTTAAACCTAATCGATTAGCCGTGTCCCCGGTTACGGACAATTTGAGCTTCTAGACTTGGATCTATCTCTGAACTCTCAACACTGGACTGATAACTAATTGTGGGCAACTTAATGATACTTATGGGCATTGAGACATTGGTTGGCGGAACCATGTCATGATAGGTAACTCTATAGTGAAATTCCTGATATTCCTTTGTTGTAGGAAAATAAAATCAGCTTTTACGCAAAAACTCAGACACAGAGCCACAAAGCCTTTGCATATAGAATAGTCTTTATTTTTCTGTTCTACTATGGTGATCTTACCAGTACATTCAATGTACTGACCTACATGGCTGCAACGTCTTATGTTGCAGATACTCTTCTACGACGGGTAAGAGTACGATTCAGGGTTACGGTCCGCACTCAACTTGTCGTTGGTGTTATTGGGACTCCACTCCCGTTAACTGTATCCGCTACTATTTTAAGGTATATATCAGTTTTACGCTATTTACATGTGATTTCACTTTGATATATACATTGATGTACTGTGTGTGCCAGCATACTGATCCAGGGATGGCACAGAAAACACAGAGGCTTGACTCGTTTTGAGTCGGGTCGCTACAGAAATGCTATCAGAGCACATGTTTACTGTAGGACGTGACCCTAGAAACTGGAAAGCCCTTAGGAAATGATTTCTTGAAAACTTTGTTTTCAAAAGACCCTCTACTTCTCATCTCTTCTGAGTTTTATCAAAAAGTTAGAAAATACCCTTTTCCCCTTGGATCAACTGAGACCACTTCGAGAAGGACAAGATATTGAAAACAACTGATGGCCACTTCAAAGTAAAGAAGATTTCACCATGCATTAGAAGAGTTGAAGCTACACGAGTTGAAGACTATACAGATCTGAAGAAATTGAAGACTATGAAGAATTTCCAAGTTATGCCCTAGAAGACCAAACCCCTGATGTATACTTACGTTAAATACGATGATTTGTGAGCTGTCATTTGTGTGTAAATTTTCGACGGCCACAACTAAAATCTATTTTCAAAACCATTGTTTGTATTGTGTGTATCCCCTCCTTTCTCTCTCTTGCTTCTCATCCCAAAACCTTGACCCCAATAGATGACGAATGAAGCTGGACTTGTGTATTCTGGATCAATGACTTGGTTAGAGACAGAAGAATGGATTCAGAACATGGAGGATCATCTAAGGAGTAACCTTGTTGCAAGGAACGAGATGGTCCAGTATGCCCTTCGATACTTTGCAGAAGGTGCTACACACTGGTGGAAGATGCATGAAGATATCTATGATAGACAGGAATCAATCACTTGGGAAGAATTCAAGATGACTTTGCAAGGATCCCATGTTGTTACCAACACCCAGAAGCCCCATCGCAAAGTTGTGAAGAAGATTTTTGCATGCAAGATATGTGGAGAGATAGGACACACCCAGGCAGAACACAAGTATGGATGCCCTTACTGTGAAGAGAATCACCCTACAGAGGACTGCCCAACTGGGCAGGTGACATGTTTCTTGTGTGAAGGAACCAACCACTACCCGGCTCAATGCCAAATATACCCCAAGGTACCGGAAGTCATCAAGCAACAGAAGGAAGCCTTCAGAGGAGAATTTGGAGAATTTGTGATGAGGAAAGATATTGAAGACCCTGATGGAGAAGGATAAACCAGATTTTACTCAAATGTCTGCTATACATGTGGAGAAGAAGGACATTTCTCACAGGACTGTACGAAGGAAAGAAAAGAGTATCTGGGAAACTTCTCGATAGAAGAAGTGGAGTTTGATCCACAGGAAATTGAAGCTTTGATCGGAACAAAGAACCTTAGGAAGAGACGAGCCCCTGAACAGAAGGACCTGAGTCATATTAGATGTTACAAGCGTAAGGATATGGGCCACTATGCCGATAAGTGCCCAAGAAAGGAATCAAGAACCCAAGGAGCAAGCACCAACATCAAGAAGCCCCGAGATTTGTCAGAAATCATATGTTTTCGGTGCAAGAAGACATGACCCTACTCCTATACCTGCCCAGAGAAGAATGTTAAGCATGAGTAGTTTGAGTTCGGAAGTAATAAATGTAATAGGTAGAACTCTTATCCTTTGAGGTTATGTAATGGATAATCCATTTGTTTTAAGGATGACAATACTCTCTAAAGATGTTGGAAAGTGAAATTGAAGTTTGATTTTGAATAACATGGATGTTTACCCAAGTCGAGACATATGTCAATTCTGAGTACCTTTTTTGACACACGCAGATGACCACCCTTTATGAGTCTTTCCTCAAAGGCCTGGAAACAATCATGACCCTGACCAGTCATCATGACTACCCAAGGATCCTGAAGGATATGATGAAGCACATCCATCTTGAAGGAGATGCAGTCTACAAAGGCTACCCATTTATGGATAATGGAGTGAAACTTTGGTATGTGGAGGTACACCTTCACCGTGAAAAGGGAGTTTGCCCAAAGACTACTGGACGATACTTTTACATATCTCGTGTACCACAAGCTATTTTCTTTGACGTTGTTCGTGAAGCTGCCATGGAAGCCATACGCCATATTGGAGAAATACTTGAAGCAAGACTCCGTCATATTCGGGAATACCTACAAGAGGTGCATACGGAGATGATGGAGATGAAGCTCATGTCCACCCTAATCAAGGAAAAGATGGAGGATTTCAAGGAGCTCATCGCAAATTTCCAGTGGTACTAGAGTATCTCCAAGGGGAGATGAATGAATAAAGTTGGGAGTTGATGCTAGACCATACCAAACTATGTGGATGGCAGCATTTGTAATAAAGTATTTTTCTAGGAGTTTTAAGAAGTGATTGAGAATGTAACCAAGGATTGAATATGAGAATAATGGGATAGTTTCGAAGATGGAAATACCTGTATCATGAAGCACTTTTGATTTCATGAGCTTATCTTGTAACGGAAGTCTCAGAGTTTGTAATAAATTCATGAGTCAATGGAAATTATGGTGTCATGATTTATCTTATGTTGAAATATGTTAGTTGTTACTCTATGACCCAAGATCTCTGACCATTTTCGAGGATATGAGAAAATATGGTCTATGCATACATGAGTGCATTTCATTTTAAGTGTGGTAGTGACCACAGGTACCTCCCGGTTAAGTAATTTGGATCAGTGAATACGGATGAAGAGAATGTGGAATCACCGCAAACTATCCGGATAATAACCTATGAGACAAAGAGTTTTCGAAGCTGGAATGCTGAGAAACGGAATGATTATGGTGAAAACCACACCCAAGGTTAAACAAACCAATGGAAAGGAAAATGGATTCTGCGGAGTGGAATCTAGACAAGAACAGGTCTGTGAATTGTTACCTCAAGGGTATGGTGTAGTGAACTGAAGGTAATGTTGGAATGTGGAACGATAGTAACCCCAAGAGTGAGTTAAAGTTATCCAAGTATTCAAGTGAACCCACAACTCACTGACCTCAGGATTGATAAGGATCAAGCCCCACCTTTGTGAAGGCAGAGACTTGGAAGAAGCTACGACTGATCATCAAACGTTTTCCTTAGGAGTATTACGAAAACCTGAGAGTTGTGAAGAAACGATAGATGTTTTTGTCCGGCTTGCAGAAATAAATGGATTTATCCGAACTTTGTTCGTTGACAAGAGAAATTTTCTGCAACGCTTGTGAGGAAGCCCAAGTGCTAGAATACGAGATTCACTAAACCTTATACAAGGTAATGATTTCAGTGCGACATGGTTTCGCCACCATGACGACTTACTCCTATCATTCTCTTGCTATTCGGAATGGTAAATCTGAGTGACTTACCCATAGTAAAGAGACGACGTTCTTTGAAGCTTTTTGTTTAAGCCTTAGAATGGTAGGATGAAACCCCTTGTACCTGACAGTTGCTGTCACACGTAGGAATTTTACAGTGAGGAATGAAGCCAAGACCCATTTCACTACAGGATGACCACCAATGGTAGACCACCATGAGATTATCGATAAGTTATTTAGAATGATCACGAGACCTGTCAGTTATAAGACCCAGTATTGGAGGAAGTACACCTTGTTGTGAGGACACAAGATTTTGATATAACCGAAGATCATCACCAAGGAAGATGCTGTGAAGAATGTGAACAGACAGATGCTGCATACGACTGTCAAGATTTTGAAGGACTAGTAACTCTCATTTCAAGTGTGGTAGACCCACATTTCCAGGTCAATGGAGTTTTGTTGGAAGACCCCACACCTTCTTGGTCAATGGATTTGTTAGAAAACCCCCAAACCCTAACCTTTTCTTTCTAGCCCTTTCGAATCTCGAGGACGAGATTCATTTTAAGTGTGGTAGGTTTGTAACATCCCAAACTTTGGAATGTTATAATAATTATTAGAATGATTGTTTGTTTGTTTGTTTGAGTGATTGAAAGTGAGTGAAATTTGAAACTTTTTGAAAGTTTATTGAGAGGGAATGAAATGAATTTCCCAAAACTTTCAATCTGCATTTTGATCACCAGGAATTCAAATTCATTTCATCACAAAACCCTAGAGTGAAGATGAAATGACTTCTTCCATTTAAAGAAATGAAAAGGGATTTGAAAATGATTTGAATTTCCATTTTGAAAATATTTCAAATTCAGAAAACTTTATGCAACTCAATGATTTTCATGAGAGAGGATAATATGACTTCCTCAAATTTTAAGAAATATGAGTTGGAAGTTTAAAAGAAGGAATTGAAAGAGCTTTTGAAAACCTCTGGATTATTTTGAAAATCCATTTCATATTTGGTCCCTATTCAAAATTTTCAAAGTATTCAAACCCCTGACAAAAATTTGAGAGGAGTAACATGACACTCCACACCAGGGTCATTTTGGTGATTTATTTGAACAAAAGTAACCAGGAGTTGTTTTGAAAATATTTGCAAAAAAAGTTTTAAAAACAAATAGGCAATTTCTAAAAAATATTTTTTTGTTAAAGTGTTCAAATGACAGAATAAAAATGTTCATTAAATTGCATTTATTATTCTGTTAATTTTGATATATAATACTCCTATTTTTAGAGACGGTTTGAATGCTTTAAAGGTTTTTGAAACGCTCTGGAAAAACATTAAACAGAAAACGGTGACGGTTTTAGAATTAAAACGGGCCGGCCCACAGGCTTTATTTCGCGAATTCAATACGCGCCGGCCGACCGACGAGAAAACCTCGCCCTCCCTCTCGCTGCCACCGGGTCCCACCCGACCGACCGTTAGCCCCGTTCGGTCGCCTTCTTCCTCCCACGCGCCCGACGCCGTCGCCGAATCCCCTCGCCGCGGACCCCCTCCCTCCTTTACTCCCGTACCCCGCACCTGGTCCTATAAATAGCCCTCACCCTCCTCTCTCCATTCCCCCTGTTTTCCCCTTCTCCCATGCACCACCCTCACCGGAATCTCTCGCCGGAGATACCCACAGCAGCCACGCCATTGTTGCTCCCCTACTCCACCCTGCCTTCCCCGAGCGCCACTGAGCCCTCTACCCAACTCCTCTCGCCCGTGCGCACCTTCCCCACCCCTCTGCTTCACCGGAGACCCACCAGAACGGTGCAATCATCACCTCGCCGGAGCCCCACCTCCACCGAGCCGCCTCGGAGCTCCTGCCCGTCGACTCCGACGCCCCCGAGCCTCACCGACGCCACCATCGACATCACCATTCTCCCCTGCATCGAACGGAGCCAACGCCGTCACCGGATACCCCCTGGAGCTGACGCACGCTCCGATCCTGAGTCGTCGCCGTCACCGTCGCCGTCGCCGGACTTCACCCCGCCGCGGTGAGCCTCCCTCTCCCTCCCCACCGTCGGATCCAGATGAACGGTTTAGATTAGAAGGAATAAATCCCCGAACCATTTTCTGCTAAGGTTCGGTCGACCGCCCGTAACACCCCGCGCGCGCACCCCTTTATCCAATCAAGAAGTGACATGTGTACCCCCTGACCGATAGAAACACATTTTCTTTTCTGTTTTAATTTCCGTTTCCAGAATAAGTTCTGATTTTATTTCCTTTATATCTTTTAAACTGTTTAATGTTTTTAAATGATTATTTTTGTATAGTGTCACAAATTTCATCTAGTTTCTGTGGATATCAAATTTCGCTATATTTCAACATTTAAATTTGAATTTGAACAGATTTCATTTAAATTTTGTTTTCTGAATATCTTGAGTTCTAAAATGACTTTTTGAATGATTCTTTTTACTACTTGTCACTAGTGATCATAGCTATCATTTGGTAGAGTTTGAGAATTTTTATAATAATTTTAAATAGTATTTTCAAACCAAACAGAATCTGTTTAGTTTCATATTAGTTTATTTATATTGATTTACTTTGTTTTATTTTCGAAAATCTGAATATGATTTATACTAAGTATCAGATTTCATTTAGTTTTGTTGTTTGAAACCTTAGTAATTTACTTGCTGTTAACAAAAGTTAATTTGTTTAGTTTATAAATTTTGTTGTAGGGATCTGTACCCTCTTTCAAATAGGTATAGTTGTTTTAAAAGCAAATTTGTTAGTAACAATTGTTTTAACTAAAGTTTTATATAATTAGATTCTGTTTTCAAATAAAATTTGTAGTAATCTTTTCTGTTAAGAAATGTTTTTCAATAAAAATGGTTTAGTTTTACTCTATTATAGGAAACTATATTCTCTATCATTAGGTAATGTTTTATAAAACAACTTAGTTTTAGTAGAGATTATTTTCACAAAGTTTTAGATGATCTAATTCTGTTTTGTAACAAATATATTTTATTAATTATTTTCTGTTAACTTAGTTGTTTCATAATTTGTTTTCTCCTAGTTTATGGTTGTGCTTGTAGTTAAGTTCATTAGACAAACACTTATGTTGTTTAGGATAAGGTTTTCATAGTTTTACTTGTTCTTCAAAAGTAATTCTTTTTGCTAGTAAAATATTTACTAAAACCCTTTTGTTATATTTTACTTTGTTTTTGTTTTGTTACTAGTTGTTGTAGAGGAAAACTACCTTAGTTGTTTTTATGAAAACTTTCTTGGCTTTGAGTTTTGTCTTAAGTGTTTCCTTCATCAACCTTGTTGTTTTTGTTCCTTGTGTTACCTTTTGATTGCTAGTATTGCTTGTTAGAAGTGTTTGCTTATGAATGCAATGGTTGTTATATAGATTTCTCATCTGAGAGTGACGAATAGTCTATCAAGTTATTTCTGAGAGCGATCTATTTCTTCATCAACAGTACAGGCAAGTTCACCTTGACCATCTATTTCATACCTATGTTTTTATTGCATGTAGTGACATCATTCAGCACATCCCTCCCGTAGTGTTATTGAAATTCTTGTAGTTGAGTAGAATGCATGAGGTAGGAACCCACTACTAGTTACTAAAGCCCCGGGAACGTTAGTTACTTTTATGCTATGCTAAAGTAGACGGGGTTTGGTATGAGTGATCGTGAGTGGTGTGAAGAAGGACTCCACGTCAAAACTACGACTTCAAGAAGACATCTTCAAGTCTTGCATCTTCAAGTCCTCAAGACTTCAAGACTCGAGAAGACAAGTTTTCAATACACACTACTGGGTGAAGGATGGTTGATTGGGCATCCCTGGAGAAACCAGTGGATGGCCGGGATGCATGGAGAAGCGCCATGACATCTTGCGGAAAGCTTCACCCAGACTCAAAGAGAAGGATGAATACTTCATGCCCGGAAGCTTACCTGTGTAGCCACAAGTCATTATGGGCTCTGGCTTGGTTGATCTTTGTTGTGACTCTGCTGGGCAGTGCTACGAGATGTAGTCGACGTTAGGATTGGATGGGCACTGTCGGACAGTCAGGGAAACACTCCGAAAGACCATGTTTCTTTCATCCTGTTCTCAAACACCAAGCAGTGCGAGGACTTACCAGGAGGGAAAGAATCTTGTGGGTAAAGTACACAACACTCTGCAGAGTTAAACCTAATCGATTAGTCGTGTCCCCTCTTACGGATAATTTGAGCTTCTAGACTTGGATCTATCTCTGAACTCTCAACACTAGACTGATAACTAATTGTGGGCAACTTAATGATACTTATGGGCATTGAGACATTGGTTGGCGGAACCATGTCATGATAGGTAACTCTATAGTGAAATTCCTGATATTCCTTTGTTGTAGGAAAATAAAATCAGCTTTTACGCAAAAACTCAGACACAGAGCCACAAAGCCTTTGCATATAGAATAGTCTTTATTTTTCTGTTCTACTATGGTGATCTTGCCAGTACATTCAATGTACTAACCTACATGGCTGCAACGTCTTATGTTGCAGATACTCTTCTACGACGGGTAAGAGTACGATTCAGGGTTACGGTCCGCACTCAACTTGTCGTTGGTGTTATTGGGACTCCACTCCCGTTGACTGTATCCGCTGCTATTTTAAGGTATATATCAGTTTTACGCTATTTACATGTGATTGCACTTTGATATATACATTGATGTACTGTGTGTGCCAGCATACTGATCCAGGGATGGCACAGAAAACACAGAGGCTTGACTCGTTTTGAGTCGGGTCGCTACATCATACCTCTCGATCCGGGCGCTCTTCTGAAAGATAAACTTCAACTCCTAGAACATCTCATATGCTCCATGACGTTCAAAACGTCTTTGAAGTCCCGGTTCTAAGCCATACAATACTGCACACTGAACTATTGAGTAATCTCTAGTACGTGCCTCCCAAGCATTCTTAATGTCTTCGGAGGTCATGTCTTCTGGTTGGTCACCAAGCGGTGCATCAAGGACATATGATTTCTGGGAAGCCGTGAGGTTAATCCTCAGATTACGGGCCCAGTCAACAAAGTTACTTCCATCATCTTTCAGTTTAGCTTTCTCTAGGAACGCATTAAAATTCAGGGGTGCTACTGCGCGAGCCATTGATCTACAACATAAATATGCAAAGTTCACTTAGACTATTATTCAAGATAATGAGTTTAGTGAATCAAATTACTAAAGCTCCCACTCAAATTGACATCCCTCAGGTCATCTAAGTGTCACATGATCCAAATCCACCAACTCAAGTCCAATCATCACGTGAGTTGAGGTGGCTTCAATGGTGAACATCATTATGTTAATCATATCTACTATATGACTCATGTTCGACCTTTCGGTCTCTTGTGTTCCGAGGCCATGTCTGTACATGCTAGGCTCGTCAAGTTTAATCCGACTGTTCTGCGCGTGCAACACTGGCTTGCACCCGTTGTATGTGAACGTAGAGTCTATCACACCCGATCATCACGTGGTGTCTCAACACGACGAACTTTCGCAACGGTGCACACTCGGGGAGAACACAATTTTCTCTTGAAATTTAAGTGAGGGATCACCTTATAATGCTATCGTCGTAGTAAGCATAACAAGGTGCATAAAAGGATTAACATCACATGCAATTCATAAGTGACATGATATGGCCATGAACTTGTGCTTTAGATCTCCATCTTCAAAGCACCGGCATGATCTTCATCGTCATCGGCACGACACCATGATCTCCATCATCTTGATCTCCATCAACGTGTCGCCATCGAGGTTGTCACGCCATGCATGCTTCTACTACTATTGCTACCGTTTAGCGATAAAGTAAAGCATTACATAGCTCTTAATGATTGACACGCAGGTCATACAATAATTAAAGACAACCCTATGGCTCCTGTCGGTTGCCGTACTCATCTCATATATCACATCATGTAATTGGCCATATCACATCACAACATACCCTGCAAAAACAAGTTAGACGTCCTCTAATTGTTGTTGCATGTTTTACGTGGCTGCTACAGGTTTCTAGCAAGAACGATTCTCACCTACGCATAAACCACAACGGTGATACATAATTTTCTTTTCAACCTTCTCAAGGACCGTCTTTGTCGAATCCGATCCAACTAAAGTGAGAGAAAGTGACACCCGCAAGCCATCTAGGCAACAAGTTGCGTCAAGGGAACTGGTCTCTCGTAAGCGTGCGAGTAATGTTGGTCTGGGCCGCTTCATCTCACAATACCGCTGAACCAAAATCCGACCAAGGGAGGAAGCAATCTAAGCATCAACGCCCACAAACCTTTTGTGTTCTACTCGATATCTCATCTACACATAGACCTAGCTCATGATGCCACTGTTGGGGAACGTTGCATGGGAAACAAAAAAATTCCTACGCAAACGAAGATCTATCCATGGTGATGAGCATCTACGAGAGGGAGAGTGGATCTACATGCCCTTGTAGATCGCTAAGCAGGAAGCGTTAAGAAACGCGGTTGGTGTAGTCGAACGTCTTCGCGATCCAAATCGCCGTGCGTCCCGCGATCCAATCATGATCCGTCCCGCGATCCAATCACGATTTGTCCCGCAATCCGATCACGATCCGTCCCACGAACTTGATCATGATCCGTCTCACGAACTTGATCATGATCGTTCCGATCTAGCACCGAACGGACGGCACCTCCGCGTTCAGCACACGTACAGCTTGATGACGATCTCCACTGTCTTGATCCAGCAAGAAGGAGTGGAGAGGAACAAGAGTTCTCCGGCAGCCTGACGGCGCTCCGGCGATGGTGGTGGAGCAGTTCCGGCAGGGCTTCGCCTAAGCACTACAGAAAACCGATCTAGAGGAGAAACTATGCACTGGAGGAACGGGTAGCACGTGGCTGAAAATTTGGTGCAAAAACCCTCAATACCACCAGTATATATAGGATGAGAGGAGGAGAGGAGGCAGCTTGGCCTCCAAGCCTTCTAGGCTTCGGCCGAACTAGGAGAGGAGGAGTCCACCTCCTCCACTCCTAGTAGGATTAGGATTCATTCTTTTTTTTTCCTTTTTGCCTTTTTCCACCTTTTTCCTTTTGGCTTTTCTTCTCCAGCCACATGGGCCTTGTGTGGGAGTTTCCACCAGCCCACTAAGGGCTGATATTCACTCTCCCACATCCCATGAAGCCTCTTGGGTCGAAATACCCCTCCCGGAGGTCTCCCGGTACACTACCGGCACTCCCGGTACACTACCGATAAGCCCGGAACTTTTCCGGCGACCAAAACAGGACTTCCTATATATGAATCTTTACCTCTGGACCATTCCGGAGCTCCTCGTGATGTCCAGGATCTCATCCGGGACTCCGAACAAACTTCGGTCACCACCATACATAACTCTATACTACCGAAACGTCACCAAACCTTAAGTGTGTAGACCCTGCGGGTTCGAGAACTATGTAGACATGACCGAGACACCTCTACAGTCAATAACCAATGGTGGGACCTAGATGTCCACATTGGTTCCTACATATTCTACGAAGATATTTATCGGTCGAACCTCTATGTCAAGGATTCAGTTAATCCCGTATGATGTTCCCTTTGTTCTTCGGTATGTTACTTGCCCGAGATTCGATCGTCGGTATCTCCATACCTAGTTCAACCTCGTTACTAGCAAGTCTCTTTACTCATTCCGTGATACAAGATCCCATGACCAACACTTAGTCACATTGCTTGCCAGGCTTATTGTGATGTTGTATTACCGAGTGGGCCCTCAGATACCTCTCCGTCACACGGAGTAACAAATCCTAGTCTTGATCCATGCCAACTCAACAGACACCCTCGGAGACACCTGTAGAGCACCTTTATAGTCACCCAGTTACGTTGCGACGTTTGATACACACAAGGTACTCCTCCGATATCTGTGAGTTGCATGATCTCATGGTCATAGGAACATATACTTGACATGCAGAAAACAGTAGCAATACACTGACACGATCATAAGCTATGTTTGTAGTTTGGGTGTTGTCCATCACATCATTCTCCTAATGATGTGATCCCGTTATCAAATGACATCTCATGTCCATGGCTAGGAAACATTAACCATGTTTCAATCAATGAGCTAGTTCACTAGAGGCATACTAGGGACATTGTGTTTGTCTATGTATCCACACATGTATCCATGTTTCCAATTAATACAATTATAGCATTGATAATAAACAATTATCATGAACAAGGAAATACAATAATAAACACTTTATTTATTGCCTCTAGGGCATATTTCCAACAATTCGGTCATCACGACTTATGAGTCAGGGTCCCCACAGCGAGAGTCCCCTGGATGCAAATCTCGTTGCTCGCGACGAGGTGAGCCATCAATTCCTTTGGCGCTCACAGAGGAACTCTTAATGAAAGCACCAATGTCAGTGTCAAAACCGGCGGATCTCGAGTAGGGGGTCCCGAACTGTGTGACTAGAATCAACGATAACAGGAGACAAAGGGGACACAGATTTACCCAGGTTCGGGCCCTCCTATGGAGGTAATACCCTACGTCCTGCTTGGTTGTATTGATGATATGGGGGGTTACATAGTTGATCTACCTCGAGATCGAATAGCTAACCCTAGATGAGTTATTCTGTACCTATACCCTAAAACCCTCCGGCTTATGTAGATGCCGAGGATGCCTAGGGTTTACACATGGTTAGTTACATGCCGAAGAGATAAATATGCCTAAGAACGACTAATAACTTGGAGAGTATGCCATGGATCCTTGAAGCTTCCATCTGGCATAGGTGGTCTTTGATTATCTGATGCTCACCTTGCGACCCATACAGTCTGGCCCATAAACGAACGGTCGACTATCTGAGGACACCCTAATCCAGGACTACCTCAATCGGCTTGTCGGGAGGGAGCACGAGAGGCGTGGGCGATTATCAAGACCCGCTATACTGGACTTAACCCCGAGCGTATGGCTCGGGTTGGGCTAGTGGGGCCAGATGGAGAAGAAATGCCGCTTCGCCTGGTGTACAACTAGGTGATGTCTATCGCCTGTCTCTCACAAGAAGACTGCTCCCTAGACACTATAGTCGACAATATCGATCAGCAGCCGAATGTATAATTACATATAACTATGTACGAACAATCGAGTAGTTGCTCCATCTGAGTTGTAAACTTTGTCTTAACCGTCCATTGACTTCTACCTCCCGCGCTAAGAGCTCGGGAGTGTTCCTCGTAATTTATCACCCTAGAAAAGCGAATTATGTTCGAGGAACCAGGCAATTTGTCCATTTTGTGTGAAGAGACAGAAAGCACACAGGGAGATATGTTATATTATTGCTTAGCATAAGAAACATCTTTCGAAGAAAATAGTACCTCTATTGATACCTTTCTTCAAGGTTCTACGAAGATCGTAGGTAGAAGGCCGTATACTGCTAGTATGTGGTTAAGGGCTTTCGAGAGAAGAGTAGCCCAAGTAATGGTGATAACAACCATAGTCTTATTAATTGCTTTCGTCATGGTCGACCAATTGTCTACGTAAGATAGCTACATTTTGGCTTCACCCGTCTGAGGTACGTATCCGGATGATCCAATCGTAACAATCATAGAGGTGCTCCCTTTACCCACTAGCCAAACAATCGGGAAAGTAGAGGGTAAGCACAGGAGCGAGGCAACCCAGCTTGGTAAAGTCTTAGTTCAAATTGATGCATATGATGGCTTAAACACGACAGATGAAACGTGTGTACACAATAAGTGTGGGTAAATGCTTATAATAAAAGCGTTGGCTTCGGAAAGAAGCCCCAATTGTTGTGTTCGTATTTAACACTTAAGGGTGTAAGCCGAGAGTCTTAGTACAACATCGGATGAACCGAACATAGGAAGAAAAGGAAAACATTCAATCCTACCAAATAGCATAGTGGGAGGGGAAGGAAAAATAAAAACAAAACGGTAAAGAGTATGACGACACCGGTTTATCCGTAGAAGTGCCGAAGACAAGCTGCATTCCATGGGTTTGGTTCAAGGCGGTTGTCTAACGGGTTCCGAAGATGGTCAGCTCCTCCCGCGAGTACTTCGTCGATTATGAAGGGGCCCTCCCATTTGGGGTTGAGTTTATGCTTCTCCTTCTCCGGGAGCCGTGAGGCGAGTTTGCCTACGTTGTACGCTCTTGCCCTAACCTCCCTACTTTGGTAACGTCGGGCCTATTGTTGGTAAAAATTAGAGAGAGCCTGAGCTATGTTGCACTCTCCTTCTAAGGCGCCCAGGTCGTCCTACCGATCTAACTCGGTCTCCTTTTCCTCGTACATGCGCACCCTTGGTGCGTCGTGAATAATGTCGTAGGGGAGGACTGCTTCTGCCCCATAGACCATGAACAACAATGTGTATCCCATTGATATGTTCGGGATGGTGCACAGGCCCCATAGAACGAATTCGAGCTCCTCCACCCAATGACAGTCTATAACATCCCAAGTGCTCCCCTTACTATTTATGTTCATGTAACCTATGTGAACCTTTGTTGTCATGTGTTTAAATGATATGATGTTGCTCATTGCCATTTCATCTCTTGCATCATGCATCATGTCATCTCATCATCATGTCATGCATATATATGTTGTGGTGTGCTTCCATGTGACAATTGTTGCAAGGTGTTAGTAGATCTTGTGTGTTTGTGGATGTGTGCATGTGTGGGCAACAAATCCCTCCCTCTCCATTATTTTCAAAACTACCTAAACATTTTTATTCCTTTTTTTCTACAGCAGTATTAACTTGCGAAATAATTCTATTAAAAATGTTCATGGTGTAGATAATATCATTTTGGAGTTAGATGTGTTTCTCTCTTTGGTGTTTGAGATTTGCACTCATGGGGTTTTGATATAAACAGGGGCTTGTTGTTTCAAAAGTAATTAATTTACTTGCTCTGAAAATCATCTTGGTATTTATTTAAATAGGGCATATTTCCTTTGTGTCAAAGTATTTTTGTTTTGTCTAAACTCCTTTTCTTCTACTCTGGGGTTTTTGTCTTGTTTTCTTTTATTTATAAATAGGAAAGCCTGTTGTTTTATTTCTGTGAGAGACGGAGCTGGGTGTTGGGCCTCTTTTTCCGCGCGGCCCAGGTAGCCTCCCCGCACCGGCCCGGCCCGCAAGGTAGTGGCTACCTGCTCCGTTCATCTCTATCAGTCTTTAGAGAGAGTGCGTGTGAGAGAGAGAGTGTCGCGTCGCCGTGAGAGGCTCACGGACGCCAAGGCCAGTGCCGTTTCCCCCCCCCCCCTTATAAGGGCACGGACTCCTAGTGTTCCTCCCTTATCCCTCCTTGATGCCGCCGCTCTTCCTCCTCCTTCTTCTCCCTTATTCTTCTTCTTTTCCCTCGGGTTAAGAGAGAGTGAGCCAGTTCAGAGAGTCGTCACCGGTCTTCCTCGCCATCGTCCTCGCGTCTCCGGTGGTCCTTCTCCGTGCCCGGCATGTCGTGGAGGCCGGGGATCGTCCCCGCAATCCATTCCCGTTGCCAGGAGGGGTCGGGCTTCCCCTCTGCGACAGCCTCTTCCTCGCCGGAGCTGCTGACAGGGTGCTCCCGTGCCGGTTCTTCCTCTGCTTCAGGCCAGCGTCATCACCCTTCTTCCTCCTCTTCTCCGCGATCAGAGCCATCTTTGACCTCCCCTCGGTGAGCCGCCGCATCCCCGCTTCGTAGCATGGCCAGGTCCGGTCACCATAGCTCTGCGCGTCACCGTCGTTCTGTCCCAGGAAGGGCCTTGAGGGCCTCACCTTTGTCCCCCTCGTCGCGAGATCGCCGGCATCGTTCTCTGTCAGAGCGGGTGTGCATAGATTCAGTTTTGTTAGTTAGCATTTGGCCTATTAGTAGTAGTGGGCTCGAAGCCCCCTTCTGTTAAGATCCGCAGTGGTAGCGCAGTGGTGTGTGCGCTGGGGAGACGACTGTGAGGTCGTGGGATCGAATTCGAGGCTCCCCCCCTTTGCTTCTTTTTCCTTTGGCTGCGGGTGGTGTTGCGTGTGTTGGATCTGGTGCGGCCATAGCCGGATCTGGTGTGGCTGTGTGCTTAGTGTGTGTGTGCCTGCGTGTGTGTTGTGTGTGTGGGATCTACCATGGCAGCAGATCCAGGTGTGGCTATGTAGGTGTCTATGTGTTGTGTGTGTGTATTGTTGTGTGTGTGACAAGTGGGCCTGGCCTCACTTGTTATCCACTAGCGGACCCTAGTGAGTATGCCAGGTGGGTCTCCCTCCTATTAGTTGATTTCTTTTAGTTTTGTTTTGTGTTTATTAGTGTTTAAAGGTTACTTCTATTTCTGGTAATATTCTAAAACTGGATATGATCATATATGAACATGAGCATTTTTAGTAAGTTTCAACTTATAGGAATTGATGGCATTTTTCTATCTAGTGTTGTGCCTTGTTGCTCCATGCAAGTATATGAGTGTGATATATGATTTTGGGGTAGAATCATCCAACGAAGTCATTGGTGTAACTTGTTTGGTCATTTGAGCAAGTTGGCCAAAATGTCATTTTGTCTCAAAGTGCCATTTTGTCATTTTAGTTGTAATTAATCCATGCATGCTATGACAATTGTGTCAACTTGAATATGGTAGACTTTGATGAGTAGAATGCCATGGTATTTACTTTTGTCATGTTAAACTTGCATATGAGTGGGAACCATGCACCAAAGTGGCTACTAAAATGTTGTTGTTTTCAACATGCTAAATATTTCTAAGTCCAAGAATCTGTTAATATTTGTATTCCATGAAGAGTGGATGCTACCAAGTGATATGTTGTGATTTAGCTCAAGCTCGGTGCTAGTGGTTTGAAGTAGATGTTGCCCTCTACCATCTTGTTAATTTTCATGCCATGAGGTGGTCTCTATCACCATTAGTTCTGTTGTCAACTTGCTATCAGCTTAACTCAGATTCCAGAAAAACTGTGATTTTCACTAAGTCCCTAAAATATGTTTCATCATGCCAACTTGTGAGCTTCATGCTTATTGATATGTGCCTCCTTTCTAGTTTGTGTAGTTGGATGATTTGATAAGCATGATATCTAGTTTATATAAATGCCTTGTTGGAAACTTCCTGTAGCTCTAGACATTTGCTGTGAAAGTTGTTATGTTGTTGTTTTGTGACAGATTGTGTGTTATAGTGTTTTGTGACTTGTGGGAGCTATGCTCCATGGAATGTCTTGATATTTGACTCTATTGTAGTTGGTTTTTCATTGCCTAACCAGTGGATACCTTGGAATGTCAAGGAATAGCCCATGGCCTTCTTTGTCTTGTATTTTGCCTTTGTAACTTGCCATGAGCGTAGCGTGAGGACCGTAACTCCGTTTCCTATGTTCTACATATGAATTTTCATAGTTTTTGCATGAAGCATCCATATTTTCCATGATCATGCATGTTCATACAACTTAACATAAGGTTCTGTCCAGAATTGTAAATAACTTAACTATAGCATGTGAAACATGACTAGTTTGGGATTGCCATGCTAAATACTTCAAATGATTCATGCATCATCTTGTTTGTGCATTGCACCTTGGTTAGTTAGTTATTGTTGCTGTTTATCTTGGGTTGACGCGAGTGTTGAACCTGAGTATGAGGATCCAGGAGAGTACCACTACGAGGACCCTACTCTTTGTCCCTCTGAAGAACCTACGGGCAAGATGATCGTAACTGGATCCCGATACTATTATGGCTTTGCTAGATGTCTCGCTCTTATCGTTACATATGTGTTACCTACCACTTGAATGTCAAGCCTCTTAAATTTCCATGATAGCCTCTAACCCTCCACCTCCTAGCAAACCTTGTTTGGCTAAGTTACTGCTGCTCAGCCCCTCTTATAGCATTCTTAGTTGCAGGTGCAGGTTGTTTCCATGTGATAACATGGAAATCTGGCATATCACAATATTATATGCTATTTAATTTAAGGCACATATATATATCTTGGTATGGTGGAAGGCTTGGCCTTTTGCTCGGTGTTTTGTTCCACTTTTACCGACATAGTTACTTGTTACCGGTGTTATGTTTCCATAATTTGCGCTCCTAACATGCTCGGGGTTGTTATGGGGACCCCCTTGATTATTCGGTTGTTATTAAAACTTGTCTGGCAAGACCCATCATTGGTATTATTTGCTTAAACAACTTAATAAAATTGCATTGGGCTTTGCAACCCCGTGGATAATTAATCAACCCCCGGGCCAGTGCTCCGCATGAGTGTTGGTCCACTCACCTAGCAGTCAGTGGTGCCACCTCGGGGCAACTCGAGGCATTTTCACGCAACCATCCACTTTGCATAGACGGCTGATGCCCGTTGATAGAGTGTGCATGGCTCTAGAAGCAGATCTGGCTCACCGGGAGGTCTTGCTGGACTTGTTTTACCTTTTTCGAATGGCTTGCATGAGGGACTGTGATTTTCTTCGGGCTATCTTGAGGTGTCGAAATTCCTTTGGAGTTGCCTAGGATGATCACGAGATCCGTGGTTGAGGTTATTCCCGCAGAGTGTGGTTAATTTATGATGGACTAGTTGGAGCACCCCTGCAGGGTTAAATCTTTCGGAAAGACATGCCCACGGTTATGTGGCAACTTGGATATTTGTTTAACACCCGGTTATAATTAACTTGAAGTAAACTCTAATAAAATGCACCAACTATGTGAGTAACCATGATCGTCTCTGCTCATGAACATGATCCGAGAGAAAACACGGTGGGGTTATGTTTGACGTAAGTACATGTTTAGGATCGCTTAGCGGTCATGCTAGTACTCGATCATTATCGTAGACCACATATTTACTTTCATGTTTCGTAAGCTTAGCCACCATAAATGCTTAGTGCTACTTCAAACTAAACGCTTACCCCCATCCAACATATATGCTTGAATAGTCTCGGTACCCGGGCGAGAGATTGCTGAGTCCCCGTGGCTCACAGATTACTACAACAAATACAGGTGCAGGTGTAGACAAGATCATGCCAGATGATGTGACGCAGCTCCAGTGGGAGTATGACGAGAAGCGTGGCAGGATGTATGTCACATATCCAGGCGAGTAGACTGGCCGTGGTCGTGATCTTCGAGGCTAGCAAGCCAGTGTCATTGCATCATTTTATCGTTTGTTTTCGTCCGTAGCTGGACCCTGTCTTTGGATTGACATTTGAATAATTTGTGTGGAATTGTATAACATGTGGTGAGTGTAAGCCAACTCATATACTCTTCTCTTCATAAATGTATGTAATGATACTATACTTGCGAACGTTAAGATGCGCCTCTATGCCTGTCGAGGCCCCCATGCCTAAATATGGATAGGCGCGAATCTTGGGCATGACACAGTTGGACTCATTAAGAGATCAAACCAAACATGGCTTAATGCCGCCCATGATGAGGTTGTTTGCTCGTTCGACTTGTCCATTGGTCTATGGATGATACACTGATGCGTAATCGAGCTCTATGCCCATTTTTGCACAACAGTATTTGACCTCTTGGGTTGTGAAGTTGGATCCATTGTCCGTTATTATACTGTGTGGGACACCATAACAATGTACTACGCCGGAGGTAAAGTCGATTACTGGTCCGGACTTGGCCAATTTGACAGGTTTTGCCTCTATCATTTGGTGAATTTGTCAACCATGACCAGTAGGTATTTATTCTTCTTGGTCCCCCCTTTAAGGGGTCCGACCATGTCCAACCCCCAGATAGCAAAAGGCCAGGTAATCGGGATAGTCCGAAGAGTTGTTGGGGCATGTGACTTTAATTTGCAACACGTTGGCACCCCCATGCACTATTTGACAAGTGTCTGGGCGTCCGCCTGAGCAGTGGGCCAAAAGAAACCAGCTCGGAAGGCCTTGCTAACTACGGATCTTGTCACGGCATGGTGGTTGCCCATGCCTGTGCGGACTTCATCTAGGAGCTCCCATCCTTCTTCCTCAGATATGCACCGATGTAATATTCCAGTGGTGCTTTTCTTCTATAACTCACCCTTGTCTACTTTGTAGGCTTTGGATGGCCAAACTATGTGCCCCGCCCCTGTCTCATCGTCGGGGAGTTCCTTGCAAAGAAGCTAGGCGAGGAAGGGCTTGGTCCATGGCGCGATTACTACCATGACCTCATGAGCCAAATGTGTTTCATCCATTACGGAGTTGCCTATGATTTGGTCTTCTCTTTCATTTATAGGGGTGATAACTTCTTCTGTGGTATTTAGACCCGCGCCCTTATGATAGTCCTGCCAAACCAGGGATGGCTTAAATAGTCGCTCCAGGAAAGTGTTTTTTGGGACATAGTCGCGTTTGGCCCCCATGCGGGCTAGTACATTGGCGGCCTGGTTGTTGTCGCGAGAGACGTGGTGAAATTCCAGCCCCTCAAAACATGCAGATATCTTTAGGACGGTGTTTTTGTACGCCGCCATGTTTGGTGTTTTGGAGTCGAATTCGCCAATGATTTTGGAGATGGCCAAGTTGGAGTCTCCCCGGACCTCCAGCCATCGTATGCCCATTGATACTGCCATCTGAAGACCGTGCAAGAGTGCTTCGTATTCGACTGCATTTTTGGAGTCGGCATACATGATCTGCAACACGTATCACATGTTGTCGCCTGTGGGGGTGTGAGGATAACTCCAGACCCCAATCCGGCCAAGGTTTTGGATCCATAAAAGTATATTGTCCAATGGGAGTATGTACTATATTCCTTGGTGAGCTCGGCATTCGTCCACTCAGCCAGAAAATCTGCAAGTACCTGAGATTTTATGGGACGGCATGGCTTGTTGGTGATTTAAAAGGGAAGGAACTCAATAGCCCACTTGGCTATGCAGCCGGTGTCGTCCCTGTTGTTGATCATATCGTTCATGGGTACTTTGGATGCCATCGTTACTGAACACTCTTGTAAGTAGTGTCTGAGTTTCCGTCATACCATAAATACTGTGTAGGCTATCTTCTGGTAGTGCGGGTATCTGGACTTGAAGTGCGTTAGTACTTATAACATGTAATAGACCGGATTTTGAGTCCGGAATTTGTGTCCCTCCTCCTCTCGTTTGACGACGAGCACTGCTCTAACGACTTGGTTGGTAGCCGATATGTATAATAACATGGGCTCACCAACGCCTGGTGTTGTGAGTATGGAATTGCTTGCCAGCAGTATTTTAATTTCCTTTAACGCAATCGCTGCTTTGTTGGTCCACTCAAAATTGTTGGTCCGTTTTAGCAACTTATAGAGCTGGAAAGCCTTTTCTCTGAGGTGGAAGATAAAGCGGCTTAACGCTGCTATGCAACCAGCCAACCTCTGGACATGTTTTAGCTCTATGGGAATTACAAGTTATGATAGAGCATGGATCTTAGATGGATTCACTTCTATTCCTCTATGGGAGACGATGAATCCGAGCAGTTAACCACCGGGCACTCCGAACACACATTTTTCCGGATTGAGTCGTATGTCATACTCGCGTAGGCTGGCAAAGGTTTCTCCTAGGTCGTCGATTAACTGGCTTACATGTTTGGTTTTGATTACCACGTCGTCCACGTATGCCTTGAATGTCTTACCGACTTGTCTCGCGAAACAAGTCTGGATCATGTGCTGGTACGTAGCCCCAAAGTATTTTAGCCCAAAGGGCATCGTGTTAAAGCAGAATGGCCTATGGGGGTGATGACTGTGGTTTCCACTTGGTCGGATTCCTTCATTTTGATCTGATGGTATCCGGAATAAGCGTCGAGGAAACACAACAAGTCGTGTCTAGCTGTGGCACCAATGATTTGGTCTATGCGTGGTAAGGGGAAAGGGTCCTTAGGGCAGGCCTTGTTGAGGTCTTTGAAATCGACACACAGCCGCCAAGATTTATCTTTCTTTGGCACCATGACCAGGTTTGCCAACCATTTGGGGTGCTTAATCTCCCGAATGAATCTAGCCTCTAGCAGTTTAGCTAATTCTTCACCCATAGCTTGTCGTTTGGGTTTAGAAAAGTGGCGCAGAGTCTGCTTAACGAGCTTGAAGCCGGAAATGACATTCAGACTATGTTCTGCCAGCCGCCGTCGAATTCCGGGCATATTGGAAGCATGCCAGGCAAAGATATCCTAGTTTGCCTGTAAAAATGTTCGCAGTGCTTCGTCCACTATGGGATCGAGCTGAGCCCCGATGGACGCTGTCTTGTTGGGGTTTGTCGGGTGCACTTGAAATTTAACGATTTCCTCTGCACGTTTGAAGGACGTGGGCTTGGGCCTTTTGCGAAGGATCACATCGTCCTAGTCAACTGTTGACCACATTGCGGTCAGTTCTTCTGCAGCGAACTGTTGACCGTGCTGCTATTTTGTTTTCGGCCCGAAGGGCTATATTTTGATCATTGGCAATTGTGATTACTCCGTTTAGTCCTGGCATTTTGAGTTTCATATACCCATAATGGGGTATAGCCTAGAATTTTGTAAAGGTGTCACGTCTCAATAGGGTGTGGTAGTTGTTGGGGAATGGCACGATATGGAAGAGGAGTTCTTCGGATCAGTAGTTTTTGGGGGTGCCGAGCACTACGTCCAGGACGATACGTCCTGAACAACGCGCCTCTTTCCCCTGAATGATTCCCTGGAAAGTCATGTTGCTATGCTCGATGCGAGATCGGTGGAATTGCATTTTTTCTAGATTGCCTTCGTAGATCAGGTTTAAACCACTGCCGTCGTCCATTAGCACCTTGTGTAACCTGTAGCCATCGATGATGGGGTTCAGGACTAGTGCGGCCGGTGAATGATTGAGAAGAATGGCTGGTTGGTTAGTATGTCCGAAGGTAATGGGTATGTCTGCCCATGCACGTGTTGCTACCACATGGTAGACCTGTTCGAGTTCTTTAAGAGCTCTTTTCCTCCTGTTCCTTGAGGGGAACATTTCATATACTGTCAGGACTTCAGCATTGTATTCAGATGAGGATGTCAAGCGCCTATTCGACGGTAGCGCCTCAAGAATGGCCTCACCGCTTTTTGCGACCTGCCTAATGACCCATCAAGCTCTAAGGTTGTGAGTCGGGCTTGTGTTCAGCAATACGGAACGTATAGGGCATGGTTTATCCAATAGTCCATCAAGGACAGTACTAACCCCTGTAAGGGGCCTTTTCTCTTTTCGACAGGTTCGAATCTGGCTAGCCGCTTTGGAGGTATCCTCTTTTTTCGATCTCCACTAGGGTGTCATACGTCTCGAACGTATCTATAATTTTTTTATGATGACATGCTATTATATTATCTCTTTTGGATGTTTTATATGCATTAATATGCTATTTTATATTATTTTTGGGACAAACCTATTAATCTAGAGCCTAGTGCCAGTTTCTGTTTTTTCCTTGTTTTTGAGTTTGGCAGATATGGAATATTAAACGGAGTCCAAACGGAATAAAACCTTCCGAAGGAATTTTTCTGGAAGGAAACAAATCAACCAGGCTTGGAGTGCACGCCAGGACTTGTGCCACGAGGTCACAAGCCTGCTAGGCGTGACCTCCCGGTCGTGCCTAGCAGGCTTGTCGTCTCCCGACAGGTCTCCTAACCCTAATCTTTGGCCTATAAATTCCCAAATATACCCCCAACATCAGTTCGAGCCACGAAAATACTTTTCCGTCGCTAGAAAGCCTCTGTTCTCGAGAGATCCATTCTTGGAGCCTTTTCCGGTAATCTGCCGGAGGGGGTTTCAATCACGGAGGGCATCTACATCAACTCCATTGCCCCTCCAATGATGCGTGAGTAGTCCACCACAGACCTACGGGTCCATAGATAGTAGCTAGTTGGATTCTTCTCTCTCTTTGATCTTCAATACTATGTTCTTCATGATCTTCATGGAGATCTATCTGATGTAATCATCTTTTGTGGTGTGTTTGTCAAGATCCGATGAATTGTGAGTTTATGTTAGGACTATCCATGAATCTTATTGAATCTCCTCTGAATTCTTATTTACATGATTTCACATCCTTGTAAGTCTCTTCGAGTTATTGGTTTGGTTTGGCCAACTAGATTGGTAATTCTTGCAATGGGAGAAGTGCTTGGTTTTGGGTTCAATCTTGAGTGTCCTCACCCAGTGACATAGTAGGGGTAGCGAGGCACGTATTGTATTGTTGCCATCAAGGGTAACAAGATGGGGTTTTCATCATATTGCTTGAGTTTATCCCTCTACATCATGTCATCTTTATTAATGCGTTACTTTGTTCTTCATGAACTTAATACTCTAGATGCAGGCAGGAGTGGGTCGATGTGTGGAGTAATAGTAGTAGATGCATAATCGTTTTGATCTACTTGATACGGGCGTGATGCCTATATGCATGATCACTACCTTGGATAACTACATGATTATTCCCTTTTCTATGAATTGCTTGGCAGTAATTTTTTTACCCACCATGATATTTTCCTTCGAGAGAGAAGCCTATAGTGAAACATGTCGCCCCGGGTCTACTTTTCATAATATACTTTCATATCTATAAACCAACAATACCAAAAATACTTTGCTGCAATTTATTTACCTTTTACTTTCCGTTCTTGTTTACATCTATCTCTATCAGGTCTAGTCCTTGCAAATAATCGTGAAGGGATTGACAACCCATTTATAGCGTTGGGTGCAAGAGTTTGATCGTTTGTGTAGGTACATCCATTGGTGACTTGCTTGTTCCTCCTACTGGATTGATACCTTGGTTCTCAACAACTGAGGGAAATACTTATCTACTTCGCTGCATCACCCTTTCCTCTTCGAGGGAAAACCAATGCAAGCTCAACAGGTAGCAAGAAGGATTTCTCTCGCCGTTGCCGGGGAGGAAACATAGCAAGTCAAGACAAGATCTCTCGAGTCAACTTGCCAATTTCTGGCGCCGTTGCCGGGGAGGATACACATCAAGATTACAAAGTACTCATCACAAACTCTTCTCTTGCATTTACAGTATTTGCCATTTTCCTCTCGTTTTCCTCTCCCCCACTTCTAAAACAATTTTTAGAAAATACCAAAAAGATTTGCCTTTTTATTCTCCCTTCTTTCATTTGCCTTTCATTTGCTTGTGTGCTTGAATGCTTGCTTTGTCACGATGTCTGAGAATACCAAGTTGTGTGACTTTTCCAATACTAATAATAATGATTTTATTAGTACTCCGATTGCTCCCGCCACTAGTGCGGAATCTTATGAAATAAATGTTGCCTTGCTTAATCTTGTGATGAAAGAACAATTTTCTCGCCTTCCTAGTGAAGATGTCGCATCCCATCTAAATATTTTCATTCAGTTGTGTGATATGCAAAAGAAGAAAGATGTGGATAACGATATTGTGAAATTGAAGCTATTTCTGTTCTCACTACGAGATCATGCTAAAACTTGGTTTTCATATTTGCCTAAAAATAGTATTGATTCTTGGAATAACTATAAAGATTCTTTTATTTCCAAGTACTCTCCGCCCGCTAAGATCATCTCCCTTAGGAACGATATAATGAATTTTCAGCAACTTGAACAATCTTAGGAGAGGATGAAATTAATGATTAGGAATTGTCCCGCGCATGGTTTGAGTTTATGGATGATTATACAAATTTTCTATGCGGGATTGAATTTCTCATCTAGGAATCTTTTAGATTCTGCCGCGGGTGGTATTTTTATGGAAATCACGTTAGGAGAAGATAGTGAACTCCTACATAATATCATGACAAACTACCCTCAATGGCATACCGAAAGATCTCCTACTAGTAAAGAAGTGCATGCTATTGAAGAAATAAATACTTTGAGTGAAAAGATGGATGAAATGATGAAATTGTTTGCTAGTAAGAGTGCTCCTATTGGTCCTAATGATATGCCTTTGTCTTCTTTGATTGGAAATAATAATGAATCTATGGATGTGAATTTTGTTGGTAGGAACAATTTTGGTAATAACGCGTATAGAGGTAATTTCAACCCTAGGCCGTTCCCTAGTAATTCCTATAATAATTATGGTAATTCCTACAAAAATTCCTATGGAAATTATAATAAGATGCCCTCTGATCTTGAGAATATTGTTAAAGAATTTATTGGTTCACAAAATGTTTTTAATGCTACTAATCAAGAAAAGTGCTCAAGATTGATGATTTGGCTAGGAACGTTGATAGAATTTTGCTTGAGATTGATTCTTTGAAACTGGGTTCACTGCTATTTTGAACGTTTCTTTAACTCCTGGAAACTGGCTTCACATTCCTCAGTCCAAATATACTTAGATTCTTTCTTCAACAACTCTGTCATGGGCTTGGCAATCTTTGAGAAATTCTCAATGAATCTCCGGTAATATCCAGCAAGTCCGAGGAAACTGCGGATCTCCTTAACTGAGGTAGGGGACTTCCACTCGGTGAAGGCTTCAACCTTAGCAGGGTCCACTGCTATTCCATCTCCGGAAATAACATGTCCAAGGAATCTGACTTCCGTCAGCCAAAATTCACATTTGCTGAACTTGGCATATAGTTGATGCTCTCTCAGCTTCTCCAGAACTAAACGCAAATGTTCCTTATGCTCTTCCTTGTTCTTGGAGAATATCAAAATGTCATCGATGAACACCACAACAAACTTGTCTAGGTATTCCATGAATACTTTGTTCATCAAATTCATGAAGTAGGCAGGAGCATTAGTCAATCCAAAAGACATGACCGTATACTCATACAAGCCATACCTCGTGGTGAAAGCTGTTTTGGGTATGTCCTGTTCACGAATTTTCAACTGGTGATACCCTGATCGAAGATCGATCTTGGAGAATACTTTGGCTCCTACTAACTGATCAAACAAATCATTAATCATCAGCAGAGGGTACTTGTTCTTGATAGTCACCTCGTTCAAGGCACGATAGTCAACTACCATTCTCAAAGATTTATCCTTCTTCTCCACCAAAAGAACTGGGGCTCCCCAAGGTGAAGAACTGGGGCGTATATAACCTTGTCCAATAACTCCTTGATTTGCTTCTTGATTTCCAACAGATCATTTACGGGCATCCGATAGGGTCTCTTAGAAATTGGGGCTGTTCCTGGTAGTAACTCTATTAGGAACTCAATTTCCCTATCTGGTGGCATTCCTGGTAATTCTTCCGGAAATACATCCAGATAATCTTTTACCACAGGTACTTCCTCCTGAACAACTCCTGTGAGGGCATTTAACCTAGCACTCATACGTGTGCGTCGGGATACATACTTAATCCTCTTGTTCTCCGGGGTGGTGAGTGAAACAGACTTGCTAGGGCAATCAAGATTTCCTTCATACTTGGTCATCCAATCCATGCCTAGGATTACATCCAATCCTTGCGACTCTAAGAGGATGAGGTCGGTGGGAAAAACATGATTTCCTATATTGAGTTTCAAGGCATGGCATCCTATCCCTGCCATCATCATACCTCCTGGGGAACTGACCTTAATGGGCTGACTAAGGGTTTTGGTGGGCAAACCATACTTATCCACAACTACCCTTGATATGAATGAATGAGTTGCACCGGAATCAAAAAGTACTGTAACAGGACGTGAATGCAATAAAAACTTACCAACCATAGTCTCGGGTTGATCATAGACTTCTTCCACGTCGAGGTGGTTCACCTGGGCACGAGAAAAAGGGTTTGGCTTCTTGGCTGCGGAGTTGCCATTGTTGTTGCCGTTTCCATTGCCTTGCTTGCTCTGGGGACACTCAGTAGCATAGTGCCCTGTCTTCTGGCACTTGAAACAGGTGATATGACTCAGATCCTTCTGAGTAGGAACCTGACGGTGCTGGTTGTTGTTCCCATTCCCAGTCACTCTTGAAGTTACCATGGTTGGGACGGGCATTCCCATTTCCTCCATGGTTGTGGCTTCCATGGTTGTGCACAGCATGAGTGTGTCTTCCAAACTTACCGGTCCCTGATCCGGTATTCCCTGAGTATGGGGAGTAGCGGGGCTTATGATGAGCTCCAGAGTTAAACTTCTCCTGAGTGTACTTCCTCTTGCGGTTCTCAATCTGCTGCTGTTTACCCTCCAGAATAAGGGCCTTGTCCACCAACTCTTGGTAGTTGTTGAAAGTAGCCACTACCAGCTGTATGCTCAACTCTTCGTTGAGTCCTTCCAGAAACTTTTCTTGCTTGGCCGCATCATCGGCCACATCTCCTGGGGCATAACGGGACAACATGCTGAACTCTTCCACATATTGGGCCACAGAGCGATTACCCTGGCGCAAGTTGCGACACTCGCGCTTCTTTAGACTCATGGCTCCAGCTGAAACATGAGCGGTGCGGAAAGCAAGCTTGAACTGCTCCCAAGTCACATCTACAATAGGATAAGTGGTGGTGTAGTTCTCCCACCATGAAGCTGCTGGTCCTTCCAGTTGATGTGCGGCAAATCGCACCTTCTCAGCGTCAGTGCATCCAGCGGTGATGAGCTCTCTCTCCGTCTTGCGGAGCCAGTCATCTGCCACAATGGGCTCAGTACTGCTGGAGAAAGTTGGAGGGTTCAACCTCAGAAAACGGGTGAGATTGTCAGTCTGGGGTGGATGGTGGTTGTGGTTATTCTGATTGTTGGTCTGATTCTGGATCAATAACTGCATCAGTGCATTCTGCTGCTGAAGGAGTTGCGTGAGTTCCGGCGGGAAAGTGAAGTCGGTCTCACGTCGTGGAGGCATCTTGCTGTTTTCAGAGGGATGAGAATTAGAATAGAACAAGGGTCTAAAAGAAATTCACTACCCATATGCAATGCAACAAACATATCACACCAAACACTCATTCATTTATTCAATCAACGTCAAACATCGGGAATACAAATCTCAAACAACTAAGCATCGACCTACGCTTCAACGACTAAAATAAAAGATACATTGGAGGGCATAACTAAGGTTCTCCTCAAAAGTGCATAGTCGTAGGTCCTCCGGTGGTGCTTTCCTCATAGTCTTCATCGTCGCTGATGAAGGGTGCCATGTCTCCTTCGAGATGAAGGTTTTCTCCCATGTCTAGCTGCTCCTCCAGAGTTGCGATGCGTGCATTCTGCTCATCAATCCTCTCTAGGAAGTCCTTCACTTCATGCTCATGTTCATAGTTGGCCTCTCGCAGATCAGCTTCAAGGTCCAGCTCGCGGTTCATCAGATTCTTGATTGTCTTTGTATCAGCACGAACTCGGAGCTCCAGAGTCCTGATGTGAGTCTCTAGAGTCTGGATATAGGAAATGGTGGAGTCTCCAGTGGGAGGAGTTATGATGTTTCCATTGGCATCTCTGCGACAAACCATGCTGAGTCCTGGTGAAATGATTCCACCTCTGTATTCCTCCTAAATACGTCCAAGGGCACGATGAATGGCCATGTCTCTTCCAAGTATCCAGCTGGGTGCCACGAACTTGAGATCTATGGGTTCCTTCCGATTCCCAAAAGTCTTCCCTGGGATATGCACCTCGATCCTGTAGCGTCCATCTTGGGGAAATGACATGATAGGAGTCCCGGTGATGCTCGGCAAAGCAATCCTTACGTCCTTGACGATCCTCATCAGCTCCTTACCAAAGGGCATCGTTGCGTCAGGATGGCAAAACTCCGTGATCAACACTGGGATGAAGGTGGCCATCTATAAATTTTGAAATAATCGGAGAGGAGTCAGAAACGAATAGATGAGAGTATCAGATATTTAAAGACAAAGAGAAACAATCCTAAGGCTTTCCAATCCTAGAGGTTACGTCCTACGGTCAGCGTGTGCTCTGATACCATTTCTGTAGCGACCCGACCTGAAAGGTCAAGTCTCCGGTGTTTCCGTACCATCCCAAGATCATGCTGGTACACACACGGTACATCCATGTATATATCAAAGGGAAATCACACAGCATTATATTAATCGAAATCTCATATCGAGTCCTTTATTACAATAAAAATTACAATAAAGTGGATAAAAGCCAACTCATGAGAATATCGAAATCTTGCGGAAGCGTCGAAGGTAGATGAGTCCATCCGACTCCAAGGGCATCTCACTGAGCATAGAACGCGTCCTCACTCCTGGTTGGAAAAATACTCTGCAACATGATACGTTGCAGCCGTGTAGGTCAGCATATGGAATATGCCGGCAAAGTCACAAGAGAGGGGTGAAAAGATAATCATCTAGTATTTATGCATATATGGCAAGTGGGGTGGTAAGTTTTTGCGTAAAGCCAAGTTTTTTTCCTACATCAAGGGAGGGGCTAAGCAAAATATTACTAAGTTGGTTGATTAATGAGATGGTTCCACAAACCAATTCTCATACCCAAAATTGTTAATACCCACATCATCATATTAATTGTGTTGAGAGTTCCGGAAGTTTCAATTCCTTTGGCTCAAGTCGTCTGACCGTGGACACGGCTAATCGATTAGGTTTGGAATACTCTGCAGAGTTTTGCACACGTTCCCCACAAGATTTGGTCGCCTCCGTTTGATTTCTCGCACTTCAGGGTGTTTGAGAAACGGATGACCAAAACATGGTCTTCCAAAGGGTTTCCCTGCGACTCTGTCGGTGCCCATCCTTTCCTACCGTTCTTCTACCTCTCGTAGCACCGCCTGTCCAGGGTCACCACGATATCCAACCAAGCCAGAGCCCATAATGACTTGTGGCTGTGCAGGTAAGCCTTGGGTTTTGAAGCACCCATCCATCTCTTTGTGCCTGGGTGGACCTTTCCACGTGAATACTGGCCATCTCCAGCATCACCTAGGCTAACCACTGGTTTCTCCAGGGCGCCGTTCAACCATCATCCACCCAGAGGTATGTTGAAAACTCGGAGTCTTGAATCTTGTTCATTATGTAGGTCTTGAAATTATTAACTCTCTCAACTCCCATGAATCACACAACCAACCCCGTCTACTAATAGCATAGCAAAAGTAAAAACAACGTTTCCCGGGGCCAAAATTGTCAAAGAGGGTTGAGAGGGGTACCTATCACATGATACTACTACAATGTAACCAAGTTTCCAACTAACCTATCTTGCATGCAATTGGGGAGATGGTAGAACTAATGCATATAAAACATGGGTAAACATGGTCAAAGTGACTTGCCTGATTGATGATCTTCGTACGTGAGTGACTCTAAGTAACAAGCTTCGCACTCCGGATAATCTAACGAAGCAAACAAGCACTCAAATAAGCATACAACAGAATATTGTAACTCACAAACATCAACCAAGAACTAGTAAACAATCAAAACAAAACAATGCACAAATCTCAAGTAAGAAAACACACAAAGTTTTGTTCACTAGGAGGTGATTGATAAAACACTACTATCTTAATAAAACTATTTTGAATCTAAGTTTGTTGAGAAAACTTTTGTAAAGTTTGTAAAAGTTTTGATAAACACTAAATGGAACAAATATAGTTTTATTAACAAGAGAGCAAAACAAAACTTATTAATTATTATCAAAACATGTTCTTAACAGAAAAGAATTTACGAATAAACTTGTTTTAGAAAACAAAATTAGATTATATAAAACTTTGTTGAAAACAAAACTATTACTAACTAGTTCTTTTAATCAAATTAACCTATTTGAAAAGAAGTTGTGATTCCTATGTTAAATAAAATTAAACTAAGCAAATTTATATTTTTATTAACAGTGAGTGAAAACACTAAATATTTACTAACAGAACCTAATAAAAAAATAAAACCAAATTCTAAATCAAACTAATTAAAATTAAGTATATAAAACTATATTGTAATACTAGGCAGATTCTGTTTTTGGTTAAAACATTAATCAAATATATCCTAAATATCTTCAAACTAAGCATGAAGGTAGTCCTAACTAATACCAAACAGTAGCAAAAAGACTCATATCAAAATCTATTTTCAAACTCTAGTTATTCAGATTTGAAGATTTTAAGAAAATTTGATTCAATTCAAATTTTATAGTTCAAATTCGAAATTTAAAAGTACAGGGTGAAACTACATGAAAATGTGAGATATTGCAAAAAGAATCAACTCAAAACACTAAATAGATTAAAAGATATAAGCAAAACAAATTTTGAAAACATTCTGTTAATTAAAACAAAAAAAGAAAAAGAAAAAAAGATTTGCGACGGTCAGGGGGCTACGTGGCGCTGTCCTATTGGCTAACGGGGGGTGTGCGCTCAAGGGTTACGGGCGGGCGACCGGTCGGAAGAAGAAAACGATTCGGAATAAATCCGATCTAATCACGGTCGTTGATTCGGGATCCGATGGTCGAGGGAGCTTACGGGGAAGAGGTTGCCGGCGTTACGGTGATCCGAAGGCGGCGAGGACGACGGCGAGGCGTTCCGGTGGTCGGGGAAGACGGGGAAGTGGTCCGAGCGACGGCGACGGTTCTCCGGAGTCGATTGGTGGCAACGGTGGGGCTAACGGTGGACGGAGTCGGTGGCTACGCTCGACGGGAGGTCCGGTGGTGGCGCTACTCCGACGAGCAATTGACAGCGTCTCGGCGAGAGAGAAAGGGGGCTCGGGGGGGAAATGGATGCGGGGAGTGTCCGGTTTATATAGGGGCATTTTGAGTGCGGGGAGTCAAGAGGGGAGAGAGATCCGGTGAGGGGAGAAACGACCGGCGAGTCGGGTCCGGCACTCGCGGGTGCAGGGAAGACGACCGTTTCGGGGCAACGGTCGGTCGGGTGGGGTCCGGTTGCAGTGAGAGAGAGGGAAGTGAATGCGCTCGGTCGGCCGACCGGTAACGGTCTCGGCTTTTAAAGCCGGTGGGCCGGCCCGTTTAATACCGGAAACGGTTACCATTTCTTTTTAATAATATTCCAGAGACATTCAAAAGCTTTTAAAGCATTCAAATCATCTCTAAATATAGGGGTATTATATATCAAAATTAACAGAATAATAAATGCTATTTAATGAACATTTCTATTCTGTCATTTGAACAGTTTGAAAAAATAATATTTTCAGAAATTGCCTAATTGTTTTTAAATCCTTTTTGCAAATATTTTCAAAATAACCCCTGGTTATTATTGTTCAAATAAACCACCAATTAGTCCCTGGTGTGGAGTGTCATGTTCCTCCTCTCTTATTTGAACTTTTAACCAAAATTTCAAATAGGTGAAGGCAACTTAGTGAAAAGTAGAAAGGACTTTCTGGAATTCAGAAGAGGCATTTCAACTAACACATACAATCAAGTAATGATGATGATAGATGCATAGCTATATCATAACATTCCAAAATAGAATTTTGGGATGTTACATAAGTCAACTTTAGTTAAAGAGCGTCCCAATGATTCGGAGTTTATAGATCTTAATGCTAAGATTGATAAAAGTGGGATTCAAGAGGACAAAAGTTTAAATAGCAGTGAACCCACTCTTTTGGACTTCAAGGACTTTAATTATGATAGTTGCTCTTTGATTTATTGTATTTCCTTGTTACAATCCATGATGAATTCTCCTCATTCTTATAGTCAAAATAAGTCTTTTACTATACATATAATTGATGATATGATGAAATCGTTTGAAGAAAAACTTGAGTTAGAAGTTTCTATTCCTAGAAAGCTTCATAATGAGTGGGAACCTACTATAAATATTAAAATCAAAGATTATGAGTGACATGCTTTGTGTGATTTGATTGCTAGTGTTTCCACGATTTCGAAAACTTTATGTGATGTGCTATGTTACCATGATGGAAGGATTAATGATGTTCTTATTGTTGCGAATAGTAATTATTTTCCCATAGATTTCATTGTTCTTGATATAGATTGCAATCCTACATGTCCTATTATTCTTGGTAGGCCTTTCCTTAGAACGATTGCTGCAATTATTGACATGACGGAAGGAAACATTAGTTTACAATTTCCATGAAGGAAAGGCATGGAACAATTTCCTAGAAATAAAATAAGATTTACTTATGAATCTATTATGAGAGATACTTTTGGATTGCATACCAAATATGACAATACCTAGATCTATTGCGTTTTGCCTAGCTAGGGGCGTTAAACAATAGCGCTTGTTGGGAGGCAACCCAATTTTATTTTTGTGTTCTATTTTTCCTTCTGTTTTTGAGTGTTACCCACATTATTACTTCTGTGGTAATTGTGGTTTGGTGTTTTAATTAGTGTTTTAACCAATTAAATCCTTTGGGATGATCTATGGTAGTTGTTGATTTGATCTTACTGAAAAACAGAAACTTTTGCGCTCAGTCCAGGAATTTTATAAATTTTTCAGAGCTTCTAATGAGTCTGAAATTTTTACATAAGATTTATATATAAATTTCCCAGGTTATCGTAAGTTTAAGAATTTTTTGATTTACATAAGTATACTAAGTGTCAAGATTGCTACAGACTGTTCTGTTTTTGACAGATTCTGTTTTCTTTGAGTTGTTTGCCTATTTTGATGAATCTTTGGGTTGTAGCATGGGGTATGAACAACGAAGAAGTTAGAATACAGTAGGTATAAAACCAATATAAATAAAGAATGAGTTCACAACAGTATTTAAAGTGGTGATTTATTTTCTTATACTAACGGATATCACGAGGTTTTTGTTAAGTTTTGTGTTGTGAAGTTTTCAAGTTTTGGGTAAAGATTTGATGGGCTATGGAAAAGGAGTGGCAAAAGCCTAAGCTTGGGGATGCACAAGGCACCCCAAGTCATATTCAAGGATGCCAAAGAACCTAAGCTTGGGGATTCCCCGAAAGGCATCCCCTCTTTCGTCTTCAATCCATCGGTAAATTTACTTGAGGCTACATTTTTATTCACCACATGATATGTGTTTTGCTTGGAGCGTCTTGTATGATATGAGTCTTTGCTTGTTAGTTTTCCACAATCATCCTTGCTGCACAAATTTTTTGAGAAATACACACTGCGTGAATTGTTAGAATGCTCTTTGTGCTTCACTTATATCTTTTGAGTTAGGCAATTTTGCTCTATGTGCTTCACTTATATCTTTTAGAGCACGGTGGTGTTTGCGTTTTATAGAAATAATTGTACTCTCATACCTCACTTATATTATTTTGAGAGTATCTAAACAGCATGGTAATTGGTCTACGTTATGAATTTAGTCCTAATATGATAGGCATCCAAGAGGATATAATAAAAAAATTCCATATTAAGTGCATTGAGTATTTATGAGAAGTTTGATTCCTTGCATAAAGTTTTGAGATATAAAGAAGGTAATGTTAAGGGTCATATTAGGAAGTAATTGTGATTTGGTAAAAATACTTGTGTAAGGGTTTGTGATTCCCTAGCATGCACGTATGGTGAACCGTTATATAAGGAACTCGGAGCATGACTTGTTTATAGATTGTCGACCTTTCTGTGAGGGTCGGGAGCGTGCGATGGTTAACTCCTACCAACCTATACCCTAGAAGCATGCATGTAATACTTTTCTTCAATGACTAATAGACTTTTGCAATAAGTATGTGAGTTATTTATGACTAATGTTGAGTCCATGGATTATACGCACTCTCAGCCTTCCACCTTTGCTAGCCTCTCTAGTACCGCACAACTTTCGCCGGTACAACAAACACCTTCCTCAAAATAGCCTCCATATACCTTCCTCAAAACAGCCACCATATAGCTTTCCTCAAAACAGCCACCATACCTACCTATTATGGCATTTCCATAGCCATTCCGAGATATATTGCCATGCAACTTCCACTGTTTCCTTTTATGACATGCGCCATCACTTCCATATTGCATATAGAGTCATATTTTGTCATAGGTATCGAGTTGTAATTTTCTTTTGAGTTGTAAGTAAATAAAACTATGATGATAATCATTACTAGATCATGTACCATGTGAGGAAAGGATGATGTAAGCTATGACTCCCTCACAAATGGGGATGAGATTCTGAACTTTATGAACAAAATAAAAGAGCCAGCGAAGCCCAAATAAAAATAAAAAAAGAGGCCTTAGATGCCCACCAATAAAAACTGAGATAAAAGAGAGAAGGGACATTGCTACTACCTTTTTCCACACTTGTGCTTCAAAGTAGCACCATGATCTTCATGATAGAGAGTCTCCTATTTTGTCACTTTCATATAACTAGTGGAATTTTCCTTCATGATGCACGTCCACTTAGTTCCTTTTTTAGCTTTCATACACTTATAGCTCTACTGCATCCATTGCATGGCAATCCCTACTCACTTACATTGATATCTATTAACGGGCATCTCCATAGCCCGTTGATATGCCTAGTTGATGTGAGACTATCTTCTCCCTTTCCTTGACAACCTCCACCATATTCTATTCCACCTATTGTGTTATATCCATGGCTCACGCTCATGTAGTGCGTGAGAGTTGAAAAAGTATGAGAAAATAAAGGTGTGGAAACAATTGCTTGACTCTTCATCGGGGTGGTGCATGATATAAATACTTTGTGTGGGGAAGATGGAGAATAGCCAGACCATATGATATTGTAGGGATAACTTTCTTTTGCCATTATATTTTGAAAAGATACAATTGCTTTGCTAGGATGCTTGAAATGTTATTGTTTTTATATCAATATTAAGCTTTTGTTTTGAGTCTTACAGATCTGAATATTCATGCCACAATAAATAATATTACATGGATAAATATGTTAGGTAGCACTCCACATCAAAAAATCTATTTTTATCATTTACCTACTCGAGGACGAGCAGGAATTAAGCTTGGGGATGCTGATATGTATCCAACGTATCTATAATTTTTTATGATGGCATGCTATTATATTATCTGTTTTGGATATTTTATATGCATTAATATGCTATTTTATATTTTTTGGGGACAAACCTATTAATATAAAGCCTAGTGTCAGTTTATCTTTTTTCCTTGTTTTTGAGTTTTGCAGATATGGAATATTAAACAGAGTCCAAACGGAATAAAAGCTACGGAAGAAATTTGTCTAGAAGGAAACAAATCAACCAGGCTTGGAGTGCATGCCAGGACTTGTGCTAGGAGGTCACAAGCCTGCTAGGCGCGGGGCCCCCTCGCCACTCCTAGCAGGCTTGTCGTCTCCTGGCAGGTCTCCTAACCCTACTATTTGGCCTATAAATTCCCAAATATTCCCCTAACATCAGAATGAGCCACGCAAATACTTTTCCGCCGCCAGAAGCCTCCATTCCCGAGAGATCCAATCTTGGAGCCTTTTCTGGTAATCTGCCGGAGGGTGTTTCGATCACGGAGGGCATCTACATCAACTCCATTGCCCCTCCGATGATGCGTGAGTAGTCCACCACAGACCTATGGGTCCATGTCTAGTAGCTAGATGGCGTCTTCTCTCTCTATGATCTTCAATAGCATATTCTTCATGATCTTCATGGAGATCTATCCGACGTAATCCTCTTGTGTGGTGTGTTTGTTAAGATCCAATGAATTGTGAGTTTATGTTCAGATTATCCATGAATATTATTTGAATCTCCTCTGAATTATTATTTGCATGATTTCATATCTTTGTAAGTCTCTTCGAGTTATTGGTTTGGTTTGGCCAAATAGATTGGTAACTCTTGCAATGGGAGAAGTGCTTGGTTTTGGGTTCAATGTTGCGGTGTCCTCACCCATTGACATAGTAGGGATAGCGATGAATGTATTGTATTGTTGCCATCAAGGGTAACAAGATGGGGTTTTCATCGTATTGCTTGAGTTTATCCCTCTACATCATGTCATCTTTTTTAATGTGTTAATCTATTCTTCATGAACTTAATACTCTAGATGCAGGTAGGAGTCGGTCAATGTATGGAGTAATAGTAGTATATGCAGAATCATTTCGGTCTACTTGATACGGACGTGATGCCTATATGCATGATCATTGCCTTGGATAAATACATGATTATTCGCTTTTCTATCAATTGCTTGACAGTAATTTTTTTACCCACCATGATATTTTCCTTCAAGAGAGCAGCCTCCAATATGGCCCCCGGGTCTAGTTTTCATAATATACTTTCAGATCTACAAATCGAAAATACATTGATGCAATTTATTTACCTTTTACTTTTCATTCTCGTTTAAATCTATCTCTATCGGATCTAATCCTTGCAAATAATCGTGAAGGGATTGGCAACCCCTTTATAGCGTTGGGTGCAAGAGTTTGATTGTTTGTGTAGGTGCATCCATTGGTGACTTGCTTGTTCCTCCAATTGGATTGATACCTTGGTTCTCAACAACTGAGGGAAATAATTATCTATTTCACTGCATCACCCTTTCCTCTTCAAGGGAAAACCAACGCAAGCTCAAGAGGTAGCAGGGTGCTCGGTAAAGGTTGGTTCCTAAAATAACCGTTCGGCTTGCCAAGCGCTTTCCATGGAACAATATTTTTGTACCAAGTCTGACAGTTCGGCGAAGTCACGAATATGTCGTCGAGACAGGGCATCAAGAATCCCTTCATCATGGCAATTGTGATTGAAGGTTTCCGTTATCTCTTGGTCAGTAAGACCTTTTTCTCTGCTTCGAGCGAGTAGGAGTCTAGTCCAAAAATGATGAACTGTCTCTCCTGGTAATTGTTTAATATACCGTAAGTCTGAAGACTTGGGATTTGGTGCGATACTTGGATGATCGCCTTGGGTGGTGGGTGGGAAATTTTCACCACATTGTTTGTTCGGAATCACAGACTCCAAATTGTGTGATAGATCAGGGGCCGGTACCGGTCTGTCTCCGGAGCAAACTCTAGCGTCCGGTTTGTAAGTGAAGTCTTGGTGATCGGAGACCGGGTTATAAACCGTTTTTAATTCCGGTTGTTGGGGGGACGAGCCCTTAGCCGGACACTCGACGGTAGCGACTAGGTGGGTGACCAACGTGAATCTCCCTATCGTCGGGTTTAAACCCGAGCCGGTCATAGACCGGAACCTGGTCGAATAGCTCATTTTAAAAATGAGGCGATGGTAGGATATGTGTTGCTGAAGCAAGTGGAGTTGATATGCGGCACCGTGGTTCTGGAGTTGCGTGAAAGCGAATCCGGGTCCCATCTAGTCATGGTGGATCCGGTCACATCGAACGGATTGGGCGTTCTAGACCGCCCGGGGGTGACGAGTTCGTTGGAAGCGGGGCCCAATGTCTTCGGCGTCGAGGCGTCGAGACCTATGGTATCCTTCTCAAGAGTTGAGGGTTCCATCAAGATAAGTTCTCCCCGTGAATCAGCGATGAACTCTAAGGTTCTGAACTTGATTCTCTGATCGAGAGAAAAGTTTCCGATCTAGCCAAGGTAGTCGATCGGGTCGGCGTGCGACAAGATGTCACTGCCTGTGAGAATCCGATCGGGGGCGAGAATCCCCTGGATGCAGATCTCGTTGCATGTGATAAGGTGAGCCATCGATTCCTTTGGTGATCACAGTGGAACTCTCAATGAAAGCACCAACGTTCGTGTCAATACCGGCGGATCTCGAGTAGGGTGTCCCGAGCTGTGAGACTAGAATCGATGGTAACATGAGACGAAGGAGACAATGTTTACCTAGGTTCGGGAGCTCCTATGGAGGTAATACCCTATGTCCTGCTTGATTGTATTGATGATATATGGGTTATAGAGTTGATCTACCTTGAGATCGAATAGCTAAACCATGTATGAGTTGTCCTCTCTACAACCTAAAACCCTCCAGCTTATATAGACACAGAGGGTACCTAGGGTTTACACATGGTCGGTCACACGTCGATGGAAAACATGCCTATCTACTATCGACAACTTGGAGGACATACCATGGCTCCTTGAAGCTTCCACCCTAACGACGGGGCCTTCGCTCATCCAACGGCCCACACATTCCAGCTCGTGAGAAACAAGTCGGATATGCGAGGACCCCTCAAACCAGGACTCCCTCAGGGGGTGATTAAACTACTTGACGAAATAAAAATCTACTCTTTCCCAATTTTAAGTGTTGGCAGATTTTAGCATTCATAGCAAGTCAAGTACACCCTACACATGCATGTCTACGAGTATAGCAGCGTAAAGTAAAGACAAGCATAAATAGTAAAGGAAGGGTAGGAAGATCAAATGCAATTTGGAGACACGATGATTTTTCCCGTGGTTCCGATAGGTGGTGCTATCGTACATCCACATTTATAGAGTCTTCAACCCACGAAGGGTAACGCTCGCGAGAGTCCACGGAGGGCTCTACCCGCGGAGGGTTCCACGAAGAAGCAACCTTGACTATACCATGATGGCATGCGTCCATGGAGGACTAGCCTAACTCCGAGTAGATCTTCACGAAGTAGGCGATCTCCTTGCCCTTACAAACTTCTTGGTTCACTCCACAATACGAAGTAGGAGGCTCCCAAGCGACACCTAACCTATCTAGGAGGCACCACCCTCCAAAAGGTAATAGGCTCGATAATGTTGATGAACTCCTTGCTCTTGTGCTTCAAGATGATAAACTCCTCAACACACAATCACTCTCTCACAGATTTGGCTTTGGTGTAAGAGATTGATTGGGTGGAAAGCAACTTGGGGAGGCTAGAGACGAAGATTCATATGGTTGGAATGTAATGGCATGATCTCAACACACGAGTAGGTGGCTCTCTATCATAAAATCTGATAGGATAGGTAGGGATCTATTCTGAGTGCTTCTCTTGCGAGTGAGTGTTGGTGGAAGGGTATATATAGGCATCTCCAAAAATTCAACTGTTACACCTAATAAGTCAAACTCGGTTAGACCGATGTGTTAATCTTAGTGGTACCGAGTTGCCTCAAAGGTAGCAACTTTTGAATCTCGGTGAGACCGATACATAAAACTCGGTTGCACCGATAAGGTGACCAACGGTCAGATTGCCAAACTCAGTGACGCTGATCCAACAAACTCGGTGGGACCGATTTTGTGAATTTGCATAACAGGAAGTTGGCAACCCAAACTCGGTGGCACCAAAGCAGAATCGGTTACACCGAAGGGTTAGGGTTTGGCTGAGTGTGTTTGAAGCTGAGAATCGGTGGCACCGAGTGGAAAGTGTTGGTTGCAACGATTCTGGATATTTGGCTTTGGAGAGACTTTTGTGGAAGAGCTTGTGGGTGTATGTGGTGACTATCACGTGTGCACGTAGGTGCATTTTGTTCACAAACAGTACCTTACCCCCTTTTGATAGTATTGGCTTTCCTATCTACTCAAAGTGATTTCTCACAAAGTAAAATGTAGAGTCCTTTTGCTTGAAGCTTTGCCAATCTATTTCCTTGCATCTTGGGGTATTCTACAATCCCTTTGCCAACCCATCATTGAAATTTTCCTGAAACATGCTTAGTGGAAACATTAGTCCAAAGACATAAATGTTGTTATTAATTACTAAAACCACCAAGGGAGCAAATGTGCTTTCACCATGGCGGGAAGGGATCCCGCAATAGCCAAATTCAAAGGGGGCAGGAGTACATCTTTATCCTGATGAAAGGTGCTCTTCGCCTGTAAAGTAGCTATTGATGGTGCACGGGTGGGCTTGGTGATGACATCATTCGTGCTGGCCTCGTGGTCATGGTCTCGTTGCACCAGAATGGAAACCTTTGGGGACGCTTTGGGAACCTGCATTCGTCCTTGCCCCCTTTGCACCAAAGGGGAAACTGTCCCGCCTCCCATGCTGGCGTCTGCCTGTCCTGCCCTATGTCATCCCCGGCCTCCCAAGGCCAGGTGATGTATATGGATCTCTGACACTCTGGAGGGGGCCTGAGGAGGCCCATCCTTTGCTGGTCTTGGTGTTGTTCTTCCTCACGAGCTTAGTGCCCTCACGAGGGCCTTGTCTTTGGTGCGGTCTCGCTAGGCCGTGCCTGGTTGACAAAGTGGGCCATGCCCTAGGCCGCGGGCAGCCAGGTCTGGGTACCCCCGTTCCCAGAACGCCAACAGTAGCCCCTGAGCCCAAGGCGTGCACGAGCTGGCTTCCGGGCAAAGACGTTGAGGATGGCCCGAAGCACCGTGGTGCCAACACGCCTGCGGGCCAGGCTCGACATGCGTCGTGCCAGGGCGCCGACACCTTCGTTCCTCGAGGGTGTTAGGAACCGCCCCAAGTCAAACTGATGCGACAACTGTCGCTGCACCGGCCATCATTACCCTTCCTTGAATTCCATTGCTCCCTTGGGACGCCACTCCCTGGGCCATGCGAATGTGACCCGGTGATGGCAGGTGAGGCAACGTGAAACAGGGTTGCGCGCCATTCGAGCCGGCCTTTTGGCGCCCGAGGGGCGCGCATCGCCTGCTCTCCCACGACGCCTTGTGGCCACGGATGCGCCTATAAATCTGCCCTCCCCTAGGGAGTCTTGCCATCTCGAAGCGACCGTTTGCTCCCGTAGATCCATAGAATAACCTCTCTTCTTCTCAGCTTCTCCCTTTCCCCATGGCGTCTGGAGGAAGTGTTGCCGGCACGGCGAGGCGCACGGGGCCGTCAGCTTCCTCACCCTCTTCCAGAGGCAGCGACGGAGGGCCCTCGGTGTCGGCGCAAGTTCACTGGCGTTGGTGTCAGTGTCAAATCCGACATATCTTGTAGTAGGGGTCCATAGCTAGGCATCTTGGAGCGATGGTAACATGGACACAGGATTTTACCCAGGTTCGATCTCTCTCAAGGAGATAATACCCTACGTCTTGTTGAAAGCACAATGTGCTCCCTTGCTGGTTTTGATAATTCATGACAATATACATTATATCTTGGACTAATACTTTCATCTAGTGTATTTTAGATAATGTCCACAGATAGAGATGGGTTGGCAAAGAGGAGTGTGGAAAGTATCCCCATGAAGAACAAGGAGAAGGGATAACATTGGCCAAGCTTCAAGCAAGATGACTCTTCATTTTACTTTGTGAGAAATCACTTTGAGTCCATAGGAAAGACAATGCTATTAAAAGGGTGTAAGGTTTTGTTGGTGAACAAAATGCTCATACGTGCACAAGTGATATTCACCACATACACCCATAAGCTCTTCCACAAAAGTTTGTCAAAGCCAAATATTCAAAATTGGTGCAGCCAGCACTTTCCACTAGGTGCCACCGATTCCCAAACCTAGACAGACTCGGCCAAACCCTAGCTTTTGGGTGCAACAGATTCTGCATTTAGTGCCACCGAGTTAGGCTGCCAACTTTCTTTTACGAAAGTTCACAATTTCAGTCCCTCTGAGATTGTTGAATCGGCCTCACCGAGATTGGACATTCTGACCATTGGTCACCTTATCGGTGCAACTGAGATTCCTATATCGGTCACACCGAGATTCAAAAGTTGCCACCTTTTCCTCACTTCAGTACCATCAAGATTAACACATCGGTGTCATCGAGTTGGTTATTTTGTGTGTAAATGTTGGATTTTTGGAGATGCCTATATATACCCCTCCACCACCAGCTACTCGAAATAGAAGCACTCAAAACTTTTCCATACTTGCCCCATCTAGTTTTCTCAGAGAGAACCACCTACCCTTGTGTTGAGTTCAAGATCTTCCACTCCAACCATATGGATCTTGATTTCTAGCCTCCCCAAGTTGCTTTCCACCAATCTCATCTCTTCTACCAAGCCAAATCTGTGACAGAGTGATTGTGTGTTGAGGAGTTTATTATCTTCAAGCACAAGAGGAAGGAGTTCATCACATTACTGAGCCTATTACCTTTTGGAGGGTGGTGCCTCCTAGATTGGTTAGGTGTCGCTTGGGATCCTCCTACTTCGTGTTGTGGATTTGAACCAAGAAGATTTTAAGGGCAAGGAGATCGCCTACTTCATGAAGATCTACCCATAGTGAGGCTAGTCCTTCGTGGACGGAAGCCATTATGGAATAGTCAAGGTTGCTACTTTGTGGACCCTGATAATCCCCAAGTGCAAGTAATCATCATAGGAATTTCCAAAGGTGGAAGTGATAAGTATGGAGTGTCGAACCCACAAGGAGCTAGAGTTAAGATCAATATTCTCTCAAGTCCTATCTACAACCGACATGACTCTACGTACAATGAACATTTGCTTCCATCTAGAAATGAGAAATAAAACTACATTGTGGGTATGAAGAGGATAGCTTTGCATGATATCGTAGAACTAAAATATAAATATAGGTGATGTTATCATAATATTACAATATATTACAAATAGCGAGTGTGGAATAATGATGGGTCGGTGTGCGGAATCATCCTAGGCAATTGTTAACAAGATCGAAAATCATTATTGCAATTCTATATGGGGGAGAGGCATAAGCTAACATAATTTCTCTACTTGGATCATATGCACTTATGACTGGAACTCTAGCAAGCATCCGCAACTACTAAACATCATTAAGGTAAAACCCAACCATAGCATTAAAGCATCAAGTCCCCTTTATCACATACACAAACAACCTACTTACTCGGGTATGTGCTTCTGTCACTCACGCCACCCACCATAAGCGAATCACAAACATATTGCAAACCCTACAACGGGGATCCCTCACGTGTGCACGGAATGGAAGGAACCATAAGATAACACCAATAATAAGACATGCAACTCAAACCAATCTAGATCATCAATCAACCCAAAGGACAAAAGTAATCTACACAAAACATCATAGGATGGCAACACATCATTGGATCATAATATGTAGCATAAAGCACCATGTTCAAGTAGGTGATTACAGCATGGTGTGGGAGAGTGGACCGCTAAAAGGATATGATGATGGTGATGAAGAAGGTGATGTTGATGAAGATGATCACCGTGGCGATGGTTCCCCCGATGGCACTTCGGCACCACCAGGAGAGAGGGGGAGGTTTTCCCCCTCATGCTTCCTCCTCCATGGCCTCCCCCCTCTGTGGGGAGAGGTTCTCCCTCTGGTGCTTGGCCTCCATGGTGTTGATGGCCAATCCGGGACGATGAACATGGCCTTCGATGATGGTGACCCCCTTCGGCAGGGTGCCGGAGAGGGTCAAGATTGGTTTTTCATGGCTCTGGAGGTGTGCGGCGGCGGAACTCCCGATCTAGGTTATTCCTCGGAGGTTTTGGAATATTTGAGGATTTATAGAGCCGAGAGGGACGTCGGTGGACTCCCGAGGGCCCACAAGCTTGGTGGTCGCAGCTAGGGGGGTGGTCGCGCCCCTGGGGCTTGTGGCCTCCTCGGCCTTCCTCTCGGGTGACTCTTCTATCCAGTATTTTTTATATTTTCCAAAAATATCATCTGTAAATTTTCAGCACATTCTGAGAACTTTTATTTGTGCACAAAAACAACACCACGGTAGTTCTGCTGAAAACAACATCAATTTGGGTTAGTTCTGGTAAAATCATATCAAAATCATATAGAAGTATTGCAAACATGGCATGAATACTTCATAAATTATGGATACGTTGGAGACGTATCAGCATCCCCAAGCTTAAGTCATGCTCATCCTCGAGTAGGTAAATGATAGAAGAAATAATTTATGAAGTGTGAATGCTAGCAAGTGCATAAGTTTGATCAATGATAATTTCAATCACTTTTTCTAGAATCAATATATATCATAAACAGTATCTCATCTCATAAAACTGGTCATGATCGAGTAACAAGCTATTCACATGTTAAAGTATAGAACAGAAAGCTTCTTGAAAACTAACAAACCATATTCCTAGTCATCGAACAATTGCAATTCATCTTATTTTCAGGAAGGGTCTATGTAAGACCTTTGATTTAGCAAATTCCACATACTCAACTATCATATAATCTTCCATGATTGCTAGCACTCAAAGCATATTTTTTTAGAACAAATAGCATCCATCGAACACAGAGAAAGATAGGGGCTTAATGTTTTGCTTCCCAACTTATTTATCATATAGACAATTGTCAACAATAATAATTTATGATCAAATATATTTGGATGGCCATATATGCTCGGATCTTTCCCCACCACATGATGATTGCCAAGAGAAAAAAAGCAAAATATAGGAAGTGGTGAAGATCACCATGACTCTTGTATAGAGGTAAGTACTAGAAAATAAAAGATAGGCCCTTCGCAGAGGGTAGCAGAGGTTGTCATGTTTTTTTTGTTTTTGGATGCGCAAACTCTTAATGTAAAGGAACATCATGTTGTATTGCCCTTTGTGATAGCAACCTTTATTATGCAGTCTGTTGCTTTTATTTCTTTTTCATCAAAAATTCGTACAACACTTATTTTCCCTTACAATAAAAGATCTTACATATTTGGGAGCAATTTTTATTGCTTTTTGCACCGATGACAACTTAATTGAAGGATCTTATTCAATCCATAGGTAGGTATAGTGGACTCTCATGGCAAAATTGGTTTAAGGGTGTTTGGGTGCACAAGTAGTATTTCTACTTAGTGCGGAAGTTTTGTCTAGTATGAGGTGGAAGCAAGCACCACATGTTGGAGGATCCATAACAATATAACTTCTATGCAAATATACTCAACCATAACTCATCACGTTGTTTTCCTTGTCCAACTTCAAATAATTTTCTCAAGTTTGAAAATAATTAATGGGTAATCACAATCATAGAAGATGTCCAAGATAGTATATTTATATGTGAAATCTCTCTTCCTTTAGTATTCTTTCATGAATTGTTCAAGTGACCAATGCGGTGTTTGCTAAGTTTCAATAAATTTCACCACCTATACCTATTATTTGTGAAGCCACTACTCCCCATGGGATAAGGATATGAAACATTTTAAATTTCAGATTTATGATATTCAATTCATTCAGTCATCTACTCATAGGATATAAGTGAAGCACGAGAATGAATGACAAACTACTCCAAAAAGATATAAGTGAAGATCAACGCATAGTTAATTAGATAAATATCCATGTGAGGACTCTCTCTTATTCAAAATTTCAGATCCAATGATTTTATTGAAACATCAAACAAAATAAAAAAAAGGCACTCCAAAAATAGCATGCATCATGTGAACGAATAAAAATTTAGGCTCAACATAGGCTAACCGATTATTGTTGATGAAGAGAGGTGGGATGTGTAGCATCCCCAAGCTTTGATAGTTGAGAGTTCTTGAAATATTTTATTGCGGTGCCATGGTCATCCCCAAGCTTGAGCTTTTGTATCTTGTTCAATCCTCTCATATCCCGGTTTCACCTATTCTCAAAAACGATAGTGTTGAAGACGAAAGAGGGGATGCCTTCCGGGGCATCCCCAAGCTTAGACGCTTGAGTGTTCCTTTAATATTACCTTGGGGGTGCCTTGGGCATCCCCAAGTTTGGGTTCTTGTCACTATTTATTCCCCTCATATCGGTATCTCACCCAAAACTTGAAAACTTCAATCACACAAAACTTAACGGAAGTTGGTGAGAAGGGTTAGGGTAATAAAGATAAATCATTCACTTAGGTACTGTCAAGACAAGATTCATAATTTTTTCCCCATGATACCTACTGTATTATATCATTCCCATAATTTATATTACTCAATATAAGCTATAGGAACACTTGAAACAAGCAAACTATGCATGCAAAACAGAATCTATCAAAAAATGAATAGTTTGTAAAGATCTGAATGATCACCATACTTTCCTGACTATAAATTTTTTTAAACATTAGTACATATCACATAATTTGCATAGCAATGTTGTGTAAAAATTTCAGAATTTTTTCACTCTCCAATAAAATCAGACAATTTGAATACTGGACGCAAAACTTCCTGTTTTTGCACAGAATCGAACAAGCAAGTATCCACACTATCCCAAAGGCTTTACTTGGCACTTTATTGACAAGAAAGGCACAAAAAATGATTAATACAGTATATTAATCATGTTAAAACATCAAAACAGAAAGTAAAAGTATTGGGTTGTCTCCCAACAAGCGCTTTTCTTTAATGCCTTCTTAGCTAGGCATGATATTACAATGATACTCTTCCAAGCCAAATTCCGATGATCATTATATTCATATTATAAAATATGTAAGTGAAGTTCATAGAGAATTCTCAATTAATATAGATTAACCAACATCCAAGCTCAAAATATATAAGTGAAGCATACGAAGCATTCTATAAAGCCATACTCAAAAGATTTAAGTGAAGCACAAAGAGCATTACTAGAAGTACACTTGGAGTAATATGCAAGACAACCCATTACTAGAACAACTAGACTAGTTTTTCACATCACCTGAACGGACCTCCCAATTCCCAAATACCATGGTCAAACCTCTTGCTAAACCAGTGTCTGGTCATATACCATGTGTCATGCAGATTCAAACCTCTATTCCATGATGTAAACTCTTCAGGTTTGAAAATTATTGGCCCCAATGCCCAGGTTTTATGGAGACAGTTCAGAATTCTTGGAATAAACGCATCAAAGCTACATCCTCGGCCACACGTATCTCGGCTAAATTGAAAAGATTAAGATATGATCTAAAACAATGGAGTAAACACCTGTCCAAGCTGAAGTTATTGATTGAAAACTGCAATAAGCAATTGCTCCACCTAGATAGCTTGGAAGACCTTCTTCCTCTCTCTATACCTGAATCCAACTTCAGGTGCATTGTGAAAAACCAACTGATTAAATTGCTTAAACATCAAAGCGCATATTGGAAAAAAAGATGTACTTACAGATGGGTAGTAGAGGGGGAGGAGAACGCGAAGTACTTCCAGGCCAGGGCAACAGAAAGATACAGGAAAAATACTATATCATCTCTACTAATACAGGATGGATCGACTATTGAAAATCATGATGACAAAGCAGCAGCTTTTTACCAATGCTTCAAAAGTAGAATGGGTGTTGTCATAGAAACATCTAAGGCATTTGAGCTGAGTTGGTACAACGTGTGGATGGATTGGAAGAATTAGCAGCCCCTTTTACTCACGATGAAATTGACAAGGTGATTAAAAATATCCCCTCCGATAGAGCACCCGGACCAGATGGCTTCAATGGTCTGTTCCTTAAAGTCTGCTGGGGTATTATTAAGGAGGATTTTTATCAACTCTGCCATGATTTCTGGGAGGGAAAAGTTGATCTCAAATGCCTAAACACCTCCCTGATCACTCTTATTCCAAAAACCGGTTCACCAGAAATGGTAAATGATTTTTGCCTGATATCCTTACTAAACTATGTGCTTAAAGTCCTCACAAAGCTATTGGCAGAGAGATTACAAGGTTGCATTCTTAAAATAGTTCACCGCAACCAATATGGCTTCATAAGATCCAGAACTACCCAAGACTATCTGCCATGGGCTTATGAATTCCTACATCAATGCAAACAGTCGGGTAAGGAATTGTGATCCTAAAATTGGACTTCGCTAAAGCTTTTGATAAACTGAACCACTCCTTCATTATCCAAATGCTAAGATGTAAGGGATTTGACGATAAATGGTGCTCATGGGTGGAAAAGATCCTAAACTCAGGAACATCCTCGATCTTATTGAATGGCGTACCGGGCAAGGAATTTCAATGTAAAAGAGGAGTTCGACAAGGTGACCCATTTCCCCCCTATTGTTTGTCCTAGCAGTGGATCTTCTACAGTCAATGGTTAACACAGCATGGACGGAAGGGCACTTATCACTGCCAATTGAGCAACCTGCTTCGGAACTGTATCCGGTGATTCAATATGCAGATGATACACTAATCATCCTTCCGACACAGAGCTTGGAAATTAGGGCTATTAAACAACTACTCGATGCATATGCTAACACCACAGGGCTAAAGATAAACTACTCCAAGTCTCAATTAATGCCTATCAATATTCACCAAGATAAAGCCATTGAGTTGGCTTCAATACTTGGTTGCCAGGTGGGATCGATGACCTTTACTTATCTTGGAGTTCCAATGGGCACCTCCAGACCGTCTGTACGAGACTTGATGCCTCTTGCTAACAGAATTGAAAGAAGACTCACGAGCACGGCCATCTGGCTTTCATATGGTGAGAGGGTACTTTTCATCAACTCAGCCCTGTCATCGCTCTTATCATTTGCTATGTGCGTTCTGAAGTTACCAATGAAAATCATAGATATATTTGATAGAGCATGCAGGCATTGTTTATGGAGAAAAGTTTTCGACAGAGACGCTAAAACTCACTCCCTGGCAGCATGGTATTTAGTATGCAAACCCAAAGACAAAGGTGGCCTGGGTATCATCAATCTGAAACTATAGAACAAAGCTTTATTGCTAAAATTTCTCCACAATTTCTATCACAAGATGGACACTCCGTGGGTAATGTTGATATGGAATGCATACTATGATACAAAAAACCCGCATGCAATGCCAGCTTGTGGGTCTTTCTGGTGGAAAGGTATTCTCTCCCTCTCTGATATCTTTCGAGGAATCACAACTTGCATCCCCAACTCAGGGGATACAATCCTGCTTTGGAAGGATCAATGGCTCAATGAGGAAATCCTAGCAAATTCATATCAACACTTACTCTCATATGCAACCAATGAAGATGTATCTCTGGCACAATTTGTGATGGATGTGGACACGGCTTCTCACTTCCACCTACCACTATCACAGGAAGCTCGAATTGAACTGGAAGATATTATGATCACGATTAACATGATGACGCTAGGCCCCCTCAAGGCTGATGAGTGGATATACTGTTGGAGAGAGGTACATTTCAGGCCAAAAAGATTCTATAAGTACCTATTCAGAAATGAGCACGCCCCATCATACATAACAACCATTTGGAAATCAAAATGCATCCTCAGACACAAGGTGTTCTCTTGGCTACAGAGAATGGATAGATTAAACACACGAGACCTTCTGATAAGAAGACACTTCAATATAGGCGATGACTCTTCCTGTGTGCTGTGTAATGGAAATCTGAGGGAAACTGATGACCACTTGTTCTACCAATGCCCCTTTGCACATAACTGTTGGGAGAAATTAGGCATTACTTGGGATTCATCTCTGAATACACAAGCACGATTGGATACAGTGGAACGGCAATGGGCAAAACTCCTGTTTAAGGAAATATGTATCCTTGCTACATGGAATGTCTGGAAGCAATGAAATAGAAAGATCTTCGATGATGAGATGGCAACAACGCAAGACTGGCTTCGGATGTTGAAGATAGATTTTCAAGTCCTGAAATTTAGAGTTAAAGAGGTCGACTCTGCCTTCTTGGATAATCTTATACAAACCATCTGATTGTAAAATTAATAGTCTGTAACTACTCATAGCCTAGCCTAGATCAGCTTAGACACTCTACCCAGATTTTGCCACAAGGATATGTAAAATCCACTTGTACTGATTCTGCTTTAATATAACAACGGTAGGAGCTTCTCCTGCTGTTTTCACTGGTCAAAAAAAGCACAAAGAGCATTCTCCAAATCCGTACTCAAAAGATTTAAGTGAAGAACAAAGAGCATTCTACAAATCCATCAAGGACTATCTCATACTAGAAGGGAGCATAAAAGAAAAGACAAACATTAAAGACACATGTCATGTGAACAAAACAAAAACCAAGGTATATTGATAATTGTTGAAGAATAAAGATGGGATGCCTTCCAGGGCATCCCCAAGCTTAGGTGCTTGATTCTCCGTGAAATATTTACTTCGGGTTCCTTGGGCATCCCCAAGTTTGAGCTCTTCTCTCTCTGTATTCTTCTTATATCGATACCTCCGTGATCTTCGAACACTTTATTCACACAAAACTTAACAAAACCCTCGTGAGATCCATTAAGATAATAAAGAAAATTACTACTTTAAGTATTGTTTTCAACTCATTACAAATTCATATTAGCATTATATCTACTGAAGTCCCACTTCACCATGGTTCATACCCCCCAATACAAGCCATAGATTCATCAAAAAATAAGAGAACAATGCATAGAAAACAGAATCTGTTAAAAACAAGACAGTCTATAGTAATCTGGAAACTTTGTATACTTATGTAAATCAAAAAAACCTTAAAATTCAGGAACAATTAAACAAATTTCATAAAAGGTACTGTGTAAAAATTTCAGAAACTTTTGACATTCCAGTAAAAAATGTAAATTCACGCACTACAGCCAAAGTTTCTGTTTTTGCACTGCAAACACCAAACAAGCAATCTAATCATCCTAAAAGCAAATCTTGGCACATTATTTTTATAATACAATGGATATATACAAGGGTATAATTATTTAGAAGCTTCCGTGAAAAATACTAAATTCTTTCCATGAGCATGAACACAAGTGTTCAAGGTCGGCCCTCACTTCTCCAATGCACAACCTTCCAATCACTTCTCTTTTTGAAAAACTTCTTAGGCAAAAGGGACAAGTAACTCTTTTTGTATTTTTCACTTTTTCATTTTTATTGTTTGTTTCACCCACAACTACAGAAATTAAAAAGGGAAAACATAATCTATTTAGTGAAGAAAGCAAACAAGCATACACGAGAATATCAACCCCACGCTATTGCTCCCCGACAACGGTGCTAGAAAAGAGCTTGATAATCCCCAAGTGCAAGGAATCATCGTAGCAATTTCCAAAGGAGGAAGTGATAAGTATGGAGTGTCTAACCCACAAGGAGCTAGAGGTAAGATCAATATTCTCTCAAGTCCTATCTGCCACCGATACGACTCTACGTACACCGAACGTTTGCTTCCATTTAGTGATGAGAAATAAAACTACGTTATGGGTATGAAGAGGATAGATTTGCTTGATATCACAGAACTAAAATATAAATATAGGTGCTGTTATCGTAATATTACAATATATTACAAATAGCGAGTGTGGAATAATGATGGCTCGGTGTGCGGAATTATCCTAGGCAATTGTTAACAAGATCGGAAATCATTATTGCAATTCTATATGAGGGAGAGGCATAAGATAACATATTTTCTCTACTTGGATCATATGCAATTATGATTGGAGCTCTAGCAAGCATCTGCAACTACTAAAGACCATTAAGGTTAAACCCAACCATAGCATTAAAGCATCAAGTCCCCTTTATCCCATACGCAAACAACGTACTTACTCACTTTTCTGCTTCTGTCACTCACGCCGCCCACCATAAGCGAATCATAAACATATTGCAAACCCTACAGCAGGGATCCCTCATGTGTGCGCGGCATGGAAGGCCCGATAGGACAGCACGAATAATAAACACATGCAACTCAAACCAATCTAGATCAGCAATCAACCCAAAGGACAAAAGTAATCTACTCAAAACATCATAGGATGGCAACACATCATTGGATTATAATATGTTGCATAAAGCACCATGTTCAAGTAGGTGATTACAGTGGGGTGCGGGAGAGTGGACCGCTAAAAGGAGATGGTGATGGTGATGAAGAAGGTGATGTTGATGAAGATGATCACCGTGGCGATGGTTCCCCCGATGGCACTCCGACACCATCGGGAGAGAGGGGGGGTTTTCCCCCTTGTTATTCCTCCTCCATTGCCTCCCCCTCTATGGGGAGTGGTTCTCCCTCTGGTCCTTGGCCTCCATGGTGTTGATGGCCCCTTTGGGACGATGAAGATGGACTCCGCTGATGGTGACCCCCCCCCCCCCGGCAGGGTGCCGGAGAGGGTCAAGATTGGTTTTTCGTGGCTTTGGAGGTGTGCGGCGGCGGAACTCCAGATCTAGGTTATTCCTCAGAGGTTTTGGAATATTTTAGGATTTATAGAGCTGAGAGGGAGGTCGGTGGACTCTCGAGGGTCCCACAAGCTTGGTGGCCGCGGTCAGCGGGGCCGCGCCCCTGGGGCCTGTGGCCTCCTCGGCCTTCCTATTGGGTGACTCTTTGCTCCAGTATTTCTTATATTTTCCAAAAATATCCTTCGTAAATTTTCATCTCATTTCGAGAATTTGTTTCTGCACAAAAACAACAACACGGTAGTTCTGCTGAAAATAGCATCAGTCCGGGTTAGTTCTAGTAAAATTATATCAAAATCATATAGAATTATTGCAAACATGGCATGAGTACTTCATAAATTATAGATACGTTGGAAAGTAAAGATACGGTGGAGCCTTCCGTGGACTCTCATGACCGTTACCCTCCGGGGTTTGAAGACTCCATAAATGTGGATGTACGATAGCGCCACCTATCGGAACCACAGGAAAATCTTGTGTCCTTCATTTGTTTGATCTCTCTATCTCTACTCCTTACTTCCATGTGAAATGTCTTTACTTTCCGTTGCTATACTTGATGACTTGCATGTGTTGGGTGTCATAGACTAATTATGTATGCTAAAACTGCCAACATCTTGTCTTATGCTTGAGGTAGTTTTAAATTTCTGCGTGTAGTGTATTCACCCCCCTCTAGACATACACTTCTAGTGATCCTACAATTGGTATCAGAGCTTTGGTCTCCATTTCTTCGGTTTCAACACCATGGAGGAAGATGGATGTGTCAAGTGTGGAGAGTTTGTATTGTAGAGTGCCCATTCTTGATGGAGAGTACTATAGTCAATGGAAGAATGCCATGATTGATCTATTTGATAATTTCCATTTGAGAAAACATATTGAAGATCCCTATGTGCTCCCCATTTATGAATTGCATCCCACACACGAAGAGGAAATTAACATGCTTGGTAACCTAAGAACTGTCAATCTTATTGTTAGAGGTTTACCAAGATTCGTGCTTTCTCAATTGAAGAACTTTGCATGTTCTTATACTTTGTGGACTGATTTGGAGAAACGATATCCAAATCTTTCATTAGGAAATCTTGATGAAATTCTTCATAAAACTGTTGCTTTTCACAAAATGAAGCCTAGCGGTCCAAACTTTGATAAATGCCTATTTGAGCTCTGTGATCTCATGTGTGCTAAAGGAGATGTCACTACTATCAACAACATTGTTATTGAAGCCATTCGCATTCATAAACTTGAACATTGTCATGGTTACGATTCTAACAAGTCTCTTGGTTTCTATGATGAGGATATTCCACCAAATGATGACAATGAAGAACATGTATATTATGAGGAAGATGAGTTGTTCGACATCGAGCATGAAAATATCATGAGGAATCTAAGTCTAATGGCGAACTTCAAGGATTACATGTTCGGCAGAAAAGAGTGGATGCACGGGTCACATGACTGGTGATAAAGACATGTTCCAAGAGATCACGCCTAATCAAGGTCCTCGGAGGTACGTGGCCTTTGGAGACAACCCTAAGGGTAAGGTACTTGGCCTTGGTAAGGTGGCCATATCTTGTGATAGCTCCATTCAAAATTTGATTCTTGTTGAATCCCTTGGCTACAATCTTCTTTCCATATCTAGACTAGCAGACTTTGGTTTCAATGTGCTATTTACTAAAGTAGATTGCCAACTGTTTCGATTTGATAATCAAAAATTGTATTTCCCAGTATTCGTAGAGGTGATCTATACATTGTTGATTTCACTAAAAAGGTCCAACCTCGTACTTGTCTCATTGCAAAATCATCTAAAGGTTGGCTATGGCATAGAAGGCTTGGACATGTAGGCATGCGCAATCTAGATAAGCTTATCAAGCGCGATCACATTCTTGGTGTTAAAGATGTTATCTTTGACAAAGATAGACTTTGTAGCGCTTGTCAAGCGGGAAAGAAAGTAGGTGAAAGTCATCCCGTTAAGAATATCATGACTACTAGGAGACCACTCGATTTACTTCACATGGATCTTTTTGGTCCCAATGCTTACAAGAGTTTCGGTGGAAATTCCTGTGGTCTAGTTATACTTGATGATTTTTCCAAATTTACGTGGGAATTATTTCTTGATGATAAGTCGCAGGTACAAAAGATCTTAAAGAACTTCGCACGCAAAGCGCAAAATCAGTTTGAAGTGAAGATCAAGAAGGTTCGAAGTGATAATGGATCGGAGTTCAAGAATGCCCATGTGGATACCTTCCTTGACGAACAGGGTATTTCACATGAGTTCTTGGCTACGTACACGCCTCAACAAAATGGAGTTGTTGAGAGAAAGAACCGAACCCTCATTGAGATGGCAAGAACAATGCTTGACGAGTACAAGACGCCAAAACACTTTTGGGCAGAAGCCGTGGAAACAGCATGTCATGCCACAAACCGACTCTACTTGCACAAGCTTCTCGGTAAAACGGCATACAAGCTTCTCACCGGTAACAAACCCCAAGTTGGATACTTTCGAGTATTCGGTTCCAAGTGTTATATTCTTGATAAGCATCATCGTACTAAATTTGCTCCCAATTCTCATGAAGGTTTCTTACTTGGTTATGGATCGAACTCTCACACTTATCATGTCTACAACAACTTCACTCAAAAAGTTGAAGAGATGGTAGATGTGGAGTTTGATGGGTCTAATGGTTCACAAGTCGAACAGTTGCCAAATGATGTAGGTGATAAAGATCCTTCGGAAGCTATCCAAAACTTGCCCATCAGCAAGATTCGTCCCATTGAGGTGAAGGAAAGTACTTCATCAACCCAAGTGGAAGCTCCTACTTTGGACCAAGGCTATCGACAACATGACATGGAAGCATCTACAAGTGGTACACGACAAGATGAAGAGGAGGAGGAATACATCCTGAAGATCCACCACAACCTCCTTCACCGCCACCTTAAGGTAATGACACCTTCAACAACAACGAAGACAAAGGAGATGATGATGAAGAAGAAGCTCCACCATCCAACAATCGGAAGCTGACCCGAGTTCGAGCACAAGTGACCAGAACCATCACCTAAACCAAATCTTTGGTGATATAAATACCGGGAGGATCACTCACTCTAAAAATTGCTTGGCTAACTTTGTGAGCATTATTATTTCATCTCTAGCATTAAACCTTTGAAGGTAGAACAAGCTCTTGAAGATGCGGATTGGGTGAATGCTATGCATGAAGAGCTTCACAACTTCGGAAGGAACAAAGTATGGACACTCGTGGAGAAACCCAAGGACGAGCAAAATGTCATCAGCATGAAATGGGTTTTTCGCAACAAGCAAGATTAAGACGGTCAAGTCGTACGCAACAAGGTTCGCTTCGTAGCTCAAGGATACACGCAAGTCGAAGGTATGGACTATGGTGAGACCTACACCCCTGTTGCTAGACTAGAAGCCATTCGAATCCTTCTTGCTTATGCTAATCACCATGATATCGTTCTTTACCAAATGGACATTAAAAGTGCATTCCTAAATGGTGAGATTGAAGAAGAGGTCTATGTTAAGCAACCACCTGGTTTTGTAAATCCTAAGAAACTTGACCATGTTTACAAACTTTGCAAAGATTTATATGGTCTTAAGAAAGCTCCTCGTGCTTGGTATAAATGCCCAACGAAGTTTCTTATTGAAAAAGGATTTGAAATTGGTAAAATTGACGCAACCTTATTCACAAAGAGAGTTAAATGTGAATTATTTGTGTGCCAAATTTATGTGGATGATATTATCTTTGGATCTACTAAGCCGCAATTCAGTGAGAAATTTGGAAGGTTGATGTGAGAGAAGTATGAGATGTCTATGATGTGTGAACTGAAATTCTTTCTTGGTCTACAAATCAAGCAAACGAGAGATGGTACATTCATCTCTCAAACAAAGTACAAGAAGGATTTAATCAAGAAGTTCCATATGCAAGAGTGTAAAGGTATGTAAACTCCCATGCCCACTAGCGGACACGATGATCTCACTAAGGAGGGTGAACCAGTTGATCAAAAGGTTTATCGATCAATGAGGGTGAACCGGTTGCTTTATCTATGTGCCTCCCTTCCCGATATTATGCTTAGTGTTTGCATGTGTGCTAGAAATCAAGTTGCACCTAAAGAATGTCATCTTAAGGCTGTGAAACATATTGTGAGATACTTGATTCATACACCAAACTTTTGCATTTGGTATCCCAATGGATCTTCCTTTAATCTTGTTGGCTACTCCGACTCGGACTATGCCGATGACAAGGTTGATAGAAAATCCACCTCTGGTACATGTCAATTTCTTGGTAGATCTCCTGTGTCTTGGTCTTCCAAGAAACAAAACTCGGTATCTCTATCTATCACCATAGCTGAATATATTGTTGCTCGGTCATATTGTGCGCAATTGTTATGGATGACACAAACGCTTAAAGATTTTGGAATCTATGTTAAAAAATGTGTCGTTACTTTGTGACAATGAAAGTGCAATTAAGATTGGTCATAACCCCATGCAACATTCTCGGACCAATCATATTCAAGTTCGACATCATTTCATTCGTCATCATGTTGCCAAAGGAGAAATTAATCTTAAACATGTTCGTACTAACAAGCAATTGGCTGATATCTTTACTAAGCCACTTGATGAAAAAGTGCTTTGCCACTTGAGGAGTGAATTGAACATCATTGATGCTTCAAACTTGATCTAAGCTCACTCGGATACATGCAAGGGGATGAGCTTCATTGTTTATTCCATGATATTACCTTCAATATAATATCTTCGAATTATATGCTCCCTTGTCTTGCATCTAACCCTTTTGTAGGTACTTGGAAGAACTACACTCCACAAGATTGCCATCAACTCTTATCTTGAGCAATCTTGTCATCACCAAGTATCCACAACTTCGCTTTGATGGTGGAAGGAAGAAGACAATAAAACATATCCTTGACATATATCGCTTAATTGCTAAATCTTAAATTGGTATCATGTCATTTGGATATATCATGTTTTTCCTTGTGTGACTAACCCATGTAGGTGAAGAGTGAACGAAAACAACAAGTATTGCTCCCAACTCAAGATGATCTTCATCAACTTCGAGCATCCTCATCAAGTTCACCTACAATCTATGTCAACAACATCACTCAAAGGTATGTATTCATATCATTGAAAAAGACTTTACTCCAAGTCATGAGCTAAAGCAACTAAAGTGATATGAAGACATTAAAATGCTTAATCAAAAAATGGTAACCCCATTTTGAGATTAACGATGAGTATGACCTATGATCAAGCAATCTTGCTTGGCTCCTAAGTCAATATACTCTAATACATGTGACCTAGTCACCGCCCATCATCTAGTTAAGTTTTTGCTTGGTTCACTCTCAAATCGCAAAATTTCTTGGAACCACTCAAATCTTTCCTAGTTCATACCTATGTGTAAATATTCGCAATTGGTACAAATCTTTTGATTATGTTCCTTGTTTTATTTTCATTTGCAATTTTCACTTTGATAAATTTTCAAATTCATCCAAGTTTCTAAGTTACACCTTGGAGCGTCTGATACAAAGAACTCGAATCTACCGACTTAGCAGATGAGTTGCATAACATTACCTCGGTATCACCGACAAATCCGTATCGGAGCCACCGACTTTCTGTCATATTTCTACTTGTGCTTGTAATTGTAAATATTTCTTGTGTTCCTTTATCTATTTTCTCCATCCTTCGATGATCATTTAAAAAAAGGGGGAAAATACATTCAAGGATCCCTAACTTAAAGGAGGAGAAGTTCTGCAAGATCTCAGTTTATCCAGAGGGGGAGAAATTAATTTCAATGATTCCATAAATTTTTGTCCTGTTTTTCATTTTCTATGACTCCTACATTCAATGACCCTTGTTCTCAAGGATCCCATTTTATTCAATAATCCCTGTATCTAACCCTACGACTGACCTTTTTGGAAATTAATGCCAAAGGGGGGAGATATACAAAGCTTCAAAGCTAAACAGGGAGACACATGCTTATGCAAAGGGGGAGATATGATTTAGGGGGAGAGGAGAATATCAAAGTTTATAATTACATAAACAAGGGGAGAATACCAATATAGGGGAGAAAAATATTTTTTGGAGAAAGATCTGTTTATTGCACTTGGTTTCTCATGTTAGAATTTTCTCACCCTATCCAATCCCAATATCTACATGCTAAGATTCAGGGGGAGAGGATGTCCTACCATTTCATATCTAGGGGAGAAACTTCTAAGTGATCTTGGAGACATATCAATCTTAAAGAATACTATCTTCTATATGTTCTCCACATCTTGGTCCTTTTGAGCTCTATTGCCTTTGATTAGTAGAATACTCTTGTGTTTCCTAACATTGTTTTCTCAAGTGTGTCTCTACTACTAGAATGCTCAAGAACTCAAGGTAAGTATATGCATCATATCTTTGATCAAGATGATCTCTTGCTTTTTGCACATATTGTTTCCAAGAGTGAAGTCTTGAACGAGGATACATCTCATTCACATACATTTGATGCATATAGCCAAGATACACATGACTCATTTTTATCCTTTCTACTACATGTGTGTCCATGCATTGCAAAGCAACTACCCTTTAAATGGATTGCAAAGGTTTAGGGGGAGCAAGTCTAAGTCATGTGTCTCTCAAAGCCTTCATTATATACATGCATATCTTTATTTGAAACTTTGATTGTATATTTTCATAAATTACCAAAAAGGGGGAGATTGAAAGCACAATGTGCTCCCTTGGTGGCTTTGATAATTCATGACAACATACATTATCTCTTGGACTAATACTTTCATCTAGTGTATTTCAGATAAAGTCCATAGAGAGAGATGGGTTGGCAAAAAGGAGTGTCAAAAGTATCCTCATGAAGAAGAAGGAGAAGGGATAACATTGGCCAAGCTTCAAGCAAGAGGACTCTTCATTTTACTTTGTGAGAAATCACTTTGAGTCCATAGGAAAGCCAATACTATTAAAAGGGGGTAAGGTTTTGTTGGTGAACAAAATGCTCATACGTGCACAAGTGATAGTCACCACATACACCCATAAGCTCTTCCACAAAAGTCTGTCAAAGCCAAATATTCAAAATCGGTGCAACCAACACTTTCCACTCGGTGCCACCAATTCCCAAACCTAGACAGACTCAGCCAAACCCTAGCTTTTTGGTGCAACCGACTCTGCATTTGGTGCCAATGAGTTAGGCTACCAACTTTCTGTTATGCAAGTGCACAATTTCGGTCCCTCCAAGATTGTTGAATCGGCGTCACCGATATTGGACATTCTGATCGTTGTTCACCTTATCGATGTAACCGAGATTCCTATATCGGTCTCACCGAGATTCAAAAGTTGCTACCTTTTGGTCACTTCGGTACCATCGAGATTAACACATCGATGTCACTGAGTTGGTCATTTTGTGTGTATCGGTTGGATTTTTGGAGATGCCTCTATATACCCCTCCACCACCTGCTACTCGAAATAGAAGCACTCTAAACTATTCCATACTTGCCCTATCCAGTTTTCTATGAGAGAACCACCTACCCTTGTGTTGAGGTCAAGATCTTCCACTCCAACCATATGGATCTTGATTTCTAGCCTCCCCAAGTTGATTTTCGCCAATTCCATCTCTTCTACCAAGCCAAATCCATGAGAGAGTGATTGTGTGTTGAGGAGTCTATCATCTTGAAGCACAAGAGCAAGAAGTTCATCGCATTACCGAGCCTATTACCTTTTGGAGGGTGGTGCCTCCTAGATTGGTTAGGTGTCGCTTGGGAGCCTCCTACTTCGTGTTGTGGAGTTGAACCAAGAAGATTTTAAGGGCAAGGAGATTGCCTACTTCGTGAAGATCTACCCATGTATGCTAATAATGCCAACATCATGTCTTATGCTTGAGGTAGTTTTAAATTTCTGCTTGTAGTCTATTCACCCCCCTCTAGACATACACTTCTAGTGATCCTACACCTACTTTTGATTGTATTGATATGGGATAGTACATAGTACACGTATCTACCACGAGATTGTAGTAATGAATATGAGATTCTCTATTGACTAGCCTAGCCCCGGTTTATATAATACCAGAGGCCTACGGTTTAGAGGAGTCTTTGTCTTGTGCGCCAAGTCTTGTGGAATCTCCCTTGTATGCGTCATGGGCTACCCGAAGTGGCCCATCAGTGAATCATCATGGGGGTCCTTGGCCTGACCCACCGGTCGGGAGACGATGTGGTGAGTACCCCCTAGTCTAGGACACCATCAGTAGCCCCCTGAACCGGTCTTCAAGTTGAGGACGCTTCTCGGTTCTTCCGAATAATTCTTCTTCTTCGATCACCGGCCTTGACAACTGGTTCAGCAAATCTTCCCATGTCCAATCCTGAGGATCGCCAAGCTGAATACGAAGAGTTTACATGTCGGGCATCCTAGTAGCCCCTTTAAATTATCAGCCTTTATCAATGCCTTGTAATTTTGTACACCACACCTGGGGTTTGAAGCGTTTCCCGTGCGGCGGCATCCTCTTGCGTCCGAGCTCCAACGCCGAGCTACATCTTAGGCATCTTTTCACAGCCGAGCTTCAACACTATTCGGTGTTCAAGGTATCCTCTTGCACCCGAGATCCGACAATGATTGGCATTTGAGGTATCATAGATTACCTTGGAATCTGAAATTTTAAATGAGTCCATCTGAGCTTAAATGTCGGAATAGTCTTCTATGGAACGAACCATTCGAATCCAAGCTTTATGCCGGACAGCTTCCGAGCTCCAACGCCGGACTGCATCCAAGATCTAACGATGGTCAGTTTCTGGGGTATCATAAACTAACTTGGACCTTAAAAATGAAGGAATTCATCCGAGCTTAATGTCGGAAATGCTCTCTATGGAGCCAGCCACTTGCGCCCGAGCTTTATGACGGACTGCTTTCGAGGTGGTGCATCACCCCGAACGTGGGCTGATTTTTTGTGGATATTTTTGATTGGTGCAATTTATTCTCTCTCGAGATATATAGCCAATAGCCCTCAAGGTGTGTGTCGGTCTAAAACCCGAGGTGCACCTGTAGGATGACATAAACCGTTGATCCCAATAGCCCCTGAGACTCAGGTTGATTCGCAAAATCGGCCTGAGGATCAACTCCTGGCTCGGTAGCATACTTCGGAACACAAAAGCGGTGTGCACGAGCCTCGAGACTCAGGTTGGGTGTGGCCGACCAACCCAAGGATCATAATCTCCTGGGAAACTGTATTGCACAGAAATTTTCTGCATTGCATTGTCAGTGCAGTAGCCCCCGAGACTTGGGTTGGGCAATATGGACGACCCTAGGATCGTATCTCCTTGGGAACTAGTTCAACCGTCATGTACGTTTTGACAACGTCGAGGTGGAGTTCGGCAGGAAAGGTGCCGAACCATAGTCCGGAAAAGAGTTTCCGGGCAATACTATCATGCCAAACACCTCAACCAAAAGGATGCCCCGCTTCCTGAAAGGAAAACATAAAATAGGTTTAAATAAGTTATAAGCACAAAAAAACAAAAAAACTTATGTGAAAACTGTACGTCTCAATTGAATCAAGATTTTTTGGTGCCAATACGAAATTGGTCTTAAAATTGTGCTTCCGTCGTTCTTTAACATGACACGTCCGATCTCTAAACTTCAGGTGGGTCAGCCTTTGGCTTCAACCTCCATATCTCGAAAGGCGAAGTGTTTCTCATGCCAGTTTCTCAAGCGAGCGGCTTTAAAGAGAAATCAGGCTACCCAGTTGTTGACCAAGCACTCGAGTCGAGAAAGGAGTGGCAGAAAAAAATTGCAACGACTAAGAAGAAAACATTTATCATAAAATAGATCATACAAATTTAAGATCCCCCAAGTGACTTCGGTAAAAGAATTTTATGTATAATGATTGTATGTACCAAAGTACTTTTTTATATCATATATGAGTTTGCGCGAACTTTAAATGCGTCTTATCCGACCATCGGCTTCTCCCTCTTTGGCCAAGGGCCGAAAAGTGTTATCTACTACGCCATCTGATGATATCAGAGGTGTTTTGAATAACCAAGCAATCAGGCCATTAGGCTATAACAGATAAAGCGCGTCCAGGGAACTTATGCTATATTACTATTTAACGTAAGAAGCATCTTCAAAGAAAATAGTTCCGCCAACGGTTCCTTTATTTGGGTTCTCATGATTACCATGAGGGGTGTGCAATAGATTTATGTATGCTTGTCTTCTGTCGTGGCCAACCATAGTTGAAAACAGTAAGGGCGCTAGCTTTCGGCTTCACCCATCTGAGGTACGAGTTCGGATGACCCGATCGTAACAATCGCAAAGGTGCTCCCTTTACTCCCTAGCCGAACAATCGAGAATGTAGGGGTAAGCATGGGAGCAAGGCAACCCAGCTTTACGGAACACTTAAGTTAAATGATGCACATATTGGCGTAAACACGAGCAAGGAAGAGTGCAATACATTAATAATCATATGCAAGAGGAATGGCTTCATAAAGGAAGCCCCCCAAGTAAACTGGGTATTTGAATTTGTTTGTAACAAAGAAAGTTTTTACAAAGAAAGTTTTTCGCAAACAACTTTTTGTCAAAAAGTATAATGCTTGGTCCAACCGAACAAAATTTAAAACTGAATTTTTTTGAGCATGAAAGCGACTTAGCTGGTTAATGTGTTCGGTGTCGATGACGCGATCCGGGCTTGTGGCGGGACGAGGACGCCCATCAAACTTTGACTGATCCGGTGTGTAGTCTTCGACATGACCGAGGTCCCAGCCCCCAAGCCTATCTCAAGGTGACCGAATGAGGAGTTTGGCACTTTGAAGTAGTGTCACGGCTCGGACGATGTGGCGAGGCAAAGCCCCTAGTATAGCCGAGGTGGTGGAGTAGGTCGGCAAGGTGATGGCAGAGTCCCCATAATAGGTTCATGGAGTGATGCCGAAGCCCCCGATCCAGCAAGGTGGGGACACAATTTGGTACGAGGGCGAGATGAGATCGTCTCCATGCCAAGGTGACCGCGTTACACAGTCGGAGTCAATTACCTGCGCACATAATATAGTGCAAGCCAAAAGTAATAACAAAGAAAGATAATAATATACAAAAGGAAAAAAATCTTCTACTTAGTTAATTTAAGTGAAGCAAATAAGTAAAGGAATGTGCCCTGGGTGCCGAGGTGCCTGAGCGAATAGTTCGGCTTGATGAAGTGGCAATGTTGCACGGTCGATGTGGAGAGGCGAAGTCCTTGGTCTACTAACATGGCAAAGCTGGTCGGCTGGTGACACCGAAGTCCCTGGAGCAGGTTGATGAAGAGATGCCAAAGCCCCCGGTCTAGCCGAAGTGACGGAGTAGGTCGGCTGGTGACGCCGAAGTCTCAATCTAGCCGAGGTGTCGAAGCAGGTTGACTGGTGATGCTGAAGTCTCACGCCAGCCGAGGTGTCGAAGCTGGTCGGCTGTTGATGCCAAATTCTCATGCCACACGAGGTGTCGAAGCTGGTCGGCTGGTGATGCCGAAGTCCCCGGAGCGGGTTGATGAGGAGATGACGAAGCCCCAGGTATAGCCAAGGTGACAGTGCAGATCGGTAAGGTGATGCTAGAGCCCTATGCTAGCCGACGTGTAAAAGCAGGTCGGCATGGTGGGTGTCTGTCACATCCCTAGCTAGTTGTCCTAGGATAGCATGTTCTTGCATCATGTGTCATTCTATTGCATCAACATGAAATGGGGAACAAAAAGAAACCCCAAGCTCACTTTGAATCCAAACAATTCAAATTTGGTGAAAATTCAACAAATCCAAAATGCCCACTAAAAATGTTCCCTATGTCTGGTAAATTTGGGCATGATTATAACAGGGACCATTCTAATTATTTGAACAATCAAAGTAATTCAAAAATAATTGATAAGGCTCCTGAAATCATTAAATAGAGCACTATCATTATTTTTGTTTTCAAAACATCCTGAAACTTTTTAGACAAGTTTGAAATATTCAAACTTCATTATAGAAAATATATGGGATATTTTATAAAGTCATTTGTACCTCAAAAGAAAATAAACAAATGTCAGTAAAAGAAAACAGAGAAGAAATAAAAGGAAAAAAAGGGGAGAAAGGCACAGGCCAGGCCAGCCCACCTGGCCTAGGGAGGTCATCGTCCTCCTGGCGACCAGGAGGACGAGCGCATGGCCGGAGCGCGCGCACTGTCGTGCCTCCATGCCGGCAACTGCCTGCCTGTGTCCTCCTCGCCAGCGCGACGGGGATAAGCTCCCTAGAGCTGTCCCCATCGCTCCCTCTCTCTCTCGCCCGCCTCTCTTTCTCTCCCCTCTCTGCTTCGCCATGGCCGAGCCCTGCTCGAGCTCGCCGTCGTCGCGTTAGCCGCTCCCCCTCGCCCTTGAGCCCCCCAATCGATCTGCCTAGCTTCCCTCTTTCTCCTCGCCAAGCCGTGCACCGCCAGGAGCTCCCCATCGCCATCTTTGCATCGTCTTCAACCTCCGGCCGCCGGAAATCAAGTGGAGCTCGCCGCTGCTCCAGGACCTCCCCATGCCCGCTCTCGACGTATTTGCGACCGCCATGAACCCCTGAGTCTTTTCCCCCTCTTTCCGCCTTTGATTGCGTGCTCTAGCGTCGGATTCCATCAAGGTCTAAATGCCCCCGCCGCTCGAGCTCGACGCCGGCCATGTTCCGGTGACCAGCTAGTCAGTCTAAGGCCTCCGTCGTGTTCGTGAGGCTGTGTAGAGTCCGTAGGTGCCAAGTAGAGCTCATGTTGCACCCTGGTTCGACGAGCCCGTGCTCGCCCGAGCTCCAGCTGCCGCCCAGCTCACCGCTGGCATCGATTCCGACCATCTCAACTCCTGGGAGGGGTCGGAATGGACGCACGCGTGTGTGTTGGGTCATTTGGTGCCCTCCGCCGTCCTTTTGGTCGCCGGAGGAGGGATCCCGAAGCCCTTCGCCGTCTCTGGAGCCACCGGCGGCTCAACGCCGGTGGGTCTTGCCGGAGTTGACCATGGGGTTTGACCCCCTGAGTCACTGGCAGGTGGGGCCAGGCCCTCACAAGTCAAAGTTAATTAAGAATTTAATTAATTATTTTAATTAGCCTAATTAGTCACTGACAGTGGGCCCAGTTTCTGTTAATTAATTAGGATTTAGTTTTAATTAGTTAGTTAAGTGTCTGAGTCACTGACATGTGGCCCCCACATGTCAAGTTTAACTCTAGCCCGGTCAGCTGACCAGCTGACGTCATAATGATGTCATGCTGATGCAATAAAAGCAATTTCTAGTTTAAAAATAATTCGAAAAATTATTCAAAACTTCAAAAATTCATATAAATCAATTTGTAAGTCAGATGAAAATAATTTATATATGAAAATTTATCAGAAAAATCCAATGAATCCAATGGTGCTACTCTCATGCGTGTTAGAGAAATCTAAATAGGTGAACATTGACATTTATTAATAGGTTAGTAAATGGAATTTGAAATGAAGAACAATTTTGAACCTATATTCAAATTCATTTCAAATCAACATGAACACTAGTTGCATTAGGTCATCTATACATGCTATCATGTCATGGTCATGCATCATATTGTTGCACTTGCGCGCGTTGATTTTTTCTTATCTGCATTGCAGTAGGCCCTGCTCCTGAGGATACCCCCGAGTATCCCGACAAAGGAGAGAACCTTTCCATTTCCCAGAAAGGCAAGCAACCCCTTTGATCATTCCGATAACATCCTACTATCTCGCTCCTGCTCTTGTTTATTGCATTAGGACAATCGATCACATGTCAGTCATACACGGTAGATGATCCTATTCTGCTGCATATCTTGACATTGTCACGGTAAATAGCTAAACCTTGCAACCTAGCATACCTGGTAGATGCTTGTGCCATGATGTGCTTAGCTTACTTTGCATGCTATGCTTGCTATGCTTAGAGTTGTGTTAGGTCGGATTCATCTGGGTGATGAACTGAGTGAAATGATGTTATTCTGATGTGATGATGTTATCATGAACTCGATTTGGTAAAGGTAGCGATGAGAGGCTATGTAGGAGTACATAGCGGGTTGTCTCATTGGGACCGTTCTTAGGAACTGAGTTCCGTGTTTCTGATCCAAGGCTAGTTACTACCACACATTGGGATACTTAATTGACCCTCTCGACTTATCAGTCGCTTAGTCCTTAGTCCAGGAGTTGCAAGTAGTTTCTGGTGTTTATAGTATGCTGGAGGCCGTGCGTAGTGCTGACCCTAGGGGTGGGTTATGACGCGGTAGGAAGTGGCACGGTGTACCAAGGGTCACCCGAATGGTGGGCTTGGGAACCCTGCGCACATCGTTTGGGGCCGTAGCGGAAACTTTGGCCGGACTTTCGTGCGGGTTCAGTCTCAAATAGGCAATAGCCTGGACTAGAGGTCTTATGTGATTGACGGTCGTGGCCGACTCCCTCGCTGGGCATCCGCTTGAAGGTTGCCGAGGTGCCTGGTTTTATGAGCACACAATGATAAGTAGCGAGAGCGTGTGTGAAGAAGTACACCCTTGCAAGGTATGAAACTATTCGAATAGCCATGTCCTCGGATATGGACTACTTGGAGAACTTATATTGTTCATACATAATCAAATGGATACTCATAAAAATATCAAGACAAGTGTGAGTACCGTAGATGGCACTCTCCCATGAGAGGGAAGTGAATCTATGGTGGTGTATTGTTATGGAGTTAGTGGACTCGTGTGCGATATATAAAATGTAAACAAAGAGTTAAAATTGAGTAGTGTAGGTTAGCCATGAGTCAAAGCTGGCATTGCTGCATAAACTCCACCACTCCCTTTGTTGATACATGAGCATGAATGGACTAGGTCTATTTTAAAGACTTGCTTAGTACGTTTGTACTCACGTTTGCTTAATAAATGTTGTAGATGAGACCCAGGACCCATTAGGTGGGTTCTTTCTAGACGTTGACGATGTCGAATAGTTGGTGTCCCAGCTACGACCTTTGCCCTGTGGCGGGCTGTAGATAGTCAGGCCATGTGCCTTTTTACCCTTTCATCTGCCTGTACTCAGACAGCTTTATGCTTCCGCTTGGCTTGTATGAACATGTTTGTATGACTTGAGTTTCGAGTCATGTGACCCCTATCTGTAAGAACATATTATGCAAGGCTCATCTGAGCCTCTTAAATAAAAGTCATGTTGTTGTATGGTTATGTTGTGATGCCATGGTTGTATCTATGCATATCGGGCATGTCGTGCGTACGTGTGACATGCAACGGTATGTATGGGATCCGACACCTAGTCGTGTGCCTTTAGTAGTACTTTTTACGGGAAACTGCCTCTTTGTGCTTCCACCGAGCCATGGTAGCTTGGTACTGCTCCGGACACATTGATTGACTGACATGTATCCTTCTTTGTTGTTGTGTCTGTCCCTTCGGGGAAATGTCTCGCGATGTAATGGAGTCCCTGTAGCCTGCTACGACTCGTCTACGTGCAGTGATGGCATTCGTGTCTCATGACGTAATGGAGTCCCTGTAGCTTGCTAGGACTCGTCTACACACGCTTGAGGTCGACACCTGCATTGCTGGGTTATGTATGCTTGTTTCCGTACGGATGTGCCGCTTGGGTTCTATGACTAGTTATGTCGGCACGGGTTCTCTGTCATTTGATTGCCAGCGACATGTCCACATATGTGAGCCAAAAGACGCAAACGGTCCTGGCTAAGGTAAGGCTGTAGCCATGGAACTTACCGTGCGTGAGGCCGCAAAGTGATGTGATATGTTACAGTCTGGATTCTTATGACTTAGGATCGGGGTCCAGACAACGTCAGCTTGAAAAAGTAACGGTGCGGCGATGCCGACGCATGTCAGAATTTTTGACGAGGTCAATGCTGGCTTGATGAAGCAACGGAGCACCCGACCTATACAGCCTGCGGATGACGAGATTCTCTTAATGATTATTCGGCCCTCGCGATGCCTAACTCTTGGTCGGTTGACTGAGGTGATGAGAAAATTTCCTTCAAAAAGGAATCCTCACAACCCGTTCATGAAAAAGATGAACTCGGGTCGGATTAGTTCTCATGCAGAAAATAGATCCAAAATTTGTTGTACTCATTGGATGTTTCCTGGAGTTTGGACGGTCAGATCAAGCTAAAATATTGAGGTATGATCGGTATAGGAATTCCACAGCCGATGAATGGTGGGATTTTCCAACGGATATCCGAGTTAGATACTGGACTCCTCATACTAAACTCATCCAGATTCCCATCTGGATTCGATAGGGCTCCGGTATATTGTAGATCACGGGAGATTCCTCCATCGGAACGCGACGAAATTTTGAAGGATTGTTCTAGACTTAATTACACAGAATTTCACTGATGCAATCATCAAATCGACACTCCGGGAGGCGGGGATGACAAACACAAATTCGTTGTCCAGAAAAACTGCATGATCGTGCAAGGGCAATGTTGACGTTGAGCCCCCGAGCACCAGGGAGGATTCTCCCATGATCTTGGTTGAGATTGGATTTGATGTTGATTAAGACACCCGTCTGATCTAGATGATCCGACGTGGCGCACAATACTCGGCCTAGGCGAGGTGACCAGTCAAGCCAGCGATGAAGATGCCGATGTTGACGATGTAGCTTGGTTCCGACACATAGATCGCGATGGAGCCAATCTGAATTCCCATCGTGCCATGGAAACTACCCAATAGGCTCTCAATGAAAGCACCAATATTGGTGTCAAATCCAGCATATCTCTTAGTAGGGGTCCTAAGCTAGGCGTATTGGAGCGATAGTAACATCGACACGGGATTTTACCCAGGTCCGGGCTCCCTCAAGGAGATAATACCCTATGCCCTGCTTTTGATTGTATTGATATGGGATAGTACATGGTATAGGTATCTACCACGAGATTGTAGTAATGAATATGAGATTGTCTATTGACTAGCCTAGCCCCGTTTTATATAATACCAAAGGCCTAGGGTTTAGAGGAGTCTTTGTCTTGTGCGCCAAGTCTTGTGGAATCTCCCTTGTATGCGTCATGGGCTGCCCGAAGTGGCCCATCAGTGAATCATCATGGGGGTCCTCGGCCCAACCCAATGGTCGGGAGATGACGTGGTGAGTACCCCCTAGTCCAGGACACCGTCAGCTAGGCCATGGTTGATGAGTGAGTACTCTGTCGTTTCCTTCTTTCTTTGTTGACGTGCCCAATGCATCTGGCTTGATCATCTCCTCCTTCTAGGGCGCTGGCAGCCAAGAAATGCAAGCTCGGCGAGCTCCAGAATGAGGTGGACGCACTACAGGCCTAGATGATGACCGCCGAGGCCTCCTTCCAAGCCGCCCTCGGGGGCGAAGCGGAGGCTAGGGAGGAGCTGGCGTCTCTCCAGGACCAGGTCAAGGAGGCGACCGACGTCGTGTAGGCTGCACAGGGTGAGGCGGCTTACGCCAAGATGCTGGAGACCCAGCGTGCCAAGCAGTACCTCTACATCATTCACCGCACGGCCGGCGCAGTGAGTCGGTTTGTCGGGGAAGCCCCCGTGCTACCGTGCACGCACAGCAACGGGGGCTATATCGACTCCTTCCGCTGGGTGGTGGAGATGCTAGAGACCGACGTCTCCCGCCTGAACACAGACAGCGTGGCCGATGCGCACGACATCCTAGACCTTGCCTTGATGCGCGTCTTCTCCAACTTGCGTCGCCATGCCCCGGAGCTCGACCTCCAGTGCATCATGGAGTGGGTGCCTGAGGGGCTCCAGAGGCCCCTCTGGGATGAGGTGCGCCCGCACGTGGAGTCCCTGGTGGAGCGGTTCGTCCAGGTGCCCGCTTCCGGCGGGGAGGGTGGCTCCGGCGCCGTGGTGGCCGGGTACTTGGACGGCGATAGTGACTCCTCTGCCTAGGCCTCCCCTATCTTCTTTTCCTGGTACTTGTAATGTTTTAACAAGAACTTGGCCCCTGTGGGCATTAGTATTTTGTGTATTACCTTTGCCTCCGTCTTTTCTTAAATCACGGTCGCCTGCTTGTCGTGATGTGACTTAGTTTCCTTACGCTGGACTTGGCGCTGTTGCCGATGCGACCCGGTGGTGGCGGCCGGCGGAGCCCTCGCGAGGCGCTCCCTCCTAAGGGGCAGTCTATGGCCGCCAGTCCCTGGTTCATGACCTCGCTGCTCGTCGTGGCAGGGTCCTTCCCCTTGCATCGTTCTTCCTGGTGCCTCGGGGCTCAAGGGTCTCGGTAGCCGCACGTGGTGGTCTGCAGTACCTAGATCCTCACGTTAGTGCGCATAATGCGTATCCTGTCCTCGGGCTGACATTAGATCGGGAGGCCCTTGCTCGGTTCAGTAGTGTACTTAGCTTGTAGGGCGGTGGCGGTCTCGTGCGTCACGACGTGCGGCCGGGTTGTCCAGATAGTTCGCGTTTCCACTTGGGGGCGCTTCTTCCTTGTTTGTGGAGCGGTTTGGGGGCACCTTTCGGTACTCTATGTCTATGGGACTCAACCTCGAGTAGACCTCGCCCACCGTTGGGGGATCCAGATCACCAGGACGAGACCAACGAGGGGCGAGACCTTGGCCACCACTGGAGCATCCGGATCGCTAGGACGCAACCAGGGGGCACGGAGCCACGAGATTTATGAGGTTCCCAGGGCGCGGTGCCCATGAAACCCCCCTTGACACTCAAGAAGTGCTCTACGCTGATAGGTCCCGGTCCCGCTCATTTCCTTGACCTTCGTAAGCGGCATCCGGATCACCAGGATGCGATTACGAGGTTAGGTCTCAACACCCTGGATGCCGACCGGATCACCAGGATGACATCAAGGGGCGAGTGGCTATATGACCGGTAAGGCTCCTGAGTCACACTGCTCAGGGGGGCCCTTTGACGCACAAGTGACCCCCATACCGCGCTTCTGGATGCTTCCTCAGGAGGCTCTGAAACCTCCTGAGGCTCCATGCTGCAGTGTTGCACTATGGTCGGAGCCCCCAAGTGGGGGTCGACCTCCAAGAGATGCAAATCCCTGAGGCGATAGGGCCTTGCTATCCTGCTCTGAGGTGTCTCGGGGAGGGCCGGAGCGCACGGGCCCTTGCGAAACACCAATTCATAGAAAGAGACTCCAAGAATGGAAAAATGCAAGAACGATGAGAGAAAAGTCCTCGCCCCCTTTTTCTTTTAAAAGTAGAGTTCTGAAATCCTTAAACTTCATTCCAAAAGGTGGCAATTCGAACACCAAAAGAAGCAAGCAACTGTTGTGCTCGGCACCTAGGCTAGTCTTCATTTTTGTCTCCCCCCCCCCCCCCGCGCAGAGCATAGGGCATCCACGTTGCATGGGCATAGCCATTGGTGGGCAATGTTGTCCGCCAGCGCGGATCATGGGGCTTCCACTTGGGCGTGGGATGGAACCCTTTCGCGTACTCAGGGGGCTCCCAGCGTATAAAACCCACTCATTATTACGTGAGAGTGTCACGGTCGTAAATAGTTGGGCAAGCCCCCAGGCACACGGCCCGGTTGCTCCCAACTTCGTCAAGAGCCATCTCGTGCATTTCTGCTTGGTTGTGTGCCTCTATGACCCAAACTCGAATGCATTGTTCCCCCTGTAGCCGCGGGATTGCGCTCAAGTGGCCCAAACATGAGCACAATGCACCTAGTGCAGCCATAGAGGTGTTTTGTCGATGAAGCCGCCTCGTGAAGCGTCGGGGCGCTAACCGGACAGGGCCTCGAGGGCCTCGTGAGGCCCAACCTCTTGGGGCTGCGTTGGCGCCCCAGTTGCCGCGGGTGGCCCGCACTACTCCCGATGTTTTCACAGGGTCACGAGGGCGTGTGTCGGTGCGCGTGCGGGGCACCCCATTGTTCCTTCCGTAGGCTCCATCGTCGGGCCAGGCTGCGCCACGAAACGTGTGACTTGAATACGGAGGAGAGGGAGCAAGACGTGCTGTGGGCTCTGCTCAGGTTCGTCCGGGGCCCGATGAAATCACAACATGCTCCCTTGGTGGTTTTGATAATTCATGACAACATACATTGTCTCTTGGACTGATATTTTTACCTAGTGTATTTCAGATACAGTCTATAGAAAGGTCCAGCAAAAGGAGAGTGCGGAGAAACCCCAAGATTCAAGGAAATAGGTTGGACAACCTTCAAGCAAGAGGACTCTACATTTTATATTTGTGAGAAATCACTTTGAATCCATAAGAAAGCCAATACTATTAAAAGGGGGTAAGGTTTTGTTGGTGAACAATATGCTCAAACGTGCACAAGTGATAGTCGCCAAAAACATTCACCAACTCCCACCAAAGTCTATTCTATACCTACCACTCAAAATCGGTGCAACTAACTTTCCCATACCGGTGCCACCAATTCCAGAACCTAGACAGACTCTGCCAAACCCTAGCCACTTCGGTGCAACCGATTCCATACCGGTGCCACCGAGTTTAGGTTGCCAACTTTCTGTTACGCAAATTCACATTTTCGGTCCCACCGAGAATGTTGGATCAGCATCACCGGGATTGGAAATCTGACCGTTGGTCACCTTATCGGTGCAACAGAGTTTCCTATATCGGCTTTACAGAGATTCAAAAATTGCCACCTTTTGGTCACTTTGGTACCACCAATATTAACACATCGGTGTCACCGAGATGGTCATTTTGTGTGTAACGGTTGGATTTTTGGGGATGCCTATATATACCCCTTCACCACCACTTACTCGAAAGAGAAGCACTCATAACTATTCCATACCTATCCTATCAGATTTTCTGAGAGAGAACCACCTACCCTTGTGTTGAGGTCAAGATCTTCCACTCCAATCATATGGATCTTGATTTCTAGCCTCCCCAAGTAGCTTTCCACCAATCCCATCTCTTCCACCATGCCAAATCTATGAGAGAGTGATTGGGTGCTGAGGAGTCTATCATCTTGAAGCACAAGAGCAAGGAGTTCATCGTCATTACCGAGCCTATTACCTTTTGGAGGGTGGTGCCTCCTAGATTGGTTTGGTGTCGCTTGGGAACCTCCTACTTCGTGTTGTGGAGTGAACCAAGAAGTTTGTAAGGGCGAGGAGATCGCCTACTTCGTGAAGATCTACCCATAGTGAGGCTCGTCCTTTGTGGACGGAAGCCGTTATGGAATAGTCAAGGTTGCTACTTCGTGGACCCTATTGGGTGGAGCCCTCCATGGACTCTCGTGACCGTTACCCTCCATGGGTTGAAGACTACATAAACATGGATGTACGATAGCGCCACCTATCGGAACCACGTGAAAAATCCATGCGTCTCCAACTGCGTTTGATCTACCTATCTCAACACTTTACTTTATATGCAATGTCTTTACTTTCCGCTACCATATTTGTTGACATGCATATGTAGGGTTGTTAGACTTGCTACCTTTGTTAAAATTGTTAAAACTGCCAACCAATTAACTTGGGAAAAGGTTAGGTTTTAAATGTCTGCTAGTAGTGTATTCACCCCACCCCCCTCTAGACACTCTTCTAGTGATCCCTTACCCGAGGGGGAACGCCGTCGGCGGACTGGGTGACAGGCACCGCAAACGAGCCCCCGGTGCGTGACGCATGCGGCCATGTAGAGGGGGGAGGGGCCATGGCCCTCTGCGCGATGGGGACCAGCTCAGCGATGTGGTTGGCCCATGCATCGAAGCCCCCATGTGTCGGGCGGTGGCCAAGCATCTCTCTTGCGATCTGTAGCGCAGCATGCGCGTCGAGGTCTCCCATGTAGGTGCAATACAGCGCCTATGTCGAGGGCGCCACCCATCCACCGTGGTCTTGGACGGCGCGAGAAGCTACGATGGTGGAGACGATGCTGGCGGCTTGATACTGACCGTCCAACGTGATGCCGCTGGGGCGTGGGCCTCGGTCAGCAGCGGTGGGGTTGATGAATACGGGTCCGCCATGGCAGGAGGAAGCTTGTTGGGTGCTGGCCATCGGAGTGGTGAAGTGTGGGAAGAGCGAAGCTTGAGGAAGACTTCGACACGCCCCCTACATGGCACGCCAAATCTTGGATTTCGAGCTACGCAAAACCCCAAGAAGTTTGAACACAGGGGCGTGTGCAAATATCCCCTCCAGCCTCGCCCTACCTAGTTTGCTACTTGATGATTGCTACAACGAATTTGCAAAATGATGAGGAAGTAGATGCACACGATGATTTACCCAGGTTCGGGCCGCTGCGAAGCGTAATACCCTACTCCTTCTTTGGTCGATTGCCTTACGAGAAGGTTTGTGGATGAACTGGTATAGTGGCGCCTTGCCTCACGAGAGGGCTCTGGTGGTGTTGCCTCTCTTTGTTTGCCTCCCTATTGTCTCTCTCTACGGTGCAACCTATCCTCTATTTATAGTTTACCGGGTCCTCTTCCCTTATCGCCATGGCGGGAAGGGATGTCACAATGGCCAAATTCGAAGGGGCTCTGGTGGTGTTTCCTCTCTTCGGTTGCCTCCCTATTGTCTCTCTCTATGGTGCAACCTATCCTCTATTTATAGTTCCTCAGGTCCTCTTCCCTTATCGCCATGGTGGGAAGGGATGTCACAATGGCCAAATTCAAAGGGGGTCAGGAGTACATCTTTATCCTGACGAAAGGTGGTCTTCGCCTGTAAAGTAGCCGTTGATGGTGCAAGGGTGGGCCCTGGTGGAAATATTCCCTAGAGGCAATAATAAATGGTTATTATTATATATTTCCTTGTTCATGATAATCGTTTATTATCCATGCTAGAATTTTATTTATCGAAAACTCAGATACATGTGTGGATACATAGACAACACCATGTCCCTGGTATGCCTCTAATAGACTAGTTCGTTAATCAAAGATGGTCAAGGTTTCCTGACCATGGACATGAGATGTCATTTGATAACAGGATCACATCATTAGGAGAATGATGTGATGGACAAGATGAGGGAGTCCTGGATTAAGGGGTCCTTAGGGGACCAACCTATTTCTATGGGCCGGACTGTATGGGCCACTTACCGAACACATGATCAATTGAAGGCCCTGTCTCCAAGATGGAAGCTTCGGGAAGCGTGGCTTGTACTCCATGTTTGATGTAGAGAATAGGCATGTTTATCTCTTCGGTATGTAACTTTGTAACCCCCATATCATCAATACAGCCAAGTAGCACATAGGGTATTACCTCCATAGGAGGGCCCGAACCTGGGTAAATCTATGTCCCCTTCGTCTCCTGTTACCATCGGTTCTAGTCACACAGTTCGGGACCCCCTACCCGAGATCCACTAGTTTTGACACCGACATTGGTGCTTTCATGGAGAGTTCTGCTGTGAGCGCCCAAGGAATCGATGTCTTGCCTTGCCATCAATGAAGAGGTTCGCAACATGGACACTTTTGTCCCCGGACAGATCTTCGCCTTCGGCAGCGTTGTGCTGCACACTGACCCGACCGGCCATCTAGGCCGTATCGAGAGCTTCGCCCCTAATCGAGAGGTCAGATTCGGTAACCTAGAGTTGTCCGTGGATTCTCAGGGTGACTTGTCACTAACCGGGTTGACGGCTTCACTTGCCATGCTCGAAGACTCTGAGGCTTTAACCTCGAGTTCATTGTTTGGTCACCCCAACGGGGTTAACTACGGTGGTATTCCAATTCCTAGTCCGGATCCGACAATGGTGTCAGGAGGCCGGATACTCGTTCTTGCCGAACATCCCTCACGTTCACGCACATCGGAGGTCCATTCCGAAAGTTCCAAACAATGTGATCCGATCGAGCGCTCGGAGTTCGGCGAAGCCCTAGATCGGATCTCGTCGATGAAAATTTCTGACGATTCAACCCTGATCTATGCTCGGATCGGTTACAGAGCGGGTCGGGACGAATTTTTCGACCCACCCACCACCCATTTCATAGCCACAGTCGAAGATTTAACCGACCTGTTGGACTATGCCTCCGACGAGGCGGAATACATGGATGAAGAGGATTGCGCCCCGGCCCCCGTCAATACCGGGTGATGGGCTACCACCTCCACATATGATGTCTACATGGTGGACACTCATGCCACTAATGGCGATAAAACGCCCAATAATGATGGTGACAAGTCGGGCGACGCACCGTCAAGGCGTCGGAAACCTCATAAGCGGTCAAAAGGCAAAAAGGGAAGGAAACCTATTATCGGAACCGGGGACGGAGATATCCCTGAGGGCCATGGTGACCCTGATATCCCCAAAAACCCGTTAGAGGGTCAAGAAAGGCCTGAGGACTAGAGAAACCCGGACGACTTCAACGATTCCGAGGACGACAACTACCTCCCTCCTGTCGAGGAGGAGGACATCTCGGAAGCCGATGACCTAGACATTCCTGATAATTCTGAAGATTAGGAACTGTTCAGACAACAGCTCATAGCAACGGCCCGCAGCCTGAAAGCGAAGGAACAGCAACTTAAAGCCGAACAAGATGACCTCAACGATCGATGGACTAGAGTCCTCTCAGCTGAGGAGGGATATGGTACCGGTCTGTCGGACCAGCCTAAGAGTTACCCGCGTAGAAGGCTTTTGATGTGATTTGATGACGAGCTCACTGATACTCCATCTCCCAAACATACCCCATACGATCAGCCGGACCGCACTCTCGTGGGCGCGATAGGACGGCTGACGACACCGGTTATAGACCGGCGATGCCCTGAAGGTGGGGAAAGGAGCCACTAGAGCCCAATGATAGGTTTGACCTGCGAGAGGACCTAGATCACAGAGTAGGTTGTACAAGATCCATCTATGGATCAGAGACTATTCACCCGATAGATGGGATGGGTACAGAACATGGCTCGACCAAGCAATAACAGAGACCGGGAACGTAACCGAGCTAGAACAGACGCCAAATATAGGCGCGACATAGCTCGGGTTTGAGGCGCCGCTCACCCGCTGTGCTTCACGGACTAGGTGATGCGGCATCAGTTCCCGGAGGGATTTAAACCCGTGAACATCGAACAGTACGATGGGACAACTGATTCAACCGTATGGATCGAGGAATTCCTCCTCCACATCCACATGGCCCGAGGACATGATCTCCACGCCATCAAATATCTCCCCCTCAAACTTAAGGGGCCAGCTCAGCACTGGCTAAACAGCCTCCCCAAAAACTCCATCAGATGTTGGGAAGACCTGGAGGATGCATTCCGCTCTAACTTTCAGGGAACGTATGTTCCGCCGCCAGATTCCTCCGACCTAACCAATGTCATTCATAAGCTCGGAGAGTCTGCTCGGCAATTCTGGAATAGGTTTTTGACCAAGAAGAACCAGATTGCCAACTTCCCGGATGTTGAGGCAATAGCCTCCTTCCGAAACAATATTTGGGATGAATGGTTGGCCCGCCAGCTTGGCCAGCATAAACCTCAGACCATGTCTGCCCTTACTTACCTCATGACCCGCTTTTGCGCAGGCGAAGATAATTGGCTAGCACAATGAAGCCACAACTCCGAAGACCCCGGAATCTCCGAAGTTAGGGACGGCAACGGAAAACCCAAGCGCAATAAGAACAAGCGCCAACACAATAACGGTGATGCCGATGATATGACTATTAATGCTGGCTTCCGCAACTCCCATCCTAGGCAGTGGAAGAAGCCTACTAAAGGCAATCGTGACGGACCCACCCCGCTGGAAAAGATCATGGAAAGGCCTTGCCAAATCCACGGGACTCAAGAGAAGCCCACCAATCACACACACTGCAATTGTTGGGTGTTTAAACAAGTCGGCAATCTCCCACCTGAGGATCAAGGCAAGATCCCCCGCAGCAAGGATGAGGATGAGCCTGAGCGCCCGATTGGTGGCGGTCAAAAGAAATTTCCTCCGAAAGTCAAAACGGTAAACATGATATACGCCCCCCATATACCTACAAAGGAGAGGAAGCACGCCCTTTGAGTGGTTTACGCTGTACAGCCCGTAGCCCTGAAGTATAACCCATGGTTGGCATATCCGATCAATTTTGATCGGCGCGATCACCCGACCAGTATCCGTCATGGGGGTTCGGAGGCCCTCGTCCTAGACCCCATTATAGATGGATATCACCTCACAAAAGTCCTAATGGATGGAGGAAGTAGCCTTGACCTGATTTACTCATACACGGTGAAAAATATGGGCATAGATCCATCAAGGATCAAACCTAGTAACACTACCTTTAAAGGGGTGATTCCAGGTGTCGAGGCCCGATGCACGGGCTCCGTAACCATAGAAGTTGTGTTCAGTTTGCCCGATAACTTTCGCAGAAAAGACTTGATCTTCGACATTGTGCCCTTTCGCAACGGCTATCACGCCCTGCTCGGCCGGACAGCATTCGCCCGCTTCAATATTGTCCCACATTATGCATACCTCAAGCCCAAGATGCCCAGCCCCAAGGGGGTCATTACTGTTAACAACAACACAAAGCGCTCTCTATGAATCGAGGAACATGCGTTGGCCCTAGCGGCCGAATTTAATTACAAAGATGATCGGCAAGCCTCGATATCTGCCGTCAAGGCACACAAGGTTGGGGAACAAGCTCGGCTTCGGTCCGAACTCTCAAAACCTCCCCCTCCCCTTAAATAGGGACTCGCCCCCTATCGTACACCCCTAGGACATGCAAAGTATGTGCCAAGGAGGCACAACTTTGCACCTAAAATTCCATGGGTAGCGGTGAGGAAACAAAGGTGGGAGTCCGGCTAGACCGAACTACTACCATCAATATGGCTTCGAACACAACGCAGGGACCATTAAAAGGCCCTCCAATGGCATAAATCTCATCCAAAATTCGGCGACTTCTCAAGACCTTGTTTGCAAGATCCGTTCTCCGAACAGTACCACCCATCGAGGTGCAACAAAGAGCAGGAGTAAACTAGCAACAGGGCACATCGAGGACGGCACCAATCGAAGACCCCTAGTACAACCACTCATGTGTAATTTCTTTCTTTCAAATACCTGTAAGAAGTTTCCTCGGCAATCCAAAGTTATAAGAGTTGTTGAGAAAAGTATAACAACGTTGCACATGTTTGCCTCGTCTGTCCTTTTTGGCATATATTTTCCTTTTTCTCCCTCTTCTCGTGATACTGTTCGATATGATGCGATGCACCGGCTAACAGGCTGGGGGTTCGAGTTTAGAAAAAATTGCCTCATGCTCAACTTATGTACGTTCAGCGTCTTGGAATTCACTTTATAAGCATTGGCTCCGAACTATGTCTTGGGTCAATAGTTGGGTTGCCCGGCTCCTGTGCTTGCCCCTTTACGTTTCGCTCGTTCGGCTAAAAGGGCAAAGGGAGCACGCCTGCGATTGTGTTTACGGATAGTCTGGTCAAACACCTCAGGGGAGAAAGCCAAAAACTAGCCGTCATAGTATGCGAGAGCCGGTCTATGAATCTGAGGTCAAAGTTTTATACTTAAACCCTCGTTAGAGGATATTCCGTGTTATACGAAGGGTTTGTTCTTCATGAAAACCATGTGATGCTAGCCTTCGCCGTGGTTCGTCCGAACATCACAACACTCCGGGGGCTAGTCATCAGCCCCCCGCAGTCCTTTTCGCGCCCCTACGGCTAAGTGAAAGAAATAAAGCACCATGGTATGATTTCCTAGTCCATCGCACTATACTGCCTTTGGGTTCCGATAACTTGGCTAAGGGACATAGTGCATTGGTAGAGACACCCCATGTAGTATCTATGTGGGGGCTGAAGTTGACGACTCGCATCTTTCAGTTTCAAACGACCACACAGGAGTTATAAAGGAATGCAAAAACATTGAACGCATGATAACTTATAACATTAAAACTTCGAAATGTCTTCGGACGCATTACAACTTATTCAAACATATTATCGCCCGAACACTGCGACGCTACCATCCGAGCACCTTCCATTACTCCGAAGAAATACAGCGCGGGGCGCCGATGTTCCTTTCTAGGCGGTGGAGGTGTGGTAGCTATCTTCGTCGGATCCAGCCCTGGCCAATGCACCTTGGCCTTTGCAAAGGCCATCCGACCTCCCTCAATGCAGGAGGAGTGCCATAGCACGTCGAGATGGGGCAACGCGGCGATCAGCCTCTGCACCAGGTCGAAGTGGCTTCCAGGTAGTGGCTCATCGGGCCACGGCCGGAAGCAGAGGTCCTCCATGGCCGGCTCCACCATTCGACGAAGCTCCATCAGCTGCTTCAGCTGCTCGATGAGAAGAGGAGAGCGCTCGGGGGCTTCAAATTGTGCCCAGAATAGACACGCTTCATCTCCTTCTTCCCATGATGCATAAAGCCGATTGGCATCTGCTACGCTCTTTCGGAGATTGGAGGAGGCGCCTGAAGGAATGCCACACGTGGGTAAGCAATTTGAACTTGCTATCCCCGGAGACACACTATAGTAAGTATGGCTTACCATCAGTTATATCCTTCACTTGGCGGACCTGTTCCTCAAAGAACCGCATGTCCACCCGCTCCTTCTGGAGATCAGTCTTCATGGTGGACAGTTCAGCCGCGCTCTCCTTGCCCTTCAGCTCAAGGACATCGCACTTCTAGCTGGCATCCTTGAGCTCCTGCTAGATCTCCACCACACGAGCCTCATGCTTGTCGCTGGTGCCTCGTAGGGCGGAGAGGGTGGTAGCCGCTTCTTTGGTGGCCGCCCTCTCGACGACTACTTTGTCCTTCGCCTGTTAAAGCTCGGCCTTGAGCCTCTCCACCTCTTTCGCCGAGCTGTGTAATCATTAACACTATGAAGACCTGCAGTGACAGTACTCTGGCAAAGGTGTTTGGATTTTGTGTAGACTTACCTTGTGCCTCGTCGAATCTTTTGTTGAGGGCATCAACTTCATCCTTGGAGCATTTTAGCTTCCGATTCAGCTCATCCAGCTCGGCGCCATTTACGGCCGCCGCTGCCGACGAAGTCTGTAATACACAAACACTTGTCAGATTACATAGTTGCAATACTTCCAAACTATTGTCAATCCGATCATATGCTCGGCCCTCTTAGGGCCTACTCTCATGTTCCGAATATATCATTTGTATATAGTTCGGAATTGGATCCATGATTGACCCCTAGGTAAGTTTTTATCAAACTCACCTAGGGCTCGGTGGCTGCCATGTATATAATCATAAAAATAAAATAAACATTTTGCAAATAAGAGTGTCGCATGACTTACTTGAAAACCCGCCAGGAGACCCTTGAAGTCCTCCTTTAGTCTGTTGTCGATGGATTGAATGCTCTGCAATACCGCACCCATAAGGGTGCGATGCTCCTCGGAGATGGAAGCGCTCGACACAGCCTCCTCCAAGACCGGGCACCCATTGGTCGGTGGTACCAGTGGTGATCGGGTAATCCGATCACCGACCGGGGTCTGAACTGTTACCTCTAGATGCATGGTGTGCTACGGAGAGGTCCTCGGAGGCGATTGAGCAGCCTCTCGTCCGTCCTTCTCAATATCCAGGAGGGGTTTATCCCCCAGTCTGCGATGGACGAGGCGTTAGCCTCGGCCATGATGTTGTCTCCCCTGCCGCTGGTGCCCGGCTCCATAGGAGCATGTTGGGACGACACCTCCGCGGCGTCCTTGGCAGCGCCCGGAGTAGCGGGATGCGACGCATTCCCGCTCTTCGCTAGTTCAGCGGGTGGAGTTTCCCCGTCCAATATCTGATCTGTGGGAAGGATGCGTGGGGGGCTACAAAGTCAATAAGTACCCGTGTGGTAATAAACTTTAAACCTGTTAATGACGAACAAGGGGATATTCGGATCCTAACCTTTGAGTGAGGGGTTTGACCCTGAGGTTCCTTTGTGGAACCGGCTCGTAGTCATTGGACTCAATGTTTGAGTCGAAGCTGTCTTCGAACAGGATCACCTGTGCCCAACGTGCTTTCTTCTCAGGAGGAGGAGGTACCTCCTCCGGGGTGCCCAATGACGCCGCCTTGTTTCTTGCAAGGGGGAATTGCCTTCCCCCTCAACTTCGTCCTCCTCCTCTTCCTCCTGCTCCTCCTCTTCCTCTTCCTCCTCATGCTCCTCTTGATTCGAGGAGGCATGAGTTTCCCCGGACATAGTCTCTGACTGGTCCATGATGCGAAGGCCACCCCGACCTGGTTTCCTCTTCTTCTCCTTCTTCGTGTGGGCCTCGTAAGGCTTCACAACGAGAATTTCCACTAAAAGCCCGGACCTGGCATCTTCGGGCTGAGGTGTTGAACTGCTGATGTTAGCCATGTCTGCAAAGGGATGATCGGAAAAAATGTTATGGACCCTCTCTGTGAAGAATAAAGTCAACCAAGCAAAATTATACCGTACCTCGGAGGCGGGCTTGGTGGCGTGCAGACCCCTGTCTTCCTCCTCGAAAGGCCAGCTCTTTTGTGACTTGAAGAACGCCTTCCACAGCTTCTCCCGCGTAGTGTAGAAGAGTTTCAGGACCGTGGGCGCATCGTCAAGCTGACGAGCCCAAAAGGGAGTATCCCGGCACTAGCAGGGGAGGATGTGTCTCCGGAGCATGACCTGGACCACATTGGTCAGCTTGATGCCCTTCTCGATCATGAAGCCGACACGCTTCTGCAGGTCGCTCACCTCCTTGCTTGGTCCCCAGCTAAGGCCCTTTTTGAGCCATGAAGCTTATCTGGTGGGGGGGCCAGATCTGAATTCGGCAGGGGGAATCTGACCTTCTTCCCATGGCTCAGTGATGTAGAACCACTCCGTCTGCCACACCTTGATGGTGTCGATGAAGGTACCTAATGGCCATAAGATGTGGGTGAGCTTGCCAATGACAGCCCCGCTGCAGTTTGCGTGCTTGCCTCTGGCGCACTTTGGCTTGATGTTCAACACTTTGAGCCAAATCCCGAAGTGCGGCTCTATCTGCAGAAAAGGCTCACAGATGAGGATGAATGTCGATATATGCATGAAAGAGTTCGGTGAGAGGTCGTGGAAGTCGAGTCCGTAGAAAAACATCAGCTGCCTGATGAAGGGGTGGAGCGGGAAGCTCAGCCCCCGGATGAAGTGGGGGAGAAAGACCACCCTTTCGCCCGGCCTAGGAGTGGGGATCACTTGGCCCTCCTCTGACACGTGGTGAGGGATGTCGGCATAGAGTTAGCCTGCCTTCTTGAGGTACAGGATATCCCGGTCGATGATCGTGGAAACCTCCCACTAACCGTTAGAGCCGGAACCCGCCATTGGTGAGCTCTGGGGTCGGGGTGGAAAACATAGATCTGTGTTTTGGAGGCTCGGAAGAATGGAAAGCAAAGAAGGCGAATGGGGAGCGTGAATAGGCTTTGGGGCTTTTCCCCCTTTTATGAGACTTATCGTTTGGACCCCCTTTGCCGCGCCGTGAATTCCTTTACTTCCTGAAACGTGCATGTCGTTGCACGCGCATGATTAAACATATCCCGTGTAAAATGGGGCATGATCTGCACATTGATAGATCGTGTAGATTAAAACAGCCTCGAACTACGAATCAAGTTTTGCGACTGGCCTAGCGGTCATGGTGGGCTGTGACCTTTTGTCAGAAAGGTCACCAAGGGACATTATTTTACCCCTTGACGTTTGGCCTTCAGGGCTGACCTATTCACAGTGTTCGGATGCACCACTATTCGGAAATCTACTTGTCATCGGAGGCCGAACTGAATTCCGCGGGAAGAACTCACCTCGCAAGCCGAAGACTCTGATCGAGCGAAGCAATTGAACCAAAAGACCCTTGGTGTTGGAGGCAATTTCGGGGGCTACTGAGGGAGTCTTGGATTAAGGGGTCCTCGGGGGGCGACCTATTTCTATGGGACGGACTATATGGGCCACTTACCGAACATAGGAACAATTGAAGGCCCTATCTCCAAGATGGAAGCTTCGGGAAGCACGGCTTGTACTCCACATTTGATGTAGCGAATAGGCATGTTTATCTCTTCGACGTGTAACCGACCATGTATAAACCCTAGGTACCCTCGGCGTCAAGGTGGAGGGTTTTAGGTTGTAGGGACATAACAACTCATTTAGGGTTAGCTATTCGACCTTGAGGTAGATCAACTCTATAACCCCCATATCATCAATACAGCCAAGAAGGACGTAGGGTATTACCTCCATAGGAGGGCCCGAACCTGGGTAAATCTATGTCCCCTTCGTCTCCTATTACCATTGGTTCTAGTCTCATAGTTCGAGACACCCTACCCGAGATCCACCAATTTTGACACTGACACAAGACCCAAACTATAAACATAGCATATGATCGCGTCAGTTTATTGCTATAGTTTTCTACATGTCAAGTATCTGTTCCTATGACCATGAGATCATGCAACTCACTCACACCAAAGGAGTAACTTGTGTGTATCAAACGTCGCAACGTAACTGGGTGACTATAAAGGTGCTCTACACGTATCTCTGAGGGTGTCTGTTGGGTTGGCATGGATAAAAACTAGGATTTGTTACTCCGCGTGACGGAGAGGTATCTTAGGGCCCACTTGGCAATACAACATCACTATAAGCCTTGCAAGCAATGTGACTAAAGAGTTAGCCACGGGATCTTGTATTACAGAATGAGTAAAGAGACTTGCCGGTAACGAGATTGAACTAGGTATAGAGATACCGACGATCGAATCTCGGGCAAGTAACATACCAATAGACAAAGGGAACGACATACGGGATTATCTGAATCCTTGACATAGAGGTTCGACCAATAAGGATCTTTGTAGATTATGTAGTAGGAAATATGGGCATCTAGGTCCCGCTACTGTTTATTGACCGTAGAGGCGTCTCGGTCATGTCTACATAGTTCTCGAACCCATAGGGTCTGCACTTTTAGGGTTCGGTGACGTTTCGATATAGTTGAGTTATGTATGTTGGTGACAGAAGGTTGTTCGAAGTCTCGGATGAGATTTCGAACGTCATGAGGAGCTCCGAAATGGTCCGTAGGTAAAAATTGATATATAGGAAGTCCCGTTTTGGCCACCAGAAAAATTCGGGTATTTCCGGTAGTGTACCGGGAGTGCCGGAGGGCCATCGGGAGGGGCACACACGCCGGGAGGCCACATGGGCCTGAGGGATGTTGCACCAGCCCTTAGTGGGCTGGGCAAACCAGCCCTGCAAGTCCCATGCGGCTAGGAAAAAGTGGGAAAGGAAAAAAACAAGGGGGAAGGAAAATCCAAATTAGGAAGGAGTCCTAATAGGATTCCACCTCCCTTGTAGGAGGTGGATTCCTCCCTTGGTTGGTTCGGCCGAACCTCCTTGGAGTAGGGGCCAAGGCTACCTCCTCTCCCCTTCCTCCTATATATATTGAGGGATTCTAAGGGCAGCCCCCAACCCTAATTGCCACGTGTTGCCCTCTTCTTCCTCTAGATCTGTTCTCCACTAGATCGTCTCGGTTGTGCTTGGAGAAGCCATGTCGGGATAGCTCCACCACCACCGCCACCACGTCGTTGTGACAGCGGAGAACTCATCTACCTCTACGCCCCCTCTTGCTGCATCAAGAAGGTGGAGATTGTCATCGAACTACACATGTGTTGAACACGGAGGTGTCGTCCGTTCGGCGCTAGATCGGAAGGACCATGATAGGATCACGGGACGGCTCGTGATGAGATCTCGGGACGGCTCGTGATTGGATCACGAAGATGTTCGAATACACCAACCATGTTTCTTAACATTTCCGCTTAGATATCTACAAGGGTATGTATATCCATTCTCCCTCTCATAGATGTTCATCACCATGGATAGATCTTGCATGTGCGTAGGAAATTTTTTGTCTCCCTGCTGGATTAGTTCACCACCACCGCCACCATGCCGTCGTGCTGCCGGAGAACTCATCTACCTCTCCGCTCCCTCTTGCTGGATCACAAAGTCGGAGATCGTCATCAAGTTGTACGTGTGCTGAACCCGGAGGTACCGTCTGTTTGGTGCTAGATCGGGACGGATCGTGGTTGGATCATGGGACGGCTGGCAAATTGGATCGCGAAGACGTTGGACTACATCAACCACGTTTCTTAACGCCTCCCGCTTAGAGATCTACAAGGGTATGTAGATCCACTCTCCTACTCGTAGATCCTCATCACCATGGATAGATCTTGCGTGTGCGTAGGAATTTTTTTGTTTCCCATGCAATGTTCCCCAACAGTGGCATCATGAGCTAGGTCTATGCCTAGATGAGATCACGAGTAGAACACAAAGGAGTTTGTAGGCGTTGATATTTAGATTGCTTCCTCCCATGGTCTTTTCTTGATTTTGCGGTATTTTGGGATGAAGCATCCCGGACCAACCTTACTCGTCCACGTACGAGAGACCGGTTCCATTGACTGACATGTGACTTTGTTGCATAAAGATGGCTGGCGGGTGTCCGTCTCTCCTACTCTAGTTGGATCGAATTCGACAAAGGCGGTCCTTGAGAAGGTTGAATAGCAATTTATGTATCACCGTTGTGGTTTAGCGTAGGTAAGAATCGTTCTTGCTAGATACCCGTAGCAACCATGTAAAACATGCAACAAAAATTAGAGGACGTCTAACTTGTTTTTGCAGGGTATGTTGTGATATGATATGGCCAATTACATGATGAGATATATGTGATGTATGATATGATCATATTTTGTATAGAATATCATGACTTGCATGTCGATGAGTATGGCAACCGGCAGGAACCATAGGGTTGTCTTTAATTTATGACATGTGTGTCAATCATTAAGCGCCTTGTGATGCTTTACTTTATTGCTAAGCGGTAGCAATAGTAGTAGAAGCATGGTGGACGCGACAACCCCGATGGCGACACATTGATGGAGATCAAGATGATGGAGATCACGGTGTCATGCTGGTGACGATGGAGATCATGTCGGTGCTTTGGAGATGGAGATCAAAAGCACAAGTCCATGGCCATATCATGTCACTTATGATTTGCATGTGATGTTAATCCTTTTATGCACCTTGTTTTTCCTAGGACGACGGTAGCATTATAAGGTGACCCCTCACTAAAATTTCAAGATAAAATTGTGTTCTCCCCGAGTGTGCACCGTTGCGAAAGTTCGTCATTTTGAGACACCACGTGATGATTAGGTGTGATAGACTCTACGTTCACATACAACAGGTGCAAGCCAGTGTTGCACGTGCGGAACACTCGGGTTAAACTTGACGAGCCTAGCATGTACAGACATGGCCTTGGAACACAAGAGACCTAAAGGTTGAACATGAATCATATGCTAGATATGATCAACATGATGATGTTCACCATTGAAACCACCTCTACTAACGTGATGATCGGACTTGAGTTGGTGAATTTGGATCATGTATCACTCGGATGACCGGAGGGATGTCAATTTGAGTGAGAGTTCTTAAGTAATTTGATTAATTGAACCCATTTGTCATGAACATCGTCTAAAGTTGTCTTCGCAAAGTTATGTTGTAGATTGATAGCTCGCGTTGTAGCTCCCCTGTGTTTTTAAATACGTTCCTAGAGAAAATAGAGTTGAAAGATAATGGTAGAAATTATGCGGACTAGGTCCATGATAAGAGGATTGCCCTTAGTTGCTGCACAGAAGGCTAATGTCCTCGATGCACCGCTCAGTGCACCACCCCCTCAAGCATCGTCTGTAGATGTTGTGAACATCTGCCGGGCACGTTCTGATGACTACTTGATAGTTCAGTGCGTCATGAATTACGGCTTACAATTGAGGCTCCAAAACATTTTGAACGTCACAGAACATATGAGATGTTCTCAGAGCTCAGGCTCGTGCCCGTGTTGAGAGGTATGAGACCTCCAACAAGATTCTTTACCTGCAAGATGAAGGAGAATAGCTCAATCAGTGAACATGTGCTCAGATTGTCTGGGTGCTACAATCACTTTGAATCGAGCGGGATTTAATATTCCAGATAAGATAGTGATTAATATAGTTCTCCAAGTCACTTCCACCAAGCTACTAGAGCTTCGTGATGAACTATAACATGTCAGGGATGGATAAGATGATCCCCCAGCTGTTCGTGATGTTTGACACCGCGACGGTAGAAATCAAGAAGGAGCATCAAGTCTTGATGGTTAGTAAAACCACTAGTTTCACAAAGGGCAAGGGCAAGAAGGGAAACTTCATGGATGGCAAGCCAGTTGCTGCTCCAGTGAAGAAACCCAAGGTTGAACCCAAACCCGAGACTAAGTGCTTCTATTATGAGGAGAGCGATCGCTGAAACGGAACAACCCTAGATACTTGGTAGATAACAAGGATGGCAACGTCGATAGAAGTATATTTGATATACATATTATTGATGTGTACCTTGCTAATACTCCTAGTAGCACCTAGGTATTAGATACTGGTTCAATTGCTAAATGTTGGTAACTCGAAATAAAAGCTACGGAATAAATGAAGGCTAGCTAAGGGTGAGGTGACGATGAGTGTTGGAAGTGTTTCCAAGGTTGATGTGATCAACATCGCACGCTCTCTCTACCTTCGAGATTAGTGATGAACCTAAATAAATTTTATTTGGTGTTTACGTTGAGCATGAACGTGATTAGATCATGTTTATTGTAGTACGATTATTCATTTAAGTTAGAGAATAATGGTTATTCTGTTTACATGAATAATACCTTCAATGCTCGTGCACCTAGTGAGAATGGTTTATTGAATCTTGATCATAGTAATACACATGTTCATAACATTGATGCCAAAAGATACAAAGTTAATAAAGATAGTACCACATACTTGTGGCACTACCGCTAAATGTCATATTGGTGTAAAGCGCATGAAGAAATTCCATGCTGATGGATATTTGGACTCATTCGATTTCGAATCAGTTGAGGCATGCGGACCATGCCTCTTGGGCAAGATGACTGAAACCCCGTTTTCTGGTATGATTGAGCAGGGAAGTGACTTATTGGAAATGATACACGTTGATGTATGCGGTCCAATGAGTGTTTTAGCGTGCGGTGGATATCGTTATTTTCTTACCTTCACTGATGATTTGAGTAGATATGAGTATATTTACTTAATGAAACACAAGTTTGAAATGTTTGAAAAGTTCACACAAATTTAGAGTGAATTTTAAGATCATTGTGACAAGAAGATAAAAATGTCTACGATATTTTCATGGAGGTGAATATCTGAGTTACGAGTTTTGTATACAACTTAAGACAATGTGAAAGTTGTTTCACAACTCACGCCACCTGGAACACCATAGTGTGATGGTGTGTCCGAACGTCATAGTCGTGCTCTGTTGGATATGGTGCGTACTATGATGTCTCTTATCATTTTGCCACTATTGTTTTGAGGTTATGCATTAGAGACAACTACATTCACTTGAAATAGGGCACCATCTAAATCCGTTGAGATGACACCATATGAATTATGGTATGGCGGAACCCTAAGCTGACATTTCTTAATGTTTGGGGCTACAACGCTTATGTGAAAAAGGTTTTCACCTAATATATCAAACCCAAAGCGGACAAATGCATATTCCTAGAATACCCTAAAGAAACAGTTGGGTATACCTTCTATCTCAGATCCAAGCACAAAAAATGTTTGTTGCTAAAAAACGGGTCCTTTCTCGGGAAAGAGTTTCTCTAGAAAGAATTGAGTGGGAGGAAAGTAGAACTTGATGAGGTTATTGAACCGTCACGTCAGTTGGATGGTAGTACGACACGGAAAGATGTTTCTGCGGTGCTTGCGCCAATTGAAGAGGAAGCTAATGATGATGATCATGAAGCTTCAGATAAAGTTACTACCGAATCTCGTAGGCTGACAAGGATATATACTGCCCTAGAGAGGTACAGTGATCCTGTCTTGGAAATCATGTTGTTAGACAACAATGAGCCTACGAACTATGAAGAAGCGATGGTGGGCCTGGATTCCAACAAATGGCTAGGAGCCATGAAATCCGAGATAGGATCCATGTATGAAAACCAAGTATGGACTTTGGTAAGACTTGTCCATTGAACGGTAGGTCGTTAAGTAAAAATGGACTGTTATGAGGAAGACAGACGCTAATGGTAAATGTCACCATTTATAAAGCTCGACTTGTCATGAAAAGGTTCCTAACAAGTTCAAGGAGTTGACTACAATGAGACTTTCTCACCCGTAGCAATGCTAAAAGTCTGTTGGAATCATGTTAGCAGTTACTGCATTTTTCGATTATGAAATCTGGCAGATGGGTGTCAAACCAAAGTTTCCTTAACGGTTTCCGTGAGGAAGGGTTGTATGTGATACAACCAGAAGGTTTTGTTGATCCTAAGGATTCTAAAAGGTATGCAAGCTCTAGCAAACCTTCTATGGACTGGAGCAAGCATCTCCGAGTTGGAATATACGCTTTGATGAGGTGATCAAAGTTTTTGAGTTTATACAAAGTTTATGAGAAACTTGTATTGACAAGAAAGTGAATGGGAGCGCTATAGAATTTCTGATATGTATATGTGGCTGACATATTGTTGATCAGAAATAATGTAGAACTTCTGGAAAGCATAAAGGGTTGTTTGAAAGGAGTTTTTTCAAAGGAAAACAAGGATAAAGCTACTATTATATTAAGCATCAAGACCTATAGAGATAGATCAAGACACTTGATAAAACTTTCAAATGAGAACATACCTTGACAAGTTTTGAAAGAGTTCAAAATTTATCAGTCAAAAAGGAGTTCTTGCCTGATTTGTAAGGTCTGAAGTTGAGTAAGACTCAAACCTCGACCATGGCAGAAGAAAGAGAAAAGACGAAGGTCGTCCCCTATGCCTCTAGCCATAGGCTCTATTTGGTATGCCATGCTGTGTACTGAACTTGATGTGTGCTTGCCCCATGTCTGAAAAGGGGGTATAAGAGTGATCCGGGAGTGGATTACCGGACAGCGGTCAAAATTATCCTTAGTAACTAGAGGACTAAGGAGATGTTTCTCGATTATGGAGGTGATAAAGAGTTTGTCGTAAAGAGTTACGTTGATGCAAGCTGTAACACCAATCCAGATGACTCAGAGTAGTAATCTGGATACATATAGTGGAGTAGCCATTTGGAATAGCTCCAAGTGAAGCGTGGTAGCAGTGTCTACAGTATGACATAGAGATTTGCAAAGTACACATGGATCTAAATGTCGCAGACATGTTGACTAAAACCTCTCACACATGCAAAACATGATCGAACCCCAGAACTCATTGGGTGTTAGATTCATAACAATGTAAATCACATCGTGATGTGAACTAGATTATTGACTCTAGTGCAAGGGGAGACTGTTGTAAATATGCCCTAGAGGCAATAATAAATTGGTTATTATTATATTTCGTTGTTCGTGATAATCGTTTATTATCCATGCTAGAAATTTATTGATCGGAAACTCAGATACATGTGTGGATACATAGACAACACCATGTCCCTAGTATGCCTCTAATAGACTAGCTCGTTAATCAAAGATGGTCAAGGTTTCCTGACCATGGACATGAGATGTCATTTGATAATGGGATCACAACATTAGGAGAATGATGTGATAGACAAGACCCAAACTATAAACATAGCATATGATCGTGTCAGTTTATTTCTATAGTTTTCTGCATGTTGAGTATCTGCTCCTATGATCATGAGATCATGCAACTCACTGACATCGGAGGAGTACCTTTTCTGTATCAAACGTCATAATGTAACTGGGTGACTATAAAGGTGCTCTACAGGTATCTCCGAGGGTTTCTGTTGGGTTGGCATGGATCAAGACTGGGATTTGTTACTCCGTGTGACAGAGAGGTATCTCAGGGCCCACTCGATAATACAACATCACTATAAGCCTTGCAAGCAATGTGACTAAAGAGTTAGCCATGGGATCTTGTATTATGGAACGAGTAAAGAGACTTGCTGATAAAGAGATTGAACTAGGTATAGAGATACCGATGATCGAATCTCGAGCAAGTATCATACTGATAGACAAAGGGAACAACATACGGGATTATCTAAATCCTTGACATAGAGGTTCGATCGATAAAGATATCCATAGATTATGTAGGAGCAAATATGGGCATCCAGGTCCCACTATTGGTTATTGACCATACAGGTGTCTCGGTCATGTTTACATAGTTCTCGAACCCGCAGGGTCTGCACACTTAAGGTTCGATGGCGTTTCGATATAGTTGAATTATGTATGTTGGTGATCAAAGGTTGTTCAGATTCCCAGATGAGATCTCGGACGTCACGAGGAGCTCCAGAGTGGTTCAGAGGTAAAGACTGATATATAGGATGTCCCGTTTTGGCCACCGAAAAAGTTTCGGGTATTTTTGGTAGTGTACCGGGAGTGCCGGAGGGCCATTGGGAGGGGCCACCTATGTCGGGAGGCCACATGGTCTTGAGGGATGTTGCACCTGCCCTTAGTGGGCTGGGCAAACCAGCCCTACAAGGCCCATGCGGCTACGAAAGAGTGGGAAAGTAGAAACCCCAAGGGGGGAAGGAAAATCCAAATTAGGCCTTCACCTCCTCGATCCAGCAAGCGATGGTGAAGTAGTAGATGCGTTTCGGCAGCACAACGGTGTGGTGATGGTGGTGGTGAAGAACAATCTCCGTAGGGCTTCGCCAAGCACAACAGAAACTATGACGGAGGATAAACTAGAGGGAAGGGGTTGTCGGCACACGGCTTGGGGAAACTTGATGTGTTCCAGGTGCTAGCCCCGCCCCTTTATTTATATGCTCAGCCCTGGGGTCGAAACTTGGAGCCAAATCCTCCTCAAGGTCGGTTTGCCCAAAAGGCAAGAGTCCTCCTCGGACTCCAGGACCAAACGCCAGGGTCCTCAGCGTTTGGCCCAAGACGCCCGGATCCCTGGCGTTTGGCCCCTGGCCTCCGCAAAACACCTTTTGGACCTTCCAAAAGCCTCATGGGCTTTACCCCTTGGCCGAAATAAAGTGTTCTTGTATCCAGAACATTTCGGGAAACATCCGAAACTCTTCTGGTGAATTCTGGAACCCTTTCGGAGACCAAACACTATTATCCCATATATCAATCTTTACCTCGAGACTATTCCGGAGCTCCTCGTCATGTCCGGGATATCATCCGGGACTCTGAACAACTTACGGTCACCAACATAACAACTCAATTATACTTATATAGTCACCAAACGTTAAGTGTGTAGACCCTACGGGTTCGAGAACTATGCAGACATGACCGAGACACCTCTACGGTTAATAACCAATAGCGGGACCTGTATGCACATATTGGTTCCTACATATTCTATGAAGATTTTTATCGGTTGAACCTCTATGTCAAGGATTCAGTTAATCCCGTATAATGTTCACTTTGTTCTTTGGTATGTTACTTGCCCGAGATTCGATCGTCGGTATCACTATACCTAGTTCAATCTCATTACCGGCAAGTCTCTTTACTCGTTCCGTAATACAAGATCCTGTGGCTAACACATTAGTCACTTTGCTTGCAAGGCTTGTTGTGATGTTGTATTACTGAGTGGGCCCCAAGATACCTCTCTGTCACATGGAGTAACAAATCCTAGTCTTGATCCATGCCAACCCAACAGACACCCTCGGAGATACCTGTAGAGAACCTTTATAGTCACCCAGTTACGTTGCGACGTTTGATACACACAAGGTACTCCTCCGGTGTCAGTGAGTTGCATGATCTCATGGTCATGGGAATAGATACTTGATATGCAGAAAACTGTAGCAATAAACTGACACGATCATATGCTATGTTTATAATTTGGGTCTTGTCGATCACACCATTCTCCTAATGATGTGATCCCGTTATCAAATAACATCTCATGTTCATGTCTAGGAAACCTTAACCATCTTTGATCAACGAGATAATCTACTAGAGGCATACTAGGAACACGATATTGTATATATACCCACACATGTATTTAGTTTCCAATTAATACAATTATAGCATGGATAATAAACGATTATCACGAACAACGAAATATAATAATAACCAATTTATTATTGCCTCTAGGGCATATTTACAACAGTCTCCCCTTGCACTAGAGTCAATAATCTAGTTCACATCACGATGTGATTTACATTGTTATGAATCTAACACCCAATGAGTTCTGGGGTTTGATCATGCTTTGCATGTGAGAGAGGTCTTTAGTCAATGGGTCTGCGACATTCAGATCCGTGTGTACTTTGCAAATCTCTATGTCATACTGTAGACACTTCTACCACACTCCACTTGGAACTATTCCAAATGGCTGCTTCACTATACGTATTCGGGCTGCTACTCAGAGTCATTCGGGTTGGTGCTAAAGCTGGCATCGACGTAACCCTCTACGATGAACTCTTTATCACCTCCATATTCAAGAAGTATTTCCTTAGTACTTTAGCTACTAAGGATAATTTTGACCATTGTCCAGTGATCCACTTATGGATCACTCTTCTACCCCTTGACAGACTCATGGCAAGGCACACACAGGTATGGTACACAACATGGCATACTATATAGAACCTATGGCTAAGGCATAGGGGACGACCTTCGTCCTTTCTCTCTCTTTTGCCGTGGTCGAGCTTTGAGTCTTACTCAACTTCACACCTTACAAATCAGGCAATAACTCTTTCTTTTACTGGTCCATTTTGAACTCTTTCAAAATCTTGTCAAGGTATTTACTCATTGAAAAATCTTATCAAGCGTCTTGATCTATCTCTTATAGATCTCGATGCCCAACAATTAAGTAGCTTCATTCCAGGTTTTCTTTGAAAAACTCCTTTTCAAACAACCCTTTATGCTTTCTAGAAATTCTACATCATTTCCGATCAATAATATGTCATCCACATATACTTATCATAAATTCCATAGTGCTCCCACTCACTTTATTGTAAATACAAGTTTCTCATAAACTTTGTATAGACCCAAAAACTTTGATCACCTCATCAAAGCGTATATTCCAACTCCGAGATGCTTGCTCCGGCCCATAGAAGGATTGCTGGAGCTTGCACACCTTTTAGCATCTTTAGGACTGACAAAACCTTCTCGTTGTATCACATACAACCTTTCCTCAAGTAAACCATTAAGGAAACGATGTTTTGACATCATCTCCCAGATTTCATACTTGAAAAATGCAACAATTGCTAACTTAATTCCAACAGACTTTAGCATCTCTACCGGTGAGAAAGTCTCATCGTAGTCAACTCACTGAACTTGGAGGAAACTTCTTTGCAACAAGTCGAGCTTTATAAATGGTGACATTCACCATTAGCGTTTGTCTTCATCTTAAAGGTCCATTTTGTACACAACGACCTGTCATTCAATGGGCAAGTCTACCAAAGTCCATACTTGGTTTTCATACATGGATCCTTTCTCGGATTACATGGCCTCTAACCATTTATTGGAATCCGGGCCCATCATCGCTTCTCCATAGTTCGTAGGTTCATCATTGTCCAACAACATGACCTCCAAGACAGGGTTGTCATAGCACTCAGGAGCAGTACGCTTCCTTGTCAACATATGAGGTTCAATAATAACTTGATCCGAAGCTTCATGATCATAATCATTAACTTCCTCTTCAACTGATGTAGGCTCCATAGAAACATCTTTCCGTGTTGCGCTACTCTCTGGTTGAAACAAAGGTTCAACAACCTTATCAGGTTCTATCTTCGTCCCACTCAATTCTTTCGAGAGAAACTCTTTCTCGAGAAGGACCCATTTTAGCAACAAACACTTTCTGCTTGGATCTGAGATAGAAGGTTCACCCAACTGTTATGTTTAGGGTATTCTATGAAGATGCATTTGTCCGCTTTGGTTTCGAGCTCATTAGGTGAAAACCCTTTTTCACATAAGCGTCGCAACCCCAAACATTAAGAAATGACAGTTTAGGTTTATGCCAAACCAAAATTCATACTGTATCATCTCAACGGATTTAGATGGTGCCCCTTTTTAAAGTGAATGTAGTTGTATCTAATGCATAACCCCGAAACGATAGTGGCCGATCGATAAGAGACATCATAGTTTGCACCATGTCCAATACAGCACGACTACGATGTTCGGACACACCATCGCACTATGGTGTTCCAGGCGGCGTGAGTTGTGAAACGACTTCCACATTGTCTTAAGTTGTGTACCAAACTCGTAACTCAGATATTCATCTCCACAATCGTATCGTACACTCTTTACCATTTTGTCATGATGATCTCCAACTTCACTCTGAATTTGTTTGAACCTTTCAAACGTCTCAGACTTTTGTTTCATTAAGTAAATATACACATATCTACTCAAATCATTAGTGAAGCTAAGAAAATAACGATATCCACCGCACGTTACAACACTCACTATATCGCATACATCAACATGTATCATTCCAACAAGTTACTTACCCGCTCCATTATATTGAAAACGGGGTCTTAGTCATCTTGCCCAACAGGCATGGTTCGCATGTCTCAACCGATTCGAAATCGAATGAGTCCAAAGATCCATCAGCATGGAGTTTCTTGATGCGCTTTACACCAATATGACATTTAGCGGTAGTGCCACAAGTATGCGCTACTATCATTATTAACTTTGTATCTTTTGGCATCAGTGTTATGAACATGTGTATGACTACCATCAAGATTCAATAAACCATTCTTATTGGGTGCATGACCATTGAAGGTATTATTCATGTAAACAGAATAACCATTATTTTCTAACTTAAATAAATAACCGTATTGCAATAAACACGATCTAATCATGTTCATGCTCAACGCAAACACCAAATTAAAATTTATTTAGGCTCATCACTAATCCTGAAGGTAGAGAGAGCGTACGATGGTGATCACATCAACTTTGGAAACACTTCCAACACTCATTGTCACTTCACCCTTAGCCACTCTCCGTTTATTCCGTAGCCTTTATTTTGAGTTACTAACATTTAACAACCGAACCGGTATCCAATACCCAGGTTCTACTAGGAGTACTAGAAAGGTACACATCAATAACACGTATATCAAATATACTTCTGTCGACATTGCCAGCCTTCTTAACTACCAAGTATCTAGGGGTTTTCCGCTTCAGCGACCGCTCTCCTCATCATACAAGCACTTAGTCTCGGGTTTGGGTTCAACTTTGGGTTGTTTCACTGGAGCAGCAACTGACTTGCCATCCATGAAGTTTCCCTCCTTACCCTTTCCCTTTTCGAAACTAGTGGCTTTACTAACCATCAACACTTGATGCTCCTTCTTGATATCTACCTTCGCGGTGTCAAACATCGTGAATAGCTCAGGGATCATCATTCCATCCTTGGCATAGTTATAGTTCATCACGAAGTTCTAGTATCTTAGTGACAGTGTCTTGGAGAACTATATCAATCAATATCTTACTTGGAAGATCAACTCCCACTCAACTCAAGCGATTGTAGCACCCAGACAATCTGAGCACATGATAACCGATTGAGCTATTCTCCTTCATCTTGCAGGCAAGGAATCTTGTGGGAGATTCCATATCTCACAACACGGGCACGAGCCTGAGATCCCAATTTCAGCTCTTAGAACATCTCATATGTTCCGTGACGTTCAAAACATTTTGGAGCCTCAATTCTAAGCCGTAATGCATGCCACACTGAACTATCAAGTAGTCATCGGGAGGAGTCTGTCAGATGTTCACAACATCTACAGACGACGCTAGAGAGGGTGGCGCACCGAGCGGTGCATTAAGGACATAAGCCTTCTGTGTAGCAATGAGGACAATCCTCATATCATGGACCTAGTCCGCAATATTGCTACCATCATCTTTCAATTCTATTTCTCTAGGAAGATATAAAAATTCAGGGAGCCACAGCGTGAGCTAGTAATCTACAACATAATTTGCAAAGACACTATTGACTATGTTCATGATAATGAGTTCAATTAATCATATTACTTAAGAACTCCCACTCAAATTGACATCCCTCAGGTCATCTGAGTGATACATGATCCAAATTCACCAACTCAAGTCCGATCATCACGTGAGTTGAGGTGGTTTCAATGGTGAACATCATCATGTTGATCATATCTACTATATGACTCATGTTCAACCTTTCCGTCTCTTGTGTTTCGAGGCCATGTATGTACATGCTAGGCTCGTCAAGTTTAACCTGAGTGTTCTGCACGTGCAACACTGGCTTGCACCCGTTGTATGTGAACGTAGAGTCTATCACACCCGATCATCACGTGGTGTCTCGACATGACGAATTTTCGCAACAGTGCACACTCGAGGAGAACAAAATTTCTCTTGAAATTTAAGTGAGGGATCACCTTATAATGATACCGTCGTCCTAAGCAAAACAAGGTGCATAAAAGGATTAACATCACATGTAAATCATAAGTGACATGATATGGCCATGAACTTGTGCTTTTGATCTCCATCTTGAAAGCACCGGCATGATCTCCATCGTCACCGGCATGACACCATGATCTCCATAATCTTGATCTCCATCAATGTGTTGCCATCGGGGTTGTCACGCCGACTGTTGCTTTCCACGACTATTGCTAACTCATAGCGATAAAGTAAAGCAAATGGCAAAAATAATTAAAGACAACCCTATGGCTCCTGCCGGTTGCCGTACTCATCGACATCCAAGTCGTGATATTCTATACAATACATGGTCATATCATACATCACATATATCTCATCATGTAATTGGCCATATCACATCACAACATACCCTACAAAAACAAGTTAGATGTCCTCTAATTGTTGTTGCAAGTTTCACGTGGCTGCTACGGGTATCTAGGAAGAACAATTCTCACCTATGCAAAAACCACAACGGTGATACATAAGTTGCTTTTCAACCTTCTCAAGGACCGCCTTTGTCGAATCCGGTCCAGCTAAAGTGGGAGAAACAGACACCCGCCAGCCATCTTTGTGCAACGAAGTTACATGTCAGTCGATGGAACCGGTCTCTTGTAAGCATACGAGTAAGGTTGGTCCGGGCCGCTTCATCCCATAATACCGCTAAACCAAAACACGACCAAGGGAGGAAGCAATTTAAGCATCAACGCCCACAAACTCCTTTGTGTTCTACTCATGATCTCATCTACACATAGACCTAGCTCATGATGCCACTGTTGGGGAACATTGCATGGGAAACAAAAAATTCCTACGCACGCGCAAGATCTATCCATGGTGATGAGCATCTACGAGAGGGAGAGTGGATCTACATACCCTTGTAGATCGCTAAGTGGAAGCGTTAAGAAATGCGGTTGATGTAGTCGAACATCTTCGCGATCCAATCACGAGCCGTCCCACGATCTGATCATGAGACGTCCCGAGATCCCATCATGTTCCTTCCGATCTAGCTTCGAACGGACGACACCTCCACGCTCAACACACGTGCGGCTTGATGACGCCTTCACCTCCTCGATCCAGCGAGCAATGGTGAAGTAGCAGATGAGTTCCGGCAGCACAACGGCATGGTGACGGTGGTGGTGAAGAACAATCTCCGTAGGGCTTCGCCAAGCACAACGGAAACTATGACGGAGGATAAACTAGAGGGACGGAGTTGCAGGCACACGGCTTGGGGAAACTTGATGTGTTCCAGGTGCTAGCCCCGCCCCTTTATTTATATGTTGATCCATGGGGTCGAAACTTGGAGAAAAATTCCTCCTCAAGGTCGGTTTGCCCGCAAGGAAATAGTCCTCCTCGGACTCTAGGACCAGATGCCAGGGTCTTGGCGTCTGGCCCCTGACCTCTACAAAACACCTTTTGCACCTTCCTAAAGCCTCATGGGCTTTACCCCTTGGCCCAAATAAAGTGTTCTTGTACCCCGAACATTTTAGGAAACATCCGAAACTCTTCCGGTGAATTTCGGAACCCTTCCGGAGACCAAACACTATTATCACATATATCAATCTTTACCTCCGGACTATTCTGGAGCTCCTTGTCATGTCCGGGATCTCATCTAGGACTCCGAAAAACTTTCGGTCACCAACATAACAACTCATCTATACTTATATCGTCACCAAACGTTAAGTGCGTAGACCCTACGGGTTCGAGAACTATGCAGACATGACCGATACACCTCTATGGTCAATAACCAATAGCGGCACCTGGATGCCCATATTGTTTCCTACATATTCTACGAAGATCTTTATCGGTTGAACCTTTATGTCAAGGATTCAGTTAATCCCGTATAATGTTCACTTTGTTCTTTGGTATGTTACTAGCCCGAGATTCGATCATCGGTATCTCTATACCTAGTTCAATCTTGTTACCGTCAAGTCTATTTACTCGTTCCGTAATACAAGATCATGTGGCTAACACATTAGTCACTTTGCTTGCAAGGCTTGTTGTGATGTTGTATTACCGAGTGGGCCCAGAGATACCTCTCTGCCACACGGAGTAACAAATCCTAGTCTTGATCCATGCCAACCTAATAGACATCCACGGCGATACCTATAGAGCACCTTTATAGTCACCAAGTTACATTGCGACATATGATACACACAAGGTACTCCACCGGTGTGAGTGAGTTGCATGATCTCATGGTCATAGGAACAAATACTTGACATGCAGAAAACTGTAGCAATACACTGACACAATCATATGCCACGTTTATAATTTGGGTCTTGTCCATCACATCATTCACCTAATGATGTGATCCCATTATCAAATAACATCTCATGTTCATGGCTAGGACACCTTAACCATCTTTGATAAGCGAGCTAGTCTACTAGAGGCATACTAGGAACACAATGTTGTCTATATACCCACACATGTATTTAGTTTCCAATTGATACAATTATAGCATGGATAATAAACGATTATCACGAACAACGAAATATAATAATAACCAATTTAGTATTGCCTCTGGGGCATATTTCCAACACCTCTCCGCTCCCCTCTTGCTGGATCAAGAAGGTGGAGATCGTCATCGAGTTGCACGTGTGCTAAACGCGGAGGTGTCGTCCATTCGGCGCTAGATCGGAATGACCACGATAGGATCGCGGGACGGCTCATGATGAGATGGTGGGACAGCTCGAGGTTGGATCATGAAGATGTTCGACTACACCAACCGCGTTTCTTATCTCTTCCGCTTAACGATCTACAAGGGTATGTAGATCCACTCTTCCTCTCGTAGATGCTCATCACCATGGATAGATCTTGAGCGTGCTAGGATTTTTTTCCCATGCTACGTTCCCCAACAGGCTCGGCGATGACATCCTTCCTGCTGGCCTCGTGGTCGTGGTCTCATTGCACCAGAATGGAAACCTTTGGGGGCGCTTTCAGAGACAGTGTTCGTACTTGCCCCCTTTGCACCAAAGGGGAATCTGTCCCGCTTGGCATGCTGGCATCCGCCTATCCTGCCCTGCGTCATCCCCGGCCTCCTAAGGCCAGGTGATGCATAGGGATCTCCACTGCTTCGGAGGGGGGATGAGGAGGCCCATCCTTTGCTGGTCTTGGTGTTGTTCTTCCTCGCGATATTAGGGCCCTCGCGAGGGCCTTGTCTTGGGTGCAGTCTCGCCAGGCCATGCCTAGCTAACAAAGTGGGCCATGCCCTGGGCCGCAGGCAGGTAGGTCTGGGTATCCCCGTTCCCAAAACGCCGATAGTGACAATTTATCTGTGTCGTATGGGATAGGCCCCTTTTGTGGAAACGAACACCTATGGGATCATGGAGATCCCTTTCGGTTCGGCAGGGGGTGGGATCGCACAAAGAGCCGGTCTGGTAAGCAGTGCACGGGGAGTTTTTACCCAGGTTTAGGCTGTACGGGTGCGTAAAACCCTACTCCTTCTTGGTTATATTGATCGTGTTCTAGGGTTCTAGCTACAGGAGCGCCATGAACGGCTGCTACGTGAGCTTGGTAACCTCCAGTTGTCTAACTGTCGGGCTGTCCGGTTGTCTAACTGCCCAACTGTTTGATTGCCTAACCTTCTAACCTTCTACTGTCCAACCTCGTCTCTATAACGCCCTAGGCCTCCTTTTATACCTAAGGGGGTCCCAACAGTGGCGTACAGTGTGCACACGGGATGCACAGTGCTACAGTGCTATCGTACCTAACTTTGGCGGAGTAGGACAAGAGCATTCAATGCACCGTCAGGCGCCTCAGTCCGTCAGTGGAACGGGACGGGGGCCATCCCATCAGCGCTGCTTAGCTCCCTGTAACATTGACGCCGCGACACGCGTCCAGGTGAATCGACACCTGGCTTGTGTGCTGGCAGTGCTCGCCGGGACCTTGCCTTGTCGGGGGCATGCTTCACCTGGAGGCTCTACAGCCCTGCCGACAAGGTCTTGCTCGTAGTCTTGAGTCTTCTGTGCTGGTGCTTGACAAGTCTTTGTTGGGCCTTGCCTCTAGGGCGTCTACTACTGCCCGTGCATGAGTAAAGGGGCACTAGATGGCCCAAAAACTCTAGTGCACCGACAGGAGCCCCCGGGCCTGGGGCCATACATGTCGTGAGGCGTTGTTGGGCTAGGCCCAACCAGTGCACGGGCACGCGTGGCAGGGCCTTGCAGTTGTGATCATTGCACTCGCTGTGCTTCCCCATGATGCCCATTGAATGCAAGTAGTGGAATACGTGCACGACACGGTCGCCGAGTTATCAATTATTGTGTCAGGTCTTTTCCATCACGTGCGCCGCATGAATAGCGGGGAGCTAGCAACGGGCGCCCGTGATTTAAAGTCCCTGAGAAAAGGTCGTAAATGCGGCGCCATGGATTGGGGCAATGGGGCGGTTGCTATTTGCCCCGTGATCGAGGGCGCCGCTATTGGAGGAGGTGGGCGGCGTCCTTTGGAGTGGGGGAGAGCCAGCCCCTGCGCTTCCTCCTATAAATTGGGGACAGTAGGGGCGGAGCTCATCCATCCTTCTTCCGCCCTTCGAGGGAAAAACTCCGTAGTCCGCCTCCCCCTCATCTTCTCAATCTTCAGGTAGCGCCCGCCCTTCGCCATGTACAGGGGGCGGGGGCGACCACCTTCCTCGGCTACGAGGAGGAGCTCTTGTCGAGATCATGTCGCCGCTTCAGCCGTGGAGGCGGAGGGAGGCTCGAGTTCGCGTGGTGGAGGAGGCGCGAGGAGGCGCGAGGAGGCTCGAGTTCGCTACTCCACCCCTCCTCCGACACCAAGCATCTACATCGAAGAGGCCCATGCCAAGGGGACGGCGCTAGACTTCATCCTCGAGCTGGGCGGTCCCCTCCGGAGCCATCCGCGCCTCCCACGCCTCTTCGCCAGGGCGATGGAGGACGACGAGCTGCCCTTCTTGTGGCTATGGGTTGCAGGGGTTGTAATGGCGTGAGGTGGACGTTGAGTACCCAGCGCATCGCGTCATGTTCCTCAGGCGTGGTTGGAAGACCTTCGCCCATGCCCACAATCTCCAGGTGGGGCACATTCTTCATTTCAAAATGACGGAGGCCAATACACTCTCCATCAAGATTTATGGGAGCTACAGCATCTGCCTCAGCTGCTGCAAAGAGAGCACGAGTAGCGACGAGAGCCTATCCTCCGGCGAGAGTGACGGGGAGGACAGCGGCGATGAGCCCGATCTTCGGGTGGTCAAGTCGGAGCCCCAAGATTCGAGCTCGTACTGACCGCCGGACGCACTATCATTGCCAGCCTCACGCCTCTCCCCCTCCCGGCAAGACAGTCTTGCCGGGGGTCCTTATCCCGGGCACCGCCTCCTGTTCCATCTGGGCTCTCCGGCGGGCCTGCGGACTTTGGCTTCCCGGGCCCATCTCCCTGTTGGCCCTCTCCTCAGCGCAATGCTGGCCCAGGAGGGGCCAGGTTCTTGCCATCTGGCCACCCTACTCCTCCATGCAGTGCTGGTCTAGAGGGGTCAGACTGGGCTTCCGCCGGGGGCTTCTCGCCATCTTTTTCTTCTTGTAATCTGCCCCTCCTCTCCATCTTTTTCTTCTTGTAATCTCCCCCTAGGGGAGAAAGTCAAATGAAGATGTTCTTAGAGGAAAAGCGATATCTTATGTAAATTTCACCCTCTTTGAAAAATTGTGTGTTATCTTCCTTGTTAAACTGTTTTTGTGTATGGAATTTTCCCTACACCCTTTTTGGAAGAATCTTGTCGGCGTGTGTAGCCCTACCGCAAGCACTTTGAGGAACGGGTCCTTAGCAGCCTTCTAGCGGTGCCACTACCGGCAAGATGCCTGGGCGTCCTTGGCGCGGCCGTTCAAGGCGTCGACCTTACTCGAAAATGGGATAAGGGCGCGAGCGCTGTCACTTGGATCATTGGGCGGACTCAAAACGAAACAAGGAGCGCAGGCGAAGCCACTTAAGCTGTTGAGCGGTCCCGAACGCAGTGGGGCCGCATCCAATCGCGACAAGGTTCCCGCGCGTGCAGGTTTTCCATACAGAAGTCGAAATCTCTCAAGGAAAATAACCTTACGGCAAGGATTCACATGGGGGTTTCGCAACTTGTCTTTCTGTTACCTTTCTCCTTCCGACATGTTTTCTTGGGACGTCATTCATACGTATCCGTACTCCCATCCCCCCTGGCAAAGCTACACGCGAGGTGTCCTTCCGTACTTTACAACAAGAAAGAAGAGAAGATATGGGTATGGAACCTTGGCAGTCCGTCAGCCCTTGCCGGGATTAAGTATAGTGCAACGCTTCAGATAGACATGTATGTAAACAAACATGAGAATCGGCCAAGGTTGCAAAATACTTATCTTTATTTAACTACACACAAGGCCTGAGCCTGGCTTTGTACCAAGGATTACATGCTTCAGCGGCAAGACTTGTACAAAAGGTGGTTGCCGGGGCTGGCCCGGCAACCGCGCCTCATGGGTAGAACTTTCGAAAATGTTCGATATTCCAGGAGTTGCTCATTGGAATGCCATCCTCGGTCTCCATGCGGACTACACCGGGCCTAGTGACTCGTACTACCCGATAAAGGCCTTCCCACTCTGGCGTCAACTTGTTTGGATTCGTGGTAGACTGAACTCACCGAAGAACAAGGTCACCTTCCTCAAGACTTCTGGCATTGACCTTGTGGCTATGGTAGCGACGCAAAGCTTGCTGGTAGCGCGCGTCTCTCACAACAGCCTAAAGACGGTCTTCCTCAAGGAGCGTCGCGTCGTCTTGCCGCAACTGCTCTTGCTCTAGCTCATCATAAGCGAGCACTCGAGGAGACCGTATATGAGTTTTGTGGGGAGAACTGCCTCCGCCCCATAGACAAGGGAGAAGGGTGTCTGACCGGTAGCTCGATTTGGTGTCGTCCTGATTGACCAAAGAACCACCGACGACTCATCAATCCAGTTCCTTCCGCACCTATGCAGCTTGTCGAAAGTTCTTGTCTTGAGGCCTCGCAGCACTTCAGCGTTAGCCCTTTCCGCTTGGCCGTTGCTCCTTGGGTGGGCAACGGAGGCAAAATAGATCTTGCCGCCAAGGTCTTGGACATACTACATGAAGGTGTGGCTTGTGAACTGCGTGCCGTTGTCAGTGATGATCCTGTTGGGAACACCAAAGCAACAGACTAGTCCTTTGAAGAACTTGACGGCTGATTGTGCTATCACCTTTCTCACCGCTTCCACTTCTGTCCACTTTGTGAACTTGTCGATCGTGATGTACAGGTACTCAATGCCTTCGGCAGCGTGGGTGAAAGGTCCCAGGATGTCGAGCCCCCAGACCAAGAATGGCCAGGAGAGAGGGATCATTTGAAGTGCTTGTGCTGGTTGATGTAATCTCTTTGAATGAAACTGGCACGCTTCACACTTGGTTACTAATGTCATCGCATCCTGGAGGGAAGTGGGCCAAAACAAGCCTTGCCGGAATGCCTTTTCGGCAAGGGCCCTTGATCCAATGTGGGAGCCACATATGTCTGCATGTATCTCTGCCAACAGCTCTAGTCCATCTTCCCGGGAGATACATTTGAGTCTCACGCTTTTCGGTCTCTTTTTGTATAGGACGTTATCCATGAACTGGTACATATGAGACCGGCGGGATACTTTCTCTGCCTCCTTTTGTACCCCGGGAAGCTCTCCTGCCTGGAGGAAATGGACGATATGTTGTGCCCATGCCGGAGCCTGTGGCTCGACAACAAGGACTAAAGGCGTATCATCTGCCGGGGTAGCATTGGCCTTGATGGCAAGGGTCTGAGGGCCTGCCGGAGTCTTTTGCGCTCTGGCAAGCCTAACGAGAGTGTATGCTTGTACGGCAAGAGCCCGGGGCCCTGCCGGAGCATAGTACTCACCGACAAGCCTGTCGTTCCCTCTAGCAACCTTCTCGCCGGCGGCTTCGGGGAGCTCTGCTGGGAAATACTTGCCGGAACTTAACTTTATTCTCTTCTCTTGTCCAGTTGATGGTGTCACGGAGGGTTGAGTTAGTTGGAGCATGAAATTTCCTAGTTCTACAGGTAACTTAAGGGCAACACACTTTGACAGGCCATCGGCAACGCTGTTCTCTGCACATGGAATGTGCTCCATTTATAGGCCATCAAAACGTTCTTCCAACTTCCTCACTTCATCTACATAGGCTTCCATCAACGGGCTTTGGTAATCTTTGTTCACTTGCCTGACGACAAGTTGAGAATCACCCCTGATAATAAGTTTCTTGATCCCAAGATCCGCCGCGATCCTGAGACCGGCAAGTAGCCCTTCGTACTTAGCAGTGTTGTTTGTTGATCTCTCCCGGGGAAAGTGCATCTGGACCACATATCTGAGGTGATCTCCGGTGGGTGCGACAAGCAGCACTCCGGCACCAGCGCCTTGCAGCGAGAAAGCTCCATCAAAATACATGATCCATTCTCGATCAGTCTCCTTGTCAGGGAGAGTTGACTCTGGAATCTCTTCATCGAGCGTTGGGGTCCATTCTGCAATGAACTCCGCCAAGGCCCTGCTCTGAATGGTCGAAGTGCTTTCAAACTTAAGACCAAAGCTTGATAGTTCTAGGTGTAGGATCGAGAGAGGCGTGTCTAGAGGGGGGGTGAATAGACTACTAGCAAAAATTTAAAACCTAACCTTTTTCGAAGTTAAGTGGTTGGCAAATTTTAATACTTTTAGCAAATCTAGATAGTCAAACAACCCTACACATGCATGTCTACAAGTATGGCAGCGGAAAGTAAAAACATTGCACATGTAAGTAAAGAGATGTCTTAGAAACATCAAACACAATAGGAGACGCAAGGATTTTTCCCGTGGTTCCGATAGGTGGTGCTATCATACATCCACATTCATGGAGTCTTCAACCCACGTAGGGTAACGGTCGCGAGAGTCCACAGAGGGCTCTACCCACGAAGGGTTCCATGAAGAAGCAACCTTGACTATTCCATGGGGCTTTCGTCCATGAAGGACTAGCCTCACTATGGGTAGATCTTCACGAAGTAGGCGATCTCCTTGCCCTTACAAACTTCTTGGTTCACTCCACAACACGAAGTAGGAGGCTCCCAAGCGACACCTAACCAATCTAGGAGGCACCACCCTCCAAAAGGTAATAGGCTCGGTAATGACGATGAACTCCTTGCTCTTGTGCTTCAAGATGATAGACTCCTCAACACACAATCTCTCTCTCACAGATTTGGCTTGGTAGAAGATATGGGACTGGTGGAAAGCAACTTGGGGAGGCTAGAAATCAAGATCCATATGGTTGGAGTGGAAGATCTTGACCTCAACACAAGGGTAGGTGGTTCTCTCTTAGAAAACTGAGTAGAATAGGTATGGAATAGTTCTGAGTGCTTCTCTTTCGAGTGGGTGGTGGTGAAGGGGTATATATAGGCATCAACAAAAATCCAACCGTTACACACAATAAGTCAGACTCGGTGACACCAAAGTATAAAACTCGGTGGTACCGAAGTGACAAAAAGTGGCAACTTTTGAATCTTGGATGGACCGATATATAACTCTTGGTTGCACCGACAAGGTGACCAACGGTCAGAATTACCAAACTCGGTGACGCTGATTCGCCATTCTCAGTCAGACCGAAAATGAGAATTTGTGTAATAGGAAGTTGGCAACCCAACTCGATGGCACCGAGTGCAGTGTCGGCTGCACCGAAGTGTTAGGGTTTGGCTGAGTCTGTCTAGGGTTTGGAATTCGGTGGCACCGGGATAGTAAAGTTGGTTGCACCGATTTGGTATATTTGGCTTAGCACAGACTTTGGTGGGAGAGTATGTGGATGTTTTGGTGACTGTCACTTGTGCACGTTTGAGCATATTGTTCACCATCAAAACTTTACCCCCTTTTAATAGTATTGGCTTTCCTATGGACTCAAGGTGATTTCTCACAAATGTAAAATGTAGAGTCCTCTTGCTTGAATCTTAGCCAACCTATCTCCTTCCATCTTGGGGTAATTCCACAATCTCCTCAACCTTTTTGCCAACTCAGATCTTCATGGACCATCATCTGAAATGTACTAGATAGAGGTGTTAGTCCAAGAGACAATGTATGTTGTCATGAATTATCAAAACCACCAAGGGAGCATATTGTGCTTTCACCAGGGCCCACTCCAAAATCCTAGCGGTAGCTTCTGGGTTTCGCAATATCCGTTGTAGCGGGAAGCAGGTGACAATGGTGATCTCATGTGCTTGGAAGTAATGGCGCAGCTTCCTCGAGGTCATAAGAAGGCCAAAGAGCAGTTTTTGCACGCCAGAATATCTTGATCTAGCCCCCTATAACAAGGAGATGACAAAATAGACTGGTCGCTGCACCATCTTCTTCTTCTTAATTGCCTCATTTAACTACGCAGATCCTTCTTTGCCGGCACCAGACCCTGCCAGGGAACGTCCTGCCAGGTACTAGCACAACACTCACCACTTCATCAACTTCTCTTTCAGCCACTAGCACAACACTCACCACTTGATTCGTTACTGCCAGGTACAACAGCAACGGCTCTTGTGGTTTTGGCACGACTAGGACTGGCGGAGAGGAGAGGTATTTTTTCAATACTTGCAGTGCCGCCTCCGCTTCCGGAGTCCATCTCATCGGACCTGCCTTCTTCAGGATTTTGAAAATGGGCACGACGCGTTCTGCAGATTTTGAAATGAACCTGCTCAGAGCCACGATGTAGCCAGCAAGGCATCGCACGTCCTTGACTCGTCTTGGTGTCTCAATTTGCTCAATTGCTTTGATCTTGTCGGGATTTGCTTCGATTCCTCGTTGAGACACAAAGAACCCGAGAAGCTTGCCGGATGGGACGCTGAACACACATTTCTCGCGGTTGAGCTTCATGTTGATCTTGCGCACATTTGCGAATGTTTCTTCTAGGTCTAATGTGAGTGTGGCCTTATCCTTGGTTTTGACCACTATCTCGTCCATATAAGCCTCCATATTTCTATGTAGCTGGGGCTCAAAACCAATCTGGACTGCTCTTGCAAAGGTAGAACCGGCGCTTTTCAACCCGAAAGGCATACGCAAAAAGCAGTATGTACTACATGGGGTGATAAACGCGGTCTTCTCTTCATCTTCCTTGGCCATAAAAATCTGATGATAACCGGAATAGGCGTCAAGGAAAGACAACAGATCGCAACCGGCGATGGAGTCCACAATCTGGTCGATGCGCGACAAGGGAAAAGGATCCTTGGGGCAGGCTTTGTTGATGTCTGTAAAATCAATGCACAACCTCCATTTGCCATTTGCCTTGCGCACTACAACCAGGTTGGCCAACCATGTCGGATGGAGCACTCCTCTAATCAAGCCAGCTACCTCTAGTTTCTTGATCTCCTCAGCAATAAATTGTTGCCGCTCCAAGCTTGCTTCCGGACCTTCTGCTTGATGGACCGCGCACGTGGGCAGACGGCAAGGTGGTGCTCAATCACCTTCCTGGGAACACCGGGGATATCAGATGGTTGCCATGCAAACACATCGACATTTGCCCACAGGAAGGCGACAAGCGCACTTTCCTATTTGTCGTCAAGGGTGGAACTTATGGTGAAAGTTCCTCCCGTGCCATCCTCCTTGGCTGGCACCTTATTGGTCTCTGGCGGGGCAGCCTTGGACTTTTTGCTCTTTCCGGTGGAGCTCTCTGGCACGTCATCAACAGTAGTGCAACACCTAGAAGAGGTGCGCTTGCCGGACTGTGTGCTAGAGGCCTTGCCGGTCTTCTCCCCCCTGAGAGCTTTAGCGGCAGGAGCAAGTGCCTTGGTGGCAGGTGCTGCGACTGCGCCCCGGTAGAGTTGGTCGGCGCAGATAAGCGTGCTTTTCTTGTCAAAGTTGATGGTAATGACGCTCATTAGTCCGGGCATCTTAAGCATGTTGTAAGCGAAGTGGGTGGCCGCCATGAACTTGGCCAGTGCCGGACAGCTGAGAATGCCGTTGTATGGCAACGAGATCTCGGCAACGTCAAAGACGATCTTCTCCGTTTTGAAGTTGATATTGCTGCCGAACGTCACCGGCAGCGTGATCTTGCCCCTTGGCTGAGTTCTTCCTAAGTTGACCCCTTGGAAGGCGTCTGTCGGCTCGAGATCTTCATCAGGAATTCGCAGCCTTTGGATGACACCGGGTGAGATCAGGTTCAGGCTAGCCTCACTATCGATTAACATTTTCATCACCTTGAGGTCGCAGATTGTTGGCAAAACCAACAACTGCAAGCATCCTACCACAGTTACGTGACCCGGGTGGTCCTAGGTGTCGAAGATGTAGGAGTGTTGGACCATTTTAGAGGTTTCTGGGTACCGATAGAGGGCTCTGTCACGTTAACCTCGCGCACCCACTGTTTGAGTTGGCGGTGAGAGAAGTGTGACGAGGCGCCTCCCTCTATGCACATCATCTTTGTAGCCTTCTAAAACTCATTCCCACTGGATTCGCCGTTGTCTTCGGCATCATCATCCTCTTCTTGCTTGTCATGGCCACGGGCGGGCCGGTCCTTCTGTTGCTTGGGCTTGTCGCGGCGACCTCCTCGGCCATCACGCTTCTTGCCGGACCCTTCAGCACCATCCTGATCCTTCTCCTTGTCTCGCCTCCCATATTCGGCCCTCTGCTTCTCGGCAAGCTGCTCAACTTGCCGGCAGTCTTGGAGGTCGTGGCCTTTGGTGCGATGGATCTTGCAATACTGCTTGCCGGAGTCTTCTGGCTTGCCGGAAGCCGCCAGGGCATGGTAGCAGGCGCATCCGGCAACATCGTTGTCGGGGTCATCGACCTTGCCTTTCTTGGCGGCACCGGGGTTGCCGAATGCCTCGACGGCAAGCACGGTCTTGCCCTTGCGCTTCTTGTTCCGTCATCGGCCCTTCTTTGTCGGGACAACAGTATCCTCATCTTCAGAGTCGACCTCTGCACCGGCATCTTCGTCAGGGAGTCTTTTCCCTTCTTCAACCCGAGCGCACTTGTCTGCCAAAGCATAAAGCTCGGCGACGTCCCTGACTCTATTCATCGCCAGCTCTTCCCGCATCCTGCGGTTGCGCACGTTCTGATGGAACGCGCTGATAACAGCGGCAGGGTGAACGTCTGGGATGTTGTGGTGAACGCGGCTGAACCTCTGGATGTACTTGCGTAGAGTTTCGCCTTCCTTCTAGGGGATGATGTGCAGATCGCTCTCCTGGCCAGGAGCTTGATGACCTCCGATGAAGGCGCCAACGAACTCGTGACACAGGTCCGCCCAGGAAGCGATGGACCCCTCCGGTAAGTGCATCAGCCATGACCTGACATTGGGTTTAAGCACCAACGGGAAGTAGTTGGCCAATATCTTGTCATCGTGGCCCTCGGCAGTCTGCAACGCAATGGTGTAGACGCTCAGGAGCTCTGACGGATGGGTCTTGCTGTCATACTTCTCCGGGACTTCTGGTTTGAACGTGCAGGAGTTGGGCCACTGGACTTGCCGCAACTCATGGGCAAACGCTGGACAGCCCACCTCGTAAGGTAGGCCGACAGGGTACCCCGGCGTGCCTGTCCGACTGGAGCCGCGCTTCCCATCGTCGCTCGATCACGGTTCGGGCGTCTTCCTTGCCATGTTCCGGAAGAACAAGACATTGATTGCGGCGCGTCCGTGGGTTAGACGACGCCGTTGAGTAACCGTCATAGGCGTCGGTCCATGGGATCGGCGACCGGCGATGCTGTCGCGGAGGAGAGTGCGCCGAGGTCGCGCTGACTCCGGGCACTTCACCACTGGTCTGAGGCGGCCTTGTGGGCCGAAGCTTATCTGTGAGGCTGAGGAGGCTCTGAATGGTGGTTCTCCATTCTCGAGCTTCTCCGCAGCAGGAGGGAAGTTCAGGAGTAGCTGCGCTCGCGCCATCGCTTCCTCTGCCGTGGATGACAGCGAGCGGTGCGAGGAATACGAGGTGCTTTGACTCCTAATATTGTTAGAAGGAGCACCGCCGCGGTCTCGCGTCGGCACGCCACTCCCGCTTGCGTGCTGGTCTCGCGCATCTTGGGAACGATGCACAGGAGGATTCCCGCGGGGGTGTTGAGGACTGCGGGCGTCGTGACGCGGCCCCCCGTGCGCGTCATGAGAAGGTCGTGGCGTGGGCGTCCTAGCCGATACCCTTCCGCCGACCCCGGAGTCCGCCGTACCATCCATAGGTGGCACTGCTCCGTCCTAGGGTCTAGCAGCATGGTTGTTCCCGCTGCCGCCATGGGCGTCTCCGCGGCGAGCGTCACCGCTTGCTTGTTCTTGGTCACCGGAGTGTCGCGGAAGTTCAGAGTTTCCTCTCCCACCCGCGTCTCCACCGTCCTCCTCTTGCGTAGAAGCAGGGGCGGCGGCACGTGGATGGGCCAACTGCTGTCAGGCCCTTCCGCTTGGGGGCCATGGCGATGATGAAGCTGGGGCGCGGATTACCAGAGGTGGTTCGCACCACTCATGCGCCCCCTACCTGGTGCGCCAAAGATGTCGTGGAACAAACACCTGTGGAATCATGGGGATCCCTTTCGGTTCGGCAGGGGGGCGGACCCGCACAAAGAGCCGGTCTGGTAAGCAGCGCACGGGGAGTTTTTACCCAGGTTCGGCCCGCACGGGTGCATAAAACCCTACTCCTGCTTGGTTATATTGATCGTGTTCTAGGGTTCTAGCTACAAGAATGCCATGAACGACTGCTACATGAGCTTGGTAACCTCTAGTTGTCTAACTGTTGGGCTGTCCGGTTGTCTAACTGCCCAACTGTCTGATTGTCTAACCTTCTAACCTTTTACTGTCCAACCTCCTCTCTATAACGCCTTGGGCCTCCTTTTATACCTAAGGGGATCCCAACAGCGGCGTACAGTGTGCACACGAGATGCACAGTGCTACAGTGCTATCGTACCTAACTCTGGCGGAGTAGGACAAGAGCATTCAATGCACCGTCAGGCGCCTCAGTCCGTCAGTGGGACGGGACGGGGGCCCGTCCCATCGGCGCCGCTTAGCTCCCTCCAACGTCGATGCTGCGACACGCGTCCAGGTGAATCGACATCTGGCCTGTGTGCTGGCGGTACTCGCCGGGGCCTTGCCTTGCCGGGACCTTGCCTTGTCGAGGGCCTTGCTTCGCCTGGAGGCTCTACAGCCCTCCCGGCAAGGTCTTGCCGGTAGTCTTGAGTCTTCTGTGCTGGTGCTTGACAAGTCTTTGCTGGGCCTTGCCGCCGGGGCGGCTACTACTGCCCGTGCACGAGTAAAGGGGCAGTAGATGGCCCAAAAACTCTAGTGCACCGACACCCCCCCTGCACACACATGTGCAAGGTGATGATTTTAAAACTACATCACGAAAAAAGGGTTAAAAACCTAGTAGCTGTCTGTGCTAGTGCTAATCGATAAGAGTTTTAATGCACTTAACACATCACGTAAGAGCAAATGCAATAATGGATTTATAACCTGCTTACATGACACTTTTGCCTATATAGAAAAGAAAGACATAAAAAAAATAACGAGAATGAGCTCTCATGCAAATAACCTATCTATATGCGTACATATAGACAAATGCAACAAATACAAGAAAAGAGATAGAGGAAAGAGGAAAGAGAAAAAAGTAATACTCACTCTATATGCCTACAAAAATGACTTGAATCTGTATCATGTAATTACTCACTCTATAAAAAAAACATTTAGATCATTAAAGCAATGATAACGTTTTTATATTTATTTACTAGTCCGCACATCCTAGAATTTAGAATAAATCTAAGGTCAGATAAAGAATTCGCATCTGGCGCGAGCATGCAAGCTGTGCCCCTTGAGGAATAGGTTCTAGGTACATAGATCTAAGCGGCTCAGAGCCAGGCGCCAGCTTCCATGGCAGAAGGAATTGGGGAAGAAACAGGGGGAGGGGATTCGTTAGCTCGCAGGGCCTGGAGGCAGTACCTGCTCCAGCTGCACCGCCACCCACTCCGCACCAAGGTCTTCGTCTTTTGTTGCAGTTTTCCTTGGATTTGATTGATTGGTCTGGGGAATTTTCTAAACCTGGGTTAAGTTGGCTAGTGCAGATGATCACGGCTGGTTGCCTCGCAGGCGTTAGCGACTCCGTGGCGCAGACGCTCTCTGGATATCAGAAGATTGAGAAGCGCCGCCTCTTGCTCAAGATGGTGAAGATGCTGAACGATTTCTTGTTTCTTTTTCTTGATTATTACTGGTGTAAGATGTGAGGCGTCCTCTTGTTCGTGGATACTAGATTGATTCTGTACATGGAGCTGTGTTCCATCCTCTTAGTAGGGCAGATGCTTTTTTTTTCAAGGATACACTATGGGGAGGTGTATCAATATCATAGAAGAAGAGCCAAGCGCCTGATACGACGCCTTTCGGCAAACAATTCACAACACCACGACTACAACGACAAGAGATCAAAGACCGTGCCTCAACCAACACTGGATACCTAAAAGCACAACCCGGCCACTTCTCAGGCTCGGTCAACGCACTCTTCACCTTTCTCACCTAGGAGTCGGCAAGTGAACAGGAGGAACCAACCCGAATTGAAGAAGCCATCGTCCAAGAGTAGCCGGTGACAGCATACATTGCGCTCTGAGAGCTCATGCCCACAGCAGAAACCAACACCGAACCACACATTGCCCCAATCCTTGCCGAAGAGCTGACCCGGTCACCACCAACGGCAACAACTCCGGTAGCCTCCATGAGCACCCAGGCAGCACCTCCAAGGAAGGGATGACGCCGCGGCGCCGCTACTGCCTTGTTGGCCGGAATAAGCCGCGGCGATGAGCCGGACGCGTCGAGTGCGTGTATGGGCACGCGCTAGGCATGTCGGGCGCGTTGGGACCGCGGCGTAGGTGTGCGTGTGTGCGTGCGTGTGATGCACGGGGGTGTCCGTGCGGGTGTACACCGTGCGTGTGTAGGTAGAGCAAGGGTGCGGGCGCGAGTGTGTGCACGCGAGGCACCAGGCCAGGTCAAAGCCGTTGGCGAGCTGGACGGGGGTGACGGGCACTGATCTGTAGCGGGCTTGTCGTGATCCCCGCGCGTGCGTGCGCGTCGTGGGAACGGCCAGAGCGGGCCGGATCAGGCGCGTGGACTGGGTGGGAGTGTGGGTCGTGCCCACGGCTGGCCCTGGGTATAAGACTCCTTGTGGAGCTCGTTGTAACGGTGGGTGTGTCGAGTTTGTGCTCGGGAATATTGCTGTTCGGATCGGCTGGGGCGTTCGTGCGCCGGAAACACCACCGTGTCCACCCTGTGTCTTCTCCTTTCTTCTTCTTCCTCGGTTCGAGCCGGTGAGCTGTGAGTGAAAGGGCAGGGAGTGGCAACAACAATTGGTATACAAAGCTTCGGTTCGGGCGATCACCGGCGACCATGGCGCTCGTCCCACACGGCGGCGGCACGGGCGGATCGGTGTCGATGGCGATGCCGATGCTCACGCCGGACAACTACACGGTGTGGGCGATCAAGGCGCAGGCGATCCTCGACGTCCACACTGTGTGGGAGGCGGTGGCGCCGGGCGACGCGGTGGTGAATGCCAAGAAGTGCAAGACGGCGCGCGCGATGCTTCTCGGGGCGCTGCCGGAGGACGTGCTGCTGCAGGTGGCGACGAAGCTCACCGCCAAGGAGGTATGGGACTCCCTGAAGGTGAGGTTCGTCGGCGCCGATCGGGTCCGCGCGGCGAGGCTGGCGACGCTGCGCGGGGACTTTGACCACCTGAAGATGGCGGACGGCGAGGCGCTGGACGCGTACGCCGGGAGGCTGGCAGGGATGACGGCGCGGTTCGCGAGCCTAGGGAAGACGCTGGGCGACGCGGCGCTCGTGAAGAAGCTGCTGGATACCGTCCCGGATCGGCTATTCCCCGTCGTCACCGGCATCGAGCAGTTCTGCGACACGGCGACCATGGCGTTCGACGAGGCGCTCGGGCGGCTGCGAGCATTCGACGAGCGGGTGCGACACCGTGGTCAAGATGGCAGCGAGTGCGGCGGAGAGCAGCTGCTCATGACGGCGGCGCAGTGGGCAGCGCGGGAGCGTCGACACGGCGGTGCTCGGGACGACGACGACGACGGCAAGAGCGTGGCGTCGAGCAGCGGCGGGAACCGGCACGGGCGCCGCTACAAGTGCGGCGAGCGTGGCCACTTCAAGAGGGACTGCCCAAAGCTGCGAAGGGAGCCGGCGGCGGAGCGCGCGCTGCTGGCGGACGTCGTCGGAGTCGAGGATGACGGGCTCCTCTGAGCCGCGGCTTAGGGGGTGAGTGTTGGCCGGAATAAGCCGCGGCGACGAGCCGGACGCGTCGAGTGCGTGTATGGGCACGCGCTAGGCATGTCGGGCGCGTTGGGACCGCGGCGTAGGTGTGCGTGTGTGCGTGCGTGTGATGCACGGGGGTGTCCGTGCGGGTGTACACCGTGCGTGTGTAGGTAGAGCAAGGGTGCGGGCGCGAGTGTGTGCGCGCGAGGCACCAGGCCAGGTCAAAGCCGTTGGCGAGCTGGACAGGGGTGACGGGCACTGATCTGTAGCGGGCTCGCCGTGATCCCTGCGTGTGCATGCGCGTCGTGGGAACGGCCAGAGCGGGCCGGATCAGGCGCGTGGACTGGGTGGGAGTGTGGGTCGTGCCCACGGCTGGCCCTGGGTATAAGACTCCCTGTGGAGCTCGTTGTAACGGTGGGTGTGTCGAGTTTGTGCTCGGGAATATTGCCGTTCGGATCGGCTGGGGCGTTGGGGCGCCGGAAACACCACCGTGTCCACCCTGTGTCTTCTCCTTTCTTCTTCTTCCTCGGTTCGAGCCGGTGAGCTGTGAGTGAAAGGGCAGGGAGTGGCAACAACATGCCTGGCCAGCAAGCTGGCCTAAGGTTTCCCCTGGTGCTTGAGCAGGACCTGGACATGGCCAAGATGATGCCTCCAAGGAGGAGACGGCACCCGCATACATCGTCGTCGTCTGCAACGGCAGCTGCCGCAAAGGGATTTCTCCCACCCCAGTCCGCACCCCTAGAAGACCGCCAGAGCAGCGCCACACAGAGGGGAGGAAGCAAACCGTCAGCTTGGAACGCTGCGAGGAGGAGAGCCGCTTCGTGTTGCCGGCGAGGAAGGAGACGCTAGTGGCTGTGGCCGCCGCTGCACCAGGCCGCAGCTCCGCCGCCAGGCCTAGTCACAGCTGCAGCAAGGCCACCGCGCCGCTGCACGCGACCTGCGCCCCTTCCGTGCCAGATCTGGAGCCCACCCGGAGCACCGCTGCACTTGAGCGCCACCGCAAGGCACCCACCACGCCGACCGCCGAGGCCCACCGCGCAGCAGGGAAGGTCACCTTTGTGCCGCCGGCGACGCCTCGAAGCCGCCTCTGCCCCTCTACTGAATGGCTGGAACCGCCACTCCCTGAACGGCAGCGAAGGGCCCCGAGCCACTTTCCCTAGAGCCATCACGGACTTTGCCAGCGGCCCCTCCAGTGGTGGCAAGACGGGGAGAGGAAGGAGGGGAGGGAGGCGGCGCGATCTTGGGTTTCCCCCCATATTGCCAGAGGAGGGCGACGCGGGGGTGGGGGCCCCGTGAGTTGGCCTAAGAGTAGGATCTCGCAGTAGTAGGGTAGAGGCTTTAGTTGTAGGAGGATCATATGCTACCTTGATTGCATTTTCTCTGTTTTTTGAGTGGGAGTACTCCATAACTTGATGTATAAGTGGAACGATGTTTCTTCGGATTCAATTGAAAAATGACTTAACATTATGTAGCCCGTGATTTTACACTTCAGAGCTCGTCGTAGGTTTGAGGCAATTTCGATCAGTGGATTTGAATTGCCACACATAGAAATTAGTGGGAACCTTAGTTGCTAGTGTTCATTGCAGACTTATTGGTGGCTAGGTATCCTGTACAGATTTGTTATATCTGACCTCATCTCAGAATGATGATTCACATTATCTTTGTTCTGGTTCTTACTTGCTTCTCTGACATTGAGCTAGTTCCCGTTGCCTTGTTATGCTTCACTTGTTCATATATATGTTGGTGAATTGTTGCGGTGTGATATATAATTACTTGAAAGAGGAATGTATGGCATAATGTACAGTTGTGTCAAGGACAATATGCATCACACTATTTGTGGAAATCTGTTAAAGATAACTTGTCCTTGGCTTTTGGGCAGAGGGCTTCTCTATTTCGTCTATTGCCTTGACTAATGTGTTATTATATTTCATGAGGCATCATGACCTAAACTCACTGCAAGTTGTGTAATTGAGTCATATTAAAGTAGATGAAATTGAAAACTGACACTTCTAAGACTTTAGATTAGACGAGAACATTGATTTGAACCCCGTGTTTCATCTGTTACTTTCTCTACTGGACCAAAGATATCTGATGCATTTCAGATAGTACTGCATAAATTGTCAACAAAATTTATCCTCTCTGATGCTGCTAATTCATAGGAATATAATTGTAGATGTCCATTTGTGTTATATGCTTCTCTTTTGTTGTTTATGATGCTTTCTTGCATGCATTTGCGTACTGTAATGTGACACATTGTGCTGATCTGTTGCTGCAGATATTTGGGTTTGCATATGGTGGTCCATTTGGGCATTTCCTACATAAAGTGTTGGATTATATCTTTAAAGGGAAGAAGGATACCAAAACTGTAGCTAAGAAGGTATACTTTTTACCATCTTAGAGCATGTACAACTGGACACACCACTTTCCCCCTATACATCTGGGTGGACAGCCTGGACAGTACCCGGATATGAGAGTGAAGAAAAAAAGCCACCCAACTGGACCCCTCAAATTGTCCTCATATGCCCGGGCTGTCAGCGAACCCTCATATCCAGCCCATATGCGGGGAGGATATGATAGCGTCCGGGCGTGTCCTGGCAGTTCACCACGTTAAATTTGGCCCACCATGGAGCACTTCTCTCTCCCCCCCCCCTCATGGCTGCATACACGGACAATTGAGTGCTTCGAACGGACACCATGTGGTAGATGATCTTATAATCCACACCATATTGTTCACTTCTTTCTTTTGGTCGCCATGTATAAAAGGTTCTGCTGCGAATAATAAAAGTGCGCATATAAGTAAACCACAGTACTTCCTGGTATTGTAAAGATTTGACTTTAGTTTCCCACGGAAAAAGTTTGAATTTACCGTACTAGTAAATCACCAGAAACTTAGTTTCTATGATAATGTACTACGCCCGTTTTTATTTACTTCACATATTAGATTTGTCTCGAGTCAAACTTTATAAACTTTGACCAAGTTTATATATTTTTTATTAACATCCACAATACCAAATCAATACCATTAGAATCATCATCGAATATGTTCTCATATCATGTATATTTGTTATTGTGAAAGTTTAGATTATTTTCTATAAAGTTGGTCAAACTTTATAAAGTTGAGTTTGACTTAGGTCAAAGCTAATATGAGGAGTAAATAAAAACGGAGGGAGCATATGATATCTGGTGGCAGCAAATTTTCGCACGTCATGATTAAAGTCAAACAAGCACTGATGGACAATCTCTACTTGATTGTATATCAGAATGCTTTGAGATGTTTCAAACTATTTTCAGGTGTTGCTGGAGCAGATCACTTCCTCTCCCTGGAACAATTTACTCTTCTTATTCTATTATGGATATGTTGTTGAGAGTAAGTCTGTAAGTGTCAAATAGTTTGATTTCGTACTAATCGGAAGAGTTCCTTTGGCATCATAGCATGCCAACTGCCAGTGATGATTTAAAAATTTACTTGATATAGCAGGAGGTATTAGCAGAGTAGAATTTAGGAAACCATTTACTGAACAAAACATAAGAATCAGGCTTTTCTGTACTTTTTTCAGCTTGTTGGGCCAAAATATCTCTTTCAGATTTTTTCCTTCTTCTAATCATGACATTTGAAACACACAACAAACATCAATAAACATATTCCCCTTAATATTCGAGGTCATATAGATCTAGGGTCTAACACTGATGAATGATATTTCTGGTGACCAAGGTATCTGTAAACTGGGGGAATCAGTTTAATCTGACCAGTTGCCTGAATCCTGTAATAGTGTTGTGTGTTCCAGTAAGATGGATGCCTTTAAATTGAATGGTAGTACTGAATCTATAGATGTTTTTTTGAGGACAATCTATAGATATTTTGCCTGGTTAGTCTACTCCACTACATTTTTTTTGGGGGAGGGGGGAGGTCTACTCCACAACTACTCATGGGTTATTGGCAAGTTGGAATGCAGAAAGGCCTTTCAAGGAGGTGAAGACTAGGGTGAAGAAACAATATCCGTCAGTGCAATTGTCTGCTTGGATGGTATGTAATTTGCTCTCAGTATAGCTACTTGCCTTATAATTTGTGGTTACGCTCATTAATAGATCCACTCAATGTACAGTTTTGGCCAGTAGTTGGTTGGGTAAACCATCAGTACGTGCCTTTGCAGTTTCGGGTGATTGTCCACAGCTTTGTTGCATGTTGCTGGTAATGTTCTTTTGCTTTTGGTAGCTTCTTTCCCAACTGAAAGGCTTGCTCTTATGCGGTCATCCTTTTTGTTTTCCTGAAGGGGGGTATTTCTCAACCTTCGCGCCAGAGCTATGTCTTTGAAGCAGTCATAGACAGATTTAGTGGGGGCTAACACTGCTCCATCATGGTTCAAACTGGTGGGAGAACAAGGATGCTGATTGCTATGTAATATACCATTGATTGTCTTAGGGTATCTCTATTCCTAATTTGGGAGTCTGTACGTCGTTTTGTCGGTACTTCGTCGTTAATGCAAACATAATTTGGAAACGAGGAACCAAATCAATTTGGAAAGCAAGCCATTAATACAATTAATTAGATAGAAAATTAATTACACATACAAATAATTAATTCCATCTAAGTAGGGATTTTTGCGCCAAATCAGTTATGAAATTGAGCCATTAATGCAATTTATTAATTAGTGAGAGACTTAATTAGGGATGCAAATAATTAATAGTAGGAGTTTTTTTTAATCGTATCTCTACTCCTAAAGGGACAGTACATAGGTCGGTCGTTCATTCGGCACACCTCCCACTGATTATTATTCCATCTCACACCAATTTTATTCAACAAAGGAACAACCCCACCTATCTTTTTCGAGTGAACCCCGTCATTAAGTGATTTACTTACATCAATCCTTTCCGATTGATCATAAAAAAAAAACTTTCAGATCCATCTCTACTTCTAAATGGGAGTCTGTAAGTCATTTTGTTGGTACTCAGTCATTAATGCAAACATAATTTGGAAATGAAGCTCCAAATCATTTGTAGATCTAGCCATTAATACAATTAATTAGACGGAGAACTAATTACACATATAATTAACTAAGTCCATCTAAGTAGGGATTTTTGTGCCAATCAATTATAAAATCGAGCCATTAATGCAAATCATTAATTGGTTAGAGATTTAACTAGGGATGCAAATAATTAATAGTAGGAAGGTTTTTCGATTGTATCTTTACTCCTAAAGGGGTAGTACATAGATCGGTCATTCATTCGTCACACCTCCCACCGATTTGTTTCAACTCACATGGATTTTTCCCCAACAAAGTAACAAACCCACTGATCTTTTTCGAGTAAACCCCACCGTTGTTGCCCGCGTGGTCGTTTCCCTTCCTTCAACCGTACCTCCAACTCGATATCCGGCTGTCATGACACCACAGGGTACATGTCATCACATAGGACACCGCCGCGCTCCCACTCCCTGTGTCGTCTTTTACATGGCCATTGCCGGTTAGCGGTGGGGCTGACCGCCTAACCCACAACGATGTCGATGTGGCCTTCGATGCCTCTGGGAAGGTCGAGGGGGTCACCACATAGCGGTACACGCGTAATCGTCCAGCTCCGTGATGGCCATGTTCCACGGAGTTGTAGAGAAGAAGAGAATGAGAGAACTGAACTTGTGTATTTACCAATCGAATGTGTGTAGATATACACAGAAAACATGTAAACGCATGTGCATCCACTACCTCAACTACGTCAAAAGCTAACTATAGTGATGAAGTACATACAATCACAAAAGTTTGATACTATGTGTGTTAGTTTTCAGAGGTAATGATGTGAGAGTTAATCACGCGGGTGCAGCCGGTCTTCTAGGTATATTCCAATTGGCGCTACTCTGGCCGTCTTCACTTCTCTCGGCGGCCGTCGTCACTATCATGAGGAACATGTCCGTAAACTGGAGTCTCAGTCGTTGTCGTGTGGCTTGACTGCTACTAATAAATTTGAGTTGGGTAGAATGTGTGATTTTGATGCTTATGTAGGAGCTTCTTGCAGATGTGGATAGTAGGTTGTTGGCTCGTGCAGCTGTTGTGTTGCCATCGCTGCCTCACCCTGATGTTTGGTGCCACTTCCCCGTAGCAGTGTTGGTGGGTCACCTGCCTGTCGTGACCCCAAGTGTGGTGGTGGAGATTCGGTCAAGGAGCACATGGAGCGGCAACTCTAGGAACCGAGTGCTGATCGAAATAACCCCTGAGCATATTTATGTTGAATTTCGTGATAGTTATTCTGCCATGCGACAATGTTCATCGCACTTCGACCAAACAACTACATGTTCATGTTCGAGATTTCATTTTTTCATTGTTGAATCATCTTTTGTTAATTACTTAATTTCAATCACAAGTTACAAGTGTCAAACTATTTTTCTTTTAAATTTCTGACAACATGTTGTCCATGTCACGTGGAACATAATGAGCTCATAGAAACAGATCTCCAGTTCATAATACGATGATGTTCTTCATCAATTGTGCTTCATCTCATATGGCGACCCATCACGATGACCTTTATTTGAAAGTTGAAAACATAGTGGCTCCGCTACATCCTATTATCATCCTAATGCATGCATGGTGATGCATGATGACATTTTGGCTCGCTGGTCGACAATTTGTCAAGCACCTCAAACAATATGGTGAGATTACCGAGTCCTTATCCCATCTTTCTTGTGTGGATTTTTCTATTATTCCAACAAGGCTAGGATCATTCTGTCTTTTTATTAGATTTTGCTACGAAATTTTCTCTAAAAAAGTTGGCAACAAAATCAAAGGAATGTTTCTTGATCTAATCAAAATGGGGCTTTTATGTTGTCATGAAATTGTACGTGAAAGTTGCCATGTTGTGGGTCTTTGCCAAACTCTTATACACGTATTGCGTGTATTTGCATGGTCAAAAAATATGTGGTAATTTCCCCCACGGACATAGAAAAAGGAAATAGGTATTTATTGTGCAAAATATAACCAAATTAAATTATTATTATTTTACAAAATACTTCACTGGTTTTTTCTATCACACGAGTATATTGGTTGAAAGGATCGATATGATTGACTAGAGGGGGGTTGAATAGGCAACTACCACTTTTTAACTTTTCTTTAATAATTAAGGTTTAGCATCAACTAAGTTAGCTAGATGTGCAACTAGGTGGACAACATATATGATGCTAACCACTACAAGTACACAAGGAAGCACGGGATATGACACAATAAACGCTTGCAAGAAGTAAAGATGCGAGATAACCAAAAGAGGAGCCGGTAGAGACGAGGATGTGTTACCGAAGTTCCTTCCCTTGTGAGGAAGTACGTCTCTGTTGGAGCCGTGTGGAGGCACAATGCTCACCAAGAAGCCACTAGGGCCAGCGTATTCTCCTCACGCCCTCACACAATGCGAGGTGTCGTGATTCCACTATTGGTGCCCTTGAAGGCGGCGACCGAACCTTTACAAACAAGGTTGGGGCAATCTCCACAACTGAATTGGAGGCTCCCAACGACACCACGAAGCTTCACCACAATGGAATGTGGCTCCGAGGTAACCTCAACCATCTAGGGTGCTCAAATACCCAAGAGTAACAAGATCCGCAAGGGATTAATGGGGGGAATTAAATTTCTCTTGGTGGAAGTGTAGATCGGGGCCTTCTCAACCTATCCCTAGGAAATCAACAAGATTGATTGGCTAGGGAGAGAGATCGGACAAAAATGGAGCTTGGAGCAACAATGGAGTTTTGGGAAGGAAGAGGTGAGCTTCTAGGAGAAGAAGACCTCCCTTTTATAGTGGGGGACAAGATCCAACCGTTATCCACTCACTTAGCCCCGCGCATCACGGTACTACCGCAAAAAGTCATGGTACTACCGCGATGGCTTGCGGTACTACCGCGAGCCCGTGCGGTACTACCGCACGGTTGGCAGAGGCAGCCACTGGAGGTGCACGGAAGTAAAAAATTACTTCCGTGTCAACCTCCATAGAGGGAAACTATGCGGAAAAAGTCCGCACGATAGTACCGGACGAGAATCGCGGTACTACCGTAGTAGGGCGGAAGTAAAAAATTACATCCGCGCCTACTACCGCAGGTGTAGTGGCCAGGGCAGGAGACAACGGTACTACCGTTCCACGGAGCGCTACTACCGCTGGCACCTGCGGTACTACCGCTCCCTGGAGCGTTACTACCGCGGGCCACTGAACCCAAACACCTCACAGGCATTCCTTTTGCACAGAGAGGGAAAACGGGTTGGGGCTCCATTGAAGAGAGGGAAAGGTGGTGCAAGGAAATAGATGTGCACGTATTGATTCCACCCAGACCTTTCCGATGCGGACCCCCTCTTGATAGTACGGCTTTCCTACGAATCAAATCCACCGAAAAGAAACACATAGAACAACCGTCTTCGAGAGATTCCGAGGGGCACTGAATCGTCTTGTGCCTAGACCTGAGATATCTGAAATGCTCAATGCACACGATTAGTCCGCAAAGGCATTGTCATCAATCACCAAAACCACTTAGGGAGAAATATTCCCTTACATTGGTGAAATATGAAATTACCACTATGGTTTAGGGCTAGCTGAGCTTGTTTACATATATCTCAATAGTAATCAACATATTCAAGGCATTGCCCGGTGCCTGGTCGCCAGAGCGAGAAGAATTACCTGGTGGTCGGGGGTCGCCAGAGAAGATGCATTGCCCGAAGCCGCCCCTCCTCTCCTTATTTGGCTTCCTGGACGAAGAAGAATGGAGCGTAGTGGGGACACTCTGCCATGAAGATTGTGAAGAGGGAGGATCTATGGACGGTGGGTAGCAATAAGCGGTTGGGGGTCGGGGGTCTTGGCAGCTGGGGGTCGGTTGTTGTGGCGGCAGTTAGCGGGGGATCCTGACAAGAAATGAGAAACATGAGAGAGAGAGAGAGAGAGAGAGAGAGAGACGGGAAACGAAGCGGGAAGGGGAGGACCTGACAAGAAAAGGGAATGGTGCATTATGGGGTGGATTTTTTGTGTTGAGACCGCGTGTTAAACATAACATGGTGAATAGTTCGAGGAGTACATTTTCCCACATGTATGGTTTGGATTGGGAGGGGGGAGTGAGATTGTCCATTCGGTTTAATTTTAGTGAGCCTGCTAGCTCGTTTGATGTCCGAATACGTCCGGACGAATGAGGAGAAATGAGTTTCAGCCTTAAAGGTGACCTTAACTATTTGTTTGATTTATTTCTATACATTTAAGCCCGTAGCAACATACGGGTGATCTACTAGCTTAAATAGTTGGACGATTTCGATACTTGTTTGGTATCAAGTTATAGATTTGTTTGTCAATGCATGAGAGGCTGCTTATTTGATTTCTCTGTTGGCACCATTTAAGCTTTATGATTAAAATGTAATTGGATTATATTAGCTATGGATGTATGCGGTCTACTTTTGGGGAGCAAATAATGATTTTATTCATTGTGTTTTTAGGAGTGGAAGTTCTCGTCATTCCAAGTTTGTGTTCTATGTTCTGGCATGTAAATATCATGTTTGACCACATGTGCTTCGCTGGTCAATCCATCGACGGTTAAGACTTTACTATTCAAGCTTCCACATGCTCCAAGTAACCGTTATGTTTAAGTCTTGGTTTTCTTGTGCTGTTTTGCTTCAAAATTAAATCCATGACGAACTGCCTAAAATTTAACCTGCGTTATGTAACACCCCATTACGCCTGGCGGGATCTAGACTGGCCCCACAGACCAACACTAGTCTTTCCTGCATATTTTATCCTCACTCATGCGCACCCGGGACCAACTTCCCAGTCGGTCACCCATCCTAGAATCGCTCCAAGCCAAGCACGCTTAACTTTGGAGTTCTTTTCGAGTGGGCTCCCGGAAAAGAAGGAATTCCTTGTTGATATGAGTAGTCTATCATTCCTATTAAGCCAGGCCCTCACACGTTATTGTGCCAAAACACGTGGAAACTGGATGTTCAATGCAAAAAGAGGATTCTTTTTAATGGATGTGTCTAGGGCACATCTAGATGTGCCATATTATTGCACATCTAAATGACTTAATCAAGCATAAAAAAGGAAAAAGAAAATACTTATATGAATCCCCACGTAAGGTCAACGATATAGGACTTAAATGTGCAATGCTTGGAGGTGTCTGCCGTCATCCCAAACACCCCGACAATTCACTTGGAGGCTGCACTCCTGGAATCCAACTAGGTGATGGCCTAGTTTGACTGAGACTGTCGTACCTCCAACGATGAGGTCGTTGTGGCAATCCCTGATGGGATTGGAGCCCTGTAGACGGACGTCATTGTCGTCTTCCACTTCCTCGAGCGTTCCTGGTGCACTTCATCCACGAGCACCATGCTGACATCACCACGTCTTGCCACGAGCTCCCATTCGGTAACACAAAGTTGCAGATGAAGGCCTGGCGCCTTGAAGCCCATGCTAAACATGTCGACCTCGACCACCACGTCCACCTCTGCCTTGAGGGGCTACCTTTGTACGCTTGGGATGACTAAGCTTTCGCCAAGGACGTTGGCTCCGGCTTGTAACGACCAAGATGCGGTACTATCCCAAATAAGGCACGAGGACCTCGATGGGGATAGAAGTGCATCTAGGCGTTTTCGTAAGTATAGAATCATTGCATACATTTATTGAGAAGAAGAGTATAGGAGTTGGCTTACACACGCCACATGCTAAATTACAATGTCACATAAACATCCATACATTCATCCATAAAACAGGGTCCGGCTATGGACGAAAACAAACGATAAAAGACGCAATGAGACTGCCTTGCTAGCCCAGGAACACGACCACGTTGCCTCCCTACTCATCCGGATACGTAACATACATCCAGCCACGTTCTTCATCAAACTCCCACTGAAGCTGGGATGCCTCAAGGATAGACACCATCGAAACTTGTACTGTAGTGCTATAATCCGTGAGCCACACGGACTCAACAATCTTGTAACCCGGGTACCGAAACTATGTAAGCCATTTGGGTGAGGAAGGTTAAGTGGTGAGGTTGCAGCAAACGCTAAGCATATGTTTGAGTGGCTAACTTATGAGAACAAGAATTAAATATGGTGGCCTACACATATAGATCGTGAACTAGTATGATCACTAAGTGATCCTGAACACCTACTTACGTCAATCATAACCCCACCGTGTTCTCTCTCGGGTCGTGTTCACGAGCAGAGACAATCATGGTTACGCACACGGTTGGTGTATTTTATTTGACTTTACTTCAAGTTAAGTATAACCGGGAGTTAAACAAATTTCCAAGTTGCCACGTAACCGCGGGCATGACTTCTCGAAAAGACCAAACCCTACAGGGGTGCTCCAACTCATCCATCACAAACTAACCACATGCCTCGTGGAATAACCTCGACCGCGGATAACCCGTGATCTCCTCAGAGATTCCGTAGGAACACCTCAACCTCGGGATAGCCCAAAGTATCCTCGAAATCCATCGCACAAGACATCCGAGAAAGGTAAAACAAGTCTAGCAAGACCGCCCGACGTGTCGACGAACCTGATAGGAGCTGCGTATCTCGTTCTCAGGACACGATGGATGAACTATGGTTACCACGCCAAACACCGATTTGCCCCGGGTAGCGTTAATAAGCTGCTCTGGGTTGGACCAACACTCATGAGGAGCACGAGCCCGGGTTGTTGATTAATTATCCACGGGGTAGCTAACCCTATGCATTTTTAATTAGGTTTTTAAGCAAGTAGTACCAATGTTGGGTCTTACCAAACAAGCTTTAATCTAAAACGAGTAGTCAAAGGGGTCCCCATAATAACCCCGAGCATGTTAGGAGCACAAAATATGGAACATAACACCGGTAACAAGTAACTATGGCGGCAAAAGTAGAACAAAACACCGGGCAAAAGGCCAAGCCTTCCACCTTTACCAAGATATGTAGTTGCACTAAATTAAATAGCAATAATATTGTGATATCTCTCGATATCCATGGTATCACATGAAAACAACCTACACCTGTATCTAAGAACGCTATAAGAGGGACTGAGCAGCGGTAACTTAGCCAAACAAGGTTTTGCTAGGTAGTGGAGGGGTTAGAGGTTTTCATGGAAATTTAGGAGGATTGACATGTAAGTGGTAGGAAACATAACGATAAGAGCGTGATATCTAGCAAAGCAAGAATAGTGTCGGGATTCGGGTATGACCATCTTGCCTGTTGGGTCTTCAGTGGGATAGTACTCTTGCTCTTCAGAAACGTTCTCAACGGGTTCCTCGTACTCGTTCTCGTCACCCGATGCTACCCACAAGAAAGAATAACACCCAATAAACATACAAGCAAGGTATGATGCACAATCAAGTATGATGCATGGTCAAGTTTAATTATGCACGTCATGGCAAGCACAACCACAAATACTACACATTAAATGAAGTTTGATATGAACGGGTTGCATGCTAATGAAACTCCACATTAGAATTATTTTGTTCAATATTATTTATTACATGGCAAGTTTACATGTTGTTTATCATGGCAAGAGGTGAAGCATAAACAACTACATCATCTAGGCATTATAAATGAGGTCGGAAACAACATAACTCATCTTCGAAACTACCCCATGAGTAAGTTTAGAGTTAGGTACTGTTCTGCTTAAAACACCATATTTTATTTATTAAACAAGAAAATAAAGTGCACCATGGTATTCTACATATTTTTCTAATCAATTAGCATATATAATTCATTTGCATCGGAGTTACGGTTGAATAGCTATGAACTAAACCATTTTAACATGGCATTGATGCAAACTGAATACAAACAACACTTAGACATTTTTAACTCGCATGAAAGGTGCATAATGTGAAACTACATAAGATTTTAGGCATTTTTCATACTTAGCTCATTTACAACGGAGTCATGGACTAAAAGCTATGCATGTTCAAGGTTGCAACATTTTTAACAAAATCTGCCATTTATATCGTGAAGCACTTCAACTAGGCAACATAATATCTAAAACAACTTAAAGCGGTGTGGAATTTATACCAATAGAAAGTAGATCAAAATCTGCCATTTGTATCGTGAAGCACTTCAACTAGGCAAAACAATATCTAAAACAATTTAAAACTGTGTGGAATTTATACCAACAGAATATAGATCAAAATCTGAACATGTTACATATATAACTTGACCGCATATAATGCATGGTTGAATTTATAGGAATTCGCAAAATGCAATGAAAATATGGCAACTTCTATAAGAATATGAAAAGGTGAAAAAAACAACAACACAAAAATATATGTGGAGCCGGGGACTCAAACCCTCGTCTCCTGGATGGATGGTTCCTATGCTAGCCAACTAGGCTGTGAACTGAGTTGTGTTAGAACAGGGGAAGACACCTAAAGAAAGGGTGACAAGAGCGATTCTCTGGAGGCGCAAAAATGCAGAATTGAAAAGAAGTGCAGCCGTGGGATTTCATCCCTGGTCGCTGATGTGCTAACTAGCTGGACCAACCAGTAGGACATGAAGCAATTTCGTGTAGGTTTGGCAAGTCCAGACTACCTGAGTAATCAGCTCTCGCGAACCTGATCAAAAACAACAGAACAAAAGGCCCTAGCACGGAACAGAAAAAATAAGGTTGGCTGGGTTCCGAACTGAGTACCTCGAGGATGCAGTCGAGAGAGCCAAACACTACATTGCACTCCAGCTTGAAATAAAACCGGGACTCATTGCACATGACCAACAGCTTGGCCAGAAGGCTGATGAAACTGAAAACAAATGCAGAGAACAGAGCTGTTCATGGCTGGGTACGCACGACATCATACTCGCGCAGGCTGCAGGAGGGAGGCCGTGTGTGCGCGGGCGCAGCAAGCTGCAACATGTTTTGCCTCTAACAGTAAACAAGCAACAAAAGAAAAAGGGGAACCCTGAGAATTGATCCCCAGATCCCTGCTTGTTGTCACGAGGGGAGAACCAGCTAGGTTAGCTACCCCCTTGTGCTGCTCTAATCGCCTAGATCGGGTGTGGAGATTACTCATCGGAGTTGGGGACCAAAACAACAGAAAAAAGGAACATATATGGCCGGCCATGGAGGATTGAGATGCTCGACTTCGGCCACATCCAGGCACACAGCGAGGTGGGCAGGAGGCAGCAGTGTGTACGTGTAAGTGGGCGTGTACCGTGCGTGTGGATGTGCAACAAGGGGTGGCCAGAAGAGCCAAAGGCAGGGGCTGGAGCTCCCTGTCCTAGTCGCCCATGGCGGAAAGGTCCTCGGGCGTGACGGAAAACAACGGCTAAGACAACCGATCGAACTGGAGAGGGGCTGAGGAGGACGGACTTCTCACCGGGGCCCCTTAGGACATGGACATGCAGTCAGGGAGGCGAAGGAGATGTCGGAGAAGCTTGCTGCCGCGGCGAGGGTTCTCCCGGTCCGCGAGGAAGACGACGATGGAGCAGGCGTCATGGAAAAGCTCCCGTCCGCCTAACGCAGGGAATCGGTCGAAGACGGAGCCATGGTGCTGGAAGACATGATGTAGAAGCGAAGGAAGCCGGTCGGAGGCGAGGACGATGACAACGACGGACGACGCGGCTTCTGCTGCTTTGTGAATCTCTCTAAACACACACATACACTCTCTTTGAAGCTTACCAGGAAGAACGAGGGGTAGGGAGGAGAAGGTGGTGGCGGCACGAGGAAGGGGAGGAACCCTAGGAGAGGCGTGGGGTCTTATAGGAGGGGCTAGACGGTATTGGCTCGGCGTCCGTGCTCTCCTCACGGCGCTGAAGCTGTTGCTGCACTGAAGGCAGAAGACGGGGATGCAGCAGAGTAGGTAGCCGCTAAGTCAAGTTGGGCTGGCTAGCAACTGGAGGCCCAGGTGGGCTGCGCCAGGAGGTTTGATTGATTAATTCCCTTTTGTTTCTCCCTGCTTTATCTAAATGAAACAACAAAAGAGAAAACAAAAAGGGAGATCTAGGGGGAGAGTTCTGGAGAGATGCAAATATCTCTGAGAACCTGAGATTTTGCTCTATTTGATAAAACTGCTTGGCAATTTTTAGAGACTGAAAAATTATGCAAGTAGGGAATTACTTCATAGCTTGGTTAATTAATAGTCCAACCAAAACAACTTCAAATGATCTGAAATTTTGAGGAGAGGGTATTGACATGATGTGAAATTTATAGGAAAAGGGTGAACATTTTCCGGGATAGAAAAGTGTGACCAAGAAATTGAAGGGAAGAGAAGAAGTGGAAATTTTATATAGTCTTGAAGTCGAAACCTGAGAAAGAGCTTGAGGTCGATGCATATATGGGAGAGAGGGGCACACTCATACAAGCATAACAAAAGAACAAGACCACCATGACATGATTGTATGATGCATGTTGCAAACAAACAATTAACAATAGACACATCCACAACAATAATTAGCATGCAATACTGCAAGTCTCATGACAATGGCAACAACAAAAAAATAAATGACACACCATAACACCAGGTTGATCAAGATGCGTGAATTAAACAATATGAGTCAACATCACATGGTAATAACTCCTGAACATAAGGTAACCATGGCATGCAAAAAAGGCAAAATACAAAAAAACAAAGTATGGTCATGAGTTGATGTGATGATGATGTGCATGGTGAAACAACACAAGACAAACATAGCATCCAATCCATAAGACGGTCTCAAGAATATGGTTATAGGCTTGGGTTACACTTGGGTTGTTACAACTCTCTTGCACTACACGAGGATCTCGTCCCCGAGATCTATGAACAGAAGAATTCGGGAAATTCAGAATAGAGAAGATCCTCTCGTTCCCAAGTGGCTTCTTTGTCAGAGTGATGTGACCACTTCACCTTAAGAAACTTGATTGACTTGTTGTGAGTCTTATTGGAAATATGCCCTAGAGGCGATAATAATGTGGTTATTATTATATTTCCTTGTTCACGATAATCGTTTATTATCCATGCTATAATTGTATTGATTGGAAACACAAATAGATGTGTGGATACATAGACAACAATGTGTCCCTAGTATGCCTCTAGTAGACAAGCTCGTTGATCAAAGATGGTCAAGGTTTCCTAGCCATAGACATGAGACGTCATTTGATAACGGGATCACATCATTAGGAGAATGATGTGATGGACCAACCCAAACTATGAACGTAGCATATGATCGTGTCAGTTTATTGCTATAGTTTTCTGCATGTCAAGTATCTGTTCCTATGTCCATGGGATCATGCAACTCACTAACACCGGAGGAATACCTTGTGTGTATCAAATGTCGCAACATAACTGGGTGACTATAAAGATGCTCTACAGGTATCTCCGAGGGTGTCTGTTGAGTGGGCATGGATCAAGACTTGGATTTGTTACTCCATGTGATGGAGAGGTATCTCAGGGCCCACTCAGTAATACAACATCACAATGAGCCTTGCAAGCAAAGTGACTAAAGGTTTAGCTACGGGATCTTGTATTATGGAACGAGTAAAGAGACTTTCCGGTAACGAGATTGAACTAGGTATAGAGATACGGACGATCGAATCTTGGGCAAGTAACGTATCGAAGAACAAAGGGAACTGCATATGTGATTCACTGAGTCCTTGACATAGAGGTTCAACTGATAAGTATCTTCGTAGAATATGTAGGAACCAATATGGGCATCCAGGTCCCGCTATTGGTTATTGACCATAGAGGTGTCCCGATCATGTCCACATAGTTCTCGAATCCGGAGGGTCTGCACACTTAACGTTCGTTGACGTTTCAGTAGTATTGAGTTATGTATGTTGGTGAAAAAAGGTAGTTAGAAGTCCCAGATGAGATAGCATATGTCACGAGGAGCTCTGGATTGGTTTGGAGGTAAAGATTGATATATAGGAAGTCCCGTCTTGGTCACCGGAAAAGTTTTGGGTATTTCCAGTAGTGTACCGAGAGTGCTAGGAGGGTTCCAGGGGTCTATAGGGAGGGGCACACTCACACCAGGGGCTACATGGGCCTAGGAGGTGGTGCACCAACCCCTGGTGGGTTGGGCAACCATCCCCTAAGGGACCATGCGCATGGAGGTGGGAGAGGGGCAAAGTGAGAGGAGTCCACCTCCCTTGTGGGAGGCGAACTCCTTCCCTAGTTCGGCCGAAGCCCTCCTTGGATAAGGGGATAGGGATGCCTCCCACCTACCCCCTCTCCTCCGATATATATTAGAGGGTTTTTGAGGGCAGCCCCAATCTAAAAAAGCCACGTGCTGCCCTCTCTCCCTCTAGATCATATTCTCCTCTAGATTAGTTCGACGGAGCTCGGCGAAGCCCTGCTGGATTAGTTCACCACCACCGCCACCATGCCGTCGTGCTACCGGAGAACTCATCTACCTCTCCACCCCTATTGATGGATCAACAAGGTGGAGATCGTCATCGAGCTGTACGTGTGCTGAACCCGGAGGTACCGTCCGTTCGGCGGTAGATCGGGACGGATCGTGATTGAATCATGGGACGGCTGGCGATTTGGATCGCAAAGACGTTGGACTACAACAACCACGTTTCTTAACGCCTCCCGCTTAGTGATCTACAAGGGTATGTAGATCCACTCTCCCTCTTGTAGATCCTCATCACCATGGATAGATCTTGCGTGTGCGTAGGAATTTTTTTGTTTCCCATGCAACGTTCCCCAACAGTGGCATCATGAGCTAGGTTTATGTGTAGATGAGACCACGAGTAGAACACAAAGGAGTTTGTGGGCGTTGATATTCAGATTGCTTCCTCCCATGGTATTTTCTTGATTCAGTGGTAGTGTGGGATGAAGCGGCCCGGACCAACCTTACTCGTCCACATACGAGAGACCGGTTCCATCGACTGTCATGTGACTTTGTTGCATAAAGATGGCTGGCGGGTGTCTGTCTCTCCCACTTTAGTTGGATCGGATTCGACAAAGGTGGTCCTTGACAAGGTTGAAAAGAAACTTGTGTATCACCGTTGTGGTTTTGCATAGGTAAGAATCGTTCTTGCTAGATACCCGTAGAAGCCACGTAAAACATGCAACAACAACTAGAGGTCGTCTACCTTGTTCTTGCAGGGTATGTTGTGAACGATACGACAATTACATGATGAGATTTATGTGATGTATGAGATGATCATGTTTTGTGTAGAATATCACGACTTGCATGTCGATGAGTACCGCAACCGGTAGGAGCCATAGGGTTGTCTTTACTTATTGTATGACCTGCGTGTCAATCATTAATTACTATGTAATGCTTTACTTTATCACTAAGAGGTAGAAATAGTAGTAGAAGCATGGTGGGCGTGATAACCCCGATGGAGACACGTTGATGGAGATCAAGACGATGGAGATCATGGTGTCATGCCGGTGATGATGGATATCATGTCGGTGCTTTAAAGGCCAAGATCAAAAGCACAAGATCATGGCCATATCATGTCACTTATGATTTGCATGTGATGTTAATACTTTTATGTATCTTATTATGATTGGGACGACGGTAGCATTATAAGGTGATCCCTCACTAAAATTTCAAGATAAAATTATGTTCTCCCTGAGTGTGCACCGTTGCGAAAGATCATTGTTTCGAAGCACCACGTGATGATCGGGTGTGATAGAATCTACATTCACATACAACGGGTGCAAGCTAGTGTTGCACGTGCAGAATACTCTGGTTAAACTTGATGAGCCTAGCATGTACAGACTTGGCCTCGGAACACAAGAGACCGAAAGGTCAAACATGAGTCATATAGTAGGTATGATCAACACAGAGATGTTCACCATTGAAACCACCTCATATCACGTGATGATCGGACTTGGGTTATTGAATTTGGATCATGTAGCACTCGGGTGACCGGAGCAATGTCAATTTGAGTGGGAGTTTTTTAAGTAATATGATTAACTAAACTCATTATCTTGAACAATAGACTTAGTAACCTTTGCAAATTTATGTTGTAGATCAATGGCTCGCGCAGTAGTTCCCCTGAATTTCAATGCATTCCTAGAGAAAGCCAAGTTGAAAGATGATGTAAGTAACTTTGTAGACTGGGCCCATAATCTTAGGTTATCCTCACAACTTCCCAAAAGTCTTATGTCGTTGATGCACCGCTCGGTGAACCACCCGCTCCTGTGTTGTCTGAAGACGTACTGAACGCCTAGGAGGCAAGTTTTGGAGATTACTCAATAGTTCAATTTGCAATGTTGTATGGCTTAGAATCGGGACTTCAAAGACATTTTGAACGTCATGGAGCATATGAGATGTTCCAGGAGTTGAAGTTTATCTTTGAGAAGAATGCCCAGATCAAGAGGTATGAGACCTCCGATAAGTTCTATGCTTGCAAGATGGAGGAGAACGGGTTTGTCAGTGAACATATACTTAGAATGTCTGGGTATTCGAACCGTCTAGCTGAGTTAGGGATGCCCCTTTTGCCAGAGGCGATCACCGCAGAGTTCTTCAATCATTGCCACCTAGCTACAAGAGCTTCGTGATGAACTATAACATGCAAGGGATGAACAAGTCAGTCGCCGAGATGTTTGCGATGTTGAAAGCCACCGAGTCTGAAATCCAGAAGGAGCATCAAGTGTTGATGGTCAGTAAAGCCACAAGTTTCAAGAAGAATGGCAAGGGCAAGAAGGTAGCTCCAAGAAGAGTGGCAAAGCAGTTGCCCCTCCCATGAAGAAACCCAAGGCTAGACCCAAGCCAAAAACTGAGTGCTTTCATTGCAAGGAACTGGTCACTAGAAGCGGAACTGCCCCAAGTATCTGGCCGACAAGAAGGCGGCAACACCAAACAAGGTATCTATGATATACATGTTATTGATGTGTACCTTACCAACTCTCGTTGTAGTGCCTGGGCATTGGATACCGGTTCGGTTGCTCACATTTGCAACTCAAAGCAGGAGCTAAAGAATAGGCGGAGGTTGGGAAAGGACGAAGTGATGATGCTCGTGGGAAATGGTTCCAAGGTTGATGTGATCGCCGTCGGCACGCTCGCTCTTCGATTACCATCGGGACTAGTTATGAACCTAAATAATTGTTATTTAGTGCCTGCATTAGGCATGAACATTATATCTGGATCTTGTTTATTGCGAGATGGTTACTCATTTAAATCAGAGAATAATAGTTGTTCTATTTATATGAGTAATATCTTTTATGACCATGCACCCAATGTGAGGGGTTTATTCTTATTGAATCTCGATAGTGATGATACACATGTTCATAACATTGATGCCAAAAGATGTAGAGTTGATAATGATAGTACCCCTTTCTTGTGGCACTGTCGCTTAGGTCATATTGGTGTAAAATGCATGAAGAAGCTCCATGCCAATCAACTTTTTGAGTCACTTGATTTCGAATCACTTGACACATGTGAACCATGCCTCATGGGCAAGATGACTATGACCCCGTTCTCTGGAACAATGGAACGGGCAAGTGACTTGTTGGAAATCATACATACTGATGTGTGTGGTCCAATGAGCATTGAGGCGCGCGGTGGACATCGTTACTTTCTCATCTTTATTGATGACTTAAGCAAATATGTGTATATTTACTTAATGAAACAGATGTCTGAAACATTTCAAAAGTTCAAACAATTTCAGAGTGAAGTTGAGAGTCATCGTAACAAGATTAAATTCCTACGATCTAATCGAGGAGGAGAATATTTGAGTTATGAGTTTGCAGTCACTTAAGACAATGTAGAATTATTTCACAATTGACACCACCTAGAACACCACAACATAATGGTGTGTCCGAACATCATAATCGAACCTTATTGGATATGGTGCGTTCTATGATGTCTCTTGCCGATTTGCCACTGTTGTTTTGGGGTTATGCATTAGAGACAACTGCATTTACTTTAAATAGGGCACCATCAAAATCCGTTGATACGACCCCATATGAACTGTGGTTTGGCAACAAACCAAAGTTGTTGTTTCTTAAAGTTTGGAGATGTGATGCTTATGTCAAAAAGCATCATCCTGAAAAGTTGGAAGCCAAAGCGGAGAAATGCGTCTTCATAGGATACCCAAAAGAGACAGTTAGGTATACCTTCTATCTCAGATCCGAAGGCAAAGTGTTTGTCGCTAAGAACGGATCATTTCTCGAGAAAGAGTTTCTCCCGAAAGAATTGAGTGGGAGGAAGATAGAACTTGATGAGGTTGTTGAACCTTTGTTTCAACCAAAGAATAGGACAACGCAGAAAGATGTTTCTGTGGAGCCTACATCAGTTGAAGAGGAAGTTAATGATGATGATCATGAAGCTTTGGATCAAGTTATATCGAACCTCGTAGGTCAACAAGGATGTGTACTGCTCCTAAGTGATATGACAACCCTGTCTTACAGGTCATCTTGTTCGACAATGATGAACCTACGAGCTATGGAGAAGCGATGATGGGCCCGGATTTCGACAAATGGTTAGAGGCCAAGAAATCCGAGATGGGATACATGTATGAAAACAAAGTATGGACTTTGGAAATATTACCTGGAGGGCAAAAGGCCATTCAGAACAAATGGATCTTTAAGAAGATGATGGTCGCGAACGATAATGTCACTATCTATAAAGCTCAACTTGTGGTGTTGGTTTTTTCACAAGTTCAAGGAGTTGACTACGATGAGACCTTCTCACCCCTAGTGATTCTTAAGTCCGTCAGAATCATGTTAGCAATAGCTACATTTTTTCGATTATGAAATTTGGCAGAATGTCAAAACAACGTTCCTTAACGGTTTCCTTAAGGAAGAGTTGTATATGATACAACCGGAAGGTTTTGTCGATCCATAGAATGCTGACAAAGTTTGCAAACTCCAGCGATCCATTTATGGTGCAAGCATCTCGGAGTTGGAATCTTCGCTTTGATGAGGTGATCAAAGCGTTCGGGTCTGTACAAGTTTACAGAGAAGATTGTATTTATAAGAAAGTGAGTGGGAGCTCTATAGCATTTCTAATATTATATGTGGGTGACATATTGCTGGTTGGTAACAATATAGAAATGTTGGAAAGCGTGAAGGAATATTTGAACAAAAGATTTTCAATGAAGGACCTAGGAGAAGCTGCTTTCATATTCGGCATCAAGATCTATAGAGATAGATCGAGACGCTTAATATGACTTTCACAGAGCACATACCTTGACAAAGTTTTGAATAAGTTCAAAATGGATCAAACTAAGAAGGGGTTCTTGCATGTGTTTCAAGGTGTGAAGTTGAGTAAGAATCAATACCCAGTGACTGCAGAAGATAGAGAAAATATGAGTGTTGTCTCCTATGCTTCAGCCATAGGCTCTATCATGTATGCAATGCTGTGCACAAGACCTGATGTCAGCCTTGCCATAAGTATATGGCCGGAAGGTTTCAAAGTGATCCAGGAATGGACCACTGGACGACGGTCAGGAATATACTTAAGTACCTAAAAAGGACTAAGGAAATGTTTCTCGTTTATGGAGGTGATCAAGAGCTCGTCGTAAAGGGATACGTCGATGAAAGCTTTGACACTGATCTGGATGACTCTAAGTCTCAAACCGGATACATATTTATTCTCAATGGAGGGAGCAGTAAGCTGGTGCAGTTCCAAGCAGAGCGTGGTAGCTGATTCTACATGTGAAGTGGAGTACATCGCTGCCTCGGAGGTGGCAAAGGAAGGTGTCTCGATGAAGGAGTTCATGTCAGATCTTGGAGTAGTGCCCAGTGCACTGAATCCAATGACCCTTTTCTGTGAAAACACTGGTGACATTGCTCTGGCCAAGGAACCAAGGTTTCACAAGACGACCAGACACATAAAGCAACACTTCAATTCCATCCGCGATTACATCAAGGAGGAGGACATAAGTATTTGCAAACTAGACACGAATCTGAATGTCGCAGATCCATTGACTAAACCTCTTCCAAGGGCTAAACATGATCAACACCAGAGCTGTATGGGTGTTTGATTAATTACAGTGTAAATCACATAGTGATGTGAGCTAGATTATTGAGTCTAGTGCAAGCGGGAGACTATTGGAAATATACCCTAGAGGCAATAATAAAGTGGTTATCATTATATTTCGTTGTTCATGATAATCGATCATTATCCATGCTATAATTGTATTGATTGGAAACACAAATACATGTGTGGATACATAGACAACACTGTGTCCCTATTATGCCTCTAGTAGACTAGCTCGTTGATCAAAGATGGTCAAGGTTTCTAGCCATAGACATGAGATGCCATTTGGTAATGGGATCACATCATTATGAGAATGATGTGATGGACAAGACCCAAACTATGAACATAGCATATGATCGTGTCAGTTTATTGCTATAGTTTTCTGCCTGTAAAGTATCTGTTCCTATGACCATGAGATCACGCAACTCACTGACACCGGAGGAATACCTTGTGTGTATCAAACGTCACAACATAACCGGGTGACTATAAAGAGGCTCTACAGGTATCTCCGAGGGTGTCTATTGAGTGGGATGGATCAAGACTGGGATTTGTTACTCCGTGTGACGGTGAGGTATCTCAAGGCCCACTCGATAATACAACATCACAATGAGCCTTGCAAGCAAAGTGACTAAAGAGTTAGCCACGGGTCTTGTATTACGGAACAAGTAAAGAGACTTGCCAGTAACGAGATTGAACTAGGTATAGAGATACTGACGTCGAATCTCGGGCAAGTAACATACAGAAGAACAAAGGGAACTGCATACGGGATTAACTGAATCCCTGACATAGAGGTTCAACCGATAAAGATCTTCATAGAATATGTAGGAACCAATATGGGAATCCAAATCCGCTATTGGTTATTCACCATAGAAGTGTCTCGGTCATGTCTACATAGTTCTCAAATCCACAGGGTCTGCACACTTAACGTTCGATGACGTTTTGGTAGTATTGAGTTATGTATGTTGGTGACCAAAGGTTTTTCAGAGTCCCGAATGAGATCCCAGACATCATGAGGTGCTCTGGAATGGAGAAGGTAAAGATTGATATATAGGAAGCCCCATTTTGGTCACCGTAAAAGTTTCAAGTATTTCAGGTAGTGTACCGGGAGTGTTGGGAGGGTTCTGAGGGTCCACCAGGAGGGGCACACTCACCCTAGGGGCTACATGGTCCTAGGAGGTGGTGCACCAGCCCTTGTTTGGTTGGGAAACCAGCCCCTAAGATCCCATGTGCATGGAGATGGGAGAGGGTCCAAGTGGGAGGAGTCCTACTAGGAGTCCACCTCCCTTGTGGGAGGTGGACTCCTCCCCTAGTTCCGCCGAAGCCCTCCTTGGAGGAGGGGCTAGGGCTTCCTCCCACCTACCCCTATCCTCCTATATATATTGGAGGGTTTTTGAGGACAACCCCAATCTAAAAAAGCCAAGTTATGGCCTGTCTCCCTCTAGATCATATTCTCCTCTAGATTAGTTCAGCGGAGCTCGGCGAAGCCCTGACGGATTAGTTCACCACCACCACCACCACGCCGTCGTGCTGCTGGAGAACTCATCTACCTCTCCGCTCCCTCTTGCTGGACCAAGAAGGCGGAGATTGTCATCGAGGTGTACGTGTGCTGAATGCGGAGGTGCCATCCGTTCGGTGCTAGATCGGGACGGATCATGATTGGATCACGGAATGGCTAGCGATTTGGATCGCGAAGACGTTCGACTACATCAACCGTGTTTCTTAACGCTTCCCGCTTAGTGATCAACAAGGGTATATAGATCCACTCTCCCTTTCGTAGATCCTCAGCACCATGGATAGGTGTGCGTAGGATTATTTTGTTTCCCATGCGACGTTTCCCAACAAGTCTTACGCTCAGTTTCTTCAAGGATAGCAACTGGGCGCTCATGATAGGTTAGGTCTACTTGAAGATCAATGTATTGGAGATCAACGGTGTGCTCGGGAGTCTTGAAACACTTTCGGAGCCGAGAGACGTGAAACACATCATGCACATTTGAGAAATTGGGAGGAAGGTCTCCCCTCTTACCCACAATCTTGAAAGGACACACAAAGCGAGGAGCAAGCTTTCCTTGGATGCCAAAGCGCCGAGTGCCCTTCATGGGAGACACTCTGAGATAGACAAAATCATTGATCTGAAAGGTCACCTCCTGATCTTTGTTATCATAATAGCTCTTCTGACGAGATTGAGCTGCTTTGATATTTTCATGATTGACACGGCACATCTGTTCTGCTTTAGTGATCATGTCATTCCCAAGGATTTGACACTCACCGGTTTCAGACCAATTGAGTGGTAGGACACTTCCTGCCGTAGAGAATCTTGAACGGGGCCTTGCTCAAACTTGCTTGGAAACTGTTGTTGCATGAAAACTCAGCAAACGAGAGGCAGTCTTCCCACTTAATGACAAAATAAATCACACAAGCTCTGAGCATATCTTCGAGGATTTGATTGACTCTCTCCACTTGTCCACTAGTATGAGGATGGAAAGTTGTACTGAAACGGATCTTGGTACCCATCGCAGTCTGGAAGGAATCCCAAAACTTGGAAGTGAAGAGGCTTCCACGATCTAAGGATATGAGCCGAGGAATACCATGCAAAGAAACTATCCTTAAAGTGTACAATTCTGCTAGCTGAGCTGTCGAGATAGATTCTTTGACCGGAAGGAAATGTGCAACCTTGGTGAGCTTGTCGAGAACCAAAAAGATGGCATCACTACCTCTCTTGGACTTAGGAAACCGAGTGATGAAATCCATATCAACATAATCGAATTTCCACTCTGGAATAGGCAAAGGCTGAAGGAGACCTGCTGGACGTTGATGTTCCGCCTTCACTCTGCGAAAAACATCACATTCATTCACGAGCTGAGCTATTCCATGCTTCATGCGAGTCCACCAGAAGGTTTGCTTGAGATCCTTATACATTTTGGAACTTCCTAGATTAATGGAGAGGAGAGAATTATGTGCTTCATCCAAGATAACATTCCTGAGTTCTCCCTTGGGAACCACTAGACGATCCTCGAAAAACAAGGTGCCTTTGTCATCAACATAGAAGCACTTATACTTTGGAATGCTCTTGGCCACACCTTTCTTCACTTTCTTCACCATAACATCAGGAAGCTGAGCTTGATGAATTTGATCTTCCAAAGTCAGAGAAACTTGAAGATTGGCAAGAAACCCTTGAGGAATAGCTTGAAGATTGAGCTTGCGGAAAGCTTCACAAAGCTCGGGTTGAAGGGGCTTGAGGATAAGACTATTGCAGTATGCCTTTCGGTTGAGCACGTCTGCAATGACATTTGCTTTTCCAGGAGTATATTCAATGCTCGGATTGTACTCCTCAATCATTTCCACCCAACTCATTTACTGAACATTGAGATTCGGTTGAGTGAAAATGTACTGCAAGATCTTGTGGTCGGTGAACACCTCAACTGGTCTTCCCAACAATAGATGTCTCCACGTCATCAGAGCATGAACAACTGCCGCCAACTCAAGATCGTGAGTGGGGTACTTCTTCTCACTAGGCTTCAGCGGGCGCGAGGTATAAGCAACAACCTTCTTATCTTGCATGAGAACGCCACCAAGACCTTGGAGGGAAGCATCAAAAAACACTTGGAACGACTTGGATTGCTCGGGAGGAGCAAGAACTGGAACCGAGTCAGCTTCTCCTTGAGTGTATTGAACGCCACCTCACACTCAAGGGACCACACATACTTGACACTCTTCCTAAGGAGGTGAGATAGAGGCTTAGCAATTTGAGAGAAGTTCTCCACGAATCTTTTGCAGTAACTTGCCAGCCCGAGGAAGCTAAGAAGCTGCTTGACATTCTGAGGAGGCTCCCACTTCAAGATGGCCTCAACTTTCTCAGGGTGCACCTTGATGCCCTCGGCAGAGATGATGTGCCCAAGGTAAACCACTTCATTGAGCCAAAACTCACACTTCGAGAACTTAGCATGGAGTCGATGCTCTCTTAGCTTGCCAACCACAAGTCAGAGATGCTCTGCATGCTCTTCTCCAATCTCTGAGAATACAAGAATGTCATCCAAACACACCAAGACGAACTCATTTCTATAGGGAGACAAGACAAAGTTCATCATTGTGGAGAAGGTCGGAGGTGCATTTGTGAGACCAAAGGACATGATGGTGTACTCATAAGAACCAAAACTTGTCCTGAAAGCAGTCTTTTGAATATCTTCTTCACAGATGTGAATCTGATGATAGACCATGCGAAGATCTAGCTTCGAGAAAATATTGGCCCCTTTAAGTTTCTCAAACAACTCATTGATGTTGGGAAGTGGGTACTTGTTCCTGATTGTCTTCTTATTCAATGGACGGTAATCAATGCATAATTGGTCTGTGCCATCCTTATTCTTGAGAAATAGAACACCACAACCCCACGGTGAAGAACTTGGTATGATCAGACCCAGACGTTCTTGTTCATCTAACTACTTCTTCAACTCTTTTAGCTCTTCAGGGCCAAGCTTATAAGGACGCTTGCACATCGGTTCAGTTCCAGGCTCGAGTTCAATCACAAACTCTATTGGCTGATGAGGAGGTATTCCTGGCAATTCTTTGGGAAAGACATCTTCAAACTCACAAAGAACGGGAATCTAAGAAATGGTTGAAATCTCACCCTTCTCATTGAGAGAAAAGAGACAAATTGTGTCATCGCGAGCAGCGACAATGATCACGTCTTCCGAAGGACGAGTCAATTTGACTTCTTTGGCTTCACAATCAACATAAGACTTGTTCATTGAAAGAAAATCCATGCCAAGAATGAGATCGATATCGTAATTTCTGATAACAATTGGAGAGGCCAGAAAAGAATAGCTGTCCATTTGGATGGAGACATCCAGAACCACCATATGAGAACTCATTCGCATGACTGGAGAGACGTCATGAAAAGGATTTTGCAAAATGTCCACAGGTAACTCATGCTTGTTAACAAAAGGTTTTGAAATGAAGCAATGCGATGCATCGGTATCAAAGAACACTTTTCTAGGACTATAATTAACCAACAGATTACCCATTATCTTTTGAGAAGAATCCTCTGCTTCAGCTGCATTGACCATGTTCACTCTGCCTGACTTGGGGTTGTGCCTCACCATAGCATTACCTGGAGGTCTAACTCGAGGAGGAGGTGGAAGACGCCACTGGCTGGTACACTTGTTTGAATAGTGGCCCTTCTGACTACACTTGTGACAAGTAACCTCTAAGAGCAGACGGAAATTGTCTGGAGGAGGATCATTTGCTGACTTGGGCGCCTAAGGCCTCTTCTGAAATCTTGAGTTGGGTGGGTGGGAAGGACCACGACCACCGTGCCGCTTCTACTGCTGAGGAGGACGAAACAGAGGTGAAGGAGGAACCCAATACTTATGATACTTAGGAACAATCTGAGAGATGGAAGAAGAAGAGTTGGAGTCCTTGAATTGCTTCCTTGAGTTCTCCAACCTGAGCTGAGCTCTCGAACTTTATAGCCATGTTGTAGAACTGATCAAACTCATGAGGCCCATGCAGGACTAGACCTGACTATAGTTCATCCTTGAGACCACCTATGAACTGATAAATCTTGCACTTCTCATCAGGAACATCTTGCTTAGCATAGCGGGCCAGATTTTGGGACTCGATGGTATACTGATAGACAAACTTGCTTCCTTGCTTCAAATTCCTGAACTTCTCACACATCTCAACAAATCTCGTCGGGATATGATGAGCTATGAAGTCACGAAAAAAATCATCCCAGCTAATTGCATGATCACCTCTCGAATCCTTGTGCTGCTGCCACCAATCTGCTGCCTGACCCTTGAGCTGGAAGGTCACGAGCCTGACATAGTATGCATGCCTAACATTGCTACACTCAAAATGCTTGTTCATTTCACGGAGCCAATCATTGGCATCAAGAGTCTGCTCACAACAAGTGAAGGACTTGGGTTGGTTGGCGAGGAACTGGTTGAGAGTCGTGAACTAGGACTGATTCTGGAAATTCCCTTGATGACCTTGATGTCCCTGATCCCTTTCTTGCAACAACCTAAGCATCATCTGAGTATTCGCATTGGTTGCAGCAATCACAGCTTTCCAAGCTTCTGGAGGAGGAGGTGGGGGTGGTAGAGGGTTAGACTGATCCCCGTCATCATGCCCCGGGTGTCCACGAGTTGCTGGAGCCATCCTGAAGATGGACAAGAACATCAACACACCATTGACAAAGAAGATTGAAATAAGATGAATCAAATGGCTTGAAAGAAATTTGCAATGGAATATCATTAATTGCATTCAAACTAAAAATAAGTAAGAACGCCTTCTTCGGGTTCATGATAACATCATAAGATCTTGAAGCCACTTGAATAATCACAATAAGGTATTGAGCTAAGATGTGCTCGAAACAAATGTATAAACCCTCATACATTTGACGAAAGATGATCCTAGACAACTACTAGAATTCCCACCTAAGAACTTCTGAAATCTTTGGTTATGCAATCGGGTCCACGGATACACGGAGTTCAATCCATCACTTAACTCCTAGCAGTAATACTACTCTCCAATGTATCACATCCGTCAAAACACAACCAGAGGCCTCGGAAATTCATCTATCTTGGACCCTTGTAGTAATAACGATACCAAACATGGCAGTACATCTGAACGTTCTCCCCAATACTGGGTGATGCCAAACTCCTCTCGCCACAAATAGTATTGAAGCAATTTCGAACATCCTCCGTCCTGAGATACTAAGGAAACTTAATGATAACAATGTGGCCAGAATTCCCTAGAGCTCTACTCCTCGATAACAGAGGCACCAAGACAGAAACCCTGTCACATCGACATCATATAGTTCCCAAAATACCCGCGTGATCCTAAAACAAATTGAGCAGGAAGAGGAGTAGAATTAAAATTCCCAGGTCAAAATTCCTCACCAGAGTATAGAAGAGGAGTAAAATAAACCTACTCTCCGATATAACTATACTCAAAATAGTTTTTCACTAGACTCGACTCGGCCAAGTTCGATCAAGCAAGGGGCTACTATGGTCGGCATGGCTCTGATTACCAACTTGTAATGACCAAGATGCAGTACTATCCCAATTAAGGCACGAGGACCTCGATGGGGATAGAAGCGCATCTAGGCATTTTTGCAAGTACAGAATCATTACATACATTTATTGAGAAGAAGAGTATAAGAGTTGGCTTACACTCGCCACATGCTAAATTACAATGTCACATAAACATCCATACATTCATCCATAAAACAGGGTCCGGCTACAAACGAAAACAAATGATAAAAGACGCAATGAGACTGCCTTGCTAGCCCAGGAACACGACCATGTTGCCTCCCTACTCATCTGGATACGTAACATACATATGTCCACGTTCTTCATCCAACTCCCACTGGAGCTGGGACGCCTCAACAAGATATACATCATCGTAACCTATACCTGTAGTGTTGTAATCTGTGAGCCACAGAGACTCAGCAATCTTGTAACCTGGTTACAAAACTATGTAAGCGATTTGGGTGAACAAGGTTAAGTGGTGAGGTTGCAACAAGCGCTAAGCATATCTTTGAGTGTCTAACTTACGAGAACATGAATTAAATATGGTAGCCTACGCATAATGATCGTGAACTAGTATGATCACTAAGTGATCCTAAACACCTACTTACGTCAATCATAACCCCATCGTGTTCTCTCTTGGGTCGTGTTCACGAGAATATACAATCACGGTTACGCACACGGTTGGTTTATTTTATTCGAGTTTACTTCAAGTTAACTATAACCGGATGTGAATTTTTTTTCCAAGTTTCCACGTAACCACGGGCATGACTTCTCGAAAAGATCAAACACTACAGGGGTGATCCAACCCATCTATCACAAACTAACCAAACACCGCATGGAATAACCTCGACCGCAGATAACCCGTGATCTCCTCGGAGATTTCGTAGGAACACCTCAACCTCGAGATAGCCCAAAGTATCCTCGGAATCCCTCGCACAATAAATTTGACAAAGGTAAAGCAAGTCCAGCAAGACCGCCTGACGTCACTACAGGAATCAGCAACTTTGCTGCCAGCCATCCCTGACGGCAAAGGCATGCATGGCGGATGGCAAAGGCTTTGCTGTTGGCCAGCAGACGGCCAACCCTCCAGCTGAATAAGCTACGGTAAAGGGCGCTTTGCCGTCTACTGGCAGATGACAAAGATCCTTAGGTCTTTGTCGTCCAACAACTGACGGCAAAGACCATGGACGACAAATGTGGAAGATTACGACCGTTAAGGGGCTAACGGCATGCTTTGCCGTCCGTTGGCAGACGACAAAGACCTTCTTTGCCGGCCTACGTGGTTTTTTGCCGTCCGCTGGCAGACGGGAAAGACCTAAGGTTCTTTGCCATCTGCCAACTGACAGCAAAGAAACCACATAGGCCAGCCTAGTGCTACCCCAAGGTTGCACAGGTAGCTGCCACGTGGTAGCTTTGCCGTCTGCTGGCTGATGGCAAAGCTCTTTGCCGTCTGCCAGCAGGCGACAAAGAGCCTGCATAGCCCTAGTTTTTTTTATTAAATTCATTCAATTTCATAGAATTTCACATATATACACACACATTTGAAAATACTTTCAACAAACATAACAACACATATACATACCAAATCATATCCCTGCCATATGGATATGATCATCCAACACACACACACACATATATATATATATACATGCCAAATGAAAAGTCCATATGCAATATATATAGCTAGCCACCATATCGCACAACAAGCATACATGGTTTCATCCATACATACATATATAGGTAGCAAGTTTCACATTGTTCATCCTACAAAATGAAAACAAAAAGGAAGCACAAGAAGAAGAGTAGACTCCATCAACGCAAGATTCCACATCGAAAGCAAATCTGCAAATTGGGAAAGAAGAAAGTTAGAAGAAGAAGAAGAAGACTAGAAGAAGAAAACTAGCTAGAAGAAGAAGAAGACTAGAAGAAGAAGACTAGCTAGAAGAAGAAGGAGAATTTTTCTTATCTTTCTTTTTCTCCTCTCCTCTTCTTTATCTTCTTCTTCTAACTAAGGTAGGTAAAATGCCATTTTTTAGCTAAGCTAGGTAAAAATGCTAAGTGTAGGTCATTTTAGAGCTAAGCTAGGTAAATAGGCCATTTTAGAGGTTAGTAAGGTTATTATGTCATTTTTTACCTAAGTAAGCTAATTATGTCATTTTTGAGCTATCCTAGTTATAATCGGTCATTTTGGAGCTAGGTAAGGTTATTTTGTCATTTTGGAGGAAAATAAACTAATGATATGACAGTTTGGATCTAAACCAAGGTTATTATGCCATTTTTTACCTAAGTAAGCTAATTATGTCATAAATGAACTAGCTAAGCTAAGTATAAATCATTATTGAGCTATCCTAGGTAGTTAGGACATTTTTGAGCTAACTAAGCATATTTATTCATTTTGGAGGACAAAATGTTAAGTGTAGGTCATTTTGAGCTATCCTAGTTAAATCCGTCATTTTGGAGCTAGATAAGGTTATTTTGTCATTTGGAGAAAAACAAACTAATGATATGACAGTTTGGTGCTAAACCAAGGTTATCATGCCATTTTTACCTAAGTATGCGAAGTATGTCATAAATGAACTAAAGAAGCTAAGTATAGGTCATTTATGAGCTAACCTAGGTAGTTATGCCATTTTTGAGCTAACTAATCATATTTACTCATTTTGGAGGACAAAATGGCAAGTGTAGGTCATTTTAGAGCTATTCTAGTTATAATCAGTCATTTTGGAGGAAGGTAAGGTTATTTTGTCATTTTGGAGGAAAATAAGCTAAGTCTATGTCATTTTGGAGCTAAACCAAGGTTATCATGCAATTTTTTACCTAAGTATGCTTAGTATGTCATAAATGAACTAAAGAAGCTAAGTATAGGTCATTTTGGAGCTAAATTGGTCATTTCTTAAGATAAGTATGAATTGTTAAGCAAAATACTTGGCAAAACTTACCATCATCACGGCGATGAAGGACCGGTCGGGTTTACGCCAGGGTGAGATGGAGAAGGACCGGTCGGGGTTGCGGTAGACGCAGTAGGATCGGTCGATGCTTGTCGGGAGGCATGATGCACCAAAGATCATTTGCAATGTCTCCTTAGCATGATGCAACTCAAATGTGAATACTAGTAACTAATGACCATTCAAATGAAACTCACCATGGGTGCTATAGCAATATGGGGCATCGACGGAGGGGTCTGACCATTGTTCTGGCACACGGTCTACACATTTTGTTTTCACGAGTCATTCATATTTGTTAGTGATGAAATGAACATTACGTGCATGATTTGGCTAATATGCAGGAGAAACTTACCACGAGGAGCTCTTATAGGGCCCGGTGAGACGCGTCGTTCCAGTTCCTCTCCTCCTCCAACAGCCTAGCCGTCCTCTCCTCCATGTCCCTCTCCCCCTGTGCCGCCTGCCTGTTTGCCTCTGCCAGAAGCTCCTGGGCCCTAGCCTCAATGGCGAGCTCTATTGGCCGTGGACGAGGCCTTATCTTAGGATCAGAGCTCGTCTGGCGCTTCTTGATCTCTGGGAGAGTTCGAGGACAACGTATCAGTCCATCCCGAATGGCTATCGAGCCATGGGGCCTCCCGCCACCAGATATCATCACGAGCTCTGGATCAAAAGGACTCTGGCTCGGGTTGAAGACCTCCCCTTTCCTTGCCTTCCCCTCATCTCTGTACCTCACGAGCTTGTTGTGGGAGGAGATGTTGCTAAAGCTCTCTGGATGATCGAGGTCATCCTTAGAGAATGCCTTGGCCTTCTTGTACGAGGCAGTATGGGCCATGGCATAGAGGTCGAACAGAGGTGGCACCTCCTTCTTGTTTTCTCGTGCCTAAAAGAGAGGAACAAAATATTAGTTAAGGGCTCAAGCTAGCATGAAGAATGAAATTGCATCAATCATGAAGCAAACCACATACTAAGTGATCCCCGTACTCAAACAGGTTGGAGCTCCCTTGATGGTGTGACACACCTTTCATTTGGGCACGCTTATCCTTGGCCTTGTTGTGTTCGGCTAGCCATTCGGGAGAGCACCACTCATCCACCAATGCCTCCCAACAGTCCATCCTATCCGCACACCATCTCGGGGGCACCTAAGTTAGACAAGAGAAATTTCAGCACTACGGCTATGAATCAAATCAAGGAAACTAAGTAGAAGGCCTTAAGAATAGATAATTAGCTTCATTAACTTCTCCTTACTCAAATTAAGGAGAAATTACCCATAACCAACGGATCACAATGCCAGCCACCGTCTCGCACAAGACACCGTCGACCCTCTCCTCTGGCGGGGCCGGGGAAGCCATGTACAGCTCCCAGGTCAGTGCTACCTATGGAACCTCACCCTCACCGAGCAACTGGACCTTCCTCGAGAAGTGGTGCCGGAGAAGCACACCAAGGACCTGGTTGGGTCTACGGACACCACGCTCGTGTTTTCAACCCTTGCAGTATGACAAGGCCAACACATTAGATATTAATTTGAATAAACATGAAGGCAAAAAGTTAAAAAATAGTAAATGCACTTACTTCTCCGCATTAGTCTCAATCAACCACCTCTGATGCGGGTCATCGGCATGGGCGGGAGCTTTGTACAACCATGCTGGTAGACCTTCTTGCCCTCCTCAACCAGCTCACCCTTGCTATAGGTGTCCTCAGACAAGTTGTCCTCGCCACCATTAACATGGCCACTAGCCTCTGGAGTCACTTGGCACGAAGACTCTGGGACCGGAGTCTCCTGGGACGAAGACTCAGGGACCGGAGTCTCCTGGGATGAAGGCTTGGTAACCCGAGGCTCGGCGACCGGAGTCTGAGATGGGTCCAAGTCGTACAGGTCCACCTGAGAAGGAGCACTCCTATGGTCGGGAGAATCAGCTGGGGGTGGCAGCGAGGAAGGCGCAACAGCCTTCCTACCTCTAGCACCTCTCTTCGTCTTCCCCCGACCTCTCCCAGTCAAAGAAGAAGCGCCCGGTGTCTGCATACAGTGTACCGACGCTCTCCGGAGTTGCTGGGGTGGAATAATAGCACCCCTCCCAGCACATGCCGAGGAAGGAGGCTCAGAGCGCTCTCGACCCGTGCCCACCATCTGTCAACACCTGCAATGACAAAGAGTGAATGAAATTAGTTCAACATAAAAAAATTGAATACCTAATAACATGAACTAATTAATAATATATATGTACATAATAATAATTGAATACCTCACATTACTAATATTAATCATGCTCCGAGATCAATAAATGCATAATCATCATCACTATCAGTAATGACGTGCTCATCAGCATCATCAATAAATGCATCAACATGTGGAAGGCCTCTACATAATCGGTCAAACATTGACAGGTCATCCGCAGCAGTAACCTCTTATTCTTCTGTCTCTTCTTGTTCCAGCTCAGAGGTGAAGTCGGATTCACTATTGCTGTCGACCTCAATGTTCTGGGGTGAATTAGAGCGGTTCTTGAAACGTTTTTTGGAAACACGTGTTTCTTGGAAGAATTCTCCTTCATATGTGTCTGGGTTAATGTGAGGTTCATAATCATCTTCATTGAGGGGAGGTGGTCTAAAATGTGGCGGCACATCACAAACGACATCCCAACCTTTCAGATTTGGATCCGTTTGGCAAGCCCACGGTAGATAGAAAACTTGGGTCGCCTGTTGAGCCGTAATATAGACATCGAGAACATCTAAATGGGTGCTTTGTTTGATTTTGACTAGCCCTATATGTTCATGAGTCCTTCTAGTCTCCTTTGGCTAGAACCAATAACATTTGAAGACTACGACGTTTGGTGGGTTTTCACCAAAGAATGTAAGTTCATAAATTGCTTCAACTCTTACATAATACTCGACCCCTCCTTCGCCGACAACGGAGACACAACAATTTGTAGACTTTAGTTCGGCCATAGATAGCTCTTTGCCAAAAGTATGAAAGCGATACCCGTTGATGTCGTATTTGTCAAATGAACGGGCCTTATAGTCAAAACCATTAGCGACTTGTCTCAATTAGGAGTCCATAGACTCCGCATTAGCCTACAAGTTTAATACGAAAGGATTGTTGCATTAGCCACAAACTATGCGAAGAAATGAAGTCGTCTAATGGAAATTACCGTTTGCTTGAACCAAGAGATGAAACCAGGATAGATGCCTCCATTCTTTGCCAGAAGCTCATACTCGTCGATGGAATCCTTTTGGATCACTGCTCCATCCGAGAATTTGGAAACGTATCAACTGTATCAGATATCCGGGAATAAGAGCATTTCAAAGGAATTAGAAGTTGCGAAAAAATGTATCAAGAACTTACTCGATGTACGACCGCACTTCTGTTAGGTTGTTGAAGATATACAACGAAATGGTCCGCCATTCTTCGACATCCAACGTAATGCTTTCGAAGCACCGGCTGGTGCGAGCTTCCCTTTGAATAGGATGAGGTTGGATCGACCTTTTTCACGGTCGCCATCATTGTACCGAGGCTTCGGATTATGCAAATGACGATTCTTGGCTTTGTAGTGTGCTGTCACGAAATTTGCCACCTCTTCAGTAACGAATGCCTCGGCCATTGATGCTTCAACTCTATGTTTATTTTTACATTTTTCTCGAAGCGTCTTCTACATCCTCTCAGTTGTGAAGCACCAATGATTTTGCACGCCCCCCAATCTTGCCTCAGTCGGGAGATGCAAAATCAAATGCTGCATTGGATTAAAGAAGCCCGATGGAAAGATCTTTTCTAACTTGCAGATCAACCCCGATGCCAACTCTTCCAGTTCGTCTAGCACGTTAGGTGATAGTTCTTTCGCACAAAGAGCACGGTAGAAATAGCTCAACTCTGCCAGTACAAGCCATTCATCCTTAGGGATAAAGCAACGCAACATCACCGGCATTACCCGCTCAAGCCATATGTGCCAATCATGACTCTTGAGACCAAATATTTTCAATTTGTCAAGACTCGCTCCCCTCGTTAGATTCGCTGCATACCCATCGGGGAAAATCAACTGCATTTTCACCCACAAGATTATTTCCCTCATAGCTGGCCTTCCAAGATTGAACCATGCCTTTGGCTTCCTCCAGTTCTTCTTTCCTTTCGGTTGTCAAATGTTTTGTAACGGTCTATCACATAGAGCCTCTAGATCGACTCTAGCCTTAGGATTATCCTTCGACTTCCCCTCTATGCCGAACAATGTACCAAAAAGGGCCTCCGCGATATTCTTTTCAGTGTGCATCACATCGATGTTGTGTGGGCAAAGGAGGCCTTTAAAGTAAGGCAGATCCCACAAACATATCTTGTGAGTCCAGGCGTGTTCTGTATTATACCCTTTGAAATACCCTGGACGATCTGGATCCGGCTCGAGAGTGTTTATCTGAGCCAGGATCTGTTGGCCTGTCAATGCAGGTGGTGTAGTGTTTTTGAAAACTCTACCTTTGATGAAATTCTTCTTGTCTTTTCCGAACTTATGGTCAGGATCCAGGAACTGTCTATGCATGTCGAAGCAAGAAAACTTGTGACCCGCCTGCAGCCAATGGAACTCAAGAGCTGCCTTGCATGTGGGGCACGGAAACCTTCCATGCACACACCAGCCAACGAATAGCGCATAAGTCGGCAATTCATGCGATGAGTACATGTACCACACATGCATTTTGAAGTTCTTTTTGGTAGCGGTGTTGTATGTCTTGATCCCATTATCCCAGGCTTCTTGCAATTCATCCTTAAGAGGCTGCATGTACACATTCATATTCTTCCCCGGATATTTGGGCCCTAGAATTATCAACGTCAGGAAAATGTTCTTTCTTTTCGTAATCTCTCCGGGGAGAGATTGAGTGGAATGACAAATATAGGCCAACAACTGTATTGTGCTGCCGTCATACCATACACATTGAACCCATCCGTGCTGATGGCAACTCGAGGATGCCTTGGATCTGCCGCTTTATGCTTATGTAATGCATCGAAGTGCTTCCACGCAAAGCATCTGAAGTGTGCCCCAACATCGGATTCCCATCTGCATCTAGTTCTGTTCTTGCTCAATTTATGCCACATCATCTGTCTGGCCATCTCTTCGACCATGAAAAGACGTTGAAGTCTTGATATGATTGGCAGATACCAAAGAACATAATGGGGATTTTGGTTTGACTCTTCTCACCCATATCGTTCTCTACCAGAACATACCTGGAAGCATTGCAAATGGGGCAATAGTTCAAGCCCGCATACTCAAGCCCAAATAAGGCACATCTATTCTCACATGCATCTATCTTCTCATAGGGCATCTTAAGCACACGCAGGATTTTGTCCGACTGGTACAGGTTTGCTGGCAATACATAGCCTTTGGGTAGAAAGCGTCCAAGTATTGTCATCATCGCGTCGTAGCATTCTCTGCCTAGGTTGAACTGAGCCTTCAGATCCATTACTTGCGCGATGGCATCCAGCTGACAAAGCTCAGTGTGCTCGTGGAGAGGACGTTTTGCAGACTCCAACATTTTATAAAAGGCCTTTGTAGATTCCTCCATCTCATCGTCCGAATCCCGAGCATCATCAAAGTCTTGCACCATGTCTTTGATCCCAGTACCATGCTCGACAGTGCGACGACGAACCACCTCAACTCTGGCACGTTGGGCAGACTCACCATGAAATGTCCAGATCGTATAATTAGGCGTAAAACCCCACTTCTGCAGGTGTTTGATCATTTCATACTCTGACTTCTTCTTAAAGTTTTCACAATCGACACAAGGGCACCAGGTTGCTTTCTGTCCATTTGCAAATGCGACTCTCACAAACTCCTTGGTTTTTGTTATCCATTCATGGGTCATGTCTTTCTGACTAGTGTGACCGGTGTACATCCACCCATGATCACTCATCTTGCCTAGCTACTGGACACACAAAAAACATATACATAATTCAGCAAACCATATTCATCAGTTAATAGAGTTTTATTACGTCGATGCAACCTAGACGCTAGTAGGTAAAGATAGGTCCTAATCCCTCCCGAGTATGTGTAGATTGGGTTCGTTTTACCATGCTCCGCTCCGGATCTGACGCACAATTTCGGCAGCACCTCCCCGTTGTTCTCCTGATACACATCTCGACAATAAGCAGAGAGGATGTGTACTCGGAGAACAACAGGGAGGCACTGACGAAATTCTGTATCGGATCTGGAGCAGAGAAAATGGGAAAACGAACCCAATCTACACATACTCGAGCTGTCCATGGATAATGTTGGACAATTCGAAAGAATCACGGTTATAAATATGCTAATGAATGCATATTTATAGATGTAACCCTTTCGAATGGGAGACACATAGTGGTCACGCATACTGATGATTGAAGACACCTATAGCTAGCAAGTTTCATCAGCACGAAGACCGGAATAGAGCAAATTTTTTTAAGGGTGCCTGTGGAGAAGATGTCATTTGTGCTCACCAACGAACGCAACAGGGGAGCTCGTCAAATGCACGGGAAGGTCGTCGAACAACTGCACATGGTAATTCACCTGATCAACACAAAATATGATGGTTTTTATAACAAAATAGGAAAATATGTGACCTAGCTCATAATTTACAAAACTATGACCTCCTCGGCCTCACGAAGGCCGAAGAGCACCTTTTTGGTTAACAGGAGTCAGAATAGGTGTCGGGGGTCGAGGGTCAGTGGCATCGGGAGATAGTGACATCAGGGGTCAGTGGCGTCGGCTGTCGTGGGTCGGTGGCATTGGTGGTCGGGGGTCGATGGCGTCGATGGTCGGGGGTCGGTGGTCTCGGTCGTCGAGGGTCGGTGGTGTCGGTGGTCGGGGGGCGATGGCATTGATGGTTGGGGGTCGTTGGTGTCAGTGGTCGGGGGTCGGTGGTGTCGGTGGTCGGGAGGCGATGGCGTCGGTGGTCGGTGGTCGGGGTTGGGGGTCTGGGGCATCGGGGGTTGGTGGCATCGTGGGTTGGGGGTCGGTGGCATCGAGGGTCGGTGGCGTCAGAGGTTGGGGGTTAGTGGCGTCGGGGATCGGGGGCTCTTCTCTTCTTCTTCTTCTTCTTCTTCTTCTCCTTCTTCTTCTCCTCTTCTTCTTCTTCTAAACTAAACCTAAACTAAACCTAAACTAGATCTAATCTAAACTAAACCTAAAAGTAAACCTAAACCTAAACTAAATCTAAACTAAATGAAACCTGAACCTAAAAAAACAAAAAAGGAGAAGATGCTCACCTTGGGGAGGAGGGGTCCGGTGGAGAAGGGGGCTGGTGGAGGAGGGCCACCGTAGGGGAGGGGGCGGCGCCGAGGCCTGCCTCATGGCGGTGCTCGGGCAGCTGCCACAGGGGAGGGGGGTCGGGGGCGGCAGGGGCATTGGCCGGCGGGTGTGTCAAGGACGGCGTCAGGAGTGGTGGGGGTCGGTGGCAGCAACCGGCGGGTGCGGTGGGGAGGGGGCAGGGCTGGCGGCTAGCGGGTGTGGGGGTCATGGGTGGCAGGAGTGGCGGCGGGCAGCAGTGCGGCGGTAGGGGCGGTGGGGGTCGGGGCGGCGGCCGGCTGGTGCGGTGGGGGCGGTAGGGGCGGCGGCCGGCGGGTGTGGGGGTCGGGGTGTGGGAGGCGGCGGGCGGCGGTGGGGGTCGGGTGCGCTGGGGGTCGGGGAGGAGAGAGGCAGAGAGAGAAGAGAGAGATAGAGGAGGTCACGACGTTTATTAGGGCCAGATTCTTTGCCGTGTGCTAGCGGACGACAAAGGAACTTTGCCGTCCGCTAGCAGACGGCAAAGGAACTTTGCCGTCCGCTGGTTCTCATCAGTGGGCCCACCTCCCTCTTTGCCGTCCGCTAGCGGGTGGCAAATATCCTTTGCCGTCCGCTAGCAGACGGCAAAGAAGTGGCTGATGACAAAGAGGTTCTTTGCCATCAGCTAGTTGTTTGCCGCCCGTTTTCTGTAAACGGATGGCAAAGAGCTTCTTTGCCATCCGCCAGCTGATGGCAAAGAACTGGCTGACGACAAATTTGCTGATTCTAGTAGTGCGTGTCGATGAACCCGATAGGAGTCACGTATCTCGTTCTCAGGACACGACAGATGAGCTATGGTTACCGTGCCAAACGCCGAGTTGCCCCGGGTAGCATTAATAAGCTGCTCTGGGTTGGACCAACACTCATGAGGAGGACTAGCCCAAGTTGTTTATTAATTATCCATGGGGTAGCTAAGCTCTATGCATTTTTATTAGGTTGTTAAGCAAATAGTACCAATGTTGGGTCTTGCCATACAAGCTTTAATCTAAAATGAATAGTCAAGGGGGTCCCCATAACAACTCTGAGCATGTTTGGAGCGCAAAATATGGAACCTAACACCGGTAACAAGTAACTATGTCGGAAAAGTGGAATAGAACACCGGGCAAAAGGCCAAGCCTTCCACCTTTACCGAGATATATAGGTGCATTAAATTAAATAGAAATAACATTGTGATATTTCCAGATATCCATGTTATCACATGGAAACAACCTGCACCTGCATCTAAGAACGCTACAAGAGGGGCTGAGCAACGGTAACTAAGCCAAACAAGGTTTTGCTAGGTAGTGGAGGGGTTAGAGGCTTTCATGGCAATTTAGGAGGCTTGACATGTAAGTGGTAGGTAACGAAACGTAACGACAAGAGTGTGATATCTATCTAAGCAAAAATAGTGTCGGGATCCGGGTACGATGATCTTGCCTGTTGGGTCTTCAGTGGGATAGTACTCTTGTTCTTCAGAAACGTTCTCAACGGGTTCCTCATACCCATTCTCGTCACCCGATGCTACCCACAAGAAATAATAACACCCAATAAACATACAATCAAGTTATGATGCATAATCAAGTATGATGCATGGCCAAGTTTAATTATGCACGACATGGCAAGCACAACCACAAATACTACTCATTAAATGAATATTGATATGAATGGGTTGCATGTTAACAAAACTCCACATTAGATTTTCTTGTTAACTCTTATTTATTACATGTCAAGTTTACATGTTGTTTATCATGGAAAGAGCTGAAGCATAAACAACTACATCATCTAGGCATTATAAATGAGGCTGGAAACAACATAACTCATCTATGATACTACCCCATGAGCTAGTTTGGAGTTAGGTATCGTTCTGCCTAAAACACTATATATTTTATTTATTAAACAAGCAATAATTTGCACCATGGTATTGTACACATTTTTCTAATCAATTAGCATATATAATTCATTTGCATCGGAGTTATGGTTGAATAGCTATGATCTAAATAATTTTAACATGGCATTGATGCAAATTGAATACAAACAACACTTAGACATTTTTAACACGCATGAAAGGTGCATAATGTGAAACTACATAAGATTCTAGGCATTTTTATAGTTAGCTCATTTACAACAAAGTCATGGATCAAAAGCTATGCATGTTCAAGGTTGCAACATTTTTAACAAAATCTGCCATTTATATCGTGAAACACTTCAAGTATGCAAAACAATATCTAAAACAATTTAAAGCGATGTGGAATTTATACCAACAACAATTTCGTGTAGGTTTGGCAGGTCCAGTCTATGTGAGTAATCAGCTCTCATGAACCTGATCAAAACAACAGGGCAAAAGGCCCTAGCGTGGAACAGAACAAAATAAGGTTGCCAGGGTTTCGAACTGAGTACCTCCGGGATGCACTCGAGAGAGCTAACCACTATGTTGCACTCCAGTTCAAAATAAAAATGGGACTCATTTCACATGACCAACAGCTTGGCCACAAGCCTGACAAAACTGAAAACCAATGCAGAGAACAAAGCTGTTCGTGGCTGGGTATGCACAACAGCATGCTCGCATAGGGCGCAGGAGGGAGGCCGTGTGTGTGCGGGTGCAGCAAGCTGCAACATGTTTTGCCTCTAACAGTAAACAAGCAACAAAAGAAAAAGGGGAACCCTAAGAATTGATCCCCAAATCCCAACTTGTTGTCAAGTGGGGAGAACCAGCTATGCTAGCTACCCCCTTGTGCCGCTCTAATCGCCTAGATCAGGTGTGGAGATTACTCATCGGAGCTGGGAACCAAAACAATAGAAATGAGGAACATATATGGCCAGACTTGTAGGATCGAGATGCTCGACTTCGGCCACATCCAGGCACACAACAAGGCGGGCAGGAGGCAACGGTGTGTAGGGGTACGTGGGCGTGTACCGTGCGTGTGGATGTGCAGCAAGGGGAGCACATAGGATCCAAAGGCAGGGGCTTGAGCTCCATGTCCTAGTCGCCTACTTCCTCTTTAGCATGCGTTGGTTTTCCCTTGAATAGGAAAGGGTGATGCAGCAAAGTGGATAAGTATTTCCCTTAGTTGTTGAGAACCAAGGTATCAATCCAGTAGGAGGAACAAGCAAGTTACAAATGGATGTACCTACACATATAATCAAACTTTTGCACCCAACGCTATAAAGAGGTTGTCAATCCCTTCACGGTTATTTGCAAGGATTAGATCCGACAGAGATAAATGTAAACGAGAAAGGAAAGTAAAAGGTGAATAAATTGCAACAAAGTATTTTTTTGGCATTTTTGGTTTATAGATCTGAAAATATATTATGGAAAGTAGACCCGGGGCCATAGGTTTCACTAGAGGCTTCTCTCATGATGGCAAGTATTACAGTGGGTGAACAAATTACTATCAAGCAATTGATAGAAAAGTGAATAATTATGAAGATATCCAAGGCAATGATTATGCATATAGGCATCACGTCCGTGTCAAGTAGACCGAAACGATTCTGCATCTACTACTATTACTCCACACATCGACCGACTCCTGCCTGCATCTGGAGTATTAAGTTCATGAAGAACAGAGTCACGCATTAGGTAAGATGACATTATATAGAGGGATAAACTGAAGCAATATGATGAAAACCCATCTTTTTATCCTTGATGGCAACAATACAATACGTGCCTCGCTACCCCTACTATGTCACTGGGTGAGGACACGACAAGATTGAACCAATAACTAAGCACTTCTCTCATTGCAAGAATTACAAATCTAGTTGGCCAAACCAATAACCCGAAGATACTTGCAAAGATATGAAATCATGCGTATAAGAATTCAGAAAAGACTCAAATAATATTCATAGATAATCTGAACATAAACCCACAATTCATCGGATCTCGACAAACACAATGCAAAAGAGTATTACATCAGATAGATCTCCATGATGATCATGAAGAACATGGTATTGAAGATCAAAGAGAGAGAAGTAGCCATCTAGCTACTAGCTATGGACCTGAAGGTCTATGGTGAACTACTCACGCATCATCGGAGGGGCAATGGAGTTGATGTAGATGCCCTCCGTGATTGAATCCCCAAGCTTAATTCCTTCTCGTCCTTGAGTAGGTTAATTATAAAAACAGAATTTTTTGATGTGGAATGCTACCTAACATATTTATCCATGTAATATTATTTATTGTGGTATGGATATTCAGATCCATAAGTTTCAAAACAATAGTCTAATATTGACATAAAAACAGTAATACTTCGAGCACACCAACAAGGCAATCACATGTCCTTTCAAAATAACATGGCCTTAGAAACTTATCCATACAAAATCATATGGTCTGGCTATGCTCCATTTTCCCACACAAAGTATCGAAATCATGCACAACCCCTATGAACAAGTCAAGCAATTATTTCACACTTTGGTGTTCTCAAACCGTTTCAACTCTCACGCAATACATTAGTGTGAGCCATGGATATAGCACTATAGGTGGAATAGAATATGGTGGAGGTTGCAAGGAAAAGGGGAGAAGATAGTCTCACATCAACTAGGCGTATCAACGGGCTATGGAGATGTCCATTGATAGATATTAATGTGAGTGATTAGGGATTTCCATGCAACAATTGCACTTAGAGCTATAAGTGTATGAAAGCTTAAACAGAAAACTAAGTTTTCGTGCAAGATGAAATTCTACTAGTTATATGAAAGTGACAAAATAGGAGACTCTCTATCATGAAGATCATGGTGCTATTGAAGCACAAGTGTGGAAAAAGATAGTAGCAATTGTCCCTTCTCTCTTTCTCTCATTATTTTGGTGGGCATCTTTGGCCTCTTTGTTGTTTATTTGGGCTTTGCTAGCCTCCTTTTTTTAAAGTCCGGATACTTATCCCAACTTATGAGGGAGTCATGGTTTACATCATACTTTTATCACATGGGACAATGCTCTAATAATGAAAATCATCACACTTTTATTTACTTACAACTCAAAAAGAAAATTAGAACTCGATACCTAGAACAAAATATGACTATATGCAGGATGAAAGTGATGGTGCATGTCATGAAGAACGGAACGGTGGAAGTTGCATGTCAATATATCTCGGAATGGCTATGAAAATGCCATAATAGGTAGGTATGGTGGCTGTTTTGAGGTAAATTTATGGTGGCTGTTTTGAGGAAGGTGGGTTTGATGTACCAGCAAAAGTTGCACGATACTAGAGAGGCTAGCAAAGCTGGAAGGGTGAGAGTGCGTATAATCCATGGACTCAAAATTAGTCAGAAAGAAGTCACATAATTATTGCAAAAGTATATTAGTTATCAAAAAAAGCATTAGACGCATGCTACTAGGGGAGAGGTTGGTAGGAGTTAACTACCGCGCGCTCCCCACCCTCACACAAAGGTTGACAATCATTAAACAAATCATGCTCCGACTACGTTACATAACGGTTCACCATACGTGCATGCTACGGGAATCACAAACTTCAATACAAGTATCTCTTCCAATTCACAACTACTCACTAGCATGACTCTCATATTACCACCTGTATTATCTCAAAACTATATGCAAGGAATCAAACTTCTCATAGTGTTCAATGCACTTAATATGAAAGTTTTTATTATATCCCTCTTGGATGCCCATTATATTAAGAAAAAATCATAATCTAAACAAATTACCATGCTGTTTTTAAGAAGCTCTCAGAATAATATAAGTGAGGTATGAGAGTTCAACAATTTCTACAAAATATAACACCACCATGCTCTAAAAAGATATAAGTGAAGCACTAGAGCAACATTGCCTAGCTCAAAAGATATAAGTGAAGCACATAGAGTATTCTAATAAATCTAGGATTCATCGTGTCCCTCTCAAAAATATGTGTTCAGCAAGGATGATTGTGGAAAACTAAAAAGCAAAGACTCATATCATACAAGACGCTCCAAGCAAAACACATATCATGTGGTGAATAAAAATATAGCCTCAAGTAAATTTACCGATGGATTGAAGACGAAAGAGGGGATGCCTTCCGGGGACTCCCAAAGCTTAGGCTTTTTGGTTTCCTTGAATATGTCTTGGGGTGCCATGGGCATTCCCAAGCTTAGGCTCTTGCCACTCTTTATTCCATAGTCCATCAAATCTTCACCCAAAACTTGAAAACTTCACAACACAAAACTCAACAGAAAACTCATGAGATCCGTTAGTATAAGAAAAATAAATCACCACTTAGGTAATGTTGTGAAATCACTATTTATTTATATTTGTGTAATAGCTACTGTATTCTAACTTCTCCATGGTTCATACACCCCGATACAACCCATAGATACATCAAAAATAAGCAAACACACAAAGAAAACAGAATCCGTGAAAAACAGAACAGTCTGTAGAAATACGTAGACTTTGAATACTTATTTATCTCTAAAAATTCGAAACAATTAGGAAAATTAGGTAAATTTGTATTTCAATCTTGTGTAAAAATTTCAGATCAATTTGACACTCTGAAAGAATTTGAAAATTCCTGCACTGAGCGCAAAAGTATTTGTTTTCAGCAAGATCAAATCGAACAACTACCATAGATCACCCTAAAGGTTTTACTTTGCTCAGACACTAATTTAAACAAGAAAACACAATTATTACAGAATTAATAATTTGCAAAACACACCAAAACATAAATAAAAAAACATAAAGCAAAATAAAATTGGGTTGCCTCCCAACAAGCGCTATTATTTAACGCCCCTAGCTAGGCAAAACACAATAGATCTAGGTATTGTCATCTTTGGTATGCAATCCATAAGTAGCTCTCATAATAGATTCATAAGGTAATTTCATTTTATTTCTAGGAAAGTGTTCCATGCCTTTACTTAATGGGAATTGCAATCTAATATTTCCTTCCTTCATACCAATAATTTTACCAATATTTCTAAGGAAAGGTCTACGAAGAATAATAGGACATGTAGGATTGCAATCTATATCAAGAACAATGAAATCTATGTGCACATAATTCCTATTTTAAACAATAATAACATCATTAATCCTTCCCATAGGTTTCTTTATAGTGGAATCCGCAAGATGTAAATTTAAGGAACAATCACCAAATTCACGGAAACCTAACACATCACATAGAGCTTTTGGAATCGTGGAAACGCTAGCACCCAAATCACACAAAGCATGGCAATCATAATATTTAATGTTAATATTAATAGTAGGTTCCCACTCATAATAAATATTTCTAGGTATAGAAACTTCCAACTCAAGTTTTTCTTCAAAAGATTTCATCATAGCATCAACAATATGTTTAGTAAAAGCTTTGTTTTGATTATAAGCATGAGGAGAGTTCACATGGATTGCAACAAGGAAATAAAATCAATCAAAGAGCAACTTTCATAATTAAAGTCCTTGAAATCCAAAAGAGTGGGTTCATTGCTATTTAAAGTTTTGACCTCTTCAATCCCACTTTTATCATTCTTAGCATTAAGATTTATAAACTCCGAATCATGGGGACGCCTTTTAACTAAAGTTGACTCATATACAGTCCTATATTTATCAAGATTCACATTGGAAAACAAAGATTCAATAGGATTCACATCAATAACTTTAACATCTTCATCAATATTATCACGAGAACACACTTTTTCAAACCATTCACGCTTAGCATGTATTCTAGCGGTTCTTTCCTTACACTCATCAATAGAAATTCTTATAGATTTTAAGGACTCATTAGTATAATGCTTGGGTGGAATAGATCTAATTTTCAAAGAATCAATCTCAAGATAAATTCTATCAATGTTCCTAACCAAATCATCAATTTTGAGCAATTTTTCTTCAATCATAGCATTGAAACCCTTTTGCAAACTAATAAATTATTTAATATTATTCTCAAGATTAGAGGGCATATTATTATAATTTCCATATGAATTTCTGTAGTAATTACCATAATTACTAGAGGAATTATTAAGAAACGACCTAGCATTGAAATTACCTCTTTATGCGTTATTACCAAAATTGTTCCTACCAACAAAGTTCACATCCATAGATTCATTATTATTTCCAATCAAAGAAGACAAAGGCATATCATTAGGATCAACATGAGCACTCTTACTAGCAAAGAACTTCATCAATTCATCCATCTTTTCACTCAAGGTATTAATTTCTTCAATAGCATGCACGCACGTTTTTACTAGTACACTACAGGAAACAAAAACTTTGCCGTCCGCCATCCCGGACGGCAAAGGCTTTGCCCTCCGCCAGCGGACGGCAAACCGTCCGGCTGAATAAGCCAAGGTAAAGGCCGCTTTGTCGTCTGCTGGCAGATGGCAAAGACCTTTGAATCTTTGCCATCATCTACCAGCAGACAGCAAAGAGCCTGGACGGCACACGTGGGCACTTAGCTCCGTTAGGGGGCTTAACGGCGTGCTTTGCCGTCCGCTGGCAGACGGCAAAGACCTTAGGTCTTTGCCGTCCGCTGGCAGATGGCAAAGAACCTTAGGTCTTTGAACCTTAGGTCTTTGCCGTCCGCCAGCGGACGGCAAAGAACCCACCTAGGCTAGCCCTAGTTTGCATAGGTAGCTTCCACATGGCCACTTTGCCGTCTGCCAGTAGACGACAAAGTGGCTATATTGCCCCTGTTTTTTTGTTTTTTCTTAAAATCATTCAATTTGACAGAATATTCATATATAGCCAACATATACATATCCAACATACATATCCAGAACATACATATCATTCAACAAGTTCCAACAAGCATACCAAATAAGTTGAAACAAGCATATACCAATAATTAAATTCCAACATACAAGTCCAACATATATACAAGTTTCCAACAACACACAATATGGTTACATATGTATCCAAAACAAGTTTTCCATAAACATAAAGGTAGCAGAAGTAGAAGAGTACAGTCCATCAACGCACTCTTCCTCATCTATAGCAAATCTGCAAAGTAGGAAAGATATAGTTAGAATAAGAAGAAGACTAGCTAGAAGAAAAAGAAGAAAAAGAAGAAAAGAAGAAGAAGAAGAATTTATCTTCTATTTCTTTTTCTCCTCTCCTCTCCTATTCTCTTCTCCAAGGTAGTAATGCCATTTTGTAGCTAACTAATCATATCAAGTAATTTTCAAGGAAAAAATGCTAAGTATAGGTCATTTTATAGCTATCCTAGGTAGAATATATCATTTTGGAGGTAAGTAAGGTTATTATATCATTTTATATTATTGAGCTATCCTAGTTAGTTATGCCATTTTGTACCTAAGTGAGCTAATTATGTCATAAATGAACTAGCTAAGCTAGCTATTGATCATTATTGAGCTATACTAGCTACTAATGCCATTTTCTAGCTAACTAAGCATATCAAGTCATTTTGGAGGAAAAAATGCTAAGTATAGGTCATTTTATAGCTATCCTAGGTAGAATATACCATTTTCTAACTAACTAAGCATATCAAGTCATTTTTGATGAAAATAAGCTAAGTATAGGTCATTTCATAGCTATCCTAGGTAGAATATATCATTTTGGAGGTAAGTAAGGTTATTATGTAATTTTGAGGAAAATAAGCTAAGTATAGGTCATTTTGGAGGTAAACCAAGGTTATTATGCCATTTTTTTACCTAGGTGAGCATATTATGTCATAAATGAACTAGCTAAGCTAATTATTGATCATTATTGAGCTATCCTAGGTAGTTATGTCATTTTGTACCTAAGTGAGCTAATGATGTCATAAATGAACTAGCTAAGCTAGCTATAGATCATTATTGAGCTATACTAGCTACTAATGCCATTTTGTAGCTAACTAAGCATATCAAGTCATTTTGGAGGAAAAAATGCTAAGTATAGGTCATTTTATAGCTATACTAGGTAGAATATACCATTTTCTAGCTAACTAATCATATCAAGTCATTTTTGATGAAAATAAGCTAAGTGTAGGTCATTTTATAGCTATCCTAGGTAGAATATACCATTTTCTAGCTAACTAAGCATAGCAAGTCATTTTGGAGGAAAAATGCTAAGTATAGGTCATTTTATAGCTATCCTAGGTAGAATATACCATTTTCTAGCTAACTAAGCATATCAAGTCATTTTTGATGAAAATAAGCTAAGTATAGGTCATTTTGGAGCTAAATAGTTCATTTATTAAGCTAAGTATGCATTTGTTAATGAAAACACTTGGGAAAACTTACCATCAACACAGACGTGAAGGACAGGTAGGGTTTGGGCTAGGGTGAGACATAGAAGGACCAGTCGGGGTTGCGGCAGACGCAGAAGGATTGGTCGATGCTTGTTGGGAGGCACGCTGCACCAAAGATCATTTGCAATGTCTCCTTAGCATGATGTAACTCAAATGTGAATACTAGTAACTAATGACCATTTAAATGAAATTCACCGTGGGTGCTATAGAAATATGGGGCATCGACGGAGGGGTCTGACCAATGTTCTGGCATACGATCTGCACATTTTCTTTTCACGAGTCATTCATATTAGTTAGTGATGAAACGAACATTACGTGCATGATTTGGCTAATATGCAGGAGAAACTTACCATGAGGAGCTCGTATAGGGCCCGATGAGACGCGTTGTTCTGGTTCCTCTCCTCCTCCAACAGCCTAGTCGTCCTCTCCTCCATGTCCCTCTCCCTCTCCGCCACCTGCCTATTTGCCTCCGCCAGAAGCTCCTGGGCCCTAGCCGCAATGGCGAGCTCCATTGGCCGTGGACGAGGCCTTATCTCAGGATCAGAGATCGTCTGGCGCTTCTTGATCTCTGGGAGAGTTCCAGGACAACATATCAGTCCATCCCCAATGGCTATCGATCCATGGGGCCTCCCAACACCAGATATCATCACGAGCTCTGGATCAAAAGGACTCTGGCTCGGGTTGAAGTCCTCCCCTTTCCTCGCCTTCCCCTCATCTTTGTACCTCACGAGCTTGTTGTGGGAGGAGATGTTGCTGAAGCTCTCTGGATGATCGAGGTTATCCTCAGAGAATGCCTTGGCCTTCTTGTACGAGGTAGTATGGGCCATGGCATAGAGGTCGAACAGAGGTGGAACCTCCTTCTTCTTTTCTCGTGCCTAAAAGAGGTGAAAAATATATTAGTTAAGGGCTCAAGCTAGCATGAAGAATGAAATTGCATGAATCATGAAGCAAACCACATACCTAGTTATCCCCGTACTCAAACAGGTTGGAGCTCCCTTGATGGTGTGGCACACCTCTCATTTGGGCACGCTTCTCCTTGGCCTTGTTGTGTTCGGCTAGCCATTCGGGAGAGCACCACTCATCCACCAATGCCTCCCAACAATCCATCCTATCCACACACCATTTTGGGGGCACTTAAGTTAGACAAGAGAAATTTCAGCGCTATGCCTACGAATCAAATCAAAGAAACTAAGTACAAGGCCTTAAGAATAGATAATTATCTTCATAAACTTCTCCTTACTCAGATAATTTTTGCGGCACTTATTCTTGGTTCTCTTAATGTTACTCGAGGCATAGTAGTCTCGAATAGCCTGCACCCGAGCCTCATGCCGTAAGCTCTGAAGTAGGCGCTTGCACTCGGCTTCGAGAACAATAGCCGCTCTCGCCTCGTCTTCCTCAAGACACCTGTAGAAGGTATGCAATCAAACAAGACAACACATTAGACACTGATTAGTACCATCACTAGTTATTGTTGATTTTTAATTCTGTAAAGGAGAAGTTACCCAAAAGCGACGGATCACAATGTCAGCCACCATCTCGCACAAGACACCGTCAACCATCTCCTCCGGCGGGGCCGTGGCAGCCTTGTACAGCTCCCAGGTCAGTGCTACTTGTGGAGCCTCACCCTCACCGAGCAACTGGACCTTCCTCGGGAAGTGGTGCCGGAGAAGCACACCAAGGACCTGGTTGGGCCTGCAAACAACACGCTCGTATTTCCAACCCCTACAGTATGACAAGGCCAACACATTAGATATTAATTTGAAGAAACATGAAGGCAAAAGGTTAAAAAAGAGTAAATGCACTTACTTCTCCGCATTAGGCGCAATCAACCACCTCTGCTCGTGGGTCGTCGACATGGGAGGCAGCTTTGTACAACCACGCTGGTAGACCTTCTTGCCCTCCTCAACCAGCTCGCCCTCGCTATAGGTGTCCTCAGACAAGTAATTGTCCTTGCCACCATCAGCATAGCCACTAGCCTCCGGAGTCACATGGGACGAAGACTCTAGGACCCGAGTCTCCTGGGATGAAGACTCTGGGACCGGAGTCTCCTGGAACGAAGTCTCGGTGACCCGAGGCTCTTCGACCCGAGGCTCGTGGACCGGAGTCCGAGACGGGTCCACCTGAGATGGAGCACTCCTGTTTGGATCCGTTTGGCAGGCCCATGGTAGATACAAAACTTGGGTCACCTTTTGAGCCATAATATAGACATCGGGAACATCCAAATGGATGCTTTGTTTGATTTTGACTAGCCCTATATGTTCATGTGTTAGGGTGTCGGTTGTCGTGTCGGGGTCGGCGTGTCGGGGGTGTCGTGTCGGGGTCGGGGTGTCGGGGGTGTCGTGTCGGGGTCGGGGTGCTGTATCTGGGTGTCGGGGTGTCGTGTCGGGGTCGGGGTGTAGGGGGTGTCGTGTCAGGGTCGGGGGTGCTGTGTCGGGGTGTCGTGTCGGGGTTGGGGTGTAGGGGGTGTCGTGTCAGGGTCGGGGTGCTGTGTCGTGGTCGGGGGTGCCGTGTCGGGGTGTCGGGGTCGGGGTGCTGTGTCGGGGTAGGTGTGCCGTGTCAGGGTGTCGGGGTGTCGTGTCGAGGTGTCGGGGTCCGGGGTCGGGGTCGGGGGTTTGCCCGGGGGGTCATGTCAGGGTCAGGGTGGCTGTGTCGTGGTCGGGGGTGCCGTGTCGGGGTGGTCGGGGATGCCGTGTCGGGGTCGGGGTGAGGGGGTGGGGGTGGGGGGGGTGGGTGCTGGTCGTGGTCCGGGTGCCGTGTCGGGGGACGTCGGGCGACGCACCCTCCTCCTCCTCCTCTTCTTCTTTATTCTCCTTCTTTTTCTTCTTTAGCTTCCTCCTCCTCTTTTGAAGGGGACTTTTCGGATTTTCTTCCTTTTTTCCTTTTCTCTTCTCTCTCCTCCGTCTTTTCCTCTTCTTTCTTCTTCTTCTCTCCTTGTTTCTTCTTCTTCTTCTTCCTCTTCTTCTTTTTTCTTCTCCTCCTCCTCCTCCTCTTCTTCTTCCTTTCGTTTTTTCCTCTTCTTCTTCTCCTCCTCTCCTCTTTTCTTCTTCTTCTTCTTCTTCTTTTTTCTTCTCCTCCTCCTCCTCTTCTTCTGTTTCTTCTTCTTCTTCTTATTATTTTTTGTTCTTTTCCTTTTTTATTTTTCCTTTTTCTTCTTCTTCTTTTCTTATTTTTTTCTTCTAGGTTTTTCTTCTTCTTTTCTATAACTAATATGAACTAACTAATAACTAATAACTAATAACTAACTAATATGAACTAATAAAAACTGAAAAAAATATGAACTAACTAACTAAGAACTAATAACTAACTAATATAAACTAATATGAAAAAATATGAACTAATATGAACTAACTAAGAACTAATAACTAACTAATATAAACTAACTAATATGAACTAATAAAAACAGAAAAAAGGGGGAGGGTGGAGCTCACCGGAGGGGGGGTCGAGGCGGCGGCGCGGGGCGGTGGAGGGGGAGGGGCGGAGCTGGGTTGTCGGGGCAGGGGGCGGCGGGGACGCGGCGAAGCGGCGAGGCAGGGGGTGGTGGGGGCATCGGGGATGAGGAGGTGGAGGAGGGCCGCGGGGAGGCGCCGGGCGGCGCCGCGGCCTGGCTCCGGCGGTGGTGCGTCAGGGACGAGGAGGTGGAGCAGGACCGCGGGGAGGCGACGGGGGCGTCGGGGATGAGGAGGTGGAGGAGGGCTGCGGGGAGGGGGCGGCGGCGCTGAGAGAGGGAGGGAGACAGAGATGTGTGTGTGAGAGAGAGAGGCGTGGGGGGGCGCGCGGGGCCGAAACTTAAGTTCACTTCTTTGCCGTCTGCCAGCAGACGGCAAAGAGGGTAACCGTTAGTCTGCCCCCCACCCGTGACATTGTGGGCCCTCCTCACCTCTTTGCCATCCGCTAGCGGATGACAAAGAAGGGGCCCACTTTGGTCTTTGCCGTCTGCTGGCAGACGGCAAAGAACTCTTTGCCGTCTGCCAGTAGACAGCTGACAAAGACCCTCTTTGCCATCAGCTGGTTCTTTGCCGTTTGCTTTGGAAAGACAGACGACAAAGAGCTGGCAGACGACAAATTGTCTGATTCCAGTAGTGGTAGGAGATCTTTCGATATGCCATTGAGAGTAATTTCCCATAATATTATCTAGGAGTTTAGTAGCTTCTCCTAATGTGATTTCATAAAAGTCCACCCGCGGCGGAATCTAAGAGATTCCTCGAAGCAAAATTCAATCCAGCATAAATAAATTATATAATCATCCATAAACTGAAACCATGCACGGGGCAATTTCTAATCATTAATTCCATCCTGTCCCAAGATTGTGCAACATGCTCATGATCAAGTTTCTTAAAATTCATTATATCGTTCCTAAGGAGATGATCTTAGTGGGCGGAAAGTACTTGGAAATAAAAGCATCTTTACATTTATTCCTTGAATAAACACTATTTTTAAGCAAAGATGAAAACCAAGTATTAGCATGATCTCGTAGTGAGAACGGGAATAGCTTCAATTTAACAATATCATTTTCCACATCTTTCTTCTTTTGCATATCAGAGAACTCAAGGAAAGTATTTAGATGGGATGCGGCATCTTCATTAGCAAGGCCGGAAAATTGTTCTTTCATAACAAGATTTAGCAAAGCAACATTAATTTCATAAGATTCCGCACTAGTGGCGGGAGCAATCGGAGTACTAATAAAATCATTATTATTAGTATTGGAAAAGTCACACAACTTGGTATTCTCAGACATCGTGACAAAGCAAGCAATCAAGCACACAAGCAAATGAAAGGCAAAAAAAAAGGGCGAATAAAAAGGAAAATATTTTTGGTATTTCCTAAAAATTATTTTAGAAGTGGGGGAGAGGAAACCGAGAGGCAAATGGGAAATAAAGTAAATGCAAGAGATGAGTTTGTGATGGGTACTTGGTAGGCTTGATGTGTATCCTCCCCGGCAACAACGCCATAAATCCTTCTTGCTACCTCTTGAGCATGCGTTGGTTTTCCCTTGAAGAGGAAAGGGTGATGCATCAAAGTAGATAAGTATTTACCTTAATTGTTGAGAACCAAGGTATCATTTCAGTAGGAGGAACAAGCAAGTTACCAATGGATGTACCTACACAAATAATCATACTCTTGCACCCAACGCTATAAAGGGGTTGTCAATCCCTTCACGGTTATTTGGAAGGATTAGATCCGATAGAGATAGATGTAAACGAGAACAGAATGTAAAAGGTGAATAAATTGCAGAAAATTATTTCTGGTATTTTTGGTTTATAGATCTCAAAATATATTAGGGAAAGTAGACCCGGGGGCCATAGGTTTCACTAGAGGCTTCTCTCATGATGGCAAGTATTACGGTGGGTGAACAAATTATTTTCGAGCAATTGATAGAAAAGCAAATAATTATGAAGATATCCAAGGCAATGATTATGCATATAGGCATCAAGTCCGTGTCAAGTAGACCGAAACAATTCTGCATCTACTACTATTACTCCACACATCGACCGACTCCTGCCTGCATCTAGAGTATTTAGTTCATGAAGAACAGAATAACCCATTAGGTAAGATGACATGATGTAGAGGGATAAACTCAAGCAATATGATGAAAACCCCATGTTTTTATCCTTGATGGCAACAATACAATACGTGCCTCGCTACCCCTACTATGTCACTGGGTGAGGATACAACAAGATTGAACCCAAAACTAAGCACTTCTCCCATTGCAAGAATTACCAATCTAGTTGGCCAAACCAAACCAATAACTCGAAGAGACTTGCAAAGATATGAAATCATGCATACAAGAATTCATAAAATACTCAAATAATATTCATTGATAATCTGAACATAAACCCACAATTCATTGGATCTCGACAAACACACCGCAAAAGAGTATTACATCAGATAGATCTCCATGATGATCATGAAGAACATGGTATTGCAGAGCAAAGAGAGAGAAGAAGCCATCTAGCTACTAGCTATGGACCCGAAGGTCTATGGTGAACTACTCACGCATGATCGGAGGGGCAATGGAGTTGATGTTGATGCCCTCCATGATCGAATCCCCTCCGGCAGATTACCGGAAAAGGCTCCAAGATTGGATCTCTCGGGAATGGAGGCTTCCGGCGGTGGAAAAGTGTTTTCGTGGCTCCCTCTGGTATACAGGGAATATTTGTGAATTTATAGGCCAAGAAATAGGGTTAGGAGAGCTGCTATGGGCCCACAAGCCTGGGGGGCGCCCTACCCCCCTGGGCGCCTCCTGTGGCTTGTGGCCACACGGCAGCTCTCTCGACTTCATCTCCAAGTCTCTTGGGTTGCTTCTAGTCCAAGAAAAATTATTCCGAAGATTTTATTCCGTTTGGACTCCGTTTAGTATTCCTTATATGCAATTGTCAAAAACAAGGAAAAACAGAAACTGACATTAGGCTCTAGATTAATGAGTTAGTCCCAAAAACAATATAAAATAGCATATTAATGCATATAAAACATTCAAAACAGATAATATAAAGCATGGAACAATCAAAAATTATGGAAACGTTGGAGAACATGGTGAACATTTTTCTGGGACAGAAAAGTGTCACCAAGAAATTAATGGGAAGAGAACAAGTGGAAATTTGATATAGTCTTGAAGTCGAAACCTGAGAAAGAGCTTGAGGTCGATGCATATATGGGAGAGAGGGGCACACTCATACAAACATAAAAAAGAACAAGGCCACCATGACATGATGATATGATGCATGATGCAAACATACAATTAACAAGAGACACATCCACAATAATAATTAGCATGCAATAATGCAAGTCTCATGATGATGGCAACAACAAGAAAATAAATGACACACCATAACTCCAGGTTGATCAAGATGCATGAATTAAACAATATGACTCAACATCACAAGGTAATAACTCCTAATCATAAGGTAACCATGGCATGCAAAAAAAGGCAAAACACAAAAAAACAAAATATGGTCATGAGTTGATGTGCATGGTGAAACAACACAAGACAAACATAGCATCCACTCCATAAGACGGTCTCAAGAATATGGTTACAAGCTTGGGTTACACATGGGTTGTTACACAGCTGCTCGCTACTCGCTGGAATACATCGAGCCACCGTCCAAGATGAAGATGGAGACCAAGGTGCTGGCCCTGTGGGCATGGTCGCCATGCCCAAGTAGGGTGCCAAGAGTGAGCTAGATCACCTTGCCTGCCTGCAACGACGGCACACTGGTGTACGGCCGTAGGGGGCTAGAGCACCGGGTCCTGGTTCATCTCGACATCCTTGAAGATCCATCATTTGGTTGGGTGGTGTTCAATCCAAACCCATGGAGGTCCAACATCGTTGATGGAGAGAAATTGTCACGAACCGACGATAGCACGTGTCACGCCATGTCCAGCATGACTGCCAGGACCACAAGGATCGGGACGACGAAGAATAGAGGGGTCGCGGGCGTGACAGCCAGGGCTAGTCGAGAGGAAGGCAAGGATGGGGAGAACACTTCCGTCGGAGCCTCTCACGGGTGCCCTATGACGAGTAGCGTGACAACAACTAGGAGCACCCTGACGAGCGTCGTGGGAACCGCAATGGGCATCGCTGCGAGTGCCTTGACCTCCCTGCCATCCCCGATGCCACGTAGGTGCTCCTTGGCTCTAGCTCATCGAGTGCAACACCCATGCTTGCCAGGGAGCTGGATCCTCTCCGCTCCATCGTGCCTCCTCCTCGTCCTTCTTTTGGCATGTGGGACCGCAACCCGGTCAGGTAGCTGCGCCTAGACTCCGCAAGACGCTTCTCCAACGACGCACGAACCCCTACTGCATCACCACCATTGTCTCGTACGATAGTGCTCCGAACACCACCAGTCTCCAAGCGGGATGAGGCCCATGCTGCAGCTATGGCCTACTACATCCTCTCCGCGATGCTCAACGAGCTTTGTTCGCTGGTCACTATGTAGCGTCCTCTGTTGGACACCTCCCCCTTGCGGCCCCTCGGGATTTGAAACTTCGCCCACCTCGCCTCTCCAATGCAGCCACAGCCTGCAGCAAACAACTTCCCCACCATGTGCTCACCCTCATGTTGTGGGATGACCTGCTAGCGGGCCTTGCCGAGCTTGTCATCCCCTGCCTTGAGCTCTCTATGGCGCTCTTCATCTCCAAGCCGCCGACGCTCCTACCACACGTCACTTTGTCGCCTCTGCTCGACGCGCCCAGGACCTCGCCAAGGCCAGGCCCTCCTGCTGCACGTGGGAAGATCCTGGCAGGCATGAGGATATCCAAAGAAGGTGGCATCTCTTAGAAGCAAGTTCGGCACCCAACACCTGCACGCTGGCTGCTCCAGTAGCAAAATTTGTTGAACGCCTGGTTTACCGCATCCTGGGCGTAACCAAAGATGGAGAAGACATTACTGCTAAGACCCTAGATGCATTCACGGAGCGATTGAAGGAATAAATGCCTCCTGAAGTGATTCTGGCAATGATGGACTTCTTCACGCTTGACGACAGCTCTGTTAGTGCCACCGAGGACGCACTGATCGACCATGGTGGGGCTGCTGCACTAGACTTGGTGGGGCTAGACCAAGTCGAGTAGGGATCACAGACGGTGATCGCCTGAGTAGGTTGCTGTTATGTTTGGGCTTCAAGGTTCACATGTTAGTATGCCATAAAAAAATGACACAAGGGGATTGCTATTTTTGCTAGTAGCTGCTACTGTGTATTAGGGAGTGATAGTTTTGGCCATGAGCCAATGTATGAGGGACTATTAAGACCATGTGTGTGCGTAGTGCATCACATTCGGCCACGGGCCATGTATCAGGGACTTGTTTCCCCCTCTGTGTTATGATGTGATTAGATCCAATGCTAGTCCAAGGGCATCTACAATGCATCCATGATTGAACAACCTATCAATACCCTATGCTAGAACGTGAGAGGGCTGAATTGTCGAGACCGTAGAGCAACCACCAAAGCAACCATCTCTAACACTACTTGCCATTTAGTCTGTCTCCAAGAAACTAAGCTGAGCACTATTCACAATTTCATCGTCGCTTCTATTGGTGTAAATAGATTCCGCAATTTCGCGCAATGCCCGGCTTCCAGAACAAGGGGTGGAATTCTTCTTCTATGGGATGATAGCCTTCTCGATGTTACCGACATTGCCACCTCCACCTATTGATTATCTGCCATGGTGTGGATTCGTGCTTCCGATTGCTCCTTCAAAATCACATCGGTCTATGGCCCCTCCGACAATGTCCATAATGACACTTTCTTCACAGAGTTTCTTACGCACAAACCACCTCCGGGCGTGGCATGGCTTCCTTTCGGAGACTTCAATCAAACCTTCCATGCTAGGGATAGAAACAGACGAAATGTTAACCGCAACAGAATCAACCGCTTCCGTGCTGCTTTACAAGCGTGCAGCTCAAGGAGATCCACCTGCAGAATAGGCGGTTCACTTGGAGCAATGAGAGAACAAACCCTACTCTATGCAAACTTGACTCCTTCTTTTGCCATGCTGAGTGGGACACTACCTTCAACATGAAAGCACATTTGCTCCCTTGGTGGTTTTGGTAATTAATAACAACATTTCCACTAAGTATATTTTAGGAACAGTTCAATGATGGGTTGGCAAAAGGATTGTGGAGAAAGCCCTAGATGCAAGGAATTGGATAGGAAAAGTTTCATGCAAGATGACTCTACATTTTACTTTGTGAGAAATCACTTTGAGTCCATAGGAAAAGCCAATACTATTGAAAGGGGGTAAGGTACTGTTTGTGAACAAGATGCTCCACATGCACAAGTGATAATCACCAAAAACACCCATGAACTCTGCCAAAAATTCTTTCTAAGCCATTCATGAAAATCGGTGAAGCCAACAGTTGCCACTCGGTCCCACCAATTCCCAAACTCAGACAGAGCCCTACCAAACCCTAGCACATCGGTGCAACCGACCCACTTTGGTGCCACCGAGTTCAACTTGCCAACTTTCTATTATCTCGATTCACAAAATCGAAAACTCCGAGTTTTTGGATTGGCGTGACTGAGATTTCGATTCTGACCATTGGACACCTGATCGGTACCGCCTAGATTTCTATATCGGTCTCACCGAGATTCAAAAGTTCCTACCTTTGGAGCAACTCGGTACTACTGAGATTCACATCGGTGCCACCGAGTTGGTCACTTTAGGTGTAATAGTTCGATTTTTTGAGATTCCTATATATACCCCTCCACCACCACTCACTCTCAATAGAAGCACTCAGAAGTGATCCCCACTGATCCCATCTGATTTGCTAAGAAAGAGCTGATATGTATCCAACGTATCTATAAATTTTGATTGTTCCATGCTATTATATTATCTAGTTTGGATGTTTTATATGCATTAATATGCTATTTTATATTATTTTGGGACTAATCTATTAACCTAGTGCCTAGTGCTAGTGCTAGTTTTTGTTTTTTCCTTGTTTTTGAGTACTACAAAAAAGGAATATCAAACAAAGTCCAAACGGAATAAAATTATATGATTATTTTTCTTGGACTAGAAGGAACCTAGGAGGCTTGGAGAAGAGGCCACAAGACCTATGGGTGGGCCACAAGCCACCAGGCTAGGGGGCGCCCCACTGGCTTGTGCCCCCCGTAGCTCTTCCAACCCTAATTCTCTACCTATCAATTTAGAAATATTCCCCCAATACTATAGAGAGCCATGATAATACTTTTCTGCCGCTGCAAGCCTTTGTTCCCGTGAGATCCCATCTTGGGGCCTTTTCCGGTAATCTCCCGGAGGGCGATTCGGTCACGGAGGGCATCTACATCAACACCATTGCCCTTCTGATGATGCGTGAGTAGTCCACCTCAGACCTTAGGGTCCATAGCTACTAGCTAGATGGATTCTTCTCTCTCTATGTTCTTCAATACCATGTTCTCCATGATCTTCATGGGGATCCATCCGATGTAGTACTCTTTTGCGGTGTGTTTGTCGAGATCCAATGAATTGTGCGTTTATGATCAGATTATCTAAGAATATTATTTGAATCTTTATGAATTCGTATATGCATCATTTCATATCTTTGCAAGTCTCTTCGAGTTATTGGTTTGGTTTGGCCAACTAGATTGGTAATTCTTGCAAGGGAGAAGTGCTTAGTTTTGGGTTCAATCTTGCGGTGTCCTCACCCAGTGACAAAGTAGGGGTAGCGAGGCACATATTTGTATTGTTGCTATCAAGGAGAAAAATATGGGGTTTTCATCATATTGCTTGAGTTTATCCCTCTAGATCATGTCATCTTACTTAATGCGTTACTCTGTTCTTCATGAACTTAATATTCTAGATGCAGGCAGGAGTCAGTCGATGTGTGAAGTAATAGTAGTAGATGAAGAATCGTTTTGGCCTACTTGATACGAGTGTGATGCCTATATGCATAATAATTTCCTTGGATATTGTTATAACTATGCGCTTTTCTAACAATTGCTTGACAATAATTTGTTCACCCATCGTATTATTTTCCATTAAGAGAGAAGCCTCTAGTGAAACCTATGGCCCAGGGTCTGTTATCCATATTATATTTTTTAGATCTATAAACCAGAAATACCTTGATGCAATTTTCTTTTCTTTTCTTCTAGTAATCTTTTATATCTATCTCTATTATATCTCATCCTTGCAAGTAACCGTGAAGGGATTGACAACCCCTTTATAGCGTTGGGTGCAAGTGTTTGATTGTTTGTGTAGGTGCATAGATTGGGGACTTGCTTGTATCTCCTACTAGATTGATACCTTGGTTCTCAACAACTGAGGGAAATACTTATCTACTTTGCTGCATCACCCTTTCCTCTTCAAGGGAAAACCAACGCAAGCTCAAGAAGTAGCAAGAAGGATTTCTGGCGCCGTTGCCGGGGAGGATACATAGCAAGTCTACATCAAGCCTACCAAGTACCCATCACAAACTCATCTCTTGCATTTAAATTATTTGGCATTTGCCTCTCGTTTTCCTCTCCCGCACTTCTAATTATTTTTTCTAGAAAAAACTAAAAAGATTTGCCGTTTTATTTGCCCTTCTTTCGTTCGTATTTTCATTTGCTTTTTGTTTGCTTGTGTGCTAGATTGCTTGCTTTGTCACGATGTCTGAGAATACCAAATTGTGTGACTTCTCCAATACTAATAATAATGATTTTATTAGTACTCCGATTGCTCCCGCCACTAGTGCGGAATCTTATGAAATTAATGCTGCTTTGCTTAATCTTGTTATGAAAGAACAATTTTCCGGCCTTCCTAGTGAAGATGCCGCATCCCATCTAAATACTTTCATTGAGTTGTGTGACATGCAAAAGAAGAAAGATGTGGATAATGATATTGTTACATTGAAGCTATTTCCGTTCTCACTATGAGATCGTGCTAAAACTTGGTTTTCACCTTTGCTTAAAAATAGTATTGATTCATGGAATAAGCGTAAAGATGCTTTTATTTCCAAGTACTTTCCGCCCAGTAAGATCATCTCCCTTAGGAACTATGTAATGAATTTTAAGCAACTTGATCATGAGCATGTTGCACACTCTTGGGAGAGGATGAAATTAATGACTAGAAATTGCCTCACACATGGTTTGAGATTATGGATGATTATACAATTATTTTATGCGGGATTGAATTTTGCATCTAGGAATCTTTTAGATTCTGCAGCGGGTGGTACTTTTATGGAAATTACATTAGGAGAAGCTACTAAACTCCTAGATAATATTAAGGAAAATTACTCTCAATGGCATACCAAAAGATCTCCTACTAGTAAAAAAGTGCACGCTATTGAAGAAATAAATACTTTGGGTGAAAAGATGGATGAATTAATGAAACAGTTTGCTAGTAAGAGTGCTCCTATTGATACTAATGATATGCCTTTGTCTTCTTTGATTGGGAATAATAATGAATCTATGGATGTTAATTTTGTTGGTAGGAAATTTTTTGGTAATAACACGTATTGATGTAATTTCAACCCTAGGTCATTTCCTAGTAATTCCTGTAATAATTATGGTAATTACTACAACAATCCTTATGGGAATTATAATAATACGCCCTTTGATCTTGAGAATAATATTAAAGAATTTATTAGTTCGCAAAAGGTTTCCAGTGTTTTGATTGAAGAAAAATTGCTCAAGATTGATGATTTGGCTAGGAATGTTGATAGAATTTCTCTTGAGATTGATTCTTTGAAAATTAGATCTGCTCCACCCAAGCATGATATTAATGAGTCTTTAAAACTATAAGAACTTCTATTGATGACTGTAAGGAAAGAACCATAAGAATGTGTGCTAAGCGTGAATGGCTTGAAAAAATGTGTTCTCGTGATAATAATGATGAAGATCTTAAATTGATTGATGCGGCTCCTATTAAATATTTGTTTTCTAATATAATTCTTGATAAATATGGAACTAGAGATATGTCAACTTTAGTTAAAAGTCGTGTGAATGATTTAGAGTTTATAGATCTTAATGCTAAAATTGATAAAAATGGGATTGAAGAGGTCAAGACTTTAAATAGCAATGAACCCACTCTTTTTTATTTGAAGGACTTTAATTATGATATTTGTTCTTTGATTGACTATATTTCCTTGTTGCAATCCATGTTGAATTCTCCGCATGCTTATAATCAAAATAAAGCTTTTAATAAACATATCGTTGATGCTATGATGAAATGTTTTGAAGAAAAACTTGAGTTGGAAGTTTCTATACCTAGAAAACTTTATGGTGAGTGGGAACCTACTGTTAAGATTAAAATTAAATATTATGAGTGCCATACTTTGTGTGATTTGGGTGCTTGTGTTTCCACTATTCCAAAAACTTTATGTGGTGTGCTAGGTTTCCATAAACTTGATGATTGCTCTTTAAATTTGCATCTGGCGGATTCCACTATTAAGAAACCTATGGGAAGGATTAATGATGTTATTATGAATGAAAATAGGAATTATGTGACCATAGAATAAATTGTTCTTGATATAGATTGCAATCATACATGTTCTATTTTTCTTGGTAGACCTTTCCTTAGAACGATCGGTGCAATTATTGATATGAAAGAAGGAAACATTAGATTCCAATTTGTGTTACGGAAAGGCATGGAACACTTTCCTAGAAATAAAATAAAATAACCTTATGAATCTATTATGAGACCTACTTATGGATGCATACCAAAGATGACAATACCTAGATCTATTGCGTTATGCCTAGCTAGGGACGTTAAACAATAGTGCTTGTTGGGAGGCAACCCAATTTTATTTTTTTGTTTTTGTTGTTTGTTTCTGTTATTGAGTGAGTTACACATTATTACCACTGTAGTAATTGTGTCTTGGTGTTTTAATTAGTGTTTGAGCCAAGTAAGTACTTTGGGATGGTCTACAGTGATTGTTGATTTGATCTTGCTGAAAAATAGAAACTTTTGCGCTTAGTCGAGGAATTTTATAAATTCACCAGAGTGATGAATGAGTGTGAAATTTTTACACATGATTGATATAAAAATTGCCCAGATTTCCTAATGGTTCAAAAAATTTGTATTTATAAAAGTATTCGAAGTTTACATATTTTTATAGACTGTTCTGTTTTCTTTGTGTTGTTTTCTTATTTCTATGTATCTATGGGTTGTATCGGGGGTGGTGGTGGTATGAATCATGGAGAAGTTGGAATACAATATATATTACACCAATATAAATAAATAATGAGTTCACAAAAATACCTAAAGTGGTGATTTATTTTTCTTACACTAACGGATCTGACGAGTTTTTTGTTGTGAAGTTTTCAAGTTTTGGGTAAAGATTTGATGGACTATGGAATAAGGAGTGGAAAGATCCTAAGCTTGGGGATTCCCAAGGAACACCAAGTAATATTCAAGGATACAAAAGAGGCTAAGCTTGGGGATGCCCTGGAAGGCATCCCCTCTTTCGTCTTCAATCCATCGGTAAATTTAGTTGAGGCTATATTTTTATTCACCACGTGGTATGGGTTTTGCTTGGAGCGTCTTGTATGATATATGTCTTTTCTTTTTAGTTTGCCACAATCATCCTTTATGCACACATATTTGGAGAGACACACGCATGATTCATGAACTTATTAGAAAACTCTATGTGCTTCACTTATATCCTTTGAGCTAGACAATTTTGCCCTAGTGCTTCACTTATATCTTTTTAGAGCACGGTGGTGTTTTTTTATAGAAATAATTGAACTCTTGTACCCAACTTATATTATTTTGAGAGTCTTTAAAAAAGATGGTAATTGGTTTAGGTTATGAATTTAGTCCGAATATATTGGGCATCCAAGAGGGATATTATAACAACTTTCATATAAAGTGCATCGAATACTATGAGAAGTTTGATTCCTTGCATATACTTTTGAGATATAAGGATGGTGATATTAGAGTCATGCTAGTGAGTAATTATGGATTGGTATAAATATTTATGTTAAAGGTTTGTGATTCCCATAGCATGCACATGTGGTGAACCATTATGTAACAAAGTCGGAGCATGATTAGTTTATTGATTGTCATCATTTGTGTGAGGTTCGGGAGCGCACGATGGTTAACTCCTACCAACCACTCCCCTAGGAGCATGAATCTAACACTTTTATTTGATAAATAATAGAATTTTGCAATAAGTATGTGAGTTCTTTATGACTAATGTGAGTCCATGGATTGTACGCACTCCCACTCTTCACCTTTGCTAGCCTTACTAGTACCGCGCAACTTTTGCCGGTGCATTAAACCCACCATATAACCTTCCTCAAAACAGCCACCATACCTACCTATTATGGCATTTCCATAGCCATTCCGAGATATATTTCCATGCAACTTCCACCGTTCTGTTTATTATGACACGCGCCATTATTGTCATATTGCTTTGCGTGATCATAAGACAGCTAGCGTGACGTTGATGTCATTTGCTATGCTAGATCATTGCACATCTCGGTACACCCCTCAAGGCATTCATATAGAGTCATATTTTCTTCTAAGTATCGAGTTGTAATGCTTGAGTTGTAAGTAATTAAAAGTGTGATGATCATCACTATTAGAGCATTGTCCCATGCAAGGAAAGGATGATGGAAGCAATGATTCCGTCACAAGTTGGGATGAGACTCTGGAGTTTAAACATAATAAAAGAGGCCAATGAAGCCCATATAAAAAAGAGGCCAAAGATGTCCACCGAAAAAATAAAAAATAACAAAATGAGAGAAAAGAGAGAAGGGACAATGCTACTATCTTTTTTCACACTTTTGCTTCAAAGTAGCACCATGATCTTCATGATAGAGAGTCTCTTATTTTGTCACTTCCATATAACTAGTGGGTATTTTTCATTATAATGCACACCCACTTAGTTTCTTTTTGAGCTTTCATACACTTATAGCTCTAGTGCATCTGTTGCATGGCAATCCCTACTCACTCACATTGATATCTATTAATGGGCATCTCCATAGCCTGTTGATATGCCTAGTTGATGTGAGACTATCTTCTCCTTCTCCTCATGACCTCCACCATATTCTATTCTACCTATAGTGCTATATCCATGGCTCATGCTCATGTATTGCGTGAAAGTTGAAAAGGTTTGAGAACATAAAAGGTGTGAAACAATTGCTTGACTTGTCATCGGGGTTGTGCATGATTTAAATACTTTGTGTGGGAAAGATGGAGCATAGCCAGACCATATGATTTTGTAGGGATAACTTTCTTTGGCCATGTTATTTTGAAGAGACACGATTGCTTTGTTAGTATGCTTGAAGTATTATTGTTTTTATGTCAACATTAAAATTTTGTTTTGGGTCTTATGTATCTGAACGTTCATGCCGCAATAAAGAATATTACATGGATACATATGTTAGGTAGAATTCCACATCAAAAAATCTGTTTTTATCATTTACCTACTCGAGGACGAGCAAAAATTAAGCTTGGGGATGCTGATACGTCTCTAATGTATCTATAATTTTTGATTGTTCCATGCTATTATATTATCTGTTTTGGATGTTTTATATGCATTAATATGCTATTTTACATTATTTTTGGGACTAACCTATTAACCTAGTGCCCAGTGCCAGTTTCTGTTTTTCCTTGTTTTTGAGTATTGTAGAAAAGGAATATCGAACGGAGTACAAACAGAATAAAATTCGACGATGATTTTTCTTGGACTAGAAGGAACGTAGGAAGCTTGGAGAAGAGGCCAGAAGACCTACGGGTGGGCCACAAGCCACCAGGGCGCGCCCCTGGGGGGGTGCCCCCGATGCTTTTGGGCCCCCCGTAGATCCTCCAACCCTAATTATCCACCTATAAATGCAGAAATATTCCCCCAATACCATAGAGAGCCACGTTAATACTTTTCCACCGCCGCAAGCCTCTGTTCCCGTGAGATCCCATCTTGGGGCCTTTTTCCATAATCTGCCGGAGGAGGATTCGATCACGGAGGGCATCTACATCAACACCATTGCCCTTCCGATTATGCGTAAGTAGTCCACCTCAGACCTTCGGGTCAATAGCTAGTTTATAGATGGCTTCTTCTCTCTCTATGTTGTTCAAAACCATGTTCTCCATGATCTTGAGGGGGATCTATCCGATGTAATACTCTTTTGCGGTGTGTTTGTTGAGATCCGATGAATTGTGGGTTTATGATCAGATTATCTATGAATATTATTTGAATCTTCTCTCAATTCTTATATGCATGATTTCATATCTTTGCAAGTCTCTTCGAGTTATTGGTTTGGTTTGGCCAACTAGATTGGTAATTCTTGAATGGGAGAAGTGCTTAGTTTTGGGTTCCATCTTGCGGTGTCCTTGCCCAGTGACAAAGTAGGGGTTGCGAGGCACATATTTGTATTGTCGCCATCAAGGATTAAAAGATTGGGTCTTCATCATATTGCTTGAGTTTATCCCTCTACATCATGTCATCTTACTTAACGCGTTACTCTGTTCTTCATGAACTTAATACTCTAGATGTAGGTAGGAGTCCATCGATGCGTGGTATACTTGTTATGAACGTGATGCCTATATGCATAATCATTGCCTTGGATATCGTCATTACTATGCGCTTTTCTATCAATTGCTCGGCAGTAATTTGTTCACCCACCATATTTTTTTCCTTCAAGAGAGAAGCCTCTAGTGAAACCTATGGCCCTCGGGTTTATTTTCCACATTATATTTTTCAGATCTATAAACCCAAAATACTTTGCTGAAATTTTATTTACTTTTATTTAGTTTTACTTCTAGTAATCTTTTATATCTATCTCTATCAGATCTCATCCTTGCAAGTAACAGTGAAGGGATTGACAACCCCTTTATAGCGTTGGGTGCAAGTGTTTGATTGTTTGTGTAGGTGCATAGATTGGGGACTTGCTTGTACCTCCTACTAGATTGATACCTTGCTTCTCAATAACTGAGGGAAATACTTATCTACTTTGTTGCATCACCCTTTCCTCTTCAAGGGAAAACCAACGCAAGCTCATGAAGTAGGAAAAACCACCTACTCATGTGTTGAGATCATGCCATTCCATTCCAACCATATGAATCTTGATCTCTAGCCTCCCCAAGTTTCTTTCCACCCAATCAATCTCTTCCACCAAAGAAAAAATCTGTGAGAGAGTGATTGAGTGTTGAGGAGTCTATCATCTTGAAGCACAAGAGCAAGGAGTTAATCGATACTATCGAGCCTATTACCTTTTGGAGGGTGGTGCCTCCTAGATTGGTTAGATGTCGCTTGGGAGCCTCCTACTTCGTGTTGTGGAGTGAACCAAGAAGTTTATAAGGGCAAGGAGATCGCCTACTTCGTGAAGATCTACCCCGAGTTAGGCTAGTCGTCCGTGGACGTAGGCCATCATGGTATAGTCAAGGTTGCTTCTTCATGGAACCCTCCATGGGTAGAGCCGTTTGTGGACTCTCACGACCATTACCCTCCGTGGGTTGAAGTCTCCAGAAACGTGGACGTATGATAGCACCACATATCGGAACCACGGGATAAATCTTCGTGTCTCCAAATTGCGCTTGATCTTCCTACCCTTCCTTTAGTAGTCTTGCTTGTTGTTACTTTCCGCTGCTATACTAGTAGACAGGCATGTATAGGCTATGCTTGAGTTGCTATCAATGCTAAAATCTTCCAACACTTAAAATTGGGAAAAGGTAGAATTTTTATTTGGTCAAGTAGTCTAATCACCCCCTCTAGACATACTTTCTATCCTACAAGTGGTATCCGAGCTTTGGTCTCCATTGCATTGGTTTCACAACCTAGGAGAGAATGGCGTCTAGCAAGGGAAATTATCACCGTAGAGGTTCGTACTTTGATGGCACAAATTTTGCTAGTTGGAAGCACAAAATGAAAATGCAGTCATAACCCTACCATTTGGGCTGTTGTTCGCGTTGGATTTCAAGGTGAATTCTTTGTGAATGGAAGGGAACCGGATCATGAAGCGATTGCGGAGGAATTGAATATGTTACAATACAATGCTCAAGCATGTGACATTCTCTTCAACTGCTTATGCCTCGAAGAATTCAACAAAATCAGCCGTCTTGAGAATGCACAAAAGATTTGGGATACTTTGGTTGATATGCACGAAGGTACCGAATCTGTGAGAGAATGCAAGTTGGATGTTCTTCAGAGTCACCTTGACAAGTTCAAGATGAAGGATGGTGAAGGAGTTGCATATAGGTACTCTAGGCTAGCTCTCATCACCAATGAGATTGTGATACGTCCATTTAGCATCATGATTTCTTATTACCTTTTACTTCATTCTTGCCCATTAACCCACATCATTATACAATTCTTATGCCTTTTCTCTCTGAATATGCAAGGTACATCACAAGGAGGGAAATATCTGGAAACTGGGATTCTGAAACGGAAAACCGAGAAATAAGCAGAAAAATCACGAGACTCCAAATGACCTGAAATTTCACGGAGAATATTTTTGGAATATTTAAGAATTTCTAGAGAAAAAATATTCCAAAGGGGGGTTGATAGGGGGCCACCACACATCCGGCCGCGCCCCCCTAGGGCACGGCCAGATGGCTTGTGGGCCTCCTGCTTGCCCTCCGATGTCCATCTTCTCCTATATGGTGTGTTTTACCCTAAAAAAATCACGAGATTACTTTTGGGATGAAGCGCCACTATCTCATGGCAGAAACCTGGGAAGAGGCCCTTTTTCTCTCCGGCAGTGTGATTCTTCCTGGGAAATTTCCCTCTAGGAGGGGAAGATCAAAGCCATCGTCATCACCAACACTTCCTACTTTGTGGGAGAACCAATCTTCATCAACACCAGCACCAGCACCATCTCATCTCCAACCCTAGTTCATCTCTTGTATTCAATCTTTGTCTAAAAACCTCACATTGGTACCTATGAGTTGCTAGTAGTGTTGATTACATCTTGTAGTTGATGCTTGTTGGATTAATTGGTGAAAGATATTATGTTCAGATCCTTCTTCACCATCATTATACCTTTGATCTTTAACATGTCGATGAGGTGTGAGTAGTCACTATTGTTCCTGACGACATGGTATAAGTCTTGTCACAACTAATCATGTGAAATTGGCATTCGTTCGATATTTTGTTCATATGTATGTTGTTGCTTCTCTTAGTGGTGTCGTGTGAACGTAGACTACATGACACTTCACCATGTTATGGGCCTAAGGGAAGGTATTGTGGAGTAACAAGTAGATGATGGGTTGCGAGGGTAACAGAATCTTAAACCCCAGTTTATGCATTAGTTCATAAGGGATTGATTTGGATCCACATGTTTCATGCTATGGTTAGATTTATCTTAATTCTTCTTTCATAGTTGCGGACGCTTGCGAGAGGGGGTAATCATAAGTTGGTTGTTTGTTCAAGTAATAACAACACCTTAGCACCGGTCCACCCACATATCAAATTATCAAAGTAGCGAATGCGAATCAATTCAACATGATGAACATGACTAGATAAAAATTCCACATGTGTCCTCGGGAGCACCTTCTTCATATAAGAACACTTTCCGGCCTGTCCTTTGCTATAAAAGAGTTTGCGATACCTTTTTGTACCTTAGTTACTATTATTAATTGTCACTTGTTATGAATTATATTGCTGCAAAACTATATACTACTGTCACTAATAACACTTGCAGAGAATACCTTGCTGAAAACTGCTTATCATTTCCTTCTGCTCCTCGTTGGGTTTGACACTCTTACTTATCAAAAGGACTACGATTGATCCCCTATTCTTGTGGGTTATCAAGACTCTTTTCTGGCGCCGTTGCCGGGGAGTGAAGTGCCTCTGGTAAGTGGAAATTGGTAAGGGAATATTTTTGCTAAGTGCTGAAGTTTACTGTTACTTGTTGCTATGGACGGTCACCCTTTGAGTGGCTTGTTCGGGGCATCTTCGCCTCAAATAGAAGTGGAAGAGATTGTTCCTAAACCTACTGAACCTACTAAAAATATTTGTTATGAGATTCCTTCTGGTTTGTTAGATAAACTGCTAGCTAGTCCATATGATGGTACGGCTCATCCTGATTATCACTTAATATTTGTCGATGAAGTCTGTGGATTATTTAAGCTTGCAGGTATGACTAGAGAAAAATATAAGAAGAAGGTTTTCCCTTTATCTTTGGAGGGAAAGGCATTGATGTGGTATAGACTATTGGATAATATTGGATCATGGGACTGGAGTCGCTTGAAGTTGGAATTTCATTAGAAGTTTTATCCTATTAATCTATTCCATCATGATTGGAACTTTATTTATAATTTCTTGCCTAGTAAATGAGAAAGTATCACTCATGCTTGGGGGAGGCTTAAATCTATGATGCACACGTGTCCCAATCATGACCTCTCAAGAGAAATGATCATAGAATTTTTTTATGCTAGGCTTTCTCATGATGATCAAGTACAACTCGATTCTTGTTCTACTGGTTCCTTTATGAAGAAGACTATTGAATTCAAATGGGATTTTTTGGAGAGAATTAAATGTAACTCTGAAGATTGGGAATTCGACAAAGGTAAAGAGTCAGGTATAAGGCTTAAGTTTGATTGTGTTAAATATTTTATGGAAACTGATACTTTTCATGAGTTTAGCAATAAATATGGCCTTGACTCTGAGATAGTAGCTTCTTTCTATGTATCTTTTGCTACCCATGTTGATCTCCCTAAGGAGAAGTGGCTTAAATATCAACCACCCATTGAGAAACAATTAGAGGAACTTGTTAAGATTAAGAAGGAAGAAATAATTGTTAACCATGTTGATCCAATTGTTCCTACTGCTTACATTAAGAAACCGCCTTCCCCTGTTAGAATTAAGGAACATGCTAAGGCTACAACTATGGTTAATAAGAGTTACATTAGAACACCTATACTTTCGAAACAAATAATTGTTGAGTTTAATATTGCTATAGTTAAATATCTTCTAGTTGACAATACTGAGGGTCAAATCCTTTACCTTGAAGGTGAAACCTGATACAAATGCACATGACAAGCTAGATAAAAACAAACCAGTAGTTGGCATGTGACGAGGATATATACCTAGGGTAGGGTCGTATGCCTGAACTACATACCCTACCTAAGGACACTATATTGGAGGACTTAAAGACTATAAGAGAGATTCCGACTAGATTCACCATGGTGCTCAAGTCACTCGACATTTAATCCACTCGATTTCTTCTCCCTCCACTTGACAGTCACCTATCACTCGGAAGACCTCGCTTCCAGTCAACGCGAGAAGACCAGAAGCCACCCCAGGGAGGCCAACAGGCAGGCGTTAGGCCAGTCGTCATTAGTAGCAATTATGATATACGTTACCAGTAACGCTCGTCTTTATACCCACGATCAGACCCTTGGATGCCTAACACTTATGAGGGTTAGCACACTCTATATAAGCTGGCCCTCCCCTCTGGCACAAGGGTTCGCACCTACTATAAGTTATACTTTCCACATGACAAGAGCTCCCGAGCACTGAGATGTAGGGCTATTACCTCCACGAGAGGGGCCTGAACTCATACATCTATGTGTACATCCTCGCCATAGGTAGGACTCTGCCCTCTCCCTTCGTACCCCTACTTTCTACTACCAGACTCGTTCCCATGACGGTTGGTGCCCACCATGGGGCAGGCGTCTAAGCGACTTCCGTCAAGGTTGCATTTTTCCCCTTCGTCATGTCTTCCGGCGATGGTTTGTTCTTGGGCCACGAGATCTGTTTCGGAGCGCTCACCTTCATCGCCGGCGATTCGGCATGGCTCCAGGAGGTGCCTCTCGACATTGAGGCGCTCCCAATCCATGGAGCGGCGCACTTCCGCACGAGCTCCTGCGGTGTTCTTCTGCGGCAGCCGTTGACTCCGTACTTTACGTCCCTCCTCGTTGTTCGCCGCTGGAAGCGATTTGATCGCTCACGACTCCAGCGTTGGGTGAGGCATGCGGTTGCTCGCTAGGTTTCATATCCGTAGATTGCGGCAATCGAGCCCACCGAGTCACTTCACAACGTGTTCGACTCGGAGTCAGATCAGTCTGACGTTCCTTTCGAGTGTGAGAGCTGCGATCCTGAAGTAGAGGTTCTTATGGCTGGTTCACATCAAAGCCCGCCGCCTGGTTTCGGCCGCGGCAGGCGAGAGGCTGGTGGGGGCGTCGAATGAGCAACCGCACCAGGATGAGGAGGTCCTCCATATACCCATCGCTGGTGCGACCGTAAGGCCCAGGCCTTGGAGGCCACACACATTCGGCTTAAAGAGCTTCAGAGGGAACTCGACGAGCGCGCTCGCTAGTGTCCACCACCTCCTAGTCGACGTCAGCGACAATTGTTCCCAATTGGTTCACAGAACAACGGTGAGGTATACCGTACCCCAGTTTTAAATGTTGCAGCAGCAGCTAGGATAGCAGATTCAATTCAGTCATCATGTTCAGAGTCTGCCAGAGGTTTGCTGCCGATCAGAGCGTTGCTTGAGGCAGCGCAGCGACAAAATTCAGTTGTTTCACAGTTGTGCAATAGAATACACAGTAATTCACCAAGAGCAGAGAATGTTCAGTCGGCACATAGTCCTGGTTCACCTCTGCATCGTAGGGGAGGGGTTTTCCGCGAGGATCAGTACAATGATCAGGGACGAGATCAGTTTCACCGTGATGACCACCGTTAAGTGCCCACTCCTTCGCGGAGTAATCCGTACATGCCCCAGCACTAGGACGATAGGTGCCCATTTGGTGAGGAGCGGAATCCAAGGTTTGATGCAAGAGAAGTCCTCACTCAGAGGCGAATCGATAGGGGCAGAGCCCACAAGTATGGTTTCGACAGAGATTACCCGAGTGGTAGCAGTGCTGTTATTTTTGGTCCCGAGTGCTTTAGCAAAGCTATTCGCAATGCAGAGATTCCCCCCAACTTCAGGTTGGTGGCTGGGATAGGCAAGTCTTCTGGAGAGTCAAAGCCGGAAACAAGGTTGGATGATTACCGAGTGACTGTGCAGATTGGTGGTGGCAATGATAACATTGCAATGAAGCATTTTTCCTTGATGTTACATGGTTCGGCCCATGCATGGCTGAATCGTTTGGCTCCTTCTAGCATCCACTTGTGGGAGGATCTTGCCCGGGTGTTCATCAGAACGTTCGAGGGCACTTGCAAGCACCCTGTTGGTTTGATCAATTTGCAACATTGTGTTCATAAGACCAATGAGTCATTGAGGGATTACATTCAGCGCTGGTCCACTTTGCATCATATAGTGGAGAATATTTCCGAGCATCAAGCTGTTTGTACCTTCAAGGACGGAGTGAAGTACAGGGAGCTTTACTTGAAGTTTGGGGCGAATAGGTGATATTTCACTGAGTAAGATGATGGAAATCGCCACTCGATATGCCAATGGCGAAGAGGAAGACCGCCTCCATAGCAGCAAAGGAAAAGTAGTCGACAATGATGCCGGCGGCAATTCCAGTCGGAAGAAGAAGAGGAAGGATGATGGCCCTTCTCAGGCAGAGGCAGCCGCCTTGGTGGCGCAAGGAAAGAATAAGGGGAAGTCCAAGGTACAGTTCAACCCCAAGAAAGGAAAAAATCAGCCGGGAACTGACATTATGGATTTACCATGTGCAATCGACGAAAGATGAAGATGGTAATTTGATATTACCCAAACATAACACTCGACAATGCCGTCTATTGATCCAGCAGTTCAAGGAAGGTTAGTCAAGTGAGAACCCCCCCCAAAAAGATGATGATGAGGACAAAGAAAATTTTCCCGATGTCAATGCCACTCTGATGATTTTTGCTGATGTTCAGAGCAAGAGTCGATTGAAGGTTATAAAAACGAAGGTCAACATGGCTGTGCCTACTACCCCAATATACCTCAAGTGGTCTCAGACTGCCATCACATTTGATCATTCAGATCATCCCGCTCATGTCGCCACGCCCGGTCGGCAGGCTTTGGTGGTAGATCCCATTGTGGGAGGCACTCGGCTCCGCAAAGTCCTCATGGACGGAGGGAGTGGACTAAATATTCTGTATGCAGATACCCTAAAGGGGATGGGCATTTCAATGTCCCAACTCAGTGAGAGCAACATGCAGTTGCACAGAGTAATCACAGGGAAGAAGGCCAAGTCACTTGACCAGATTGCATTGGATGTGGTGTTTGGGACAGATAAGAATTTTCGCAAAGAAAAATTGACAATTGAAGTCGTGGAATTTCAGAGCGCGTACCATGCCGTCCTTGGTCGACCAACTTATGCCCGTTTCATGGCCCATCCATGTTACGTGTATCTCAAACTGAAGATGCCAGGTCCCAAGGGTGTGATCATAGTCACTGGCAATCGATAGAGGGTTGAGGACTGCCTCCAGCAGGGTTCCAAAATTGCTGATCATTAGATGGCTATGGTCGAGCTAGAAGAGTACAAGAAGAGCGTCGACCTTACTGAGTTGTTGCGTGCTAAGAAGCCTGCTTCAGAGTCAGCTTTTCAGTTGGCAGGGGAAGTGAAAAAGGTGCACATTCACCTGACAGATCCTACCGCTGCCCCGACCAACATATCTTCGACACTCGACGATAAATAGGAAGTTGAGATCATCCAGTTCTTCTATGAGAACTGGGACATCTTCGCATGGAGGCCAATTGACATGCCGGGGGTTCCCAGGGAACTGACTAAGAACCGACTGAGAGTGGATCCGAAAGCCAGGCCGGTGAAGGAACATTTGTGCCATTCGGTAGTAGAGAAGCAAAAGCAATCAGTGAAGAGGTGGCTCGTCTCTTGGCGGCTAAGTTCATTCGGGAGATTTACCACTCTGAGTGGATCTAGAATGTCGTTATGATCACTTCGCATGTGTATTGACTTGAAGCATATCAATCGGGTCTGCCCGAAAGATCATTTCCTGCTCCCTCGCATCGATCAAATTTCTCGACTCGACTGCATGGTGTGAGCGTTTATTGTTTCTAGATGCATACTCCGCTTATCATCAGATCCGTCTGTTTGGTCTGGATGAAATAAAAACAACCTTCATCACCCCATTTGGGTGTTTCTACTATATCACCATGCCTTTTGGTTTGAAGAATGCTGGTGCTACTTTCATGTGCATGATTCAGAAGTGTTTACTCGACCAGATCCCTCGGAATGTAGAGGCTTACATGGACGATATTGTCGTCTAGTCCCGCAAAGGTTCCGACCTGCTGGTTGACTTGGCTGAGATATTCGCCAATCTAAGGAGGTATGATATCAAGCTGAATCTGGCTAAGTGTACTTTCGGTATTCCTGGCGACAAGTTACTCGGTTTTCTCGTTTCCAAACAGGGAATCGACGTCAATCCTGAGAAAATCAGCGCCATTACCCGAATGAAAAGTCCCGTGCGAGTGCACGTTGTTTAGAAGCTCACAGGTTGCTTGGCAGTGTTGAGTCGGTTCATTTCTCTTATCGGTGAGAAGTCATTGCCTTTGTACCAATTGATGAAGAAGTCTGACATGTTCGAGTGGACTCCAAAGGCTGATGCAACATTTTTGCAGCTCAAAGCCCTAATTTCCACGGAGCCGGTGCTTGCTGCTCCACACAGCAAAGAGCCTTTGCTCCTGTACATCGCAACCACTAATCAGGTTGTCAGTACAGTTTTGACTGTCGAGCGGGAAGAGGATGGCAAGGCCTACAAGGTTCATCGTCTAGTCTACTACATTTCTGAAGTGTTGACTCCTTCGAAGCAAAGGTACCCACATTACCAGAAGCTTGTTTATGGTATCTATCTGTCAACGAAGAAGGTGGCACACTACTTTCAAGATCACTCAATTTTAGTCGTCAGTGATGCTCCATTGTCTGAGATCCTCAACAATTGAGATGCGCCTGGTCGAGTGGCTAAATGGGTGATTGAGCTATTGTATTTTGACATCAAATTCAAAGCTAAAAAGGCGATCAAGCCTCAAGCACTGGCTGATTTCTTGTCCGAATGGGTTGAACAACAACAGCCAATCCAGATTCACTCGACGCAGTGGACCATGTTCTTTGATGGATCGAAAATGCTGAATCGGTCCGGTGCTGGCATGGTTTTGGTATCCCCAAAAGGTAACAAACTCATTTATGTGCTACAGATTCACTTCGATTCCTCCAACATTGAAGCAGAATATGAAGCACTCTTGTATGGGTTGCGCATGGCCATCTCACTTGGCGTCAAGCGCTTGATGGTTTACGGCAACTCGGATTTGGTGGTCAATCATGTGATGAAAGAGTGGTATGTTCGGAACCCCTCCATGACTGGATATTGCAATGGTGTTAGAAAACTTGAGAAGAGATTTAAAGGTCTGGAACTCCATCATGTTCCCCGAGTGAAGAATCAAGCAGCTGATGAGGTGGCAAAGATTGGATCCAGTCGGAGAACTATCCCCGCAATGTATTCTTAGAGCATCTTCATACTCCTTCGGTGCAAGAGGATCCCTTCACCGAAGAGCCCCCACAAACTATGAATGCCTCTGATCTGACTGAGGTTGATGTCCCTGCAGTTATTGATCTAGTCATGGAGGTTCTGGTCATCATTCCCAACTAGACAATGCCCTATATTGCATATATTTTGAGGCAAGAACCCCCTGACGATGAAGTTGAAGCCCGACAGATAGTGTGCAGATCCAAAGCTTTTACTATGATGGATGATCAACTATACAGAGAAAGTGTAACAGGTGTGATGCCACGAGGCATTTCCCCTGAAGAAGGTCGAATGATCCTGGAAGAAATCCACTCGGGAACTTGCGGTCATCATGCATCCTCTCGGACAATTGTCGCTAAAGCGTATCAAGCTGGTTTCTTCTGGCCACGTGCCAATGAGATGGCCAAGGGCATTGTTGTTCATTGGAAAGGGTTAGTTCTACGCAAACTTGTCTCACAAGCCTGCATCTGCCCTGAAGACCATCCCTCTTGTCTGGCCGTTTGCTGTCTGGGATTTGGATATGGTTGGTCCTTTTCGGACTGGACATAGTGGATTTACTAATTTGCTTGTTGTAGTCGACAAGTTTATGAAGTGGATTGAGGCCACGCCAATAAAGAAACTGAACTCTCGCAATGCGATCAAATTCGTGAGAGAGATAATCTACCAGTATGGAGTTCCCCACAGTATTATCACAAATAATGGCTCAAACTTCGACTCGGAAGATTTCAGACACTTCTACTTCTCCCAAGGCACTCAGGTGGATTATGCATCCCTTGCACACCCCCAAACCAATGGCCAAGCTGAGCAAGCCAATGGCCTCATCCTGCAAGGTCTGAAGCCTCTTCTCATGCAAGATTTGGATCATGCAACCAGAGCCTGGGTGTATGAGTTGTCATCTATTTCATGGGGCTTGAGAAAACTCCTAATCGGTTGATTGGAAGAACTCCTTTTTTTCCTAGTCTATGGAGCCAAAGCTGTCCCGTCGAGAGACCTTTTCCATAATTCCCCATGAGTGGATCTTTATTCCGAAGCTGAAGCTGAGCAAGCAAGGCAGGATGGCGTAGATCTTCTAGAATAAGAACGAGAGATGGCTTTGATTCGGACAACTACATACGAGCAAGATCTATGACGTTTCCACGCGAAGAACGTTAAGAGTCGGTCGTTTCATGAAGGTGATTTGGTGCTCCGAGCGGATCAATAGCACCCGCACAAGCTTGCTCCGGCGTGGGAATGACATTTCATCGTCACTAAGGTGTTGAACAACGGAGCTTATCACCTCTACAACCTCAAGAAGAAAATCAACGAGCCGCGAGCCTGGAATGCAGATCTGCTCCGTCGTTTCTATACCTAAAACCAAAGTTATGTTGATGTAATAAAAATATTTCAGACAATGCCGTTTATGCAAGTATGACTTCCGTAGTCTTTCATCGATTCTGATCGCACAATTTCACATTTGGGAACACTCCGAGTGTCGAGCGATCCTCACACTCAGGGGCTTAGCTGCGAACACATTTTCGCCTAATTTCAAAACCCTACCGAGTGGATAGCAGTCCATTCACTCGGAGACTTAGCTACGAACCAGTCTTCATCTAAGTTCAAACTTCCCCGAGTGTCGAGTGATCCTCACACTGGATGGCTTAGCTGTGAACATGCTTTTACCTAAGTTCAAAACCCTACCGAGTGGATAGCAGTCCATTCACTCGGAGACTTAGCTACGAACCGATCTTCGTCTAAGTTCAAACTTCTCCCAGTGTCGAGCGGTTGTCACACTCGAGGGCTTAGCTACGAACACGCTTTCACCTAACTTCGAAACCCTACCGAGTGGATAGCAGTCCATTCACTCGGGACTTAGCTACGAACCAGTCTTCGTCTAAGACAAACTTCTTCGAGTGTCGAGCGATCCTCACACTCAAGGGCTTGGCTGCGAACACGCTTTTGCCTAAGTTAAAAACCCTTCCGAGTGGATAGCAGTCCATTCACTCGGAAACTTAGCTACAAACCAATCTTCGTCTAAGTTCAAAACTTCTCTGAGTGTTGAGCGATCCTCATACACGGGGGCTCAGCTGCGAACCAGATTTTGCATAAGTTAAACAACTTTTCTGAGTGGATAACATTCTATTCACTCGGAAACTTAGCTACGAATCATTCTTCGTCTAAGTTCCAAACTTCTCCGAGTGTCGAGCGATCCTCACACTCGAGGGCTTAGCCACAAACTAGCTTTCGCCTAAGTTAAAAACTTAGCTCGAGTGATGAACCTCTTTCTCATCTGGGGTTCAGAAAATTTTGTAGTCAAACAAATGATTGAAAGCGAAATGCAGATAAATCCAAAGGTTTCAGTGTGAATAAAGGTTTTGCGCACAAGCAATGGTGCTCAAGCTTAAGGCCCGAATGAAGTTTTGTGACCATTACAATTCCACTCGGCATTCCGAGGCAAATAAAGTTTTACTGCGAATAAAGTTTTTCAAGCACCAAACGGACTTGCTGGCTCGACGAAGGTTTCCAAGTCAATCCCATCTATGGTCCAAGTGGCTCCATCGATGAAGGTCTCCATGAAGTGTTTGAACTGAAGTTTCTTCGTGTTAATCACTCTGAGGTCCTTCAACTTCTCCTCTCTCGCCTCCTTGCAATGGACTCTAACAAGCGAGAGCGCCACATCGGCTCCGCAGCGGGCAACTGACTTCTTCCAAGCTTGCACTCGACTGGGGATCTCATTGAGACGAGTCATCATGGATGCAAGGTCGGTCTGGAGGGTGTCTTCAAGCCACAGGTCCTTGTCAATCTTCTCCAGCGCAACCTTCAGTCGAATGATGTATGCTTGAACACCATGAAGACATACGTTGAGGTAGAACATGTTCATAGCCACAATATCTCCAACAGGTGACTTCGTGGGATCCAGATTGGGCTCGACCTCTTCTGTTTCGAAGTCCTGACAGAATTCTTTATGGAGGGAGGAATGGAAAGATGGTTACATTACTAGCCTATGTGAATTAAGGAAATTCACTCGAAAAGGGAAGTTACGGTCGAGCATGATGAACATCTTCTTCGCGAAATATCCCAAGTGCTTCTCTAGTCCATTGCTCCTCCTGGTCAGCTGTTCAGTATTCTTGATCATCTCACTCCGTTACAATTTCAGCTTGGAGTTTTCCTCTTCTATCTTCTTGGCCGCGGCAAGCTTCTTCTCGGCAGCTTCAGTTTTCTCCCTGACCACCTTCTAAGCATCAGCAAGCACCTTGTCCTTGTCCTCCAGTGCTTTCTTCATGGTATCTAAAGAAGTAGCATTGCTGAGTCGGTCTTGGAGTCGACAATTTTTGATCATGCACGTCTATTCGAGTGAGAGCACTCGGTTAAAAGGATGGAAGGTGAAGGTAAAAATGCATTGGGTCGACAAAGATTACCTCCCAGGGTTTTCAACTCTGTCTACGCGCGTTCCAGGTTGTTCTTGGAGACCTCCAGATCCAATTGTATCTGGTTCTTTTCCCTCTCCAAGTCCTTGTACTGGTCACCAAGTTCTCAAGCTCTCTGAAATCAACAAAAAAAAGTTCATTCGACATCCAAATGGTCAAGAACAATCGACTAGATGGCGGCATACCACCCCACCCCACATTCCTGAAATAGCGTCATATCATGGTTGATGGAAATGATGTCCATGAAACCTGCGTCATATCATGGTTGATGGCAATGATATCTATGAAACCTGCAAGGTAGCTTCGGAGTGGTAGCGCTAAGGCGAAGAGTTCACTCGACATGTCGAGTGGCAAGTGTACTCTGCGTACGACAAAGAACCTTGAGCTCAAGTTCTTAAGACTACTGCTCATCGTCAGCGATCGATAGTAGTCTCAGGGACTACACCTAGTGGGTGCACTCAGCATGCCCTCACTGATTCTGAAATCACTCGACGAGGTCTGCCTTTTCCGATCATGAGATGGTCTCTATCAGACCCCCACCGATGCAAGCACTCGACGACGGTCTTGGGGACTACACCCAGTGGGTGCACTCAGCGTGCCCCCACTGGACCTGCTAACACTCGATCTGTTGACTGGCAAGAAAGCAAAAAAATGTGCGCAAGCATGTGAATATGGTCTCTATGCAGACCCCCGCCATAGCAAGCACTCGAAGGTGGTCTCAGGGACTACACCCAGTGGGTGCACTCAGCATGCCCCCACTGGACCTTATATCACTCGATCTGTCGAGCGGTTACCAAAACAACTCTAAGACCCCTACCGATGTCATCACCATTCGACAACGGTCTCGGGGACTACACCCAGTGGGTGCACTCAGCGTGCCCCCACTGGACCGAAATCTACTCGACTAAGACCTGATCTATTTGAGTGGAAAACTTACAAGCATTTTACAAGAGGAAAACACCCAGTGGGTGTACAATCAAGAAAGACAAGAATTCAATTGGAAATGCACTTACAATTGCACTTACTCAGACATTGGTGCGAAGTGCCACACTGGCATCATAAACCAGCTTACTGGCCTTGTACGCCTCCTTTGTGCACAACATTATCTGCTTTGCCTAGATCATGGCTTCCTTCACAGCTCCGGTTTGGTCTTCTGGGGCATGGTGCAGAGGAAAGACAGTCACCGACTGAATTGATGCTGCGTCTGGAGTAGCTAAGGTGGTATGGGGTTGTCCGATTGGTGTCGAGGCAATGATGGTCGAAGCAGCTGGTGGAGCACTCGACAACGAAGCCATGAGTTCGGTTCTCGCTCGGGACGAGTCGCCTATCCCCTTGGATGACGCAACAGTCGACCTTTGAGGTGTTTGCACTGATGGCGTTCTTCGGGCGCATATGCGTGGGGTGCCTAAGGTCACGCCTTCACCCCCCATACCCCGAGGTGGGTCTTCATCATCTTCCAATTGAATGATCTCTACAAACATCAATCGACATCATTAGCTTATTCAACCGACAAATCATTTTCAAGAAACAGAATGATCTCTGCAAACATTAATCGACAATATTAGCTTATTCAATCGGCAAATCAATTTCAAGAAACAGAGCTGAATGAAGATTCGCTTTACCTCGTTGGGAAGTCGCCGCATCAGTAGTGTCCACATCCATTTGCTCCTCTCCGTCCCGTGGAGGTGACGTCACGGAGATAGCGGCCCGGGTAGACCAAATTCCACTCGGTTAGCAAGAATTTGGAATCAAATGCAACAGCGAAAGAAGAAAGCAAACACTTATGTTGAGACAATGGGCAGAGCGATTTTCATGTGGGGCAAAGCTTTCCAAGGCTTTGGCGCGTCGGGCTTGGGTTGCTTCGCGACCTATTCACTCGACTCGACTGTCAAGGTTCGGTCCCACTTCAAGCTTCTCTCACTCGACGCCAAAGCCTTGCCTAGGGCAGCCATGGGGTCCTAACACAGCTTGGAGCGATGCTGACTGCACGGAGGAGACTCGAGAGCATTCATAGTCATCCTCACTGTCGTCAGCGTAATCGAAGTCCACGCTGCTGCCCTTGCTCTCCCCTCCGTCTTCGGGCTGATTCCCGTTTGGCACGAGCGAGTACATGTTCGTCCATTCCTACAAGATTCAAACATCAAAGTTAGTCGACCAACGATTCAACCACATGATAGAATAGTCCGGCAGTCGACAAAGATATTACATACCAGATTCTTTGGTGGATGATCAGCAGAGTAAGGCTTGATCCTGTTGGCTCCCAGGGGATTGTCGAAGGCTGCAGTGATGCTCCGAAGGCAGTGTTCAATAGTTTTGTATGGGACTTCTATGGGGACCCCGACTGATAAGTCGTCATCACCGAATATACGTGCACAGTGATCCCAGAGATCAATGCTCACTGAACACACAGAAACTGAATAACAAGAGTCTTACATCCATTACATACCGGTTTACTCAAATATGGCCTCATGGCCAAATCTTCTTATGGGTGCAGCGGAAATCTTCAACGACATCATGAACCCATGCCATCTGCCTTAACCCTACAGGCATTCTGACTGGGAAGCGTCCTAGCTCGCACGACCGTCACCAAGGTAATCTTCATCATAACCTGATCTTTCATGCCTGGCCAATAAAATAACCAGTGGCAAGCCAATGAGTACTTTGAATGTACTTGCAAGCAACCCAAGTTGTGGAACAAGGTAACAATGATGCATGATATTGCACTAAATAGGTGAATTTGCGGAAAGCTAATTTTGTATGCAAATGTCATGATGAAGTAACTAGTGAGCATGCATCAACAACTAGCAGGTATTCATGTGAACAAATTGCAGATATCATCGTAAGTATTGGTTGAACATCTCATGTTTACTCATCACTCTAAGTCATCGGTCTTAGCTCATGTGACCTCTTGTCACCATCACACCCATACTCACACCAAGTTTTTGCGAATACATTCGGACATAGTCTAAGAAGGACCTCCAACTGTCCATGATCGCAAGCACGACTATTCGAATATTTTTACACTCTGCAGAGGTTGCACACATTACTTACAAGACTCGAGGAACTTCCGTGTCATCCACGACTCGTGGTATGTAACATACACGAGGTAAGCAGCCGAACAATGCCTTTCCCAAGCGATACTAAACAAAAAGTCCACTCGATTGGTACCCAGCCCTCATGATGTACATCACACAAGCCTCGCTCTAATCATACCATCCATGAGGGGACCGACGGTGTGCCTGGTGCCTGTGAAGACAATGCCTGATCATACATACCGGTACGACTCCGTATCGAGAGTGACAACGCCACTCCCGCCACTAGTAATGCGGGATCCTTGCCAGTACCCACCAAGGTAATCAACAGAGCTCCATCCCATAAGGGGTATCATAGTTGCGCATGTAACGTTGGGATGGTCAACAGACCTTAGAACTCTTCGTTTTCGAAAACACATACTCACTTGTTCCGACACACCACTTCTATCTCAAGTGGTTGCCCACCTCATCAATATCTCCCTCGGGCATTAGTGGCACCCGACGGGGTTTTCGAAAAAAAGTCTTTGAAATCATTTCTCTCCTTTCCATCAACATGCATAAATCACATCCCACTTGCGTAGCATCTATTAGCATCCTAACTACACCCACCCGCGTAACCCTCATAAGGTTGTAGGGTCATGCACGATGCAAGTGTCAATGGTAAGAATGTTAGAAACAACCCACCGAGGGGGTCACTACTCCACATGATCAAATATGATGAAAGTAAAGTGATATATGACATGCAACAGAAATGGTTTCTTATCATGGTCAAAGGGCTGCTTGCCTGGCTTAGCAATGTCTTCGAGGTCTTCACATGCTTCTTGTCCACCTCCGAGCACTCCGTATATCTCGTCAACTACCGTCGGTAAACAACCATAATAAGCAACACAACAAGCAGAGAATAAAAGTGCTCTATAAATAGGATTTTTATTTTTCTTGGACACCTTGGGCCACAAGAAAAGTAATCAGGAAGGTTTCATTGGATGTGGATCAAGGAGAAGCTTCTGAATGAAGGAAAAGACAGGAATGATAATCCTTTAAGGTGTCAACCGAAAATATTTTATAAAAATGAGTGAAGGCACCCATTTAATAGGGCATGATTTTATAAACATTTTGGAAGGGGTTTTTCTGGTTTTGGAGTTGGCAATAATATCCTAGGGATTTTCAAAGAGGGTCACATATGAATAAATGGCCCAATAATTAACATGGCAGAATAAGTGTAAGGAAAAATGCTCACCATTTAGTGCATGAATTTAGATACACCTAGAATTCTGAATCACTCCAATTGGAGCTATAATGAATGCTCTAGGGATTATTACAAGTGGGGCATTCAAAGTTCAGATTCAAATTTGAATTTGAATCCTACACAAAAGCTTACAGGAAAAATGTGCAATGCACATATTTGGATGGTTCAAGATTTGAGGAATCTATAGAAATTTGAATCACTAAATTTGGAGCTAAAATGAATTTAATATGGATTTATAGGTCTCTCTGGAAAAAAAGAAAAAGGGAACAAGACTTTACCAAATGTGCCCAAATAGTGCTCCAGGCGCTGAATAGCCAATTGGGCCAGCCCAATGGCCCAGCTGCGCTGGAGGCCGGTGACGTTGAAGGCGGTATGCCCTTGAGCCGTCTGTAATGTGGAAAAATGGATTCGGGAGAATACGCTTCCACTTATCCTCGGGGCCCAGACGGAGAGGTCACTGACAGGCGGAGCCCGCCTGTCAGGTTCATCCCCCACCTCCCGCCTGAGTTCAGAGAGACAAAGGGTGGGAGTACCGAGCGGCGCCGGTGCCGTCCTAGCGGCCCAGGCTGCCTCCGGCGGAGCCCCAGCCACCGTCGTGATTGGGGCGACGCGCCTTGCCCACCTAGGTGCGGCACGCGCGTGGCGGAGGGGCGTAGCGGCGCCACACTAGGGAGGCCGTCGGTCGCCATTTTGCTTGAGCGCATGGGAACTCCGGGGAGGAGAGGAGGCAAGGTGGGGCTTCACGATGGTGTGTGAGGGAGATGGAGTGGTTAGGGGAGGAGGAGGGGCTCGAGGGAGCCCGAATTGAAGGGGTGGCCGAGCTGGAAATGCCGGACGTGGGAATAGGAGGTGGTCATGGGAGGATGGGGTGGTTGGCCTAGTAGGTTCCTGGGAGGGATAGGGCGAGATAAGGCAAGAGGAGAGCTCGAGAGAGCTTTAAAAGAGAGGGCGTTTGAGCACCGAGAGCTTGTGCGTTGGCCCGTCCATTGTTGTCGCTGGAGGGCACGGGAGCCCGCGGGAGCGTGTTCGGGCGTTGCTGGAGCTAGTCCACGATGCAGAGGAGCGAGAGAGAGAGCTGGGCATTCTCAGGGGCTTACGCGTGCGAGGCCAGCAACTGGCCGAGCGGAGCGGCGCCGGGCACGTGCGACAGAGGAGAGAGGAGGGCAATGGAGGGGGGGGGGGGGGCGACACGGTGCCTTACCGAGGACTTCGAGGCGACCTCGAGGGACACGACCACGGCGCCCAAGGCTGTCGGTGGCACCCATTGGGCGGCAGCTACAGTGCGGGTGCGCACTGTAGCGCGCTCTGGAGCGCCCCTTTGGCATGTCAGGGCATGCCATTGGCATCTTATGCATGGCCACCTATGTCTAGGGCATCTAGGAGGGTAAAAAAAAGTGCAGGAGTCCTCAGATGCTCTGGGGGTTGCACTAGAATAGGAAGGAAGTGAAGAAGAAGGTAAAACATTGCTATCCAGGGGTAGAAATGGGGCTTTTACCCCACAACTCATTGAGCTGGGGGGGCTGGGTTTCTTACTAGAGGTATAAGGGGTCAAGTAGGGATTGTGGTAAAAATTGTGGGTCAAGGAGAACATGTTAAGAGGGGAAAACAATGACTTCTAGAAATGACGAGAAGGTCTTTGATGGTGATTTGGCCAGGCAAATGAATTCTACTTGCCCTGAGATTTAACAGGATCAAATGGTGGTCAAAAGTAGGGCTGATTACCAAGTTTGAGATTATCTGAAGAAAGTTGCCAATGAAAACTTGGTAAACCCTAGAAATGGGCAGAAATGGATTTCTGTAGATCTGATCATGCAATTCTATTCCCCTTGATGCACCACTTGATGTAGCATCATCATTTGGGTAATAGATAATGCCCACATAGTTTGGGATCAATAGGAGATACTTCACAATGTAAAGTTGATCAAATTTGGCTCTGGACAGAAATGGCTTTAGGATATTTTGGTGAACCAAAACAATTGGGATTGATATGAAACATGGCAATATGACCACATATATCACATGTGACATGCTAGAATTTTATAGGATTTAATTGAGAATATTTCTTATAGAAATATTTCAAAACCTTGAAACAGACAGATATGGTTTTGAAGGGTTTTGTCCAGTATTTTGAACATGACCATGTGTTGAAACTCTTTTATATGGATAATATATGTCCACTGAGTTTCCCTAAGTTTTCTCAAATATTTATAAAGCATTTAAATAATTTTTCCCTATGAAAAACCATTTCTGGCCTTGAGAAAAAGCTTTTAAATAAAATATGAAAATAATCTTTTAAAGCAATATTTTGTGGTTTTGGGAAGTTATATATATATATATATAGTAGGTTCCAAATAAAGCATTTGGGGAAAAAAGGATCCACCCAATTTGGGCACTTGAAGTGCAAATCTCAAATCAGGGGTTTTTGCAAACCTAATTTGAATAAAACCTTTTTGGCCAAAATAATATTTTGTAAAAATATAATTAAGTCCTATTCACATGGCATTATCATTGGATAGGAGTAGGGATCAAGTAAAAGAGTTTTGAGAGTAGGAGGGATTTTATGAATATAGAGCACTAGCAAGCAATCAGACATTCAGCAATCAAGTCAAGCATAACAAGCACACAAAAGTTTTAATTGGCCCTGATTTTTGAGTCATGATAACTTAGTCATGAGGCAAATCACAGGGTGTGACAGACCTACCCCCTTACAAGAATCTCGTCCCCGATATTCCTAGGCTACGCATGGGAAGATGCGGAAATCCAGAGGTGAGGTAGTCTTCACGTTCCATATTGTTTCCGCTCTAGCGTGGTTGTCCTCCTAGATCTTGAAGTGCCTGATGATATGTCTTCGAGTGCACCATTGACTTGGTCTAAGGGTGAACGGGGTTTTGGCAAGGGTCTGACTTGCATGTGTATTCCAAGGTCGGAATACGTGGCCAAGTAGTGTGTCTGTGTGCTGGTCCTGGGACTGCTCACGTTGGTTAGTGACATCTGGATGTCTCACGTTAGAATAAAAGGGTAGAGTCTTGGTGTAGCTTCTTGTTGATGGGGAAGTCCTTATCTTCCTTAATGCAGGAGGTCTCCAGCCGTAGGTGGTCTCCATCCTCGAGAGTGCTGAGGTGCGCCATCGTGGGCTTCTCGTCGAGATCTTTTGCTTGAGTAAGCTTTCCAAGTAGATTCTTCATTCGTGTTTGGTTGTTTTCCTTCATGATCATGGACGCACGTTCATGGAGGGTCTTCGAGTGTTTGGTCTATTCGTCACTCCGTGGCAAGGTCTGTGCTGGTCTCACCCCTAAGACTGAGCTTAGAGACTTGGTGTCAAAATGGGTTCTACCATCTAGGAAGGTTTTAGTGGGGTTCTAGATAAGCTGACTATTCACAATATAGATCAGCCATCTAATCCCCAAGGTCCGACGCTTGGCAAGAGTAGTGAACTACCTTTGATAGGTGGCTTACCATGGTCAGGTCATGGTTTACGCCCTAGATGGAACCAAAAAGGGCTAGCAATGAGGTCGTGACACTCGTTCCACTCCGTTCCAGGTATCTGAAGGAAGTAGGGACGTAATGCTCAACGTACACCATCAAGGTGGTGGAGTAAGGGGTTTTATCAGATCCTCTTCTCCTCCTTAGTCAGAACTGATGGATGACCAGCCATAACAAGGGGTTCTTCGATCCTCTTGCTATGCAAGGGCTTCATCATGCTTGGACGTCGGGGCTTCTTGATATACTCTAGTTGATGTAGCTGGCAAAGGTGTGGTGGTTGACTTCTTTTGCTTCTTCTTTGTTGTTGTTGTGGCTTCGCAATCGCAGTGGTCCTTCATCTTTCTTGGGCAAGAAGGTCTTCTTCTGTAGGGAGGGTGCTTCGCGGAGTCCAACTCCTTTAAGGTGAAACCTTATAATCGAGAGGCATGGCGATCGGTGTTCCTAGGGCTGGTCCAACAGGACTAAAGTGTTACTCCTCTCATTGGGTAAGTAAGTATGTCATCCCAAAGGAGGACAACCTATTTCCCGAAGTACCACATAAACACATTGCTCATGGGGTATGTTAGAGGAGCGGGCATTCGTCCTGGATGGTCACTTGTCTCAAGGGTTCGTGGTCCAACCTAATAGAGGTCTTCGTGGCCACCTTCTTTATGGAAAGGGTGCGGGTGGTCACGATGGGGTATCGACCATGGTCTTTTGACTTAGAGCCAGAGCCTATGGTCTTAGCCCGACCTCGTCGTGGTCCGGTAAAGCTTCGGTTTTCAAGGAGCTTAGGATGTGAGTGAACGTCTAACACCTTATCCTAAGCACAACTATTACATGCCAACAGTAAGCATATTACTCCAAACAAAATCACCTTGTATCCTTGAAGGTACCATCTCATATAAATCAACTCCAATATTACTCATGCTTCTCATATCTCCAAGGTTTTGAGGGAAGGACCTTACCAGAATCTCATATACATATTATAGCTAACTCACACATATACCCCTATGTAAAAAAAATCCTCGGGATAAATTACAAGCCGCTAAGCTTAATCAAGACATTACCAATCCAAGATCTTGTTTCCTTCCTACGAATCCAATTAACCGATCCTCGAATATCATCCACTATTACATGATTCATTATTGCTACAAATCCAACATCGATGGTGTCCAACATAATCTCCTCGAGTTCATATAATCCACATAACATTGCAAGGACTATTATCATGAACTTCCAATGTCATGGATAACTACACTCCAAGGTCGAGCTCATATATATATCCCTGAATTATCCCTAAGATCATCCGATTCCTTTTACCATCATCCACCGAATAACATGGTATCGTTATCAAGATCATTGGACTAAATCCAAATTATTCCGAACCATGTGGTTTGATTGATCTCCAGCACCTATTAGAATCACCTATTTAAATCCAAGGTTTACATCTAGTAATAATTCCCTACTAGTTACTCCAGTCACTATTATATCACCATCAATCCAATATCAACATTACTTGCCAAAGTCAAGTCATTAATCCACCAAAAATTTCAGCTTGTGATCACAATGGTCCTACAAAATCCAATTTGCTCAAGGTACAAGTAAGTTACGCTATTCTATCAATATTGATCCACCAAGTTCGTCCACCGTCATTAAGCCTCATAATCCACCAAAGGGTCTGAACTACTTGCTCAAGACATCTATTATGCCTAAATCAAATCATTAACCACGAATAGTATATCCTCAGAATGATCCTTCCTGTGGCATCAAGGATTTAGTGCTGCTGTAAGAATGAAGGATGTTTGTTCACTATGATCACTAGCTCCATAATGAACCCAGCGCAAAGCAGGGGTTATTGAAGCACAATAAGTGCTCTAGCAAATCCGTGTATTAGACACGTGATCAGAGACTTGTGCTGGGGAGCTTGTGAGGTCTAGGCTGGGCAAGGGAAGGTTTCCAACCTTGAGGGAAAAGCATAACTCCACGGGGTTGTGTCTTGTTGAGTTCGTTGTAGTCAAAATCTTCGGTGTTGGTTGCTTGTCGAGGTGGATCCTTGGTGCATCTTGTCTTGCTGGTCTTCAGTTGACGAGAGGGGGAAGAGGGAAAGTAGCATAGAGGAGGGTGCCTAAGGGGGTGGTATAGTGCAAGTGCAATCAAACAAGTGTTGAAAAGACCAAACACAAACATCAAGGTAAGGTAGGTGATATAGTCGCGCACTTGTTGCCTAGGGCAAAAGTGTGACTTACACCAAGCACAAATAGGCAAAACAAGCAACACACATCTTGGTTCCATTCGAACCATCATATGGACCCGACTTCGCATAGGAGACACACGACCTATGCTACCCTAGGGGTTCTCGGACTCATTAGTCTTGCTTGCTTCGTGTCTTGGGGGTCATCTTCAGGTGTCTCTATGCCTCTTGTTATTGTTCATGAAAACGATCCTGGTTGCGCCTGAAGAGTCCTTGATGACTTCAGGTCTGTTGAGTTGACGACGAAGGTGATTCTTCACGACTATTGTTGACAGGGTCTTCTGGTATCCTTGTGATCGTGACAGTGCCTTCTTGTCTTTTGAGGCGTCGAGCATTCCAGGTAGGCAACCTTTTATGCAATGACATTAACAAGGCATGGTAGAGTTGTATCCTGTCGGTCTCGTTGATGATATCATCGGCACCAGGAGCGGGGGAATGATGAGAACTGTTTTCCTGCTCACTATGGTGAGGCGGACCAAATGGCAAGGTTCTCATCCACCGGTGGTTACCAATATAACAATGAATTGGACAGGGTTGCTCTATTAGTGATGCATTATCATGACATTGCATGTCTTGTGCTCTGGTCATCGAAGGCCAAGGTGGCATCATCCTCGGGCCATGTCAAGGGTGTCACTATCATCTAAGTCTTGACATCCTCATCCTTCGAGAAGGTGTCTTCCGTTGGTAGCCCCTTGTCTAGTGTCGCCAACTTGGGTCCAAGATATGTCGGCAATCGTCAGGCAAGATGGCTTCCTTCCGGGTCACCCACGATGATTACAAGGAGTCCCGCGGTCAGGGGCAAGAGGGTAGTAGCGACCATTTGCAAATTTTTGAAAACTAGACGAGGAGAGCCAAAATGAGAAATGGTGGAAGTGCTAGGCACAATATTTTAGTTTATTTGAAAGCTTGGAAGAGCTAAAAAATATGGTAGCCTTTGCAAGTGTTTCAAAGGGTCTGGGAAAACAATTTTTGTCTTAACTAACATCCATGCTAACTAAGGGCTTCCTATAGTCAGGATGGCTCTGATACCAGCTCTATGGGGACCCCGACTCATCAGTCGTGATCACCGAATGTACATGCATAATGATCCCAGAGATCAATGCTCACTGAACACACAGAAACTGAATAACAAGAGTCTTACATCCATTACATACCGGTTTACTCAAATATGGCCTTCATGACCAAATCTTCTTATGGTTGCAGCGGAAATCTTCAACGACAACATGAACCCATGCCATCTGCCTTAACCCTACAGGCATTCTGACTGGGAACCATCCTAGCTCAGACGACCGTCACCAAGGTAATCTTCATCATAACCTGATCTTTCATGCCTGGCCAATAAAATAACCAGTGGCAAGCCAATGAGTACTTTGAATGTACTCACAAGCAACCCAAGTTGTGGAACAAGGTAACAATGATGCATGATATTGTACTAAATAGGTAAATTTGCGGAAAGCTAATTTTATATGCAAATGTCATGATCAAGTAACTAGTGAGCATGCATCAACAACTAGCAGGTATTCATGTGAACAAATTGCAGATATCATCGTAAGTATTGGTTGAACATCTCATGTTCATTCATCACGCTAAGTCATCGGTCTTAGCTCATGTGACCTCTTGTCACCATCAAACCCATACTCAGACCAAGTTTTTGCGAAAATATTCGGACGTAGTCTAAGAAGGACCTCCAACTATCTATGATCGCGGACACGGCTATTCAAATAGTTTTACACTCTGCAGAGGTTGCACACTTTACCCACAAGACTCAGGGAACTTCTATGTCATCCACGACTCGCGATATGTAACATAACCGAGGTAAGCACCCAAACAATGCCTTTCCCCCGGCGATACTAAACAAAGAGTCCACTCGATTGGTACCCAGCCCTCACGATGTACATCACACGAGCCTCTCTCTAATCGTACCATCCATGAGGGGACCAATGGTGTGCCCGATGCCTGTGAAGACAGCGCCTGATCGTACATACCAGTACGACCCCGTATCGAGAGTGACCACGCCACTCCCGCCACTAGTAATGCGGGCTCCTTGCCAGTACCCACCGAGGTAATCAATAGAGCCCTGTCTCATAAGGGGTATCGTGGTTGCGCATGTAACGTTGGGACGGTCAGTAGACCTTAGAACTCACCGTTTTCGAAAACACATACTCACTTGTTCCGGCACACCACTTCTTTCTCAAATGGTCGCCCATCTCATCAACATCTCCCTCGGGCATTAGTGGCACCCAATGGGGTTTTCGAAAAAAAGACTTTGAAATCATTTCCCTCCTTTCCATCAACATGCATAAATCCCATCCCACTTGCTTAGCATCTATTAGCATCATAACTACACCCACCCGCATAATCCTCATAAGGTGGTAGGGTCATGCACGATGCAAGTGTCAATGGTAAGAATGTCGGAAACAACGCACCGAAGGCGGTCACTACTCCACATGATCAAATATGATGAAAGTAAAGTGCTATATGAAATGCAACAAAAATGGTTTCTTATCATGGTCAAAGGGTTGCTTGCCTGGCTTAGCAATGTCTTCGAGGTCTTCACATGCTTCTCGTTTGTAGTGACCCGACCTGAAAGGTCGAATCTCCGGTGTTTCCGTACCATCCCAAGATCATGCTGGTACACACACGATACATCAATGTATATATCAAAGGGAAATCACACAGCATTATATTAATCGAAATCTCATATCGAGTCCTTTATTACAATAAAGATTACAATAAAGTGGCTGAAAGCCAACTCATGAGAATGTCTAAATCTTGCGGAAGCGTCGAAGGTAGATGAGTCCATCTGACTCCAAGGGCATCTCACCGAGCGTAGAACGTGTCCTCACTCCTGGTCGGAAAAATACTCTGCAACATGATAGGTTGCAGCCGTGTAGGTCAGCATATGGAATATGCCGGAAAACTCACAAAAGAGGGGTGAAAAGATAATCATCTAGTCTACATGCTTATATGGCAGGTGGGGTGGTAAGTTTTTGCGTAAAGCCAATTTTTCCTACATCAAGAGAGGGCTAAGCAGAATATTACTAAGTTGGTTGATTAATGAGATGGTTCCACCAACCAATTCTCATACCCAAATTGTTAATACCCACATCATCATATTAATTGTGTTGAGAGTTCCGAATGTTTCAGTTCCTTTGGCTCAAGTCGTCCATGACCGTGGACACGGCTAATCGATTAGGTTTGAGTACTCTGCAGAGTTTTGCACATGTTCCCCACAAGATTTGGTCGCCTCCGTTTGATTTCTCGCACTTCAGGGTGTTTGAGAAACGGATGACCAAAACATGGTCTTCCAAAGGGTTTCCCTGCGACTCTGTCGGTGCCCATCCTTTCCTACCGTTCTTCTACATCTCGTAGCACCGCCTGTCCAGGGTCACCACGATATCCAACCAAACCAGAGCCCATAATGACTTGTGGCTGTGCAGGTAAGCCTTGGGTCTTGAAGCACCCATCCATCTCTTTGTGCCTGGGTGGATCTTTCCGCGTGAATACTGGCCATCTCCAACATCACCTAGGCAATTCCACTGGTTTCTCCAGGGTGCCATTCAACCATCATCCACCCAGAGGTATGTTGAAAACTCAGAGTCTTAAATCTTGATCGTTATGTAGGTCTTGAAATTATTAACTCTCTCAACTCACATGAATCACACAACCAACCCCGTCTACTAATAGCATAGCAAAAGTAAAACAACGTTTCCTGGGGCCAATGTTGTCAAAGGGGTTGAGGGGGTACCTACCACATGATACTACTACAAAGTAACCAAGTTTCCAACTAACCTATCTTCCATGCAACTGGGGAAGATGGTAGAACTAATGCATATAAAACATGGGTAAACATGGTCAAAGTGACTTGCCTGATTGATGATCTTCGTACGCGAGTGACTCTAAGTAACAAGCTTCGCACTCCGGATAATCTGACGAAGCAAACAAGAGCACTCAAATAAGCATACAACAAAATATTGTAGCTCACAACCATTAACCAAGAACTAGTAAACAATCAAGACAAAAAAATGCACAAAAATCACAAGCAAGAAAACACACAAAGTTTTGTTTTCTAAAAGATGATTGATAAAACACTACTAACATAATGAAACTATTGGTATTAACCAAAACAATAGTTGACAGCAAGAAAACAATAAAATATTTTATTAATAAACAGAAGAAAATCAATTTAAGTTTGTTGGGAAAACTTTAGTAAAATTTATAAAAGTTTTGATAAACACTATATGAATCAACTATAGTTTTACTAACAAAAGAGCAAAACAAAACTTATTATTTATTAACAAAACATGTTCTTAACAGGAAAGAATTTACAAATAAACTTGTCTTATAAAACAGAATTAAATTATATAAAACTTTGTTGAAAGAAAACTATTACTAACTAGTTGTTTTAGTTCAAATTAAACCTATTTGAAAAGAAGTTGTGATTCCTATATTAACAAAGAAATAACTAAACAATTTTATATTTTTATTAACAACAAGTAAAACACTAAATGTTTAAACAACAGAACCTACTAAACAAATTAAAACTAAATCTAAGTTAAACTAACTAAAACTAAGTAAATAAAACTATACTATAATATACTAGGCAGATTCTATTTATAGCTAGAACACTAATCAAAATCATCCTAAAAATCCTCAAACTAAACATGGAGGTAGTCCTAACTAATACCAAACAGTAGCAAAAAAATTCATATCAAAATCTATTGTCAAACTCTAGTTATTCAGATTTGAATATTTTGAGCAAATTTGATTCAATTCAAATTTTATAGTTCAAATTTAAAATTTAAAAGTACAGGGTGAAACTACATGAAAAATGTGAGCTATTGCAAAAAGAATCAACTCCAAACATTAAATAGAACAAAAGATATTCACAAAACAAAATCATAACAGGTTCTGTTTTCTAAACAAAATCAGAAAAAGTGAAATATCTACCGGACGGCCAGGGGGTGACGTGGCACGATCCTATTGGTTGGCTAGCGCGCGTGTTGGATGGTTTCGAGCGGGCGACCGATCTCTAATGGAAAACGTTTCGGGGTTTAAAATCAATCTAATCGGGACCGTTGAGTGGGGATCCGATGGATGGGGTGAGCTCGAAGACTTTACCGGAGAGGGAGGTGGAACTCCGGCGATGGTGGCGGCGGCTGGTGGTCGAGGATGTCGCCGGAGGGGTCTCTGGTGGTCGAGGGAGGCAGCGAAGGGGTTCATACGGTTGTGGTGGACGTCCTGCGTCGAATGGTGAGGTCGGAGGGGCGAGGGGAAGAGTGGAGCGACGGGCACGAGCAATGGGAGCTCCGGTGGTCGAAGCAACTCCGGCGAGGAATTTGGCAGCGCCTCGGCGAGGGAGAGAGTGGTCTCGGGGGGAATGGAGAGCGGGGACTTGGGGCTCTTATATAGGGTGCTCGGGGGTGTGGGGGAGGAGAGGGGAGAGAGATCCGGGGGAGTAACTGCCGGCGACGAGGTCGGGCGAGAGGAAGGAGGCGACCGCGCGGGCGAAACGGTCGGTCGAGGTGGGGCCCGGTGTCAGTGAGAGAGGGGGCGTCCGTTGCGCGTCAGTCGGCCGGTCGGTATTAAATCCACGAGTAACTGCCCGTGGGCCGGCCCGTTTAATACAGAAACCGTTACCGTTTTCACTTAATGATTTTCCAGCGCTTTTCAAAAACATTTAAAGCATTCAAATCGTTTCTAAATATAGGAGTATTATATATCAAAATTAACAGGATAATAAATATCATTTATTGAACATTTTTATTCTGTCATTTGAACACTTTGAAAAAAATAATATTTTTAGAAATTGCCTAATTGTTTTTAAATTTTTTTTGCAAATATTTTCAAAATAACCCCTGGTTATTTTTGTTCAAATAGATCACCAAATGGGTCCTGGTGTGGAGTGTCATGTTCGTCCTCTCTTATTTGAACTTTTTACCAAGATTTCAAATAGGTGAAAGCAACAAATTGAAAGTAGAAAGGGCTTTCAGAAATTTAGAAAGAACATTTCAACAAATACATGTATTCAAGCAATGATGCAGATAGATGCATAGCTATATTTCATAACATTCCAAAATGAAATTTTGGGATATTACATCGTCCACCTCCGAGCACTCCGTATATCTCGTCAACTACCATCGGTAAACAACCATAATAAGCAACACAACAAGTAGAGAATAAAAGTGCTCTATAAATAGGAATTTTATTTTTGTTGGACACCTTGGGTCACAAGAAAAACAATCAGGAAGGTTTCATTGGATGTGGATCAAGGAGACGTTTCTGAATGGAGGAAAAGATGGGAATGATAATCATTTAAGGTGTCAGCAGAAAATATTTTATAAAAATGAGTGAAGGCACCCATTTAATAGGGCATGATTTTAGAAACATTTAGGAAGTCTTTTTTTGGTTTTGGAGTTGGCGATAATATCCTAGGGATTTTCAAAGTGGGTCACATATGAATAAATGGCCCAATAATTGACATGGTAGAATAAGTGTAAGGAAAAATGCTCACCATTTAGTGCATGAATTTAGATACACATATAATTTTGAATCACTCCAATTGGAGCTATAATGAATGCTCTAGGGATTATTACAAGTGGGGCATTCAAAGTTCAGATTCAAATTTGAATTTGAATCCTACACAAAAGCTTGCAGGAAAAATGTGCAATGCACATATTTGGATGGTTCAAGATTTTAGGAATCTATAGAAATTTGAATCACTAAATTTGGAGCTAAAATGAATTTGATATGGATTTATAGGTCTCTCTGTAAAAAAAGAAAAAGGGAACAAGACTTTACCAAATGAGCCCAAATAGTGCTCCAGGCACTGAATAGCCAATTGGGTCGGCCCAATGGCCCAGACGCCCTGGAGGCCAGTGACGTTGAAGGAGGTATACCCTTGAGCCATATTCAATGCAGAAAAACGGATTCGGGAGAATACACTTCCACTTATCCCCGGGGGCCCGACGGAGAGGTCACTGACAAGCAGGGCCCGCCTGTCAGGTTCATCCCCAACCTCCCCCCTTAGCTGAGAGGGACAGAGGAGGGGAGGACCAAGCGGTGCCGGTGCCGTCCCAACGGCCTAGGCTGCCTTTGGCAGAGTCCCGGCCACCGGCGTGATTGGGGCGAGACGCCTCACCCACCTGCGTGCCGCACGTGCACGGGGGAGGGGCGTAGCGGTGCCACACTTGGGAGGCCGCACAGGAGGCCGCCGGTTGCCATTTTTCTTGAGCGTAGGGGAACTCTGGGGAGGAGAGGAGGCGAGGTGGGGCTTCATGATGGTGTGTGAGGGAGCCAAAGTGGTTAGGGGAGGAGGAGGGGCTCGAGGGAGCCCAAATTGAAGGGGAGGCCAAGCTGGAAATGCCGGACGTGGGAAGAGGAGGTGGTAATGGGATGATGGGGTGGTTGTCCCAATAGGTTCCTGGGAGGGATAGGGGGCGAGAGAGGGCAAGAGGAGATCTCGGGAGAGCTTTAATAGAGAGGACGGCTGAGCGCCGAGAGCTCGTGCGCTGGCCCGGCCACTGCCGTCGCTGGAGGGCACGGGGGACCGTGGGAGTGTGTCCGGGCGTTGCTGGAGCTAGTCCACGATGCAGAGGAGCGAGAGAGAGAGCTGACATCCTCAGCGGCTCGCACGTGCGAGGCCGGCTATTGGCCGAGCGGAGCGGTGCCGGGCACGCGCGACAGAGGGGAGAGGAGGGCAACGGAGCAGGGGCCCGACACGGTGCCATGACGAGGACATCGAGGCGACCTCGAGGGACACGACCACGACACCCAAGGCTGTCAGGGGCACCCATTGGGCGGTAGCTACAGTGCGGGTGCGCATTGTAGCGCGCTCTGGAGCGCCCCTTTGGCATGTCAGGGCATGCCATTGGCAGCCTATGCATGGCCACCTATGTCTAGGGCATCTAGGAGGGAAAAAACAAAGTGCAGGATTCCTCGGATGCTCTGGGGGTTCCGCTAGAATAGGAAGGAAGTGAAGAAGAAGGTAATACATTGTTGTCTAGGGGTAGAAATAGGGCTTTTACCCCACAAATCATTGAGTTAGGGGGCTAGGTTTCTTACTGGAGGTATAAGGGGTTAAGTAGGGACTTTGTTAAAAATTGTGGGTCAAGGAGAACAAGTTAAGAGGGGAAAACAGTGACTTTTAGAAATGACCAGAAGGTGTTTGATGGTGATTTGGCAAGACAAATGAATTCTACTTGCCCTGAGATTTAACAGGATCAAATGGTGCTCAAAAGTAGGGCTGATTACCAAGTTTGAGATTATCTGAAGAAAGTTGCCAATGAAAACTTGGTAAACCCTAGAAATGGATTTCTGTAGATATGATCATGAAATTCGATTCCCCTTGATGCACCACTTGATGTAGCATCATCATTTGGGTAATAGAGAATGCCCAGAAAGTTTGGGATCAAGAGGAGATACTTCACAATGTAAAGTTGATCTAATTTGGCTCTGGATAGAAATGACTTTAGGATATTTTGGTGAACCAAAACAATTGGGATTGAGATGAAACTTGGCAAGATGACCACATATATCACAAGGGACATGCTAGAATTTTATAGGATTTAATTGAGAATATTTCTTATAGAAAGATTTCAAAACCTTGAAACAGACAGATATGGTTTTGAAGGGTTTTGTCCAGTATTTTGAACATGACCATGTGTTGAAACTCTTATATATGGATAATATATGTCCAATGAGTTTCCCTAAATTTTCTCAAATATTTATAAAGCATTTAAATAATTTTTCCCTATGAAAAACCATTTCTGGCCTTGAGAAAAAGCTTTTAAATAAAATATGAAAATAATCTTTTAAAATAATATTTTGTGGTTTTGGGAAGTTGTAATATTTTGGGGCCGGATCTATCGACTGAGAAATGTCTCCAGAAGGTCCATGCCAGTCACTTTGCCACGGACGATGGCCACTTCGGCATCCACTAAGATCCCCACTTGGACTTTTCCTCCTCTAACACTGTCAAGGACTTGGGAACAGCGGGTCGATCTAACGTGAAAGGGGAAAGACCAGTCGACATGTTGAGAGATGCTACATCTTTGAAGTAGAACCTGGTCGACTGCCAACCCCTAACAGTTTCAGGGAAGGTCATGGAGGGAAAGACACTCCTAGCCCTCTTTTGGATCCCCAAGCCACTACATAATTGGATGGCATGGGTTTTATCATCATCAGGATTGGCCTTTTTGACCGACTAAGACCTGATGGTGAAGATGTGTGTGAACAGGCCCCAATGGGGAGGACAACCCCGGAAACATTCACACATGGTGATGAAAGCAGCAAGATAAGAAATTGCATTCAGAGAAAAATGATGGAGTTTGGCTCCAAAGAAGTTCAGAAACCCTTGAAAGAAAGGATGGGGGCATGGAGAAACCTCTCTCGACATGGGTGAGGAGAAGGACTCGCTCGTCCTCACACGGCTCTGGCTCGATTTCCCCCTCCGACAGCCTCCACGAGCCCTCAACTACGATGTTGGGACCCTGATCCTAAGCCATAAGAATCCAGCCTGTTATCTCCACGGCTGCCACCTTACCTGGGCCGGGAGCATTTGCGTCTTTTGACTTACGTATGTGAATGTGTTGCTAGCATTCAAATGTCAAAGAACCCGGGCCGACATGACTAGTTGTAGAATCCAAGTGGCACATCCGTACAAGGACATGCATACGTAACCCAGCAATGCAGGTGTCGATCTCTAGCGTGTGTAGACGAGTCATAGCAAACTACAAGGACTCCATTACGCCGTGGGACATAAATGTCATCACTGCACGTAGACGAGTCGTACCAGACTACAGGGACTCCATTACACTGTGAGACATTTCCCCGAAGGGACAGACACAACAACAAATAAGGATACATGACGGTCAATCAATGTGTCCGGAGTAGTAGCAAGCTACCAAGGCTCGATGGAAGCACAAAGAGGCATTTCCCCATAAATAGTACTACTAAAGGCACACAACCAGGTGTCGAACCCCATACATACCGTTGCATGTCACACGTACGCATGGCATGCTCGATATGCATAGATTCAACTATGCCATCACAACATAACCATACAACATTACAACATTTATTTCGAAGGCTCGGAAGAGCCAACACAATAAGATGTTACAAGCAGAGGTCACAAGACCCAACATTCATAGCATTCAAACAACAAGCGGAAGTTAATGATGTCTGGGTACAGACATCTACAAAAGTGGCTATATGAGCCTGAAAAGCTACAACGACCCTACGAAAGGAACCAGACCTCTGTCTGGGATTCCCAAGATAATCCGGTAAACATAGAACTTCACGTTATAACGATCACTAATAAGACTGATGTCCCCTCTGCAAAACATAAATTAAGCAAACATGAGTACAAAGGTACTCAGCAAGACATACATCAGAACTATCTACATATGCATCAGTATCAATGAAGGGGGTTGTGGAGTTTATTGCAGCAAGACAGCTTTGACTCTTGCGTAACCTGTACTACAACTACAAGTGCTTTATTTGAGGTGGGATAGCGCACACGAGTCCACATTTTCACCAATCAATACACCACTATGGATCCACTTCCGCCTCTCTACGAGAAGGCCATCCATAGCACTCACGCTTATCTTGCGTATTTTAGAGTATCCACTTCAACTTATATATGAACCACATAAGTTCTCGAAGTAGTCCATATCCGAGGACGTGGCTATTCGAATAGATTCATAACCATACAAGGGTGTACTTCTTCACACATGCTCCCACCAATTATCGCTATGTGCACATAAAAGGCACCTCGGCAACCTTAAAGCGGAAGCCCAGCGAGGGAGTCGGCCATGACCGTCAATCACACAAAATCCTAGTCCAGGTTTACCGCCTATTTGAGACTGAACCCGCACGGAAGTCTGGCCGAAGTACGGCCTCAAACGATGTGCGCAGGGTTCCCAAGCCCACCGTTCGGTTGCCACTTGGTACACCGTGCCACCGTGCCTATACCGCATCATAGTCCACCACGTCGGGCAGCGCTATGCACGGGCGCCAACACTTTTCCTACAAACACCAAAAACTAGTTGCAACTCCTGGACAGAGGTCTAGGTGATTAATGGGCCGAGATGGTCAATTAAGTATCCCAATGTGCGGTAGTATCTTGTCTTGGATAACATACACAGAACTTAGTTCTTAAAGACGGACCCAATGAGACAACCCGCCATGTACTCCTACATGACCTCTCATCGCTACCTTTACCAAATCGCGTTCACACATTTAGCTCCCACATAGTAGGACATGAACATTGCCATTATGATTCATCGCCCAGACAGATCAAACCCGACATGACATGACTCTAAGCATAGCAGGCACAATAAGCAAACATGGATGAGTAAGCATAACAAGGCTCAAGCAGTTGCTACTCATGCTAAGTGGTTTTAACTATTTACTGTGGCAAAGAAAGGTCATGCAAAGGAATGGGTTCAACTACCGAGAACATGTAACAATTGAATCATTGTTCTCCTAATGATATAAAAGAGAGTAGGAGCTAGAGAGTGGGTTCATATTAGTATGCTCAAGGGGGTTTGCTTGCCCAATAGTCCTGAAGATATCATTTCTCTTCATCAGTGTTAACGATCACATCGTCGGAACCATCATCTACCGAGAGGGAACAAACACAAGCAAACAAGAAAGGAACACATTCAATGCAGTGCAACAACCATGATGCATGATATGATAAGTTAAGGTACTGAATTGACCTAGAGGAATAATTAGCCAAGTTAATTGAAGTGGAACTCAAACAAGTTTGAATTCCAACTCCAAATGATATTTCCTATATTGCCCTAATCATAAAATGTCCTACTTGGTGATGTTAACTTGTTCAAACATGCATAATCATGGCATAAACAAATTCATTGGATTTTTATGATCATTTTTCATATATAAATTATTTTCATCTGACTTACAGATTATTTTCTATGATTTTTAGAAGTTTTAAACATTTTCTAGAATTTCCTGAATTATTCTATTATTAGAAAATCAATTAATGCTTTAGCAATACGTCAGCATTGCGTTAGCAGGACCCACACGTCAGTGTCACAGGGTTAATCCCCACGCTGATCGGGGTTTGACCCGCTCCTGGGGCCCGCTATTAGTGGTTAGGGGGTCATTAGCGGCTAATTAAGCCCTAATGGCCGGCTAGGTCAGCTCTTGCTGGAACTCCGCCGGCGGTGACCAAAACCACGGCAGCCGGGCGCTGGAGTTGGCTACAGGGCTCGGTTCGTCGCGCGCTTAGCACCAGGGGGTAGCCCTTGGACGCGCCGATCCATTTGGGACACCGGAGGGGTCATGGGGTCGCCGGAGCAGTGGACGACGACGAGCTATGCGGCGGCAGCGGCTCAAGGAAGAAGGGGGTGACAACTACGGCGAGGGACAGGCCACAGGGTTAGGGGGAAACAACGCAGGAGCTCACAACGGGTTGATTGAGGAAGAAGGTGAGCTCGGGGAGGCACAGATGGCCACTAATCGACGGAGAGGAGCGCCGGAGCCGGAGCTTGAAGACGATGTTGATGGAGATGACAGAGGGCTCCTCCGGTTGCTTGGATCAATGAGGAGGTCAGGGTTGACGTCGCAGTTCTCCTGAGCACGGCAGCAAGGCACGGAATGGCCGACAGCAATGGTGGCTGCGAGCGGCGGCGACGAACACGTTTGGCTGTGCACGTGAGAGAGAGAGTTAGGGGAGGGGATGAGCATGGGGAGGAGAGCGAGACGTGCACGGGGTTGCGTGGCGTTCCGAGACAACGTCCAGAGCGGGCAGGCAGGCTGGAGGTGGCCTGGCGCGTGGCCTCACGCATCGGGCATGCACCCTCTCGTCCTCTTGGCGAGAGGTCAGGGATGACTGGCCACTGGGCCAATTGGGCCGACTGGGCTACACGCAGGTAAGTCGCCAGGTTTGCTCCTTATCCTATTTTTTTCTTTCTATTTATTTGCTCCGTGTTTAAAATATTTGGGCAAAAACCCTAAAGACAAAAATCCTGGAATTTATTTTGGGGTCTAACCATAATATTTCTAAGCCCCGTAATAAGTTTCAGCACTTTTGGAAAATGAAAATATTTATACTCATTTAGCTATCATTTTCAGATGCATTCATGATTTATTTAAAAATACAAAATAATTATTTAGAAGTTCAGCACCCCTGGTATGTTGTTTCCAACATTTATCAGAAATGGTGACCATTTTTGAAGGCCATTTGGAAATATTGAAAATTCAGCTATTGGAGTTTTGTTTAATCCATGAGATGCTAGGGTTTGTCATCCCCATTTCAAATTCATTTTAAGTTAAACATGATGAAATGAATGCTCAATGATGCAACTGATACAAGCAGTTTGTAGGGCTGTGACAACTCACCCCCACTAAACAAGAATCTCGTCCTGAGATTCAAGCGTAGGGTAAGAGGACAGAAGGGGACACAAAACTAACACAATCTTCATGATCCAGTTGCCCTTCTCGAAGATGTTGCTTCATTTCATCATCTTGACTTTGGCGTCTTTGCTTTCAAGATATTCATCCAACACGATGACAAAAAGGAATAAGAAAGCTCTACAAGATTCGATCTTCTTGGAGATCGAGCAACTCATGATTAACTCGTAGAATGAGACGTGATAACATCTCTCGAGCTATGACACAAAACACACATTGAGAATGATGGAATGAGATAGATGACGGAGGTTCAATTGGTAGGCAACAATTCCACACTAAAACAGATGGTGATGAGGTTTGAAAGTAGCGAGGAGTTAGTTGCCCTTCATACCATAACGGGCACCTTAGGGAAGGTGACTCGTAGGTTTATCCCTTAAGTGGCAAAAAGAATTACTTTTGATACAGAGATCATTGAAACCCTTTATACTAGCCTAAGGGAAATTCACAAACGACTACTGGAAGGAATTCAATGAATGGCATAGTCAGATCGGAGGGAAACTAGAGTTATAAAACAACTCAGCAACGGAAGGCACATTCCAATTAATACCGAGAGTATAACCCAGTGTCTGAGCGTGCTCTCAAGGACTTGAGCATTTTCCATATTCATCAGGGTTTTTACCAACATCCGTGCCAAGGATCCTAGCAACACCTCATACTACCATGATGAATAATGATGGAGGATGCATATGAAAAAGGAAGACAACACTTTCTTAGATTTCACCTTAGCTATGCCAAGGGAGCAAAATCTGGATGACCGACCGAGAGATATTTAGCACTCCGCTTCTAATGTTCTCCTTGATGAAATAGCGTAACCCAATTATAGGTAACCTTTGGTATCTAGAACATCAAGTAAAAAGGTCAGACTTCGGTTTCTCAAATGGTCCATAAGGATAAACTTCTACAATAAGTCATATGAAATCCTCATGGGGAAGTGGCTAAGTTGCTGATACAAGATATTATAGCAATAGGTCTTCGTCTAGGTGCGTTAGGCACAACATCACTTTGCCGGGTTACAAAGAGACCAATATAACAATCCTTGGGAAATGTTCCAACCATCATATCTGCCTGAGATTCTGATATGGTTGGTGCCAGGATCTTCTAGACTTTGCATGTCTGAAGGTGAAAGGTTGCAACACAAATCTTAGAGATGATGTTGTGAGATTCTCAGGAAAGGAACTATGGAAGCCAACTCCAAAACATGTGCTGGATTGCAAGACACATGTGAACACATTGTCCAAGACAACTGTTACCACGTAGAAATCTTACAACAAAACACTACTGAGTTCTGGATGGAACCATCATTGGAGGTAGCGAAGTATTGTGCACGTCCGTCAGGGCCCTTCAGGAGTAACACTTAACTTCTTTTCCTTAAACAAATCAATCGGTGGCTTGGTGTGCTAGGGATTGCATGTGGAATGGAGATGATCAGTCTACCAAACCATAGAATACTTCGCACATGCATGACTGACTTGGGATGATTCCAATTAAAACAAAATGACCTTTCTCAAGTTCATGGCGACAACTTGCACCATAAGCCCATGAACTAAGAGTAAGTCACTCCTTCCACCATGCGTATGCTTCATGTATAGGACACGAAGATATTACCTACGAAGTTTCCAACACTAGCTTAATGTTCATCATGAATCATGGAACAAATGAAAATGTTGTCGATGGACCCAACAACAATTCATTGGGGTATCCATATAGATGGAATTCCACAACTATGAGAACAAGGTGATAGCATTGGTCAAACCAAAGGATATAATGGTGTATGCTCGGGGATACATCCACGAGTAAAAACAACATTAGGAGGATCTTTGGTTTTGAGTTTGATTTGATGATAGCCCACACTCAAATAAAATATTGGATAAGACGATAGATGCAACAATTGACCACAATGAGCACTTGCTAAAATATCGCCTTTCTTTGACACACACATCCACAACAAAGACATCCCCCTGGAATGAACTAAGTCAGGCGAAGCTTTTATCTTCCAACTCTCCAAGTTGTTGTTTAGTTTAACCAACTAGTTCAGGGGTGTCCAACATAGATTCTTGGAGAAAGGTAGTTTATAGGAAAACCATCTCGATCATGAACTTAACATAACGGTCAAGGAACACCTTGGTAATACTTACAAGAAGATATTCAAAAAATCATGATCCACCGGTATGTTATCAAGCTCGAGAGGAATCTTGCTTTTCAAGGCAAGACAACAATCAATAGAGCGAAGGATTGACACAATCCTAACTCATTGACCGAAAAGTGCACCATGGAAAATGGACTAGGTAGCATGATCATTCTTAGTATGACAATTCAATGACCATCACACCAAGAGTGAGATTATTTTCCATTAAATACCAAGCAACAAAGTTGCTAGGAGTGTTGATTATGCACATCATGATTCACTTGTTAGTGTTCTAGTTTGAACAACATAGAGACCAGGCAATGAATGATGATGGCGAGAAGTATCACTACATCAAGATTTCATAAGAGGGAGTGCGGTTCTCATGATATTCTTGACATGAAGAGGGTAATACCTCAAGGTAGAACAGAGCAAAAGCTGGATTAGCATTTTAATCTGCGAAATACAACTGCTTTGACCCAATCCTAGAAATGGATGGGGTACAGGAGTTTGCTTCTCCTAGTCATCCAGAAATAGAATGGCTTGACATACCACAAGAATAGTCAACATCGATAAGACAATGCATGACATACCCTTGGCTATCCATTGATAGATAAAGGTCGGAATACAATTGAAGAAGGACAACTCAAGAGCACCTGATTTTTCCTGAGTTGTAGATGCATGGATTGAATAAGTCAAATGGAGTTCAACATGTTTCTTCTAGATAATCCATGTAGAAATGAAGAATTGGCAGAGTCACAACTATGGGATGGAGAACTCATCAAGAGCACTCATGTTGTGATCTTTCTTTCAGGAGGAACTTCTGCCATAACTGACTCATGATATTGGAAGAATGATATACCAAGGACCTTGAAGACTATAACAAGGTTACTAATATCCTAAAGGAATGAGCAAATACTATCAACGGGAATGAGCAGAATGATCCTTGGGTTCAAGAACCCAAATACAGGATACCTATTGATTAAGTAGCATCACAACATGCTTTTGATAATGATGGCCAGAATTATCACACTGGAAACAAAACACACAACTAGACTATTGGGTGGTTCACTGAAACAACATGGTTCCCAAAACACTTTCATCAAACATGTCGAGGTAATAGGGTACCTCAACTTAACAATTAGTGTGCTTTGTCTGGCCTGAAACACATTGACTCAAGATGAAAGAGTTTTGTAATTGCATCAAATAATTTAGAAACCTTGGATAACTCGAACAACATAACGGCTGTATGGGCACGAAATATGAGGCAACCTACACAAGAAAACTGACAACAAGATATTGAATTCTTATGGAGACACTGATCCAGGAAGACAACAACTTTCCTATAGGTCTCCAGGATAGTAACTCGTCATCCTAATAGATAGATGAGAAGCCTAGTTCTTACACCCCGTAGAATAAAAAAGAGGGTGACTCAGAATTAGAATGACACGAGGAAAGGAGTTAAAAGAGCCTTACGTTCCCTTCCACAATCAATTCCCTTCTATAACTAAAGCAGTTCTAGACTCAACCTCGACCATTTTGGCTTGGTAATCCTACATGCAGTCAAGCTCTGATACCAAAGCTGTCGGGACCCTGATCCTAAGCCATTAGAATCCAGCATGTAACACATCACATCACTTTGCGGTCTCATGCACGGTTATCTCCACGGCTGCCACCTTACCTGGACCAGGACCGTTTGCATCTTTTGACTCACATATGTGAATGTGTCGCTAGCATTCAAATGTTAAAGAACCCGAGCCGACATGACTAGTTGTAGAACCCAAGTGGCACATTCGTACAGGGACAGACATACGTAACCAAACAATGCAAGTGTCGATCTCTAGCGTGTGTAGACAAGTCATAGCAAGCTACAAGGACTCCATTACGCCGTGGGACATAAATGTCATCACTGCACGTAGACGAGTCGTAGAAGACTACAGGGACTCCATTACACCATGAGACATTTCCCCGAAGGGACAGCGCAGCAGCAAAGAAGGATACATGCCGGTCAATCAACATGTCCGGAGCAGTAGCAAGCTACCAAGGCTTGATGGAAGCACAAAGAGACATTTCCCCGTAAAGAGTACTACTAAAGGCACACAACTAGGTGTCAAATCCCATACATACTATTGCACGTCACACGTACGCACGACATGCCCGATATGCATAGATACAACTATGGCATCACAACATAACCAAACAACATTACACCATATTTTTAGATGGCTCAAAAGAGCCAACAAAATAAGATGTTACAAGTAGAGGTCACAAGACCCAACATTCAGCGCATTCAAACAACAAGCGGAAGTTAATCATGTCTGGGTACAGACATCTACAAAAGTGGCTAGATGAGCCTGAAAAGCTACAACGACCCTACCAAAGGAACCAGACCTCTGTTTGGGATTCCTAAGCTAATCCGGTCAACATCGAACTTCAAGTTGTAACGATCACTAATAAGACTGACGTCTCCTCTGCAAAACATAAATTAAGCAAAAGTGAGTACAAAGGTACTCAGCAAGACTTACATCAGAACTATCTACATATGCATCAGTATCAATGAAGGGGGTTGTGGAGTTTATTGAAGTAAGCCAGCTTTGACTCTTGGCTAACCTATACTATGACTACAAGTGCTTTCTTTGAGGTGGGATAGCGCACATGAGTCCACATTTTGACCAATCAATACATCACTATGGATCCACTTCCGTCTCCCTACGAGAAGGCCATCCATAGCACTCACGCTTATCTTGCATATTTTAGAGTATCCACTTCAATTTATATATGAACCACATAAGTTCTTGAAGTAGTCCATATCCGAGGATGTGGCTATTCGAATAGATTCATAACCCTGCAGGGGTGTACTTCTTCACACATGCTCCCACCAATTATCGCTATGTGCACATAAAAGGCACCTCAGCAACCTTCAAGCGGAAGCCCAGCGAGGGAGTCGGCCACGACCGTCAATCACAAAATACCCTAGTCCAGGTTTATCGCCTATTTGAGACTGAACCCGCACGGAAGTCCGGCCGAAGTTTCTGCTACGGCCTCAAACGATGTGTGCAGGGTTCCCAAGCCCACTGTTCGGGTGCCACTTGGTACACCGTGCCACTGTGCCTATAATGCTTGATAGTCCACCCCATCGGGCAGCGTTATGCATGGCCACCAACACTTTTCCTACAAACACTAGAAACTAGTTGCAACTCCTGGACAGAGGTCTAGGGGATTAATGGGACGAGAGGGTCAATTAAGTATCCCAATGTGAGGTAGTATCTTGTCTTGTATAACATACACATAACTCAGTTCTTAAAGACGGTCCCAATGAGACAACCCGCCATGTACTCCTACATGACCTCTCATCGCTACCTTTACCAAATTGTGTTGACACACGTAGCTCCCACACAGTAGGATATGAACATTGCCATTCTGATTCATCACCCAGATGGATCAAACCCGACCCGACACGACTCTAAGCATAGCAGGCACAGTAAGAAAACATGGATGAGTAAGCACAACAAGGATCAAGGACTTGCTACTCACGCTAAATGGTTTTAAATATTTACTGTGGCAAAGACAAGTCATGGAAAGGAATGGGTTCAACTACCGAGAACATGTAATACTTGAATTGTTCTTCTCCTAATGCAATAAAAGAGAGCAGGAGCAAGAGAGTGGGTTCATATTAGTATGCTCAAGGGGGTTTGCTTGCCTGACAGTCCTGAAGATATCATTTCTCTTCATCAGTGTCAACGATCACATCGTTGGAACCATCATCTACCGAGAGGGAACAAACACCGTCAAACAAGAAAGGAACACATTTAATGCAATGCAACAACCATGATGCATGATATGATAAGTTAAGGTACTGAATTGACCTAGAGGAATAATTAGCCAAGTTAATTGAATTGACCTAGAGATCTTCTTCCCCCAACTCCAAATGATATTTCCTATATTGCCCTAATCATAAAATGTCCTACTTGGTGATGTTAACTTGTTCAAACATGCATAATCATGGCATAAACAAATTCATTGGATTTTTATGATCATTTTTCATATATAAATTATTTTCATCTGACTTACAGATTATTTTCTATGATTTTTAGAAGTTTTAAACATTTTCTAGAATTTCCTGAATTATTCTATTATTAGAAAATCAATTAATGCTTTAGCAATACGTCAGCATTGCGTTAGCAGGACCCACACGTCAGTGTCACAGGGTTAATCCCCACGCTGATCGGGGTTTGACCCGCTCCTGGGGCCCGCTATTAGTGGTTAGGGGGTCATTAGCGGCTAATTAAGCCCTAATGGCCGGCTAGGTCAGCTCTTGCTGGAACTCCGCCGGCGGTGACCAAAACCACGGCAGCCGGGCGCTGGAGTTGGCTACAGGGCTCGGTTCGTCGCGCGCTTAGCACCAGGGGGTAGCCCTTGGACGCGCCGATCCATTTGGGACACCGGAGGGGTCATGGGGTCGCCGGAGCAGTGGACGACGACGAGCTATGCGGCGGCAGCGGCTCAAGGAAGAAGGGGGTGACAACTACGGCGAGGGACAGGCCACAGGGTTAGGGGGAAACAACGCAGGAGCTCACAACGGGTTGATTGAGGAAGAAGGTGAGCTCGGGGAGGCACAGATGGCCACTAATCGACGGAGAGGAGCGCCGGAGCCGGAGCTTGAAGACGATGTTGATGGAGATGACAGAGGGCTCCTCCGGTTGCTTGGATCAATGAGGAGGTCAGGGTTGACGTCGCAGTTCTCCTGAGCACGGCAGCAAGGCACGGAATGGCCGACAGCAATGGTGGCTGCGAGCGGCGGCGACGAACACGTTTGGCTGTGCACGTGAGAGAGAGAGTTAGGGGAGGGGATGAGCATGGGGAGGAGAGCGAGACGTGCACGGGGTTGCGTGGCGTTCCGAGACAACGTCCAGAGCGGGCAGGCAGGCTGGAGGTGGCCTGGCGCGTGGCCTCACGCATCGGGCATGCACCCTCTCGTCCTCTTGGCGAGAGGTCAGGGATGACTGGCCACTGGGCCAATTGGGCCGACTGGGCTACACGCAGGTAAGTCGCCAGGTTTGCTCCTTATCCTATTTTTTTCTTTCTATTTATTTGCTCCGTGTTTAAAATATTTGGGCAAAAACCCTAAAGACAAAAATCCTGGAATTTATTTTGGGGTCTAACCATAATATTTCTAAGCCCCGTAATAAGTTTCAGCACTTTTGGAAAATGAAAATATTTATACTCATTTAGCTATCATTTTCAGATGCATTCATGATTTATTTAAAAATACAAAATAATTATTTAGAAGTTCAGCACCCCTGGTATGTTGTTTCCAACATTTATCAGAAATGGTGACCATTTTTGAAGGCCATTTGGAAATATTGAAAATTCAGCTATTGGAGTTTTGTTTAATCCATGAGATGCTAGGGTTTGTCATCCCCATTTCAAATTCATTTTAAGTTAAACATGATGAAATGAATGCTCAATGATGCAACTGATACAAGCAGTTTGTAGGGCTGTGACAACTCACCCCCACTAAACAAGAATCTCGTCCTGAGATTCAAGCGTAGGGTAAGAGGACAGAAGGGGACACAAAACTAACACAATCTTCATGATCCAGTTGCCCTTCTCGAAGATGTTGCTTCATTTCATCATCTTGACTTTGGCGTCTTTGCTTTCAAGATATTCATCCAACACGATGACAAAAAGGAATAAGAAAGCTCTACAAGATTCGATCTTCTTGGAGATCGAGCAACTCATGATTAACTCGTAGAATGAGACGTGATAACATCTCTCGAGCTATGACACAAAACACACATTGAGAATGATGGAATGAGATAGATGACGGAGGTTCAATTGGTAGGCAACAATTCCACACTAAAACAGATGGTGATGAGGTTTGAAAGTAGCGAGGAGTTAGTTGCCCTTCATACCATAACGGGCACCTTAGGGAAGGTGACTCGTAGGTTTATCCCTTAAGTGGCAAAAAGAATTACTTTTGATACAGAGATCATTGAAACCCTTTATACTAGCCTAAGGGAAATTCACAAACGACTACTGGAAGGAATTCAATGAATGGCATAGTCAGATCGGAGGGAAACTAGAGTTATAAAACAACTCAGCAACGGAAGGCACATTCCAATTAATACCGAGAGTATAACCCAGTGTCTGAGCGTGCTCTCAAGGACTTGAGCATTTTCCATATTCATCAGGGTTTTTACCAACATCCGTGCCAAGGATCCTAGCAACACCTCATACTACCATGATGAATAATGATGGAGGATGCATATGAAAAAGGAAGACAACACTTTCTTAGATTTCACCTTAGCTATGCCAAGGGAGCAAAATCTGGATGACCGACCGAGAGATATTTAGCACTCCGCTTCTAATGTTCTCCTTGATGAAATAGCGTAACCCAATTATAGGTAACCTTTGGTATCTAGAACATCAAGTAAAAAGGTCAGACTTCGGTTTCTCAAATGGTCCATAAGGATAAACTTCTACAATAAGTCATATGAAATCCTCATGGGGAAGTGGCTAAGTTGCTGATACAAGATATTATAGCAATAGGTCTTCGTCTAGGTGCGTTAGGCACAACATCACTTTGCCGGGTTACAAAGAGACCAATATAACAATCCTTGGGAAATGTTCCAACCATCATATCTGCCTGAGATTCTGATATGGTTGGTGCCAGGATCTTCTAGACTTTGCATGTCTGAAGGTGAAAGGTTGCAACACAAATCTTAGAGATGATGTTGTGAGATTCTCAGGAAAGGAACTATGGAAGCCAACTCCAAAACATGTGCTGGATTGCAAGACACATGTGAACACATTGTCCAAGACAACTGTTACCACGTAGAAATCTTACAACAAAACACTACTGAGTTCTGGATGGAACCATCATTGGAGGTAGCGAAGTATTGTGCACGTCCGTCAGGGCCCTTCAGGAGTAACACTTAACTTCTTTTCCTTAAACAAATCAATCGGTGGCTTGGTGTGCTAGGGATTGCATGTGGAATGGAGATGATCAGTCTACCAAACCATAGAATACTTCGCACATGCATGACTGACTTGGGATGATTCCAATTAAAACAAAATGACCTTTCTCAAGTTCATGGCGACAACTTGCACCATAAGCCCATGAACTAAGAGTAAGTCACTCCTTCCACCATGCGTATGCTTCATGTATAGGACACGAAGATATTACCTACGAAGTTTCCAACACTAGCTTAATGTTCATCATGAATCATGGAACAAATGAAAATGTTGTCGATGGACCCAACAACAATTCATTGGGGTATCCATATAGATGGAATTCCACAACTATGAGAACAAGGTGATAGCATTGGTCAAACCAAAGGATATAATGGTGTATGCTCGGGGATACATCCACGAGTAAAAACAACATTAGGAGGATCTTTGGTTTTGAGTTTGATTTGATGATAGCCCACACTCAAATAAAATATTGGATAAGACGATAGATGCAACAATTGACCACAATGAGCACTTGCTAAAATATCGCCTTTCTTTGACACACACATCCACAACAAAGACATCCCCCTGGAATGAACTAAGTCAGGCGAAGCTTTTATCTTCCAACTCTCCAAGTTGTTGTTTAGTTTAACCAACTAGTTCAGGGGTGTCCAACATAGATTCTTGGAGAAAGGTAGTTTATAGGAAAACCATCTCGATCATGAACTTAACATAACGGTCAAGGAACACCTTGGTAATACTTACAAGAAGATATTCAAAAAATCATGATCCACCGGTATGTTATCAAGCTCGAGAGGAATCTTGCTTTTCAAGGCAAGACAACAATCAATAGAGCGAAGGATTGACACAATCCTAACTCATTGACCGAAAAGTGCACCATGGAAAATGGACTAGGTAGCATGATCATTCTTAGTATGACAATTCAATGACCATCACACCAAGAGTGAGATTATTTTCCATTAAATACCAAGCAACAAAGTTGCTAGGAGTGTTGATTATGCACATCATGATTCACTTGTTAGTGTTCTAGTTTGAACAACATAGAGACCAGGCAATGAATGATGATGGCGAGAAGTATCACTACATCAAGATTTCATAAGAGGGAGTGCGGTTCTCATGATATTCTTGACATGAAGAGGGTAATACCTCAAGGTAGAACAGAGCAAAAGCTGGATTAGCATTTTAATCTGCGAAATACAACTGCTTTGACCCAATCCTAGAAATGGATGGGGTACAGGAGTTTGCTTCTCCTAGTCATCCAGAAATAGAATGGCTTGACATACCACAAGAATAGTCAACATCGATAAGACAATGCATGACATACCCTTGGCTATCCATTGATAGATAAAGGTCGGAATACAATTGAAGAAGGACAACTCAAGAGCACCTGATTTTTCCTGAGTTGTAGATGCATGGATTGAATAAGTCAAATGGAGTTCAACATGTTTCTTCTAGATAATCCATGTAGAAATGAAGAATTGGCAGAGTCACAACTATGGGATGGAGAACTCATCAAGAGCACTCATGTTGTGATCTTTCTTTCAGGAGGAACTTCTGCCATAACTGACTCATGATATTGGAAGAATGATATACCAAGGACCTTGAAGACTATAACAAGGTTACTAATATCCTAAAGGAATGAGCAAATACTATCAACGGGAATGAGCAGAATGATCCTTGGGTTCAAGAACCCAAATACAGGATACCTATTGATTAAGTAGCATCACAACATGCTTTTGATAATGATGGCCAGAATTATCACACTGGAAACAAAACACACAACTAGACTATTGGGTGGTTCACTGAAACAACATGGTTCCCAAAACACTTTCATCAAACATGTCGAGGTAATAGGGTACCTCAACTTAACAATTAGTGTGCTTTGTCTGGCCTGAAACACATTGACTCAAGATGAAAGAGTTTTGTAATTGCATCAAATAATTTAGAAACCTTGGATAACTCGAACAACATAACGGCTGTATGGGCACGAAATATGAGGCAACCTACACAAGAAAACTGACAACAAGATATTGAATTCTTATGGAGACACTGATCCAGGAAGACAACAACTTTCCTATAGGTCTCCAGGATAGTAACTCGTCATCCTAATAGATAGATGAGAAGCCTAGTTCTTACACCCCGTAGAATAAAAAAGAGGGTGACTCAGAATTAGAATGACACGAGGAAAGGAGTTAAAAGAGCCTTACGTTCCCTTCCACAATCAATTCCCTTCTATAACTAAAGCAGTTCTAGACTCAACCTCGACCATTTTGGCTTGGTAATCCTACATGCAGTCAAGCTCTGATACCAAAGCTGTCGGGACCCTGATCCTAAGCCATTAGAATCCAGCATGTAACACATCACATCACTTTGCGGTCTCATGCACGGTTATCTCCACGGCTGCCACCTTACCTGGACCAGGACCGTTTGCATCTTTTGACTCACATATGTGAATGTGTCGCTAGCATTCAAATGTTAAAGAACCCGAGCCGACATGACTAGTTGTAGAACCCAAGTGGCACATTCGTACAGGGACAGACATACGTAACCAAACAATGCAAGTGTCGATCTCTAGCGTGTGTAGACAAGTCATAGCAAGCTACAAGGACTCCATTACGCCGTGGGACATAAATGTCATCACTGCACGTAGACGAGTCGTAGAAGACTACAGGGACTCCATTACACCATGAGACATTTCCCCGAAGGGACAGCGCAGCAGCAAAGAAGGATACATGCCGGTCAATCAACATGTCCGGAGCAAGTAGCAAGCTACCAAGGCTTGATGGAAGCACAAAGAGACATTTCCCCGTAAAGAGTACTACTAAAGGCACACAACTAGGTGTCAAATCCCATACATACTATTGCACGTCACACGTACGCACGACATGCCCGATATGCATAGATACAACTATGGCATCACAACATAACCAAACAACATTACACCATATTTTTAGATGGCTCAAAAGAGCCAACAAAATAAGATGTTACAAGTAGAGGTCACAAGACCCAACATTCAGCGCATTCAAACAACAAGCGGAAGTTAATCATGTCTGGGTACAGACATCTACAAAAGTGGCTAGATGAGCCTGAAAAGCTACAACGACCCTACCAAAGGAACCAGACCTCTGTTTGGGATTCCTAAGCTAATCCGGTCAACATCGAACTTCAAGTTGTAACGATCACTAATAAGACTGACGTCTCCTCTGCAAAACATAAATTAAGCAAAAGTGAGTACAAAGGTACTCAGCAAGACTTACATCAGAACTATCTACATATGCATCAGTATCAATGAAGGGGGTTGTGGAGTTTATTGAAGTAAGCCAGCTTTGACTCTTGGCTAACCTATACTATGACTACAAGTGCTTTCTTTGAGGTGGGATAGCGCACATGAGTCCACATTTTGACCAATCAATACATCACTATGGATCCACTTCCGTCTCCCTACGAGAAGGCCATCCATAGCACTCACGCTTATCTTGCATATTTTAGAGTATCCACTTCAATTTATATATGAACCACATAAGTTCTTGAAGTAGTCCATATCCGAGGATGTGGCTATTCGAATAGATTCATAACCCTGCAGGGGTGTACTTCTTCACACATGCTCCCACCAATTATCGCTATGTGCACATAAAAGGCACCTCAGCAACCTTCAAGCGGAAGCCCAGCGAGGGAGTCGGCCACGACCGTCAATCACAAAATACCCTAGTCCAGGTTTATCGCCTATTTGAGACTGAACCCGCACGGAAGTCCGGCCGAAGTTTCTGCTACGACCTCAAACGATGTGTGCAGGGTTCCCAAGCCCACTGTTCGGGTGCCACTTGGTACACCGTGCCACTGTGCCTATACTGCTTAATAGTCCACCCCATCGGGCAGCGTTATGCACGGCCACCAACACTTTTCCTACAAACACTAGAAACTAGTTGCAACTCCTGGACAGAGGTCTAGGGGATTAATGGGACGAGAGGGTCAATTAAGTATCCCAATGTGAGGTAGTATCTTGTCTTGTATAACATACACATAACTCAGTTCTTAAAGACGGTCCCAATGAGACAACCCGCCATGTACTCCTACATGACCTCTCATCGCTACCTTTACCAAATTGTGTTGACACACGTAGCTCCCACACAGTAGGATATGAACATTGCCATTCTGATTCATCACCCAGATGGATCAAACCCGACCCGACACGACTCTAAGCATAGCAGGCACAGTAAGAAAACATGGATGAGTAAGCACAACAAGGATCAAGGACTTGCTACTCACGCTAAATGGTTTTAAATATTTACTGTGGCAAAGACAAGTCATGGAAAGGAATGGGTTCAACTACCGAGAACATGTAATACTTGAATTGTTCTTCTCCTAATGCAATAAAAGAGAGCAGGAGCAAGAGAGTGGGTTCATATTAGTATGCTCAAGGGGGTTTGCTTGCCTGACAGTCCTGAAGATATCATTTCTCTTCATCAGTGTCAACGATCACATCGTTGGAACCATCATCTACCGAGAGGGAACAAACACCGTCAAACAAGAAAGGAACACATTTAATGCAATGCAACAACCATGATGCATGATATGATAAGTTAAGGTACTGAATTGACCTAGAGGAATAATTAGCCAAGTTAATTGAATTGACCTAGAGATCTTCTTCCCCCAACTCCAAATGATATTTCCTATATTGCCCTAATCATAAAATGTCCTACTTGGTGATGTTAACTTGTTCAAACATGCATAATCATGGCATAAACAGATTCATTGGATTTTTCTGATCATTTTCATATATAAATTATTTTCATCTAACTTACATTTTTTTTCTATGACTTTTTAGAACTTTTAAACATTTTCTAGAATTTCCTGAATTATTCTATTATTATAAAAGCAATTAATGCGTCAACAATACGTCAGCATTGCCTCAGCACGTCAACAGCCCCGGGTCCAGGTCAAACCTAGACCAGGGTTTGACCCGCTCTTGGGGTCGCTGTCAGTGGTGAGGGGGGTCATTAGCGGCTAATTAAGCCCCAATGGCCGACAGGGTCAGCGCTCGCTAGATGTTGTTTCCAACATTTATCAGAACTGGTGAACATTTTTGAAGGCCATTCGGAAACATTGAAATTCAGTTATTGGAGTTTTGTTTAATCCATGAGATGCTAGGGTTTGTCATCCTCATTTCAAATTCATTTGAAGTTAAACATGATGCAATGAATGCTCAATGATGCAAGTAATACAAGCAATTTCTAGGGATGTGACATACGAGCCCGTCGACGTCGAGGTTCTCGATGTCCGTGGCTGTGACCGTCGATGGGAGAAAATCTCCCTGGATCCACCCCGCCGGCGTGGTGAACCGCATGCTTGACGGCATCTTGGACTTGCCCTTCGCGATTCTCTTCTTGGCGCGCTCCAGCTTCTCGGTCTTCCCCTTTGTCATCACGGTGTGGCGGTCATCGAGGCGGAGTAGTGCAGTGCGCTGAGAGCAGGGGAGGCAGAGGAAGAGAGGAGATTTGGGGGAAGAAGACTGTGTGGCAGAGAATTCTGCCAGGACTTCAAAAAAGATGGTTACCATTTTGTATGATGATTTCCTATTACCTTTTACTTCATTCTTGCCCATTATTCCACATCATTATACAATTATTATGCCTTTTCTCTCTAAATATGCAAGGTATCACAAGGAGGGAAATATCTCGAAACCGGGAATCTGAACCGGAGAACCGAGAAATAAGTAGAAAAATTACCAGACTCCAAATGACCTGAAATTTCATGGAGAATATTTTTGGAATATTTAAGATTTTCTGCAGAAAAAATATGCCAGAGGGGGGTTGTCAGGGGGCCACCACACATCTGGTCGCACCCCCCTAGGGCACGACCAGATGACTTGTGGGCCCCCTACTGGCCCTCAAACATCCATCTTCTCCTATATGGCATGTTTTACCCTAAAAAATCACGAGATTACTTTTGGGACGAGGTGCCGCCATCTCGAGGCGGAAACCTGGGCAGATGCCCTTTTTCTCTCCGTAGTGTGATTCTGCCGGGGAAAGTTCCCATCGGGCACTACAGGAAACAGGTACTTTGCCGTTCGCCAACCCGGACGGCAAAGGCATGAAACACGAACGACAAAGACCTTAGGTTCTTTGCCGTCTGCCAGTGGACGGCAAAGCACCTTTTTTTATAGCTAGGGCTGGCCTAGGTCGGTTCTTTGCCGTCTATCAGCAGACGGCAAAGAACCCACCTAGGCCAGCCCTAGTTTGCACAGGTAGCTGCCACGTGGCCACTTTGCCGTCTGCTGGCTGACGGCAAAGCTCTTTGCCGTCTGCCAGCAAACGGCAAAGTGGCCATATAGCCCCTGTTTTTTTGTTTTTTCTTAAAATCATTCAATTTGACAGAAAATTCATATATATCCAACATATACATATCCAGAACATACATATCATTCAACAAGTTCCAACAAGTATACCAAATAAGTTGAAACAAGCATAGGTGGACCAATAATTAAGTTCCAACATACAAGTCCAACATATATACAAGTTTCCAACAACACACAATATGGTTTCCAACAACATATCCATACATATGTATCCAAAACAAGTGTTCCATAAACATGAATGTAGCAGAAGTAGAAGAGTACAGTCCATCAATGCACTCTTCCTCATCTATAGCAAATCTGCAAAGTAGGAAACATATAGTTAGAAGAAGAACAAGACTAGCTAGAATAAGAAGAAGAAAATGAAGAAAAAAAGAAGAAGAAGAAATTATAGGATATTTAGGAGGTAAACCAAGGTTATTATGCCATTTTGTACCTAAGTGAGCTAATTATGTCATAAATGAACTAGCTATAGATCATTATTGAGCTATACTAGCTACTAATGCCATTTTCTAGCTAACTAAGTATATCAAGTCATTTTGGAGGAAAACATGCTAAGTGTAGGTCATTTTATAGCTATCCTAGGTGAATATACCATTTTCTAGCTAACTAAGCATATCAAGTCATTTTTGATGAAAATAAGCTAAGTATAGGTCATTCTATAGCTATCCTAGGTAGAATATATCATTTTGGAGGTAAGTAAGGTTATTATGTATTTTTGAGGAAAATAAGCTAAGTATAGGTCATTTTGGAGGTAAACCAAGGTTATTATGCCATTTTTTACCTAAGTGAGCATATTATGTCATAAATGAACTAACTAAGCTCATTATAGATCATTATTAAGCTATCGTAGGTAGTTATGCCATTTTGTACCTAAGTGAGCTAATTATGTCATAAATGAACTAGCTACAGATCATTATTGAGCTATACTAGCTACTAGTGCCATTTTCCAGCTAAGTAAGCATATCAAGTCATTTTGGAGGAAAAATGCTAAGTATAGGTCATTTTATAGCTATCCTAGGTGAATATACCATTTTCTAGCTAACTAAGCATATCAAGCCATTTTTGATGAAAATAAGCTAAGTATAGGTCATTTTGGAGCTAAGTAGTTCATTTCTTAAGCTAAGTATACATTTTTTAATGAAAACACTTGGGAAAACTTACCATCAACATTGAGGTGAAGGACCGGTAGGGTTTGGGCCAGGGTGAGACATAGAAGGACCGGTCGGAGTTGCGGCAGACGCAGAAGGATCGGTCGATGCTTGTCGGGAGGCACACTGCACCAAAGATCATTTGCAATGTCTCCTTAGCATGATGCAACTCAAATGTGAATACTAGTCACTAATGACCATTTAAATGAAACTCACCATGGGTGCTATAGCAATATGGGGCATCAACGGAGGGGTCTGACCAGTGTTCTGGCACACGGTCTGCACATTTCGTTTTCACGAGTCATTCATATTAGTTAGTGATGAAACGAACATTACGTGCATGATTTGGCTAATATGCAGGAGAAACTTACCACGAGGAGCTCGTATAGGGCCCGGTGAGACGCGTCGTTCCTGTTCCTCTCCTCCTCCAACTGCCTAGTCGTCCTCTCCTCCATCTCCCTCTCGCTCTGCGCCGCCTGCCTATTTTCCTCCGCCAGAAGCTCCTGGTCCCTAGGCTCAATGGCGAGCTCCATTGGCCGTGGACGAGGCCTTATCTCAGGATCAGAGCTCGTCTGGCACTTCTTGATCTTTGGGAGAGTTCTAGGACAACGTATCAGCCCATCCCCAATGGCTATCGAGCCATGGGGCCTCCCACCACCAGATATCATCACGAGCTCTTGATCAAAAGGACTCTAGTTCGGGATGAAGTCCTCCCCTTTCCCCGCCTTCCACTCATCTCTGTACCTCACGAGCTTGTTGTGGGAGGAGATGTTGTTGAAGCTCTCTGGATGATCGAGATCATCCTCAGAGAATGCCTTGGCCTTGTACGAGGCAGTATGGGCCATGGCATAGAGGTCGAACAGAGGTGGCACCTCCTTCTTGTTTTCTCGCGCCTAAAAGAGGTGAACAAAATATTAGTTAAGGGCTCAAGCTAGCATGAAGAATGAAATTGCATGAATCATGAAGTAAACCACATACCAAGTTATCCCCATACTCAAACAGGTTGGAGCTCCCTTGATGGTGTGGCACACCTCTCATTTGGGCATGCTTCTCCTTGGCCTTGTTGTGTTCGGCTAGCCATTCGGGAGAGCACCAGTCATCCACCAATGCCTCCCAACAGTCCATCCTATCCGGACACCATCTCGGGGGCACCTAAGTTAGACAAGAGAAATTTCAGCGCTACGCCTACGAATCAAATGAAAGAAACTAAGTACAAGGCCTTAAGAATAGATAATTACCTTCATAAACTTCTCCTTACTCAGATAATTTCCGTGGCACTTCTTCTTGGCCCTCTTAATGTTACTCGAGGCGTAGTAGTCTCAAATAGCCTGCACCCGAGCCTCGTGCCGTAAGTTCTGAAGTAGGCGCTTGCACTCGGCTTTGAGAACAACAGCCGCTCTCGCCTCGTCTTCCTCAAGACACCTATGGAAGGTCTACAATCAAACAAGACAACACATTAGACACTGATTAGTACAATCACTAGGTGTTGTTGATTTTTAATTCTGTAAAGGAGAATTACCCAAAAGCGACGTATCACAATGTTAGCCATTGTCTCGCACAAGACACCGTCGACCATCTCGTCCGGCGGGGCCAGGGCAGCCTTGTACAGCTCCCAGGTCAGTGCTACCCGTCGAGACTCACCCTCACCGGGCAACTGGACCTTCCCCGGGAAGTGGTGCCGGAGAAGCACACTAAGGACCTGGTTGGGCCTGCAGACACCACCACGCTTGTATTTCCAACCCCTACAGTAGGACAAGGCCAACACATTAGATATTAATTTGAAGAAACATGAAGACAAAAGGTTAAAAAAGAGTAAATGCACTTCTCGGCATTAGGCGCAATCAACCACCTCTGCTCGCGGGTCGTCGGCACGGGAGGCAGCTTTGTACAACCACGCTGGTAGACCTTCTTGCCCTCCTCAACCAGCTCGCTCTAGCTATAGGTGTCCTCAGACAAGTAATTGTCCTCGCCACCATTAGCATGGCCACTAGCCTCCGGAATCACGTGGTACGAAAACTCTGGGACCCGAGTCTCTTGGGACGAAGACTCTGGGACCCGAGTCTCCTGGGACGAAGGCTCGATGACCCGAGGCTCGTCGACCCGAGGCTCGCGGACCAGAGTCCGAGATGGGTCCAAGTCATACGGGTCCACCCGAGACGGAGCACTCCTATGGTCAGGAGAATCAGCTGGGGGTGGGGGCGAGGAAGGCACAATAGCCTTCCTACCTCTAGCACCTCTCTTCGTCTTCCCCCGGCCTCTCCCGGTCGAAGAAGAAGCGCCCGCTGGTGTCTGCATGCTGTATACCAGCGCTCTCCGGAGTTGCTGGGGTGGAATAATAGCACCCCTCCCAGCACGCGCCGAGGAAGGAGGCTTAGAGCGCTCTTGACGCCCGCCCACCATCTGTCAACACCTGCAATGACAAAGAGTGAACGAAATTAGTTCAACATAAAAAAACTGAATACGTAATAACATAAACTAATTAATAATATATATGTATATAATAATAATTGAATACCTCACATTACTAATATTAATCTTCATCATCTATATATGCTCCGGGATCAATAAATGCATAATCATCATCACTATCAGTAATGACGTGCTCATCAGCATCATGAATAAATTCATCAACATGTGGAAGGCCTCTATGTAATCGGTCAAGCATTATCAAGTCATCCACAACAGTAACCTCTTCTTCTTCCATCTCTTCTTGTTCTTGCTCAGGGGTGAAGTTGGGTTCATTGTCGCCGTCGACCTCAATGTTCTAGGGTGAAGTAGAGCGGTTCTTTTTTTGGGACTAACCTATTGACATAGTGCCAAAGTGCACATTGCTGTTTTTGCTTGTTTTTTTGCAGAAAATCAATACCAAACGAAGCCCAAACATCGTGAAACTTTTTGGAGTTTTTTCGGTCCAGAATACACCCAATGGGCCATACAAGTGCCGGAGAAGATGGCTGAGGTGGGGAAACTGAGGGAGTCCTGGACTAAGGGGTCCTCGGGCCGCTGGCCTATCTCCCAATATGCAGGTTTGGTGGGCTGCTCTCTGACTGTCGCGGGAAGGATGGAGGGGGATTTCGAAGCCATCGTCATCACCAATGCCTCCTACTTTGTGGGATAACCAATCTTCATCAACACCAGCACCAACACCATCTCATCTCCAACCCTAGTTCATCTCTTGTATTCAATCTTTGTCTCAAAACCCTAGATTGGTACGTGTGGGTTGCTTGTAGTGTTGATTACATCTTGTAGTCGATGCTTGTTGGATTAATTGGTGAATGATATTATGTTCAGATCCTTTGTCACCATCATTATACCTCTGGTCTTGAACATGTTGATGACGTGTGAGTAGTCACTATTTTCCCGAGACCATGGGATAAGTCTTGTCACATGTAATCATGTGAAATTCGCATTCGTTCGATATTTTGATGATATGTATGTTGTTGCTTCTCATAGTGGTGTCATGTGAGCGTCGACTACATGACACTTCACCATGCTATTGGCCTAAGGGAAGGCATTATGGAGTAACAAGTAGATGATGGGTTGCGAGAGTGACAGCAGCTTAAACCCAAGTTTATGTGTTACTTCATAAGGGACCAATTTGGGTCCACACGTTTCATGCTATGGCTAGATTTATCTGAATTCTTATTTCGTAGTTGCGGATGCTTGCAAGAGGGGGTAATCATAAGTGGGTTGTTTATTCAGGTAAGAACAACAATTAGCACTGGTCCACCCACATATCAAATTATCAAAGTAGCGAACGCGAATCAATTCAACATGATGAACACGACTAGATAAAAATACACATGTGTCCTCGGGAGCACCTTCTTCATATAAGAACACTTTCCGTCTTGTCCTTTGTTGTAAAGGGATTCGGCTACCTTGCTGCACCTTAGTTACTATTATTACTTGTCACTTGTTACGAATTATCTTGCTGCAAAACTATCTACTACTATCACTAATAGCACTTGTAGATAATACCTTGCCGAAAACTGCTTATCATTTCCATCTGCTCCTCGTTGGGTTCGACACTCTTACTTATCGAAAGGCCTACAATTGATCCCCTATACTTGTGGGTCATCATATTGGTGGCTTAGGAAGCGAAGAAATGACCGACAAGTTCATCATCAAGAAGATACTTTGAGCTGCGGATGAGAGATATGACACCGTGTGCACACTGATGCAAATGATGCCCAACTACAAAGATCTCAAGCCTACAGAAGTGATTGGAAGGATTATTGTTCATGAGATGAAACTCAAGGACAAGGAAGAGCTTCACAATAAGTCTAGCAGTGCTTACAATGCCACAAGTGATGCTCCCACAACTTCAAGCGACAAACTTGTCCCAAATGAAAAGATAAGCCTCATGGTCAAGAAATTCAACAAATTCTACAAGAATAGAGGAAAATATCGAAGCTCCAACTCAAGATATGAAGAGATGCCAAAAATTCCTATAAATCCAGAAACCACCGAAAAGAAACATAGATCGGGAGTTCCGCCGCCGCACACCTCTAGAGACACGAAAAACCAATCTTGGCCCTCTCCGGCACCCTGTCGGAGGGGGTCACCATCACCGCAGGCAATCTTCATCATCTCGAAGAGGCCATAAACACCATGGAAGCCAAGGACCAGAGGGAGAACCTCTCCCCACAGAGCGGGGAGTCCATGGAGGAGAAATCACAAGGGGAGAACCTCTCCCTCTCTCTCTCGATGGTGCCGGAGTGCCATCGGGGGAACCATCGCCGCTATGATTGTATTCATCAACATCACCTTATTCATCACCATCCTCATCTTCTTTTAGAGGTCCACTCTCCCGCACCCCGCTGTAATCACCTACTTGAACCTGGTGCTTTATGCTACATATTATTATCCAATGATGTGTTGCCATCCTATGATGTTTTGATTAGATTACTTTTCTCCTTTGGGTTGATTGATGATCTAGATTGGTTTGAGTTGTATCTTTATTTTGGTGCTGTCCTATGGCGCCTTCCTTGCCGCACACACTTGAAGGATTCCTATTGTAGGGTGTTGCAATACGTTCATGATTCGCTTATAGTGGGTTGCTTGAGTGACAGAAGCATAAACCCGAGTAAGGGGGTTGTTGCGTATGGGATAAAGGGGACTTCATGCTTTAATGCTATGGTTGGGTTTTACCTTAATGATCTTTAGTAGTTGCAGATACTTTCTAGAGTTCCAATCATAAGTGCATATGATCCAAGTGAAGAAAATATGTTAGCTTATGTGTCTCGACACTCGCTATTCCGATCTTGTTAACAATTGCCAAGGATAATTCCGCACACCGACCCATCATTGTTCCACACTCGCTATTTTTAATATATTTTAATTTATTATAACTTTATGTTAACAAAAGCTATTTTAATATTTTAGTTCACCGATATCATGCAAAGCTATCCTCTTCATACACACAATGTAGTTTTATTTGTCGTTTCTAGATGGAAGCAAACGTTTGGTGTACGTAGAGTCGTATCGGTGGCAGATATGACTTGAGAGAATACGGATCTTACCTTTAGCACCTTGTGGGTTCTACACTCCATACTTATCACTTCCACCTTTGGAAATTGCTACGATGATTCCTTGCACTTGGGGATTATCAAGCCCTTTTCTGGCGCCGTTGCCGGGGAGCAATAGCGTGGGGTTTATATTCTCATGTATGCTTGTTTGCTTTCTTAACTAAATAGATTTCGTTTTACCTTTTTGCTTCCTTTAGTTGTGTGTGAAACAAAAAAAATGAAAAACCGAAAAATACAAAAAGAGTTACTTGCCTCTTATGCCTAAGAAGTTTTTCAAAAGGAGAAGTGATTGGAAGGTTGTGCATTGGAGAAGTAAGGGTCGACCTTGAACACTTGTGTTCATGCTCTTGGAAACAATGTAGAATTTTTCATGGACGCTTCTGAAAAATAATTATCCCCTTTTATATATCCATTGTATTTTAAAAATAATGTGCCAAGATTTGTTTTAGGATGATTAGATTGCTCGTTTGGTGTGTGCAGTGCAAAAACAAAAACTTTGGCTGGTGCGTGAATTTACATTTTTTACTGGAACGCCAAAAGTTTCTGAAATTTTGACACGGTATGATGCAATTTTGTTAAATTTTCCTAAATTTTCAAAAAAATTTGAGTTACATAATTATACGAAGTTTCCAGATTACTACATACTGTCCTGTTTTTGACAGATTCTGTTTTCTATGCATTGTTCTCTTATTTTGACGAATCTATGGGTTGTATCAGGGGGTATGAACCATAGTAAAGTTGGTCTATAGTAGATATAATGCTAATATGAATTCGTAATGAGTTCTCAACAGTATTTAAAGTAGTATTTTGCTTTATTATACTAACGGATAGCACGAGGGTTTTGTTATGTTTTGTGTGAATGAGGTATTCGAAGATCGAGGAGGTATTGATATAAGAAGAATATGGAGAGACAAGAGTTCAAGCTTGGGGATGCCCAAGGCACCCCAAGTAAATATTTAAAGGAGACTCAAGCATCTAAGCTTGGGGATGCCCCGGAAGGCATCCCATCTTTATTCTTCAGCAAGTATCGGTATACCTCGGTTTTTGTTTTGTTCACATGATATGCGTCTTTAGTGATTTTCTTTTCCTTTATGCTCCCTTCTGGTATGATTTAGTCCTTCAATGATTTGTATAAAGATTCATACACTTCACTTAAATATTTGGAGTATGGCTTTATAGAATGCTCTTTGTTCTTCTCTTAAATCTTTTGAGTATGGCTTTGTAGAATGCTTCATGCGTTTCACTTAAATCTTTTGAGTATGGCTTTATAGAATGCTTCATCTTCTTCACTTAAATATTTTTAGCTTGGATATTGGTTAATATATATATTAATTGTAGAATGATCTATGAGCTTCACTTCTATCTTTTAGAGTATGAATATAATGATCATCGGAATTTGGCTTGGAAGAGTATCATTGAAATATCATGCCTAGCTAAAAAGGCATTAAAGAAAAGCGCTTGTTGGGAGACAACCCAACACTTTTACTTTCTATTTTGATGTGTTAACATGATTAATCTACTATAGTAATCATTTTTTGTGCCTTTTATTTCAATAAAAGTGGCAAGTAAAGCCTTTGGGATAGTGTGGATACTTGTTTGTTTGATTCTGTGCAATAACAGAAAGTTTTGCATCTAGTATATGAATTATCTGATTTTACTATAGCGAACAATTCTGAAATTTTTACCCAACAGTTATATGCAAATTATGTGGTATGTCCTAATTTTTCATAATTTTTAGAGTTACAAAAGTTTAGTGATCATTCAAATCTTTACAGACTGTTCTGTTTTTGACAGGTTTTGTTTTGCATGCATAGTTTGCTTGTTTAACGTGTTCCTATAGCTTATATTTAGTAATATAAATTGTGATAATTATATAATACAGTAGGTATAATGTAGAATAATTAGTAATCTTGTCTTTACAGTACCTAAGTGAATGATTTATCTCTAATACACTAACCCTTCTCACAAAGTTCCGTTAAGTTTTGTGTGATTGAAGTTTTCATGTTTTGGATGAGACACCGATATGAGGAGAATAAGGAGTGATAGGAAACTAAGCTTGGGTATTAACAAGGAACCCCAAGGTAATATTCAAGGAATACTCAAGCGTCTAAGCTTGGGGATGCCCCGAAAGGCATCCCCTCTTTCGTCTTCAACACTTTTAGTATATCTTACTTTGAGCTATATTTTTATTCGTAACATAATATGGTTTTTGCTTGGAGTGTCATTTTATTTTGTTGTTCTCTGTTAGGTGTTATTTATAATCTTGTTTTTCAATAAAAAATTCCATGAATTGCCTTTAGGATGCTTGAGTTGCATGTTTCATGTGTGCTGTGTAAAAACAGAAACTTCCGCGGTAGTGTTTGAATTTTCATGTTCTACTGAAACGTGGAAAGTTTCTGAAATTTTTACACAGTGTTTACATATAAATTACTTAGCATGTACTAAATTTTCAGAATGTTTTGAGTTGCATAGGTACATTTTTATAATAAATTCTACAGACTATTCTGTTTGGACAGATTGCTGCCATAGTTTTGTTATCTACTTATCATATAGTTTCCATAGCCTTTATTGGTAGATATAAATTGTGTAAATGATAGTATACAATACCTAATGTCTGAAAATTATTGTGCAACTTGTCTTGTCAGTACATGAAGTGTTGATTTGTTTTTATGTGTACTAACCTATCTCACGAGTTCTTTTGAGTTTTGTGTGGATGAAGTTTTTCAGAATAGGTGAAACCGGGATATGAGAGGATTAAACAAGATACAATATCTCAAGATTGGGGATGACCAAGGGACCCCAAGTAAATATTTTAGGAACTCTCAAGTATCTAAGCTTGGGGATGCTATGCATCCCACCTCTCTTCATCAACAATTATCGGTTAGCCTATGTTGATCCTAAATTTTTATTCGTTCACATGATGCATGCTATTCTTGGAGTGCCATTTTTATTTTGTTTGTTGTTTCAATAAAATCATTGGATCTGGAATTTTGAATAAGAGAGAGTCCCGACATGGCTATTTAAATAATTAACTACTCATTGATCTTCACTTATATTTTTTTGGAGTAGTTTGGCATTCACTCTCGTGCTTCACTTATATCCTATGAGTAAATGGTTGAATGAATTGAATATCATAAATCTGAAATTCAAAATGCTTAATATACTTATACCATGGGGAGTAATGACTTGACACACAATAAGTATAAGTTGTAAAATTTATTGAAAGTTAGAAAACACCACGTGGGTCACTTGAACAATCCATGAAAAAATATTGAAGGAAGAGAAATTTCACATATAAATATACTATCTTGGACATCTTCTGTGATTGTGAATACCCATTAATTATTTTCAAACTTGAGCAAATTAGTTGAATTTGGACAAGCAATACAACTTAATGAGTTATGCTTGCATCTATTTGTATAGAAGTTATATTGTTTTGGATCCTCCAACATGTTGTGCTTGCTTCCACCTCATACTAGCCAAAACTTCCGCACTAAGTAGAAATACTACTTGTGCATCCAAACACCATTAAACCAGTTTTGCCATGAGAGTCCACTATACCTACCTATGGATTGAATAAGGTCCTTCAAGTAAGTTGTCATCGGTGAAAAAAGCAATAAAAATTGCTCCTAAGTATGTAAGATATTTTATTGTAAGGGAAAATAAGCGTTGTACGAATTTGTGATGGTAAAGAAATAAAAGAGACAGACTGCATAATAAAGGTTGCTATCACAAAGGGCAATACAACGTGACGTTCCTTTGCATTAAGAGTTTGCACATCCAAAAACGAAAAGCGCATGACAACCTCTACTTCCCTCTACGAAGGGCCTATCTTTTATTTTCTAGTACTTACCTTTATACAAGAGTCATAGTGATCTTCACCACTTCCTATATTTCGCCTTTTTCTCCTGGAAAGCATCATGTGGTGGGGAAAGATCTAAGCATATATGGCCATCCAAATATATTTGATCATGAATTATTATTTTTGATAATTATCTATATGATAAACAAGTTGGGAGGCAAAACTCTAAGCCCCTATTTTTCTTTGTGTTAGACAGATGCCATTTGCTCTAAAAATATGCTTTGAGAGTTAGCAATCATGGAAGACTATATGATAGTTATTATGTGGAATTTGCTAAATCAAAGCTCTTACGTAGACCCTTCCTGAAAATAGGATGAATTGTAATTGTTTGGTGACTGAAAGCATAGTTGTTAGTTTTCAAGAAAATTTATGGTCTATACTTTAACGTGTGAATAGCTTGTTACTTCATCATGAGAAGTTTTATGAGATGAGATACTATTTAACATATATAATGATGCTACAAAAAGTGTTTGAAATTATCATTGCTCAAACTTGTACACTTGCTAGCATTCACACTTCATAAATTATTTCCTTTATCATTTACCTACTCGAGGACGAGCATCAATTAAGCTTGGGGATGCTGATACATCTCCAACGTATCTATAATTTATGAAGTATTCATATCATGTTTACAATAATTGTATATGATTTTATTAGAACTAACCCGGACTGACGCTCTTTTCAGCAGAACTACAAAACTACCATCGTGTCGTTTTTGTGTGCAGAAATGAAAGTTCTTGGAATGGTCTGAAATTTAGTATGATTTTTTGTGGACGTAAAGAGACCCCCGAAGCATTGGAGCTCGTCCAAAAGAGCCACGAGGAGGGGACAAGCCTGCCAGGCGTGGCTAGGGGGGTGGCCGCGCCTAGCAGGCTTGTGACTCCGTCGTGGCCCCCCTTCACGTGAGATCGATGCCCAAAATTCCTTTAAATCCAGAAACCACCGAAAAGAAATCTAGATAGGGTCTTCCGCCGCCGCACACCTCCAGAGCCATGAAAAACCAATCTTGGCCCTCTCCAGCACCCTGCCGGAGGGGGTCACCATCACCGAAGGCCATCGTCATCGTCCCTGGGGCCATCAACACCATGGAGGCCAAGAACTAGAGGGAGAACCTCCCTCCACAGAGGGGGGAGGCCATGGACGAGGAAGCACAAGGGGGATAACCTCTCCCCTTCTCTCCTGGTGGTGCCGTAGTGCCATCGGGGGAACCATCACCGAAGTGATCGTCTTCATCAACATGACCTTCTTCATCACCATCCCCATCTCCTTTTAGCGGTCCACTCTCCCGCACCCCGCTATAATCACCTACTTGAACATGGTACTTTATGCTACATATTATGATCCAATGATGTGTTGCCATCCTATGATGTTTTGAGTAGATTACTTTTTTCCTTTTGGTTGATTGATGATCTAGATTGGTTTGAGTTGTATGTTTATTTTGGTGTTGTCCTATGGTGCCTTTCATGCCGTGCACACGTGAAGGATTCCCGCTGTAGGTTGTTGTAATACGCTCATGATTCGCTTATTGTGGGTTGCTTGAGTGACAGAAGCATAAACCCAAGTAAGGGGGTTGTTGTGTATGGGATAAAGGGGACTGGATGCTTTAATGCTATGGTTGGGTTTTACCATAATGATATTTAGTTATTGCGGATGCTTGCTAGAGTTCCAATCATAAGTGAATATGATCCAAGTAGATAAAGTATGTTAGCTTATGCCTCACCCTCATTTAAAATTGCAATGACAATTTCCGATCTTGTTAACAATTGCCGAGGATAATTCCGCACACCGACGCATCATTATTCCACACTGGCTATTTGTAATATATTGTAATTTATTCTAACGTTATGTTAACAACATCTATTTTAATATTTTAGTTCTCCGATATCATGCAAAGCTATCCTCTTCATGCCCACAACATAGTTTTATTTCTCGTTTCTAGATGGAAGTAAACGTTCGGTGTACGTAGAGTCGTATCGGTGCAAATAGGACTTGAGAGAATATTGATATTACCTTTAGCTCCTTGTGGGTTTGATACTCCATATTTATCACTTCCACCTTTGGAAATTTCTACGATGATTCCTTGCACTTGGGGATTATCAGTGACGTTGAACAGAGAGAAGGAGTAGAGATGATTGTTATGAATGAAGACCCTCAAGGAGAAGTAGGGACTCGGAGAAGAAGGACAAGTACACCAAGAGCTACTAAATAAGAAGACATCAAGATCATGTTGGTGAATGGGTTTCTGGCTCCGAATCCGACAACCACTCCGAGAGAAGCTATCACTCCAACTCTGACTATAGTCAAGATGAAGGTGCTTCCGGACTTGCATTAGTGACGACCGACTCCTACGACATATTTGATTCACCGAAGGGGTTGGAAGTTGCTTCATGGCTAAGGGCCCCAAGGTATCGCACCCTGAGTATCTTGATTTCAATAGTGATGAGGATGACTTGTTAGGAGATGATGCCTTGCTAATTGACAAATCTAGTAATGTTAGTCAAGATGAACTTATTAGTAATCATTCTAGTCAAGATAAGTCGTGTGATAATGATAAGTTGGAAATAGAAGGACTAACTCAAGAACTAAACACGCTTAAGTTAGTTCACGAGTATACTCTACAAGATCATAGAGATCTTGAAAGGACACATGAGAAGCTCCGCTTTGAGAAACTCAATTCCGACCAAGAGCATGAATTCCTTAAAGCTATCAATGACGATCTTCGAAAGAAGACTTCCTCTTATCTAGCCAAAAGACTTCTCTTGTCTACATCGATTCCACAAGTTAAGGCTAAGCAAACAAGTAACAAAGGCAAGAAAGGTTCTTCAACTAGTAGCAATAAAAATGAAAAATCCAATGAAATAGCTTCTAGTAGTTCTATTGATCCCACTAACACTTCTCTTATCCAAGTTACAGTTGAGCAACAAATTGAACTTTTGAAAGGGATTATAGAGAAATGTATATACAAGTGTCTTGTCAGGTGTAAGCAATTTTAGGAAATTGTACGCAAGCATGGAGGATACCGGAGGAACCATTGCATTGGCTACTTCAACAGTAATTGAGTTGAATGGGAAGAAGGTCAATACCCCAAGACCAAGTTTGTTCCTCAAAGGTAGAAGAATTAAAAGATTGTTCCCAAGGGAACAAAATCTCAAGATGACCTCCCACGACAAGACCACAAGCTCAAGAGCAAGAACAAACTTCAAGAGGAGATTAACTCATATGAAGATGAATCCCAAGCTTTGGTGAAGTGGGTTCCCAAGGCTACTTCAAGATCAACTTCTACAAGTGTCACTTCAACACAAAGGATCCTCGTCAACTTGATGTGGATTCCCAAGAAGAAGAACTAGAGAAGTTCTTGAGGGGTGACTCTGCCAATGAAATTCACTCACATTCATTATTGGCAAGAACTAGTTGCAATCAACATCAACCTTATGCAATAGTTCAAGGAGTCACACATTCCCTCAAAGGTAAGAAAGGGACAAGGTAATCAACAAATCCATGGACATCATCATGTAGGCTTTGCACTCCATGTCCATAGATATCCTTGTATTTCTCTCTTGTGTATTGGGACTAATTCATGTAGGTGAGAAGAGTAAGAAACAACAAGGATGCTCCCAACTCATGGTGATCTTCACTAACTTTGAGCATACACCACTACTTCACCTACATGAAGTTTTCATCAACAAAACCCAAGGTTAGTTTATTGCTCTCAAGGGGGGATGTCACATCAAGCGAGAGCTTTACTCTAAGACTCGAGTCAAAGCATCTCATAGAATGTGACAACATTAACAAGCTTTATGTAAAAGTGGTAACCCCACTCGTGATTAAACGATGAGTATGACCTATGATCAAGTATTCTTACTTGGATCCTAAGTCAATATACTCATATATCGATGACTACGTCATCGCCAAAATGCTTGATAGATGCTAGTATGTATGTGCATGTTTGCCATGATTTCATTTGAGATCTTGTGGTGTGAGGAGCACTCGATGTGAGGAGCACTTGAGGTTCCGTATCGACAAAGGACTGACCATTAAAACCTCCCAAGTGCATCTTGGTGAAACCAATCCAAAATTGTCGGTCTCACCGAATGCCTAGAGTTGATCTGGGTTTCACACTCGGTATCACCGATTCCATTATCTCGGTTACACCGAGTTTCCTTATCAGCTGACAGTTGAGGAACTCGGTGACACCGATAAATTAGAATCAACGTCACCGATAGCCACGGGTATATAAAGAGTCGGACCCAACTTTTGAAATTTCCTTCTAAAACACCATCCCCTCTAAAACCCTAGCTGCCAAACAAAGACCCCTGGTCATCACTTTCGTCTAACCGAGCGCCTCCGCAATTGGAAGTCCACGTTGTCGATGGATTCCTCACCCCCGTCGCTGCCGTGGCGAGATCGTCATCGAAATAGGGTATAGTTTTGCCCCCTCTTGTGCTCCTCCCTCCGAATCTTGCGCATTAGGACTTTTCCATCCATAAGACAAAGTTTGAAATTGATCTATCCACTAGAAATTTCATTAGACTAGTGAACAAACAATTTTTTAGGGTTTGCCGTCCGCAACTTAAATCTTGGTGACACCGAAGCAAAAGAATCGGCATCATCATTTCCCTTTTTAGGTCAACTGAGAACAACCTCGGTGAAATCGAGTGCCCATTTTCGGTCTCACCGAAAGTGGTGCCAAGTTTCTGTTTAGCATGTTGTTTGGCCAGGTGGGTCTGAAAAGTTTCACTTGGCAGAATGCAAATCTTGAGAAATTGTTGTTCAAATCTTTGAGAAAACCTTTTGAAATTTTGTGATGACTCAATCTTTCTGCTCCTATATATTCTATTCACATGGTCAGAGATGTTTGTGTCATAAGATAGTCAGAACAACCTCAAGGAGCTCAGTGTTGACACGGATCCATGCACTAGTCCAGGTAGGAGCTCATCTTCATTTGATGATCTTCCCAGCTCAGCAGACCTGCCCAAGGAAGCAACAAGGACTAGGAGGAAGCTCAACTCAAAGGAAGAAGACTCTGATTTTTTTCCTGGTGAGGTTCCTGCCAAGGCTAAGCAGGACAAAGATGAGAAGATTGCCAGGAAGCCTATAGCTGAGGCTACCTCTTCCAAGAAGGTGGTCAAGAAGGAGTATGCCCCTCAGACACTATGAAAGAACCTAAGAGCTCTAGGGGTACCATGTCCATTGAGCCTCCTAAGAAATCCATGCCCAAGAAGGCTGGAGAGAAGAAGAAGAGCAGAAAGAGGATAATTCATGTTACTGCCAGGCCTACCTCTATGTGTGAGGACCCAACAGAGTCTGCTGCTGAGGAGGAGGAGGAAGAGCCAGCTACAAAGGCTCCTCCCAAGAACAAGAACAAATTGATGTCAGATGTTATGCCTATCCAAGCAGCTCCCAAGTGCAAGTCATCTGCATCCAAGAAGCCCTCTACTCCCAAAACCAAGAGGTTCTCCAGAGAGATTCCATCTTCTGAGAAGAACAAGGGATCTTTATCTAGAGATCCGGAGGAGGATGATATGTCTACTTTGATGAAGGTAAGGCCACACCTTACAAAGCATAATACCAGCCACTTGCTAGTTGAGGACATGAAGAAGAGGAAGGACCAAGGGCTGAGAGATTGGCAAGCTATCAATCCATATTCATAGAGGAGGAAGACTGCTGTGGACTACATGTTCTATACAAAAAAACAACAAGACTTCTATGAAACTATTTTGCTTGACAAGAGCCTTGCTGTGAGTGATTGAGGTATGTGGACTGGAAGTACATCAAGGACAATGAGGATTACTTCCCAAGTGGGCAAGACAACTTTCATTGCATTGGACTTGATAAGTTTGTTGGCAAGGACTTCACATCCTGGAATGATGAAATCATCATGCAATTCTACCCATTGCTCATTTCTATGGAGATGGTAGAATTGTGTGGATGACTAAAGGTGCCAGGTATGAATCCACAGTTGATGAGTGGGCTGCCATCTTAGGAGTCCCAGAGGTAGAAGATGGTGACATTGATGTGTACCCTAAGCCCAAGGCAAGCCACAATTCCATGAAGAACATGTACAAGGAGATTCCTGCTGCACATCTGAAGTCTCAGAAGCTAGGATCTATTTATTTCCTCCAGGCTGGTCTACGCACGATCAACACTATCTTAAGGCATACCTTGTTACCTAAGTCCGGAGATGAGAAGATGATGAGAGGCTTCTCCATCAACATGATGCTCCATCTAGATCAACATACGAGATTCATAGTTATGGATTTGATTGTGGAGACTGTGAAGAGGATTTCTGCAGATCAGAAACGCTCATGTTGCTATGCACTCTATATCCAGATGCTTATCAACTCTAAGTAGGAGAAGCACATCTTTGCACTTGATCGACCACATCTGCCACTCTTGCCGGAGCTCGAAGACAACATTGTGGTGATGGACCTAGATCATCCAACATCGGCTGTAGCACAGGCACAGGCAGAGGCAGCCAGAGATACTAGTGCTCAACCACCCATGACTACGAGTGAGCGGTTGGATCTAGTCGTTAGCTCAATGCTTAGCATGTAGAAGGACACCACCAACATCTTTAAGAACAAAGAGATCCTTGCAAGGATTGTTGATCACAAGTTTCATAGTCTCAACAACAAGGTGGATGGGGTTACAGTGACAGTCAATGAGCTCAAGAAGGAAGTTGATGAAGTGCCTAGCCCCCACTCTACATTTCATGATGACGATGAGGATAGTGCACCTCTCAGGACATACACTCAGTTCAGGACTCAGGTTAGGACTCCCACAGTGACAACTCTAGAGATGAGGCCTTGTTCATTAGCACCAGCTACAGCCACATCAGCTCCCTTAGCTCCACCAGTTCCACCAGTTCCTCCAGTTGCTATACCAACTCCATCCATGAAATCAGCAGAAGTCTTTGCTGATACCGTTCTCTCGACTCCAACTTCAGCTACCGGAGGAGATCGGCCCCAAAAGAGCGTTTAGCCCTATACCTTTGAACTTTTTGGTACTTGTTGCCAAAGGGGGAGAAGTTGTATAGTCATTAGGGCTTCGAGAGAGTGAGCGTTGGTTTTTATCGCTTTATCGAAAAACATTTGATATCTTTTTGTTTGGATGTGTTAAACTTTGTCGGTGTTTGATCATACACTAGATGTGTGTTGCTACTATTTCCTATCTTCATGACTCTTATGCGATGATCATTCACTTTGCTTGATTGTGTGATGCTATGATATTCATTCCTATTATTCTCGCACACCACCAAGATGTATGTGACATGGAAGAAGTGCCCCATGAACCTAATTGATTGTGCATTTGCATTCAAACGCAAATTTGAAATAATGCACAAATTTAGGGGGAGCCTCTTGCTTATCACATACTTCTCAAAGCGAAGATTATATTCATTGATTATATCATATGTAGAAGCTTTGATCTATATGTTGTCATTAATCTCCAAAAAGGGGGAGACTGAAAGCACATTTTCTCCCTTGGTGGTTTTGGTAATTAATAACAACATATATATCATTGAACTAATATTCCACTAAGCATATTTCCGGAGAAGTTCAATGATGGGTTAGCAAAAGGATTGTGGAGAAACCCCTAGATGCAAGGAATTGGGTTGGCAAAGCTTCAAACAAGACAACTCTACATTTTACTTTGTGAGAAATCACTTTGAGTCCATAGGAAAAGCCAATACTATTAAAAGGGGGTAAGGTGTTGTTGGTGAACAAGATGTTCCACGTGCACAAGTGATAGTCACCAGAAACACACACAAACTCTCCCACAAATTCTATCTAAGCTATTCATGAAAATCGGTGAAGCCAACAATTTCCACTCGGTCCCACCGATTCCCAAATTCAGACAGAGCCCTACCAAACCCTAGCAAATCAGTGCAACCGATCCCACTTCAGTGCCACCGAGTTCAGCTTGCCAACTTTCTGTTACCTCGATTCACAAAATCGGTAGCTCTGAGTTTTTGGACCGACGTCACCAAGATTTGGATTCTGACCATTGTACACCTGATTGGTACTGCCGAGATTTCTATATCGGTCTCATTGAGATTCAAAAGTTGCTACCTTTGGAGCAACTTGGTACCAACGAGATTCGCACATTGGTGTCATCGAGTTGGTCACTTTAGGTGTAACGGTTGGATTTTTGGAGATGCCAATATATACCCCTCCACCACCACTCACTCGCAAGAGAAGCACTCAGAACAGATTCCCACTTATCCCATCTGATTTTCTGAGAGAGAGCGACCTACTCATGTGTTGAGATCATGCCATTCCATTCCAACCATATGAATCTTGATCTCTAGCCTCCCCAAGTTGCTTTCCACCCAATCAATCTCTTCCACCGAAGACAAATCTGTGAGAGAGTGATTGAGTGTTTAGGAGTCTATCATCTTGAAGCACAAGATCAAGGAGTTCATCGACACTATAAAGCCTATTACCTTTTGGAGGGTGGTGCCTCCTAGATTGGTTAGGTATCGCTTGGGAGCCTCCTACTTCATGTTGTGGAGTGAAGCAACAAGTTCGTAAGGGAAAGCAGATCACCTAATTTATGAAGATCTACCATGAGTTAGGATAGTCCTCCATGGACCAAGGCCATCGTGGTATAGACAAGGTTGCTTCTTCATGGGACCCTCCGTGGGTAGATCCCTCCATGGACTCTCGCGACCGTTAACCTCCATGGGTTGAAGTCCCCATAAACGTGGATGTACGATAGCACCACCTCCAAATTGCATTTGATCTTCCTACCCTTCCTTTACTACTCATGCTTGTTGTTACTTTCGGCTGCTATAATCATAGACATGCATGTGTAGGGTGTGCTTGACTGGCTATAAATGCTAAAATCTGCCATCACTTAAAATTGGGAAAAGGTAGAGTTTTTATTTGGTCAAGTAGTCTAATCACCCCCCTCTAGACATACTTTCAGTCCTACACAACACCCACGTGTTGCACGCCCTGTCGTCATCTCTCTCTGACCACTGTCCCCTACTGCTTGCCGATGACAAAGGTCCGAAAAGGCCATGGTATTTCAAGTTTGAAATTTTCTAGACCTCCCTTCCGAGATTTCATGAGGTCGTCCAAAAGGCCTGGACGGAAGGCGTACCACACACGAAGACTTATTTCATATTGCACCATAAACTCAAAAAATCCATGCTACAGCTCACTGAGTGGAGTAGAAGGCTCTTCTCAAAACCCAACATTCACTTCCATGCGGCATTACTGGTGATTCTTTGGCTTGACAATGCACAGGAGGTGAGCCACCTTTTGCCAGAGCAGCTTGACCAGTTTGGCGGTGCTCCAAAGGGATAGAAAAAGCCAATACACTCGGATTGCCAACGTCAAAGAGGGCGACGCAAACACAAAGTTCTTCCATTGCCGCATCAATGCCCGCAGAGGGAAGAACCACACCCACCGTATCAAAATAGCGAATGGCCGAGTCACTGACCATGACAAAAAAGAAAAGATCATCTATGACCACTTCTCGTGGGTCATGGGGAAGAGGGCAAAAGCAATGTAGACTTTAACTAGGAGGAACTCAACATGCACCCGGTCGACCTGTAAACTCTTGACGCTGCCATTATCGAGAAGGAGGTTTGGGAGGCCATCTAGGAAATGCCAAATGAGAAGCCCTAGCCTGGACGGCTTCATGAGCATCTTTTTCTAGAAGTATTGGGAGATCATCAAACATAACATCATGAGAGTTATTGATCGTTTTGACTCCCTCCACACGTCCATCCTTCAATAGTTGAACTCTGCCTATAGTGCTCCTACCCAAGAAGGATGGTGCGGAAAGCATCTCTGACTATAGGGCCATTCGACTCATCCAAGCTATCGCCAAAATCATTGCAAAAGTCCTCTCTTTGCGGCTTTCTCCTAATATGGATGCCCTCGTCTCCAATGCCCAAAGTGCCTTCATAAAAAAGGGAAGCATCCACGACAACTTCATGTTTGTGCGAAACTTCACTCACCACCTTCACAAACGCAAGACCCCTACTCTTATTTTCAAGATTGACAGTAGAAAAGCCTTCGAATCTATCAAATGGAAATTCATCCTTGACCCCCTGCAACGAAAGGGATTCCCTAGCAAATTTCGAGATTGGGTTGCTGCGCTGCTTTGTTCATCGTCCTCACTCTTCTTGCTCAATGGTATACCCGGACCTTCCATCAAGCACGGTAGTGGATTCTGGAAGGGGACCTGATTTCTTCACTACTATTCATGCTCGCCATTGACCCACTTCACCAAATCCTTGACCACACAACGAGGAAGGGCCTTCTGCATAAGATTCGGAGATGAGGTGCTATGATGAGAACTTCCCTTGATGCGAATGATGCAACTATTTTCATGGCACCAATTAAGCGTGACATCAAAAACCTCTCTACCATCTTGAAGGGCTTCAGTGATGTTACGGGACTCTACACCAACTTCCACAAGAGCTCGGTTGTGCCCATTCGGTGCGCCAACATGGACTTGGATCATGTTCTGAGTGGCGTGCCTGTAACTCTGGTCTCATTACCGGTGAAATACTTGGGCCTACCACTCTCGGTTTGGTAGATCAAGATGGTATTATTTCAGTACCTTGAGGACAAGGGGTTCGGCAAGCTTGCAACTTGGTACGGGCAGAACATCACCACCATTGGACGCACGACTCTTGTCTAATCTGTCATTGCCTCCCAAATAGTATATGCTATCACACCTCTTATAGTGCCGCCAAGCTCCATCCACAACATCAACAAACCTAAGAGGGCCTTCCTTTGGTCTAGATCGGATAGGACGACATGAGCAAAATGCAAGGTGAACTGGCAGATTGTCTGCCGTCCCAAGGAGTACAGAGGCCTTGGGGTCCTAGAAACTAACAAATTAGCTCAGGCATTGCGTCTAAGGTGGCCATGGTATGAATGGAAGGATCTAAGCAAGCTTTGGGCGGGTCTTGGGAACCCATGCACGATGGAGGACATGGACTTCTTCTATGCGTCGACGACCATCATTTTGGGCAATGGAGCGAAAACACCTTTTTGGGACTCATTGTGGCTCCTTGGGCGGAAACCAAAGGACATTGCTCCATTAATTTTTGAGGCTTCCACGCGTAAGAATTGGAAAGTGCATGAGGTCCTCAACGAGGATGCTTGGATTCTTAAGATCCATCCAAACATTGTTGTCTCCGATGACCACATCTGCCAATTCTTCCCTCTTTGGATGGTTGTGCATGAAATACACCTCAATGAGCATACCAACAACGAAATTATATGGAAGCATGCCAATGATGGGGTATACTCGACAACCACTTCATACAGGGCCCACTTCCTTGGTCTGACACTTTCTCAATTGGAGGGCCCCTCCCAAGATTAAGTTCTTCGCTTGGTTGGCCATCCAAGACCGGATTTGGACCGTTGACAGACTAGAACGACACAGTTGGGAAAATTGTGGGATTTCCCCTCTTTGCATAAGAGAGAATGAGATGAGTGCACACCTATTCTACAAATTCCAATACTCCATTCGGTTATGGAACTCGATCATCCAGAAATTCAGCCTCGCACACATGGTACCGTCTAGCAATTGTGGGACAAGCAGACTGGACTACAAAACTCCAATCGGCATGCCTTGACGTCCCTTACAATGCTTGTTTCCTGGACAATCTGGAATGAATGTAACACTAGAGTCTTTTGTCACAAGACTGCACCGCCCCCAGTCCTCCATCGTTCTATCATCGACGATGCCAATATTTGGGTTATTGCGGGTACTAAGAAGTTAGGGTGTATTATTATGCGAGAGTAGTTATCATGCCACGAGTGTGGGTCTTCTGTAATACTCTTAAACCCTTCTCCCTTATTTCATGAACGGGCAAAACTTTTGCCTCCATTTCAAAACAATGTGCAATACTTATGACATATCTAGATGTGGTTAAGAAAAACTTAAGGTATTCGCTCTCCTATTTGCAGTAGGCTGGAATGATAGGAAGTGGTTCCCATTCAACTTATGAACTTGAAAACTTCTTGGCTTTGAATTGAGCCTGCCGTATGTCTCTGAAATATTCCATGTCCTACAGATTAATCATTGGGTCGTTAGATTAGTTTATTTTTCTCTTGTTTTCTGGGAGGACATGAGAATGCTTTTCTTTTTTGTTTATTTATGGAAGTTGTAGAACATTTCTTGGCTCTCACTTTTTGAAGATCATCCGAGCGATGATTGTTTCCTACAGGAGGCAGGTTTGAGCAGATGGATCACTCACAAAACCACTCCTAGCGAACACTAAGGAATTGTCAATGCTATAAAAGATGCATTTGACATAACGATTTGTCAGGTTAAAAAGAAAAAAATGTCATGCTAAAAGGAAAATTATCAAAAAAATTCCATGGTGCCGCAGATTAAATTGACATGTGCATGCAGAGGGCAGGAAAAAAACATCCTAGAGAAAGTTGCCACAAAATCTCTAGAGAAAAGATACTTGACTCGGTGTCTCACTTTGGTCAATGAACTTCAAAATACCCTAAATACTATTTCCTGGTCAGTTGGGTACAAATAAACATGGTGCTAAAAGTTTGCTCGTATGGTGATACCTGGCAAACCGATTTGACAAGTTATGTTAAAAGTTTGCTCTGGTGGTGATTCGAACAAATTCCTTACACAACCCACATATTCTAGCCACTCTAGGACACACCACTTCATGTCTAACCAATAGAGTATTACTTTATTATACAAAACCATCTATCTGTTGGAAAACATAGAAAACAAAAAAAATTGATGCCTACGTACAAACCAAAGATCACTACGAAGATGTAAGAGATATTTAGATCAGATCTTTACCAACTTAGACACAACGAAGAGAAGAGGTGGCAAAGACCGTTGGTACAGACTCCCGGAGCTGGATTCAACCTATCAATAACGGGAATTTTCTCCCTTGAACTAGTATCAAAGGGATGATCGCTCTATCGGTATCCATGCATACAAGATCAACGGTTCAGCAAGGCTTAGCTATCTAGAACAAAGATATGCCGGAGAACTATAGGAGGGGTGGACTAGTCTTGCTGAGTGGAACAATTTCCATTGGAGAGAGAGAGAAACAGAGAGAGAGAGAGAGGCAACCCTTGCACAAGACCAAATGCATTTGAAGGGTTTCACACTCACATATATGTAGGGGCAAGGGAGGGAAGCTGACGTCGAGGAGGGGCTCCCTCCTAAGGTCGGCCAACACAAGGTGTGCTCAAACCCTAGGTACACTTAGCATGCTTGCACTCAAAGCCAGGGAGGGGGACCGGCCCACTCTTGGGCCAATAGGCCCATGTGGCTACCCTATACTTGGGCTTAGCCAAAAGGGCGAGCCCATTGATGCATTATATATGTTTTTCTAGAAGGTTTTCAAGTACTCAAGAACCTTCTTTGACCTTCCGATGATTTCCTGGTTTTCAAAAATTTCTTCGATTTTTCTATGAACCACTTTTGATTCTCTCTTTAAAATTTGCGATCTTCCTGAAACTTTTCCGATGCATTTCTGTCAAGATCCTAACACTCTAAGTACTCAACAAACAGGCGAAACTTAAGTTCGTGATCTTGCGATTCGGTAAAGTAAATACATGACCTTAACTCCTTCTGATCAATAATCAATAGAGGGGTCTGTGTATCCATATTGAATCCTGCACTTACACAAATAAATTACTGAGGAAACCTTTTGTCCACACACATCATTCCATTTGCCTCATGATACTTAACAAAATCTGAGGCGAGACTTTTGGTATCCGTGTGAACCAAAAACCTTATGAAAATACCAAAGACTCCGTGCGTGTTTGAGAGGTGTGTGTGCATGTCCTAAATACACACACACACACATATAGAGGACACCTAGTCTCCTGCATAGATGGTGAATTGTGTAGACTCACGGTTGTACTCATTGTAGGTGCACTAGTGTTTTGGGCTCCCCAGTGCCCCTTACTTGTGCATGGGCAGTAGTAGCCACCCTGGCGACAAGGCCTAGCAGGGACTTGCCAGGTACAAGAACAGAAGAATCAACACCCGTGGGAAGACCTTGCCGGGGTAGCTATCCAACCCTTAGGAGAAATAAAGCCCTAACAAGACCCGGCAAGGCGAAGCCCTAGCAAGGCCCCACCAGCGCATAGGCCAGGTGTCGCCTTGCCTGGGCATGTGTCGCGGTGTCGGCGATGGAGGGGCTAAGCGGCACCGATGGGACGGGCTCCTGTCCCATCCTGCAAACAGACAGAGATGCCTGACGGTGCATTAAATGCGCCTGTCCTACTTCATCAGTGTTAGGTATGATAGCACTGTAGCTCTATACACTCCATGTACGCACTGTACGCCGCTATTGGAATCCCCTTCAGAGTATAAAAGGAGGCCCAGGGCGATACAGTAGATGACATTTTGACCTTTGCACTCGTAGACTTTTAGACTTAGGACCTTCTAGCTCATATGCGTGGTAGCTTCTCATAGCGCTCCCGGAGCTAGAACCCTAAGAGCACCCACAATACAATGAAGTAGGAGTACGGCTTTATGCATCTTTGCGGCCCGAACCTAGGTAAAATCCCCATGTGTTGTTCATAAGACCTGCTCTTTGTGCGAGCCTTCTCCCCTGCTGAACCAAAAGGGGTCCCTCCGATCCCATAGGTGCTCGTTCCCCATGACATGTTTGGCGCACCAGGTAGGGGGATAGGTCATGTGAACCTGTTCTAGTGATCAACACGCCATCCCCTTCATACTCATCATCGTCATGGCCCCAAGAAGAAGGGCCTGACGACGATTGGCCCATCCGCATCTGCTGTCCCCGTATCTGCACAGACGGGCGATGGCGTAGACGCGGGTGGAGGAGGAGGCGGAGGTTCAGAACTTCCGCAATGGTCCAGTTATCAAGGCCAAGCAAGCGGCGAGACCTGCCATGGAGATGCCCATGGCGGCGGCGGGAACCCCCGCGCCGCTGGGTCTCACGACGGAGTTGTACCACCTGCATGTCATACGGTGAACTCCGGGGACGGAAGGGTATCTTCCAGGATGCCCACGCCGGCACCGACGCCGCGACCTTCCCAGGATGCGCGCGAAGAGCCGCGCCGTGGCGCCCGCAGTTCTCAACATCCCCATGGAAAAGCTCATACACATCACTCCCAAGGTGCGCGGGAGCATCATGCTCGCCAGCATGCTAGCAGGAGTGGCGTGCCATCGTGGGACCGAGGCGGTGCTCCTTCGAACACAGTTAGAAGTCAGAGCACCTCGCGTTCCTCGCACCGTTCGCTCCTGTCTACATCGGAAGAAGCGACGGCACGGGCACAACTACTCCTAAACTCCCCTCCTGCTGCGGAGAAGCTCGACGAATGAAGAGCCACTGTTCAGAGCCTCCTCAGCCTCGCATATTAGTTTCAGTCTACAGAGCCGGCTCATGCCAATGGTGAGAAGGTCGGAGGTGGTGCAGCCTCGGTGCACTCTCCTGCACAATAGCTGTTGGAAATATGCCTTGTGGTCAATAAATAAAGTGTTTATTATTGTATTTCCTTGTTAATGATAATAGTTTATTATCCATGCTATAATTGTATTAATTGGAAACATGGATACATGTGTGGATACATAGACAAACACAATGTCCCTAGTATACCTCTAGTGAACTAGCTCGTTGATCGAAAGATGGTTAAGGTTTCCTAGCCATGGACATGAGATGTCATTTGATAACGCGATCACATCATTAGGAGAATGGTGTGATGGACAAGACCCAAACTACAAACGAAGCTTATGATCGTATCAGTTTATTGCTACTGTTTTCTGCATGTCAAGTATATGTTCCTATGACCATGAGATCATGCAACTCATAGATATCGGAGGAGTACCTTGTGTGTATCAAACATCGCAACGTAACTGGGTGACTATAAAGGTGCTCTACAGGTGTCTCTGAGGGTGTCTGTTGAGTTGGCATGGATCAAGACTGGGATTTGTTACTCTGTGTGACGGAGAGGTATCTCAGGGCCCACTCGGTAATACAACATCACAATAAGCCTTGCAAGCAATGTGACTAAGTGTTTGTGACAGGATCTTGTATTACGGAACGAGCAAAGAGACTTGCCAGTAACGAGGTTGAACTAGGTATGGAGATACTGACGATCGAATCTCGGGCAAGTAACATACCGAAGAACAAAGGGAACATCATACGGGATTAACTGAATACTTGACATAGAGGTTCGACCGATAAAGATCTTCGTAGACTATGTAGGAACCAATGTGGACATCCAGGTCCCGCCATTGGTTATTGACCGTAGAGGTATCTGGGTCATCTACATAGTTCTCTAACCCGCAGAGTCTACACACTTAAGGTTTGGTGACGTTTTGGTAGTATAGAGTTATGTATGGTGGTGACTAAAGTTTGTTAGGAGTCCCAGATGAGATCCCAAATATTACGAGGATCTCCGGAATGGTCCAGAGGTAAATATTCATATATAGGAAGTCCCATTTTGGTCGCTAGAAAAGTTTCGGGCTCATCGGTGGTGTACCGGGAGTGCCGGTAGTGTATCGGGAGGCCTCCGGGAGGGGTATTTCGACCAAGAGGCTTCATGGACTGTGGGAGAGTGAATATCAGCCCTTAGTGGGCTGGTGGAAACTCCCACACAAGGCCCATGTGGCTGGAGGAAAAAGCCAATAGGAAAGGGTGGAAAAAAAAGGCAAAAAGGAGCAATCCTAGTCCTACTAGGATTGGAGGAGGAGAGTCCTCCTCCACCTCCCACTTCAGCCGAAGCCTCCAAGTCTTGGAGGCCAAGGCTACCTCTCCTCCTCCTTCCCTCCTATATATACTGGTGGATTTCTAGGGTTTTGCACTAGAATTTCAGCCGTGTGCTACCCATTCCTCCAGTGCATAGTTTCTCCTCTAGATCGGTTTTTTGTAGTGCTTAGGCGAAGCCCTGCCAGAATTGCTCCACCACCATCGCCGGAGCACTATCAGGCTGCCAAAGAACTCTTCTTCCTCTCCACTCCTTCTTTCTGGATCAAGACGATGGAGATCGTCATCAAGCTATACGTGTGCGGAACGCGGAGGTGCCGTTCGTTTGGTGCTAGATCGGAAGGATCGTGATCAAGTTCATGAGACGGATCGTGATCAAGTTCGTGGGACGGATCGTGATTGGATCGTAGGACGGATCGTGATTGGATCGCGGGACGGATCGTGATTGGATCGCGGGACGGATCGTGATTAGATCGCGGGACGCATGACGATTTGGATTGCGAAGACATTCGACTACACCAACCGCATTTCTTAACGCTTCCCGCTTAGCGATCTACAAGGGTATGTAGATCCACTCTCCCTCTCGTAGGTACTCATCACCACGGATAGATCTGCGTGTGCGTAGGAATTTTTTTGTTTCCCGCGCAACGTTCCCCAACAGTGTTATCAGAGCTAGGTCTACGTGTTGATGAGATCTCGAGTAGAACACAAAAGGTTTGTGGGCTTTGATGCTTAGATTGCTTCCTCCCTTGGTCGGATTTTGGTTCAGAGGTATTGTGAGATGAAGCGGCCCGGACCAACATTACTCGTATGCTTACGAGAGACCGGTTCCCTCGACGCAACTTATTGCCTAGATGGCTTGCGGGTGGTAGTTTCTCTCACTTTAGTTGGATCGGATTCGACAAAGGCAGTCCTTGAGAAGGTTGAAAAGCAAATTATGTATCACCGTTGTGGTTTATGCGTAGGTGAGAATCGTTCTTGCTAGAAACCCGTAGCAGCCACGTAAAACATGCAACAACAATTAGAGGACGTCTAACTTGTTTTTGCAGGCTATGTTGTGATGTGATATGGCCAATTACATGATGTGATATATGTGATGTATGAGATGATCATGTGATGTATAGAATTTCATGACTTGCATGTCGATGAGTACGGCAACCAGCAGGAGCCATAGGGTTGTCTTTAATTATTGTATGACCTGCGTGTCAATCATTAAGCGCTATGTAATGCTTTACTTGATCGCTAAACGGTAGCAATAGTAGTAGAAGCATGCAGGGCGTGACAACCTCGATGGCGACACGTTGATGAAGATCAAGATGATGGAGATCATGGTGTCGTGCCAGTGACGATGAAGATCATGCCGGTGCTTTCAAGATGGAGATCTAAATCACAAGTTCATGGCCATATCATGTCACTTATGAATTGCATGTGATGTTAATCCTTTTATGCACCTTGTTTTGCTTAGTACGACAATAACATTATAAGGTGATCCCTCACTTAAATTCCAAGATAAAATTGTGTTCTCCCCAAGTGTGTACCGTTGAGAAAGTTCGTCGTGTTGAGACACCACGTGATGATCAGGTGTGATAGACTCTACGTTCACATACAACGGGTGCAAGCCAGTGTTGCACGCGCAGAACACTCGGGTTAAACTTGATGAGACTAGCATGTACAGACATGGCCTCGGAACACAAGAGACCGAAAGGTCGAACATGAGTCATATAGTAGATATGATCAACATAATTATGTTCACCATTGAAGCCACCTCAACTCACGTGATGATCAGACTTGAGTTGGTGGATTTGGATCATGTGACACTTAGATGACCTGAGGGATGTCAATTTGAGTGGGAGCTTTAGTAATTTGATCAACTAAACTCATTATCTTGAACAATAGTCTAAGTGAACTTTGCATATTTATGTTGTAGATAAATGGCTCACGTAGTAGCACCCCTGAATTTTAATGCGTTCCTAGAGAAAGCTAAACTGAAAGATGATGGAAGTAACTTTGTTGACTGGGCCCGCAATCTGAGGATTATCCTCACGGCTTCCCAGAAATCATATGTCCTTGATGCTCCGCTTGGTGACCAACCAGAAGATATGACCTCCGAAGACATTAAGAACTCTTGGAGGCACGTACTGGAGGTTACTCAATAGTTCAGTGTGCAATATGGTATGGCTTAGAACCGGGACTTCAAAGACGTTTTGAACGTCATGGAGCATGTGAGATGTTCCAGGAGTTGAAGTTTATCTTTCAGAAGAACGCCCGGATCGAGAGGTATGAAACCTCCGATAAGTTCTATGCTTGCAAGATGGAGGATAACGGGTCTATCAGTGAACATACACTCAGAATGTGTGGGTATTCAACTTGTCTAGCGGAGTTGGGAATTGCCCTTCTGCCAGAGGTGATCACTGACAGAGTTCTTCAATCACTGCCACCTAGTTACAAGAACTTTGTGATGAACTATAACATGCACGGGATGAACAAGTCAGTCGCCGAGCTGTTTGCAATGCTAAAAGTTGCTGAGTCTGAAATCCAGAAAGAACATCAAGTGTTGATGGTAAATAAAACCACTAGTTTCAAGAAAATGGCAAAGTCAAGGGCAAGGGCAAGAAGGGTAAAACCAAGAAGGATGGCAAAGCAGTTGCTACTCCTGCAAAGAAGCCCAAGCATGGACCCAAGCAAGGGAACTGGTCACTGGAAGCGGAACTGCCCCAAGTACCTGGCTGAGAAGAAGGCGGCCAACGACAAACAAGGTATATATGATATACATGTTATTGATGTGTACCTTATGCTCTCGTAGTAGTGCCTGTGTATTTGATACTGGTTCGGTTGCTCACATTTGCAACTCAAAGCAGGAACTACGGAATAAACGAAGGCTGGCAAAGGACGAAGTGACGATGCGCGTGGGAAATGGTTCCAAGGTTGATGTGATCGCCGTCGGAACGCTCTATCTTTTATTACCATCGGGATTAGTGATGAACCTGAATAATTGTTATTTAGTGCCTGCGTTAAGCATGAACATTATATCTGGATCTTGTTTATTGCAAGAAGGTTACTCATTTAAATCAGAGAATAAAGGTTGTTCTATTTATATGAGTAATATCTTTATGGTCATGCACCCAATGTGAGGGGTTTATTCATATTGAATCTTGATAGTGATGATACACATGTTCATAACATTGATGCCAAAAGATGTAGAGTTGATAATGATAGTACCACTTTCTTGTGGCACTACCGTTTAGATCATATTGGTGTAAAACGCATGAGGAAGCTCCATGTTGATGGACTTTTGGAGTCACTTGATTTTGAATCACTTGACACATGTGAACCATGCCTCATGGGCAAGATGACTAAAATGTCGTTCTCTGGAACAATGGAACGGGCAAGTGACTTATTGGAAATCATACATACTAATGTGTGCGGTCCAATGAATGTTAAAGCGCGTGGTGGATATCGTTATTTTCTCAACTTCACTGATGACTTAAGTAGATATGGGTATATTTACTTTATGAAACACAAGTCTGAAACGTTTGAAAAGTTCAAGCAATTTCAGAGTGAAGTTGAGAATCATCGTAACAAGAAGATTAAGTTCCTGCGATCTGATCGAGGAGGTGAATATCTGAGTTATGAGTTTGGTAGTCACTTAAGATAATGTGGAATTGTTTCACAGTTGACACCGCCTAGAACACCACAGCGTAATGGTGTATCCGAACGTCATAATCGAACCTTATTAGATATGGTGCGTTCTATGATGTGTCTTGCTGATTTGCCACTATCGTTTTGGTGTTATGCATTAGAGACAGCTGCATTCACTTTAAATAGGGCACCATCAAAATCCGTTGATACGACGCCATATGCACTGTGTTTGGCAAGAAGCCAAAGTTGTCGTTTCTTAAAGTTTGGGGATGTGATGCTTATGTCAAAAAGCTTCAGCCTGAAAAGCTGGAACCCAAAAGCGGAGAAATGCGTCTTCATAGGATACCCGAAAGACACAGTCTGGTATACCTTCTATCTCAGATCCGAAGGCAAAGTGTTTGTCACTAAGAACGGAACATTTCTTGAGAAAGAGTTTCTCTCAAAAGAATTGAGTGGGAGGAAAATAGAGCTTGATGAGGTTATTGAACCTTTACTTCAACCAGAAAGTAGCACAACACAGAAAGATGTATCTGTGGAACCTACGATGGTAGAAGAGGAAGTTAATGATGATGATCATGAAGCTTCGGATCAAGCTGCTATTGAACTTCGTAGGTCGACAAGGCCGCGTACTACCCCTGAGTGGTATGGCAACCCTATCTTGGAGGTTATGTTGTTGGACAACAATGAACCTACGAGCTATGGAGGAGCAGTGATGGGCCCAGATTCCGAGAAATGGTTAGAGGCCATGAAATCCGAGATGGGATCCATGTATGAAAACAAAGTATGGACTTTGGAAGTATTACCTGAAGGGCGAAAGGCCATTAAAAACAAATGGATCTTTAAGAAGAAGACAGACACGGACGGTAATGTCACTGTCTATAAAGCTCGACTTGTGGCAAAGGGTTTTTCACAAGTTCAAGGAGTTGACTACGATGAGACTTTCTCACCCATAGCGATGCTTAAGTCTATCAGAATCATGTTAGCAATAGCTGCTTATTTCGACTATGAAATTTGGCAGATGGATGTCAAAACAGCGTTCCTCAACGGTTTCCTTGAGGAAGAGTTGTATATGATGCAACCTGAAGGTTTTGTCGATCCAGAGAATGCTGACAAAGTTTGCAAACTCCAGCGATCCATTTATGGCCTGGTGCAAGCATCTCGGAGTTGGAATAAGTGCTTTGATGACGTGATCAAAGCGTTTGAGTTTATACAAGTTTACGGAGTAGCTTGTATTTACAAGAAAGTGAGTGGGAGCTCTATAGCGTTTCTAGTATTATATGTGGATGACATATTTCTGATTGGAAACAATATAGAAACGCTGGAAAGCATGAAGGAATATTTGAACAAGAGTTTTTTAATGAAGGACCTAGGAGAAGCTGCTTTCATATTAGGCATTAAGATCTATAGAGATAGATCGAGACGCTTAATAGCACTTTCACAGAGCACATACCTTGATAAAGTTTTGAAGAAGTTCAAAATGGAACAGTCCAAGAAGGGGTTCTTGCCTGTGTTGCAAGGTGTGAAGTTGAGTAAGACTCAATGCCCAGTAACTGCAGAAGATAGAGAAAAGATGAGTGTCATACCCTATGCTTCAGCCATAGGCTCTATCATGTATGCAATGCTGTGCACAAGACCCGATGTCAGCCTTGCCATAAGTATGGCCGGGAGGTTTCAAAGTGATCCTGGAATGGAGCACTGGCAAGCGGTCAAGAATATCCTTAAGTACCTGAAAAGGACTAAGGAAATGTTTCTCGTTTATGAAGGTGATGAAGAGCTCGTCATAAAGGGTTACATCGATGCAAACTTTGACACTGATCCAGACGAGTCTAAGTCGCAAACCGGATACATATTTATTCTTAACGGGGGAGTGATAAGCTAGTGTAGTTCCAAGCAAAGCGTGGTAGCTGATTCTGCGTGCGAAGTGGAATACATCGCAGCCTCAGAGGCGGCGAAGGAAGGTGTCTGGATGAAGCAATTCATGACAGATCTTGGACTAGTGCCTAGTGCACTGAATCCAATGAACCTGTTCTGTGACAACACTGGTGCCATTGCTCTGGCCAAGGAACCAAGGTTTCACAAGAGGACCAGACACATAAAGAGACACTTCAACTCCATCCGCGATTACATCATGGAGAAAGACATAAATATTTGTAAAGTGCACACGGATCTGAATGTTGTAGACCCGTTGACTAAACCGCTTCCAAGGGCTAAACATGATCAACACCAGAACTACATGGGTCTTTGATTCATTACAATGTAAATCACATAGTGATGTGAACTAGGTAATTGACTCTAGTGCAAGTGGGAGACTGTTGGAAATATGCCCTAGAGGCAATAAATAAAGTGCTTATTATTGTATTTCCTTGTTCATGATAATCGTTTATTATCCATGCTATAATTGTATTAATTGGCAACATGGATACATGTGTGGATACATAGACAAACACATTGTCCCTAGTATACCTCTAGTGAACTAGCTCGTTGATCGAAAGATGGTTAAGGTTTCCTAGCCATGGACATGAGATGTCATTTGATAACGGGATCACATCATTAGGAGAATGATGTGATGGACAAGACCCAAACTACAAATGTAGCTTATGATCGTGTCAGTTTATTGCTACTCTTTTTTGCATGTCAAGTATATGTTCCTATGACCATGAGATCATGCAACTCACAGATATCGGAGGAGTACCTTGTGTGTATCAAATGTCGCAACGTAACTGGGTGACTATAAAGGTGCTCTACAGGTGTCTCCGAGGGTGTCTGTTGAGTTGGCATGGATCAAGACTGGAATTTGTTACTCCGTGTGACCGAGAGGTATCTCAGGTCCCACTCGGTAATACAACATCACAATAAGCCTTGCAAACAATGTGACTAAGTGTTAGTTACGTGATATTGTATTAAGCAATGAGTAAAGAGACTTTCTAGTAATGAGGTTGAACTAGGTATGGAGATACCGACGATCGAATCTCGGGCAAGTAACATACCGAAGAACAAAGGGAACATCACACGGGATTAACTGAATCCTTGACATAGAGGTTCGACCGATAAAGATCTTCGTAGAATATGTAGGAACCAATGTGGACATCCAGGTCCCGCCATTGGTTATTGACCGTAGAGGTATCTCGGTCATATCTACTTAGTTCTCGAACCCGCAGGGTCTGCACAGTTAAGGTGTGGTGACGTTTCGGTAGTATAGAGTTATGTATGGTGGTGAGCGAAGTTTTTTCGTAGTCCCGGATGAGATCCTGGATGTCACGAGGAGCTCCGGAATGGTCTGGAGGTAAAGATTCATATATAGGAAGTCCCGTTTTGGTCGCCGGAAAAGTTTCGGGCTCATCGATGGTGTACCGGGAGTGCCGGTAGTGTACCGGGAGGCCTCTGGGAGGGGTATTTCGAACCAAGAGGCTTCATGGGCTGTGGGAGAGTGAATATCAGCCCCTATTGGGCTGGTGGAAACTCCCACACAAGGCCCATGTGGCTGGAGGAAAAAACCCAATAGGAAAGGGTGGGAAAAAAGGCAAAAAGGAGCAATCCTAGTCCTACTAGGATTGGAGGAGGAGAGTCCTCCGCCACCTCCCACTTTGGCCGAAGCCTCCAAGGCTTGGAGGCCAAGGATGCCTCTCCTCCTCCTTCCCTCCTATATATACTGGTGGATTTCTAGGGTTTTGCACTAGAATTTCAGCCACGTGCTACCCGTTCATCCAGTGCATAGTTTCTCCTCTAGATCGTTTTTCTACAGTGCTTAGGCGAAGCCCTGCCGAAATTGCTCCACCACCATCGCCGGAGCGCCGTGAGGATGCCGAAGAACTCTTCTTCCTCTCCACTCCTTCTTGCTGGATCAAGACTGTCACACCTGTATTTTGGCACATTGTTGTCTTTGGTTTTATAAAAATTTGGAGCCAACTAAAACTTTTTGAGTGCATGCTTGTTTGATGTGATGCTTGTTCGAATTGCTTGAGTGTTCAAGTTTGGCACTATTAGGTTCTACTCCACTCCACCTTCATCTTCCTTGATCCAAATTACTTGACCTATGATCATGCCATGTGAATATAGCTCACATTTTTTTTATCAAAATTTATTTTCACCAAAAAGGATTTATTCAATTTAAGTTCACTAAAACCCCTGAATTGAGGTTTGAACTACAAGTCCTCAATTTAGGTGGATATTTTCTTCCCAAATGCTTTATTTGAAACCTACTATATATATGTCTTCTCAAAACCACCAAATATTATTTTTAAATATTATTTTCATATTTTAATTAAAGGCTTTTTCTTAAGAACAGAAATGGCTTTTCCTAAGGGAAAATTATTTAAATGCTTTGAAAATATTTGAGAAAATTTATAGAGACTCAGAGGACATATATTTTCCATATATATGAGTGTCAACACAAGGGCTTGATCATAACATGGGCAAAACCCCTCAAAACCCTTCCTGATTAGATCAAACTTTTGGAATGTTTCTTCAAGAAATATTCTCAATAAATTCCAAGAAAATTCTAGCAAGTCAACACTATCATAGGTGATGATCTTACAAAGTTTCATCTCAATCCAAGTTGGTTTGCTTCATCAAACCAACCCAAGTCTATTTCTGTCCAGATTCAAATTTTGACAACTTTACATTGTGAAGTGTCTTCCCTTGGCCTCAAACTTTGTGAGCATGCTCTAATGACCAATTAGTGATGATAAATTAAGTTGTGCATCAAGGGTTAAAGCCTAACCCCTTTGAATATATAGAAAACAGATTCTATCTATTTCTAGGTTTTCCCTAAGTCCCATTATGAACTTTCTTCAAACCCTCTCAAACTTGGTGATCTCACTTGCCTTTCATCACCCCTTGACTCTATCAAATCTCAAGCTAATCCAGGTTCATTTGATCACCCAAATCAACATCAAACACCTTCTGCCAGAAATGTAAAAATGGCATTTCCACCCTTTCACTTTTTACCCTTGGCCTCCCCTTTTTACCACAGCCTCTGGTAGGTGCCTTGCACCTCCAGTAAAAATGCTGAGCCCTCTGGCCATGGTGAGATGGGGTAAAACCCCCTATTTTCTACCTGACAATATCCTTTCTGACCTCTCCTCTCCATTCCTTCTACCCTGGGATACCCCATAGACCCTCCTAGCCTCTCCTAGCCGTTGGGGCATATCCTGATGCCTCTGGACACAAGAAGACATGAAGGGGGCTTAAAGAATGCCCCTGCATGCCATCAGGGCGCTCTGGAGCATGCTACAGTGTGCTCCCGCACTGTAGCCGCCCCTGCCCGGCGTCGCCAGGCGGCATTGGGCCGCCCCTGCCTGTCCGTGTGGTCGGCCTCGACGTCTGCAGCCCTGCAGGCGGTCGGCCCCCTCCCCCATCTCTCTCCTTCTCCCTCCTCCGCGCGTGCTCGCCACCGCTCGGCTCGGCTAATCCTCGAGCCTGAGCACGCGACCTCCCCTGCCTCCCTCCTCTCTCCCCCTGGCCTGGACTAACCCCAGGAACGCCCCCGGCTCCCTCTCTCCCTCTCTCGTGGCCCCTGGCGATGGCCACGTCCCCACCGGCGCACCTGGATCCGGTGGACTCGTCCCCGCCTATATAAAGGGCCCCCAAGCCCCTCTCTCCCCTCTGGTCTCTCTCTCCTCCCCAGAATCCACCCCGAACCCCCCATTTGAGCCTCCCGAGCACCAATGCTCGAGATCGACCAAGGCCCCGCCGCGGCGGAGCTCCGTCGATCTCGAGACACAGGCCCGCTCAAGCGCTTCCCTCGCCTCCTTTGGGCCTGTAGCCGTCCCCAAGTCATTCCCCTCTCTCTCTTGCTCGTTTCAAGGCCTGAAACCCCTCCTTCGACCGCCTCCCGAACCTCCCTCCGCCGCGGGTTCTCACCGCCGGCAACTCTGTCCACCTCCGTCCCTCCTTCCACCTCTAGAGGACCGGCGGGTCGACCCTAAGCCCATTCCTGCCTCCAGACGTCCTCGCCGTGCTCCCCTCCGTCGCCGGTGAGCTTCCCCTCCACCCTGTCGCAAGGAGGAAGAAGGACCCGACAGGTGGGGCCCACCAGTCGACCTCTCTTTCCCCTCCCGCGCTCTCTCCCCTCTCGTCTGAGCCGTTGGCAGTCGGGCCCCGCACGTCAGATTTGAATCTAACCGCGCGCGCGGCTCGCTGGCTGGCCAGATGGGCCAGCCCAGCTCCTGGCCGCCCCTAGCATAGGATCCGGAGCCCTTTTCTTTTTCTAAATTTTGTGGGATTTGTAAAAATTCCACAGGGCTGAATATTTGCCCCATGCAAATATTTTCTCACCATAAATCCTAGAATAATCTTTAGGATTTAATAGTATCATTTATAAAAATGTTTGCAAAGGTTTTTATCATTGTTTTATTTTAAAACCTATTAAACGCACCTTTTTAGCCTCTGTTATTTTGTTTCTAAAATGGTTTTCACAGAGAAATTTATTGTAGATATTTTTAATATGACTTTAGGTATTTAACAGAGTAGGTGAACATTTTAGTAGAGGCTTTTGTGCTCTGTTTTCATTGTGTTACTTATTATTATCGTTTATTCCGCGATTATAGATTGCGCCGTAGACGAAGAAGTTGGACTCGAAGACCTCGAAGACCCCGGAGACTTTGTTGAGCCAGGCAAGCAGCACTTTGACAATATCAAGAAACAATTTTAACTTGCATGCCATATAACACTTTACTTCCGGCATTATCGATCATATGATCCGTTGATACTTGCCTCGAGCACGACCCTACCACCTTATGAGGGTTGTGCGGGTGGGAGTAGATAGGTTGCAAGTAGATGCTACACAAGTAGGATGGGACTTATGCATGGTGATACCGAAATGTGTGTGTTTTCAATACTCTTTCGAAAACCCCGTCGGGTGTCACTAATGCCCGTGGGAGATGATGATGAGTTGGGTGACCACTTGAGAAAGAAGTGGTGTACCGGAACAAATGGGTGTGTGTTTTCGAAAACGGATTAGATTTAAGGTCTGCTGACCGTCCGAACATTACGTGCGCAACCAGGATACCCCTTATGGGACGGGGCTTTGTTGATTACCTTGGTGGGTACAGGCAAGGAGCCCGCATTACTAGTGGCGCGAGTGGCGTGGTCCCTCTCGATACGGGGTCGTACCAGATGTACGATCATGCGTTGTCTTTACAGGCACCGGCACACCGTTGGTCCCCTCACGGATGGTATGGTTTGAGCAAGGCTCGTGTGATGTACGTCATGAGGGCTGGGTACCAATCGAGTGGACTCTTTGTTTAGTATCGCCGGGGGAAAGGCATTGTTCGGGTGCTTACCTCGGGTATGTATATACCGCAAGTCGTGGATGACACGGAAGTTCCCCGAGTCTTGTGGGTAAAGTGTGCAACCTCTGCAGAGTGTAAAACTATTCGAATAGCTGCGTCGGCGGTCATGGATAGTTGGAGGTCCTTCTTAGACTACGTCCAAATGTTTTCGTGAAATATTGGTCTGAGTATGGGTGTGTTAGTGACAAGAGCTCACCTGAGTCAAGTCCGATGACTTGGCATGAGAAATGAACTAAGTCCGATGACTTAGCATGAACATGATGTGTTCAACTGATACCGTGATGGTATCGACAATGTTTTATCATGAATACTTGGTTAGTTGTTGATGCATACTTACTATTATTTGATCATGTCGCTTGCATACAAAATCAGCTTTCCGCAAATTACCTATAGTGCTATATCATGCACCATTATTGCCTCGTTCCACTCTTGGGTTGCTTGCGAGTACATTCAAAGTACTCATTGGCTTGCCACTGCTTATTTAATTGGCCAGGCATGGAAGAGAACAGGAATATGTCGAAGATTTCATTGGAGACGAACATGCGAACTAGGACGCTTCCCAGTTAGAGTGCCTGTAGGTTAAGGCAGATGGCATGGGTTCACACTTTCGACGAAGATTTCCGCTGCTTGTTCTAGACTTAGTGTTTGGCCCGAGTGGCCCTATCATTGTAAGACTGAGACCTTCGTGGTCATCATTTGTGTAAGACGTTAAGTGCGGATGTAAGACTCTTTTATTCAGCTTCTATGTGTTAAGTGAGCATTGATCTCTGGGATCACTGTACACGTGCATTCGGTGATCTCGACTTATGAGTCGGGGTCCCCACAAAGACAGTGGAGATCATCATCAACCTGTACGTGTGCTAAACGTAGAGGTGCCATCCTTTCGGTGCTAGATCAGAAGGATCGTGATCAAGTTTGTGGGACGGATCGTGATCGGATCGCGGGACAGATTGTGATCGGATCGCAGGACGGATTGTGATTGGATCGCGAGATGGATCATGATTGGATCGCGGGACGCATGGCGATTTGGATCGCGAAGACGTTCGACTACACCAACCGCGTTTCTTAACGCTTCCCTCTTAGCGATCTACAAGGTTATGTAGATCCACTCTCCCTCTCGTAGGTACTCATCACCATGGATAGATCTGCGTGTGCGTAAGAAATTTTTTGTTTCCCATGCAACATTCCCCAACAATAGCAACGCCGGTCACCAACTCGACGGACCGACGCATATGATGGTTACTCGACGGTGTCTTCTGACCCACAGACACGCCGCGACCAGCATCAAGTTCTTCGGGAACGGGGCAAGGAAGACGCTCGAACTGCAATCGAGTGGCGGCGGGAAGCACGCCTTCAATCTGATAGGCATGCGGGGGCCACTGTAGACAAGTTTGCGCCAGGGTATCCTGTTAGCCTACCTTACGAGGTGGGTTCTCCAGCATTTACCCGTGAGCTGTGACAAGTCCAGTGGCCCAACTCCCGCACGTTCAAACCAGAGGGCCCGGAGAAGTATGACAGCAAGACTCACCCGTCGAAGTTCCTGAGCATCTATACCATTGTGGTCGCGATGACAAGATACTCGCCAACTACTTCCCATTGGTTCTCAAGCCCAATGTCAGGTCATGGTTGATGCACTTGCCGGAGAATTCAATCGCTTCCTTGGTAGACCTATGCCACGAGTTTGTTGGCGCCTTTACTGGAGGCCACCAAGCTCCTGGTCAATAAAGCGATTTGCATATCATCCCTCAGAAGGAGGGCAAAAATTTGCGCAGATACATCCAAAGGTTTAGCCGCGTGCACCACAACATACCAAACATTCATCTTGCCGCGGTTATCAACACGTTCCATCAGAACGTGCGCAACCACAAGATGCGGGAAGAACTGGCAATGAACAGGGTTAGGGATGTTGCCGAGATTTATGCTCTAGAAGACAAATGTGCTCGCGTTGAAGGAGGGAGGAGACTACCCGGCGAAGACGCTGGCGCGGGGGTCAACTCTGAAGATGAAGATACCGCCACCCCAGCAAGGAAGGGCCGACGGCAGAACAAGAAGCGCAAGGGCAAGGCCGTGCTTGCCATTGAGGGATCCGGCAACCCCAGTACCGCCAAGAAAGGTAAGGTTGATGACCCCAACAACGATGTTGCCGGGTGCGCCTCCTGCCATGCTATGGCGGCTGCCGACAAACCAGAAGGCTCCATCAAGCAGTATTGCAAGATCCATCGCACCAAAGGCCACGATCTCCAAGACTGCCGGCAAGTTGAACAACTTGTCAAGAAGCAAAAAGCCAAGTACGAGATGCGAGATAAGGAGAAAGGCCAGGATGGTGCTGAGGGGTCCAGCAAGAAGCGTGTTGGTCGAGGAGGTCACCGTGGCAAGCCCAAGCACCAAAACGACCGGCTCGCACACGGCCGTGACAAGCAAGAGGGTGATGATGATGACATCGAAGAGGACGATGAGTCCAGCGAGCATGAATTCCAGAAGGCTATAGAGATGATGTGCATCGAGGGAGGTGCCTCACCGCATTCCTCTCACCACCAACTTAAACAGTGGGCACGTGAGGTTAACGTGGTAGAGCCCTCTATCTATGCCTAGAGACCCCTAAAGTGGTCCGACACTCCTATCATCTTTGACGTCAAGGATCACCCCGATCGCATAACTGCGGTCGAGTGCCTACCTTCGTTGGTTTCGCTAGCAATTCGCAACCTCAAGGTGACGAAGATGCTAGTCCATAGTGGGGCCAGCCTGAACCTGATCTCACCTGATGTCATCCAGAGGCTGCATATTCCTGATGAAGATCTCGAGCCGACATGCGCTTTCCAGGGGGTCAATTCAGGGAGAAATCATCCGGAGGGCAGGATCACACTGCCGGTGACATTTGGCAGTGATATCAATTTCAGAACAGAGAAGATAATCTTTGACGTTGCCAAGATCTCGTTGCCGTACAACGACATTCTTGGTCGCCCAGCACTGGCCCAGTTCATGGAGGCCACCCACTTCGCTTACAATGTGCCGAAGATGCCCTGGCCGATGAGCGTCATCACAATCAACTCCGAAAATAAAAGCGCACTTATCTACGCCGACCAACTCTTCTGGGGGGCAGTTGCAGCACCTGTCGTAGAGGCACTTGCTCCTACCGCTGAAGCTCTGGGGGGGAAGAGAACACCGGCATGGCCTCTGGTGCACATTCCGGCAAGCGCACCTCCTCGGGGTGCTGCGCTCCCGTTGATGATGTGCCAGAATGCTCCACTGGCAATAGCAAGAAGTCCAAGGCAGCTCCACCAGATACCAAGAAGGTGGCCGCCAAGGAGGATGGTATGGGAGGAACTTTCACCATAAGTTCCACCCTTGGCGACAAATAGGAAACGCGCTCATCGCCTTCCTACGGGCGAATGTCGATGTGTTTGCATGGAAACCATATTGCCGTCTTGCCCACACGCGTGGCCTGTCAAGCAGAAAGTGCGGAAGCAAGCTTTGGAGCGGCAACAGTTTATTGCCGAAGAGATCAAGAAATTAGAAGCGGTTGGCTTGATCAGAGGAGTACTTCATCCGACATACTTGGCCAATCCAGTTGTAGTGCGCAAGGCGAATGGAAAATGGAGGTTGTACATTGAGTTCACATACATCAACAAAGCCTTCCCCAAATATCCTTTTCCCTTGCCGCACATCGACCAGATTGTGGACTCCACCGCCGGCAGCGACTTGTTGTCTTTCCTTGATGCCTATTTCGGCTATCATCAGATTTTCATGGCCAAGGAAGACGAGGAGAAGACCTCATTTATCACCACTTGTGGTACGTATTGCTTTTTGCCTATGCCTTTCGGGTTGAAAAGTGCTGGTTCTACATTTGCAAGAGTAGTCCAGATTGGTTTTGAGCCCTAGCTGCATAGAAATATGGAGGCTTATATGGATGACATAGTGGTCAAAACCAAGAGCAAGGCTATGCTCATCTTAGACCTAGAAGAAACATTTGCAAATCTGCACAAGATCAACATGAAGGTCAACCCTGAGAAGTGCGTGTTTGGCGTCCCATCCGACAAGCTCCTCGGGTTCTTTGTATCTCAACGTGGAATTGAAGCAAATCCCGACATGATCAAATCAATTGAGCAAATTAAAGCGCGAAGACAAGTCAAAGATGTGCGTCGTCTTGCCGGCTGTGTTGCCGCTCTGTGTAGGTTCATCTCAAAATCTGCTGAGCGTGCCCTGCCCTTTTTCAAAATTTTGAAGAAGGTAGGTCCGATGAAATGGACTCCAGAAGCGGAGGCAGCACTATAGTATTTGAAGAAGTAACTCTCCTCTCCGTGAGTACTAGTTGCGCCAAAACCACAAGAGCGATTGCTGCTATATCTAGCGGCAACAAATCAAGTGGTGAGTGCTACACTAGTGGCCGAAAGAGAAGTTGATGAAGAAGTGGTAGCAGCGGTAGGACCGCCGAGCAACGAACCAGGACATTCCCCGGCAGGATCTGGTGCCGGCAAGGAAGGATCTGGGCAGTTGAATGAGATAGTCTAGAAGAAAAAGGTGGCGCAACACCCAGTCTATATTGTCAACTCCCTGTTGCAGGGGGCTAGGTCAAGATATTTTGGCGTGCAAAAGTTGCTCTTCGGCCTTATTATGCCCTCGAGGAAGCTGCGCCATTACTTCCAAGCACATGAGATCACCGTTGTTACTCACTTCCCGCTTCAGCGGATCTTACGGAACCCAGAAGCTACTGGTAGGATTGTAGAGTGGGATTTGGAGCTGTCAAGCTTTGGTCTCAAGTTTGAAAGCACCTCGACCATCCAGAGCAGAGCCTTGGCATAGTTCATTGCTGAATGGACCCCAACGCCAGATGAAGAAGTCCCATAGTCAACCCTCCCCGGTAAGGAAACCGATCAAGAATGGGTCATGTATTTTGATGGGGCTTTCTCGCTGAAGGCGCCGGTGCCAGAGTGCTGCTTGTCGCACCCACCGGAGAGCACTTCAAGTACATGATTCACATGCACTTTCCTTAGGAGAGATCAATGAACAACACTGCCGAAGTGCCGAGTACGAAGGGATGCTTGCTGGTCTCAAGATTGTGATAGGCCCTGGGATCAAGAAACTTATTGTCAGGGGTGATTCTCAGCTTGTCATTAGGCAAGTGAACAAGGATATGGCTAAGAAAGAAGACAAAGTGTACAGGTTGTATATGTATATGTCATCCGTTTTTTACTTCCCTTGGTTTTTGCACATATGACACATGTATACACGATTAAATTTCATATGTTATGAAATATAAAACCAAAATATTATCACAAGAGGTAGAAGGCATGAAAATATTGCAACTCAGTTTGCACATATAAGTGAAGCCCTTATTCATATCAAACGACTTACAATGTTCATCATTAAACCATCCCAACATTGATAAATAAACTTGAATTATTTCAAATTTAGATGGTACAACATGCTTAAATAAGAAAACATGCAACATGTCATTTGACACAGAATCATCACCAAGCTTGGAGGTCATATTAAATGATTAAGAAGTGGCAGAATTATTTTCAAACATATTTGATCCAGATTAGATTTATTTCTTGATTCACATGGTTCTTTCTCATCAACAATTAATTCAATGGGTGCACTCAACATTTTTCATATTGTAGTTATTTGATCACATGCAAAGTCAAATCATGAACATAGTCCTCTAAAATAGGTGGTGTGATCAAAGTAATGGGTAGCTCATCACATGATACATTGGAATTAACAAGGCATTCATCATACTAATGTGGGGGTGGAAGATCAGTACCTTTGTCATTACCTCTTATGATCAACTCAAATGATGTCGGCACTCTAGGTGGTGCTATGTCAGATGGTGAAGGTGATCTTGCCTTCACAACAATTGATGTGGTTGTCATAGTACGCCTAGTAGTTGAAGGAACAACCGTATCAACTCTTAGAATAGGCACCTTGTGCTCGTCCTCCTTGTGGGCAACACATTATTTTGTTTCCTATCCAGCTTTCCAAGCAAGATGAAACAAACGATACATAGGATACCACTTTTCATGAATTAGTATCTCCTGAATATCAAAGTTTAATCCTCCCTAAAATCTATACATAAAATGTTCTTCACCTTCATCTCATGAGGTATGCAACAAGGTCGTTTGTAAATCATGATAATATTTTGTTACGGTGTCACTGCCTTGTTTTAAATGTTGTAAACTTTTAATCATGTCATGAGTATAATAAGAATGAATGAATGTGTGTCTCATGGCAAGTTTCAAAACATCCCAAGTAGCAGGTATACAATCAGGGTGTAACTGACAATATTTGCTCAACCAAACTGTAGCATAGCTAGTGAAGCAACCAACTGTGACCTTAACTTTCTTATGTTCAGCAAAATTATGGGAAGCAAATATATCATTTATTTCACACTCCCATTCAACATATAAATGAGGTCTACAATGGCCATTAAATGGTGGTATAGAAACATTAACCTGATCATGCGTATTTGGATTGCTTTAGATCTCTAGTAATGGTTGTTGTGGTGGCATGTGTCCCATGATCTCTGGAAAATATTATGTAAATTTATTTGTATATTTTCTTTCAAGAATGCTACCAACTCAATATTTCCAATGCAGGAAGAATCACTCAATTCCGGGTTCGTATGAGGAGTCAATTGTTTTGGGAACGGACCTGAAAAATATTGACAAACCGTGTGCACGACCTTATTGATGGCAAACTGTCCTATTTAGAAGAATATTTGGGGGTGATAAGAATGAATTGTCTTTATGAACTATTCAGATGTGGCTAGTCGATAGCTTGAATTTGTGTACTCGTGGAGCCAAAACGGACTTCTGATGAGAAAGATATGCCTGTTTTACTCAACACTACACAAAAAAAATTCAATCCAAATTCAGATACGAGATTGAGTGTAGGTAGATCCAATTTTTTTTCTGTTCTCTATATTTTTCTCACTTTTTTTATTTTCTCTCTCTCTTTTTTCTCCTTTTCCTTCTTCTTTCCAAAACAAACCAGATAAAATACAGATTGGATTAAGTGTACATGCGAACAATTTCAAGTATAATATTGTCAATGAATGAAGGGGAGCATGTGAAGGAAATTGATGGATTGTGGTGGAAGACAGCGGAAGGGGCGATGATTGTGGTGGTATATGGCAGCAATGGTGACGATGGTGTGGCAACTGCATGACTAAATGTGGATAGAACATGAAGCTCTAAGGGACTAGATGCTAAGACCAACAACTCGACACGACGATGCAACCGCCAATTCAGCAAACCAAAACCAATGAAAATATTATGCAAAATCTCAGATTGGTTCAGAGATGATGATCTAACCCTAATTTTTTGTGGATTTTTTGTGGACTATAGGTATGAAGAACATACGTCATCTAAACTACGAAAAATGTAAAATCTCACCGAGCATCCTGAAAACTGATACCACTTGATACCCCTTGAAGTGGCGAGGGTCCCGATTTGTCTATGAGATGATAATTTTTGATTTCAGGGAGACGAGTTTAACGATGCGACTGCAAACATGCACAACGTTGCACCTTAGCAATCGCTAAACCAACTCCAAAAGGCTATTGACTACACCAGAGCATGATCAACCTGACCATGATGGTCTATTTCCGCATGAAATCAAAGAACAAGCAAGAATATAATATTGCAATATGAATATTGCGAATACAGATGAAGTATTGACAAGGGTGGGGATCCGAAAGTGGTCTTAGTCTTGTCGTTGGACACAAACAAAGTACACGAAGTTATAATAGCTAACTTTTAACTAAACAAACCCAAGGAAAAATCTACTAGATTGATCTATTTACATAGGAGCAAACGGTGACGTCCAATGAGGTGAGAGGACGTCCTAAGGCAGCCTAAAACTAACCCTGGGTCGTACAAGGCCCATGAGCCCAAGTGGAGGTGATGTAACACTTTTGGACTTGTACTTGGACTCGGATTCTTCTACAACGTCAGATTGTTTCATCAATGTATCCATGCTCCGGACGAATTTGAAGGTGAATCCAGTTGGGTTGGAAAGTGTCAGATTTTGGGCTCCACAAAACCCTTCAGGTTCGAACACAAGGGCACGTGCGAACGTTTCCTATGCCCTCACCAAACTAGCTCTACTCGATGGTTACTACGGCGAACTTGCTCGACGACGAGGAAGAAGATGAACACGACAGTTTACCCAGGTTCGGGCCACTGTGAAGCGGAATACCCTACTCGTGCTTTGGTGGATTGCTCCATTCCCTCTACTGGGAAGGATTTGAGGAACCCTTGGTGGCTCCAGAGAGCAGCTTTGTGGAGCTCACTTCGAGGTTCATCAAGGCACTAGAGGGCACCATCCCCAAGGTGGAAGGGGTCTTGGACAGTGAGTGTCACGACCTCTTTTCTGAAGCCGCAACACGCTTCTTCAGCCATCTTTACCTCCGTGAGCCAGGGTTCGACTTCAAATCCGATCGCCCCCGAGGTCCATAGCAGCACCGCGGAAGTAGTGGAGGCTGCCGTGGAGACGCTGGTGAAGAGGTTCACCCGCATCACGGTTCAACTGCCCCCCGAAACTACAGAAGTTAGTGGCGAGGAGGACGATGCCGGCGACGTTGACGACAAGTTCTCTGCGGACGGGGCGCGCGACAGCGAAGGCTCCTCCTGATCCCTCTTCCCCGTTTCTTTTCTGCACCATTGGGCATGCCTCTTGGAGGCGTTAAACTGGTTGTATTTCAAAAAAACTTTTAATGCTTGTAATAATTATCGAACTGCATGATTGTCCTCTTTGCCTCGTTTCCTTCTTGCTTGCTGTGTCACTCTGCATCGGCAGGCCTCGGCCCCGGGCATACCTTGGCCATTGTTGGGGCCGACCAGATCACCAATAACAATCCCAAGGGGTGAGGGGCTATGGGTCCAGTGAGGCCCCTGAGTCGCGATGCTCAGGGGTCGGCCTTGATGTATGAGCATCCCTCATGAAGGGAACATGGTGAAGATAGGTATAGCTTGGAAATTGTGAACACCTTATGCTCTGCGTCGGCAGGGCCCGGCCCCACGCATACCTCAACCACCATTGGGGCCGACCGGATCACCAAGGATGGTCCCAAGGAGTGAGGGGTTATGGAGCCATTGAGGCTCCCGAGTCACGATGCTCAAGAGTCCCCCTTGACGTACGAGCGCCATCGTCCTCCCGAATATTTCGAGTTCGAGCGCACTGAGCTCTGCGTCGATAGGGCCCGACCACACGCATAACTCAACCGCCATTGGGACCGACCAGATCACCAAGGATGGCCCCAAGGAGTGAGAGTCTATGGAGCCAGTGAGGCTCCTGAGTCGCGATGCTCAACAGTCCCCCTTGATGTACGAGCGGCTCCCATACCTTTTTCGCTAGCTTTTCTTGAGAGAGGCGCATGAAGACCAGGTTTGGTAGACCCGGGAAGGTGGCGAGTACCAGCCCCGACCCGGTAGTAGCCCCCATGCAGCCCCCTCACGCGTACATCCTAGGGAATGCAACGAGACGAGGCTGCAAGAAGCCTTCCTGAGGTTGGATGCAACAGCTTGGGTGCACTCAGTTGTTTATCCCTAGCATTGGGCGTAGGGCTTCCACATTGCGTGGGCATAACCATTGGTGGGCAGTGTTGACTTCTTCGCCAGCATGGAGCTGTGGGTTCCACATTGTGTGGGCATAGCTATTGGTGGGAAATGTTGACTTCTCCGCCAGCATAGAGCTATTGCTTCCACATTGCATGGGCATATCCATTAGTGGGCAGTCTTGACTTCTCCGTCAGCACGGAGTTGTGGCTGCCACATTGCGTGGGAGGGAACCCCTCCGCGTCCTCGGGGGGCTCCAAGCGTGTACAACTGATACGTCTCCAACATATCTATAATTTTAAATTGTTCCATGCTATTATATTATCTATGTTGGATGTTTTATATGCATTAATATGCTATTTTATATTATTTTTGGGACTAACCTATTAATCTAGAGCCTAGTGCCAGTTTTTGAGAATTGCAGATAAGGAATATTAAACGGAGTCCAAACAGAATAAAATCTTTGGAATAATTTTTCTTCGACAAGAAGCAATCCAGGAGACTTGGAGATGAAGTCGGGAGAGCCATCATGGGGCCACAAGCCCTAGGGGCGCCCCCCTCAGGCTTGTAGGCCCAAGGCAGCTCTCCTAACCCTATTTCTCGGCCTATAAATTCCCAAATATTCCCTGTATACCAGAACAAGCCACAAAAACACTTTTTTGCCGCCACAAGCCTCCATTCCCGAGAGATCCAATCTTGGAGCCTTTTCCAGTAATCTACCGGAGGGGAATTAGATCACGGAGGGCATCTACATCAACTCCATTGGCCCTTCGATGATGCATGAGTAGTTCACCATAGACCTTTGGGTCCATAGCTAGTAGCTAGATGGCTTCTTCTCTCTCTTTGATCTTCAATACCATGTTCTTCATGATATTCGTGGAGATCTATCTGATGTAGTACTCTTTGGCGATGTGTTTGTCAAGATCCGATGAATTGTGGGTTTATGTTCAAATTATCTATGAATTCTTATCTGCATGATTTCATATCTTTGCATGTCTCTTCGAGTTATTGGTTTGGTCTGGCCAACTAGATTGGTAATTCTAGCAATAGGAGAAGTGCTTAGTTTTGGGTTAAATCTTGCGGTGTCCTCACCCAGTGACAAAGTAGGGGTAGCGAGGCACATATTGTATTGTTGCCATCAAGGATAAAAAGATGGGGGTTTGATCATACTGCTTGAGTTTATCCCTCTGCATCATGTCATCTTACCTAATGTGTTACTCTCTTCTTCATGAACTTAATACTCTAGATGCAAGCAGGAGTCGGTCGATGTGTGGAGTAATAGGATGCAGAATCGTTTCGGTCTAGTTGACATGGACGTGATGCCTGCATGCATAATCATTGCCTTGGATATCTTCATAATTATTCGATTTTCTACCAATTGCTCGACAGTCATTTGTTCACCCACCGCAGTACTTGCCATCATGAGAGAAGCCTCTAGTGAAACCTATGGACCCTGGCTCTATTTTCCATCTTATGCTTTTAGATATAAAACCAAAAATACTTTGTTGCATTATTTGTACCTTTTGTTTTACTTCCCGTTCAAGCAACATATCCTATCTATCTCTATCAGATCTCATCCTTCCATCAGAGTTCCGATCCGATTCAAAATCATGATTCTGACAACCTTGCTTACAAGTAACCATGAAGGGATTGACTACCCCTTTATAGCGTTGGGTGCAAGAGTTTGATTCTTTGTGTAGGTACATCTATTGGGGACTTTCTTGTATATCCTACTAGATTGGTACCTTGGTTTTCAAAAAATGAGGGAAATACTTATCTACTTTGCTGCATCAACCGTTCCTCTTCACGGAAACCAACGGATGCTCAAGAAGTAGCAAGAAGGATTTCTGGGGCCGTTGTCGGGGAAGATACATAGCAAGTCAGGATCAAGCCTACCAAGTACCCATCATAAACTCATCTCTTCCATTTACATTATTTTCCATTTGCCTCTAGTTTTCCTCTCCCCCACTTCTAAAACGATTTTCAGAAAATACCAAAAAGATTTGCCTTTTTATTCGCCCTTCTTCCGTTTGCCTTTTTGTTTGCTTGTGTTGCCATGTGTCTTATATTTGCTTGCATCTTCGCCTGCTAAAAATCTATTGATATGGATCCTCATACACTTGCTAATCTTTTCAAAATACAAAATTATGATGAACCAATTGCTAGTGAGTTGAGTGCACTTGATTATCTTTATGAAGTTTTGTTTGAAAATCATGAATCTGAAATTTTTGATGAAGTGTTGAAAGAAGAAATTTGTAAGGAGATCCATGATAGTTCCTTGAATGATAAGCATCATTTCCATGTTGTTAGTATGAATTCTCTGAATATCAACGATTCTAATGATATGCAAAACCACAAGCTTGGGGATGCTATGCTTGATGAAGAAGAAATTTTTTGTTCCCCAAGTTTTGGTGATGACACATATGCTATAATTGATCATGAAAAGAATGCTTTGTGCAACAGTTATATTGTGGGATTCCTTCATGATGTTACTGAAAATTACTATGAGAGAGGAACATATGCTTTTACATATTGCAATAATATCAAGTTTCCTCTCTATGTGTTCAAAGTTCGGAAGTTATGCTTGTTTTTCCTTCCTATGGTAGTTGATTTTTGTTCCCATAATTTGTTTGCTCACAAAATACCTATGCATAGGAAGTGGGTTAGACTTAAACATATTTACCATGTGATTCATGATGTTCCTATTGTTGCAAATAGGAATTACGTGCCCATAGATTTCATTGTTCTTGATATAGAATGCAATCCTATATGCCCTATTATTCTTGGTACACCTTTCCTTAGAACGATTGGTGACATTATTTATATCAAGGAAGGGAATATTATATTCGAATTCCCCTTGAGTAAGGCATGGAATAATTTCCTAGAAATAAAATAAAATTACCTTATGAATCTATCATGAGAGCTACTTATGGATTGCATACCAACGATGACAATACCTGGATCTATTGCGTTCTGCCTAGCTAGGGGCGTTAAACAATAGCGCTTGTTGGGAGGCAACCCAATTTTATTTTGCTTTCTGTTTTTAGTTTCTGTTTTGTTTTTTGAACCTTATTACTTATTTAATAATTGTGTTTTGTGTTTCAATTAGTGTTTGAGACAAGTAAAACCTTTGGGGTGATCTATGGTAGTTGTTGATTTGATCTTGCTGAAAAACAAAAACTTTTGCATTCAGTCCAGGAATTTTCCATTTTTTAAGAGCATTGAATTGATCTGAAATTTGTATGCAAGATTGATATACAAATTTTCCTGATTTTCCTAATTTTTCAGAATTTTTAGAGTCTTATAAGTATTAGAAGTCTACAGATTGCTACAGACTGTTCTGTTTTTGACAGATTGTGTTTTCTTTGTGTTGTTTGCTTATTTTGATGTATCTATGGGTTGCATCGGGTGGGTATGAACCATGGAGAAGTTAGAATTCAGTAGGTATTACACAAATATAAATAAATAATGAGTTAACAACAGTACCTAAAGTGGTGATTTATTTTTCTTATACTAACGGATCTCATGAGTTTTCTGTTGAGTTTTGTGTTGTGAAGTTTCCAAGTTTTGGGTGAAGATTTGATGGACTATGGAATAAAGAGTGGCAAGAGCCTAATCTTGGGGATTCCCAAGGCACTCCAAGACATATTCAAGGATACCAACAAGCCTATGCTTGGGGATGCCCCGGAAGGCACCCCCTCTTTCGTCTTTAATCCATCGGTAAATTTACTTGAGGCTATATTTTTATTCACCACATGATATGTGTTTTGCTTAGAGCGTCTTGTACGATATGAGTCTTTGCTTTATAGTTTGCCACAATCATCCTTGATGCTGTCGGGACCCCGATCCTAAGTCATATGATTCCATACTGTAACAAGCCACATCACCTTGCAGCCTCATGCACGGTACTCCACGGCTGCCACCTTACCTTGGCCGGGACCGTTTGCGTCTTTTGTCTCACGTATGTGAACATGTCGCTGGCAATCACACAACAAAGAACCCGGGCCAACATGACTAGTCATAGAACCCAAGTGGCACATCCGTACGGAAACAGGCATACATAACCCAGCAATGCAGGTGTCGGCCTCAAGCGTGTGTAGACGAGTCCTAGCAAGTTACAAGGACTCCATTACATTGCGAGACACGAATGTCATCACTGCACGTAGACGAGTCGTAACGGGCTACAGGGACTCCATTACACTATGAGACATTTCCCCGAAGGGACAAACACAACAGCAAAGAAGGATACATGCCGGTAGATCAATGTGTCCGAAGCAGTAGCAAGCTACCATGGCTCGGTGGAAGCACAAAGAGGCAGTTTCCCGTAAGGAGTACTACTAAAGGCACACGACTAGGTGTCGGATCCCATACATACCGTTGCACGTCACACATACGCACGACATGCCCGATATGCATAGATACAACCATGGCATCACAACATAACCATAAAATAACATGACTTTTATTTAAGAGGCTCAAACGAGCCTTGCATAATATGTTCATACAGACAGGGGTCACATGACTCGGCACTCAAGTCATACAAACATAGTCATACAAGCCAGCGGAAACTAAAGTTGTCTGGATACAGACGACAAACTATAAAAGAGGCACATGGCCTGACTATCTACAGCCCACCACACGGGCGAGATCGTAGCTGGGACACCTGTTATTCGGCATCGTCAACGTCTAGATAAAACCCACCTGATGGTTCCTGGTTTTCTTCTGCATCATTAATTAAGGAAGGATGAGTACAATCGTACTCAGCAAGTCTTTAAAACGGACCTAGTCTATTTATGCTCATGTATCAACAAAGGGGTGGTGGAGTTTATGCAGAAAGCCAGCTTTGACTCATGGCTAACCTACACTACTCAGTTTTGAACTCTTTGTTACAATTTTAGTTATCGCACACGAGTCCACTACCTCCATCACAATACACTACCATGGATTCACCTTCCCCTTTCGGAAGTGTGCCATCCACGGTACTCACACTTGTCTTGAGATTTTTAGAAGTCTCCATTTGATTATCTATGAACAGCATAAGTTCTCCAAGTAGTCCATATCCGAGGATGCGGCTATTCGAATAGTTTCATAACCCTGCAGGGGTGTACTTTGTCACACACGCTCTCGCCACTTATCGCTGTGTGCTTATAAAACCATGCACCTCGGCAACCTTCAAGCGGATGCCCAGTGAGGGAGTCGGCCACGACCGTCATTCACATAAGACCTCAGGTCCAGGCTACCGCCTATTTGAGACTGAACCCGCACGGAAGTCCGGCCGAAGTTTCCGGTACGGTCCCAAACAATGTGCACAGGGTTCCCAAGCCCACCATTCGGGTGACCCTTGGTACACCGTGCCACTGCCTACCGTGTCATAACCCACCCCGAGGGTCAGCGCTACGCACAGCCTCCAGCATGCTATAAACACCAGAAACTACTTGCAATACCTGGACCAAAGACTAAGCGACTGATAATCGAGAGGGTCAGTTAAGTATCCCAACGTGTGGTAGTATCTAGTCTTGGATCACAAACACGGAACCCAGTTCCTAAGAACGGTCCCAATGAGACAACCCACTATGTACTCCTACATAGCCTCTCATCGCTACCTTTACCAAATCGTATTCATTATAAGCTCATCACATCGGACAACACTGTTTCACTCAGTTCATCACCCAGATGAATCCGACCTGACACAACTCTAAGCATAGCAAGCATAGCAGGCAAAGTAAGCTAAGCACATCATGGCACAAGCATCTACCAGGTATGCTAGGTTGCAAAGTTTAGCTATTTACTGTGACAAGATCAGGTCATGCATAAGGATAGGATCATCTACCGTGCATAACTGACATGTGATCGTTTGTCCTAATGCAATAAACGAGAGCAGGAGCGAGAGAGTGGGATATTATCGGAATGATCAATGAGGTTGCTTGCCTTGCTGGGTTGCGGAAGAGTTCTCTCCTTCGTCAGGGTACGGAGTAGTATCCTCCGGATTAGGGCCTACCGCAATGCAGATGAAACATTCAATACAAGCAGATGCAACAATATGATGCATGATCATGGCATGATAGTATGCATGGATGAGCTAATATAACTAGTGATCATGTCAATTTGAAATGCATTTGAATATAGGTTCAAAGTTGTTCTCATTTCAAATTCTTTATATTGACCTAATGCTAAAATGTCCATGTTCACCTATTTAGTTTGCTCTAACATGCATGAGAATAGCACCATTGGATTCATTGGATTTTTCTGATAAATTTTCATATATAAATTATTTCATTTTGACTTACAGATTAATTTATATGATTTTTCTAAGTTTTTATCTATTTCTGGGAATATTTAAAATCAGAAAATAGATTTACTGCATCAGCCATGCGTCAGCATGACGTCAGCCTGGTCAACTGACCGCTCTGGGTCAAAATGACATGCGAGACCCACATGTAATAGACACAGGGGCTAATCCCGCGCTGACTGGGCGTTGACCCCGCTACGGGGCCCACTGTTAGTGGCTGGAGAGGGATTAATTAGCGCGGGGGCTAGCCTAATCACCCTGCCACGTCAACGGCGCCGGAGACTCGCCGGCAACGACCAAAACGACGGAGGGAACTCGCCGGAATCGCGTAGACACGGCGGCAGGGCGTGCGGAGACCACCTGGAGGTAGCCTGCGCACGTCCGGGTCCATCTAGGGGGTTAGGAGGGGCTGGGGTGGCCGGAGTCGACGGCCACGTCCGTTTTGGTGGCGGCTGGAGCTCGGCACAATGGGGAAACGGCGCTAGGCCCTACTAGAGGGGGCGCCGATGGCCGGGACGGCATCTACAGACCCGCGAGACACGCCGAGGTGCTCAGCTGGGCACCACGGTTGCTCTGGCCCAGGTGGCCATTTGCGCCGGTGGCGAGGAGCTCAGGAGCGACAGGGGAGCGACGACCACGACGGCTAAGCGGCAGAAGAAAAGAGGGGAATCGACGGAGGAGCTCACGGCGCATCCAGTCGACGGCTCGTCGGGCTCGGGGAGGCTCCACGGCGGCGAATCAGCGGCGGCGACAACTTCGGTTGCCGGGGGGAAGAGAGGAGCAGAGGGGGGAGGAAAGAGCAAGAGGGAGCGGCGAGCGCGAGGAAGAGAGGGAGAAAGCCACGGCGACAATGCGCTGGCGTGCCCTGGGCCTCCAGGCGGGCGACCAGGCAGGGCGGAGGTGGAGGCTTCCCGGCACGCGCGTCACTTTGCCTCTGCCTACTGGCAGAGGTTGAAGATGACCGCTTGCCCTGGTGGGCTGGGCCATCTCCTACATGGGCCAGGTAAGCCTCTTCCTTTTTCTTTTATTTCTATTTTTTGTTTTCTTTCTAATATTTTTTATTCCTTTGCAAGTCCAAATAACTTTTCAAAACCATTCCAAAACTTTTATATATTCAAGTTTGAATATTACAAACTTGTATAAAATTTTCAGGTTAATTTGAAAATAGTGATAATGATATTTGCTTTATTTTTCATTTTTTAGGGACTTAAATCATTAATTAAAATTATTTTAGATTTTCAAATAATTCAAATGGCCCCTGGTATATCCATGTCCCTAATTATCAGACATAGGGGACATTTTTGATGGGCATTTTGGATTTGTTGAAATTTCATTTATCTGGAATTTCTTTAATTCATGAATGCTTGGGGTTTCTTTTCTTTCTCCCCATTTCATATTGATGCAATGATGATGATGATGATGCAAACACATTGCTAGCCTATGACACTTGATAGGGTTGTGACAACTCACCCCCACTCAAAAGAATCTCGTCCCTAGATTTTGAAGTCGTCGGGAAGAGCGCGGGGTACTCTAGTCGAAGACGATCTTCTCTTTCCCATGTCGCCTCCTTTTCAGAATGATGCGACCACTGAACCTTAAGAAACTTGATGTTCCGACGCCGAGTGGTACGCTCAACTTGGTCGAGAATACGAACGGGGTATTCTCGGTATGAAAGGTTATCTTAGAGATCAAGCGTTTCGTGGTCCACTTCTCGGACAGGGTCCGAAAAGCAACGCCTGAGTTGAGAGACGTGGAAGACATCATGAACTTTGGAAAGATGCGAAGGAAGTTCCAATTGGTAGGCAACCTCTCCTCGTTTAGCAAGAACGTGAAAAGGTCTAATGTAACGAGGAGCCAACTTGCCTTTGATACCGAATCGATGGGTACCCTTCAGAGGTGTAACCCGAAGGTAAGCCTTCTCGTCAACTTCATATGTCACAGACTTATGATGACGGTCATATTGACTCTTTTGACGGGATTGGGCTGTTTTCAACTTTTCACGAATAACGCGAACTTGCTCCTCTGCATCCTGGATCATGTCCGGACCAAAGAGTTGCCTCTCTCTAGTTTCTGACCAGTTAAGAGGTGTCCGACATTTTCGTCCATAGAGAACTTCAAAAGGGGATTTGCCCAAGCTTGATTGATAACTATTGTTATATGTGAACTCAGCAAATGGAAGGCAGTTCTCCCAATTCATATCGAAAGATATAACACAAGCTCGGAGCATGTCTTCAAGAATTTGATTGACTCGCTCAACTTGACCACTTGATTGAGGGTGGAAAGCAGTGCTAAAGGATAGATGAGTCCCCATAGCGGTTTGAAAACTTTCCCAAAAATGAGAAGTAAAGATATTTCTGCGGTCTGAGTTAATCTCCAAAGGAACACCATGAAGAGAAACTATTCGAGAAACATATAACTCCGCTAGCTGACTAGCAGTAATGCTTTCACGAACAGGAAGAAAATGAGCCACTTTGGAGAGGCGATCAATGACTACGAATATAGCATTGTTCCCTCTCTTGGTCCTGGGAAAACCGGTGATGAAATCCATACCGACCTTATCCCATTTCCATTCAGGAATAGCTAAAGGTTGAAGGGTGCCAGCAGGCCTTTGATGTTCTGCTTTCACACAACGACAAACGTCGCAATTAGCAACATACTGAGCAATTTCTCTCTTCATCCTGGTCCACCAGAACCTCTCGCGTAGGTCCTGATACATTTTGGTACTACCCGGATGAATTGTGAGAGGAGAATCATGAGCCTCCTTAAGAATCAGCTGTCTTAGATGGATGCTCTTGGGAACCACCAACCGATTCTGAAAGAACACCACACCTCCATCATCCTTAGAGAAATCCTTAGCGTTTCCACTAACGATATTTTCCTTAATCCGACATATCCCTTTGTCATATCTCGGGACAGCTAGTATTTGATCCTTAAGAGTAGGTTTCGCCACCAATTTGGATAGGAATCCTTGAGGAACAATGTGGAGGTTTAACTTCCGGAATTCCTCATAGAGAAATAGTTGACCTTGTTGTAACATCAGATTGTTACAATAAGACTTACGACTTAGTGCATCAGCCATGACATTGGCTTTTCCCGGGGTGTAAGTTATCCCTAAGTCGTAGTCTGTAATCAACTCTACCCACCGTCTTTGCTTGAGATTCAAATCCGGCTGGGTGAAGATATATTTTAGACTTTGGTGATCAATGTATATCTCGCAACGATTACCCAGAAGGTAATGTCGCCATGTCTTTAGTGCATGGACTATAGCTGCAAGCTCAAGATCATGTGTTGGATAATTATCCTCATGTGGACGCAACTGTCGAGATGCGTAAGCAATCACATGACGATCTTGCATGAGAATGCAACCTAATCCTTGTCGCGAGGCGTCGCAATAGATAATAAAGTCCTTAGAAAAATCTGGTGGTACCAGAACGGGAGCAGAGGTCAGTCGTCTTTTCAACTCCTGAAAACTATGCTCGCATTGTGGGGTCCACTCGAACTTTTTATCTTTCTTGAGGAGTTCAGTCAGGGGTTTCGCAACCTTGGAGAAGTTCTCAACAAAGCGGTGACAATAGCTCGCTAAGCCAAGGAAACTCCGAACTTGCTTAACCGATTCAGGTTGAGTCCAGTCAAGGACGGCCTGAACTCTCTCGGGATTGACAGCAATACCTTTGCCAGAGATCACGTGGCCCAGATAGGTCACTTCCGGCAACCAGAATTCACACTTGGAGAATTTGGCATATAGGCGATGCTCTCGAAGTTTCATCAGTACCAGCCTTAGATGCTCGGCATGTTCTTGTTCGTTCTTCGAGTAGATGAGTATATCGTCGAGGTAAACCACGACTAATTTATCCAAATAATCCATGAAGATCGAATTCATCAGATGAGAGAAGGTAGCTGGGGCATTGGTTAAACCGAAGGACATGACGGTGTACTCGTATTGGCCATAACGAGTGACGAAAGCCGTTTTTGGAATGTCCCCGTTTCTAATTCTAATTTGATGGTATCCCAACCTCAAATCCATTTTGGAAAAGACAGAGGATCCAGCGAGTTGATCATACAAATCGTTGATCCTGGGGAGCGGATACTTGTTTTTGATAGTGACCAAATTCACTGGTCGGTAATCCACAACCATTCGGTCCGATCCATCCTTCTTCTTAACGAAGAGGACGGGGTAAGCCCAAGGAGAAGAGCTAGGACGAATGAAACCTTTCTTCAAAGCTTCATCGAGTTGGTTTTTTAGCTCGGCTAGTTCTAAGGGTGCCATCTTATAAGGTCTTCTGGCTATTGGGACTGTCCCTGGAATAAGTTCTATCATGAACTCAACATCTCTGACAGGTGGAATACCTGGCAGTTCTTCTGGAAAGACATCCGGAAAATCACGGACTACCGAAATATCTTCTAGCTCAGGGAGAGGGCTAGCATTTAAGGAATAGAGCTGGCGCTTGGTTGTTCGAGTAGAGACATTAACTATCTCACCGGAGGGATGTGTAAGTTGAACATTCCTAGAATGAGTATCAATCTTGGCATAGTGGGCTTTCATCCAATCCATACCTAGAATGATATTGATGTCCGAAGACTTAAGAGCTATCAAGGATGCTAGGAAAACTAGTCTATCCACCAGAATTTCATTGTCATGACTCACTCTAGAAGTTTGCCATTTTGAACCAGGAGTGTGAACTACTAAAGGAGTGGGCATGTCACAGAAAGACATGTTATGCAACTGTGCATAACTTTCTGAGATGAAAGAATGAGATGCCCCAGTATCAAATAGAACAGATGCTGGATGGCTATTAACAAGAAGCATACCTAGAATGACATCAGGGTCTTCAAGAGCTTCTTCAACAGACACATAATTAACTCGCCCATGGGCAGGAGTTGGCTTCACATAGAAGGCTTTCCCTGGTTTTCCGCGTCCAGCGGGCTTGGCATTGTTCTGGGGACATTCACGAGAATAAGTTCCCGGTTCTCCACACTTGTAGCATACCACTGTAGCACGAGGTGCAACGTTTGTAGGCGGTCCTCCAAATGGTCTGGGTGGAGGGTTGGACTGAACTGGACGAGGTGCCTGGAAGGATGGCCTCGCAGTGTACCTTGCCGGCATAGCTGCATTGGGTACCCATATTCGGCGCTTGTTGGGTCCTGAACCCGATGCAGGGTTGAAGTCACGGTTATGCCTCCTTGTGGCCTCGTAGTGAGTCTGTCCGGACTCAGCATTGATAGCTTTATTGACGAGAGCTTGAAAGGTGGTGCACTCGTACAGACGAAGATCTCGACAAAGCTCGGCATTTAGTCCCTTGCGGAACCTAGCCTGCTTCTTGGCATCGGTTGAGACTTCCTCTGGAGCATAGCGAGCAAGGTTTCCAAACTCGCGGCTGTATGCATCCACTGACAATCTGCCCTGGGTGAAGGCGCAGAATTCCTCTCTCTTGCGGTCCATCAGCCCTTCCGGGATGTGATGGAGACGAAATGCGGCGCTGAACTCTGCCCATGTTGGTGCAGGTCCCTGGGGACGCATAGCCTCATAGCTTTCCCACCACAGGTTGGCAGGTCCCTCCAGAAAGTATGTCGCAAAGGTCACCTTGTTGGCCTTTGAAACATCTGCAGCTCGAATCTTGCGTGACATACTGGTCAGCCAATCATCCGCATCGAGGGGATCGATCGAGTGATGGTACTTAGGCAGACACAGTTTAATGAAGTCACCAAGTGACACTCCATCATGGTGATCATTGCGGGGAGCACGAGCGGTGTTCTGTTCAATCCTCTCCAACAGCCTGTTGGTCTCCCTCTTATTCCTTTCAGCTTATAGCATCACCTCCGCTAGAGATGGTGCTCGTGGCAGCTCTTCTTGCCTTGGTTGGCTACTCTCGCCTTGCTCATGAGCATGCACGGGGTTGTTCCTGGTTGACACCATCCTGAGGAAAACAATCCATAGCTTAGACATGGGGAACAACAACTCTAGGGCATGAATTAAGGAATGCACTGATCAACATGGCATGTAAGATAAACACCAATCAACATGGTAAAGCAACTACCATATGAACATTAGGTTTCATACACACCATGGCTTAGTTCAGTACAACCCAAGCTGAAAACAACTACGGAGAGATGACACAACTCATCGGAGGCATTACAAGCATCCTATACATTATCTATCTACACCTCCGGAACTCAACTCTTGACCTTGATCATATCCCACAAGACACGCAGGACTGTGGCGATACAACTACTATCATACTAGGTCTAACATCCACGCACTCGAACATCACCGTAGAATGCCTCGTACAGGTTACCCCCGTGACCTGGGAGCTGAACCTGAGGATCTGGAAACACTCTAGCCTGGGATCCCTGGAAACCATAAGGACACGGGTGTGGCCTTGGTCCCCTTGTCGGCGGCAACAGCGGTCCTCGAAGAGGGGTGATGCCTCCAACATCAGGCCAGTCTACATGTGCTGGCAAATGAGTCCGCGATGGAGTCAGCATCTCCATATCTCCATAACCTGTCTACACGACAGGTGCCAACTGCGTCAAGGCTGTCCAAAGGCGTGCACGGGTAGCATAGAGCTCCATGCGAAGGGCACGTGCATCACGATCCCTGTTGTCCAACATCTGAGCGGTCACCTGCAGTCTAGGGTCTTCATGAAAATGATCAGAGTAGGTTGCATTGAGATATCCATCCTCTGCTCCCATGGAAGCAGGAACATAGCAGAACTCCGTGTTCTGAAGCAGACCATGGTGAAACCTCATAATAGTCAGCATAGTGTAAGCGGCTTCCTGAACTGCCATATCTATGGTAACTCCCAATCCATGAGTCCAGTGAAGCGGCTCTACAGCTCCAGGATATGAAGGGTATATCCTAACAGTACACAGATACTGACTCTGGTTGAAATCTCAGTACTGCTCCTCCACTGTGTACTCCGGGTACCAACGATATCCAGCCTCCATCATCACTCTAACCAACATGGCCGTGTGACCCGGCACATCGATGCACCTGGTCAGACGGACCACCTGGCGGAAAGGACGGGATGGCATCTGAAACAGAGAATGATGCAAGGACATTAGATCCTAGCAGAAATTGGACAGCATAACGGCTGTAATTGCTCAAGAATTTTTTTGAGACAATTGAAAAGAGATTGGAAAGGCATAACCACTCGACTATCTAGACTCAAATCTCTTCTCCATCTGTTTGTCACACCAACAACACTAAAATAACTGCACTTATTCACAAGCAAGCTAGCTATTGGTCCATGGCTAGTAACTCATCATCCTAAAAAATAGATGAGAATCCTAGTTCCTATCCCCGTAGACAAGATGAGAATGACCCAGCATAGAATAACTTGGGAAGAGGAGTAAAAAGAGCCTTACGTTCCCTTCCACAATCAATTCCCCTACTTATCTATAGTGTTTCTAGACTCAACTTCGACCGGTTTGGCTTGGTAATCCTACAGTCAGTCAGGCTCTGATACCAACGCTATCGGGACCCCGATCCTAAGTCATATGATTCCATACTGTAACAAGCCACATCACCTTGCGGCCTCACGCACGGTACTCCATGGCTGCCACCTTACCTTGGCCGGGACCGTTTGCGTCTTTTGGCTCACGTATGTGAACATGTCGCTGGCAATCACACAACAAAGAACCCGGGCCAACATGACTAGTCATAGAACCCAAGTGGCACATCCGTACGAAAACAGGAATACATAACCCAGCAATGCAGGTGTCGGCCTCAAGCGTGTGTAGACGAGTCGTAGCAAGTTACAAGGACTCCATTACGTCGCGAGACACGAATGTCATCACTGCACGTAGACGAGTCGTAACGGGCTACAGGGACTCCATTACACTGCGAGACATTTCCCCGAAGGGACAGACACAACAGCAAAGAAGGATACATGTCGGTCGATCAATGTGTCCGGAGCAGTAGCAAGCTACCATGGCTCGGTGGAAGCACAAAGAGGCAGTTTCCCGTAAGGAGTACTACTAAAGGCACACGACTAGGTGTCGGATCCCATACATACCATTGCACGTCACACGTACGCACGACATGCCCGATATGCATAGATACAACCATGGCATCACAACATAACCATAAAATAACATGACTTTTATTTAAGAGGCTCAAACGAGCCTTGCATAATATGTTCATACAGACAGGGGTCACATGACCCGGCACTCAAGTCATAAAAACATAGTCATACAAGCCAACGGAAACTAAAGTTGTCTGGATACAGACGACAAACTATAAAAGAGGCACATGGCCTGACTATCTACAGCCCACCACACGGGCAAGATCGTAGCTGGGACACCAGTTATTCGGCATCGTCAACGTCTAGATAAAACCCACCTAATGGTTCCTTGTTTTCTTCTGCATCGTTAATTAAGGAAGGATGAGTACAATCATACTCAGCAAGTCTTTAAAACAGACCTAGTCTATTTATGCTCATGTATCAACAAAGGGGTGGTAAAGTTTATGCAGAAAGCCAGCTTTGACTCATGGCTAACGTACACTACTTAGTTTTAAACTCTTTGTTACAATTTTAGTTATCGCACATGAGTCCACTACCTCCATCACAATACACTACCATGGATTCACCTTCCCCTTCCGGAAGTGTGCCATCCACGGTACTCACACTTGTCTTGAGATTTTTAGAAGTCTCCATTTGATTATCAATGAACAGCATAAGTTCTCCAAGTAGTCCATATCCGAGGAAGCGGCTATTCGAATAGTTTCATAACCCTGCAGGGGTGTACTTCGTCACACACGCTCTCGCCACTTATCGTTGTGTGCTTATAAAACCATGCACCTCGGCAACCTTCAAGCGGATGCCCAGCGAGGGAGTCACCCACGACCGTCATTCACATAAGACCTCTGGTCCAGGCTACCACCTATTTGAGACTGAACCCGCACGGAAGTCCGGCCGAAGTTTCCGCTACGGTCCCAAATGATGTGCGCAGGGTTCCCAAGCCCACCATTCGGGTGACCCTTGGTACACCGTGCCACTGCCTACCGTGTCATAACCCACCCCGAGGGTCAGCGCTATGCACGGCCTCCAGCATGCTATAAACACCAGAAACTACTTGCAATACCTAGACCAAAGACTAAGCGACTGATAAGTCGAGAGGGTCAGTTAAGTATCCCAACGTGTGGTAGTATCTAGTCTTGGATCACAAACACGGAACCCAGTTCCTAAGAACGGTCCCAATGAGACAACCCACTATGTACTCCTACATAGCCTCTCATCGCTACCTTTACCAAATCGTATTCATTATAAGCTCATCACATCGGACAACACTGTTTCACTCAGTTCATCACCCAGATGAATCCGACTTGACACAACTCTAAGCATAGCAAGCATAGCAGGCAAAGTAAGCTAAGCACATCATGGCAGAAGAATCTACCAGGTATGCTAGGTTGCAAAGTTTAGCTATTTACTGTGACAAGATCAGGTCATGCATAAGGATAGGATCATCTACGGTCCTAATGCAATAAACGAGAGCAGGAGCGAGAGAGTGGGATGTTATCGGAATGATCAATGAGGTTGCTTGCCTTGCTGGGTTGCGGAAGAGTTCTCTCCTTCGTCAGGGTACGGAGTAGTATCCTCCGGATTAGGGCCTACCGCAACGCAGATGAAACATTCAATACAAGCAGATGCAACAATATGATTCATGATCATGGCATGATAGTATGCATGGATGAGCTAATATAACTAGTGATCATGTCAACTTGAAATGCATTTGAATATAGGTTCAAAGTTGTTCTCATTTCAAATTCTTTATATTGACCTAATGCTAAAATGTCCATGTTCACCTATTTAGGTTGCTCTAACATGCACGAGAATAGCACCATTGGATTCATTGGATTTTTCTGATAATTTTTCATATATAAATTATTTCATTTTGACTTACAGATTAATTTATATGATTTTTCTAAGTTTTTATCTATTTCTGGGAATATTTAAAATCAGAAAATAGATTTACTGCGTCAGCCATGCATCAGCATGACGTCAGCCTGGTCAACTGACCGCTTTGGGTCAAAATGACACGCGAGACCCACATGTCATAGACACAGGGGCTAATCCCGCGCTGACTGGGCGTTTACCCCGCTACGGGGCCCACTGTCAATGGTTGGAGAGGGATAAATTAGCGCGGGAGCTAGCCTAATCACCCTGCCACGTCAACGGCGCCGGAGACTCGCCGGCGACGACCAAAATGACGGCGGCAGCTCGCCGGAATCGCGTAGACACGGCGGCAGGGCGTGCGGAGACCACCTGGAGGTAGCCTGCGCACGTCCGCGTCCATCTAGGGGGTTAGGAGGGGCTGGGGTGGCCGGTGACGACGGCCATGTCCGTTTTGGCGGAGACCGGAGCTCGGCACAATGGGGAAACAGCGCTAGGGCCTACTAGAGGGGGCGCCGATGGCCGGGACGGCAGCTATAGACCCGCGCAGACACGCCGAGGTGCTCAGCTGGGCACCACGGTTGCTCTGGCCCCGGTGGCCATTTGCGCCGGCGGCGAGGAGCTTAGGAGCGACAGGGGAGCGACAAATACGACGGCTAAACGGTAGAAGAAAAGAGGGGAATCGACGGAGGGGCTCACGACGCATCCAGTCGACGGCTCGTCAGGCTCAGGGAGGCTCCACGGTGGCGAATCAGCGGCGGCGACAGCTTCGGTTGCCGGGGGAAGAGATGAGCAGAGGGGGGGGGGAAGAGCGAGAGGGAGCGGCGAGCGCGAGGAAGAGAGGGAGAAAGCCACGGCGACGACGCGCTGGCGCGCCCTAGGCCTCCAGGCGGGCGACCAGGCAGGGAGGAGGTGGAGGCCTCCCGGCGCGCACGTCACTTCGCCTCTGCCTACTGGCAGAGGTTGAAGATGACAGCTTGCCATGGTGGGCTGGGCCATCTCCTACCTGGGCCAGGTAAGCCTCTTCCTTTTTCTTTTATTTCTGTTTTCTGTTTTCTTGCTAATATTTGTTTATTCCTTTGCAGGTCCAAATAACTTTTCAAAACCATTCCAAAACTTTTATATATTCAAGTTTGAATATTACAAACTTGTATAAAATTTTCAGGTTAATTTGAAAATAGTGATAATGATATTTGCTTTATTTTTCATTTTTAAGGGACTTAAATCATTAATTCAAATTATTTTAGATGTTCAAATAATTCAAATGGCCCCTGGTATATCCATGTCCCTAATTATCACACATAGGGGTCATTTTTGATGGGCATTTTGGATTTGTTGAAATTTCATTTATGTGGAATTTCTTTAATTCATGAATGCTTGGGGTTTCTTTTCTTTCTCCCCATTTCATATTGATGCAATGATGGTGATGATGATGCAAACACATTGCTAGCCTATGACACTTTCTAGGGTTGTGACAGATGCACACATATTTTGAGAGATACACGCTGAATCGTGAATTTATTTGAATACTATATGTGCTTCACTTATATCTTTTGAGCTAGGCAATGTTGCTCTAGTGCTTCACTTATATCTTTTTAGAGCATGCTAGTGTTATATTTTATAGAAATTATTGAACTCTCATACCTCACTTATATTAATTTGAGAGTTTATTAAAACGGCATGGTAATTTGTTTAGGTTATGAATTTAGTCCTAATATAATGGGCATCCAAGAGGGATATAGTAAAAACTTTCATATTAAGTGCATTGAATACTATGAGAAGTTTCATTCCTTGTATATAGTTTTGAGATAATAGAGATGGTAATATGAGAGTCATTCTAGTGATTAGTTGTGAATTGGAAGAGATACTTGTGATAAAGTTTGTGATTCCCGTAGCATGCACGTATGGTGAACCGTTATGTAAAAAAGTCGGAGCATGATTTGTTTAATGATTATCAACCTTTGTGTGAGGGTCGGGAGCACGCGATCGTTAACTCCTACCAACCTCTCCCCTAGGAGAAGGCATCTAATGCTTTGGTTGATAACTAATATACTTTTGCAATAAGTATGTGAGTTCTTTATGACTAATGTTGAGCCCATGTATTATACGCACTCGCACCCTTCCACCTTTGCTAGCCTCTCTAGTACCGCGCAACTTTCGTTGGTACATCAAACCTTCCTTCCTCAAAACAGCCACCATATATTTTCCTCAAAATAGCCACCATACCTACCGATTATGGCATTTCCATAGCCATTCCGAGGTATATTGCCATGCAATTTCCACCATTTAGTTTTTCATGACATGCACCATGACATCATCTTGCATATAGAGTCATAGATTGTTCTAGGTATCGAGTTGTAATTTTCTTTCCTGAGTTATAAGTAAATAATAGTGTGATGATTTTCATTAATAGAGCATTGTTCCATGAGAGAAAAGGATGATGGAAGCCATGACCCCCTCACAAGTTGGGATGAGTATCCGGACTTTACAAAAAATAAAAGAGGCCAACGAAGCCCAAACAAAAAATAAAAGAGGCCAAAGATGCCCACCAAAATAATAAAATAAATATAAAACATGAGAGAAAGAGATAAGGGACAATTGCTACTATATTTTTCCACACTTGTGCTTCAAAATAGCACCATGATCTTCATGATAGTGAGTCTCTTATTTTGTCACTTCCATATAACTAGTGGATATTTATCTTGCACGACCACTTAGTTTTATTTTTGAGCTTTTGTACACTTATAGATCTAAGTGCATTTGTTGCATGGAAATATCTACTCACTCACATTGATATCTATCGATGGGCATCTCCATAGCCCATTGATACGCCTAGTTGGTGTGAGATTATCTTCTCCCTTTTTCCTTGCATATCCTCCATATTCTATTCCACCTATAGTGCTATATCCTTGGCTCACACTCATGTATTGTGTGAGAGTTGAAAAGGTTTGAGAACACCAAAAGTGTGAAACAATTGTCTGCCTTGTTCACCGGGGTTGTGCATGATTTATATACTTTGTGTGGGGAAGATGGAGCATAGCCAGACCATATGATTTTGTAGGGATAACTTTCTAAGGACATGTTATTTCGAAAGGACATGACTGCCTTATTGGTGTGCTCAAAGTATTACTGTTTTTATATGAATATTAGACTATTGTTTTGCATCTTACAGATCTGAATATTCATGCCACAATAAAGAATATTACATAGATAAATATGTTAGGGTAGCATTCCACATCAAAAATTCGGTTTTATCATTTACCTACTTGAGGACGAGCAGGAATTAAGCTCGGGGATGCTGATACGTCTCCAACGTATCTACAATTTTTGATTGTTCCATGCTATTATATTATATATTTTGGATGTTTATATGCATTAATATGCTATTTAATATTATTTTGAGACTAACCTATTAATGTAGAGCCTAGTGCCAGTTTCTGTTTTTTCCTTGTTTTTGAGAATTGCAGATAAGGAATATTAAACAAAGTCCAAACGGAATAAATTCTTCGGAATAATTTTTCTTGGACCATAAGCAAACCAGAAGTCTTGGAGATGAAGTCGGGAGAGCCACCGTGGGGCCACAATCCCTAGGGGTGCGCCTAGGGGGGTAGGGCGTGCACCCAGGCTTGTGGGACAATGGCAGGTCTCCTAACCCTATATCTTGGCCTATAAATTACCAAATATTCCCTATATACCAGAAAGAGCCATGAAAACACTTTTCCATCACCAAAAGCCTCCGTTCTCGAGAGATCCAATCTTGGAGCCTTTTCGGGTAATCTGTCGGAGGGGGATTTGATCACGAAGGGCATCTACATCAACTCCATTGCCCCTCCCATGATGCGTGAGTAGTTCACCATAGACCTTTGGGTCCATAGCTAGTAGTTAGATGGCTTGTTTTGTCTCTTTGCTCTTCAATACCCTGTTCTTCATGATCTTCATGGAGATCTATCTGATGTAGTACTCTTTTGCGGTGTGTTTGTCGAGATCTGATGAACTGTGGGCTTATGTTCAGATTATCTATGAATGTTATTTGAGTCTTTTATGAATTCTTATATGCATGATTTCATATCTTTGCAAGTCTCTTCGAGTTATTGGTTTGGTTTGGACAACTAGATTGGTAATTCTTCCATTCAAGCAATCTATCCTATCTATCTCTATCAGATCTCATCCTTGCAAGTAACCATCATGGGATTGACAACCCCTTTATAGCGTTGGGTGCAAGAGTTTGATTCTTGTCCTACTGGATTGGTGACTTGCTTGTATCTCCTACTGGATTGATACCTTGGTTCTCAAAAACTAAGGGAAATACTTATCTACTTTGATGCATCAACCATTCCTCTTCATGGAAACCAACGCATGCTCAAGAAGTAGCAACAACCCATTGAGTTCGTACGCGTGGCTGGCACAGTAGAACTGGGAGGTGTATCTGGGAGCTCACGAGGGCGCTTTGGCCTTGCGAGGTCCCTACATCAAGGCGGGTTCCTCCTGGGTCTTCTTGTTGATGGCTTTATATGAGGTCTTGGAGTCTTCATTACAGCCTGCATCGAGCGTCCTCCCTAAGGCCATGGGAGGGTCAAGCACCAGTGACCCTAGGAGATGAAGTGAACGGGACTGGCCCGGCCAAACAAAGCTTAGTCACTGGATTTTTCGACGCTGCAGGGATGCACCCGAGCATAGTCGCTGTGCCTGCCCTCTCGTGAGGCGGCCAAAGGTGGGCCCGCTCGGGAGTGACGACATTCACACTGGCAAAATTTCGTGCCGGCGAAGGGGAAACGTTGGAAAACATGTTGCATGCATGGAAAAAATACTGAAATATGAGTAGATAAGGAGGCTGTAGGGGTATGCCTTGGTTGCCTGAGGACAACACGGCCCGGTGTACGCCCTTAAACGAAACAAGCCAAAAAGTTACCTGGCAGAGATCAACAAAAGGTCACCTAGCGACAATGCCGCTAAAGAGCCAAAGCTGCCATTGTAGCCTTATCTTGTGCCTCCACGAGCACGGCACTCACGGGCCCGTCGTCTCCCTGGGCCCGCGACCCATGCTTGGCCCGGGCATCTGCCCCAACTCCTCATCACACCTCAGCAGGCAGGGTGCAAGCATGGCCCCGGCAAGACGCTAGAATGTGACTGGCGTTTGCCAGGCCGAAGGGCATGCAGATGTAGTCATTCGGGTAAGCCCATCCGTGGTTGGCACGTGCTAGCCAAAAACAGTTCTGGGACAAGGCTCTGTTGATGGCGAGCGTGTTGACGAAGGCATGCGGCCGGTCGACCGGGCCGATGATGGGGATTGCGATTGGTGGTGCGAGGCAACCCCTCCCATGCCCGGTCTATGCCTCCTGAATTTCCTTTATTGCCTCGATGACCGACTCTTGTGAGCTTGGCGCCTCACGCCGTGCCCCTGGTTCTGGCAGTCACGCGCTAGGACGTGCCTTGAGGTTGCGCCCGAACGCCTCCCTTGTCTGTCTGGCCAAGCCGGGTGCCTCCCGGGTGGAAGCCCCCGAGCCTGACCCAAGGGGGGCGCCGAGCACGCCTTCCTATGCAACAGAAGGGGTGGCCCCGTCCCCGAACGCAGAGCGTGAGGCTCCTCCCTTGGAGGTTCTAGCCCCCTGGCGCTCCGCGAGGGTGAGCTGCTTCTCCACCCTGCATTCATCTTTGTGTGGTGGGGCGTCCTCCTCGTCGTCCGAGCGTTCGGCCGCAACCACGCGGTAAGCACAGTCGAGGGAGCAGAAGACATCCTTCTCATCGCAGGCGATGGTGATGACGTTGAACCCACAAGTATAGGGGATTGCAATTGTTTTGTAGGGTTGAGTATTCAACCCAAATTTATTGATTCGACACAAGGGGAGCCAAAGAATATTCTCGAGTATTCACAGCTGAGTTTTCAATTCAACCACAACTAAAAGACTTAATATCTGCAGCAAAGTATTTAGTAGCAAAGTAGTATCGAAGTAACGGTAATGATGGCAATAGTGACAATAGCAGTTTTGTAGTAATTGTAAATGTAGCAACGGAAAGTAACTTAGCAAGGATTAATATGTGAAAAGCTCATATGAAATGGATCAGTGATGGATATTTATGTCGGATGGCATTCATCATGCAATAGTTATAACATAGGGTGACGCAGAACTAGCTCCAATTCATCAATGTAATGCAAGCATGTATTCCATATATAGTCATACATGCTTATGGAAAAGAACTTGCATGGCATCTTTTGTCCTACCTTCCTCGTGGCAGTGGGGTCCTACTGGAAACTAAGGGATATTAAGGCCTCCTTTTAATAGAGAACCGGACCGAAGCATTAGCACTTAGTGAATACATGAACTCCTCAAACTACGGTAATCACCGGAAAGAATCCCAATTATTGTCACCCTGGGGGATGCGGATCGTAACTCGTAATAGGTCTCTACAACTAGCAAGACAGGATCAAGAACACATATATATTCATGAAAACATAATAGGTTCAGATCTGAAATAATGGCACTCGGGCCCTAGTGACAAGCATTAAGCATAGCAAAGTCGTAGCAACATCAATTTCTAAACATAGTGGGTACTAGGGATCAAACCCTAACAAAACTAACTCGATACATGATAAATCTCATCCAACCCATCACCCTCTATCAATCCTACGATGGAATTACTCATGAACGACGGAGAGCATCATGGAATTGGTGATGAAGGATGGTTGGTGATGACGATGGCGTCGATTTCCCCTATCCGGAGCCCAAAATAGACTCCAGATTTGGCCTCCCAAGGAAGAACAAGAGATGGTGGTGGCTACGTATCGTGAAACGTGATGAACTCTTCTCTCTGATTTTTTCTCCACGAACAGGAATAAAAAGGAGTGGAATTGAGGTCGATGGAGCAGCAGGGGCCCCACAAGCCTACTAGGCGCGACCATGGGGGTGGTCGCGCCTGGCAGGCTTGCCACCTGCGGGTGGCCCCCCTCTGATTGATTATTTCGCCAGTATTTTTTATTAATTCCAAAAATATTCTTCGTAAATTTTCAGTTCAATCCGAGAACTTTTATTTCTGCACAAAAATAACACCAAGGCAATTCTGCTGAAAACTACGTAAGTCCGGGTTAGTTCCATTCAAATCATGCAAATTAGAGTCCAAAACAAGGGAAAAAGAGTTTGGAAAAGTAGATACGATGGAGACGTATCAGACGCCACCAGTCCCCGGCATCTTGAGGACGTTGAAGCCGTGATGGGTTGCCGCCATGAACTTGGCGAGGGCCGGGTATGCAAGGATGGCATTGTATGGGAGGTGGATGTGGGCGACGTCGAAGACGGTGGTCTCGATGCAGTAGTTCTTGCACCCACCGAAAGTGATGGGCAAGCATACTTGCCCAATGGGCACTATGGAGCCATCAATGACACCTGAGAAGCACTTGGTTGGCATAAGTTGGTCATACGGTACTTGGAGTGTCTCGAAGGTCTCAATGGAGAGGACATTGAGCCCGGCTCCACTATCGACGAGGGTCTTGGTGACGAGGACGTTGCTGATGGTCGGGGTGTACAACATGGGGAGCTTGCTGGCCATGGCTGAGCACCTGAGCTGATCCCTTGAGTCAAAGGTGATGGCAGTCTGGGACCACTTGAGGGGGTGCTACGGGATCACTAGAAGTGTATGTATAGAGGGGGTTAATAGACTACAAGTAGGAATTTAAAACTACCTCAAGCATAAATTCAAGTGTTGGCAATTTTAGCATATATATCAAGTCTATGACACCCAACATATGCAAGTAATCAAGTATAGTAGAGGAAAGTAAAGACATTGCACATGGAAGTAAGGAGTAGAGATAAAGAGATCAAATGCATGACAGACACAAAGATTTTTCCCGTGGTTCTGATAGGTGGTGCTATCGTACGTCTTCGTTTATGGAGTCTTCAACCCACAAAGGGTAATGGAGTCCATGGAGGGATCTACCCACTGAGGGTTCCACCAAGAAGCAACCTTGACTAGACCATGATGGCCTACATCCACGGAGGACTAGCCTAACTCGGGGTAGATCTTCACGAAGTAGGCGATCTCTTTGCCCTTACAAACTTCTTGGTTCACTCCACAACACGAAGTAGGAGGCTCCCAAGAGACACCTAACCAATCTAGGAGGCACCACCCTCCAAAAGGTAATAGGCTCAATAATGTCGATGAACTCCTTGCTCTTGTGCTTCAAGATGATAGAATCATCAACACACAATCACTCTCTCACAGATTTGGCTTGGTGGAAGAGATTGATTGGGTAGAAAGCAACTCGGGGAGGCTAGATATCAAGATTCATACGGTAGGAATGGAATGGCATGATCTCAACACATGAGTAGGTGGCTCTCTCTCATAAAATCAGTAGGTATGAGTGGGGAACTGTTCTGAGTGCTTCTCTTGCGAGTGAGTGGTGGTGGAGGGGTATATATAGGCATCTCCAAAAATCCATCCGTTACACCTAATAACTCAGACTCGATGACACCGATGTGTAAATCTCGGTGGTATCGAGTTGCCTCAAAGGTAGCAACTTTTGAATCTCGGTGGGACCAATACATACAAATCGGTTGCACCGATAAGGTGACCAACGGTCAGATCGCTAGACTCGGTGATGCCAATTCACAAAACTCGATGGGACCGATTTTTTAAACTTGTGTAACAGGAAGTTGGCACTCCAAAATTGGTGGCACCAAAATGGAAATAGTTGCATCGAAATGCCAGGGTTTGGCTGAGTCTCTGAGGCTGGGAATCAGTGGCACCGAGTGGAAAGTGATGGTTGCATCGATTTTGGATATTTGGCTTTGGACAAACTATTGTGGAAGAGCTTGTGGGTGTATGTGGTGACTGTCACTTGTGCACGTATGAGCATTTTGTTCACCAACAAAACCTTACCCCCTTTTAATAGTATTGGCTGTCCTATGGACTCAAAGTGATTTCTCACAAAAGGTAAAATGTAGAGACCTCTTGCTTGAAACTTGTCCAATGCTATTCCTTCTCCTTCTTCTTCATGGGGATACTCTCCACTCTCCTTTTTTGCCAGACCGTCTCTCTCTATGGACTTTATATGAAATACACTAGATGAAAGTATTAGTCCAAGAGATAATGTATGTTGTCATGAATTATCAAAACCACCAAGGGAGCATAATGTGCTTTCAGTCTCCCCCTTTTTGGTAATTTATGACCAAATACAATCAAAGATTCAAATAAAGATATGCATGTATATAATGAAGACTTTGAGAGACACATGACTTGGACTTGCTCCCCCTAAATGTGTGCAATCCTTTTAAAGGATAGTTTCTTTGGAATGCATGGACACACATGTAGTAGAAGGGATATAATAATTCATGTGTATCTTGGATATATACATCAAATGTATATGAGTGAGATGTTTCCTCGATCAAGACATTACTCTTGCAAACAATATGTGCAAGAAGCAAGAGATCATCTTAATCAAAGATATGATGCATATACTTACCTGGAGTTCTTGAGCATTCTAGTAGTAGAGATACACTTGAGAAAACAATGTTAGGAAACATAAGGGTATTCTACCAAACAAAAAGCAATAGAACTCGAAAGGACCAAGATATGGAGAACATACAGAAGATAGTATTCCTTAAGGTTGATATGTCTCCAAGATCATTTAGATTTTTCTCCCCTTTATATATGAAAATGTAGGTCATCCTCTCCCTTAAAATCTTGTATAGATATTGGGATTGGATAAGGTGAGAAAATTCTAACAAGAAATATCAAAGTTAAATTTCTCCCCCTACTTTGGTATTGTCTCCTTGTTTATATATGTATAAAATTTTGATGTTCTTCTCTCCCCCTAAATTATATCTCCCCCTTTGCATAAGCATGTATCTCCCTCTTTAGCTTTGAAGCTTTGTATATTTCTCCCCCTTTGGCATCAATTGCCAAAAAGTTCATATACAGGGTCAGATACATGGATCATTGATTAAGTAGGGATCCTTGAGAACAAGGGTCACAGAATGTAGGACTCATAGAATATGAAAATCATGAGAAAAATGAGGGAATCATTTGAAAATATTTTCTCTCCCTTTGGCTAAACTGCGAATTTTCAGAACTTCTCCTCCGAGTTAGGGATCCTTGAATGTATTTCTCCCCCCTCAATGTATTTTTTTAAAGATAAGGGATCATCGAAGGATTGAGAAATCACAAAAGGAACACAAAGATTTACAGATACAAGCACAAACTAAAATAGAAAGTTAGTTTCTCCAAGAAAAATTTGTTGGTGGTACCGAAATGACGTTATGCAGCTCATCTGCTAGATCGGTAGAACCGAGTCCTTTGTATCGGAGGATCCGAGGCATAAAACAGAAACTTGGCAAATGTCAAAATTTGAACCAAAGACAAAGTTGTAACTGAAAATCAATGAGGGAAGAAAAAAAATGATTTTTTCAAATTAAGGGATACAAATTGCAGATAATATAGAGAATGAACCAAACAAGATTCTTAACTAGATGATGGGCGGTGACTAGGTCACCTATATTAGAGTATATTGACTTAGGAGCCAAGCAAGAATACTTGATCATAGGTCATACTCATCGTTAAGCTCAAATGGGGTTACTATCTTTCAATTAAGCATTTTAATGACTTCATATCACTTGAGTTGCTTTATATGATGACTTGGAGTAAAGCTATATGAAGGATATGAGAATATACCTTTCAGTGATGTTGATGAAGTAGCTTGTAGGTGAAATTGATGAGGATTCTCAAAGTTGATGAAGGTCATCTTGAGTTGGGAGCAATCCTTCTTGTTTTCGCTCACTTTTCACCTAAATGGGGTAGTCACGTAACGAACAACATGATATATCCAAATGACATGATACCAATTGAGATTTAACAATTGGGGGATATATGTCAATAATATGTTTTGTTGTCTTCCTCCTTCCATCATCAAAGCAAGGTTGCGGATACTTGGTCATGACAAGATTGCTTAAGATTTGATTGGATGGCAATCTTGTGGAGCGTTGTTCTTCCAAGTACCTACAAAAGGGTTAGATGCAAGACAACGAAGCATAGAATTCCAAGATATATGACATTCATGGTAATAGCATGGATTAGACAATGAATCTCATCCCCTTGCATGCATCCGAGTGAGCTTAGCTCAAGTTTGAAGCATCAATGATGTTCAACTCACTCCTCAAATGACAAAACACTTTTTCATCAAGTGGCTTAGTAAAGATATTGGCCAATTGCTTGTTAGTACGAACATGCTTAAGATTAATATCTCCTTTGGCAACATGATCACGAATGAAATGATGTCGAACTTGAATATGCTTGATTCGAGAATGTTGCACAGGATTATGACCAATCTTCATAGCACTTTCATTGTCACAAAGTAATGGCACTTTTTTAACATTGATTCCATAATCTTTAAGTGTTTGTGTCATCCATAATAATTGCACACGACATGATCCAGTAGCAATATATTCAGCTTCGGCAGTAGATAGAGATACCGAGTTTTGTTTGTTGGAGGACCAAGACACAAGAGATATACCAAGAAATTGACATGTATCCGAGGTGGATTTTCTATCAACCTTGTCATAGGCATAGTTCGAGTCGAAGTAGCCAACAAGATTAAAAGAAGATCCCTTGGGATACCAAACTCCAAAGTTCGGTGTATGTATCAAGTATATCACAATGCGTTTCACAGCCTTACGGTGACATTCTTTAGGTGCATCTTGATATCTAGAACACATGAAAACACTAAGCATAATATCGGGATGGGAGGAACATAGATATAGAAATGAACCAATCATTGATCGATAAACCTTTTGATCAACCGGTTCGCCCTCCTTAGTGAGATCATCATGTCCCCTAGTGGGCACGGGAGTTTTCATACCTTTGCACTCTTGCATGTTGAACTTCTTGATTAAGTCTTTGGCATACTTAGTTTGAGAGATGAATGTACCTTCGCTCGTTTTCTTGATTTGTAGACCAAGAAAGAATTTCAGTTCACACATCATACACCTCTCATACTTCTCGGACATCAACCTTCCAAACTTCTCACTAAATTGTGGGTTAGTAGATCCGAAGATGATATCATCCACATAAATTTGGCACAAAAATAGTTCACCATTAACTCTCTTTGTGAATAAGGTCGCGTCAATTTTACCTATTTCAAATCCTTTTTTCTATAAGAAACTTCGTTAGGCATTTATACCAAGCACGGGGAGCTTTCTTAAGGCCATATAAAGCTTTGCGAAGTTTGTAAACATGGTCACGTTTCTTAGGATTTACAAAACCAGGTGGTTTCTTAACATAGACCTCTTCTTCAATCTCACCTTTAAAAATGCATTTTTAATATCCATTTGGTAAAGCATGATACCATGGTGATTAGCATATGTGAGAAGGATCCGAATGGCTTCTAGTATAGCAATGGGGGCGTAAGTCTCACCATAGTCCATACCTTCGACTTGCGTATATCCTTGGGCTACGAGGCGAGCCTTGTTATGACCAAATTGACCATCTTCATATTGCTTGTTCTGAAATACCCATTTCCTGCCGATAATGTTTTGCTCGTCCTTGGGCTTCTCCACGAGTGTCCACACTTTGTTCCTCCCGAAGTTGTGAAGCTCTTCATGCATAGCGTTCACCTAATCCGCGTCTTCAAGAGCTTGTTCAACCTTTAGGGGTTCAATGCTAGAGATGAAAGGATAATGCTCACAAAAGTTAGCCAAGCGAGTTTTAGAGCGAGTGATCCTCCCTATTTGTATGTCACCAAAGATTTGGTTTAGGGGATGGTTCTTGGTCACTTGTTCTCTAACTCGGGGTAGCTTTAGCTTGTTGGTTGGAGGAGATTCTTCTTCTTCATCATCTCCTTCATCTCCTTTGTTGTTGACAAGGTTGTCTCCTTGAGGTGGTGGTGAAGGAGGTTGTGGTGGATCTTAATGATGTACTTCCTCCTCCTCTTCATCTTGTCGTGTACCACTTGTGGATGCTTCCATGTCGTATTGTCGGTAGCATTGATCTGAAGTAGGAGCTTCCACTTGGGTTGATGAAGTGTTTTCCTTCACCTTCATGGGACGAATATTCCCGATGGGCAAACCTTATATAGCTTCCAAAGGATCTTTATCACCTACATCATTTGGCAATTATTTGACTTGCGAACCATTAGACCCATCAAACTTCACATCTACTATCTCTTCAACTTTTCGAGTGAAGTTGTTGTAGACACGGTAGGTGTGAGAGTTCGATCCATAACCAAGTAGGAAACTTTTGTGAGATTTGGGAGCAAATTTAGCACAACGATTAGAGTGGAATACCCGAAAGTATCCAACTTGGGGTTTGTTACCGGCAAGAAGCTCATATGTCGTTTTACGGAGAAGCTTGTGCAAGTAGAGTCGATTTGTGGCATGACATGCTGTTTCCACGGCTTCTGCCCAAAAGTGTCTGTGGGGACCCCGACTCATAAGTCATGATCAGCGAATGTACGTGCACAGTGAACCCAGATATCAATGCTCATTGAACACACAAAAACTGAATAACAAGAGTCTTACATACATTACATACCGGTTTACTCAAATATGGCCTTTATGGCCAAGTCTTCATATGATTGCAGCGGAAATCTTCAATTATAGCGTGAACCCATGCCATCTGCGTTAACCCTACAAACATTCCGACTGGGAAGCGTCCTAGCTCGCATGTACGTCACCATGCTAATCTTCATCATAACATGATCTTTCATGCCTGGCCAATAAAATAGCCAGTGGCAAGCCAGTGAGTAATTTGAATGTACTCGCAAGCAACCCATGTTTGGAAGAAGCTTCGACAGAGCATGATACAGCGCTAAGTAGGTAATTTTGTAGGAAGCTAATTTTGAGTGCAGTGACATGATCAACTAACTTATGTAAGCATGCATCAACAGTTGGCACATATCCATATGAACAAGATACAGATATCATCGTAAACAGGGGGTGAACATATCATGTTCACTCATGTCATCAAGTCATCTAACTTATCTCAAGTGTCATCTCTGTGTCATCCACACACACACACACACACACACACATCAAGTTTAGAAACCTTGGACGTAGCACAAAAGCGGTCATCCAACTATCCTTGACCGTGGACATGGTTATTTGAATAGTTTTACACTCGGTAGAGGTTGCAAACTTTACCCAGAAGACTCAGGGAACTTTCATGTCATCCATGACTCACAATATATAACATACCCAGGGTAAGCACCCGAACATTGTCTTTCCCCTCGCGATACTAAACAAAGAGTCCACTCGATTGGTACCTAGCCCACATGATGTACATCAAAGTAGCATCCATGCAGGGACAAACGGTGTGCCCGGTGCCTATGAAGACATCACATGATCATCCATACCGGAACGACCCTGTATCGAGAGTCACCATGCCACTCCCGCCACTAGTAATGCGGGCTCCATTCTATTACCCACCAAAGTAATCAACAAAGCCCCTTCCCATATAGGGGTAGAGTGGTTGTGCATGTAAGGTTTGAGTAACGGTCACAACTTACACCAATCTGTTTTTGAAACCACACACACTTACTTTCTCCGGTACACCACTTCTTTCTCAAGTAGTTACCCAACTCAACATCATCACCCTCGAGCATTAGCGGCACCTGACGGGGTTTTAGAAAAGTCTTTGAAAACACTATGTTTTCATCACCATGCATATTCCCATCCCACTTGCGTAGCAACTACTAGCATCCTAACTACTCCCACCGACATAACCCTCATAAGGAGGTAGGGTCATGCACGATGCAAGTGTCAACAAGAAAATTTCGAAGGCATCCCACCGAAGGGGAATACCACATCATCATGATCAATACAACAAAATAAAGTGCTATATGCCATGCAATAAAAGTTTTCATAGTCATGGTTAAAGCGCTGCTTGCCTGGCTCTGCAAAATCTTCAAGGTCTTCACATGCTTCTCGTCCACTCCGAGCACTTCGTCTACTTCGTCAACTATCACCCGAAACAACCACAATAAGCAACACAACAAGCAGAAAATAAAAGTGCTTTATAAATAGGAGTTTTATTTTTATTGGACATCTCTGGTCATAAATAAGAATAACCAAGGAGGTTTTTGTGGATGTGGGTCAAGGGGAATTCTTGAATGGTGGAAATGAAGGAAATGATGATCTTATAAGATGTCCATAGAAAACATTTTTGTAAAAAGAAGTGGATGGTCCCAACAAATAGGGCATGATTTCAGAAACATTTAGGAAGAGGTTTCACTGGGTTTGGAGTAGTGATGATTTTCCTATGAATTACCTAAGAGGAAATAAATGGGAAAAGGAGCATTTAATAGGTCAAGTAGAAAAGGGGCATGGGAAAAATGTTAACCATGCCTAGATAAATAGGGTATGATTTTATAGACATCTAGGAACTTGAATCATTCCATTTGAAGTTGATTTGAATCCCCTAGGAATTTACAAGTGGGGCATTCCTTAGTTCAAATTCAAATTTGAATTTAAACCCAACAAAACAATTTGAGAAAAAATGTGTAAACCACATTTTCGATTAGGTCAAGATTTTAGGAATCTGTAGGAGTTTGAATCACCAAGTTTGCGCTTGAAATGATTTTTCTATGGATTTATGAGTCTTATCAGAAAAAGAAAAAGGGAAGAAAATTGTGGAAATTACCCAAGGATTAAATGGCGCTCAGGGCGCAGAATGGACACTGGCCCGACACATCTATTCACCCGCGCAGTCCGATTTAGGTGAAATCGAAGGCGCACTAGGGTAGTGCGCTTTCCCTGGGCGAAGGCGTAACTCATGTGAGACGTCTCCACTTAAACCGTGGGCCCCAGCCGTTGTCCCATTGACTGGGGGGTCCCGGCTGTCGGGTCCGCTTCTCCCTCCCGCTCGAGAAGGTGTGAAAGAGGAGGCAAGACAGAGCGCCTGCCAATGCCGTTCCGGCGGCGCGGACCACCTCCGACCAAGCTCTGGTTGCCGGCTAGCCCAGGGGAGAGGCCCACACCCACCTGCGGGATCCATTCCTGCCGGGAAGTGCCAGGTGAGCGCGGCTTCCACCGCAGGGGAAGAGGCCATCGCCCAAGGCAGGCACAACACCACAGTCGTGGAGAGGAGAAGATGGAGGCGTTGGGGGGGGGGCTTGGCAGGGACGAGGAGAGTGCATGGGCGTGTCTAGGGAGCGAGGGGAAACCCAGGCCGCTGGAATTTGCGCGGGGTCGAGGCGGCATTGGCGGCAGCAAGGAGAAGGAAGAAGGGCATGGGAGAAGGAAGGGGCTGGTCCAGGAGGTCTACGGGAAAGAGGGGAAGCGAGAGAGCTCGAGAGGGGCACGGGGAAGGCCTTGTATGGCCTAGCCGAGGTCCACCATGGATCGAGCTCTCGGACCAGGCTCGAGTGAGCTCTGTCGGGCACAGAGGAGGGCAAGGTAGGAGGGAGCTGACCGTCTGGCATGCTGAGGACATCGAGGATACCTCGGGGGACACGACCCCGATGCCCAAGGCTGTCAGGTGCCTCTGATTGGGCAAGCTACAGTGTGTGGATGCACTATAGCGTGCTCTAGAGCATGAGCTCTGCATGCTATGGTGTTATCCATGGCCCTTTGGCGTGTCCTCTAGCGTCTAGGGTATCTAGGGGGGAATAAACAAGGTCTATGTGGCCTAGGATTCTCTGGGGGTTCAATATATTAGAGAGGAAATGGTGAGAGAGGTGAAACCTTGCTGTCCAAGGGTGGTAAATGGGGGTTTTACCATGCCAATAATTGGGCTATGTCCATGCCAAGATTACTGAAGGTAAAATACATCACCTGGGAGTCGTGGTAAAAGTTTAGGCCCAAGGAGGGCAAGGGAAGGGGTGAAAACATCAACTATGGTTTTCTACCAGAAGGTGTTTGATGGAGTTTTGGTCCAGCTAAGTTGCTCTGATTGACATGAGAGTTAACAGGATTGAGAAATAGGTATAAATGAGCTTGATCACAAGTTCTGACCACATTTAGAGAAAGTGGCCAATGTAAAAGTTTAAACCCTATAAATGGGCAGAAATGGACTTGCTTAGATCGAGCTAAGAAAAAGTATCCTACCTGACGCACCACTTTATGTGGTGGCATATTTTAGGGACTATAACATGCACAAAAAAGTTTGGGGACCAATGGGGAAACTTGGCAATGTAATATTACTAAATTCTTGTTATCAATAGAAATAGGTTTGAGGGGATTTGGACAAGTGTATCTTCTCCCCTTCATGCACCACATGGTGTAACATCAATATTTGGGGATCAGAACATGTCCACAAGTTTTGAGATCAAAAGTAGAAACTTCACAATGTAAAGTTGTTCAGATTTGGTTCTGGACAGAAGGGGGTTTGGAATAATTTTGTGAAGCAAAACTATTGGCATTGAGATGAAACTTGGCTATATCATCACACAGGACATATGTGACCTGCTAGAATTTCCTAGGATTTAATGGAGAATATTTCTTATAGAAATATTTCAAATTCTCGGAATAGGCAGAAATGGTTTTGAAGGGTTTTGTCCAATATTTTGAACATGACCATGTGTTGAAACTCTTATATATGGACAATATATGTCCATTGAGTTTGCCTAAAATTTCTCAAATATTTTTAATGCATTTAAATAATTTTTCCCTATAAAAGACCATTTCTGGCCTTAAGAAAAAGCCTTTAAATAAAATAGTAAGATAATATTTAAAAATAATATTTTGTGTTTTTGGGAAGTCATATATATAGTGGGTTTCAAATAAAGGATTTGGATAAAGAGGATCCACCCAGTATGGGGACTTGTAGTGCAAATTTCAAATCAGGGTTTTTTGAAAACCTAATTTAAATAAATGCTTTTTGGTCAAAATAATATTTTGTAAAACTAGTTTTAAGTCCTGTTCACATGGCACGATCATTGAACAAGTTTCGAATCAAAGAAAAAGAGTTCTTGAGGGTAGGAGGATGTTTTATGAATTATAGAGCACCAGCCAGCACTCAGACAAGCAACCAAAATAACACACAAGTCAAGCATTCAAATGCACTCAAAAAGTTTTAATTGGCCCTAATTTTGGAGTCATGTTAACTTAGTCATGAGGAAAAACACAGGGTGTGACAGACCTACCCCATTACAAGAATCTCGTCCCCAAGATTCCTAGGCTAGGTGCTAATGCGAACATTCAGAGGTGAGGTAGTCTTCATGCTCCACGTTGTTTCTGCTTCGGCGTGGTTGTCCTTCTAGATCTTGAAGTGCCTGAGGATATGCCTTCGAGTGCGTCGTTGACTTCGTCTAAGGGTGAACGGGGTTTTGGCAAGGGCCTGGCTTGCGTGTGTATTCCAAGGTCGGAATACGTGGCCAAGTAGTGTGTCTATGTGCTGGTCCTGAGGTTGCTCATGTTGGTTAGTGACATCAAGATGTCTCACGTTAGAATAGAAGGGGTCAAGGTTGTAGCTTCCCTTGATGGGGAATTGCTGACTCTATCTGAAAAGTTGATCTTCCGATGCTTGTGGTCTTCATCCTTGAGAGTGTTGAAGCGCGTCATCGTGGGATTCTCGTCAAGATCTTCTTCTTGAGTAAGTTGCCTAGGTAGATTCTTCACTCTTCTTTGGTCATTTGTCTTCATTGTCATGGACGCACGTTTCTGGAGGGTCCTCGTGTGTTTGGTCTACTCGTTTCTCCATGGCAAGGTTTGCGCTGAGTCTTGTCCCTAAGGCTGATCTTAGAGACTTGGTGTTGAAACGGGCCCTACCATCTAGGAAGGTTTCTGAGGGGTTCTAAAAAAGCTGACTATCCAGAAGTATAGAACAGTTATTTAGTCCCCACGGTCTGAGGTTTGGCAAGTGGGGTGAACTACCTCCAGTGGTGCTTCACCATGATCCAGTCAGGACTTACACCCTTGTTTGGACCAAAAAGGGACTAGTAGTGAGGTCATGACAGTCGTTCCACTCCGTTCTAGGCATTTGAAGGGAGTAGGGACGTCATGCTCAATGTACATCGTCAAGGTGGGGGAGTGAAAGGTGTTGTCCACTTCTTTGTTCCTTCCTAGTCAGGAACTGGTATGTGACCACTTAAAAGAAGGGGATCTTTAATCCTCTTGATGTCCAAGGGCTTCATCGGGCTTGAACGTCGGTGCTTTTGGATATAGTCTAGTTGATGTAGCCGACAGAGGAGTGGTGGTTGACTTCTTTTGCTTCTTCTTCATCGTTTTCGTGGCAACTCAATCATAGTGGTTCTTCATCTTGCTTGGGCAAGAAAGTCTTTCTATTGGGAGGGTGCTTCGCAGAGTCCAACTCCTTCAAGGCGAGATCTTATATTCGAGAGGCATGGTAATGGGTGTTCCTGGGGCTTGCCCAAACAGTATGCGAAGCCCCCACGAATCAACAAGACAAACGAAGAAGTGAAGAAAGAATACGTAGCTGCAGCCCGACAGGCTCCTCCTGGCAGCCTCCCCTCGACTGGCTCCTCCCGGCAGCCTCCTCCTGTCCAGCTCCTCCTGTCCGGCTCCCCCTGTCTGGCTCCTCCTGTCTGGCTCCTCCTGTCCGGCTCCCCCTAACCGGCTCCTCCTGTCTAGCTCCTCATGTCCGGCTCTTCCTCTCCGGTTCCCCCTATCCTACTCCTCCCATCCGGCTCCTCCTGTCCGGCTCCCCCTGTCCGGCTCGTCCCGTCCGGCTCCTCCAACCCGGCTCCCCCTGTTCGGCTCCTCCCGTCCGGATCCTCCAGTCCGGCTCCTCCCATCTAGCTTCTCCAGTCCGGCTCCTCCTGTCCGGCTCCCCCTGTCCGGCTCCTCCTGTCCGGCTGCTACGTGACGAAGTCAGCTCCCGATGTCCGGCTCCTCCTGTCCGGTTGCGGCCAAACTCGCCGGCACCCAAATGTAATGTGAGATCTCCATGCGCATACCCTTGCACCAAACACACAAAACAAATAACCCCGAGCGACCCTCAGGGGCCATCTCCGCATTTATTCTGTTGCCCTACTGTTCACCCCGGCGCCAGCTAGTATTGGCCTAGGGCTAGCCACTTGGCCTGATACGTTTGTTCCCACGAGACGGCTTAGTAGCGTGCATGGCACCGAAGGCACAGTCTTTGTCTCAGCTACAGACCGCACCGTGGTTGTCCGGCTAGCGAGAGCAAAGGCTGGAGGTCACCACATGTGAAAAGTGTTCGGGGAGAAAACATCTTGGGTGACCCAGTCGGTTGAGCCTACCTCCAAAGTCCGAGTACTGTATGCTCCATTCCACGGCCCAGTCTTCGTCTCAGCTACAGACCGACTCCCAGCTGTCCGGCGAGCAAGAGAAAAAGCCAAAGAGTGGAGAGAACATAAAAAAGACTGAAGGGGGCTCGGACGAAACCAAGACGGGACCCTTTGCATAAAGCTCATGCACAGCCAAAATCAAATATTTGATATATCTGCACCGACTTAACCTTGTCTTCTGCACGATCATTCCCGCAAGGAAACTCCTCGCCCACAGGCTCGGAGGCTACTCCTAGCAGGGCACCCCGCCCATCAGCCGGCGGACCCTTCGTCTGCGCCCGACAGCACCTCGCGCTCGACAGACGGCAGACCCCGCATCCACCTTTGGCAGGGCTCCACGCCTACCAGCCGGAGGACCCTCCGTCGGCGCCCAGCAGCAGCTCGCACTCGACAGTGGGCGCACACCGTGTCCGCCTTCGGCAGGGCTACACACGCACCAGCCGGCGGACCCTCCATCCACTCCCGGTAGCGCCTCGCGCTCGACAGCCAACAGACCCCGCATCTGCCTTCGGCAGGGCTCCATGCCCACCAGTCGACGGACCCTCCGTTCGTGCCCGGTAACACCTCGCACTTGACAGCCAGCAGACCCCAGGTCTGCCTTCGGCAAGGCCCCATGCCCACCAGTCGGCGGACCCTCTGTTCGTGCTCGCGAGCGCCTTGCGCTCGACAGCCAATGGACCCTGTGTCCGCCCTCGATAGGGCTCCTTTGCATAAAGGTCCGCCTTTGGCAGCGCCTTGCACCCTTTAGTCGATGGACCCCGCATCTACGCCCGACATCTTCGACACCACCGCTTGCTTCAGCAACCGCAAAGACCCTCGGCCCGACTCCTCGAGTCGCCCGGAGGCTACACTCAGCGGGTGCATTGGCGTGCCCCTGTTGGAAACCGCCAGCCTGTGGACTCCACGCTCGCCCCTGGCATTGCCTCGCGCCCTTCAGCCGGCGGACTCCACATCCTCGCTCGGCATCCTCGACGCCACCGTCTACTTTAGCAATAGCAAAGACCCTCCGCCCGACTCTTTGAGTCACCCGGAGGCTCGGAGGCTACATCCAGCGGGTGTGCTGGTGCGCCCCCACTAGAAAGAAGCCGCGTCGTCCCCAACCTGCGATCGATCGTCATCGGCAACTTCTGCAACAATGAAGACAACGACTACGAAAACCCTCCGCCCGACTCTACGAGTCGCCCGGAGGCTCGGAGGCAACTGTCGGGGGGATTACCCCCGGGTAGGCTCAAGGAAATGACTCAACATTTTAAAACACCAAGGAGGCCCACCCCCGGTATGCAAAGCCCCCACGAATCTACAAGATAAACGAAGAAGTGAAGACAGAAGACGGAGCTGCGGCCCGGATGGCTCTTCCTGGCAGCCTCCCCCCGGCTGGCTCCTCCCGGCAGCCTCCTCCTATCCGGCTTCTCGTGTCCAGCTCCTCCTGTCCGGTTCTTCCTATCCGGCTCCTCCTGTCCGTCTCCCCCTATCCGGCTCCTTCTGTCCGGCTCCCCCTGTCTGGCTCCTCCAATCTGCTCCCCTGTCCGGCTCCTCCTATCCGGATCCTCCTGTCCGGCTCCCCATGTCCGGCTCCCCTGTCAGGCTCCTCCCGTCCGGCTCCCCTGCCTGGCTCCTCCCGTCCAGCTCCTCTAGTCTGGCTCCTCCCGTATAGCTCCTCCCGTCTGGCTCCTCCAGTCCGCCTCCTCCTGTCCGTCTCTTCCTGTCCAGCTCCTCCTGTCCGGCTGCGGCCTGACGAAGTCGGCTCCCGATGTCCCATCGAACAAGCGCGGACCAGACGGCCATATCTCATGGAAGTGCATTATTGGCGAGCAGGAGCACACTGTACACGCGTCATGTAGTACTCTCTAAAGTATAACCTGCCCCCTAGACGCTGATTTAGAAAGTACACCAGGGGGCAGAGATAGCTTACTCCACAAGCTACATGTGGCTTGACTTGTAAGCTACCCATGGTAGCTTACACCTCAAGCTGCTTGGGATGTAAGCTACCCACTGTAGATAACATCCCAAGCGACGCACTCATGCCTATATAAAGGCCTCATGCCCACCACATAGAGGAGATTCTACTCTCATGTGCTCACACATGCAGACACATGAGGCAAGAAGCCTCATGGCTCTCCTCTCCCATACAGCTCCAGGAGCAACCATGTACCAGATATTCCACAGATATATAGATATGCAGGAGTAGGGGTATTATCTCTCCAGAGAGTCCCGAACCTGGGTAAACCACTGCATGCTATTCGCATATCCATCCCGGATCATCCACGACAGCCTTGCTCTACAAGAATGTCATCCAAATACACCAAGACGAACTCATTTCTATAGGGAGACAAGACAAAGTTCATCATTGTGGAGAAGGTCGGAGGTGCATTTGTGAGACCAAAGGACATGACGGTGTACTTATAAGAGCCAAAACTCGTCCTCAAAGCAGTCTTTTGAATATCTTCTTCACGGATGCGAATCTGATGATAGACCATGCGAAGATCTAGCTTCGAGAAAATATTGGCCCCTTTAAGTTGCTCAAACAACTCATTGATGTTGGGAAGTGGTACTTGTTCCTGATTGTCTTCTTATTCAATGGATGGTAATCGACGCATGATTGATCCGTGCCATCCTTCTTCTTGAGAAATAGAATACCACAACCCCACGGTGAAGAACTTGGTATGATCAGACCCAGACGTTCTTGTTCATCTAACTGCTTCTTCAACTCTTTCAGCTCTTCGGGGCCAAGCTTATAAGGACGCTTGCACATCGGTTCAGTTCCAGGCTCGAGTTCAATCACAAACTCTATTGGCTGATGAGGAGGTATTCCTGGCAATTCTGTGGGAAAGACATCTTCAAACTCACAAAGAACGGGAATCTGAGAAATGGTTGAAATCTCACCGTTCTCATTGAGAGAAAAGAGACGAATTGTGTGATTGCGAGTCACAAAAATGATCACGTCTTCCAAAGGATGAGTCAATTTGAATTCTTTGGCTTCACAATCAACATAAGCCTTGTTCATTGAAAGAAAATCCATGCCAAGAATGAGATCGATATCGTAATTTCCGATAACAATTGGAGAGGCCAGAAAAGAATAGCTGTCCATTTGGATGGAGACATCTGGAACCACCATATGAGAACTCATTCGCATGACCGGAGAGACGTCACGAAAGGGATTTTGCAAAATGTCCACAGGTAACTCATGCTTGTTAACTAAAGGTTTTGAAATGAAGCAATGCGATGCATTGGTATCAAAGAACACTTTTCCAGGAATATAATTAACCAAGAGATTACACATTATCTTTTGAGAAGAATCCTCTGCTTCAGCTGCATTGACCATGTTCACTCTGCCTAATTTGGGGTTGTGCCTCACCATAGCATTGCCTGGAGGTGTAACTTGAGGAGGAGGTGGAAGATACCGCCGGCTGGTGCACTTGTTTGAATAGTGGCCCTTTTGACCACACTTGTGACAAGTAACCTCTAAGAGGGGACGGAAGTTGTTTGGAGGAGGAGCATTTTCTAACTTGGGCGCCTAAGGCCTCTTCTGAAATCTTGAGTTGGGTGGGTGGGAAGGACCACGACCACTGTGCTGCTTCTGCTACTGACGAGGAAGAAACAGAGGTGAAGGAGGAACCCAATACTTATGCTACTTAGGACCAATTTGAGAGCTGGAAGAAGAAGAGTTGGAGTCCTTGAATCGCTTCCTTGAGTTCTCCAACCTGAGCTGAGCTCTTGAACTGTAGAGCCATGTTGTAGAACTGATCAAACTCATGAGGCCCATGCAGGACTAGACGCGACTATAGTTCATCCTTGAGAACACCTATGAACTGATAAATCTTGCACTTGTCATCAGGAACATCTTGCTTAGCATAGCGGGCCAGATTTTGGAACTCGATGGTATATTGATAGACAAACTTGCTTCCTTGCTTCAAATTCCTGAACTTCTCATGCATCTCAACAAAGCTCGTCAGGATATGATGAGCTATAAAGTCACGACAAAAATCATCCCAACTAATTGCATGATCACCTCTCGAATCCTTGTGCTGCTGCCACCAATCTGCTATCTGACCCTTGAGCTGGAAGGTCGCGAGCCTGACATAGTCCACAGGCCTAACATTGCTGCACTCAAAATGCTTGTTCATTTCACGGAGCCAATCATTCGCATCAAGAGGCTGGTCACAACAATTGAAGGACTTGGGTTGGTTGGCGAGGAACTGGTTGAGAGTCGTGAACTGGGACTGATTCTGGAAATTCCCTTGATGACCTTGATGTCCCTGATCCCTCTCTTGCAACAACCTAAGCATCATCTGAGTATTCGCATTGGTTGCAGCAATCATAGATTGCCAAGCTTCTGGAGGAGGAGGTGGGGGTGGTAGAGGGTTAGACTTATCCTCGTCATCACGCCCCGGGTGTCCACGAGTTGCTGGAGCCATCCTAAAGATGGACAAGAACATCAACACACCATTGGCAAAGAAGATTGAAATAAGATGAATCAAATGGCTTAAAAGAAATTTGCAATGGAATATCATTAATTGCATTCAAACTAAAAATAAGTAAGAACACCTTCTTCGGGTTCGTGATAACATCATAAGATCTTGAAGCCACTTGAATAATCACAATAAGGTATTGAGCTAAGATGTGCTCGAAACAAATGTATAAACCCTCATACATTTGACGAAAGATGATCCTAAACAACTACTAGAATTCCCACCTAAGAACTTCCAAAACCATTGGTTATGCAATCGGGTCCACGGATACACGGAGTTCAATCCATCACTTAACTCCTAGCAGTAATACTACTCGCCAATGTATCACATCCATCAACACACAACCAGAGGCCTCGGAAATTCATCTATCTTGGACCCTCGTAGTAACAATGATACCAAACATGGCAGTACATCTGGACGTTCTCCCCAGTACTGGGTGACGCCAAACTCCTTTCACCACAAATAGTATTGAAGCAATTTCGAACATCCTCCATCCTGAGATACTAAGGAAACTTAATGATAACAATATGGATAGTATTCCTTGGAGCTCTACTCGATAACAGGAGGCACCAAGACAAAATCCCTGTCACATCGGCATCATATAGTTCCCAAAATACCCGCGTGATCCTAAAAAAATTTGAGCGGGAAGAGGATTAGAATTAAAATTCCCAAGTCGAAATTGCTCACCAGAGTATAGAAGCGGAGTAAAATAAACCTACTCTCCGATATAACTATACTCAAAATAGTTTTTAAATAGACTCGACTCGGCCAAGTTCGATCAAGCAAGGGGGCTACTATGGTCGGCATGGCTCTGATTACCAACTTGTAATGACCAAGATGCAGTACTATCCCAATTAAGGCGCGAGGGCCTCGATGGGGATAGAAGCGCATCTAGGCGTTTTTGCAAGTACAGAATCATTGCATACATTTATTGAGAAGAAAAGTATAAGAGTTGGCTTACACTCGCCACATGCTAAATTACAATGTCACATAAACATCCATACATTCATCCATAAAACAGGGTTCGGTTACGGACGAAAACAAACGATAAAAGACGTAATGAGACTGCCTTGCTAGCCTAGGAAGACGACCACATTGCCTCCCTACTCATCCGGATACGTAACATACATCTGTCCATGTTCTTCATAAACTCCACTGGAACTGGGACGCCTCAACAAGATATACATCCTCAGAACCTATACCTGTAGTGTGGTAATCTATGAGCCACAGGGACTCAACAATCTTGTAACCTGGGTACGAAACTATGTAAGCCATTTGGGTGAACAAGGTTAAGTGGTGAGGTTGCAACAAGCGCTAAGCGTATCTTTGAGTGTCTAACTTACGAGAACACGAATTAAATATGGTAGCCTATGCATAATGATCGTGAACTAGTATGATCACTAAGTGATCCTAAACACCTACTTACATCAATCATAACCCCACCGTGTTCTCTCTTGGGTCGTGTTCACGAGAATATACAATCATGGTTACGCACATGGTTGGTTTATTTTATTTGAGTTTACTTCAAGTTAACTATAACCATATGTGAAACAAATTTCCAATTTTCCACGTAACCACGGGCACGACTTGAAAAGATCAAACACTGCAGGGGTGATCCAACCCATCCACCACAAACTAACCAATCGCCGCGTGGAATAACCTCGATCGCGGATAACCCGTGATCTCCTTGGAGATTCCGTAGGAACACCTCAACCTCGGGATAGCCCAAAGTATCCTCGAAATCCCTCGCACAATACATTTCACAAAGGTAAAGCAAGTCCAGCAAGACCGCCTGACGTCACTACAAGAATCAGCAACTTTGCTGTTAGCCATCCCTGACGGCAAAGGCATGCATGGCGGACGGCAAAGGCTTTGCCATCAGCCAGCAGACGGCAAACCCTCCGGCTGAATAAGCTACGATAAAGGGTGCTTTGCCGTCTACTAGCAGACAACAAAGATCCTCAGGTCTTTGCCATCCGACAGATGATGGCAAAGACCATGGACGGCACACGTGGAAGCTTACGACCATTAAGGGGTTAACGACATGCTTTGCCGTCCGCTGGCAGATGGCAAAGACCTAAGGATCTTTGCCATCTGCCAGCGGACGGCAAAGCAACTGTTTCTTTGCCAGCCTACGTGGTTTCTTCGCCATCCGTTGGCAGATGGCAAAGACCTAAGGTTCTTTGTCGTCTGCCAACGGATGGCAAAGAAACCACATAGGCCAGCCTAGTGCTACCCCAGGTTACACAGGTAGCTGCCATGTGGCAGCTTTGCCGTCTGCTGGCTGATGGCAAAGCTCTTTGCCGTCTGCTAGTAGACAGCAAAGAGCCTGCACAGCCCCAGTTTTTTCTGTTTTTATTAATTTCATTCAATTTCACAGAATTTCACATATATACACACACATTTGAAAATACTTTCAACAAACATAACAACACATATACATACCAAATCATATCCCTGCCATATGGATATGATCATCCAACATATATATATATATATACATACCAAATGAAAAGTCCATATGCAACATATATAGCTATCCACCATATCCCACAACAAGCATACAATGGTTTCATCCATACATACATATATAGGTAGCAAGTTTCACATTGTTCATCCTATAAAATGAAAACAAAAAGGAAGCACAAGAAGAAGAGTAGACTCCATCAACGCAAGATTCCACATCGAAAGAAAATCTGCAAATTGGGAAAGAACAAATTTAGAAGAAGAAGAAGAAGAAGAAGACTAGAAGAAGAAGATTAGCTAGAAGAAGAAGAAGACTAGAAGAAGAAGACTAGCTAGAAGAAGAAGAATATTTTTTCTTCTCTTTCTTTTTCTCCTCTCCTCTTCTTTATCTTCTAACTAAGGTAGGTAAAATTGCCATTTTTTAGCTAAGCTAGGTAAAAATGCTAAGTGTAGGTCATTTTAGAGCTAAGCTAGGTAAATAGGTCATTTTGGAGGTTAGTAAGGTTATTATGTCATTTTTTACCTAAGTAAGCTAATTATGTCATTTTGGAGATATCCTAGTTATAATCGATCATTTTGGAGCTAGGTAAGATTATTTTGTCATTTTGGAGGCAAATAAACTAATGATATAACAGTTTGGAGCTAAACCAAGGTTATTATGCCATTTTTTACCTAAGTAAGCTAATTATGTCATAAATGAACTAACTAAGCTAAGTATAAATCATTATTGAGCTTTCCTAGATAGTTAGGACATTTTTGAGCTAACTAAGCATATTTATTCATTTTGGAGGACAAAATGTTAAGTGTAGGTCATTTTTGAGCTATCCTAGTTAAAATCTATCATTTTGGAGCTAGGTAAGGTTATTTTGTCATTTTGGAGAAAAACACTCTAATTATATGACATTTTGGTGCTAAACCAAGGTTATCATGCCATTTTTACCTAAGTATGCTAAGTATGTCATAAATGAACAAAAGAAGCTAAGTATAGGTCATTTATGAGCTAACCTAGGTAGTGATGCCATTTTTGAGCTAACTAATCATATTTACTCATTTTGGAGGAGAAAATGGCAAGTCTAGGTCATTTTGGAGCTATTCTAGTTATAATCGGTCATTCTGGAGGTAGGTAAGGTTATTTTGTCATTTTGGAGGAAAATAAGCTAAGTCTATGTCATTTTGGAGCTAAACGAAGGTTATCATGCCATTTTTTACCTAAGTATGTTTAGTATGTCATAAATGAACTAAAGAAGCTAAGTATAGGTCATTTTGGAGCTAAATTGGTCATTTCTTAAGCTAAGTATGCATTGTTAAGCAAAATACTTGGCAAAACTTACCATCATCACGACGGTGAAGGACCGGTCGGGCTTGCGCCAGGGTGAGACGGAGAAGGACCGGTCGGGGTTGCGACAGACGCAGAAGGATCGGTCGATGCTTGTCGGGAGGCATGATGCACCAAAGATCATTCGCAATGTCTCCTTAGCATGATGCAACTCAAATGTGAATACTAGTAACTAATGACCATTCAAATGAAACTCACCGTGGGTGCTATAGCAATATGGGGCATCAACGAAGGGGTCTGACCATTGTTCTGGCACACGGTCTGCACATTTTGTTTTCATGAGTCATTCATATTTGTTAGTGATGAAATGAACATTATGTGCATGATTTGGCTAATATGCAGGAGAAACTTACCACGAGGAGCTCTTATAGGGCCCGGTGAGACGCGTCGTTCCGGTTCCTCTCCTCCTGCAACAGCCTAGCCGTCCTCTCCTCCATGTCCCTCTCCCTCTGTGCCGCCTGCCTGTTTGCCTCTGTCAAAAGCTCCTGGGCCCTAGCCTCAATGGCGAGCTCCATTGGCCGTGGACGAGGCCTTATCTCAGGATCAGAGCTCGTCTAGTGCTTCTTGATCTCCGAGAGAGTCATAGGACAACGTATCAGTCCATCCCCAATGGCTATCAAGCCATGGGGCCTCTCGCCACCAGATATCATCATGAGCTCTGGATCAAAAGGACACTCGCTCGGGTTCAAGACCTCCCCTTTCCTTGCCTTACCCTCATCTCTGTACCTCACGATAGTCCATCCTATACACACACCATCTCGGGGGCACCTAAGTTAGACAAGAGAAATTTTAGCGCTACGCCTACGAATCAAATCAAGGAAACTAAGTACAAGGCCTTAAGAATAGATAATTACCTTCATTAACTTCTCCTTACTTAGATAATTTTTGCGGCACTTCTTCTTGGCCCTCTTAAAGTTAGTCGAGGCGTAGTAGTCTCGAATAGCCTGCACCCGAGACTCGTGCCGTATGTTCTAAAGTAGGCGCTTGCACTCGGCTATGAGAACAACAGCCGCTTTCGCCTCGTGTTCCTCAAGACACCTATAGAAGGTCTGCAATCAAACAAGACAACACTGATTATTAAAATCACTAGGTGCTGTTGATTTTTAATTATGTAAGGAGAAATTACCCAAAACCGACGGATCACAATGTCAGCCACCGTCTCGCACAAGACACCGTCGACCCTCTCCTCTGGCGGGGCCGGGGCAGCCATGTACAACTCCCAGGTCAGTGCTACCTATGGAACCTCACCCTCACCGAGCAACTGGACCTTCCTCGGGAAGTGGTGCCAAAGAAGCACACCAAGGACCTGGCTGGGTCTACGAACACCACGCTCGTGTTTCCAACCCTTGTAGTATGACAAGGCCAACACATTAGATATTAATTTGAAGAAACATGAAGGAAAAAGGTTCAAAAAGAGTAAATGCACTTACTTCTCCACATTAGGCTCAATCAACCACCTCTAATCGCGGGTCATCGGCATGGGCGGGAGCTTTGTACAACCATGCTGGTAGACCTTCCTTCCCTCCTCAACCAGCTCGCCCTCGCTATAGGTGTCCTCAAACAAGTTGTCCTTGCCACCATCAACATGGTCACTAGCCTCCGGAGTCACTTGGGACGAAGACTCTGGGACCGGAGTCTCTTGGGACGAAGACTCAGGGACCAGAGTCTCCTGGGACGAAGGCTTGGTGACCCGAGGCTCGTCGGCCGGAGTCCGAGACGGGTCCAAGTCGTATGGGTCCACCTGACACGGAGCACTCCTATGGTCAGGAGAATCAGTTGGGGGTGGCGGCGAGGAAGGCGCAACAGCCTTCCTACCTCTAGCACCTCTCTTCGTCTTCCCCCGACCTCTCCCGGTTGAAGAAGAAGCGCCCGTCGGTGTCTGCATACAGTGTACTGACGCTCTCCGGAGTTGCTAGGGTGGAATAATAGCACCCCTCCCAGCATGTGCTGAGGAAGGAGGCTCAGAGCCCTCTCGACCCGTGCCCAGCATCTGTCAACACCTGCAATAACAAAGAGTGAACGAAATTAGGTCAACATAAAAAAATGAAATACCTAATAACATGAACTAATTAATAATATATATGTACATAATAATAATGGAATACCTCACATTACTAATATTAATCATGCTCTGGGATCAATAAATGCATAATCATCATCACTATCAGTAATGACGTGCTCATCAGCATCATCAATAAATGCATCAACATGTGAAAGGCCTGTATGTAATCGGTCAAGCATTGACTGGTCATCCGCAGCAGTAACCTCTTATTCTTCCGTATCTTCTTGTTCCAACTCAGGGGTGAAGTCGGATTCACTGTCACTGTCGACCTCAATGTTCTGGGGTGAAGTAGAGTGGTTCTTGAAATGTTTTTTGGAAACACGTGTTTCTTGGAAGAATTCTGCTTCATATGTGTCTGGGTTAATGTGAGGTTCATAATCATCTTGATTGAGGGGAGGTGGTCTAAAATGTGGCGGCACATCATAAACGACATCCCAACCTTTCAGATTTGGATCCGTTTGGCAGGCCCATGGTAGATAGAAAACTTGGGTCGCCTGTTGAGCCGTAATATAGACATCGGGAACATCTAAATGGGTGCTTTGTTTGATTTCGACTAGCCCTATATGTTCATGAGTCCTAGTCTACTTTGGCTGGAACCAATAACATTTGAAGACTACGATGTTTGTTTGGTTTTCACCAAAGAATGTAAGTTCATAAATTGCTTCAACTCTTCCATAATACTCGACCCCTCCTTCGCCGACGCCGGAGACACAACAATTTGTAGACTTTAGGTCGTCCATAGATAGTTCTTTTCCAAAAGTACGAAAGCGATACTCGTTGATGTCGTATTTGTCAAATGAATGGGCCTTATAGTCAAAACCACTAGCAACTTGTCTCCATTCGGAGTCCATAGATTCTGCATTAGCCTACAAGTTTAATACGAAAGGATTGTTGCATTAGCCGCAAACTAGGCGAAGAAATGAAATCGTCTTATGGAAATTACCGTTTGCTTGAACCAAGAGATGAAACCGGGATAGATGCCTCCATTCTTTGCCAGAAGCTCATACTCTTTGATAGAATCCTTTGGATCACCGCTCCATCCGAGAATTTGGCAACGCATCGACTGTATCACATATCCGGGAATAAGAGCATTTCAAAGGAATTAGAAGTTGCGAAACAATGTATCGAGAACTTACTCGATGTACGTCCACACTTCTGTTAGGTTGTTGAAGATATACAAAGAAATGGTCCGCCATTCTTCGACATCCAATGCTAATGCTTTCGAAGCACCGGCTGGTGCGAGCTTCCCTTTGAATAGGCTGAGGTTGGATCGACCTTTTTCACGGTCGCCATCATTGTACCGAGGCTTCGGATTGTGCAAATGATGATTCTTGGCTTTGTAGTGTGCTGTCACGAAGTTTGCCGCCTCCTCGGTAATAAATGCTTCAACTCTACGTTTATTTTTACATTTTTCTCGAAGCGTCTTCTGCATCCTCTCAGTTGTGAAGCACCAATGATTTTGCACGGGCCCCCCAATCTTGCCTCGGTCGGGAGATGCAAAATCAAATGTTGCATTGGATTAAAGAAGCCCGGTGGAAAGATCTTTTAATACTTGCAGATCAACTTCGGTGCCAACTCTTCCAGTTCGTCTAGCACTTCAGGTGATAGTTCTTTCGCACAAAGAGAACCGAAGAAATAGCTCAACTCTGCCAGTACAAGCCATTCATCCACAGGGATAAAGCAACGCAACATCAGTGGCATTACCCGCTCAAGCCATATGTGCTAATCATGACTCTTGAGACCAAATATTTTCAATTTGTCAAGACTCGCTCCCCTCTTTAGGTTCGCTGCATACCCATCGGGGAAAATCAACTGCATTTTCACCCACAAGATTAGTTCCCTCATAGCTGGCCTTCCAAGATTGAACCATGGCTTTGGCTTCCTCCAGTTCTTCTTTCCTTTCGATTGTCGAATGTTTTGTAACGGTCTATCACATAGAGCCTCCAAATCGACTCTAGCCTTAGAATTATCATTCGACTTCCCCTCTATGCCGAACAATGTACCAAAAAGGGACTCCGTGACATTCTTTTCAGTGTGCATCACGTCGATGTTGTGTGGGAAAAGGAGGCCTTTAAAGTAAGGCAGATCCCACAAACATATCTTGTGAGTCCAAGCATGTTCCGTATTATACCCTTTGAGATACCCTGGACGATCTAGATCCAGCTTGGGAGCGTTTATCTGACCCAGGATCTATTGGCCTGTCAACGCAGGTGGTGCAGTGTTTTTGACAACTCTACCTTTCATGAAATTCTTCTTGTCTGTTTTGAACAGATGGTCAGGATCCAGGAACTGTCTATGCATGTCGAAGCAAGAAAACTTGCGACCTGCCTGCAGCCAATGGAACTCAAGAGCTGCCTTGCATGTGTGGCACGAAAACCTTCCATGCACACACCAGCCAACGAATAGCGCATACGCCGACAATTCATCTGATGAGTACATGTACCACACATGCATTTTGAAGTTATTTTTGGTAGCGGCATCGTATGTCTTGATCCCATTATCCCAGGCTTCTTGCAATTCATCCTTAAGCAGCTGCATGTACACACTCATATTCTTCCCTGGATATTTGGGCCCTGGAATTATCAATGTTAGGAAAATGTTCTTTCTTTTCATATTCTCTCCTGGGAGAGACTGAGTGGAATGACAAATACAGGCCAACAACTGTGTTGTGCTGCCGTCATACCATACACATTAAACCCATCCATGCTGATGGCAACTCGAGGATGCCTTGGATCTGCCGCTTTATCCTTATGTAATGCATCGAAGTGCTTCCACGCAAAAGCGTCTAAAGTGTGCACATCGAATTCCCATCTGCATCTAGTTCTGTTCTTGCCCAATTTATGCCACATCATCTGTCTGGCCGTCTCTTCGACCATGAAAAGACGTTGAAGTCTTGATAATTGGCAGATACCAAAGAACATTAATGGGGATTTTGGTCTGACTCTTCTCACCCATACCGTTGTCTACCAGAACATACCTGGAAGCATTGCAAATGGGGCAATAGTTCAAGCCCGCATACTCAAGCCCAAATAAGGCACATCCATTCTCACATGCATCTATCTTCTCATAGGGCATCTTAAGCGCGCGTAGTATTTTGTCCGACTGTACAGGTTTGCTGGCAATACATGTTCTTTGGGTAGAAAGCGTCCAAATATCATTATCATCGCGTCGTAGAATTCTCCGCCTAGGTTGAACTGAGCCTTCAAAGCCATTACTTGCGCGATGGCATCCAGCTGACAAAGCTCAGTGTGCTCGTGGAGAGGACGTTTTGAAGATTCCAACATTTCATAAAAGGCCTTTGCAGATTCCTCCATCTCATCGTCCGAATCCCGAGCATCATCAAAGTCTTGCACCATGTCCTCGATCCCGGTACCATGCTCGTCGGTGCGACGACAAACCACCTCAACTATGGCACGTTGGGCAGACTCACCATGAAATGTCCAAACCATATAATTAGGCGTAAAACCCCACTTATACAGGTATTTGATCATTGCAAACTCTGACTTCTTCTTAAAGTTGTCGCAATCGACACAAGGGCACTAGGTTGCTTTCTATCCATTTGCAAATGCGACTCTCACAAACTCCTTGGTTTTTGTTATCCGTTCATGGGTCATGTCTTTCTGACTAGTGTGACCGGTGTACATCCACCCACGATCACTCATCTTGCCTAGCTACTGGACACACAAAAAATATATACATAATTCTGAAAACCATATTCATCAGCTAATAGAGTTTTATTACGTCGATGCAACCTAGACACTAGTAGGTAAAGATAGGTCCAATTCCCACCCGAGTATGTGTAGATTGGGTTCGTTTTCCCATGCTCTGCTCCGGATCTGACGCACAATTTCGGCAGCACCTCCCCGTTGTTCTCCTGATACACGTCTCGACGATAAGCAGAGAGGATGTGTACCCGGAGAACAACAGGGAGGCACTGACGAAATTCTGCATCGGATCTGGAGCAGAGCATATGGGAAAATGAACCCAATCTACACATACTCGGGCTGTCCATGGATAACGTTGGACAATTCGAAAGTATCGCGGTTATAAATATGCTAATGAATGCATATTTATAGATGTAACCCTTTCGAATGGGAGACGCATAGTGGTCACGCATACTGATGATTGAAGATACCTACAGCTAGCAAGTTTCATCGGCACGAAGACCGGAACAGAGCAAAAAATGTTAAGGGTGCCGGGGGAGAAGATGTCATTTGTGCTCACCCACGAAGGCAACAGGGTGCTCGTCAAATGCATGGGGAGGTCGTCAAACAACTGCACATTGAAATTCACCTGATCAACACAAAATATGATGTTTTTTATAACGAAATAGGAAAATATGTGACCTAGCTCATAATTTACAAAACTATGACCTCCTCGGCCTCACGAAGGCCGAAGAGCACCTTTTTGGTTAACAAGAGGCAGAATAGGTGTCGGGGGTCGGGGGTTAGTGGCATCAGGAGATAGTGGCATTAGGGGTCAGTGGCGTCGGCGGTCGTGGGTCGGTGGCGTTGGTGGTCGGGGGTCGATGGCATCGATGGTTGGGGGTCGGTGGTGTCGGTCGTCGAGGGTCTGTGGTGTCGGTGGTCGGGGGGCAATGGCATCGATGGTCGGGGGTCGTTGGTGTTGGTGGTCGGGGGTCGGTGGTGTCGGTGGTCGGGGGGCGATGGCATCGGTGGTCGAGGGCGGCAGGGGCATTGGCTAGCGGGTGCGGCAGGGACGGCGGCAGCGGTGGTGGGGGTCTGTGGCGGCGACCGGCCGGTGCGGGGGGGGGGAGGGCAGGGCCGGCCACTAGCGGCTGTGGGGGTCATGGGTGGCAGGGGTGGCGGTTCGGCGGTAGGGGCGGTGGGGGTCGGGGCGGCGGCCGGTGGGTCTGGGGGTTGGGGTGGCAGGGGAGGCGGCGGGCGGCGGTGGGGGTCGGGTGCACTGGGGGTCGGGGAGGAGAGAGAGGCAGAGAGAGACAAGAGAGATAGAGGAGGTCACGACGTTTATTTGGGCCAGATTCTTTGCCGCGTGCTAGCGGATGGCAAAGGAGCTTTGCCGTCCGCTAGCAGACGACAAAGAATCTGGCCGTTAGCTGGTTCTCGTTAGTGGGCCCACCTCCCTCTTGCCGTCCGCTAGCGGACGACAAATATCCTTTGCTGTCCGCTAGCAGACGGCAAAGAAGTGGCTGATGGCAAAGAGGTTCTTTGCCGTTAGCTAGTTGTTTGTCGTCCGTTTTCTATAAACGATGGCAAAGAGCTTCTTTGCCGTCTGCCAGCTGACGGCAAAGAACTGGCTGACGGCAAATTTGCTGATTCCAGTAGTGCGTGTTGACGAACCCGATAGGAGTCACGTATCTCATTCTCAGGACACGACAGATGAGCTATGGTTACCATGCCAAACACCGAGTTGCCTCGGGTAGCATTAATAAGCTGCTCTGGGTTGGACCAACAGTCATGAGGAGGACTGGCCAAAGTTGTTTATTAATTATCCATGGGGTAGCTAAGCCCTATGCATTTTTAATTAGGTTGTTAAGCAAATAGTACCAATGTTGGGTCTTGCCATACAAGCTTTAATCTAAAATGAATAGTCAAGGGGGTCCCATAACAACCCCGAGCATGTTTGGAGTGCAAAATATGGAACATAACACCGGTAACAAGTAACTATGTCGGAAAAGTGGAATAGAACACCGGGCAAAAGGCCAAGCCTTCCACCTTTACCGAGATATATAGGTGCATTAAATTAAACAGCAATAACATTGTGATATTTCCAGGTATCCATGTTATCACATGGAAACAACCTGCACCTGCATCTAAGAACGCTACAAGAGGGGCTGCGCAACGGTAACTAAGCCAAACAAGGTTTTGCTAGGTAGTGGAGGGGTTAGAGGCTTTCATGGCAATTTAGGAGGCTTGACATGTAAGTGGTAGGTAACGAAACATAACGATAAGAGTGTGATATCTAGAAAAGCAAAAATAGTGTCGGGATCCGGGTACGATGATCTTGCCTCTTGGGTCTTTAGTGGGATAGTACTCTTGTTCTTAAGAAACGTTCTCAACGGGTTCCTCGTACCCATTCTTGTCACCCGATGCTACCCACAAGAAAGACTAACACCCAATAAACATACAAACAAGGTATGATGCACAATCAAGTATGATGCATGGCCAAGTTTAATTATGCACGACATGGCAAGCACAACCACAAATACTACTCATTAAATGAATATTGATATGAACGGGTTGCATGTTAACGAAACTCCACATTAGATTTTTTTGTTAACTCTTATTTATTACATGGCAAGTTTACATGTTGTTTATCATGGCAAGAGGTGAAGCATAAACAACTACATCATCTAGGCATTATAAATGAGGCCGGAAACAACATAACTCATCTATGAAACTACCCCATGAGCAAGTTTGGAGTTAGGTATCGTTCTGCCTAAAACACCATATATTTTCTTTATTAAACAATAAAATAATGTGCACCATGGTATTGTACACATTTTTCTAATCAATTAGCATATATAATTCATTTGCATCGGAGTTACGGTTGAATAGCTATGATCTAAACAATTTTAACATGGCATTGATGCAAATTGAATACAAACAACACTTAGACATTTTTAACACGCATGAAAGGTGCATAATGTGAAACTACATAAGATTCTAGTCATTTTTCATACTTAGCTCATTTACAACAAAGCCATGGATCAAAAGCTATGCATGTTCAAGGTTGCAACATTTTTAACAAAATCTGCCATTTATATCGTGAAGCACTTCAAGTATGCAAAACAATTTAAAGCGATGTGGAATTTATACCAACAACAATTTCGTGTAGGTTTGGCAGGTCTAGTCTATGTGAGTAATCAGCTCTCGTGAACCTGATCAAAACAACAGAGCAAAAGGCCCTAGCGTGGAACAGAACAAAATAAGGTTGCCAGGGTTTCGAACTAAGTACCTCCGGGATGCACTCGAGAGAGCTAACCACTATGTTGCACTCCAGTTCGAAATAAAAATGGGACTCATTTCACATGACCAACAGCTTGGCCAGAACCCTGACAAAACTGAAAACCAATGTAGAGAATAGAGTTGTTCGTGGCTGGGTATGCACAGCAGCATGCTCGCATAGGGCGCAGGAGGGAGGCTGTGTGTGTGCGGGTGCAGCAAGCTGCAACATGTTTTGCCTCTAATAGTAAACAAGCAACAAAATAAAAAGGGGAACCCTAAGAACTGATCCCTAGATCCCTGCTTGTTGTCAAGTGGGGAGAACCAGCTAGGCTAGCAACACCCTTGTGCCGCTCTAATCGCCTAGATCAGGTGTGGAGATTACTTATCGGAGCTGGGAACCAAAACAACAGAAAAGAGGAACATATATGGCCAGCCTTGTAGGATCGAGATGCTCGACTTTGGCCACATCCAGGCACACAACAAGGCGGGCAGGAGGCAGTGGTGTGTACGGGTACATGGGCGTGTGCCGTGCGTGTGGATGTGTAGCAAGGGGAGGACATAGGAGCCAAAGGCAGGGGCTGGAGCTCCATGTCCTAGTCGCCTGCTTCCTCTTTAGCATGCGTTGGTTTTCCCTTGAATAGGAAAGGGTGATGCAGCGAAGTGGATAAGTATTTCCCTTAGTTGTTGAGAACCAAGGTATCAATCCAGTAGGAGGAACAAGCAAGTTACCAATGGATGTACCTACACAAATAATCAAACTCTTGCACCCAACGCTATAAAGAGGTTGTCAATCCCTTCACGGTTATTTGCAAGGATTAGATCCTATAGAGATAGATGTAAACGAGAAAGGAAAGTAAAAGGTGAATAAATTGCAGCAAAGGATTTTTTGGCATTTTTGGTTTATAGATCTGAAAATATATTATGGAAAGTAGACCCGAGGCCATAGGTTTCAATAGAGGCTTCTCTCATGATGGCAAGTATTACGGTGGGTGAACAAATTACTGTCGAGCAATTGATAGAAAATTGAATAATTATGAAGATATCCAAGGCAATGATTATGCATATAGGCATCACGTCCTATCAAGTAGACCGAAACGATTCTGCATCTACTACTATTACTCCACACATTACCGACTCCTGCCTGCATCTGGAGTATTAAGTTCATGAAGAACAGAGTAACGCATTAGGTAAGATGACATTATGTAGAGGGATAAACTCAAGCAATATGATGAAACCCATCTTTTCATCCTTGGTGGCAACAATACAATACGTGCCTCGCTACCCCTACTATGTCACTGGGTGAGGACACCGCAAGATTAAACAAATAACTAAGCACTTCTCCCATTGCAAGAATTACAAATCTAGTTGGCCAAACCAATAACCCGAAGAGACTTGCAAAGATATGAAATCATGCATATAAGAATTTAGAAAAGACTCAAAATATTGATAGATAATCTGAACATAAACCCACAATTCATCGGATCTCGACAAACACATCGCAAAAGAGTTTCACACTTTTGGTGTTCTCAAACCTTTTCAACTCTCACGCAATACATGAGTGTGAGCCATGGATATAGCACTATAGGTGGAATAGAATATGGTGGAGATTGCAAGGAAAAAGGGAGAAGATAGTCTCACATCAACTAGGCGTATCAACGGGCTATGGAGATGTCCATCGATAGATATTAATGTGAGTGAGTAGGGATTGCCATGCAACAATCGCACTTAGAGCTATAAGTGTATGAAAGCTTAAAAAGAAAACTAAGTGTTTGTGCAAGATGAAATTCCTCTAGTTATATGAAAGTGAAAAAATAGGAGACTCTCTATCATGAAGATCATTGTGCTACTTTGAAGCACAAGTGTGGAAAAAGATAGTAGCAATTGTCCCTTCTCTCTTTCTCTCATTATTTTGGTGGGCATCTTTGGCCTCTTTGTTGTTTATTTGGGCTTTTGTGGCCTCTTTTATTTTTTTGTAAAGTCCGGATACTTATCCCAACCTATGAGGGAGTCATGGCTTCCATCATACTTTTATCACACGGGACAATTCTCTAATAATAAAAATCATCACACTTTTATTTACTTACAACTCAAAAAGAAAATTACAACTCGATACCTAGAACAAAATATGACTCTATATGCAGGATGAAAGTGATGGCGCATGTCATGAAGAACGGAACTGTGGAAGTTGCATGGCAATATATCTCGGAATGGCTATGAAAATGCCATAATAGGTAGGTATGGTGTCTGTTTTGAGGAAAATTTATGGTGGCTGTTTTGAGGAAGGTGGGTTTGATGTACCGGCGAAATTTGCACGGTACTAGAGAGGCTAGCAAAGCTGGAAGGGTGAGAGTGTGTATAATCCATGGACTCAACATTAGTCATAAAGAACTCACAGACTTATTGCAAAAGTCTATTAGTTATCAAACAAAGCAATAGACGCATTCTCCTAGGGGAGAGGTTGGTAGGAGTTAACTACCGCGCGCTCCCCACCCTCACACAAAGGTTGACAATCATTAAATAAATCATGCTCTGACTATGTTACATAACGGTTCACCATATGTGCATGCTACGGGAATCACAAACTTCAATACAAGTATCTCTTCCAATTCACAACTACTCACTAGCATGACTCTCATATTACCACCTGTATTATCTCAAAACTATATGCAAGGAATCAAACTTCTCATAGTGTTCAATGCACTTAATATGAAAGTTTTTATTATATCCCTCTTGGATGCCCATTATATTAGGAAAAAAATCATAATCTAAACAAATTACCATGCTATTTTTAATAATATTTCAGAATAATATAAGTGAGGTATGAGAGTTCAACAATTTCTACAAAATATAACACCAGCATGCTCTAAAAATATATAAGTGAAGCACTAGAGCAACATTGCCTAGCTCAAAAGATATAAGTGAAGCACATAGAGTATTCTAATAAATTCACGATTCAGCGTGTCCCTCTCAAAAATATGTGTTCACCAAGGATGATTGTGCAAAACTAAAAAGCAAAGACTCATATCATATAAGACGCTCCGAGCAAAACACATATCATGTGGTGAATAAAAATATAGCCTCAAGTAAATTTACCGATGGATTGAAGACGAAAGAGGGGATGCCTTCCGGGGAATCCCAAAGCTTAGGCTTTTTGCTTTCCTTGAATATGTCTTGGGGTGCCTTGGGAATTCCCAAGCTTAGTCTCTTGCCACTCTTTATTCCATAGTCCATCAAATCTTCACCCAAAACTTGAAAACTTCACAACACAAAACTCAACAGAAAACTCATGAGATCTGTTAGTATAAGAAAAATAAATCACCACTTAGGTAATATTTTGAACTCAATATTTATTTATATTTTTGTAATAACTAATGTTTTCTAACTTCTCCATGGTTCATACACACCGATACAACCCATAGATACATCAAATAAAGCAAACAACACAAAGAAAACACAATCTGTCAAAAACAGAACAATCTGTAGAAATATGTAGAGCTCGAATACTTATTTATCTCTAAAAATTCGAAAAAATTAGGAAAATTAGGTAAATTTGTATTTCAATATTTTTTAAGAATTTCAGATCAATTCGATGCTCTGAAAGAATTTGAAAATTCCTGGACTGAGCGCAAAAGTATCTGTTTTCAGCAAGATCCAATCGAACAACTACCATAGATCACCCTAAAGGTTTTACTTGGCTCAGACACTAATTTAAACAAGAAAACACAAGTATTTCAGAATTAATAATTTGCAAAACACACCAAAACATAAACAAAAAACATAAATCAAAATAAAATTGGGTTGCCTCCCAACAAGCGCTATTGTTTAACGCCCCTAGCTAGGCAAAACACAATAGATCTAGGTATTGTCATCTTTGGTACGCAATCCATAAGTAGCTATCATAATAGATTCATAAGGTAATTTAATTTTATTTATAGGAAAGTGTTCCATGCCTTTCCTTAATGGGAATTGGAATCTAATATTTCCTTCCTTCATATCAATAATTTCACCAATCGTTCTAAGGAAAGGTATACCAAGAATAATAGGACATGTAGGATTGCAATCTATATCAAGAACAATGAAATATATGTGCATGTAATTCCTATTTGAAACAATAATAACATCATTAATCCTTCCCATAGGTTTCTTTATAGTGGAATCCGCAAGATGCAAATTTAAGGAACAATCACCAAATTCACGGAAACCTAACACATCACATAGAGCTTTTGGAATCATGGAAACGCTAGCACCCAAATCACACAAAGCATGGATCCCATAATATTTAATTTTAATATTAATAGTAGGTTCCCACTCATAATAAAGATTTCTAGGTATAGAAACTTCCAACTCAAGTTTTTCTTCAAAATATTTCATCATAACATCAACAATATGTTTAGTAAAAGCTTTGTTTTGATTATAAGCATGAGGAGAGTTCAACATGGATTGAAACAAGGAAATAAAATCAATCAAAGAGAAAATTTCATAATTAAAGTCCTTGAAATCCAAAAGAGTGGGTTCATTTCTATTTAAAGTTTTGACCTCTTCAATCCCACTTTTATCATTCTCAGCATTAAGATTTATAAACTCCGAATCATGGGGATGCCTTTTAACTAAAGTTGACTCATCTCCAGTCCCATATTTATCAAGATTCACATTGGAAAACAAAGATTCAATAGGATTCACATCAATCACTTTAACATCTTCATCAATATTATCACGAGAACACACTTTTTCAAGCCATTCACGCTTAGCATGTATTCTAGCGGTTCTTTCCTTACATTCATCAATAGAAATTCTCATAGATTTGAAGGACTCATTAATATCATGCTTGGGTGGAATAGATCTAATTTTCAAAGAATCAATCTCAAGATAAATTCTATCAACGTTCCTAACCAAATCATCTATTTTGAGCAATTTTTCTTCAATCATAGCAATGAAACCCTTTTGCAAACTAATAAATTATTTAATATTATTCTCAAGATCAGAGGGCATATTATTATAATTTCCACATGAATTTCTGTAGGAATTACCATAATTATTAGAGGAATTATTAAGAAACGGCCTAGCATTGAAATTACCTCTATATGCGTTATTACCAAAATTGTTTCTACCAACAAAGTTCACATCCATAGATTCATTATTATTTCCAATCAAAGAAGACAAATGCATATCATTAGGATCAACAGGATCACTCTTACTAGCAAACAATTTCATCAATTCGTCCATCTTTTCACTCAAGGTATTAATTTCTTAAATAGCACGCATGCACGTTTTTACTAATAGGAGATCTTTCGATATGCCATTGAGGGTAATTTCCCATAATATTATCTAGGAGTTTAGTAGCTTATCCTAATGTGATTTCCATAAAAGTGCACCCGCGGCAGAATCTAAGAGATTCCTAGAAGCAAAATTCAATCCAGCATAATAAAATTGTATAATCATCCATAAACTGAAACCATGCACGGAGCAATTTCTAATCATTAATTCCATCCTCTCCCAAGATTGTGCAACATGCTCATGATCAAGTTTCTTAAAATTGATTATATCATTCATAACGGAGATGATTGTAGCAGGCGGAAAGTACTTGGAAATAAAAGCATCTTTACATTTATTCAATGAATCAATACTATTTTTAAGCAAAGATGAAAACTAAGTTTTAGCACGATCTCGTAGTGAGAACGGGAATAGCATCAATTTAACAATATCATTATCCACATGTTTCTTCTTTTGCATATCACAGAACTCAACGAAAGTATTTAGATGGGATGCGGCATCTTCATTAGCAAGGCCGGAAAATTGTTCTTTCATAACATGATTTAGCAAATTAGCATTAATTTCATAAGATTCCACACTAGTGGTGGGAGCAATCGGAGTACTAATAAAATCATTATTATTAGTATTGGAAAAGTCACACAACTTGGTATTCTCAGACATCGTGACAAAGCAAGCAATCAAGCACACAAGCAAACGAAAGGCAAACAAAAAAGGGCGAATAAAAAGGAAAATGTTTTTGGTATTTCCTGAAAATCGTTTTAGAAGTGGGGGAGAGGAAACCGAGAGGAAAATGGGAAATAAAGTAAATGCAAGAGATGAGTTTGTGATGGGTACTTGGTAGGCTTGATGTGTATCCTCCCCAGCAACGACGCCATAAATCCTTCTTGCTACCTCTTGAGCTTGCATTGGTTTTCCCTTGAAGAGGAAAGGGTGATGCATCGAAGTAGATAAGTATTTCCCTTAATTGTTGAGAACCAATGTATCAATTCAGTAGGAGGAACAAGCAAGTTACCAATGGATGTACCTACACAAATAATCATACTCTTGCACCCAACGCTATAAAGGGGTTGTCAATCCCTTCACAGTTATTTGGAAGGATTAGATCCAATAGAGATAGATGTAAACGACAATGGAATGTAAAAGTTTAATATATTGCAGCAAAGTATTTTTGGTATTTTTGTTTTATAGATCTGAAAATATATTATGGAAAGTAGACCCGGGGGCCATAGGTTTCACTAGAGGCTTCTCTCATGATGGCAAGTATTACGGTGGGTAAACAACTTACTGTCGAGCAATTGATAGAAAAGCGAATAATTATGAAGATATCCAAGGCAATGATTATGCATATAGGCATCATGTCCGTGTCAAGTAGACCGAAACAATTCTGCATCTACTACTATTACTCCACACATCGACCGACTCCTGCCTGCATCTAGAGTATTAAGTTCATGAAGAACAAAATAACACATTAGGTAAGACGACATGATGTAGAGGGATAAACTCAAGCAATATGATGAAAACCCCATATTTTTATCCTTGATGGCAACAATACAATACGTGCCTCGCTACCCCTACTATGTCACTGGGTGACGACACCGCAAGATTGAACCCAAAACTAAGCACTTCTCCCATTGCAAGAATTACCAATCTAGTTGGCCAAACCAAACCAATAACTCGGAGAGACTTGCAAACATATGAAATCATGCATACAAGAATTCATAAAAGACTCAAATAATATTCATAGATAATCTGAACATAAACCCACAATTCATCGGCTCTCGACAAACACACCGCAAAAGAGTATTACATCGGATAGATCTCCATGATGATCATGAAGAACATGGTATTGCAGAGCAAAGAGAGATAAGAAGCCATCTAGCTACTAGATATGGACCCGAAGGTTTGTGGTGAACTACTCGTGCATCATTGGAGGGGCAACAGAGTTGATGTAGATGCCCTCCATGATCGAATCCCCTCCGGCAGATAAGTGGAAAAGGCTCCAAGATTGGACCTCTCGGGAATGGAGACTTCCGGCGGTGGAAAAGTGTTTTCGTGGCTCCCTCTGGTATACAGGGAATATTTTTTAATTTATAGGCCAAAGAAATAGGGTTAGGAGAGCTGCTATGGGCCCACAAGCATGGGGGCGCCCTATCCCCCTAGGCGCCCCCCTGTGGCTTGTGGACACACGACAGCTCTCTCGACTTCATCTCCAAGTCTCTTGGGTTGCTTCTGGTCCAAGAAAAATTATTCCGAAGATTTTATTCCATTTGGACTGCGTTTAGTATTCCTTATCTGCAATTCTCAAAAACAAGGAAAAATAGAAATTGGCATTATGCTCTAGATTAATGATTTAGTCCCAAAAATAATATAAAATAGCGTATTAATGCATATAAAACATCCAAAACAGATAATATAATAGCATGGAACAATCAAGAATTATGGATACGTTGGAGAACATGGTGAGCATTTTTCTTGGACAGAAAAGTGTCACCAAGAAATTAAAGGGAAGAGAACAAGTGGAAATTTGATATAGTCTTGAAGTCGAAACCTGAGAAATAGCTTGAGGTCGATGCATATATGGGAGAGAGGGGCACACTCATACGAACATAAAAAAGAACAAGACCACCATGACATGATGATATGATGCATGATGCAAACAAACAATTAACAAGAGAAACATCCACAACAATAATTAGCATGCAATAATGCATGTCTCATGACGATGGCAACAACATGAAAATAAATGACACACCATAACTCCAGGTTGATCAAGATGCATGAATTAAACAATATGACTCAACATCACAATGTAATAACTCCTGATCATAAGTTAACCATGGCATGCAAAAAAAGGCAAAACACAAAAAAACAAAATATGGTCATGAGTTGATGTGCATGGTGAAGCAACACAAGACAAACATGGCATCCACTCCATAAGACGGTCGCATGAATATGGTTACAAGCTTGGGTTACACTTGGGTTGTTACACAGCTGCTCGGTACTCGCTGGACTACATCAAGCACCGTCCAAGATGACGACGGAGACCAAGGTGTTGGCCATGTGGGCATGGTCGCCATGCCCAAGTAGGGTGCCAAGACTGAGCTGGATCACCTTGCCTGCCTGCAACAGCGATGCATTGGTGTACAGCCGTAAGGGGCTAGAGCACCGGATCCTGGTTCATCTCGACATCCATGAAGATCCATCATCTGGTTGCATGGTGTTCAAGCCAAACCCATGGAGGTCCAACATCGTTGATGGAGAGAAATAGGTATGAACCGGCGTGAGCACATGTCACGCCATGTCCAGCGCGACCGCCAGGACCACAAGGATCGGGACGACAAAGAATATAGGGGTCGCGGGCGTGACAGCCAGGCCTAGTCCAGAGGATGGCAAGGATGGGAAGAACACTTCCATCGGAGCCTCTCACGGGTGCCCTATGAAGAGTAGCGTGACAACAAGTAGGAGTGCCGTGACGGGCGTCGCGAGAACCACAATCGGCATCGCTGCGAGTGCCCTGACCTGCCTGCCGTCCCTGATGCTGCGTAGGTGCTCCTTGGCTCTGGCTCATCAAGTGCAACCCCCATGCTTGCCAGGGAGCTGGATCCTCTCCGCTCCATCGTGCCTCCTCCTCGTCCTTCTTTTGGCGCGTGGGACCGCAACCCGGTCAGGTAGCTGCGCCTAGAGTCCACAAGACGCTTCTCCAGCAACGCACGGACCCCTACTACATCACCACCATTGTCTCGTACGATAGTGCTCCGAACACCACCGGTCTCCAAGCGGGATGAGGGCCATGCTGCAGCTACGGCCTACTACATCCTCTCTACGACGCTCAATGGGCTTTGTTTGCTGGTCACTATGTAGCGTCCTCTGTTGGACACCTCCCCCTTGCGGCCCCTCAGGATTTGAAACTTCACCCACCTCGCCTCTCCAGTGCAGCCACAGCCTGCAGCGAACAACTTCCCCACCATGTGCTCGCCCTCATGTTGTGGGATGACCTGCCAGCGGGCCTTGCCGAGCTTGTCATCCCCTGCCTCGAGCTCTCTATGGCACTCTTCATCTCCACGCCGCCGATACTCCTACCACACGTCACTTTGTCGCCTCTCCTCGACGCGCCCAGGACCTCGCCAAGGCCAGGCCCTCTTGCTGCACGTGGGAAGACCCTAGCAGGAATGAGGATATCCAAACAAGGTGGCATCTCTCAGCAGTGAGTTCGGCACCCAACACCTGCACGCTGGCTGCTCCAGTAGCAAAAGTTGGTGAACGCCTGGTTTACCGCATCCTGGGCGTAACCAAAGATGGAGAAGACATTACTGCTAAGACCCTGGATGCATTCACGAAGCGATGGAAGGAACAACTGCCTCCTAAAGTGATTCTGGCAATGATGGACTTCTTCACGCTTGAGGACAGCTCCGTTAGTGCCACCGAGGACGCGCTGATCGACCATTGTAGGGCTGTTGCACTAGACTTGGTGGGGCTGGACCAAGTCGAGTAGGGATCACAGACGGCAATCGCCTGAGTAGGTTGCTATTATGTTTGGGCTTCAAGGTTCACATGTTAGTATGCCATAAAATGTGCCACAAGGGGATTGCCATTTCTGCTAGTAGCTGCTACTGTGTATTAGCGAGTGATAGTTTTGGCCATGAGCCAATGTATGAGGGACTAATTAATTCCATGTGTGTGTGTAGTGCATCACATTCGGCCACGGGCCATGTATCAGGGACTTGTTTCCCCCTCTATGTTATGATGATGATTAGATCCAATGCTAGTCCAAGGGCATCTACAATGCATCCATGATTGAACAACCTATCAATACCCTATGCTGGAACGTGAGAGGGCTGAATTGCCGGGACCGTAGTGCAACCATCAAAGCAACCATCTCTGGCACTACTTGCCATTTAGTCAATCTCCAGGAAACTAAGCTGAGCATTATTCACAATTTCATCGCCGCTTCTATTGGTGGAAATAGATTCCGCAATTTCGCGCAACGCCCGGCTTCCAAAACAAGGGGTGGAATTCTTCTGCTATGGGACGATAGCCTTCTCGATGTTACCGACATTGCAACCTCCACCTATTCATTATCTGCCATGGTGTGGATTCGTGCTTTCGATTGCTCCTTCAAAATCACGTCGGTCTATGGCCCCTCCAACAATGACCATAATGACACTTTCTTCACAGAGTTTCTTACGCACAAACCACCTCCGGGCGCGGCGTGGCTTCCTTTCGGAGACTTCAATCAAACCTTCCATTCTAGGGATAGAAACAGAAGAAATGTTAACCGCAACATAATCAACCGCTTCCATGCTGCTTTACAAGCATGCGAGCTCAAGGAGATCCACCTCCAGAATAGGTGGTTCACTTGGAGCAATGAGAGAAGAAACCCCACTCTATGCAAACTTGACTCCTTCTTTTGCCATGCTGAGTGGGACACTACCTTCAACATGAAAGCACATTTTCTCCCTTGGTGGTTTTGGTAATTAATAACAACATTTCCACTAAGTATATTTCAGGAAAAGTTCAACGATGGGTTGAGAAAAGGATTGTGGAGAAACCCCTAGATGCAAGGAATTGGATTAGCAAAGTTTCATGCAAGATGACTCTACATTTTACTTTGTGAGAAATCACATTGAGTCCATAGGAAAAGCCAATACTATTGAAAGGGGGTAAGGTACTGTTTGTGAACAAGATGCTCCACATGCACAAGTGATAGTTACCAAAAACAACCATGAACTCTGCCACAAATTCTTTCTAAGCCATTCATGAAAATCCGTGCAGCCAACAATTGCCACTCGGTCCCACCAATTCCCAAATTCAGACAGAGCCCTACCAAACGCTAGCACACCGGTGCAACTAACCCACTTTGGTGCCACCGAGTTCAGCTTGCCAACTTTCTGTTATCTCCCTTCACAAAACGAAAGCTCCGAGTTTTTGGATTGGCATGACTGAGATTTCGATTCTGACTATTGGACCCCTGATCGGTACCGCCGAGATTTCTATATCGGTCTCACCGAGATTCAAAAGTTCCTACCTTTGGAGCAACTCGGTACTACTAAGATTCACATTGGTGTCACCGAGTTGGTCACTTTAGGTGTAATAGTTGGATTTTTTTAGATGCCTATATATACCCCTCCACCACCACTCACTCGCAACAGAAGCACTCAGAAGTGATCCCCACTAATCCCATCTGATTTTCCGAGAGAGAGCTCATACGTCTCCAATCTATCTGTAAATTTTGATTGTTCCATGCTATTATATTATCTAGTTTCGATGTTTTATATGCATTAATATGCAGTTTTATATTATTTTGGGACTAACCTATTAACCTAGTGCCTAGTGCTAGTGCTAGTTTTTGTTTTTTCCTTGTTTTTGAGTACTGTAGAAAAGGAATATCAAACGAATTCCAAACGGAATAAAATTATACGACTATTTTTCTTGGACCAGAAGGAACCTAGGAGGCTTGGAGAAGAGGCTAGAATACCTACGGGTGGGCCACAAGCCACCAGGGCGCCCCCTAGGGGGGCGCCCCACTGGCTTGTGCCCCCCATAGCTCTTCCAACCCTAATTCTCCGCCTATAAATTTAGAAATATTCCCCCAATACCAGACAGAGATGATAATACTTTTCAGCCGCCGCAAGCCTCTGTTCCCGTGAGATCCCATCTTGGGGACTTTTCCGGTAATCTGCCGGAGGGTGATTCGATCACGGGGGGCATCTACATCAACACCATTGCCTTTCTGATGATGCGTGAGTAGTTCACCTTAGACCTTCAGGTCCATAGCTAGTAGCTAGATGGATTCTTCTCTCTCTATGTTCTTCAATACCATGTTCTCCATGATTTTCATGGGGATCCCTCCGATGTAATACTCTTTTGCGATGTGTTTGTCGGGATGCGATGAATTGTGGGTTTATGATCAGATTATCTAAGAATATTATTTGAATCTTTATGAATTCGTATATGCATGATTGCGTATCTTTGCAAGTCTCTTCAAGTTATTGGTTTGGTTTGGCCAACTAGATTAGTAATTCTTGCAAGGGAGAAGTGCTTAGTTTTGGGTTCAATCTTGCGGTGTCCTCACTCAGTGACAAAGTAGGGGTAGCGAGGCACATATTTGTATTGCTGCCATCAAGGATAAAAATATGGGGTTTTCATCATATTGCTTGAGTTTATCCCTCTACATCATGTCATCTTACTTAATGCGTTACTGTGTTCTTCATGAACTTAATATTCTAGATGCAGGCAGGAGTCAGTCGATGTGTGAAGTAATAGTAGTAGATGTAGAATCGTTTTGGCCTACTTGATACGAATGTGATGCCTATATGCATAATAACTTCCCTGGATATTGTTATAACTATGTTCTTTCTAACAATTGCTCGACAATAATTTGTTCACCCATCGTATTATTTTCTTTTAAGAGAGAAGCCTCTAGTGAAACCTATGGCCCCCAGGTCTATTTTCCATATTATATTTTTCAGATCTATAAACCAAAAATACATTGATGCAATTTTATTTACTTTTACTTCTAGTAATCTTTTATATCAATCTCTATCAGATCTCATCCTTGCAAGTAACCGTGAAGGGATTGACAACCCCTTTATACCTTGGTTCTCAACAACTGAGGGAAATATTGAGGGAAATACTTATCTACTTTGCTGCATCACCCTTTCCTCTTCAAGGGAAAACCAACGCAAGCTCAAGAAGTAGCAAGAAGAATTTCTGGCGCCGTTACCGGGGAGGATACATAGCAAGTCTACATCAAGCCTACCAAGTACCCATCACAAACTCATCTCTTGCATTTAAATTATTTGGCATTTGCCTCTCGTTTCCTCTCCCCCACTTCTAATTATTTTTTCCAGAAAAAATTAAAAAGATTTGCCTTTTATTTGCCCTTCTTCCGTTCGTATTTTCATTTTCTTTTTGTTTGCCTGTGTGCTAGATTGCTTGCTTTGTCACGATGTTTGAGAATACCAAATTGTGTGACTTCTCCAATACTAATAGTAATGATTTTATTAGTACTCCGATTGCTCCCACCACTAGTGTGGAATCTTATGAAATTAATGCTGCTTTGCTTAATCTTGTTATGAAAGAACAATTTTCCGGCCTTCCTAGTGAAGATGTCGCATCCCATCTAAATACTTTCATTGAGTTGTGTGACATGCAAAAGAAGAAAGATGTGGATAATGATATTGTTACATTGAAGCTATTTCCGTTCTCACTATGAGGTCGTGCTAAAACTTGGTTTTAATCTTTGCTTAAAAATAGTATTGATTCGTGGAATAAGCATAAAGATGCTTTTATTTCCAAGTACTTTCCGCCCAGTAAGATCATCTCCCTTAGGAACTATATAATGAATTTTAAGCAACTTGATCATGAGCATGTTGCACAATCTTGGGAGAGGATGAAATTAATGACTAGAAATTGCCTCGCACATGGTTTGAGATTATGGATGATTATACAATTATTTTATGCGGGATTGAATTTTGCATCTAGGAATCCTTTAGATTCTGCCGCGGGTGGTACTTTTATGGAAATTACATTAGGAGAAGCTACTAAAGTCCTAGATAATATTATGGCAAATTACTCTCAATGGCATACCGAAAGATCTCCTACTAGTAAAAAAGTGCACGCTATTGAAGAAATAAATACTTTTAGTGAAAAGATGGATGAATTAATGAAACAGTTTGCTACTAAGAGTGCTCCTGTTGATACTAATGATATGCCTTTGTCTTCTTTGATTGGGAATAATAATGAATCTATGGATGTTAATTTTGTTGGTAGGAAGAATTTTGGTAATAACACGTATAGATGTAATTTCAACCCTAGGTCATTTCCTAGTAATTCCTGTAATAATTATGGTAATTACTACAACAATCCTTATGGGAATTATAATAATACGCCCTTTGCTCTTGAGAATAATATTAAAAAATTTATTATTTTGCAAAAGGTTTCCAGTGTTTCGATTGAAGAAAAATTTCTCAAGATTCATGATTTGGCTAGGAATGTTGATAGAATTTGTCTTGAGATTGATTCTTTGAAAATTAGATTTGCTCCACCCAAGCATGATATTAATCTGTCTTGAAAACTATGAGAACATCTATTGATGAGTATAAGGAAAGAACCATAAGAATGCGTGCTAAGCGTGAATGGCTTGAAAAAATTTGTTATCGTGATAATAATGATGAAGATCTTAAAGTGATTGATGTGACTCCTATTAAATATTTGTTTTATAATATAATTCTTGATAAATATGTAACTAGAGATAACTCCACTTTAGTTAAAAGTCATCTGAATGATTTAGAGTTTATAGATCTTAATGCTAAAATTGATAAAAATGGGATTGAAGAGGTCAAGACTTTAAATAGCAATGAACCCACTCTTTTTTATTTGAAGGAATTTAATTATGATAGTTGTTCTTTGATTGACTTTATTTCCTTGTTGCAATCCAGGTTGAATTCTCCGCATGCTTATAATCAAAATAAAGCTTTTAATAAACATATCGTTGACGCTATGATGAAATGTTTTGAAGGAAAACTTGAGTTGGAGGTTTCTATACCTAGAAAACTTTATGGTGAGTGGGAACCTACTATTAATATTAAAATTAAAGATTATGAGTGCCATGCTTTGTGTGATTTGGGTGCTTGTGTTTCCAGTATTCCAAAAACTTTATGCGGTGTGCTAGGTTTCCATAAACTTGATGATTGCTCTTTAAATTTGCATCTGGCGGATTCCACTATTAAGAAACATATGGTAAGGATTAATGATGTTCTTATGAATGAAAATAGGAATTATGTGCCCATAGAATTAATTGTTCTTGATATAGATTGCAATCGTACATGTTCTATTATTCTTGGTAGACCTTTCCTTAGAACGATCGGTGCAATTATTGATATGAAAGAAGGAAACATTAGATTCCAATTTCCGTTAAGGAAAGGCATGGAACACTTTCCTAGAAATAAAATAAAATAACCTATTGAATCTATTATGAGAACTACTTATGGATTGCATACCAAAGATGACAATACCTAGATCTATTGCGTCTTGCCTAGCTAGGGACGTTAAACAATAGTGCTTGTTGGGAGGCAACCCAATTTTATTTTTATGTTTTTGTTGTTTGTTTCTGTTATTGAGTGAATTACACATTATTACCTCTGTAGTAATTGTGTCTTGGTGTTTTAATTAGTGTTTGAGTCAAGTAAGTACTTTGGGATGGTCTACGGTGATTGTTGATTTGATCTTGCTGAAAAATAGAAACTTTTGCGCTCAGTCGAGGAATTTTATAAATTCACGAGAGTGATGAATGAGTGTGAAATTTTTACACATGATTGATATAAAAATTACCCAGATTTCCTAATGGTTCAGAATTTTTGGTGTTACAAAAGTATTCGAAGTTTACATAGTTTTATAGACTGTTCTATTTTCTTTGTGTTGTTTGCTTATTTCTGTGTATCTATGAGTTGTATCGGGGGGGTGGTATGAACCATGGAGAAGTTGGAATAAAATATATATTACACCAATATAAATAAAGAATGAGTTCACCACAATACCTAAAGTGGTGATTTATTTTTCTTACACTAACGGATCTGACGAGTTTTTTGTTGTGAAGTTTTCAAGTTTTGGGTAAAGATTTGATGAACTATGGAATAAGGAGTGGAAAGAGACTAAGCTTGGGGATGACCAAGGAACCCCAAGGAATATTCAAGGATACCAAAGGGCCTAAGCTTGGGGATTCCCTGGAAGGCATCCTCTCTTTCGTCTTCAATCCAGCGGTAAATTTAGTTGAGGCTATATTTTTATTCACCACGTGGTATGGGTTTTGCTTGGAGCGTCTTGTATGATATGAGTCTTTGCTTTTTAGTTTGCCACAATCATCCTTGCTGCACACATATTTTGAGAGAGACATGCATGATTCGTGAACTTATTAGAATACTCTATGTGCCTCACTTATATCCTTTGAGCTAGACAATTTTGCCCTAGTGCTTCACTTATATCTTTTTAGAGCACGGTGGTGTTTTATTTTATAGAAATAATTGAACTCTTGTACCTCACTTATATTATTTTGAGAGTATTTAAAAAAGATGGTAATTGGTTTAGGTTATGAATTTAGTCCGAATATATTGGGCATCCAAGAGGGATATTATAAAAACTTTCATATAAAGTGCATTGAATACTATGAGAAGTTTGATTCCTTGCATATACACTACTAGAAAAAAGGCTGCTAGTGGCACACCTGTTTTGCCTACTAATGGCGCACTACAGGTGCGCCACTAGCACCACGCCATTAGAATTTTTTACTAATGGCGCACCACAGGTGCGCCATTAGTATAGCTCACGGTGCGCCATTACTATCCGACTTAGTAATGGCGCACCACATACAAGTGCGCCATTACTATCTGACTTAGTAATGGCGCACCGCATACGAGTGCGCCATTACTAACAAAAAAAATTCAATTTTTTTTAGAAATTTTGTTTTTTCTTAATGCCGGGTCACTATGGCTTAATCTTAGGTCAATATGCTTGAGCCCGAGCTCCGTGGTCAAACTTCCCGAAAGGTCACCCATCCTCACACTACTCTAGCCCGAGCATGCTTACCTTCTCAGTTCTATCCAACCCCAACACCAACTCACTTAAGATGCACTTGTTGATATATCTATCATATCAATCCTATTAAACCTTGTTGATGTCTGGGACTTTGTTCATGTTCATGAGTGTGATGAAATTTTGAAAAAATATTTCAAACTTCCCGATCATATTACGTATCATATTTTGAACATGTTTTCCAAAAAAATCAAAACAATTTTTATTCTGTTAGGTTTTTGTGGATTGTAAAAATCTTCAAATTCGGATGTAACTTTTCGAGTAGATGATTTTTCATATAAAAAACTTTTTAATCCGAGTTCATATGCAAAAGTTATGCCCATTTTACTAAATTCCAGAGAGATTTTGCAAACAAAGTCGAAATTCATATTTGTAAATTTTCCATACAACTAGACCACATATCACCTGGGAAACTTATTTTCTTTTATTTTTTTGACATTTTCATCATTTTCTTTTATTTATTTTTAAAACTGAAAAGGCGGTCCACAGGGGGGGGGGATTGGAGCAGTACAAAACTACTAATGGCGCACCACCTAACTGGTGCGCCATTAGTAACCCTGGTTACTAATGGCGCACCAGCTAGGTGGTCCGCCATTAGTAGTTTTTGCAAAAAAAAGTTTAGCATAAGTATCACAGGTTACTAATGGCACACCACCTACAAATGCGCCATTAGTAACCCTGGTTACTAATGGCGCACCAGCTGGAGGTGCGCCATTAGTAGTTTTTGCAAAAAAAAATAGTAGTGGCGCACTGGGCTTGTCGTGGCGCACCAGGTGTGTGGTGCGCCGTTAGTGCCCATCACACTAATGGCGCACCAGCACCTGGTGCGCCACTGCTATATAGTAGTGGCACACCACTTGTCTGGTGCGCCATTAGTGTCTCTTTTATCTATAGCCCTTTTCCTAGTAGTGATAGTTTTGAGATATAAGATGGTGATATTAGAGTCATGCTAGTGAGTAATTATGGATTGGTATAAATATATGTGTTAAAGTTTTGTGATTCCCATAGCATGCACATGTGGATAACCGTTATGTAACAAAGTCGGAGCATGATTAGTTTATTGATTGTCATCATTTGTGTGAGGTTCGGGAGCGCACGATGGTTAACTCCTACCAACCACTCCCCTAGGAGCATGCGTCTAACACTTTGATTTGATAACTAATAGACTTTTGCAATAAGTATGTGAGTTCTTTATGACTAATGTGAGTCCATGGATTGTACGCACTCCCACCCTTTACCTTTGCTATCCTCTCTAGTACCGTGCAACTTTCGCCGGTGCATTAAACCCACCATATACCCTTCCTCAAAACAGCCACCATACCTACCTATTATGGCATTTCCATAGCCATCTCGAGATATATTTCCATGCAACTTCCACCGTTCCGTTTATTATGACGTGTGCCATTATTGTCATCTTGCTTTACGTGATCATAAGACAGCTAGCGTGACGCTGATGTCATTTGCTATGCTAGATCATTGCACATCGTGGTACACCCCTGAAGGCATTCATATAAAGTCATATTTTCTTCTAAGTATCGAGTTGTAATTCTTGAGTTGTAAGTAATTAAAAGTGTGATGATCATCATTATTAGAGCATCGTCCCATGCGAGGAAAGGATGATGGAAGCAATGATTCCCTCACAAGTTGGGATGAGACTCCGGAGTTTAAAAATAATAAAAGAGGCCAATGAAGCCCAAATAAAAAAGAGGCCAAAGATGCCCACCAAAAAAATAAAAAATAAAATAAATGAGAGAAAAGAGAGAAGGGACAATGCTACTATCTTTTTTCACACTTTTGCTTCAAAGTAGCACCATGATCTTCATGATAGAGAGTCTCTTATTTTGTCACTTTCATATAACTAGTGGGTATTTTTCATTATAATGCACACCCACTTAGTTTCTTTTTGAGCTTTCAGACACTTATAGCTCTAGTGCATCCATTGCATGGCAATCCCTACTCACTCACATTGATATCTATTAATGGGCATCTCCATAGCCTGTTGATATGCCTAGTTAATGTGAGGCTATCTTCTCCTTCTCCTCATGACCTCCACCATATTCTATTCCACCTATAGTGCTATATCCATGGCTCATGCTCATGTATTGCGTGAAAGTTGAAAAGGTTTGAGAACATAAAAGGTGTGAAACAATTGCTTGACTTGTCATCAGGGTTGTGCATGATTTAAATACTTTGTGTGGGGAAGATGGAGCATAGCCAGACCATATCATTTTGTAGGGATAACTTTCTTTGGCCATGTTATTTTGAAGAGACACGATTGCTTTGTTAGTATGCTTGAAGTATTATTGTTTTTATGTCAACATTAAACTTTTGTTTTGGGTCTTATGGATCTGAACATTCATGCCGCAATAAATAATATTACATGGATACATATCTTAGGTAGAATTCCACATCAAAATATCTATTTTTATCATTTACCTACTCGAGGACGAGCAGAAATTAAGCTTGGGGATGCTGATACGTCTCTAATGTATCTATAATTTTTTATTGTTCCATGCTATTATATTATCTGTTTAGGATGTTTTATATGCATTAATATGCTATTTTATATTATTTTTGGGACTAAACTATTAACCTAGTGCCTAGTGTCAGTTCCTGTTTTTTCCTTGTTTTTGAGTATTGTAGAAAAAGAATATCGAACGAAGTCCAAACGGAATAAAATTCTACGATGATTTTTCTTGGACCAGAAGGAACCTAGGAAGCTTGGAGAAGAGGCCAGAAGACCTACGGGTGGGCCACAAGCCACCAGGGCGCACCCCTGGGGGGGTGCCCACGAGGCTTTTGGACCCCCCGTAGATCCTCCAACCCTAAGTATCCACCTATAAATTTAGAAATATTCCCCCAATACCAGAGAGAGCCAAGTTAATACTTTTCTGCCGCCGCAAGCCTCTGTGCCCGTGAGATCCCATCTTGGGGCCTTTTTCCCATAATCTGCCGGAGGAGGATTCGATCATGGAGGGCATCTACATCAACACCATTGCCCTTCAGATTATGCGTAAGTAGTCCACCTCAGACCTTCGGGTCAATAGCTAGTTTATAGATGGCTTCTTCACTCTCTATGTTGTTCAAAACCATGTTCTCCAGGATCTTCAGGGGGATCTATCCGATGTAATACTCTTTTGTGGTGTGTTTGTTGAGATCCGATGAAATGTGGGTTTATGATCAGATTATCTATGAATATTATTTGAATCTTCTCTCAATTATTATATGCATGATTTCATATCTTGGCAAGTCTCTTCGAGTTATTGGTTTGGTTTGGCCAACTAGATTGGTAATTCTTGCAATGGGAGAAGTGCTTAGTTTTGGGTTCCATCTTGCGGTGTCCTCACCTAGTGACAAAGTAGGGGTTGCGAGGCACATATTTGTATTGTTGCCATCAAGGATAAAAAGATGGGTTTTTCATCATATTGCTTGAGTTTATCCCTCTACATCTTGTCATCTTACTTAAGGCATTACTCTGTTCTTCATGAACTTAATACTCTAGATGTAGGTAGGAGTCTATCAATGTGTGGAGTAATAGTAGTAGATGCAGAATCGTTTTGGTCTACTTGTTATGAACATGATATCTATATGCATAATCATTGCCTTGGATATCGTCATAACTACGCGCTTTTCTATCAATTGCTCGACAGTAATTTGTTCACCCACCGTATTTTTTTCCTTCAAGAGAGAAGCCTCTAGTGAAACCTATGGCCCTCGGGTCTATTTTCCATATTATATTTTCAGATCTATAAACCCAAAATACCTTTCTGCAATTTTATTTACTTTTATTTAGTTTTACTTCTTGTAATCTTTTATATCTATCTCTATCTGATCTCATCCTTGCAAGTAATCGTGAAGGGATTAACAACCCCTTTATAGCATTGGGTGCAAGTGTTTGATTGTTTGTGTAGGTGCATAGATTGGGGCGTTGCTTGTACCTCCTACTAGATTTATACCTTTCTTCTCAACAACTGAGGGAAATACTTATCTACTTTGCTGCATCACCCTTTCCTCTTTAAGGGAAAACCAACGCAAGCTCAAGAAGTAGGAAAAGCCACCTACTCATGTGTTGAGATCATGCCATTCCATTCCAACCATATGAATCTTGATCTCTAGACTTCCCAAGTTTTTTCCACCCAATCAATCTCTTCCACCAATGAAATTTTTGTGAGAGACTGATTGAGTGTTGAGGAGTCTATCATCTTGAAGCACAAGAGAGTTCATCGACACTATCGAGCCTATTACCTTTTGGAGGGTGGTGCCTCCTAGATTGGTTAGATGTCGCTTGGGATCCTCCTACTTCGTGTTGTGGAGTGAACCAAGAAGTTTGTAAGGGAAAGGAGATCGCCTACTTAGTGAAGATCTACCCCGAGTTAGGCTAGTCGTCCGTGGACGTAGGCCATCATGGTATAGTCAAGGTTGCTTCTTCGTGGAACCCTCTGTGGGTAGAGCCCTTTGTGGACTCTCACGATCGTTACCCTCCGTGGGTTGAAGTCTCCATAAACATGGACGTATGATAGCACCACATATCGGAACCACGGGATAAATCTTCGTGTCACCAAATTGCGTTTGATCTTCCTACCCTTCCTTCACTACTCATGCGTGTTGTTACTTTCCGCTGATATACTTGTAGACATGCATGTATAGGCTGTGCTTGACTTGGTATCAATGCTAAAATCTGCCTACACTTAAAATTGGGAAAAGGTAGAATTTTTATTTGGTCAAGTAGTCTAATCACCCCCTCTAGACATACTTTCGATCCTACAAGTGGTATCAGAGCTTTGGTCTCCATTGCATTGGTTTCACAACCTAGGAGAGTATGGCTTCTAGCGAGGGAAATTATCATCATAGAGGTTCGTACTTTGATGGCACAAATTTTGCTAGTTGGAAGCACAAAATGAAAATGCACTCATAACCCTACCGTTTGGGCTGTTGTTTGCGTTGGATTGCAAGGTGAATTATTTGAGAATGGAAGGGAACCGGATCATGAAGCAATTGAGGAGGAATTGAATATGTTACAATACAATGCTCAAGCATGTGACATTCTCTTCAACGACTTATGCCTCGAAGAATTCAACAAAACCAGCCGTCTTGAGAATGCAAAAAAGATTTGGGATACTTTGGTCGATATGCACGAAGGTACCGAATCTGTGAGAGAATGCAAGTTGGGTGTTCTTTAGAGTCAGCTTGACAAGTTCAAGATGAAGGATGGTGAAGGAGTTGCATATAGGTACTCTAGGCTAGCTCTCATCACCAATGAGATTGTGATACGTCCATTTAGCATCACGATTTCTTATTACCTTTTACTTCATTCTTGCCCATTAACCCACATCATTATACAATTCTTATGCCTTTTCTCTCTGAATATGCAAGGTACATCACAAGGAGGGAAATATCTGGAAACTGGGATTTGAACCGGAAAACTGAGAAATAAGCAGAAAAATCACGAGACTCCAAATTTCACGGAGAATATTTTTGGAATATTTAAGAATTTCTAGAGCAAAAAAATGCCAAAGGGGGGTTGACAGGGGGCGACCACACATCCGGCCGCGCCCCCCTAGGGCATGACCAGATGGCTTGTGGGCCCCCTGCTGGCCCTCCGATGTCCATCTTCTCCTATATGGTGTGTTTTACCCTAAAAAATAACAAGATTACTTTCGGGATGAAGCGCCGCTGTCTCATGGCAGAAACTTGGGAAGAGGCCCTTTTTCTCTCCGGCAGTGTGATTCTTCCTGGGAAATTTCCCTTTGGGAGGGGAAGATCGAATCCATCATCATCACCAACACTTCCTACTTCGTGGGAGAACCAATCTTCATCAACACCAGCACCAGCACCATCTCATCTCCAACCCTAGTTCATCTCTTGTATTCAATCTTTGTCTGAAAACCTCACATTGGTACCTATGAGTTTCTAGTAGTGTTGATTACATCTTGTAGTTGATGCTTGTTGGATTAATTGGTGAAAGAAATTATGTTTAGATCCTTTTTCACCATCATTATACCTCTGATCTTGAACATGTTGATGAGGTGTGAGTAGTCACTATTGTTCTTGACGACATGGTATAAGTCTTGTCACAACTAATCATGTGAAATTGGCATTCGTTCGATATTTTGTTGATATGTATGTTGTTGCTTCTCTTAGTGGTGTCGTGCGAACGTCGACTACATGACACTTCACCATGTTATGTGCCTAAGGGAAGGTATTGTGGAGTAACAAGTAGATGATGGGTTGCGAGAGTAACAGAAGCTTAAACCCCAGTTTATGCGTTAGTTCATAAGGGATTGATTTGGATCCACACGTTTCATGCTATGGTTAGATTTATCTTAATTCTTCTTTCGTAGTTGCGGATGCTTGTGAGAGGGGGTAATCATAAGTTGGTTGTTTTTTCAAGTAAGAACAATACCTTAGCACCGGTCCACCCACATATCAAATTATCAAAGTAGCGAATGCGAATAAATTCAACATGATGAACATGACTAGATAAAAATCCACATCTATACTCGGGAGCACCTTCTTCATATCAGAACACTTTCCGGCTTGTCCTTTGCTGTAAAAGGGATTGCGATACCTTTTTGTACCTTAGTTACTATTATTAATTGTCACTTGTTATGAATTATCTTGCTACAACAATATATACTACTGTCACTAATAGCACTTGCAGAGAATACCTTGCTGAAAACTGCTTATCATTTCCTTCTGCTCCTCGTTGGGTTCAACACTCTTACTTATCAAAAGGACTAATATTGATCCCCTATACTTGTGGGTCATCAAGACTCTTTTCTGGCGCCGTTGTCGGGGAGTTAAGCGCCTCTGGTAAGTGGAAATTGGTAAGGGAATATTTTTGCTATGTGCTGAAATTTACTATTACTTGTTGCTATGGAAGGTCACCCTTTGAGTAGCTTGTTCGGGGCATCTTCACCTCAAATAGAAGTGGAAGAGGTTGTTCCTAAACCAACTGAACCTACTAAAAATATTTGTTATGAGATTCCTTCTGGTTTGTTAGATAAACTGCTAGCTAGTCCATATGATGGTACGACTCATCCTGATTATCACTTAATATTTGTCGATGAAGTCTGTGCATTATTTAAGCTTGCAGGTCTGACTAGAGACAAAGATAAGAAGATGGTTTTCCCTTTATCTTTGGAGGGAAAGGCATTGATGTGGTATAGGCTATTGGATAATATTGGATCATGGGACTGGAATCGCTGGAATTTCATTAGAAGTTTTATCCTATTAATCTATTCCATCATTATCGGAACTTTATTTATAATTGCTTGCCTAGTAAATGAGAAAGTATCACTCAAGCTTGGGGGAGGCTTAAATCTATGATGCACACATGTCCCAATCATGAGCTCTCAAGAGAAATGACCATAGAATTTTTTTATGCAGGCTTTCTCATGATGATCAAGTACAACTCAATTCTTGTTCTACTAGTTCCTTTATGAAGAAGACTATTGAATTCAAATGGGATTTTTTGGACAGAAATTAATCTAACTCTGAAGATTGGGAATTCGACAAAGGTAAATAGTCAGGTATAAGACTTAAGTTTGATTGTGTTAAATATTTTATGGAAACTGATACTTTTCATGAGTTTAGCAATAAATATGGCCTTGATTCTGAGATAGTAGCTTCTTTCTATGTATCTTTTGCTACTCATGTTGATCTCCCTAAGGAGAAGTGGCTTAAATATCACCCACCCATTGAGAAACAATTAGAGGAACTTATTAAGATTAAAAAGGAAGAAATAATTGTTAACCATGTCGATCCAATTGTTCCTACTCCTTACATTAAGAAACTGCCTTCCCCTCTGAGAATTAAGGAACATGCTAAGGCTACAACTATGGTTAATAAGAGTTACATTAGAACACATATACTTTTGAAACAAATAACTGTTGAGTTTAATATTGCTATAGTTAAATATCTTCTAGTTGACAATACTGAGGGTCAAATCCTTTGCCTTGAAGGTGAAACCTTATACAAACGCACATGACAAGCTAGATAAAAACAAACTAGTAGTTGGCATGTGACGAGGATATATACCTAGGGTAGGGTTGTAGGCTTGAACTACATACCCTACCTAAGGACACTATATTGGAGGACTTAAAGACTATAAGAGAAATTCTGACTGGATTCACCATAGTGCTCAAGTCACTCGACATTTAATCCACTCGGTTTCTTCTCCCTCCACTTGACAGTCACCTATCACTCAGAAGACCTCACTTCCAGTCAACGGCAAAAGACCAAAAGCCACCCCAGGGAGGCCAACAGACAGGCGTTAGGCCAGTCATCATTAGTAGCAAATTATGATGTACGTTACCAATGACGCTCGTCTTTATTCCCACGATCAGACCCTTGGATGCCTGGCACTTATGAGGGGTAGCACACTCTATATAAGCTGCTCCTCCCCTCTAGCACAAGGGTTTGCACCTACTATAACTTATACTTTCCACATGACAAGAGCTCCCGAGCACTGAGACGTAGGGCTATTACCTCCACGAGAGGGGCCTGAACTCATACATCTATGTGTACATCCTTGCCATAGCTAGGACTCTGCCCTCTCCCTTCGTACCCCTACTTTCTACTACCAGACTCGTTCCCATGATAGTTGGCACCCACCGTGGGGCAGGCGTGTAAGCGACTTACGGCGAGGTTGCAATTTTTCCCCTTCGTCATGTCTTCCGGCAGTGGTTTGTTCTTGGGCCACGAGATCTGTTTTGCAGTGCTCACCTTCATCGCCAGCGAATCGGCATGGCTCTAGGAGGCACCTCTCGACATTGAGGCGCTCCCAATCCGTGGAGCGGCACACTTCCGCACGAGCTCCTGTGGTGTTCTTCTGCGGCAGCCGTTGACTCTGTACTTTACGTCCGTCCTCGCTGTTCGCCACCACAAGCGATCTGGTCGCTCACGGCTCCAGCGTTGGGTGAGGCATGCGGTTGCTCGTCAGGTTTCTTATCCATAGATTGCGGCAATCGAGCCCACCAAGTCACTTCATGACGTGTTTGACTCAGAGTCAGATCAGTCTCACGTTCCTTCCGAGTGTGAGAGCTGCGATCCTGCAGCAGTGGTTCTTATGGCCGGTTCACATCAAAGCCCGCTGCCTGGTTTCGGCCGCGGCAGGCGAGAGGCTGGTGGGGCGTCGAATGACCAACCACACCGGGATGAGGAGGTCCTCCATATACCCATCACTGGTGCGACCGCTGAGGCCTAGGCCTTGGAGGCCACATGCATTTGGCTTGAAGAGCTTCAGAGGGAACTCGACGAGCGCGCTCACTAGTGTCCACCACCTCCCAGTCGACGTCAGCGACAGTTGTTCCAGATTTGTTCACAGAACAACGTTGAGGTATACCGTACCCCAGTTTTAAATGTTGCAGCAGATTCAATTCAGTCATCACGTTCAGAGGCTGCCAGAGGTTTGCTGCCGATCAGAGCGTTGCTTGACGCAGCGCAGCAACAAAATTTAGTTGTTTCACAGTTACGCAATAGAATACACAGTAATTCACCAAGAGTAGAGACTGTTCAGTCGACACATAGTCCTGGTTCACCTCTGCATCGTAGGGGAGGGGGTTTCCGCGAGGATCAGTACAGTGATCAGGGACGAGATCAGTTTCACCATGATGACCACCGTCAAGTGCCCACTCCTCCATGGCGTGATCCGTACATGCCCCAGCACCAGGATGATAGGCACCGGTTTGGTGAGGAGCGGAATCCAAGGTTTGATGCAAGAGATGTCCTCACTCAGAGGCGAATCGACAGGGGCAGAGCCCACAAGTATGGTTTCGACAGAGATTACCCGAGTGGCAGGAGTGCTGTTATTTCTGGTCTCGAGTGCTTTAGCACAGCTATTCGCTCTGCAGAGATTCCCCCCAACTTCAGGTTGGTGGCTGGGATAGGCATGTTTTTTGGCAAGTCAAAGCCAGAAACAAGGTTGGATGATTACCGAGTGGTTGTGCAGATTGGTGGTGGCAACGATAACATTGCCATGAAGCATTTTCCCTTGATGTTACATGGTTCGGCCCGTGCATGGCTGAATTGTTTGGCTCCTTCTATCATCCACTTGCAAGCACCCTGTTGGTTTGATTGATTTGCAACATTGTGTTCATAAGCCCAATGAGTCATTGAGGGAATTACATTCAACGCTGGTCCACTTTGCATCATACAGTGGAGAATATCTCCTAGCATCAAGCTGTTTGTACCTTCAAGGCCGGAGTGAAGTACATGGAGCTTTACTTGAAGTTTGGGCGAATAGGTGATATTTCACTGAGTAAGATGATGGAAATCGCCACTCGGTATGCCAATGGCGAAGAGGAAGACCACCGCCGCAGCAGCAAAGGAAAAGTAGTCGACAATGATGCCAGTGACAATTCCAGTCGGAAGAAGAAGAGGAAGGATGATGGCCCTACTCAGGCAGAGACAGCCGCCTTGGTAGCGCAAGGAAAGAATAAGGGGAAGTCCAAGGGACAGTTCAACCCCAAGAAAGGAAAAACTCAATCGGGAACTGACATTATGGATTTACCATGTGCAATCCACATGCCGAAAGATGAAGATGGTAATTTGATATTACCCAAACATACCACTCAACAATGCCGTCTGTTGATCGAGCAGTTCAAGGAAGGTTAGTCGACTAAGAACCCCCCCCCCAAAAAAAGATGATGACGAGGACAAAGAAACTTTTCCCGATGTCAATGCCACTCTGATGATTTTTGCTGATGTTGAGAGCAAGAGTCGATTGAAGGTTATAAAAATGGAGGTTAACATGGTTGTGCCTGCCACCCCAACATACCTCAAGTGGTCTCAGACTGCCATCACATTTGATCATTTAGATCATCCCGCTCATGTCGCCACGCCCGGTCGGCAGGCTTTGGTGGTATATACCATTGTGGGAGGCACTCGGCTCCGCAAAGTCCTCATGGACGGAGGGAGTGGACTGAATATTCTGTATGCAGATACCCTTAAGGGAATGGGCATTCCGATGTCCCGACTCAGTGAGAGCAACATGCAGTTGCATGGAGTAATCACAAGGAAGAAGGCCAAGTCACTCGGCCAGATTGCATTGGATGTGGTGTTCGGGACAGATAAGAATTTTTGCAAAGAAAAATTGACAATTGAAGTCATGGACTTGCGGAGCGCGTACCATGCCATCCTTGGTCGACCAACTTATGCCCGTTTCATGGCCCATACATGTCACGTGTATCTCAAACTGAAGATGCCTTGTCCCAAGGGTGTGATCACACTCACTGGCAATTGACAGAGGGTTCAGGACTGCCTCCAGCAGGGCTCCAAAATTGCTGATCATTAGATGGCTATGGTCGAGCTAGAAGAGTACAAGAAGAGCGCCGACCTTGCCGAGTTGCTGCATGCTAAGAAGCCTGCTTCAGAGTCAGCTTTTCAGTTGGCAGGGGAAGTGAAAAAGGTGCACATTCACCCAACAGATCCTACGGCTGCCCCGACCAACATATCTTCGACACTCGACGATAAATAGGTAGTTGAGATCATCCAGTTCCTCCGTGAGAACTAGGACATCTTCGCATGGAGGCCAACTGACATGCCGGGGGTTCCCAGGGAACTGGCTGAGAACTGACTGAGAGTGGATCCGAAAGCCAAGCCGGTGAAGGAACATTTGCGCCGGTCGGTAGCAGAGAAGCGAAAGCAATCAGTGAAGAGGTGGCTCGTCTCTTGGCGGCTAAGTTCATTCAGGAGATTTACCACTCTGAGTGGATCTAGAATGTCGTTATGGTCACTTTGCATGTGTATTGACTTCAAGCATATCAATCGGGTCTGCCCGAAAGATCATTTCCCGCTCCCTTGCATCGATCAAATTTCTGAATCGACTGCGTGGTGTGAGTGTTTATTGTTTCTAGATGCATACTCCGGTTATCATTAGATCCGTCTGTTTGGTCTGGATGAAATAAACACAACCTTCATCACCCCATTTGTGTGTTTTTGCTATATCACCATGCCTTTTGGTTTGAAGAATGACGGTGCTACTTTCATGTGCATGATTCAGAACTGTTTACTCGACCAGATCCCTCGGAATGTAGAGGCTTACATGGACGATATTGTCGCCAAGTCCCGCAAAGGTTCCGACCTGCTGGTTGACTTGGCTGAGCTATTCGCCAATCTGAGGAGGTATTATATCAAGCTGAATCTAGCTAAGTGTACTTTCAGTATTCCTGGTGACAAGTTACTCGGTTATCTCATTTCCGAACGGGGAATCGACGTCAATCCTGAGAAAATCAGCGCCATTACCCGAATGAAAAGTCCCGTGCTAGTGCATGTTGTTTAGAAGCTCACAGGTTGCTTGGCAGTGTTGAGTCGGTTCATTTCTCTTATCGGTGAGAAGGCATTGCCTTTGTACCAATTGAGGAAGAAATCTGACATGTTCGAGTGGACTCCAGAGGCTGATGCAGCACTTGTGCAGCTCAAATCCCTGATTTCCACCGAGCCGGTGCTTGTTGCTCCACATCGCAAAGAGCCTTTGCTCCTGTACATCGCAACCACTAATCAGGTTGTCAGTACAGTTTTGACTGTCGAGCGGGAAGAGGATGGCAAGGCCTACAAGGTTCAGCATCTAGTCTACTACAGTTTTGAAGTGTTGACTCCTTGGAAGCAAAGGTACCCACATTACCAGAAGCTTGTTTATGGTATCTATCTGTCAGCGAAGAAGGTGGCACACTACTTTCGGGATCACTCAATTTCAGTCGTCAGTGATGCTCCATTGTCTGAGATCCTCAACAATCGAGATGCGACTGGTCGAGTGGCTGAATGGGTCATTGAGCTATTGTATTTTGACATCAAATTCGAAGCTAAAATGGCGATCAAGTCGTAAGCACTGGCTGATTTCTTGGCCGAATGGGTTGAACAGCAATAGGCAATCCAGATTCACTCGGCGCAGTGGACCATGTTCTTTGATGGATCGAAAATGCTGAATTGGTCCGGTGCTGGCGTGGTTTTGGTATCCCCAAAAGGTGACAAACTCAGTTATGTGCTACACATTCACTTCGATTCCTCCAACATTGAAGCAGAATATGAAGCACTCTTGTACGGGTTGCACATGGCCATCTCACTTGACGTCAAGTGCTTGATGGTTTACGGCGACTCGGATTTGGTGGTCAATCTTGTGATGAAAGAGTGGTATGTTTGGAACCCCTCCATGACTGGATATTGCAATGGTGTTAGAAAACATGAGAAGGGATTTAAAGGTCTGGAACTCCATCATGTTCCCCCAGTGAAGAATCAAGCAGCTGATGAGCTGGCAAAGATTGGATCCAGTCGGAGAACTATCCCTAGCAATGTATTCTTAGAGCATCTTCATACTCCTTCGGTGTAGGAGGATCCCTTCACCGAAGAGCCCCCACGAACTATGAACGCCTCTAATCCGACTGAGGTTGATGTCCCTATAGTTATTAAACTAGTCATGTGTAACATCCCCAAATTCAATTTTGGAATGTTATGAAATATAGCTATGCATCATCATCATCATTGCTTGAATGTATGAAATAGTTGAAATGCTTCTTCTGACTTTCTGAAAGTCCCTTTCTATTTTCAGTATGTTGCTTTCACCTATTTGAAAACCTTGGAAAAACTTCAAAATAAGAGGGGAGTAACATGACACTCCACACCAGGGTCATCTTGGTGATATATTTGAACAATAAGAACCAGGGGGTCTTTTGAAAAATATATTTGCAAAAGGTTTTAAAACCAAATAGGCAATTTCTGAAAATAATTATTTTTTAAAGTATTCAAATGACAGAGGAAAAATGTTCATTGAATAGCATTAATTCTCCTGATCATTTTGATATATATATTTCCTATATTTGGAAATGTTTTGCATGCTTTAAAAGAGGTTTTACTGCTCTGGATATTAAAAAGGAAACGAATTTATTTGAAAACGGGCCGCCCCACGGGCATTAACTCGCGAATTCATTACGAGCCGACCACCGACGCACTAACATCGTCTCTCCCTCTCGCTGACAAGCCGGACCCACTATCCGATGGCGCCATCCGTGCGGTCGTCCCCGTCCTCGCGCGCACGCTGCCGTCGCCGGGGATCTCTCCACCGGATCTCCCTCCTCATTCCTTCTCTCGCCCCCTCACCGGCCCTATATAAGAGCGGCCACCTCGGCACCGCCCCGACGACTTCACCACCTCGGCCTCGCCGGAGAACTCCCTCGCCGGTGACCTCCTTCACTTTGAGCCCCCTCTCCCGCTCATGTCCGTTCAATCTCGATCCTACGATCCAGATTAGAACCTTTTAATAGCGCGAACCGGTACACACTAGGCTTCGGTCGACCGTCAGTAAACACCCGCATGCACGCTCTTTCGACCAATAGGAACCTGACACGTAGCCCCTATCCGATGGTTAGTTTTTTTCTTTTTCTTTTCTGATTTAGAAAACAGAATGCATCCTGATTTTGTTTTTAGCATATCTTTTAAACTATTTGGTGTTTTTAGTTGATTCTTTTTGCATTAGTTCACATTTTTGATGTAGTTTATGTCTGAATGTTTAGATTTAAAATTTGAGATTTAAATTTTGAATCTAATCAAATTTGTTCAAATTACTAAAATCTGAATAACTAGAGTTTAAAAATAGATTTTTGTATGAATCTTTTTGCTACTGCTTGGTATTAGTTAGGACTATAAGAATGCTTAGTTTGAGAATTTTTGGGATGGATTTGTTTAGTGTTTTAACTATAAACAGAATCTGCCTACTGGATAGTTTAGGTTAATTAATTTAGTTTTTAGCTAGTTTTAATCAGAATTAATTATATTTTGTTTCAGTAGATTCTGTTGTTTAAACATTAGGTGTTTTACTTGCTGATAATAATAATATATATTTGCTTAGTTTTATACTTAATATCATAGGAATTTCTACTCTTTTTCAATTAGGTTTAGTTTGATAAAAACAAACTAGTCACTAATAGTTTACTTTAACTAAGTTTTAGATAAAAAGATTTTTTTTTCTAAGAAAAGTTTTAGTAAATTCTTTTCTGTTAGGAGAATTGTTTTATTAATAAAATTGTAGTTTGTTTTACTCTATTGTTAATAAACTCTAGCCCACTTCATGTAGTAGTGTTTATCAAAACTTTTAAAACCCTACTAAGATTTTTTTCTTAGCAAAACTTTAAATGGATTTAATTATGTTTATTAATAAAATATTTCTATTGTTCTTTTCTGACAACTATTGTTTTGTTAATACCAATAATTCTATGTTATTAGTAGTAGTTTACCCATCAACTTTAGAAAACCCAAACTATGTGTTGATCTCCTTTTCTTTTGATTGTGCCTTGATTTGTCTTGAGTGATTACTAGTTCATTCCCGATTTTTGTGAGTTACAACATTTTGTTGTATGCTTATTGAGTTCTCTTGTTTGATTCGTTAGATCATCCTGAGTGCGAAGCTTGTTACCTAGAGTCCCTCGAGTACGAAGATCGTCAATCAGGCATGTCACTTTGACCATGTATACCTATGTTTTATTGCATTAGTTCTACCATCTCCCCAATTGCATGAAAAGTAGGTAAATTGGAAACTTGGTTACTTGTTGTAGTATCATGTGGTAGGTACCCCTCAACCCTTTGACACATTGGCCCTAGGAAACGTTGTTTTACATTTTGCTATGCTATTAGTAGACGGGGTTGGTTGTGTGATGCATGAGAGTTGAGAGTTAATAATTTCAAGACCTACATGATGATCAAGTCTTCAAGACTTCAAGTTTTCAAATTACCTCTTGGTGGATGATGGTTGAACGGCGCCCTGGAGAAACCAGTGGTTAGCCTAGATGATGCTGGAGATGTGCCAGTATTCATGCGGAAAGGTCCACCCAGGCACAAAGAGATGGATGGATGCTTCAAGACCCAAGGCTTACCTGCATAGCCACAATTCATTATGGGCTCTGGCATGGTTGGATATCGTGGTGACCCTGGACAGGCGGTGCTACGAGATGTAGAAGAACGGTAGGAAAGGATGGGCACCGACAGAGTCGCAGGGAAACCCATTGGAAGACCATGTTTTGGTCATCCGTTTCTCAAACACCCTGAAGTGCGAGAAATCAAACGGAGGCGACCAAATCTTCTGGGGGACGTGTGCAAAACTCTCCAGAGTACTCAACCGAATCGATTAGCCGTGTCCACGGTCATGGACAGTTTGAGCCAGAGGAACTGAAACTATCTGGAACTCTCAACACAATTAATTATATTGATGTGGGTTATAAATGTCGACTTGGGTATGAGAATTGGTTGGTGGAACCATCTCATTAATCAACCAACTTAGTAATAATTTTGCTTAGCCCTCTCTTGATGTAGGAAAATTGGCTTTACGCAAAAACTTACTACCTCACCCGCCATATATGCATGTAGATTAGATGATTATCTTTTCACCCCTCTCTTGTGACTTTGCCGGCATATTCCATATGCTGACCTACACGGCTGCAACGTATCATGTTGCAGAATACTTTTCCGACCAGGAGTGAGGATACGCTCTACGCTCGGTGAGATGCCCTTGGAGTCAGATGGACTCATCTACCTTCGATGCTTCCGCAAGATTTAGATATTCTCATGAGTTGGCCTTCAGCCACTTTATTGTAATCTTTATTGTAATAAATGACTCGATATGAGATTTACGATTAATAAATGCTGTGTGATTTCCCTTTGATATATACATTGATGTACCGTGTGTGTACTAGCATGATCTTGGGATGGTACAGAAACACCGGAGATTCGACCTTTCAGGTCGGGTTGCTGTAGAAATGGTATCAGAGCACACGCTGACCGTAGGACGTAACCTCTAGGATTGGAAAGCCTTAGGACTTATTTCCCTTTTGTATTTATAATTCTTATACTCTCATCTACTCGTTTCTGACTTCCCTCCAATTATTTCAGAACTTATAGATGGCCACCTTCATCCCAGTGTTGATCACGGAGTTTTGCCAGCCTGACGCAATGATGCCCTTTGGCAAGGAGCTGATGAGGATCGTCAGGGATGTGAGGATTGCTTTGTCGAGCATCACCAGGACTCCTATCATGTCCTTTCCACAAGATGGACGCTACAAGATCAAGGTGCACATTCCAGGGAAGACCTTTGGGAATCGGAAGGAACCCATCGACTTCAAGTTTGTGGCACCCAGCTGGATACTTGGAAGAGACATGGCCATTCATCGTTCCCTTGGACGTATTCAGGAGGAATACAGAGGTGGAACCATTTCACCAGGACTCAGCGTGGTTTGTCGCAGGGATGCCAATGGAAACATCATAACCACTCCCACTGAAGACACCACCATTTCCTATATCCAGACCTTGGAGACGCACGTCAGGACCTTGGAGCTTCGGGTACGTGCAGATACGAAGAAAATCAAGAATCTGATGAACCGCGAGATTGACCTCGAAGCTGACTTACGGGAAGCCGAGTACGAGCATGAGTATGAAGTGAAGGATTTCTTAGAGAGGATCGACAAGCTAAACACTCGCATCGCAACTCTGGAGGAACAGATGGACATGGGGGAAAATCTTCACCCCGAGCGAGACTTGGCTCCTTTCATCATCGACGATGATGACCATGAGGAGAGCACCACTGGAGGAGGCTCAGTCACCATGTACTTTTGAGGAAAACTTTAGTTATGCCCCCATGTATCTTCATTTTCGACGTTAAAGCGTAGGTCAATGTTTAGTTTGAATGGAGATTTGTATCTCGATGTTTGACCTTGAATGAATAAATGAATGAGTGTTTGGTGTGATATGTTTGCTGCATTGCACATGGGTAGTGAATTTCCCCTTTTAGGTCCTTGTTCTATTCTAATTCTCACCCCTCTGAAAACAGCAAGATGCCTCCACGACGTGAGTCCGACTTCACCTTCCCGCCGGAACTCACGCAACTCCTTCAGCAGCAGAATGCACTGATGCAGCTATTGATCCAGAATCAGACCAACAACCAGAACAACAACAACCACCATCCACCTCAGGCTGACAACCTCACCCGTTTTCTGGTTGAACCCTCCAACCTTCTCCAGCAACACTGAGCCCATTGTGGCAGATGACTGGCTCCGTAAGATGGAGAGGGAACTCATCACCGCTGGATGTACTGACGCTGAGAAAGTGCGCTTTGCCGCACATCAACTCGAAGGACCAGCAACTTCATGGTGGGAGAACTACACCACCACATATCCTATTGCTAGTGTGACTTGGGAACAATTCAAGCTTGCTTTCCGCACCGCACATGTCTCAGCGGGAGCTATGAGTCTGAAGAAGCGTGAGTTTCGCAACTTATGCCAGGGGAACCGTTCCATGACCCAATACATGGACGACTTCAGCACATTGGCTCGTTATGCACCAGGAGACGTGGCCGATGATGCGGCCAAGCAGGAGAAGTTTCTGGAAGGACTCAACAATGAGTTGAGCATGCAGCTGGTAGTGGCTACCTTCAACAACTACCAAGAGCTGGTGGACAAGGCCCTCATCTTGGAGGGAAAGCAGCAGCAAATTGAGAACCGCAAGAGGAAGTATACTCAAGGGAAGTTTAACTCGGGAGCTCATCAGAAGCCCCCGCTACTCCCCGTACTCAGGGAAAACCGGATCAGGGACCAGTAAGTTTGGAAGGCACACTCATGTCGTGCACAACCATGGAGGCCACAACCAGGGAGGAAATGGGAATGCCCATCCCAACCATGGCAACTTCAAGACTGACAATGGGAATGGGAATAACAACCAGCACCGTCACGCTCCTACTCAGAAGGATCTGAGCCACATCACCTGTTTCAAGTGCCAGAAGACAGGGCACTATGCTATTGAGTGTCCCCAGAGCAAGCAGGGAGATGGAAACGGTAACAACAACGGCAACTCCGCAGCCAAGAAGCCAAATCCATTTCCTCGTGCCCAGGTGAACCACCTCGATGTGGAAGAAGTCTATGATCAGTCCGAGATTGTGGTTGGTAAGTTTTTATTGCATTCACGTCCAGTTACAATACTTTTTGATTCCGGTGCAACTCATTCATTCATATCAAGGGTAGTTGTGGAAAAGTATGGTTTGCCCACCAAAACCCTTAGTCAGCCCATTAAGGTCAGTTCCCGAGGAGGTATGATGATGGCAGGGATAGGATGCCATGCCTTGAAGCTCAATATAGGAAACCATGTTTTTCCCACCAACCTCATCGTCTTAGAATCCCAAGGATTGGATGTAATCCTAGGCATGGATTGGATGACCAAGTATGAAGGAAACCTTGACTGTCCCAGCAAGTCTGTTTCACTCACCACCCCGGAGAACAAGAGGATTAAGTATGTATCCCGACGCACACATATGAGTGCTCGGTTAAATTCTCTCACAGGAGTCGTTTAGGAGGAAGTACCGGTTGTACCAGACTTTCCAGATGTATTCCCGGAGGAATTACCAGGCATGCCACCAGATAGGGAGATTGAGTTCCTAATAGAGCTACAACCAGGGACAACCCCAATTTCCAAGAGACCCTATCGGATGCCCGCAAATGATTTAGAGGAAATCAAGAAGCAGATTAAGGAGTTATTGGACAAGGGATATATTCGCCCAAGTTCTTCACCTTGGGGGGCCCCAGATTCTTTTGGTGGAGAAGAAGAATAAAACCTTGAGAATGGTAGTCAATTATCGTGCCTTGAACGAGGTGACTATCAAGAACAAGTACCCTCTGCCGATGATTAATGACTTGATTGATCAGCTAGTAGGCGCCAAAGTATTCTCCAAGATCGATCTTCGATCAGGGTATCACCAACTGAAGATTCGTGAACATGATATACCCAAAACAGCTTTCACCACTAGGTATGGCTTATACGAGTATACAGTCATGTCCTTTGGTTTGACTAATGCTCCTGCCTGCTTCATGAGTTTGATGAACAAAGTGTTTATGGAATATTTGGACAAGTTTGTCGTGGTGTTCATCGATGACATTTTGATATTCTCCAAGAGCGAGGAAGGACACAAGGAACACTTGCGTTTAGTTCTGGAGAAGCTTAGAGAACATCAGTTATATGCCAAGTTCAGCAAATGTGAATTTTGGCTAACGGAAGTCGGATTCCTTGGACATATTATTTCCGGAGAAGGAATAGCCGTAGACCCCGCTAAGGTTAAAGCCGTCACCAAGTGGAAGTCACCCACCTCAGTTAAGGAGATCCGCAGTTTTCTCGGACTTGCCGGATATTACCGGAGGTTCATTGAGATTTTCTCAAAGATTGCCAAGCCCATGACGGAGGTGCTGAAGAAAGAGTCTAATTATATTTGGACTGAGGAATGTGAAGCCAGTTTCCAAGAGTTGAAGAAACGTTTGGTCACAGCCCTAGTGTTGATTTCACCCAATATTCGGAAGGACTTCCAGGTTTATTGTGATGCTTCACGTCAAGGACTTGGAGGAGTACTCATGCAAGATGGAAAGGTTGTAGCTGATGGATCCAGACAACTATGACCTCATGTATTGAATTATGCCACCCATGATTTGGAACTAGCAGCCATAGTGCACGCACTCAAGACCTGGAGACATTTCCTTGTTGGAAATAGTTGTGATGTTGACACCGATCATAAGAGCCTGAAGTATATCTTCAAGCAGAAAGAGTTGAACCTCAGACAAAGGAGATGGTTAGAGTTAATCAAGGACTATGACATGAGATTACATTACCATCCAGGAAAAGCCAATGTTGTGGCAGATGCTTTGAGTCGGAAGAGTTATGTAAACACACTCACCGCGGGAGGATTATCCCAGGAGTTAGCCGATGATCTCACAGAGCTCCGGCTAGAGATAGTTCCAAGCGGATATGTTGCCACACTGGAAATCTTGTCCACCTTAACCGAAAGAATTCAAGAAGCCCAGAAATCGGACAAGGAGATAGCTGAGATAAAGCAGAGGATGGAGGAAGGCAAGGCTAAAGGTTTTCGTGAGGATGAACACGGAACTTTGTGGTTCGAGAACCGAATCTATGTGCCCAATGACCCAGAGCTCAAGAAGTTGATACTTCAAGAAGCCCACGATTCCCCTTACTCAATACACCCAGGCAACACCAAGATGTATCTGGATTTAAAGGAAAGTTACTGGTGGACGGGTATGAAGAAGGATATTGCGGAACATGTTGCAATATGTGATGTTTGTCAACGAGTAAAGGCGGAACATTAGAAGCCAGCAGGGTTACTCCAACCTTTGCCGATACACGAGTGGAAATGGGAAAAACTTGGTATGGACTTCATCACAGGACTACCCAGGACCCGTTCAGGTTATGATTCCATCTGGGTAGTGGTCGATCGTTTGACCAAGGTGGCTCCTTTCATTCCAGTGAAGACCACCTATACCAGTGCTAAGCTAGCCAAGATATATATGACCAGGATCGTAGGTCTACATGGAGTTCTGAGGAGTATCATGTCAGATAGACGAACACAATTTACCTCAAAGTTTTGGCATCAGTTACATGAAACTTTGGGTACAAGACTGGAGTTCAGTACAACTTTTCATCCGCAGACCGATGGACAGACCGAGAGAGTCAACCAGATTCTGGAGGACATGTTGAGAGCCTGTGCGCTAGACTATGGGTCCAGTTGGGATGACAACTTACCTTACGCAAAATTCTCGTACAACAACAGTTATCAAACCAGTCTGAAGATGGCCCCTTTCAAAGCTTTATACGGAAGGAGGTGCAGAACACCATTGATGTGGGATGGTGTTGGAGACCGACAACTTTTTGGTCCCGACCTAATCCGAGATTCTGAAGAGAAAGTCAAGCTGATTCGTGACAGACTCAAGATAGCTCAATCTTGACAGAAGAGTTATGCTGATAGAAAACGCAAGGAAGTGACGTATGAAGTGGGAGACCGAGCATATCTTCGTGTGTCCCCACTTCGAGGAATCAAGAGGTTTGGTGTTAAAGGAAAGTTAGCACCCAGATTCATAGGCCCCTACAAAATTCTAGAACGTAGAGGCGAAGTTGCATACATGCTAGAATTGCTGGAAGGATTGTCCGGAGTTCATAATGTTTTCCATGTGTCCCAGCTGAAGAAATGCCATGCTGAGATGGCTGATATTCCTTTGAGAGGCACCGTGCCCCTAGAGGCCATACAACTTGACAATGATCTGACCTACAAGGAGAAGAAGCCACCTAGGAACGCGAAGAAGATCTTCGTAGAGACCACTCGCACCTATTTTCTAGCCAACCCGAATCTCGAGGGCGATATTCATCTTAAGGTGGGTAGGTTTGTAACATCCCAAAATTCCATTTTGGAATGTTATGAAATATAGCTATGCATCATCATCATCATTGCTTGAATGTATGAAATAGTTGAAATGCTTCTTCTGACTTTCTGAAAGTCCCTTTATATTTTCAATATGTTGCTTTCACCTATTTGAAAACCTTGGAAAAAGTTTAAAATAAGAGGGGAGTAACATGACACTCCACACTAGGGTCATCTTGGTGATATATTTGAACAATAAGAACCAGGGGGTCTTTTGAAAAATATATTTGCGAAAGGTTTTTAAACCAAATAGGTAATTTCTGAAAATATTTTTTTAAAGTATTGAAATGACAGAGGAAAAATGTTCATTGAATAGCATTAATTCTCCTGATCATTTTGATATATATATTTCCTACATTTGGAAATGTTTTGAATGCTTTTAAAGAGGTTTTACTACTCTGGATATTAAAAAGGAAACAAATTTATTTGAAAACAGGCTGGCCCACGGGCATTAACTCGCGAATTCATTACGAGCCGACCACCGACGCGCTAACAACGTATCTCCCTCTCGCCGACAAGCCAGACCCACTGTCCGATAGCGCCATCCGCGCGGTCGTCCCCATCCTCGCGCGCACGCCGCCGTCGCAGGGGATCTCTCCACCGGATCTCCCTCCTCACCGGCCCTATATAAGAGCGGCCACCTCCGCACTCCGTCCCCCCCGAACCCCTCTCTCTCCCTCGCCAGAACGCCCGCTCGAGCTCGTCGGAGCTCTGCCCACACCGAACCCTCCCCGAGCTCCTGGCCGTCGTCTCCCTCGCCCTCAGCTCCGACCGGCACCACCACTCGACTCCGGACGATCACCGCCGTCGCCCTGGACCTCTCCGATGCCTCCCTCGACCACCGGAGCACCGCCCTAACGACTTCACCGCCTCGGCGTCGCCAGAGAACTCCCTCGCCGGCGACCTCCTTCGCTGTGAGCCCCCTCTCCCGCTCATGTCCGTTCGATCTGGATCCTACGATCCAGATTAGAACCTTTTAATAGCCCGAACTGGTACGCACTAGGCTTCGGTCGACCGTCAATAAACACCCGCACGCACGCTCTTTCGACCAATAGGAACCTGACACGTAGCCCTTGTCCGATCGTTAGTTTTTTTCTTTTTCTTTTCTGATTTAGAAAACAGAATGCATCCTGATTTTGTTTTTATCATATCTTTTAAACTATTTGGTTTTTTTAGTTGATTCTTTTTGCATTAGTTCACATTTTTTATGTAGTTTATGTCTGTATGTTTAGATTTAAAATTTGAGCTTTAAATTTTGAATTTAATCAAATTTGTCCAAATTACCAAAATCTGAATAACTAGAGTTTAAAAATAGATTTTTGTATGAATCTTTTTGCTACTTCTTGGTATTAGTTAGGACTATAAGCATGCTTAGTTTGAGAATTTTTAGGATGGATTTGTTTAGTGTTTTAACTGTAAACAGAATCTGCCTAGTGGATAGTATAGTTTAATTAATTTAGTTTTTAGCTAGTTTTAATCAGAATTAGTTATATTTTGTTTCAGTGGATTCTGTTGTTTAAAGATTAGGTGTTTTACTTGCTGATAATAATAATATATATTTGCTTAGTTTTATACTTAATATCATAGGAATTTCTACTCTTTTTCAATTAGGTTTAGTTTGATAAAAGAAAATAGTTAGTAATAGTTTACTTTATAAGTTTTAGATAAAAAGATTTTGTTTTCTAAGAAAAGTTTTAGTAAATTCTTTTCTGTTAGGAGAATTGTTTTATTAATAAAATTGTAGTTTATTTTACTCTATTGTTAATAAAATCTAGCCCACTTCATGTAGTAGTGTTTATCAAAACTTTTAAAACCCTACTAAGATTTTTTCCTAACAAAACTTTAAATGGATTTAGTTCTGTTTATTAATAAAATATTTCTATTGTTAGTTTTTGACAACTATTGTTTTGTTAATACCAATAAGTCTATGTTATTAGTAGTAGTTTACCCATCAACTTTAGAAAACCCAAACTATGTGTTGATCTCCATTTCTTTTGATTGTGCCTTGATTTGTCCTGAGTGATTACTAGTTCATTCCTGATTTTTGTGAGTTACAATATTTTGTTGTATGCTTATTGAGTGCTCTTGTTTGATTCGTTAGATCATCCGGAGTGCGAAGCTTGTTACCTAGAGTCCCTCGAGTACGAAGATCGTCAATCAGGCAAGTCACTTTGACCATGTATACCTATGTTTTATTGCATTAGCTCTACCATCTCCCCAATTGCATGCAAAGTACGTAAATTGGAAACTTGGTTACTTGTTGTAGTATCATGTGGTAGGTACCCCTCAACCCTTTGACACATTGGCCCCGGGAAACGTTGTTTTACATTTTGCTATGCTATTAGTAGACGGGGTTGGTTGTGTGATGCATGAGAGTTGAGAGTTAATAATTTCAAGACCTACATGATGATCAAGTCTTCAAGACTTCAAGTTTTCAACTTACCTCTGGGTGGATGATGGTTGAACAACGTGCTGGAGAAACCAGTGGTTAGCCTAGATGATGCTGGAGATGTGCCAGTATTTATGCGGAAAGGTCCACCCAGGCACAAAGAACTGGATGGATGCTTCAAGACCCAAGGCTTACCTGCATAGCCACAAGTCATTATGGGCTCCGGCTTGGTTGGATATCGTGGTGACCCTGGACAGGCGGTGCTACGAGATGTAGAAGAACTGTAGGAAAGGATGGGCACCGACAGAGTCGCAGGGAAACCCTTTGGAAGACCATGTTTTGGTCATCCGTTTCTCAAACACCCTGAAGTGCGAGAAATCAAACGAAGGCGACCAAATCTTGTGGGGGACGTGTGCAAAACTCTGCAGAGTACTCAACCGAATCGATTAGCCGTGTCCACGGTCATGGACAGTTTGAGCCAAAGGAACTAAAACTATCTGGAACTCTCAACACAATTAATTATATTGATGTGGGTTATAAATGTCGACTTGGGTATGAGAATTGGTTGGTGGAACCATCTCATTAATCAACCAACTTAGTAATAATTTTGCTTAGCCCTCTCTTGATGTAGGAAAATTGGCTTTACGCAAAAACTTACTACCTCACCCGCCATATATGCATGTAGAGTAGATGATTATCTTTTCACCCCTCTCTTGTGACTTTGCCGGCATATTTCATATGCTGACCTACATGGCTGCAACTTATCATGTTGCAGAATACTTTTCCGACCAGGAGTGAGGATACGCTCTACGCTCGGTGAGATGCCCTTGGAGTCAGATGGACTCATCTACCTTCGATGCTTCCTCAAGATTTAGATATTCTCATGAGTTGGCCTTCAGCCACTTTATTGTAATCTTTATTGTAATAAAGGACAGGATATGAGATTTATGATTAATAAATGCTATGTGATTTCCCTTTGATATATACATTGATGTACCGTGTGTGTACCTGCATGATCTTGGGATGGTACGGAAACACCAGAGATTCGACCTTTCAGGTCGGGTCGCTACATCATGGAGGTTCTGGTCATCATTCCCGACTGGACAATGCCCTATATTGCATATATTTTGAGGCAAGAACTCCCCGACGATGAAGTTGAAGCCCGATAGATAGTGTGCAGATCCAAAGATTTTACTATGATGGATGATCAACTATACAGAGAAAGTGTAATAGGTGTGACGTCGCGAGGCATTTCCCCTGAAGAAGGTCGAATGATCCTTGAAGAAATCCACTCGGGAACTTGCGGTCATCATGCATCCTCTCGGACAATTGTCGCTAAAGCGTATCGAGCTAGTTTCTTCTGGCCGCGTGCCAATGAGATGGCCAAGGACATTGTTGATCATTGTGAAGGGTTAGTTCTATGCAAAATTGTCTCACAAGCCTGCATCTGCCGTGAAGACCATTCCTCTTGTCTGGCCGTTTGCTGTCTGGGGTTTGGATATGGTTGGTCCTTTTCAGACATGACATAGTGGATTTACTCATTTGCTTGTTGTAGTCGACAAGTTTATGAAGTGGATAAAATTCTACGAAGCCAATAAAGAAACTGAACTCTCGCAATGCGATCAAACTCATGAGGGAGATAATCTACCGGTATGGAGTTCCCCACAATATTATCATAGATAAGGGCTCAAACTTTGACTCGGAAGAGTTCAGGCACTTCTGCTTCTCCCAAGGCACTCGAGTGGATTATGCATCCCTTGCACACCCCCAAACCAATGGCCAAGCTGAGCGAGCCAATGGCCTCATCCTACAAGGTCTGAAGCCTCTTCTCATGCAAGATTTGGATCATGCAACCTGAGCCTGGGTGTCTGAGGTGCCATCTATATCATGGGGCTTGAGAACAAATCCTAATCGGTTGACTGGAAGAACTCCTTTTTTTCCTGGTCTATGGAGCCAAAGCTGTCCCGCCGAGAGACCTGTTCCATAATTCTCCTTGAGTGGATCTTTATTCCGAAGCTGAAGATGAGCAAGCAAGGCAGGATGGCGTAGATCTTCTAGAAGAAGAATGAGAGATGACTTTGATTCGGACGACTGCATATGAGCAAGATCTGCGACGTTTCCACGCGAAGCACGTTAAGAGTCAGTCGTTTCATGAAGGTGATTTGGTGCTCCGAGTGAATCAATAGCACCCACACAAGCTTGCTCCAACATGGGAAGGACATTTCATCATCACTAAGGTGTTGAACAACGGAGCTTATCACCTCTACAACCTCAAGAAGAAAATCGACGAGCTGCGAGCATAGAACGAGGATCTGCTCCGTCGTTTCTATACCTAAAACCAAAGTTATGTTGATGTAATAAAAATATTTCAGACAATGCCGTTTATGCAAGTATGACTTTCGTAGTCTTTCGTCGATTCTGGTCGCACAATTTCACATTTGGGAACACTCCGAGTGTCGAGCGATCCTCACACTCATGGGCTTAGCTGCGAACACGTTTTCGCCTAAGTTCAAAACCCTATCGACTGGATAGTAGTCCATTCAATCAGAGACTTAGCTACGAACCAGTATTCATCTAAGTTAAAACTTCTCCGAGTGTCAAGTGATCCTCACACTGGGCGGCTTAGCTGTGAACACACTTTTGCCTAAGTTCAAAACCATACCGAGTAGATACCAGTCCATTCGCTCAGAGACTTAGCTACGAACCAATCTTCATCTAAGTTGAAACTCCTCCGAGTGTCGAGCGATCCTCACACTCGAGGGCTTATCTACGAACACACTTTCACCTAAGTTCAAAACCCTACCGAGTGGATAGCAGTCCATTCACTCGGGACTTAGCTATGAACCAGTCTTCGTCTAAGTCAAACTTCTTCGAGTGTCGAGCGATCCCCCACACTCAGGGGCTTGGCTGCGAACACGCTTTTGCCTAAGTTAAAAACCCTTCCGAGTGGATAGCAGTCCATTTACTCGGAAACTTAGCTACGAACCAATCTTTGTCTAAGTTCAAAACTTCTCCGAGTGTTGAGCGATCCTCATACTCAGGGGCTCAGCTGCGAACCAGCTTTTGCCTAAGTTAAACAACTTTTCCGAGTGGATAACATTCTATTCACTCAGAAACTTAGCTATGAATCAGTCTTTGTCTAAGTTCCAAACTACGCCGAGTGTCGAGCGATCCTCACACTCGGGGGCTTAGCCATGAACCAGCTTTCGCCTAAGTTAAAAACTTAGCTCGAGTGATGAACCTCTTTCTCATCCGGGGTTCAGAAAAAAAATTCAGTCAAACAAATGATTGAAAGCTTAATGCAGATAAATCCAAAGGTTTCAGTGCGAATAAAGGTTTTGCGCGCAAGCAATGGTGCTCAAGCTTAAGGCCTGAATGAATTTTTATGACCATTACAATTCCACTCGGCATTCTGAGGCGAATAAAGTTTTACTGCAAATACAGTTTTTCAAGCACCAGACGGACTTGCTGGCTCGACGAAGGTTTCCAAGTCGATCCCATCTACGGTCCAAGTGGCTGCATCGATGAAGGTCTCCATGAAGTGTTTGAACTGAAGTTTCTTCGTGTTAATCACTCTGAGGTCCTTCAACTTCTCCTCTCTCGCCTCCTTGCAATGGACTCTGACAAGCGAGAGTGCCAAATCGGCTCCGCAGCGGGCAGCTCACTTCTTCCAAGCTTGCACTCAACTGGGGATCTCATTGAGACGAGTCATCATGGATGCAAGGTCGGTCTGGAGGGTGTCTTCAGGCCACAGTTCCTTATCAATCTTCTTCAGGCAGCCTTCAGTCGAATGATGTATGCTTTAATACCTTGAAGACGTACGTTGAGGTAGAACACGTTCATGGCCACAATATCTTCAACAGGTGACTTTGTGGGATCCAGATTGGGCTCGATCTCTTTTGTTTCGAAGTCCTGACAGAATTCTTTATGGAGGGAGGAATGGAAAGATGGTTACATTAGTAGCCTATGTGAATTAAGGAAATTCACTCGAAAAGGGAAGTTACGGTCGAGCATGATGAACATCTTCTTCGAGAAATCTCCCAAGTGCTTCTCTAGTCCATTGCTCCTCCTGGTCAGCTGTTCAGTATTCTTGATCATCTCACTCTGTTACAGTTTCAGCTTGGAGTTTTCCACTTCTATCTTCTTGGCCGTGGCAAGATTCTTCTCGGCAGCTTCAGTTTTCTCCTTGGCCACCTTCTGAGCATCAGGAAGCGCCTTGTCCTTGTCCTCGAGTGTTTTCTTCATGGTATCTAAATAAGTAGCATTGTTTAGTCACTCTTGGACTCGACGATTTTTCATCATGCATGTCTGTTCGAGTGAGAGCACTCGGTTAAAAGGATGGAAGGTGAAGGTAAAAATGCATTGGGTCGACAAAGATTACCTCCCAGGGTTTTCAACTCAGTCTGCGCGTGTTCTAGGTTGTTCTTGGAGACCTCCAAATCCAATTGCAGCTGGTTCTTTTCCGTCTCCAAGTCCTTGTACTAGGCACCAAGTTCTCAAGCTCTCTGAAATCAACAAAAAAACAGTTCAGTCGACATCCAAATGGTCAAGAACAGTCGACTGGATGGTGGCCTGCCGCCCCACCCCACACTCCTGAAATAGTGTCATATCATAGTTGATGGAAATGTTGTCCATGAAACCTGCGCCATATCATGGTTGATGGCGGTGATATCTATGAAACCTGCATGGTAGCTTCGGAGTGGTAGCGCTAAGGCGAAGAGTTCACTCGACATGTCGAGTGGCAAGCATACACTACGTACGACAAAGAACCTTGAGTTCAAGTTCTTAATACTACTGCTCATCGTTAGCGATCAATAGTAGTCTCGGGGACTACACCCAGTGGGTGCACTCAGCGTGCCCTCACTGGTTCCGAAATCACTCGACGAGGTCTGCCTTGTCCGATCATGAGATGGTCTCTATAAGACCCCCACCGATGCAAGCACTCGACGGCGGTCTTGGGGACTACACCCAGTGGGCGCACTCAGCGTGCCCCCACTGGACCTGCTAACACTCGATCTGTCGAGTGGCAAGAAAGTAAAAAAATATGTGCAAGCATGTGAATATGGTCTCTATTCAGACCCCCGCCGGTGTAAGCACTCGAAGGTGGTCTCAGGGACTACACCCAGTGGGTGCACTCAGCGTGCCCCCACTGGACCTTCTATCACTCGATCTGTCGAGCGGTTACCAAAACAACTCTAAGAACCCTACCGATGTCATCACCATTCGATAGCGGTCTCGGGGACTACACCCAGTGGGTGCACTCAGCGTGCCCCACTGGACTGAAATCTACTTGACTAAGACCAGATCTATTCAAGTGGAAAACTTACAAGCATTTTACAAGAGGAAAACACTCAGTGGGTGTACAATCAAGAAAGACAAGAATTCAATTGGAAATGCACTTACAATCGCACTTACTCAGATGTTAGTGCGATGTGCCACGCTGGCATCATTAGCCAGCTTGCTGGCCTTGTACGCCTCCTTTTAGCGCAACATTATCTGCTTCGCCTGGATCCTGGCTTCCTTCGCAGCTCCGGTTTGGTCTTCTGGGCATGGGGTAGAGGAAAGACAGTCATCGACTGAATTGATGCTACGGCTAGAGTAGCTGAGATGGTCTAGGGTTGTCCGATTAGTGTCGAGGCAACGACGGTTGAAGCAGCTCGCAGAGCACTAGACAATGGAGCCGCGAGTTTGATTCTGGCTCGGGACGAGTCGCCTATCCCCTTGGATGATGCAACAGTCGACCTTTGAGGTGTTTGCACTGATGGCGTTCTTCGGGCGCATATGCGCGAGGTGCCTAAGGTCACACCTTCACCCCCCATACCCCGAGGTGGCTCTTCATCGTCTTCCAGTTGAATGATCTCTACAAACATGAATCGACAACATTAGCTTATTCAATCGGCAAATCATTTTCAAGAAATAGAATGATCTCTGCAAACATCAATCGACAATATTAGCTTATTCAATCGGCAAATCATTTTCAAGAAACAGAGCTGAATGAAGATTCGTTTTACCTCGTTGGGAAGTGGCCGCGTTAGCAGCCATTTGCTCCTCTTCATCCCGTGGAGGTGACGTCACTAAGGTAGCGGCCCTGGTAGACCAAATTCCACTCGATCAGCAAGAATTTGGAATCAAATGCAACAGAGAGAGAAGAAAGCAAACACTTATGTTGACACAATGGGCAGAGCGATTTTCATGTGGGGCAAAGCTTTCTAAGGCTTCAGCGTGTCAGGCTTGGGTTGCTTCGCGACCTGTTCACTCGACTCGACTGTCGAGGTTCGGTCCCGCTTCAAGCTTCTCTCACTCGACGCCAAAGCCTTGCCTGGGGCAGCCACGGGGTCCTAACGCAGCTTGGAGCGATGCTGAGTGCGCGGAGGAGACTCGACTTCTCCTTCTTGCTCGTTTGAGCATTCGTAGTCATCCTCACCGTCGTCAGCGTAATCGAAGTCCATGCTGCTGCCCTTGCTATCCCCTCCGTCTTCGGGATGATTCCCGTTTGGCACGAGCGAGTACATGTTCGTCCATTCCTACAGGATTCAAACAACAAAGTTAGTCGACCAACGATTCAACCACTCGACAGAATAGTCTAGAAGTCGACAAAGATATTACATATGAGATTCTTTTGTGGATGATCAACAGAGTAAGGCTTGATCCTCTTGGCTCCCAGGGGATTGCCGCAGGCTCTAGTGATGCTCCGAAGGCAGTGTTTGACAGTTTTGTATGGGACTTCGGTGGGGACCCCGACTCCTAAGTCATCATCACCGAATGTACGTGCACAGTGATCCCAGAGATCAATGCGGACTGAACACACAGAAACCGAATAACAAGAGTCTTACATCCATTACATACCGGTTTACTCAAATATGGCCTTCATGGCCACATCTTCTTATGGTTGCAGCGGAAATCTTCAACGACATCGTGAACCCATGCCATCAGCCTTAACCCTACAGGCATTCTGACTGGGAAGCATCCTAGCTCGCACGACTATCACCAAGGTAATCTTCATCATAACCTGATCTTTCATGCCTGGCCAATAAAACAACCAATGGCAAGTCAATGAGTACTTTGAATGTACTCGCAAGCAACCCAAGTTGTGGAACAAGGTAACAATGATGCATGATATTGCACTAAATAGGTAAATTTGTGGAAAGCTAATTTTGTATGCAAATGTCATGATCAAGTAACTAGTGAGCATGCATCAACAACTAGCAGGTATTCATGTGAACAAATTGCAGATATCATTGTAAGTATTAGTTGAACATCTCATGTTCACTCATCAATATAATTCATCGGTCTTATCTCATGTGACCTCTTGTCACCATCACACCCATACTCACACCAAGTTTTTGCGAAACATTCAGACGTAGTCTAAGAAGGACCTCGAACTGTCCATGACCGCGGACACAGCTATTCGAATATTTTTACACTCTACAGAGGTTGCACACTTCACTCACAAGACTCGATGAACTTCCTTGTCATCCATGACTTGCGATATGTAACATACCCGAGGTAAGCAGCCGAACAATGCCTTTCCCAAGTGATACTAAACAAAGAGTCCACTCGATTAGTACCCAGCCCTCGCGATGTACATCACACGAGCCTCTCTCTAATCGTACCATCCATGAGGGGACCAACGGTGTGCCCGGTGCCTGTGAAGACTACGCCTGATCGTACATACCGGTATGACCCCATATCGAGAGGGACCATGCCACTCCTGCCACTAGTAATGCAGGTTCCTTGCCAGTACCCACCAAGGTAATCAACAGAGCCCCGTCCCATAAGGGGTATCATGGTTGCGCATGTAACGTTGGGACGGTCAGTAGACCTTAGAACTCTCCGTTTTCGAAAACACATACTCACTTGTTCCGGCACACCACTTCTTTCTCAAGTGGTCACCCATCTCATCAACATCTCCCCCGGGCATTAGTGGCACCCGACGGGGTTTTCGATAAAAAGTCTTTGAAATCATTTCTCTCTTTTCCATCAACATGCATACATCCCATCCCACTTGCATAGCATCTATTAGCATCCTAACTACACCCACCCGCATAACCCTCATAAGGTGGTAGGGTCATGCACGATGCAAGTGTCAATGGTAAGAATGTCAGAAACAACCCACCGAAGGGTTTCACTACTCCACATGATCAAATATGATGAAAGTAAAGTGCTATATGACATGCAACAAAAATGGTTTCTTATCATGGTCAAAGGGCTGCTTGCCTGGCTTAGCAATGTCTTCGAGGTCTTCACACGCTTCCCGTCCACCTCTCAGCACTCCGTATATCTCGTGAACTACCGTCGGTAAACAACCATAATAAGCAACACAACAAGCAGAGAATAAAAGTGCTCTATAAATAGGAGTTTTATTTTTCTTGGACACCTTGGGTCACAAGAAAAATAATCAGGAAGGTTTCATTGGATGTGGATCAAGGAGAAGTTTCTGAATGGAGGAAAAGACGGGAATGATAATCCTTTAAGGTGTCAACAGAAAATATTTTATAAAAATGAGTGAAGGCACCCATTTAATAGGGCATGATTTTATAAACATTTTGGAAGTGGTTTTTCTGGTTTTGGAGTTGGCAATAATATCCTAGGGATTTTCAAAGTGGGTCAGATATGAATAAATGACCCAATAATTAACATGGCAGAATAAGTGTAAGGAAAGATGCTCACCATTTAGTGCATGAATTTCGATACACCTAGAATTTTGAATCACTCCAATTGGAGCTATAATGAATGCTCTAGGGATTATTACAAGTGGGGCATTCAAAGTTGAGATTGAAATTTGAATTTGAATCCTACACAAAAGCTTGGAGGAAAAATGTGCAATGCACATATTTGGATGGTTCAAAATTTTAGGAATCTATAGAATTTGAATCACTAAATTTGGAGCTAAAATGAATTTAATATGGATTTATAGGTCTCTCTAGAAAAAAGAAAAAAGGAACAGGACTTTACCAAATGAGCCCAAACAGTGCTCCAGGCGCTGAATAGCCAATTGGCCGAGCCCAATGGCCCAGCCACGCTGGAGGCCGGTGACGTTGATGGCGGTATGCCCTTAAGCCGTCTTTAATGTGCAAAAACGGATTCGGGAGAATACGCTTCCACTTATCCCTGGGGGCCTGACGGAGAGGTCACTAACAGGCGGGGCCCGCCTCTAAGGTTCGTCCCCCACCTCTCGCTTAAGGTGAGAGAGACAAAGGGGGGGAGGACCGAGCAGCGCAGCTACCGTCCTAGCGGCCCAGGCTGCCTCCGGCGGAGCCCCGGCCACCGTCGTGATCGGGGCAACACGCCTTGCCCACCTGGGTGCCGCACGCGTGCGGCGGAAGGGCGGAGCGGCGCCACACTAGGGAGGCCGTCGGTCGCCATTTTGCTTGAGCACATGGGAACTTCGGGGAGGAGAGGAGGCGAGGTGGGGCTTCACGATGGTGTGTGAGTGAGCCGGAGTGGTTAGGGGAGGAGGAGGGGCTCGAGGGAGCCTGAATTGAAGGGGAGGCTGAGCTGGAAATGCTGGATGTGGGAAGACGAGGTGGTCATGGGAGGATGGGGTGGTTGGCCCAGTAGGTTCCTGGGAGGGATAGGGGGCGAGAGAAGGCAAGAGGAGAGCTCAGGAGAGCTTTAACAGAGAGGGCAGCTGAGCACTGAGAGCTCGTGTGCTGGCCCAGCCACTGCCGTCGCTGGAGGGCATGGGGGCCCGCGGGAGCATGTCCGGGCGTTGCTGGAGCTAGTCCACGATGCATAGGAGCGAGAGAGAGAGATGGGCATCATCAGTGGCTCGTGCGTGCGAGGCTAGCAACTGGCCGAGTGGAGCAGCGTCGGGCATGCGCGGTAGAGGAGAGAGGAGGGCAATAGAGGAGGGGCCCGAGATAGTGCCGTGACAAGGACTTCGAGGCGAACTCGAGGGACATGACCATGGCGCCCAAGACTATCGGGGGCACCCATTGGGCGGCAGCTACAGTGCGGGTGCGCACTGTAGAGCGCTCTAGAGCGCCCCTTTGGCATGTCAGGGCATGCCATTGGCATCTTATGCAGGGCCACCCATGTCTAAGGCATCTAGGAGGGTAAAAAAAGTGCAGGAGTCCTCAGATGCTCTGGGGGTTGCACTAGAATAGGAAGGAAGTGAAGAAGAAGGTAAAGCATTACTGTCCAGGGGTAGAAATGGGGCTTTTACCCCACAAATCATTGAGCTGGGGGGCTGGGTTTCTTACTGGAGGTATAAGGGGTCAAGTAGGGACTGTGGTAAAAATTGTGGGTCAAGGAGAACAAGTTAAGAGGGGAAAACAATGACTTTTAGAAATAACAAGAAGGTGTTTGATGGTGATTTGGCCAGGCAAATGAATTCTACTTGCCATGAGATTTAACAGGATCAAATGGTGGTCAAAAGTAGGGCTGATTACCATGTTTGAGATTATCTGAAGAAAGTTGCCTATGAAAACTTGGTAAACCCTAGAAATGGGTAGAAATGGATTTCTGTAGATCTGATCATGCAATTCTATTCCCCTTGATGCACCACTTTATGTAGCATCATCATTTGGGTAATAGAGAATGCCCACAATGTTTGGGATCAATAGGAGATACTTCACAATGTAAAGTTGATCAAATTTGGCTCTTGACAGAAATGGCTTTAGGATATTTTGGTGAACCAAAACAATTGGGATTGAGATGAAACATGGCAGGATGACCACATATATCACATGTGACATGCTAGAATTTTATAGGATTTAATTAAGAATTTTTTGTGGTTTTGGGCAGTTATATATATAGTAGGTTCCAAATAAAGAATTTGGGGGAAAAGGATCCACCCAATTTGGGCACTTGTAGTGCAAATCTCAAATCAGGGGGGTTTGCAAACCTAAGTTGAATAAAACCTTTTTGGCCAAAATAATATTTTGTAAAAATATAATTAAGTCATATTCACATGGCATTATCATTGGACAAGAGTAGCGATCAAGTAAAAGAGTTTTGAGGGTAGGAGGGATTTTATGAATGTAGAGCACTAGCAAGCAATCAGACATTCAGCAATCAAGTCAACCATAACAAGCACACAAAAGTTTTAATTGGCCCTAATTTTTGAGTCATGATAACTTAGTCATGAGGCAAATCATAGGGTGTGACAGACCTACCCCCCTTACAAGAATCTCGTCCCCGAGATTCCTAGGCTAGGCGTGGGAAGATGCGGAAATGCAGAGGTGAGGTAGTCTTCACGTTCCATGTTGTTTCCGCTCTAGGGTGGTTGTCCTCCTAGATATTGAAGTGCGTGATGATATGTCTTTGAGTGTACCATTGACTTGGTCTAAGGGTGAACGGGGTTTTGGAAAGGGTCTGACTTGCGTGTGTATTCCAAGGTCGGAATACGTGGCCAAGTAGTGTTTCTGTGTGCTGGTCCTGGGACTGCTCACGTTGGTTAGTGACATCTAGATGTGTCGCGTTATAATAAAAGGGTCGAGTCTCGATGTAGCTTCTTCTTTACGGGGAAGTCCTTATCTTCCTTAATGCAGGAGGTCTCAAGTCGTAGGTGGTCTCCATCCTCGAGAGTGCTGAGGTGCGCCATCATGGGCTTCTCATCGAGATCTTCTGCTTGAGTAAGCTTTTTAGGTAGATTCTTCATTCGTCTTTGGTCGTTTTTGTTCATCGTCATGGATGCACATTCATGGATTCCTTCGAGCGTTTGGTCTATTCGTCACTCCGTGGCAAGGTCTATGCTGGTCTCGCCCCTAAGACTGAGCTTAGAGACTTGGTGTCAAAACGGGTTCTACCATCTGCGAAGGTTTTAGTGGGGTTCTAGATAAGCTGACTATTGACAGTATAGATCAGCCATCTAATCCCCAAGGTCCGACGCTTGGCTAGAGTGGTGAACTACCTTTGACAGGTGGCTTACCATGGTCAGGTCATGGTTTACGCCCTAGATGGAACCAAAAAGGGCTAGCAATGAGGTCGTGATAGTCGTTCCACTCCGTTCCAGGCATCTGAAGGATATAGGGACGCAATGCTCAATGTACACCATCAAGGTGCTGGAGTAAGGGGTGTTATCAAATCCTTGGCTCCTCCTTAGTCAGGAACTGATGGATGACCAGCCATAACAAGGGGTCCTTCGATCCTGTTGCGATGCAAGGGCTTCATCATGCTTGGACGTCGGGGCTTCTTGATATACTCTAGTTGATGTAGCTGGCAGAGGTGTGGTGGTTGAATTCTTTTGCTTCTTCTTCGTTGTTGTTGTGGCTTCACAATTGCAGTGGTCCTTCATCTTGCTTGGGCAAGAAGCTCTTCTTTTGTAGGGAGGGTGCTTCGCGGAGTCCAACTCCTTCAAGGTGAAACCTTATACTCGAGAGGCATGGAGATCGGTGTTCCTGGGGCTGGTCCAACAGGACTAAAGTGTTCCTCCTCTCATTGGGTAAGTAAGTATGTCATCCCGAAGGAGGACAACCTATTTCCCGAAGTACCACATAAACACATTGCTCATGGGGTATGTTAGAGGAGCGGGCATTCGTCCTGGATGGTCACTAGTCTCAAGTGTTCGTGGTCCAACCTAATAGAGGTCTTCGTGGCCACCTTATTTATGGAAAGGGTGGGGGTGGTCACGATGGGGTATCGACCATGGTCTTTTGACTTAGAGCCAGATCCTATGGTCTTAGCCCGACCGCGTCGTGGTCCAGTAAAGCTTCGGTTTTCAAGGAGCTTAGGATGTGAGTGAACGTCTAACACCTTATCCTGAGCACAACTATTACATGCCGACAGTAATGCATATTACTCCAAACAAAATCACCTTGTATCCTTGAAGGTACCATCTCATATAAGTCAACTCCAATATTACTCATGCTTCTCATATCTCCAAGGTTTTGAGGGAAGGACCTTACCAAAATCTCATATACATATTATAGCTAACTCACAGATATATCCCTATGTAAAAAAATCCCCGGGATAAATTACAAGCCGCTAAGCTTGATCAAGACATTACCAATCCAAGATCTTGTTTCCTTCCTACGAATCCAATTAACCGATCCTCGAATATCATCCACTATTACATGATTCATTATCGCTACAAATCCAACATCGATGGTGTCCAACATAATCTCCTCGAGTTCATATAATCCACATAACATTGCAAGGACTATTATCATGAACTTCCAATCTCACGGCTAACTACACTCCAAGTTCGAGCTCATATATATATATCCCTGAATTATCCCTAAGATCATCCGATTCCTTCTACCATCATCCACCGAAAAACATGGTATCGTTATCAAGATCATTGGACTAAATCCAAATTATTCCGAACCATGTGGTTTCATTGATCTCCAACATCTATTAGAATCACCTATTTAAATCCAAGGTTTACATCTAGTAATAATTCCCTACTAGTTACTCCAGTCACTATTATATCACCATCAATCCAATATCAACATTACTTGCCAAAGTCAAGTCATTAATCCACCAAGAATTTCAGCTTGTGATCACAATGGTCCTACAAAATCCAATTTGCTCAAGGTACAAGTGAGTTACGCTACTCTATCAATATTGATCCACCGAGTTCGTCCACCAACATTAAGCTTCGTAATCCACCAAAGGGTCTGAACTTCTTGCTCAAGACATCTATTATGCCTAAATCAAATAATTAACCATGAATAGTATATCCTCAGAAAGATCCTTCCTGTGGCATCAAGGTTTTAGTGCTGTTGTATGAATGAAGGATGTTTGTTCACTATGATCACTAGCTCCATAATGAACCCAGCGCAAAGCAGGGGTTATTGAAGCTCAATAAGTGCTCTGGCAAATCTGTGTATTAGACACGTGATTAGAGACTTGCGCTGGGGAGCTCTTGAGGTCTAGGCTAGGCAAGGGAAGGTTTCCAACCTTGAGGGAAAAGCATAACTCCACGGGGTTGTGTCTTATTGAGTTTGTTGTAGTCGAAATCTTTGGTGTCGGTTGCTTGTCGAGGTGGATCCTTGGTGCATCTTGTCTTGGTGGTCTTTACTTGATGAGAGGGGGAAGAGGGAAAGTAGCATAGAGGAGGGTTCCTAAGGGGGTGGTATAGTGCAAGTGCAATGAAACAAGTGTTGAAAAGACCAAACACAAACATCGAGGTAAGCTAGGTGATATAGTCGCACACTTGTTGCCTAGGGCAAAAGTGTGACTTACACCGAGCACAAACAGGCAAAACCAGCAACACACATCTTGGTTCCATTCGAACCATCATATGGACTCGACTTCGCATAGGAGACACATGACCTATCCTACCCTAGGGGTTCTCGAACTCATTAGTCTTGCTTGCTTCGTGTCTTGGGGAGGAGTCTGCTGTGACTTCGCGGTCGTCTTCAGGTGTCTCTATGCCTTTGGTTATTGTTCATCAAAACGATCCTGGTTGCTCCTGAAGAGTCCTTGATGACTTCGGGTCTGTTGAGTTGACGACGAAGGTGATTCTTCACGACTGTTGTTGACAGGATCTTCTTGTATCCTTGTGTTCGTGACAGTGCCTTCTTGTCTTCTGAGGCGTCGAGCATTCCAGGTAGGCAACCTTTTATGCAATGACATTAACAAGGCATGGTAGAGTTGTATCCTGTCGGTCTCGTTGATGATATCATCGGCACCAGGAGCGGGGGAATGATGTGAACTGTATTCTTGCTCACCATGGTGAGGCGGACCAAATGGCAAGGTTCTGATACACTGGTGGTTACCGATATAACAACAAAAAGGACAGGGTTGCTCTATTACTAATGCATTATCATGACATTTCATGTCTTGTGCTCTAGTCATCAAAGGCCAAGGTGGCATTATCCTCAGGCTGTGTCGAGGGTGTCACTATCATCTAAGTCTTGACATCCTCATCCTTCGAGAAGGTGTCTTCCGTTGGTAGCCCCTTGTCTAGTGTCGCCAACTTGGGTCCAAGATATGTCGGCAATCATCTGGCAAGATGGCTTCCTTCCGGGTCACCCACGAGGATTACAAGGAATCCATTGGTCAGGGGCACAAGGGTAGTAGCGAACATTTGCAAAGTTTTGAAAAGTAGACGAGGAGAGCCAAAATGAGAAATGGTGGAAGTGCTAGGCACAATCCTTTAGTTTATTTGAAAGCTTAAAAGAGCTAAAAAATATGGTAGCCTTTGCAAGTGTTTCGAAGGGTCTAGGAAAACAATTTTTGTCTTAACTAACGTCCATGCTAACTAAGGGATTCCTATAGTCAGGATGGCTCTGATACCAACTCTGTGGGGACCCCGACTCATAAGTCGTGATCACCGAATGTACGTGCACAGTGATCCCAGAGATCAATGCTCACTGAACACACAGAAACTGAATAACAAGAGTCTTACATCCATTACATACCGGTTTACTCAAATATGACCTTCATGGCCAAATCTTCTTATGGTTGCAACAGAAATCATCAATGACAGCATGAACCCATGCTATCTGCCTTAACCCTACAAGCCTTCTGATTGGGAAGCATCCTAGGTCGCACGACCGTCACCAAGGTAATCTTCATCATAACCTGATCTTTCATGTCTGGCCAATAAAATAACCAGTGCCAAGCCAATGAGTACTTTGAATGTACTCGCAAGCAACCCAAGTTGTGGAACAAGGTAACAATGATGCATGATATTGCACTAAATAGGTAAATTTGCGGACAGCTAATTTTATATGCAAATGTCATGATCAAGTAACTAGTGAGCCGCATCAACAACTAGCAGGTATTCATGTGAACAGAATTGAACATATCATTGTAAGTATTGGTTGAACATCTCATGTTCACTCATCACGCTAAGTCATCGGTCTTAGCTCATGTGACCTCTTGTCACCATCACACCCATACTCACACCAAGTTTTTGCGAAAATATTCAGACGTAGTCTAAGAAGGACCTCCAACTGTCCATGACCGCCGACACGGCTGTTCGAATAGCTTTACACTCTGCAGAGGTTGCACATTTTACCCACAAGACTCAGGGAACTTCTGTGTCATCCACGACTCGCGGTATGTAACTTCCCGAAGTAAGCACCTGAACAATGCCTTTCCCCCGGCGATACTAAACAAAGAGTCCACTCGATTGGTACCCATCCCTCACAATGTACATCACACGAGCCTCGCTCTAATTGTACCATCCATGAGGGGACCAACGGTGTGCCCGGTGCCTGTGAAGACAATGCCGGATCATACATACCGGTACGACCCCGTATCGAGAGTGACCACACCACTCCCGCCACTAGTAATGCGGGCTCCTTGCCAGTACCCACCAAGGTAATCAACAGAGCCCCAACCCATAAGGGGTATCGTGGTTGCGCATGTAATGTTGGGACGGTTAGCAGACCTTAGAACTCTCCGTTTTCAAAAACACATACTCACTTGTTCCGGCACACCACTTCTTTGTCAAATGGTCGCCCATCTCATCAACATCTCCCTCGGGCATTAGTGGCAGCCGGCGGGGTTTTCGAAAAAAAGTCTATGAAATCATCTCCCTCCTTTCCATTAACATGCATAAATCCCATCCCACTTGCGTAGCATCTATTAGCATCCTAACTACACCCACCCGCATAATCCTCATAAGGTGGTAGGGTCTTGCACGATGCAAGTGTCAATGGTAAGAATGTCGGAAACAACCCACCAAAGGGGGTCACTACTCCAGATGATCAAATATGATGAAAGTAAAGTGCTATATGAAATGCAACAAAAATGGTTTCTTATCATGGTCAAAGGGCTTCTTACCTGGCTTAGCAATGTCTTCGAGGTCTTCACACGCTTCTCGTCCACCTCCGAGCACTCCGTATATCTCGTCAACTACCGTCGATAAAAAACCATAATAAGCAACACAACAAGCAGAGAATAAAAGTGCTCTATAAATAGAAGTTTTATTTTTCTTGGACACCTTGGGTCACATGAAAAATAATCAGGAAGGTTTCATTGGATGTGGACCAAGGAGAAGTTTCTGAATGGAGGAAAAGATGGGAATGATAATCCTTTAAGGTGTCAAAAGATTTTTTTTCTAAAAATGAGTGAAGGCACCCATTTAACTGGGCATGATTTTAGAAACATTTAGGAAGTGGTTTTTTTGGTTTTGGAGTTGGCAATAATATCCTAGGGATTTTCAAAGTGGGTCACATATGAATAAATGGCCCAATAATTCACATGGCAGAATAAGTGTAAGGAAAAATGCTCAACATTTAGTGCATGAATTTAGATACACCTAGAATTTTGAATCACTCCAATTGGATCTATAATGAATGCTCTAGGGATTATTACAAGTGGGGCATTCAAAGTTCAGATTCAAATTTGAATTTGAATCCTACACAAAAGCTTGCAGGAAAAATGTGCAATGTACATATTTGGATGGTTCAAGATTTTAGGAATCTATAGAAATTTGAATCACTAAATTTGGAGCTAAAATGAATTTAATATGGATTTATAGGTCTCTCTGGATAAAAAGAAATGGGAACATGACTTTACCAAATGAGCCCAAACAGTGCTCCAGGCGCCGAATAGCCAATTGGGCCGGCCCAATGTACTGGAGGCCGGTGACGTTGAAGGCGGTATGCCCTTGAGCCGTCTTCAATGCGGAAAAACGGATTTGGGAGAATACACTTCCACTTATCCCCGGTGGCCCAACGGAAAGGTCACTGACAAGCGGGGCCCGCCTGTCAGGTTCATCCATACCTCCTGCCTGAGCTGAGAGAGACAGAGGAGGGGAGGACCGAGTGGTGTCAATGCCGTCCCAATGGCCCAGGCTGCTTCCGGCGGAGCCCCGACCACCGGCGTGATTGGGGCGACACGCCACGCACACCCGGGTGCCGCACACGCGCGGGGGAGGGGCGTAGCGGCGCCACACTAGGGAGGCCGCGCGGGAGGCCACCGGTCGCCATTTTTCTTTAGCGCAGGGAACTCCGGGGAGGAGAGGAGGCGAGGTGAGGCTTCACGATGGTGTGTGAGGGAGCCGGAGTGGTTAGGGGTGGAGGAGGGGCTCGTGGGATCCCGAATTGAAGGGGAGGCCGAGCTGGAAATGCCGGACGTGGGAAGAGGAGGTGGTCATGGGATGATGGGGTGGTTGTCCCAATAGGTTCCTGGGAGGGATAGGGGCGAGAGAGGGCAAGCGTAGAGCTCGGGAGAGCTTTAATAGAGAGGGCGGATGAGCACCGAGAGCTCGTGCACTGGCCCGGCCACTGACGTTGCTAGAGGGCACGGGGGCCCGCGGGAGCGTGTCCGGGCGTTGCTGGAGCTAGTCCACGATGCAGAGGAGCGAGAGAGAGAGCTGACATCCTCAGGGGCTCGTGCATGCGAGGTTGGCTATTGGCCGAGCGGAGCGGCGCCGGGCACGCGCAATAGAGGAGAGAGGAGGGCAACGGAGGAGGGGCCCGACACGGTGCCGTGACGAGGACATCGAGGCGACCTCGAGGGACACGACCGCGGCACCCAAGGCTGTTAGGGGCACCCATTGGGCGGTAGCTATAGTGCGGGTGTGCACTGTAGCGCGCTCTGGAGCGCCCCTTTGGCATGTCAGGGCATGCCATTGGCAGCTTATGCATGGCCACCTATGTCTAGGGCATCTAGGAGGGAAAAACAAAGTGCAGGAGTCCTCGGATGCTCTGGGGGTTCCACTAGAATAGGAAGGAAGTGAAGACGAAGGTAAAACATTGCTGTCCATGGGTACAAATGGGGCTTTTACCCCAGAAATCATTGACCTGGGGGGCTAGGTTTTTTACTAGAGGTATAAGGGGTCAAGTAGGGACTGTGGTAAAAATTGTGGGTCAAGGAGAACAAGTTAAGAGGGGAAAACAGTGACGTTTAGAAATGACCAGAAGGTGTTTGATGGTGATTTGGCAAGACCAATGAATTCTACTTGCCCTGAGATTTAACAGGATCAAATGGTGGTCAAAAGTAGGGCTGATACCAAGTTTGAGATTATCTGAAGAAAGTTGCCTATGAAAACTTGGTAAACCCTAGAAATGGGCAGAAATGGATTTCTGTAGATATGATCAAGCATATTTATTCCCGTTGATGCACCACTTTATGTAGCATCATCATTTGGACAATCGAGAATGCCCACAATGTTTGGGATCAATAGGAGATACTTCACAATGTAAAGTTGATCAAATTTGGCTCTGGACAAAAATGGCTTTAGGATATTTTGGTGAACCAAAACAACTGGGATTGAGATGAAACTTGGCAATATGACCACATATATCACATGGGACATGCTAGAATTTTATAGGATTTAATTGAGAATATTTCTTATAGAAATATTTCAAAACCTTGAAACAGACAGATATGGTTTTGAAGGGTTTTGTCCAGTATTTTGAACATGACCATGTGTTGAAACTCTTATATATGGATAATATATGTCCATTGAGTTTCCTTAAATTTTCTCAAATATTTATAAAGCATTTAAATAATTTTTACCTATGAAAAACCATTTCTGGCCTTAAGAAAAAGCTTTTAAATAAAAGATGAAAATAATATTTTAAAATAATATTTTGTGGTTTTGGGAAGTTATATATACAGTAGGTTCCAAATAAAGCATTTGGGGAAAAAGGATCCACCCAATTTGGGCACTTGCGGTGCAAATCTCAAATCAGGGGGTTTTCCAAACCTAATTTGAATAAAACCTTTTTGGCCAAAATAATATTTTGTAAAAATATAATTAAGTCCTATTCACATGGCATGATCATTGGACAAGAGTAGGGATCAAGTAAAAGAGTTTTTAGATGAGGAGGGATTTTATGAATATAGAGCACTAGCAAGCAATGAGACATTCATCAATCAAGTCAAGCATAACAAGCACACAAAAGTTTTAATTGGCCTTGATTTTTGAGTCACGATAACTTAGTCATGAGGCAAATCACAGGGTGTGACAACTTCCTTTGGGTGCGTCCGAGTCATGTCTTCCGGGCCTGAGTAATGCCACATAGTATGGTCCCTTGCCTGGAGGGGCTAGATCCGTCAACTGAGAAATGTCTCCAGAAGGTCCATGTCAGTCACTCCGCCACGGACGATGGCCACTTCGGCATCCACTAAGATCCCCACTTGGACTTTTTCCCCCTCTAACACTGTCAAGGACTTGGGAACGGCGGGTCGATCTAACGTGAAAGGGGAAAGACCAGTCAACATGTTGGGAGATGCTACATCTTTGCAGTAGAACCAGGTCGACTGCCAACCCCTAACTGTTTCAGGGAAGGTCATGGAGGGAAAGGCACTCCTAGCCCTCTTTTGGATCCCCAAGCCACCACATAATTCGATGGCATGGGTTTTATCATCCTCAGGATTGGCCTTTTTGACCGACTAAGATCTGATGGTGAAGATGTGTTTGAACAAGCCCCAATAGGGTGGACAAACCCGGAAACATTCACACATGGTGATGAAAGCAGCAAGATAAGAAATTGCATTTGGAGAAAAATGATGGAGTTGGGCTCCAAAGAAGTTCAGAAACCCTCGGAAGAAAGGATGGGGGGCATGGAGAAACCTCTCTCGACATGGGTGAGTAGAAGGACTCGCTCCTCCTCACATGGCTCCGGCTCGATTTCCCCCTCCGACAGCGTCCACGAGCCCTCAGCTACAACGTTGGGACACCGATCCTAAGCCATAAGAATCCATCCTGTTATCTCCATGGCTGCCTCCTTACCTGGGCGGGAGCGTTTGCGTCTTTTGACTTACGTATGTGAATGTGTTGCTAGCATTCAAATGTCAAAGAACCCGGGCTGACATGACTAGTTGTAGAATCCAAGTGGCACATCCGTACAGGGACACGCATACGTAACCCAGCAATGCAGGTGTCGATCTCTAGCATGTGTAGACGAGTCATAGCAAGCTACAAGGACTCCATTACGCCGTGGGACATAAATGTCATCACTGCACGTAGACGAGTCGTAGCAAACTACAGGGACTCCATTACACTGCGAGACATTTCCCCGAAGGGACAGACACAATAGCAAATAAGGATACATGACAGTCAATCAATGTGTCCAGTGTAGTAGCAAGCTACCAAGGCTCAATGGAAGCACAAAGAGGCATTTCCCCATAAAGAGTACTACTAAAGGCACACAACTACGTGTCGAATCCCATACATACCGTTGCATGTCACACGTACGCACGTCATGCCCGATATGCATAGATTCAACTATGGCATCACAACATAACCATACAAGATTACAACATTAATTTCGAAGGCTCGGAAGAGCCAACATAATAAGATGTTACAAGCAGAGGTCACAGGACCCAACATTCAGAGCATTCAAACAACAAGCGGAAGTTAATCATGTCTGGGTATAGACATCTACAAAAGTGGCTAGATGAGCCTGAAAAGCTATAACGACCCTATGAAAGGAACCAGACCTCTGTCTGGGATTCCCTAGCTAATCCGATCAACGTCGAACTTCACGTTGTAACGGTCACTAATAAGACAGACGTCCCCTGTACAAAACATAAATTAAGAAAACATGAGTACAAAGGTACTCAGCAAGACTTACATCAGAACTATCTACATATGCATCAGTATCAATGAAGGGGGTTGTGGAGTTTATTGCAGCAAGCCAGTTTTGACTCTTGGCTAACCTCTACTACGACTACAAGTGCTTTCTTTGAGGTGGGATAGCGCACATGAGTCCACATTTTCACCAATCAATACACCACTATGGATCCACTTCCGTCTCCCTACGAGAAGGCCATCCATAGCACTCACGCTTATGTTGCATATTTTAGAGTATCCACTTTAACTTATATTTGAACCACATAAGTTCTCCAAGTAGTCCATATCGGAGGATGTGGCTATTCGAATAGATTCATAACCCTATAGGGGTGTACTTCTTCACACATCCTCCCGCCACTTATCGCTATGTGCACACAAAAGGCACCTCGGCGACCTTCAAGTTGAAGCCCAACGAGGGAGTCGGCCACGACCGTCAATTACACAAGACCCTAGTCCGGGTTTATCACCTATTTGAGACTGAACCCGCACGGCAGTCTGGCCAAAGTTTCCGCTACGGCCTCAAACGATGTGCGCAGGGTTCCAAATCCCACCGTTCGGGTGCCACTTGGTACACCTTGCCACTGTGCTATACCATATTGGCTTGCTAATCCTACAAGCAGTCAAGCTCTGATATCAAAGCTATCGGGACCCTGATCCTCAGCCATAAGAATCCAGCCTGTAACACATCACATCACTTTGCGGTCTCACGCACGGTTATCTCCACGGCTGCCACCTTACCTGGACAAGGACCGTTTGCATCTTTTGACTCACTTATGTGAATGTGTCTCTAGCATTCAAATGTTAAAGAACCCGGGACGACATGACTAGTTGTAGAACCAAAGTGGCACATCCGTATAGGGACAAACATAAGTAACCCAGCAATGCAGGTGTCGATCTCTAGCGTGTGTAGACAAGTCATAGCAAGCTACAAGGACTCCATTACGTCGTGGGACATAAACGTCGTCACAACACGTAGACGAGTCGTAGCAGACTACAGGGACTCCATTACACTACGAGACATTTCCCCGAAGGGACAGAGAAAATAGCAAAGAAGGATGCATGCCCGTCAATGAACATGTCTGGAGCAGTAGCAAGCTACCAAGGCTCGATGGAAGCACAAAGAGACATTTCCCCGTAAAGAGTACCACTAAAGGCACACAACTAGGTGTCGAATCCCATACATACCGTTGCAGATCACATGTACGCACAACATGCCCGATATGCATAAATACAACTATGGCATCACAACATAACCATACAACATTACAACATTTATTTGAAGGCTCGAAAGAGCCAACACAATAAGATGTTACAAGTAGAGGTCACAAGACCCAACATTCAGAGCATTCAAAAAACAAGCGGAAGTTAATCATGTCTGGGTACAGACATCTACAAAAGTGGCTAGATGAGCGTGAAAAGCTACAACGACCCTACCAAAGGAACCTGACCTTTGTCTGGGATGCCCAAGCTAATCCGGTCAACATCGAACTTCAAGTTGTAACGATCACTAATAAGACTGAGGTCTCCTCTGCAAAACATAAATTAAGCAAAAGTGAGTACAAAGGTACTCAGCAGGACTTACATCAGAACTATCTACATATGGATCCGTATCAATGAAGGGGGTTGTGGAGTTCATTGCAGCAAGCTAGCTTTGACTCTTAGCTAACTTGTACTATGACTACAAGTGCTTTCTTTAAGGTGGGATGGCGCACACGAGTCCACATATTCACCAATCAATACACCACTAGGGATCCACTTTCATCTCCATACAAGAAGGCCATCCATAGCACTCACGCTTATCTTGCGTAATTTAGAGTATCCACTTCAACTTATCTGTGAAGCACATAAGTTCTCCAAGTAGTCCATATCAGAGGACGCAACTATTCAAATAGATTCATAACCCTGTAGGGGTGTACTCCTTCACACATGGTCCCGCGAATTATCGCTATGTGCACATAAAAGGCACCTCGACAACCTTCAAGCGGAAGCCCAACGAGGGTGTCGGCCACGACCGTCAATCACACAAGACCCTAGTCTAGGTTTATCGCCAATTTGAGACTGAACCCGCATGGAAGTCCGGCTGAAGTTTCTGCTACGGCCTCAAACGATGTGCGCAGGGTTCCCAAGCCCACCGTTCGGGTGCCACTTGGTACACCATGCCACTGTGCCTATACCGCTTGATAGTTCACCCCGTCGGGCAGCGCTATGCACGGCCGCCAGCACTTTTCCGACAAAGACCAGAAACTAGTTGGAACTCCTGGACAGAGGTCTAGGGGATTAATGGGACGAGAGGGTCAATTAAGTATCTCAATGTGCGGTAGTATCTTGTCTTGTATAACATACACATAACTCAGTTCTTAAAGACGGTCACAATGAGACAACCCGCCATGTACTCCTACATGACCTCTCATCGCTACCTTTACCAAATCTTGTTCACACATGTAGGACATGAACATTTCCATTCTGACTCATCACCCAGATGGATGAAACCCAACAGGACACGACTCTAAGCATAGCAGGCACAGTAAGCAAACATGGACGAGTAAGCACAACAAGGCTCAAGGAGTTGCTACTCATGCTAAATGGTTTTAACTATTTACTGTGGCAAAGACAGGTCATGCAAAGGAATGGGTTCAACTACCGAGAACATGTAACAGTTGAATTGTTCTTCTCCTAATGCAACAGAAGAGGGTAGGAGCGAGAGAGTGGGCTCATATTAGTATGCTCAAGGGGGTTTGCTTGCCTGACAGTCCTGAAGATATTATTTCTCTTCATTAGTGTCAACGATCACATCGTTGGAACCATTGTCTACCGAGAGAGAACAAACAACGGCAAACAAGAAAGGAACACATTTAATGCAATGCAACAACCATGATGCATGATATGATAAGTTAAGGTACTGAATTGACCTAGAGGAATAATTAGCCAAGTTAATTGAATTGAGCTCGAGGTCTTCTTCCCCCAACTCCAAATGATATTTCCTCTATTGCCCTAATCATAAAATGTCCTACTTGGTGATGTTAACTTGCTCAAACATGCATAATCATGGCATAAACAAATTCATTGGATTTTTCTGATCATTTTCATATATAAATTATTTTCATCTGACTTACATTTTTTTTCTATGACTTTTTAGAACTTTTAAACATTTTCTGGAATTTATTGAATTATTCTATTATTAGAAAATCAATTAATACGTCAACAATACGTCAGCATTGCGTCAGCAGGTCAACAACCCCGGGTCCAGGTCAAACCTAGACCGGGGTTTGACCTGCTCTTGGGGTCGCTGTCAGTGGTTAGGGGGGTCATTAGCGGCTAATTAAGCCCTAATGGCCGACTAGGTCAGCGCTCGCTAGAACTTCGCTGGCGGCGACCAAAACCATGGCGGTCGGGCGCTGGAGTTGGCTATAGGGCTCGGTTCGTCGAGCGGTTAGCACCAGGGGGTAGCCCTTGGATGCGTCAATCCATTTGGGACACCGGAGGGGTAATGGGGTCGCCGGAGCAGTGGCCGGTGACGAGCTATGCGGCGGCGGAGGCTTGGGCAACAAGGGGGCGACAACTATGGCGAGGGACATGCCACGGGGTTAGGGGAAACGACACAGGAGCTCACAGTGGGTCGGTTCAGGAAGACGACAAGCTCGGGGAGGCGAAGATGGCTACGAATCGACGGAGAGGAGCGCCGGAGCCGGAGCTTGAAGACGATGTCAATGGAGATGACAGAGGGATCCTCCGGTTGCTTGGCTCGATGAGGAGGTCAGGGTTGACGTCGCGGTTCTCCTGAGCATGACAGCAAGGCACACAATGGCCGGCGGCATTGATGGCTGCGAGAGGTGGCGACGAACACTTTCGGCTATGCGCATGAGAGAGAGTGAGGGGAGGGGATGAGCACGGGGAGGAGAGCGAGACATGCACGGGGTCGCGTGAAATTCCTAGACGACATCCAGAGCGGGTAGGCAGGCTAGAGGTGGCCTGGCACGTGGCCTCACGCATCGGGCACGCGCCCTCTCACCCTCCTGGCGAGAGGTCAGGGACGACTGGCCACTTGGCTAGGTAGGCCGGCTGGGCTACACACAGGTAAGTTGCCAGGTTTGCTCCTTATCCTATTTTTTCCTTTTCTATTTATTTGCTTTGTGTTTAAAATATTTCAGAAAAAAACCTAAAGACAAAAACCCTAGAATTTATTTTGGGGTCTAACCATAATAATGCTAAGCCCCATAATAAGTTTCAACACTTTTGGAAAATTAGAATATTTATAGTCATTTAATTATCATTTTCAGATGCATTCGTGATTTATTTAAAAATACAAAATAATTAATTAGAAGTTTAGCACCCCTGGTATTTTGTGTCCAACATTTATCAGAAATGGTGAACATTCCTGAAGGCCATTTGGAAACATTGAAAATTCAGCTGTTGGAGTTTTTTTTAATCCATGAGATGCTAGGGTTTGTCATCCCCATTTCAAATTCATTTGAAGTTAAACATGATGCAATGAATGCTCAATGATGCAACTTATACAAGAAATTTCTAGGGCTGTGACATATGAGCCTGTTGACGTCGAGGTTCTCGACGTCCGTGGCTGTGACCGTCGACGGGAGAAAATCACCCTGGATCCACCCCGCCGGCATGGTGAACCGCATGCTTGACGGCATCTTGGACTTGCCCTTCGCGATTCTCTTCTTGGCGTACTCTAGCTTCTCGGTCTTCCCCTTTGTCATCACGGCGGCGGTGGTCATCGAGGCGGAGTAGTGCAGTGCGCTGAGAGCAGGGGAGGCGGAGGAAGAGAGGAGATTTGGGGGAAGAAGACTGTGTGTCGGAGAATTCTTCCAGGACTTCGAAAAAGATGGTTACCATTTTGCATCATGATTTCCTATTACCTTTTACTTCATTCTTGCCCATTATTCCACATCATTATAAAATTCTTATGCCTTTTCTCTCTAAATATGCAAGGTACATCACAACGAGGGAAATATTTCAAAACTGGGATTCTGAACAGGAGAACTAAGAAATAAGCAGAAAAATCACCAGACTCCAAATGACCTGAAATTTCACGGAGAATATTTTTGGAATATTTAAGATTTTCTGGAGAAAAAATATGCAGAGGGGGGTTGTCAAGGGGCCACCACACATCTGGCCGCACCCCCTAGGGCATGACCAGATGTCTTGTGGGCCCCCTATTGGCCCTCAGACGTACATATTCTCCTATATGGTATGTTTTACCCTAAAAAATCACGAGATTACTTTCGGGACCAAGTGCCGCCATCTCAAGGCGGAAACCTGGGCAGATGCCCTTTTTCTCTCCGGTAGTGTGATTCTGCCGGGGAAAGTTCACTTCGTGAGGGGGATTTCAAAGCCATCGTCGTCACCAATGCCTCCTCCTTTGTGGGATAACCAATCTTCATCAACACCAGCACCAGCACCATCTCATCTCCAACCCTAGTTTGTATCTTGTATTCAATCTTTGTCTCAAAACCCTAGATTGGTATGTGTGGGTTGCTTGTAGTGTTGATTACATCTTGTAGTCGATGCTTGTTGGATTAATTGGTGAATGATATTATATTCAGATCCTTTGTCACCATCATTATACCTCTGATCTTGAACATGTTGATGAGGTGTGAGTAGTCACTATTTTTCCCAAGAACATGGGATAAGTCTTGTCAGAAGTAATCATGTGAAATTCGCATTCGTTCGATATTTTGATGATATGTATGTCGTTGCTTCTCATAGTGGTGTCATGTGAGCGTCGACTACATGACACTTCACCATGTTATTGGCCTAAGGGAAGGCATTATGGAGTAACAATTAGATGATGGGTTGCGAGAGTGACAGAAGCTTAAACCCAAGTTTATGCGTTTCTTCATAAGGGACCTATTTGGGTCCACACTTTTCATGCTATGGTTAGATTTATCTTAATTCTTATTTCGTAGTTGCGGATGCTTGCGAGAGGGGGTAATCATAAGTGGGTTGTTTATTCAAGTAAGAACAACAATTAGCACCGGTCCACCCACATATCAAATTATCAAAGTAGCGAATGCGAATCAATTCAACATGATGAACATGACTAGATAAAAATACCCATGTGTCCTCAGGAGCACCTTCTTCATATAAGAATACTTTCCGGCCTGTCCTTTGTTGTAAAAGGGATTCGGCTACCTTGCTGCACCTTAGTTACTATTATTACTTGTCACTTGTTACGAATTATCTTGCTCCAAAACTATCTACTACTATCACTAATAGCACTTGTAGATAATACCTTGCAGAAAACTGCTTATCATTTCCTTCTGCTCCTCGTTGGGTTCGACACTCTTACTTATCGAAAGGACTACGATTGATCCCCTATACTTGTGGGTCATCATATTGCCGGCTTAGGAAGCGAAGAAATGACCGACAAATTCATCATCAAGAAGATACTTTGAGCTTTGGATGAGAGATATGACACCATGTGCACATTGATTCAAATGATGCCCAACTACAAAGATCTCAAGCCTACATAAGTGATTGGAAGGATTGTTGTTCGTGAGATGACACTCAAGGACAAGGAAGAGCTTCACAACAAGTCTAGCGGTCCTTACAAAGCCACAAGTGATGCTCCCGCAACTTCAAGCGACAAACTTGTCCCAAATGAAAAGATAAGCCTCATGGTCAAGAAATTCAACAAATTCTACAAGAATAGAGGCAAATATTGAAGCTCCAACTCAAGATATGAAGAGAAGCGTTCGTAAAGTCATGACCGAAACTGCTACAATTGTGGGAAGCCTGGACACTGCTCCAATGAGGGCATCGCCCCCTAAAATAGAAAAGAAGAGTCACCAAGAAGACGAAGCTCAAGAGATGGGATACTGACACATGTCCAACATATCTATAATTTATGAAGTATTCATGCCATGTTTACAATAATTCTATATGATTTTGGTATGATTTTATTAGAACTAACCCGGACTGACGTTGTTTTCAGCAGAACTACCATGGTGTCATTTTTTGTGCAGAAATAAAAGTTCTCGGAATGGGCTAAAAATTTAGTACGATTTTTTGTGGACAAAAAGAGACCCCTGATGCATTGGATCTGAGCCAGAAGAGCTACGAGGAGGCGACAAGCCTGCCAGGCGCGGCTAGGGGGGCGGCCGCTCCTAGCACGCTTGTGACTCCCTCGTGGCCCCCTTGATGTGAGATCGACGCCAAAAATTCCTATAAATCCAGAAACCACCGGAAAGAAACATAGATCGGTAGTTCTACCGCCACACACCTCCGGAGCCACGAAAAACCAATCTTGGCCCTCTCCAGCACCCTGCCGGAGGGGGTCACCATCACCGGAGGCAATCTTCATCATCTCGGAGATGCCATAAACACCATGGAGGCCAAGGTCCAGAGGGAGAACCTCTCCCCACAGAGGGGGGAGTCCATGGAGGAGGAATCTTAAGGGGAGAACCTCTCTCCCTCTCTCTCGATGGTGTCGGAGTGCCATCGGGGGAACCATTGCCGCTATGATTGTGTTCATCAACATCACCTTATTCATCACCATCCTCATCTCCTTTTAGCGGTCCACTCTCCCGCACCCCTCTGTAATCACCTACTTGAACATGGTGCTTTATGCTACATATTATTATCCAATGATGTGTTGCCATCCTATGATGTTTTGATTAGATTACTTTTGTCCTTTGGGTTGATTTATGATCTAGATTGGTTTGAGTTGTATGTTTATTTTGGTTCTGTCCTATGGTGCCTTCCTTGCCGCACACACTTGAAGGATTCCTATTGTAGGGTGTTGCAATACGTTCATGATTCTCTTATAGTGGGTTGCTTGAGTGACAGAAGCACAAACCCGAGTAAGGGGGTTGTTGCGTATGGGATAACGGGGACTTCATGCTTTAATTCTATGGTTAGGTTTTACCTTAATGATCTTTGGTAGTTGCGAATGCTTTATAGAGTTCCAATCATAAGTGCATATGATCCTAGTAAAGAAAATATGTTAGCTTATGCGTCTCACTCATATAAAATTGCAATGATGATTTCCGATCTTGTTAAGAATTGCCTAGGATAATTCCGTACACCGACCCATCATTATTCCACACTCGCTATTTTTAATATATTGTAATTTATTCTAAATTTATGTTAACAGAACCTATTTTAATATTTTAGTTCTCCGATATCATGCAAATCAATCCTCTTCATACACACAATGTAGTTTTATTTCTCGTTTCTAGATGGAAGCAAACGTTTGGTGTACGTAGAGTCGTATCGGTGGAAGATAGGACTTGAGAGAATATGGATCTTACCTTTAGCTCCTTGTGGGTTCGACACTCCATACTTATCTCTTCTACCTTTGGAAATTGCAGCGATGATTCCTTGCACTTGGGGATTATCGAGCCCTTTTCTGGCGCCGTTGCCGGGGAGCAATAGCATGGGGTTGATATTTTCGTGTATGCTTGTTTGCTTGCTTCACTAAATAGAATTTGTTTTACCTTTTTGCTTTCTTTAGTTGTGGGTGAAACAAACAAAAAAATTAAAAAAATAAAAAATAAAAAAAGATTTACTTGCCTCTTATGCCTAAGAAGTTTTTCAAAAGGAGAAGTGATTGGAAGGTTGTGCATTGGAGAAGTAAGGGTCGACCTTGAACACTTGTGTTCATGCTCATGGAAACAATGTAGAATTTTTCATGGAAGCTTCTAAAAAATAATTATCCCCTTGTATATATCCATTGTATTATAAAAATAATGTGCCAAGATTTGTTTTGGGATGATTAGATTGCTTGTTTGGTGTGTGCAGTGCAAAAACATAAACTTTGGCTATAGTGGCTGAATTTACATTTTTACTGGAATGTCAAAAGTTTCTAAAATTTTGACATAGTATGATGCAATTTTTGTTAATTTTTCCTAAATTTTCAGAATTGTTTGAGTTACATAAGTATACAAAGTTTCCAGATTACTACATAGTGTCCTATTTTTGACAGATTCTGTTTTCTATGCATTGTTCTCTTATTTTGACGAATATATGGGTTGTATTGGGGGGTATGAACCATAGTAAAGTAGGGCTATAGTATATATAATGCTAATATGAATTCGGAATGAGTTCTCAACAGTACTTAAAGTAGTATTTTGCTTTATTATACTAACGGATATCACGAGGGTTTTGTTATGTTTTGTGTGAATGAAGTATTCGAAGATCGAGGAGGTATTGATATAAGAAGAATACAGAGAGGCAAGAGTTCAATATTGGGGATTCCCAGGCAGCCCAAGTAAATATTTCAAGGAGACTCAAGCATCTAAGCTTGGGGATGCCCTGGAAGGCATCCCATCTTTATTCTTCAACAATTATCGGTATACCTCAGTTTTTGTTTTGTTCACATGATATGCGTCTTTAGTGCTTTTATTTTCCTTTATGCTCCCTTCTGGTATGAGTTAGTCCTTCACTGATTTGTAGAAATATTCATGCGCATCACTTAAATCTTTTGTGTATGGCTTAATAGAATGCTCTTTGTTCTTCTCTTAAATCTTTTGAGCCTAGCTTTGTAGAATGCTTCACGCGTTTCACTTAAATCTTTTGAGTATGGCTTTATAGAATGCTTCATCTACTTCACTTAAATATTTTGAGCTTGGATATTGGTTAATATATATTAATTGTAGAATGCTCTATGAGCTTCACTTATATCTTTTAGAGTATGAATATAATGATCATCGGAATTTGGCTTGGAAGAGTATCATTGAAATATCATGCCTAGCTAAAAAGGCATTAAAGAAAAGCGCTTGTTGGGAGACAACCCAACACTTTTACTTTCTATTTTGATGTGTTCACATGATTAATCTACTGTATTAATCATGTTTTGTGCCTTTTATTTCAACAAAAGTGCCAAGTAAAGACTTCGGGATAGTGTGGATACTTGCTTGTTTGATTCTGTGCAAAAACAGAAAGTTTTGCGTCTAGTATATGAATTATATGATTTTACTATAGAAAACAATTCTGAAATTTTTACACAATATTTATATGCAAATTATGTGATATCTCCTAATTTTTCGGAATTTTTAGAGTTACGAAAGTTGAGTGACCATTCAGATCTTTACAGACTGTTCTGTTTTTCGCATATTTTGTTTTGCATGCATAGTTTGCTTGTTTCATGTGTTCCTATAGCTTATATTGAGTAATATAAATTTTGAGAATTATGTAATACAGTAGGTATAATGTGTAATAATTATTAATCTTTTCTTTACAGTACCTAAGTGAATGATTTATCTCTAATACACTAACCCTTCTCACAAAGTTCCGTTAAGTTTTGTGTGATTGAAGTTTTCATGTTTTGGATGAGACACCGATATGAGGAGAATAAGGACTGACAAAAACCTAAGCTTGGGTATTTCCAAGGCACCCCAAGTTAATATTCAAGGAATACTCAAGCGTCTAAGCTTGGGGATGCCCTGAAAGGCATCCCCTCTTTTGTCTTCAACACTATTAGTATATCTTACTTGGAGCTATATTTTTATTCGTCACATAATATGAGTTTTGCTTGGAGTGTCATTTTATTTTGTTGTTCTCTGTTAGGTGTTATTTATAATCTTTTTTTTCAATAAAAAGTTCCATGAATTTCCTTTAGGATGCTTGAGTTGCATGTTTCATGTGTGTTGTGTAAAAACAAAAACTTCTGCTGTAGTGATTGAATTTTCATGTTCTACTGGAACGTGGAAAGTTTCTGAAATTTTTACATAGTGTGTACATATAAATTACTTAGCATGTCCTAAATTTTCAGAATGTTTTGAGTTGCATAGGTAAATTTTTATAATAAATTTCTATAGACTGTTCTGTTTGGACAGATTGCTGCCATAGTTTTGTTATCTACTTATCATATAGTTTCCATAGCCTTTATTGGTAGATATAAATTGTGTAAATGATAGTATACAATACCTAATGTCTGAAAATTATTATGCAACTTGCCTTGCCAGTACATGAAGTGTTGATTTGTTTTCATGTGTACTCACCTATCTCACGAGTTCTTTTGAGTTTTGTGTGGATGAAGTTTTTCAGAATAGGTGAAACCGGGATATGAGAGGATTGAAGAAGATACAATAGCTCAAGATTGGGGATGAACAAGGGACCCCAAGAAAATATTTCAGGAACTCTCACGTATCTAAGCTTGGGGATGCTATGCATCCCACGTCTCTTCATCAACAATTATCGGTTAGTCTATGTTGATCCTAAATTTTTATTCGTTCACATGATGCATGCTATTCTTGGAGTGCCATTTTTATTTTGTTTGATGTTTAAATAAAATCATTGGATCTGAAATTTTGAATAAGAGAGAGTTCCGACATGGCTATTTAACTAATTGACTACGCATTGATCTTCACTTATATCTTTTTTGAGTAGTTTGTCATTCACTCTCGTGATTCACTTATATCCTATGAGTAAATGATTGAATTAATTGAATATCATAAATCTGAAATTCAAAATGCTTCATATACTTATACCATGGGGAGTAATGACTTCACACACAATAAGTATAAGTGGTAAAATTTATTGAAAGTTAGCAAACACCGCGTTGGTCACTTGAACAATCCATGAAAGAATATTGAAGGAAGAGAGATTTCCCATATAAATATACTATCTTGGACATCTTCTATGATTGTGAATACCCATTAATTATTTTCAAACTTGAGCAAATTAGTTGAAGTTGGACAAGGAATACAACTTAATGAGTTATGCTTGGGTATATTTGTATAGACGTTATATTGTTTTGGATCCACCAACATGTGGTGCTTGCTTCCACCTCATACTAGGCAAAACTTCTGCACTAAGTAGAAATACAACTTGTGCATCCAAACACCTTTAAACCAGTTTTGCCATGAGAGTCCACTGTACCTACCTATGGATCGAATAAGATCCTTCAAGTAAGTTGTCATCAGTGCAAAAAGGAATAAAAATTAATCCTAAATATGTAAGATATTTTATTGTATGGGAAAATAAGTGTTGTACGAATTTGTGATGGTAAAGAAATAAAAGCGACAGACTACATAATAAAGGTTGCTATCACAAAGGGCAATACAACGTGACATTCCTTTGCATTAAGAGTTTGCACATCCAAAAACAAAAAGCACATGACTACCTCTACTTCCCTCTGCGAAGGGCCTATCTTTTATTTTCTAGTACTTACCTTTATACAAGAGTCATAGTGATCTTCACCACTTCCTATATTCCGCCTTTTTCTCCCGGCAAGCATCATGTGGTGGGGAAAGATCCAAGCATATATGGCCATCCAAATATATTTGATCATGAATTATTATTGTTGACAATTATCTATATGATAAATATGTTGGGAGGCAAAACTCTAAGCCCCTATCTCTCTTTGTGTTAGAAGATGCCATTTGCTCTAAAAATATGCTTTGAGAGTTAGCAATCATGGAACACTATATGATAGTTATTATGTGCGATTTTCTAAATCAAAGCTCTTACATAGACCCTTCCTGAAAATATGATGAATTGTAATTGTTTGGTGACTGAAAGCATAGTTGTTAGTTTTCAAGAAACTTTATGGTCTATACTTTAACATGTGAATAGCTCTTTACTTCATCATGAGAAGTTTTATGAGATGAGCTACTATTTATGATATATAATGATGCTATAAAAAGTGATTGGAATTATCATTGCTCAAACTTGTACACTTGCTAGCATTCACACTTCATAAATTATTTATTTTATCATTTACCTACTCGAGAACGAGCAGCAATTAAGCTTGGGGATGCTGATACATCTCCAACGTATCTATAATTTATGAAGTATTCATGCCATGTTTACAATAATTCTATATGATTTTATTAGGACTAACCCGGACTGACGCTCTTTTCAGCAGAACTACCATGGTGTCGTTTTTGTGTGCAGAAATGAAAGTTCTTGGAATGTGCTGAAAATTTAGTATCATTTTTTGTGGATGTAAAGAGACCCCTGAAGCATTGGAGCTGGTCCAAGAGAGCCACGAGGAGGGGAGAAGCCTGCCAGGCGTGGCTAGGGGGTGGCTGCGCCTAGCAGGCTTGTGACTCCATCGTGGCCCCCCTTCACGTGAGATCGATGCCAAAATTCCTATAAATCCAGAAACCACCGAAAAGAAATCTAAATCAGGTCTTCCGCCGCCGCACACCTCCAGAGCCATGAAATACCAATCTTGGCCCTCTCCAGCACCCTGCCGGAGGGGGTCACCATCACCGAAGGCCATCTTCATTGTCCCTGGGGCCATCAACACCATGGAGGCCAAGGACTAGAGGGAGAACCTCTCTCCACAGAGGGAGAGGCCATGGAGGAGGAAGCACAAGGGGGGTAACCTCTCCCCTTCTCTCCTCGTGGTGCCGTAGTGCCATCGGGGGAACCATCACCGTAGTGATTGTCTTCATCAACATGACCTTCTTCATCACCATCCCCATCTCCTTTTAGAGGTCCACTCTCCCGCACCCCGCTATAATCACCTACTTGAACATGGTACTTTATGCTACATATTATGATCCAATGATGTGTTGCCATCCTATGATGTTTTGAGTAGATTACTTTTTTCCTTTGGGTTGATTGATGATCTAGATTGGTTTGAGTTGTATGTTTATTTTGGTGCTGTCATATGGTGCCTTCCGTGCCGTGCACACGTGAAGGATTCCTGCTGTAGGGTATTGTAATACGTTCATGATTCGCGTATAGTGGGTTGCTTGAGTGACAGAAGCTTAAACCCGAGTAAGGGGGTTGTTGTGTATGGGATAGAGGGGACTTGATGCTTTAATGCTATGGTTGGGTTTTACCATAATGATATTTAGTAATTTTGGATGCTTGCTAGAGTTTCAATCATAAGTGCATATGATCCAAGTAGAGAAATTATGTTAGCTTATGCCTCACTGTCATATAAAATTGCAATGACGATTTCCGATCTACTTAACAATTGCCTAGGATAATTCCGCACACCGACCCATCATTATTCCACACTGGCTATTTGTAATATATTGTAATTTATTCTAACTTTATGTTAACAACATCTATTTTAATATTTTAGTTCTCCGATATCATGCGAAGCTATCCTCTTCATACCCACAACGTAGTTTCATTTCTCGTTTCTAGATGGAAGTAAACGTTCAGTGTACGTAGAGTCGTATCGGTGCAGATAGGACTTGGGAGAATATTGATCGTACCTTTATCTCCTTGTGGGTTTGATACTCCATACTTATCACTTCCACCTTTGGAAATTTCTACGATGATTCCTTGCACTTGGGGATTATCAGTCACCTTGAAGAGAGAGAAGGAGTAGAGATGATTGTTATGAACGAAGACCCTCAAGGAGAAGTAGGGACTTGGAGAAGAAGGACAAATATACCAAGATCTACTCAAGAACAAGACATCAAGATCATGTTGGTGAATGGGTTTCTGGCTCCGAATCTGACAACCACTCCGAGAGAAGCTATCACTCCAACTCCGACTATAGTCAAGATGAAGGTGTTTTCGGACTTGCATTAGTGACGACTAACTCCTATGACATATTTGATTCACCGAAGGGAATGGAAGTTGCTTCGTGGCTAAGGTCCCCAAGGTATCACACCCTGAGTATCTTGATTTCAATAGTGATGAGGATGACCTGTTAGGAGATGATGACTTCCTATTTGACAAATCTAGTAATGTTAGTCAAGATGAACTTATTAGTAATCATTCTAGTCAAGATAAGTCGTGTGATAATGATAAGTTGGAAATACAAGGACTAACTCAAGAACTAAACACGCTTAAGTTAGTTCACGAGTCTACTCTACAAGATCATAGAGATCTTGAAAGGACACATGAGAAGCTCCGCTTTGAGAAACTCAATTCTGACGAAGAGCATGAATTCCTTAAAGCTATCAATGACTATCTTTGAAAGAAGACTTCCTCTTATCTAGCCAAACGACTTCTCTTGTCTACATTGATTCCACAAGTTAAGGCTAAGCAAACTAGTAACAAAGGCAAGAAAGGTTCTTCAACTAGTAGCAATAAAAATGATAAATCCAATGAAATAGCTTCTAGTAGTTCTATTGATCCCACTAACACTTCTCTTAGCCAAGTTACACTTGAGCAACAAATTGAACTTTTGAAAGGGATTATAGAGAAAGTTATCTACAAGTGTCTTGTCGGGTATGTAAGCAATTTTAGGAAATTGTACGCAAGCACGGAGGATACCGGAGGAACCATGGCATTGGCTACTTCAACAGTAATTGAGTTGAATGGGAAGAAGGTCAATACCCCAAGCCCAAGTTTGTTCCTCAAAGGTAGAAGAATGAAAAGATTGTTCCCAATGGAACAAAAGCTCAAGATGACCTTCCACCACAAGACCACAAGCTCAAGGGCAAGAACAAACTTCAAGAGGACATTAACTCATATGAAGATGAATCCCAAGCTTTGGTGAAGTGGGTTCCCAAGGCTACTTCAAGATCAACTTCTACAAGTGTCACTTCAACACCAAGGACCCCCATCAACTTGATGTGGGTCCCCAAGAAGAAGAACTAGAGAAGTTCTTGAGGGGTGACTCTGCCAATGAAATTCACTCACATTCATTATTGGCAAGAACTAGTTGCAATCAACATCAACATTATACAATAGTTCAAGGAGTCACACATTCCCTCAAAGGTAAGCAAGGGACAAGGTAATCAACAAATCCATGGACATCAACATGTAGGCTTTGCACTCCATGTGCATAGATATCCTTCTATTTGTCTCTTGTGTATTGGGACGAATTCATGTAGCTGAGAAGAGTAAGAAACAACAAGGATGCTCCCAACTCATGGTGATGTTCACTAACTTTGAGAATACACCACTACTTCACCTACATGAAGTCTTCATCGACAAAATCCAAGGTTAGTTTATTGCTCTCAAGGGGGGATGCCACATCAAGGGACATCTTTACTCTAAGACTCGAGTCAAAGCATCTCATAGAATGTGACAACATTAACAAGCTTTATGTAAAAGTGGTAACCCCACTCGTGATAAAACGACGAGTATGACCTATGATCAAGTATTCTTACTTGGCTCCTAAGTCAATATACTCATATATAGATGACTACGTCATCGCCAAAATGCTTAATAGATGCTAGTATGTATGTGCATGTTTGCCATGATTTCATTTGAGATCTTATTGTGTGAGGAGCACTCGATGTGAGGAGCACTCGAGGTTCCGTATCGACAAAGGACTGACCATTAAAACCTCCCAAGTGCATCTTGGTGGAACCAATCCAAACGGTCTCACCGAATGCCTAGGGTTGGTTAGGTTTGCACACTCAGTATCACCGATTCCATTATCTCGGTTACATCAAGTTTCCCTATCAGCTGACAGTTGAGGAACTTTGTGACACCGATAAATTAGAATCGACGTCAGCGACAGCCACGGGTATATAAAGAGTTAGACCCGACTTTTGAAATTTCCTTCTCAAACGCCATCCCCTCCAAAACCCTAGCTACCGAACAAGGACCCTTGGTCATCGCTTTCGTCTTCCCAAGCGCCTCCACAATTGGAAGTCCATGTTGTTGATGGATTCTTCACCCCCGTCGCCGCCGTAGCGAGATCGTCATCGAAATAGGGTATAGTTTTGACCCCTCTTGCGCTCCTCCCTCCAAATCTTGCACATTAGGACTTTTCCATACATAAGACAAAGTTTGAGATTGATCTATCCACTAGAAATTTCATTAGACTAGCGAACGAAAAAAAAATTAGGGTTTGCCGTCCGCAACTTAAATCTTGGTGACAGCAAAGCAAAATAATCGACATCATTGTTTCCCTTTTTAGGTCAATTGAGAACAACCTTTGTGAAATTGAGTGCCCATTTTAGGTCTCACCGAAAGTGGTGCCAAGTTTCTGTTTAGCATGTTGTTTGGCCAGGTGGGTCTGAAAAGTTTCACTTGGCAGAATGCAAATCTTGAGAAATTGTAGTTCAAATCTTTGAGAAAACCTTCTAAAATTTTATGATGACTTAATCTTTCTGCTCCTATATATTCTATTCACATGGTTAGAGATATCTGTATCATAAGATAGTCAGAACAACCTCAAGGAGCTCAATGTTGACACAGATCCAGGCACTAATCCAGGTAGGAGCTCATCTTCATTTGATGATGTTCCCAGCTCACTAGACCTGCCGAAGGAAGCAACAAGGACTAGGAGGAAGCTCAACTCAGAGGAAGAAGACTCTGATTTTTTTCCTAGTGAGGTTCCTGCCAAGGCTAAGCAGGACAAAGATGAGAAGACTGCCAGGAAGCCTACAGCTGAGGCTACCTCTTCCAAGAAGGTGGTCAAGAAGGAGTATGCCCCTCAGACACTAGGAAAGCACCTAAGAGCTCTAGGGGCACCATGTCCATTGAGCCTCCCAAGAAATCCAGGCCCAAGAAGGCTGGAGAGAAGAAGAAGAGCAGAAAGAGGATAATTCATGTTACTGCTGAGGAGGAGGCTACTACTGAGGAGGAGGAAGACGAGGAGGCTACTGCTGAGGAGGAGGAGGAAGAGCCAGCTGCAAAGTCTCCTCCCAAGAACAAGATTAAATTGATGTTAGATGCTATGCCTATCCAAGCAGCTCCCAAGTGCAAGCCATCTGGATCCAAGAAGCCCTCTACTCCCAAAACCAAGAGGTTCTCCAGAGAGATTCCATCTTCTAAGAAGAACAAGGGATCTTCATCCAGAGATCCAGAGGAGGAGGATATGTCTACTTTGATGAAGCTAAGGCCACACCTTCCAAATCATAATACCAGCCACTTGCTAGTTGGGGACATGAAGAAGAGGAAGGACCAAGGGCTGAGAGATTGGCAAGCTATCGATCCATATTCATAGAGGAGGAAGACTGCTGTGGACTACATGTTCTATACAAAAAACAAAAAGATTTCTATGAAACTATTTTGCTTGATAAGAGCCCTGCTGTGAGTGATATGAGGTACGTGGACTGGAAGTACATCAAGGTCAATGAGGATTACTTCCCAAGTGGGCAAGACAACTTTCATTGCATTGGACTTGATAAGTTTTTTGGCAAGGAGTTCATAGCTTGGAATGGTGAAATCATCATGCAATTCTACCCACTGCTCATTTCTATGGAGATGGTAGACTTGTGTGGATGACTGAAGGTGCCAGGTATGAATACACAGTTGATGAGAGGGCTGCCATCTTAGGAGTCCCAGAGGTGGAAGATGGCGACATTGATGTGTAACCTAAGCCCAAGGCAAGCCACAATTCCATGAAGAACATGTACAAGGAGATTCCTGCTACACATCTGAAGTCTCACAAGCTAGGATCTATTTATTTCCTCCAGGCTGGTCTACGCACGATCAACACTATCTTAAGGCATACCTTGTTACCTAAGTCCGGAGATGAGAAGATGATGAGAGGCTTCTCCATCAACATGCTTCTCCATCTAGATCAACATACGAGATTCATAGTTATGGATTTGATTGTGGAGAATGTGAAGAGGATTTCTGCAGATCAGAAATGCTCATGTTGCTATGCACCCTATATCCACATGCTTATCAACTCTAAGTAGGAGAAGCACATCTTTGCACTTGATCGACCACATCTGCCACTCTTGCCGGAGCTCGAAGACAACATTGTGGTGATGAACCCAGAACATCCAACATTGGCTGTAGCACAGGCACAGGCAGAGGCAGCCAGAGATACTAGTGCTCAACCACCCATGACTACGAGTGAGCGGATGGATCTAGTCGTTAGCTCAATGCTTAGCATGGAGAAGGACATCACCAACATCCTTAAGAACAAAGAGAGCCTTGCAAGGATTGTTGATCACAAGTTTCATTGTGTCAACAACAAGGTGGATGGGGTTACAGTGACAGTCAATGAGCTCAAGAAGGAAGTTGATGAAATGCCTAGCCCCCACTCTACATTTGGTGATGAGGAGGAGGATAGTGCACCTCTCAGGACATACACTCAGTTCAGGACTCAGGTCAGGACTCCCGCAGTGACAACTCCAAAGATGAGGCCTTGTTCATCAGCACCAGCTACACCCACATCAGCTCCCTCAGCTCCACCAGTTCCACCAGTTCCTCTAGTTGCTATACCAACTCCATCCATGAAATCAGCAGAAGTCTTTGCCGATACCGTTCTCTCGACTCCAACTTTAGCTACTGGAGGAGATCAGCCCCAAAAGAGCGTTTAGCACTATACCTTTGAACTTTTTGGTACTTGCTGCCAAAGGGGGAGAAGTTGTATAGTCATTAGGGCTTCGAGAGAGTGAGCATTGGTTTTTATCGCTTTATCGAAAAACATTTGATATCTTTTTTTGGATGTGTTAAACTTTGTCGGTGTTTTATCATACACTAGATGTGTGTTGCTACTATTTCCTATCTTCATGACTCTTATGCGATGATCATTCACTTTGCTTGATTGTGTGGTGCTATGATATACATTCCTATTATTCTCTCACACCACCAAGATGTATGTGACATGCAAGAAGTGCCCCATGAACCTAATCGATTGTGCATTTGCATTCATACGCAAATTCGAAATAATGCACAAATTTAGGGGGAGCTCTTGCTTATCACACACTTCTCAAAGTAAAGATTATATTCATTTATTATATCATATGTCGAAGCTTTGATCTATATGTTGTCATAAATTTCCAAAAAGGGGGAGATTGAAAGAATATTTGCTCCCTTGGTGGTTTTGGTAATTAATAACAACATATATATCATTGAACTAATATTCCACTAAGCATATTTCCGGAAAAGTTCAATGATGGGTTGGCAAAAGGATTGTGGAGAAACCCCTAGATGCAAGGAATTGGGTTGGCAAAGCTTCAAAGAAGACAACTCTACATTTTACCTTGTGAGAAATCACTTTGAGTCCATAGGAAAAGACAATACTATTAAAAGGGGGTAAGGTGTTGTTGGTGAACAAGATACTCCACGTGCACAAGTGATAGTCCCCAGAAACACCCACAAACTCTCCCACAAATTCTGTCTAAGCCATTCATGAAAATCGGTGAAGCCAACAATTTCCACTCGGTCCCATCGATTTCCAAACTCAGACAGAGCCCTCCCAAACCCTAGCACATCAGTGCAATCGATCCCACTTCGGTGCCACCGAGTTCAGCTTGCCAACTTTCTGTTACCTCGATTCACAAAATCGGAAGCTTTGAGTTTTTGGACCGACGTCACCAAGACTTGGATTCTGACCATTGTACACCTGATTGGTACTGCCAAGATTTCTATATCGGTCTCATTGAGATTCAAAAGTTGCTACCTTTGGAGAAACTTGGTACCAACGAGATTCACACATTGGTGTCATTGAGTTGGTCACTTTAGGTGTAATGGTTGGATTTTTGGAGATGCCTATATATACCCCTCCACCACCACTCACTCGCAAGAGAAGCACTCAGAACAGATTCCCACTTATACCATCTGATTTTCTGAGAGAGAGCGACCTACTCATGTGTTGAGATCATGTCATTCCATTGTAACCATATGAATCTTGATCTCTAGCCTCCCCAAGTTGCTTTCCACCCAATCAATCTCTTCCACCGAAGACAAATCTGTGAGAGAGTGATTGAGTGTTTAGGAGTCTATCATCTTGAAGCACAAGACCAAGGAATTCATTGACACTATCAAGCCTATTACCTTTTGGAGGGTGGTGCCTCCTAGATTGGTTAGGTATCGCTTGGGAGCCTCCTACTTCATGTTGTGGAGTGAACCAAGAAGTTCGTAAGGGCAAGGAGATCACCTAATTTATGAAGATCTACCACGAGTTAGGCTAGTCCTCCATGGACCAAGGCCATCGTGGAATAGACAAGGTTGCTTCTTCGTGGTACCCTCCGTGGGTAGATCCCTCCATGGAATGTCGCGACCGTTAACCGCCGTGCTCTGAAGTCCCCATAAACGTGGACGTACGATAGCACCACCTCCAAATTGCATTTGATCTTCCTACCCTTCCTTTACTTCTCATGGTTGTTGTTACTTTCGGATGCTATAATCATAGACATGCATGTGTAGGGTGTGCCTTACTGGCTATAAATGCTAAAATCTGCCATTCTTAAAATTGGGAAAAGGTAGAGTTTTTATTTGATCAAGTAGTCTAATCACCCCCCTCTATACATACTTTCGATCCTACACAACACCCACGTGTTGCATGCCCTGTCGTCATCCCTCTCCGACCACTGTTCCCTACTGCTTGCCGATGACAAAGGTCCCAAAAGGCCATGGTATTTCAAGTTTGAAAATTTCTAAACCTCCCTTCCGAGATTTCATGAGGTTGTCCAAAAGGCATGGACGGAGGGCGTACCACACACGAAGCCTTATTTCATAATGCACCATAAACTCAAAAAAGCCATGCTACGGCTCACTGAGTGGAGTAGAAGGCTCTTCTCAAAAGCCAACATTCATTTCCATGCGGCATTACTGGTGATTCTTTGGCTTGACAATGCACAGGAGGTGAGCCACCTTTTGTCGGAGCAGCTTGATCTGCATGCTAGACTTAAGCACACATCAGTTTGGCGGTGCTCCAAAGGGATAGAAAAAGACAATGCACTCGGATTGCCAATGTCAAAGAGGGCGACGCAAACACGAAGTTCTTCCATCGCCACATCAATGCCCGCAGAGGGAAGAACCACATCCACCATATCAAGAGAACAAATGGCCGAGTCACTGACCATGACAAAAAAGAAAAGATCATCTATGTCCACTTCTCGCGGGTCATGGGGAAGAGGAACAAAAGCAATGTAGACTTTAACTAGGAGGAACTCAACATGCAGCCGGTCGACCTGTAAACTCTTGATGTTGCCATTATCGAGAAGGAGGTTTGGGAGGCCAACTAGGAAATGCCGAATGAGAAGCCCTGGCCTGGACGGCTTCATGAGAATCTTTTTCTAGAAGTGTTGGGAGATCGTCAAACATAACATCATGAGAGTTATTGATCGGTTTGACTCCCTCGACACATCCAGCCTTCAATAGTTGAACTGTGCCAATGTGGTGCTCCTACCCAAGAAGGATGGTGCAGAAAGCATTTCTGACTATAGGGCCATTAGTCTCATCCAAGCCATCGCCAAAATAATCGCAAAAATCCTCTCTTTGTGGCTTTCTCCTAATATGGATGCCCTCGTCTCCAATGCCCAATGTGCCTTCATAAAAAAGGGAAGCATCCATGACAACTTCATGTTTGTGCGAAACTTCACTCACCGCCTTCACAAACACAAGACCCCTGCTCTTATTTTCAAGATTGACACTAGAAAAGCCTTCGAATCTATAAAATGGAAATTCATCCTTCACCCCCTGCAACGAAAGGGATTCCCTAGCAAATTTAGAGATTGGGTTGCTGCGCTGCTTTGTTCATCATCCTCACTCTTCTTGCTCAATGGTATACCCAGACCTCCCATCAAGCATGGTAGTGGATTCTGGAAGGGGACCTGATTTCTTCACTACTATTCATGCTCGCCATTGACCCACTTCACCAAATCCTTGACCACGCAACCAGGAAGGGCCTTCTGCATAAGATTCGGAGATGAGGTGCTATGATGAGAACTTACCTTTATGCGAATGACGTAACTATTTTCATGGCACCAATTAAGTGTGACATCAAAAACCTCTGTACCATCTTGAAGGGCTTCGGTGATGTTACGGGACTCTACACCAACTTCCACAAGAGCTTGGTTGTGCCCATTCGGTGCGCCAACATGGACTTGGATCATGTTTTGAGTGGCGTGCCTATAACTCTGGTCTCATTACCGATGAAATACTTGGGCCTCCCACTCTCGGTTTGGTAGATCAAGACGGTATTATTTCTGTACCATGAGGACAAGGGATTCGGCAAGCTTGCCACTTGGGACGGGCAGAACATCACCACCATTGGACGCACGACTCTTGTCTAATCTATCATTGCCTCCCAAATAGTATATGCTATCATGCCTCTTATAGTTCCTCCAAGCTCCATCTACGACATCAACAAACCTGAGAGGGCCTTCCTTTGGTCTAGATCGGATAGGACGACAGGAGCAAAATGCAAGGTGAACTAGAAGATTGTCTGTCTTCCCAAGGAGTATAGAGGCCTTGGGGTCCTAGAAACTAACAAATTAGCTCAGGCATTGCGTCTAAGGTGGCCATGGTATGAATGGAAGGATCCAAGCAAGCTTTGGGCGGGTCTTGGGAACCCATGCACGGTGGAGGACATGGACTTCTTCTATGCGTCGACGACCATCATTTTGGGAAATGGAGCGAAAACACCTTTTTGGGACTCATTGTGGCTCGTTGGGCAGAAACCAAAGGACATTGCTCCATTAATTTTTAAGGCTTCCGCGCGTAAGAATTGGAAAGTGCATGAGGCCCTCAACGGGGATGCTTGGATTCTTAAGATCCATCCAAACATTGTAGTCTCCGATGACCACATCTGCCAATTCTTCCCTCTTTGGATGGTTGTGCATGAAATACACCTCGATGAGCATACCAACGATGAAATTATATGGAAGCATGCCAATGATGGGTTATACTTGGCAACCACTTCATACAAGGCCCACTTCCTTGGTCTGACACTTTCTCCATTGGAGGGCCCCTCCAAAGATTAAGTTCTTCGCTTGGTTGGCCATCCAAGACCGGATTTAGACTGTTGACAGACTAGAATGATGCGGTTGGGAAAATTGTGGGATTTTCCCTCTTTGCATAACAGAGAATGAGATGAGTGCACACCTATTCTACAAATTGCAATACTCCATCCGGTTATGGAACTCGATCCTCCAGAAATTCAGCCTCGCACACATGGACACCTCCGCTTGGCATTTGGATGGTTCCGTCTAGCATTGGTGGGACAAGCAAACTGGACTGCAAAACTCCAATCGGCATGCCTTGACCTCCCTTACGATGCTTGTTTCCTGGAAATCTGGAATGAATGTAACGCTAGAGTCTTTTGTCACAAGACTGCACCGCCCCCAGTCCTCCATCGTTCTATCATCGACGATGCCAATATTTGGGTTATTGCGGGTGCTAAGAAGTTAGGGTGTATTGTTATGCGAGAGTAGTTGTCATGCCGCGAGTGTGGGTCTTCTGTAATACTCTTAAACTCTTCTCCCTTATTTCATGAACGGGCAAAACTTTTGCCTCCATTTCAAAACAATGTGCAATACTTATGACATATCTAGATATGGTTAAGAAAAACTTAAGGTATTCGCTATCCTATTTGCAGTAGGCTACAATGATAGGAAGTGGCTGCCATTCAACTTATGAACTTGAAAACTTCTTGACCTTGAATTGAGCCTTCCATACGTCTCTAAAATATTCCATGTCCTACATATTAATCATTGGGTCGTTAGATTAGTTTAGTTTTCTCTTGTTTTCTGGGAGGACTTGAGAATGCTTTTCTTTTTTGTTTATTTATGGAAGTCGTAGAACATTTCTTGGCTCTCACTTTTTGAAGATCATCCGAGCGATGATCATTTCCTACAGGGGGCAGGTTTGAGCAGATGGATCACTAAAAAACCACTCCTAGCGAACACTAAGGAATTGTCAATGCTATAAAAGATGCATTTGACATAACGATTTGTCAGGTTAATAGAAAAAATGTTATGCTAACAGGAAAATTGTCAAAAAATTGCCATGGTGCCACAGATTAAATGGACATGCGCATGCATAGGGCAGGAAAAAAAACATCCTAGAGAAAGTTTCCACAAAATCTCTAGAGAAAAGATACTTGACTCGGTATCTCAGTTTGGTCAATGAACTTCAGAATACCCTAAATACCATTTCTTGGTTAGTTGGGAACAAATAAACATGGTGCTAAAAGTTTGCTCGCATGGTGATACCTGGCAAACCGATTTGACAAGTTATGTTAAATGTTTGCTCTGGTGGTGATTCGAACAAATGCCTTACACAACCCACATGTTCTAGCCACTCTAGGCCACACCACTTCATGTCTAACCAATAGAGTATTACTTTATTATACAAAACCATCTATCTGTTGGAAAACATAGAAAACAAAAAAGTTGATGCCTACGTACAAACCAAAGATCACTACGAAGATGTAAGAGGTATTTAGATCTGATCTTTACCAACTTAGACACAACGAAGAGAAGAGGTGGCGAAGTCCGTTGGTACAGAGTCCCGGAGCTGGATTCAACCTATCAATCACGAGAATTTTCTCCCTTGAAATAGTATCAAAGGGATGATCCCTCTACCGGTATCCATGCATACAAGATCAACGGTTCAGCAAGGCTTTGCTATTGAGAACAAAGATATGCCGGAGAACTATAGGAAGGGTGGACCAGTCTTGCTGAGTGGAACAATTTCCATTGGAGAGAGAGAAAAACAGAGAGAGAGAGAGAGAGATGCAACCCTTGCACAAGACCAGATGCGTTTGAACGGTTTCACACTCACATATATGTAGGGGCAAGGGAGGGAAGCCGACGTGGAGGAGGGGCTCCCTCCCAAGGTCGGCCAACACAAGGTGTGCTCAAACCCTAGGTACACTTAGCATGCTTGCTCTCAAAGCCAGGGAAGGGGGTCGCCCCACTCTTGGGCCAATAGGCCCATGTGGCTACCCTATACTTCGGCTTAGCCAAAAGGGCGAGCCCATTAATGCATTATATATGTTTTTCTAGAAGGTTTTCGAGTACTCAAGAACCTTCCTTGACCTTCCTATGATTTCCTGGTTTTCAAAATTTTCTTCTATTTTTCTCTGAACCACTTTCGATTCTCTCTTTAAAACTTTCCGTTCTCCTGAAACTTTTCCGATGCATTTCTGTCAAGATCCTAACACTCTAAGTACTCAACAAACAAGCAAAACTTAAGTTCGTGATCGTGCGATTCGGTAAAGTAAATACATGACCTTAACTCCTTCTGATCAATAATCAATAGAGGGGTCTGTGTATCCATATTGAATCCTACACTTACACGAATAAATTATTGAGGAAACTTTTGTGCACGCACATCATTCCATTTGCCTCATGATACTTAACAAAATCTGAGGCGAGACTTTTGGTATCTGTGTGAAGCAAAAACCTTATGAAAATACCAAAGACTCCGTGCGTGTTTGAGAGGGGTGTGTGCATGTCCTAAATACACACACACACATATATATATAGGACACCTAGTCTCTTGCATAGATGGTGAACTGTGTAGACTCACGGTTGTACTCATTGTAGGTGCACTAGTGTTTTGGGCTCCCCAGTGCCCCTTACTTGTGCACGGGCAGTAGTAGTCACCCTGGCGACAAGGCCTAGCAGGGACTTGCCAGGTACAAGCACAGAAGAATCAAGACCCGTGGCAAGACCTTGCCAGGGTAGCTATCGAACCCTCAGGCAAGACAAAGCCCTGGCAAGACCCGGCAAGGCGAAGCCCCGGCAAGGACCTGCCAGCGCACAGGCCAGGTGTCGCTTCGCCTGGGCACGTGTTGCAGCGTCAGCGATGGAAGGGCTAAGCGGTGCAGATGGGACGGGCTCCTGTCCACCCCACAGACAGATAGAGATGACCGATGGTGCATTAAATGCGCCTGTCCTACTTCGTCAGTGTTAGGTATGATAGCACTGTACCTCTATACACTCCATGTACGCACTATACGCTGCAGTTGGGATCCCATTCAGAGTATAAAAGGAGGCCCAGGGCGATACGGTAGATGACATTTTGACCTTTGCACTCGTAGACTTTTAGACTTAGGACCTTCTAGCTCATACGCGTGGTAGCTTCTCATAGCGCTCCCGAAGCTAGAACCCTAAGAGCACCCACAATACAACGAAGTAGGAGTAGGGCTTTATGCATCTTTGCAGCCCGAACCTGGGTAAAATCCCCATGTGTTATTCATCAGACCTGCTCTTTGTGCGAGACTTCTCCCCCGCTAAACCAAAAGGAGTCCCTCCGATCCCATAGGTGCTCGTTCCCCATGACATCTTTGGCACGCTAGGTAGGGGGAATAGGTCATGTGAACCTGTTCTCGTGATTAGCACGCCATCCCCTTCATACTCATCATCGCCATGGCCCCCAAGAAGAAGGGCTTGACGATGATTGGCCCATCCGCATCTGCTGTCCCAGTATCTCCATAGACAGGCGATGGCGTAGACGCGGGTGGAGGAGGAGGCGGAGGTTCAGAACTTCCGTGATGCTCCGGTTACCAAGGCCAAGCAAGCGGCCACGCCTGCCATGGAGATGCCCATGGCGGCGGCGGGAACCCCCGCGCCACTAGGTCTCACGAAGGAGTTGTACCACCTGCATGTGATACGGTGAACTCTGGGGATGGAAGGGTATCTTCCATGATGCCCACACCGGCACCGATGCCGCGACCTTCCCAGGATGCGCGTGAAGAGATGCGCCATGGCGCCCGCAATTCTGAACGTCCCCATGGAAAAGCTCTTGCACATCACTCCCAAGGTGCACGGGAGCAGCATGCTCGCTAGCATGCTAGCGGGAGTGGCGTGCCATCGTGGGACCGTGGAGGTGCTCCTTCGAACACAGTTAGAAGTCAGAGCACCTTGCACTCCTCGCACTGTTCGCTCCCGTCTACATCGGAAGAAGCGATGGCGCGGGCACAAGTACTCCTAAACTCCCCTCCTGTTGCGGAGAAGCTCGACGAATGAAGAGTCACCATTCAGAGCCTCCTCAACCTCGCATATTAGTTTTAGTCTACAGAGCCGGCTCACGCCAATGGTGAGTAGGTTGGAGGCGGTGCAGCCTCGGTGCACTCTCCTGCACAACAGCAACACCAATCACCGACTCGATGGACCGACACTTATGATGGTTACTCGACGGTGTCGGCTGACCCATGGACACGCCGTGACCAGCATCAAGTTCTTCGGGAACGAGGCAAGGAAGACGCTCGAACTGCAATCGAGTGGCAGCGGGAAGCACGCCTTCAATCTGCTAGGCGTGCGGGGCCACTATAGACAAGTCTGCGCCAGGGTATCCTGTCAGCCTACCTTACGAGGTGGGTTCTCCAGCGTTTACCCGTGAGCTGCGACTAGTCCAGTGGCCCAACTCCCGCATGTTCAAACCAGAGGGCCCAGAGAAGTATGACGGCAAGACTGACCCATCGGAGTTCCTGAGCATCTATACCATTGTGGTGCAGGCTGTCAGGGGTCGCGACGACAAGATACTCGCCAACTACTTCCCATTGGTTCTCAAGCCCAACGTCAGGTCATGGTTGATACACCTGCCGGAGAATTCCATCGCTTCTTGGGAAGACCTATGCCATGAGTTTGTTGGTGCCTTTACTGGAGGCCACCAAGCTCCTGGTCAATAAAGCGATTTGCATATCATCCCTCAGAAGGAGGGCAAAACTTTGCGCAAATACATCCAAAGGTTAAGCTGCGTGCACCACAACATACTAGACGTTCTTCCTGCCGCGGTTATCAGCACGTTCCATCGGAACGTGCGCAACCGCAGGATGCGGGAAGAACTGGCGATGAACAGGGTCAGGGATGTTGCCGAGCTTTATGCTCTGGCAGACAAATGTGCTCGTGTTGAAGAAGGGAGGAGACTACCCAGCGAAGACGCTGGAACGGGGGTCGACTCTGAAGATGAAGACACCGCCACCCCGGCAACGAAGGGCCGGCGGTGGAACAAGAAGCACAAGGGCAAGGCCGTGCTTGCCATCGAGGGATCCGGCAACCCCAATATCGCCAAGAAAGGTAACGTTGATGACCCCGACAACGATGTTGCCGGGTGCGCCTCCTGCCATGCTATGGCGGCTGCCGACAAACCAGAAGGCTCCGTCAAGCAGTATTGCAAGATCCATCGCACCAAAGGCCATGATCTCCAAGACCGTCGGCCAGTTGAGCAACTTCCCAAGAAGCAAAAAGACGAGTATGAGAGGCGAGATAAGGTGAAAGGCCAGTATGGTGCTGAGGGGTCTGGCAAGAAGCGCATTGGTCGAGGAGGTCACCGTGGCAAGCCCAAGCAACAAAAAGACCGGCTCGCACGCGGTCGTGACAAGCAAGAGGGTGATGATGATGACATCGAAGAGGACGATGAGTCCTGCGAGCATGAATTCCAAAAGGCTACAGAGATGATGTGCATCGAGGGAGGTGCCTCATCGCATTCCTCTCACCACCAACTTAAATAGTGGGCACGCGAGGTTAATGTGGAAGAGCCCTCTATCTGTGCCCAGAGACCCCTGAAGTTGTCCGACACTCCTATCATCTTTGACGTCGAGGATCACCCCGATCGCATAACTGCGGTCGAGTGCCTGCCCTTGTTGGTTTCGCCAACAATTCGCAACCTCAAGGTGACGAAGATGCTAGTCTAAAGTGGGGCCAGCCTGAACCTGATCTCACCTAATGTCATCCAGAGGTTGCATATTCCTGATGAAGATCTCGAGCCGACAAGCGCTTTCCAGGGGGTGAATTCAGGGAGAACTCAGCCGGAGGGCAGGATCACACTGCCGATGACATTTGGCAGTGATATCAATTTTAGAACAGAGAAGATAATCTTTGACGTTGCCAAGATCTCGTTGTCGTACAATGGCATTCTTGGTCGCCTAGCACTGGCCCAGTTCATGGCGGCCCCCCACTTCGCTTAGAATGTGCTGAAGATGCCCGGGCCGATGAGCATCATCACAATCAACTCCGAAAATAAAAGCACACTTATCTGCGCCAACAAACTCTTGTGGGGGGCATTTGCAGCACCTTCCGGCAAGGCACTTGCTCCTGCCGTTCAATCTCTGGGGGGAGAGAAGACCGGCATGGCCTCTGGTGCACATTCCGGCAAGCGCACCTCCTCGGGGTGCTGCGCTCCCGTTGACGATGTGCCAGAAAGCTCCACTGGCAATAGCAAGAAGTCCAAGGCAGCTCCGCCAGATACCAAGAAGGTGGCCGCCAAGGAGGATGGTATGGGAGGAACTTTCACCATAAGTTCCACCCTTGGCGACAAATAGGAAAGCGCGCTCATAGCCTTCCTGCAGGCGAATGTTGATGTGTTTGCATGGAAACTATATTGCCGTCTTGCCCACACGCGTGGCCCGTCAAGCAGAAAGTCCGGAAGCAAGCTGTGGAGCGGTAACAGTTTATTGCTGAAGAGATCAAGAAATTAGAAGCGGATGACTTGATCAGAGGAGTACTTCATCCAACATGCTTGGCCAATCCAGTTGTAGTGCGCAAGGCGAATGGAAAATGGAGGTTGTACATTGAGTTCATAGACATCAACAAAGCCTTCCCCAAAGATCGTTTTCCCTTGCCGCACATCGACCAGATTGTGGACTTCACCGCCGGCAGCGACTTGTTGTCTTTCCTTGATGCCTATTTCGGCTATCATCAGATTTTCATGGCCAAGGAAGACGAGGAGAAAACCGCATTTATCACCACTTGTGGTACGTATTGATTTTTGCGTATGCCCTTCGGGTTGAAAAGTGCTGGTTCTACATTTGCAACAGCAGTCCAGATTGGTTTTGAGCCCTAGCTGCATAGAAATATGGAGGCTTATATGGATGACATAGTGGTCAAAACCAAGAACAAGGATATGCTCATATCAGACCTAGAAGAAACATTTGCAAATCTACACAAGATCTACATGAAGGTCAACCCTGAGAAGTTCGTGTTCGGTGTCCCATCCGACAAGCTCCTCGGGTTCTTTGTATCTCAACATGGAATTGAAGCAAATCCCAACAAGATCAAATCAATTGAGCAAATTAAAGCGCCAAGACATGTCAAAGATGTGTGTCGTCTTGCCGGCTGTGTTGCCACTCTGAGTAGGTTCATGTCAAAATCTGCTGAGTGCGCCCTGCCCTTTTTCAAAATTTTGAAGAAGGTAGGTCCGATGAAATGGACTCCGAAAGCAGAGGCAGCGCTATAGGATTTTAAGAAGTAACTCTCCTCTCCGCGAGTACTTGTTGCGCCAAAACCACAAGAGCCATTGCTGCTATATCTAGCGGCAACAAATCAAGTGGTGAATGCTACACTAGTGTCCGAAAGAGAAGTTGATGAAGAAGCGGCAGTAGTGGCAGGACCGCCGAGCGACGAACCAGGACATTCCTTGGCAGGATCTGGGGCTAGCAAGGAAGGATCTGCGCAGTTGAATGTGATAGTCCAGAAGAAGTAGGTGGTGTAGCACCCAGTCTATATTGTCAGCTCCCTGTTGCAGGGGGCTAGGTCAAGATATTTTGGCATGCAAAAGTTGCTCTTCGGCCTTATTATGGCCTCGAGGAAGCTACGCCATTACTTCCAAGCACATGAGATCACCGTTGTTACTCACTTCCCACTTCAGCGGATCTTGCAGAACCTAGAAGCTACTGGCAGGATTGTAGAGTGGGCATTGGAGCTGTCAAGCTTTGGTTTCAAGTTTGAAAGCAACTCGACCATCCAGAGCAGAGCCTTGGCATAGTTCATTGCTGAATGGACCCCAATGCCATATGAAGAAGTCCCATAGTCAACCCTCCCCGGTAAGGAAACCGATCAAGAATGGGTCATGTATTTTGATGGGGCTTTCTCGCTGAAGGCGCCGATGCCGGAGTGCTGCTTGTCGCGCCCACCAGAGAGCACCTCAAGTACATGATTCACATGCACTTTCCCCAGGAGAGATCAACGAACAACACTGCCAAAGTGCCGAGTACAAAGGGATGCTTGCCGGTCTCAAGATTGTGATAGGCCCTGGGATCAAGAAACATATTGTTAGGGGTGATTCTCAGCTTGTCATTAGGCAAGTGAACAAGGATTATCAGAGTCCATTGATGGAAGCTTATGTCGATGAATTGAGAAAGTTGGAAGAACGCTTTGACGGCCTGCAAATGGAGCACGTCCTACGTGTAGAAAACAGCGTTGTCAATGTCCTGTCAAAGTGGGATGCCCTTAAGTTGCCCATGGAACCAAGAACTTTCATTCTTCGATTGACTCAACCCTCAGTGATAGCGTCAAATAAATAAGAGAAAAGAACGAAGTTGAGTTCCTGCAAGTATTTCTCGGCAGAGCTCCTAGAAGCCGCCGGCGAGGAGGTTGCCGGGGACACCGTCAGGCTGGCCGGTGAGCGCCGTGCTCTAGCAGAGCCTCCAGCTCTTGCCATGGAAGCACATGCTCCCACCAGGCTTGTCAGAGTGCAGCAGGCTCCGGTGGGGCCTCAGGCCCTCACCTTTGAGACAAATGCGTCCTCGGCAGATGATATGACTTTAGTCCTTGTTGTCGAGCCCCAGGCTCCAGCGTGGGCACAACACATCGTCCATTTCCTTTAGACAGGAGAACTCCCTGAGGAACAAGAGGAAGCTGAGAAAGTAGCCCGTCTGTCTAATATGTACCATTTCGTAGACAACGTACTATACAGAAAGAGACCGAATGGTGTGAAACTCAAGTGCATTTCTCGGGAGGATGGACTGGAGCTGTTGGTAGAGATACACGGGGGCGTATTTGGCTCCCACATAGGATCAAGAGCACTTGCCGAAAAGGCATTCCGACAAGGTTTCTTTTGTCCCACTACCCTCGAGGATGCAACTGCATTAGTAACGAAGTGTGAAGCATGTCAGTTTCATTCGAAGAAATTACATCAACCAGCTCAAGCCCTTCAAACAATCCCTCTCTCCTGGCCGTTTTCGATCTGGGGGCTCGGCATCTTGGTCCCTTCCCCCGCGCCGCCGGGGGCTTTCAGTACTTGTACGTTGCAATCGACAAGTTCACAAAGTGGGCGGAAGTGGAAGCAGTGAGAAAGGTGATAGCACAGTCAGTCGTCAAGTTCTTCAAAGGACTAGTCTGCCACTTTGGTGTTCCCAACATGATCATCACTGACAATGGCACACACTTCACAAGCCGCACCTTCATGTAGTATGTCTAAGACCTTGGTAGAAAAATCTGTTTTGCTTCCGTTGCCCACGCAAGGAGCAATGTCCAAGCGGAAAGGGCTAATGTTGAAGGGCTGCGGGGCCTCAAGACAAGAACTTTTGACAAGTTGCACAATTGCGGAAGGCACTAGATTGATGAGTTGTCGGTGGTTCTTTGGTCAATCAGAACAACACCAAATCGAGCTACCGGCCAGACACCCTTCTCCCTCGTATATGGGGTGGAGGCAGTTCTCCCCATGAAACTCAGATACGGGTCACCTCGAGTGCTTGCTTATGATGAGCTCAAGCAAGAGCAGTTGCGGCAAGATGACGCGATGCTCCTTGAGGAAGACCGTCTTCAGGCTGTTGTGAGAGCTGGACGCTACCAGCAAGCTTTGCGCCGCTACCATAGCCACAAAGTTAATGCCAAAAGTCTTGATGAAGGCGACCTTGTTCTTTGACGAGTTTAGTCCACCAAGAATTCCAACAAGTTGACGCCGTAGTGGGAAGGCCCTTATTGGGTAGTACGAGTCACCAGGCCTGGCGCAGTCCGCCAGGAGATCGAAGATGGCATCCCATTGAGCAAATCCTGGAATACCGAACATCTTCGCAAGTTCTACCCATGAGGCGCGGTTGCCTGGTCTCCCGACAACCACCTTTTGTACGAGTCTTGCCGTTGAAGCATGTAATCCTTGGTACAAAGCCAGGCTCAGACCTTGTGCGTAGTTGAATAAATATAAGTATTCTACAAATCCCGATTGATTCTCATGTTTATTTATGTTCATGTTTGTCGGAGAAATTGCATTACACTTAATCCTAGCAAGAGCTAACAGACCGCCAAGGTTCCATATGCATATTTTCTCTTCTTTCTTTTTCTCAAAGGACAGAAGGATAACTCGCGTGTAGCTTTGCCCCCCCCGGGGGGGGGGAATGGTGGTATGGATACCGATGAGCGATGTCCCAAAAAAATCTTGCTAGGGGGAATACGACAACGAAAAGATAAGTTCTAAAACCCCAAGTGAATTTTTTACTGTAGAATTATTTTCCTTGGACGATTTTGACCTCTGTATGGAAAACCTGCACGCACGTGAACCTTGTCACGATTGGCTACACCCTCACTATGTTTCGGGACTGCTCAACGGCTTAGGTGGTTGCGCCCGTGCTGCTTGTTTCGTTTTGAGTCCTCTCAACGACTCAAGTGATAACGCTCATGCCCTTATTCTGTTTCGAGCATGACCAACACCTTGAACAGCTACACCAAGGACGCCAAGTTATCTTGCCGACAGTGGCACCGTCAGCAGGCTGCTAAGGACCCGTTCCTCAAAGCACCCACGGTAGGGCTGCACACGCTGGCAAGATTCCTCCGATAGGCCGTTGGGAAAGTTCCATGCAGAGAAATAGTCTAACAAGGAAGATAATATACAATTATTCAAAATAGGGTGAAATTTACATGAGATGTCTCCTTTTTCCTAAGTACATCTTTATTTGACTTTCTCCCCTAGGGGAGATTACAAGAAGAAAAAGATGGAAAAGGGAGGCGGGCTACAAGAAGAAAAAGATGGCGAGAGGCTCCCGGAAGAAGCCCAACCTGACCCCTCTGGACCAGCACTACGCGGAGGGGCACAGGTTCCAGATGGGCACGTAAGTGCCCGACCCCTCCTAGACAAGCATTGCGCGGAAGTGAGGGCCAGCATGGGAGAAAAAGAAGATGGACCCCAGAAGCCGAAGTCCACGGGCTTGCCGGAAGATCTAGCTGGAAGATGAGGCAGCGCCAGGGACAAGGTCGTCCTGCCGAGAGGGGGAGAGGCGTGAGGCTAGTTGTGATGGTGTGGCCAACGATTAGTCCGAGCTCGAGTCGTCAGGCTCCGACTTGACGGCCCGAAGACCGGACTCATCATCCTCGTCTTTGTCGCTGTCCTCCTCATCACTCTCGCTTGAGGACGAGCTTTCGGCGCAGCTCGAACTCTCTTCGCAGCAGCTGAGGAGGACGCCAGAGCGCCCATAAATATTGACTGAGAGCAGAGTGGCCTCCGTCATTTTAAAGCGAAGTACATGCCCAACCTGGAGGTTGTGGGCATGGGCGAAGGTCTTCCAGACGTGCCTAAGAAACATGACCCGATTCGCTGGGTACTCGACGTCTACCCGCGTCGTGCCGTTATAGCAACCTTGCAACCGTAATGATAGGACGGGCGGCTCGTCGACCTCCATCGTCCTGGCGAAGAGGCAAGGGAGGCGCAGATGACTCCGAAGGGGACAGGCCAGCTCGAGGACGAAATCTAGCACCGTCCCCTTGGTGTGGGTCTCCTCAAGGGAGAGGCCTGGCGTCGGAAGAGGGGGTGGAGCAGCGCTCCGCCTCCCCCGACCTCGGCCTCCACGACAGCCATGACCCCTCACACCTCTTCCACCGTGCACGCTCGGACCGCCCTCCGCCTCTGTGGTCGAAGCGTTGGCATGATCCTGTCGAGAGCTCCTCCTTGGAGCTGAGGATGGTGGCCCCCTTGCCCCCTGTTCATGGCTAAGGGAAAACGCCACTCGAAGGTTGGGATGATGTGGAAGGGCAAGCTATGGAGGTTCACACTCGGAAGTGGGACAAAGGATAGATGAGCACCGCCCTCACTATCCCTGAAAATATAGGGGGGAGCGCAGGGGCTGGCTCTCCCCCTCCAAGGGTCACCGCCCACCTCCTCCAATAACGGCGCCCTCGATCACAGGGCGAACAACAACCGCCCTGTTGCTGCAATCCATGGCGCCGCAATTACTGCCTTTCCCAGTGACTTTAAGTCGTGGGCGCCTGTTGCTAGCTCCCTGCTATGAATGCAGCACGCATGGTGGAAATGACCTGACGTAGTAATTGAAATTTTGATGGCAGCGCCGTGCACGTATCCCACGCCCCGCATTCAATGGGCATCATGGGGAAGTGCAGCAAGCGCAATGATCATGATTGCAAGGCCCTGCCATGCATGCCCGTGCACTATTTGGGCCAAACCCAACAACACCTCGCATCGTGTGTGGCCTAGGCCCGGGGGCTCCTATTGGTGCACTAGTGTTTTTGGCTCTCTAGTACCCCTTACTCGTGCATGGGTAGTAGTAGCCACCCTGGCGACAAGGCCCAGCAGGGACTTGCTAGATAGAAGCACAGAAGAATCAAGACCCCCGACAAGGCCTTACCGTGGTAGCTATCGAACCCTTAGTCAAGACAAAGCCCTAGCAAGACCCGGCAAGGCGAAGCCCCAGCAAGGCCCCGCCAGCGCATAGGCCAGGTGTCGCCTTCCCTAGGCACCTGTTGTGGCGTCGACGATGGAGGGGCTAAGTGGTGCCGATGGGACAGACTCCTGTCCCGTCCTGCAGACAGACATAGATGCTTGACGGTGCATTAAATGCGCCTGTCCTACTCCATTAGTGTTAGGTATGATAGCACTGTAGCTCTATACACCCGTGTACGCACTGTATGCCATTGTTGGGACCCCCTTCAGAGTATAAAAGGAGGCCCAGGGGATATGGCAGAGGACTTTTTGACCTTTGTACTCGTAGACATTTAGACTTAGGACCTTCTAGCTCATACTCGTGGTAGCTGCTCATAGCGCTCCCATAGCTAGAACCCTAAGAACACCCACAATGCAACAAGGTAGGAGTAGGGTTTTATGCATCTTTGCGGCCTGAACCTGGGTAAAATCCCAATGTGTTGTTCATCAGACCTGCTCTTTGTGCGAGCCTTCTCCCCCGCCGAACCGAAAGGAGTCCCTCCGATCCCATATGTGCTCCTTCCCCATGACACTCATCCACCATCTTGGTGATACCACTTGATAGAGGCAAGGGTCCCAATCTTTCGATGAGATGATAACTATCGAGTTGATGTAGATGACTTTGACAACCCGACTACAAACATGCACGACATTCCGTCTTAGCAACCACTGAACCAACTCCAAAAGGTTATTGACCACATTGGAGCACGATCATCCTGACCATGAAGGTCTATTCCTGCATGCAATCAAAGAACAAGCAATAATATGATAATTCAATCTGAATATTACCAATATAGATGAAGTATTGATAAGGGTGGGGATCAAAAGTAGTCTTGGTCTGGTCGTTGGACACAAATGAAGTACACGAAGTTATAATAGCTTACTTTTAACTAGACAAACCCAAGGAAAAATCTACTAGATTGATCTATTTATATAGGAGCAAACGGTGACGTCCAATGAGGTGAGAGGACGTCCTAAGGCAGCCTAAAACTAACCCTAGGTCGTACAAGGCCCATGAGCCCAAGTGGAGGTGATGTAACACTTTTGGACTTGTACTTGGACTCAGATTCTTCTACAACGTCAGATTGTTTCATCAATGTATCCATGCTCCGAACGAATTTGAAGGTGAATCCAGTTGGGTTGGAAAGTGTCGGATTTCGGGCTCCACAAAACCCTTAAGGTTCGAACACAAGGGCGTCTGCGAAACTTTCCTGTGCCCTCACCAAACTAGCTCTACTCGATGGTTACTACGGCGAACTTGCTCGATGGCGAGGAAGAAGATGAACACGGCAGTTTACCCAGGTTCGGGTCACTGTGAAGCGGAATACCCTACTCGTGCTTTGGTGGATTGCTCCATTCCCTCCACTGGGAAGGATTTCAGGAACCCTTGGTGGCTCCGGAGAGCATCTTTGCGGAGCTCACTTCGAGGTTCATCAAGGCGCTAGAGGGCACCATCCCCAAGGTGGAAGGGGTCTTGGACAGCGAGTGTCGCGACCTCTTTTCTGAAGCCACGACGCGCTTCTTTAGCCGTCTTTACCTCCATGAGACAGGGTTCGACTTTGACTCCGATCGCCCCGAGGTCCACAGTAGCGTCGCGGAAGTAGTGGAGGCTGCCATGGAGACGCTGGTGAAGAGGTTCACTCGCATCACGCTTCAACTACCCCCTGAAACTACAGAAGTTAGTGGCGAGGAGGACGATGCCGGCAACGTCGACGACAAATTCTTTGCGTACGGGGCGTGCTACGGTAAAGGCTCCTCCTGATTCCTCTTCCCCGTTTCTTTCCTGCACCATTGGGCATGCCTCTTGGATGCGTTAAACTAGTTGTATTCGCAAAAACTTTTAATGCTTGTAATAATTATTGAACTACATGATTGTCCTGTTTGCCTTGTTTCCTTCTTGCTTGCTGTGTCGCTCTGCATCGGCAGGGCTCGGCCCTGGGCATACCTCGGCCATTGTTGGGGCCGACCAGATCTCTGAGGGGTGAGGGGTGAGGGGCGAGTGAGGCCCCTGAGTCGCGATGCTCAGGGGTCGGCCTTGATGTATGAGCAGCCCTCATGAAGGGAACATGGTGAAGATAGGTTTAGCTTGGAAATTTTGAACACCTTATGCTCTGCGTCGGCAGAGCCCGGCCCCGCACATACCTCAGCCGCCGTTGGGGCCGACCGGATCAGCAAGGACGGTCCCAAGGAGTGAGGGGTTATGGAGCCACTGAGGCTCCCGAGTCGCGATGCTCAAGAGTCCCCCTTGACGTACGAGCGCCATCATCCTCCCGAATGTTTTGAGTTTGAGCGCACTGAGCACTGCGTCGAGAGGGCCCGACCACATGCATAACTCAACCGCCATTGGGACCAAACGGATCACCAAGGACGGCCCCAAGGAGTGAGGGTCTACGGAGCTAGTGAGGCTCCTGAGTCGCGATGCTCAAGAGTCCCCCCTAGATGTACGAGCGGCTCTCATACCCTTTTCTCGCTAGCTTTTCTCGAGAGGGGCGCATGAAGACCATGTTTGGTAGACCCGGGAAGGTGGCGAGTACCAGCCCCGACCCGGTAGTAGCCCCCATGCAGCCCCCTCACGCGTACATCCCAGGGAATGCAGTGAGACGGGGCTGCAAGGAGCCTTCCTGGGGTTGGATGCAATAGCTTGGGTGCCCTCAGTTGTTTATCCCTAGCAGTGGGCATAGGGCTTCCACATTGCATGGGCATAGCCATTGGTGGGCAGTATTGACTTCTCTGCCAACACGGAGTTGTGGCTTTCACATTGCGTGGGCATAGCCATTCGTTGGCAGTGTTGACTTCTTTGCTAGCATGGAGCTGTGGGTTCCACATTGTGTGGGCATAGCTATTGGTGGGAAGTGTTGACTTCTCCGCCAGCACAGAGCTATGGCTTCCACACTGCGTGGGCATATCCATTAGTGGGTAGTCTTGACTTCTTCGTGAGCACGGAGGTGTGGCTGCCACATTGCATGGGAGGGAACCCCTCCGTGTCCTCGGGGGCTCCAGGTGTGTACAAATGATACGTCTCCAACATATCTATAATTTTTAATTGTTCCATGCTATTATATTATCTGCTTTGGATGTTTTATATGAATTAATATGCTATTTTATATTATTTTTTGGACTAACCTATTAATCTAGAGCCTAGTGCCAGTTTTTGAGAATTGAAGGTAAGGAATATTAAACGGAGTCCAAATGGAATAAAATCTTTGGAATAATTGTTCTTTGACAAGAAGCAATCCAGGAGACTTGGAGATGAAGTCGGGAGAGCCATCGTAGGGCCACAAGCCCTAGGGGCGTGCCCCCCAGGCTTGTGGGCCCACGGTAGCTCTCCTAACCCTATTTCTCGGCCTATAAATTCCCAAATATTCCCTATATACTAGAACGAGCCACAAAAACACATTTTCGCCGCCAGAAGCCTCCATTCCCGAGAGACCCAATCTTGGAGCCTTTTCCAGTAATCTACTAGAGGGGAATTCGATCACGGAGGGCATCTACATCAACTCCATTGCCCCTTCGATGATGCATGAGTAGTTGACCACAGACCTTTGGGTCCATAGCTAGTAGCTAGATGGCTTCTTCTCTCTCTTTGATCTTCAATACCATGTTCTTCATGATATTCGTAGAGATCTATCCGATGTAGTACTCTTTTGTGGTGTGTTTGCCGAGATCCGATGAATTGTGGGTTTATGTTCAAATTATCTATGAATAATATTTGAGTCTTTTCTGAATACTTATATGCATGATTTCATATATTTTCATGTCTCTTCGAGTTATTGGTTAGGTCTGGCCAACTAGATTGGTAATTCTAGCAATAGGAGAAGTGCTTAGTTTTGGGTTCAATCTTGTGGTGTCCTCACCCAGTGACAAAGTAGGGGTAGCGAGGCACGTGTTGTATTGTTGCCATCAAGGATAAAAAGATGGGGTTTTGATCATACTGCTTGAGTTTATCCCTCTTCATCATGTCATCTTACCTAATGTGTTACTCTGTTCTTCATGAACTTAATACTCTAAATGCAAGCAGGAGTCGGCCGATGAGTGAAGTAATAGTAGTAGATGCATAATCGTTTCGGTCTAGTTGACATGGACGTGATGCCTGTATGCATAATCATTGCCTTGGATATCTTCATAATTATTCGCTTTTCTACCAATTGCTCGACAGTAATTTGTTCACCCACCGCAATACTTGCCATCATGAGAGAAGCCTCTAGTGAAACCTATGGAACCTGGCTCTATTTTCCATCTTATGATTTTAGATATAAAACCAAAAATACTTTGCTACATTATTTTTACCTTTTGTTTTACTTTCCATTCAAGAAATATATCCTATCTATCTCTATCAGATCTCATCCTTACAAGCAAGGTTGTTAGAATCGCGATTCTGTTATACGATTGTACGACTTTACGATCCAAACTAACCCCTCTGATTCTACGATCTTAGTTCATAGAATCTATGTTTCTATGATCCTGATAGTGAAGATTCGACGATTTGCGATCCTGCCATCAGAGTTCCGATCCGATTCAAAATCACGATTCTGACAACCTTGCTTACAAGTAACCATGAAGGGATCGACTACCCCTTTATAGCGTTGGGTGCAAGAGTTTGATTCTTTGTGTAGGTACATCTATTGGGGACTTTCTTGTATATCCTAGTGGATTGATACCTTGGTTCTCAACAACTAAGGGAAATACTTATCTACTTTGCTGCATCAACCATTCCTCTTCACGGAAACCAACGCATGCTCAAGAAGTACCAAGAAGGATTTCTAGGGCCGTTGTTGGGGAAGATACATAGCAAGTCAGGATCAAGCCTACCAATTACCCATCATAAAATCATCTCTTACATTTACATTATTTGCCATTTTCCTCTAGTTTTCCTCTCCCCCACTTCTAAAATGATTTTCAGAAAATACCAAAAAGATTTGCCTTTTTATTCGCCCTTCTTCCCTTCGCCTTTTTGTTTGCTTGTGTTGCCATGTGTCTTATATTTGCTTGCATCTTCACCTGCTAAAAATCTATTGATATGGATCCTCATCCACTTGATAATATTTTCAAAATACCAAATTATGATGAACCAATTGCTAGTGAGTTGAGTGCACTTGATTATCTCTATGATGTTTTGTTTGAAAATCATGAATCTGAAAATTTTGATGAAGTGTTGAAAGAAGAAATTTGTAAGGAGATCAATGATAGTTCATTGAATGATAAGCATGATTGCATGTTGTTAGTATGAATTCTTTGAATATCCATGATTCTACTTATATGCAAAACCACAAGCTTGGGGATGCTATGCTTGATGAAGAAGAAATTTTTTGTTCCCCAAGTTTTGGTGATGACACATATGCTATAATTGATCACGAAAAGAATGCTTTGTGCAATAGTTATGTTCTGAGATTCCTTCATGATGTTACTGAAAATTACTATGAGAGAGGAACATATGCTTTTACATATTTCAATAATATCAAGTTTCCTCTCTATGTGTTCAAAGTTTGGAAGTTATGCTTGTTTTGCCTTCCTATGGTAGTTGATTTTTGTTCCCATAATTTGTTTGCTCACAAAATCCCTATGCATCAGAAGTGGGTTAGAATTAAAGATATTTACCATGTGATTCATGAGGTTCCTATTGTTGTAAATAGGAATTATGTGCCCATAGATTTCATTGTTCTTGATATAGAATGCAATCCTATATGCCCTATTATTCTTGGTAGACCTTTCCTTAGAATGATTGGTGACATTATTTATATGAAGGAAGGGAGTGTTATATTTAAATTCCCCTTAAGGAAAGGCATGTAACAATTTCCTAGAAATAAAATAAAATTACCTTATGAATATATCATGAGAGCTACTTATGGATTGCATACCAACGATGACAATACCTAGATCTATTGTGTGTTGCCTAGCTAGGGGCGTTAAACAATAGCGCTTGTTGGGAGGCAACCCAATTTTATTTTGCATTCTGTTTTAGTTTCTGTTTTGTTTTTTTTGAACTTTATTAATTCTTTAATAATTGTGTTTTGTTTTTTAATTAGTGTTTGAGCCAAGTAAAACCTTTGGGGTGATCTATGGTAGTTGTTGATTTGATCTTGCTGAAAATCAGAAACTTTTGCACTCAGTCCAGGAATTTTCCAATTTTTTAAGGGCGTCGAATTAATCTGAAATTTGTACACAAGATTTTTATACAAATTTCCCTGATTTTCCTAATTTTTCAGAATTTTTAGAGTTTTATAAGTATTAGAAGTCTATAGATTGCTACAGACTGTTCTGTTTTTGACAGATTGTGTTTTCTTTGTGTTGTTTGCTTATTTTGATGTATCTATGAGTTGGATCGGGCAGGTATGAACCATGGAGAAGTTAGAATTCATAAGGTATTATAAAAATATAAATAAATAATGAGTTCACAACATTACCTAAAGTGGTGATTTATTTTTCTTATACTAATGGATCTCATGAGTTTTCTGTTGAGTTTTGTCTTGTGAAGTTTTCAAGTTTTCGGTGAAGATTTGATGGACTATGGAATAAAGAGTGGCAAGATCCTAACCTTGGGTATTACCAAGGAAATCCAATCCATATTCAAGGATACAAACAAGCCTAAGCTTGGGGATGCCCCAGAAGGCATCCCCTCTTTCGTCTTTAATCCATCGGTAAATTTACTTCAGGCTATATTTTTATTCACCACATGATATGTGTTTTGCTTGGAGCGTCTTGTATGATATGAGTCTTTGCTTTTTAGTTTGCCACAATCATCCTTTATGCACACATATTTTGAGAGAGACTCGCTGAATCATGAATTTATTAGAATACTATATGTGCTTCACTTATATCGTTTGAGCTAGGCAATGTTGCTCTAGTGCTTCACTTATATCTTTTTAGAGCATGGTGGTGTTATATTTTATAGAAATTATTGAACTCTCATACCTCACTTATATTAATTTGAGAGTTTATTAAAACAGAATGGTAATTTGTTCAGGTTATGAATTTAGTCGTAATATAATGGGCATCCAAGAGGGATATAGTAAAAACTTTCATATTAAGTGCATTGAATACTATGAGAAGTTTGATTCCTTGCATATAGTTTTGAGATAATAGGGGTGGTAATATGCGAGTCATTCTAGTGAGTAGTTGTGAATTGGAAGATATACTTGTGTTAAAGTTTGTGATTCCCGTAGAATGCACATATGGTGAACCGTTATGTAACGAAGTCGGAGCATGATTTGTTTAATGATTGTCAACCTTTGTGTGAGGGTCGGGAGCGCGTGATCGTTAAATCCTACCAACCTCTCCCCTAGGAGCATGCGTCTAATGCTTTGTTTGATAACTAATAGACTTTTGCAATAAGTATGTGAGTTCTTTATGACTAATGTTGAGCCCATGGATTATACGCACTCGCACCCTTCCACCTTTGCTAGCCTCTCTAGTACCGCGCAACTTTCATCGGTACATCAAACCCTCCTTCCTCAAAACAGACACCATATATTTTCCTTAAAACAGCTACCATACCTACCAATTATGGCATTTCCATAGCCATTCAGAGATATATTGCCATTCAATTTCCACCATTTAGTTTTTCATGACATGCACCATGACATCATCTTGCATATAGAGTCATACATTGTTCTAGGTATTGATTTCTAATTTTCTTTTTTGAGTTATAAGTAAATAATAGTGTGATGATTTTCATTAATTGAGCATAATTTTGTCACTTTCATATAACTAGTGGATATTTATCTTGCATGACCACTTAATTTTATTTTTGAGCTTTTATACACTTATATCTCTAAGTGCATTTGTTGCATGGCAATCTCTACTCACACACATTGATATCTATCGATGGGCATCTCCATAGCCCATTGATATGCCTAGTTGGTGCAAGATTATCTTCTCCATTTTTCCTTGCACCTCCTCCATATTCTATTCCACCTATAGTGCTATATCCTTCGCTCACGCTCATGTATAGTGTGAGAGTTGAAAAGGTTTGAGAACACCAAAAGTGTGAAACAATTGCCTGACTTGTTCACCGGGGATGTGCATGATTTATATACTTTGTGTGGGGAAGATGGAGCATAGCCAGACCATATGATTTTGTAGGGATAATTTTCTAAGGCCATGTTATTTCGAAAGGACACGACTGCCTTATTGGTGTGCTCAAAGTATTACTATATTTATGTCAATATTAGACTATTGTTTTGCATCTTACAGGTCTGAATATTCATGCCACAATAAAGAATATTACATAGATAAATATGTTAGGTAGTATTCCGCATCTGAAATTCTGTTTTTATCATTTACCTGCTCGAGGACGAGCAGGAATTAAGCTCGGGGATGCTGATACATCTCCAACATATCTATAATTTTTGATTTTTCCATGCTATTATATTATCTATTTTGGATGTTTTATATGCATTAATATGCTATTTTATAATATTTTGAGACTAACCTATTAATGTAGAGCCTAGTGCCAGTTTCTGTTTTTTCCTTGTTTTTGAGAATGGCAGATAAGGAATATTAAACAAAGTCCAAACGGAATAAATTCTTCGGAATAATTTTTCTTGGCCATAAGCAAACCAGAAGACTTGGAGATGAAGTCAGGAGAGCCACCATGGGGCCACAAGCCCTAGGGGCGCGCCTAGGGGGGTAGGGATGATAGATCACCAAACCCTATTTCTCAGCCTATAAATTACCTAATATTCCCTATCGTAATAGCCTGGCATATTAGGGATGATAGATTACTCACATCAATAAGGATTTCCTTCTTTTCCGGGAGCCCATTCGAACAGAACTCACACGTTAAGCGTGCTTGGCTTGGAGTAGTTCTAGGATGGGTGACCGACCGGGAAGTTGGTCCCGGGTGCGCATGAGTGAGGACAAAGTGCGCACAAAAGACTAGTATTGATCTGTGAGGCCAGTCTAGATCCCGCCAGCAGTAACGACTACCGGCGGGTGTGTCCCGGGCGTTACACCTATATACCAGAAAGAGCCATGAAAACGCTTTTCCATCACTAGAAGGCTCCGTTCTCGAGAGATCCAATCTTGGAGCCTTTTTGGGTAATCTATCGGAGGGGGATTCGATCACGAAGGGCATCTACATCAACTCCATTGCCCCTCCGATGATGCGTGAGTAGTTCACCACAGACTTTCGGGTCCATAGCTAGTAGTTAGATGGCTTCTTTTGTCTGTTTGCTCTTCAATACCATGTTCTTCATGATCTTCATGGAGATCTATCCGATGTAGTACTCTTTTGCGGTGTGTTTGTCGAGTCCGATGAACTGTGGGCTTATGTTCAGATTATCTATGAATATTATTTGAGTCTTTTCTGAATTCTTATATGCATGCTTTCATATCTTTGCATGTCTCTTCGAGTTATTGATTTGGTTTGGACAACTAGATTGGTAATTCTTCCGTTCAAGCAATCTATCCTATCTATCTCTATTAGATCTCATCCTTGCAAGTAACCATGACGTGATTGACAATCGCTTTATAGCGTTGGGTGCAAGAGTTTGATTTTTTGTGTAGGTACATCTATTGGGGACTTGCTTGTATCTCCTACTGGATTGATACCTTGGTTCTCAAAAACTGAGGGAAATACTTATCTACTTTGATGCATCAGCCATTCCTCTTCACGAAAACCAACGCATGCTCGAGAAGTAGCAACAGCCCATTGAGTTTGTACGCATGGTTGGCACGGTAGAACTGGGAGGTGTATCTGGGAGCTCACGAGGTCCCTACCTCAAGGCGCTTTGGCCTCATGAGGTCCCTACCTCAAGGCGAGTTCCTCCTGGGTCTTGTTGTTGATGGCTTTATATGAGGTCTTGGAGTCTTTGTTACAGCCTGCACCCAGCGTCCTCCCTAACGCCATGCGAGGGTCAAGCACCAGTGACCCTAGGAGATGAAGTGAACGAGACTGGCCCGACCAAACAGAGCCTAGTTATTGGATTTTTCGACGCTGTAGGGATGCACCCGAGCACAGTCGTTGTGCCTGCCCTCTCGTGAGGCGACCAAAGGTGGGCCCGCTCGGGAGTGATGACATTCACACCGATAAAATGCCGTGTCGGCAAAGGGGAAACGTTGGGAAACATGTTGCATGCATGGAAAAAATACTGAAATATGAGTAGATACGGCAGCTGTAGGGGTATGCCTTGGTTGCCTGAGGACAACACGGCCCGGTGGACGCCCTTAAACTAAACAAGTCAAAAAGTTACCTGGTAGAGATCAACAAAAGGTCACCTAGCGACAATGCCGCTAAAGAGCCAAAGCTGCCATTGTAGCCTTATCTTGTGCCTCCATGAGCACGGCACTCACGAGCCCGTCGTCTCCCTAGGCCCGGGACCCATGCTTGGCCCGGGCATCTGCCCCAACTCCTCATCACGCCTCGGCAGGCAGGGCGCAAGCATGGCCCTGGCAAGACGCTGGAACGTGACTCTGGCGTTTGCCAGGCCGAAGGGCATGCATATGTAGTTGTTCAGGTAAGCCCATCCGTGGTCGGCGCGTGCCAACCAAAAACGGTTCTGGGACGAGGCTCTATTGATGGCGAGCGTGTTGACGAAGGCGCGCGGCCGGTCGACCGGGACGATGATGGGGATTGCGATTGGTGGTGCGGGGCAACCCCTCCCTTACCCGGTCTGTGCCTCCTGAATTTCCTTTATTGCCTCGATGACCGACTCTCGTGAGCTTGGTGCCTCGCGCCATGCCCCAAGTTCTAGCAATCACGCGCTAGGACGCGCCTTGAGGTTGCGCCTGAATGCCTCCCTTGTCTATCTAGCCAAGCCGGGTGCCTCCCGGGTGGAAGCCCCCGAGCCTGACCCAAGGGGGCGCCAAGCACGCCTTCCTATGCTCCTGAAGGGGTGGCCCCGTCCCCAAACGCAGAGCGCGAGGCTCCTCCCTTGGAGGTTCTAGCCCCCTGGCGCTCCACGAGGGTGAGTTGCTTCTCCGCCCTGCGTTCATCTTCGTGTGGTGGGGCAGCCTCCTCGTCGTCCGAGCGTTCGGCCGCAACCACGCGGTAAGCATGGTCAAGGGAGCAGAAGATATCCTTCTCATCGCAGGCGGTGGTGATGACGCTGAACCCACAAGTATAGGGGATCGCAACAGTTTTGTAGGGTTGAGTATTCAACCCCAATTTATTTATTCGACACAAGGGGAGCCAAAGAATATTCTCGAGTATTCACAGCTGAGTTGTCAATTCAACCACAACTAAAAGACTTAATATCTGCAGCAAAGTATTTAGTAGCAAAGTAGTATCGAAGTAACGGTAATGATGGCAATAGTGGACAGTAGCAGTTTTGTAGTAATTGTAAATGTAGCAACGGAAAGTAACTTAGCAAGGATTAATATGTGAAAAACTCGTATGCAATGGATCAGTGATGGATATTTATATCGGATGGCATTCATCATGCAATAGTTATAACATACGGTGATACAAAACTAGCTCCAATTCATCAATGTAATGTAGGCATGTATTCCATATATAGTCATACGTGCTTATGGAAAAGAACTTGCGTGGCATCTTTTGTCCTACCTTCCCCGTGGCAGCGGGGTTATGGAAACCAAGCGATATTAAGGCCTCCTTTTAATAGAGAACCGGACCGAAGCATTAGCACTTATTGAATACCTGAACTCCTCAAACTACGGTAATCACCGGAAAGAATCCAAATTATTGTCACCCTGGGGGATGTGGATCATAACTCGTAATAGGTCTCTACAACTGGCAAGATAGGATCAAGAACACATATATATTCATGAAAACATAATGGGTTCAGATCTGAAATAATGGCACTAGTGCCCTAGTGACAAGCATTAAGCATAGCAAAGTCATAGCAACATCAATTTCTAAACATAGTGGGTACTAGGGATCAAACCCTAACAAAACTAACTCGATTACATGATAAATCTCACCCTCCAGCAAGCCTATGATGGAATTTCACACGAACGAGGGAGAGCATCATGGAATTGGTGATGAAGGATGGTTGGTGATGACGATGGCATTGATTTCCCCTCTCCGGAGCCCAAAATAGACTCTAGATCTGGCTTCCGAAGGAAGAACAAGAGATGGTGGTGGCTCCGTATCGTGAAACACGATGAACTCTTCTCTCTGATTTTTTCTCCGTGAATAGGAATAAATAGGAGTGGAATTGAGGTCGGTGGAGCAGCAAGGGCCCCACAAGCCTGCTAGGCGCGACCATGGGGGGTGGTCGCGCCTGGCAGGCTTGCCACCTCCGGGTGGCCCCCCTCTGATTGATTCTTTTGCCAATATTTTTTATTAGTTCCAAAAATATTATTCGTAAATTTTTAGTTCAATCCGAGAACTTTTATTTCTGCACAAAAATAACACCAAGGCAATTTTGCTAAAAACTACGTCAGCCCAGGTTAGTTCCATTCAAATCATGCAAATTAGAGTCCAAAACAAGGGAAAAAGAGTTTGGAAAAGTAGATACGATGGAGACGTATCAGATGCCACCAGTCCCCGGCATCTTGAGGACATTGTAGCCGTGATGGGTTGCAACCATGAACTTTGCGAGGGCCGGGTATGCGAGGATGGCATTGTATGGGAGGTGTATGTGGGCGACATCGAAGACGATTGTCTCGATGCGGTAGTTCTTGCACCCACCGAAAGTGACGGGCAAGCATACTTGGGCAATGGGCACTGTGGAGCCGTCAGTGACACCTAAGAAGCACTTGGTTGGCATAAGTTGGTCGTACGGTACGTGGAGTGTCTCGAAGGTCTCAATGGAGAGGACATTGAGTCCGGCTCCACTGTCGACGAGGGTCTTGGTGACGAGGATGTTGCTGATGGTCGGGGTGTACAACATGGGGAGCTTGCCGGCATGGCTGAGCACCTAAGCTGATCCCTCGAGTCAAAGGTGATGGCAGTTTGGGACCACTTGAGGGGGCGCTGTGGGATCACTATAAGTGTATGTCTAGAGGGGATTAATAGACTACAAGTAGGAAATTAAAACTACCTCAAGCATAAATTCAAGGGTTGGCAGTTTTAGCATATATATCAAGTCTATGACACCCAACATATGCAAGTAATCAAGTATAGCAGCGGAAAGTAAAGACATTGCACATGGAAGTAAGGAGTAGAGATAGAGAGATCAAACGCATGACAGACACGAAGATTTTTCCCGTGGTTCTGATAGGTAGTGCTATCGTACGTCTTCGTTTACGGAGTCTTCAACCCACAAAGGGTAATGGTCGCGAGAGTCCATGGAGGGCTCTACCCACTGAGGGTTCCACCAAGAAGCAACCTTGACTAGACCATGATGGCCTACATCCACGGAGGACTAGCCTAACTCGGGGTAGATCTTCACGAAGTAGGTGATCTCCTTGCCCTTACAAACTTCTTGGTTCACTCCACAACACGAAGTAGGAGGCTCCCAAGCGACACCTAACCAATCTAGGAGGCACCACCCTCCAAAAGGTAATAGGCTCGATAATGTCGATGAACTCCTTGCTCTTGTGCTCCAAGATGATAGAATCATCAACACACAATCACTCTCTCACAGATTTGGCTGGGTGGAAGAGATTGATTGGGTAGAAAGCAACTTGGGGAGGCTAGAGATCAAGATTCATACGGTAGGAATGGAATGGCACGATCTCAACACATGAGTAGGTGGCTCTCTCTCAAAAAATCAGTAGGTATGAGTGGGGAACTGTTCTGAGTGCTTCTCTTGCGAGTGAGTGGTGGTGGAGGGGTATATATAGGCATCTCCAAAAATCCAACCGTTACAGCTAATAACTCAGACTCGGTGACACCGATGTGTAAATCTCGGTGGTATCGAGTTGCCTCAAAGGTAGCAACTTTTGAATCTTGGTGAGACCAATACATACAAATCGGTTGCACCGATAAGGTGACCAACGGTCAGATCGCTAGACTCGCTGAAACCAATTCACAAAACTCGATGGGACCAATTTTGTAAACTTGTGTAACAGGAAGTTGGCACTCGAAAATTGGTGGCACCAAAATGGAAACAGTTGCACCGAAATGCTAGGGTTTGGCTGAGTCTCTCTGAGGATGGGAATCGGTGGCACCGAGTGGAAAGTGTTGGTTGCACCGATTTTGGATATTTGGCTTTGGACAAACTATTGTGGAAGAGCTTGTGGGTGTATGTGGTGACTGTCACTTGTGCACGTATGAGAATTTTGTTCACCAACAAAACCTTACCCCCTTTTAATAGTATTGGCTTTCCTATGGACTCAAAGTGATTTCTCACAAAAAGTAAAATGTAGAGACCTCTTGCTTGAAACTTGGCCAGTGCTATTCCTTCTCCTTCTTCTTCACGGGGATACTCTCCACACTCCTTTTTTGCCAGACCATCTCTCTCTATGGACTTTATATGAAATACACTACATGAAAGTATTAGTCCAAGAGATAATGTATGTTGTCATGAATTATCAAAACCACCAAGGGAGCACAATGTGCTTTCAATCTCCCCCTTTTTGGTAATTGATGACAACATACAATCAAAGCTTCAAATAAAGATATGCATGTATATAATGAAGACTTTGAGAGACACATGACTTGGACTTGCTCCCCCTAAATGTGTGCAATCCTTTTAAAGGATAGTTGCTTTGGAATGCATGGACACACATGTAGTAGAAGGGATATAATAAGTCATTTGTATCTTGGCTATATACATCAAATGTATATGAGTGAGATGTTTCCTCGATCAACACTTTACTCTTGCAAACAATATGTGCAAGAAGCAAGAGATCATCTTAATCAAAGATATGATGCATATACTTACCTGGAGTTCTTGAGCATTCTAGTAGTAGAGATACACTTGAGAAAACAATGTTAGGAAACAGAAGGGTATTCTACCAAACAAAAAGCAATAGAACTCAACAGGACCAAGTTATGGAGAACATACATAAGATAGTATTCCTTAAGGTTGATATGTCTCCAAGATCATTTAGAATTTTCTCCCCTTTATATATGAACATGTAGGTCATCCTCTCCCTCAGAATCTTGTATAGATATTGGGATTGGATAAGGTGAGAAAATTCTAACAAGAAAAATCAAAGTAAAATTTCTCCCCCTACTTTGGTATTGTCTCCTTGTTTATATATGTATAAACTTTTGATGTTCTTATCTCACCCTAAATTATATCCCCCCCTTTGCATAAGCATGTATCTCCCTCTTTAGCTTTGAAGCTTGTATATTTCTCCCCCTTTGGCATCAATTGCCAAAAAGTTCATATACAGGGTCAGATACATGGATCATTGATTAAGTAGGGATCCTTGAGAACAAGGATCACAAAATGTAGGACTCATAGAATATGAAAATCATGAGAAAAATGAGGGAATCATTTGAAAATAATTTCTGTCCCTTTGGCTAAACTGCGAATTTGCAGAACTTCTCCTCCTCTGAGTTAGGGATCCTTGAATGTATTTCTCCCCCCCCTCAATGTATTTTTTTAAAGGTAAGGGATCATCGAAGGATTGAGAAATCACAAAAGGAACACAAAGATTTACAGATACAAACACAGACTAAAATAGAAAGTCAGTTTCTCCAAGACAATTTTGTTGGTGGTACTGAAATGACGTTATGCATCTCATTTGCTGGATCGGTAGAACCGAGTCCTTTGTATTGGAGGCTCCGAGGCATAAAACAGAAACTTGGCAAATGTCAAAATTTGAACCAAAGACAAATTTGTAGCTGAAAATCAACGAGGGAAGAAAAATAAATGATGTTTTCAACTTAAGGGATACAAATTGCAGATAATACACATATAGGTATCAACTAGTAAAGATTTGAATGGTTCCAAGAAATTTTGCAATAGAGAATGAACCAAACAAGATTCTTAACTAGATGATGGGCGGTGACTAGGTCACCTATATTAGAGTATATTGACCTAGGAGCCAAGCAAGAATACTTGATCATAGGTCATACTCATCGTTAAGCTCAAATGGGGTTACTATCTTTGAATTAAGGATTTTAATGTCTTCATATCACTTGAGTTGCTTTATCTCATGACTTGGAGTAAAGCTATATCAAGGATATTAGAATATACCTTTCAGTGATGTTGATGAAGTTGCTTGTAGGTGAACTTGATGAGGATTCTCAAAGTTGATGAAGGTCATCATGAGTTGGGAGAAATCCTTGTTGTTTTCGCTCGCTTTTCACCTAAATGGGTTAGTCACGTAAGGAAGAACATGATATATCCAAATGACATAATACCAATTGAGATTTAACAATTGGGGGATATATGTCAATGATATGTTTTGTTGTCTTCCTCCTTCCATCATCAAAGCGAGCTTGTGGAGCGTCGTTCTTCCAAGTACCTACAACAGGGTTAGATACAAGACAACGGATCATAGAATTCCAAGATATATGATATTCATGATAATATCATGGAGTAGACAATGAATCTCATCCCCTTGCATGCATCCGAGTGAGCTTAGCTCAAGTTTGAAGCATCAATGATGTTCAACTCACTTCTCAAATGACAAGACACTTTTTTATCAAGTGTCTTAGTAAAGATATAGACCAATTTCTTGTTAGTACGAACATGCTTAAGATTAATATCTCCTTTGGCAACATGATCACAAATGAAATGATGTCGAACTTGAATATGCCTGGTTCGAGAATGTTGCACAGGATTATGACCAATCGTAATAGCACTTTCATTGTCACAAAGTAATGGCAAATTTTTAACATTGATTCCATAATCTTTAAGTGTTTGTGTCATCCATAATAATTGCACACAACATGATCTAGTAGCAATATATTCAGCTTCGGCAGTAGATAGAGATACCGAGTTTTGTTTCTTGGAGGACCAAGACACAAGAGATCTACCAAGAAATTGACATGTACCCGAGGTGGATTTTCTATCAACCTTTTCATAGGCATAGTCCGAGTCGGAGTAGCCAACAAGATTAAAAGAAGATCCCTTGGGATACCAAACTCCAAAATTTGGTGTATGTATCAAGTATCTCACAATGCGTTTCACAGCATTAAGATGACATTCTTTAGGTGCAGCTTGATATCTAGCACACATGAAAACACTAAGCATAATATCGGGGTGGGAGGAACATAGATATAGATATGAACCAATCATTGATCAATAAACCTTTTGATCAACCGGTTCACCCTCCTTAGTGAGATCATCATGTCCCCTAGTGGGCATGTGAGTTTTCATACCTTTGCACTCTTGCATGTTCAACTTCTTGATTAAGTCCTTGGCGTACTTAGTTTGAGAGATGAATGTACCTTCTCTCGTTTGCTTGATTTGTAGACCAAGAAAGAATTTCAGTTCACACATCATACACATCTCATACTTCTTGGACATCAACCTTCCAAACTTCTCACTAAATTGTGGGTTAGTAGATCCGAAGATGATATCATCCACATAAATTTGGCACAAAAATAGTTCACCATTAACTATCTTTGTGAATAAGGTTGCGTCAATTCTACCTATTTCAAATCATTTTTCCATAAGAAACTTTGTTAGGCATCCATACCAAGCACGGGGAGCTTGCTTAAGGCCATATAAAGCTTTGCAAAGTTTGTAAACATGGTCATGTTTCTTAGGATTTACAAAACCAGGTGGTTGCTTAACATAGACCTTTTCTTCAATCTCACCATTTAAAAATGGACTTTTAATATCCATTTGGTAAAGCATGATACCATGGTGATTAGCATATGCGAGAAGGATTCGAATGGCATCTAGTCTAGCAATGGGGGCGTAAGTCTCACCGTAGTCCATACCTTCGACTTGCGTATATACTTGGGCTTTGAGGCGAGCCTTGTTACGACCAACTTGACCATCTTCATCTTGCTTTTTTCGAAATACCCATTTCCTGCCCATAATGTTTTGCTCGTCCTTGGGCTTCTCCACGAGTGTCCACACTTTGTTCCTTTCGAAGTTGTGAAGCTCTTCATGCATAGCGGTCACCTAATACGCATCTTCAAGAGCTTATTCAACCTTCAGGGGTTCAATGCTTGAGATGAAAGAATAATGCTCACAAAAGTTAGCCAAGCGAGTTTTAGAGCAAGTGATCCTCCCTGTTTGTATGTCACCAAAGATTTGGTTTAGGGGATGGTTCTTGGTCACTTGTTCTCTAATTCGGGGTAGCTTTAGCTTGTTTGTTGGAGGAGAGTCTTCTTCTTCATCATCTCCTTTGTTGTCGACAAGGTAATCTCCTTGAGGTGGTGGTGAAGGAGGTGGTGGTGGATCTTAATGATGTACTTCCTCCTCCTCTTCATCTTGTCGTGTACCACTTGTGGATGCTTCCATGTCGTATTGTCGGTAGCATTGATCTGAAGTAGGAGCTTCCACTTGGGTTGATGAAGTGTTTTCCTTCACCTCCATGGGATGAATATTGCTGATGGGCAAACCTTGTATAGGTTCCGAAGGATCTTTATCACCTACATCATTTGGCAATTGTTCCACTTGCGAACCATTAGACTCATCAAACTTCACATCTACTATCTCTTCAACTTTTCGAGTGAAGTTGTTGTAGACACGGTAGGTGTGAGAGTTCGATCCATAACCAAGTAGGAAACTTTCATGAGATTTGGGAGCAAATTTAGCACAACGATGCTTCTCAAGAATGTAACACTTAGAGTCGAATATCCGAAAGTATCCAACTTGGGGTTTGTTACCGGTGAGAAGCTCATATGCCGCTTTACGGAGAAGCTTGTGCAAGTAGAGTTGGTTTGTGGCATGACATGCTGTTTCCACGGCTTCTGCCCAAAAGTGTCTGTGGGGACCCCGACTCATAAGTCGTGATCACCGAATGTATGTGCACAATGATCCTAGATATCAATGCTCATTGAACACACAGAAACTGAATAACAAGAGTCTTACATACATTACATACCGATTTACTCAAATATGGCCTTTATGGCCAAGTCTTCATATGATTGCAGTGGAAATCTTCAATGATAGCGTGAACCCATGCCATCTGCCTTAACCCTACAAGCATTCTGACTGGGAAGCGTCCTAGCTCACACGTACGTCACCATGCTAATCTTCATCATAACCAGATCTTTCATGTCTGGCCAATAAAATAACCAATGGCAAGCCAGTGAGTATTTTGAATGTACTCGCAAGCAACCCATGTTTGGAAGAAGGTTCGACAGAGCATGATACAGCGCTAAGTAGGTAATTTTGTAGGAACCTAATTTTGAGTGCAATGACATGATCAACTAACTTATGTAAGAATGCCTCAATGCTTGGCAGATATCCATATGAACAAGTTACAGATATCATCGTAAATAGGGGGGTGAACATATCATTTTCACTCATGTCATCAAGTCATTTGACTTATCTCAAGTGTCATATTTGTGTCATCCACACACACACATCAAGTTTAGAAACCTTGGACGTAGCACAACAGCGGTCATCCAACTGTCCTTGACCGTGGACATGGCTATTTGAATAGTTTTACACTTGGCAGAAGTTGCAAACTTTACCATGAAGACTTGGGGAACTTTCATGTCATCCACGACTCGCGATATATAACATACCCAAGGTAAGCACCCAAACATTGTCTTTCCCCTCGCGATACTAAACAAAGAGTCCACTCAATTGGTACCTAGCCCACATGTTCTACATCGAAGTAGCATCCATGCAGGGACCAACAGTGTGCCCGGTGCCTGTGAACACAGCACATGATCGTCCATGCCGGCACGACCCTGTATCGAGAGTCACCACACCACTCTCTCCACGAGTAATGCAGGCTCCATGCTATTACCCACCAAAGTAATCAACAAAGCCCCTTCCTATATAGGTGTAGAGTGGTTGTGCATGTAAGGTTGGAGAAACGGTCGCAACTTACACCAATCCGTTTTTGAAACCACACACACTCACTTGCTCCAGTACACCACTTCTTTCTCAAGTGGTTACCCAACTCAACATCATCCCCCTCGGGCATTAGCGGCACACGACGGGGTTTTAGAAAAGTCTTTGAAAACACTATGTTTTCATCACCATGCATAGTCCCATCCCACTTGCGTAGAAACTACTAGCATCCTAACTACTCCCACTGGCATAACCCTCATAAGGAGATAGGGCCATGCACGATGCAAGTGTCAACAAGAAAATTTCGAAGGCATACCATCGAAGGGGAATACCACATCATCATGATCAATACAACGAAATAAAGTGCTATATGCCATGCAAGAAAAGTTTTCATAGTCATGGTCAAAGCGCTCCTTGCCTGGCTCTACAAAATCTTCAAGGTCTTCAGATGCTTCTCGTCCACTCTGAGCACTTCGTCTACTTCATCAACTATCACCCGAAACAACCGCAATAAGCAACACAACAAGCAGAAAATAAAAGTGCTTTATATATAGGAGTTTTATTTTTATTGGACATCCCTGGTCATAATAAGAATAACCAAGGAGGTTTTGGTGGATGTGGGTCAAGGGGAATTCTTGAATGGTGGAAATCAGGGAAATGATGATCTTATAAGATGTCCACAGAAAAAAAAATTGTAAAAAGGAGTGGATGGTCCACACAAATAGGGCATGATTTCAGAAACATTTAGGAAGAGGTTTTACTGGGTTTGGAGTAGTGACGATTTTCCTATGAATTTCCTAAGAGGAAATAAATGGGAAAAGGGAGCATTTAATAGGTCAAGCAGAAAAGGGGCATGGGAAAAATGTTAACCATGCCTAGATAAATAGGTATGATTTTGTAGGCATCTAGGAACTTGAATCATTCCATTTGAAGTTGATTTGAATCCCCTAGGAATTTACAAGTGGGGCATTCCTTAGTTCAAATTCAAATTTGAATTTAAACCCAACAGAACAGTTTGAGAAAAAAAAAGTGTAAACCACATTTTCGATTAGGTCATGATTTTAGGAATCTGTAGGAGTTTGAATCACCAAGTTTGGGCATGAAATGATTTTTCTATGGATTTGTGAGTCTTGTCAGAAAAAGAAAAAGGGAAGAAAAGTATGGAAATTACCCAAGTATTAAATGGCGCTCAGGGCGTAGAATGGACACTGGCCCGACGCATCAGTTCACCCACACAGGGCGGTTTAGGTGACGTCGAAGGCGCACTAGGGTAGTGCGCTTTCCCCCGGCGAAGGCGTAACTCATGTGAGACGTCTCCACTTAAACCATGGGCCCTAGCCGTTGTCCCACTAACTAGGGGGCCCCGCCTGTCGGGTCCTCTTCTCCCTCCCGCTCGAGTAGGTGCGACAAAGTAGGCAAGGCAGAGCGCCTGCCGATGCCGTTCCGGCGGCTCGGACCACCTCCGACAAAGCTCCGGCTGCCGGCTAGCCCAGGGGAGAGGCCCGCACCCACCTGTAGGGTCCATTCCTGCCGGGAAGTGCCAGGTGAGCGTGGCTTCCACTACGGCGGAAGAGGCCATCGCCCAAGGTGGGCACAACACCACAGTCGTGGAGAAGAGAAGATGGAGGCGTCGGGGGGGCTTGGCAGGGACGAGGAGAGTGCATGGGCATGGACGAGGAGAGTGCATGGGCGTCGAGGGGAAACCAAGGCCGCTGGAATTTGCGCGGGGTCGAGGCGGCATTGGCGGAAGCAGGGAGAAGGAAGAAGGGCATGGGAGAATGAAGGGGATGGTCGAGGAGGTCTACGGTAGAGAGGGGAAGTGAGAGAAATTAAGAGGGGCACGGGGAGGCCTTATATGGCCGAGCCGAGGTCCACCATGGATCGAGCTCTCGGACCGGGCTCGGGCGAGCTCTGCCGGGCCCAGAGGAGGGCAAGGTAGGAGGGAGCTGACCGTCTGGCGTGCTGAGGACATCGAGGATACCTCGGGGGACACGACCCTGACGCCCAAGGCTGTCGGGTGCCTGTGATTGGGCAAGCTACAGTGTGTGGATGCACTATAGCATGCTCTAGAGAGCGAGCTCTGAATGCCATGGCGTTATCTGTGGCCCTTTGGAATGTCCTCCAGCGTCTAGGGTATCTATGGGGGAATAAACGAGGTCTATGTGGCCTTGGCTTCTCTCAGGGTTCAATATATTAGAGAGGAAATGGTGAGAGAGGTGAAACCTTTCTATCCAAGGGTGTTAAATGGGGGTTTTAGCATGCCAATAATTGGGCTATGGCCATGCCAAGCTTATTGAAGGTAAAATACATCACCTGGGAGCCAAGGTAAAATTTTAGGCCCAAGGAGGGCAAGGGAAGGGGTGAAAACATCAGCTATGGTTTTCTACCAAAAGGTGTTTGATGGAGTTTCAGTCTAGCTAAGTTGTTGTGATTGACATGAGAGTTAACTGGATTGAGAAATAGGTATAAATAAGCTTGATCACAAGTTTTGACCACATTTAGAGAAAGTGTCCAATGTAAAAGTTTAAACCCTAGAAATGGGCAGAAATGGAGTTGCTTCAATCGAGCTAAGAAAAAGTATCCTACATGATTGTAGCGACCCGACCTGAAAGGTCGAATCTCCGGTGTTTCCATACCATCCCAAGATCATGCTGGTACACACACGATACATCAATGTATATATCAAAGGGAAATCACATAGCATTATATTAACGAAATCTCATATCGAGTCCTTTATTACAATAATCATTACAATAAAGTGGCCGAAGGCCAACTCATGAGAATAACTAAGTCTTGCGGAAGCGTCGAAGGTAGATGAGTCCATCTGACTCCAAGGGCATCTCACCGAGCATAGAACGTGTCCTCACTCCTATCGGTGCCCATTCTTTCCTACCGTTCTTCTACATCTCGTAGCACCGCCTGTCCAGGGTCACCACGATATCCAACCAAGCCAGAGCCCATAATGACTTGTGGTTGTGCAGGTAAGCCTTGGGTCTTGAAGCATCCATCCATCTCTTTGTGCCTGGGTGGACCGTTCCGCGTGAATACCGGCCATCTCCAGCAACACCTAGGCAAATCCACTGGTTTCTCCAGGGTACCGTTCAACCATCATCCACCCAGAGGTAAGTTGAGAACTCGGAGTCTTGAAGTCTTGATCATTATGTAGGCCTTGTAATTAATCTCACAACTCTCATGAATCACACAACCAACCCCGTCTACTAGTAGCATAGCAAAATGTAAAACAACATTTCCCGGGGCCAATGGTGTCAAAGGGGTTGAGGGGGTACCTACCACATGATACTACAACAGTAACCAAGTTTCCAGCTAACCTACTTTGCATGCAAATGGGGTGATGGAAGAACTAATTCAATAAAAACATGGGTAAAGATGATCAAAGTGACTTGCGTGATTGATGATCTTCATACGTGAGTGACTCTAAGTAACAAGCTTCGCACTCCGGATAATCTAACGAAGCAAGCAAGCACTCAATGAGCATACAACAAAAATATTGTAACTCACAACCATCAACCATGAACTAGTTAACAATCAAGACAAAACAATGCACAAATCACAAGTAAGAAAACACACAAAGTTTTGTTTTGAAAAAGGTGATGAGTAAACCACTACTAACATAACAAAACTATTTTGTAATAACAAAACAATAGTTGACAGCAAGAAAACAATAAAGTATTTTATTAATAACATAATTAAATTCATTAAAGTTTGTTGGGAAAACTTTAATAAAGTTTTTAAAAGTTTTGATAAACACTATATGAAACAATTATAGTTTTACTAACAAAAGAGCAAAACAAAACTTATTATTTATTAACAAAAAATGTTCTTAAAAGAAAAGAATTTACAAATAAACTTGTCTTAGAAAACAGAATTAAATTATATAAAACTTTGTTAAAATAATCTATTACTAAACTAGTTGTTTTAATCAAACTAACCTAATGGAAAAGGAGTTGTGATTCCTATATTAACAAAGAAATAAACTAAAGAATTTTATATTTTTATTAACAGAAAGTAAAACACCTAATGTTTAACTAACAGAAACTACTAAATCAAATTAAAACTAAATCTAATTTTGAACTAACTAAAACTAAGTTAAATAAAACTATACTAACTAATAGGCAGAATCTGTTTATAGCTAGAACACTAATCAAAATCATCCTAAAAATCCTCAAACTAAACATGGTAATAGTCCTAACTAATATCAAACAGTAGCAAAAATATTCATATCAAAATCTATTTTCAAACTCTAGTTATTCAGATTTGAATGTTTTGAGCAAATTTGATTCAATTCAAATTTTATAGTTCAAATTTGAAATTTAAAGGTACAGAGTGAAACTACATGAAAAATGTGAGCTATTGCAAAAAGAATCAACTCAAAACATTAAACATATTAAAAGATATAGCTAACACAAATTTCTAAAACATTTTGGTTAACTAAAAATAAATAGAAAAAGAAAAAAAATCTACCGGACGACCAGGGGTGACGTGGCACAATCCTATTGGCTGGCTAGCAATGATGATGATAGACGCATAGCTATATTTCATAGTATTCCAAAATGGAATTTTGGGATGTTACAATGATGCACCACTTGATGTGGTGGGATACTTTAGGGACTATAACATGCACAAAAAGTTTGGGGACCAATGGGGAAACTTGGCAATGTAATATTACCAAATTCTTGATATCAAGAGAAATGGGTTTGAGGGGATTTGGACAAGTGTATCTGCTCCCCTTGATGCACCACATGGTGTAACATCAATATTTGGGGATTAGAACATGTCCACAAGTTTTGAGATCAAAAGTATAAACTTCACAATGTAAAGTTGTTCAAATTTGGTTCTGGACAGAAGGATGTTTGGAATAATTTTGTGAAGAAAAACTATTGGCATTGAGATGAAACTTGGCTATATCATCACACAGGACATATGTGACCTGCTAGAATTTCCTAGGATTTAATTGAGAATATTTCTTATAGACATATTTCAAATGCTTGGAATAGGCAAAAATGGTTTTGAAGGGTTTTGTCCAGTATTTTGAACGTGGCCATGTGTTAAAACTCTTATATATGGACAATATATGTCCATTAAGTTTTCCTTAAATTTTTCTAATATTTTTAGTGCATTTAAATAATTTTTCCCTATAAAATACCATTTCTTGCCTTAAGAAAAATCCTTTAAATACAATAGTAAAATAATATTTAAAAATAATATTTTGTGTTTTTGGGAAGTCATATATATAGTGGGTTTCAAATAAAGCATTTGGGTAAAGAGGATCCACCCAGTATGGGGACTTGTAGTGCAAATTGCAAATCAGGGGTTTTTGAAAACCTAATTTAAATAAATGATTTTTGGTCAAAATAATATTTTGTAAAACTAGTTTTAAGTCCTATTCACATGGCATGATCATTGAACAAGTTTGGAATAAAGGAAAAGAGTTCTTGAGGGTAGGAGGATGTTTTATGAATTATAGAGCACCAGCCAGCAATCAGACAAGCAACCAAAATAACACACAAGTCAAGCATTCAAGTGCACTCAAAAAGTTTTAATTGGCCCTAATTTTGGAGTCATGTTAATTTATTTATGAGGCAAAACACAGGGTGTGACATACCTACTCCCGTTACAAGAATCTCGTCCCCAAGATTCCTAGGCTAGGTGCTAATGCGAACATTCAGAGGTGAGGTAGTCTTCATGCTCCACGTTGTTTCTGCTTCGGCATGGTTGTCCTTCTGGATCTTGACGTGCCTGAGGATATGCCTTTGAGTGCATCGTTGACTTCGTCTAAGGGTGAATGGGGTTTTGGCAAGGGCCTGGCTTGCGTGTGTATTCCAAGGTCGGAATACGTGGGCAAGTAGTGTGTCTGTGTGCTGGTCCTGAGGTTGCTCATGTTGGTTAGTGACATCAAGGTGTCTCACATTATAATAGAAGGGGTCAAGGTTGTAGTTTCCCTTGACGGGGAATTGCTAACTCTATTGGAAAAGTTGATCTTCTGATGCTTGTGGTCTTCATCCTTGAGAGTGTTGAAGCGCGTCATCGTGGGATTCTCGTCAAGATCTTCTTCTTGAGTAAGTTGCCTAGATAGATTCTTCATTCTTCTTTGGTCATTTGTCTTCATTTTCATGGACGCACATTTCTAGAGGGTCCTCGAGTGTTTGGTCTTGTCCCTAAGGCTGATCTTAGACACTTGGTGTTAAATCGGGCCCTACCATCTAGGAAGGTTTCTAAGGTGTTCTAAAAAAGCTGACTATCCAGAAGTATAGAACAGTTATTTAGTCCCAACGGTTTGAGGTTTGGAAAGTGGGGTGAACTACCTCCGACGGTGCTTCACCATGATCCAGTCAGGACTTACACCCTTGTTTGGACCGAAAAGGGGCTAGCAGTGAGGTCATGACAGTCGTTCCACTCCGTTCTAGGCATCTGAAGGGAGTAGGGACGTCATGCTCAACGTACACCGTCAAGGTGGGGGGGGTGAGAGGTGTTGTCCACTTCTTGGTTCCTTCCTAGTCGGGAACTAGTATGTTAGCACTTAAAAGAAGGGGATCTTTAATCCTTTTCATGTCCAAGGGCTTCATCGGGCTTGAACGTCAGTGCTTATGGATATAGTCTAGTTGATGTAGCCGACAAAGGAGTGCTGGTTGACTTCTTTTGTTTCTTCATCATCATTGTCGTGGCTCCTCAATCGTAGTGGTACTTCATCTTGCTTGGGCAAGAAAGTCTTCTTCTATTGGGAGGGTGCTTCGCGGAGTCCAGCTCCTTCAAGGCGAGACCTTATCTTCGAGAGGCATGGTAATGTGTGTTCCTGGGGCTTGCCAGAATAGGACTAAGGTGTTTCTTCCTCTCTGTGTGTAAATAAGTATGTCATCCATGAGGATAACAACATATTCCTCCAAATACCACATAAACACATTGCTCATGGGATGCGTGAGAGAGGCGGTCGTTGTTCCGGGTGGTCACTTGTCCATGGGTCTGTGGTCCAACCTAATACAAGTCCTAGTGGACAACTTCCATATAAACATGCCTGGTGGAGGTCATGGTGGTCTATCGGCCATAGTCAAATGACTTAGAGCCAAGACCTCTGGTCATAACCTAACCATATTGTGGCTCGGTAAAGCTTAGAGGTTTGAAGGAGCTTAGGATGTGAGTGAACGTCTAACATCTTATCCTGAGCATAAGTATTAGATGCCAATAGTACCGCCTATTACTCCAAACAAAATCACCCTATGTCGGGGGAATTACCCCCGGGTAGGCTCAAGGAAACGACTTAACATTTTAAAACACCAAGGGGCCCACCCCCAGTATGCGAAGCCCCCACGAATCAACAAGACAAACGAGGAAGTGAAGAAACAAGACGGAGCTGCGGCCCAACAGGCTCCTCCTGGCAGCCTCCCCTCGGCTGGCTCCTCCCGGGAGCCTCCTCCTGTCCTGCTCCTCCTGTCTGGCTCCTCCTGTCCGGCTCCTCCTGTCTGGCTCCTCCTGTCCAGCTCCCCCTATCCGTCTCCTCCTGTCTGGCTCCTCGTGTCCGGCTCTTCCTCTCCGGTTCCCCCTATCCGACTCCTCCTGTTCGGCTCCTCCTGTCCGGCTCGAGCCATCCGGCTCCTCCAGCCCGGCTCCCCCTGTTCGGCTCCTCCCGTCCGTCTCCTCCCGTCCGGCTCCTCCCATCCAGTTCCTCCAGTCTGGCTCCTCCTGTCCAGCTCCCCCTGTCCGGCTCCTCCTGTCCGGCTGCTGCCTGACGAAGTCAGCTCCCGATGTCCGGCTCCTCCTGTCCCCCTGCGGCCAAACTCGCCGGCACCCAAAAGTAATGTGAGATCTCCTCGCGCATACCCTTGCACCGTACACACAAAACAAATAACCCCGAGCGACCCTTAGGGGCCATCTCCGCGTTTATTCTGCTCCCCTACTGTTCACCTAGACGCTAGCTAGTATTGGCCTAGGGCTAGCCGATTGGCCCGATACGTTCGCTCCCACGAGACGGCTTAGTAGCATGCATGGCACCGAAGGCACAGTCTTTGCCTCAGCTACAGACCGCATCGCGGCTGTCCGGCTAGCGAGAGCAAAGGCTGGAGGTCACCACACATGAAAAGCGTTCGGGGAGAAAACAGCTTGGGTGAACCGGTCATTTCATATATGAGTTTCTGCTCGGTTGAGCCTGCCTCCAAAGTCCGAGTACTGTACGCTCCATTCCGCGGCCACTCTTCATCTCAGCTACAGACCAGCTCCCGGCTGTCCGGCTAGCAAGAGCAAAAGCCAAAGAGCAGAGAGAACATAAAAAAGACTGAAGGGGGCTCGGACGAAACCGAGTCGGGTCCCTTTGCATAAAGCTCATGCATTGCCAAAATCAAATATTTGATATATCTGCACCGACTTAACCTTGTCTTCTGCACGATCATTCCCACAAGGAAACTCCTCGCCCGGAGGCTCGGAGGCTACTCCAGGCAGGGCACCCCGCCCATCACCCGGTGGACCCTTCGTCCGCGCCCAACAGATCCTTGCGCTCGATAGCCGGCGGACCCCGCATCCACCTTTGACAGGGCTCCACGCCCACCAGCCGGCGGACCCTCTCTCCGCGCCCAGCAGCAGCTCGCACTCGATAGCGGGCGCACCCCGCGTCCGCCTTCAGTAGGGCTCCACGCGCACCAGCCGGCGGACCCTCCGTCCGTGCCCGGCAGCGCCTCGCGCTCGACAGCCGGCAGACCCCGCGTCTGCCTTTGGCAGGGCTCCATGCCCACCAATCGACGGACCCTCGGTCCGTGCCCGGTAGCACCTCGCGCTTGACAGCCAGCGGACCCCGCGTCCGCCTTTGGCAGGGCTCCACGCCCGCCAGTCGGCGGACCCTCTGTCCGTGCCCGGGAGCGCCTCGTGCTCAACAGCCAGTGGATCCCGTGTCTGCCCTCGACAGGGCTCCACGCCCATCAATCGGCGGACCTCGCGTCCGCCTTAGGCAGCGCCTTGCGCCCTTTAGTCGACGGACCCCGCATCTACGCCCGACATCTTCGACACCACCGCTTGCTTCAGCAACAGCAAAGACCCTCGGCCTGACTCCTCGAGTCGCCTGGAGGCTACACCCAGCAGGTGCGTTGGCATGCCCCCGCTGGAAACTGCCTGCCTGTGGACTCTGCGCTCGCCCCTAGCATCGCCTCGCGCCCTTGAGCCGGCGGACTCCACATCCGCGCTCGGCATCCTCAATGCCACCGTCTACTTTAGCAATAGCAAAGACCCTCCGCCCGACTCTTCGACTCGCCCGGAGGCTCGGAGGCTACACCCAGTGGGTGCGCTAGCGCGTCCCCGCTGGAAGCAAGCCGCATCGTCCCCAACCCGCAATCAACCGTCATCGGGAACTTCTGCAAAAACGACGGCAACGACTACGAAAACCCTCCACCCGACTCTACGAGTCGCCCAGAGGCTCGGAGGCTACTGTCAGGGGGATTACCCCCGGGTAGGCTCAAGGAAATGACTCAACATTTTAAAACACCAAGGAGGCCCACCCCCGGTATGCAAAGCCCCCACGAATCAACAAGACGAATGAATAAGTGAAGATAGAAGACGGAGGTGCGGCCCAGCTGGCTCCTCCTAGCAGCCTCCCCCTGACTGGCTTCTCCCGGCAGCCTCCTCCTGTCCGGCTTCCCCTATCCGGCTCCTCCTATCCGGTTCTTCCTGTCCGGCTCCTCCTGTCCGGCTCCCCCTGTCCGGCTCCTCCAGTCCGGCTCCTCCAATCCGCTCCCCTTGTATGGCTCCTCCTATTCGGATCCTCCTGTCCGGCTCCCCCTATCCGGCTCGTCCCGTCCGGCTCCCCTGCCCGGCTCCTCCCGTCCGGCTCCTCCCGGCCGGCTCCTCTAGTATGGCTCCTCCCATCCGGCTCCTCTAGTCTGGCTCCTCCTGTCCGGCTCTTCCAATCCAGCTCCTCCTGTCCGGCTGGGGCCTGACAAAGTCGGCTCCCGATGTCCCATCGAACACACGCGGACCAGACGGCCATATCTCATGGAAGTGCATTATTGGCGAGCAGGAGCACACTATACACGCGTCATGTAGTACTCTATAGGATAACATGCCCCCTAGACGCTGATTTAGAAAGTACACCAGGGGGCAGACATAGCTTACTCTCTACATGCGGCTTGACTTGTAAGCTACCCATTGTAGCTTACACCTCAAGCTGCTTGGGATGTAAGCTACCCACTGTAGATTACATCCCAAGCCACCCACTCATGCCTATATAAAGGCCTCATTCCCACCACATAGAGGAGGTTCAACTCTCATGTGCTCACACATGCACACACATGAGGCAAGAAGCCTCATGGCTCTCCTCTCCCATACAGCTCCAGGAGCAACCATGTACCACATATTCCACAGATATACAGATATGCAAGAGTAGGGGTATTATCTCTCCAGAGAGCCCCGAACCTGGGTAAACCACGACATGCTATTCGCATATCCGTCCCGGATCATCCATGTCAGCCTTGCTCTCACCTCGATAAGACACCCCATGGCATCTGCCGTCTCGCACGACCCCCCGTGAGAAAACGACGACACCCTATATCCTCAAAGATATCACTTTATATAAGTCAACTCCAATATTATAGATGCTACTCATATCTTCCAAGGGTTTGAGAGAAGGACTATACCGAAAATCTCATATGTATACTATAGCCAACTCACATATAAAATCCTTGGGATAATTTACAAGCCGCTAAGCTTGATCATGACACTACCAATCCAAGTGTCCTACTGACCTATCCAAGGTCTAAGGTATGCATTACTATGATAAGGAAACACGTAATAAACCACTCCAAGATCTTGTCTCCTTCCTACAAATCCAATTTAATTGATCCACGAATATCATCCACTATTACATGATCCATTACTACTATAAATCTAGCATCGACGGTGTCCAACATAATCTCCTCGAGTTCATATTATTCACATATCATTGCAAGGACTAATATCACAATATATCCATGAACTTCCAATCTCATGGTCAAATAAACTCCAAAGTCGATCTTATATAGATCCCTAAATTATCCCTAACATCATCTGATTCCTTCTACTATCATCCACCAAGAGACATGGTATCACGATCATGATCATCGAACTAAATCCAAATTACTCTGAACCATGTGGTTTGATTGATCTTGAGAACCTATTAAAATCACCTATTTAAATCCAAGGTTCATATCTAGTAAGGATTTCCTACTAGTTACTCCAATTACTTTTGTAACATCATCAATCCACTATCAACAATACTTGCCAAAGTCAAGTCATTAGTCGACGAAAAATTTCAGCTTGTGATCACAATTGTCCTACAAAATCCAATTTGCTCAAGGGACAAGTAAGTTATGCTACTCTATCAATCTTGATCCACCAAGCTCATCTACCAAAAATAAGCCTCGCAATTTACCAAACGGTTTCAACTATCTCCTCAAGACATCTAATATGGCTAAATCAAATCATTGTCCACAAATAGTGTATCCTCAGAATGATCCTTCCTATGGCATCAAGGTTCTAGTGCTAGCGTAGGGATGAAGGATGTTTGTCCACTATGATCACTAGCTCCATAATGAACCCATTGCTAAGCAGGGGTTATAGAAGCTCAATAAGTGTTCTAGCAAATCCATGTGCTAAACACGTGATCAGAGGCTTGTGCTGGGGAAGCTTGTGAGGTCTAGGTTGGGCAAGGGAGGGGTTTCCAATCTTGAGGGAAGATCCTAACCCTATGTGGTTGCGTATGGTTGAGTCCATTGTAGTCGAAGTCTTCGATGTCGGTTGCTTGTCAAGGTGCATCCTTGGTGTTTCTTGTCTTGTTGGTCTGTAGTTGACGAGATGGTAGAGAGAAAGTAGCATCGAGAGGAGTGCCTAAGGAGGTGGTATAGTGCAAGTGCAATCAAACAAGTGCCGAAAAGGCCAAACACAAATATCATGGTATGGTAGGTGATATAGTCGCGCACTTGTCACCTAGGGCAAAAGTGTGACTTACACCAAAGCACAAACAAACAAAACAAGCAACACAGATCATGGTTCCATTTTAACCATCATACAGACTCGACTTTGCATAGGGGACACACGACCTATCCTAACCTAGGGGTTCTCAGACTCAGTAGTCGTGCCTGCTTCGTGTCTTGGAGAGGAGTCCGCTGAACCTTCGGGGTCTTGTTCAGGTGTCGCTATGCCTCTGGTTGTTGCTCATTAAAATGATCCTGGTTGCACCTAGAGAGTCTTTGAAGACGAAGGTGATTCTTCACCACGGTTGTTGACAGGGTCTTCTGGTGTCCTCATGATCGTGACAATGCCTTTTTGTCTTCTGAGACGTCGAGCATTCCAGGTAGGCAACCTTTTATGCAATCACACTAACAATTCATGGTACAGTTGTATCCTGCCGGTCATGTTGACTATATCATTGGCACCAAGAAAGGGGAATAATGAGAACCGTTTTCCAGCTCACTATAGTGAGGCGGACCAAATTGCGAGGTTCTCACACATCGGTGGTTACCTATCTAACAACAAAAAGGACAAGGTTGCTCTATTAGTGATGCATTATCATGACATTGCATGTCTTGTGACCTGGTCATCGAAGGCCAGGATGGCATCATCTATGTCTTGACATCCTGATCTTTCGAAAAGGTACCTTTTGTTGGTAGCTCCTTGCCTAGTGTCGCCAACTTGGGTCCAAGATATGTCGGCAATCATCTGGCAAGGTGGCTTCTGTCCAAGTTACCCATGAGGATTACAAGGAATCCCATGGTCAGGGGCACAAGGGTACTAGCGACCATTTGCAAAGTTTTTGAAAAGCACACGAGGAGAGCTAAGAGAAAAGTGGTGGAAGTGCTAAGGCAAAAACCTTTGCTTCCCTTGTAATTTTAGGTGAGGCGAGAAATATAGAGGCTTTGTAGGTGATTTTGAAGGGCCTGGAAAAATGGTTTTATCCTAACTAACGTCCATGCTAACTAAGGGCTTCCTATAGTAAATATGGCTCTGATACCAGCTCTGTGGTGACCCTGACTCAAAAGTCATGATCACTGAATGTATGTGCACAGTGATCCCAGAGATGAATGCTCACTAAACACACAGAAACTGAATAACAAGAGTCATACATACATTATATACCAGTTTACTCAAATATTTCCTTTATGGCCAAGTCTTCATATGATTGTAGCGGAAATCTTCAACAATAGCGTGAACCCATGCCATCTGCCTTAACCCTACAGGCATTCTGACTGGGAAGCGTCCTAGCTCGCACGTACGTCACCATCGTAATCCTCATCATAACCTCATCTTTCATGCCTGGCCAACAAAATAACCAGTGGCAAGCCAATGAGTACTTTGAATGTACTCGCAAGCAACCCATGTTTGGAACAAGGTTCGACAGAGCATGATATAGCACTAAGTAGGTAATTTTGGAGAAAGATAATTTTGAGTGCAGTGACATGATAAACTAACTTATGTAAGCATGCATCAACAATTGGCAGATATCCATATGAACAAGTTACAGATATCATCGTAAAAAGGGGGTGAACATCTCATGTTCACTAATGTCATCAAGTCATCTGACTTATCTCAAGTGTCATCTCTGTGTCATCCACACACACACACACACACATCAAGTTTAGAAACCATGGACATAGCATAAGAGCGGTCATCCAACTATCCTTGACCGTGGACACGGCTATTCAAATAGTTTTACACTCTGCGGGGGTTGCGCAATTTACCCACAAGACTCGAGGAACTTTCGGTGCATCCACGACTTCCGGTATATAACATACCTGAGGTAAGCACCCGAACATTGTCTTTCCCCTCGCGATACTAAACAAAGAGTCCACTCGATTGGTACCTAGCCCACATGATGTACATCACAGTAGCATCCATGCAGGAGCCAACTGTGTGCCCGGTGCCTGTGAAGACAACGCATGATCGTCCATACCGACATGACTCCGTATCGAGAGTGACCACGCCACTCCCGCCACTAGTAATGTGAGCTTCATGCTAGTACCCACCAAAGCAATCACCACAGCCCCTTCCCATATAGGGGTAGAGTGGTTGTGCATGTAAGGTTGGAGTACTGGTCGCAACTTACACCAATCTGTTTTTGAAACCACACACACTCACTTGCTCCGGTACACCACTTCTTTCTCAAGTGGTTACCCAACTCAACATCATCCCCCTCGGGCATTAGCGGCACCCGACGGGGTTTTCGGAAAGTCTTTGAAAACACTATGTTTGCATCACCACGCATATTCCCATCCCACTTGTGTAGCAACTACTAGCATCCTAACTACTCCCACCCGCATAACCCTCATAAGGTGGTAGGGTCATGCACGATGGAAGTGTCAACAAGAAAGTATCGGAGGCATCCCACCGAAGGGGAATACCATGTCATCATGATCAATTCAATGAAAGAAAGTGCTATCGGCCATGCAATAAAAGTTTTCATAGTCATGTTCAAAGGGCTTCTTGCCTGGCTCTGCAAAATCTTCAAGGTCTTCACATGCTTCTCGTCCACTCTGAGCACTTCGTCTACTTCATCAACTATCGTCGGAAGCAACCGCAATAAGCAACACAACAAGCAGAAAAAAAAGTGCTATATAAATAGGAGTTTTATTTTTATTGGACATCTCTAGTCATAATAAGAATAACCAAGAAGGTTTTGGTGGATGTGGGTCAAGGGGAAGTCTTGAACGGTGGAAATGAAGGAAATGATGATCTTATAATATGTCCACAGAAAACATTTTTGTAAAAAGGAGTGGATGGTCCCAACAAAATAGGGCATGATTTTAGAAACATTTAGGAAGAGGTTTCACTGGGTTTGGAGTAGTGATAATTTTCCTATGAATTTCCTAAGAGGAAATAAATGGAAAAAGTGAGCATTTAATAGGTCAAGTAGAAAAGGGGCATGCGAAAAATGTTAACCATGCCTAGATAAATAGGGTATGATTTTATAGACATCTAGGAACTTGAATAATTCCATTTGAAGTTCATTTCAATCCCCTAGGAATTTACAAGTGGGGCATTCCATAGTTCAAATTCAAATTTGAATTTAAACCCTACAGAACACTTTCAGAAAAAATGTGTAAACCACATTTTCGATTAGGTCATGATTTTAGGAATCTATAGGATTTTTAATCACCAAATTTTGGCTTGAAATGATTTTTCTATGGATTTATGATTCTTATTAGAAAAAGAAAAAGGGAAGAAAATTATGAAAATTACCCAAGGATTAAATGGTGCTCATGACATAGAATGGAGACTGGGTCGTCCCATCTGTTCGCTTGCGCAGGGGGGTTTCGGTGACGTCAAAGGCGCACTAGGGTAGTGTGTTTTCCCCGGGCGAAGGCGTAACTCATGTGAGACGTCTCCACTTAAACTGTGGGGCCCAGCCATTGTCCCACTGACTAGGGGGCCCCGCCTGTCGGGTCCTTCTTCTGCCTCCTGCTCGAGCAGGTGCGACAGAGGAGGCAAGGCAGAGCGCCCGCCAATGCCGCTCCGACAGCTCGGACCACCTCCGAGCAAGGTGCGGCACCCACCTGGGGGTTCGTTCCTGCCAAGATGGAGGAAACCTAGGCAAGGACGAGGAGAGTGCATGGGCACGGCTAGGTAGCGAGCAGAAACCCAGGCCGCTGGAATTTTAATGGGGCCGTGGCGGCATTGGCGGCAGCAGGGAGAAGGAAGAAGGGCATGTGATAAGGAAGGGGTCGGTCTAAGAGGTCTACAAGAGAGAGGGGAAACAAGAGAGCTTGAGAGGGGCATGGGGGAGGCTTCATATGTCTGTGCCGATGTCTATCATGGACCGAGCTCTCGGACGGGGCTCGGGCGAGCTCTGTCGGGCGTAGAGGAGGGCAAGGTAGGAGCAGGCAACTGTCCGGCGTGCTGAGGAGGTCGAGGATACCTCGGGGGACACGACCCCGACGCCTAAGGCTGTCAGGTGCCTCTGGTTGGGCAAGCTACAGAGCGTGGATGCACTGTACTATGCTCCAGAGCGCGAGCTCTGCATGCCATGGCATTGTCCGTGGCCCTTTGGCATGTCCTCTAGCGTCTAGGGTACCTAGGGGGGAATAAACAAGGGCTATGTGTCCTTGGATGCTCTGGGGTTCAATAGATTACAAAGAAAATGTTGAGAGAGGTGAAACCTTGCTGTCCAGGGGTGGTAAATGGGGGTTTTACCATGCCAATAATTGGGTTGTGGCCATGCCAAGCTTACTAGAGGGAAAATACATCACCTTGGAGCTGTGGTAAAATTTCAGGCCCAAGGAGGGCAAGCGAAGGGGTGAAAACATCAGCTTTGGTTTTCTACCAGAAGGTGTTTGATGGAGTTTTGCGCCAGCTAAGTTGCTGTGATTGACATGAGAGTTACAGGATTGAGAAATAGGTATAAATGAGCTTGATCAGAAGTTTTAACCACATTTAGAGAAAGTGGCCAGTGTAAATGTTTCAAACCCTAGAAATGGGTAGAAATGGAGTTGCTTAGGTCTAGCTAAGAAAAATTATCCTACCTGAGGCACCACTTGATGTGGTGGCATATTTTAGGGAGTATAACATGCACAAAATGTTTGGGGACCAATGGGGAAAATTGGCAATGTAATATTACCAAATTCTTGGAGTCAACAGAAATGGGTTTAGGGGATTTGGACAAGTGTATCTGCTCCCCTTGATGCACCACATGGTGTAACATCCTTATTTGGGGATTAGAACATGTCCACAAGTTTTGATATCAAAATTAGAAACTTCACAATGTAAAGTTGTTCAAATTTTGTTCTGGACAGAAGGGGGGTTTGGAATAATTTTGTGAAGCAAAACTATTGGGATTGAGATGAAACTTGGGTGGATCATCACACATGACATATGTGACCTACTAGAATTTCCTAGGATTTAATTGAGAATATTTCTTATAGAAATATTTCAAGTGTCAGGAATAGGCAGAAATGGTTTTGAAGGGTTTTGTCCAATATTTTGAACATGACCATGTGTTGAAACTCTTATATATGGACAATATATGTCGATTGAGTTTTCCTAAAATTTCTCAAATATTCTTAATGCATTATATATTGACCATTTTTGGCCTTAGGAAAAAGCCTTTAAATAAAATAGTAAAATAATATTTAAAAAATACTATTGGTGTTTTTGGGAAGTCATATATATAGTGGGTTTCAAATAAAGCATTTGGGTAAATAGGATCCACCCAATATGGATACTTGCAGTGCAAATCTCAAATCAGGGGGGTTTGAAAACCTAATTTAAATAAATGATTTTCGGTCAAAATAATATTTTGTAAAACTAGTTTAAGTCCTATTCACATGGCATGATCATTGGACAAGTTTGGAATCAAGGAAAAGAGTTCTTGAGGGTAGGAGGATGTTTTATGAATTATAGGGCACCATCCAGCAATCAGACAAGCAACCAAAATAACACACAAGTCAAGCATTCAAATGCACTCAAAAAGTTTTAATTGGACCTAATTTTTGAGTCATGTTAACTTCATCTTGAGGCAAAACACAGGGTGTGATAGTGTCGTGGCATCTTGTATTCGTCAAGCATCTTTCTTTCCATCTCAATGAGGGTTTGGTTATTTCTCTCAACAACTCCATTTTTAGGCGTGTACATAGCCGATAACTCATGTGAGATACCCTCTTCGTCAAGAAAGGTATCCACATGGGTGTTCTTGAACTCTGATCCATTATTGCTTCGAACCTTCTTTATCTTCACTTCAAATTGATTTTGCGCTTTGCATGCGAAGTTCTTGAAGATCTTTTGTACCTGTGACTTATCGTCAAGAAAGAATACCCATGTAAATCTAGAACAATCATCGACTATAACTAGACCATGAGAGTTTCCACCAAGACTCTTGAAAGTATTGGGACCAAAGAGATCCATATGAAGTAACTCTAGTAGTCTCCTAGTGGACATGATGTTCTTGACTGTACGACTTCCACCTACTTGCTTTCCTAATTGACAAGCGGTACAAAGTTTATGTTTGTCAAATATAACATCTTTAACACCAAGAATGCGATCGCCCTTGATAAGCTTATCTAGATTGCGCATGCCTACATGTCCAAGCCTTCTATGTCGTTTCCAACCTTTAGAAGATTTTGCAATGAGACAAGTATGAGGTTGGGCCTTTTTAGTGAAATCAACAATGTATAGATCACCTCTACGAATAACGGTAAAGACAATTTTATGATTATCAAATCGAAACACTTGGCAATCTACTTTGTAAATAGCACATTGAAACCGAAGTCTGCCAGTCCAGATGAGGAAAGAAGAATGTAGCCAAGGGATTCAACAAGCGTCACATTTTGAATGGAGCTATCATGAGATATGGACACCTTACTAAGTCCAAGCACCTTACCCTTTGAGTTGTCCCCAAAGGTCATGTACCTCCAAGGACCTTGATTAGGCGTGATCTCTTGGAACATGTTTTTATCACCATTCATGTGATCCGTGCATCCAAAGTCGAGAATCCACTCTTTTCCACCGGACATGTAATCTTTGAAGTCTGCCATTAGACTTAGATTCTTCCTAATCTTTTCATGCTCGATGTCGAACAACTCATCCTCATCATAGTAGCCATGTTCTTCATTGTCATCATTTGGTGGAAACTCATGGTCATAAAAACCAAGAGATTCGTTAGAATCATAACCATGACAGTGTTCAAGTTTATGAATGCTAATGGGTTCAATGATAATGTTGTTAATAGTAGTGACATCTCCTTTAGCATGCATAAGATCACGGAGCTCAAATAGGCATTTATCAAAGTTTGGATCACTAGGCTTCATTTTGTGAAAAGCAATAGTTTTATGAAGAATTTCATCAAGATTACCTAATGAAATATTTGGATATCGTTTCTCCAAATCAGTCCACAAAGTATAAGCACATGCAAAGTTCTTCAATTGAGAAAGCACGAATCTTGGTAAGCCTTTAACGATAAGACTGACAGTTCTAAGTTACCACGCATGTTAATTTCCTCTTCGTGTGTGGGACGTAATGCTCAATGGGGAGCACATATGGATTTTTAGTATGTTTTTTCAAATGGATTTGTGAAATAGATCAATCATGGCATTCTTCCATTGACTATAGTACTCTCCATCAAGAATGGGAACTCTACAATAAAAACTCTCCACACTAGACACATCCATCTTCCTCCACTGTGTTGAAACCGAAGCAATGGAGACCAACGCTCTGATAACAATTGCGGGATCACTAGAAGTGTATGTCCAGAGGGAGATGAATATACTAAAATAAGGAATTTAAAACTACCTCAAGCATAAGTTCAAGGGTTGGCAGTTTTAGCATATATATCAAGTCTATGACACCCAACATATGCAAGTCATCAAGTATAGCAGTGGAAAGTAAAGACATTGCACATGGAAGTAAGTAGTAGAGATAGAGAGATCAAACGAATGAAGGGCACTAAGATTTTTCCCGTGGTTCCTATAGGTGGTGCTATCGTACGTCCACGTTTATGGAGTCTTCAACCCACGGAGGGTAACGGTCATGAGTGTCCACGGAGGGCTCTACCCATGGAGGGTTCCACTAAGAAGCAACCTTGATTATACCATGATGGCCAATGTCCACGGAGGACTAGCCTAACTCGGGGTAGATCTTCACAAAGTAGATGATCTCCTTGCCCTTACAAACTTCTTAGTTCACTCCACAACACGAAGTAGGAGGCTCCCGAGCGACACCTGACCAATCTAGGAGGCACCACCCTCCAAAAGGTAATAGGATCGATAATGTCGATGAACTCCTTGCTCTTGTGCTTCAACATGATAGACTCACGAACACACAATCACTCTCTCACAGATTGGGCTTGGTGGAAGAGTTTTATTGGGTGGAAAGAAACTTGTGGAGGCTAGAGATCAAGATTCATATAGTAGGAATGGAATGGCAGATCTCAACACATGAGTAGGTGGCTCTCTCTCAGAAAATAAGTAGGTATGAGTGGGGAACTGTTCTGAGTGCTTCTCTTGCGAGTGAGTAGTGGTGGAGGGGTATGTATAGGCATCTCCAAAAATCCAACCGTTACACCTAATAAGTCAGACTTGGTGACACCGATGTGTAAATCTTGGTGGTACCGAGTTGCCTCAAAGGTAGCAACTTTTTAATCTCGGTGAGACTGATACATACAAATCGGTTGCACCGATAAGGTGACCAACGGTCAGATCGCCAGACTCGGTGACGCCGATTCACAAAACTCGATGGGACCGATTTTGTAAACTTGCATAATAGGAAGTTGGCAACCCAAACTCCGTGGCACCGAAATGCTACGATTGGCTGAGTCTGTCTAAGGCTGGGAATCGGTGGCACCGAGCAGAAAGTGTTGGTTGCACCGATTTTGGATACTTGGCTTTGGACAAACTTTTGTGGAAGACCTTGTGGGTTTATGTCCTGACTGTCACTTGTGCACGTATGAGCATTTTGTTCACCAACAAAACCTTACCCCCTTCTAATAGTATTGGGTTTTCTGTGGACTCAATGTGCTTTCTCACAAAAGGTAAAATGTAGAGTCCTCTTGCTTGAAGCTTGGCCAATGCTATTCCTTCTCCTTCTTCTTCATGGCGACACTCTCCACACTCCTTTTGCCAGACCAACTCTCTCTATGGACTTTATCTGAAATACACTAGATGAAAGTATTAGTCCAAGAGACAATGTATGTTGTCATGAATTACCAGAACCACCAAAGGAGCACATTGTGCTTTCAGGCGCATGGCCTCGGGCTTTGGGAGTGTCACGTTCACCTCCCGCATGAACTGCTTGAAGACGCGGTTGGAGGCCGGGGCCTAAGAGCCGCCCAGGATGCAGGCCACGATCCTGATATCCTAGAAGATCCCAGCCCCGTCGTCCTGCGTGTCATCTTTCTTCCTTATGGGTGGAGGCGGTTTTGGTAGAAGGCTGACCGCACGAGGGTGGGCCTCCCAAGGCTGGCCACGTCGCAACCCCTCTAGAGGGTCATCATGCAAGCGATCCTCCCGAGCCTGATCGCACCAACGGTCTTCCTCAGGATTATCGTGCCACCCCTGGCGCTGGTCCCTGTTGTCCCAGCGGCCTCGGCCGCATCCAAAGCCATGATTGGTGCGTATGGGGCGTCGATTGAAGTGTTCGACGCATACTAGCCTGAACTCCTGGCAGTCGGTGGTGTCATGGTTTTTGGTGTCGTGGAAGATGCAGGTCGGCCTCCCCCTGCAGGGTGCTCCTTGCCTCGGCCGCGCTTCGGCTCAGGCTCGGCTATGAGTACCGTCAAGGCCTTGCGCTTGGCCTCCTTAGCCTTGGTCTTCTTCTCCTGTAGCTCCGCTGTCAAAATCTCACGGAGAGACAGGTGGCCTTCTTCGGTGTTGGTGCACCTATTCGCTAGGTTGAACGTCTCGAGGTCTGAGCACAACTCGTCGTTCATGGCGAGCTTTTCCTTCATATTGGTGTCTGTGACGCCGTCAGCAAAAGCGGAGATGTTGGACTCATCCGACGACTTCGGGATCTTGAGGCGCGTGGTGGTGAAGCATTGTATATAATTGTGCAGGGTCTCCCCGTCCTGTTGCTTCACGCGCCGGAGGTCGTTAACAGTGAGCGCGTGATCGCAGGTGCCTTGGAAGTTGGCGATGAAGCGTTTGTGCAGGTCTTCCCAGGAGGTGATGGATCCCACTGGGAGGTTGAGGAACAAGGAGAGCGCGCCGCCCTTGAGCGCCATGGGGAACCAACATGCCATGACCTTGTTGTCTCTGCCGACAGCCCGGACGCTTAGCGAGTAGAGTTTTAGGAACTCGGTAGGGTCCGCATTACCGTCGTAGAGAGGTGGTAGATCGGGTTTGAACTTGTAGGGCCATGTAGTTGGATGGAGCTCCGGCGCGATGGTGAGGCAGCCCACCGGCTCTACACATGGTGGTGCACGTGCGGGAGGGAACTGGTCTTGACACTCCTGAGGGGCTGTCTCTAGCGGTGCCTAGTTTTGGCATTGGTTTGGCGGCACGAGGAGCAGGCACGTCGATGCGCATTCGGGGCACCACCTGATAGCTCACTTCATCCCTTTCCCTTACCCGCGGCCCGCGGGTTTGGTCTTGCGGGAGCGCTTCACGCCTGGTGACAAGGATATGTACCTAGGGTAGGGTCCTAAGCAAGGCCTGCATACCCTACCTAAGGACACTACATGAGAGGACTTGAATATCAAGCATGAACTTCCGAGTTGATTCCTGGAGACATTCAAAGCCACTTGATAGATATCCACTCGGAGACTCCTTCCTTTACTCGGTAGTCGCGTGTCACTCGGGAAACCTTGGATTCACTCAACGCCAGAAGACCAGGAGCCATCATCAAGAGCCCAACGGACAGACATTGGTTCAATTGTCATTAGTAGCTTTTATTACACATTACCAGTAACGGCAGACTTTAACCCCACGACCGTACCCTTAGATGTTGGGTAATTATGAGGGGCAGCGAACTCTATATAACCCGCCCCTCCCCTCCTGCACAAGGGTTCACAACCATTGTAATCTCTATATTCCACACGACATAAGCTCCCGAGCACTAAGACATAGGGCTGTTACCTCCACGAGAGGGGCCTGAACTCATACAATCGTGTGTACATCCTCGCCGTAGCTAGGACTCTACCCTCTCCTTTCGTACCCCTACCATCTACTATCAGGCTCGTTCCCACAACAGTTAGCGCCCACTGTGGGGCAGGCATCTAAGCGACTTCCAGCGAGGTTGCATTTTTCATCCTTCGACATGTCTTCCGGTGGTGTTTTTGCTCTGGGCCACAAGATCCGTTTCGGAGTTCTCACCTTCATCGCCGATGATTCGGCATGGCTCCAGGAAGCGCCTCTCGATTTCGAGGTGCTCCCGGTGGCCGCGCAGTTCTGCGCGAGTTCCTATGGTATGTTGCTGCATCAACCTTCGACTCCTTATTCATCGACTCCCCTTGTTATTCGTGGTCGCAAGCGGTCCGGCCACTCACGACTTCAGTGCTGGGTCAAGCACGTAGTGGCACGTCAAACTTCTCCGCAGATTGCAGCACTCGAGCCCGCCGAGTCCCTTGACGGTGTGTTTGAGTCGGATTCCGATCCGTCCGACGTGCCTTCCGAGTGCAAAAGTTGTGATCCCGCAGTAGAGGTCTTGATGGCGGGCTCTCATCAGAGTTCACCGCCTAGCTTTGGTCGTGGTAGGCGCAAGGCTAGAGGTCCGTCGAAAGAGCTTTGGAGGCCGCGTGCATTCGTCTAGAAGAACTCCAGACACAGCTTGACGAGCACACTCGCCAGTGCCCGCCACGCCCCAGTCAACGTCAGTGACAACTGTTTCCAACTGGATCTCACAACGACGTTGAGGTATATCGAACTCATGTGTTAAATGTTGTTGCTGCTACGAGGATAGCAGATTCCATTCAGCCATCCTGGTCTGAGGCTAGAAGAGGGTTGATGCAGCGTCAGAATTCAGTAGTTTCTCAGTCCTGCAAAAGGATACACAACAATTCACCTAGGGCAGAGACCGTTCAGTCGGCACACAACCCTGGGTCGCCCTTGCGCCATCGAGGCGGTGGTTTCCGTGAAGGGGAAGACAGAGATCAGTTTCACCGTGAAGACCACCGTCGAGTGCCCACTCCTCCGCGGAGTGGTCCGTACGTGCCCCAGCGCCAGGACGATAGGCGCTCCTTCGGTGATGAGCGGAATGCGGGCTTTGACGCCAGCGCTCTCCTTGTTCAGAAGTGGATTGACAGGGGCAGAGCCCACAGGGAAGGATACGACAAAGATTTTCCGAGTTGTAGCTCGGCCTTGGTTTCTGGTCCTGAATGTTTCAGCAGAGCCATACGTTCTGTGGAGATTCCCCCCAACTTGAGGTTGGCGGCGGGAATTGGGAAGTTTTCTGGCGAATCAAAGCTGCAGACTTGGTTAGATGATTACCGAGTGGCTGTGTAAATTGGTGACGGAAATGACAATGTTGCAATGAAGCATCTGTCCCTGATGTTGGATTGTTCAGCTCGAGCTTGGCTGAATCGCCTGGCTCCTTCCAGTATACATTGCTGGGAGCATCTTGCCCGAGTGTTTGTCTGAACCTTTGAGGGCACTTGCAAGTGTCGGGTAGGTCTGGTAGACCTACAACACTGTGCCCAGAATCCCAATGAAACTTTAAGGGATTATATTCAGCGATGGTCCACTCTGCATCATATAGTCAGAACATCGGGTTGTTTGTGCATTCAAGGCTGGTGTGAGATACAGAGAACTTTACCTGAAGTTTGGGCCAACAGGTCATATTTCACTTCGCAGGATGATGGAAATCGCCACTCGGTATGCCAATGGCAAGGAAGAAGACCGCCTCCGTAGCGGCAAAGGAATGGCAATCGTCAGTCAGGCTGGCGGCAGCAATAATCGGAAACAGAAGCGGAAGGCTGAAGATCTGGTTCAGGCAGAAGCGACAGCACTGGCGACTCAGTCGAAGAACAAGGGAAAAGCTAAAGCATAGTATGCCCCCAAGAAAGGGGAAAATCAGTCAGGAACTGATATCATGGATCAGCTGTGTGTAATACACATGAGGAAAGATGCGGAAGGCAATCTGATTTTGCCCAAGCACACCACTCGATAGTGTCAGACCCTTATGCAGCAATTCAAGGGAGACTAACCGAGTGATAAATCTCCTGAGAAGGGAGATGAATATGAGGAAAAGGAAACATTCTTGGATGTCACTTATACACTGGTAATCTTTGCTGATGTTGAGAGCAAGAGTCGTCTAAAAGTCATCAACAGAGAAATCAACATGGCTGTGCCCGATACCCCTACCTACCTCAGATGGTCCCAATATGCTATCACATTCGACCAGACAGACCATCCTGCTCGTGTGGCCACTCCCGGTCGATAGGCTCTAGTAGTTGATCCGGTGGTGTAGGGGACTCGACTTAGAAAGGTCCTCATGGATGGCTGCAGCGGCCTGAACATTCTTTATGCGGATACCCTGAAAGGGATGGGCATTCCGATGCCCCGTCTAAGTGGGAGCAGCATGCAGTTTCACGGGGTCATCCCAGGAAACAGGGCCAAGTCACTTGGCCAGATAGCATGGGATGTGGCATTCGGGGATGACAAAAATTTCCAAAAAGAAAAGTTGATATTTGAAGTCGTGGATTTGAAGAGTGCTTACCATGCCATTCTGGATCAACCTACTTAGGCACGTTTCATGGCCCGACCATGTTATGTGTATCTCAAGTTGAAAATGCCAGGCCCTAAGGGCGTGATCATGGTCACGGGCAATCGACAGCGGGCTGAAGAATACCTCCAGCAAGGCTTAAAGATCGCCGATCACCAGATGGCTATGGTAGAGTTGGAGGAGTACAAGAAAATCGCCGACCCTGTCGATTTGCTCCGTGCAAAGAAGCCGGCTTCCGAGTCAGCATTTCAGTCGGCAGGGGAAGTGAAGAAGGTACACATCCACCCGACGGATCCAACTGCTGCCCTGACGAATATCTCAACAACACTCAACAGTAAATAGGAAGCCGAGCTCATCCAGTTCCTCCGTGAGAACTGGGATATCTTTGCATGGAAGCCTGCTGACATGCTAGGGATTCCCGGAGAGCTAGCTGAGCACCGTCTACAAGTGGATCCGAAAGCCAAACCCCTTAGGGAGCATTTGCCTCGCTCAGCGGTGGAGAAGCGCAGGGCAATCGGAGAAGAACTGGATCGTCTCTTACAAGCGAAGTTCATTCGGGAGATTTACCACTCCGAGTGGCTCTCGAATGTTGTGATGGTGCCAAAGAAAGATAAGTCATTGAGCATGTGCATTAACTTCGAACATCTCAACAAGGTGTGCCCAAAATATCATTTTCCGCTCCCCCGCAAAGATCAAATTGTTGACTCGATAGTGGAGTGTGAGCATTTATCATTTTTGGATGCTTATTCTGGGTACCATCAGATCCATCTATATGGCCCAGACGAAATAAAGACATCCTTCATCACCCCATTCGGGTGTTTCTGTTACATCACCATACCTTTTGGTCTCAAGAATGCTGACGCTACTTTTATGCGCATGATTCAGAAATGTTTACTCGACTAGATCCCTCAGAATGTCAAGGCATACATGGACGATATAGTGGTCAAGTCCCGCAAAGGTTCCGCTCTGCTGGCTGACTTGGCTGAGACATTCACCAATTTGAGGCGATTCAACATAAAACTGAATCCGGCCAAATGTACTTTTGGTGTCCCTGGTGACAAGTTGCTCGGTTTTCTTGTTTCCGAGCGAGGAATTGCTGTAAACCCTGAGAAAATCAGCGCCATCACCCATATGAAGACTCCCGTGCGAGTGCACAATGTTCAGAAGCTCACAGGTTGCTTGGCAGCATTGAGTCGATTCATTTCTCATCTTGGTGAGAAGGCTCTGCCTTTATATCAATTGATGAAGAAGTCCGACACGTTCGACTGGACTCGTGAAGCCGAAGCAGCGTTTGTTGAGCTCAAAGCCCTGCTCTCAACCCAGCCGGTGTTTGTCGCTACTGCTAGCACAGACCCTTTGCTCATGTACATCGCGGCGACAAATCAGGTCGTCGGTATAGTACTGACTGTGGAGCGGGAAGAGGAGGGTAAAGGTTATAAAGTCCATAGGCCAGTTTTTATGTCTCGAAAGTATTGTCCCCCTCAAAGCAAACATATCCACACTATCAGAAGCTGGTTTATGGTATTTACCTATCATCGAAGAAGGTGGCGCATTATTTCCAAGACCACTCGATTTCAGTTCTCAGTGATTCTCCTCTATCCGAAATTTTCAATAATTGAGACGCATCAGGTCAAGTGGCTAAGTGGGTAATTGAGCTTGGACACTTTGACATTAGATTCAAAGACAAAAAAGCAATTAAGTCCCAAGCATTGGTAGATTTCATGGCCAAGTGGATTGAGCCGCAACAGGCTATACAAGTTCACTCGGCGCATTGGACAATGTTCTTCGATGGCTCCAAAATGTTGAATGGGTACGGCGCTGGTGTTGTCTTGATATCTCCCAGGGGTGAGAAGCTCAGCTATGTCTTGCAAATTCACTTTGATTCCTCCAACAATGAGGCAGAGTATGAAGCATTTTTGTATGGGTTGCGCATGGCTATCTTACTCGGCGTCAAGCGCCTGATGGTTTATGGCGACTCAGATTTGGTGGTGAATCAAGTGATGAAAGAGTGGGATGTTCGAAACCCCGCTATGACTAGATACTGCAATGCAGTCCCGAAGTTGGAGAAGAAATTTGAAGGCCTGGAACTTCATCATGTTCCCCGACTGAAAAATCAAGCGGACGATGAGCAATCCAAGATTGGTTCCACTCGACGGCCTATCCCCAGTGGTGTGTTCTTGGAGCACTAGCACACTCCTTCGGTTCAATAAGATCCCTTCATCGAAGAGCCCCCACAAGCTTTGAGTTCCATTGACCTGATAGAAGTCGACATCCCTCAAGTGATGGACCTAGTCATGGAGATTCTGGTTATCACTCCCGACTGGACTATGCCTTACATTGCTTATACCCTCAGACAAGAGCTCCCCGAAGATGAAACAGAGGCTCGACAGATTGTGCGTAAGTCCAAGGCTTTCACTGTGATGGGAGACCAGTTGTTCAGAGAGAGTGTGACTGGTGTTACACAGTGCTTCATTTCCCCCGAGGAAGGTCGAATAATTCTAGACGAGATTCACTCGGGAACTTGTGGTCACCATGCGTTCTCAAGGACGATCGTCGCTAAAGCATACCGAGCTGGTTTTTACTGGCCACCAGCTAATGAGATGGCTCAAGACATCGCTGATCATTGCGATGGTTTCCAGTTCTATGCGAACCTATCACACAAGGCGGCGTTTGCTCTGAAGACAATTCCTCTTGCCTGGTCATTTGCAGTTTGGGGGCTCGACATGGTTGGCCCCTTTCGACCTAGAAAAGGAGGATTCACTCACTTGTTGGTAGTAGTCGACAAATTCACCAAGTGGATAGAAGCCAAGCCAACCAAGAAGCTGAACTCCGATACGGCGGTCACGTTCATGAGAGAGATAATTTATCGATACGACATTTTGCACAGCATTATCACGGATAATGACACTAATTTTGACTCGGAAGAATTCAGGAACTTCTGTAACTCCGAAGGCACCCAAGTGGATTATGCATCTGTTGCGCATCCTCAAACCAATGGGCAAGTCGAGCGGCCTAATGGTCTCATCCTGCAAGGTCTGAAGCCTCATCTCATGCGCGATTTGGATCATGCCACCGGAGCCTGGGTAACTGAGCTACCGTCTATTTTGTGGGGTCTCAGGACAATGCCTATTCGGTCGACTAGACGAACTCCTTTCTTCCTTGTCCATGATGCTGAAGCCATATTGCCGAGTGACTTGGCCCATAATTCTCCTCGAGTGGAGCTATATTCTGAGGCTGAAGCTGAACAGGCTAGACAGGACGGTGTAGATCTTCTGGAGGAGGAACGATAGATGGCTCTGATCCAGACTACTACCTATCAGCAGGACCTCCGGCGCTTCCATGAGAAGAATGTCAAGAGTTGATCGTTTCATGAGGGAGATCTGGTGCTTCGAGTGAATCAACACCAATCTCACAAGCTTCCTCCTACTTGGGAATGTCCTTTTGTCGTCACTAAGGTGCTAAACAATGGAGCCTATCACCTGTAAAATCTCATGAAGCGGATAGACGAGCCACGAGCCTGGAATGCAGATCTGCTCCGGTGTTTTTATACTTGAGACAAGAATCTTCTAATGTAATAAGAATACTTCATCAATGCAATTCACATTTCTGCAATATATATCATCGGTTCCAATCGTACAGTTACATTTTTGGAATACTCCGAGTGATGTGCAATCCTCACACTCGGGGGCCTAGCTGTGAACATGTTTCGCCTAAGTTAAAAACCCTATCGGGTGGATAGCCATCCATTCACTCGACGGCCTATTTGCGAATCCGTCTTTGCTTAGGTTCAAAGATATTCTGAGTGATGAGTAATCCTCACACTCACGGGCTTAGCTACGAACTTCTTTTGGCTAAGTTAAAAACCCTTTCGGGTGGATAGCAGTCCATTCACTCGACGCCCTATTTGCGAATCTGTCTTCGCTTAGGTTCAAAGATACTCCGAGTGATGAGCAATCCTCACACTCGGGGGCTTAGATGCGAAACACGTTTCGCCTAAGTTGAAAACTTCATCGGGTGGATAGTAATCCATTCACTCGACAACTTAGTTGCGAATCAACATTCGCCTAAATTCGAAGATACTCCGAGTGATGAGCAATCCTCACACTCGGGGGCTTAGCTAAAAAACACATTTCGCCTAAGTTAAAAACCTCGTCAGGTGGATAGTAATCCATTCCCTCCACAACTTAGCTGCGAATCGACATTCTCCTATGTTCGAAAATACTCCGAGTGATGAGCAATCCTCACAACCGGGGGCTTAGCTGCGAAACACGTTTCGCCTAAGTCAAAAACCTTGCCGGGTGGATAGTAATCCATTCACTCGACAACTTAGCTGCGAATCGACATTCACCTAAGTTCGAAAATGAGTGATGAGCAATCCTCACACTCGGGGGCTTAGATGTGAAACACGTTTCTCCTAAGTTAAAAACCTCGTCGGATGGATAGTAATCCATTCACTCGATGACTTAGCTACGAATCGACATTTGCCTAAGTTCGAAAATACTCCAAGTGATGAGCAATCCTCACACTCGGGGGCTTAGCTGCGAACACACTTCACCTAAGTTAAAAACAAACTCAGTCGAACAAACAATTTAAACCCAAACACGAATAAGATCCAAAGGGTAAAACGCGGATAAATGTTTCCTACGGATGTAAATGTGCTCAGGCATAAGGCTTGAATGAAGTTTTAAAGGGATACAATTCCACTCGGCATACTGAGGAAAATATAAGTGTTTCTTCCAAAGACCAAGTTTTTTAAACGGGTGATGGGCTGGCAGGCTCGACAAAAGTGTCCAAGTCGATGCCGTCAACGATTTTGTGGCTGCCTCAATGAAGGTTTCCATGAAGTCCTCAAACTATAGTTTCTTCGTGTTTACCACCTGGAGCTCCTTCAACTTCTCCTCCCTCACGTCCCTGCAATGGACCCTGACAAATGATAACGCCACGTCGGCCCCGCAGCGAGCAGAAGATTTCTTCTAGGCTTGCACCCGACTGGGAAGTTCATTCATGCAAACCATTATAGAGTTGAGGTCGAGCTGAAGGGTGTCCTCGGGCCATAGCTCCTTGTCGATTCTCTCCATTGCAGATTTCAGTCGGGCAATGTATGCCTGGACGCCTTGGAGCCAGAAGTTGAGTCTCAACATGTTCATGGCCACTGCATCGGCAAATGGATACTTGGTGGGATCCAGATTGGGCTCAACCTCTTATGTCTCCTTCTCAAAGTCTTGGCAGAATTCTGTTCAAGAATGGGGAATGGGAGGAGAATTGGTGAACTGCGACCCTCGAAGATTTTACAAACCTCAGTTGACAAGAAACACTCACCATTGAGCAGAATATACATGTTCCTTGAGAATTCGCCCAAATGCTTCTCCAGGCCATTGCTCCTTTTCGTCAGCTAATCGGCCCTTTTGACAAGGTCCGCACGTTCCTGCTTCATCTTGGTGTTCTCCTCCTCCAGCTTATTGGCGGCCGCCAGCTTCCGATATGCAGCTTCAGTCTTGTCCCTGGCCACTCGTTGGGCATCAGCAAGTGCCTTGTACTTCTCCTCCAGCGTCTTCTTCATGGAATCTAAAGAAACAATATTGTTGAGTCACACTTGGAGTCGACGGTTTTCATTGCATACGTCTGTTCGAGGGAGAGCACTCGGTTCAAAACATGAAGAGTGAAGAGGGGAATGTGGAAAGTCAGCAGTAATTACCTCCCAAAGACTTCATCTCAGCATGTGCTCGGTCCAGAGCGTTGTTGGAGACCTCTAGATCCACTCGCAGTCGATTCCTTTCATCCTCCACGTCCTTGTACTGCGTCCCATGTTCGCAAGCCCTCTAGAACAAACAAAAAATAGGAATTCAATCGGCAAGTGGTACCTGGGACAGTCGACTGAGTTATGAACACCGGCGAATGACTATCTTACAAACTTGGAACAACCTAAGAGGAATTCAAGCAAAAAGTCCACTCGACATGCCGAGTGGCCCTGGCACTCCGCATGCCGTAAAAAAATTCAAAGTTGTCTCTATTAAGACCCCTACCAGCGCAAGCGCTCGACAGCGGTCTTGGGGACTACACCCAGTGGGTGCACTAAGAGTACCCCCACTAAGACAGTCAACTCTCGATCTTGAGTAACTCGTTAGAAGAAAACACTCGACATGTCGAGTGACTCTAGTACCACGCGTACGACAAGTTTTCAAGCCTACTGCTTATTGTCTGCGATTAACAGTAGCCTCGGGGACTACACCTAGTGGATGCACTTAGCGTGCCCCCACTGGTTATTAAAACATTCGACAAGGTCAGCCCTGTCAGAACACTTGACGCATCGAGCGACGCGCCTCCCTGCTCTGTGAAGTTCAATATATTCTTATGCAGCGTCATATCATGGTTTGTCAATAATATCCATGAAACCTGCAAGGTAGCTACGGAGTGGCGAGATCCAAGGAGAAATGTATCATGTATACAATAAACTCTAAGACCCCCGTCGGTGCAAGCACTCAACAAAGGTCTCGGGGATTACACCTAGTGGGTGCACTTAGCGTGCCCCCACTGGATCTACAGATTCTGAATCAGTCGAGCGGCAGAAACATCCATCATTGGAATATCCATCACTCTAAGAAGTGCAGTCTATCCTGATGCATCGTCATATCATGGTTTGTCAATAATATCCATGAAACCAACAGAGTAACTGCGGAGTGGTGGGTACGACAAGATCTAAGACCCTTGCCGATGCAAGCACTCGATAGTGGTCTCGGGGACTACATCCAGTGGGTGCACTAAGAGTGCCCCCACTGAGATAGTTAACTCTCGATCCGTCGAGTAACTCGTCAGAAAAAAAAACAATCGACATGTCGAGTGACTCTAGTACCATGCATACTATCGATCCCAATCCTACTCGACTACGATCTGATCTATTCGAGTGGAGAAATTTCAAACATTCCACAATAATCACCCACTGGGTGTACATCAGCCAAGAAAGACAGGAATTCAATCGCAAATGTACTTACAATCAAACTTACTCGGACATTGGTGCAAAGGGCTGTGCCGACGTCGTAAGCCAGCTCGCTAGGCTCGTACGCCTCCTTGGTTCTCAGCATGATCTGCTCCGCCTGGATCATGGCCTCCTTTACAGCTCCGGTCTGATCTTCCCGAACGCGATGCAGAGAGAAGGCCGTCTGAGGCGGGATCGGCGTAGTTGCTGGGGCAGCTGAGGCAGTCTGAGTGGGTCCGGTTGGAGTTGACGTCACAACGGTCGAGACAGCTAGAGGAGCATCCAACAGATTTGTTGCGGGTTCAGCTCTGAGTTGTGTCGAGTTGGTTATCCCCTGGGAGGACTCTATAGTCGAGCGATGAGGCGCCTGCGCTGATGAAGCTCGTCGGATGCGAGTGCGTGAAGTGTCCAGGTGCTCCTCGTCGTCTTCCACCTAAATGACCTCTGCAACAACAATTGACAATGTTAACATTTGCATGTGTCGAGTCCCGTTCGGATAAATCAACAACTTACTAACCTCTATGAGAAGTGGTTGCATCAGAAGTGTCAATATCCATGGCCTCCCCTCCATATCGATGAGGCGAGGTTACAGACGTAGCAGCTCTGATAGATTGAACAACATTCGGCCGGATACAACTCAAGACTTCAGTCGACAGAAAGAATTCATAAATAAATACTTACATGGAGACGATAGGTATGGCCATCCTTATGCGAGACAAAGCCTTGCGAGTTTTGGTCATGACTTGGTTGGGCTGCTTGGCCAGCCTCTCACTTGACTCAATAGTTGAAGGGCGACTCCGCTTCGGGTTCTTCTCGCTAGGGCCTGGAGCCCTGTCCTCAATAGCTGCCAGGTCCTGACGGGACTTGGTGTGGCCTTCGCACCACGGAGATGACTCAACTTCTTCCTCTTTGTCAGAGTTCGCGTATTCATCTTCGGATTCAGAGGGACCGTTGCCGTCCACGCTTCCGCCCTCGCTCACCATGCCATCCTCAGCATGGTTCCGGTTGGGAACAGGCGAGTGCATGTTCGTCCACTCCTGCATGATTCAAGTGAGGATGTCGGTTTATAAGTCAATGTATCACTCAGCAGTACAAACACATCATTCTACACCACATAACTCACTAGATTCTTCGACGGGTTTTCGGCCGAGTAAGGTCGGATCCTCTTGGCTCCCAAAGGATTATCGTAGGCTCCAGTGAAGCTGCGACGCCACTCCTCGATAGTTTTTTGTGGAACCTCTTCTGGATGCGTACTGGTCGAGTCTCAGTGGCCCGCATAGTGCCACATGGTGTGGTCTCTAGCTTGGAGCGGCTGAATACGTCGACAGAGAAACGTCTCCAATAGATCCATACCAGTCACTCCACCCCGGATCAGCTATACCACCGCTTCAACTAAGATACCACTTGGACATGCTCCTCTTCGGTCACCTTCAGAGATTTGGGGACAGCTAGACAGTCAGGTGTATAGGGGGGAAGGCCAGTCGACATATTGGGCGATGTTGCATCTTTGCAGTAGAAGCAGGTCGACTGCCAGCCTCTGACAGACTCAGGAAAAGTCATGGCAGGGAAGGAACTACGGGCTCTTTTCTGAACTCCTAAACCTCCACATAGCCGAAGAACATGAGTCTTCCCATTAGCGGGGAGATATTTCTTCATGGTCTAGGATCTGACCGTAAAGAGGTGCTTGAACAGCCCCCAATGGGGAGAGCAGACTAGAAAACACTCGCACAAAGTGACGAAGGCAGACAAATATGCAATGGTATTCGGTGAGAAGTGATGCAGTTGGGTGCCGAAGAAATTCAGGAATCCCCTAAAGAATGGGTTGGGTGGCATGGTGAAACCTCTTTCAACGTGGGAGAGAAGGAGGATCCACTCCCCATCGCGCGGCTCCGGCTCGCGCTCTTCCCCCGGCATCCTCTAGGCACCATCCTCCACAAGCCCATCAGCGATAAGGCCCTCCATGTCCGCACGACTGACTATAGAGGGGAGAAAGTCCCCCTGCATCCATCCCGCCGGCGCGGTGAACTGAATAGTTGAGGACTTCTTGCCCTTGATCTTCGTCACCCCCTTCTTAGAACGCTCCAGCTTCTGTGTGGTACCTTGCGTCATTTCGGTGGCGGCTCTCATCGAAGAAGAACAAGATGGGGTGCTGGAGGTAGGGGAGGCGAAGGAAGAGAGGAAGAATGGGCGGAAGTAATGTGCAACCCACGGCACGTGAGGCTTTATACTCCGCCGAGTGTCCCACTGACTAGTGGACCAGCGAGATGACCGCGCACGCCAACCGCTGACGGTGCCCAGTACATGGTGATATGACCGACACGAGAATCGAGGCTTCGTGCCACCACTTTCCCTGATCGTGGCGTCATCATCGCGCGCGCTTCCCAAATTTTAGTATCCCTCAAAATCCGGTCCTGTCAGACCGACCCGTTGCCACCCAAGATACTTTTAATTCACTCGGAGCAAAATAGGCATTGAACATCCACTCGAGCACTTTTAAGGCTGAATCGATCCGGGCGAACGGAGAAGAATTCAATCGATGCAAGTTTCGTTGAAGTCCCGAATATCATTCGGAAGATTTTGCGCACCGATCCTGAATGGACGTTAATGCTCAGAGTTCAGTCGACGCAAGTTCCATTGAAACCCCAAATATCATTCAGAGGATTTGATGCCCTACTCAAGGTTGAGATTGATACCTCATTTCACCACTCGAACCCCGATCCATTTGGGGGATAATGACAAGGATATGTACCTAGGGTAGGGTCCTAAGACAGGCCTACATACCCTACCTAAGGACACTACATGGGAGGACTTGAGAATCAAGCATGAACTTTCGAGTGGATTCCTGGAGACATTCAAAGCTGCTCGACAGATATCCACTCGGAGACTCCTTCCTTGACTCGGCAGTAGCATGTCACTCGGAAGACCTCGCTTTCACTCAACGCTAGAAGAACAGGAGCCATCATCAATAGCACAATGGCAGACGTTGTTTCAATTGTCCTTAGTAGCTTTTATTACATACGTTACCAGTAACGGTAGACTTTAACCCCGCGATCGGACCCTTAGATGTTGGGTAATTATGAGGGGCAGCGAACTCTATATAAGCCGCCCCTCCCCTCTTGCAGAAGGGTTTGCAACCATTGTAATCTCTATATTCCACACGACATAAGCTCACGAGCACTGAGATGTAGGGTTGTTACCTCCACGAGAGGGGCCTGAACTCATACATCCGTGTGTACATCCTTGCCGTAGCTAGGACTCTGCCCTCTCCTTTCGTACCCCTACCATCTACTTTCAGGATCGTTCCCATGACACCTGGGCTCGGGGTCGACGTCGCAATACGGATGAGGTGGTGGTGTATCATGGGCTATGTTGTTCGCCAGTGAGGGCTGGGGTCGGAGCGAGTAGGAGAGGACCGAGGCGTCAGCGCCGGAGCTGATGAGTTGTGCGATGCGCCAAAGTCAGTCGTCATAGCAGTCGGGGGCAGGACAGTAGCGGGTCAGCTCGTTCGCCATGGCGAGTACGCCCGTACCACGTGCCGGCCCAGGTCGGACGTGGGAGGACGACCTAGTCGCTGGGACGATCGATGGAGTGGCGGTGCGGCTGTTGTGCTGCGCGGTGGGAGGCTGGGAGGAGTCTTGTTGTTCGTGGGCATCCGGGCACATGGCAGCATTGGCCGCAGGCAAAGGGGACCGGCACGCTCCGGCGCTGTCCATGGGGGCGGTCTGGGCGACGCAGGCAACTCGGCGCTCGGCGGGTGTCACCCATCGGAGCAACAAGGTGGAAGAAGAGCTTGGGTTGAGGAAGACTTTGACACGCCCCCTACGTGGCATGCCAAATGTCGGATTTTAGGCTCCGCAAAACCCTTAAGGTTCTATCACAGGGGCGTGTGTGAAGGTTTCCTGTGGCCTCACCAACCTAGCTCTACTCGATGGTTACTATGGCAAACTCACTCGATGATGAGGAATAAGAGGAACACGGCAATTTACCCAGGTTTGGGACACTTTGAAGCGTAATACCCTACTCCTGCTTTGGTGGATTGTCTCTCGTGGAGGTTTGGGTGGATGAACTAGTACAGTGGGCTTGAGCCTCGCAAGGGTGGTCAAGATGTGTTCTTGGCTCATTGTCTTGTGGTGGTGCGTCGAGTGGCTAAGCGTTGGGTCAGATCCCCTCTATGGTGCGGCTTAGCTTCTATATATAGTGGTGGCCCGGGTTCTCTTCCCTTATCACAGTGGCAGGAAGGGATCCCACAACGGCCAATTTTGAAGGGGGGCGGAAGTACATCCACACCCTGTCCAATGGTGGTCTTTGCCTACAAAGTATTTGTAGGTGATGCAACGGTTGGCTCGCCGATGACATCTGTGCTACAGGGCTCGTGGTCGTGGTCTTGTTGCACTGGAAAGCAAACCTTTGGGCGGTGCTTTGGGAACCAGCGTACGTCCTTGCTCCCCCAGCACCAAGGAGGAAACTGCGCCGCCTGGCGCACTGGCACCTTTGTCTCCTAAGGCCGGGCTCTGCATAGAGATCTCCGCTGCTCAGGAGGGGGCCTGGTGTGGCCCATCCTTACTGGTCTTGACGCTGCCCTTCCTCGCGAGCCTAGGGTCCTCGCGAGGGCCTTGTCCTGAGTAGTGCCTAACCGGGCCATGCCTCGCTGACAAAGTGGGACACGTCCTGGGCCACAGGCAGGCAGGACTGCGTATCCCCGTTCCCAGAATGCCGACAGAAAGTACATTAAGATAATTTCCAACAAAAAAGGATCACCCAATTTATTTGCAAAAGTTCTTGGCGTCTTGAGACACATATATCTATGTAGTCCAAACCTGAGTCCAGAACGTAAGAGACTTGGACTGTATCTTCTCTTGGGCTCAAAGTGACATGAGAGAACTTGTTGAACATCACCTAAACGTCTCTTTTTCCCTTATCTTCATATGTGGATTTTACAAGTATCTGGTAGTTCTACAATTAGGCATTAAACAAAAAGAGGTGAAGTACTTTTGTTTTGTTTGGCATAAATAAATTATTGCATAACTTTTATTAGAAATCACCTCAAATAAATACGCATATGCAATTTTTATGGTCTTATCCAAGGTAGAAATGTCCTCATCACTTGGCGCCTTGAGTGAGGTTGAAGGACTCCTCTCTATTCTTGTCCATCAAGTCCTCGAGGATGTAGTAAGCACGAAAATCCTAGATGAAAGTTTACTAAGTTATAGCATTCCATTCATCATGCATCTCCTAATAGTTGGTCCACCGGTTTGCCGCTGCACCATTGAGCTGGTACGAGGGAAAGTTGCATAGTCCTCGGGGGCGACTTTGTTGTTGGGCAGAGTGCGCTTGATTACCCCGAATTCAGTCTTCCACATCGAGAGGATCTATGGAGGAATGATACTCTAGAGGTACGGCGTCAAACAAGTCGTTGAGGAAGACTTGAGCAATGTGCTCCTGTTGTTGACGATTTTCGTGATTCATGCTGAGATCAATGCTCTCTAGCATTTGTGCCATTATCTAATAGTTCTTGTCCATGGACATTCAGAATTGCATAGCATCCAAAGGAGGTGGAGGAGGAGGAGCTATATTAGGGTGACTCCCCTGAGCCCCACGAGTTGTGGAGCCATCCAATAGATAACTCCAAGATCAACTTGACATAGCATCAAACTTAGAATTTAAGAATGGAAATATCAAATAATACCAAATACAATAAGGCAGATTATCTAATATATGCAAAGGAATTAACAAAAGGAATATAGAAAAACTGACCACGGTAATACAATTCCCACTCAATTTATGAATACACTATTGTGCCAAAACATTAACCGACAAAGGAAGAAATATTGCAAGTGGAAGCTATCACTAAGATGTATAAAATCCCCAAACTATCGAGAACCTAGAACTTTGTATTTATACAGGTCGTGTATAAAAATCATATATCTCACCTGTCCTTTCCAAGGGGAGGGTGGGAAGGTAAAAAGTAAAATAATCTCACTCTCAATGTAACTACGCCAATAAATAGAAAATACTTTTGTTTATTAGATGACTAGTAGTGAGGGATCCTACAAGTGGTTTGATACATCTCTAACACATATTTTGATTCGCACTACATTGCTATCAATTAAATACCCTTTGTGCATACATTTTTATCGGACTAACATATGAATCGAGTGCCAGTTCATGTTTTTGCTGTTTTTAGTATTTAAGAAATCACCTTACAAAATGTCTGAGAAAAAACAAAATAAGTTGAACCTAGAAATTTCATGTCGGTAGAAAACTATGGGTGCGAGACCCTAGCCTTGGAGGACCCCCACAAGGTGCAGGAGCCCACCATACAGGGGTGCCTTGGCTCATGGGCACCCCCTAGGTGTCTTTAGTGCCCGATGACTATTTCCCATCCCTTGCATACCTGGTAACCAACAACCCTTTAAGGGAGAGGAGAGCATGGACACCATTTCTTATAGAACTATACATTTGTCGAAACTCCCAAACCTAATTATCGAGCACTTTTTCACAACCATGGTCTTTTATCACATTAATTAACGTGCTTTGGCCACTAGAAGTAGGCATTCTTTTCTTAAACTCTGAAACACTTTGGACCATGACAAGATGGTGAAAACAGATAAATAGAGGTGCACCGAGCGATAAAATCTCAAGAATAGTATACTAATACACAATATGAGAGGTGTAAAATATCATGAAAATTGGATTCGTCAACAGTAGGGTCACATGAGCCGGTGAACCCACATGAGGGTAGACGAAGAACCTTAGCCTACTATTTGAGGGGAGCGAAGCGAAGGGACGCTTTCGCACTTTGCTGGATATAAATGGAATGAGAGGGCTGCAACAACAAGAACATGATATATGGGAGGCCGTACAAAAATATGGGCCCATGGGGGCATTTTTCAGCAGCCTATGCCAACGGCCATTGAATGTCCCATCCCACTTCATACAGCTCAGCACAAAGAATGTTGTACCCGGATGCACATGAGTACCCTACGCATAGCCCCATGCGATATGACCGACCACCCATGCGGCTCGCGCGAGCAAAGCAGAAACCCCCACCCCGAGCACACCGAGCCGAAAGAAAACACAATAGGGCACCTGACAAGACTAGGTGCAATCAACCCTCACATTACCAGGAGGCTACATGTGTGCCCTCCTGGCATGAACAAGACAACCTGTCACGAGGCACAAGACGGGCACACATGGCTGTATGACTGGCATGAGCAACACAGTCCGCACGAGACTAGCAAGCACTGGTAGGGTGACTAGGACCACCCTCGCCCGCAGAGCATCGCGTTGGTCAGCATACCGGGGCACAACAAAAATCCTTATAGGATGGTGGTCCCGGTGCAGACATGGTCCACATGTCATGGACCACCTAGGCAACCCGCTTGGGTGCGTCATCCGAGCAGATCAAAATAAGTAGAGAGGCCCAGGGAGCCAGTCGTTGGAGCCTAGTGCGACACGGACAATGCAGAGGGCCTTTTTACCAAGCAAGGTACACATGTCTAGCCATGTGGCGTGAGTGAGACACCCCGTCAAGGGAATACACCGCCAACACGTGGGCTCCCAACTGGCCCGTCACATGTAGGACAGTGCTATGTATCCAACGTATCAATAACTTATGAAGTATTCATGCCATATTTACCCATATTTACATTACTTTTATATGGTTTTGATGCACTTTGTATGATTTAATTGGAACCAACCCGGACTAATGTTGTTTTCAGTAGAATTGTCGTGGTGTTGTTTTTGTGCACAAAATTAAAGTTCCGAGAATCTTCCGAAACTTTTGATGATTTTTTTGGGAGCAAATAAGAAATACTAAAGCAAAGAACTACGGAGGGGTCCACCACGTGCTCCCAATCCATCAAGGTGTGCCTAGGGGGTGGCCATGCCCTAATAGCTTTGGATCACCCAGTGGCTCCATTTAGCGTGATTCCAAATGCTGAAAAATCCTACAAATCCCAAAAGCCCTGGAAGTTAGCCTAGAGGTTTCGCTCTGCTGCCGCAAGCTTCTGTACCAATAAGAACTCCTCTGAATTCCTGTTCCGGCACCCTGTCGGAGGGGACAATCATCACGAGAGGCCATCTTCATCATCCCGATGGTCTCCGTGATGAAGAGGGAGTAGTTCACCCTTGGGGTTGAAGGGTATGTACCGGTAGCTATGTATTTAATCTCTCTCTCTCTTGTTCTCGATATGTTATGATCTTAATGTATCACGATCTTTCTTAATATAGTTGGATCGTATGGTGTTTTTCCCTTTCTATCTTGATGTAAGGAATTGAATCTTTCCCCTTGAGATTTCATTATGTTGGATTGAATATTGGATTTTAGATAACTTGATGTATGTCTTGCATGTGGATACTCATGGTGACAATGGGGTGTTCTATGGATTCATTTGATAGACATTTTGGTATTGAACTTGCAGATTCCCATGGTGGCAGTGGGGTAATCTATGTATATGGGTTGATGCGCATTCTTGACATACTTTCTTCAACAGAAATCTTGGGGTACACTTTGAGGTTCTTTTGCATGGATTGAATATGATGAATCTGAATTGTTTGATGCATATCGTATAATTCACTCACAGATACTTCTGGTGACATTGGAGTATATAGGTGACGTTAGAGTTGATTGATGCGTATCATATGGTATTATTTTAGTACGAAATCTAGGGATGTTTGTGAAACTTATAGGAATAGCTCAATAGATTGATTAGAAAGGATAACTCTGAGGTGGTTCTACTACCTACAACAATTTCATCTTATGTTCTCTGCTAGATATGAACTTTGGAGTTATTCTTTGTCGCATGTTGAGGGATGATCATATGATTCTACTATGTTACCGTTGTTGAGAGATTGTACTAGTGAAAGTATGAACCCTAGGCCTTATTTCAAAGTATTTATATAACATTTTGCTTGCTGTTGGTCACTTGATACCTTGCTCTTTTTATATTTTTAGGTTACAAAAACGTATATCTACTATCCATATTCACATGTATCACCATCTCTTTGCCGAACTAGTGCACCTATACAATTTACTATTTCATTGGGTTTGTTGGGGACACAAGATATTTCTTGTATTTGATTGCATGGTTGTTTGAGAGAGACCATCTTCATCCTACACATCCCACAGGTTGATAAACCTTAGGTATCCACTTGAGGGAAAATTGTTATTGTCCTACAAAACTCCGCGCTTGGATGCGCGACAGAGTCTACAAGAATACAGCTGTGTCGTAGACATTAAACAACACATGAGAAGGCTTGCTAACCGCCGCATGGTAGTGGCCCCAGGCATGCCCAAGGTCCATTGTCATAGACCGTTGAGGCAGGTCGCCTAGGTGCGCACCGTCCGGGCCGATCAGACGTCATAGAAATCCTTTGAGAGGCCCCACGGCACAGCACCGGTGAGGGAGTCCTAGACTAGGGGGTCCCAGCAGAGCTAGTCTAGTCAATGGGCCGGACTGGGGCCCATTAGAGAGGAAGGACTTGGGGGACATCAAGATGGGCCGTGAGCGCACTGGACTCTACCGAGGACTTGGCATGTACTCCAAGATGAGGATGATTCGTTTGACATGTAATTGTTAGAAAGTAATCGATGTTGTTGTAATCCTAGATACCTTGGTGCATATATGAACCGTAGGGTTTAACACATAGAGGATACCCATACACATTGGCTGAGACAGCACCTGGCGATACGAGGTTGCTGCCCGGGCTCCCATGGTGCATGTGCATGAACCTCTAGTAGTAAAAAATGGTTTTGTGAATAGTTTGTTTGGGTAGAAGCTAAATAGCTTGTCATCACTTATATCTTGCCCAGGCTCTAACTTTGAGCTGGCTCCACCACTAACCATACACAACATCATCACCCCTATGGTTTAGACCACAAACATACAATCTCAAGGAAGATCAACTAAGTACTCGTTACACCATCAATATATAACTAGAGCACGACATAGGGTGTTACCTCCATCGAAAGGTCCTGAACCTGAGTAAAAGCCTCGTGTTCCTTGTCTCATGTTACCATCAATCCTATCTAACATCTTGCCCCCTACCAAGGTCTGCTGATTTTGACACCGATATTGGTGCTTTCACTAACAGCTCACTATGTGATCATCAAGATTGATGGATTCCCCGATCGGTAATCTGAATACCTTTTGGGCATTTATTTACCAATTCATATTATTATTATAGCACCAACTAATTAACTCAGTGTCCAATACTAAACGAATTCCAATTGCCACAAAACATTTTTATGTTTTTTCTGGACCAAAAGAAGACCAAGAAGATTTGGGAGGAGACCGGAGGCTGGACAAGAGAGGCTGCACACATCAGGGTGCGCCTAGGGGGGTGGTCGCGCCCCGTAGTGTGCTCGCTCCCCTGGCTCCTCCCGACGTTCCTCTTTGGCCTATAAATTCTAATATATCCCAAAAACCATAGAGATCCTCCCAAAACACTTTTCCACCACCGCAAGTCTCTGTTCCACCGTGTGCCCATCTATAGCCCTGTTTTGGTGCCCTCCCAGAGGGGGATCTATCATGGAGGGACTTTACATCAACCTTGCTCCTCCTATGGTATGTGTGAGTAGTTCACCACATACCTACAGGTCCATAGTTAGTACCTAGATGGCTATCTCTCTCTTTTGATCGTCAGTCAGAAGTTCATCGCATCTTCGCAGCGATCTATTCGATGTAAACATTTTGTGTGGTGCGTTTGTTGGGATCCGATGAATTGTGGTTTTATGTTCAGATTATTCATGAAAAAGATTTGAGTCTTCTCTGAATTCTATTATGATTCTTATTTGCATGATTATTTTAGCTTCGTAAATCTCTCCGATCTATTTATTTGTTTGGCCAACTAGATTGCTCTATCTCTAGTGAGAGGGATGTGTTGTAGTGGGTTCAATCTGGAGTTGGTCTATATCCCAGTTATAGAAGGGGACAAGAGTTGTCTTTGTATTATTGCCACTAAGGATAAAACTGCGTGGTTAATTCATATTGATTGAATTCTCTTTGTCTGCATCATCTCACCATTCTCCAAGCATTACTCTATTTGTCATGAACTTAATACTTAGAGAGGCAAGCATAGAAGCACTCTCGACGTGGAGTAATAGTAGTAGGTGTAGGCATGAGTTGGCATATTAGCCTATGGACATGATGCCTACATACACATGATCATTGCCATGAATAAATATTACATAAATATGCGCTTTTCTATGAATTTCCCAATAGTAATTTTTTCGCATTGTATGCGTACTACATGAGAGACGCCACTAGAGAAAACTATGGCCCTGGGTCTATCCACTTATATATTTACAAAAGCTTCCACTGAGGGAAATACTTATGTATATTGTGTTGCATCACCAACTCCTCTTCATGGAAAACCCAATGCATGTCACAAGTATGAAGGCGCACTCCCCCATAGAGGCGGCAGGATGCGATCCGGATTCCCACCCAAAGTATCATGCTCCTTTGAAGAGCTCGGCTAATGGTTCTCCCCAGAAACCTCGGATCCAAACTCCCCTTTGAGGGATAGACTCCATACTAACCGGATAAGGAGAAAGGGATTTCGGACATTCAGACAAACCTTGTACAACCTTCCCACAATGAACACAGGGGGTGTGATAGCGTCCCCCCAGATCGGATTGAAAAGTTTGATCCCACCCACCCCTGCATTGAGTATTGCCTGAACAACTCGGGACCTACTGATATCTGGGACCTAATCTACATAAAGCAGCACTTGGGGAGACCGTCCGACAATTCTGGTTAAGATTTCTGTTTGTTAATAATATAATAGCCAACTGCCAGGATGCCGAATGGCTTTTGCCACCACTATGGCAACGAGGGGGTATTAAATACCGTCATGCAGTGCCGAGTCCAGACATTCGCCGAGCTCTCCCACAGAGTGTCAAAATCCTGCACTATGGAGGATGCTTCGCTTGTCGAATAACCTATCAAATCTGATGAGCCTACATACTACCACTCAGCCTCACAACAAGCTCCTTCGAGGCATGCTGCCCTAACTGCACCATCGCTAAAGAATAAGAAAACAGGGCCACGGACCACCCTTGATAGGCTGCTGGACATGCCATGTCATGTACATTCAAACCCGCTAAACCCCAACCTAAACCACAACCTAGGTAGCCAGATATGGCAAACCTCTCTTGCTGGTGACTACACATTCAGCCACCAAACAAACAGCTTAGACAATGCCAAGGTCATGATGATCTATCAAACATACAGATCGAGCAATCAACGAAAATGGGCGCTACGAGAATTCGCCCCCAAAGGTGCAAACACCCTCGGTCGCGTGACTAGACGCACCGACTACATTTGAACGAAACAATCAACAAATGTTTACCTGAGCCGACGCCAAGCCACCCTGGTCCTCGACCACATAGTAGATGGTTCTCACCTATATATGATTTTGATGGATGGTGGCAGCAGCCTAAACCTCATCTACGAGGGCATGCTTGAAAATGGAGTTGGATGCAACTCACATTCGGCAAAGCTCCACCACGTTCCAAAGAATTATCCATGGCAAGGAAGCATGATGCAGGGAGAAATCACCCTTGATGTGGTCTTCAGCACTCCCGAGAACTATCATTCTGAGGAGCCAAAATTCCATATTGTACCCTTCCGAAGTGGTTATCATGCCCACCTCGGATGGGACACATTTGCAAAGTTCTATGCCATACCTCACTATGGCTATATGAAGCTCAAGATGCCAGGTGCCAATGGGCGTGAACTGCCCAAATTGTTAGAAGCCAGATTCACCCCAAACATAAAACACCCCAAATGGATGGCTAATCTGGTGATTGTACTAAAGAAAGATAAATCCCGGTGGCTATGTGTCACAGCCTTAGATTAATGCTTGTAAATAGTGCATTGGCATTCATGTCATCATGTTCTTTTCCTGGAAACATGGAATGAGGACGATCAAACCCTAACACAAATAAAACTCAAATAGGTTAAACTTAAAAATAATTTCAATGTTTCCAAAATGCTCTTAAAAAATGCACCCCCTCTCAGATAAATGTTCGCGGCAACATACCAAGGACGATATACTTTAAAAAAACTCTATTTTTGCATTTCAAATAGACCAGCAATGTTGCTGAAAATGAAAAATAAAAGACTATAATTATTTTATTTGCTTCAAAAATTCTGATAATTATTGTGGGGCCTAGAAATAATATTCATAAACCCCAGGAATTATTTCACGATTATTGAAATTACGATTTTTCCCAAACAAATAATAACAAAGAGAAGAAATTAGAAAAAAGAAAAAAGAAAGGAAAGAGGACCACCTGGTCTTACCTGCATCAGAAGCCGGCCCAGCCCACCTAAGCTCCCCCTGTTGTCTTCCTCCGCGCGCTAGGAGGACGAGCGCGTGGCGCGCCGAGTCAGCATGTGCCTCACCAGCTCCTACTTGTCGTCGGCTGCCTGGAGGGCGATAAGGACACTGAGTTCCACCCCCTCCCCCGTGCATGTCTCCTCGCCCCCTGCTGCTCTCTCCCTCTCCCTCTGCTCCTCCTCGCCTCGGACCGAAGCCGCCCTTGCCTCCATCATCATTTCGTCAGGCTCAGAGCCTCCTCGAGCTGGTCGCCGACTCTGTTCGACTCGCAATGATCTTCCGTTGCTCCTCCCCTAACCCCGTTGCCTCGGTCGACCTCTAGCTACGACTCCTGCCACGGCCAAATCCCGGCGCCGCAAGGCCATGTCACCGGTGTGGCCACAGCTACGTCCGCTTGCCTTTGAGCGTGTCGTCGCGTTCCCCATGCTCCCAGGGATCCAACACACCCGCCCGGGCAACCCACGGTGCACCACATCACCATCGTCGTTAACCGCCAAGCTCCGCAGCCGCGCTAGTCATCGCCGCCGTTCACTCCGACCACCCCCGGAGAAGCCAGTTGCACGGATGGACACGGCTCACTGCCAGCTCCCCGTAGAGCGCCTCCGCGCGGAAAACCATCACCGGTGTTGCGACTCCGCCGTGCCTCCACCGTCGGTTCAGGTCGCCGGTGGCCTCCCTCCGGCCTGGCTGACATGGTCCCCAATTAGGGGTTAATTAGCCCACTAATTAGACACCGTAGAGACACTGAAAGTGGGCCCCGCAATATTAATTAGTCGGAAATGACTTAGTTAGAGAAAATAACCCCTGTTTATTCAATGGGTCACTGACCAGTGGGCCCCACTGGTCAGATTTACCCTGGACAGTCAGTTGACAGGATGACATCACTCTGACGTCATGCTGACGTAATAAATGTTTCTGGATTTTAAATAAATACTAAATGATTTATTATATTTCAGAAAATATTCAAAACTTCCAAAAATCATAAAATTCAACCGTAGCTCAGATGAAAATAAATTATATATGAAAATGATTAGAAAAATCCAATGAATCAGTTTATGCCATGATCATGCATGTTTGAACAAGTTAACATCACCAGGTATGACATTTTATGATTAGGGCAATATATGAAATATCATTTGGAATTAGAATTCAAACTTGTTTGAGTCCACTTCAATTAACTTGGCTTATGTTGTATGTTGGTGCTTCTTGTTTGCTAGTGTTTGTCCTTCTCGATAGACGATGTTTCTGACGATGTGATCGTTGACACTACTGAAGAGAAGAATATCTTCAGGACTGTCAGGCAAGCAAACCCCCCTTAAGCATACTGATATGAACCAATTCTCTCACTCCTGCTCTCTCTTACTGCATTAGGGCAATAATGATTCAACTATTACATGTCATCGATAGTTGAACCCATTCCTTTACATGACATGTCTTTGCCACAGTAAATAGTTGAAACCACTTAGCATGAGTAGCAACTGCTTGAGCCTTGTTGTGCTTACTCATCCATGCTTGCTTACTATGCCTACTATGCTTAGAGTCATGTCAAGTCTGATCCATCTGAGCGATGGATTAGAATGGTGGTGAACATGTCCTAATGTGTGAGAGCTAAGTGTGTGAACACGATTTGGTAAAGGTAGCGATGAGAGGCCATGTAGGAGTACATGGCGGGTTGTCTCATTTGGACCGTCCATAAGAACTCAGTTCTGTGTTTGTGATCCAAGACAGTTACTACCACACATCGGGCCCTGAAATATGACCCCGCTCAACTTATTAATCGCCTAGATCTCTGTCCAGGAGTTGCAACTAGTTTTTGGTGTTTGTAGGAAAAGTGTTGGTGGCCATGCTTAGCGCTACCTGACGGGGTGGGCTTCGATGCTGTAGATGCACGGTGGCACGATGCACCAAGGGGCACCCGAACGGTTGGCTTGGGAAGCCCGCGCACATTGTTTGAGGCCGTAGTGGAAATTCATACGGACTTCCGTGTGGGTTCAGTCTCAAATAGGCAATAAACCTGGACTAGGGTCTTGCGTGATTGACGGTCGTGGCCGACTCCCTCGTCGGGCTTTGGCTTGAAGGTTGACAAGGTGCCTTTTATGTGCACATGGCGATAAGTGGCGGGAGCATGTGTGAAGAAGTACACCCCTGTAGGGTTATGAATCTATTCGAATAGCCGCGTCCTCGAATATGGACTACCTGGAGAACTTATGTGGTTCATAGACAACTTGAAGTGGATACTCTAAAATGCGCAAGATAGGTGTGAGTGCTATGGATGGCCTTCTTGTAGGGAGACGGGAGTGGATCCATAGTGGTGTATTGATATGGTGAATATATGGACTCATGTGCGCTATCCCACCTCAAAAGAAAGTACTTGTAGTCATAGTATAGGTTAGCCAAGAGTCAAAGGTGGCTTGCTGCACTAAACTCAACAACCCCCTTCATTGATACTGATGCATATTTAGTTAGTTCTAATGTAAGTTTTTCTGAGTACCCTTGTACTCACGTTTTCTTAATCTATGTTTTTGCAGAGGAGACGTTAGTCTCATAGTGATCGTTATGACGTGAAGTTCGATGTTAACCAAATTAGCTTCGGAATCCCAGATAGAGGTCTGGCTCATTTGGTAGGGTCATTGTAGCTTTTCAGGCTCCTCTAGCCATTTTTAGTAGTTGTTTGTACCCAGAGATGTTTTGCTTCCGCTTGTTGCTTGTATGACTTCAGTGTTGGGTCATGTGACCCCTGTTTATAATACCACACTATGTTGGCTCTTATGAGTCTTTAATAAATACTTGAGTCATAGAGTGGTGTTGTGCTGCCATGATGTATCTGCACATATCGTGCATATTGTGTGTATGTTTGAAATGCATTGGTCTATGTGGGATTCAACACCTAGTTGTGTGCCTTTAGTAGTACTCTTTACGGGGAAATGCCTGTTTGTGCTTCCATCGAGCCTTGGTAGCTTGCTACTGCTCGGGACACATTGATTGACCGACATGTATCCTTCTTTGCTGATGTGCCTGTCCCTTTGGGGAAATGTCTCGTGGTCTAATGGAGTCCCTGTAGCCTGCTATGACTTGTCTACGTGCAGTGATGACATTTATGTGCCACGGCATAATGGAGTCCTTGTAGTTTGCTATGACTCATCTACACACACTAGACATTGACACCTCCATTGTTGGGTTACGTATGCCTATCCCTGTACGGATGTGCCACTTGGGTTCCACGACTAGTCGTGTCAACCCAGGTTCTTTGTCATTTGAATGCTAGCACCACATTAACATACGTGAGCCAAAAGACGCAAATTGTCTCGGCCCAAGTAAGGTGGCTGAGAGCACAACATGCTCCCTTGGTGGTTTTGATAATTCATGACAACTTACATTGTCTGTTGGACTGATATATTTACCTAATGTATTTCCGATACAGTCTACAAAGAGGTTTGGCAAAAGGAGATTGCGGACATACCCCAACATTCAAGGAAATAGGTTGGCCAAGCTCCAAGCAAGAGGACTCTACATTTTATAGTTGTGAGAAATCACCTTGAGTCCATAGGAAAGCCAATACTATTAAAAGGGGGTAAGGTTTTGTTGGTGAACAATATGCTCAAACATGCACAAGTGATAGTCGACAAAAACATCCACAAACTCTCCCACCAAAGTTTATTCTATACCTACCACTCAAAATCGATGCAACCAACTTCTGCATATTGGTTCCACCGATTCCAGAACCTAGATAGACTTAGCCAAACCCTAGCCACTTCGGTGCAACCGATTCCATACCGGTGCCATTGAGTTTAGGTTGCCAACTTTCTGTTACGCAAATTCACATTTTTGGTCCCACCGAGAATGTTGGATCGGCACCACTGAGATTGGAAATCTGACTGTTTGTCACCTTATCGATGCAACTGAGTTTCCTATATCGGCTTTACCGATATTCAAAAGTTGCCACCTTTTGGTCACTTCGGTACCACCGAGATTAACACATGGTTGTCACCGAGTTGGTCATTTTGTGTGTAACGGTTGGATTTTTGGGGATGCCTATATATGCCCCTTCACCACCACCTACTCGAAAGAGAAGCACTCAGGACTATTCCATACCTATCCTATCAGATTTTCTGAGAGAGAACCACCTACCCTTGTGTTGAGGACAAGATCTTCGACTCCAATCATATGGATCTTGATTTCTAGCCTCCCCAAATAGCTTTCCACCTATCCCATCTCTTCCACCATGCCAAATCTGTGAGAGAGTGATTGGGTCCTGAGGAGTCTTTCATCTTGAAGCATAAGAGCAAGGAGTTCGTTGTCATTATCGAGCCTATTACCTTTTGGAGGGTGGTGCCTCCTAGATTGGTTAGATGTCGCTTGGGAGCCTCCTGCTTCATGTGGTGGAGTGAACAAAGAAGTTTGTAAGGGCAAGGAGATCGCCTACTTCGTGAAGATCTACCCATAGTGAGGCTAGTCCTTCCTGGATGGAAGCCGTTATGGAATAGTCAAGGTTGCTACTTTGTGGACCCTTTTGGGTGGAGCCCTCCGTGGACTCTCACGACCGTTACCCTCTGTCGGTTGAAGACTCCATAAACGTGGATGTACGCTAGCACCACCTATCAGAACCACGGGAAAAATCATCGTGTCTACAACTGCATGTTATCCTCCTACCTATCTCAACACTTACTTCATATGCAATGTCTTTACTTTCCGCTGCCATATTTGTTGACATGCATGTGTAGGGCTGTTAGACTTGCTAGCTATGTTAAAACTGTTAAAATTTGCCAACCAATTAACTTGGGAAAAGGTTAGGTTTTATATTTCTGCTAATAATCTATTCAACCCCCTCTAGACACTCTTCTAGTTATCCTTCAATTGGTATCAGAGCATTGGTCTCCATTGCTTCGGTTTAATCACCAAGGAGGAAGATGGATGTGTCTAGTGTAGGGAGTTTGAGTTGTAGAGTGCCCATTCTTGATGGAGACTACTATAGTCAATGGAAATCTTTGATGCTTGAGGTTTTTAATGAATTTCAATTGAGCAAATATGTTATGCGCCCCTATGAGCCTCCTATTGATCCTTTGCATCCCACACACAAAGAGGAAATTGATATGCTATGCAATCGTAGAACTGTTAATATCATTATTAGAGCATTGCCTAGAAATACGCTTAACAAAATGAAGAATTTTGCATGTGCTTACACTTTGTGGAATGATTTGGAGAAATGATATCCTAGTTACTCATTAAGTAATCTTGATGAAATTCTTCATAAAACCAATGCCTTTCACAAAATGTCACCTAGTGATCCTAAATTTGATGCTTGTCTATTTGAGCTTAGAGACCTCACTCATGCTAAAGGAGATTTCACAATCATCAACAAATCATTATAGAAGCCATTCACATTCATAAAATTGAACATTGTCATGATCACCATCCTAACGAATCTCTTGCTCTTTATAACGAGGATTTTCCACTTGATGATGACAATGTGGAACATGGCTACTATGATGAAGATGAGCTGTTCGACATCGAGTATGAGAAGATCATGAAGAATCAAAGTCTCATGGAAAACCTCAAGGATTACATGTTCGGAGGAAAAGAGTGGATTCTTGATAGTGGATCTACCGACCATATGATCGGAGATAGAGAAATGTTTGAAGAAATCAAACCAAACCATGGACCGTGAAGGTACGTAACGTTTGGAGACAACTCCAAGGGTAGGGTACTTGGTCTTGGTAAGGTGGCCATATCCCATGATATATCTATTCAAAATGTTATGCTTATTGAATCTCTTGGCTATAATATTCTTTCTGTGTCTAGACTTGCCGACTTCGGTTTCAACGTGTTATTTAGGAAAACAATTGCCAAGTGTTTCATCAAGATAATCATAAAATTGTCTTCACCAGTATTCGTAGAGGTGATCTATACATTGATTTCACTAAGAGATCCAAACCTTGCACTTGTTTGATTGCTAAATCTTCTAAAGGTTCGCTTTGGCATAGAAGGTTAGGACATGTTGGCATGCGTAATTTAGACAAACTTATCAAAGGTGATCATATACTTGGTGTTAAAGATGTTATCTTTGACAAAGATAGACTTTGTAGTGCTTGTTAAGTTGGAAAGCAAGTAGGTGGAAGTCATCCTGTTAAGAATATCATGACTACTAGGAGACCACTCGAGTTACTTCACATGGACCCTTTCGGTCCCAATGCTTACAAGAGTCTCGGTGGAAATTTCTATGGTCTAGTTATAGTTGATGATTTTTCCAGATTTACATGGGTATTCTTTCTTGATGATAAGTCGCAGGTTCAAAATATCTTCAAGAACTTCGCTTGCAAAGCGCATAGTCAGTTTGAAGTGAAGATCAAGAAGGTTTGGAGCGATAACGGATCAGAGTTCAAGAACACCCATGTGCATACCTTTCTTGACGAAGAAGGTGTTTCACATGAGTTCTCGGCTACATACACACCTCAACAAAATGGAGTTGTTGAGAGGAAGAACCGGATACTCATTGAGATGGCAAGAACGGTGCTTGACGAATACAAGACGCCAAAGCACTTTTGGGCAGAAGCCGTGGAAACAACATGTCATGCCACAAACTGACTTTACTTGCACAAGCTTCTCGGTAAAACGGCATACGAGCTACTCACCGGTAACAAACCCCAAGTTGGATATTTTCGGGTATTCAACTCCAGGTTATACATTCTTGATAAGCATCGTTGTACTAAATTTGCTCCTAAATCTCATGAAGGATTCCTACTTGGTTATGGATCGAACTCTCACACTTACCGTGTCTACAACAACTTCACTCGAAAAGTTGAAGAGATGGTAGATGTGAAGTTTGATGAATCTAATGGTTCACAAATCGAATAATTGCCAAATGATGTAGGTGACAAGAACCCTTCGGGAGCTATCCTAGATTTACCCATCGGCAAGATTCGTCCCATGGAGGTGAAGGAAATACTTCATCAACTCAAGTGGAAGCCCCTACATCATGACAAGGTGAACCACAACATGATATGGAGGCATCCACAAGCGGTATACGGCAAGATGATGAAGAGGAGGAAGTGCATCATGAAGATCCACCACAACCTCCTTCACCACCACCTCAAGGGAACGACACCTTCAACAATAACGAAGATGAAGGATATGATGATGAACAAGAATATCCACCAACCAACAATAGGAAGCTGACCCGAGTTCGAGCACAAGTGACCAAGAACCATACCCTAAACCAAATCTTTGGTGATATACAAACAGGGAGAATACTCGCTCTAAAACTCGTCTAGCAAATTTCTGTGAGCATTATTATTTCATCTCTAGCATTGAGCCCTTGAAGCTAGAACAATCTCTTGAAGACGCGGATTGGGTGAACGCTTTGCATGAAGAGCTTCACAACTTCGGAAGGAACGAAGTGTGGACACTCGTGGAGAACCCCGAGGATGAACACAATATCATCGAAACCAAATAGGTATTTCGGAACAAGAAAGACAAAGATGGTCAAGTCGTGCACAACAAGGCTCGCCTCATAGCTCAAGGATATACACAAGTCGAAGGTATAGACTACGGTGAGACCTACGCCCCCGTCGCTAGACTTAAAACTATTCACATTCTTCTTGCTTATGCCAATCACCATGATATCACGCTTTATCAAATGGATATTAAAAGTGCAGTTTTAAATGGTGAAATTCAAGAAAAGGTTTATGTTGAACAACCACCTGTCTTTGTGAATCCTAAGAAACCTAATCATGTTTACAAGCTTCGTAAAGCTCTTTATGGTCTTAAGCAAGCCCCTCGTGCTTGGTAGAAATGTTTAACAAAGTTTCTTATCGAAAAAGGTTTTGAAATTGGAAAAATTGATGCAACCTTATTCACTAAGAGAGTTAGTGGTGAATTATTTGTGTTCCAAATTTATGTGGATGATATAATCTTTGGTTCAACTAACCCTCAATTTAGTGAAAGATTTGGAAGGTTGATGTCCGAGAAGTACGAGATGTCTATGATGTGTGAGCTCAAATTCTTTCTTGGCTTGCAAATCAAGCAATCAAAAGAAGGAAATTTCATCTCTCAAACTAAGTATACCAAGGACTTGATCAAAAAGTTCAACATGCATGAGTGCAAAGGTATGAAAACTCCTATGCCTACTAGCGAACATGTTGATCTCACCAAAGAGGATGAACGGGTTGATAAGAAATTTATCGATCTATGATTGGTTCATTGTTATATATATGTGCATCTCATCCCGATATAATGCTTAGTGTTTGCATTTGTGCTAGATATCAAGCTGCACTGTAAAATGTCATCTTTTAGCTGTAAAACGCATTGTAAGATACTTGATACAAACGCCAAGTTTTGGCATTTGGTATAGCAAGGGATCTTCTTTTGACCTTGTTGGCTATTCTCATTCGTACTATGTCGGTGAAAAGGTTGATAGATAATCCACCTCGGGTACTTGTCAATTTTTGGGCAGATCTCTTGTATCTTGGTCCTCTAAGAAACAAAACTCGGTATCTTTATCAACTGCCGAAGCTGAGTATATTGCTGCTCGATCTTGTTGTGCGCAATTACTATGGATGACACAAACACTTCAGGATTATGGAATTCATGTTAAAAATGTTCCATTACTTTGGGACAATGAAAGTGCTATTAAAATTGGTCAGAATCCTATGCAACATTCTCGAACTAAGCATATTCAAGTTTGACATCATTTCATTCGTGACCATGTTGCCAAAGGAGATATTAATCTTAAGCATGTTCGCACTAACAAGCAATTGGCCGATATCTTTACTAAGCTACTTGATGAGAAGACATTTTGTCACTTAAGGAGTGAGTTGAACATCATCGGTGCTTCAAACTTGAGCTAGACTCACTCGGTTGCATGCAAGGGCATGAGCTTTCTTGATATTTCCATGTGTCTTAACATTTCGTCTTTTGCCATGGAATTCTAAGCTCCCTTGTATTGCATCTAATCTCTTGTAGTTACATGGAAAAACTTCATTCCACAAGATTGCCATCAACTCCAATCATAACCAATCTTGTCATTACCAAGTATCCACAACCCCTCTTGATGATTGAAGGAAGAAGGCCACTCAACCATATCCTTGACATATACATGATCAATATTGCACACTTTCAATTGGTATCATGTCAATGGGATATATCTATTGTTCTTCCTTGCATGACTAAACTTTGTAGGTAACCAGTGTACTAGAACAAGAAGGATTGCTTAAAACACAAAATGATCTTCATCAACCTCGAGCATCCTCGACAAGTTCATCTACAGGCTAAGTCGTCAACATCACTCAAAGGTATGTACTCATGTCCTTGAAAAGCCGTTACTCCAAGAAATGAGCTAAAGCAACTCAAGTGATATGAAGACATTAAAACGCTTAATCAAAAAATGGTAACCCCATTCTGAGCTTAATGTAGAGTATGACCTATGATCAAGTATTATTGCATGGCTCCTAAGTCAATATACTCTAATATGGGTGACCTAGTCACCGCCCATCATCTAGTTAAGAAACTGGTGTGGTTTGCTCTCTATTGCATGATTTCTCATAACTACTCCAATCTTCTCTAGTGGATGTCCATTGTAAAAACTTCATATTTCATTGAAAATCTTTCTCTTGACTCTGTGAAAACAGAAACTTGGTTTCTCTTTCGGAGCCGCCGACTTAGATATCTCAACGTCACCAAATTTCATTCTTTTTTTATTCGTTTTTGCAATTCTATGTTTTCTTGGTGATCTTTCTTGTAATACTTCTATTACTTCAATGATCCCCTAATTATTAAAAAAACAAAAAAAACTTTTATTACTCAGGGGGAGAAGAACTAAAGTTAATTTTGAGGAGAGAATTTCTTTCTTCAAGGATCCCTATCTTCAATGAAGAAAGCAGGAGAAGAACAAATCAGTTTCAATGCCTCTCTCAATTTTCATTTCTATGAATCCTACATTTCTATGACCCTTGTTCTCAAGGATCCCTTCTCAGTCAACGATCCCTGTATCTATCCCTGTCTTTGACCTTTCTGGAAATTAATGCCAAAGGGGAAGAAGACCAAAGCTTGAAGCTAAAGGGGAGATATCCAAAGCTTCATGCTAAAGGTGATACATGCTTATGCAAAGGGGGATATATGATCAAGGGGGAGAGCCAATATTAATTCTCATATCTTTATAAACAAGGGGAGAATATCAAAGTAGGGGGAGAAGAAATTTTTGACCTTTCTCACCTTATCCAATCCTAATATCTACATGCTAAGATTCAGGGGGAGAGGATAATCTATTTTCATATCTACGGTGAGAAAATTCTCAATGATCTTGGAGGCATGTCAATCCTAAGGGAATACTATTTTATCGATGATCTTGGAAATTTTGAGTTCTATTGCCTTGCTATTTGGTAGAATATACTTGTGTTTCCTAACATTGTTTTCTCAAGTGTGTTTCTATCACCAGGATGCTCAAGAACTCAAGGTAAGTATATGCATCATATCCTTGGTCAAGATGATATCTTGCTTCTTGCACATATTGTTTGCAAGAGTGATGTCTTGAACAAAGATACATCCCATTCATATATTTGATGCATATGGCCAAGATACACTTGACCTGCTATATCCCTTATACCTTATGTGTGTTCATGCATTCAAAAGCAACTATCCTTTAAAGGACTGCACACATCTAGGGGGAGCAAGTCTAAATCATGAGTCTCTCAAAGTATTCAGTATAACCATGCATATCTTTATTTGAAGCTTTGATTGTATGTTGTCATCAATTACCAAAAAGGGGGAGATTGAAAGCACAACATGCTCCCTTGGTGGTTTTGATAATTCATGACAGCATACATTGTCTCTTGGACTGATATTTTTACCTAGTGTATTTCAGATACAGTCTATGGAGAGCTCTGGCAAAAGGAGATTGTGGACATACCCCAAGATTCAAGGAAATAGGTTGGCCAAGCTTCAAGCAAGAGGACTCTACAGTTTATATTTGTGAGAAATCACCTTGAGTCCATAGGAAAGCCAATACTATTAAAAGGGGGTAAGGTTTTGTTGGCGAACAATATACTCAAACGTGCAAAAGTGATAGTCGCCAAAAACATCCACAAAATCTCCCACCAAAGTCTGTTCTATACCTACCACTCAAAATCGGTGCAACCAACTTTCCCATACCGGTGCCACCGATTCCAGAACCTAGACAGACTCAGACAAACCCTAGCCACTTCGGTGCAACCTATTCCATACCGATGCAACCGAGTTTAGGTTGCCAAATTTCTGTTATGCAAATTCACACTTTCGGTCCCACCGAGAATGTTGGATCGGCGTCAGCGAGATTGAAAATATGACCGTTAGTCACTTATCGATGCAACCGAGTTTCCTATATCGGCTTTACCGAGATTCAAAAGTTGCCACCTTTTGGTCACTTCGGTACCATCGAGATTAACACATCAGTGTCACCGAGTTGGTCATTTTGTGTGTAACGGTTGGATTTTTGGGGATGCCTATATATACCCCTTCACCACCACCTACTCGATAGAGAAGCACTCAGGACTATTCCATACCTATCCTATCATATTTTCTGAGAGAGAACCACCTACCCTTGTGTTGAGGTCAAGATCTTCCACTCCAATCATATGGATCTTGATTTCTAGCCTCCCCAAGTAGCTTTCCACCAATCCCATCTCTTCCACCATGCCAAATCTGTGAGAGAGTGGTTGGGTGCTAAGGAGTCTATCATCTTGAAGCACAAGAGCAAGGAGTTCATTGTCATTACCGAGCCTATTACCTTTTGGAGGGTGGTGCCTCCCAGATTGGTTGGGTGTTGCTTGGGAGCCTCCTACTTCGTGTTGTGGAGTGAACCAAGAAGTTTATAAGAGCAAGGAGATCGCCTACTTCGTGAAGATCTACCCATAGTGAGGCTAGTCCTTCATGGATTGAAGCCGTTATGGGATAGTCAAGGTTGCTACTTCGTGGACCCTTTTGGGTGGAGCCCTCCATGGACTCTCGCGACTGTTACCCTCCGTGGTTTGAAGACTTCACAAACGTGGATGTACGATAGAGCCACCTTTCAGAACCACGGGAAAAATCATCGTGTCTACAACTGCGTTTGATCTTCCTACCTATCTCAACACTTACTTCATATGCAATGTCTTTACTTTCCGCTGCCATATTTGTTAACATGCATGTGTAGGGATTTTAGACTTGCTAGCTGTGTTAAAACTGTTAAAATCTGCCAACCAATTGACTTGGGAAAAGGTTAGGTATTAAATTTCTGCTAATAATCTATTCACACCCCCTCTAGACAGTCTTCTAGTGTTCCCTTAGTGGCAGTCGTGTAGATAACCATGCATGAGGCCAGAAAGTGATGTGACGTGTTAGAGGCTGGGTTCTTATAACTTAGGATTGGGGTCCCGACATCATTGGTATCAAAGCTTGACTGCCTTTAGGATTACCAAGCCAAACTCGACGATGTTGAGTCTAGAACTGCTATAGTTATATAAGGGAATTGATTTTGGAAGGGAACGTAAGATGTAAGATTCTTTTTACTTCTTCCCTCATGTAATTCTAATTCTGTGTCACCCTCTTCTTTATTCTACGAGGATTAAGAACTAGGCTTTCTTATCTATCTATCAGGATGATGAGTTAGTATGCTGGAGACCTATAGGAAAGTTGTTGTCTTCCTAGATTGATGTTTCTATAAGAATTCATTGTTATGTTGTTAGTTGTCTTGTGCAGGTTGCCTCATATTTCATGCGTGTACAGCCGTTATGCTGTACGAGTTATCCAGGGTTTCTAAATTATCTGATGCAATTCCAAAACTCTTTCATCTTGAGTCAATCTCTTTCAGGACAGACAAAGCACACTAATTGTTGAGTTGAGGTACTCTATTACGTCGACGTGTTTGATGAAGGTGTTTAGGAAACCGTGTTATTCAAGTGAACCACCCAAACATTTATTTGTGTCTTCTATTCCTAGTGTGATAATTCTGATCATCATTATCGAAAGCATGCTATGATGCTAATTAGTCAACAGGTATTCTATTTCTCGGTTCTTGAACCCAAGAGTCAATCTACTCACTCTCGTTGATAGTATTTGCTCGTTCCTTTAGGATGATTAGTAACCTTGTTATAGTCTTCAAGGTTCTTGGTTTATCAATCTTCCACTACCATGAACCATCCCCGGCAGGAGTTCTTCGTGAATGAAAGATCACAACATGAGTGCTCTTAATGAGTTCTGCATCCCATAGTTGTGACTCTGCCAATCCTACAGATTTGCATGGATTATCTAGAAGAAACATGTTGAATTACATTTGATATATTCAATCCATGCATCTACAACTCAAGAAAAATTAGGTGCTCTTGAGTTGTCCTTCTTCAGTTGTATTCTGACCTTTATCTATCATTGGATATTCAAGAGTATGGCATGCATTGTGTTGTCTATGTCGACTATTCTTGTGGTCTGTCAAGCCACTCTATTTCGGAATGACTAGCAGAAGCAAACTATCGTACCTCATCCATTTCTTGGATTGGGTCAAAGCAGTTGTATTCTGTAGAGCAAAATGCCAATCCAGCTTTTGATCTATTCTACCTCGAGGTATTACCGTCTTCATGTCAAGATTATCATGAGAACTGCACTTCCTCTTATGAAATCTTGATGTAGTGACACTTCTCGCCGTCTTCATTTATTCCCCGGTCTCTGTGTTGTCTGTAACCAGAGCATCGACAAGTGTATTGTGATGTGTGTAATCAATACTCCTAGCAACTTTGTTGCTTGGTAGTTAATGGACAATAATTTCATTCTTGGTGTGTTGGTTATTGAGCCACTAGTCTAAAGATTGATCGAGCTACCTAGTCCATCTTTCATGGTGCACTTTTCGATCAACGAGTTAGGATTGTGTCAATCCTTTGCTCTGTTGATCACATCATGTCGCCCTCAAAAGCAAGATTGTTCTTGAGCGTGATAACATATCGGTGGATCGTGATTTTCTGAATATCTTCTCAGAAGTATTACAAAGTTGTTCCTTGACCGTTATGTTGAGTTCGTGATCAAGATGTTTTTTTTATAAACCATCCCTTCTCCAAGAATCTGTGTTGGATACCGCTAAACTAGTTGGTTAAGATAAACAACAACATGGAGAGTTGGAAGATAAAAGATTTGCCTGACTTAGTTCATCCAAAGGGATATCTTCTGTGTGTTGAAGAAAGATGATATATTCATCAATTGATCCATGTGATCAATTGTTGCACCTATTGTCTTGTCCAACTTTTGGTTTGAGTGTGGGCTATCGTCAAATCAAAATCAAAACCAAAGATTATCCTAATGTTTTTTTACTCGTGAATATATCCTCGATCATACACCATTATATCTTTTGGTCTGAGCAATTCTATAACCTTGTTATCATAGTTGTGGAATTCCATCCATTTGGATACCTCGATGAATTGTTGTTGAGCTCATCGTAAACATTCTCGTCTATCCCATGATTCATGATGGACATTAAGCTAGTGTTGGAAACTTTATAGGTGATACCTTCGTGTTCCATACATGAAGTATATGTTTGGTGTAATAAGTGACTTACTCAAAGTTCACGCACATTTAGTGCAAGTTGCTGCCATGACCCTGGGAAAAGTTATTTTGCTTCCTCTGGAATCATCTCAAGTCAATCATGGATGTGTGAGTTATGCTATGGTTTGATAGCCTTGCAACCTCCAACCCATATGAGTTCCCTAGTACCTAAGCCACTGATCGAGTTGTTAAAGGAAAAGAAGTGAAGTGAATATCTATGGTAATGCACAAGACTTTATTACCTCCAATGATGTTTACCACCCAGGGTGAAGCAGGGTCAGGAACAACGAATCTCTTTATGATAAACAGATCCATTTTGCAAGTTCGTTATTACGGGTAGTTCCTACAAAGAATCGGACTAATGACGTATACAATGCTTGAATTATCGATGTAGATGCTACATAGTGGGTTCTCATCCTTCAGAGACTACGAGTGTAATAGGAGCATCCGTTGACAAAAGGATCACCCTAAGATGATCATCTCATGGCTATTGGGAACGAATCAAATCAGATGGTTCTATTTCTCAATGCTATGGTTTGATAGCCTTGCAACCTCCAACCCATATGAGTTCCCTAGTACCTAAGCCACTGATCGAGTTGTTAAAGGAAAAGAAGTTAAGTGAATATCTATGGTAATGCACAAGACTTTATTACCTCCAATGATGTTTACCACCCAGGACTCAGTAGTTTTTTTTTGTAAGATTGCTATGTGGTCACAATTGTCTTGGACACCGTGTTCATGTGGGTCTTGCAATCCAGCTCATGATTTGAAGTTGAGTTCCGCAGTTCATTTCCCGAGAATCTCGCAACATCATCTCGTCGATTTGTGTTGCAACCTTTCACTTTCAAACATGCTGAGTCTGGAATATCCTAACACCAACCATATCTAAATCTTAGGCAGATATGATGGTTGGAAAGTTGCCCAATAATTATAATATTGGTCTCGCTATAACCAGTAAAGTGATGTTGTGGCTAACACACCTGCTGGAAGACCTATTACTATAATATCTTATATCAGCAACCTTAGCCACTTCCCCATGAGGGTTTCGTACGACTCGTCCTAGAAGTTGTTCCTCATGGACCCTTTGAGCCCCCAAAGTCTAACCTTTTACTTGATGTGCTAGATATCAAGCACTATCTATAATCAGGATATGCTAGTACACCAAGGAGAACATTAGAAGCAGAGTGTTAAATGTCTCTCGATCGATCATCCAGATTTCGCCCCCTTGGCATGGCTAAGGTAAAATTTGAGAAGGTATTGTCGTCCTTTGCATCTACATCTTCCATTGTTATTCATCATGGTAGTATGATGTGTCACCAGGATCCTTGGCACGGATGTTGGTATAACCTTGATGAATATGGAGATGCTCAAGTTCTTGAGAGCACGCTCACACACTGGGTTATACCCTCGGTATCAATTGGAATGTGCCTTCCATTCCTGAGTTGTTCTATAACTCTAGTTTCCTTTTCAAACTGAGTATGCCATTCGCTCGAATTCCTTCAACGATCGCTTTTAATTACCTTAGGCTGGTATAAAGAGTTTGAATGATCTGTGGATCAAAAGTAATTATTTTTGTCGATTAGGGATAATTCTACATGTCACCTTCCCTAAGGTGCCCGTTATGGTATGAAGGGCAACTAACTCCTTGCTACTTTGAAACCAATGCTCCATCTTAGCTAAGCGTGGAATTGTTTCCTACCAATTGAACATCTATTATCTGTCTCATTCCATCGTTCCTGTTTTGTGTTTTTAGTCTCACCTCAAGTGATGTTCTTACATCTCATTCCATGAGTAGATCATGAGTCGCTCGATCTTCGAGGAGATCGATTCTTGTAGAGTATTCTGCTCCTTGTTGATGTGTCAGTTGAAACTTCCAAAGAAAAGATGTCAAGATAATCATGATGCAATGAATCAACCTCTTCGAGAAGGACAATTGGATCATGAAGATTGTGTTAGTTGTGTCCCCTTTGTCCTCTTACCCTACGCCCGAATCTCGGGACGAGATTCTTGTTTAGTGGGGGTGAGTTGTCACAGCTCTAGATTAATGCTTGTAAATAGTGCATGTGCATTCATGTCATCATGTTCTTTTCCTGGAAACTTGAAATGGGGACGATCAAACACTAGCACAAATAAAACTCAAATAGGTTAAACTTAAAAATAATTTAAATGTTTCCAAAATGTTCTAAAAAAATGTTCCCCCTCTCAGATAAATGTTGGCAACAACATACTAGGGATGATATACTTCTAAAAAATTCTTTTTTTGCATTTTAATAAACTAGCAACGTTGCTGAAAATGACAAATAAAAGACTATAATTATTTTAGTTGCATTAAAAATTCTGATAATTATTGTGGGGCCTAGAAATAATATTCATAAACCCTAGGAATCATTTCAGGATTATTGACATTAGGATTTTTCACAAAAAAATAATAACAAAGAGAAGAAATTAGAAAAAAGAAAAAAGAAGAAGTCTGGAATGCCTCTTTGGCTCTTATGAGTCTTTAATAAATACTTGAGTCATACAGTGATGTTGTGATGCCATGTTGTATCTACACATATCATGCATATTGTGTGTATGTGTGAAATGCATTGGTATGTGTGGGATTCGACACCTAGTTGTGTGCCTTTAGTAGTACTATTTACGGGGAAATGTCTCTTTGTGCTTCCATCGAGCCCTGGTAGCTTGCTACTGCTCCGGACTTGTCTACACACGCTAGCGATCGACACTTGCATTGATGGGTTACGTATGCCTGTCCCTGTACGGATGTGCCACTTGGGTTCCACGACTAGTCATGTCGACCCGGGTTCTCTGTCATTTGAATGCTAGCGACACATTCACATACGTGAGCCAAAATATGCAAACGGTCCCGGCCCAGGTAAGGTGGCAGCCGTGGAGATAACCATGCGTGAGGCCGCAAAGTGATGTGATGTGTTACAGGCTGGGTTCTTATGACTTAGGATCGGGGTCCCGATAATATGTGTTGAATTTAAAGATGCTAATAAAACATGCCCCAAGGACCCTTTCCCTCTACGATGCATAGACCAGATCATCAATGCAATACTAGGGCACAATTCCCTTTGTTTCCTCAATGCATACTCGGGGTATCGTCAGATTAAGATGAAGGAGTCTGATCAAGAAGCAACTGTGTTCACCACGCTCTATGGACCGTTCTGCTTTAACACAATGCCATTTGGGTTACGAATGAAGGCGCCACATATTAATGCATTATTCAAACATGCATGAATGAGCACAATAGCGAATCAGCCAAAGCTTACGTAGACGACGTGGTAGTCAAAACCAAAGATGGCCCACAGCTAGTAAAGAACCTCAGTGATATCTTCACCAGTCTTCGGGTCTATCATGTTAAGCTTAACCATGAGAAGTGCGTCTTTGGGGAGCTAGCGGGAAAACTGGTCGATTCATCATTTCCCAAAGACGAATCGAGGCCAATCTAGAAAAAATCCGAGGTCTGGCTGCATTGGCAATACCCATTGAACTTAAGCACATCCAAAAATTGGCTGGCTGCATAGCCATCCTCAGCTGATTTATATCTCGTCTAAGGGGAAAGGACATACGATTATACATAATCTTGAAGTAAAACAATAATTTTAAAGGAGTAGCGAGGCACGCGATGCCTTGGAGCACATCAAGAACCTCCGCGCCACGAACCTAATTCTGATAGCCCCTGGACTACGAGAGTCGATGTTGTTATACATATCGACAACAAATCAGATCATCAGTGCGGTCCTAGTGGTCGAGCACGACGCCTAAGCCACAAGTTCCAAAAATTGATGTACTATGTATTGGAGGTACTAACCTCGTGCAAAACTAGGTACCCGTATTACTAAAAGATTGAATATGCAGTATTTATGGCATCCCGGAAGCTCTGACACTACTTTCAAGAGCACTTCAATACCCTGGCATCCGAAGTCCCTTTACGGGATATAATCAATAACAGAGACACCACTGGGCGCATCACCAAGTGGGCAATAGAGCTCCTCCCTTTTGAAATCACCTTCCTCACACGATGAGCTATTAAATCTCAGGTGCTGGTAGATTTCGTGGACGAATGGACTGAAGCTGAACTCCTTTGGGAGTATAATGCAAACTCACATTGGTCTATGTACTTTGACGAATCTAAAATGCTGGCAAGGTTAGGGGCCGATCTCGTTCTGAGCTCACCGACTGGCGATCATCTACAGTATTTCTTGCAAATCATGTATACTGATTCCAATAATGCAGCCAAATATGAGGCTCTGCTACATGGGCTTCGGATAGCAGGATCCATGGGTGTCAAACGCCTTGAGGTATGAGGTGACTCTAGTGCTGCCTTTCCCAAGTAAACGTCGAGTTCGACGCAAAGTAACCAAACATGACTACATATCATAATGTCATTTTAGCAATATCAGCCTACTTCGAAGTGCTAGAATTCCATCACATCCCACGGGATAAGAATCAAGCCGCCGACACCCTTGCAAGAATGGGCGGCAAGCAAGATTCGATCCCGGAAAACACATTTCTCGAACGGATATTCAAGCCATCCATGGTCTGGCAAGACAAAATCAATGGCACATGCACCCAAGACTCCAAAAAGGTTAACTCTCCGATAGCCGAAGATGACAACAGAATAATAGGAGGTTCATCTCTCAAAGAAACTACCTCGGCTCATTAAATCATGGTAGTAATCGCACCATGGACCGAGCCTTTTGTAAAATACTTGCTTCATAAGGAGCTACCGACGACCATGCCGAGGCGCCAGGGGAGCCAGCACACAAGAGGGCGCAACCACACCCTAGGGCGCACCCTGATGTGTGTTGCCTCTTTCGTGCAGCCTTCGATGTCCTCCCAAAGCTTCCAAGCCTTCTTTTGGTCCAGAAAAATCATAAAAAGTTTCGTGGCAATTGGACTTCGTTTGGTATTGTAAACCTAAAAATCCATAAACATCCTGTAAACAACAATTGGCACTGGGCACTGGGTTAATAGGTTGGTGCTCCGAAATAATATGAATCGGTAAATAAATACACAAAAAGTATCCTAAATTAATAATATTATAGCATGGAACAATCAAAAAGTGTAGATACGTTAGAGACGTATTAGCATCCCCAAGCTTAATTCTTGCTCGTCCTCGAGTAGGTAAATGATACAAGCATAATTTTTGATGTGACATGCTACCCAACATGTAATCTATTGAAGGTACGATCATTGAGAAAAGATGAATTAATAAACCTCAACATAGTAATATTCATAAAAATAAGTAACATAATCATCAAATATCAAAATATACGATCCTTAAAGACTGTTCACCCCCTATTTCTTTTATCATATTAGCATGGCATGGCGCCGTCTTCACCACATAAATACAAATGTCAAGCACCAAAATTTTATGTCAGGCAATTGTATCATACTTTTTAATGCGCTTCAACTTTTTTGTTATTCATGCAATATATGAGCGTGAACCCTGGATAGAGCATTAAGGTGGAATAGAATGTGGTGCTAGGTTTCAAAGGGGTAAAACTGGAGAAGAAAGTCTCGCGTCAACTAGGCGTATCAACGGGCTATGGAGATGCCCATCAATAGATATCAATGTGAAGATTCGGGATTGTCATGCAATGGATGCACTAGAGCTATAAGCATATGAAAGCTCAATTGAAGCTAAGTGGGTGTGCGTACAACTTGATAGAGACTAAGTTGTCCCTGTCTTTCGATGAGACAGTGGCTATCATTTTTAGTGGAATATACTTTTATGATCCGACTAAGAATGTGCGAGGACGTGGTACCTTAGCAATCGGTAAACCAACTCCGAGAGGTTATTGACCACACCAGAGCACGATCAACCTGGCTATGGGGGTCTATTTCCTGCACGCAAATGAAGAACAAGCAAGAAACTGAAAACTGCAATATGGATATTGCGTATATAAGAGGAAAGATTTATTGATGAAAGTGGGGTTCTATGACGTCTTGGTCTAGTCGTAGAACACAAACAAAGGACGCGAAGTTGCAGCTATGCCAAACTTTTAATCTAAACAAAACCCAAGTCTAAATGGCACCCTAAGGGATGTATATATGGGGGTATAGAGGGGAATTTCGTGACCCCTTGGAGGAGGGGTCCGAAACCAACCCTAAATCAATTTCCCCACATATATGGACTCTAAAAACAACATACAATGTAGTATTTCGAAATTACATGGGTTGGTAAGGTGGTGCAACACCTATAATAGCCTATCGACCAAATTTATAAAGTGGCATCTTGAATATTTCGTCCAAGCCTTCATGCTCTCATTATGGTGGCTTCAAAGTGCGAAAATTATGACTAGAATCTCCATTGTTCTCTCCCATGCGCACACCTTCTTCTCCATGCTTGTTCCCGCTCCAATGTCCATCCTTCTTGTGCATGTTAGGTCCTTCATTCATAAGTAAAACAAAAGTATCTAATTTAGGAAGCATCATATGTTCATGAACATTGGAAGGATTTCCAAGAAACTAAAATACCTGGTAATTCAATTGCAATGCACGAGCTCTAGTAATTGGTCCAGTATATATAGCAGCAGGGGCTGTCGGGTGTAACAATGGTGATGTCCTCATCATCCTCCCCTTATTGAAATGAAGTTGCCCTTAATGAAATCTCATCTTCCTCACCAAATAAGGCTTCAAATCTGCAATGTGAAAAGTGGGACTAACCCCAAACTCTGCAGGCAACTCAAATTTTTGTGCATTATGATTTATTTTCTCTAACACATAATAGGACCATTAGCACGTGGCATTACCTTTGACTTGCGCAAATCAGGAAAAGTATCCTTATGCAAATGTAACCAAACAAGATCTCCAGGTGCAAAGACAATATGTCTGCTACCCTTATCTCCAGCAAGTTTGTATTTAGCATTCATACGCTCAATGTTTTCCTTAGTTACCTCATGCATTTTTAAGACCAATTCAACACGTTGTTTAGCATCAACATTAACCTTCTCCAAAGATGGAAGAGGAAGCAAATCAATAGGTGCACGAGGTATCAAACCATACAAAATTTTAAAAGGGCACATCTTAGTAGTAGAATGCAATGAACGATTATAAGAAAATTCAATATGAGGCAAGCATTCTTCCCACATTTTCAAGTTTCTCTTCAAAACAACCCTAAGCATAGTGGACAATGATCTATTGACTACTCCAGTTTGTCCATCAGTTTGGGGTGGCATGTAGTACTAAAAAGCAGTTTAGTCCCCAACTTAGCCCATAAACATCTCTGAAGCTGGCTAGGAAATTTAGCATCACGATTTGAAATAATTGTACTTGGCACACCATGCAAGCGAGTAATTTCACGAAAGAACAAATCAGCAACATTAGCGGCATCATCACTTTTATGAATAAAATGTGTCCTTTTTGAATATCTATCCACAACAACAAAAATGTTATCCCGCCCCTTCTTTCTTCGTGGTAATCCTAAAACAAAGTTCATAGATATATCCTCTCAAGGAACAGTTGGTACAGGAAAAGGCATATATAAACCATGAGAACTGAGTCATGACTTAGCATTTTGACATTTAGTCCACCGAGCAACAAAACGCTCAACATCTCGTAGCATCTTTCTCCAAAACAAATGTGTAACCAGTACGTTCCCCATCTTCTTCACACCAAAGTGTCCCATTAATCCTCATCCATGTGTCTCCTACAAAAACAAAAGACAAACAAAGCTAGCTGGAATGCATAGCTTGTTAGCACGAAATACAAATCCGTCATTAATGACAAACTTGTTCCATGTTCTATCTTTACAATTTTTCAACACATCTTTAAATTCAACATCATGCACATATTGATCTTTAATGGTCTCCAACCAAGTATTTTAACGACAAGTTGTGAAAGTATAGTATAACGACGAGACAAAGCATCAACAATTACATTTTGTTTTCCCTTCTTGTGTTTAATGACATAAGGCAAGGCTTCAATGAATTCAACCCTTTTAGCATGTCTACGGTTCAGTTTTGCTTCACTTTTAATATGTTTCAAACATTCATGATCAAGATGTTTATCAAATTCTATGGGCCATAAATAATGTTGCATGTTTCCAATGTCCGAACAAGAGCATATAATTCCTTATTGTAAGTTGGATAATTTAGACTAGGCTCACTCAATTTTTCAGAAAAGTATGCAACAGGTTTACCATCTTGTAATAACACACCTCCTAACCCAAGTCCACTAGCATCACATTTTAGTTAGAAAGTCTTATTAAAATCGGGAAGTGAGAGTAAGGGATCATGTGTTAACTGAACTTTAAATACTGTGAAGGCTTCTTCCTGTGCGGTACCCCAAGCAAAAGGTACATCCTTGTTTGTAAGTTCATTGAGAGGTGCAAGAATGGTGCTGAAATCTCTCACACAACGCCTATAGAAACCAACGAGGCCAAGAAAACTCCTCACTTGTGTAACCATTTTGGGATGCGACCAACTATCAATAGATTCAATCTTGGCTTGATCAACTTCAATTCCCTATGAACTAACAACATAGGCAAGAAAAGATACATTCCCGATGCAAAATGTGCACTTCCTAAGGTTACCAAACAGACGGGCATCACGTAGAGAAATAAAAACAGCACATAAATGGTCTAGGTGTTCCTCCAAAGTTCTCCTAGAAAATAAGTATATCATCAAAATGGACTAGCACAAATCCTGTAATGAAAGCACATAAAACCTCGTTCATTAATCTCAGGAAAGTAGTAGGTGCATTAGTAAACCTAAAAGGAATGACTAACCACTCATATAAACCAAAAAGAGTTTTAAATGTTATTTTCCATTCATCTCCTAATTACATACGAATTTGATTTTATCCACTACGCAAATCAACTTTGGAGAAACTATAGAGGCACTTAATACATCAAGCATATAATATATCCTAGTAATAGGATGATGATAACAAATAGTAATATTATTAATGCCTCTACAATCATCACACATCCGTGATGTACCATCCTTTTTCCACATTAGAATAATAGGAGCATCACAAGGATTAAGGGATTCATGTATATAACGTTTGTCGAGCAGCTCCTATAATTGCCAGATAATCTCCTTCGTTTCATGTGGATGGGTATGGTGTGTTGCACCGTTGGGTAGCAATGTACCGGGAATTAAATAATTCTGATGCTCAATCCCTCTAATAGGTGGTAATCTCGGTGGCACATCTTCTGGAAAGACGTCAGCGAACTCCTGCATGATTTTAGTGACATCACAATGTTGGGGAAGGTTGCATGGGAAACAAAAATTTTCCCAAACACACGCAAGATCTATCCATGGAGATGAGCATCTACGAGTGGGAGACTGGATCTACATACCCTTGTAGATCGCTAAGCGGGAAGCGTTAAGAAAAGCGGTTGATGTAGTCGAATGTCTTCACGATCCAAATCGCCGAGCCTCCCGTGATCCCATCATGATCCATCTCGCGATCCAATCACGATCCGTCCCGCGGTCTCACCAAGATCCATCCCGCGATCCAATCACGAATCGTCTCGCGATCTTGATCACGGTCCTCCCGATCTAGCGCCGAACGGACGACACCACCGCGTTCGGCACACGTACAGCTCGATGACGATCTCCGCCTTCTTGATCCAGCAAGAGGGAGAGGAGAGGTATATGAGTTCTCCGGTAGTGTGATGGCATTGCGGCAATGATGGTGGAGCTATTCCAGCAGGGCTTCGCCTAAGCACCGCTGAAAACCGATCTAGAGGAGAAACTACGATCTAGAGGAGAGGTAGCACGTGGCTATTAGGGTTAGCTTTTTCCTCTAAATCCTCTAGTATATATAGGAGGGAGGGAGGGGAGGAGGCAGCCTCAAAACCTCAAGGTTTGGTCGAATTTGGAGGTGGAGGAGTCCTACTCCAATCCTATTAGGAGTAGGATTCCTCCTTTTCACTTGGAAACTCTTTCCACCTCTCCACCTTTGAATTTTTTCCTTCTCAAACCACTCCAGCCACATGGGCCCTTAGAGGAGGCTTTGAGAAGCCCACCAGGGACTGGTTAACCTCCTCCCACAGCCCATGTGGCCTCTTGGGTCGAAATACCTCTCCCGATGGTCCCTCGGTACACTACCGGCACTCCCGGTACACTATCGATGAGCCTGAAACTTTTCCGGCGACCAAAATAGGACTTCCTATATATCAATCTTTACCTCCGGACCATTCTAGAGCTCCTCGTGACATCCGGGATCTCATACGGGACTCCGAACAACCTTTGGTCACCACCATACATAACTCTATACTACCGAAACGTCACTGAACCTTAAGTGTGCAGACCCTGCGGGTTCGAGAACTATGTAGACATGACCGAGACACCTCTACGGTCAATAACAATAGCGGGACCTGGATGCCCATATTGGTTCCTACATATTCTACAAAGATCTTTATCGGTCGAACCTCTATGTCAAGGATTCATTTAATCCCGTATGTTGTTCCCTTTGTTATTCGGTATGTTACTTGCCCGAGATTCGATCGTAAACATCTCCATACCTAGTTCAACCTCGTTAACAACAAGTATCTTTACTCGTTCCGTAATACAAGTTCTCGTGTCTAACACTTAGTCACATTGCTTGCAAGGCTTATTGTGATGTTGTATTACCGAGTGGGCCCTGAGATACCTCTCCGTCACATGGAGTAACAAATCCCAGTCTTGATCCATGCCAACCCGACAGACACCCTCGGAGATTCCCGTAGAGCACCTTTATAGTCACCCAGTTATGTTGTGACGATTGATACACACAAGGCACTCCTCCGATGTCAGTGAGTTGTATGATCTCAGGATCATAGGAACAAATACTTGACATGTACAAAATAGTAGCAATAAATTGACACGATCATATGCTACATTTGTAGTTTGGGTCTTGAGCATCACATCATTCTCCTAATGATGTGATCCCATTATCAAATGGCATCTCATGTCCATGACTAGGAAACCATAGCCATCTTTGATCAACGAGCTAGTCTATTAGAGGCATACTAGGGACATGCTGTTGTCTATGTATCCACACATGTATCTAGGTTTCTGATTAATACAATTATAGCATGGATAATAAACGATTATCATGAACAAGGAAATATTATATTAACCAATTTATTATTGCCTCTAGGGCATATTTCCAACAATCTCCCACTTGCACTAGAATCAATAATCTCGTTCACATCACCATGTGATTCGCATTTTTATGAACCTAACACACAATGAGTTCTAGGGCTCGATCATGCTTTGCATGTGAGAGAGGTCTTTTAGTCAACCATTCTGCAACATTCAGATCCGTGTGTACTTTGAAATCTCTATATCATACTATAGACACTGCTACCACATTGCACTTGGAGCTATTCCAAATGGCTTCTCCACTATACGTATCCGGATAGCTACTCAGAGTCATCCGGATTGGTGTTAAAGTTTGCATGGACGTAACCCTTTACGACGAACTCTTTATCACCTCCATAATCGAGAAATATTTCCTTAGTCCTCTAGTTACTAAGGATAATACTGACCGTTGTCCAGTGATCCACTCCTGGATCACTTTGGTACCCCTTGACGGACTCATGGTAAGGCACACACAGGTGCAGTACACAACATGGGATACTATACAAAGCCTACGGCTAAGGCATAGGGGACGATGTTCGTCCTTTCTCTTTCTTCTGCCGTGGTCGAGCTTTGAGTCTCACTCAATGTCACACCTTACAAATCAGGCAAGAACTCTTTCTCTGACTGATCCATTTTGAACTCTTTCAAAATCTTGTCAAGGTACGTACTCATTGAAAGTCTCATCAAGCATCTTGATCTATCTTTATAGATCTTGAAGCTCAACAATTAGGTAGCTTTATCCAGGTCTTCCTTTGAAAAACTCTTTTCAAACAACCGTTTATGCTTTCCAGAAATTCTACATCATTTCCGATCAACAATATGTCAACCACATATGCTTATCAGAAACTCTATAGTGCGCCCACTCACTTTATTGTAAACACAAGTTTCTCATAAACTTTGTATAGACTCAAAAACTTTGATCACCTCATCAAAGTGTATATTCCAACTCCGAGATGCTTGCTTCAGTCCATAGAAGGATTATTGAAGCTTTCTCACCTTTTAGCATCCTTAGGACTGACAAAACCTTCTGGTTTTATCACATACAACTTTTCCTCGAGTAAACTGTTAAGGAAACGATGTTTTGTCATCCATCTGCCAGATTTCATAATTGAAAAATGCAGCAGCTGTTAACATAATGCCAACAGACTATAGCATCACTACGAGTGAGAATGTCTCATCGCAGTCAACTCTTTGAACTTGTCGGAAACTTCTTTGTGACAAGTCAAGCTTTATAAATGGTGACATTTACCCTCAGCGTCTATCTTCATCTCAAAGGTCCATTTGTACTCGACGACCTGTCGTCCGACGAGCAAGTCTACCAAAGTCTATACATTGTTTTCATACATGGATCCTTTCTCAGATTTCATGGCCTCTCACCGTTTATCGGAATCCGGGCCCATCATCGCTTCTCTATATCTCGTAGGTTCATCGTTGTCCAACAACATGACCTCCAAGACAGGGTTGTCGTACCACTCAGGAGGAGTACACATCCTTGTCGACCTACGAGGTACAATAGTAACTTGATCCGAAGCTTCATGATCATCATTTACTTCCACTTCAACTGATGTAGGATCCATAGAAACATCTTTCTGCGCTGCGCAACTCTCTGGTTGAAACAAAGGTTTAACAACCTCATCAAGTTCTATCGTCCTCCCACTCAATTCTTTCAAGATGAAACTTTTTCTCGGGAAAGGACCCGTTTTAGCAACAAACACTTTATGCTTGGATCTGAGATAGAAGGTTCACCCAACTGTTCTTAGGGTAATCTATGAAGATGCATTTGTTCGCTTTGGGTTCGAGCTCATTAGATGAAAACATTTTTCCACACAAGCGTCGCAGCCCCAAACATTAAGAAATGACAGCTTAGGTTTCTATCAAACCATAATTCACACGGTGTCATCTCAATAGATTTAGATAGTGCCCTATTTAAAGTGAATGTAGTTGTCTCTAATGCATAACCCCAAAACTATAGTAGCAAAATGATAACAGACATCATAGCCCGCACCATATCCAATAGAGCACGACTATGACGTTCGGACACACCATCACACTATGGTGTTCCAGGTGGTGTGAGTTGTGAAATGACTTTCACATTGTCTAAAGTTGTATGCCAAACTCGTAACTCAGATATTCACCTCCACGATCATGTCACAGACATTTTTCTCTTCTTGTCACGATGATCTTAAACTTCACTCTGGATTTGCTTCAACTTTTCAAACGATCCAGAATTGTGTTTCATTAAGTAAACATACACTATATGTTGGGGATATAATCCCGTGGTATGACCCTCCTAAAGGGGTCCGGGTTATACCTGATAGCCTGTGAGCCGGCCCAAGAATGAGCCATGAGACTTATGGCCCAGGGAGATAGGCGGCTCATGGCATGGGCCACCAGGTGGCCCGGACAGAGAAGACCCGGGTGCGTAAGCCGCCCGGAGGTAACTTGGCAGGGAAGATAGAGGAAGACTGGATAGACAATGAGAGTTGGTTACAACTTGTATGACCTGGAGTCTTTACCTCCTATATAAAGGTAGACCCGAGGCGACTTAGAGATCGGGTGATCGATAACTAGGTCAAGCTTTTGCTCCCTTGTAATCGATACAACAAGCAATACAAACACAATCAGGACGTAGGCTATTACCTCGCCTTGAGGGGCCGAGCCTGGGTAAACTTGTGTCCTTCGTCCTAGCCAACCCCTTTGAGTCCATCACGTTAGCAATGGACTCGAATCCAAGTCCGTTCACCCGGACATCTGCCATGATAAATCCATGACAGTTGGCGCCCACCATGGGGCAAATGCTTGGTGGTGTTGAGTTCTCAAAGGGCTCTCTCCCGGGGCTCGAAGGATACGTGGTCGGAAGGATCAGCAAGAGATGCCGTGGCCGGCTCTACATCGACGATGCCAGCTAGGGGCTTGATGCTGAGTCCGTGGAGTATGGATTCTGGGTTCCGTTCGGCAGGATCCACGTCTTCATCGGAAAGGTTGATGGATCTGCACCCGGGCCGGACATCTGCACCAACATCATCGAGCCGGCTCAGCATCTACAACCAGCGCATAACATGCATCCTACCCGTGCTAATCCGTGTCAGAAGCATGTTTTCGTAGGCTTCACTCAAGGTACGGATCTAGAAGCTTCCGGATCATAGGAAAATCTTGTCTATTCAGAGGACGAATCTTCAAGTGGAGAAATGGAGTCGGTGTACCAGCTCCACAATGGTGGCCTTGGGGGCTACGGCGATGTCTGCCCTGAGTCAGATCGCTCTGAGTCGAATGATCTTGGGCTTCCGGTTCATGCTGCCGTGTTCATGGCGGGATCAGCCCCAGGCACGAGTAGTGTAGCCGCGGGAACCGCCACCTCGGGTGATAACCCGCCGCCGCCGCCTCAAGTTCTTGTGGAGCTGATAGATGAGCTCGCGGCTTTAATGGCCACTGAGGTCACACCAGATAATCAAGATGCTCGGAATTTAGAGATTGCAAGGATCAAGGGCCGGATGACAGAGGAACGACGAAGGATGGCTGAGCTAAAGATCCAGATGGAAGAAGAGGCAGAACGTATCAAGGAAGATGCTTTCCATCTAGGGCTGGAGCAAATATCAGCAGCAGCGGTACATCAGAGGAGGCATCAATCCCATCTACCAGAGCGCTATGAAGCAAGGAACCTCTTCAATACTCCTGATGCGGGGCGAGTAACAGACGCGCCTAAAAGCCTCCCGACGGAGCGGCCAACGATTCATCCGGCCCAACGTAATCAAGCTTCACCTGGGGGCTTTCCAACGCCGGTGGGTCATTATTCTAACCCGGTCGAGAATATAGTGGTAGCGGCCGCCCGACTTGAGAAAATTCCTATCCCGGATGAAGCACCCTTTGCAGAGGATGTGCGGAACGCCATCGGGTACCTGGAGACGGCCGTGGCCTAGCAGGAGAAATATACTCAGAGCCGGGGCCGTATTCATTCAACCCCCCTCCCCAGCCGCAGCTTTAGCCGACGCTACGAGTCACCAGCAGGTTCCAATAGCAGCCGACACAGAGAGATTCCGATGGGTCACCGGCCGTGTAGAGACACGCCAGCATTTGTAAACCATGCGGGAAGCCCGCAAGGGGCACCAGCTAGGCCGGCTTACCAGGGGCCCGTACCTTCCGTTTCGGTAGGGGCAGGAGTAAACTCTAGGACGGTAGGGCTGCCATGTTTATCACCGGCTCTGCAGGGCGAGCGGTTTCCGAAAGACTTCAAAGGGCCCCGCAAGGTCCAAAATTATACCGCTGATTTACCCCCGGAGGCCGGGGTGGAAAGTTCTGAACTGGCCATGGAGATGCTATATGTCAGTGAGGTGGTTTGTGCCAAGTATTTCGTCATGATGCTTGAAGGCCCGGCTCGCACGTGGCTAACGGGGTTACTACCTAATACCGTTAGTTCATGGGCGGAGCTCAGGGCCTAGTTCATTAAAAACTTTCAAGGGACGTGCAAGCAGCCTATGACCATTGTGGATCTTGATCACTGTGTCCAACAGGAGAATGAGTCGGCCCATCATTGGGTACGTCGGGTCTCGACGATCATCCACTTGTCGGAGCAGATCACGGCGGCTCAAGTGGTGCTGATCTTGGAGAAGAACTGCCACTTTGTTCCTCTGAAGAAGAAGCTTGGCCGGCTCAAACGTACGTGTCAGGACATGGGAGAGCTCATGATGGCTCTCACGAAATATGCCGACTCTGACAGCACGAAGGATCCGGGTTCTGATGATGAGAAGGCTGGCCAAGGTAAGAAGAGAAATCAAGGCAAGGGTGCAGCAAACAATGGTAGCCAGAGAAAGCGTAAGAGTCCAGAGGCCGGGTCAGAGCTGGTGGCTAATACAAACACCCAGCAGAATTACCCCAAAGGCAATAGGAGGTTCAGATCGCCCTTTAGCAAGGATAACTCTTCCTCGAACATGGAGGAGTTACTTAAGAGACCCTGTCCAAATCACTGCCTGCCTGATAAACCGGCAAACCACACATGGGAGAATTGCAATTTCATGTAGAAGTACAAGCGGTATTTCACACAACCTAACAATCGAGATGGTGGCCCGCCAGGCGGGTCAGGGGCTGGGTTTGGTTCCGGCGGCTCAGGATCCAATCATCCGGGTCAGGATAATCAGGGGGGACACCAGCCGCATTCTGGTAACAATAATCAACAACAACAGCAACAGCGTAATCAGTCTGGTTACCAGAGTAATCCGAAGCAGCTCAGCTCCGGGCAATACCACGTTTTCATGACCAGTCTCAATAAACGGGACCAGAAGTTGCATAAGCGGGTAGTTAATGCGGTTGCACCGGCTCTTCCGTAGTACTTAAAGTGGTCTGAATATGACATAACATGGAGCCGAGAAGATCACCTGCCGCATGTCGATGACCCGGGGCGGCTGGCTTTGGTTGTGGCCCCCAGGTGGGCGGATATATGGTGAACAAGGTGCTTATGGATGGCGGCAGCAGCATAAAAATCCTTTATTATGACACTTTTCGGCGGATGAAGTTGCTTGACAAGGATTTAAAACCTTCATCCACCGTCTTTCATGGTGTGGTGCCGGGTAAATCGGCGTATCCGGTGGGCAGGATTTCGTTGGTAGTGGCTTTTGGCGATGAGTACAATTACAGGGTGGAATCCTTGTGGTTCGAGGTGGTCAAGATCAAGAGTCCTTATCATGCGTTATTTGGACGGCCGGCTTATGTTGAGTTCATGGCTAGGCCCTGCTATGTTTACTTGCAGCTCAAGATGCCCAGCTTAAACGGTTCCATTACTATTCATGGTGACCGAAATACGACTATTGAGTGTGAAGAAGGAGATGTGGCTTTCGCAGAGCCCAATTGCGCCTAGGAGGACCTTAAGTTCTATAAGGATAATGTTCATACGGAGGATATGACCCCACTGAAAAAGCCCACCACGGAGGTTGAGCCGCCCCTCAAGTTTTCAGCGGATGATACCAAGACAGTAGATTTCACCCCGGGCGACTCATCTAAGCAGTTCATCCTTGGAGCTCACATGGATCCCAAATAGGAAATCATGCTCATTGAATTCATCCGTGAGAATCGGGACATTTTTGCATGGAAACCTTCTGACAAGTCGAGTGTACCGAGAGAGTACGTTGAGCACAACCTTAATGCGGATCCAAAGTTTAAGCCAATTAAACAGTTTTTGCGGCGGTTCAATGAGGAGAGGCACAAGGCTATTGGGGAAGAAGTTGCCCGGCATTTGGCAGCGGGTTTTATTGTTGAAGTTTTTCACCCGGAATGGTTGGCTAACCCGGTGTTGGTGCTCAAATAGAATGGCACATGGCGTATGTGTGTGGACTACACGGTCCTTAACAAAGCTTGTCCGGCTGATCCATTTTCCCTCCCTCGTATTGATCAGATCATTGATGCTACGACGGGGTACGAAAGTTTGTGCTTCCTGGATGCTTACTCGGGTTATCATCAGATCAAGATGGCGGTTAAAGACCAGGAGAAGACGGCTTTTATTACACCCTTTGGGGCGTTCTGTTATGTCTCTATGCCTTTCGGGCTCAAGAGTGTCCAGGCGACTTATCAGCGATGCGTGCAGAACTGCCTTCACAGTCAGATTGGCCGTAATGTTCATGCTTATGTAGATGACATCGTGCTCAAATCCAGAAAGAAGGAGACTCTCTTGGAGGATTTAAAGGAAACTTTTGATAATCTCTGGGTCTACAAGATGATGCTTAACACCACCAAGTGCGTCTTTGGTGTTCTGGCAGGCAAGCTTTTGGGTTTCCTGGTATCTTAGCATGGTATCAAGGCTAACCCAGATAAGATCAAGGCTATCACCTCTCTAGGAGAGCCATCTTGCATTAATGATGTTCATCGCTTGGCCGGGCGGATTGCTGCGTTGAGCCGGTTCATAAGCCGTCTTGGAGAGAAGGCTATTCCTTTATATCAAATGATGAAGAAGACAAACAAATTTGTCTGGAGCAAAGCGGCGGGTGAAGCACTTGAGGCGCTTAAACAACAGCTCACTCAGCCGCCAATGCTGGCCACTCCGACTAAGAAGGAACCATTACTCCTTTATGTGGCGGCTAATAACCGGGCAGTGAGTGCTACAATTGTGGTCGAGCGCAAGGAGGCCGGGAACAAGTATCCAGTTCAAAGACCGGTTTATTATACCAGTGAGGTCCTGACAGAGTCTAAGCAAAGGTATCCACATTGGTAGAAACTGGTATATGGGGTCTTCATGGCCAACCCAAGTTAAAACACTACTTCTTAGGGCACCAGATAACTGTGGTCAGTTCTGCTCTGCTAGGGGGTTATTATCCAGAACAGAGAAGCCACGGGAAGGATTGCTAAGTGGGCATTGGAGTTGGGACCTCTCAATTTAAAATATGTGCCTCGCACGGCTATCAAGTCCCAAGCCCTTGTGGATTTCGTAAATGATTGGACGGAGTGTCAAGCTCCTGAGGAAAAGCCGGATGGAACATACTGGACTATACACTTTGATGGATCCAAGCAGTTAGAGGGATCAGGGGTAGGAGTTGTTCTGACATCCCCCAAGGGTGATAAGTTTTGCTATGTGCTTCGGCTGATGTTCCCCTGCACTAACAATGCGGCTGAGTATGAAGCTTTGCTTCACGGTCTTAGGTTAGCCAAGGAGACGAATTTGATCTGAGTCAGGTGTTTGGGCGACTCAGATCTAGTGGCTCAGCAAGTTTCTGGCACTTGGGATTCCAAGGACCCGCGGATGGCGGCTTATCGTCAGGCGGTTGATATTATTGCGGGTCACTTCAAAGGATATCAGGTAGATCACATTGATCATCGCAGGAATGAGGCGGCTTATGAATTATCACGGTTAGGTTCTCAACGAAAGCCGGTGCCACCCAATGTCTTTCTGGACATCTTACACCATCCGACTGTCAAGATACCTTCAGAAGAAGATTTGGTTGTTCCTGACCTGGAGGAAGAATTGTTAGCGGCTCTGCATACTATCCAAGATTGGACTATTCCCTATTCGGCCTATTTGACACGGGGCGAGTTACCTGAGGATGAAGACCTATCCAGGAAGATCACCCGGCGTTCTAAATCCATGACAATAGTTAATGGTGAGTTGCATAAATGCAGCATGACGGGAGTTTTCCAACGTTGTGTTTCACCAGAGGAGGGTCGGCAGATCTTGAATGAAATACATGCTGGCGATTGTGGACAGCACACCGGCTCGAAGTCTTTGGTGGCCAAGGCTTTTCGGCACGGGTTTTTCTGGTTGACGGCTCATAAAGATGTAGAGGACCTAGTCCGTAAGTGCGACGACTGTCAGAAATTTGGCCGGCGTGCTTATATTCCGGCTCAGGAGTTAAGGATGATACCAATTACTTGGCCGTTTGCGGTTTGGGGGCTTGACATGGTGGGACCTTTCAAGAGATCCAAGGATAAGAAAACACACCTCCTGGTGGCGGTGGACAAGTTTACCAAGTGGGTAGAGGCAGAGCCGGTCAGCAAATGTGATGCGGCTACGGCGGTTTTATTTATTAAAAAGTTGATCTATCGTTTTGGTTACCCGCACAGCATCATCACTGATAATGGTACAAATCAATCCAAGAAGGGCTATGAAAAAATTCTGTGATGAAGAGCATATCCGGCTTGATGTTTCAGCAGTAGCGCATCCACAATCCAACGGTCAGGTGGAGCATGCCAATCAGGAAATTTTAAGAGGGATTAAACTGCGACTTATGGTTACTTTGCAACAAACACCCGGGTGTTGGGTAGAAGAAGTACCCTCCATCTTATGGAGCATCAGGACCACCCCTAACAGATCCACGGGTTTCACGCCTTTCTTTATGGTGTACGGGGCCGAGGCAATTTTGCCTAGTGACATCCGGCATGACTCGGAAAGGGTGGCGGCTTATGTTGAGGCAGACAATGAGACGGCACGTCAAGACGCATTGGATGCTCTGGAAGAGGCGCGGGAGCTAGCTGCGGCCTAGTCAACGATTTATCAACAAGACCTGCATCGCTATCACAGCCGCAGGGTCAAGACCCGGACATTCCAGGAAGGCGACTTAGTGCTCTGGCTGATTCAGCACCAGAAAAACATGCATAAGCTCTCTCCTCCATGGGAAGGACCTTTTGTAGTCAGCATAAATCTCAACAACGGGTCATATTACCTCATCGATATCCGAGATGACTTAGATATGGTGGGTCTGGAGACCCGCCGGCCGTGGAACATCACGCATCGCCGGCCTTATTTCACTTAAGGGTGTAGAGACCCTTCATTGTACAGTATCATTGTACATGTGATAGTTATATAAATAAATAAAGAAGTATCACTGCAAAGGTGAAGTCCCTGCTGTTTTACACGTCCTCATATGAGAGAAGGTTAAACAATGTTCCGGTTGATGTATCAACTAAGAATGGCGAACGACGGCTTTTTTCCTTCGGGTATAGCTTATTATGCTTATTAGCCAGGCGCTATGCCACAAAAGCCCGGCTCAAGAAAATGAGTCACGGTGCCAGGTGCTATGCCACAAAATCCCGGCTCAGGAAAATGAGTCGCGGCTCCAGGCGGTATGCCACAAAAGCCCGGCTCAGGAAAATGAGTCACGGCGCCAGGCGTTATGCCACAAAAAACCGTCTCAAGAAAGTGAGTCGCGCCACCAGGCGTTATCCCACAAAAAACCGGCTTAGGAAAATGAGTCATGGCGAGGGCGGCTTCTTACCTTTGGGTACAGCTTCTAACGCCTATACGCCGGTGTTTTATGCCGTACTGCTGAAGGGGGCTTCTTACCGACGGGTATCGCTTCTAACACCCTATCGGCCGGCTTTATGCCAAATTTCCGGCTAACATGTTTAGCCGCGGTTGTGAGGTTTTTTTACCGACGGGTAGCTAACACCTAATAACCCATGAACGACGGCTTCTTACCTTCGGGTATAGCCTCTAATGCCTATTAGCTGGCTTCATGCCACGTAAAACCGGCTAAGAAAAATTAGCTGCGGGAAACGGCGGCTTCTTACCTTCGGGTATAGCTTATAATGCCTATTAGCCAGCCTTATGGCACAAAAATCCGGCTAAGGAAAATTAGCCGCGGCGAAGGCGGCTTCTTACCTTCGGGTACAACTTCTAATGCTTATCCGTCGGCATTTACGCTGTATTATTACGTTCGGGGTACAACTTCTAATGCTTGTTAATTGGCTTTATGCTACAAAACTCCGGTTAACATGATTAGCTGTGGACGAAAATTATTAAGTCCTTTCCGCCGACTCTCGACCCAAGAAGAGGAGACAAACAACCACAAGTCAGGAATGCATACAATGAAGATGGCACTTTGGAAGCCGGATTTTTTCTCATTTAAAAAGATCATCAGAGCAAATGTCACAGGAAATATATTAGAAACGCTCTATGTAGAGCCCAAAAGTGTTGATCAAGTCTTTAAATCCCCTACGACGAGTTAAGGAGAGCCGGCTATGACAAAGTGGAGTTTATCAACTGGTCGGCGGCTCATCCTGCTCCGGTTCTTCGGGTGCCTGGATCTGAAGGTTGTCAAAGTTCCAGTTGGAGTCAGCTAGAGCTACAAAAGTCCCTTCTTCAAAGAAGGGAGACGGTCAAGATCAGAAGAGAAGAGGTCCTTACTACGGGTGGGTGTCAAGTCCTTTCATTCGTAGAGTGGGCCACGAACTCTCTTCTGGTCAGCATCATAAGCCGCCTGGTAAGTGTCCAGGTCAGCTTCTTCTACTAAGACGGAAGCCAGAAACCTGGAGTCCTTAACGCACCAGATGTAGTCAGCTTCTGTGAACTCAGAACCGTCATCCTTCTTGGAGGGGAAGCCTTCCATCATATCAGCCAGAGTAAGCTCCGGAGAAGAGGCCAGAGCCCGGCTTATGCCTGCGATTGCTCCCTGGCGGGCGGCTGATTTCTTCAATTCAGCGATCTGCTGCGGCATGGTGGACAAAAGTTCCAAGACCCCTTTGAGAGTTGAAGGGATCTTGTCCTTGTACCGAACAGACTTGATGGTGAACATCGCGCCGCAGTAGAGCTGCTCTGCTAGGGTGTAGATAGCCGCTAGAGGCAATAAGTTGTCAGACGCCAGTTGACGGCTTCTAGGACCTGTATAAGCCAAAGGTTTCCACATTAAGTCGCTAGTTCAGATGTTATAACAACAATTAAGGAAAAGTTGTCAAGAGCTCACCGAAGAGGGCGGCTGTCATCTTTGTGATATGGTGTTTCAAGGATTGCAGCTCGTCAGAGACTGTCATCAACCGCTGATTAGCGTCGTCCGCCCGTTCGGTCAGCTTGGCCTTCTCAAACACGGCAGACTCTCTAAAAGCGGCCAACTCCTCCTTGACTTTAACCAGCTCTTCGGTGCAGAGCCGGCATTTCTCATTGGTGGCGCTCCGGGCACCCTATTGATCAGCCAGGTGGGTCTTTAAGCCGGCCAACTGTGACCCGACTTCAGTCAAGGATTCCTGCAAACATTTCAAAGCAGAGAGTAAAACAGACAAGTCTCAAACAGATTGCAAGCAATATGCATGACACTTGGGGGCTAATGTCTATTTTTTCAGAAGTTTACTATGAAGAGTCGCGCTTCAAACTTTGAACAAGTTTGAGCCGGCCCTTGGGGGCTACTATTAGCTCTTTTAAATTGTCTTCTAAGAAGTCCCGACTCAACTTTGAACAAGTTTGAGCCAGCCCTTAGGGGCTACTATTAGCTCTTTTAAATTGTCTTCTAAGAAGTCCCGACTCAACTTTGAACAAGTTTGAGCCAGACCTTGGGGGCTACTATCGGCTCTGCTGATTATCTTCTACAGAATAATTTTATCTAAAAGATAACTATGCAAAGTCTCGGCTCAATATGTCAAGAGATTAAGCTGGCACTTGGGGGATACGTAGGGATATAAGGAAGAAAAGAATACCTCATACTTCCTCTCCATGAGGTTAACCAATTGGAGCTCCAGGTCCCGGCTAGTGGATAGGCAGGTCATGTAGCTAGCATGAAGCTCCTTAGTTATCATCTTCCCCAAGGCAGAAGGCTCAAATTCTAGCTTCCTAGAAGCTTCAACTGTTTCACCCCTCTTGGTCAGCACGTGAGCCGGGGGAGAATGCAAACCGGTGCCAGTAATTTCAACTTCTGTGCCAGTCGTGTCCTTAGCCGCCTTGGCAGGGCTCGGCGGCTTAGAAGGATTCTTTGGTGGACTATCTGGGACAATTTCATCAGTGGTTGGCTCTGCAGAAGCTGTTGGGATATCTTCAGCCGGCCGCTAGTCATCCGGCTTTGAATGCTCCGGCTCTTGGGCAGCAGGGACGGGGGAGGACTTGTTGGTTTTCTGATGCTTGGCTTGAGCACTGTAAAATGTGAGGATCAGAATCCAAAGGATACTACTACTGCATAAAGAAGCCGGATGTCATAGCGGGAAATACTTACAGCAGGTTGATCTTGGGAGGCGGCAGAGCGGTCGGCGAAGAGTCGCCGGAAGAGGGTGATTTCTGAGAGACTATTCAAGAAAGATGAGACAACATCGAGGTCGCAAAGTAAAATTAATTAAACGGAGATACATACCTCTTCGGGGCATTTCTTCAGAGCTGGCGAGTTTGGCAAGACGGACATAAGATCAGTAGAACCAACGCTCCGGGTCTGGCGATGCTTGGCTTGTTGTTGCTTTCTCAAAAGAAAGTTGGGAGCGAGATAAGCAAGAGGATGAGAAAGAGGAACTTTTCCAATAACCCTCCGTAGCTTCCGGGGGACAAAATATTCTAAGCCGAAAGAAGTATAGATTACCTCAGGGGCGTTGGCGTGGCTTGTTTCAACATCATCCTGTGAGTAAAACAAGTGTAAGTAAAATAAGATAATAAAATGGCAGAAAGCAGCCAAGGTTTACCTCTGAGTCGGACAATTGTGGAGGGTCAAACCATCCTTCTTGTGGGGCGGTCTGCTTGGACTTCTTAGCCGGAGCTTTCTTCTTGAGCTTCTTCAAGGGAGGAACATATTCTTTCTTACAGAAATGAGAGTTGGCCTGGAAAGGTAAACCGGTTAAACGGTAATGAGTTATAAAGGTATGAGTGTCAAGGAGGAAAAGGGGAGAAGAGTCGCCTTACATCTGGAGCCGGATTTTTGGTGTTAAAAGGCGCCAGGCCAATGGCGCTGCATGATCCGGATGTTTCATGGACAAGGCTCCGGATGACGATGGTGATGTCATCCTCTGTCAGTGGTTATTGCCTGAAGCATAATGAACTATCATACTTGCCTTCGTATTCACACATGAGCCGGCTTCTATGACTTAAGGGCATAATCCTCTAGGAAATCCAGCAGCAGATCAAATCTAGTCTGGTTAAACCATTGGCCATGAGGGCCTTGATCTTGGCGTGAGCCATCTCATACCTTGCACGTTCCGAACCTGATAGCCGGCCAGGAAGCTCTGGAGTTGTCTTGAGTCGGGAGGGACGATAACCCGACAGTGGACGCTCATTCTCAGGAGAGGTATCCTTGCAGTAGAACCAAGTCTTGTTCCAGTCCTTTGGATGACAATGCATCTACATTGTCGGAAAAGTAATATCCCTATGCCGTTGGATGGAGATCCCACCAAGCTCTAGACTCGGACCGGCTTTCATCTCAGTTTGCCGGTTGGCATAGAAGAATTCTCGAAATAACCCCATAGACGGCTTGGCTTGCAGATAGACATCATAGAGCACTTGAAAATTGCATATATTTGAGACGGAGTTGGATGCCAAGTCCTAGGGGTGAAGTTTGTAGAAGTGAAGGACATCACGAAAGAATTTCGAGCCGGGAGGCATGAATCCTCACTCGATATGGTCAGAGAAAACCAGTACTTCACCTTCTTGAGGAGTGGGCCGCGTTTCATCACCCGGGGCCCGCCAATTAAGGACCTCCTTGGAAGGAAGGGTACCCGCGTGAACAAAATCCAGTAAGAATTCCTCCATGATGCAAGACCCGACCCAGTTGCATGAGTTGGAGGCGCGAGACATGCTGGTGGCTTAAAGATTGTGCAAATTAAAAGTACGGCGAGTCAAGAGCAAACAAGTATCAGCAACGGCTTATAATTTTAAGGGCTCTACAAATAATATGCCATGGTCCGGCTGATGAGAGCCGGAGAGGCTTGGCGAGTCAACAAAGAAAGGAGGAGGAGCAAAAATCGGCTAAGTCCCAGGAATAGATTTCATAAGGTTTAGCTAAAATGACGGATCTACAAAAACAGGGTAAATGCCTTTTATTTTCAGACCTAAGGACGAACAGGCGAAGCGGACGAAATCCAAAATGGCAAGCAGAGCAAGGATCAATCTATGTGTTCTTGTTTACCACCTCTTACCCAACGGCGCCGTGAAGATGGGCGACGGTTCGGAGTTCGTACGCTAAAGTGCGGCCGGCTACAATGGTGTTCGAGCTCTAAAACGACGGCGGCGGCGCAGCTCTATAGAAACCCCACCGGAGACGGCTATGGATCTATGGGAAGAAGACTTATCAGCGACGGCGTGACGAGCGCAAGATGAACTCTGGTCTGCAACAGGTTGATGCAGTGGTCGGTCTACGGCGAGACGAGGACGGCGCCGGAGCAGGAGCAGAAGCGTCGGAGAGAAAGCAGATGGAAGCACGAGCGGGGGAAAGGAAATGCCACCCGCAGCGATCCTATTTAAAAGGAAAACGTGCAGGCACAAAAATCCAGGCGATAGAAATCATTCGACCGAGGCGGATGCCTCAATTTATGGGCTGACCATTTATTAAGAGTTGTGTTGGTACGTCAGCGGATTTTTTGCAGGGCCCACATGACATCACGTGGGTCATCACCGGGCGACTCGCCGAGGAGCAGAAGAAAAGGATGAAGTGAGAAAGCACAAATCAACCTAGGGCCTAATGTTGGGGATATAATCCTGCGGTATGACCCGCCTAAAGGGGTCCGGGTTATACGTGACATCTCGTGAGCCGGCCCAAGAATGAGCCGTGAGACTTACGGCCCAGGAAGATTGGCAGCTCATGGCGTGGGCCGGCAGGTGGCCCGGACAGAGAAGACCCGGGTGCATAAGCCGCCCTGAGGTAACTTGGGAGGGAAGATAGAGGAAGACTCGGATAGACAATGAGAGTCGGTTACAACTTGTATGACCCGGAGTCTTTACCTCCTATATAAAGGTAGACCCGGGGCGTCTTAGAGATCAGGTGATTGAGAACTAGGTCAAGCTTTTTCTCCCTTGTAATCGATACAACAAGCAATACAAACACAATCAGGACGTAGGCTATTACCTCGCCTTGAGGGGACGAACGTGGGTAAACCTGTGTCCTTCATCCCACCCAAGCCCTTTGAATCCATCACGTTAGCAATGGCCTCGAATCCAGGTCCCTTCACCCGAACATCTGTCGTGATAAATACACAACACTATATCTACTCAAATCATCAGTGAAGGTAAGAAAATAACGATATCCACCGCACGCTACAAGACTCATTGGATTGCATACATCAACATGTATCATTTCCAATAAATCACTTGCCTGCTCCATCAATCCAGAAAACAGGGTCCTTAGTCATCTTGCCCAAGAGGGATGGTTCGCATGTCTCAACCGATTCGAAATCGAATGAGTCCAAAAATTCATTAACAAGGAGTTTCTTCATGAGCTTTATATCAATATGACACTTAGCGGCAGTGCCACAAGTATGTGGTATTATCATAATTAACTTTGTATCTTTTGGCATCAATGATATGAACATGTGTATTACTACGATCAAGATTTAACAAACCGTTCTCACTGGGTGCACGACCATTGAAGGTATTATTCATGTAAATAGAATAACCATTATTCTCTGACTTAAATGAATAACCATATTGGAATAAACAAGATCTAATCACGTTCATGCTCAATGCAAACACCAAATAAAATTTATTTAGGTTCGTCACTAATCCGAAGGTAGAGAGAGCATGCGATGTTGATCACATCAACCTTGGAAACATTTCCAACACATCATCACCTCACACTTAGCTAGTCTCCGTTTATTTCGTAGCTTTTATTTCGAGTTACTAACATTTAGCAACTGAACCGGTATCCAATACCCAGGTGCTATTAGGAGTACTAGCAAGGTACACATCAATAACACATATATCAAATATTCTTATGTCGATGTTGCCAGCCTTCTTATCTACCAAGTATCTAGGGTTGTTCCACTTCAGTAACCGTTCTCCTCGTAATCGAAGCACTTAGTCTCGGGTTTGGATTCAACTTTGGGTTGCTTCACTGGAGTAGAAACTGACTTGCCATCCATGAAGTTTCCCTCCTTGCCCTTGCCCTTCTCGAAACTAGTGGTTTTACTAACCATCAACACTTGACGCTCCTCTTGATTTCTACCTTCATGGTGTCAAACATCACGCACAGCTCAGGGATCATTATTTCTATCCCTGGCATTTTATAGTTCATCACCAAGTTCTAGTAGCTTAGTGACAGTGACTTGGAGAAGTATATCAATCACTCTTTTATCTGGAAGATCAACTCCCATTCGATTCAAGCGATTGTAGCACCCAGACATTCTGAGCACATGCTCAACGATTGAGCTATTCTATTTCATCTTGCAGGCAAAGAATCTTGTTGGAGATCTCATATCTCGCAACACAGGCATGAGCCTGAGATCCTAATTTCAGCTCTTAGAACATCTCATATGTTCCGTGATGTTCAAAACGTTTCGCAGCCTCAATTCTAAGTCGTAATGCATCATGCACTAAATTATCAAGTAGTCATCAGAACGTGCATGTCAGATGTTCACAACATCTACAGACAACGCTAGAGGGGTTGGTGCACCGAGCGGTGCATTAAGGACATAAGCCTTCTGTGCAGTAATGAGGACAATCCTCAGATCATGGACCCAGTCTGCAATATTGATACCATCATGTTTCAACTCTAGTTCTCTAGGAACATATAAAAATTCAAGGGAGCTACAGCGCGAGCAAGTAATCTACAACATAATTTGCAAAGACACTACTGACTATGTTCATGATAATGAGTTCAATTAATCATATTCCTGAAGAAATCCCACTCAAATTGACATCCCTCCAGTCATTCGAGTGATACATGATCCAAATTCACCAACTCAAGTCCGATCATCACATGAGTTGAGGTGGTTTCAATGGTGAACATCATCATGTTGATCATATCTACTATATGACTCATGTTCGACCTTTCGGTATGTTGTGTTCCGAGGCCATGTCTGTGCATGCTAGGCTCGTCAAGTTTAACCCAAGTGTTCTGCATGTGCAACACTGGCTTGCACCCGTTGTATGTGAACATAGAGTCTATCACACCCGAGCATCATGTGGTGTCTCTACACAACGAACTTTCGCAATGGTGCACACTCGGGGAGAACACAATTTATCTTGAAATTAAGTGAGGGATCACCTTATAATGCTATCGTCGTCCTAAGCAGAAAAAGGTGCATAAAAGGATTAACATCACATGCAAATCATAAGTGACATGATATGGCCATGAACTTGTGGTTTTGATCTCCATCTTGAAAGCACCGGCATGATCTCCATCGTCACCGGCATGACACACTGATCTCCATCATCTTGATCTCCATCAACTGTCACCATCGGGGTCGTCGCGCCCACCATGCTTCTACTAATATTGCTATCGTTTAGCGATAAAGTAAAGCATTACATAATGCTTAATGATTGACACACAGGTCATACCATAATTAAAGACAAACCTATGGCTCCTGCCGGTTCCATACTCATCGACATGCAAGTCGTGATATTCTATGCAAAACATGATCATCGCATACATCACATATATCTCGTCATGTAATTGGCCATATCACATCAAAACATATCTTGCAAAAACAAGTTAGACATCCTCTAATTGTTGTTGCATGTTTTACGTGCCTACTATGGGTATCTAGCAAGAACAATTCTCACCTATGCAAAACCACAACGGTGATACTTAAGTTGCTTTTCAACCTTCTCAAGGACCGCCTTTGCCGAATCCGATCCAACTAAAGTAGGAGAAATAGACACCCGCTAGCCATCTTTGTGCAACGAAGTTACACGTCAGTCGATGGAACCGGTCTCTTGTAAGCGTACGAGTAAGGTTGGTCCGGGCCGCTTCATCCCACAATACCGCTGAACCAAAACACGACCAAGGGAGGAAGCAATCTAAGCATCAGCGCCCACAAACTCTTTGTGTTCTACTCGAGATCTCATCTACACATAGACCTAGCTCATGATGCCACTGTTGGGGAACGTTGCATGGGAAATAAAAAAATTCCTATGCCCACGCAAGATCTATCTATGGTGATGAGCATCTACGAGTGGGAGAGTGGATCTACATACCCTTGTAGATCGCTAAGCGGGAAGCGTTAAGAAACCCGGTTCATGTAGTTGAACGTCTTCGCGATCCAAATCGCCGAGCATCCCGTGATCCCATCACGATCCATCTTGCGATCCAATGACGATCCGTCCCGCGATCTCATCACGATCCGTCCCGCGATCCAATCACGAATCATCTCGCGATCTTGATCACGGTCCTTCCGATCTAGCGCCGAACGGACAACACCTCCGCGTTTAGCACATGTACAGCTCGATGACGATCTCCGCCTTCTTGATCTAGCAAGAGGGAGAGGAGAGGTACATGAGTTATACGGCAGTGCGACAACATTGCGGCGATGATGGTGGAGCTATTCTAGCAGGGCTTCCCCTAAGCACCGCCAAAAACCGATCTAGAGGAGAAACTGCGATCTAGAGGAGAGCTAGCACGTGGCTATTATGGTTATCTTTTTCCTCTAAATCCTCTAGTATATATAGGAGGGAGGGAGGGGAGGAGGCAGCCTCAAACCCTCAGGGTTTGGTCGAATTTGGAGGTGAAGGAGTCCTACTCCAATCCTATTAGGAGTAGGATCCCTCCTTTCCACCTAGAAACTCTTTCCACCTCTCCACCTTTGAATTTTTTTTCCTTCACAGACCACTCCAGCCGCATCGGCCCTTAGAGGAGGCTTTGGCCAGACCACAAGGGGCTGGTTTACCACCTCCCACATCCCATGTAGCTTCTTGGGTCTAAATACCTCTCCCGATGGTTCCCCGGTACACTACCGGCACTCCCAGTACAGTACCGATGAGCCCGAAACTTTTCCGGCAACCAAAACAGGACTTCCTATATATCAATCTTTACTTCTGGACCATTCCGGAGCTCCTCGTGACATCCGGGATCTCATCTGGGACTCCTAACAACCTTCGGTCACCACAATACATAACTCTATACTACCAAAACGTCACCGAACCTTAAGTGTGCAGACCCTGTGGGGTCGAGAACTATGTAGACATGACCGAGAGACCTCTACGGTTAATAACCAATAGCAGGACCTAGATGCCCATATTGGTTCCTAAATATTCTACGAAGATCTTTATCGGTCGAACCTCTATGTCAAGGATTCAATTAATACCGTATGTTGTTCCCTTTGTTCTTCAGTATGTTACTTGCCCGAGATTCGATCGTCAGCATCTCCATACCTAGTTCAACCTCGTTACCAGCAAGTCTCTTTACTCGTTCCGTAACACAAGATCCCGTGGATAACACTTAGTCACATTGCTTGCAAGGCTTATTGTGATGTTGTATTACCGAGTGGGCCCGAAGATACCTCTCCGTCACACGGAGTAACAAATCCTAGTCTTGATCCATGCCAACCCGACAGACACCCTCGGAGATAGTCACCCAGTTATGTTGTGACGTTTGATACACAAAAGGCACTCCTCCGGTGTCAGTGAGTTGTATGATCTCATGGTTATAGGAACAAATACTTGACATGTAGAAAACAGTAACAATAAAATTACACGATCATATGGTACGTTTGTAGTTTAGGTCTTGTCCATCACATCATTCTCCTAATGATGTGATCCTGTTATCAAATGACATGTCATGTCCATGACTAGGAAACCATAGCCATCTTTGATCATCCAGCTAGTCTATTAGAGGCATACTAGGGACACCGTGTTGTCTATGTATCCACACATGTATGTGAGTTTCCGATTAATACAATTATAGCATGGATAATAAACGATTATCATGAACAAGGAAATATGATAATAACCAATTTATTATTGCCTCTAGGGCATATTTCCAACACACAAGGCAAATAGGTTGGCACGTCCTCGGGTGAAAATAATACCTCTTTGCACAAAAAAGCATAGCAAATAGATGTAGTAACATCCAGATCAGTAATCTCAGATTTAGTTGCGAGTAAACAACCACTCTTCCATTTTATTTCAGATGATACACTAGATGATATTTCATTAGGCTTATTATGTTGCTCAAATTCCTTTGCCATAATCTGATTTTCACTCTTACTTTGCTCCTCTTTTTCTTTACTAGCTCTAGTAATGTCATCTTTGATAATATGTTCAGGATACATAGGAAGCAAATTTATATTTTTATACTTATGAACAAGAGTATACTGATTTGTCCTACTGTGGTGTATATTTTTTATGAAATTGTCATGGTCTACCAAGTAAAACAGAGCATCCTTGCATGGGTACCACATCACTATCAACATAATCAAAATATGTAGCAATGCTAAAATGCACACAAACAGTACGTGTTTCCTTAAGGTTGGAACTATTGTTGAGCCATTGGATCTAATATGGATGAGGATGTAGTCTGGTGGTGAGAGACAACTTATCCACCATCTCCATGCTAGCCAAGTTGTTGCAACTCCCTTCATCGATTATAACACGAACAAAACATTCCTTCGCAACTCCCACATATGGAACAAGTTGTGTCTCCAAGTTTTCTCAGCCTATGTAACCTACACACTCAAAATACATTGCGGAACTAAACTTTCATACATGTCAGCATAGTTAGTGGTATCTACTATGAAATTTTATTCTTGTAGACTATGTTGGGCATCCAAGCGCAGAGTTTTGTAGGACAGTAGCAATTTTCCCTCAAGTGGATGACCTAAGGTTTATCAATCTGTGGGAGGTGTAGGATGAAGATTGTCTCTCTCAAGCAACCCTGCAATCAAATAAAAGAAATCTCTTGTGTCCCCAACACACCCAATACAATGGCAAATTGTATAGGTGCACTATTTCAGCGAAGAGATGGTGATACACATGAAATATGGATGATAGAAACAGGTTTTTGTAATCTGAAAATATAAAAACAGCAAGGTAGAAAGTGTAAAACAACAAGCAATACGTTGTATAAATTCTTGGAAATAAGGCCTAGGATTCGTACTTTCACTAGTGCAATCATCCCTCAACGGGCAACAAAGAATCACTCCAAAGTTCCTATCTAGAGGAGAACAATAAGATGAAATTAGTGTAGGTAGTAGATCCACCTCAAAGTTGTTAGTTCCTATCAATATTTTGGGATCTTCCTATAAGTGTGACAAACAAACCTAGAGTTCGTACTAAAATAACACCAATGATACATATGAGTCAACCCTGATGTCAGGTAGATACTCTAATGTCACCTCATGTATCCGTGGGTAAATTATGCGACATGCATCAAACAATTTCAGACCTATCATATTCAATCCAACACAAAGAACTTCAAGGAGCACCCCAAGATTTCTATGAGAAAACATGGTATAAAAATGTGCAATCAACCCCTATGCATAGATCCCCAAGGTCACTAGAATCCGCATGTTGATGAAATAACGTATATCAAGTGAATCACTTGGATACCCAAATGTCACTACAGGTGTCCGAATGCAAGACATACAAGTGTTCTCAAACAAAAATATTCAATCCAACATAACGAGATTTCAAAGGGAAAGATTCAATTCATCACAACTAGGTAGCAGGGGAATAACATCATATGATCCAACTATATTAACAAAGCCCATGATACGTCAAGATCATGACATCTCAAGAACACGAGACACACACACACACACACATAGAGAGGGAGAGAGATTGAACACATAGCTAGTGGTACATACCCTCAACCCCAAGGGTGAACTACTGCCTCATCATCAGGGCCTCCGCTGGAATGATGAAGATGGCCACCAGTGATGGTTTCCCCTCTCCGGTAGGGTACTAGAAGCCCTCTAGAATGGTTTTTCATTGATAAAGAGAGTTGCAACAGTGGAGCGGAGATTATCTCTTTATTTTTGTGGTATTTGGGATTTATAGGATTATTCAGCGTTGGAATCACAATCAAGGGAGCTATGTGGGCCCCACCACATATCAAGGCGTGACCCCTAGGGTTGCGCCTTGATGGCTTGTGGCCCAAGGGTGGCTCCCCTCCGGTGGTTCTTCACTCCAATATTTCTTATTTCCTCTAGAAAAAATCACAAAAAAGTTTTGGGTGATTCCGAGAGCTTTCATTTTCTGCACAAAAACAACACCGTGGTAATTTTGCTGAAAATAGCCTCAGTGCGGGTTAGTTCTAAATAAATCATATAAAGTGCATCAAAACCATATAAAAGTATTGTAAATATAGGAAAATATGGCATGAATACTTCGTAAATTATCGATACGTTGGAGATGTATCAGCATCCCCAAGCTTAATTCCTACACATCCTCGAGTATGTAAATGATAAAAAAATTATGAAGTCTGAATGCTAGCATAATGGATAATATTGATCAAGGATAATTTCAGTCACTTTTCTAGCATCATAACCAACAACTTTTAATCATAAAAATCATCATTATATAGTAGCAATCAGTTCACATGTCATGGTTCAAATAGTGCATTCTCTTGAAACTTAAGAACATATGTTCTTAGTCACCAACCAACTTCAATGCATCATCCAGTTTAATTATGAGCTCCAGATACTCAAACATCATATAGTATTCTATTCTATGATTGGTAATACTCAAGGCATATTTTCAGAATAAGCAACATCCAATGAACACAAAGAAATATAGGGGCTTAAGGTTTCGCCTCCCAACATACTTATCATAAAGATAATTGTTAACGATAATGAATCATGATCAAATATATTTGATTGTATATATGTTGTTGATGCACTAGAGTTTTGGGCTTCCTAGTGCCCCTTTACTCATGCACGGGCAGTGATAGCAACCCCTGGCAACCAGGTCTAGCATGGACTTGCCAGGTACAAGCAGAGAAAAATCAAGACCCCCGACAAGATCTTGACAGGACGACCATCGAACCCTCAGGCAAAGATAGAGCCCTGGCAAGACATAGCAAGGCAATGCCCCAGCAAAGCCTCGCCAGCGCATGGGCTAGGTATCGTTCCACCTGGGCACGTGTCGCGGCGTCGGCGCTCGAGGGGGCTAAGCGGTGTCGATGCGATGGTCTCCTGTCCCGTCCCACACATGGACAGAGATGCCTAATGGTGCATTAAATGAGCCTGTCCTACTCCGTCAGTGTTAGGTATGAAAGCACTGTATCTCTATGCACACCATGTATGCATTGTACGCCACTGCTGGGATCCCCTTCAGAGTATAAAAGGAGGCCCAGGGCGATACAATAGAGGACTTTTGGTTCCTTAGTCTGTTGGACTTTCCCACTTAGGGCCTCCTAGCTCACACGCGTGGCAGCTGCTCATGGCACCCCTGTAGCTAGAACCCTAAGAACACTTTGAATACAACCAAGTAGTAGTAGGGTTTTACGCATCCTTGCGGCCCGAACCTGGGTAAATCTCCCACGTGCTGTTCATCAGACCTGCTCTTTGTGCCAGCCTTCACCCCCGCCGAACCGAAAGGGGTCCCTCCGATCCCATAGGTGCTCGTTCCCCAAGACATCTTTAGCGCACCAGGTAGGGGGGACAGGTCATGCGAACCTATTCTAGTGATCAACGTACCAGTTTCTTCATAATCATCATCGCCATGTCCCCCAAGAAGAACGGCCTGACGGCGGTTGGCCCATCCGCATTCGCTGTCCTTGTATCTGCTCAGACAGGAGATGGCGTAGACGTGTGTGGAGGAGGAGGAGGCGGAGGTTCAGAACTTCTGTGACGCTCCGATGATCAAGGCTAAGCAATTGGTGACGCCCACCACGGAGACGCCCAAGGCGGTGATGGGAACCCCCGTGCCACTTGGTCTTAGGATGCAGTTGTACCACCTACGAGCGGTATGGCGAACGCCTGGGGCGGAAGGGTATCTTCCAGGGCGCCCACATTGGCGCCTACTCCATGACCTTCCCAGGACACGCGTGAAGACTCGTGCCATGGCGCCCGCAGTTCTCAATGTCCCCATGGAAAACCTCCTACACACCACTCCCAAGGTGCACGGGACCAGCATGCTTGCCAGCATGCTAGCGGGAGTGGCATGTCATCACGGGACCGCGGTGGTACTCCTTTTAACACAGTTAGGAGTCAAAGCACCTCGCGTTCCTTGCGCCCTTTGCTGCCGACTACTCCTAAAGTTCCCTCCTATTGCGAAGAAGCTCGACGAATGGAGAGCCACCATTCAGAGCCTCCTTAGCCTCGCGGATAGGTTTCGATCCACCAAGCCGGCTCACTCCAGTGGTGAGAAGGCCATAGGCGGTGCCGCTTCGATGCACTCTCCCCCACAACAATAGCGTCAATTGCCAACTCTGTGGGCCGACTCTTACGATGGTTACTCGACGGCATCGGCCGACCCGCGGACACGCCGCGAGCAGCATCATGTTCTTCGGGAACTGGGCAAGGAAGACGCCCGAACTGCAAATTGGCGACGGGAAGCGCGTCTTCAATCTGATAGGCGCATGGGGCCCACTGTAGACAAGTCTGCACCAGGGTATCCTGTCAGCCTACCTTACGAGGTGGGTTGTCCATCGTTTAACCGTGAGCTGCCACAAGTCCAGTGGCCCAATTCCTTCACGTTCAAGCCATAGGTCCAGGAGCAGTATGACGGCAAGACTCATCCATCGGAGTTCCTGAGCATTTACACCATTGTGGTGCACGCTGCCGGGGGTGGCGATAACAAGATACTCGCCAACTACTTCCCGTTGGTGCTTAAGCCCAACGTAAGTTCGTGGTTGATGTACTTGTCAAAAGGATCCGTCGCCTCCTGGGCAGATCTGTGCCGCCAGTTTGGTAGCGCCATCAAAGGAGGTCATCAAGCTCCAGGCTAGGAAGGTGACTTGCATATCATCCCTCAGAAGGAGGGCGAAACTTTGCGCAAGTACATCCAAAGGTTCAGCCGTGCGCACCACAACATACCAAATGCTCATCCTCCCGCTATTATCAGCGCATTCCATCAGAACGTGTGCAACCGCAGGATGCAGGAACAGCTGGCGATGAACAGGGTCAGGGATGTTGCCGACCTTTATGCTTTGGCAGACAAATGTGCTCGGGCAGAAGAAGGGAGGAGGCTCCCCAGCGAAGACGCTGGTGCAGGGGTCGACTCTGAAGATGAAGACACCGCCACCTCGACAAAGAAGGGCCGGTGACGGAACAAGAAATGGAAGGGCAAGGCCGTACTTGCCATCGAGGGATCCGATAACCCCAACGCCGCCGAGGAGGGCAAGGTTGATGATCCCAGCAACGATGTTACCGGGTGCGCCTCCAAGGTTGATGACCCCAACAACGATGTTTTCGGGTGCGCCTCCTGCCATGCTATGGCGGCTATCAACAAGCCAGAAGGCTTCGACAAACAGTATTGCAAGATCCATCGTACCAAAGGCCACAACCTCCAAGACAGCAGGCAAGTTGAGTAGCTTGCTGAGAAGAAAAAAGCCTAGTACGAGAGGCGAGAGAAGGGGAAGGGCCAAGATAGTGGTGAGGGTTCCGGAAAGAAGCGCATTGGCTAAGGAGGTCGCCGCGCCAAGCCCAAGCAACAAAAATACCGGCCCACTCGTGGCAGCGACAAGCAAGAGGGAGATGATGATGATATCGAAGAGGACGATGAGTCAAGTGAGCATGAGTTCCAGAAGGCTATAGAGATGATGTGCATCGGGGGAGTGCCTCTTTGCATTCCTCTCACCACCAACTTAAATAGTGGGCGCGCGAGGTTAATGTGGCGGAGCCCTCTATCGGTGCCCAGAGACCTCTGAAGTGGTCCAACACTCTTATCATCTTCGATGCCGAGGATCACCCTAATCGCATAACTGTGGTCGGGTGCCTGCCGTTGTTGGTTTCACCAACAATTCGCAACCTCAAGGTGACGAAGATGCTAGTCGACAGTGGGGCCATCCTGAATCTGATCTCGCCTGATGTCATCCAGAGGCTTCAAATTCCTGATTAGGATCTCGAGCCGACTGTCGCTTTCCAAGGGGTCAATTCAAGGAGAACTCGGTCGAAGGGCAAGGTCACGCTGCCGGTGACAATTGGCAGTGATATCAATTTTAGAATAGAGAAGATCATTTTTGACGTCGCCAAAATCTCGGTGTCGTACAATGGCATCCTTGGTCGTCCAGCACTGGCCATGTTCATGGCGGCCACCCAGTTCGCTTACAATGTGTTGAAGATGCCCGTGCCGATGAGCGTCATCACGATCAACTCCGACAAGAAAAACACGCTTATCTGCGCTGACCAACTCTACTAGGGGGCATTTGTAGCACCTATCACCAAAGCACTTGCTCTTGCCACTGAAGCCCCCGGGGGGAAGAAGACCGACAAAGCTTCTAGCGCACATTGCGGCAAGCGCACCTCCTTAGGGTGCTGTGCTCCCGTTGACAATGTGCCAGAGAGCTCCACCGGCAAGAGCAAGAAGTCCAAGGCTGATCCGCCAGAGACCAAGAAGGTGGCCGCCAAGGAGGATGGCACGGGGGGGAGGACTTTCACCATAAGTTCCACCCTTGATGACAAATAAGAAAGCGCGCTCGTCGCCTTCCTGTGGGCGAATGTCAATGTGTTTGCATGGCAACCATCTCATATCCACGGTGTTCCCAGGAAGGTGATTGAGCACCACCTTGCCATCTGCCCACACATGCGGCCCGTCAAACGGAAGGTCTGGAAGCAAGCTTTGGAGCAGCAACAATTTATTATCGAAGAGATCAAGAAACTAGAAGCGGCTGGCTTTATCAGAGGAGTACTTCATCCAATGTGGTTGGCCAATCCAGTCGTAGTGCACAAGGCGAATGGGAGATGGAGATTGTGCATTGAATTTACAAACATCAACAAAGCATGCCCCAAAGATCCTTTTCCCTTACCGTGCATCGACTAAATTGTGGACACCACCGCCGGCTGCAACTTTTTGTCTTTCCTTGATGCCTATTCCGGCTAGCATCAGATTTTCATGGCCAAGGAAGACGAGGAGAAGACCGCATTTATCACCCCGTGTGGTATGTATTGCTTTTTGCGCATGCCTTTCAGGTTGAAAAGTGCTGGTTCTACATTTGCAAGAGCGGTCCAGATTGGTTTTGAGCCCCAGCTAAATAGAAATATGGAGGCTTATATGGATGACATTGTGGTCAAGACCAAGGACAAAGCTATGCTCATATCAGACCTAGAAGACACATTTGCCAATCTGCGCAAGATCAACATGAAGCTCAACCCTAAGAAGTGTGTGTTCGGCGTCCCATCCGGCAAGCTTCTCGGGTTCTTTGTACCTCAACGAGGAATTGAAGAAAATCCCGACGAGATCAAGGCAATTGAGCAAACTGAAGCACCAAGACGTGTAAAAGATGTGTGCCATCTTGCCGGCTGTGTTGCTGCTCTGAGTAAGTGCATCTCAAAATCTGTTGAGCATGCCCTCCCCTTTTCAAAATCTTAAAGAAGGCAGGTCCAACGAAATGGAATCCGGAAGCGGAGGCAGTGCTGCAGTATTTGAAGAAATACCTCTCCTCTCCGCCAGTTCTAGTCGCGCCAAAACCACAAGAGCCGTTATTGCTATATCTGGCGGCAACAAATCAAGCGACGAGTGTCGCACTAGTGGCTGAAATAGAAGTTGAGGAAGAAGCAGCGGCAATGGCAGGGCCGCCAAGTGAAAAGCCAGGACATACCCCAGTAGGGTCTGGCCCCGACAAAGAAGGATCTGCGCAGTTGAATGAGAAAATCTAGAATAAGACGGTGGTGCAGCGCCGAGTCTATTTTGTCAGCTCCCTGTTGCAGGGGGTTAGGTCAAGATATTCTGGCATACAAAAGTTGCTCTTCAGCCTTCTTATAGCCTCGATTCCCTTCTTATGGCCTCGATTCCCTTCTTTGGCCTTCTTATGGCCGAGGAAGCTGCACCAGTACTTCCAAGCACATGAGATCACCATTGTCACTCGATTCCCGCTATAGAGAATCTTGCGGAACCCGGAAGCTACAGGCAGAATTGTAGAGTGGGCTTTGGAACTGTCAAGCTTTGGTCTCAAGTTTGAAAGCACTTTGAGTATCCAGAGCAGAGCCTTGGAAGAGTTCATTGTAGAATGGACTACAATGCTCGATGAGGAAGTTCCAGAGTCAACTCTCCTAGGGAAGGAAACCGACCAAGAGTGGATCATGTATTTTGATGGGGCTTTCTCGCTGAAGGCGCCAATGCCGGGGTGCTTCTTGTCACACCCACCGGGGAGCACCTCAAGTACGTGATTTAGATGCACTTACCCCAGGAGAGATCAACGAAGAACACTACCAAGTACGAAGGGCTACTTGCCCGTCTTAGGATCGCAGCAGACCTTGGGATCAAGAAGCTTACTGTCAGGGGTGATTCTCAGCTTGTCGTCAAGCGAGTCAACTAAGATTACCAGAGTCCATTGATGGAAGCTTATGTAGATCAATTGAGGAATTTGGAAGAATGTTTTGATGCCCTGCGAATGGAGCATGTTCCACGCGCAGAGAACAACATTGTCGATGGCCTGTCAAAGTGTGCTGCCCTTAAGTTGCCTGTGGAACCCGGAACTTTCATGCTCCGAATGGCTCAACCCTCCGTGACACCATCAACTGGACAAGAGAAAAGAAGGAAGTTGAGTTCCGACAAGTGTTTCCCGGCAGAGCTCCCAGGAGCCACCGGTGAGGAAGTTGTCGGGGACAACATTAGGCTTGCATGTGGGCGTCGTGCTCCAGTGGAGCCTCATGCTCTTGCCATGAAAGCACACGCTCCCACCAGGCTTGCAGAGATGCAGTAGGCTCCAGCGGGGCCCCAGGGCCTTGCCATTGAGACAAATATCTCCTCGGTAGAGGATATGCCTTTAGTTCTTGTTTTGAGCCCCTGGCTACAACATGGGCACAACACATCGTCCGTTTCCTGCAAACAGGAGAACTCCCTGAGGAACAAGAGGAAGCAGAGAAAGTAGCCCGCCGGTCTCATATGTACCAATTCGTAGACAATGTCCTATACAGAAAGAGACCGAATGGCATGAAACTCAAGTGCATTTTTTAGGAGGATGGACTGAAGCTGTTGGTAGAGATACATGAAGGCATATGTGGCTCCCACATAGGATCAAGAGCACTTGCCGGTAAGGTTTCTTTTGGCCCAGTGATCTCCAGGATGCAACTACGATAGTAACCAAGTGTGAAGCGTGCCAGTTTCATTCAAAGAAATTACATCAATCAGCTCAAGGCCTTCAAACAATCCCTCTTTCCTGGCCGTTTCCGGTCTGGGGGCTCGACATCTTGGGCCCCTTTCCTCGCGCTGTCGGGGGCTTTGAGTATTTGTACGTTGCAATCGACAAGTTCACAAAGTGGAGGAAGTGGAAGCAGTGAGAAAAGTGACTATAGAGTCAGCTGTCAAGTTCTTCAAAGGATTAGTTTAGTGCTTTGGTGTTCCCAATAGGATCATCACTAACAATGGCACACAGTTCACGAGACGCACCTTCATGCAATATGTCCAAGACCTTGGCAGCAGAATCTGTTTGTTTCCATTGCCCACCCAAGGAGCAACGGCCAAGCAGAAAGGGCTAATGCTGAAGTGCTGCGAGGCCTCAACACAAGAACTTTCGACAAGTTGCACAAGTGCGGAAGGCACTGGATTGATGAGTTGCCAGTGGTTCTTTGGTCAATCAGGACGGTAACAAATTGAGCTACCGGCCAAACACCCTTCTCCCTCGTATATGGAGTGGAGGCAGTTCTCCCCACAGAACTCATATATGGGTCGCCACAAGTGCTCGCTTATGACGAGCTCGAGAAAGATCAGTTGCGGCAAGATGATGGGATGCTCCTTGTGGAAGACCGTCTTCAAGCTGCTATCAGAACCGCGCGCTACCAACAAGCTTTGCTCCGCTACCATAGCCACAAAGTTAATGCCAGAAGTCTTGAGGAACGCAACCTTGTGCTTTGGCAAGTTCAGTCCGCCAAGAATTCAACAAGTTGATGCCAAAGTGGGAAGGCCCTTATCGGGTAGTACGAGTCACCAGGCCTGGCGCAGTCCGCCTGGAGACCAAAGATGGCATCCTAGTGAGCAATTCCTGGAACATCGAACATCTTTGCAAGTTCTACCCATGAGGCGCGGTTTCCGGGCCTCCCAGCAACCAAGTTTAGTACAAGTCTTGTCGTTGAAGCATGTAATCCTTGGTACAAAGCCAGGCTCAGACCCTGTGCGTAGTTGAATAAAGATAAGTGTTCTGCAAATCTTGATTGGTTATCATGTTGAACTATGTGCATGTTTTTCCGAGATATTGCATGACACTTAATCCCGGCAAGAGCTAACGGACCGCCAAGCTTCCATATCCATATTTTATGTTCTTTCTTTTTCTCAAAAGACAGGAGGTTACCTCGTGTGCAGCTTTGCCCGGGGGGGGATGGTGGTATGGATACCTACAAGTGACGTCCCAAAAAAATCTTGCCGGAAGGAGTACGACGACAAAAAGATAAGTTGCAAAACCCCAAGTGAATTCTTGTTGTGGAGTTACTCTTCTTGGGCGATTTAGATTTCTATATGGAAAATCTGCATGCAAAGGAACCTTGCCACGATTGGATGTGCCCTCACTATGTTTCAGGTCCACTCAACGGCTAAAGTGGCCGCGCCCGTGCTCCTTGTTTTGTTTCGAGTCCGCTCAACGACTCAATTGACAGCGCTCGTGCCCTTACTCTATTTCAAGCGTGACAAACATTCTGGACGGCCGCGCCAAGAACGCTAAGGCATCTTGCTGACAGTGGGACCGCCAGCTGGCCGCTAAGGACCCTTTCTTCAAAGCGCTCGTGGTAGGGCTACACACGCCGACAAGATTCTTTCGAGAGGGCGTAGGGAAAGTTCCATGCGAAGAAACGGTCTAATAAGGAGGATAACATACAGTTATTCAAAATAGGGTGAAACTTACATAAGATATCATCCTTTCCTAAGTACATCTTTATTTGACATTCTCCCCTAGGGGAGATTACAAGAAGAAAAAGATGGAAAGGGGAGGCGGGCTACAAGAAGAAAAAGATGGTGAGAGGCCCCCGACAGAAGCCCGGCCTGACCCCTCTGGACCAGCACTACACTGAGGAGCAGAGCATCCAGATGGGTAGGCAAGAACCTGGCCCCTCCTAGACCAGCATTGCGCAGAGAAGAGGGCCAGCGCGGGCGAAAAGGGGTATGGACCCCAGATGCCTAAGTTCACGGGCCTGCCGGAAGATCCAGCCTGAAAATGAGGCAGCGCCCGGGACAAAGGCCCCCGGCAAGGTCATCCTGCCGGGAGGGGACAGGCATGAGGCTGGCGGTGATGGTGTGGCCAGCGGTCAGTACGAGCTCGAGTCATCGGGCTCTGACTTGACCGCCCAAAGACCGGACTCATCGTCATCGTCTTCGCCGCCGTCCTCCCCATCACTCTCGCTCGAGAAGGAGCTTTCGGCGCCACTTGAGCTCTCTTTGCAGCAGCTGAGACGGACGCCTGAGTGCCCCTAAATCTTGACGGAGAGCAGATTGGCCTCCCTCATTTTAAAACGAAGGAAGTGCCCCACCTGGAGGTTGTGGGCATGGGCAAAGGTTTTCCAGGCACGCCTGAGGAACATGACATGATTCACTAGGTACTCGACGTCCACCCGCATCACGCCGTTACAACAACCAGCCACCCATAACCATAGGACAGGCGACTTGTCGGCCTCCATTGCCTTGGCAAAGAGGCGAGGGAGGTGCAGATCACTCCGGAGGGGACCGACCATCTCGAGGACGAAATCCAGCGCCGTCCCCTAGGCGTGGGTCTCCTCAAGGGAGAGGCCTAGTGTCAGAGGAGGGGGTGGGGCAGCACTCCGCCTCCCTCCACCTCGCCCTGCACGATGGCCATGACCCCTCGCGCCTCTTCCACCGTGTGAGCTCGAACGGCCCTCCGCCTCCATGCTGAAGCAGTGGCATGATCCCAACAAGAGCTCCTCCTTGGAGCAGAGGACGGTGGCCACCCTCTCCCCCTGTTCATGGCTAAGGGCAAGAGCTACCTGAAGGTTGGGAAGACGTGGAAGGGCAAGCTATGGAGGTTCGCACTCGGAAGAGGGAAGAAGGATGTATGAGCACCGCCCTCGCTATCCCTCAATTTATAGGGGGGAGCACGGGGGCTGCCTCTCCCTGCTCCAAGGGTCGCCGCCCACCTCCTCCAATAACGGCGCCCTCGATCACGGGGCAAACAGCAATCGCCCCGTTGCTCCAATCCATGGCGCTGCAGTTACTGCCTTTACCAGGGACTTTAAGTCACGAGTGCTCGTTGGTGGCTCCTTGCTATGCATGAAGCGCGCGTGGCAGAAATGATGTGACACGGTAATTAAAAATTTGACGGCCATGCTACACACGTATCCCACGTCCCGCATTCAATGGACATCATGGGGAAGTGTAGCAAGCGCAATGATCACAACCGCAAGCTCCTGCCATGCGTGCCCATGCACTGTTTGGGCCTAGCCCAACAACGCCTCGCACCGTGTGTGGCCCAGGCCCGGCGGCTCCTATCGGTGCACTAGAGTTTTGGGCTTCCTAGTGCCCCTTTACTCATGCACGGGCAGTGGTAGCCACCCTGGCGACGAGGCCCACCAGGGACTTGCCAGGTACAAGCACAGAAAAGGTCTTGCCGGGATGACCATCGAACCCTCAAGCAAAGATAGAGCCCTGGTAAGACTCGGCAAGGCGAAGCCCCGGCAAGGCCCCGCCAGTGCATGGGCCAGGTCTTGTTCCACCTGGGCACGTGTCGCATCGTCGGTGCTCGATGGGGCTAAGCGGTGCCGATGGGATTGGTTCCTGTCCCATCCCACAGAAAGACAAAGATGCCTGACGGTGCATTAAATGTGATTGTCCTACTCCGTCAGTGTTAGGTATGATAGCATTGTAGCTCTGTACACTCCGTGTACGCACTGTACGCCACTGTTGGGATCCCCTTCAGAGTATAAAAGGAGGCCCAGGGCAATACAGTAGAGTACTTTTGGTTCTTCAGACTTTTGGACTTTCCCACTTAGGGCCTCCTAGCTCACACGCGTGGTAGCTGCTCATGGCGCCCCTGTAGCTAGAACCGTAAGAACACTTTGAATACAACCAATTAGGAGTAGGGTTTTACGCATACTTGCGGCCCGAACCTGGGTAAATCCCCCACGTGATGTTCATCATACCTGCTCTTTGTGCGAGCCTTCACCCCCGCTGAACCCAAAGGGGTCCCTCCGATCCCATAGGTGCTCGTTCCCCATGACATATGTCTTTGGATCTTTCCCCACCATATGATGCTTGCCAACTAATAGATTGAGGTTGGAATAGGAAGTTGACTCAACATGAAAAGTAAATAACATGAAAGTATATGCGTTGTCCCTTCGTAGTGGGAAACAGGGATTTAGAGAGGTGCCAGAACTCATTGTTTAAAAGCAGAGATGAATCAGTAATTTTGGGTGTTCTGCCTTTCCCGTCAATGTCACAATAGAGTTTCCAATATATTTCATGCTAATCACATTATTGGTGGTTCCCAAAAATAATTGAAATTTTATTCCACCTCCACCATTCAAACACATTCCATGGCTAGCCGAATACACGGTTGGCCTCCAAACAATCAACTTTCTAGGTTTTTTCTTTATTTAATTTTGTATTATGCAGGAACGGGCATCTCTTTTACTAGCCTCTCTTGTGCAATGACAAGTGAATATTCACTCATCTTGAGAATAACCCACTTAGCATGGAATATAATGACCGCCCCGTCGCTTCAACAATGGTACGAGCACACAAAACAGATGTTTATTTGAATGTTTAGAGGTGGCACATGCAAATTTACTTGGAATGGCAGTGAAATACCATATATAGGTAGGTATGGTGAAGAAACTTGGCTCAAGGATTTATATGCACAAGTAGTATCTCTACTTAGTACGAAGTTTTGGCTAGCAAAAGATTCAAAACAAGCACCAGATGTTAGATGACCCATAACAATATAACTTCTATGCAAATATACCCAAACATAACCATTACATTGTCTTCCTTTTCCAACTTCAACAATTTGATAAAGTTGGGAAATAATTAATGGGTATTCGAAATCATAAAAGATGTCCAAGATAATATATTTGTATGTGAAAGTTCTCTTTCTTATACAAGTCATTCATGAATTGCTTGTATGACCAATACTATGATTGTTAAACTTTAATAGATTTTAGTTTATAAACCTGATGCGAAGCTACTGCGAAGCATAAAGCACATTCATAACTTCATATTTACTACATTTCATTCATTTACAATTTACTCTTAGAATATAAGTGAAGCACAAGAGTAAACATCAAACTACTCTCAAAAAGATATAAGTGGACATCAATGAGTAGTTAAAAATTAAGTAGCTATGCGAGGATGCTCTCTCAATAAAGAATTTTCAGATCTGAGTATTTTATTCAGAAAGCAAACAAAACAAAAATATACTCCAGCAATATCACCTATCATGTGGAAATATAATATTTAGGCTCAACATAGGCTAACTGATACTTGTTCAATGAAGAGAGGTGGGATGCGTAGCATCCCAAGCTTAGATGCTTGAGACTTCTTGAAATACTTACTTCAGGTGCCTTGGGAATCCCTAATATTGAGCTTTTGTATCTCGTTCAATCCTCCCATATGCCAGCTTTACCTAAGTCTCAAAAACTTCATAAACTAAAATTTGAAAAGAACTTGTGAGATAGGTTACTCTACATAATAATAAAGCAACTCTTTATGCACTGCCAATACAAGTTGCATGATAATTTTCAAACATCATATACTATAAACTATCATTTCCCAAAATTATATCTACCAATATAAGTCATGAAAAATATAGGAGAAATAGATAACAAACCTATAACAGCAATCTGTCTAAACAAGATAGTCTGTAGCAATTAATTTACAAAATGTAGTTCTGTATCTCTAACTATTATGAAAATGTAGGAAATGATAAATAATTTACATTAAAAACTTTGTAAAATTTTTATAAACTTTCCACGTTCTAGTAAAGTAAGATAGTTCAAACACTACAACAAATATTTCTGTTTTTACACATTCACACATGAAGCATGTAATTCAAGCAATCTAAAGGCAATTCAAGGAACTTTTTATTGAAAAACAAGATTATAAATAGCATCTAATAGAGAACAACAAAATAAAATGACGCTCCAAGAAAAACACATATTATGTGACCGATAGAAATATAGCTCTAAGTAAGATATACCATTTGTGTTGAAGACTAAAGAGGGGATGCCTTCCGAGGCAGCCCCAAGCTTAGACGCTTCAGTCGACCTTGAATATTTATTTGGGGGTACCTTGGTCATCCCCAAGCTTAGGGTCTTACCACTTCTTATTCTTCTTATATCGGTGTCTCACTCAAGAGTTGAAAATTTAATCACACAAAACTTAATGGAAGTTCGTGAGATGGGTTAATATAATAAAGATAGATCATTCACTTAGGAACTGTCAAAACAATATTCATAATTGTTCTCACATATTACCTACTGTATTATATCATTCCAATAGTTTATATCACCAAATATAAGCCATGGAAACACTAAAACAAGCAAACTATGTATGCAAAACATAATCTATCAAAAAAAGAACAATTTGTGAAGATCTGAATGAACACCATACTTTCCTGACTCTAACAATTCTTAAATATTAGGAAAATGGAGAGAATTTGCATAGCAAGAGTGTGTAAAAGTTACTGATTTTTTTATGCCCTAGTAAAATCAGAGAAATTTTGCACTAGACATAAAAGTTTCTGTTTTTCCACATAATCAAACAAGCAAGTATTCACACTGTCCCAAAGGCTTTACTTGGCACTTTATTGAAATGTAAGATATAAAACATGATTACTACACTAGGTTAATCATGTGAACACACAAAAACATAAAGTAAAAGTATTGGATTGTCTCCCAACAAGCGCTTTTCTTTAATGCCTTTTAGCTAGGCATGATGATTTCAATAAAGCTCATGTAAGAGTAGTAACTGAAATATGCAAGAGACCATCATGAAACACATGTCAATGACATTTAAGTCTAACCCTCTTCCTATGCATTGGGATTTTGTGATCAAACAATGTATGGGAGCAAGAATCAAGTGTCATAGGAAGGCAAAACAAGCATATCTTCAAAGTTTTGAGCACATAGGTAGGAGGCTTGATATTATTGCAATTCCTAAAAGCATATGTTCCTCCCTCATAATAATTTACAGTAGCATCATGATGGAATTAAACAATATAAGTATCACATAAAACATTCTTTTCATGATCTATAAGCATACAAAATTTATCACTCTCCACATAAGCAAACTTCTTCTCATTCATAATAGTGGGAGCAAACTCAACAAAATAACTATCACGAGGTACTTGATTGACATAACCACTTTGAATATTAAAATCATGATGACAAGTTTCATGGTTACTATCAGTCTTTATAGAATACATGTCATCACAATAATCATCAAAGATAGGAGGCATGCTGATAACCCACAAGTACAGGGGATCAAAAGAGCTTTCGAGGGTAGAGTATTCAACCCAAATTTATATACTCGACACAAGGGGAGCCAAAGAATATTTGAGTGTATTAGCAGTTGAGTTGTCAATTCAACCACACGTGGAGATAAATATCTGCAGCACAGTGATCAGTAGCACAATAATATCATAGTTGGATAGCAGTAGTAACAGTAACATCAGTAATGGTTTTGTAGCAAGTGCAATAGTAACAACAGTAGTAGTAACTTAGCAAGAACAATAAGTTGAAAAGTCATAGGCATTGGATTGGTGTATTCATTGGATGATATTCATCATATAAAAGTCATAACCTAGGGCGACACAGAACTAGCTCTAGTTCGTCAATGTAATGTAGGCATGTATTCTGTAAATAGTCTTACATGCTTATAGAAAAGAACTTGCATGATATCTTTTCTCCTACCCTCCCGTGGCAGCAAGGCCCATAAGGAAACTAAGGGATATTAAGGCCTCCTTTTAATACATAACTGGAACAAAGCATTAACGCATAGTGAATACATGAACTTCTCATACAACGATCATCACCGGAAAGTATCCCGATTTCTGTCACCTCGGGGTTTACGGATAATAACATGTAATAGGTGCATATGACTAGGAAAGATCGGATCAAGAACATAGATATAATGACGATAACATAAACGGTTCTGATCTGAAATCATTGATCTCGGGCCCCATTGACAAGCATTAATCATGGCAAAGTAATAGCAACATTAATCTTAGAACATAGTGGATACTAGGGATCAAGCCCTAACAAAACTAACTCGATTACATGATGAATCTCATCCAACTCCTCACCTACTAGCAAGCCTACGAAGGAATTACTCACTTTGGGTGGGTAGCATCATGGAATTAGCGATGAAGAAGGGTTGATGACGACGAAGACCGAAGATTCCCCTCTTCGGATCCCCAAACGGACTCCATATCTGGGGCCCTCGATGAATAACAAGAGGTGGCGATGGCTCTGTCTCGTGAAACGCGATAAAACTTTGTCCTTCTTTTTCTCTCCAAGAATAGGAATTTTATAGCGATGGGGTTATTACCCCTGGGTAGGCCAAAGCAACGAAGTCTCCTCCCTTTCGCTTTTGAGAATAACTACGCGATCGGCTGGTCGTGGCTGGCTGGAGGACGTCCGGCACCCGCTGGTGCCGGCTGGCGCCCCGAACGGTTGGTCAAGGAGCGGGCTTGGCCCTCGGCCGGCTGGGCATGACCGGCTGCCTCCACGCTGCCTCTTCCGTTGACCCCGGTACGAACATGTGACGTCCCGTCCCACTGCGTGCGGGTACGGTGACGCGATGCGACCGGCACCATGGGTGGCCATGTGGCTATAGTGGCCGCTGGCGCTTTGTAGCGCGTGGCTATAGTCTAACCGTCCCGGCCACTGACCTCGACGAGTGTGACCAAGCAAAGGAACAGTGCCATCATGCCCATGCCCACTCGATGACCTACCCCGGCATGGCTACAACGCGACCGGCCGTACCGGAGACTTCGGTCAGCTGGCGCTAAACGACGACGCCCCCCGGGCAACCCGTGCCATAGCAGGTGGGCGGGGCCCAATCGCAGAGCCGCCTGGCGGGCCCCAACGGGAGATGGGACCGCTCAGCCGGCGGACCCCACCGATAATGAGACGGCACGAATGGTGGGACCCCCTGGCCAGCTGGAGAGACTACCAGTCGGGTCCACCCGCCCCTATAATTAGACCATATTATAAGAGTCGGGGTGGCCTATAAAACACCCGCATGCACACACACACACACACACACACACCAAACCCCTTCTAGCAGGGGAGGAAGACGGACTGGCTGCTCTTTCCTCCTCCTCTAGACATAGCTCCAGGAGCACCATTGTATTCATACCCATCCATCCAACTAAACCAAGCAGGACTAGGGGTATTACCTCCCTTGGAGGGCCCTGAACCTGGGTACATCGTGTCCCATCACTACTTGTGCCCAATCTTGCTCCCGGGGCCCGTCGGCGTCCTTCGGCCCCAACCACCCACGATAAGCCACCCTATGGCATCTGTCGTGAGAAAACGACGACATATAGCGCTGGAATTAGGGCGGGGGTCCACGAGTTGAGCACCACCCATCAGGCCGCGCCTCGGGTGGTTGGCGCGCCATGGTCGGTGTTGCCAACCTTGGCCCCCTTCTCTGGTGGTTATTTGGCTCCAATATTCCTCAAATATTCTAAAATAATTCTCCAAAAAGATTTGGTCCGTTCTCATAACTTTTATTTCTGCACAAAAACAACACCATGGTAGTTGTGCTGAAAACAGTGTCAGCCCGGGATAGTTTCATTCAAATCATGCAAATTAGAGTCCAAAAGAAGAACAAAAGCGTTACGAAAAGTAGATATGATGGAGACGTATCAACTCCCCTAAGCTTAAACCCATGCTTGTCCTCAAGCAATTCAGTTGACAAACTGAAATTGAAAAAGAAATACTTTTATGGACTCTTTTGTTCTTGTTTACATACATATTCTTAAGTAGCACCCAGGTCTTCAGCAAAGATTATGACTAACCATGTCAACAATAACTCTTAAGGATTATATTAACTCATATCAATGACACAAGCAACTAGCGAGCAATAATAAAATATGTCAAGTGCAAACATTTGTCAAACACAATCATGATATACTATGACAATAGTGGTATCTCGCTAGCCCTTTCTGAGACTGCAAAACATAAATGCAGAGCACCTCCAAGGTTCAAGCAGCGTCTAAACATTGTAATTCATGGTAGAAAAGATCATTCATGATGCATCCAACATTCACTATACACAATCCATGAGGATGACAATAGTTCTCTCAGATCTGACGCTTATTTGAGAAGATGATGACTCAACATAAAAGTAATGTGAAAATCCCTTCGCAGAGGGAAGCAGGGATTTGCAGAGGTGCCAGAGCTCAAGGCTTAAATAAGAGATAAGTATAATTTTGGGAGGTACACCCTTCCTGTCAATGTTACTACCAAGAGCTATCAATATCTTCCATGTTAAACAAATTAGAAGGGGTTCCCAAGCGATAAAAGTAAAGGTTTACTACCCTCCACCAACAAACACACTCCACGGTGAGCTGAATTCATGGATACTGTCCAAACCAACAACATTCTTGGAAGAGTTTCGTTTAATTATTTGCATTTCTTTTGATTTTGGGATTGGGAATCCCTATTACTGCCTCTCTCATGCAAGGACGAGTGAATAAACACTCATCATGAGAATAACCCGCTTAACAAGGAAGATACTGACCACCCTTGTCGCTCCATGAGCGGTCCAGGCACACACAAAATGTTCATTCGAAATTTTAGAGGTGACACATGCAAATTTACTTGGTAAGGCAGGGTAACACCGCATATAGGTAGATATAGTGGACTCAGCTGGAGTAACTTTGGTTTAAGGATATTGATGCACAAGCAGTATTCCTGCTTAGTACAGGCGAAGGCTAGCAAATAGGCTGAGAAGCGGCCAGCTAGAGAGAGAAGACGGTCATAAACATGCATTACGAACAGAAAACATTGAATGCTATCATGAGTAGGATATGGACACCATGAACATAAATATCATGAAGGCTATGTTGGTTTTGATTCAACTACATGTGTGAACATGTGCCAAGTCAATCCACTTGAAACATTCATAGGAGGATACCATATCATCAACTACATCACAACTATTGTAATGCATATTGACATCTAAGATAAATCTTTATTCACTCCTAGCTACTTGAGCATGGAATGAGCAACTATAATCTTGAATTGTCATTGCAAACATGTTCCATCATAATATGCTAAATCATGGATAACAGGTTAAACATATTTACAAAACCCTAAACAAGTTGAGTTCATACCGGTTCTCTTTGCCACAGTCAATTCATCAAATATCGTCCTTATTCAATTGCACGATCGAATGGTATGAAGATAACAATAGTGCAAGAATGCCATGGACTAAGCTGGAATCTGCAAGCATTTTATTCAAAAGAAGAAGACAAAGTAATATAGGCTCTTTATTAGATCAACAGTAATGCATATAAGAGCCACTCAACAATTTCATCGTGGTCTTCTCCTTGGTATGACTCAATAAAATGGAAAATAATTTCAGATAAACACACTGAAATAATTTTGGTGTTTTTAGTTTTTCTTGAGGAAATCAAATTAAAGAGACAAAAACAAAAACAAGAAAAATTATTTACATGGGAGAACTCCCAACAAGCAAAAGAAGAAACGAGAAATCTTTTTGGGTTTTCTTTTAATAGTACAACTAACTAAACTAAAAAAGAAAAACCGGAAAGAAACAAGAAATATTTTTCGATTTTCTCAAAGTTTTTCAAACACAGAAGAAGAAATCAAGAAAATTAATCTAGCATGGATAATATAATGAAAAAGTGTGAACATCGACAACTGGAATGAAATGTGTGAGCATGAATGTAACGTCGGCAGAAATACGCACTCCCCCAAGCTTAGGCTTTTAGCTAGCTTTGTAATAACCATCCTATAGCCTGGATAATAGTCTGAGTGATAGTCTACCGAGGCTCTTGGTGCAACCTCATTAGGGAAGGCAATGGGGCCCCATACCTGCCAAACCCATGGGGATTTTATCTATTAGGGGGTGGGGATGGGCAAAAAATTTCCCCATGGGGATATTTACCGAACTAATTTATTCCCCATTGGGTACAATTGGGATGGGGACGAGATCCTATTCCCCAGACCCAATACCCATCGGGGACCCGCTTTTTAACTATGACATTGTGGTCAAGCTTAAAATATTTACAAACAAACTTAATTGTGAAAACAAAAAACTAAAGAAAACCTTAAACCTACCTCACATCCTCACCTCAACAGCTACCATGACCAAGAAGTTACTATGACCAAGATCGGTATTAGTAGAACAAGGACAACACCATGTATATATCTTGATTATGTTCTATCATATTATGTATATGATCATTTATTTATGGGGATGGGGATTCTAATGGGGCCCCGTTTCCCAGTGGGGCATGGGTATGGGGAAATTTCATCCCCAGTCATGTAAATGGGGACGGGGATGGGATGATGGGGAATACATGGGGATGGGGATGTTCTAGATATCCCCATAGGGGATTGTCCCCATTGCCATCCCTAAACCTCATCAACCTTTCTGGCAGCTTCAATCTCCACATTGTACGTGCGGGCCTTGCTCTCAAGGACGTTGTATATTCCCTTTCTCTGATAATCAAAGAGAGTAGGAGCACGCAATGCGATAGGCACAATGGGATCGTTATCAAACCTCAAGTTTTAAGTATAGTTATTAACTGTGCCCTTAAGGAATCTATGGCGTTTCATGGCATCAAAGTCTAAGTACTGGTTAGTTAATATAGGATCATTAGGCAGGGGGTAGATGGCCAACCTCATAGCTAGGCAGGAGGCATAAATCCCACTATAGAAATTACCATTTGAAGCATTGAGATTCAGTCTCCGTGCAACAATTGATCCTAAATTGTAGTTTTTAATTCCCATTACATAAGTGTGTATAAGACTCAAATCCTGGGCACACAGTGTGCTACAATCCTGCTTGCCTACATTGCATTTGCCATTAAAGAGTGCAACGTATTGTATAGATGGAAAATGGATGCTTTTTATTCTGTCTTTTGTCACTCCTCTGATTTCACCATAGGAAAGTTTACAAACAAATGACTCATACTCAGATTTTGGTGGTTCGTCTAGCGAACCTCAATATGGAATTTTGCACGCTTTACAAAACATGTCTAAAGATATGGTGAAAGCATTATTATAGAGACTAAATGAAACTCTAGCCTCACAAGGAAAATATTGAAATTTCTTAGTAAACGACTTAGTGAGAGTGAGGTGTTGAGTGCACTTATCTTCAATGAAGGGAGCCAGATCGGCATTGTGAACATACTGCTCAAATTCTTCCTTAATATCTGCACCTTCCATGATTGTATTACATGACCAAAAGCATGATTTGGATTTGATATCCCGCATCGAGCTTGCACTTGGCTCAACATAAGATTGTCGCATAGAACTTTCACTTGATGATGCTCCGAGGATCTTCTCCTCAAAGAACTCCTAAAGAATTGCATTTTTATTTGCGAACAATTGCTGAAAAAATTTGTGACACAAAATTTTGTTAACAAAACTTAATAACAATGATATAAACTACTCCCAAGGACGCATAGAGGCCATATTAAGCATTCAAACTACTTAAAACTCTAAGGATTCAACATGAAAGCTCATCTAGAGTGGCACCAAGAATAGATAATTATTCTAAAAATATAGCACTAAATCAAATTTCCTAAAACAATTTCAGAAACATACCAAGAAGCATTGGGGGAGTTACATACCAAGAAGCAATCCCCTAAAACAATTTCAGAAATGGAGCTTCGAGCAAAGAGATCGAAATCCACGGGTTTGTGAGCAAGAAAACGAGAGAGAGAGTTGTGATGATTTTTTTCAGGAGGTAGGAGATTACATGGCCTAAATAAATAAGTGAGGGGACCCACGTGGGGACCACTACCCACCAGGGCATGCTTGGGGTTGCTAGCGCGCCCTGGTGTCTTGTGGGCACCAGGTGCACCCCCTTTGATGTTATCTATACCAAAAAATCAGAAAAACGTGTTAAATTTTAGGTCATTCTGGAAACTTTTATTTTTTGGTCATTTTTTTATTGCACGGAGAAATCAAAAAACAGAATAAACATGTCATTTTATTTTATTTAACTAAGAAAAACAGAAAGGGAATACAGAGAGTTGTGTCTACTAAATTCATCAACTTCATACCTCTCAAAAATGATCCATTAATAAGGTTGATCAAGTCTTATTAATAACCACCTTCGATTTGCATCAAACCAAAGACCTTTTGTAAAACACTAAGTTACCTCAACGGAGATATGCATATCCCCAACTATAATTATATCATATTTGTTTTTACCAGTAGGTAGAGGTAGATGAAAGCTTCCCATAGTGAGTGTCGGAGAATTTTCAATAATGTTTACATGATTCACTTGGAATTGCTTCTTCGGAAAGTGCATTGTATGCTCATTACCATTGATATGAAAAGTGACTTTGCTTATTGCAATCAATAACAGCCCCTGTAGTATTCGAAAAGGGTCTACTAAGGATAATCCACATGTTGTCGTCCTCGGGCATCTCAAGAATGACAAAGTCTATTTAGATAGTAACATTTGCAACAACAACGGGCACATCCTCACAATACCGATAGGTATGACAATTGATTTGTTATCCATTTGCAATGATATTTCAGTAGGTGTGAGTTTATTCAAATCAAGTATTTTATATAAAGAGAAAAGCATAACACTAACACCAGCTCCCAAATCACACAAAGCAGTTTTCACATAATTTCTTTTAATGGAGCAAGGTATAGTTGGTATTCCAAGATCTCCGAGTTTTTTAGGTACTCCATCCTTAAAAGAAAAATTAGAAATCATGATGGAGATTTCAACTTTATGTATCTTTTGTTTATTAGTGATGATGTCTTTTGTGTATTTAGCATAAGGGACATCTTTAAGATATCAGTTAAGCGGGTACGCAAAAGACTGGCCTAATCATTTCAGCAAAGCGTTCAAATTCTTCATCATCATTTTTCTTAGATTATTTAGGTGGAAAAGGTATGGGTTTCTAAACCCATGTATCTCTTTCTTTACCAGGTTTTCTAGCCACCAAGTCTTTTTTATCATATTTTTTATTTTTAGGTTGTGGGTTATCAAGATCAACAACAGGTTCTATTTCTACATCATTATCTGGTTCCTTATCATTGTTTGGTTGAGTATCCTCTTAACATCACTATCATTATCACTAGGTGGATGTTCATTACCAGATTGAGTTTCAGCATTAGAAATAGAGACATCATTATTATCAGGAGTTTTTCTACCTCAGGTTCACCAGAAGCATGCAAACTCCTATCATTTTTCTTTTTATTTTTCTTATTAGAAGGACTAGGTGCATCGGCATTAATTCCTTTAGAGTCTTGTTTAATTCTTGTAGGGTGACCTTCAGGATAAAGAGCTTCTTGGGTCATTCTACCTCCTCTAGTCACTACTCTAATAGCATGATCATTCAAATTATTATTCATTTCATCAAGCAATTCTTTTTGGGATTTAGAAACTTGTTCTAATAGAGTTTGAACCATGGAGGCATGTTTTCCTACACCTCTAACATCATTACTGATTCTAAATAACAAGACACTCAAGCGACCAATCATATCAGAATTATATTTCAATTGTTTCAAAACATTTGCATTGAAGTGATCTTGTTTCCTAATGTAGTATCAAACTCATATAAGCATTGACTAGGATGTTTATTGTAAGGTGTCGGCACACTAGGACTGTGGTACTCAGTGACCCTGACTTATGCACAAGCAGTAGTAGCAGAACCCATCAACATAAGAATACAAAACCATCATCCAAGAACAAGATTCCTACAGAAGCGACCTACGCTAGCTAAGAAACGCCGACAAGGTCAATGCAACGGCCCAGAACGAGCCCGAACCACGCCAGTCACGTCCCCGGTGCTTGTCGGGGACCGAGGTGCACACATCTTTAGGAGGACCCGACAAGCCATCCCCTGGAAGGCATGAGCCGATCGGCCACCACTCCACATCACAACCCCAGTCATTTTTCAATGCGGTGTTGAGCCCCCATTTGGCTAAGTGGATCTCTCTAAGCACATGGCGACTCAATGGAAGACAGACTATGCCACATTGACACCCGTCTAGAGGCGTGTCAAGGTATCATGCAATAGTTAGCTAAAGCGATGGTAAAAGCTTGCCGGGAATGCATCCCTACATGCCACCTAGACTAGCATTTATGGTATTTTGTCTTAAGTGCCAAAGTTAGGTATGATAGAACTATTAGCCATCTAATCATTAGATAATGTCTATTCTGCCATTATGGTTGCCCCTTGAGGTCTAAAAGGAGGCCCAAGGCAACCTGCTAAGGATTCAGACTTTTAGACACTTGTACTTGTGTAGCAGCACTCCTGACAGAAACCCTTGTCGGGTTTGAGCATTGTGCGTGCTTCGTGTTCCTCCGATCAGTCCACCAAATCAGGAGTTGGGTTTTATGGTTCTCAGTGGCCCGAACCTGGGTAAGACACCATCGTCTCATCGTCGTGCTGCCTCACCACCTCCGCTCTATGTGCATGTGACCTCACCCCTGTTGAACCACAAAGGGGCCCGTGGCCCCATAGGTGATCGAGTGCATCGAGCCCCAACATCTTTGGCGCGCTAGGTAGGGGTGCGCCATTTGTGCCAACCCGAGATCGTGAGCGACGTGTTGATCTTCATCGATGTCTTATTCCTCCATGGCTCCCAACAAGAAGCCCGGTGCGACCACGCAGCCCTCCACTTAGAAGGCACCCTCGCACGCAGCCGCGGAGGCCATTGGCACCGTGGTAGCAACGAGTGAGCTAATCGTCATGTTAGACATAATTGGCGTAGGTGGCGCCACCATCGTATCCCCCGCGACCGAAGCTAGAGCGGGGAATGCCGGAGAGAAGCAACAACAACTACTACTTGGCGAGCTCGGCCCTAGTGTCGCGGGCGGAGGAAACATTCAGTCTCCACCTCCCGGTCGCACTAGTGGCCGCGGCCGCAACAGTGCCGCCCATCGGGAGCAAGCCGTAATCTCGCAGCTACACATATCACCGGCGTGGCTACTGGGCGTGTGCCTTGCCCAGAGTAAGACGGAGCGCCGAGCAGGGTCGTAGACCCACAAGCTCGACCTTCTCTGTGTCATGCCACCCCGGTAAGCGGTGCACGATGATAAGAATGCGGCGACGCCCCTCCTGGTTCCACCAGGAGTCGAGCGACATCGCGCTCCGCCTCTCTAGCCATGCTGGACATGGCAGCAGAATCGATGGCGCGGGCCAAGCTGTTGTTAAACTTCCCCCCGGCAGCTGACAAGATGGATGAGTGGAGAGCCACAATCTAGAGTTCATCGCCTTCGTCGAAACCAACAAATCACAGCATGCAAAGCCGTCGCAACGCCCGCGGACGGCGACAACGTCCCGGGCTGACGGTCATGTCGAGGGGGGCGCACCAATGGTGCAATCCCCTCCGCGACAATAGGCATGGATGTAGCCACATCGAGCTTCACATGCCGACGAGCCTGACAAGGCATCTATGGCCTCCTCCAGCTCGCACGATCACAGGGACCAGCGGCGTGTTCTGGAAGACCAGCGGAAGGAAGACATGCGCATCACCATAGATTGATGCCGGGAAGCACACTGTCAATCTGAGAGGTCCAACCACCCATATTGTGTTGACCCCATGCCTAGTGCTGGCGGATACCTGCCTTATTAGGTGGGTGCCTTCCTTCACTCGCGAACTGTGACACATCTGCTGGCCATCAGACCAAGCTTTCAAGCCTGGACTGACGGAGAAATACAATGGAAAGCTAAACTTGGCAGAATTCCTGGGCATATATATGATAGCCGTTCAAGCCACCGGGGAAGAAATTAGAAGGTTCTCGCCAACTATTCCCCTTTGGCACTCAAGCCGAATGTGAGACCGTGGCTGATGCACGTGCCGGAGAACTCTATTTCATCACGGGATGACATTGCAACGAGTTTGTCGGTGCCTTCACAGGTGGCCACAAGGAGCAAGGACATCCCAACGACTTGCAATCCGTCCATAGAAGGACGGAGAAACCTTGTGGAAGTACATCCAGAGATTCAGTCGAGTATACCGCAACATTCTAGAGATACACCCTGCAACCATGATTGCCGCATTCCATTCGAACGTGCGCAATAGGAGGATGCGGGCCAAGAAGAATGTTAGACTCCCCAAGATCATTAATGAGCAACACACATTGGAGGAAAAGTGTGCTCCTGCCGAGGAAGGAAAGCGACTCCCTGGAGAGGAGGCTGGTGTCGTAGTCTACTCAGATGACGATGATGATGCCCCTGGCCCAAAGGGGAAAAGCTGTAAGCGCAATAAAAAGCATAAGGGAAAGGCAGTGTTGGCCATTGAGAGATCTAGTGATCTCAATGTTGGCAAGAAGGCCAAGCCCGAAGCTCCCGGTAAGGGAGCTATAGCGGGCGCTGATTGCCGGGAGGCCGCGGCGGTAGAGAAAACCGGAAAGTCTGAGGGGCCATACTGCAAAATCCACCGCATTAAAGGTCATGATCTTCAAGAATGCCACCAATTTGAGAAGCAAAAGGCTGACTACGAGAAGCGTGACAAGGAGAGAGGCCAAGATGGTGTTGTTGGGAAGGCCCGTGGTGGTAGAGGAGGCCGCCGCGGCAAGGCCCCATAGCAGAAGGAAAAACCAGCAAGAGGTCGTGAGAAGAAAGAAGGAGATGATATGATTGATGATGAGCATGATGAAGAAGATTCCAGTGATCAAGAATTCAAGAAAGAAACTGAAGCCATGTATATTGACGAGGGTGCGTCCTTGCATTCCTCTCATCGCCAGCTCAAGTAGTGGCCGTGTGAGGTCAATGCCATGGAGCTAGCTGCAGAGTCCAGCAGACTACTCAAATGATCATGCATGCCTATCATCTTTGATGAAGAGGATCATCCTGACCACACCACTGCGATCGGATGTTTGCCATTGTTGGTCTCCCAAATAATCTGCAGCCTCAAAGTAACCAAGATGTTAGTTGACGGTGAGGCGGGGTTGAACTTGATCTCCCCTAAGGTGTTTGAAAGTCTACAGATCCCTGACGAAAAGCTCAAAGCGATGGGTACGTTCCAAGGAGCCAACCTCGGCAGGAGCCGATCCAAGGGAAAAATCACTTTGCATGTGACGTTTGGCGGGAAGTTGTACAACCGGAATGAGAAGGTGGTGTTTGATCTGGTCCAAGTCCCTCTTCCTTATAATGGAATTCTTTGTCGCCCTGCTCTAGCAAAATTCATGGCAGCATCCCACTATGCTTACAACACTTTGAAGATGCCAAGACCCATGGGAATCATCTCCATCCCATCTGATAAGAAGGATACATTTATATGTGTGGACAAGATGTATCGTCGCAGTAGCAGCTAAGGTTGCGGAAACCCCAGCTCCCATCAAGAAATCAAAGACAGAGAAGAAGCCTAGCAGGGACACCGACAAGGACTCCAGGAAGCGTGCCTCTTTGGAGTGTGCTGCACCCGTCGATGACCTACCGGAGAGTTCCGCTAGCAAAAGATCCAAGGTCAACTATCCTGTGACAAAAAAGATCCCGGCAGGACAGGATGGTGCTGGTGGTACGTTTACCATTAGTGCCACCCTTAATGACAAATAGGAAAGCGCACTCATTGCCTTCCTGTGGGTGAATGTTGATGTGTTTGCTTGGGAACCATCTGACATCGGCAGTGTTCCCAGGGAGGTACTTGCGCACCACCTTGTTGTCTGCCTTCATGCTAAACCCGTCAAACAAAAAGGTAGGAAGCAAGCCTTGGAGCGGCAGCAGTTCATCGCTGAGGAAATTAAGAAGCTCGAAGCAGTCGGTTTGGTTAGAGGAGTATTGCATCCAACTTGGTTAGCCAACCCGGTAGTGGTGCGCAAGGTGAATGGGAAATGAAGGCTTTGCATGGATTTCACTGACTTGAACAAAGCATGACCGAAGGACCCTTTTCCCTTGCCGCGGATCGATTAGATTGTTGATTCCATTTTCGGGTGTGACCTGTTTTCCTTCTTGGACGCATACTCCAGATACCACCGGATATTCATGGCCAAGGAATATGAGGAAAAGATCATGTTCATAACTCCTTGTGGCACGTACTGCTTTCTACGTATGCCCTTCGGGTTAAAGAGCACTAGTTCCACCTTCACAAGGGCCGTGCAGATTGGATTTGAACCTCAAATGCAAATAAACGTGCAAGCTTACCTAGATGACATAGTAGTCAAAACCAGAGATGAAGCAACTTTCATACAAGACTTGGATAAAACAGTTCTGAACTTGTGCAAGATAAATTTGAAGCTCAACTGTGTCCCATCAGACAAGTTGCTGGGTTGTTTGTATCTTAGCGGGGAATCGATTCCAATCCTGACAAGATCAAAGTAATCAAACAAATAGAAGTGCCCAAGTACGTCAAGGACGTAAGACGCTTGATTGGATGCATTGCTGCGTTGAGTAGGTTCATCTCCAAATCCGTATTTTTCAAGATCTGAAAAAGGCCGGCCCGATGACATGGGCCTCGGAAGTAGAAGCAGCGCTGCAAGATATGAAACCTTACCTTTCCTCTGCTCCCACCTTGGTCATGCCAAAACCACAAGAACCGTTGCTGCTATACTTGGCGGCAACGAAACAAGTGGTTAGTGCAACGCTAGTGGCGCGGCGAGAAGTAGATGAAGATGCAACCGCTGCGACTAATGCTACCGGTGGCAAAACCAAAGCATTTGCTGTTGGAAATATGACCTAGAGGCAATAATAAATTGTTTATTATTATATTTACTTGTTCATGATAATCTTTTATTATCCATGCTATAATTTTATTGATTGGAGACTCAAATACATGTGTGGGTACATAGACAACATTGTGTCCCTAGCATGCCTCTAGTTAACTAGTTCATTGATCAAAGATGGTCAAGGTTTCCTGGCCATAGACATGAGATGTCATTTGATAACGGGATCACATAATTAGGATAATGATGTGATGGACAAGACCCAAACTATAAACATAGCATATGATCGTGTAAGTTTATTACTACAATTTTCTGCATGTCAAGTATTTGCTCCTATGACCATGAGACCATGCAACTCACTGCCACCAGAGGAGTAACTTGTGTGTATTAAATGTTGCAACGTAACTGGGTGACTATAAAGGTGCTCTACGGGTATCTTCGAGGGTGTCTGTTGGGTTGGCATGGCTCAAGACTGGGATTTGTTACTCCGTGTGACGGAGAGGTATCACAGGGCCCACTCGGTAACGCAACATCACTATAAGACTTGCAAGCAATGTGACTAAAGATTTAGCCACGGGATGTTGTATTCCAGAACGAGTAAAGATATTTGCCGGTAACGAGATTGATCTAGGTATAGAGATACCGACGATCAAATCTCGGGCAAGTAACGTACCGAAGAACAATGGGAACAACATACGGGATTAACTGAATCCCTGACATAGAGGTTAACCGAGAAAGATCTTCGTAGAATATGTAGGAAACAATATGGGCATGCAGGTCCCGCTATTGCTTATTGACGATAGAGGTGTCTCGGTCATGTCTGCATTGTTCTCGAACCCACGGGGTGTACACACTTAACGTTTGGTGACGATATAAGTATAGTTTAGTTATTATGTTGGTGACTGAAAGTTGTTCGGAGTCCCGGATGAGATCCCAAACATGATGAGGAGCTCCAGGATAGTCCAGAGGTAAAGATTGATATATGGGATGATACTGTTTGGTCTCCGGAAGGGTTCCGGAATTCACTGGAAAGAGTTTCAGATGTTTCCTGAAATGTTCGGGGTACAGGAACACTTTATTTGGGCCAAGGGGTAAAGCCCACGATGCTTTAGGAAGGTGCAAAAGGAGTTTTGTGGAGGTCAGGGGCGAGACACCAGGGACCCTTGCGTTTGGGGCCACACGCCGAGGACCTTCGCGTCTGGTCCTGAAGTCTGAGAAGGACTCTTGCATGCGTGCCAAACCGACCTTGAGGAGGATTTTTCTCCAAGTTTCGACCGAGAGCTCAAGATATAAATAAAGGGGCAGGGCTAGCACCCAGAACACATCAAGTTTTCCCAAGCCAAGTGCCGTCAACCCCGTCCCTCTAGTTTATCCTCTGTCATAGTTTCTTTTGTGCTTAGCGCAGCCTTGCGGAGATTGTTCTTCACCACCATCGTCACCACGTTGTTGTGCTACTGGAACTCATCTACTACTTCACCATCTCTCCCTCGATCAAGGAGATGAAGACGTCATCAAGCTGCACATGTGTTGAACAAAGAGGTGTCGTTCGTTCGGAGCTAGATCGGAAGGAACATGATGGGATCACGAGACGGTTCATGATGAGATCGTGGGACGGCTCATGATTGGACCGCGAAGATGTTCAACTACATCAACCGCGTTTCTTAACACTTCCTCTTAGCCATATACAAGGCTATGCAAATCCACTCTCCCTATTGTTGATGCTCATCACCATGGATAGATCTTGCGTGTGCGTAGGAAAAAAATTCTTTCCCATGCAACGTTCCCCAACAGTGACATCATGATCTAGGTCTATGTGTAGATGAGATCACGAGTAGACACAAAGGAGTTTGTGGGCATTTATGCTTAGATTGCTTCCTCCCTTGGTCGTGTTTCGATTTTGCGGTATTGCGGGATGAAGCGGCCCGGACCAACCTTACTCATACGCTTACGAGAGACTGGTTCCATCGACTGACGTGTAACTTTGTTTCACAAAGATGGCTGGTGGGTGTCTGTCTCTCCTACTCTAGTTGGATCGGATTCGACAAAGGCGGTCCTTGAGAAGATTGAATAGCAATTTGTGTATCACCGTTGTGGTTTATGCGTAGGTGAGAATTGTTCTTGCTAGATACCCATAGCAGCCACGTAAAACTTGCAGGAACAATTAGAGGACATCTAACTTGTTTTTGCAGGGTATGATGTGATGTGATATCGCTAATTACATGATGAGATATATGTGATGTATGAGATGATCATGTTTTGTATAGAATATCACGACTTGCATGTCGATGAGTACGGCAACCGGCAGGAGCCATAGGGATGTCTTTAATTATTGTATGACCTGAATGTCAATCATTAAGCGCCTTGTAAGGCTTTACTTTATCACTAAGCGGTAGCAATAGTAGTAGAAGCATGGTTGGCACGACAACCCTGATGGCGACACATTGTTGGAGATCAAGATGATGGAGATCATGGTGTCATGCCGGTGACGATGGAGATCGTGTCGGTCACGGTGGAGATTATGTCGGTGGTTTAAGGATGGAGATCAAAACCACAAGTTCATGTCCATATCATGTCACTTATGATTTCCATGTGATGTTAATCCTTTATTCACCTTGTTTTTCTTAGGACGATGGTAGCATTATAAGGTGATCTCTCACTTAAATTTCATGATAAATTATGTTCTCCCCGAGTGTGCACCGTTGCGAAAGTTCGTCGTGTCGACACACCACGTGATGATCGGTTGTGATACACTCACTACTAGGAAAAGGCCTGCTAGTGGCGCACCTGTTTTGGCTACTAATGGCGCACTACAGGTGCGCCACTAGCATCACGCCATTAGAATTTTTTACTAATGGCGCACCTATCTGGTATACTAATGGCGCACCATGCAGTGCGCCATTAGTATAGATCACGGTGCGCCATTAGTATGCCTCCCAAGGTCCATATTTACCCATGTGCTCTGGCTTACTAGTGGCGCACTAATGGAGGATGTGTACTATACGTTCACATACAATGGGTGCAAGCGAGTGTTGCACTTGAGGAACACTCGGGTTAAACTTGACGAGCCTAGAATGTACACACATGGCCTTGGAACACAAGAGACCGAAAGGTCGAGCATGAGTCAAATAGTAGATATGATAAACATGATGATGTTCACTATTGAAACCACCTAAACTCACGGTATGATCAGACTTGAGTTGGTGAATTTAGATCATGTACCAATCGAATGACCAAAGGGATGTCAATTTGAGTGGGAGTTCTTAGTTAATATGATTAATTGAACTCATTATCATGAACATAGTCAAAGTGTCTTTGCAAATTATGTTGTAGATAGCTTGCGCTGTAGCTCCCATGTTTTATTAATATGTTCCTTGAGAAAAGTAAGTTGAAATATAACGGTAGCAATTTTGCGGACTAGGTCTGTGGTCAGAGGATTGTCCTTAGTTGCTGCACAGAAGGCTTATGTCCTTGATGCACCACTCGGTGCGCCGCCGCTTCTATAATAGCATGTGGATGTTGTGAATATCTGACAGGCATGTTTTGATAACTACTTGATAGTTCAGTGCATCTTGCATTATGGCTTAGAATTCAGGCTTCAAATACATTTTGAACGTCATGGAGCATATGTGATGTTCCAAGGGCTGAAATAGGAATTCAGTCTCGTGCCCGTGTTCGAGGTATGAGACCTCCAATAAGATTCATTGCCTTCAAGATGAAGGAGAATAGATCAATCGGTGAGCATGTGCTCAGATTGTCTAGGTGCTACAATCGCTTGAATCGAGTGGGGGTTGATCTTCCAGACAAGACAGTGATTGATATGTTTCTCTAAGTCACTGTCACCAAGCTACAAGATCTTCGTGATGAACTATGAACATACCAGGGATGACAATGATGATCCCTGAGCTATTCACGATGTTTGACACCGTGAAGGTAGAAATCAAGAAGGAGCATCAAGTGTTGATGGTTAGTGAACCCACTAGTTTCAGAAGGGCAAGGGCAAGGAGGGAAACTTCATGGATGGCAAGTGAGTTGCTGCTCCAGTGAAGACACCCAAGGTAGAACCCAAAGCCAAGACTGAGTGCTTCTATTATGAGGAGAATGCTCGTTGAAGCGGAACAACCATAGATACTTGGTACATAAGAAGGCTGGCAATGTCGACAAAAGTATATTTGATATACGTGTTATTGATGTGCATGTTACTAGTACTCTTAGTAGCACCTTGGTATTGGACACCAGTTCGGTTGCTAAATGTTAGTAACTCAAAATAAAAGCTACGGAATAAATGGAGGTTATCTAGGGGTGAGGTGACGATGAGTGTTGGAAGTGTTTCCAAGGCTGATGTGATCACCATCGCACGCTCTCTCTACCTTCGGGATTAGCGATGAACCTAAATAAATGTTATTTGGTGTTTATGTTGAGCATGAACGCAATTAGATCGTGTTTATTGCAATACGATTATTCATTTCAGTTAGAGAATAATGGTTATTCTGTTTACATGAATAATACCTTCAATGGTCATGCATCCAATGAGAATGGTTTATTGAATCTTGATCGTAGCAATACACATGTTCATAACATTGATGCCAAAAGATACAAAGTTAATAATGATAGTACCACATCCTTATGGCACTGCCGCTAAATGTCATATTGGTGTAAATCGCATGAAGAAACTCCATGCTGATGGATCTTTGGACTCATTCGATTTCAAATCGGTTGAGGTATGCAGACCATGACTCATGGGCAAGATGACTAAGACCCCGTTTTTCAATATGATGGAGCGGGCAAGTAACTTATTGGAAATGATACATGTTGATGTATACGATCTAGTGAGTGTTGTAGCGGGCGGTGGATATTTTTATTTTCTTACCTTCACTAATGATTTGAGTAGATATGGGTATATTTACTTAATGAAACACAAGTCTAAAACATTAGAAAAGTTCAAAAAAATTCAGAGTGAAGTTTAAGATCCTCGTGGCAACAAGATAAAAATGTCTACGGTATGATCGTGGAGGTAAATATCTGAGTTACAAGTTTAGAATACAACTTAAGACAATGTGAAAGTTTTTTCACAACTCACGCCACCTAGAACACCATAGTGTGATGGTGTGTCCGAATGTCATAGTCGTGCTCTATTGGATATGGTGCGAACTATGATGTCTCTTATCGCTTTTGCCACTATCGTTTTGAGGTTATGCATTAGAGACAACTACATTCACTTTAAATAGGGCACCATCTAAATTCTGTCGAGATGACACCGTATGGTTTGGCAAAACCTAAGTTGTCATTTCTTAGAGTTTGGGAATACGACGCTCATGTCTGATAAGCTCGAACCCAAAGCGGAAAGGTGCATCTTCGTAGAATACCCTAAGGAAACATTTGGGTATGCCTTCTATCTCAGATCCGATGGCAAAGTGTTTGTTGCTAAAAACGGGTCCTTTCTCGAGAAAAAGGTTTGTCTCAAAAGAATTGAGTGGGAGGAAGGTATAACTTGATGAGGTTGTTGAACCTTTGTTTCGACCTGAGAGTAGCACAACGCAGAAAGATGTTTCTATGGAGCCTACGTCAGGTGAAGAGGCAGTGAATGATGATGATCATGAAGCTTTGGATCAAGTTACTATCAAACCTCATAGGTCGACAAGGATGCGTACTGCTCCTGAGTGGTATGGCAAGCCTGTCTTAGAGGTCATGTTGTTGGACAATGATGAACCTACGAACTATGGAGAAGCAATGATGGACCCGGATTGCAATAAATGGTTACAGGCCATGAAATCTGAGAAAGGATCCATGTATGAAAACCAAGTATGGAATTTGGTAGACTTGCCCGTTGGACGACAGGTCATTGGGTACAAATGGACCTTCAAGATGAAGACAAATGTTGATGGTGAATGTCACCATTTATAAAGCTTGACTTGTCGCAAAGAAGGTTCCGCCAAGTTCAAGGAGTTGACTACGATGATACTTTCTCACCCATAGCTATGCTAAAGTCTGCTAGAATTATGCTAGCAGTTGCTGCATTTTTCAATTATGAAAACTGGGAGATGGATGTGAAAACATCGTTTCGTTAACGGTTTCCTTGAGGAAAGGTTGTATGTGATACAACTAGAAGGTTTTGTCAGTCCTAAGGATGTTAAAAGGTGTGAAATCTCTAGTGATCCTTGTATGGACTGGAGTAAGCATCTAGGAGTTGGAATATATGCTTTGATGAGGTGATCAAAGTTTTTGAGTCTATACAAAGTTTATGAGAAACTTGTATTTATAGTAAAGTGGGTGGGAGCACTATAAAGTTTCTGATAAGCATATGTGGATGACATATCGTTGATCGGAAAAGATGTAAAATTTCTGGAAAGCATAAAGGGTTGTTTGAAAAGGAGTTTTTCAAAGGAAAAACTGGAATGAAGCTACTTAATTGTTGGGCATCGAGATCTACAGGAGATAGATCAAGACGCCTGATAAGATTTTTCAATGATTAAATACCTTGACAAGATTTTGAAAGAGTTCAAAATGGATCCGTCAAAGAAAGAGTTCTTGCCTGATTTGTAAGGTGTGAAGTTGAGTGAGGCTCAAAGCTCCACCACGGCAGAAGAAAGAGAAAGGACGAACGTTGTACCCTATGCCTTATCCATAGGCTCTGTATAGTATGCCATGCTGTGTACCGCACCGGTGTGTGCCGTGTCATCGGTGTCAAAACCTACGGATCTCAGGTAGGGGGTCCCGAACTATGAGACTAGGATCGACGGTAACAGGAGACGGAGGGGACACAAGTTTACCCAGGTTCGGGCCCTCCAATGGAGGTAATACCCTATGTCCAGCTTGATTGTATTGACGGTGTAAGGGGTTACAGAGTTGATCTACCTCGAGATCGTATGTCTAACCCTAGATGAGTTGTCCTGGCCCTATGCCCTAACACCCTCCGGCTTATATAGATGTCGGGGGTGTCCTTGGTTTACACATGGTCAGTTACATGCCAAAGAGATAACTTGCCTAACTACAACTAATAAATTGGAGAACAAGTCTTGACTCCATGAAGCTTCCATCCTAGCATAGGTGGTCCTCAATCCTATGATGTGTGCCTTGTGGCCCACACAGTCCGGCCCATGAGCAATGGGTCGGCTATCCGAGGACCCCGTAATCTAGAACTCCCTCACTTGCCATGAGTCCGTAAAGGGGTACAAGAGTGATCTAGGAGTGGATAACTGGACAAGGGTCAAGGTTATCCTTAGTAACTAAAGGACTAAGAAAATATTTCTTGATTATCGAGGTGATAAAGAGTTCACCGTAAAGGGTTACGTCGATGCAAGACTTAGCACCAATCCGGATGACTCTGAGTAGCAGTCCGGATACGTATAGTGGAGCAGCCATTTGGAATAGCTCCAAGTGGACTGTGGTAGCAGTGTCTACAGTATGACATAGAGATTTGCAAAGTAAACGCATATCTGAATGTTGCAGACCCGTTGACTGAAGACCTCTCTCACATGCAAAGCATGATCAAACTCCAGAACACATTGGTTGTTAGATTCATAACAATGTAAATCACATGGTTATGTCAACTAGATTATTGACTCTAGTGCAATTGGGAGACTGTGGGAAATATGCCCTAGAGGCAATAATAAATTGGTTATTACTATATTTCCTTGTTTGTGATAATCGTTTATTATCCATGCTATAATTGTACTGATTGGAAACTCAAATACATGTGTGGGTACATAGACAACGTTGTATCCCTAGTATGCCTCTAGTTAACTAGTTCATTGATCAAAGATGGTCAAGGTTTCTTGGCCATAGACATGAGATGTCATTTTATAATGGGATCACATCATTAGGAGAATGATGTGATGGACAAGACCCAAACTATAAATGTAGCATATCATCGTGTCAGTTTATTGCTACAATTTTCTACATGTCAAGTATCTGCTCCTATGACCATGAGATCATGCAACTCACGGACACTGGAGGAGTACCTTCTGTGTATCAAACATTGCAACATAATTGGGTGACTATAAAGGTGCTCTAGAGGTATCTTCGAGGGTGTCTATTGGGTTGGCATGGATCAAGACTGGGATTTGGTACTCCGTGTGACGTAGACGTATCTTAGGGCTCACTTGGTAATATAACATTACCATAAACCTTGCAAGCAATGTGACTAAAGAGTTAGCCATGGGATCTTGTATTATAGAACGAGTAAACAGACTTGCTGATAACGAGATTGAACTAGGTATAGAGATACCGACGATCGAATCTCGGGCAAGTAACGTACGAAAATCAAAGGGAACAGCATACGGAATTAACTGAATCCTTTACATAGAGGTTCAACCAATAAATATCTTCGTAGAATATGCAGGAACCAATATGGGCATCCAGGTCCGCTATTGGTTATTGACCATAGAGGTGTCTCGGTCATGTCTGCAAAGTTCTTGAACCCGCTGGGTCTACACACTTAATGCTTGGTGAGGATATAAGTATAGTTGAGTTGTTATGTTGGTGACCGAAAGTTGTTCGGAGTCCCGGATGAGATCCCAGACATGACGGGGAGCTCTAGAATAGTCCGGAGGTAAAGATTGATATATGGGATAATAGTGTTTGGTCTCCGGAAGGGTTCCGGTTCCGGAATTCACCGTAAAGAGTTTTGGATCTTTCCCGAAATGTTCGGGGTACAAGAACACTGGGGTAAAGCCCATGTGGCTTTAGGAAGGTGTAAAAGGAGTTTTCTGGAGGACAGGGGCCAGACGCCAGGGACCCTTGCGTCTGGGGCGAGATGCCGAGGACCCTGGCGTCTATTCTTGGAATCCGAGAAGGACTCTTGCGTGTGTGCCAAACCGACCTTGAGGAGGATTTTCTCCAAGTTTCGATCCAAGGGCTCAACATATAAATAAAGGGGCGGGGCTAGCACCCGGAACACATCAAGTTTTCCCAAGCCGTGTGGACGCAACCCCATCCCTCTAATTTATCCTCCATCATAGTTTTATTTGTGCTTGGTGAAGACATGCAGAGATTGTTCTTCACCACCACCGTGACCACGCCATTGTGCTGCCAGAACTCATCTACTACTTCACCATCGCCCGCAGGATCGAGGAGGTGAAGGCGTCATCAAGCTGCAAGTGTGTTGAACACGGTGGTGATGTTTGTTCGGTGCTAGATCTTAAGGAAAATGACGGGATCGCAGGACGACTAATGATGAGATTGTGGGACGGCTCGTGAGTGGATCGTGAAGATGTTTGACTACATCAACCGCGTTTCTTAATGCTTCTGCTTAGAAATCTACAAGGGTATGTAGATCCACTCTCCCTCACATAGATGCTCATCACCATGGATAGATCTTGTGTGTGCGTAGGAAATATTCTGTTTCCCATGCAACATTCCCCAACATTTGTGACAGGACCTGATACAAACCAAGGGGAACCTCAGTAAGGAAATGAAGGCAGTTTCAAGGATGTGGCAAAGAAGAGAGTGGTGCAGCGACCAGTGTACTTTATCAGCTCCTTGTTACAAGGGACTAGGTCAATGTACTTTGGCGTGCAATGCTACTTCTTGAGCATGCGTTGGTTTCCCGTGAAGAGGAACGCTTTGGAGCGGCAAAGTAGATAAGTATTTCCCTCCGTTTTTGAGAACCAAGGTATCAATCTAGTAGGAGACACAAGCGAGCCATTAATAGATATACCTACACAAGGAATCAAACTCTTGCACCCAAAGCTATAAAGGGGTTGTCAATCCCTTCACGGTTATTTGCAAGGATGAGATCTAGTAGAGATAGATACAATAAGGTGCTTGAACGGAAAGTAAAAACAATGCACCAAGTATTTTTGGTGTTTTTGGTTTTAGATCTAAAAATATAATATGGAAAATAGAACCGGGGGGCATAGGTTTCACTAGATGGCTTCTCTCATGATGGCAAGTATTACGGTGGGTGAACAAATTACTGTCAAGCAATTGATAGAAAAGCGAATAGTTATGAAGATATCCAAGGCAATGATTATGAATATAGGCATCACGTCCGTGACAAGTAGACCAAAACGATTCTACATCTACTACTATTACTCCACACATCGACTGACTCCTGCCTGCATCTAGAGTATTAAGTTCATGAAGAACATAGTAACGCATTAAGAAAGATGACATGATGTAGAGGGATAAACTCAAGCAATATGATGAAAACGCCATCTTTTTACCCTTGATGGCAACAATACAATACTTGCCTCGCTACCCCTAGTATGCCACTGGGTGACGGCACCGCAAGATTGAACCCAAAACTAAGCACTTCTCCTATTGCAAGAATTACCAATCTAGTTGGCCAAACCAAACCAATAATTCGAAGAGACTTGCAAAGATATGAAATCATGCATATAAGAATTCAGGAAATACTGAAATAATATCTGTGGATAATCTGAACAGAAACCCACAATTCATCGGATCTCGACAAACACACCGCAAAAGAATATTACATCGGATCGATCTCCATGAAGATCATGAAGAACATGGTATTGATTAAGCAAAGAGAGAGAAGAAGCCATCTATCTACTAGCTATGGACCCGTAGGTCTATGGTGAACAACTCACGCATCATTGGAGGGGAAATGGAGTTGATGTAGATGCCCTCCGTGATCGAATCCCCTCTGGCAGATTACCGGAAAAGGCTCCAAGATTGGATCTCTCGGGAACGGAGGCTTCTGGAGGCGGAAAAGTGTTTTCCTGGCTCATTTTTATAATGATGAATTATTAGGGTATTTATAGGCCAAAGGTTAGGGTTAGAGGAGGTGCCAAGGGCCCACAAGCCTGCCTGGCACGGGGTACCCCCTGGCCGCAGCAAGCGGGCTGTTGACCCCGTGGTACCTCCTCTGCCTTGGTTCTCAAGTCTCGTGGCTTCCATATTTTCCAGAAAAAATCTTCCCAGAGGTTTTATTCCATTTGGAATCCGTTTAATATTCCTTATATGTGAAACTCAAAAACAAGGAAAAAACAAATTTGGCACTAGGCTCTAGAATAATAGGTTAGTCCCAAAAAAGGCATATTAATGCATATAAAACTTCCAAAACAGATAATATAATAGCGTGGAACAATCAAAAATTATAGATACATTGGAGACATATGATGCAAAAGCTGATCTTCAGCATCATCATGGCCTCGAGGAAAATGCGCCACTACTTCCAAGGCCACGAGATCATAGTTGTCACCCGCTTTCAGCTACAGCGTATATTGAGGAACCCCGGAGCCACTGGCAGGATAGGTTAGTGGGCGTTGGAGCTGTCAAGTTTTGGTTTGAATTATGAGAACACTTCCACAATTTGGAGCAGGGCATTGGCGAAGTTCATTGCAGAATAGATGCCCAGCCAGATGAAGAGGTTCGAGAGACAATTCTCCCCGACAGAAAAGCTCCTAGGGAATGGATCATGTATTTTGACGGTGCTTTGTCACTTCAGGCTGTTGGATCAGGCATGCTCCTCATTTATTGTGGCATGGAACAGATAAACATCCAAAACTGATAATATAATAGCATGGAACAATTAAAAATTATAGATACGTTGCAGACGTATCAGCATCCCCAAGCTTAATTCTTGCTCGTCCTCGAGTAGGTGAATGATAAAAACAGAATTTTTGATTTTGAATGCTACCCAACATATTTATCCATGCAATATTGTTTATTGTGGCATGAATATTTAGATCTATTATATTCAAAACAATAGTCTAATATTGACATAAAAACAGTAATACTTCGAGCACACCAACAAGGTAGTCGTGTCCTTTCGAAATAACATGGCCTTAGAAAGTTATCCCTACAAAATCATATGGTCTGGCTATGCTCCATCTTCCCCACACGAAGTATCTAAATCATGCAAAACCCCAATGAACAAGTCAAGCAATTATTTCACACTTTTGGTGTTCTCAAACCTTTTCAACTCTCACGCAATATATGAGAGTGATCCATGGATATAGCAGTATATGTGGAATAGAATATGGTGGGGGTGCAAGGGAAAAAGGAAAAGATAGTCTCACATCAACTAGGCGTATCAACGGGCTATGGAGATGCCCATCAATAGATATCAATGTGAGTGAGTAGGGATTTCCATGCAACAAATGCACTTAGAGGTATAAGTATATGAAAGCTCAAAAAGAAAACTAAGTGGTCGTGCATAATGAATATCCACTAGTTATATGAAAGTGACAAAATAGGAGACTCTCTATCATAAAGATCATGGTGCTACTTTGAAGCACAAGTGTGGAAAAAGATAGTATCAATTTTTCCTTCTCTCGTTCTCTCATTTTTTTGGTGGGCTTCTTTGACCTCTTTTATTTTTTTTGTTTGGGCTTCACTGGCCTCTTTTATTTTTTGTGAAGTCCGGATACTCGTCCCAAATTCTGAGGGAGTCACAACCTCCATCATACTTTTCTCTCATGGGATAATGTTCTATTAATGAAAAATCATCACACTTTTAATTACTTATAACTCAAAGAAAAAGAAATTACAACTCGATTCCTATGACAAGATATAACTCTATATGCAATATGAAGTGATTATGCAAGTCATAGAAAAACTACATGGTGGAAGTTGCATGGCAATATATCTCGGAATGGCTATGGAAATGACATAATAGGTAGGTATGGTGGCTGTTCTAAGGAATATATGGTGGCTGTTTGGACGAAGGAGGTTTTGATGTACTGGTGAAAGTTGCGCGGTACTAGAGAGGCTAGCAAAGATGGAAGGGTGAGAGTGTGTATAATCCATGGACTCACATTAGTAATAAAGAACTCACATACTTATTGCAAAAGTCTATTAGTCATCAAAGAAAGCATTAGACGCATGATCCTAGGGGAGAGGTTGGTAGGATTTAACCATCGCGCGCTCGCGACCCTAACACAAAGGTCGACAATCATTAGACAAGTCATGCTCCGACTTCATTACATAGCGGTTCACCATACCTGCATGCTACGGGAATCACAATATTTAACACACGTATCTCTTCATTCAACAACTACTCACTAGTATGACTCTCATATTACCATCCTATTATCTCAAAACTATATGCAAGGAATCCAACTTCTCATAGTTGTTAATGCACTTAATATGACATTTTTTATTATATCCCTCTTGGATGCCATTATATTAGGACTAAATTCATAACCTCAACAAATTACCATGCTGTTTTAAGAAACTCTCAAAATGATATAAGTGAGGAACGAGAGTTCAATAATTTCTGTAAAATATAACACCACCATGCTCTAAAAAGATATAGGTGAAGCACTAGAGCAACATTGCCTAGCTCAAAAGATATAAGTGAAGCATATAGAGTATTCTAACAATTTCACGATTCAGTGTGTGTATCTCTAAAGATGTGTGCATCAAGGATGATTGTGGCAAACTAAAAAGCAAAGACTCATATCATACAAGACACTCAAAGCAAAACACATATCATGTGGTGAATAAAAATATAGCCTCAAGTAAACTTACCGATGGATTGAAGATGAAAGAGGGGATGCCTTACGGGGCATCCCCAAGATTAGGCTTTTTGGTATCCTTGAATAAGACTTGGGGTGCCATGGGCATCCCCAATCTTAGGCTCTTGCCACTCTTTATTCCATAGTCCATCAAATCTTCACCCAAAACTTCAAAACTTCACAACACAAAACTCAACAGAAAACTCATGAGATCCGTTAGTATAAGAAAAATAAATCACCACTTTAGGTACTGTTGTGAACGCATTCTTTATATATATATTTGTGTAATACCTACTGTATTCTAACTTATCCATGACTCATACCCCCGATACGACCCATAGATACGTCAAAATAAGGAAACAACACAAAGAAAACAGAATTTGTTGAAAATAGAATAGTCTGTAGCAATCTGTAAACTTCGAATACTTATGGAACTGTTAAAATTCTCAAAAAACAGGACAACAAGGTAAATTTGTATATAAATCCTGTGTATAAATTTCATATCAATTTGACGCTCTTAAAAATTCATAAAAATCCTGTACTGAGCACAAAAGTTTCTGTTTTCCAGCAAGATCAAGTCAACAATTACCATAGATCACCCCAAAGGTTTTACTTGGCTCAAACACTAATTTAAACACAAAACCAAAATTACTACAGAATTAATAATGTGCCAAACACACCAAAAAAGAAAGCAAAAAATAAAAGAAAAATAAAATTGGGTTGCCTCCCAACAAGCACTATTGTTTTATGCCCCTAGGTAGGCAAAACGCAATAGATCTAGGGATTGTCATCTTTGGTATGCAATCCATAAGTATCTCTCATGATAGATTCATAAGATAATTTTACTTTCTTTCTAGGAATGTGTTCCATACCCTTTTTTAATGCGAATTGGAATCTAATATTCCCTTCCTTCATATCAATAATTGCACCAATCGTTCTAAGGAAAGGTCTACCAAGAATAATAGGACATGTAGGATTGCAATCTATATAAAGAACAATGAAATCTACGAGCACATAATTCCTATTTGCAACAATAAGAACATCATTAATTCTTCCCATAGGTTTCTTTATAGTGGAATTCGCAATATGCAAATTTAAGGAGTACTCATCAAACTCACGGAAACCTAACACATCACATAAAGTTTTTGGAATAGTGGAAACGCTAGCACCCAAATCACACAAAGCATGACACTCATAATATTTAATCTTAATATTAATAGAGGGTTCCCACTCATCATAAAGCTTTCTAGGTATAGAAACTTCCAACTCAAGTTTTTCTTCAAAAGCCTTCATCATAGCATCAACAATATGTTTAGTAAAAGCCTTGTTTTAATTATAAGCATGAGGAGAATTCAACATGGATTGCAACAAGGAAATACAATCAATCAAAGAGCATCTACTATTATTAAAGTCTTTTAAATTCAAAGGAGTGGGTTCATTGCTATTAAAAGTTTTGACCTCTTCAATGCCACTTTTATCAATCTTAGCATCAAGATCTAAAAACTCTAAATCATTGGGACACCTTTTAACAAAAGTTGACTCACATCCAGTCCCATCAATATCAAGATTAACATTGCAAAACAAAGATTCAATAGGAGTCACATCAATCACTTTAAGATCTTCATCAATATTATCACGAGAACATACTTTTTCAAGCCATTCACGCTTAGCATGAACTTTAAAGACTCATTAATATCATGCTTGGGTCGAATAGATATATTTTTTAAAGAATCAATCTCAACAGAAATTTCATCAATATTCCTAGCCAAATCATCAATCTTGAGCAAATTTTCTTCAATCATAGCATTGAAACCTTTTTGCGCACTAATCAATTATTTAATATTACTCTCCAAACCAGAGGTTATCTTATTATTATTTCCATAAGAATTTCTGTAGGAATTACCATAATTATTAGAGGAATTACTAGGAAACGTTCTAGCATTGAAATTAGCTCTATAAGCATTATTACCAAAATTGTTCCTACCAACAAAATTCACATCCATAGATTCATTATTATTTCCAATCAAAGAAGACAAACGCATATCATTGGGATCAATAGGAGCACTCTTACTAGAAAAGCATTTCATCAATTCATCCATCTTTTCACTCAAAGTATTAATTTCTTCAATAGCATGCACATTTTTACTAGTAGGAGATCTTTCGGTGTGCCATTGAGAGTAATTTGCCATAATATTATCTAGGAGTTTAGTAGCTTCTCTTAATGTGATTTCCATAAAAGTTCCACCCGCGGTGGAATCTAAGAGATTCCTAGAAGCAAAATTCAATCAAGCATAGAAAATTTGTATAATCATCCATAAACTCAAGCCATGCATGGGGCAATTCCTAATCATAAGTTTCATCCTCTCCGAAGATTGTGCAACATGTTCATGATCAAGTTGCTTAAAATTCATTATATCGTTCCTAAGGGAGATGATCTTAGTGGGCGGAAAGTACTTGGAAATAAAAGCATCTTTACACTTATTCCATGAAACAATACTATTTTAGGCAAAGATGAAAACCAAGTTTTAGCATGATCTCGTAGTGAGAACGGAAATAGCTTCACTTTAAAAATATGATTATCCACATATTTATTCTTTTGCATATCACACAATACAAGAAAGTATTTAGATGGGATGCGGCATCTTCATTAGCAAGGCCGGAAAATTGTTCTTTCATAATAAGATTGAGCAAAGCAACATGAATTTCATAAGATTCTGCACGAGTGGCGGGAGCAATCAGAGTACTAACAAAATCATTATTATTAGTATTGGAAAAGTCACACAACTTGGTATTCTCTTGAGTCATCATGACAAAGCAAGCAATCAAGCACACAAGCAAGAAGCAAACGAGGAGACGAACGAAAAAGGGCAAAAGGCAAATATTTTTGAAAATCGTTTTAGAAGTGGGGGAGAGGAAAACAAGAGGCAAATGGAAAATAATGTAAATTCAAGAGATGAGTTTGTGATGGGTACTTGGTATTCTTGACTTGCTATGTATCTCCCCGGCAACGACGCCAGAAATCCTTCTTGCTACTTCTCGAGCATGCGTTGGTTTCCAATGAAGAGGAATGGTTTGATGTAGCAAAGTAGATAAGTATATCCCTATGTTTTTGAGAACCAAGGTATCAATCCAGTAGGAGACACAAGCGAGACACCAATAGATATACCTGCACAAGGAATCAAACTCTTGCACTCAACGCTATAAAGGGGTTGTCAATCCATTCACGATTATTTGCAAGGATGAGATCTAGTAGAGATAGATATAATAGGGTGCTTGAACGGAAAGTAAAACTAAAAGTAAAAACAATGCAGTGAGTATTTTGGGTGTTCTTGGTTTTAGATCTGAAAATATAATATGGAAAATAGACCCGGGGGGCATAGGTTTCACTAGATGGCTTCTCTCATGATTGCAAGTATTACGGTGAGTGAACAAATTACTGTTGAGCAATTGATAGAAAAGCAAATAGTTATGAAGATATCCAAGGAATGATTGTGCATATAGGCATCATGCCTGTGACAAGTAGACCGAAACGATTCTGCATCTACTACTATTACTCCACACATCGACCGACTCGTGCCTGCATCTAGAGTATTAAGTTCATGAAGAACGAAGTAACGCATTAAGCAAGATGACATGATGTAGAGGGATAAACTCAAGCAATATGATGAAAAACCCATATTTTTACCCTTGATGGAAACAATACAATACGTGCCTCGCTACCCCTACTATGTCACTGGGTGAGGACATCGCAAGATTGAACCCAAAACTAAGCACTTCTCCTATTGCAAGAAGTACCAATCTAGTTAGCCAAACCAAACCAATAATTCGAAGAGACTTGCAAAGATATGAAATCATGCATATAAGAATTCAGGAAATACTCAAATAATATTCATGGATAATCTGAACCTAAACCCACAATTCATCGGATCTTGACAAACACACCGTAAAAGAGTATTACATTGGATAGATCTCCATGAAGATTATGAAGAACATGGTATTGAGAAGCAAAGAGAGAGAAGAAGCCATATAGATACTAGTTATGGACCCGTAGTTCTAAGGTGAACTACTCATGCATCATCAGAGGGGCAATAGAGTTTATGTAGATGCCCTCCGTGATCGAATCCCCCTCCGACAAATTACCGAAAAAGGCTCCAAGATTGGATCTCTCGGGAATGGAGGCTTCTGGGGGCGGAAAAGTATTTTCGTGGCTCATTTTGAGAATGATGGAATATTTGGGTATTTATAGGCCGAAGATTAGGGTTAGAGGAGCTGCCAGGGGCCCACAATCCTCCCCTGCGTGGGGTACCCCCCTGGCCGCGGCAAACGGGCTTGTGGCCCCGTGGCAGCTCCTCTGCCTTGGTTCTCAAGTCTTGTGGCTTCCATATTTTCTAGAAAAAGTCTTTCCGGAGGTTTTATTCCGTTTGGACTCTGTTTAATATTCCTTATCTGCGAAACTCAAAAACAAGGAAAAAACAGAAACTGGCACTAGGCTCTAGATTAATAGGTTAGTCCCAAAAATAGCATATTAATACATATAATACTTCCAAAACAGATAATATAATAGCATGGAACAATCAAAAATTATAGATGCATTGGATACATATGATGCAAAAGATGATCTTCGGCATCATCATGGCCTCGAGGAAAATGCGCCACCACTTCCAAGGCCACGAGATCATAGTTGTCACCCGCTTTCAGCTACAGCGTATATTGAGGAACCCCGAAGCCACTAGCAGGATAGGTTAGTGGGCGTTGGAGCTGTCAAGTTTTGGTTTGAATTATGAGAACGCTTCCACAATTCAGAGCAGGGCATTGGCGGAGTTCATTGCAGAATAGATGCCCATGCCAGACGAAGAGGTTCTAGAGACAATTCTCCTTGACAGAAAAGCTCCTAGGGAATGGATCATGTATTTTGACGGTGCTTTGTCACTTCAGGGTGCTAGAGCAGGCGTGCTCCTCATTGCCCCCACCGGAGAGCATCTCAAATATGTGGTTCAAATGCACTTTCCCCGGGAGAAGGCCACCAACAACACCACTGAGTATGAGGGGCTCCTTGCCAGACTCAGAATCGCGATGGAATTGCGAATCAAGAAACTGATTATGCCCTCTTCACACCTGTCCAGAGATGTGTCAAGGTATGGTGCAATAGTTAGATAAAGTGGTGGTAAAAGCTTGCCAGGAATGCATCCTCGCACGCCACCTAGACTAGCATATATGGCATTTTGTCCTAAGTGCCAGACTTAGGTATGATAGAACTATTGGCTATCTAATCATTACATAATGTCTGTTTTGCCACTGTGGTTGCCCCTTGAGCTATAAAAGGAGGCCCAACGCAACCTAGCTAAGGATTCAGACCTTTAGACACTTGTACTCACGTAGTAGCTCTCCCGAAGGCCACCCTTGCCGAGTTTGAGTGCTATGCATGCTTCGTGTTCCTCCGGTGAATCCACCAAAGCAGGGGTAGGTTTCTACGCTTCTCAGCGGCCTGAACCTGGGTTAAACCCCAGCGTCCCATTGTCTTCCCGACTCACCACCTCCGCTCTTTCTGCATGTGACCTCACCCCTCTCGAACCAGAAAGGGGCCCGTGGCCCCATAGGTGATCGAGTGCATCGAGTCCCGACATAAGGGATATCACCTTCATCAAACTTTAATAAAGAATTTACCTCTACCACCTATGGAGGTGGTGGTGTGTCAAGTCCATGTAATTCTTCAATAGGTGGTAAATTCTTATCATCCTTAGCCTTAATAACTTTTTCCTGCATACATTTCTTTGCCTCTTGCATATCTTCAGGATTGAGAAATAAGATAACCCTCTTCTTCAGAGTGGGTTGAAGGACAGTCCAATCATCATAAATTTTCAATATATAATTCAATAGTTCTTCAACTTGTTCAACAGTTTGTTCCCTAAAAACACAACCAACACAACTATCTAGGAAGTCCCTAGAAGCATTAGTTAGTCCATTATAGAAGATATCAAGTATTTCATTTTTCTTAAGTGGGCGATCAGGCAAAGCATTAAGCAATTGGAGAAGCCTCCACCAAGCTTGTGGGAGACTCTCTTCTTCAATTTGCACAAAGTTAAATATTTCCTATAAGGCAGCTTGTTTCTTATGAGCAGGAAAATATTTTTCAGAGAAGTAGTAAATCATATTCTAGGGCCTACGCACACAACCAGGAGAAATAGTATTGTACCATATATTAGCATCACCCTTTAATGAGACCGAAAATAATTTTAGAATATAATAGCAGGGAATCTTCTCATCATGATCAAATAGAGTGGCTATATCATTCAGCTTAGTAACATGTGATACAACAGGTTCAGTTTCATAACCATGAAAAGGATCATATTCAACCAAAGTAATTAACTCAGGGTCAATGGAAAATTCATAATCCTTATCGGTAAAAAAGATAGGTGAAGTAGCAAACTTAGGATCACATTTCATTTTAGCATTCAAAGTCTTTTCTTTATACTTGCATAGTAGTTTCTTAAGATTATTTCTATCCTTACAAGCAAGAATCTCTCTAGCTATTTCTCCATCCAAAGCATAACCCTCAGGTATCTTAGGCATTTCAAATCTAGGGGAGCTAGGCCTAATAGGTGTTTCATAATTATCAGTTTCAAAGATCTCATTAGTTTCCTCAGTTTCATTAATTTCAATGATTTCATTCTCTCTAGCTCTAGCAATTTGTTCATCAACATATTCACCTAGTGGCACATTATCATCAAGCGTGGTACTAGCATCATCATAAGAATCATTCATAGCAGAAGTAGCATCATCAATACCAGGATTAATAGCATGTGGGTGTGTTGCAAACTTATTCATAACCGAAGGTGAATCAAGTGTAGAGCTAGATGGAAATTCCTTACCCCCCTCGTTGTAGAGGGGAAAATCTTGGTTTTAGTATCCTTCAAATTCTTCATAGTGATCAATTGATATAAATATCAAGTGACTTGACAAATATAGCTATGCTCCCCGGCGCTAGAAAAAGGTCTTGATAACCCACAAGTATAGGGGATCGCAACAGTTTTCGAGTGTATAGTATTCAACCCAAATTTCTAGATTCACCAGAAGGGGAGCCAAAGAATATTTGGGAGTATTAGAATATGAGTTGTCAATTCAAACACACCTAGAGATAAATATCTACAGCACAATGATCAGTAACACAATAATATGATAGTTTTATAGCAGTAGTAACAGTAGCGGTAATGGTTTTGTAGCAAGTGCAATAGTAAGAACAATAGTAGTAACTTAGAAAGAACAATAAGTGGAAAACTCGTTGGTCCTGGAAGTGCATTCAGTGTAGGATATTCATCATATAACAGTCATAACCTAGGGCGACATAGAATTAGCTCCAGTTCGTCAATGTAATGTAGGCATGTATTCCGTAAATAGGCATACGTGCTTATGAAGAACTTGAATGACATCACTTGTCCTACCCTCCTGTGGCAGCGGGGTCCATAAGGAAACTAAGGGATATTACGGCCTAATTTTAATAGATAATCGGAACAAAGCATTAACACATAGTGAATACATGAACTCCTCAAACTATGGTCATCACCGGAAAGTACCCCAATATCTGTCACCCCGGGGTTTACGGATCATAACACGTAATAGGAGCATATGACTAGGAAAGATTGGATCAAGAACATATATATAATGATGATAACATGAACGATTCAGATCTGAAATCATGGCACTCGGGCCCGTGACAAACATTAAGCATGGCAAAGTCATAGCAACATCAATCTTAGAACATAGTGGATATTAGGGTTTAGGCCCTAACAAAACTAACTCGACTACATGATGAATCCCATCTAACTCCTCACCGACTAGCAAGCCAGCGAAGGAATTAACCACTCCCAATGGGGAGCATCATGGAATGGGCGATGAAGGAGGGTTGATGATGATGAAGACTGAAGATTCCCCTCTCTAGACCCCAACCAGACTCCAAATCTGGCATCCCGATGAAGAACAAGAGGTGGTGGTGGCTCCGTCTCATGAAACGTGATAAATCTTTCTCCTTGATTTTTTCTCCAAAAATAGGAATCTATAGCGTTGGAATTAGGGTCGGGGGCCCCACGAGGTGAGCTCCACCCACCAGGCCGCGTCGAGGGGGCTCGTGTGCCCTGGTGGGTGTTGCCAACCCTGGCCCCCTTCTCTGGTGGTTTGTTGATCCAATATTCCTCAAATCATTTAAAATAATTCTCCAAAAAGTTTCATTCCATTCCGAGAACTTTTATTTCTGCACAAAAACAACACCATGGTAGTTCTGCTGAAAACAGCGTAAGTCCGGGTTAATTTCATTCAAATCATGCAAATTAGAGTCCAAAACAAGAACAAATGTGTTATGAAAAGTAGATACGTTGGAGATGTATGAACTCCCCCAAGATTAAAGCCTTGCTTTTCCTCAATCAATTCAGTTGACAAACTGAAAGTGAAAATGAAAAACTTTTCCGAACTCTTTTGTTCTTGTTTACAGACATATGCTTAAGTAGCACCCATGTTTTCAGCAAAGATTATGACTAGCCATGTCAATAATAACTCTTAAGGATTATATTAACTCATATAAATTACACAAGAAATTAGCAAGAAATAATGAAATATATCAAGTGCAAACATTTGTCAAAATAATTATGATATCATATGACAATATTGGTATCTCTCTAGCCCTTTCTGAGACCGCAAAACATAAATGCAGAGCACCTCCAAGGTTCAAGCAGCGACTAAACATTGTAATTCATGGTAGAAAAGATCCAGTCATGATGCATCAAACATGCACTATACATAATGGATGAGGATGACAATAGTGCACTCAGATCTGGCACTTGTTTGAGAAGATGATGACTCAACATAGAAGTAAATAGATAATCCCTTCAAAGTGGCAAGTCGGGATTTGTAGAGGTGCCAGAGCTCAAGGCTTAAATAAGAGATAATTATAATTTTGGGAGGTACACCCTTCCTGTCAATGTTATGACCAAGAGCTACCAATATATTCCATGTTAAACAAATTAGCAGCGGTTTCCAAGCGATAGAAGTAAAAGTTACTCCCCCTCCACCAACAAACACACTCCAAAGTGAGCTGAATCCACGGGTACTGTCCATACCCACAACATTCCTTTGGGAGTTTTGTTTAATTATTTGCATTTCTTTTGATTTCGGGAATGGGAATCCCTATTACCGCCCCACTCGTGCAAGGACGAGTGAATATACACTCATCATGCGAATAACCCGCTTAACATGGAAGATACTGACCACCCCCTATCGCTCCATGAGTGGTCCAGACACACAAAACATATGTTCATTTGAAATTTAGAGGTGGCACATGCAAATTTACTTGGAACAATAGGGTAATACCGCATATAGGTAGATATAGTGGACTCATCTGGAGTAACTTTGTTGTAAGGATTTTGTTGCACAAGCAGTATTCCTGCTTAGTATAGGCGAAGGCTAGCAAATAGGTTGAGAAGCGGCCAGCTAGAGAGCGCAGACGGTCATAAACATGCATTATGAATAGAAAACATTGGATGCTATTATGAGTAGGATATGGACACCATGATTGTCGTGGATTTGTCACGGCAGATGTCCGAGTGAACGGACTTAGGTTCGGGGCAAAAGCGCAACTATGTGGCGGCTTGAAGGGGTTGATCAGAATCGAGAGACATGGAGTTTACCCAGGTTCGGCCCCTTCGATGGAGGTAAAAGCCTACGTCTTGCTTGTCTGGTATTGATGATGAAGGAGATCTCTCGGTTACAAAGGTGTTGTCTTGCTATCTCTAATCTCGAGAGCCTCCAATCTGTCTATCTCTAATGACTTCAACTTGTCGCTCTAGGGGCGCCTTACCCCTCCTTATATAGGTGGAAAGGGTAGGCTTACATGTAGAATCCTACTAGGAGTAGGATTTGGACTAGTCTTTCATGAATCCTAATCCAGGTCTTATTTCTCTTGTAAGGGAATCCTCTCTCCTTTGGGCCTTCTCTTGTGAGCCGTCTGGCGTCGTCTTGCACGCCGGGTCTTGGGCCTGGTCATCATGCAACCCGCCTGTCGGGACACCAATAAAACGCCATGTCTTGACCAGGTCTCATGTGAGTCGCCAGGCTGGGTTATACCGCGTGGTATATCCTCGACTTTAGCCCCCAGGTTAGCTTGAATTTATTCATGGTAACCTCCTAAAATACGAATAGTAAATATGTTAAGTGGCCGGCTTGCTCCTTTGGCCGGCTTATGAAATGGCTCCTTAGAAATCCGGGTCTTTTCTGCATATGAGTGAGTCGTCTTGAAAAATCGTCTTGCTTGTCAATGTACTTTGAAAAATATTGGGAATAGAATACCCATATGCCATTGAATTAGCTTCCAATACTTTGGCTTAATGAAAAATAAGATATCCTTATGATGTAGATCCGGATTTCCATTGTTGTGAAGCAGGGCGGCTTATATAAACTCTGGCGGGTTATGATCTTTTGATAACACCGAGTCATGAATGTTGGTGACGCCGGGTCTAACAACTGAACTTCATAATTAACATCTTGAAAATGCTCCTCGGAGTGTTTGATATATCCATATTACCTGTAGCCCCCAAGATCCGAGATTATCCATGATAACTTGGTGCTTTGCAATAATATATTGAACTGTGTAGCCCCCAAGTACCAGGTTGTCTTGCCTACAGTAGCCTGGGACTTGTAAGTGTGTTATACCTTATAAAGCTTCGGCGGGTGTATCCCCCAAGGGCCGGATCATTAGTATATGATGGGCCGGGTCTTTAATTTGAACCATATAATCTGTTTGAATAGCTGAATACTGTAGACCCAAGTGTCGGGTCGCACGCCTGAGGCGACTTGGGACTTTAGAAAATTTGATCTGAGCGGTGTAGCCCCCTAGTGCCAGGTCAGTAAGAATTACTGAGCTGGGACATAGAAAATATAGAAAGGCTGGCTCATCTCCTTGAGATAATAGGGTCTTGCGACAATGTAATGATTTGAAAACCGGCTTGCATTAGCCCCCAAGTGTCGTGTTGCGTGCTTGCAGCGACATGGGACTTGCATAATTCATATGAAATGGACTTGAATAGTGTAGCCCCCAAGTGTCGGGTCGTGTGCCTACAGCGACTTGGGACTATGTGAGAGTAACATGACTCACCATAGTTTGTTGAATGAATCCTTGACCGTGGTTGTAATATAACCTAGAGTGAATATCCTGGAGGAATACCTTTGTCTTTGACATGAAATCCATGCTCGTGGTTGCGGTGCAACCCGGAAAATATATGTTTGATAAATCCATTAGTGTCGTAGATTACTATAGAGCACAATTGAAGAAATGCGAGAACCCGGTCAATTAGATGAGACGGCATTATATCTGATAGGGCGGCTCTTGAAAAATAATGAATTCTCCAAGCTGACTTGAAAATCCCAATCATTCAGTTCTGGTCATGACAAACCACGATGAAGATCCAGCCAGGTTGGCTATTAAAGATCCATTTACTCTTGCAGAAGTTTTTCAGCATGCTTAACGGCGGCTCATCTTAAGTGACAAGACCTACAAAAATAGACAAGACAAAATATATTCTACATTGTTGTAAGGGCGGCTTAAAAAACATAACCCGGAGATGTTATATCTTTTCTGATTTGTTTTTCAAAAAAAATTAAACAACTCATGTGCCGGTTCTTCAGGGTCGACTCACCACTTAAAACTCCTTAGCAATACAGGGTCTCTATCGAGATTGGCCATCAATTTCTTTGAGCTGCTCAGGGTCTCTAAGCAAGATTAACTGACAGCATGTGTGACGTCCCAGAAGAGACTCGGCAGGGCAAGCACCCTGATATCCCATAAACTGCCTCTCACGTGACATAAGTCTACCGTTTTAACCTTAAATAGTACACGGTCTTTGAAGGATTAACTGTCTAAGAGTACGAACGAGCCACATAGCGGAGAGTCGGTAGTAGATGGGAGAGTTTATCCTTGCTTTCCGTAAGCCGGCCCTCACATGACAAGATTCGCCATTTTAACCTTAACCAGTACAGGGTCTCTATGGATATTGGCCGTCAATTTCTTTGAGCTGGCTCAGGTTCTCTAGGCGAGATTAACTGGTAAGAGTTCGGTGGGTCACCTAGCGGAGCAGCATCAACTTATAGGCAGGTTTAACCCCGTTTGGCTTAAGAGCCGATCAGGAGGGTGTGTAAGCTAAACCCGGTGGGTTGGAAGCCCCCAAGTGACCTTTGTTGACGGAGTCAACTGTTTGGCTTAAGAGCCGACTGATAGGGTGTGATAAGCTACACCCGGTGGATGGGAAGCCCCCTGGACGATCATGTTGACGGAGTCAACTGTTTGGCTTGAGAGCCGACCGATAGGGTGTGATAAGCTACACCCAATGGGTGGGAAGCCCCTAGACGATCATGTTGACGGAGTCAACTTTTTGCATCATCTTGTAAGTCGCCATCTTGTAATGAAGAAAATGGCAGAAGTCTCCAAGTGACTTTCTGATGATCCAATGAATCCGGGCACCCGTGTTTGAACGGTATATCTCGGCGGTTCATCCTCTTGGGCAACTTTTTAATCTTTCGCCAATAATGTGGTAGACCCCATTGGGTTAACTTTTTTGCAATGACCTGGGGTTCTTGTTGAAAACGACCAAATGTGTTTCGCCATATCTATAGCCCCGAGTCTTACGTTGACTCAAAGAGGCGGCTTAAAAATCTCCACTAAGGGTTGAGGTTGACCGGGGAGGGTTATAGATGATCCCGTATGACTTGTTTCAATTAACCCAGTCGATGGTTCGTCCCGACTGGTTTCTGAATTTAACTGAACTATAGTAGCGGCGACTTGTGCGCCTGTCCGTCGGGCGGCTTGTGCAGGCGAACACTGCCCCGATATATTGACGTAAATCAAACTGTGGACGGCGGCTTGCATGCGTCAGTTAGGCGGCTCATATAGGCGAGCACTGCACCGATATGTTGATGTAGATCAGACCATCGGCGGCGTCTTGCGCGCGTCCATTGGGTGGCTCGTACTGATGTATGCAGCCCCTGGTGTGTTGATGTAGACGTAGAAACCAGTCGCAACATTGTAAGCCGGTGCTGTTATGAAAAATGCCACAATGTTGTAAGCCGGCGCGGATGGCGATAGACGGCAATGGCATTGTAAGCCGGCACGGATGGCGAGAGACGGCCGCGGCATTGTAAGCCAGCATGGTCGCGAGAGATGGCCACGCTGTTGTAAGCCAGCATGGATGGTGAAATACTGTCGCGTCTTTGTAAGCTGGCGCGGTCGCGAGAGACGGCCGTGGCGTTGTAAGCTGGCGCGGATTGCGAGAGACGGCCGTGGCTTTGTAAGCCGGCGTGGTCGCGAGAGACGGCCAGGGCATTCTAAGCCGGCGCAAATGGTGAGTCACCCGTGACGATGGAAACCGGCATGGACGACGAGTCGGCATGGCGTTGTTAAGCCGGTGCATTGATGTAGACAAAACCACGTGGACGGTGTCTTGCGCGCGTCCGTTGGCGGCTCACCCGTTCATTGGATTACCCAACGCACGATGGACGCTAGAGCTGTCTCCTATGTATAATTTGACATGCGCGTAAAGTCATACAAGTCAAAGAGCACAAAAATTCTTGATAAAATGAATTTGTGTGAACAACTTTACTAGGGAAAATATCACATGATGGTAATTTCGTCTGATGATAGAAGCGACTGGCCGATAAAAATCATAGCTGACATATGTATGATCCGTGTTGATGAAGATTGATCTCAAACGTTTACCATCAGTAAATTAATCTCGTCCAACCAGCCAAGGGGCACAACAATGGTAATAGGGCGGACGCAGGCGGCCATGGCGGCCTCCATTGCGACAACTGACGGAGTATCCATCTTTTTCATGGTTTTGTTGAATCTAGTTGAATCCACCACGTGTCCTCTCTTCCTTTGTTTTTCTTCCTTTCTCTTTGCTGTGATGATGCATGTGCATACAGTGATCTGATGACTGTTGTGTTTTGCATAAAGAAAGAGAGAGAGTAGTACTCCCGTCCTTGTCTCCTTCGGTTGCAATTACTCTGGTTTGCATCCTCCTGCTGGGGGGCTGAGGCGCATACTGTTGCAACGGGAGCATGTATAGCGGAACCATATGCTGCTGCAGATATTCCCACATTGTCGGCAGAGATCCCTGCTGATAGTACTCCATTAACAGTAGCGCGTAACACCGTGGTGGACAGGGCCTACTGCAAGAAGCGGCGGCACCCCGGAGGCCCATGGTTGAGGCGCGTGTTGTCCGTCCATTGGCGGCAAAGGCGATCAAGGTGTGGCTACGACGGATAGGCGTCTAAGGATGAGATGAGGCCACGGCAGCTTGGACGCGTGCACCGGCATGCCGACAGGGCAGTGCAGCAGCGGTAGTCCGGCGCGCGACGAAGAAGAGGCCGCAACAACACTGATGAGGTGGAGTAGCACGCGAGTTGGGCCGAGTGGAGTCGGGGAGTGCGACAGCTTGGCCGGCCGATGTGGCAGCGCGTTGTGGCGGGGCGCAGCAGCTGCGGGAGGCGGAGCCACGGTGGAGGCAGGCTCACGTACAGCGACAGCTAAGACAGCGGCCAGCTCAAACCGAGCCATGCAAGCAAGGCGTACACATAGAGAGCTGCGACAGAGCGGAACAGCGAGCGGGGCAAGGCTAAGGCCGAGACGCCACAACGGGCAGGCGGCAGTGATGCTATTGAGGCGAGGCCAGCAGACAACAGGGCGGCGAAGGCGCGGCCGGCTCGAGGGCAAGCAGCAGCGGGCCGGCTCAAGGGCAAGCAGCAGCGGGCTGGCTTGACGCGGAGGTAGGTGACCGCCGCGCGGGCCCAGCCATGGTGATGTAGACCCGTGTGGCAAGGTAAACTGTGGCAGAGATGGCGTGTCAGTGTGGAGAAGCTGGCACTATAGTTTTACAGTGGTGTCTCCGGTGTCGGCGACATCTATCAAGCGGCTGCAGCGATGGCGATTCTCCAGCAAGTGGCGGTAGCGGTGGCTCGTGGCGACGCAAGCGAACGGAGGCAAAGCCAAGGTGCGGGGGCAGCGGCTTGCGTGGCGGAGCCAACGAGACGCAGCGCAGCAGGTTGCACAGAGGCGAGAGGAGCCCGGCATAGCAAAGCTCGGAGCGTGCAGGCATAGCGGAGCTGGCCTGAGAGCAAAGTAGTGACGGGGCAAGGAGAAAAAGACACAGTCGCATGCGAGCGTGAGATCAGCCGAAGCGGCACGGACGCGGCTGGAGCGAGGTGGAGCCGACCGGTGGTCAACATCCGTCTTTGAGTCAAGGTTGGCTTTGTTCAATCCGTGACTGAATCTGGTTTAACTCATATATGAACACTTCACGATTTCAGATCCAATCAATTGCGGTGGAAATCTCCTTGGGTCTTTAAAACGTCCACCAATTAACCACATGATGGATCCTGACGTGATGATATGGCTTGGTAGACTGAGCTAGCTATCCTAGTGTTTGGACTTTGATCCCCTTTGTTGCTCATGGATAGGAAAACATAGCAGTAATGAGACAAGGCCGCCGCACAGATCGTAATTGCGGCAAAAATTCTGGACTCTCTGACTCGGGGACTTGTGGCACCCGCACGAACGTGGGACCCTAACTCGCCTTGAACTAATCTTTAACTATCGACTCTAAAGTTGATCGGAGGAGTTTAATTAACCCGACATTTTGATGAATTTTCCGGCTCTGCCATTGGTCGTCCCGTGTGTAATCGTTCAATCCTGACTTTTCTTCATCCGATCCTCAATGGCTCCCTTCAAGAACACAACACCACCGTGCGCATGCCCCATGGTGGGCGCCAACTGTCGTGGATTTGTCACGGCAGATGTCCGGGTGAACGGACTTAGGTTCGGGGTAGAAGCGCAACTATGTGGAAGCTTGAGGGGGTTGATCGGAATCGAGAGACGCGGAGTTTACCCAGGTCCATCCCCTCCGATGGAGGTAAAATCCTACGTCCTGCTTGTCTGGTATTGATGATGAAGGAGATCTCTTAGTTATAAAGGTTTTGTCTTGCTATCTCTAATCTCGAGAGTCTCTAATCTTTCTATCTCTAATGACTTCAACTTGTCTCTCTAGGGGCGCCTTACCCCTCCTTATATAGGTGGAAAGGGTATGGTTACATGTAGAGTCCTACTAGGAGTAGGATTAGGACAAGTCTTTCATGAATACTAATCCAGGTCTTGTTTCTCTTGTAAGGGAATCCTCTCTCCTTTGGGCCTTCTCTTCTGAGCCGTCTGGAGCCGTCTTGCACGCCGGTTCTTGGGGCTGGTCGTCATGCGACCCGCCTGCCGGGTCACCAATAAAATGCCGTCTGGACCAGGTCTCCTATGAGTCGCCAGGCCAGGTCATACCGCAGGGTATATCCCTGACAATGATCATAAATATCACAAAGGCTATGTTGGTTTTGATTCAACTACATGTGTGAACATGTGCCAAGTCAAGCCACTTGAAACATTCATAGGAGGATACCATATCATCATAGTACATCACAACCATTTTAATGCATGTTAACATCCAAGATAAATCATTATCCACTCATAGCTACTTGAGCATGACATGAGCAACCATAATGTATAATTGTCAGTGCAAACTTGTTCAATCATAATATGCTGAATAATGGATACTATCATAAACATATTTACAAAAAAAGTTGAGTTCATACCCGCTTCTCTCAGCCAAAGTCAATTCATCAAATATCGGCATTATTGGCTTTCACTTGCATGATCGAATGGTATGAAGATAATAATACTACAAGAGTGTTGTGGACTAAGCTAGAATCTGCAAGCATTTTTTCAAAATGACAAGACAAAGTAATATAGGCTCTATGCTAGATCAACATTAATACATATAAGAGCCACTCAACATTTTCATCGTGGTCTTCTCCTTGGTATGACTCAATAAAAGGGAAAAGAATTTCAGAGAAACACAATGGAATATTTTTGGAGTGTTTAGTTTTCTCGAGGAAAGCAAATTAAAGAGAGAAAAACGAAAACGAGTAAAACTATTTACACGGGAGAACTCCCAACAAGCAAAACCAGAAATGAGAAATCCTTTTGGGTTTTCTTTTAATAGTACAACTAACTAAACTAAAAAGATAAACCAAACAGAAACAAGATATATTTTTTGGATTTTCTCAAAGTTTTTCGAACACACAAGAAGAAAGCAAGAAAATAAATCTAGCTTGGATAATGTAATGTGTGAGCATAAATATAATGAAATGTGTGAGCATAAATATAATGTCGGTGGAAATATGCACTCCACCAAGCTTAGGATTTTGGCCTAGCTTGGTAATCACCATCCATAGCCTAGATAATAGTCTGAGTGATAGCATACCGAGGATCTTCGTGCAACCTCGTGAGACCTTCTGGCAGCTTCAATCTCCCCATTTTATATGCGGGCCTCGCTCTCAAGGACATAGGATCTTCGCTTGCTTTGATGATCAAGAGGAGCAGGAGGAGGCAATATGATAGGCACAATGGGACCGTTATCAAACCAAAAGTTGTAAGTATAGTTATTGACTGTGCCCTTAAGGAATCTATGGCGTTTCATGGCATCAAAGTCTAAGTACTAGGCGGACACTACCAACCTCGTAGCTAGGCGGGAGACATAAATCCCACCATATAAATTACCATTAGCAGCGTTGAGATTCACTCTCCATGTAGTAATTGTTCCTAAATTGTAGTTTTTAATTCCCATTACAGCACTATGTATAAGACTCAAATTATGGGCACACAGTGTGCTACAATCCTGCTTGCCAATGATGGATTCGCCATTAAAGAGTGCAAAGTACTGTATACATGGAAAATATAAAAACAGGAAGGTTGCAAGTGTAAAATAGCAAGCAAAACATTGTATAAATGCTGGGAAGTAAGGCCTAGGTTTCATAATTTCACTAGTGCAATCTCTCAACAATGCTAACATAATTGAATCATATAATCCTCCCTCAACGTGCAGCAAAGAATCACTCCAAAGTTCCTATCTAGCGGAGAACAATAAGAAGAAATTTGTGTAGGTAGTAGAGCCACCTCAAAGTTATTATCTACGATCAATGTTTTGGGATATATCTATTAGTGTCACAAACAGCCATAGAGTTCATACTGAAATAACACAAATGATACATATCAATCAACCCTAATGTCACCTAGATACTCCAATGTCACCTGAAGTATCCGTGGGTAAATTATGCTACATGCATCAAACAATTTAAGATCTATCATATTCAATCCAACACCAAGAACTTCAAGGAGCACTCGAAGATTTCTATTGGAGAACGTGGTATGAAAACATGCAATCAACCCCTATGCATAGATCCCCAAGGTCATTGAAATCCGTAAGTTGATGCAATGACATATATCAAGTGAATCACTTGGATACCCCAATGTCACTAGGGGTATCCGCATACAATACATACATCAAGTGTTCTCACACCAAAATATTCAATCCAACACAACGAGATCACAAAGGGAAAGATTCAATTTGTCACAACAAGGTAGCAGGGGAATAACATCATATGATCCGACTATATTAACGAAGCCCGTGATACATCAAGATCATGACATATCAAGAACACGCGCACGCGAGAGAGAGAGAGAGAGAGAGAGAGAGAGATACTGGTACATACCCTGAGCCCCAAGGGTGAACTGCTCCCTCCTCCTCATGGCCTCCTTTAGGATGATGAAGATGGCCACCGGTGATGGTTTCCCCTCTCCGGCAAGGTACCAAAATGACTCCAGATAGTTTTTTTGTTGATAGAGAGAGTTGAGGCAGCGGAGAGGAGAGTATCTCTTCATTTATAAGGTTTCTAGGATCTATAGGAATTTTCCAGCATCGGAATCACGCGTAACGGAGCCACGCTGGCCCCACCACATATCAGGGCGCAGCTGTGGGATCGATAGAAGAGAGTCTAGAGGGGGGTGAATAGACTACTAGCAGGAATTTAAAACCTAACCTTTTCCCAAGTTAATTGGTTGGCAGATTTTAACTTTTTTAGCAAGTCTAGGGAGTCTAACAGCCCTACACATGCATGTCTACAAGTATGGAAGCGGAAAGTAAAGACATTTCACATGTAAGTAAAGAGATGGGATAGGAAGGTCAAACACAATAGGAGACACAAGGATTTTTCCCATGGTTTCGATAGGTGGTGCTATCGTACGTCCACGTTTATGGAGTCTTCAGCCCACGGAGGGTAACTGTCGTGGATTTATCACGGCAGATGTCCGGGTCAACGGACTTAGGTTCGGGGAGAGACGCAACTACGTGGCGGCTTGAAGGGGTTGATCGGAATCAAGAAGACACGGAGTTTTGCCCAGGTTCGGCCCCTCCGTTGGAGGTAAAGCCTACGTCCTGCTTGTCTGATATTGATGATGATGAAGATCTCTCGGTTACAAGGGTGCTAATTGCTACCTCTAATCTCTTGTGCCTCTAATCTCTTGTGTTGTCTAAACTTGTAGACATGTGTCTCTTTAGAATTTGTCCCTCTAGGGGTGCTCTACCCCTCCTTATATAAGTGAAGAGGGTAGGTTTACAAATAGAGTCCTACTAGGAGTAGGATTAGGAATAGTCTCTCATGAATCCTACTCCGGGTCTTATTTCCTTTAAGGGAATCCTTCTCTCTTGTGGGCCTTCTCCTGTGGGCCTTCTCTTGTGAGCCGCCTGGCGCCAGCTTACCCGCCGAGTCTTGGGTTTGGTCATCCTGTGACCCACTTGCCGGGTCATAAATAAGATGTCATGTCTTTAACCGGTCTCCTGTGAGTTGCCTGGCCGGGTCATTAATAAGATGTCATGTCTTCGATCGGGTCTCCTGTGAGTTGCCAGGCCGGGTCATACCATGGGGTATATCCCCGTCATTAGCCCCCAGGTTAGATTGAATTTATTCATGGTATGCTCCTGAAATAAGAGTAACAAATATGTTAAGTGGCCGGCTTGCTCCTTTGGCCGGCTTATAAAATGGCTTCTTAGAAATCCGGGTCTTTTCTCCATATGAATGAATCGTCTTGATAATCATCTTGCTTGTCAATGTCTTTTGAAAAATATTGAGAATAGAACACCCATATGCCATTGAGTCGGCTTCCAATACTTTTGGCGGGTCATCTCCGCCGGGTCATAATCATTGATGATGCCGGGTCATTATTGTTGGTGACTCTTGGTTAAATAACTAGAATCCTGCTGACTTGATAAATATTGGGATGAAAATCCATCTGATGTAGAACCGGACTTCCATTGTTGCGAAGCGGGGCGGCTTATATAAACTCTGGCGGGTTATGATCTCTTGATAACACCGGGTCAAAAGTGTTGGTGACGCCGGGTCTAACAACTAAACTCCATATTTAATATCTTGAAAATTCTCCTCAAAGTTTTGATATGTCCATATTACCTGTAGCCCCCAAGCTTCGTGATTATCCATGATAACTTGGTGCATTGCAAATAACATTTTGGACTGTGTAGCCCCCAAGTGTCGGGTTGTCCTGCCTACAGCAACCTGGGACTTATAATTGCCTTATATCTTATAATGCTTCGGTGGGTGTAGCCCCCAAGGGCCGGCTCATCAGAAAGCTTCGGCGGGTGTAGCCCCCAAGGGCCGGCTCATCAGAAAGCTTCGGGGGGTGTAGCCCCCAAGGGCCGGCTCATCAGAATGAGATGCGCCGGGTCTTCAATTTGAATCTCTTAACCTGTTGGAACAGCTGAATACTGTAGCCCCCAAGTATTGGGTCAGTAAGAATTTACTGGGCTGGGACTTATAAAAATATAGAAAGGCCGGCTCATCTTCTTGAGATAATAGGGTCTTGTTGACAATGTAATGGTTTTGAAAACCGGCTTGCATTAGCTCCCATGTGTCGTGGTGCATGCTTGCAGCGACATGGGACTTGCATAATTGATATAAACTTGGACTTGGATAATGTAGCCCCCAAGTGCCAGGTCGTCTGCCTGCGGCAACTCGGGACTATGTGAGAATACTACGTCTCACCATAATTTGTTGAATGAATCTTTGACAGTGGTCGTAACATAACCCGGACTGAATATCCTGGAATAATTCTTTTTTCTTTGACATGAATTCCTGCTCGTGGTTGTGGTGCAACCCGGCAAATATAAATTTGAGAAATCCGTGAGTGTTGTAGATTACTACAGAGCACAATTAAAGAAATCCGAGAACCGGCCAATTAGATGACACGACATTATATCTGACAGGGCGGATCTTTGCAAAATAATAATTTCTCCGAGCTGGTTTGAAAAACCCCAATCATTTATTACTGGTTATGATAAACCATGAAGATCTAGCCATGTTGGCTATTAAAAAATCCATTTGTTTTTGCAGAATACTTTAACGACAGCTCATCTTAAGAGATAAAACCTGGAAAAACAAACAAAACAGAATATATTTTGCATTGTTGTGAGGGCGGCTTAAAGAAGCTCAACCCAAAGATGTATACCTTTCATAACATTGCTCCTTTTCTCATAACCTTGCTCTGACCCGGCTTGATAAGCCGGCATGTTACCTGGAGGTGGGAAGCCCCCTTGAATAATCCACGTCTGACATGTCAACCGGAATGGCATAAAGCCGGCTGTTTTTAGGGTAATGTAAGCTATACCCAAAGGTAAGAACCCTCCTGTTGACAACAAATATTGTATGTGCGAATGCTGGCTGCCGATGGGAGATGTAAGCTATACCCTAAGGCAAGAAGCCTCCATCGACAGCCGCGGCTAATAATTAACCTGAGATGGCATAAAGCCGACTGTTTGAAAGGAGATGTAAGCTATACCCGAAGGCAAGAAGCCTCTTTCAACAGCTATAGTTGATAAGCAACTGAGTTTTAGCATAAACACCGGTTGTTAGGGTGAGATAAGCGAACCCGTCGGTAAGAAGCCCCCTTCGACAACCGCGGTTAATAAGTAACCGGAATTTGGTGTACACGCTGTTGTCTTAGGGTAATGTAAGCTATACCAAAGGTAAGAAGCCTCCATCAACAACAACGCTTAATGTAACCAAACTAGGCATAAAGCCAACTGTGCAAGGGAGATGTAAGCCATACCCGAAGGCAAGAAGCCTCCTTGCAACAGTTATAGTTGATAAGCAACTGAGTTTTGGCGTAAACGCCGGTTGTTTGGGTGAGATAAGCAAACCCATCGGTAAGAAGCCCCCTTCGACAATCGCGGTTAATAATTAACTGGAATTTGGTGTACACGCTGTTATCTTAGGGTAATGTAAGTTATACCAAAGGTAAAAAGCCTCCATCAACAACAACGCTTAATGTAACCAACGTAGGCATAAAGCCAACTGTGCAAGGGAGATGTAAGCTATACCCGGAGGCAAGAAGCCTCCTTGCAACAGTTTAATAAGAGCTGGTTGTGCAAAGGAGATGTAAGGTATACCCAAAGGCAAGAAGCGTCTTTGCATCAGTGCTTAATTGGGCATAACGTCGGTTGTGCATAGGAGATGTAAGCTATACCTGAAGGCAAGAAGCCTCCTTGCAACAACATAAAAGCAGACTTGTGCAGGGGACATGTAAGCCATACCCGAAGGCAAGAAGCCTCCCTGCAACAGCGCTTGATAGGGCATAAATCCGGATGATAAATCAGCCTTTTTGACGGCGAACAAACCACTTCAACTCAAATTTATAAGTCGGAAAATTTCATCTTGCAAAGACCTGGGCTTCTCATTGAAAACGACCAAATGTGTCTTGCCATGTCTGTAGCCCCCGAGCCTCAAGTTGACTCGAAGAGGCGTCTTGAAGATCTTCACTGGAAGTTTGAGGTTGGCCGTGGCGGGTTATAGATGATCACATATGAATTGCTTCAATGACCCGGTCGATGGTTCGTTCTGGCTGTTTGTTGAAGTGAACCAAATTAATTGTAGTGCTAGTGACTCTTGTGCCTGTCCGTCGGGCGGCTCATATCGATGAGCACTGCACCGATATATTGATGTAGATCAAAGTATGGGTGGTGTCTTGCACACGCCCGTTGGGCAGCTTGTACAGGCAAGTAATGCACCGATATGTTGATGTAGACGTAGAAAATGGTTGCGGCATTGTAAACTAGTGATGTTGTAAAAGACACCACGATGTTGTAGGCCGGCACGAACGATGAGAGACGACCATGGCATTGTAAGCCGGCGCGGGAGGTGAGAATCGGCCGCGGCATTGTGAGTCGGCACGACAGCGAGAGACGGCCACGACATTGTAAGCCGACGCGGTGGTGAGAGACGGCCATGACGTTGTAAGCCGGCACGGTGGCGAGAGACGGCCACGGCGTTGTAAGCCGGTGCAATTGATGAGTCGCTCTCAGCGTTGGAAACCAGCATGGGCAGTATGTCGCCGTGGCATTGTTAAACCGACGTGGTTGGTGCGTCGCCCATAGAATTCATAAGCCGATGAATAACTTATGTTCCACCAAAAAACACGGGTGGAGCAGCAGCCAGGCTGGCGGGCACGCAGATGCCTCGCGGGTCAGCCAGCTGCAGTCGGTGACTTGCGCGAGAGGCGACCGACACGACGGCTCACGGTGGAGGAGCAGTCGCGCGCGGGTGAAGTGGAGTCGGCCAGAGGGAAGGCGAGCCGTAGCAGGGGCAGCGAGCCAGCGAATAGCCGGCGCAGGGTAGAAGCACTGCAGAGCAAGGCGGCTCGAGCGGAAGCGTGCTGGAGCGGCATCTGCCACAGTGGCTTGGAAGTGGTGACTAGGTAGGATTAACCACAGTGGCTTGGAGCTGGGACGATGGAGGGCCGATGCGGCAGGGCCACAGTAGACCACATCGGCGAGTCAGAGCAACTGTGGCGGTTTAACAGCGTGTTGATGATGGAACTTGAGTCTGGCTTGACCGCAGCGGAGGTGGAAACAACCCGGCGACCTAACCTAAGGTTGTCTGTGGATGACTTGAAACGAGGTCGGCGAGGTGCGAACGGCCAACGCAAGGCCGCTTAATCAGGCGGAGGCCGGCAGTTTTAATACAGCGGGTTGACGAAGGTAGCTCGAGGTGCGACAATTGACCCGGCGACGGAAACGACTCGGAAAAAGGCCGTGAAGGGGGAGGTCCTTGGAGGTTGTGGAGCCGTAGTAGAGCGGGAGACGGCGGCTTGGAGATAGAGACAAGCGAGGAGTGGGTCATGGCGGGTCAACGGAAACAAAGCGACGTTGTGGCCCGATGAGGCCACCACCGGTAGAGTCCTACAGCGGCCCCAAACGGACAGGACGGCGCTGATGGCAGCCTGCCAGATACGGGCAAGAGGGGCAAGGCCGGCTCAGATGTGCAGCGGCCCGAAGCGATGGGTAGCAGTAGCTGCAGTACCTGACCGCGGCGACGGACCAGCTCGCACGTGGACCCAGGCGACCATGTCAGGTCGATGAGGTGGCCCGGAGGCACAGCAGGTGGGGGAGACGGTCTACAGAAGCTGTAGTAACGGGCCGCGGGGAGGAAGGAGCTCGACCTAGCCGTCAGTCGAGCCGGCAGGCGGGGCGCGGCTTCAGTTGACAGCAGCGGCGGGACAAAAAACGTGGCCAAGGGCTGGCTCCCCAAGGCCTCAGAGATGATGTGAGTCAAAATAGCTTGGCGTCGGCCAGGAGAGGGATCTCTGAGTCCAGGAGCGAGACGGCATCCATGACATCGCGTTGTGGCAACGAGCGGTTAGTTCCTGTCCGAGTTCGAGGGGAGGTTGCCTACCACCAGTGGAATTGTTTGTAAAAAAAAATCCTTCTGAACTTGACTCGGTCTTCACGGCAGGAAACATAGCAACAGTAGTAACAATTGCGTCCCTCGGTCCTTGATGCTTTTTTACTTCGATTAGCAGATCCCCTCGACAGCTAGCTGCCTTGGGGTACTGCCGCATTACGTTTTGCTGCAACGGAAAAGTCTGTTGATCTCGATGACGGGCAGCGGCGCATCCAATTAGACTCGGGTCAATCTTGTACATGTCGTTTCAACAGTTTATCATGGAGATGATAATTCTTCTAACCGAGCTCATAAGGCAGTGTTGAAGTGGATTGTATCCATCGAAATTTAAACCACGCGACTGTACATCCTTTTGAGACGGATTTTCTTCATCTGGCGCATCGCAAGCTTCTCGATCCCTGTGGTGATCCCTTCAAGAACACAACCTCACCGTGCGTGGCCCCACAGTGGGCGCCAGCTGTCGTGGATTTATCACGGCAGATGTCCGGGTCAACGGACTTAGGTTTGGGGCGAGACGCAACTACGTGGCGGCTTGAAGGGGTTGATCGGAATCGAGAAGACACGGAGTTTTACCCAGGTTCGGCCCCTCCGATGGAGGTAAAGCCTACGTCCTGCTTGTCTGATATTGATGATGATGAAGATCTCTCGGTTACAAGGGTGCTAATTGCTACCTCTAATCTCTTGTGCCTCTAATCTCTTGTGTTGTCTAAACTTGTAGACGTGTGTCTCTTTAGAACTTGTCCCTCTAGGGGTGCTCTACCCCTCCTTATATAAGTGGAGAGGGTAGGTTTACAAATAGAGTCCTACTAGGAGTAGGATTAGGACTAGTCTCTCATGAATCCTACTCTGGGTCTTATTTCCTTTAAGGGAATCCTTCTCTCTTGTGGTCCTTCTCCTGTGGGCCTTCTCTTGTGAGCCTCCTGGCGCCGGCTTACCCGCCAGGTCTTGGGTTTGGTCATCCTGTGACCCGCTTGCCGGGTCATAAATAAGATGTCATGTCTTTAACGGGTCTCCTGTGAGTTGCCTGGCCGGGTCATTAATAAGATGTCATGTCTTTGGTCGGGTCTCCTGTGAGTCACCAGGCCGGGTCATGCCACAGGGTATATCCCCGTTAGTAACAGTCGCGAGAGTCCATGGAGGGCTCTACCCATAAGGGTCCATGAAGTAGCGACCTTAACTATTTCATACAGCTTCTGCCCACGAAGAACTAGCCTCACTATGGGTAGATCTTCATGAAGTTGGCGATCTCCTTGCCCTTACAAACTTGTTGGTTCACTCCACAACACGAAGTAGGAGGCTCCCAATCGACACCTAACTAATCTAGGAGGCACCACCCTCCAAAAGGTAATAGGCTCGGTAACGACAATGAACTCCTTGATCTTGTGCTTCAAGATGATAGACTCCTCAACACACAATCACTCTCTCACAGATTTCGCTTGGTATAAGTGATGGGATTGGTGGAAAGAAACTTGGGGAGTCTAGAAATCAAGATCCATATGGTTGGAGTGGAAGGTCTTGATCTCAACACAAGGGTCGGTGGGTCTCTCTCAGAAAACTGAGTAGGATAGGTATGGAATAGTTCTGAGTGTTTCACTTTCGAGAGAGTGGTGGTGAAGGGGTATATATAGGCATCCCAAAAAATCCAACCGTTACACATAAAATGACCAACTCGAGGACACCGATGTGTTAATCTCGATGGAACCGAAGTGACCAAAAGGTGGCAACTTTTGAATCTCGGTGAGACCGATATAGGAATCTCGGTTGCACCGACAAGGTGACCAATGGTCAGACTTTCCAAACTCGGTGATGTTGATTCAACATTCTTGGACGGACCGAGAGTGTGAAGTTGCACCGAAGGCAGTGTGGGCGGCACCAAAGTGGCTATGGTTTGGCTAAGTCTGTCTAGGGTTTGGAATCGGTGGCACCGGCATAGGAATGTTGGTTGCACCGATTTTGAATGTTTGGCTAGAGACAGACTTTGGTGGGAGAGCTTGTGGATGTTTTTGGTGACTATCACTTGTGCACATATGAGTATTGTGCTCACCATCAAAACCTTACCCCCTTTTAATAGTATTGGCTTTCCTATGGACTCAAAGTGATTTCTCACAAATGTAAAATGTAGAGTCCTCTTGCTTGAAGCTTGTCCAACCTATTTCCTTGCATCTTGGGGTAGTTCCACAATCTCCTCAATCCTTTTGCCAGCCCAACTCTCCATGGACTATCATCTGAAATACACTAGATATAGGTGTTAGTCCAAGAGACATTGTATGTTGTCATGAATTATAAAAACCACCAAGGGAGCATGTTGTGCTTTCAGTCTCCCCCTTTTTGGTAATTTATGACAACATACAATCAAAGCTTTAAATAAAGATATGCATAGATGTAATGAAGACTTTGAGAAGCACATGACCTAGATTGCTCCCCCTAAATGTGTGCAGTCCTTTAAAGGATAGTTGCTATGGAATGCATGGACAAACATATGGATGAAAGGGAGATAAGGAGTTATGTGTATCTTGGCTATATGCATCATTATATGTGAATGAAATGTATACCCTTTATCAAGACTTCACTCTTGCAAACAATATGTGCAAGAAGCAAAAGATCATATTAGTCAAAGATATGATGCATATACTTACCTTGAGTTCTTGAGCATTCTAGTAGTAGAGTCACACTTGAGAAAACAATGTTAGGAAACACAAGAGTATTCTACTAAACAAAAGCAATAGAACTCAAAGGATACCAAGATATGGAGAACATATAAATATGATAATCCTTAAGATTGATATGTCTCCACCTTTAGCATTAATCTATAAAAACTTTTCTCCCCTTAGATATGAAAGTGGTAGTACATCCTCTCCCCCTGAATCTCAGCATGTAGATATTGGGATTGGATAGTGTGAGAAAAGGAATCCTCTATTCACTTAAGACGTTTTTTCCAAAAATTGTTTTCTCCCTCTACATTGTTGTTCTCCCCTTGTTTATATAAGTGTGAACTTTTGATATTTTCCTCTCCCCCTAAATCATATCTCCCCCTTTGTATAAGCATGTAACTCTCCCTTTAGCATGAAGCTTCGATATTCTCCCCCTTTGGCATAAAATACCAAAAAGGTTAAACTTGAAAGTAGTGACAGGGATCATTGACAAGGAAGGGATCCTTGAGAACAAGGTTCATTGAAAGTAGGGTTCATAGAAAAGAACTAAGGGAATAATTGAATGTAAATTCTCTCCCTTTTGCAAATTTTAGTTTTCTTCTCATTGGATCTAGGGATCCTTGAATAAAGAATTTCTCGCCGGAAGTGTTTTTTGTTCTTCTCCCCCTATTTTTTTAATGAAGGGGTCATCGAAGGAACAAGAATATCACAAGAATAGAAACAAATAAACAGTATTAAAGAAACTCAGTTTTACAAACAAAAGACAAATCGGTGACTCCAGGATAAATAAATCAATGGTACCGAGATTGTGTAGTGCAGCTCATCTGCAAATTCGGTAGAACTGAGTTATTTATATCGGTGACTCCGGATGAGGGACCAAGTTTATATTTTCACAGAGACAAAAGAAATAGTTTCAAAAGGAAAATGCGAAATTTTTACAAAGGACATCAAATAGATAAGATTTAAGTGGTTACAAGAGATCATGCAAATAGAGAACAAACCACGCGAGATTATAAACTAAATGATGGGCGGTGACTAGGTCACCTATATTAGAGTATATTGACTTAGGAGCCAAGCAAGAATACTTGATCATAGGTCATACTCATCGTTTAAGCTCAAAATGGGGTTACCATTTTTTGATTAAGCATTTTAATGTCTTCATATCACTTGAGTTGCTTTAGCTCATGACTTAGAGTAAAGCCTTTTCAAGGATATCAGTACATACCTTTGAGTGATGTTGATGACGTTGCTCGTAGGTGTTCTTGTTGAGGATGCTCGAGGTTGATGAAGATCATCTTGAATTTGGTGCAATCCTTGTTGTTCTAGTACACTAGTCACCTAAAAAGGTTAGTCATGCAAGGAAGAACAATGGATATACCCAATCAACATGATACTACTTAAGGTTGTGCAACTAAGATCAAGTATATGTCAAGGATATGTTTTTGTTGTCTTCTTCCTTCCATCATCAAGAGGGGTTGTGGATACTTGGTAATGACAAGATTGCTCATGATTGGATTTGATGGCAATCTTGTGGAATGAAGTTTTTCCAAGTACCTATAAAATGATAGATGCAATACAAGGGAGCATAGAATTCCATGGCATATGATAACGCGTTACGGGCACATGGAGATAATAAGAAATCTCATGCCCTTCCTTGCAACCGAGTGAGTCTAACTCAAGTATGAAGCATCAATGATGTTCAACTCACTCCTCAAATGACAAAATGTCTAATCATCAAGTGGCTTAGTGAAGATATCGGCCAATTGCTTGTTAGTACAAACATGCTTAAGATTGATATCTCCTTTGGCAACATGATCACGAATGAAATGATGTTGAACTTTAATATGCTTGGTTCGAGAATGTTGCACAGGATTGTGTCCAATTTTAATAGCACTTTAATTGTCACAAAGTAATGGAACATTTTTAACATAAATTCCATAATCCTTAAGCATTTGTTTCATCCATAGTAATTGTGCACAACAAGATCCAGCAGCAATATACTCAGCTTCGGCAGTAGATAGAGATACCAAGTTTTATTTCTTGGAGGACCAAGACACAAGAGATCTACCTAAAAATTGACAAGTACCCAAGGTGGACTTTCTATCAACCTTGTCATAAGCATAGTCCGAATCAGAATAGCCAACAAGATTAAAAGAAGATCCCTTGGGATACCAAACGCCAAAGTTTGGTGTTTGTATCAAGTATCTCACAATATGTTTCACAGCTAAAAGATGACACTCTTTAGGTGCTGCTTGATATCTAGCACACATGAAAACACTAAGCATAATATCGGGACGAGATGCACATAGATATAGCAATGAACTAACATAGATCGATAAACCTTCTGATCAACCGGTTCATCCCCCCTGGTAAGGTCAACATGTCCACTAGTGGGCATAGGAGTTTTCAGACCTTTGCAATCCTGCATGTTAAATTTCTTGATCAAGTTCTTGGTATACTTAGCTTGAGAGATGAAAGTACCTTCTCTTGATTGCTTGATTTGCAATCCAAGAAAGAATTTCAGATGACACATCATAGACATCTCATACTTCTCTGACATCGACCTTCCAAATCTTTCACTAAATTGAGGGTTAGTAGAACCAAAGATAATATCATCCACAAAGATTTGGCACACAAATAATTCTCCATTAACTCTCTTAGTGAATAAGGTTGCATCAATTTTACCATTTTCAAAACCTTTTTTGATGAGAAACTTTGTTAAACATTTATACCAAGCACGAGGGGCTTGCTTAAGATCATAAAGAGATTTATGAAGCTTGTAAACATGATTAGGTTTCTTAGGATTCGCAAAACAAGGTGGCTGCTTAACATAAACCTCTTCTTCAATTTCACCATTTCAAAATGCACTCTTGATGTCCATTTCATAAAGCGTGATATCATGGTGATTAGCATAAGAAAGAAGAATATGAATAGCTTCAAGTCTAGCGATAGGGGCATAAGTCTCATCGTAGTCCATACCTTCGACTTGCGTATATCCTTGGGCTTTGGGACGAGCCTTATTGCACACGACTTGACCTTCTTCATCTTGTTTGTTCCGAAACACCCATTTGGTTCCAATGATGTTGTGCTCATCTTCGGGATTCTCCACGAGTGTCCACACTTCATTGCTTTCAAAGTTGTGAAGCTCTTCATGCGTAGCGGTCACCCAATCCGCGTCTTCAAGAGCTTGTTCTACCTTCAAAGGCTCAATGATAGAGATGAAATAATAATGCTCACAGAAGTTAGCTAGACGGGTTTTAGAGCGAGCCTCCCTGTTTGTATATCACCAAAGATTTGGTTTAGGGGATGGTTTTTGGTCACTTGGGCTTGAACTCGGGTCAACTTATGATTGTTGGATGGTGAAGCTTCTTCTTCTTCATCATCATTTCCTTCATCTTTGTTTTTGTTGAAGGTATCGTTCCCTTGAGGTGGTGATGAAGGTGGTTGTGGTGGATCTTCATGATGCACTTCCTCCTCTTCATCATCTCGTCTTGTACCTCTTGTGGATGCCTCCATGTCGTGTTGAGGTTCACCTTGACGTGAAGTATGGTCTTCCACTTGAGTTAATGAAGTACTTTCCTTCACCTCGATGGGACGAATCTTGCAGATGGGTAGATCTAGAATAGCTTCCGAAGGATCCTTATCACCTACATCATTTGGCAATTGTTTGACTTGCGAACCATTAGATTCATCAAACTTCACATCTACCGTCTCTTCAACTTTTCGAGTGAAGTTGTTGTAGACACGATAAGTGTGAGAGTTCGATCCGTAACCAAGTAGGAATCCCTCATGATATTTAGGAGCAAATTTAGTGTGATGATGCTTATCAAGAATGTAGCACTTTGAGCCAAATACCCGAAAGTATCCAACTTGGGGTTTCTTACCGGTGAGTAGCTCGTACGCTGTTTTACCGAGAAGCTCATGTAGGTAAAGTCGGTTCATGGGATGACATGTTGTTTCAACGGCTTCTGCCCAAAAGTGTCTTGGCATCTTGTATTCGTCAAGCATCGTTCTTGCCATCTCAATGAGCATCCGGTTCTTCCTCCCATCAACTCCATTTTTTTGAGGTGTCTACGTAGCCGAGAACTCATGTGACACACCTTCTTCGTCAAGAAAGGTATCCACATGGGTGTTCTTGAACTCCGATCCGTTATCGCTTCGAACCTTCTTGATCTTCACCTCAAACTGATTTTGCACTTTGCGAGCGAAGTTCTTGAAGATCTTTTGAACCTGTGACTTATCATCAATAAAGAATACCCACGTAAATCTAGAAAATCATCATCAATAACTAGACCATAGGAATTTCCACCGAGACTCTTGTAAACATTGGGACCAAAAAGATCCATGTGAAGTAACTCGAGTGGTCTCCTAGTAGTCATGATATTCTTAATGGGAAGACTTCCACCTACTTGCTTTCCAGCTTGACAAGCACTACAAAGTTTATCTTTGTCAAAGATAACATCTTTAACACCAAGTATATGATCACCTTTGATTAGCTTATCTAGATTGCACATGCCTACATGTCCAAGTCTTCTATGCCAAAGCCAACCTTTAGAGGATTTTGCAATTAAGAAAGTGCGAGGTTTGGATCTTTTAGTGAAATCAACAATGTATAAATCACCTCTATGGAAACTGGTAAAGACCATTTTATGATTATCTTGACGAAACACTTGGCAATCTACTTTCGTGAATAACACATTGAAACCGAAGTCGGCAAGTCTAGATACGGAAAGGAGATTGTAGCCAAGGGATTCAACAAGCATAACATTTTGAATAGAGCTATCATGGGATATGGCCACCTTACCAAGGCCAAGTACCTTACCCTTAGAGTTGTCTCCAAGGGTCACATACTGTCGAGGACCTTAATTAGGCGTGATCTCTTGAGACATGTATTTATCACCAGTCATATGATCCGTGCATCCACTGTCGAGAATCCACTCTTTTCCTCCGGACATGTAATCGTTAAAGTTTGCCATAAGAGTCAGATTCTTCATGATCTTCTCATGCTCGATGTCGAACAACTCATCTTCTTCATAGTAGCCATGTTCCACACTGTCATCATCAAGTGGGAAATCCTCGTCAAAAAGAACAAGGGATTCGTTAAGTGATCATGACAATGGTCAAGTTTATGAATGCGAATGGCTTCAAAGATAATGTTGTTGATAGTAATGACATCTGCTTTAGCACGCATAGGATCACGGAGCTCAAATAGTCATTTATCAAAGTTGGACACTAGGCTTCATTTTGTGAAAAGCAATGGTTTTATCAAGAATTTCATAAAGATTTCCTAATGAAAGATACGGATATCGTTTCTCTAAATCAGTCCACAAGGTATAGGCACATGCAAAGTTCTTCAATTAAGAAAGCACAAATCTTGGTAAACCTCTAACAATAAGATTGACAGTTCTTAGGTTACCAAGCATGTTAATTTCCTCTTCATGTGTGGGATGCAATTCATCAATGGGGAGAACATAAGGGTTTTCAATATATTTTGTCAAATGGAATTTATCAAATAAATCAATTATGGCATTCTTCCATTCACTAAAGTACTCTCCATCAAGAATGGGCACTCTACAACTCAAACTCTCTACTCTAGACACATTCATCTTCCTCCATGGTGATTAAACCGAAGCAATGGAGACCAAAGCTCTGATAACACTTGTGGGATCTATAGAAGAGCGTCTAGAGGGCGGTGAATAGACTACTAGCAGGAATTTAGAACCTAACCTTTTCCCAAGTTAATTGGTTGGCATATTTTAACTATTTTAGCAAGTCTAGTGAGTCTAACAGCCCTACAAATGCATGTCTACAAGTATGGCAGCGGAAACTAAAGACATTTCACATGTAAGTAAAGAGATGGGATAGGAAGATCATACGCAATAGGAGACACAAGGATTTTCCCGTGGTTTCGATAGGTGTGCTATCGTACGTCCATGTTTATGCAGTCTTCAACCCACGGAGGGTAACGGTCGCGAGATTCAACGAAGGGATCTACCCATAAGGGTCCACGAAGTAGCAACCTTGACTATTCCATGCGGCTTCCATCCACGAAGTACTAGCCTCCCTATGGGTAGATATTCACGAAGTAGGCGATCTCCTTGCCCTTACAAACTTCTTGGTTCACTCCACAACACGAAGTAGGAGGCTCCCAAGCGACACCTAACCATTCTAGGAGGCACCACCCTCCAAAAGGTAATAGGCTCGGTAATGACGATGAATTCCTTGCTCTTGTGCTTCAAGATGATAGACTCCTCAACACACAATCACTCTCTCACAAATTTGGCTTGGTAGAAGAGATGGGATTGGTGGAAATCAACTTGGGGAGGCTAGAAATCAAGATCCATGTGGTTGGAGTGGAAGATCTTGATCTCAACACAAGGGTAGGTGGCTCTCTCTTGGAAAACTTAGTAGGATAGGTATGGAATTGTTCTGAGTGCTTCTCTTTCGAGTGAGTGGTGTTGAAGGGGTATATATAGGCATCCCCAAAACTCCAACCATTACACACAAAATGACCAACTCGGTGACACCAATGTGTTAATCTCGGTGGTACCGAAGTGACCAAAAGGTGGCAACTTTTGAATCTTGGTGAGACCGATATAGGAATCTCAGTTGCACCGACAAGGTGACCAACCACCAGAATTGCCAAACTCGGTGACACCGATTCAACATTCTCGGACGGACCGAAAATATGTACTTGCATAACAGAAAGTTGGCAACTCAACTCGGTGGCACCAAAGGCAGTGTCAGCTCCACCGAAGTGGCTAGGGTTTGCCTAAGTCTGTCTAGGGTTTGGAATCGATGGCATCGGGATAGGAATGTTGGTTGCACCGATTTTGAATGTTTGGCTAGAGACAGACTTTGGTGGGAGAGCTTGTGGATGTTTTTGGTAACTACCACTTATGCACGTATGAGCATTTTGTTCACCATCAAAACCTTACCCCCTTTTAATAGTATTGGCTTTCCTATGGACTCAAAGTGATTTCTCACAAATGTAAAATGTGGAGTCCTCTTCCTTGAAGCTTGGCCAACCCATTTCCTTGCATCTTGGGGTAGTTCCACAATCTCCTCAATCCTTTTGCCAACCCAACTCTCCATGGAGTATTATCTGAAATACACTAGATAGAGGTGGTAGTCCAAGGGACACTGTATGTTGTCATGAATTATCAAAACCACCAAGGGAGCATGTTGTGCTTTCAGCAACCCCCCATGACTGTGCCCTGATGGCATATGGCCCATGTGTGGCTCCACTCCGGTGGTTCTTCGCTCCAATATTGCTTATTTCCTGCAGAAAAAATCAAAAAAAAGTTTTGGGTGATTCCGAGAACTTTCATTTTTTGCATAAAAAAAATGCTTTTAGCGGGAATATTATTAAAGATGGGAGCATCTGGATTGATTCAGATCAACATGGAATTGTTACGGTAATTCTGCTGAAAACAGAGTTAGTGAGGGTTAGTTCTAAATAAATCATATAAAGTGCATCAAAACCATATAAAAGTATTGTACACATAGGAATGTATGGCATGATTACTTCAAAAATTATCGATACATTGGAGATGTATTAGTTAGCAGCCATGTAGTGTGTCTCTTGTTCAGTATCCTCGGTACCCTATACTTCACTTGCAATAAGAGCCAAAGTCTCCTCATCGTAATCACTAGCGGACACATATCCACCATCCTTAGTGACAATCATCACATGTTTGGAATGAAATTCTCTCACATAGTGACCTCTACCATTGTAATGACATCAAATATCCTCATTTGTTTGCCTTGTAGATGCTATGGATGAAGAAGAGCTTTGTGTAGGCTCTGAAGGTGTGCCCTTGCTGGAGGCTGGTGGTGATGCCTATTTTCTTGTATCTCTGTTGGAGTTGGCGACTAAAGTAACTGGTGTTGTAGTAGGATGTGTGGAAGTAGATGATGTACGTAGTGTACATGATGAAGTTTGAGCTGAAGAAAAAATATTTCTTGCCATTGTCTGTCGATCCTGCACTTCACGTTCAGCTTTGCAAGCAAGATGGAATAAATGAGTGATAGTTGTATATTCCTTATACTCTAGAATAGTCTAAATCTCTCTATTTAAGACACCCATAAAATGTGCAAGCGTAGCTTCATTCTCCTCAACAATACCACATTTATTCATGCCATTTTGCAATTCCTGATAATAGTCCTCTACATAATGGTTTCCTTGTCTTAAACACTCCAAATTTTGAACCAATTAACGTTGATAATATGGTGGAACCCAACAATTAAGCATAGCAGTTTTCAAAGTAAACCAGGTAGTAGGGATATTATCATGATGTATTCTACAATGTTCAGACCAGCAAACACAAGAAAAACTAGTGAAAGCACAAACAACAACAAAAACATGTATATCCTCAAGAAATTGTAAGCATGCAAAACGATGTCCTGTTTCTAACTCCCAAGTAATATATATATATATATATATATCAAGAAAATATCTACCCTCAAATGTCAGAATATTCAATTTAAGTTTAGAGAGATGGTCATGATTTTGTAGCTGAGGGGGTGGTGCATCCCTACCATTGCGTTTGTATGCATGTGAACGACCTGGTGCTTGTGGTGGTGTTGCCCTTGGTGCTGATTGGGGGAAACCACTCCCTCATCATCATAATCACCTAATAGTCCACATTATACTCAAGCACAGTAGTAGCAGCCACATAAACTACAACAGTAGAAGTAGTAGCAACGACACAAGAATTTTGGCCTTGACCGATAGGCACATGTTGCGCTTGTCTTGCAAAATTCGGACGATGTTGTTGTTGTTGCAGAGGTATGACAGGTGCATCTGGTGGTGCTATACATGCAATACCCTCATTGAACATGGCGTCCATCTTGGTATCGAACGTCTTCTATAAAATATCTAACCTCTCCATGGCCTCTCCCAAACTAGTCACCAAGTCATCCACCTGTTCACCCATCATTTGCTGAAATATATCATAGAGCTTTGTGTTGGTCATGCTCTCGAAGTCGACCTCGTCGGCTTGTGATCCTGTCATGGTTAGCAGCCATAAGAACACACAAAAATATGAACCTACGGACAACTAGGAAGTGGTTGTGGTGGTGGTGGTGTGTCACAAATCTATCAAGCGAATCATAAATTCCTACCAGTTCTTACCCAGTAGCAGGTGGTGATCGACAACCATTGTAATCAAAACTCTCAAATCTTGGATAGAGAGATTGCTAGGTGGTGCTAAACACACGACAAAGATGTATGTGCAGCTGCGATGGCTTATAATATGGTAGCAAGAAGGGTCAGAAATGATCAATTCAGAGATGCAAAGTTGAATAAACGCTCAACGGCGGTATTGTGCTGCTTCTAGGCTAGGCCGTGCTAGAGACGTGATCCTAGAACACTAACAAAATCATGGTGTTGCACGTATACAAGGGATGAGCACACTCAGAATCTCTTTTCTTGGCGTAGTTTTTTTGTGTGCTCTTTTTTTTAGCAACAATTTTTTTCGAAAAAGTCTTAGAATGGTCTAAAAACTGCCTAGCCAGAATTTTGTAGACTTAGTTTTTTAAACTCGACTTATTTTTCTTTTGTGGGTATTACGGGAGTTGGGGAGTCTGCCTTGGCCACGACATGTAGTATCACGCGATTAGGAAATCAATAACACAACAACAAATACTGGACTCGGACTAGGATTGGTGGCGGATGAATCTGGTGGAACTTGGACTAGTGGCGGATATATGTAGGGGTGGTGGAACACGGACTGCTAGTGAATCTGTAATGCAGGTGGACTTTGATTGGCGTGATGGCAGATATGTGGTTGTATATACACCACTAGAGAATGGTCCAAACACGACACATCAATCACAGACCCTTCGACGAAACTATGTGCGATGCATGAATCACAAACGGTATAGTGCAAGATCCATCCCTAATGACGTAAACTATGTGCGATGGCGTGTCCATCAAATACGATCTAAAAAGCAGTTGCATGTGCGATGTATGGCAAACAGTTGGCCTAGATAAACTATTTGTGATTGGATAATATAACGCAAATGCTTATAAAAATACTGGTGTGTGCTGCGCGACATACAGTTCACTCCGATAAAGTGTTTGCGCTGATCAAGCAGATCACAAACGATTATCCATATGATCACGTGTGCGGTAGACAGCATACAGGTCACTCGGATGAACTATTTGTGATGAGGTAAATAACATAAACGGTTACATAGATCAAGATGTGTGTGATAGACATCATACAATTCATTGGGATGAATTGTGTGCGATAAGCAAAAATAACACAAATGGTTTCTCATATCAAGATGTTTGTAATGTACATAGGCCACTCGGATGTGTTGTGGGCGAACGGTTCTGGATATAACCAAATTAAGCATCCAATACACACAGAACATTGGCGCACATCTTAATAAAATATTACATGCATAATAAACTTATCCGTCTAAAACTATGAACATTTCTGCATAGAGGGAGTATGAGAATTGAGAAACAATCATCAAATCATCTACTTCTTGTGTCTTGATCCTGCGTTTTCTTCAGGTAGGAGGCACTTCCTCTTGTTAATGATCCGCCTAAACATCTTGTCGCATGTGTACGCTTCCTTGGCCGCGGTCTGGAGGTGATATTCATCCGGTTTCTTCACCCAGGCCCTATGCTAGACAGGCTTGTTCTTGTTGCACTCAGCCTTCATGTCAACATAGTAGGGGTCAATGATGGCCTCGGCCAGGTTAACATGGGAGTCCATGTCCTTATTGTTGCCCTAGACACTGTAGTGTCCGCGGATGTCGACAAGCTTCTGGTAGTTCATGTCCGAAGTCTTGAGCACCTTTGGATCGTTGGCACTGTCCACCATAGCGAATCTGTAGTCGGTGTTGTTGACCTGGTGAAATGATCGCAAGGCACCGTGGCTAGGCAGTAGTGGTTGACGAGGACGTGATGTCCCACGCACAACTTGGCGATGACAACCTTCTAATCATGCCCGGCACGACCGCCGGTGTAAGATTGTCGAAGCCGACCACTTTGTACTTTTCATCAGCATCACGAAGCTAGCCCATGGTGTCGATGGAGTCCTCCACCATGGCGGGGTCATTGGTGTACACCACCATGGAGTCCATCCTCCGTATGTGGGTCTCAACATGATGCACGGCGAACTCCATTGGAGCGCGCTGTACATCATCTCTGTATGTGTCGTCTAGGGTGTCCTTATTGTGTTGTGGGGCGCGATCGAAAGCGTGAAGAAACTATGGTTAATGGTCGTGGGTACAAAAGGGGGTCGGACATCCTAGAAAACTGGCACGTCCAGATGTCAGTTTTTGCAGCGCGTGACTCAGTCGTGAAGCACATAACTGCATGGGGCAATGCATGTGCGGCAACCGAATGCATATGGATCCCCGAACAGGATCGTGGGTCAGACCTAACCGCTAGCAAAGTGTGCGTGGAGCAAGGTTGTCAGAATCGCGATTCTGTTATACGATTCTACGACTTTACGATCCAAACTAACCCCTATAATTCTATGATCTTAGTTCATAGAATCTACGTTTCTATGATCCTGATAGTGGAGATTCTACGATTTGCGATCCTGCCATCAGAGTTCTGATCCGATTCAAAATCATGATTCTAACAACCTTGGCGTGGAGGGGCGGGAGAGTAGACCACACATAGGGACGCGAGAGTAGAGCACGTAGTGGGACACGAGGTCGAACCAGACCATTTTGTACTTCTCCTTGTCAAGTAACATGTCCATGATGTTGGAGTTCTCCATCTAGATCAGATGTTTGGTGTACACCACAAACCGACGGGGCGTGTCCACTATGGTATGCATGGTGAACTGGCGCTCATCATCGGCAGCCACTTGAAGCACCATTGGAGCCGCGCAGGATACCCTCGGTCGTGATTCTGCTTCATATGGTCCGCATATTAATCGTCAATTGCATATTGATGTCCAGATATTAATCAGCCATTGCATACTAAGGAAAACATAGTACTACCAAAATTAGAGTCTCCCTCATAAGATGTCATTTGCATGGTTGTATCACAAATGACAGAAATGGTACAAAGGTTCAAATTCCAGCACTACAATACTCAAATTCAAAGATTACATGGTTCAAACCGATAATAGAAATGAAATTCAGTTTTTGTAGGAAACTTTGTCGTGCAACTCTAGACGCCCGTGCTGATCAGCTGAACATGAACATATATCATAGGTTCATACTGATATTACTACTAGTTTCGCAACTTCAATATTTCTGCAAAGGGATCCGCCACTGACATGTCGTTTATGGGCTTGGCATTAGGACTTCCGAATAGCCTGTCAAATGAAGTTACAAAACGAAATTGAGCTTCTGTAGAGAGTTTTCCATTCTGTCCTAGTCGCGGGAGCTGATCATCAAACCATTCTTTTTTGCGCGATAAATGTAGGGAAAATGTCATTATCTTTAGCACACTTTCTCTCACAACAAAGAACCTGGCAAATATAATCTTTGGTAAGGTCCCTCCGTAGGAGTTAAAAGTAATTTCTGAGAGATGGAGATCAAGGCATTTCATGGGATTGTTATACTGTAGCACATTATCCACTACCGGGCCTAACCGCATCTGTGAAAGAAGAAAATGTATTAGTGGTTGGACACACAACAGACCTCTCACGATTCGTAGGGTTTCACAATTTAAACTACCTTGTGGTTAAAATTCAACATGAAAGATGATCACCTCGACGTGTAGCTTGTCCACGCATAGAAAGTATCTCAGTAATTTGACAAATTGGTCCAGGTCGGGGCCGGTAGATTCTACTACTAAGACATTCACTCCGCTTAGATATGGGGTCGAGCTTATCGATATGATTTTTTGGATGACAGACGAACATACATCTTTAATATAGAAAAAATGTTAATTAAAGAATGATAAGATGGCGATTGTTGTACCTGGACCGTTATGGATCCAAAAACAAGTTCAGATAAGTTGACGGACAAGTAGCCAAACACTGTCGATTTTGGCGCATGTATGAACCTGATTCTTGTTGGACCTTGTTGATTAACAACAAGTAAGCTCTCAAGTAAAGGCACATCCACAATGACCATTTGGTGCTTCACCTTGTGCGATCTCCTGTTGCAACACCAGCAATACACACAAATTTCCTAGAGAATCATGGAGGTGATGAGGAGGGTACTCAACCCATTGATCGCCTGAATATGAAGGTACTCGAGCGAAGTACAGCCACGGAGCAGGCGCTCCATGTCGTCGTTGGGGATGCAGACGGCGACAATCTCAAGATGCGTCAGTGGGGTTAGTGTTAATCTAGGGGGGAATGGCAGTTCAACAACCTTGTGAAGTGGAGCATTGGTGCGAGGCGCAGCGCGGAGGGTGGCAGCAAGCGCATATGTCCATCATTAAAATCGAACTCCTCGAGATGATCTTGGGCTGGTGATAAGAACCACTCATCAAGCTTGGCTCGTTCCTTGCCATTCGAATGGAACTTGCCCATGGTAAGGCCTTTGATTGGGCCATAGTGCATGCCGAGGATCTGGGATAATGCATCTCTGCGTTTGCGATTGCTAGTACAAAGCATGTGCTCAGTGATGATGCCGAGAGGGACACAGCACCATAGGGGGCGCCACCGCCGAGAGAGGATGGTTCTGCGCATGCCATCTTCGATAGGGAGGAGGAAGACGGTGACTCTCAACATATCATCAGAGAGGCTTCTGATGAAGTTTACATCTATCAGAGGCACTTATGTTTCCGCCTCAGCCCGCCTCCGCTTGTTGGCAACCTCGACATCCACGTCTAGAGAATGGCTGACGCAGTGGGAGGATAGTGATTATTTATCTAGATAAGGGTAGAAGAATAGTGCATTGGTAATTACAAGTTACTACTTACTAGGTAGGAATAGTTTTAATAGATTAAGAAAATGAAATCCCGATTGGTTGCTAAAATAGTACACAGTTACAATGATATTGCTACGCAAGTTAACATGGAGATACTACAAAGAACACTCACTTCCAACATAGCATGTATGGAGAAAGTCGTCGGGGAAGGTAGCATTTATGATCTGGTAAGGCTCTTTTAGGTGCAGCATAATTTTAGTGCCAGCTTTCAGTACATAATACTTAGAAATTTCTCCCAAAAGGCCTTCTTCAAAGTAGGAGTGACAATCTTCATCAATTTTTACAGAAATAATGATTGTGAATCCATGGTTTGTGCTCAATGTGAGATCCCTGGAGTCTTCAGTTATGCAGCACAAGGGATGTACTGCAGGAAATGATAAGATTGTTATAGAACATGGTAACATGATAGTATGAGAGTAGTAGTTAAAAGAACAACATATGCACATCACTTGATTTTAAAGGATAAGAAATTACAAGTAAACAGATAATGTAACCTTGATGTCGTGCAAATATATATACGAGAGTAAACGAAAGAACAATATATACGATAATGTGTATAGAAGGAGAAGGATAAGAAGAAGAAGAAGAAATGACATTTGACGTAAATGCTCATGTGACACCTTTTATCCAAATGTAGCAATCTATAGTATAGGTTCAGAAAAAGAATAGGCCATGCATGTCAACCAAGGTAGTGCGAGATTGAACATACTGTGCGCTCCGTGAAGTCGTCTGGTACGGTGATATGGAACTCCTAGGGTTTTTGGCAGAGTCCGCATAGCCCTGATGTGTCCTTGCACTGTACAACATATGAATGAAAAACCACAAATCATCTAGAAGAAACATGAACCAACGGCGATTTCGGATGGGTGATTAAAAGGGGCCGACGGACTGGGATAAGAGATGAGCAGAAATATTTCAATAGAATAGTTATCTAGTTCTTCATGGGGATAAACATCGGGCGAGCTGGGTCGACAACGAGCAGCATCGAGAAAGTCAATGTAGATAGGCCGCGGCAATTGGCAGTGGAGATATGCGGTGGCGTTTTGCGGCAGCCGCCGGCGGCGACACACATCGAGCTAAGTGGTTGCCGCGGGGATAGGCGGTGACTTGCATGGAGAGTCCCGGAGTACTAGTGTTAGTATAGGTGCTATCGAGGTTGTGGAGGGGGGAGGGGAGCAGGCATGGGTTTGTGACGTGTGGGTGTTGAGGTTTCTTTTCACGTGGTTCCAAGGGATTATGTCTAGCTTCAGTGACGTAATTGCACCTGCCTTTGGGTGTATGACATGTGGACCAGCTACTTGTTGGGCCCATATGTCATACACACAAAGGCAGGTGCAGTAAGTCCTTGAATCTTAGTCCCCTAGAATAATGTGCTTCGGAGGAAACATTTTTTTGATTCAACCGTGTGTGATAAACCCTATATAAATATTACTCTCAAGTAAACTAGCACTCCGGTGTGATGGAGATACCGCATAATTAAAGTCATCGCACAGTTTCAATCTAAAGAAAAAATATAATACACACAAACTAGATAGATTCAATTCAATATTTTGGTAGCAAACTGATCATCCTATCATATGTATTTACCAAAAATAGGTATATATGACCAACCAGTTCTCCGTTTGAGTTGTTGTCGTCGTTAGAGTGTTAGTCGGGAAGCACAACAGCGATGAGAATGTCAAGGTTGCGCTGTTGTCTGTGCGATAAGTCATCTCCAACGACAGCAATATCTATGCCCACCTTCACTTTGTCCTCGGGTGCTTCGCTGACACGGACGTGGTTACTCCCTCCCATGGTGTAGGGAGGCTGCTGATGATGATTGAGAATGACGGCCAGGATGCGGGGGGGAGAGGATTGTCTGTGGTGAGAATGTTAAATCCAACAGCTCAGGCGCGGTTAATAATGGGGAGTTGGGACATGAGAGGGAGTCGGGCGGCGGTTCAAAGGGACGGATCGCCTCCTGGTGAGGCGCCTGTGCGCCGGACTGCTCGCATGCACACCATAAATTCACATGTCTGACGACATGTCTCCCTGCGAAACTACTTAGGGAACATGCCTCCCATCAATTCAACCACCTTCTCGCACGCATCCCGGTCAGCCTTTGAGGCGACCTGCTGCTAGCATGCATCCCGTCAAATCATATCTACGTGCAAGGATCGCGCTTGATATAGTTGACCAACTTTAAAGAAAGAAATAAAATAATTATCATGACAAATATATATGATGTGAAAGTACATTCAATAAAAATCCAATGATAATAATTTTTAATTGTAAACATTAACATTTTTTCTAAATTTGGTCAAAGTTTACAAAGCTTGACTTTATCCAATGCTTATACGTGGAGTAGATAAAAAACAATTGGATTAATAAACCGTTTGCGATGTAAACATGACGGTTGTGTGTTGCATTTATTGATAAGCCCCTGTTTGCAAGAAGCTTAGATGAAAACTTCTCTCAAATTGGATGATTTATTTACCACGACCTATAAGTTCCACATCATGAAATCATGTCAATGTTTCATGAATTCTAGCTTAGTCGGGCGCTTGTTGCAAATTGGTATCCATGAGTCAATGTTTGCGGCCCCGAGATGTTCGAAATTCATTGTTTTTCCTTCCATGGGGACTAAACATGCACCCAACACAAAAAAATGAATTTCTAATCCACTCGAGCGCACAACCGCGTGTGCATATAGTGCAAATTTGAATTTTAAAAATTAACTACCTAAGGAATCAATTTGATGTATATAATATCCTAGTGTTCTATACAAATCGAATTTTAACACTACAATCATATTGTCACATGTGCACTATATAAAAAAATTTGATATGCATGCCTCGAAGTGACAGTGGTTTGGTGGGACGAGTGGGGGTGTGGGGTACGGCTCACAATATGCATCGTATGTGCGCCACCATGTGGGGTTGTCTTGTTAGTTAGGCATCAAGCTGACAATGGGGATTACTGATCAGGCAGGTATACTGGAGTCCCATCCGCGTACCCATCACCACCCTCCCATTCCCGTCACTGTCTCCGTACCCATGCACGGGGATAAAATCTTTCCCATCCCCGTCCCGGTCATCGCCCTATCATTCCCGTCACCGTCTCCGTAGACATCCGTGGCGATAAAAAATTTCCCATCCCCATTGCCACTTCTTTATCCCCGTGGGGAAACCCAACATGCATTTACTAACAATGTTCGATAGTATTTCATAAAAAAACAGTACTCCAACGCAAATAAACAATATGTTGTGGCTAAGTTTGGGATTCCTTAGGGATATTTGGGCCAGATGGGTGGGATCTATGGAAACTTGGGTGACCGATGTCGCAAATTACGTGGGGTCTACTAATTTCAAAGTACACATGTAAGGACTTCATGGTTAAGGCGGGTAATGCTATGTATATCCCATCCCCATCCCTGTCGTGCACGCTGGGTAAGGTATTTGACCCACCATCTTTCGCATGGGAATTCTAGCTAGCACTTCTCTGTTCCCTAATATAGTAAACACCCATGGGGATGCGGGTAACGGTTTTAACCAATGACAACTTCTGGTGAGGAAGACGTGCCACGTCAAAAGTCGTGCATTGGGTATATATTTAAAGCATCTCGATCATGACCTTTTCATGCATATGGTTGTGTCTCATGCATGCGGAGGTGGTTCTCGTACACTCACTCATGCGGTTACCACCAACACACCCATTCGTCTCCCCCACATGGTCTATCACCTTCGATGGCATGCCCGAGAGGGGTTTGATCAAAGTTCGATTCATCTTAGTCCATGTTTCTTTGAATATCATGGTGAGGTTACGAACGAATGTTTTGGCGTATGTGTGCATGCGCATGCTCATTGTACAAGTTGTGAGCCATCGTTTTCTCCGATTTGTGAAGGTGCCACATGAAAGGTGTGCATTGGGTATTCAAAACATCACAACACCTTCGTACATATGTGAGGGCAACATGGAGGCGGTGGTTGTCCTCGGACGCCGCCCCCTTGCACAATTATTAGTGTCAGTCCCATCTGTGGCCTCATGTACTTTTGTACCGCAAAGAGAGAGATTTAGTATTGTGGATTCTATTTTGGTCGATGTTTGTGGTAGGTCATGGGTGTGAGATTACATGGTATAATTTGAGTGCGTGTAGTGTACGCATGAATATAATGTCTCTCCCATCAGCTCAAATGGGAGAGTATATGTATACCATGCGTCGTGAACCTCTTTTTCCATGAGGACTCTAAGATTCCTGCCACACTAAAGTTTGCGTCTTGGGTATGTAAACATCACACACCAGTTACAAGCATATGTTTGATCCACGCTTAGACGGTGATTGTCTTCGGATACTCCTTCGCGTGGTTGTCGTTGGAAAGTCCATTCCCAGGCCTGCGTGGATGTCCATCACATTGACTAACAATGAGAGAGGTTACCATTGTGGAATCTTCAATTGTTTTGTGTTATGGTATACATTATATAGGTCATTTGAGTTTCCTTATCCAAGTTTGAGCACACGCCTAGTAATGTGTGAATCGTTATCATCGACGCTTGGGATACTAGTCGTACACGTCATGAACACTCGCTGGGGGGGTGGGGGGCTTTCCCATTCCAAAGCATGTAACCCATCAAAGTTGCACATGAGGTATATATATTAATGAATTCAAATGCAACACAACATTTCCATACACATGTTTGCACCACTAACAGGTGATGGCTGTATTCGACACTCCACCGCGTGGTTAATTATCGGCACCACGCCCATTCATGGGCCTCAATGGACATCCATCCTTTCGATTGACAACATGAGAGCTTTGACCTACAGTGTTGACTCTTTGGTTGGGATGTACGTGTTTCGAGGTGCATGGGCCAGTCCACCTTTGACCGGAAAAGAGATGGGGTGGTTCGACCATGCTGGATTCATGTATATGTTTCATTTTTGTTTTATGGCATGAGTGATACGCAAGACCTGTTTGGGGGCATGTCTTCGTGGCTAGGATTCCCCCTCCACCGACCCGAAGTAGCGATGGAGGAGACATGTGCTAGATCAAAGTTGTGCATTGGGTATTTTGAACGGTCAAACGACCCTGTCCATGCATATTTTTGTTCCACGTGCAGGTGTGTATGTTTTTTTAAGATAACGCAGGCGTGTATTTATTCTTACCCCTTTCCCGCATTTTTTGATGAAATGCTCCTTTATATTATTCTTCGAGGAGTAAATAGCAAATTATTCGAATGTAACAACTATTTGCGATGGTACACTAAACAGAAACCATTCCAACCACTGCTGGCACATCAGCACGGTCCGCTGGTGGGTGCCGGACATGATTGGGTTCCACGAGACTTCTTCCCTAAAAATATCTATGACCTTGAGCCATTTGAAAAATGGCGGTTTTGCAATTTTTTCCGATTTGATATCACACACTTATTATGTTTTGGCTATGTGCGATGTTTGTTGCTCCCGCCCTGGCCATGCCGCTTCAATCCTGTAATCGAAATTTTCAGTAGCTCCGACATTTCCGCCTAGTAAATTTTTCAGTAGCCGCGTGGCATTTCCTCAAACACCACCTACCCTCCTCCCCACCACAAAACCTCTGCTCGGATAACGTAAAAAATGAAAACCTCCTCTCCCGCTTGCACCACTCCTCTCCGTCGCACGAACCATAGCTAGCACGCCGCCGTCGCCACCCCCAACTCCATCGTCATCCTCTGCAGGCCTTCCTGTGACTATCTCAAAGTCCTCATGAAGATCCATCACAAGGGGGTTGGACAAGAGTCGTCCGTGCAATCGACAATAGTGCTCCTCCATGTCGAATAATGCACGCACAACTCTCGTCACCCCGTAGTGTCAGCGTGAAAAGCAACCTATTCCCCACAGATCCCTATCCCCATCCTCACCCACACTCCGGAGCATCTATGCCTCATCCCGGATATGCTTCCTGGGGAGCTGGAGGAGCAAATGGACAAAAAGAGGTATACCGAGGCATGTCCGCTGGACGACGGTTAGGTGGCCGCCGAGGCTCCCAAACGCGGGCTAGCTATGACACAGGTTAAGTATATCACCCCCTCCCCTTAGGTTTCAACCTCCTTGGATCTCATCCATGCCCCCACCACCTCCCCTCTATGTTGATCTACTCTGCTTCGATGTGAGGATTTTGCCTTCATCGCCATCGAGACTCTTTTGTCATTACTGAAGGTCGCGTTCTATATATATTGTGGTGTCTCGGCATCGTCAGCTGCCAAGTCAGACCTCATTGACGACAATGACAAGGCGCCTTATCCATCTCTTCCAAGGGGACATAGCCCATCCACGACATCAGGGACGTCACCATGCGGATATGCTCTTCCAAAGGTGACGAGATAAGCTGCCACAACAAGGAGCGCATGGTGCACACCCCCACTCCAGGCTCTTCCAAGGGGTATGAATTGTTCAAAAGTGCAATTTGATATGCTGGAGTATGACTTGTTCAGTGCAATTTCAGTGATGATGCGTTCGATTGTTTGTAGTGAGCATATACCTTGTTTAGCGTGATATGTGGTTGTTTGTAGTGAACATATGTCCAGTTTCACTGCTAGATTTGGTTGTTCAATCATACAATTGGTTCTAGTTAGAGCTGGTGTAGTTAACATGCCCCTGTTTATTTCGGTTTTCTAATAATGTGATGTTTAATTATAGAATTTGATGTTTCAGCACATGTTATGTTCTATGCAATTTCAACAATACCGCTATGAATTACTATTTTCTTGTTGTAGTATGCCTTGTTTATTTAGTTATACACCGCCTATTTTCATTCACTATGTGATGTTCAATTATACAATTTGATGTTTAAGTACAAGCTTTTCTCTATGCAAATTCAACAATACCATTATGAATGACTTTATTTGGTTGTTGTTAAGCCTGATATAGTGAGCATATGCTTATTTTAATGGTTTTTGGTGCACATGGCTACATTTGTTTCCCAAGTCCCTCCACCCCATAATAAAAGACGCTAATACATCCAATATGTTTGTGCATTGGATGTAATTAGATCTTATATAGTGGGATGGAGAGAGCAGCTTGTGAGGTAACTAATAAAGATTGCTAGTGCAGTTTGTCAAAATGTGGAAATTAAACTATCTATTTACAGTATGTCCAAGACAACAATGATATGAAGTATATTAATTCAGAACTATGTACCCTTTTTACTGCACATAATGAGTTGTTAGATGACAATCTCTGTATCTTTTTTCCTTTGCACTGGTTCCCAACACAGTCTAGCCAAGACTACCTCTCAAACCACATGATTGTTGGACATGCAAATGTACATGTATTTCTACCAAACTTGAATGACTATATGGAAGTCATGAAGATATTGAAGGATGGGCGGTCAACCATCACAAGGGATTGGCCTAGAATCGTGTGTGCAGATGACACGGAGGAGGGCACACTACGACATTCCGCTTCACCTTTTACAACAATCAGAATATAGTTTGCCTCTTTCTTTGTCGTCTTTAATACATGTATTCAACCGTCGTTCATCATTCTTTATTTGGTACTTATGTAATTCTTTCGTTGACATAATTCTTGAGCGTATGTACCTGTGAATGGAATAATGCATTGGTTGATGAACCTATCTATGTATATGTAAAAAGTTATTCCCTACTTTCAGATTCAAATTTTGTACAATTTTAAATTGTAGCAATTAAAATAATAATAATAAAGTGCTCTATGGGTCATTACGCCACACACGGTTTGTAAGTCTCAATGTTTGTGATATACGTCAAGATTTGACACATTTCACAGATACAAAAAGTGTGCGAACATGCACACAATTGTTGTTTGCGAACCGTGTGTGATTTCAGAAAATATAACAAACGGTGCAACCAGATGGAATGTTGGTGATACAATCTCTGTCGCACACAGTTTAAAATGATGAATTGTTTATGATGTAGTATGCATCGCAAGCATTGGACCATAGAATAGCGCGTGCAATACTTATCCTATAGGACGCGAGTACGATGTTTCTTAAACCCATATGATACTTGTACAACAATTAAATTATAGTCTTAGTTAAATATCGCCAACGGTTCATCAAATATAAGTGTTTGTGATATACCCCTTTTCATACACACTTCATAATCGTGAACTGTTTGTGATATGCTGCACATCATAAACGGTGAGCCACAGAATAACGCGTGCGATATTCGTGCGGTCTCACACGAGTTTCAAGGATGGTTCGTATGGGAAGTCCACCATATCTCAAACAGTTGACAGGTGACTATCATTTGTGATAGATGCGGACATCCCATATGCTTAGTTTTAATAAATGCTTGCATTCCTTGGCCACCATCGCTGACGGGTTTGCGGTGTCGTGTGGGATGGACCCCCCTATCGCCAACACATACAAGGCGACGGTTTGTAACTACATCATGGAAAGGGGTTAAAAACCGTTTGTATAGCATGTCGCTGCACTAGTGATATGGACTCGGATTTGTGGAAGATACATGGTGGTGGTATATGGCAGCGTTGATGTATCTGGTCTGGTGGTGCTCTATGGCAGCGGTGATGTATCTGGTGTGGTGGTGGTAATTGGTAGCGATGAAGATGGTGCGGCAGCAGCATGACAACTTGTGAACAGAACTCGAAACTCTAAAAGACTAGACGCTCAGACCAACAACTCGACACGGCGATGTGACCGTAAATTCAATAAAGAAAAACATCGAACAGAAAATTGCAAAAGGATCATATTTGTTCGGATATGATGTACTGATCCTAATTTTTTGTGGCATTTTAGTGGACTATAGGTAGGAAGACCATATGCGATCTAAACTACAAAAAACTAGTAAATTCTCACCAAGCAACATGGAAATCTGATACCACTTCATAGAGGCTAAGTTGTCCCTGTCTTTTGATGAGATGATGGCTATCATTTTTAGTGTAGTAGAATTTGACAATCCGACTATGAACATGTGAGGACGTCGCGCCTTAGCAATCACTAAAGCAACTCCGAGAGGTTATTGTCCACGCCGGATATTGCGAATATAACATGAAAGCTTTATTGATGAAAGTGGGGTTCTGTGACGTCTTGGTCTGGTCGTAGAATACAAACAAAGGACACGAAGTTGTAGCTATGGCGAACTTTTAATCTAAACAAAACGCAAGTCTAAATGGTGCCTTAAGGGTTATATTTATGGGGGAATAGACAGAATTTTGTGACCCCTTGGAGGAGGGGTCTGAAACCAACCCTAACTCAGTTTCCCCACACCTAGAGACTCTAAAAGAACCTATAGTGTAGTATTTCAAAATTACATGGGCGTTGCCCAAAAATAAGGTGGCGCAACATCTATAGTATCCTATGGACGGAATTTATAAAGTGGCACCTTGAATATTTCGTCCAAGCCTTCATGTTGTCATTATGGTAGCTTTAAAGTGTGAAAATCACCATTCGAATCTCCATCGTTCTCTCTCGCATGCGCACCTTCTTCTCCATGCTTATTACCGCTCCAATCACTATCCTTCTTGTCCATGGTAGGTCATTCATTCATAAGTGAAACAAATGTATCTAATTTAAGCAGCATCATATGTGTATGAACATTGGAAGGATTTCCAAGAAACTAAAGTACCTGCTAATTTAATTGGTGTGCACGAGCTCTAGTGATTGCTCCAGTATATATAGCAGCAGGGGCTATGGGTGTAACAATGGTATTGATGTCCTCATCCCAACTTGCTTGCTCATGAAGACCTCGGGAATTTGAGGAAGTCCGTCATTGGAATATATAACACAAGTTCCATACCCAAAAATTGACAAAACGAGGGACTCTCTATATGAATAACATAGTGCCACTTTGAGGCACAAGTGTGTAAAAAGAGGTAGTAGCACTGTCCCTTCTCTCTTTTCTCTCATTTTTTTTATTTTCCTTTTTATTTTTCTGCTTTTTATCTTTTTCTTTCTTTCTTTAATTCTTTCTCCTTTTTTATTTTTTACTTTTCTTTTAGTTTTCGTCCAGAGTCTCATTCTGACTTGTGGGGGAATCATTGTACGCACTATCCTTTCTTCACTGAGACAATGCCCAAACAATGATGATCATCACACTTTTATTTACTTACAACTCAACATGAAAAACTACAACATGACTCTATATGAATGCATCTGGCGTTGTACCAGGATGTGCAATGACTGAGCCTAACATGTATAAAAAATGATGAATATTGGCTTTGCCACAAATACTATGTCATCTTATATGATGATGCAAAGAAATATGACAATGAACGTACAAGTAATATGATGTAACGGTGGAAGTGGATGGAAATATATCTCGGAATGGTGTTGGAAATGCCAAAATAGGTAGGTATGGTGGCTGTTTTGAAGAAGATATAATGAGGCTTATGTGCAATAGATCGTATCATGTCACAAGGTTTGCATGCTGAAAGCACATTTGCTTCGTTGGTGGTTTTGGTAATTAATAACAACATATGAGTCATTGAACTAATGTTTCCACCAAGTATATTTCAGGAAAAGTTCAATGATAGGGATGGCTAAAGGATTGTGGAACTACCCCAAGATGCAAGGAAATAGGTTTTCCAAGCTTCAAGCAAGAGGACTCCACATTTAACATTTGTGAGAAATCACTTTGAGTCCATAGGAAAGCCAATACTATTAAAAGGGAGTAAAGTTTTGATGATGAACAATATGCTCAAACATGCACAAGTGATAGTCACCAAAACATCCACAAACTCTCCCACCAAAGTTTGTCCAAGGCCAAATATGCAAAATCGATGCAACCAACATTCCTATCATGGTGCCATCGATTCCAAACCCTAGACAGACTTAGCCAAGCCCTAACACTTTGGTGCAGCCAACACTGCTTTCGGTGCCACCGATTTGGGTTGCCAAGTTTCTATTACGCAAGTTCACATTTTCGGTCCGTCCGAAAATGGTGAATCAGCGTCACCGACTTTGGTAAATCTGACCGTTGGTCACCTTGTTGGTGCAACCGAGATTCATAGATCGGTCCCTCCAAGATTCAAAAGTTGCCACTTTTGGTCACTTCGGTACGACCAAGATTTACACATCGGTATCACCGAGTTGGTTATTTTGTGTGTAATGGTTGGATTTTTGGGGATGCCTATATATACCCCTTCACCACCACCCACTCGAACAATAAGCACTCAGAACTATTCCATACCTATCCTACTCAGTTTTCTGAGAGAGAACCACCTACCCTTGTTTTGCGGTCATGATCTTCCACTCCAACCATATGGATCTTGATTTCTAGCTTCCCCAAGTTGCTTTCCACCAATCCCATCTCTTCTACCAAGCCAAATCTATGATAGAGTGATTGTGTGTTGAGGAGTCTATCATCTTGAAGCACAAGAGCAAGGAGTTTATCGTCATTATAGAGCCTATTACCTTTTGGAGGGTGGTGCCTCCTAGATTGGCTAGGTGTCGCTTGGGAGCCTCCTACTCCGTGTTGTGGTGTGAACCAAGAAGTTTGTAAGGGCAAGGAGATCGCCTACTTCGTGAAGATCTACCCATAGTGAGGCTAGTCCTTCGTGGACGGAAGCCGCATGGAATAGTCAAGGTTGCTCCTTCGTGGAACCCTCTGTGGGTAGAGCCCTCCATGGACTCTCACGACCGTTACCCTCCGTGGGTTGAAGACTCCATGAACGTGGACATATGATGGCACCACCTATCGGAACCACGGGAAAAATCATCGTGCCATCACTTGTGTTTTCTTTCCTAACCCTCTCTTTACTTACATGTGCAATGTCTTTATTTTCCGCTGCTACACTCTTAGACATGCATGTGTAGGGTGTTACTTGATATCTACGAATGCTAAAACTTGCCAAGAATTAAAATTGGGAAAAATTCAAAACTTTTATTAGGTCAAGTAGTCTAATCACCCGCCCCCACTCTAGACCTACTTTCGATACTACTAGTGGTATCAGAGCAAAGGCTCCTCCCAAGAAGAAGGCCAAGAAACTATTGGCTGATGTTATGCCAAAGTCTGGCACATCCAAGAGCACCAAGCCTACATCCAAGAAAGTTGATGCATAGAAGTCCAAGAGGACTACCAGAGACATTCCAGTTTTTGAGAAGAACAAGGGAACTGCCTCCAGACTTGAAGATGATGATGACTTGACTACTTTGATGAAGCTCAGACCACATCTTCCAGTACATGATGTCAGCCACTTAGTTACTGAAGACATGAAGAAGAGGAAATACTCAGGATTGAGAGCTTGGAGAGCTATAGATCCTTATGCCCAGAGGATGAAAACTGTTGTTGACTATAGGTTCTACACCAGAGAGCAACATGACTTTTATGAGACAGTGCTGCTTGACAAGATACCATTTGTTAGCGATATGAGATATGTTGATTGGAAATTCATTAAGGAGAATGAGGACTACTTTCCAAGTGTCCAAGATAATTTCCACTGCATTGGTCTGGATGAGTTCATTGGCAGAGAGCTTACAGCATGGAACGACGAGATGATCATGCAATTCTACTCCACTACGCATTTCTTCGGAGATGGTAGAATCGTATGGATGACTGAAGGGGAAAGGTATGAATCTACTGTTGAGGAGTGGGATGCAATTCTAGGAGTTCCAGATGTTCAGGATGGTGATCTGGATGTATACTCAGAATCCTAGGCGAGTCACAATGCCATGAAGGATATGTATACTCCTATCCCTGCAGACAAAGTGCAATCTCACAAGCTAGGATCCATCTACTATCTACAAGCAGGCCTCCGTACCATGAACACTATTCTGAGGCATACCTTGATGCCCAAGTCAGGAGATGACAAGATGATCTGAGGCTACTCCATCAACATGTTGATCCACCTTGACGGACATACCAGGATTAGAGACATGGATTTCATTATTGAGACAATCAAGAGGGTTGCTGCTGATCAAAAGCGCTCTTGCTGCTATGCACCCTGCATCCACATGCTCATCAACTCCCAATTGGAGAAGCTCATTTTTGCTCTAGATCGTCCACATCTGCCCCTACAGCCAAATTTTGAGGATAATGTTGTGGTGATGGACCCAGATCATCCCACATCTCCTACAGCATAGGCAGAGGCTGAAGCAGTTGGAGCCGCTAGTGCTCAAGCCCCCAGATCCAGAAATGAACAAATGGATCTTTTGACCTTAGCAGTTCAGGGTATGCAGAAGGATATCAAGGGGATTGTGGACAACCAAAACAGTCTTATGAGGATTTTGAGACAAGGATCAAGACTCTTGGTGACATGGTGGACAAGGTGACTAAGACAGTCATAGAGCTTCAGAAGGAAGTTGACTCAGTGCACATCCCTCGGGTGTATTCTACTTCTTGTTTTGATGATGATGATCATGATCAGGATGGATCACCTCTCAGGCCGAACACTCAGTTCATTACTCAGGCTAGATCAGCCACAATGTCTGCACCAAACTTGAGGCCCTCTTCATCAGCTCCTGCTACTGTGAGCGCAGCTCATGCTCCATCAGCTCCAGTTCCTCTAGTGTCCACCCTAGCACCATCCACGACATCTACAGAGATCTTTGCCGATGCTATTCGCTTGACTCCTTCATCAATAACCGGAAGAGATCAGCCCAAGAATGCTTATATATATGCCTTTGAACTTTTTGGTAACTTGTTGCCAAAGGGGGAGAAATGTATATAGATCTTTAGGCTTTGAGTGAGAGAGCGTTTTGGTGTTTATCGCTTTTTCCAAAACAATTGCTTTTGGATGTTTGATGATACGTTTGATGATGTTTGATCATACGCTTTATTGTGTGATGCTACTATTTCCTATCATCTTAATGCTTATGTGATGATCACTCATCTTTGGTTGATTGTGTTGTGCTATGATGTTCATTCCAATTACTCTCGCACACCACCAAGTGGTATGTGACATGTAAGAAGTGACCCACGTACCTAATCAATTGTGCATTTGCGTTCAAATGCAAATTTAAAATAATGCACAAATTTAGGGGGAGCTCTTGCTTATCACATACTTCTCAAAGCTATGATTATATTCCATGATTATATCTTTGTGGAAGCTTTGATGTATATGTTGTCATCAATTAAAAAAAATGGGGAGATCGAATGCACATTTGCTTCCTTGGTGGTTTTCGTAATTAATAACAACATATGAGCCATTGAACTAATGTTTCCACCAAGTATATTTCAGGAAAAATTTCAATGATAGGGATGGCCAAAGGATATTGGAACTACCCCAAGATGCAAGGAAATAGGTTGGTGAAGCTTCAAGTAAGAGGACTCTACATTTTACATTTTTGAGAAACCACTTTGAGTCCATAGGAAACCCAATACTATTAAAAGAGGGTAAAGTTTTGATGATGAACAATATGCTCAAACGTGCACAAGTGATAGTCACCAAAACATCCACAAACTCTCCCACCAAAGTCTGTCCAAAGCCAAATATGCAAAATCAATGCAACCAACATTCCTATTACGGATCCACCAATTCCAAACCCTGGACAAACTCAAACAAACCCTAACACTTCGGTACAACCAACACTGCTTTTGTTGGAACCGAGTTGGGTTGCCAAGTTTCTGTTATGCAAGTTCACATTTTTGGTCCGTCCAAAAATGATGAATTGGTGTCATCGAGTTCGGTAAATCTAACCGTTGGTCACCTTGTCGGTGCAACTGAGATTCATATATCGGTCCCTCTGTGATTCAAAAGTTGCCACCATTTGATCACTTTGGTACCACCGAGATTAACACATCGGTGTCACTGAGTTGGTCATTTTGTGTGTAACGGTTGGATTTTTGGGGATGCCAATATATACCCCTTAACCACCACTCACTCGAAAGTGAAGCACTCAGAACTATTCCATACCTATCCTACTCAGTTTTCTGGGAGAGAGCCACCTACCCTTGTGTTGAGATCAAGATCTTCCACTCCAACCTTATGGATCTTGATTTCTAGCCTCCCCAAGTTTCTTTCCGCCAATCCCATCTCTTCTACCAAGCCATATCTGTGAGAGAGTGATTGTGTGTTGAGGAGTCTATCATCTTGAAGCACAAGAGCAAGGAGTTCATCGTCATTACCGAGACTATTACCTTTTGGAGGGTGGTGCCTCCTAGATTGGTTAGGTGTCGCTTGGGAGCCTCCTACTTCGTGTTGTGGAGTGAACAAAGAAGTTTGTAAGGGAAAGGAGATCGCCTACTTCATGAAGATCTACCCATAGTGAAGCTAGTCCTTCGTGGATGGAAGCCGCATGCAATAGTCAAGGTTGCTTCTTCATGGAACCCTCCGTGGGTAGAGCCCTCTGTGGACTCTCGCAACCGTTACCCTTCGTGGGTTAAAGACTCCACGAACATGGACATATGATAGCACCACCTATCGGAACCACGGGAAAAATCATCGTGTCATCACTTGTGTTTGCTTTCCTAACCCTCTCTTTACTTACATGTGCAATGTCTTTATTTTCCGCTGCTACACTCTTAGACATGCATGTGTAGGGTGTTTCTTGATATGCTATGAATGCTTAAAATTGCCAAGAATTAAAATTGGGAAAACGGCAAAACTTTTATTTGGTCAAGTAGTCTAATCACCCCCCCCTCTAGACCTACTTTTGATCATACACAGGCACCGACGAAGGTTCCACCAATTCTCGAGTGAGAATGGGCAATGCACAATACCAAGGAGGCATCAAATATGAGGTATTGAGAGTGAATGCATACATGGATTCACATTAGTCATAAAGAACTCACTTATGTATTGCAAGGTTTTATTAGATCTCTCGAATCAAAGTACTCCTCGCTTGCCCCTAGGGAGGAGGTTGGGAGTAGTTAACCATCGCGCGCCTCCGACTTAAAGAGCAGTAGGATTTCAACGAGGAATAAAAATGCTCACACATCATCACCATGCCATAAAAAAAATTAGATGAACAAAACTTAACAACCTCTAATTTACAATATACTTATTAACCAATGATCATGCACTCATGCCCTTTCACATTACCACATTAATATCATTAACTCAAAATTTCTCTTTTTTATGCTACATGAAGGTTTGGATTATGCACTCCTTGAATACCTATTATTTTTTGACTAGTCTTATAACCCGAAAAGTTATGTCACTATTTCTTTACTCTCAAACAAATATAAGTGAAGAATGAGAGTGAAATTATTTCTTTACAATCTATATGCCACTATGCTCTAAAACATATAAGTGAAGTACTAGAGCAACTACTTAGCTCAAAAGATATAAGTGAAGCACAAAGAGTATTCTAATAAATCATGGTGATCTTGTGTATCTCTAAAGTGGGATTGTCCATCAAACAATGATTGTGGAAAACTAAAAAAAGAAAATTAAAACAAACGACACTCCAAGCAAAACTCATATCATATGATGAATAAAAATATAGCTCCAAGTGATATACCGATGGGTTGAGGAGAAAGAGAGGATGCCTTCTGGGGAATCTCCAAGCTTAGATGCTTGGGACTTCCTAGAATACTACCTTGGGGTGCCTTGTGCATACCCAATCTTAGGATGTTGCCACTCCTTATTCCTTCATCCATCGTGATAGCACCCAAAACTTGAAAACATCAACACAGAAAACCCAACAGAATCCTTAGTGAGATCCTTTAGTATAGTAAACATATGAAATACTTTACTTAATTTTATAAATTTATTCTTATTTTACTATTGCATAAGGTACTATATTCTAACTTCCCCATGGCTTATACCCCCCGATAAAATCCATAGCATAATGAAAATAAGCAAACTATGCAAGCGAAAACAGAATCTGTCTAAAACACAATAGTTTGTAATAATCCGTAGAAAACCTATACTTCTGTAACTCCAAAAGTTATGAAAATTAGGAAAGCCTGGGGATGTGTATTTATATACTATGTAAAAAATTGATATAAAAATACATTCCACTGAAATCATAGAAATTCTTCACTCGACGCTAAAGTTTCTGTTTTTGCACCGTATCAATTCTACTTACCATGCAAGTCATCCCAAAGGCTTTACTTGACACAAACAATAATTTCAACATAAAATAAAAATAATTACATAGGTGGTAATAATGTTGTGACACACAAATAGCAAGTACAAAAATAAACATAACTATTAGGTTACCTCCCAACTAGCACTATTGTTTTACGCCCCTAGAAAGGCATAATACATAGTATAAAGTATTGTCCTCTTTGATACTGCACCCAAAATTATATCTCATGAAATATTAATAAGGTGGTTAAATTATATTTATAGAGAATTGTTCCATCCCTTTCATTAATGGAAATTGGAGCCTTATGCTTCCCCCTTTCATATCAATAATTGCACCTATAGTTCGTAAGAAAGGTCTTCCAAGATTTATTGGACAAGTTGGATTGCATTCAATATCAAGTACAATGAAATCTACATGCACATAATTTCTATTTTTAATAATAATCATTTCATTTATTCTACCCAAAGGTTTCTTGATGGTAGAATTCGCAAGATGCAAGTTAAGGGAACAATCTTGATATCGGTGAGACCAAGCACATCACAAAGAGATTTAGGTATTGTTGAAACATTAGCATAAAGGTAACACAAAGCATTGCATTAATATTATTTAATTTTTAATTTGATAGTATGTTCACATTCATCATAAACTTTATAGGAATAGAAACTCCTAGTTCAAGTTTCTCATCCTAAGCTTTTATCATAGCTTCTTCTATATGTTGAGTAAAAGCTTTGTTTTTGTTCATAGGAATCAGGTGAGATAATAATGGATTGCAACAAGGAAATACATTCTACTAAATATAAACTTTCATTATTAAAGTCCTTCTAATCCAAGATAGTGGGCACATCACTAGTTAAAGTTTTAACCTCTCCAAACCCATTTTTTCAATTTTATCATTAGAATCATCACCCTCCGAACAACCGGGACGCCTTCTAGCTAAAGTTGACTCATATCGAGTCCCTTTATAATATATTTTCAGATTAGTAAACAAAGATTCAATAGGAGAAATATCAATTGTTTTAATATCTTCATCATGATTTCGGTGAAAATCGGGTGGAAGAGCTTTGTCTAAGAATTCTCGTTCAGCTTTCAACTTAGCGGTCGTCTCCTTACTTTCATTAATAGATATTTGGATAGATTTAATAGTATTATTAAAATCATGCTTTGGTGGAAAATTGTTATTTTTAAGAGTTTCCACATAAAGAGAAATCATATCCATGTTCTTACCCGAATCATCAACTTTATGCAGCTTTTCTTCTACCATAGTATTAAAAGTCCTTTGAGAACTAATAAATTATTTAATGGTGTTCTCAAGATAAGAGTATAACCTATTATTATTTGTATAAGATTTTCCATAAGAAATGACATAAGAGTTTCCATAATTATTAGAGGAATTATCGGGATATGGTCTAGCATTGAAATTCCCTATATAAGCATTGTCGTTGAAATTCTTTCGCGAGATAAAGTTCACATCAATAGTATCATAATTTTGATCAATCAAGGTAGACAAAGGCATATCATTGGGGTTAACATAAGCATTTTTACTAGCAACTATATTCATGAGAGCATGCACTTTTTCACTCAAAGTAGCGATTTCTTCAACAGAAATTACCTTCTTGCCAGTTGGAGCTCTTTCGTTATGCCATTGAGAGTAGTTTTTCATGATGTTGTCCAAAAGTATGGTGGCTTCTACTAATGTCACCTCCACGAAGGTTCCACTTGTAGTAGAATCTAGAATATTTCTAGACACAAAGATGAAAACCAAGCCTTACCTTTATCTCATAGTGATAAAGGGAATAATTTTAATATGACCACATCATTATCCACATACTTTTTATTTTGCATATCACATAATTCAACAAAGGTATTCAGATGAGTAGCGGGATCCTCATTAGGACTTCCCGAAAATTGTTCTTTCATCATAAGATTCAGCAATGTAGCATTAATATCATAAAACTCCACACTAGTGGCGAGTGGTATAGGAGTACTAATAAAATCATTGTTATTAGGATTTGAGAAGTCACACCACTTATTAGTATCTTTATACATGGTGACCGAGCAAGCAAAGTAACAAGTAGAACAAGAAAACTAGCAAGCAAAGAAGCAACTAGCAAAGATATATATTTTTGTATTTTGATTTTTATAAATCAAGAAAATATAACAGAAAATAAAAAGTAGAACAATTTAATGATAATTTGTGCGCAAGTGCATAATAGTAGGTTGGTGATACTCCCCGGCAACGGAGTGAGAAATCCTTCCTGATACTTGTGATCTATGTTCGGTTTTTTGTGAAGAGGAGCGGGTGATGCATCACTATATATATAAGTGTTTCTCTCAGTGAGAACCAAGGTTATCGAATCAATAGGATTCGCACACAACCCCCACCTATAGCGACTGCTCACAAAGGAGCAACCACTTGCACCCAATGCGGGCAAGAGGGTTGTAAATCCCCTTGGACTCATTATTTGCAAGCAAATGAAATTTGTAGATGTCAGATGATAATTTTAAATTTAAAAATATAAATAATATAAATAATGGCAGGAAGGTAATGAAAGATTTTGTAAATATATAGGTGGATAGGCCCGAGGGGCCATAGCTTTCCCTAGTGGCATCTCTCATGTAGTAGCCATATGGTGGGTAAACAAATTACTGTTGGGAAATTGATAGAAAAGCACATAGTTATGAAATATTTATTCATGATAATGATCATATGTTTATAGGCATCACGTCCATAAGCAAATAGGCCGACTCCTGCTTGCACCTACTACTATTACTCCAGATCGAGAGCGCTTCTATGCTTGCCTCTCTAAGTATTAAGCTCATGATAATCAGAGTACTGCTTGGAGAACGATGGCCTAATGTAGACAAAGAGAATAAAATCAATATGAATTAACCTCATTGTTTTATCCTTAGTGGCAATAATACAAAGACATGTCTTATCACCTTCTGTCACTGGGATATAGAGCACCGCCTGATTGAAGCCACTACAACGCACCCTCTTACTGAAGATAGATAAATCTAGTTGGCCAAACCAAATTAATAGATCTAAGGGACTTACAAAGCTATAATAATCATGGAAAAGAATCATAATAGAATTTAGAGAAGACTCAAATCTTTTTCATGTATAATTGATACTTGTGATTTGCGTTGGGTTTTCCATGAAGAGGAACGGGTAATTGTAGCACAATACGAATAAGTATTTCTCTCATTTATGAAACCAAGGTTTATCAAACCAACAAGCATATCAAGCCATAACCGTCTTCAGCGGCTGCACACAAAAGAGCAAACAACTTGCACCCAACGCGGGCAGGAGGGTTGTCAATCCCCTTGATCTCGTTATTTTCAAGCAAGTGAAGTGTGTAGATAATAGTAGATAATTATACATTGCAAAATAAAATAATAAAATAACAACAAAAAGTTATTGATATGCTTGTAAATATATAAGTGAATAGACCCGAGGGCCATAGTTTTCCCTAGCCGCATCTCTCATGAAAGTAAGCATAAAGTGGGTAAACAAATTACTATTGGGCGATTGATAGAAAAGTGTATAGTTATGTCATATTCACGGCAATGATCATGTGTATATAGGCATCACGTCCAAAACAAATAGGCCGACTCCTCCCTGCACCTATCACTATTAGTCCACTTCAAGAGCGCTTCTATGCATGCCTCTCTACGTGTTAAGTTCATGAAAAACAGAGTAATGCATGGAGAGCGATGACATGATGTAGACAAAGTAAACTCAAGAAATATGAATAAAAACCATCGTGTTATCCTTAGTGGAAACAACGCAAAGATCCATCTTGTCCTTTTCTGTCACAGGGATATAGAAACTCGTCAGGTAGAACCCACTACAATGCACCTCTCTCACCGAAGAAAGATCAATCTACTTGGCCAAAGAGAATCAATAGATCGGAGAGAATTATGAAGCTATAATGATCATGCAACTAAGAATCATAATATTTTGAGAGAAGACTCAAATACTTTTAATGAATAATCTAAACATAAACCCACAATTCATCGAATCCCAACAAACGCACCACAAAAAAGAATTACATCGAATGGATCAAAGTGAAGATGCGATGACCATTGTATTAAAGATAAAGATCAAGAGAGAGAGACATCTAGGTACTAAATATAGACCCGTAGGTCTGTGGTGAAGTACTCACATATCATCATGGGGACAGCAAGGTTGATGAAGAGGCCCACCGTAATCGATTCCCCCTCCGGCAAGCTGCTAGAATGGAGCTCCAGATGGGACCGCAGTGGAACAGAGACTTGCGGCGACGGAAAAAGTATTTCGTGATGTCCCCTAGGGTTTTTGGAATATATGAGAATTTATAGGCCAGATGACGGTGTTAGGAGGGGCGCCAGGGAGAAATAAGTCATGAAGGCGTGGCCACTCCCCCTGGGCATGCCCTGTTGGCTTGTGGCCCCCTTGTGTGTCCTCCGATCTTCTCCCTAAGCTTCCGGGTCTTCTTTTGGTCTAGAAAATTCATAAAAAAGATTTGGGTCAGTTGGACTTCGTTTGGTACTATAAACCTGGAAAGTAAAGAAAGACGTAGAAAACATCAACTGAAAAAGTATAAATTGGTAATTAACTACTGAAAAAGTATCCTAGAATGATAATATAATAGCATGGAACAATCAAAATTATATATACGTTGGAGATGTATCAAGCATCCCCAAGATTAATTCTTGCTTGTCCTCGAGTAGGTAAATGATAAAAACAGAATTTTTTATAGACATGCCACCCAATAAGTAATATTTTGTATGTATTCTCATTGAGAAATGGAGAATTAAGAAACATTAACATATTAATACTTATAAGCACAAGCAACAAAATCATCAATCTTTAAAAGTATACGATCCTCAAGGAACGTTTAGCCCCATTCATCTTATTATATTAGAAAGGCATGGCTCCATGTTCACCGCATTAATACAAATGTCAAGCACCATGTTGTTCAAGTCAGACAATTGGATCGTACATTTTCAATATGCATCTACAATTTATTCTTCACGCAATACATGAGCATGAACCATGTACATAGCATACGAGGGAATAGAATATCATGGTAGATATCAAAGGGGTAAAAGGTGGATAAGATAGTCTCACATCAACTAGGAGTACTAATGATCTATCGAGATGCCCATCGATAGATGTCAACGCAAGGTGTAGTGATTGCCATGTAAAGGACGCACTAGAGCTATAAGTGTATGAAAGCTAAACTAAAGCGAAGTGGGGTGTGCATCCAACTTGCATGCTGATGAAGACCTCAGGCATTTTAGGAAGCCCGTCATCGGAATATACAATCCAATTCATAATAATGAAAAAGTGATTCCCACTATCATATGAAAATAACATAACATGAGACTCTCTATATGAAAAACACGGCGCGACTTTGAGTCACAAGTGTGGTAAAAGATCGTATAAAAGTGCATTTATCTTGTTCTCTCATTTTCAATTTCTCTCATTTTTACATATATGGTGGGCTCATTTGGCCTCCCCCATTTTTATTTCCTCACCGAGGCAATTCTTTAATAATGATGATCATCGCACTTTCATTTACTTACATCTCAATATGAAAACTCGATATGAAGAACTATGAAACAATATGACTCAATATGAATGCCTCTAGTAATGTACAAGAATGTGCAATGATCTACCGTGACATGTAAAAATATGATGAATGGTGGCGTTGCCAAAAATACTATGTGAACTCTATATAATCATGCAAAGCAATATGATGATTAACGAACTAGTCATATGATGTGACGATGAAATTTGCATGGAAATATATCTCGGTATGGCTATGAAAATGCCATAATAGGTAGGTTGGTGGCTGTTTTGAGGAAGATATAAGGAGGATTATGTGTGACAGAGAATATCATGTTAAGGGGTTTGGATGCCCCGGCAAAGTTTGCACCGATCCTCGAGGTGAGAATGGGCAAAGCACGGTACCGTTGAGGCTAGAAAAATATGAGGAGGTGAGATTGCGTATGTCCATGGTTTCACATTATTCATAAAGAACTCATATACTTATTGCAAATCAAAGTACTACTTGCATGACCCGAGGGAGGAGGTTGGGAGGAGTTAACCACCGCGGGCCACAGCAGTATAAACACTAGGATTTTAGCGAGGAATATAATTTCTCACACATCCTCACCAAGACTTTTAAATTTTTAGACAAAAATAAGTTAACACCTCTTAATACTGACACTTCTATGAATCAACAGTGATGCACCCACAGCTTTTGAAATTACGACACCAAGGTCATTAGGCCACAATTTCTCTTTTATGTGCTACATGGTGGTTTTGATAATCACTCATTCAATGCCTATTTTTTTGGACTAGTCTTATGACTCATGCAAATTACCATCACTATTTATTAACTCTCAAACAAATATAAGTGAAGGGCGAGAGTGCAATCCTTTCTATAAAATCTATACACCACCGTGCTCAAAAAGATATAAGTGAAGTACTAGAGCAACTGCTAAGCTCAAAAGATATAAGTGAAGCACATAGAGTATTCTAAAAATTATGATGAATGTGTATCTATCTCAAATAGGTGTGTCCAGCAAACGATGATTGTGGAAAACAAAAAATAAAATAAAACAAAAGCAAATGCCGCTCCAGAAAAACTCGTATCATGTGACGAGTAAAAATATAGCTCCATGCGACATACTGATGGATTGAGATGAAAGAGGGGATGACTTCTGGGGCACACCCAAGCTTATAGGCTTGAGTCATCCCTAAGCTTAGGCTCTTGCCTCTCCTTATTCCATAGTCCATCGTGATAACACCCAAAACTTGAAAACTTCAATCATACAAAACTCAACAAAACCTCGTGAGATCCGTTAGTATAAGAAACATATCAAATACTTTAGGTACTGTTATAAATTTATTCACATTTCATTAATGCATAATAGTTACTGCATTCTAACATCAACATGGCTTGTACCCCCCAATACAATCTATAGCATCATGAAACAAGCAAAAACAGAATGTATCTAAAACAGAATAGTCTGTAATGATGTGTAAAGAACCTATACTAATATAAATCTAAAAATTCTGAAAAATTAGGAAAATCTTAATAAATTCTTTATAAATATTGTGTATAAAATTCAGAGCAAAAATATGGTGCAGTAAAATTGGAGAACTTCTGCACTATACGCCAAAGTTTTTGTTTTTGCACCGTATCAATTCTACTCATCATGTGAGCCACCCAAAGGATTTACTTGGAACAAATACTAATAAAACATAAAAAACACAATAATTAAATAGGTAATAATCATGTTATCATACCAAGAAATAAAGTAAAAAAGCAAAAAAAATAACTATTGGGTTGCCTCCCAACAAGCGCTATTGTTTCATGCCCTTAGGTAGGCATGATGCATAGTTTCAAGTATTGTCATCTTTGACACTCCATGCAAAGGTGGATCTTGTAATTTATTCATATGGTGGTTTAATTATATTCCTAGGAAAGTGTTCCCTCCCTTTCTTTAATATAAATTGGAATCATATGTTTCCATCTTTCATATCAATAATTGCACCTATAGTTCGTAAGAAGGGTCTTCCAAGTTTTATTGGACAAGTAGGATTGCAATCAATATCAAGCACAATGAAATATACATGCACATAATATTTTTTTTGCAATAATAAGAACATAATTAATTACACCTAAATCTTTCTTAATGTTAGAATTCGCAAGATGCAAGTTTATGCAACATTCTTGTATATTAGTGAGACCAAGCACATCACAAAGAGATTTAGGTATAGATGAAACACTAGCACCAAGGTCACACAAAGCATTGAATTCATATTTATTCATATTTATTTCTATAGTAGGTTTCTACTCATCATGCAATTTTCGAGGGATAGAAACTTCAAGTTCAAGTTTCTCATCATAAGATGTTATCATCCCTTCCACTAGGTGATTAGTGAAATCCTTGTTTTGTTCATAAGCATTGGGTGATCTAACAATGATTTTCAACAAGGAAATACATTCTACTAAATGGAAACTTTCATAATTGAAGTCCTTGTAATCAAATATAGTGGGCACATCACTATTTAAAGTTTTGACCTCTCCAAACCCACTTTTTCCAGTTTTAGCATGAGAATCATCACCCTCCAAGCAAACAGGACGCTCACTAACTAGAGTTGACTCATCTCCAGTCCCTTTATTATTTATATTCAGATAGGTAAATAAAGATTCAATAGTATAAGTATGGATCATTTTAAGATCTTCATCATGCTTTCGGTAAAAACTGGTTGGAAGAGCTTTTTCTAACAATTCCCTCTTAGCTTTCAACATATCGGTCCTATCCTTTTTCGGGCCCGCGATATTGGGGGTACCCAAGCCCGTTGGCCTGTGGCCCTAGGCGCGGAGCATGACGTAGGCCTAACTGTAGGATCGAAAGTAGGTCTAGAGGGGGGTGATTAGACTACTTGACCAAATAAAAGTTTTGCCTGTTTCCCAATTTTAATTCTTGGCAAGTTTTAGCATTCATAGCATATCAAGTAACACCCTACACATGCATGTCTAAGAGTGTAGTAGCGGAAAGTAAAGACATTGCACATGTAAGTAAAGAGAGGGTTAGGAAAGCAAACACAAGTGATAACACGATGATTTTTCCCATGGTTCCGATAGGTGGTGCTATCGTATGTCCACGTTCATGGAGTCTTCAAACCATGGAGGGTAACAGTCGTTAGAGTCCACGGAGGGCTCTACCCAGGGAGGATTCCATGAAGAAGCAACCTTGACTATTCCATGCGGCTTCCGTCCATGAAGGACTAGCCTCACTATGGGTATATATTCACAAAGTAGGTGATCTCCTTGCCCTTACAAACTTCTTGGTTCACTCCACAACACGAAGTAGGAGGCTCCCAAGCAACACCTAACCAATCTAGCAAGCACCACCCTCCAAAAGATAATAGGCTCGGTAATGACGATGAACTCCTTGCTCTTGTGCTTCAAGATGATAGATTCCTCAACACACAATCACTCTCTCATAGATTTGGCTTGGTAGAAGAGATGGGATTGGTGGAAAGCAACTTGGGGAGGCTAGAAATCAAGATCCATATGGTTGGACTGGAAGTCTTGACCTCAACACAAGGGTAGGTGGTTCTCTCTCAAAAAACTGAGTAGGATAGTTATGGAATAGTTCTGAGTGCTTCTCCTTCGAGTGGGTGGTGGTGAAGGGGTATATATATCCTAATAGGCATCCCCAAAAATCCAACTATTACACACAAAATGATCATCTTGGTGACACCGATATGTAAATCTCTATGGTACCGAAGTGACCAAAAGTGGCAACTTTTGAATCTCGGAGGGACCGATATACAATTCTCGGTTGCACAGACAAGGTGACCAATGGTCAGATTTGCCAATTCACCATTTTTAAATGGACCAAAAATGTGAACTTGCATAACAGAATCTTGGCAACCCAACTCAGTGCCACTGAGTGCAGTGTCGGCTGCATCGAAGTGTTAGGGTTTGGCCAAGTCTGTCTAGGGTTTAGAATCGGTGGCACCAAGATAGGAATGTTGGTTGCACCGATTTTGCATATTTGGCTTAGGACATATTTTGGTGGGAGAGTTTGTGGATGTTTTGGTGAGTGTCACCTGTGCACGTTTGAGCATATTGTTCACCATCAAAACTTTACCCCCTATTAATAGTATTGGCTTTCCTATGGACTCAAAATGAATTCTCACAAATGTAAAATGTAGTCCTCTTGCTTGAAGCTTGGCCAGCCTACTTCCTTGCATCTTGGGGTAATTACACAATCCTTTGTCCATCCCTATCATTGAACTTGTCTTGAAATATACTTGGTGGAAACATTAGTTCAATGACTTATATGTTGTTATTAATTACCAAAACCACCAAGGGAGCAAATGTGCTTTCAATCTCCCCCTTTTTGTTAATTTATGACAACATATAGATCAAAGCTTCAACAAAGACATAATCATGGAATATAATCATCGCTTTTAGAAGTATGTGATAAGCAAGAGTTCCCCCTAAATTTGTGCATTATTTTGAAATTTGCGTTTGAATGCAAGTGCACAATCGATTTGGTACATGGGTTACTTCTTACATGTCACATACCACTTGGTGGTGTGCGAGAGTAATTGGAATGAATAACATAGCACATCACAATCGACCAAAGATGAATGATCATCACATAAGCACTAAGATGATAGGAAATAGTAGCATCACACATCAAAGCGTATGATCAAACATCATCAAGCCTGTATCACAAGAAAAACAAAAGAGTATCACAATAACAAAAAGCAATTGTTTTGAAAAAAAAGCAAACACCAAACGCTCTCTCACTCGAAGCCTAATGATCTACATACACTTCTCCCCCTTTGGTACCAAGTTACCAAAAAGTTCAAAGGCATATATCTAACCGTTCTTGGTTGATCTCCTCTGGTTGTCGATGAAGGACTCGAGATAACAGCGTCGGCAAAGATTCTGCAGATGTCATGGATGGAGCTGGAGTGGTCACGGGAGGAACTGGAGCTAATGGAGCAGGAGTTGTGCTGACAGTAGGAGGAGCTGATGAAGAGGGCCTCAAGTCTGGTACAGGCACTGTGGCTTATCTAGCCTGAGTAATGAACTAGGTTCCTGGCCCGAGAGGTGATCCATCCTCATCATCATCATCATCATCATCTGAAGAAGTAGAAGAGACCCGAGGGATATGCATTGAGTCAACTTCCTTCTAAAGCTCTATAACTGTCTTCGACAACTTGTCCACCTTGTCACCAAGAGTCTTGATCCTTGTTTCAAAAATCCTCACAAGACTGTTCTAGTTGTCTAGAATCCCCTTGATATCCTTATGCATGCTCTGAACGGCTGAGATCAGAAGATCCATTTGCTCGTTTCTGGATCTAGGGGCTTGAGCACTAGCGGCTCGAACTGCTTCTGCCTCTGCATGTGCTGTAGCAGATGTGGGATGATCTAGGTCCATCACCTCAACAGTGGATTCATACATTGCTCCTTCAGTCATCCATATAATTCTACCATCTCCGTGGAAATGACTAGTGGAGTAGAATTGCATGATCATCTCGTCGTTTCATGCTGTAAGCTCTCTGCCAATGAACTTATCCAGACCAATGCAATGGAAATTATCTTGGACACTTGGAAAGTAGTCCACATTCTCCTTAATGAATTTCCAATCGACATATCTCATGTCGCTAACAACTGGGCTCTTGTCAAGCAGCACTGTCTCATCAAAGTCATGTTGCTCTCTGGTGTAGAACCTATAGTCAACAGCAGTTTTCTTCCTCTGAGCATAAGGATCTATGGCTCTCCAGGCTCTCAATCCTGAGTCTTTCCTCTTCTTCATGTCTTTAGCAACTAAGTGGCTAGCATCATGTACTAGAAGATGTGGTCTGAGTTTCATCAAAGTAGTCGAGTCATCATCATCTTCAAGTCTGGAGGCAGTCCCCTTGTTCTTCTCAGAAGCTGGAATGTCTGTAGTAGTCCTCTTGGACTTCTCTGCAATAGATTTCTTGGAAGTAAGCTTGGTGCTCTTGGAAGTGCCAGTCTTTGGCATAGCATCAGCAGTAAGCTTCTTGGCTTTCTTCTTGGGAGGGGCCTTCTCAACATGTTCTTCCTCCTCTTCCTCAACAGCAGCACCAGTAGCCTCCTCTAGATCTTCGTACATGGAGGTAGGCCTACCAATCATATGGATAATCCTCTTTCGGGATTTCTTCTCCCCTACCTTCTTAGGCATTGCATTCCTTGGGGGATCAATAGATATTGTGGCGCTAGCACTCTCATGTGCCTTGATAGTCTTTGATCTGGCATAGACCTTGCTGACAACTCTTCTGGAAGAAGTAGCTTCAGTTGTTGACTTCTTAGCACCCTTTGCTTGCTTCTTGGAAAGAATCTCCTCGGGAATGAAGTATGAATCTTCTTCACCGGATTTTAGCTTCTTCCTGGTCCTAGTGGCAGCCTTGGGCAACCCATGAGAGCTGGGGGTGCCTGGATCTGAAAAAGAACTGGGCTCTAGGCTTGTGCCTGAACTCATATCAACTCCCTGCTCTGCCAAATTTTAACTGTCCTCTGTATCTGACATACTGACCTTGTGAATAGAGTATAGGAGATAAGAAGTAGATGAGTCATCACAAAATGAGGCTGGTTTTCGAAATTTGGACAATAAATTTTCAAGATGTCTACATTCTGTCAAATAAATATCGCTACAGCCAAAACAAATTTTTTGGTGGTGCCGAGACAGACTTACTCACTTAACAGAACCTTGGCACCCTTTTTGGTCGGACCAAAAAGAGGAACTCGATTCCACCGAGTTAGTTCTCAGCAACACAGAAGTTCACATCAGTGATACCGATATGTCTGTTTCGGCTCCACCGAGATTTATCAAGCGGACGGCAAGACCCTAGAAAATTCATGATTCGCTAGACTATGGAGATTTCGAGTGGATAGGAATACGTGCAAAGGATTTATTATAGATAAAGTTGAATCTAATGCGCGAGAATCGGACGAGGAGCACAAAAGAGATCGAATCTATACCCTAGCTTGGCGCTGATCCTCTCCGGCGACAACAAGGAAGAGGACTTCATCGACAATGGTGATTCCCAACGATGGAGGAGAGCAGGGAGACAAGGGCAACGACCAGGGGTCTCATAGGTGCTAGCTTAGGGTTCTGAGGCGTGACGAATGAGATTGAATTTCAAAGCGTCGGGGTCCATAGGTTATATAGCCACCACTGTCGGTGGCACCGATTCTAACTTTTCGGTGTCACCAAGTTCCTCAATTGTTAGTTGATAGGGAAACTTGGTGTAACCGAGAAGATGGAATCGGTGGTACCGAGATTGAAAACCAGATCAACCCTAGGCATTCGGTGAGACCGAGATTTTGTGGTTGGTTCCATCGAGATGCACTTGGGAGGTTTTAATGGCCAGTCGTTGTCGATACGGAACTCCGGGTGCTCCTCACACAGAGGAATCGAAAAGCACTTGTTCAAATTTTGTGCGCATGAATAGAGTATGAGGTGAGAAATCATAGATAGCTAAAGAAGTGGTCCTAGGCATTTTTGTATATCCAATTGGCAAAAGATGAATCAAAAGCCAAATAGCCACAATTGGATATCCTCAAATGAGAAAATAAATGCAGACAAACATGCTCACACAATAAGATGTCAAATGAAATCATATCAAACATGCACAAACACTCTAGCATCTAACAAGCACTTGGGCGATGACGAAGTTATCTATATATGAGTATTTGACTTAGGAGCCAAGTAAGAGTACTTGATCATAGGTCATACTCATCATTTAAGCAAAATGGGGTTACCACTTTTACATAAAGCATTTAATGTTGTCACATACTAAGAGATGCTTTGACTCAAGTCTTAGAGTAAAGCTCCCCCTTGATGTGACATCCCCCCCATAAGAGGGATAAACTAACCTTGGGTTTTGTCGATGAAGAATTCATGTTGGTGAGGTAGTGGTGGATGCTCAAGGTTGATGAAGATCACCAAGAATTGGGAGCATCCTTGTTGTTTCCTTACTCTTCTCACCTACATGGGTTAGTCCCAACACACAAGAGACATATACAAGGATATCTATGGACATAGAGTGCAAAGCATGTGTAATGATGTCCATTGATTTGTTGATTACCTTGTCCCTTCCTTACCTTTGAGGGAATGTGTGACTCCTTGATCTATTGAATATGGTTTATGTTGATTGCAAATAGATCTTGCCAATAATGAATATGAGTGAATTTCATTGGCGGAGTCACCCCTCAAGAACTATCTAGTTATTCTTCTTGGAACCCACATCAAGTTTATGGGGATCCTTGGTGTTTATGTAGCACTTGTGGAAGTTGAGCTTGTAGTAGCCTTGGGAACCCACTTCACCAAAGCTTGGGGTTCATCTTCATAAGAGTCAAAGTCCTCTTGGAGCTTGTTCTAACCCTTGAGCTTGGTGTGTTGTGGTGGAAAGTCATCTTGAGTGTTTGTCCCCTGGGGAAGAGTATTTTCATACTTCTCCTTTTGAGGAACAAACTTGGGCTCGGGATATTGACCTTTTTCCCATGCAACTCTATTAGCGTTGAAGTAGCCAACACCTCGATTCTTCTGGTATCCTCCATGCTTGCGTACAATCTCATCAAACTGTTTGTACCCTTCAAGACTCTTATAGATACATTTTTCTATAATCCCTTTCAATAAATAATTTTCTTGCTCAAGTGTAATTTGGCTAAGAGAATCATCATTAGTGGAATCAATAGAACTACTAGGAGCAACATCATTGGGTTTAGCATTTTTATTGTTGCTAGTAGATGAAGAACCTTTCTTTCATTTGTTACTAGTTTGCTTAGATTTGACTTGTGGCATGAATGTAGACAAGAGTAGTCATTTGGCAAGATAAGATGAAGTCTTCTTTCGGAGATCGTCATTGATAGCTTTAAGAAATTCATGTTCTTGCTCCAAATTGAGCTTATCAAAGTGTAGCTTCTCATGAGTTCTTACAAGCTCTGTATGATCTTCAAGAGTAGATTCATGAGATAACTTAAGAGTGTTGAGTTCTTTAGTTAGTTCTTCTATTTTCATCTTATCATCATCAATTGACTTATCTTGACTAGTATGAGAAGTATCAAGTTCATTATGATTAACATCACTAGTTTTATCACATAGCAAGTCATCATCGTAAAGCAAATCATCTTCATCACTATCGAAATCAAGATACTCGGGTTGAGATACCTTGGGCCTTTAGCAATGAACAACTTCCACCTCCTTCATTTGGTGAATCAAATAGATCATAGGAGTTGGTTGTCACTAGTGCAATTATGGCAACACCATCATCTTGACTATAGTGAGGAGTGGAGTGATAGATTCTCTCGGAGTGATTGTCGGAGTCGGAGCCAGAAACCCATTCACCAACATGAGCTTGATGCTTTCTTCCTGAGTAGCTCTTGGTGTGCTTGTCCTTCTTCTCCAAGTCCCTACTTCTCCTTGAGGGTCTTCGTTCATAACGACCATCTCTACTCCTTCTCTCTCTTCAAGGTGATTCATCTCTTGAGCTTCGTCTTCTTGGTGACTCTTCTCTTCATTTGAAGGGAGCCGAGCACTCATTGGAGTAGTGTCTAGGATTCCCATAGTTGTAGCAGTTTTGATCACGACTTGACGAATGCTTCTCTTCATGTCTTGAGTTGGAGCTGCGATCTTTGCTTCTATTCTTGTAGAATTGTTGAATTTCTTGACCATGAGGCTTATCTCTTCATTTGTGACAAGGTTGTCACTTGAGGTAGCAGGAGCATCACTTGTGGCTTTGTAAGCACCGCTAGACTTGTGATTAAGGTCTTCCTTGTCTTTGAGTGTCATCTCAAGAGCAACAATTCTACCAATCACTTCCGTTGGTTTAAGATCTTTGTAGTTGGGCATCATTTGCATAAATGTGCACAAGGTGTCATATCTCTCATCCAAAGCTCAAAGTATCTTCTTGATGATGAACTTGTCTGTCATTTCTTTGCTTTCTAAGCCAGCAATCTTATTAGTGATGAGAGCTAGCCTAGAGTACATTTCAGCAACTGCTTCACCATCCTTCATCTTGAATATGTCAAGTTGACCTTGAAGAACATCTAATTTGGATTCTCTCACGGACTCAGTTCCTTCATGCATATGAACCAAAGTATCCCAAATCTCTTTTGCCTGTTCAAGGCGGCTGATTGTGTTGAATTCTTTAGGACATAGACAGTTGAAGAGAATGCCCATACTTGAGCATTGAGTTGCAACATATTCAATTCATCCGCAGACGCTTCACGATCCGGTTCCTTTCCATCCGCAAATAATTCACCTTGCAAGCCAATACGAACAATTGCCCAAGCGGAAGGATTGTTACCAAGCAAATGCATTTTCATTTTGTGCTTCCAACTAGCAAAATTAGTGGCATCAAAGTACGGACCTCTACGGTGATAATTTCCCTCACTAGATGCCATACTTCTCCTAGGTTGTGAAACCAATGCAATGGAGACCAAACCTCTGATACCACTTGTAGGATCGAAAGTAGGTCTAGAGGGGGGGGTGATTAGACTACTTGACCAAATAAAAGTTTTTCCTTTTCCCAATTTTAATTCTTGGCAAATTTTAGCATTCATGGCATATCAAGTAACACCCTACACATGCATGTCAAAGAGTGTAGCAGCATAAAGTAAAGACAATGCACATGTAAGTAAAGAGATGGTTAGAAAAGCAAACACAAGTTATGACACGATGATTTTTCCCGTGGTTCCTATAGGTGGTGCTATCGTACGTCCACGTTCATGGAGTCTTCAACCCACAGAGGGCTCTACCCATGGAGGGTTCCACAAAGAAGCAACCTTGACTATTCCATGCGGCTTCCGTCCACGAAGGACTAGCCTCACTATGGGTAGATCTTCACGAAGTAGGCTATCTCCTTGCCCTTACAAACTTCTTGTTTCACTCCACAACACGAAGTAAGAGGCTCCCAAGCGACACCTAACCAATCTAGCAGGCACAACCCTCCAAAAGGTAATAGGCTCGGTAATGACGATGAACTCCTTGCTCTTGTGCCCCAAGATGATAGACTCCTCAACACACAATCACTCTCTCACAGATTTGGCTTGGTAGAAGAGATGGGATTGGTGGAAAGCAACATGGGGTGGCTATAAATCAAGATCCATATGGTTGGAGTGGAAGATCTTGACCTCAACACAAGGGTAGGTGGTTCTCTGTCAGAAAACTAAGTAGGATAGGTATGGAATAGTTCTAAGTGCTTCTCTTTCGAGTGGGTGGTGATGAAGGGGTATATATAGGCATCCCCAAAAATCCAACCGTTAGACATAAAATGACCATCTCGCCGACACCGATATGTAAATCTCGGTGGTACCAAAGTGACCCAAAGTGGCAACTTTTGAATCTTGGAGGGACCGATATACAATTCTCGGTTGCATTGACAAGGTGACCAACGGTCAGATTTGCCAATCTAGGTGATGCCGATTCACCATTTTCGGATGGACCGAAAATTTGAACTTGCGTAATAGAATCTTGGCAACCCAACTCGGTGGCACCGAGTGCAGTCTCGGCTGCACCAAAGTGTTACGGTTTGGCTAAGTCTTTCTAGCGTTTAGAATCGGTGGCACCGGGATAGGAATGTTGGTTGCACCGATTTTGCATATTTGGCTTTGGACAGACTTTGGTGGGAGAGTTTGTGGATGTTTTGGTGATTGTCGCTTGTGCACGTTTGAGCATATTGTTCACCATCAAAAGTTTACCCCCTTTTAATAATATTGTCTTTCCTACGGACTCAAAGTGATTTCTCACAAATGTAAAATGTAGAGTCCTCTTGCTTGAAGCTTGACCAACCTATTTCCTTGCATCTTGGGGTAATTCCACAATCCTTTGGCCATCCCTATCATTGAACTTGTCCTAAAATATACTGGGTGGAAACATTAGTTTAATGACTTATATGTTGTTATTAATTACCAAAACCACCAAGGGAGCAAATGTGCTTTCACTAACTTGGCCCCGCATCGGACCTAGCGGGCAAGACCCTTGCATGGGCCCCCGCCTTGTGAGGCAGGTGCCAGACTATCATCATCAAGGTCGATACGGAGCCCCCATCACAAGGTCGTGTCCCGAAGCCGTCCTTGGGGCCTTCGTGGGGAGGACTAGTCAAGGGCGGCTAGCTGGGGCCACGCAGTGCTTTACCCTCACATGGGTGTCGCGTGCCATGCTAGGAGGTGCCAGGAGCGGTGACAGCAGGCATGGATGGGAAGGCTTTCCTCTTTCATGATAGAGGAGCATGTCCATCTCGACGGGTCCCAAAGGGATCCCCAAAGGTTTCCTCTTTGGTGCAAGAGAACCAAGGCCGAGGACTCGGCAGGAGGGAGGTCACCCCCGAGCCGACCGACGTGTCACGACAGGGAGCTTTGGCAGGTGAAGTCTACTTTTTTTAGGATAAGCTGCAGTGTCGTCCCCCTTCAAACTGGCCATTGTGGCAACCCTTCCTGCCTTGTGTTTTCGAGGGAAGAGGACCCAAGCCAGTATAAGAGGGCAGGACCGGCCACCATAGGGAGGATCGACCCTAGTAGGAAATAACACACCTTGTACTCATCCTCACCCTCAAGCAATCCAGACAAGTAGGAGTAGGGTTTTACACTGTGAGGTGGGCCAAACCTGGGTAACGGTTGTGACTTGTGTTCATCTTGCCTAGATCGAGCTGCAGGAGAGTCACCATGAGGTTGTGAGGTAGAGTAGGGCAGGAGAGCAAGCGGGCCCCAGAGTTCGAACCTTTCTGGGTCCTTGGAACCCCGATTCCGAAATTTGGTGGGCCAGGTAGGGGTGCGCCATCATTCCCCGACTCTATTTTGTCTCTACCTCCACCAAGCCCATGGCCGACGCTCGTGGTGTGCGCGCCGAGTCTGGGGCGGCCCGAGCCACCCAAACCGCTCCTACGGGCCCCGATGGTCGCCGCCACTCTGCTGGTCCCGTATTCACTACCGCCACCAACCCTGCTGCCCGCGGGCGGCAGGACTGCCCTGTGCGCCCTTCTGTGTGACAGGGTGCCTGCACTGCCTCGGCTTCCTCCTGTCACCCCGGCCTCGGGCAGGCGAATGCATGGGACGCACTGCTCATGGCGCGCGGCCACTTGGTGACCGCCCGACAGATGCTGACGGTGGCGCCTGGCAAGGCAGCCTCATCAGGCCCGCCGCCGACACAAGAGGACCCTGTGCGCCCTTTCACTCGCCTCGCTGTCCACCGTCGCGCACAGGGGGCACAACGCACAATTCCCAATGCATCAGCTCGGTCGAGCCTAGGTGCGGCCCCCATTCGCCCATCTGGAACGCTGGGGCACGCCGGTAGCAGCATGCGGTGGCGTACATCCTCGGTGGGGCCACGGTCCCGGTCACCGCCCGCCATTACAAGCCGTCCTTCCATAGGGGAGCACTGCCCCCATGGAATACGGGCCCGTGTTATCACCTGACTAGGCGCTATGCGACATCACCTTCGATGCTAGGGGTCACCCAGGATCGGTGGCTGCCACAGGCGCTCTCCCATGGTGTGCACCCCCACCATCAGCAACATTGCAATCATCAAAATGCTCATCAAAGGGGGCACCAAACTCAACATCATGTCTGTCACGACCTTCGAGGCACTCTAGGTGCCCTACGACCAGTTGAAGCCCACGCGGCCCTTCTCCAGTGTGGCCGACGGGACCATGGCCCACCTCGGCAGATATAACTCCACGTCACCCTCGGCACACATGGAAATTATCACACCAAGCTCATCGACTTCGATGTGGCGCACGTCGGCATCCTGTACAACCATCTTGGGCTACCCTGCGCTCGCAAAGTTCATGGCGGAACCCACCCGGGTTTCAACGTCGTCAAGATGCCCAGTTATAGGAGCATCATGACCGTCAAACATGGTGAATGGGACGCGGTTAGCTGCCTCAGGCATGCATACATAGCCGCAGCAGCCACATGCTTTGCTGACGGGGGCAAGGTGGCGCCCTGCGAGGTAGCACCGGCAAGAAAGAAGCAGTTGTTCTCTCAGATCCGGGCCGAGAAAAAGAAAGTGTTCTTCGACGGCACCAACTCGGGTCCCACATTCATGTTGGAAATATGCCCTAGAGGCAATACTAAGTTAGCTATTATCATATTTCCTTGTTCATGATAATATTTTATTATCCATGCTATAATTATATGGATTGGAAACTCAAATACGTGTGTGGATACATAGACAACAAAGTGTCCCTAGTAAGACTCTACTAGACTAGCTCATTGATCAAAGATGGTCAAGGTTTACAGACCATAGACATGAGTTGTCACTTGATAATGGGATCACATCATTAGGAGAATGATGTGATGGACAAGACCCAATCGTAAGCATAGCATATGATCGTGTCAGTTTATTGCAACTGCTTTGTCCATGTCAAGTATCCGTTCCTACGACCATAAAGGTGCTCTACAGGTATCTCCGAGGGTGTCTATTGGGTTGGCATGGATCAAGACTGGGATTGGTCACTCCGTATGACGGAGAGGTATCTCTGGGCCCACTTGGTAATACAGCAGCACAAGAAGCTTTTAAGCAATGTGACTAAGGATTTAGTCACGGGATCTTGTATCACGGAACAAGTAAAGAGACTTTCCGGTAACGAGGTTAAACTAGGTATGGAAATACCGACGATCGAATCTTGGGCAAGTAACATACCGATGGACAAAGGGAAATGCATACGTGATTGATTGAATCCTCGACATCGTGGTTCGACCGATAAAGATCTTCGTAGAATATGTGGGAGCCAATATGGGAATCGAGGCCCCGTTATTGTTATTGACCGTAGAGGTGTCCCGGTCATGTCTGCATAGTTCTCGAACCCGCAGGATTTGCACACTTAACGTTCGATGACGATATAGTGTTGATGAGTTTTATATGTTGGTGACTGAAAGTTGTTCGGAGTCCCGGATGAGATCCCAGACATCACGAGAATCTCCGGAGATAAAGATTTATATATGGGAAGTCATATTTTGGCTACCGAAAAAGTTGTTGGTTTTTCCGGTATTGTACCGGGAAGTTTCTATAAGGTTCCGGAAACATTCGGAGGAGTTCGGAAGTCCACCAAGGCTTCCACCACATCCCAAGGGTTTGCATGGTCTGAGGGGAGACACCTTAGCCTTACTGGGCCAAGCGCACAAGTCCCTCAAGGCCCATGCAGTTGGGAAAGGTGGAAAGTCCACCTTTGTATGGAAGGCAAGGAGGGGGAATAAGATTCCAACTCCTCCCCCCTTGGCTGCGCCCTAGGGCTTGGAGGGGTTGTTCCCCATGTCCCTCCACCTATATATTTAGGTGAGGGCCGCCCCAAGAGGACACAAGAAGACCTTGGCACCTGTCGGATTTTGGGCTCCGGAAAACCCCAAGGATTTCAAACACAGGGGCGTGTGTGAAGATCCCCTGCAGCCTCGCCCTACCTAGCTCACTACTCGATAGCTACCACGACAAACTCGCACGAAGACGAGGAAACAGATGCACACGATGATTTACCCAAGTTCGGGCCACTACAAAGCTTAATACCCTACTCCTGCTTTGGTGGATTGCCTCACGAGGAGGTTGGTGAATGAACTAGTATAGTGATGCCCTGCCTCGCGCGAGTGCTCTGGTGGCGTTGCCTCTCTTCCGTTCTCTCTCGCTTTGTTTCATCCCTTCTCTACGGTGCAACCCACCCTCTATTTATGGCGCCCCAAGTCCTCTTCCCTTATCTCTTCGGCGGGAAGGGATCCAACAATGACCAAATTCGGAAGGGGGACATGCGTACATCTTTACCCTGATGAAAGGTGGTCTTCGCGTGCAAAGTGGTTGTCGACGATGCAGAGGTGGGCTCGGCGATGACATCCTTCTTCTAGCCTCGTGGTCGTTGTCTTGTTGCACCTGAATGGAAACCTTTCGTAGATGCTTTGGGAACCCGCGTCTGTCCTTGCCCCCATTTGCACCAAAGGGGAAACTGTCCGCCAGGCGCGCTGGCGCCCGCCTGTCCTGCCTTGCGTTATCCCCGGCCTCCCAGGGTCGGGTGCTACATAGATATCTCCACTTCTCCGAAGGGGGCCTGAGGAGGCCCTACTTCACTTATCTTGGTGTTGTTCTTCCTCGCGAGTCCAGGTCCTCACGAGGTCCTTGTCTTGAGTGTGGTCTTGGTAGGTCGAGCTTGACTGACGAGGTGGGCCACGCCTTGGGCCGCAGGTAGGCACGTCTAGGTTCCCCCTTTCCCAGAACGCCGATAGTAGCCCCCGGGCCCATGGCGCGCTCGGGATGGCTTCTAGGCGAAGCCGTTGAGGGCGTCCTGAAGCGCCGCGGGCCCGAAAGGTCTTCGAGCCAGGGCTGGCGCACGTCCTGCGGTCGGTATCAAGCGTTAAACGCCTGCTCGGCCACCGCTCGAATCGACAAAAGCCTGACTTCCAGAGCCCTTACTGCATTCCTCTTATGCGCACTTGCTCTTTCTTCCAGATCCCTAGCCTTAGCAGAGACCTCTCCAAATCCTGGCACTGCTTCGTCCTCCTCCCTGCTGCATCGGCCCCGAGCACTTCCCGATGGCTCCTATCAGCAAATCGAAGCCAGAGGCCCATAGCTCAACCTCTGGTCCCATCTCGCCAGCGCTATCAGAGTCTACCTTAGGCAAGGATGGAGACCTCGCCCCGGTGCTTCTGTTGACAGCGGACGCTACCAATGAGTCGGGGCGGGCCTTGATATGGGGCGGCTCCTCAGAGAAGCGGCCCTCGATCAGGTGAGCCTATGCTTTCTTTCTCCATAGCGTATTCGCTGGGCTTGTCCCGCCCTTCTCCAAGTTCTTCACCGCCATCCTGGACCACTATGGGATCCAACCCCTTCATCTCCAACCCAACTCCATCCTACTCTTGGCCGCCTTCGCCTTCTACTACGAGGCCTTCTTTGGCATGAAGCCTTCGCCGGCCCTCTTCTGCCATTTCTTCAGCTTGTGTGTGAACGATGGTGCTCACCGGTCAGCGTGCGTCTCCTTGGTCGCAGTCTAGAGCGGTAACATGCTTTTAAAATCCGGGAAGAAGGTGGAGAAATTCAGGCACCGCTGGGTCTACCTAGATCTCAAAGGCGCTAACCCCCACATGGATATGCCAAAGGGCTGCCGGAGAAGATCCCCGTGTGGAGCGCTACGAAGCTTTCCGACCCCCGGGCCAGGCCCGTCTTGGAGCGGATCACACGCGACATCAGTGCCAAGAAGCTGACTGGGGGAATGATAGTGAAGGAGATCTTGAAGATTGTAACATCCCAAAATTCCATTTTGGAATGCTATGAAATATAGATATGCATCTATCATCATCATTGCTTGAATACATGTATTAGTTGAAATGCCTTCTCTGAATTTCTGAAACCCCTTTCTACTTTCAATGTGTTGCTTTCACCTATTTGAAAATCTTGGTAAAATGTTCAAATATGAGGGGAGGAACATGACACTCCAAACCAGGGACTATTTGGTGATTTATTTGAACAATAAAAACTAGGGGTTATTTTGAAAATATTTGCAAAAAGGATTTAAAAACAATTAGGCAATTTCTGAAAAATATTATTTTTTTCAAATATTCAAATGACAGAATAAAAATGTTCAATGAATGGCATTTATTATTCTGTTAGTTTTGATATATAATACTCCTATATTTAAAAATGTTTTGAATGCTTTTAAAGAGGTTTTACTGCTCTGACTATTAAAAAGAGTAACGGTTTTTGTATTTAAACGGGCCGGCCCACGAGCATTTATTCGCGAATTAACTTCGAGCCGGTCGACCGACGCGCAGAAACCGCTCCCTCTCTCACTGACACCGGGTCCCACCCCGACCGCTTGTAACGCCCGCGCGGTCATCCCTCTCCTCGCGCGCGCGCCGCCGTCGTCGGGAATCCCTCCCCGGATCTCCCTCCTCTCTCCTCCCCGCACCCCCGAGCACCCTATAAGTAGCGGCCCTCCCCCGCGCTCCATTCCCCCCCCCCGACTCCCTCTCGCCCATCGCCAGACCGCCGCCAAATCCCCTCGCCGGAGCCCTGCCACTCCCGAAGCTCCCCACCACCGTGCCCGTCGCTCCACTCCTCCCCTCGCCCCACCGACGCCACCACTCGACGCCGGAGGACCGCCGCTGTCGCCTGAGCTCCTCCGCTGCCTCCCTAGACCATCGGAGACGCTTCCCCGACCTCCACCGACCACCGGCCGCCGCCACCATTGCCGGAGATCTTCCTCCTCTGCGGTAAGTCGCCAGCTTTTCCCCTAGACCGTAGGATCGATATGGAACGGCTAGGATTAGAACCCCCTTAGGCCGAACCGTTTTTCTCTTCGGTCCGGTCGACCGCTCGAAACACCCACACGCACGCGCTAGCCAGCCAATAGGATTGTGCCACGTCACCCCTGGTCGTCCGGTAGATTTTTTTCTTTTTCTATTTAGTTTTAGTTAAACAGAATGTTTTAGAAATGTGTTTTAGCTATATCTTTTAATCTTTTTAATGTTTTGAGTTGATTGTTTTTGCAATAGCTCACATTTTTCATGTAGTTTCACCCTGTACCTTTAAATTTCAAATTTGAACTATTAAATTTGAATTGAATCAAATTTGCTCAAAACATTCAAATCTGAATAACTAGAGTTTGAAAATAGATTTTGATATGAATCTTTTTGCTACTGTTTGATATTAGTTAGGACTATCACCATGCTTAGTTTGAGGATGTTTAGGATGATTTTGATTAGTGTTCTAGCTATAAACAGATTCTGCCTATTAGTTAGTATATTTTCTTTAACTTAGTTTTAGTTAGTTCAAAATTAGATTTAGTTTTAATTTTATTTAGTAGTTTCTGTTAGTTAAACATTAGGTGTTTACTTTCTGTTAATAAAAATATAAAATTGTTTAGTTTATTTCTTTGTTAATATAGGAATCACAACCCCTTTTCCATTAGGTTAGTTTGATTAAAACAACTAGTTTAGTAATAGATTCTTTTAACAAAGTTTTATATAATTTAATTCTGTTTTCTAAGACACGTTTATTTGTAAATTCTTTTCTGTTAAGAACATGTTTTGTTAATAAATAATAAGTTTTGTTTTGCTCTTTTGTTAGTAAAACTATAATTGTTTCATATAGTGTTTATCAAAACTTTTAAAAACTTTATTAAAGTTTTCCCAACAAACTTTAATGAATTTAATTCTGTTATTAATAAAATACTTTATTGTTTTCTTGCTGTCAACTATTGTTTTGTTATTACAAAATAGTTTTGTTATGTTAGTAGTGGTTTTCCCATCACCTTTTTGAAAACAAAACTTTTTGTGTTTTCTTACTTGTGATTTGTGCATTGTTTTGTCTTGATTGTTTACTAGTTCATGGTTGATGGTTGTGAGTTACAATATTTTTGTTGTATGCTTATTGGCTGCTTGCTTGCTTCGTTAGATTATCCGGAGTGCGAAGCTTATTACTTAGAGTCACTCACGTACGAAGATCATCAATCAGGCAAGTCACTTTGATTGTCTTTACCCATGTTTTTATTGCATTAGTTCTTCCATCACCCCATTTGCATGCAAAGTAGGTTAGTTGGAAACTTGGTTACTATTGTAGTATCATGTGGTAGGTACCCCCTCAACCCCTTTGACAACATTGGCCCCGGGAAACGTTGTTTTACATTTTGCTATGGTACTAGTAGACGGGGTTGGTTGTGTGATTCATGAGAGTTGTGAGATTAATTACAAGGCCTACATAATGATCAAGACTTCAAGACTCCGAGTTCTCAACTTACCTCTGGGTAGATGATGGTTGAACGGCACCCTGGAGAAACCAGTGGATTTGCCTAGGTGTTGCTGGAGATGGCCAGTATTCACGCGGAAAGGTCCACCCAGGCACAAAGAGATGGATGGATGCTTCAAGACCCAAGGCCTACCTGCACAGCCACAAGTCATTATGGGCTCTGGCTTGGTTGGATATCGTGGTGACCCTGGGCAGGCGGTGCTATGAGATGTAGAAGAACGGTAGGAAAGGATGGGCACCGACAGAGTCGCAGGGAAACCCTTTGGAAGACCATGTTTTGGTCATCCGTTTCTCAAACACCCTGAAGTGCGAGAAATCAAACGGAGGCAACCAAATCTTGTGGGAAACGTGTGCAAAACTCTGCTGAGTACTCAAACCTAATCGATTAGCCGTGTCCACGGTCATGGACGACTTGAGCCAAAGGAACTGAAACTTCCGGAAACTCTCAACACAATTAATATGATGATGTGGGTATTAATAACTTGGGTATGAGAATTGGTTGGTGGAACCATCTCATTAATCAACCAACTTCGTAATAATTTTTGCTTACCCCTCTCCTAATGTAGGAAAGATTGGCTTTACGCAAAAACTTACCACCCCACCTGCCATATAAGCATATAGACTAGATGTTTATATTTTCACCCCTCTCTTGTGACTTTGCCGGTATATTCATATGCTGACCTACACGGCTGCAACATATCATGTTGCAGAGTACTTTTTCGACCAGGAGTGAGGACACCTTCTACGCTCGGTGAGATGCCCTTGGAGTCAGATGGACTCATCTACCTTCGACGCTTCCGCAAGACTTAGTTATTCTCATGAGTTGGCCTTCGGCCACTTTATTGTAATGATTATTGTAGGAAAGGACTCGATATGAGATTTCGTTAATATAATGCTGTGTGATTTCCCTTTGATATATACATTGATGTACCGTGTGTGTACCAGCATGATCTTGGGATGGTACGGAAACACCGGAGATTCGACCTTTCAGGTCGGGTCGCTACAAAGATGCGCCTTGCGTGCCTTCAATTGCATTCAAGGCCCTTGTGGGATTACCAGGGTAGCAGCGAGGACCTCAGACTTCGGTCTGCTCCCATGTCCTCCGGGGAGCTGAGCAGAGTTGAGAACATCCTGCTCAACAACGACCTCGGAGATATTCTTGAAGACCGCGCCCCGTTATACCGCCGCGACGACGGAGCCGATCTGGTCGCCGCAATGCTTGTCTTCAATGAACTGGGACTCTCAACAGATGAGGGTCTTGGCTCCCCGGTGATGGTGTCTGCCAGCGACACCATGCGTAGGGAGGGTTCAGAGAAGACCGCCGACGATGACATGGCGGAGGCATCTCCCCCGTCTTAGAGCATGCTCTTGCGGGACCTTGAGGATGAAGACGATGCTGGTGAAGCTTCTGCTGTAGGTTCTCCGTGTCCCGGCAAGGTCTTCAGGGGGCCGGGACCGGCCCCTCACGCCACATGGTCCGCTTGCTTGGGGACCCCCGAGAAGCGAGGGGTGGAGTCTCCTCGGGTGGATCCCGCTTCCGCCGACCAGGCGGTCGAAGCGCCCGTCCCGCCCCCGCCCGAATCACGGCTCGCAGGCGAGGTGGATAGGTCTATGGCCGAAGTGGCTCCTCCGGCCAATGTCCTCGCGGATGGTTCCCCTGCCTCCCCTCGTGACGGCGCCCTCGTGGAGAAAGGTGTGGAAGCACCCGCCATCGTCGAGGTGGAGAGGAAAAGAAAGTGGGTTGACTTCGAAGAGTAAGTAGTACCACCTAACCTTGGCCGCCTGCTGATAGCTCGTACATTGATGATCCGTCCTTTGCTTGGTACTCAGGAACGCCGCCATGTCGAAGATGAGGAAGAAGAAAGTGGGTGTTAAGATGAGGGTGCTTTCCGACGGGCCACCCGCTCTTGTCACCTTGCCATCGCCAGATGAGGCGCCTAATGTTGCAGGTGTGGGGGCTCACGAGGCGACCCTCCTAGCTGCTTCTGTGGAACCCCCGATGCCCGCTAGCACGACTGCTCCTGCCTTCGGAGGCGCGTTGGTACCGTCGTTAGGGGAGCCAGCCCCAGAAGGCCAGCAGCCCGCCGATCGGTCCGTGTTCACCTTGCATGTGGTCGTGGCGCAGCCTCTCGAGCCTCCCGCTCCTCTTACTCCAACCTCCCTAGGGGCGTCTCCTATGATCACCCAGGCGACACCTCCGGACGAGGCCATGACGCTCGCTCTGTGAGGCCCTGGTTCTCTAGGTTATGCTTACTCCGCTCTGGGTCAAGTCTGGGACGCCCTTGAGAGTGCTAACGTGCACCTCGTGAGTGGGCTATTGGGGATCCTCTCCGGGTGGCTCCTGGCTGACGCCTGTGCCGCGAAGGTTTGGGGCCAAGCCACGGACACCATGGCGAAGAGCGAGGAGGAAGCCGCATCAGCGAAGGCAGCCCGCGAGGCAACACTTGCACACATGAAGTCCACTACGAAGCACTATGATGAGGCGGAGGCCTGCCTGAAGGTTCTTTAGGAGGAGAAGTCCGTGCTTGCGGAGAAGCTGTGTTAGCATGAAGAAGACCTGAAGATCTGCAAGGCCGAGCTCGTCGAGGCGATGGCCACCCAGGCCGCTGAGCGCAAGCGTCTGGACGCATGGGCGGAAGAAGTTGCTGCGGAGAAGGCTCAGCTCGACACCAGGGAGAAAGCCCTTGTCGCGGCTGAGGAGGAAAGGGCTGTGGAGCTCGATGCCTTCACCTCCGTTGAGCTCCGACTTCGCCAAGCGCTCCGTTCCCCTACCGGTATGGATTCACGGAGCCCTTGGTGGCTCCGGAGAGCGACTTCATGGGGCTCTCTTCAAAGCTTGCCAAGGCACTGGAGGGTGCTGTTGTCACGGTGGAGGCCATCTTGGAGAGCGAGTGTGCTGACCTCTTCTCTAAGGCTGCGATGCGTGTCTTCAGGTACCTTCACCTTCGCGAGCCGAGGTTTGACTCCAGCTCCGTGATCCACCCAGTCGATCCTGGGGTTCGCATCGCCGATGTAGTGGCCATGAGGGGTGCCGTGGAAGCGCTGATGAAGAAGTTCACCTGCATCATCGTTGCTCCACCTCTAGAAGCTACAAGGGTTAGCGGTGAAGAATATGATGTAAGCGACATCGACGACGAGCTCTTAACGGCTGAGACGAGTGGCGGTGATGGTTCCTCCTGATTCCTCCTCGTGCTCTCTTTCCTACAACATTCATCGTGCCTCACGGAGGCGTTAGAGTTGTTTGGATTTCAAAAACACTTAATACATGTAATAACTGTTGAATTTCGTAGTTGTTTTCTTCGCCTTGTTTCCTTCTTGCCTGATGTGATGCTCTGCGTTGGCAGGGCCCAGTCGCGTGTATACCTCAGTTGCCATTGGGCCGTGCGGATCACCGGGACGGTTCCAAGGGGTGAGGGGCTACAGGGCCAGTGATGCTTCTGATTCGCGATGCTCACGAGCCCCCTTAACGTACGAGCAGCCTTCATGAAGGTAACATGGTGAAGATGCGGTTGATTTGAAGGCTTTGGAGACCTTGAGTTATGCGTAGGGAGGGACAGGTCCCACGCATACCTCAGCCGCCGTTGGGCCGCCCGGATCGCCAGGACGGTTCTAAGGGGTGAGGGCCTAGAGGGCCAGTGAGGCTCCTGAGTCACTATGCTAAGGAGTCCCCCTTGACATACGAGCTTTGGAGTCCTCCTTTGGGATTTTGAGCGCTTTTGAGTTGTGCGCCAGTAGGGCCCGGCCCCGCGCATACCTCAGCCATCGTTGGGCCGTCCGGATCTCATGGACGATTCCAAGGGGTGAGGGACTACAGGGCCAGTGAGGCTCCTGAGTCACGATGCTCAGGGGTCCCCCTTGACGTATGAGCGGCTCACATACATTTCCTCGCCGGCTTTTCTTGAGAAGGCCGCAAGAAGACCAGGTTTTGTGGACCTAAGAAGTTGGTGGGTACAAGGCTTGGCCCGGTATACCAGGATTGGCCCGGTAGCAGCACCCGTGCAGCCCCCTCGCGTGCACATCCCAGGGGAATCCAGTGAGACGGGGTCGCGAGGATCCTTCCCGAGGTTGGATGCAGCTGCGGGGGCGCCCTCCGTTTTTTATCCCTAGCACGAAGCATAAGGGCTTCCACGTTGCATGGGCATAGTCATTGGTGGACCATATCGCCCACCAGCACGGAGCATGGGGCCTCCACTTGGGCATGGGAAGGAACCCCTCCGCGTGCTCGGGTGCTCCGGGTGTATACAACCCATTAAGTTCGTATGTGTGGCTTGCACGGTAGAACTGGGAGATTTATCTGGGCGCTCGCGAGGGCGCTTTGGCCTCGCGAGGGCCCTACCTCAAAGGTGGGTTGCACCTGAATCTTCTTGTGGGGAAAGCCCTCCGTGGTCCTGTAAATTTTGTGAAGCCTGCACCAAATGCGTTTCCCAGGGCCATCGCATGAGAGGGCCAAGCACCAGTGACCCCAGGAGGTGATGTGGACGGGGCTAGCCCGTCTAAAAGAGCTCAAGCACTGGATTTAGCGACGCTGCAGGGACGTAACCAAGCACGGACGCCATGCCCAGTCCTCTCATGAGGCGGTCGAAGGCAAGATCATTTTCACGTGGCAACATTCATGTTGGCGAGGAGCCGTGCAGGCAAGGGGAATCGTTAGGAAACAAACCACATGCATGAAAAGTTACTGAAATATGTGTAAATGGGGCGACTTCACGGGTGCGCCCTGGTCACCTGAGGATAATGTGGCCCAGTGGGCGCCCTCAAATAGAGTAAACCAAAAAGTTACCTGGCACAAACCGAAAAATCACCTGGCAGCCATGCCACTAAAGAAACCGAAGCGATTGATGTAGCCTAGCCTTGTGCCTCCGCAAGTGGGATCCTCACGAGCCAGTCGCCTCCCAGGGCTCGGGACCCCTCCTCGTTCCGGGCGTCTCCTCCAACTCGTCACTGCGCCTCGCCCGATATGGCGTGAGCATGGCTTGGGCAAGGTGCTAGTACACGGCGCCTGACTTCGCCAGGCCGAAGGGCATGCGGACATAGTTACACGGGTAGACTCCATCGTGGTTGGCACGCGTCGGCGAGAAGATGCCCTAGGACACATCTCTGTTGATAGCAAGGGCGTTGACGTAGACACGCGGCTTGTCGGCTGAGCCGACGATGGCGGCTGCACTTGGCGGTGCAGGGCAGCTCCCGCCCTGCGTGGCCTGCGCCACCTGAAGCTCCACGATCGCCCTAGTGACGGATTCTTGTGAGCTCGGCGCCTCGCACCCTACTCCTAGCTTAGGTAGTCATGCGCCAGAAGGCACCTCCAAGTTGTGCCTGGTCGCCTCCCTTGTCTCACCGGTAAGGCCGGTAGCTCCCCGGACAGGAACCCCCAAGCCTAACCCGAGGGGGGTGCCGAGGGTGCCTTCCTATGTGATGGTGGAAGGGTCCACAGTCTTCCACGTTGAGCCCAAGGCACCATCCTTGGAGGTTCCAGCCCCCTGGTGCCCTGCAGGGAGGAGGTGCTTCTTCTTCCTGGGGGCACTCTCGTGAGGAAGTGTGTGTCCTTCGTCGTCCGAGTGCTCGGACGCCGTTGCTCGGTAAGCACGCTCGAGGGAGCAGACAATGTCCTTCTCTTCGAAGGTGACGGTGATGCCGCCACCGCTGCCCGGAATCTTGAGGATGTTGTAGTTGTGGTGAGTCACTGCCATAAGCTCAGCGAGGGCTGGTTACCCAAGTATGGCGTTGTACTGGAGGTGGATGTGGGCGTCGTCGAAGACGATAACCTCAGTGTGATAGTTCTTGCGCCTGCCGTAGGTGACAAGCATGCGCACTTTCCCGATGGGGACGGTGGACCCTTCAGTGACTCCTCAGAATGGCTTGGTCGACATAAGCTAGTCATATGGCACTTGGAACGTCTCGAAGTTCTCGATGGATAGGACGTTGAGTCTGGCCCCACTGTCGATGAGGGTCTTGGTGACAAGGACATTGCTGATGGTTGGCATGCACAACATGGGGAGCATGCCCGCCATGGCTTATCACCGGAGTTGATCCTTCGCATTGAATGTGATCATAGTCTATGACCACTTGAGAGGGTGCATGGCTTCGGGCTTCCGGAGCGATGCGTTGACCTCTCGAGTGAACAGCTTGAAGATGCGGTTTGACGCTGGGGCTTCGGCTCTGCCTAGGATATAGGCTATCGCCCTGACCTCCTGGAAGGCCCCAGCCCCATCGTCCTGCCTATCCTCTTCCTTCCTCCTGGGTGGTGGCGGCAATGGGGGCAAGCCGTCCTCATGAGGGCGGACCTCACGAGGTTGTCCTCTTCATTGCTCCAATGGTCCTCCCGGGGTTGATCACCCTAGCGGTCTTCCCAAGGCCGGTCTCGCTACTCCTGGCGTGGCTCCCGACTGTCCCAACGGCCTCCACCGCGGCCTCTGCCATGTCCGGAGCTACGGTCGCTACGTCCCAGGCGCTTGCCGAAGTGCTTGTCGCAGACTAGCTTGAGCTCTTGGCAGTGGATGGTGTCGTGACCGTTGGTGCCATGGAAGATGCAGGATGATCGTCCTCCTAAGCGTGGTTCCTCGCCTTGGCTATGCTTCGCCTCGGGCTCGGCCTCCAGCACCGTAGGGGCCTTGCGCTTCGCCTCCTTGGCCATAATCTTCTTGTCCTCTGCCTCTTCCATCGGAAGCTCGCAGAGCGAGAGGTGACCCTCCTCGGCCTTGGCGCACTTGTTCGCCAGGTTTAACATATCCAAGGCTGAGCACAGTTCGTCGTGGAAGGCTCCTCCTCCTTCATCTTGAGGTCCCCGATGCCATCGGAGAACACGGAGATAACGACCTCATCTGACGCCTTCGGGATCTTGAGGAGGGTGATCTTGAAACATTGTATGAATTTGTGCAGGGTCTCTCCCTCCTGGTGCTTCACAAGCCACAGATTGTTCACGGTGAGCGCACAGTCTCGGGTACTTGGGAAGTTGGCAACGAAGTGTTTGCGCAGGTCGACCCAGGAGGTGATGGATTTCTCGGGGAGCTTTAGGAACCAGGAGAGTGCTCCAGCTTTGAGCTCCATAGAAAACCAGCTCGCCATGACCTTGTCGCCGCCACCTTCTGCTTGGACGCTTTGTGAGTAGAGTTGTAGGAACTCAGCAGGATCTGCGGTGCCGTCATAGCGTGAGGGCAACTCGCACTTGAACTTGGGGGGGCACACGGTTGGAAGAAGCTCCGGAGTGATGGCACAAAACCCCACCGGTCCACTAAGCATCGCACACTCGGCGATGCCCTGGTCTTGAGGGTCCTGGGGGGCGCTTCGTGGTGTGCCCATTCGTGGCGTTGGTTCTGTGGCGCGGGGAGTGCACCCGCGTTGATGCATGGCCATGGCACCACCTGCCAGCTTACTTCATCTCGTCCTCACCCTCGCCCGCGGGGAGGGTCGCGTGGCCATGCTTCATGCCTTGGCTCGGGGTCTACGTCGTGTTGCGGAGGAGGGGATGGTGCATCATGGGCCCCGTCGTCCGCCAGAGAGGGCTTGGGACGGAACGAGTAAGAGAGCGTTGAGGCATCGCCGACGGCACAAACGAGCTGCACGATGCACCCAAGCCAGTCGTCATGGCGCTTGGGAGCTGGACGGTAGCGTAGCAGCTGACGCTCCATGGCGAGCGCGCTCGACCCATGCACCGGTCCGGGACGAGCGTGGGATGATGACCTGGTAGATGGAACGATCGACGGGGTGGCGGTGCGGCCATCGCGCTGCGGGGTGACCAGCTGGGAGGAGTCTTGTTTCTCGCAAGCCTCCGGGCCCATGGTGACATTGGCCATAGGAGAGGGAGACTAGCGCGCGGCGGCGCGAGACATGAGTGCTGTTTGAGCGACACGGGCGGACCGGCTCTTTGTGCGAGCCCGACGAGCGTCAAACATCGAAGCGACGAAGTGGAGGAAGAGCGCGGCTTGAGGAAGACTCCGACACGCCCTATACCTGGCGCGCCAAATGTCGGATTTCAGGCTCTGCAAAACCCCAAGAAGTTCGAACACAGGAGCATGTGCGAAGATCCCCTGTAGCCTCGCCCTACCTAGCTTACTACTCGATGGTTACCATGACGAACTCACACAAAGATGAGGAAACAGATGCACAAGATGATTTACCCAGGTTCGGGCCGCTGCGAAGCGTAATAAGCTACTCCTACTTTGATGGATTGTCTCACGAGGAGGTTGGTGGATGAACTAGTACAGTGATGCTTTGCCTCGCATGAGGGTTCTGGTGGCGTTGCCTCTCTTCCGTTCTCTCTCCCTATGTTACATCCCTTCTGTGTGGTGCAACCTACCCTCTATTTATAACGCCCCGAGTCCTCTTCCCTTATCTCTTTGGCGAGAAGGGATCCCGCAATGGCCAAATTCGAAGGGGGACATGAGTACATCTTTACCCTGACGAAAGGTGGTCTTCGCCTGCAAACTGGTTGTCGATGATGTAGAGATGGGCTCGGCGATGACATCTTTCCTGCTGTCCTGGTGGTCATGATCTCATTGCACTGGAATGGAAACCTTTAGGAGATGCTTTGGAAACCCGCGTCTCTCCTTAACCCCTTTGCACCAAAGGAGAAATTGTCCGCCTAGCGCGTTGGTGTGACACCCTAGATCCATGCTACAGTGATCTTGGTAATTAAGCTACATTAACCAGGAGATTAGGCTAATGCTTTTGCTAAACCATGCTTGATCAAATTGGAGTCAAATCTCATTTGAATTCCCTAATGAATTTCCAACATTCTTTTAAAAGGTGGATGAAATATTTTTGCCAACCAGAAAACAAAAATCATGTTTGGGTACAATTATTCACCTAGTAATTATCAAGTAAGAACCAACTTTTTGCTTGGTATTTTAAATGCGCCAAATTATTGAAAACAGTAACAAACAACAATTATTCAAGCCATTTAAATATACACACAATTATAAATATTTGCAAACAAGGTGAAACTTTTTGTGCCACCCCAAAGTTTTGTGCTTGGTGGCCGCCGATGGGGGGCGTGTCGGCCATCCCGTGGAATTTTTTTCAGAACTAGTACAAAATTTGTAAGAAATTTTAAAAATGTGTTGGGAGTTCAAAAAATTTCAATAAAGGTACCCTGTCGGCCAGTAGCAGGCCGAACAGGGACCTGTCGGCCACCACCAGGCCAACGAGTGGCCAGTCGGCCACCTGTAGGCCGAATAGCCCCTGTCGGCCAATCAGAGGCCAGGGGAGAGGCCTGTCGGCCACGGGTAGGCCGAAAGGCACCTGGATAAGTCCTGGCCCTCTTTTCTTCCTCCTCTGACAACTCGTTTCACCCCCCGTCTACTAGCCTTCCCCTCTTCCCCTCTCACTCCAGTTGCTCTCCGGTGGTTACATCGCCTCGCTGATCTCCTTGTTGGACCACCCATTTTGTTATCCTACCCGCGTAAACAATAGATCAGGGCATTCTCCACCGGCCTATGGTATATTTTTTTGCTTCCAACTCAATCGAATGAGAACTGTCAAGTCGGTAGTGGATTTAGTTCATATTTGTCACCGTCCGCTTGCAGGTAATGGCTTGACCATTTTGCCGAGCTCCAGGTGGCCCTTGTGCTGCCATTGATTCCGGTGTGTCTGTATTTACTGTGGTGCTGGATCGTCGATGTGCAAGACGTGTTCTAAGATTATCTAATTGTGGCATATTCGAATTCCTTTGTTTATAATTTTATGATCATTACTTCCATTCTTGTTTGTAGTATGTTCCGTGCAGTGTTAGATCACATCTTGCTCGATACATTGACGAGTGCAAAGCTTTAGCTATTCGGAGAGGTGACACAGATTTTGATCTTGCTCTACCCAACACTGAGGGTAACTTATACCATGTTATATTTACACATGGTAGGATGAGCAGTAAATTCCATGGTCCTTCATGGGAGGAACCCGTGAATGATTATGGTCTCCGCCACAGTGACATGATGACTGTTATGCTTGAGCACTATGGAACTTATATTAGTGTCGAATTTCATCGGGATGGTGTTATGTTGTTTCCTTTACCCCATGTTGGTAAGATATTTGTTTGACTGATTTTCAGATTAGTTTGAGCTTGTACTTTTTGCGGTTCATCTCAGTTAGTGAAATCATTTTTTCGTAGCTCTTGAGGATCTAAGTGAAACTCAGAGGGAACTTGTTGACAGCTTTTTTTATAGTCGTGGTGTCACTCTGAATTATCATCAAATGTATGTAATGTCGCGACAGCTCTTTGATGACAACTACATATTGTGTACTCCTTTTGTTCATAGGATGGATCGCATGAACGTTATTTCCCAACATATGGTAAGCTTTAGTTTCTGGTTTTTATTATTTGTTTGTTCTTTGCTGGTTCATAAGATGGATCATATAACTTGCTTGTTTTTGTCAGGTTATTCCTACCATGGTTGTGAGGAGTTTGATGTAATTTTTGCCTATTCCTAGGACTGGTTCTTTACTTCTAGAAATTACTTTAGATTCAGAAGATGATGATATATTTGTTAGCATTCCTTGTCCGTACTTCATTGGCTTGGGTGATCGAATGGTGTTGAAGAAGGAAGGTTTTGGTAATTTTCTACTGGCATCGTCTATGGAAGTCAACAATTTGGTGCTCGTAACATTCAAACAACGTGAACAAGAGCTAGCTGTTGTTTTCAGCTGTCTGCCACAGTGAGAAAGAAAGACAAGGCCCATGAATCCCAGGTACCAGAAGAAGCCGGAGATGAAAAAGGAAAATATCCACGTTGTACTAAGTAGATTTATCTTCTTGTAACTCAAATTTCAGCAAGTTGTATCTTCATTTCTGCAAGTTGTATCTTAATTTCGGCAAGATGTATCTTAATTTTAGCTAGCCGTACTATTCTAGTTTTTATTTGTCGCAATACTGTGCCGCCACCTGTATCCCACCATTCTCTCCCGCCATTATCTTTCCCGCCATTCTCTCCTGCCATTCTCTCCCGCCATTCTCTCCCGCCATTATCTTTCTCGCCATTCTCTCCCGCCATTCTCTCCCAGCAATCTCTCTCGCCATTCTCTCCCGGCCGATTTCCCGCCATTGCGGTTGTCATCTGCCTATAAAAGGAGGCATTGTATGTGCCTTCCTCCATCGGCATCCAGTACTTGAAAAAACCAGCGCGGTAGTCATTATGAGTTTGCCTTGTTTTGATCAAAGCATTAGGCCTAGCAAATGCAAGAGTGCGAAGTTGCCTCAGGGGGTGGAAGCAGTTCGTTGCTGGTGCCGGGATGTCTGCAAGGTGAAGGAGGTGATGGATTTTTCAGATTGGTTGGGCATGAAGTTTTTCATGTGCGCTAATTATGAGGAAGATCCACCCGTTGGTCCTTCACCGTACATCACACCTCCAGTAAGTTTGAGTCACACAGAATAAACACGTTGTTGATATTGTTGTTTATTCCATTTGTTATATTTCTGTTTCCTTTGTAGTCTGCTCCGCCCTTGTGCTAGTACTATCGTTGGATAGACATGAAAATGCCGGGCTGGCGGTGACTGAGATTCGTGAAAGAAGTCGTCGAGCATGGGCTAGTTTGGACTCGGAGGAGCGCAGCGAGAAGGCGGCAGCAGAGGAGAAAGCAGAGCAGGACAGAGCTTGGAAAGAGTATTGTGTCGAGCAGAGGGCTTTTCTTGCTGAGATGATGAAGAACAACCAAGAAAACCAAATTCGACATGCGGAGGAGCGCCGTCAGCGAGAGGATGCCCGTGAAGCTAAGAGGCAGAGAAAGAAAGAAAGGGCTCGTGCAGCCCAGGCAGGAGAAGAATGGGCTCATGAATAAGACACACATTTGGTCGGTCCATCACGATCGCAATTTTAACTTGCCGGAAGAACCATACCCATCTCAGAAAGTTCTAACCCTCCACAAATGCCATGGCTAGCGGGATGATTTGGTTGTTCCCGTCCACACCAATAGCAGTCAAGATTTGTCCTTTGTACTGACCAGTCAGGAATGTACCATCCACAAATATCATAGGAGGACAATGCCTGAAAGCTTTGATGCACATACCGAAAGAGAAGAATACTCGTTTCAACACCTTGTAATCTGGTATACTATCCAACCTCGTGTGCTGAATGTTAACATAAGTGCCGGGATTTCTCTCCTTCAGTACGTCAAGGAGACGGACAACATTATCATATGAGTCGAAGAATGTCCCAAACCTCTCCTCCATAGCCTTGTACTTATCCCTCCAAGCCTTCCCATATGGAATGTCATACTTCCATCTGACCTTCACTGCTATCTGGATGTGTTTTGCTTCCATATCTTTCTTCGTCACTATCTCAGTATACATGAGGTGCGCTATGAGAGTTGAAGTAAGGTTTGGATGACGAACCAACATGTTTTTCCTAACACAATTATGCGGGACAACATTTGTCACAACCCAGTGGATGTTATACTTTGGCACGTGGGTGTGCACCTTCGCAGGACAACCTGATTCAACACACTTGACAGTATATTTCGTTGGACCAGATATGTGTGTCCGGAAAACCCTCTGGGTAGACATAGCCCACTTTATCACCGCGTACTTCATTTTCTTCGTTGTGTCAAACATAGCTCCGATCTGGACTTGGTTCAGATTATATTGCCATGGAGTCTCATGGCCATCGTTGACAGTAAAGCCGGCGGATATGTCCTGCTCCCATGCAGCAGGAATTGGTACCTCCTCCTCATCCTTGGAAATTTCAAAATCAAGTTCCTCTGCAATCCCATCCTCATCCTCTTCCTCCATCACCCTCTGCATTTCCTCGCCTTCCTCGTCACCATCAGCAACACCAGAGGCAGCTAATACTACCGATTGAATACTGTGACCCGTAGCATGACCACTAACATAATCTGACTCATTGTCGGCTTGGATAGCATTCACATCCGGTGTCTCTGACCCGGACCCATAAATCTCGTTACCCACTTGACTGCTCTGGCCTGGTTCATACCCCACGGTGGGTGGTACGATATTCTCCTCCTTCTCCACTGCTTGCACTAGGGCATACAGATGGATTCTTTGGTGTTTGCAACGACTTAACAGAGACAACCAATGTTGGCTCCTATCTATCGGAATCAAATCCCACTTGACATTTTTACAGGATTTGGTCCACAAGGCACGAATACTGACGGAACAAACTTCAGGATCGAGGCCAAAACTAGTTGTCAACCAATGTTTCAACTGCCTAATGTCCAGTCTGTCCGGGTCTGAAAGTGTTATCTCGCTTGTTTTAAACTCGCTAAGATCAACGCCCAACTCGTTATATCGAACATTGCCAGGGCCGTAATACACAGTCAAATTTACGGATTCAGACATTTTAACCTGTCACCACATTGCCAGCTTCTCAGTATTCGCAACGAATAAATCGACACTAAAATGAAAATATACACTAAAATGCACCTGCAGATTCTAAAAAATACACTAAAATGTACCTTCAATAACTAACCCTATTTACACTCCGACTAACTAAAGGTACACTCCGACTAACTAAACCTACACTCCAACTACCTAAACCTACACTATGACTAACTAAACCGAATAACTAAAACGACACTAATATACCTCCACTAACTAAAGATACACTCCGACTAACTAGACCTACACTCCGACTAATATACCTCCACTAAGTAAAACGATAGTAATATAACTCCACTAAATAAGCCGACTAACTAAAACTAAAATCACTACGCTAATCGAAAAACATAAACTAATTTTACGATTATTAAAAAAACTAACCAAAAAAAATCTAAACTAACAGCAAAAAAATATACCTTCGACGCGTGAATGCACTTCTTCTTCCTCTCCACCTTCTTCTTCCTATCAACCACTCCACCCTCTCACCATTGACGACTCCACCATCACACCGTTTTCTCCTCCAAACGAACAAACCAATACCCCGTTCAAAAAAACAAAACCGTAGGGCGGGGGAGAACAACCCGATCTACCGTTTCATCGGATTGAAACGTGAAATGGCCGGAGGGAATGGGAGGTCGAGAGGGGGAGAATTTCGGGCGAAATAAGAGCAAGGGAGGAGCTGGAGGAGGAAGAAGGGATTCGGCCGCGTCGGCCTTATCCTAGGGCCTGTCGGCCTAGTGGCAACCGACGGGTGGGCTGTCGGCCAGGTGGCGACCGACGGGTGGGGGCTCAGCCATCTGGCAGCCGACGGGCAGCTGCTCGGCCCAGTGGCAGCCGACAGGGTTGCAGTTTTGATTTTTTTTCAACTCAGCCACCGATTTTCAAAATTAATAAAATATTACCGCTAGTTTTGAAAAAAAATTCCTTCCCTGCGTGGATAAGAGCCCCCCAGCGCCCCCTTCTCCCTCTGGAACCCTAGGCATCCAGCTCCCTCGTTCTCCGCTCATGCTCGATCTGGAAGAGGAGCTGAAGCTGCCGTCGCCGCGCCGTCATTTGCTGTCGCGGTCATCGTCGTCGTCGTCGCGCGGGAGGACGTCCAGGAGGTCCCCCGCGGCCGACTTCATCCATCCTGGTGACTGGTGCGAGCCGAGCACCTCTCCATCGCCGGGATCGACGTCGTCTTCCTCACCTACGGCCGCCGTTGCCTCGCCCGATCTACCTCACCAGAGCTCCTCCGCCTCGTCGGACGCGTCTTCCGCCTTCCCCTGTGAGCGGCACCCCCATTCCCCTCGTCTCCCCCTTTGTTCATTGCTCTATTTCGCCTTCTCGTGCCGCATGAGTTCCGGCCGGTGGCCACGGCCACCCCGACCGCACCCACCCCCTGTGCCCGAGCCCCGCGCGTCCTGCCTCGCCTCTGACCGTGCGTCGCCGCGTCCGTGCTGCAACCCGCCGCATGCGCCTGCTGCCGCACGCACGCGTGCGCGTCCTCCTGTGTCCTGTGGCCGCCTCGTCCGTTAGCCCCCGTCGCTGTCTGTTGCTTGCCGCTAGCTGCAGCTGTTGTCCTGCTTGCTGCGGCTGCTGTTCTACGCACCTACTGCTGCTCCATGCTACTCTACTGCGGCTGTTAGCTGCTACATTGTTGTTGCTTTGGTCGTCGCCGCTTGCTTGTTGCTACTGCGTGCCTGCGCTGCCCGCTCCTACCGCTGCTATGTGATGCTACTGCTGCTGCTCTACTAGCTACTGCTCATGCCGCATCGTTGCCACCGCTCCTGCTCCCTCTAAACTGCTGCTGCTGCTGCTCTACTAGCTACTGCTCATGCCGCATCGTTGCCACCGCTCCTGCTCCCTCTAAACTGCTACTGCCGCTATGCTGTTGCTGTTTGGCTACTGCCTCTGCCTGGCTGCCGCTGATTTACTGTTGTGTTGCTGCTTAGCTAGCTGCTGCCGGCGTCGCCGTTACCTGCACTGGCCTCGGCTGTGCCTGTGTCCATGGCGATGCGCCTGTGTGTGTTCGTGTGTGATGCACAACCACACAGTGGCCGGCTTGTGTCACTTCACGTGAGCCGGGCCAATTAGTTAGGGCCTAACTAAAGGTTTGGTGAAATTAGTGTTAGGTTAGCTAGTAGTCTATGGCATTTGGTACCACCCTCCCCTGATTAAATTAGTTATAGGTGTTTTATTAATACATGTGACAATGACATGTGGGACACACATTCTGTTGACCAGTCAATTTGACTAGGTCAACCCAACTCCCCTGACCCCACTTGTAATACACTATGGATAGGAATTCCTGTGTGCACTTAGCTTTTGTTCTTTTAATTTCGAAATAAATAATTCTAGAAAATGCAGAAAATGGTATAAAACTTTGTAAAATCATATAAAATAAATTATAACCTGGATGAAAATAATGTATACATGAAAGTTCATCAAAAAATCCCACGAATCCGAATACGCTATCCGTTAGTCTGTCATGTGTTCCTATCGTGACGAACATGAAATATTTCCATTGTTTTCATTTGTCTGGTAGAAGCCCGAGACCCAAGAAATATCGTCAGATATTCTTCCGAACCGTCTGCGACGTGTAATACTGTGTTAGTGCATACCTAGCTCTGCATATTGCCATGTCATGCATCGTGATGCATTTGTCTGCTTTATATTTATTGCCCCCCCCCCCTTTTCTTACCGGTAGACCGCGAGATTGACGGTGCTGCTGGGTACGAGTACGCCGTTGACGATCAATCTTTTGCCGCGGAGTAGCAAGGCAAGCAACTCCCCTTGAGATTTTCGATATCGCCCATTCTTCCTTCTTATTCCTGCATTAGATTTTTGCTATTGTATTAGTTAGATCCTATTCTAATGCATAGGCTGTTTTTCATAAACTGTTACTATACCTGCAATCATACCAACTGCTTAGTATAGGTTGGTTAGTGAATCCTCAGTGACCCCCCTTAGTCCTAGTTGCCCCTGCTTTTTCATCAACGACCCGACGACTCGAAGACTCGGTCAACCGATCGATAAGTCAGGCCTCTCACATCACCGCATTCCCTTAGTTGTATGACTCTGAAGTGCTACTATTGAGTACCGATGGTGACACCTCGTGAAGTACTCATGATGCTAGCCCTGTAGTGCAGTTAGTTGGTTGTGGTTATCGAGGGTGATTCCTCCTTCACCATTCCCAACAATGTCTCTGTCGTGCAACCCCTCAAGTATGGGACCCTCGAGGGTGATTCCTCTAAAGTCCACCTTGACGGTGACATCGAGCGGGGACCATTAAGGGTGATTCCTTAGTTCTCACCTTGATGTTTTATACACACAGTTACTATGACCTGGTTACAGAAACATGTTAGCGATGGGTCGGCCCTGAGGGGTACCCACGGTTTGCTGATGTTGAGGCGTGGACGGGTAGGAGAAGCCCTTGTCGCACATCCTCGGGACGAGGTGACGGGACCGCACTTCATGGGTCGCGCTTGCCCCGCATTAATAAAATGCTAATGGGTTGGGTATTTGATCTGAGTTGATCCTTTGATCTTTTACGCACCAAACCTTCACGTGGGAGAAGTTATGGGTACTCAGCATCGTTGTATCAGCCGAAACTCTTCGGACGTCAGCAATGGAGCGGCACGCGCCAAATTGGGCTAGAAGGTACAACTCTCGGACTAAGTGTAATAGGTTTGCTTCCGGCTGCCTACGCATCGTGCAGGAGTGCAAGGGCAAGTGGGCGCACGAACCTTCGCGCTTAGGATTTAGACCGGTGGGCTGGCCTCTTCGTTGAGCCTAGGTGGGGCAACGACGTTTTCGATCCCGAGGCCGGGCATTACCCAGGAAAGTGTGTCCGGCCGAAGGTGATCAAGCGTGTTGGAAATGCGGTGCACCCCTGCAGGGATGAATTCATCTATTCAAATAGCCGTGTTCACGGTAACAGGACGACTTGGAGTTGTACCTTGACCTTCTACAACTATAATTGTGACTTTAATTTGAAAGGAACGTTGGCTCCAGGATTGCTTCCTCACGGGGAGTTGAGGAAGAATCCCTGGGCATGATTACTCAAGAAAATTGTTACAATAAAATATTGCTATATGTGAGTTACCAGTCTATTCTCTTCTAATGCTGCAAGGTGCTTAAGATGCTAGTCTTTTATAGGACTAGGCCTTCCCCCTATTCTTGCTTTCTGTAATAAGCCTAGATATAACCCCTCCCCTTGACAATGATGCATACTTAGCATAGTTCTGATGTCAGTCTTGCGAGTGCTTTGGATGAATACTCACCGCTGCTTTGCTTCCTTTTTCCCCCTCGATACGATTGCTGTGTTCAGACGATGGAGCCCCGAAGATGGAGTACGCCGAAGACGACTACTACACCATCGCCGGAGCCTACTACTACGTGGAGAGTGCCGACGCTCAAGAGTAGTTAGGACGTTCCCAGGCTGGAGGCCTCGCCTCTTTCGATCCTTGTTATGTTTGTGCTAGCCTTCTTAAGGCAAAATTTGTTTAACTTATGTCTGTACTTAGATATTATTTTCTTCCGCTGACTCGTGCTTGTCGAGCTTTGTATTTGAGCCCTCGAGGCCCCTTGCTTGTAATACGAAGTTGTATGGCTTTAATTTGTGTCTAGAGTTGTGTTGTGATATTGATTAGTGAGTCTCTAATCTTGGTCGTACGCATTGCGTGTATGTTTAGCGTACAGTCGGAATTGGGGGCGTCACAGCTGGCGCCTGGTGATACGTCTCCGCCATATCTACTTCTCCAAACCCATTTGCCCTTGCTTTGGACTCTAATTTGCATGATTTGGATGGAACTAACTCGGGTTAACGCTATTTTCAGGTGTGTTTTTTGTGTGCAGAAATAAAAGTTCTTTGATGGACCTGAAAACTTACGAAGAATATTTTTGGAATTTATGAAAAATACGGGTGAAAGAAGCAACCAAATGGGGGCCACCCACAGGTGACAAGCCCACCTGGTGCGGCCACCCCTGGTCGCGCTTGACAGGCTTGTGGGCCCCCTATGGCTCCACCGACCTCAATTCCACTCCTATATATTCATATTTACGGAGGAAAAAAAATCAAGGATAAGAGTTCATCGCGTTTCACGATACAGAGCTGCCGCCACCTTTTGTTCTTCCTCAGGAGGCTAGAATTGAGTCCGTTTTGGGCTCCAGAGAGGGGAAATCGACGCTATTGTCATCACTAATCATCGTTCATCACCAATTCCATGATGCTCTCCGCCATTCGTGAGTAATCCCATCGTAGGCTTGCTGGACGATGATGGGTTGGATGATATTTGTCATGTAATCTAGCTAGTCTTGTTAGGGTTTGATCCCTAGTATCCACTATGTTCTCAGATTGATGTTGCTATGATTTTGCTACACTTAATGCTTGTCATTAAGGCTCGACTGCCATGATTTCAGATCTGAACCTATTATGTTTCCATGAATAAATATGTGTTCTTCATCCTATCTTGCAAGTTGTAGACACCTATTACGACTTATGATCTGCATCCCCCAGGGTGACAATAACCGGGATTCTTTCCGGTGTTTACCGTAGTTTGAGGAGTTCATGTATTCACTAAGTGCTAATGCTTTTGTCTGGTTCTCTATTAAAAGGAGGCCTTAATATCCCTTAGTTTCCATTAGGACCCCGCTGCAATGGGAGGGTAGGACAAAAGATGTCATGCAAGTTCTTTTCCATGAGCACGTATGACTATATATGGAATACATGCCTACATTACATTGATGAATTGGAGCTAGTTCTGTGTCGCCCTATGTTATAAATGTTGCATGATGAATGCCATCCGACATAATCATCCATCACTGACCCATTGCCTTCGAGCTTTCACATGTTGATCCTTGCTAAGTTACTTTTCTGTTGCTATTGTTACTTTCACTACAAAACTGCTACTGTCGCTTGTCCATTGTACTGTTACTTCCATACTACTTTGCTACTAAATACTTTGTTGCAGATATTAAGTCTTTCAGGTGTCGTTGAATTGACAACTTAGCTGCGAATACTCGAAAATATTCTTTGGCTCCCCTTGTGTCGAATCAATAAATTTGGGTTGTATACTCTACCCTCGAAAACTATTGCGATCCCCTGTACTTGTGGGTTACCAAGACCTTTTTCTAGCGCTATTACCGGGGAGAATAGCTCTATTCTCTAAGTCAGTTGGGATTTATATCGGTTGATCACTATGAAGAATCTGAAAGATCCAAAAACCAAGATCTATCCCTCTACTACGAGGGGAGGTAAGGAACTGCCATCTAGCTCTCCACTTGATTCACCTTCTGGTATGAGTAAATTTGCGACACCACCACCTGCTAGTAATTCTGATATGTCGCAAGTAATTGATGATGCCACTTCTGCTATGCATGATGCTTATGATGATACTTTGCCTGATAATATTGTACCACTGGGTGAATTTCTTGATGAACAAATTGCTAGAGTCAATGCTGAAACTGATGAAATTATTGAAACTGAACACTATGAGACACCTGCTAGACCTAGCTCTCCTAGATATGAATTTCCTGATATACCCGAGGGTTATGTTATGGAAGGAGAGGTGGATAGGGACTTTCTTGCTTGTAAGGGTAGAGATGATCTTAAGAAATTGCTATGCAAGTGGAAAAAAAATCTTTGAATGCTAGAATGAAATATGATCCTATGTTTGCTACTTCACATATCTTTGTTACTAATAAGGATTATGAATTCGCTGTCGATCATGAGTTAATTATTTTGGTTGAATCTGATCCTTTCCATGGTTATGAGTCTGAAACTGTTGTGGCACGTCTTACTAAACTGAATGATATATCCACCCTATTTACTCATGAGGAAAAAATTCTTTATTACTATATCTTTAAGTTGTTCCTTTCTCATTAAAGGGTGATGGTAAGATATGGTTTAATTCACTTGCTCCTGGTTGCATGCGTAGTCCCCATGATATGATATATTACTTCTCTGAAAAATATTTTCCTGCCCATAAGAAACAAGCTGCCTTGTAGGAAATATTTAATTTTGTGCAAATTGAAGAGGAGAGTCTCCCACAAGCTTGGGGGAGGCTTCTCCGATTACGTAATGCTTTGCCTGATCACCCTCTCAAGAAAAATGAGATACTTGATAGCTTTTATAATGGACTAACCGATTCTTCTAGGGACTACCTAGATAGTTGTGCTGGTTGTGTTTTCAGGGAACGAACTGTTGAACAAGCTGAACTACTATTGAACAATATATTGGGTAATGATAGTGATTGGGCTATTCCCGAACCACCTCCGAAGCCAACTCCGAAGAAAAAAGGTATTCTATTTCTCAGTCCTGAAGATATGCAAGAGGCATAGAAATCTATGAAACAAAAAAGTATTAAAGATGAAGATGCCAAGAATCTACGAGCTATTGAAGAAATACAAGGTCTTGATAACCCGACACAGGTAGTAGAGGTAAATTCTCTTCGTAGATTTGATGAAGGTAATATTCCTTATAATAATACTGGTAGCCAATGCTTGGATGAGTTTGATAACTTTGTTATTAAGCAAGAAAATTTTAATGCCTATGTTAGTAGACAATTGAAACATAATGCTTACATGCTTGATCACTTAGGTGATTATATGAGTATAACTATCAATGATCTTAAGCTTATTAGTAAACATGCTTCCATGGTAACCACTCGAGTAGAACAAGTCCTTAAGACATAGAATGATTTGCTTAATGAGATGAATAGTAAGAACAATGATCATTCTGTTAGAGTTGTAACTAGAGGTGGTAGAATGACCTAGGAACCTTTGTATCCTGAGGGCCATCCTAAGAGAATTGAGCAAGATTTTAAAAGGAGTAATACTGATGTACCTAATCATTCCAACAATAAGAGGAATAAGGATGATGATAGAACTTTGCATGCTTCTAGTGAACCTGTTATAGATACACCTGAAAAACCAAATGATATTTTTGTTTCTGATGATGAGACACAATCTGGTGATGAATATGAGCCTAGTGATAATATTAATGATGATGTTCATGTTGATGCTCAACCTAGTAATGGTAATGATGTGGAGATTGAACCTGCTGTTGATCTTGATAACCCACAACCTAAGAATAAAAGATATGACAAAAGAGACTTTGTTGCTAGGAAGCATGGTAAAGAAAGAGAACCATGGGTTCAGAAACCCATGCCCTTTCCTCCTAAACCATCCAAGAAAAAGGATGATGAGGATTTTGAGCACTTTGTTGAAATACTTAGACCTGTCTTTTTGCGTATGCGCTTGACTGATATTCTCAAAATGTCTCCTTATGCTAAGTATATGAAAGATATTGTGACTAATAAAAGAAGATACCGGAAGCTGAGATTTCCACCATGCTTGCTAATTATACTTTTAAGGGTGGAGTACCAAAGAAATTGGGAGATCCAGGAATACCCACTATAGCATGCTATATCAAATGGAATTATGTTAAAACTGCTTTACGTGATTTGGAAGCTGGTGTTAGTGTTATGCCTTTCTCTTTATATCGTAGACTTTATTTGAATAAGTTGACACCCACTGAAATCTCTTTGCAAATGGTCGATAAATCAACTGCTTTACCTATCGGTATTTGTGAGGATGTACCTATCGTAGTTGCAAATGCTACTGTCTTAACAAAATTTGTTATTCTTGATATTCCCGAGGACGACAGTATGTCGATCATCCTTGGTAGACCCTTTTTGAATACTGCAGGGGCTGTTATTGATTGCAACAAAGGCAATGCCACTTTTCATATCAATGCTAATGAGCATACGGTGCACCTTCCGGAAAAACAACCTCAAGTTCATAGTATCAACTCCATTGAAAAAAATTCAGCGATTATTATTAGAGACTTTGAATTCCCTCTTCCTACTGGCAAGAAATAATATGATATACTTATTGTTGGGGACATGCATATCCCATTGAGGTAACTTAGTGTTATTCGAAAATTCTTCGGTTTCATTTTATTCAAAAGAAGTTTGTTAATAAGACTTGATCAACCTTATTTATGGATTCCTTTTGATAAGCATGAGATGGATGAATTTAGAAAACACAACTTTCTGTACCTAACTTTTACTTTTTGTTAATCAGAGTAAAATAAAGTAAAAATGCTATTTTTTTATGTTTTCTGAGTTTTCCGTGCAATAGAAAAATAACCTGAAAATAAAAGTTCTTCAAATGCCCTGAAAATGTAGTATGATTTTTACTGGAATATTTAAGAATATCTGACACTGAGCACACAGCAGGGGGCAACACCAGTGTGTCACAAGCCCACAGGGCGCGGCCACCCACCTAGCCGCGCCTAGGTGGCTTGTGGATCCCACGTGCCCCCCCTTCACTTATTCCAGCTTCCATCCACTTCGTCTTCCTCTAGGAAAAAATCCCACCATTTCTCAAACCCGTGTTCTAGCTCATTTTTCTGTCATTTTTTATCTCCTTGTGCAAAGCTCCATTCGCAAAACTGTTTTAGGAGATTGTTCTTTGGTATATGACTCCTCCAATGATCCAATTAATTTTTGTTCTAGTGCTTTATATATTGCAAAATTTTGCTGCTGTGGTGACCTTGTTCTTGAGCTTGCATATCAAATTTGTATGGTCCCAAGTAGTTTTGATGCATGATATACTCTCTAGGCACTTGTAGGAGTAGTTTCTATGAGTTTTGTTGAGTTTTATTCACCTTTATTTTGATGTCACTAAAATTTCAGAATTGTTCAGAGAAAGAAAAAATGTTGAGGAGATTTTTAAGGGGCGCTTCAAGCCGGGGTTCTAAAGAAGATGAAAATGAGGTGAAGAAGATGTCCAAATACAATCTTTCTCGCATTGCAGAAGTTCGACGATGTGACTGGCCAAGTGATGCATTCTTGAGGGCGGGCGGAATTTATGAAGATTTCTATTATTTGGCCGAGAGGGCAGGCATCACCGACTTCCTCAACGAGAAGTGTGACTAGTACCTCTTGCTCACTAATACCTTTGCGCAAAATTTTTACTTTCATTTTAGGGAAGCCCCTCCTACGGTAGAATTTCATTTATAGGATGTGCCTAAGAAAATGAACCTTTACGATTTTTGCAAAGTCTGCAAAATACCCTATGGGGACAACATCAGGGAACCACATCCTAGGGACATGGAAGATTTTATTGTCGCAGTCATGGTGGGAGAAGAGAGAGGGGTGTCGAAGCAAGAGCGGCTAGTTTACATTTTCCTGTTCTATGCTATTATTCATTATTTATAGGGAGATGTTTGGTTGGTCGTGGGGAGAGTGGAGGCTTTAGTGCTCCCGACCTCTCCATTCTTCGGCACGCTCTATTTGTTGATAGAACTATTAGACTGGGCGCTATGGTTGCCCAACAGTTGAGCTTAAACCGTTTGAGGGGGCCCATATTCGGAGGCATCTATGCATCTCGTATAGATAAACACTTTGAGATACCCATCTGGCTTGACAAGGAAGAGGAGAGGTTGTTACCCTCAAAAATTTTAGACTATGATCGTGTGGTAACACATGATGTTATTAAGAAGAATGATGATAGGAGGCTGCTTTACAACTTAGTTTTTAGTCAGGGTACTTGTGAGATTATTACTCTGCCTGCTTCCTCTTTGTTTGATATTCATTCAGGCAGGTACACCATTATGCCCGAAGACATTTACATATATTGGGGTCTGTCACAACCCCCAACTCCTGAACCGGCACCAGCCCTTGATCCGTATCCTAAGCCAGTTTTTCAATGGGAGCCATAGGAGCTCGTCAACCAATGGAACTATGGGGATGCTCCGGAGTATCCAGGAGAGGGTTACTTCGATCCATGGCCCTAGACCAACTTAGGCCAAAAGCCAAAGCTTGGGGGAGTATGTATTTCTCACCGACTTTACATTCATGTTCACACACTCATCTTAGTAGTCGGTGTTCATACTTTTTCATTGTACCATCCATGGTAGTTTATTTCCCTTTTCCTCTTTATTCTTGTGTGTTTAATTAACTTTGATAAAAAGTCAAAAAATTAGTTCTATCTTTATCTTCTAGTTTGTCTAGTTGTAGTATTAAAAGAAAACCCAAAAAGATTTTTCATTCTTGTTTTGCTTCTGGGAGCTTTCCCGTGTAAATAGTTTTTCTCGTTCTTGTTTTAAATTTTCTTTCTTTGGGTCGTAAGGAGAATACCACAATGAAAATGTTGAGTGGCTCTCATATGCATTACTGTTTACCTATTAGAGAGCCCATATTACCTTGTCTTCTCCTTTGAGTTCTGGTTTGCAGATTCCAGCTTAGTCCAATGCATGTGCACTCTTATTATCATTCACACCATTCGGTCATGCAAGTGAAAGGCAATAATGATGATATTTGATGAAAAGATTGAGATGGAGAAAAGATGGTATGAACTCGACCTATTTTCTTTTTTAAATATGATTGACTCATTGTTCCGAATTCAGTTCATTATGGATGAAACATATTTGCAATAACAATTAGAGATCATAGTTACTCATGCCATGCTTAATTAGCTAAGAGTGGATAATGGTTTGTCTTGAGTGCCAACATGCATGTTCAAATGGTTGTGATGTAGTATGATAGGATGGTATCCTCCTCTAAATGATTCCAGTGGCTCGACTTGGCACATGTTTATGCATGTAGTTGAGACGAAATCAACATAGCCTCTATGGTATTTATGTTCATGGTGATTTATATCCTACTCATGCTTGCATTCAATGTTGGTTAACCTCAAAGCATGTTTATGACTGTGTCGCTCTCTAGTTGGTCGCTCCCCAGTCTTTTGCTAGCCTTCACTTGTACTAAGCTGGAATTCTGCTTGTGCATCCAATTTCTCAAACCCAAAGTTGTTCCACATGAGTCCACCATATCTACCTATATGCAGTATTTACCTTCCATTCTAAGTAAATTTGCATGTGACAAACTCTAAACCTTCAAATAAAGATTCTGTTTTGTATGCCCAAATCGCTCATGTAGCGGATGGGGGCTGTCAGTATCTTCCATGCTAGGTGGGTTATTCTCACGATATGTGTTGATTCACTATCATTCACGAGAAAGTGGCTGGTAATAGGGATTCATAGTCCCGAAATCAAAGAAAGAACAAATGCAAATAATTAAACAAGACTCCCCCAGGAAATGTGTTTGAATGAACGGTACCCGTGGATTCGGCTTGTCGTGGAGTATGATTGATTGGTGGAGGGGGAGTAAAAACTTTATCATTCTATTTGGGAACCGCCTATAATGTATCTAGCATGGAAGATAGCGAAAACTCTTGGTCGCTATGTTGGCAATGAAAGCATACCCCTCAAAAATTATTATTGATATCTGTTTTAAAAGCTCGAGCTCTGTTACCTCTGCAAATCATTGCTTCCCTTTGAGAAGGGCATATCTATTTACTTTATTGTTGACTCACCCTCCTCTTATAAGAAATCACCAGTTAGAGAGCACCACCATTGTTTGTACGCTTTGCTACTAATTGATATTGAGTGTGAGTATGACTGGATCTCTTTTACCATGAATTACAATGTCTAGTCGGTCATTGTTCTTTAGGGGTGCTCTGCATTTATGTTTTGCGGTCTCAGAAAGGGCTAGTGAGATACCATTTTTTCATATTGTATCATGATTGTTTTAATAGGAGTGTTGTCATCCGAGAGTTATTATTATTGCTCGCTAGTTGATAAGCCATTGATATGAGTAAATGTGAGATCCAAAGGTTATTGTGAACATGGTTAGTCCATAGTATTTGCTGAAAATCTGAACATCAGTTAGACATATTTACAAACAACAAGATCAAACAGAGTTTGTAAAAGTTTTTATTTATTAGTTTCAGTTTATCAACTAAATTGCTTGAGGGAAAGCAATGGGTTAAGCTTGGGGGAGTTGATACGTCTCCGTCATATGTACTTTTCCAAACCCTTTTACCCTTGTTTTGGACTCTAATTTGCATGATTTGAATGGAACTAACCCGGACTGACGCTGTTTTCAACAGAATTTCCTTGGTGTTTTTTTGTGCAGAAATAAAAGTTCTTGGATTGACCCGAAAACTTACGGAGAATATTTTTGGAATTTATAAAACATACTGGCGAAAGAATAAATCAGAGGGGGGCCACCCACAGGTGACAATCCCACCAAGCGCGGCCACCCCCTGGCCGCACCTGGCAGGCTTGTGGGCCCCATGTGGCTCCATCGACCTCAATTCCACTCCTATATATTCATATTCATGGAGAAAAATAATCAAGGAGAAGAGTTCATCACGTTTCACGATACGGAGCCGCCGCCACCTCCTGTTCTTCCTCAGGAGGCAGATCTAGAGTCCGTTTTGGGCTCCGGAGAGGGGAAATCGACGCCATCATCATCACCAACCATCCTTCATCACCAATTCCATGATTCTCTCCGCCGTTCGTGAGTAATCCCATCGTAGGCTTGTTGGACGGTGATGGGTTGGATGAGATTTGTCATGTAATCGAGTTAATCTTGTTAGGGTTTGATCCCTAGTATCCACTATGTTCTGAGATTGATGTTGCTATGATTTTGCTATGCTTAATGCTTGTCACTAGGGCCCAAGTGCCATGATTTCAGATCTGAACCTATTATATTTCCATGAATAAATATGTCTTCTTGATCCTATCTTGCAAGTTGTAGACACCTATTACAACTTATGATCCGCATCCCCTAGGATGACAATAACTAGGATTATTTCCGGTGATTACCGTAGTTTGAGGAGTTCATGTATTCACTAAGTGCTAATGCTTTGGTCCAGTTCTCTATTAAAAGTAGGACTTAATATCCCTTAGTTTCCATTTGGACCCTGCTGCCACGGGAGGGTAGGACAAAAGATGCCATGCAAGTTCTTTTCCATGAGCACGTATGACCATATATGGAATACATGCCTACATTACATTGATGAATTGGTGCTAGTTCTTTGTCGCCCTATGTTATAACTGTTGCATGATGAATGCCATCTGACATAATCATCCATCACTGATCCATTGCCTTCGAGCTTTCGACATATTGATACTGGCTAAGTTACTTTTCCGTTGCTACTGTTACTTTCACTACAAAATTGCTACTGTCACTTGTGCCATCATACTGTTACTTCCATACTACTTTGCTACTGAGGACTTTGCTACAGAAATTAAGTCTTTCTTGTGTGGTTGAGTTGACAACTCAGCTGTGAATACTCGAGAACATTCTTTGGCTCCCCTTCTGTCGAATCAATAAATTTGGGTTTAATACTCTACCCTCGAAAACTGTTGCGATCCCCTATACTTGTGGGTTATCACCCACCTGTCCTGGCTTGCGTCATCCTTGGCCTCCCAAGGCTGGGTGCTGCATAGAGATCTCCACCGCTCCGGAGGGGGCCTGAGGAGGCCCTCCTTCGCTGGTGTTGGTAATATTCTTCCTCGCAAGTCCAGGTCCTCACGAGGGACTTGTCTTGCGTGTGGTCTCGATAGGCTGAGCTTGACTGACGAGGTGGGCCACGCCTTGGGCCAAAGGCAGGCAAGTCTGGGTACCCCCGTTCCTATAACACCGACAACACCCCTCTGTCTCCCTAGATCCTTTTCTCATCCATTCACAGTTTCGGTAGCGTTAGGCGTAGCCCCACTGAGATAGCACCACCACCACCGCAACCATGCCTTCGTGTTGCTAGAGAACTCATCTACAACTCCGCCCTCGCTCGCTGGATCGAGGAGGCCGAGACGTCATTGAGCTGTACGTGTGCTGAACGTGGAGGTGCTGTTTGTTCAACACTAGATCGGGATGGATCGTGATTGGATCGCATGACGGATCGTGATTGGATTGCGAAGATGTTTGACTACATCAACTGTGTTTGTTAATGCTTCCACTTAGCGATCTACAAGGGTATGTAGACACACTCCCGCTCTCGAGCTATGCATCTCCATGGATAGATTTTACGCGTGCATAGGAATTTTTTTGTTTCCCATGCAACGTTCCCCAACAGTGGCATCATGAGCTAGGTCTATGCGTAGATGATATGCACGAGTAGAACACAAAGGAGATTGTGGGAATTGATATTCAGATTGCTCCCTCGCTTAGTCTTTTCTTGATTCAGCGGTATTGTGGGATGAAGTGGCTCGGACCAACCTTACTCGTTCACGTACGTGAGACCGGTTCCATCGACTGACATGTGACTTTGTTGCATAAAGATGGTTGGCAGGTGTCGGTCTTTCCCACTCTAGTTGTATTGGATTCTACTAAGGCGATCCTTGTAGAAGGTTGAATAACAATTTGTGTATCACCGTTGTGGTTTTGCGTAGGTAAGAATCGTTCTTGCTAGATACCCATAGCAGCTACATAAAACATGCAACAACAATTAGAGGATGTCTAACTTGTTTTTGCAGGGTATGTTGTGATATGATATGGCCAAAGACTTGACAAGATATATGTGATGTATGAGATGATCATGTTTTGTATAGATTATCATGACTTGCATGTCGTTGAGTACAAAAACCGATAGGAGCCATAGGGTTGCCTTTAATTATTGCATGACATGTGTGTCAATCATTAAGCGCTATGTAATGCTTTACTTTATCGCTAAATGGTAGCAATAGTAGTAGAAGCATGGTTGGCGTGACAACCTCGATGGAGACACAATGATGGAGATCATTGTGTTATGCCGGTAACGATGGAGATCATACCGGTGCTTTGGAGGTGGAGAACAAAAGCACAAGTTCATGGCCATATCATGTCACTTATGATTTGCATGTTATGTTAATCCTTTTATGCACCTTGTTTTGCTTAGGACGACGATAGCATTATAAGGTGATCCCTCACCAAAATTTCAAGATAAAAATGTGTTCTCCAAGAGTGTGCACCATTGCGAAAGTTCGTCGTTTCAAAGCACCACGTGATGATCGGGTGTGATAGACTCTACGTTCACATACAACGAGTGCAAGCTAGTGTTGCCTATGTGGAACACTTGGGTCGAACTTGACGAGGCTAGCATGTACATACATGGCCTCGTAACACAGGAGACCAAAAGATCAAAAATGAGTCATATAGTAGATATGATCAACATGGAGATGTTAACCAGTGAAACCACCGCATCTCATGTGATGATCGGACTTGGGTTGGTGGATTTGGATCATATTACACTTAGACAACCCGTGGGATGTTGATTTGAGTGGGAGTTTTTAAGTAATATGATTAATTGAACTCATGAACATAGTCAAAGTGTCTTTGCAAATTATGTTATAAATCAATAGCTCACGATGTAGTTCCCCTGAATTTTAATACGTTCCTAGAGAAAAAGTAAGTTGAAAGATGATGGTAGCAATTATGAGAACTTGGTTCATAAACTTAGGATTGTCCTCATTGCTACACAGAAGGCTTATGTCCTTGATGCACCGCTCGGTGCACCACCCCGTCTAGCATTGTCTGTGGATGTTGCAAACATCTGACATGTATATGAGATGTTCCAAGAGCTCGAATTGAGATTTCAGGCTCATGTCCGTGTTGAGAAATATGAGACCTCTAACAAGATTCTTTGCCTGCAATATGAAGGAGAATAGCTCAATTTGTGAGCATGTACACAAATTGTCTGGGTGATGCAAATCTCTTGAATCGAGTGGGAGTTGATCTTTTTGATAAGATAGTGATTAACATAGTTCTCCAAGTCACTGCCACCATGATACTAGAGCTTCATGATGAACTATAACATGCCAGGTATGGATGATCCCATGAGCTAGTCACGATGTTCGACACTGCGAAGGTAGAAATCAAGAAGGAGCATCAAAGGTTGATGTTTCGTAAAACCACTAGTTTCGAGAAGGGTAAGGGCAAGAAGGGAAACTTCATGAATGGAAAGCCAGTTGCTGATCCAGTGAAGAAACACAAGGTTGAACCCAAACTCGACACTGAGTGCTTCTATTATGAGGAGAACAACCAGTGGAGCAGAACTGCCCTAGATGCTTGGTAAATAAGAAGGTTAGCAACGTCAACAGAAGTATATTTCATATACGTGTTATTGATGTGTACCTTACTAGTACTCCTAGTAGCACTTGGGTATTAGATACCGGTTCAGTTGCTAAATTTTGGTAACTAGAACTAAAAGCTATGGAAAAAAGGAGACTAGCTAAGGGCGATGTGAGAATGTGTGTTGGAAGTGTTTCCAAGGTTGATGTTATCACTATCGCATGCTCTCTCTACCTTCGGGATAGTGGTGAACCTAAATAAATGTTATTTGGTGTTTGTGTTAAGCATGAACATGATTAGTTCGTGTTTATTGCAATACGATTATTCATTTAAGTTAGAGAATAATGGATATCCTATTTAGATGAATAATACCTTGAATGGTCATGCACACAATATGAATGGTTTATTGAATCTAGATCATAATAATACACATGTTCATAATATTGATGCCAAAAGATGCAAAGTTAGTAATGATAGTACCACATACTTGTGGCACTGCCGCCAAGGTCATATTGGTGTAAAACACATGAAGAAACTCCATGCTGATGGATCTTTTGACTCACTCGATTTCGAATCGGTTGACACATGCGGACCATGCCTCATGGGCAAGATGACTAAGACCCCGTTTTCCGGTATAATGGAGTGGGCCAGTAACTTATTGGAAATGATACATGTTTATGTATGCGGTCCAATGAGTGTTGAAGCATGTGGTGGATATCATTATTTTCTTACCTTCATTGATGATTTGAGTGGATATGGCTATATTTGCTTAATTAAACACAAGTATGAAATGTTTAAAAAGTTCAAGCAATTTCAGAGTGAAGTTGAAAATCATCGTGACAAGAAGATAAAATGTCTACGATATGATTGTGGATGTAAATACCTGAGTTACGAGTTTGGTATGCAACTTAAGAAAAATGTGGAAGCTGTTTCACAAGTCATGCCGCCTGGAACACCATAGTGTGATGTTGTGTCTGTACGTCATAGTCGTGCTCTATTGTATATGGTGCGTACTATGATGTCTCTTACCGATTTGCCACTATCGTTTTGGGGTTCTGCATTAGAGACAATCACATTCACTTTAAATAGGGTGTCAGGACACGGATGCTGACAATCACTTATGGGATCGGGAATCCCTTGTGGTTCGGCAAGGGGATCACGTTGCACAAAGAGCGGAGATCACGAGACAGCGCAACGATCAGGATGAATGCTTTTTACCCAGGTTCGGGCCGCTTCTAAGCATAAAACTCTACTCCTACATTTTTGGTGGATTGATTGGGCGAACACGAAGAACATAGGGCACCTAGCTCGGCAAGGAATGCTACCGGGGAAGGAGCATATGCGTTAGTACAAGTGTTCGGGGGTATAAATTGCCAAGCTTGATCTAGGTTGCCTTGGGCCTCCTTTTATAGTGCAAGGGGTCACCACAATGGCAAAAGAGACATTATCTATCGATTAGATAGCTAAAGGGAGCTATCATGCCTAACTCTGGCATTTAGGATAAAATACCATGATTCCTGCCTAGGTGGCGCTTGGGGGTGCATCCCCGACAAGATCTGGCCAACGCTTGGTTGGTCGTTGCTTAAGAACTTGACACGCTATAGGGAGGGTGTGAACTGAGCATAACTTCCCTTCGATGTGTTGCCACGTGCTTAGCAAGAGCTGATTAGCTGCCTGAGGGCTCGACACCGCATCGATAAGTTACGGGCATAGCGATGCGGTGGAGTGGTTGCTAGCTGGCTCATGTTTGCTGGGTCTTCTGGGAAGCGAGTGCGCCTTGGCCCCCCGGCATGCGTCAGGGGCGTGCTTGACGCATTGTAGCCTTGGCTTGGGCTGCTGTGTTGAGCTTGCTGGAGTCTTGTCTTGGTTCCTGGCGAGGTTCTTTGCTTCTACTGCCTGTGCAGAAGTCCAGGGCACTGGGTACCCCTGTACTAGTGCACCCACAGGAGCCCCCAAGTCTGGCCCATGATGTCTACTACACAACCTTCTTCTTGTAGACCCGTGTTGGGCCTCCAAGCACAGAGTTTTGTAGGAAAGTAGCAATTTTCCCTCAAGTGGATGACCTAAGGTATGTCAATCCGTGAGAGGTGTAGGATGAAGATGGTCTCTCTCAAGAAACCCTGCAACCAAATAACAAAGAGTCTCTTATGTCCCCAACACACCCAATACAATGGTAAATTGTATAGGTGCACTAGTTTGGCAAAGAGATGGTGATACAAGTGTAATATGGATGGTAGATATAGGTTTTTGTAATATGAAAATATAAAAACAGCAAGGCAACTAGTAACAAAAGTGAGCACAAACGGTATTGCAATGCTTAGAAACAAGGCCTAGGGTTCATACTTTCACTAGTGCAAGTTCCCTCAACAATATTGGCATAGTTGAATCATATGTAAATACCTCTCGTGTGACAAAGAGTTCACTCCAAAGTCACAAATAGTGGAGAACTAACAAAGAAATTATTGTAGGGTACGAAACCACCTCAAAGTTATCTTTTCTGATCAATCTTATGAACTATCCCTATAAGTGTCATGGACAGCCCTAGAGTTCATACTAAAATAACACCTTAAGATACACATCAACTAAAACCCTAATGTCACCTAGATACTCCAATGTCACCACAAGTACCCATGGGCTTGATTATACGATATGCATCACATAATTTCAGATTCATCACGCTCAATCCAACACAAAGAACTTCAAGGAGTGCCTCAAAGTTTCTACGAGAAAGTCAAGACAAAAACGTGTGCCAACCCCTATGCATAGATTCCCATGGTCACGGAACCCGCAAGTTGATCACCAAAACGTACATCAAGTGGATCAATATAACATCCCATTGTCACCACGGATATCCCATCGCAAGACATACATCAAGTGTTCTCAAATCCTTAAAGACTCAATGTGATAAGAAAACTTCAAAGGGAAAACTCAATTCATCAAAACAATGTAGAGAGGCGAAAACTCCATATGATTCAATCTATATCAACAAAGCTCGTGGTACATCAAGATCGTTCCATCTCAAGAACACGAGAGAGAGAGAGAGAGAGATCAAAAACATAGCTACTAGTACATACCCTCAGCCCCGAGGGTGAACTACTCCATCCTTGTCATGGAGAGCGTTGGGATGATGAAGATGGCCTCCGGTGATGGTTTCCCCCTCCGACAGGATGCCGGAACGGGCTCCCGATTGGTTTTTCATGGCTCTGGAGGTTTGCGGGGACGAAACTCCCGATATAGATTTATTTTTAGAGGTTTTGCTATTTATAGGATTTTATGGCGGTGAAAACAAGTCAGGATGGGCCACGAGGTGACGATAAGCCAGGGGCGCTCCCTAGGGGGCGCCCCCAAGGAATGTGGTGGCCTCGTGGCTCCCCTGGCCCAACTCCAACTCTCTCCGGGCTTCTTCTGTTCCATAAAAATTAACCATAGATTTTTATTCCATTTGGGCTCCGTTTGATATTCCTTTTTTGTAGAACCCAAAAACAAGGAAAAAATAGGAACTCACACTGGGCTCTAGGTTAATAGGTTAGTCCCGAAAATAATATAAAGTTGTATTAAAATGATTGTAAAACATCCAAGAATGATAAATATAACAACATGAAACAAGCAAAAATTATAGATACGTTGGAGACGTATCAGCCCACACGTGCTCACCAAGTGTTGTTGGGTCAGACCCAAATTTCATGCACATGCGCGCAATTCGAGAGGATAACTCCCAATTTATTGGTCAACACTTCAACACTGACCCACCACCTCAGGCCGTTTTTGCCACGCGCCGCACGCATAGCAGGGAGTTAGCGACGGGCACGCGTGACTTAAAGTCCTAATCGTGGCAGGAAACCGCAGCGCCATGGATTGGAGCGATGGGGCGGTCACCTGTTCGCTCGTGATCGTGGGTGATGGGATTGGTGGAGATCGGCGGCAACTCTTGGAGTGGAGAAGATCCAGCCCACACACTCTCCCTATAAATAGGGAGGTTTGCAAGAGTCGATGCTCATCCATCCTTTCTTCCTCCTCGAGTTCAAGCTCATAGAGCTCACCCTACTCCTCTTGTCCCCAGGTCGCCCCTCTTCCTTTGATGACCAGGGAGAAGGGTTTGGTGGGCATGCAGATCATCGCTCGGCCCTCTTCTCGAGCCTATGCCCAATATCTGTCGTGGGATAGCGGCGGAAAGGGCTCAAATTGTAGGAGCAGGCAACATGGTGGTCATGCCTAGAGCGATTGTGGCGGAATACTTGCCGCTGTGCCGCCTGCTACCTCGCTCTTGCGGAAGGCCGCATGGCTAGTGCCACGCATGGGTTTTGGATGAAAACGCAGTGCCACATCTCGCGGTCCTTGCGCCCCATTCTTATGGTGATGTAGAGAAGATGCTCGTACAACCTCCAGTCAAGCGCGGGAAGCTGCAGCAAAGCCTCGTCTCGTATCACAGCGGAGCTCCCCTCTCGTGGCGCTATGTGCACATTGCGAGGGCAGGAATTCCTCGCCTTTGGCCACCGGGGATGACCATGCTCTCTGTAGGATATTCCGGAGAGCATGGAGTCCGTCTCGGCAGCTACTCCGAAGGCTTGGATGGCAAAGGAGCCACCTCCGGTGATGGCATAGAGGAAGACGGTGGCAGTCAACGCCTTTCGTCACTTTGGAAGCATGGGTGATAGCACCGAGGTGTCACCCTCTGGGTTCCGGCAGTGCCACCATCTGCACCTTCCCTCCACCTTCTTTCCCCTTGTCAGTCTGGTCCACTCCGTACGGTTCATCCGCCCTTCCCGGGGGCGGGGTCCTTCCGCTGTTCGTTACCCTCTGGTCCTGGCTGGGAAGCATCGAATCCCGGCTAGGCTCGCCTTTTGCCCTCTGCTCCATTTCCACCTAATCCCTAAGAGGGGAGGGGCAAGAAAGGAATTATGGGGCACTTATCTTTTTTATGTTAAAAGATGTAGTCTCTTGCCAAGTTTAATGAATCATAATGTGATCTCTTCCCATTTTTGTATTGAAAATGAATGAGAATAGAACGCTATTTCTCTCCCATAAGTATTTTCCCTTTCCTTTCCTTATTTGTCTATATTGGTACGTTTTGTCTTTGCCGCACAGAGCTACATGCTGGGTCATCATTCAAACCACGAGTGCCAGAGTGGGGGAGGATGAGCCCCGGCAATAGGTTGGCATTGTTCCCTGGGAGAGCTCCTTGTCGGTATTGGTGCTATCGCCCCTGTGAGCGCGGAAAGGGGGACGGCTCGTCCCGAAAAGGGTTTTCACCTAGCGGATGACTCCACATCCCACAGTAAGGAAGATAGTAAGGGTTTCCTTGAGAAGTACTGAATTGGAAATATATGATACACTTATCTTTTCTAAGCAGTGTCTTCTTTTCGAGCGGGATGGATCGTCATGTTTGTTCCCTTGTCTTGCTCCCCTATTTTCATGATGATAAAACATGTAATGTGAGGACAGTAACAAGTATTACGGTCTCATCAGGCATTCTAGCAAATCTATCATATCTAGAAGACGTTAACATCGTAGTCATGAAAGAAAATGTGTAACGATCATGTAATAATGACTATATGATGCAATGCCTTGCTTTCATTACTACTGCACATGGTTTGCGACTGGCTTTGTAAAAAGGGTTACATGGAACATTGGAAAGTCTTGTACAAAAGGTGGATGCTGAGGAGTGAGCCCGGCAGCCGTGCCTTTCAGGTAGAACTTATGAAGATGCTCAATGTTCCATCAGTTCTGAACCTTGGTGCCATCTTTGGTCTCTAGACGGACTGTGCCAGGTCTTATGACTCGTACTACCCGGTAAGGGACTTCCCACTTTGGCGTCAACTTGTTTGTACCCTTGGCGGACTGAATGCACCGAAGGACAAGGTCGCCTTCCTCAAGGCTCAGGGCATGAACTTTTCGGCTATGGTAGCGGTGCAAAGCTTGCTGGTAACGTGCGACACACAAAGCAGCCCGGAGACGGTCTTCCTCAAGGAGCGTGACATCATCATGTCATAGCTGTTGTTGCTCTACTTCGTCATAGGAAAGCACTCGAGGTGACCCGTATATGAGTTTCGTGGGGAGCACAGCTTCCGCCCCATACACTAGGGAGAAGGGCGTCTGGCCGGTAGCTCAATTCGGTGTCGTTCTAAGGGACCAAAGAACCATCGAAACTCATCGATCCAACGCCTGTCGCTCTTCTGTAGCTTATCGACAGTGCTTGTCTTGAGTCCTCTTGACTTTCCCATTGCTCCTCGGGTGAGCAAAAATGGCGAAGGAGACCTTGCTTCCAAGATTTTGGTATGCTGCATGAAGGCGCGGCTTGTGGGTGCCATTGTCGGTGATCACTCTGTTAGGTACTCCAAAATGGCACACCAGCCCTTTCATGAACTTGATAGCTGCTTGTGCGGTCACCCTTTTCATTGGTTCCACCTCTGGCCACTTTGTGAACTTGTCGGTTGCCACGAACAAGAACTCAAAGCCCTTGACAGCACGAGGGAAAGCGCCCAAGATATCGAGCCTGCAGACCGAGAATGGCTAGGATAAAGGGATCGTTTGTAGGTCTTGTGCTAGTTGATGGATGTTCTTGGAATGGAACTGGCAGACTTCACACTTGGTGACCAACTCAGTTGCATCTCGAAGGGAAGTGGGCCAATAGAAACCCTGGTAGAAAGCTTTCGCGGCAAGGTCCCTTGATCCAATGTGGGAACCACACACTCCTGCATGAATCTCCACCAACATATTTAGTCCATCCTCACGGTAGATACACCTCAATTTCACACCGCTCGGTTGTCTTTTGTAAAAGGTGTCATCGACAAACGGATACATACTTGACCGACGGGCTACTCTTTCGGCTTCTTCTTGCTCTTCGGGTAGTTCTCCTGTTTACAGGAAATAGACTATATGTTGCGCCCAGGTTGGAGCCTGCGGCTTGACAACAAGGACTAAATGCATCTCCTCATCCCCGGGAGCGCTTGCCTCAATCGCTAGACCCTGAGGTCCCGTGGTAGGGAGACGCTTGCCAATCGGAACGGGATTTCCCACGGCAGCCTCTCTACCAGCGGCTTCGGGAAGCTCTGTTGGGAAATGCTTGCCGGAGTTCAGCTTCCTTCTCCACTTGGACATCGCGGATGGGTACACTGATGGTTGTGTTAGGCGGAGAACAAAAGTGGCTAGTTACATAGGAAGCTTCTACACAGCGCACTTTGATAGGTGATCAACAATTTTGTTCTCTGCTCGTGGCACATGTTCTGCTTGCAACCCATCAAAGTGCTCCTCCAATTTCTTCACTTCATCCACATAGGCTTCCATCAGTGGGCTTTGGTAATCCTTGTCGACTTGCTTCACCACAAGTTGAGAATCCCCTCGGATAACTAGCCTTTTTATCCCCAACTTTGCCACGATTCTGAGTACGGCAAGGAGGCCCTCATACTCAGCGGTGTTGTTGGTGGCCTCCTCCCAGGGAAGTGCATCTGGACGATGTAATTGAGGTGCTCTCTGGTCAAGGCGATGAGGAGCACGCCTTCTACAACCCCTACAGTGAGAAAGCACCATCAAAGTACATGATCCAATCCTTTAGTTCTTCCTTGCTGGGGAGGACTATCTCTTGGGATTCATCATCTTATGTGGGTATCCATTGTGCAATGAACTCTCCCAAGGCTTTGCTTTGAATAGTGGAAGTGCTCTCATACTTCAATCTGAATCATGACAAATCTAGTGCCCACTCAACTATCCTGCCGGTGACTTCGGGGTTCCTCAGTATGCGTTGCAACGGGAAAAGGGTGACAACTGTTATCTCATGGGCTTGGAAGTAGTGGCGTAGCTTCCTCGAGGCCATGACGAGGCCGAAGATTAGCTTTTGTACCACCGGGGTAGCTTGACCTAACCCCTGGAATAGGGAATTAACAAAGTACATGGGTCGCTGCACCATTTTCTTCTTCGCCTCTCCCCTGGATCCATGGTCAACCACTTGATGTGACCCCCCTTTACCAACGTCGAGCCCTATCATGGATGTTTCCTTCTCGCCCTCGGCAGATCAACAACAGTCATTGAATCTTCATCCACCTCCCGTTGTGCCACTAGTGCTGCACTAACCACTTGATTCGTGGCCACTAAATATAGCAGCAATGACTCTTGCGGTGTAGGAGTGACCCAGGTGGGAGCAAAGGACATGTATTTCTTTAGGTCTTGTAGCACTGCGTCTGCCTCCGGGGTCGACTTCATCGGGCCAGCCTTCTTCAAGATTTTGAAGAAAGACAAGGCACGCTCAACGGACTTAGAGATGAATCTACCCAATGCGGCAATGCATCTGGTCAGGCGTCTGATATACTTGATGGTTTGGGCGCCTGTATCTTCTTGATCGCCTTGATCTTGTTGGGATTGGCTTCTATTCCTCACTAAGATACGAAGAACCCGAGCAGCTTGCCAGATGGGACACCGAACACACATTTTTCAGGGTTGATCTTCTGGTTGATCTTGCGCAAGTTTGTGAAAGTCTCCTCTAGAACTTCTATGAGAGTGGCCTCATCATTGGTCTTGAGCACGATATCATCCATATAGCTGCCACATTTCTGTGCAGTTCAGGTCCAAAACCGATTTAAACAGCCCTGGTGAAATTTGACCCATCACTTTTTAACCCGAAGGGCACAGGTACGAAGCAGTATGTGCCACAGAGATTTATAAATGCGGTCTTCTCCTCATCTTCCTTGTTCATAAATATCTTGTGTTAGCCGGAGTAAACATCCAAAAAGGAGAGCAAGTCACATATGGAGTTGGAATCGACAATTTGATCTATGTGCGGCAAGGGAAAGGATCCTTTGGGAAAGCTTTGTTCAAGTCGATGATGTCTATGCAAAGCCTCAATTTCCCATTCGCCTTCCGCACCACCACCGGTTTTGCCAACCAAGTTGGATGCAACACTCCTCTCACCAAACCAGCTGCTTCAATCTTCTTGATTTCCTCGGCAATGAACTTTTGTTGCTCCAATTCCTGTTTCCTAACCATTTTCTTGACGGGACGGGCATGAGGGCACATAGCAAGTGCTCAGTTACCTCCCTAGGAACACCGAGAATGTCAGATGGTTGCCAGGCAAACACATCGACATTCTCCCACAGGAAGGCAACACAAGCGCTTTCCTATTTATCAGTAAGGGTAGCACTGATGGTATAGGTACCACCAGTGTTGTCCTCCCTTGCCGGTACTTTCCTCATCTCAGGATATGTGGCCTTGGTCTTCCTACTGGCAGAGCTCTCCTGCAGGTCATCGTTGGGTGCAGCGCACTCTAAAGAGGCGTGCTTCTCAGAGTACTTGCCGGTGTTCCTGCCAGCCTTCTTCACTTTCTTTGTATCCTTAGCGGAAGCTCAGATTTTTGTTACTTCATCTGCTACCGCATCGCTATACATCTGGTGCATCCAAATAATAGTGTTCTACTTGTCAGATGGAATGGAAATGACTCCAATGGGTCCTGGCATTTTCAAAGTGTTGTAGGCCTAGTGGGATGCTGCCATGAACTTTGCCAGAGTCGGGCGGCCAAGGATTCCGTTGTAAGGCATTGGGATCTTGGCGACGTCGAACACTATCATTTCTGTCCGGAAGTTTAACTCCCCACCAAATGTCATGGGCAAAGTGATATTTCCCTTAGGTCGGCTCCTGCCGGGGTTGATCCCTTCGAATGTACCTGTGGCTTCGAGCTCTTCGTCAAGGATCTGCACTTTCTCAGCCACTTTAGGAGAGATCAAGTTCAATCCGTCCCAGCCGTCAACTAACATCTTCGACACCGTGAGGTTGCATAGTGTCATGGAAACCAACAATGGCAAAGATCCAACTGTAGTGGTAAGGTCAGGATGATCCTTTTCGTCAAAGATGTTAGGCGTGTGTGACCATCTGAGTGGCTTCTTGAATTCTGTAGACAGTTCTACAACGTTGACCTTGCGTGCCCACTGCTTGAGTTGGCGGTGAGAGGAGGGCAAGGATGCACCTCCATCGAAGCACATGCCATCAGTTGCCTTCTGGAACTCCCTATCACTAAAATCCTCATCACAATCCTCATGTCCACTCACATCATTTGTTTCCTTCTTCTCTCGGACTTTGGCAGGTTTTTCCCTTTGTTCAGGGGTTTTGCCGCGCCGACCACTTCTGCCGCCACGACCCTTCCTAGTAGCATCATCCTAGCCTTTTTATGCTTCTAGTACTCAGCCCTCTATTTCTCAACGAGTTGCTCGACCTGTCGGCATTCTTGGAGATCACGGCCCTTGGTACACTGGATTTTGTAGTATGCCCCGTCGTACTTCTCGGTCATCTCAGCGGCAGTAGCCTCCCGGCAATAAGTGCATGCGGAAGCTCCCTTGCCATGGGCTTCAGCTTTCCCCTTCTTTCCTGGACTGAGGTCTTTAGAGCTCTCATCAACCAACACTGCTTTTCCCTTACGCTTCTTGTTGTGCTTCCTGTTTCTTCCCTTTGGGCCAGGGGCATCGTCGTCATTATCAGAGTCCATTTCGACACCCACCTCTTCCTTAGGGAGTCCCCTCCCTTCTTACGCCTGAGTACACTTATCCACCAAGGTGTAAAGCTCATTGACAGTCTTCGAGAGCTTGATATTAACCTTGGCTCGCATCCTCCGGTTGCACACCTTCGAGTGGAATGCAACAATCGCTGCTACCCGATGGATCTCTGAAATGTTGCGGTGCACCCGATTGAATATCTAGATATACTTCCTCAAGGACTCCCCCTCCTTTTGCGGGAGGACATGAAGGTCACTGGGCTGGATTTGTTCCTGATGGCCACCGTTGAAGGCGCCAACGAACTCGTTGCACAGATCTTCCCAAGAGGAAATGGAGTTCTCCAGCAGGTGCATCATCCATGACCTCACCTTTGGCTTGAGCGCCAAAGGGAATTAATTAGCGAGCACCTTTTCCTCCCGCAGCTTGAACAACTATCATGTAAATGCCCAAGATCTGAGCGGGGTTCAAATTCTCGTCGTATTTCTCTAGTAACTCAGGTTTGAAAGCTCCGATCGATGGCCAACTGACCCGTCACAACTTGCTAGTGAAGGCAGGGCAACCGACCTCATAAGGAAGGTACTCGCCGACACTAGGTGCAGGGTCACAGGCATTGGGACCGTTGCGCCTATCGGATTGACAGTGTGCTTCCCGACATCGCTCAATAGTGATGTGCACATATTCCTTCAGCCAGTCTTCAAGGACACGTCGTTGATCCTGGCGGTCGTGCGGGCCAGACGAGATAATGGACGCCTCGTGACGGTCGTCAGCACGTGAAGTTTGATGCGGCAGTCACGGGTCCGATGGACGCTGAGGGGATTGCACCGTTGGGGTGGCCCCTTCAATCCCATCACCGCCCCGGGCTATTGCAGCTGTTTGCGTATGTCGCGACGGCTCAGCATGTTGGGTCTTGTTGGCCTCAACAAAGGAAATTAGACTCTGAATGGTGGCTCTCCATTCATCCATCTTGTCCGTCATTGGCATGAAATTGAGCAACATCTGGACCCGTGCCATGGCCTCCTCCGTGGTGTCCAGCATGGTGAAAGAGGCGGACCACAACGTTGCTCGACTCTTGGTAGGACCAAGAGAAGCGTTGCTGCGCCCCTGATGCCGTGCGCCACTTGCTGGAGTTTTCTGGTGGGCAGTAGGCCGATCCGGCGGGGTCGCGGCTCCGCTGGGTGCACCGTCTTGCTCTGAACGGGGTGTGTGCCCAATGATCTTGTTGGCGACAGGTCCGTCCAAAGGGTCACGGCTCGCACCAGACTGGACACTGTTGGGGCGGCTTCGGCCATCCACCCGGTGAGGGGGTGACGAACAGATGTTCCGTCCGCCCGTGGCGTCGAGGCCAAGCCACCATGCTGTTGTTGCTGTTGCACCTCTGCGGCTCCTCATGCTCCATCCCCGGCTGCGATGGGGTGGACGGGCGTGCCGCCTACGCCGATCGCGTCATCCATGACGCCGGCTTCGCCTGTAGCCGATGCGGTGCTGGCGGCCGCGTGTGAGGGAGCCTTCGAAGTTGAAGAATGCGCGGCCGCACTGGGCTTCTTGTTTGGAGACATTATTGAAGAAGATGATGATGAAGATCGACTCATTGTCCATGAATTCTGGTTCACGCAAATGATGCATGCCCCCTACCTGGCGCACCAAAGAAGTCAGGCACAGTTGCTCACGATCACCTATGGGATCGGGAATCCCTTGTGGTTTGGCACGGGGGTCACGTTGCACGAAGAGCGGAGATCATGAGACGACGCAATGATCAGCACGCATGCATTTTACCCAGGTTCGACCCACTGCTAAGCGTAAAACCTTACTCCTGGTTTTTGGTTGATTGATTCGGGGAACACGAAGAACACAGGGCACCTGGCTCGGCAAGGACTGCTCCCGGGGAAGCAGCGGCTGCATTAGTACAAGTGTTTGGGGGTATAACTTGCCAACCTTGAGCTAGGTTTCCTTAGGCCTCCTTTTATAGTGCAAGTGGTCACCAGAATGGCAAAATAGACATTATCTATCAATTAGATAGCTAAACAGAGCTATCATACCTAACTCTCGCATTAGGACAAAATACCATGATTACTTGCCTAGGTGGTGCTTTGGGGTGCATCCCCGACAAGCTCTGGCCACCGCTTGGCTGGTCGTTGCTTAAGAACATGACACGCTGCAGGGCTGGTGTCGACTGAGCATAACTTCCTTTCGACATGTCGCCACGTGTGGTTAGCTACTTGTCATGGGAATGAGCCTGACAGTAGATGGTAGGGGTACGTAAGGAGAGGGCAGAGTCCTAGCTATGGCGAGGGTGTACACACGGATGTATGAGTTCAGGCCCCTCTCGTGGAGGTAACAGCCCTACGTCTCAGTGCTCGGGAGCTTATGTCGTGTGGTATATAGAGATTACAATGGTTGTGAACCCTTGTGCAGGAGGGGAGGGGCGGCTTATATAGAGTTCGCTGCCCCTCATAATTACCCAGCATCTAAGGGTCCGATCGTGGGGTTTAAAGTCTGCCGTTACTGGTAACGTACGGAATAAAAGCCATTAATGATGATTGAACGAACGTCTGCCCGTTGGGATCTTAATGATGGCTCTTGGTCTTCTCGCGTCGAGTGAGAACGAGGTCTTCCGAGTGACACGCGACTGCCGAGTGAAGGAAGGAGTCTCTGAGTGGATAACCTGTCGAGTGACTTTGAACGTCTCCTAGAATCCACTCAAAAGTTTGTGTTTGATCTTCAAGTCCTCCAATGTAGTGTCCTTAGGTAGGGTATGTAGGCCTTGCCTAGGACCCTACCCTTGGTACATATCCTCGTCATTAGCCCCTGAATGGATCGGGGTTCGAGTGGTGAAATGGGGTACCAATGCCAACCTTGAGTTAGGACATCAAATCTTCCGAGAGATATTTGGGGTTTCAATGAAACTTGCGTCGACTGAACTCTGAGTATTAACGTTAGTTCAGGATCGACACGCCAAATCTTCCGAACGATATTCGGGGCTTCAACGAAACTTGCATCGATTGAATTCTTCTTCGTTCCATGCCTATTTTGTTCCAAGTGAACTGAAAGCATCTTTGGAGGTGACGATTGGTCTGTCTGACCCGGATTTTGTGGGATACAAAAATTTGGGAAGCGCACGCGCGTGCGGTGATGACGCCACGATCAGGGCAAGTGGAGGCATGATGCCTCGATTCTCGTGCCGGCCATATCGCCATGTACTGGGCGCCGTCAACGGTTGGCATGCGCGGTGATCTCATGGGCCCACTGGTCAGTGGGACACTCGGCGGAGTATAAAGCTTCACGTGCCGGGATTTGCATAGTACCTCCGCCCATTCTTCCTCCTTTCCTCCGCCTTCTCTGCATCCAGCGCCCCACTCCGTTCCTCCCTGACGAGAGCCTCCGCGTCAATGACGAAGAACGCGACGAAGAAGCAGGAGTGGGCCAAGAAGGGGGCGACGAAGGTCAAGGGCAAAAAGCCCTCGACCGCCCGGTTCACCGTGCCGGCGGGATGGATGCAGGGTGACTTCCTCCCTTCAGTGGTCACCCGCCAGGACATCGATGACTTGGTTTCCAATGGGCTCGTGGCGGAAGGAGCTTGGAGGTTGCCGGGGGGAGAGCGCGAGCCGGAGCCGCACGACGGGGAGCGGGTCCTCCTCCTCTCCCATGTCGAAAGAGGTTTCTCCATGCCCCGCATCTGTTCTTTAGAGGGTTTTTGAATTTCTTTGGCACTCAGGTGCACCATCTCCCACCGAACACCATTGCCTACTTGTCGTCGTTCATAACTTTGTGCGAGTGCTTCCTGGGGTGTCCTTCCCACTAGGTTCTCTTTAAGCACATTTTTACGGTTAGATCTCAGACGGTGAAGAAAGCAGACCCGTCGGGTGGAAATACCCATGTGCTGCAGCTGTGTGGGGGTTTGGGGCTTCAGAAGAGGACGCAACATTCTTTCCCTGCCATGACTTTCCCTGAGTCCGTTAGAGGCTAGCAGTCGACTTGGTTTTATTGCAAGGACGCAGCTTCACCCAACATGTCGACTGACCTTCCCCCTTACACATATGACCGACCAACTGCCCCCAAGTCCTTAAAGGTGACTAAAGAGGAACAGGATCAGGTCGCGACCTTGCTTGACGCCATGGTAAAATTGGTCCGGGGTGGAGTGACTGGCTTGGATCTGTTGGAGACTTTTCTCAGTCGACGGATTCAGCCTCTCCAAGCCAGAGATCACACCATCTGGCATTATGCGGGCCCAGAGGACTCGACCAGGACTTATCCAGAGGAGGTTCCACAGAAGACTGTCGAGAAGTGGCTTCGCAACATCTCCGGGGCATGCGACAACCCTGTGGGGGCCAAGAGGATCCTCCCTTACTTAGCCGCATACCCACCAAAGAATCTTGTAAGTTGTACTTTATCGACTGAAGTACTTGTGTTGTCGAGTGACATACATTGATTTTTAAACTGACTTCCTTGTTGGAACCAAGCAGGAATGGACAAACTTGCACTCGCCAGTCCCCACTTGGAACCAACCCGAAGATGGCATAGCAAGTGAGGGTGGCAGCATGGACTGCGACGATCTCTCTGACACCGAGGATGAATACGAGGACTCCAGCGAAGAGGAAGAAGTCGAGTCACCTCTCTGGCACGAGGGCCGCACCAAGTCCTACCAGGACCCGACAGCCGTCGAGGACAGGGCTCCAGGCTTTGCAGCCGTCGAGGACAGGGCTCCAGGCCCTAGTGAGAAGAATCTAAAGCGGAGTCACCCTTCAACTATCGAGTCCAGCGAGAGGCTGGCCAAGTAGCCCAAGCAAATCACGACCAAACCTCGCAAGGCTCTGCCTCGCATGAGGATGGCCGTACCTGTCATCTCCACGTAAGTATTTGAATTCTTTCTGTCGATTGTGACCATGAGTTGTAGCTGACCGAGTGTTCTTCGATCCGTCAGAGCTGCTGCGTCTATAACCTCGCCTCATCAAGATGGAGGAGAGGCGATGGACATTGACACTGTTGACGCTGCCACTTCTCATAGAGGTTAGTAAGTTGTTGATTCATTCGAATGGGACTCGACATATGCAAATGTTAACACTGTCAGTTGTTGTTGCGGAGGTCATTCAGGTGGAAGACAACGGGGAGCACCTGGACACTTCACGCACTCACACCCGAAGAGCTTCCTTAGCACAGGCGCTTTAGCGCTCGACTGCAGAGTCTTCCCAGGGGATAGGTGAATCGACACGACTCAGAGCCGAACCTGCAGCACCTCTATCGAATGCTCCTCCAGCCGTCTCGATCATTGTGACGTCGACTCCAACTGAACCCGCTCCGACTGCTTCAGCTGCCCCAACAACTACCCTGATTGCGCCTATGACGGCTTTCTCTCTGCATCGCGTCCCGGAAGATCAGACCGGAGCTGCGAAGGAGGCAATGATCCAGGTGGAGCAGATAACGCTGCGAACCAAGGAGGCATACGAGGCCAGCAAGCTGGCTTACGACGTCAGCGCGGCCCTACACACCAATGTCCGAGTAAGTTTGATTGTAAGTACATTTCTGATTGAATTCCTGCCTTTTCTTGACTATACACCCAATGGTTGATTGTTGTAGAATGTTTGAAGTTTCTCCACTCAAATAGGTCGGATTGTAGTCGAGTAGGATTTGAATTGATAAGACACGTGGTACTAGAGTCACTCGACATGTCGAGTGCATTTTTTTTCTGACGACTTACTCGACGGATCGAGAGTTAACCGTCTCAGTGGGGGCACTCTGAGTGCACCCACTGGGTGTAGTTCCTGAGACCACTGTCGGTTGCTTGCATTGGCAGGGGTCTTAGAGCTTGTCGTATCCACCACTCCGCAGTTACGATGTAGGTTTCATGCATATTATTGACAAACCATGATATGACGCTACATAAGGATAGACTGCACTTCTCAGAGTGATGGATATTCCAATGAAGGATGTTTCTGCCACTCGACTGATCAAGAGTTGGCAGATCCAGTGGGGGCACGCTAAGTGCACCCACTAGGTGTAGTCCCCGAGACCGTTGTTGAGTGTTTGCACCGGCAGGGGTCTTAGAGTTTATTGTATACGGGATACATTTCGGCTTGGACCACACCGCTTCGAAGCTACCTTGTAGGTTTCATGGATATTATTGACAAACCATGATATGGCGCTGCGTAAGGATAGATTGAACTTCACAGACCCGGGAGGGGCACGTCACTCAACGAGTCGAGTGACTGGAGAGTGTTCTGACAGGGTTGACCTTGTCGAATGTTTTAATAACCAGTGGGGAAACGCTAAGTGCACCAACTGGGTGTAGTCATCGAGGCTATTGTTAATCGCAGATGATAAACAGTAGTCTTGAAAACTTATTGTAAGCGGAGTACTAGAGTCACTCGACATGTCGAGTGTATTTTTTCCTGATGAGTTACTCGATGGATCGAGAGTTAACCCGTCTCAGTGGGGGCACTCTGAGTGCACACACTGGGTGTAGTCCCCGAGACCACTGTCGAGTGCTTGCACTGGCAGGGGTCTTAATAGAGACAACTTTGAATTTGTTTACGACACACGGAGTGCCAGGGCCACTCGACATGTCGAGTGGACTTTTTTGCTTGAATTCTTCTTTGGTTGTTCCAAGGTTGTAAGACAGTCATTCGCCAGTATTCATTGCCCAGTCGACCGTCCTTGACATTACTTGTCGATTGAATTTCTTTCTTTTGTTGGTTTGAGAGGGCTTGCGAACTTTGCACGTAGTACAAGGACCTGGAGGATGAGAGTAATCGGCTGCGAGTAGATCTGGAGGCCTCCAACAATGCTCTGGAGTGAGCGTGTGCTAAGCTGAAGTCTCTGGGAGGTAACTACTATTGACTTTCTGCATTCCCATCTTCACTCTTCATGTTTTCAACCAAGTGCTCTCACTCGAACAGACGTACGCAATGAAAACCGTCGACTCCAAGCGCGACTCAACAATGTTATTTCTTTAGATTCCATGAAGACGACACTAGGGGAGAAGGACAAGGCACTGAATGAGTGGCCAGGGACAAGACTGAAGCTGCGGATCGGAAGCTGATGACCGCCAAGAAACTGGAGGAGGAGAACGCAAAGTTGAAGCAGGAGCCTGTGGATCTTGTTAAAAGGGCCGAGCAGCTGAACAAAGGGAGCAACGGCCTGGAGAAGCACTTTTGTGAATTCTCGAGGAAGATGTATATCCTGCTCAACGATAAGTGTTTCTTGTCGACTGAAGTTTGTAAAACCTTTGAAGGTCGTAGCTCACTGATTCTCCTCCTATTCCAACTCTTCAACATAATTCTACCAAGACTTCGAGAAGGAGACAGAGGAGGTTGAGCCTAATCTCGATCCCACTAAGTCACCAGTCGCAGATGCAGTCACCATGAACATGCTCAGACTCAACTTCTGGCTCCAAGGCGTCCAGGCATATATAGCCCGACTGAAATCTGCACTGGATAGAATCGACAAGGAGCTATGGCTTGAGGACACTCTTCATCTCGACCTCAACTCTATGATGGCTCACCTGAATGAGCTTCCCAGTTGAGTGCATGCATGGAAGAAATCTGCTGCTCGCTGCGGGGCCGATGTGGCGTTATCACTTGTCAGGCTCCATTGTAGGGACGTGAGGGAAGGGAAGCTGAAGGAGCTCCAGGTGGTAAACATGAAGAAACTCCAGTTTGAGGACTTCATGGAAACCTTCATTGAGGAAGCCACTAGAATAGCTGACGACATCGACTTGGACACTTTTGTCGATCCACCCAGCCCGTCGCCTATTAAAAAAACTTGGTCTTTGGAAGAAATACTTTTATTTGCCTCAGTATGCCCAGTGGAATTGTATCCCTTAAAACTTCATTCAGGCCTTAGGCCTGAGCACATTTGCTTCTGTATGAAACATTTATTCGTGGTTTACCCTTTGGATTTTATCCCTACTTGGCTTTCAATCGTCTGTTCGACTGAGTTAGTTTTTTGACTTAGGCGAAACGTGTTCGCAGCTAAGCCCCCAAGTGTGAGGATTGCTCATCACTCGAAGTTACTTTCGAACTTAGACAAATGACGATTCGTAGCTAAGCTGTCGAGTGAATGGATTACTATCCACCTGACGAGGTTTTTAACTTAGGCGAAACGTGTTCGCAGCAAAGCTCCCGTGTGTGAGGATTGCTCTTCACTCGAAGTTATTTTCGAACTTAGGAAAATGTCGATTCGCAGCTAAGTTGTCGAGTAAATGGATTGCTATCCACCCAACATTTTCTAAACTTAGGCGAAATGTGTTCGCAGTAAAGTCCTCGAGTGTGAGGATTGCTGATCACTCGAACTTATTTTTGAACTAAGGCAAATGTCGATTAACAACTAAGCTGTCGAGTGAATGGATTGATATCCACCTGACGTTTTTTATAACTTAGGCGAAATGTGTTCACAGCTAAGCCCCCGAGCGTGAGGATTGCTCATCACTCGAAGTTATTTTCGAACTTAGGCGAATGTCGATTCGTAGCTAGCTGTCGAGTGAATGGATTGCTAACCACCCGGCGTTTTTTTAACTTAGGCGAAACATGTTCACAGCTAAGCCCTCGAGTGTGAGGATTGCTCATCACTCGCAGTTATTTTCGAACTTAGGCAAATGTCGATTCATAGCTAAGCTCTCGAGTGAATGGATTACTATCCACCCGATGAGGTTTTTAACTTAGGCGAAACATGTTCGCAGCTAAGCCCCCGAGCTTGAGGATTGCTCATCACTCGGAGTATTTTTGAACCTAAGCGAAGACGGATTAACAAGTAGGTCGTTGAGTGAATGGATTGCCATTCATCTGACAGGGTTTTTAACTTAGGCGAAAGCATGTTCGCAGCTAAGCCCCCGAGTGTGAGGATTGCTCATCACTCGGAGTATTCCCAAGAATGCAACTGAATGGTTGGAATCGACAATATATATTGCAGAAAAGTGAATTTCATTGATGAAGTATTCTTATTACATCAGAGGATTCTTCTATCTCTAGTATAAAAACACCAGAGCAGATCTGCTTCATGAGATTGTACACGTGATAGGCCCTGTTGTTTAGCACCTTAGTGATGTCGAAAGGACCTTCCCATGCAGGAGCAAGCTTGTGAGGTCGGTGTTGATTCACTCGAAGCACCAGGTCTCCCTCATGAAACGACCGACTCTTGATATTCTTCACATGGAATCGCCGCTGGTCTTGCTGATAGGCAGTGGTACGGATCAGAGCCATCTCTCATTCCTCCTCCAGAAGATCTACGCCGTCCTGTTGGGATTATTTAGCTTCAGCCTCAGAATACAGCTCCACTCGAGGAGAATTGTAAAACAAGTCACTCGGCAGAACAACTTCAGCACCATAGACCAAGAAGAAAGGAGTCCGTCCAGTCGACCGATTAGGTGTTGTCCTCAGACCCCACAAAATAGACGGCAGCTCAGTTACCTAGGCTCCGGGGCATGATTCAAATCACGCATGAGATGAGGCTTCAGACCTTGCAGGATGAGTCCATTAGCCTGCTCGACTTGTACATTGGTTTGAGGATGTGCAACAGATGCATAATCCACTTGGGGTGCCTTGGGAGTTATAGAAGTTCCTGGATTCTTCCGAGTCAAAAAAAGTGCCATTGTCTGTGATGCTGCTGCACGGTATGCCGTACCGATAAATTATCTCTCTCATGAATGTGACCGCCGTGCGGGACTTCAGCTTCTTGATTGGCTTGGCTTCTATCCACTTGATGAATTTGTCGACTGCTACCAGCAAGTGAGTGAACCCTCCTTTTCCGGGTCGAAAGGGGCCAATCATGTCGAGTCCCCAAACAGCAAACGGCCAGGCAAGAGGAATTGTCTTCAGAGCAGATGCTGGCTTGTGTGACATGTTCACGTAGAACTAGCAACCATCACAATGATCAATGATGTCTTTAGCCATCTCATTAGCTCGTGGCCAGTAAATACCAGCTCGGTATGCTTTAGCGACAATCATACTTGAGGATGCATGGTGGCCACAAGTTCCCGAGTGAATCTCATCTAGAATCATTTGACGTTCGTCAGGGGAAATGCAGCGTTGTGTAACACCAGTCGCACTTTCTCTGAACAGCTGATCTCCCATCACAGTGAAAGCCTGGGACCTGCGCACAATCTGTCGAGCCTCTGTTTCATCTTCAAGGAGCTCTTGTCTGAGGATATAGGCAATGTAAGGCATAGTCCAATCGGGACTGATAACCAGAATCTCCATGACCAGATCAATCACTGTAGGGACATCGACTTCTGTCGGGTCAGTGGAACTCAAAGCTTGTGGGGGCTCTTTGGCGAAAGGATCTTCTTGAACCGAAGGAGTGTGCATGTGCTCCAAGAACACACCGCTGGGGACAGGCCGTCGAGTGGAACCAATCTTGGATAGCTCATCGACCGCCTGATTTTTCAGTCGGGGAACATGATGAAGTTCCAGGCCTTCAAATTTCTTCTCCAACTTTTAGACTACATTGCAGTATCCAGTCATAGCGGGGTTTAGAACGTCCCAATCTTTCATCACTTGATTCACCACCAGATTCGAGTCGCCATAAACCATTAGGCGCTTGACGCCGAGTGAGATAGCCATGTGCAACCCATACAGAAGTGCTTCATACTCTGCTGTTGCCACGCAAAATTGTTGCGCAGCACCACGATAACCGTCGTGCTTTCGTGACGACGAACGGTTGCTTTACGAGCAAAGCAACAAATATTTCCTCGGTTTCGTGGAGGAGAAACGACCGCTTTTCAGCGCAAAGCGGTAAAGATGGACCAAACCCTAGATGCTAGGGCTCGACAGAGAGGAACGAGCGAAAAGTACGTGCGTAGAAAAAGTAGATGTTTTGATTGATGAATATCGATTGTTGGCTTCAATCGGCCACGGCCCTCATATTATATAGGCACGCTGGACTTTGCGTCGAAGATTAGAAGTCTAAATCTAAACCAAATATGGCATGTCCTAGCTGATTCGGTCACGTAACCCATAGCAGCTTCACGTTCCAAACCGTGTTGCATACAAATACATCTGGCTACAAGGAAATAGTAATAACATATTCCGGCCACGATGACTACCGGTTTTGTGCATCATCCGAACTTCACTTTCCTTGTTTTGCATTGATCATTACGTGACTGCATGGTCAATCCACGCACACCTTGGCTGGCCATCTGAAGCAAGGTAGGACTTGTCCTAGGCAGGCACAATTTTACTCAGCGTATCTCTAAATCCATCCAAGACTTGTCCTCAGCAGCTGCTCATCACAAAAACTCCATATGTTTCCCACTGCGACAACTGTTCTGGACTAAAACCAAGGCTGCATTTTAAAACTAAACAGCAAATTCAAATATTTGTCAGCCAATAATCCAACCATCACCATTTAAAATAATTTGGCTTATAAAATACCTAGTAGCCAAATTATACATTCAACACATGCCCCCTGTTTTCGGTACAATTGTATAAATCGAAAACACCAACCATACCTTAGGACGCTGTCGATCACTTCACCGGCCATAATAATTGCTTAGGGCAATATAAAAAGAACACATCGGCCAAATTTTCTTACGGCGATATCTCAAAAACATATCGGCCATTTTCTGCTTAGGGCGATACTTCAAATTATATATCGGCCATGGCATCATCAACTCTCCTGCCACATGCTAGGATAATACTTCTTCAAATATTTTCCGTTGAGAGCTTTAGACAACTTCACCCCTGCAAAGATTGTACAAAATATGAATTACCAGGAACAATCTCTACAACTCTATATGGGCCTTCCCAACTTGGCGACCATTTGCCAAATTTCCTATCCTTAGTTCCAATAGGTAAAATCGTTTTCCATACTAAATCACCTATTTGAAACGATTTTTCCCTCACCCTTTTGTTATAAGCCTTAGCTACTCTTAATTTCTCTTTCTCAATTTCTCGCAAGGCCTTTAATCTCTCCTCGGGCACATCATCTATTCTGTCCATCATCAAACTATTATAATCTACAGCCGACAAATCATTTTGTCTGGCTACCCTAAAGGCTTGCAAGTTAACCTCCACGGGTAACACTGCCTCCTGACCATACACTAACTCAAAAGGTGTGAATTGAGTTGATCCATGCTTAGATATCCGATGAGCCCATAAAGCTTCCAAAAGCACCTCATGCCATCTTTTCGGATGTTCCTCAATTTTCTTCTTTATAAGCTTAATTAAAATTTTATTGCTAGATTCGGCCTGTTCGTTAGCTTGAGCATAATAAGGCGACGAATTTAACAACTTAATTCCAAAAGATTCGGCAAACTCATGAAATTGATGAGACATAAAAGAAGAACCTTGATCTGTAGTTAATGTTTGAGGGATACCGAATCTATGAATAATATGTTCTGAAACAAAACTGATTACTTCTTTATGCGTCATGTTTCTCAAAGGAACCGCTTCAGTCCATTTAGCAAAATAATCCATAGCTACTAGGATGAAGCGATGTCTTTTAGAAGATCCAGGATGTATTTGACCAATAAAATCTAAACCCCATCCTCTAAACGACCATGACTTAACAATAGGATTCAACATAGCCGCGGGCGCTAACTGTACATTCCCAAATTTCTGACACGCCTCGCAGCCTCTGTAATATCGAAAACAATCTTCTAGCAAAGTCGGCCAATAAAAACCCGCTCTTTTTAATAACCATCACATTTCATGAGCCGACTGATGCGTGCCACATATACCTTCATGCACCTCACACATGGCTAATCTAGACTGATCAGAATCCAAACATTTTAAAAGTAAACCATCTATAGTTTGGCGATATAACTCATCATTCAGCAAAGTATATTTTAATGCTTGTCGCTGAATTTTCCTATCTCTAGTTTGACTTGGATCCTTTAGATAACTAATCAGAGGAACTCTCCAATCTGCAGATTCTAAATCATTAGCTAATTCGGCCATTTGAGACTCGTACACCGAATTTTCCTTTTCCACTACTAGTTGTTGCTCTATCAAACCAGAAACGTATGCACCATGCACCGAATCGACCAACAACACATTGGAATCATTTTTGACACAAACTAGCATCGGTCTTTCTATAATAAGAAATTTCCCAGCACTAATATGATGACCGGATGCCTGCTGTGCTAAATAATTAGCTCTAGAATTTTCTTCCCTGGGTATATGATTAATAGTGAAAGTATCTAAAGTTTTAATTATATGTAAACATCGGTCCAAATAAGTATTCAACAATCCATCAAAGCACTGAAATTCGCCCTTAATTTGTTGTACTACCAGAAGCGAATCACCAAAAGCATCTATATCTTTTACACCCATATCAACTAAACTTTGTAAACCAAACAATAAAGTTTCGTATTCAGCCTGATTATTAGTACAAGTATATTCTAAACGGACCGATGTTTCATAAGCAACATTGTTAGGTGAAATTAAGACGTTGCCGATGCCTTCGCCCTCTCTACCAACCGATCCATCAAAATAAAGTTTCCATGGGCATATACTAACATAATTAATATCTTCTTCATCCCTAATTCTATGATCAACAATAAAATCGGCGATGACTTGACCTTTCATAGCACGCGACGACTCATATGCCAGATCATATTCTATTAGCGCATAAGCCCACTTCCCAATCCTACCACTAAGAATCGGTTGTTGCAACATATATTTGATCACGTCGGCTTGACAAGCTACCACACATGTACTAGAAAGTAAATACGGTCGAAATCTGGTACATGCATGATATAAAGATAAGCATAACTTTTCAATAAACACGTACTGTGTCTCAGCATCTAGCAAACGGCGACTTAAATATGCAATAATGTACTCCTTCTCGCCGTCCTCTTGCGTCAACACTGTGCTGATCACTGTATTTTGTGCAGCAATGTACAACCTGAACGGCGCACCAGATTTGGGCGCTCGCAACACGGGAGGGTTTGACAAATATCTCTTTATATTATTAAAAGCCTCCCGCTGTTCTGCCCCCCAAGTAAATTGGGCTTCATTCTTTAGCCGAAGTAATGGAACAAACGATTCAATTTTCCCTGCTAGGTTAGATATGAATCGTCTCAAGTAATTAACTTTTCCTAGCAATTTTTGCACATCCTTTTGCACGTAGGTTCCTTCAACTTTCTGATTGACTCTACTTTTGTAGGATCAATCTCTACGCCATGTTCATGAATTATGAAACCTAAGAACTTTCCAGCCGACACACCAAAGGCACATTTGAGTGGATTCATTTTTAACCCATACCGACACATCCTTTCAAAACCTAACTATAAATCGGCTAAATGATGATCAAACCCATCCGATTTAACAACCACGTCATCAATATATATTTCCAGTACAATGCCTAGAAGATCATGGAAAATTAAGTTCATAGCACGCTGGTACGTAGCGCCGGCATTTTTCAAACCAAAAGTCACGACAACCCACTCAAATAAACCAACAAAACCCGGGCATCGAAAAGCAGTTTTGGACGTGTCCTTTTCGGCCATAAATATTTGATTATAACCAGCATTACCATCTAAAAAGCTAATTATCTTATGCCCCGAAGCATTATCAATAAGTGTGTCGGCAATACGCATAGGATATTCATCTTTTGGAGTAGCCTTATTCAAATCTCTAAAATCAACACATATTCTAAGCCTATCCGTGTCCTTCTTTTCAACAGGAACAATGTTAGAAACCCATTCTGCAGATCTACATGACCGAATAAACCCAACTTTTAATAACCGATCAATTTCTTCTTTGATGCGGTCAAACATATTAGAATTAAAATTTCTACGGGACTGTTTATGCGGCCTAAAACCAGATTTAATAGGCAATGTATGTTCCACTAAATCTCTACTTAAACCGGGCATCTCCGTATAATTCCAAGCAAAGCAATCAACAAATTCTTTAAGTAACACACACACCTTGCTTTTCTGATTGGCTGTCAAGTTAAGATTGATAAATGTAGGCCTTGGAATACTTCCATCACCAATATCTATTTCTTCAAGTGGATCAGCCGATGAGAATCCCTGTCCAAGCTTCTCCATATCATCAAAATTTTCAATTGCTTCATGCATATCGCTCTTTCAGAACGATATTCCTCCGTGCATTTTTGCAGCCACTTATTACTATCTTCTTTACTCATCATTTATATGGACAGATTATTAAGCCGAGCTATGCTAGCCGTCTGTGCATTTATAGGTACAAAACCATCTCTACCAATACTTATATAATCATAATCCAATAAATCTCTACCAGTCAAACAACGCATCTCACTGTGCTGCCAATCAACCGGAGCATCGGTCAAAGCAATGCAGGCTGAATTATCTGCCTCTATCACCTCCACATCGTCATGAACCCACTAAATCAAGCACTGATGTAAAGTGGAAGGAATGCATCAATTTGCATGAATCCAATCACGCCCCAAAAGAATATTATACCGACCTTTGACTTCAACAACGAAAAATGCAGTCGCCAATGTTTTGCTACCTACTGTGAGCTCCATAGATATTATACCTTTAGCTTCAGACAAATCTCGAGAGAACCCACTAAGACCCATGTTTGTTTTCATTAATTCACTCTCTTTTCGGCCCAATTTTGAGAAAACCGAAAAAGGCATAATATTAACCCCGGCACCTCCGTCAACAAGCATGCGACCAATAGGTTTACCATCAATGTGACCCCTGATGAATAATGGTTTTAAGTGCTGCTCGGGCTTATCCGACTTCTCAAATGTAGCAATTTTCGGACCAAGAACAAGCTCTGCAACTTCAGCCTTCGGTGCACGAAATTCAGCGGGAAACGCAAACACCATATTAATATCCATATCACTAGGAATACTTTTGCTATTTTCTGAAATATCATCATCAATGGTGCTATCCGTGGCGTCATCAGTCACGTCATTTGTGGGGTTATCAAGTGCGTCATCTGCAGCCATATTATCCTCCCTCGCAATGCGCTTCTCCCTCCATGTCATTTGCGACACCATTGGTTTCTCTCGATTGAACAATTCATCACGTTTTTTCTCAGCTATTTCTTCCCTGATCTCCAGTGCTCGTAGCCTCTGGACTCGTCGTTTTTGAGTATGTGTTAATCCCGTTGGACACCAGCGAGTTCCCGGCTTTGTCCCTAGAGCGACCGACTGAAATCTGCTGCCCCCGAGCCTCTAAGCTTGTAGTGACGTACTGTATTTCCTGGGACGTATACTCTCTCTTTAGCCGAAGTATTTCTCTGCTGACCTAATACGACTCCAGCTGTAATTTTTTGGCTTCCGTTACTGCTTGGACTCCCATGTTGGATAAACGTGCCAGAGCCATTTGACGTGGATGCTCCTGGGCTACTGTACTTCATGAGTGAATTGGTACGTACGCTAACTGAACCAAATTTCATACTAGTACTAGAAGGTGTAGTGGGTACTTTATTTCCACCATTCTGCACATCAAGCTCCAGATTAACCTTCTGAAACGAAACAGGCTCACGCACACCATTATCAACATTGGCTGTTTTTCGCTCACACAGTTCCAAACAATGATCACCATGGGACCCATTTGAATTTGTTGCAGGGCGATTCTCCGTTTCTGTACTGCTCTCGGCACCTTTAGCTGATTGGCCTTCTCCAGACTTTAGAGCAAGAGAAGCAACAGAACCCTTCATGTTTTCTACAGGCTGAGTTTCAGCACGCCTCTTTGGTACCCAAGCAAGCTGACGGCCGTGCTTATAATTCCTACCATCTGCACTGTGTATCGGTGGTCTGTTACCTTGAATAACAATTGCATCATGTGGCCGAGCTTCTTCATTAAATCGAGTCCTTTTATCATGTGAGTATGATCTGAACATAGGCCTCGATGTAACCCACTCTGGCTGAAAATAACTTGCTGGTCTTGTAGGGTACGGCGCCCACGGATTAAAACCCCACGGAGGAAATTGTGGATACATGGGAGGTGCACCGCCCCAATATGTTGGCTGCATTGCAAAATACGGTGGCTGGCCATATGAATTTCCTTGCCATCTCTCATGACTTCCAGGTGTGGAAGGAGACCTAGGACGCTTAACGCCTCCAAGCCGATTAAACACGTTGCCGGTCCTGTGTGAAGTACATTTTTCCAACAACATGTTAACTGTCGGCTTTATTCTTGGAACATGTTTTCTTCCTCCATTGACTTTCCACACTCCTACTTCTGGAATTTTTGGTTTGATCATCCTTGGCGGAGCACTATTATCAATCACAACATTTTCCCCATTGGCTGATTCGGTCTGATGTGGCCGAACAAGCATTTTCTTGTTCTCAAACTCGATCACATCAATAGGAAAAGGATCACGATCGAGTTTCATCTTAGTACTCTCTATGAATGTCAATCGTCCTTCATTAATGGCCGATTGTACCTGTCGTCGAAACACATTGCAATCATTAGTAGAATGAGAAAAAGAATTGTGATACTTACAATAAGCTCTTTTTCCCAATTCTCCTGAAGATGGAATAACATGACCCTCTCTCAATATAATTAATTTTCCGTGTAGCAACATATCAAAAATCTTATCACACTTGCTAACATCAAAAGTATATTTAATTTCCTCTCTTTTAGCAGGTGTAGGTTTCAAAGCAGGACATGCAAAAGGTTTCGACTTTGGCGTATGAACCCATTCGGCTACACATATGTCTACATCATCATCACTAGCCGAATCACTATCATATTCTAGAGCATTTACCGCATGATTATCCTTATCTTTATTCCTATTATCTTTAAACCGGCTATATTGTTTAATTTCCTTAGCCCGGTTTTCCTGCGCCAAAGCCTTTTGCAGAACTTGATTAACATCTGAAAATTCTTGCCCTTCCAATTTATCCTTAATATGAGCAAGCAAACCCGAAAAGGCAAGATCAGCTAAATCCTTTTAGGCTATGGTCAAGCTAAAACATCGGTTTTTTACATATCTAAACCTTTTAATATAATCATAGACATGCTCATTATACTTCTGCCTAACCATAGTCAAATCTGAAAGTCGCAGTTTAGTTTCACCGCCATAAAAATACTCATGAAATTTCTGCTCCAGTTGTGCCCATGTTGAAATAGAATTAGGAGCTAGCGATGTAAACCATGTAAAGGCGCTACCGGACAAAGATAAAGGAAATAATTTTACTCTATAAACATCCGATGTACCGACCTCGCTACATTGTGCTAAAAATTGACCTATATGCTCAAGAGTTGACCTACCATCTTCTCCCGTGAATTTAACAATGTCTGGAATTCTAAAACCACGAGGATATGGTGTCAAGTCGAAATAATCAGGATATGGCTTTTGATATGCACGTCCTCTACCTTTAGCCTCTAAACCAAATTCTCTAAGTATGCTAGCGAGCTGATCCTTAAAATTATCATTAGGTTGTGGAGAATTTGTTTGCGGAGCAAATGGAGCACTAGTACGAGATGAAAACTCCGGCAATGAAATTTGAGCATGCGATGTTTGCAACGGAGTGCGACCAAAATACGAATCGGGTACCGTCCCGTATGGAACCCCGGTACCAACAGGTGGCAACGACGGTGTATTGTATGCCACCGTCTGAAAATAAGGTTGCCGCAAATTAGAATTTAAAACGCCACTTCGGTTATCACTGTTATTATTTTGTGGAACCGAAGTCGTAACAGTAGGAGGAGCAAAACTAGCAGCAAAATTATTGGCCGAAGTAGCAACGTGGTTCCGGCCATCCTGGTTGTTATTTAAAGTAGAGTAAGGCTGCTGTAAAATACTAACCGATGCACTAGGTGTGTGGACATGGCTAGGAAAAGTAGTTAACATGCCATCTTCTGATCGCATCGGCTGTTTCCCAGGATTTTCATTATTGTGCACTACCAGGCGAGCATGACGGAATAAATTGTTTTCCAAATCTTTATGGAGCTGCACTTTAAATTCTTCAAGTCTAGTAGCTACTACTTCAGTAATTGTACATGTAGTATTTGACATATCCGAACCGTACTTACTAGCTACGGACGCATCAATTAGATGAGCAATTTCTTCGGTTGGATTTTTTACCTCAGCGCCGAGCGGTCTGGAAGGACTCGGCGCAGCTACCTTCTTGACGATGTCGTTCCTTGTCTTCTGGAATCCGGCCAACCTGAGCTTCATCTCTTCCTCGAGCTCACGCTCAAGCTCACGCCGATCATCTTCAGACAGATCTTCAAGTGTGACGGCGATGATGTTGTCCAGGTCGAAGTCGCTCCCGTTCTTGAGATCGGTGTTCATCGTGCGTCTTTTCTTCTTCTTCTTCCGTCCCCAGCGGAGTTGCCAATTGTGTTGCCACGCAAAAATTTTGCGCAGCACCACGATAACCGTCGAGCTTTCGTGACGACGAACGGTTGCTTTACGAGCAAAGCAACAAAGATTTCCTCGGTTTCGTGGAGGAGAAACGACCGCTTTTCAGCGCAAAGCAGTAAAGATGGACCAAACCCTAGATGCTAGGGCTCGACAGAGAGGAACGAGCGAAAAGTACGTGCGTCGAAAAAGTAGATGTTTTGATTGATGAATATCAATTGTTGGCTTCAATCGGCCACGACCCTCATATTATATAGGCACGCTGGACTTTGCGTCGAAGATTAGAAGTCTGAATCTAAACCGAATATGGCATGTCCTAGCTGATTCGGTCACGTAACCCATAGCAGCTTCACGTTCCAAACCGTGTTGCGTACAAATACGTCTGGCTACAAGGAAATAGTAATAACATATTCCGGCCACGATGACTACCGGTTTTGTGCATCATCCGAACTTCACTTTCCTTGTTTTGCATTGATCATTACGTGACTGCATGGTCAATCCACGCACACCTCGGCCGGCCATCTCAAGCAAGGTAGGACTTGTCCTAGGCAGGCACAATTTTACTCAGCGTATCTCTGAATCCATCCAAGACTTGTCCTCAGTATCTGCTCATCACAAAAACTCCATATGTTTCCCACTGCGACAATTGTTCTGGACTAAAACCAAGGCTGGATTTTAAAACTAAACAGCAAATTCAAATATTTGTCAGCCAATAATCCAACCATCACCATTTAAAATAATTTGGCTTATAAAATACCTAGTAGCCAAATTATACATTCAACATCTGCCTCATTGTTAGAGGAATCAAAGTGAATTTGCAAGACATAGCTAAGCTTGTCGCCCCTAGGAGATATCGAGACAACACCAACATCGGACCCATTCAACATTTTGGGGCCATCAAAAAACATTGTCCAATGCGCTGAGTGAACTTGGATAGGCTGTTGCTATTCAATCCACTCAGCCATGAAATCTACCAATGCTTGGGACTTAATTTCTTTCTTGGCTTCGAATATGATGTCAAAGTGGCTAAGCTCGATTGCCCATTTAGCCACTAGACCTGATGCATCTTGATTATTGAAAATCTCGTACAAAGGAGCATCAGTGACGATGGAAATTGAGTGGTCTTGGAAATAATGCACCACCTTCTTTGTTGATAGGTAAATACCATACACCAGCTTTTGATAGTGTGGATATCTTTGCTTTGCGGGAGACAATACTTTCGAGACATAATAAACTGGCCGCTGGACAGTTAGTACTATACTGATGACCTGATTTGTGGCCGCGATGTACAGGAGCAAGGGCTCTTTGCTGGCAGGAGCGGCAAGCGCCGGCTGGGTGGAGAGCAGGGCTTTGAGCTCAACAAACGCTGCTTCGGCTTCAGGAGTCCAGTCGAACATGTCGGACTTCTTCATCAATTGATATAAAGGCAGGGCCTTCTCTCCAAGAGGAGAAATGAATTGACTCAATGCTGCCAAGCAACCTGTGAGCTTCTGAATGTCGTGCACTCGCACGGGAGTCTTCATACGGGTAATGGTGCTGATTTTCTCGGGGTTGACATCAATTCCTCGCTCGGAAACGAGAAAACCGAGCAATTTGCCACCAGGGATGACGAAAGTACATTTGGACGGATACAACTTTATGTCGAATCGCCTCAGATTGGCGAATGTCTCGGCCAAGTTAGCCAGCAGGTCGGGACCTTTGCGGGACTTGACCGCAATATCGTCCATGTACGCCTCGACATTCCGAGGGATCTGGTCGAGTAAACATTTCTGAATCATGCGCATAAAAGTAGCACCGGCATTCTTGAGACCAAAAGGCATAGTGATGTAACAAAAACACCCGAAAGGGGTGATGAAGGCTGTCTTTATTTCGTCTAGGGCATATAGACGGATCTGATGGTACCCAGAGTAAGCATCCACAAACGATAAACGCTCACACCCTATAGTCGAGTCGACAATTTGATCTATGCGGGGGAGCGGAAAATGATCCTTTGGACACACCTTGTTGAGATGTTTGAAGTCAATGCACATACGTAATGACTTATCTTTCTTTGGCACCATCATAACATTCGAGAGCCACTCGGAGTGGTAAATCTCCCGAATGAACTTGGCTTGCAAGAGACGCGCCACTTCTTTTCTGATTGCCTTGCGCTTGTCCGCCACTGAGCGACGCAAATGCTCCCTAACGGGTTTGGCTTTCGGATCCACTCATAGACGGTGCTCAGCTAGCTCCCTGGGAATCCCCGACATGTTAGTAGGCTTCCATGCGAAGATATCCTAGTTCTCACGGAGGAACTGGATGAGCTCGGCTTCGTATTTACTGTCGAGTGTTGATGAGATATTCATCGGGGCAGTAGTAGGATCCGTTGGGTGGATGTGCACCTTCTTCACCTCCCCTGCCGACTGAAATGCCGACTCGGAAGCCAGCTTCTTTACACGGAGTAAATCAGCAGGGTCGGCGGTTTTCTTGTACTCCTCCAACTCAACCATGGCCATCTGGTGATCGGTAATCTTGGAGCCTTGCTGAAGGCATTCTTCGGCCCGCTATCGATTGCCAGTGACCGTGATCACTCCCTTAGGGCCTGGCATCTTCAACTTGAGAGACACGTAACATGGTCGGGCCATGAAACGTGCATACGCGGGTCGACCCAGAATGGCGTGGTAAGCACTCTTGAAATCCACGACTTCAAATCTCAACTTTTCTTTTCGGAAATTTTTGTCATTCCTGAATGCCACATCCAATGCTATCTGGCCGAGTGACTTGGCCTTCTTTCCTGGGATGACCCCGTGAAACTGCATGTTGCTTTCACTCAGAAGGGACATCGGAATGCCCATCCGTTTCAGGGTATCCGCATAGAGAATGTTCAGGCCGCTACCACCATCCATGAGGACCTTTCTGAGTTGAGTCCCCCAACCACTGGATCAACTACCAGAGCCTGTCGACCGGGAGTGGACACATGAGCAGGATGGTCTGTCTGGTCGAATGTGATAGCATATTGGGACCACTTGAGGTAGGTGGGGGTATCTAGTATAGCCATGTTGATTTTTGTGTTGATGACTTTCAGACGGCTCTTGCTCTCGACATTAGCAAAGATCACTAGTGTAGCAGTGACATCCGAGAATGTTTCTTTGTCTTCATCTTCATCTCCCTTCTCAAGAGGTTTATCTCTCGACGGGTCCCCCTTGAATTTCTAGATAAGTGTCCGACACTGTCGAGTAGTGTGCTTGGGCAAAATCAGATTGCCTTCCACATCTTTCCTCATGTGAATTACACACGGTTGATCCATGATATTAGTTCCTGACTGATTCTTACCCTTCTTGGGGGCATACTGCACTTTAGCTTTTCCTTTGTTCTTAGACTGAGTCGTTACTGCTGCCATTTCTGCTTGAACCGGATCTTCGGCCTTTCGCTTCTGTTCCTGATTGTTACTACCGCCAGCCTCATTGTCGCCTGCCTTTCCTTTGCCGCTACGGAGGTGGTATTCTTCCTCGCCATTGGCGTACCGAGTGGCGATTTCCATCATCTTGCCGAGTGAAATATCGCCCATCCGCCCAAACTTCAGATATAACACTCTGTATCTCAGACCGGCCTTGAACGCACAAACAGCCTGGTGTTCCGACACATTCTCCACTGTATGATGTAGAGTGGACCATCGCTGAATATAATCTCTCAAAGTTTCATTGGTTTTCTAGACACAGTGTTGTAAGTCGACTAGGCCTACCGGACAATTGCAAGTTCCCTCAGAGGTTCGGACAAACACTCAGGTAAGATCCTCCCATCAATGTATACTGTAAAGGGCCAAACGATTCAGCCAAGCTCGAGCTGGACCATCCAACATCAAGGACATGTGCTTAATTGCAACATTGTCATTTCCGCCAGCAATTTGCACAGCCACTCGGTAATCATCTAACCAAGTCTCTGGCTTTGTTTTGCTAGTAAACTTCCCAATCCCCGCTGCCAACCTGAAGTTGGGGGGATTTCTGCAGAACGTATGGCTCTGCTGAAACACTCAGGACCAGAAACCACAACCGAGCTACCACTCGGAAAATCTCTGTCATGTCCTTCCTTGTGGGCTCTACCTCTGTCGATTCACCTCTGAACGAGGAGGGCGCGGGCGTCAAAGCCCGCGTTCCTCTCATCATCGAAGGAGTACCTATCGTCCTGGCACCGGGGCGCGTACGGACCACTCCGTGGAGGAGTGGGAACTCGATGGTGGTCTTCGCGGTGAAACTAATCTCTGACCTGCTCTTCACGGTAACCTCTGCCCCGACGACGTAAGGGCAATCCAGGGCTGTGTGCCGACTGAACGGTCTCTGCCTTGGGTGAATTGGTATGAATCCTGTTGCGGGACTGAGAAACTACTGAGTTCCGACGCTGCGCTGCATCTAACAATGCTCTGATCTGCGTCAACCCTCTTCCAGCCTCTGTCTAGGATGACTGAATGGAATCTGCTATCCTAGCAGAAACAACATTTAATAGAGGAGTTCGGTATACCTCAACATCATCGTGAGATCCAGTCGGAAACAGCTGTCGCCGACGTTGACTAGGGCGTGGCGGGCGCTGGCGAGCGCGCTCGTCAAGCTCTGCCTGGAGCTCTTCTAGACGAATGCGCGCGACCTTCAAAGCTTGAGCCTCGGCAGTGGCACCGATGATGGGAGTATGAAGAACCTCCTCCTCGCGGCGCGGCTACTTATTCGACGGACCACCAGCCTCGCGCCTGCCATGGCCAAAGCCAGGCAGTGAACTCTGATGAGAGCCCGCCATCAAGATGTCTGGTGCGGGATCGCAGGTTTCACACTCAGAACACACGTCGAACGGATCTGAATTCGTCCCGAACATGCCATGAAGGGACTCGGCGGGCTCGAGTGCTGCAACCTACGAAGAAATTTGACGTGCCACTACGTGTTTGACCTAGTGCTGAAGTCATGAGCGGCCGGACCGCTTGCGACCGCGAACAGCGAGGGGAGCTGACATGTAGGGAGTTGAAGGCTGACGCAGCAACACACCGCAAGAACTCGCGCGAAAGTGCATGGCCCCGCAGACCAGGAGAGCCTCGACATCGAGAGGCGCTTCTTGGAGCCATGCCGAATCATCGGCAATGAAGATGAGCGCTCCGAAACGGATCTCGTGGCACAGAGCGAAAACACCGCCGGAAGACAAGTCGAAGAACGGAAAATGCAACCTCGCCGGAAGTCTCTTAGACGCTCGCCCCACGGTGGGCGCTAACTGTCATGGGAACGAGCCTGATAGTAGATGGTAGGGGTACGTAAGGAGAGGGCAGAGTCCTATCTAGGGCGAGGGTGTACACACGGATGTACTAGTTCAGGCCCCTCTCGTGGAGGTAACAGTCCTACGTCTCAGTGCTCGGGAGCTTATGTCGTGTGGTATATAGAGATTACAATGGTTGCGAACCCTTGTGCAGGAGGGGAGGGGTGTCTTATATAGAGTTTGCTGCCCCTCATAATTACCTAGCATCTAAGGGTCCGATCGTGGGGTTTAAAGTGTGCCATTACTGGTAACGTACGTAATAAAAGCTATTAATGACGATTGAACCAACGTCTGCCCGTTGGGCTCTTAACGATGGCTCCTTGTCTTCTGGCATCGAGTGAGAACGAGGTCTTCCGAGTGACACGCGACTTCCGAGTGAAGGAAGGAGTCTCCGAGTGGATATCCTATCGACTGACTTTGAACGTCTCCTGGAATCCACTCGAAAGTTTGGGCTTGATCTTCAAGTCCTCCAATGTAGTGTCCTTAGGTAGGGTATGTAGGCCTTGCCTAGGAACCTACCCTAGGTACATATGCTCATCACTACCTAAGGGCTCGACAGGGCATTGATAAGTGACAGGCGTAGCGATGCGGTGGAGCGGTGGCTAGCTGGCTCATGCCTATAGGGAAATGTCCTGCCGGGTCTTCTGGGAAGTGAGTGCGCCTTGGCCCCCGACAAGCGTCGGGGGCGTGCTTGGCGCATTGTAGTCCAGGCTTGGGCTGCCGTGTTGAGCTTGCTTGAGTCTTTTCTTGATTACTGGCGGGGTTCTTTTCTTCTACCGCTCGTGCATTAGTTAGCGGCACTGGGTACCCCTATACTAGTGCATCGACAAGAGCCCCCGGGATAGGCCCACACGTGCTCACCAAGTACCGTTGGGTTAGGCCCAACTTTCATGCACATGCGCACAATGTGTGGGGATAACTGCCAATTTATTAGTCAGCACTAACCCACCATCTCAGGCCATTTCCACCATGCATAATATGTAAGATGTTTTTATGGGTCCAAAAACGAAACATATGATACTACAATGTGAGCGACACATTCAACGTCACGGACTTATCCCTCTTCCATGGTGATGAAGATCTTGATTCGTGGATGGATCTTCCCCAAGGGGGGGAGATGATGTGGAGCATCCCATGAACACCATCATGAACCCTTCCCCAACACCACAAGCCATAAGAGGACCCATGACGAGAGCGTGTGCACGCGGCTTCGAAAATGAAGTAACATCTCTCCTTACTCAACCTACCTGTGATCCACTCGAGACATGGTTGCTACCTCAGACGGAAGTGTTTTTGTGTACTTAGGTACTTGGGAGACTCCAAGCTCAAAAGGACAAGGAAGGCCTTGAGCACAAGCTCCAGCCTCCGGACGACTGACCAGCCTTGGACGATCGACGCCTCGAGATCAGCCCAGCATGTAGGCCGACCGGATTCCCTAGCGCAGGGACGACCGCCGCCACCCGGACGCCCGATAGGTCCCAGTGCATGGACGTCCGGGCCATCCTTGAAACCCGGCCGCCAAGCACCCGCCCCGAAACGTCGGATGTCCGAAGCCTCCGGATGACTGAGTCCCGAACTTCCGACCGTGTCCGGAAATCCGGCTAAGCCGCACCCGCATAGAATCCCTTGACTTCCGGCCTCCTACGGACGTTAGGACCGTCCTGAGCTGTCGGACATCTGACCCCGTCTGGACGTCCAGACCTTGTGTGCGTATAGGCCCACGGGTTTCGGCCCATGTACCCCTCTACCCCATATCAGACTATATATACCTCAGCACCTCCTCTTTCTAGGGTTAGATATTGTTTTCTCTTGAGCTTAGCTCCATCACTTGCTTCTTCTAGGGAGTTTGTCCTTCTTTGGGAGTAGTTCCAAGTGATGCCAAGGCCCCTCTAGAGGGAAGATCCCCCACATACCTCTAATTGTATCGTTGGTTGATTTGGGATCTTGTACCTCTTGTGATGTTATGGACCTAGTTGATGTGTGATTGGGTTTGCTCTTGAGTATTTCCTCTCGTTCTTCCCCATGTTCTCCGTGTTTTCCCCCTCCAATTCGTGAAAGATCGACTACCACGGGTCTTGCCCCGTATCAAGGACTCTTGCCGGAGGAGTCCTCAGAGGAGTGTCGACATGCGGTGTGTCGTCGAGTTGAGGTAGAAGTGGATGATGCATGGTTCACAATCAAGGCACGAAGCTCGTGCATCTGGGTTTTCATAAAGTCCTGTGTCCGCTCCTCAGATTCACGTATGTTCGTGTCGTCGTCATACTCCTCGAAGGTCGGGTTCATCATAGTGTTCCTATACATGGCACTGAAGTAGATATAAGTGGAAGAATGAGAAAACACAATACCAAATACCATTCCGATGGTTTAAATGAGGATTAACTCAATGTGAAATTGTGGAAATAGTAGAATTGGTACCGAGTTTTCCCTTCTCACACCTATACAAGTAATGCTTATGGAGTAGCTTGGTTAGGATGGTGGCACAAAATTTCAATCAATTCGAGAATATGATGCAATAAAGTTGAAAGAGATTCACAAATTCGCAAGTAAGACAATGTGAATCAATAGCAATGTGTGAACTCAGAAACACATACACGAATAGATAAATTGGGTTGTGCAACAAGGAAATGAGCTCAAAAACTGGAATCCACAAAAAACGCTCGTGTTGCACAACACTAGAGAGATGCTAGCACGATTGCTCAAATGGGCATGATACGAACTTGTGCACAACCTATATGAAACAAAATGTGTCGTTTTCCTATTCTCGACTGGCTATGTATGTATGAGTCACGAGTCACTCGCTCAAGTGATCCAAGATGACTGGATATGCAAATTTGGCAATGCTATTGCTCTTTTGTGTTTGCTTAGAAGCTTTGCTTCTCTTTCTTTTACCAATGATATTTGGATTGTCAATATGCAGGACGTGCACACCAAGATAGCAATTATGTATGCGGGTACTTTGCAACACAAGAGATGATACTAAGATGTATATGCATGCAATTGTAGTGATGCGGAGTATGTATCACTAATGTGCACAAGTAGCGTGGCCCGACAATACTCAATGGCTAGTCTCGATGGGCAAGTAACGCAAATAGGCTCGGGGTAACAGTGCAATGGCAAGGGTATAAGTCAAGAGTGTCGTCGCGGTTACCGTCCTTGCTTATGGTGTGGAGTCAATGAAGAGTTGGTTGGCAACGATCCGGTCGGGGCGATGATGAGCGGCGATGTCGATGAAGAACCACTCCTAAGTAGCTGAAACACCTTCGGAAGTTGTGAGGCTCGCGACTCAAAATCTCAAATGCAAATGGGTTGCGAAAGCAATGGTGGAATTTTTTGGAAAAATTGTGGTCAAAAATATCAAGTAAAATGAAAACTGCCGAGGGGAAACTTTTTGTAAAGGCCGGAAGGTCTGGGATGGTCGGAGATTCCGAGGGCCAGAAGGTCCAGGGGGCGGAGTGTCCGGTGGCCGGAAGGTCCGTGTGGTGCCGGAAGTTCCGGGGGTCGTCAAAATTGGGACGAACCTAATTTCTAGTTCTTGGGCAGAAAATCGTGAGGAAAAACCCAAATGTGATGGTGAAAAAGAAAAATTGGTGGAGATTGGCTGGATGGAAAGCTAGATTCACATGTCCACAACGAAATCCACGGATCCAAATCAACAAAATCTCATCAAATCCAATAAATCCAATAAAGTTTGGGTAAGGCTATTTTTCTAGGGATTTTCGAAATTGGGGTGAAAACAAACAAAGTTAGGCTAGAAACGAATGGAGGGGCTCCAAATTCGTGATCAACCTGGCTCATGATACCATATGATACGGGGAAAGACCCGTGGTGCTCGATATTTCACAAATTGGAGTTGGGAAACATGAAGAACATGGGGAAGAACAAGAGGAAACACTCAAGAGCAAACACAATTACACGTCAACTAGGTCAATAACATCACAAGATGTACAAGATCACAAATCAACAAATGAAACAAGTAGCGGTAGTGTTCTCTCCCTCCGGAGGAGGAGCCTTGAATCCATGGGTGATCTTCCCTCTAGAGGGGCCTTGGGATCACTTGGATCTACTCCCAAAGGAGGGCAAATGCCCTAGGAGAAGCAAGTAATGGAGCTAAGCTCAAGAGCAAACATTAGCTAACCCTAACTCGAGGTGGAAAAAGAGTATATATAGTCTAGGGGCAAATTAGTAAGTGAAAGAATACATGGGCCTCGGGCCTGAGTGGCATCACTCTGCGAAGGCCTGATGTTTCGGGCTAGGCCAGAAGTTCCGAGCTGGTTCCTGGCGGGTTCCGACCTTTTCCAGGTGTTGGCGCACGCTTCGGTGGCCGGGCTGATGGAGGGCCGGAAGTTCCAGGCTGGCCGGAAGCTTCGGGGGCCAGACGCTTCAGGCAGGTCTCAAGCTAACCCAAAATTTTGCATCCCTGGACTTGGCCTTGGGTAGACGGTTGTCCGGAAGTTCCGGGCTGGCCAGAAGTTCCGGGCAATCCAGAGACTTGCCCTTGGTGCTAGCTCCTTCTCCTCCTCGGCCATGGTCTTGGGGATGTTTCCTTGGCCCTTTAAGGTCGTCTCCCTCGGACCTAAGGATACACAAGGTTTGATTGTGAGGTAGCATTGAAGTTCCTTTGCCATCAAAGTCATACTCGAAGAGGAGTGAGTTCACCTTAGGTTCAATGTTGCATGTGTGTTCTCTCGTAACAGGGCCACTTGGGGATTTGCTTGACGTCATAGTCTTCATGGGGATGATGGAGGGATGCTCCGTATCATACATGTTAGAGTTCATCCCAAATCCCCATTGGGGGATGGGGCATTGAATCCACTAGGGATCTTCCCTCGCAAGGGGCCTTGACATCCACTAGGTGATCTTCTGTCATAGAGGCATCTACTCCATGAGAGAGGTAGTGGAAGGAGCTAGGATCGACTAACTATGATCTAAACCATTGCTAACCCTAGAATGCAGGAGGGGGTCGAGTATATATAGTGCTAGCCCACGAAAGGGTAAGTGAGAGAGGATGCATGGCCTTTGGCCCGAGTTTGCCCGCACAGGGGCCAGATGTCCTAGCTGAGGGCCGGATGTCTAGGTCTTCATGGGGATGTTGGATGTCTGGGCTGAGGGCCGGATGTCCAAGGCTTCATGGGGGTGCGAGATGTCCGGGCCAATGGCCAGATGTCCGGGGCTCGGGCGCCTAGTTTCCGCATGGTTTGGGTCCTAGTGCGCCAGATTTCCAGGATGAAGACTGGATTTCTAGCAGAGGCCGGATGTCCGGGGCATCATGGCGGTGTGAGATGTCCGGGCCTGTGGCCAGATGTCTGAGGCTCGGACGCCTAGTTTCTGTGTGGTTCGGGTCCTAGCGCGCCGGATTTCTGGGATGAAGACCGGATTTCTAGCAGAGGCCGGATGTCGGGCCAGGGCCGGATATCCGGTTCCTGTAGCTACTTTGGTTTGGCATTGGCACTATAGGGATCTCCAGGGGCCGGATGTACAGAATGTAGGCTAGATGTCTGGTGCCTGTGAGGTTTCTTGGCCTCCTTCCATTGTCAATTCCATGCTTCCCTCACGGATAGTGTAGTTGTGTTGGCACTCCTCCTTTTCAGCAATGAAGCTCCGACAATACCTATGCATGCACACGAGAGGAGTGTCAAGTAGTATACCATCCTCGAAGGGTTCAAGTGAACACGTGTAAAGGAGATGATTCACCTTTATGTATGTGGAGTGGTTGTGGCACGTGTCACTTGGCAAATGGAATCTTGTCATGGAGATGTCTGTAGGATCCTCTGCATCATCAAGCTTAGCCAATGGGTGTAGGATCGAAAGTAGTGCTAGAGGGGGATTGGTGATTAGACTACTTGACCAAATGAAAATCTACTTTTTCCCAACTTTAATTCTTGGTAGATTTTAGCATTCATAGTATGTCAAGTACACCCTACACATGCATGTCTAAGAGTATAGCAGCAGAAAATAAAGACACGCATGTAAGTAAAGAGGGGGTAGGAAGATCAAACGCAATTGGTGACATGATGATCTTTCCCATGGTTCCGATAGGTGGTGATATCATACATCCACGTTCATGGATTCTTCAACCCACGGAGGGCAACTGTCGCGAGAGTCCATGGAGGGCTCTACCCATGGAGGGTTCCATGAACAAGCAACCTTGACTATACCATGATGGCTTCCGTCCATGAAGGACTAGCCTCACTATGGGTATATCTTCACGAAGTAGGCGATATCCTTTCCATTACAAACTTCTTGGTTCACTCCACAACACGAAGTAGGAGGCTCCCAAGTGACAACTAACCAATCTAGGAGGCACCACCCTTCAAAAGGTAATAGGCTCGGCAATGCGCTAAACTCCTTTCTCTTGTGCTTCAATATGATAGACTCCTCAACACACAATCACTCTCTCGCAGATATGGCTTGGTAGAAGAGATTGATTTGGTGGAAAGCAACTTGGGGAGGATACAAATCAAGATCCATATGGTTGGAGTGGAAGATCTTGACCTTAACACAAGGATAGGTGGTTCTGTCTTAGAAAATCAGTAGACATGAGTGGGGAACAGTTCTGACTGCTTCTCCCTCAAGTAGGTGGTGGTGGAGGGGTATATATAGGCATCTCCAAAAATCCAACTGTTACACACAATAAGTCAGACTTTGTGGAACCGATGTGTGAATCTCGGCTGTACCGGAGTGACATAAAGTTAGCAACTTTTGAATCTCGGTGAGACCGATATAGGAATCTCGGTTGCACCGATAAGGTGACGAACGATCAGATTGCCCAATCTCGGTGACGCCGATTCAAAAATTTCGGAGGGACCGAAAATGTGAACTTGTGTAACAAAATGTTGGCAGCCCAACTCGGTGGCACCGAATGCAGTATCGGTTGCACCGAAAAGCTAGGGTTTGGCTGAGTCTGTCTAGGGTTTGGAATCGGTGGCACCGAGTGTAGAATGTTCGTTGCACCAATTTTGAATATTTGGCTTTGGACAGACTTTGGTGGGAGAGTTTGTGGGTGTTTTTGGTGACTATCACTTGTGCACGTATGAGCATTTTGTTCACCAACAAAACCTTACCCCCTTTTAATAGTATTGGCTTTCTTATGGACTCAAAGTGATTTCTCACAAATGTAATGGAGAGTACTCTTGCTTGAAGCTTTGCCAACCTATTTCCTTGCATCTTGGGGTATTCCACAATCTTTTTGCCAACCCATCATTGAACTTTTCCTGAAACATTCTTAGTGGAAACATTAGTTCAATGCCATATATGTTGCTATTAATTACCAAAACCACCAAGGGAGCAAATGTGCTTACAATCTCCCCCTTTTTAGTAATTGATGACAACATATAGATAAAAGCTTCCACATATGATATAATCAATGAATATAATCGTCGCTTTGAGAAGTATGTGATAAGCAAGAGCTCCCCCTAAATTTGTGCATTATTTTAAATTTGTGTTTGAATGCAAATGCACAATCGATTAGGTGCATGTGGCACCTCTTCCATGTCACATAGAACTTGGTGGTGTGCGAGAGTAATTAGAGTTAACAACATATCACAACACATCAAGCAAAGTGAGTGATCATCACATAATATAGTAGCAACACACATAACAGTGTATGATCATACACAAACACCAAAGTATCTCACATCAAACCAAATGAACCAAATGTTTTGTAAAACTAGCAGATAAAAACATACGCTCTCTCACTCGAAGCCTAAGATCTATATACAACTTCTCCCCTTTGGCAAAAAGTTACCAAAAAGTTCAAAGAGATATAGCTAATCGTTCTATAGCTAATCTCCTCCGGTCATCGATGGCGGAGTCGAGAGAACTACGTTGGTGAAGACTTATGCTAAAGTCCTGGATGGAGCTGGAGTAGATACTGGAGGCACTAGAGATGATGGTGTTGAAGATACTGTGGTTGGAGCAGAAAATGAAGGCCTCGTCTCTAGAGCTGGTACTGTAGCAGTCCTGTCCTTAGTCATGAACTGGGCCATCATCTTGACAAGTGCACTATCCTCCTCATCATCAGAAGACTGAAACTCTGAAGAGGTGCAATGGATTGGGGCTTCATCAACCTCCTTCTTGAACTCATTTAGTGTCTTAGTCAGCCCATCGACCTTGTCATTTAGAGTTTTCACTCTATAATCAATGATGTTTGAAACCCTCTTCACAGTCTCTACTATCAAGTCCATCACTCGAATCCTGGTGTGACGATCAATATGGATGAGCATGCTGATGGAGTATCCACGAATCACCTTCTCATCTCCAAACTTGGGCATCAAGGTATGCCTCAAGATAGTGTTCATGGTACGAAGGCCTGACTGGATAAAGTAGATTGAACCAAGCTTGTGAGGTTGCACTTTATCTACAGGGATAGGATTGTACATATCCTTCATAGCATTGTTGCTCTCCTTGGATTCTATGTAGACATCCAAATCTCCATCCTAAACCTCTGGGACTCCTAAAATGGTATCCCACTAATCAACAGAAGATTCATATCTTGCTCCTTCAATCATCCAAACAATCCTCCCATCTCAATAGAAATGTGCAGTGGAGTAGAATTGCATGATCATCTCATTGTTCCAAGCAGTGAACTCCTTCCCAACAATTTTATCAAGTCCAATGCAGTGGAAGTTGTCTTCGACACATGGAAAGTAATCCTTATACATTGAGGTAGGCCTGCCCTGCACACGGATGATTCTCTTCCTGGTTGTCTTATTTGCCACAGCTTTCCTGGGGACCTCAACAGACATTGTTTCTCTAGCACCCTCATGTGCTTTGAAGGTCTCTACAAGAGCATAAATTTTGCTGACCACCTTCCTAGATGAGGTGGCCTCATTGACAGACTTCCTAGCAGCCTTCTCTTCCTTCTTAGCAAGAATCTCTTCCGGGACCAAATCAGAATCCTCTTCCTCTGAGTTGAGTCTCTTCCTTGTCCTAGTGGCAGCCTTAGGCAACCCATGAGAACTAGGAGTGCCTGGATGTGTGGAAGAACTGGACTCAGGACGCGTGCCTGAACTCATCTCAACGTTCTGCTCTGGCAAATTCTGACTGTCTGAACCTGACATGCTAACCCTATGAATAGAGTATAGAAGAGTAGAATAGGATAAGTCATCAAAAATGAGGCTGATTTTTGAAAGTTTGAACAAAAGATTATCCAAGTCTTGCATTCTGTCAAATGTATTTCGGTACAACCAAGGAAGAAATTTCGGTCGCACCGAGACTGACACCTACTTTCTAGGAACTCGACACCCTTTTCGGTCGAATGGAAAACAAGAACTCGGTTCCACCAAGGTGTTCTTAGTGTGGCAGAAACTATAATCGGTGACACATATTTTCCCACGTCGGATCTACCGAGATACAGGTGGGGGACGACAAAACCCTAAAAATCTATCATTCACTACTCTACAGGATTTTCTTTGTGGATGGAAATCTTTCATACGGTGGCTTATAGATAAAAACGATTTCATTGTGCAAGACTTGGACGGGGAGTGCAAGAAAAGTTGAATCCGTACCCTAGCTTGGCGACGGATCTTCTACGGCGGCGACGGCGGCAAAGATGCCCATAGACGGCGCAGATTTCTAGCTGCGGAGGCGCTCGGGAAAGGCAAGGCGATGACCAGGGGGGTCCTTCTGTGGTAGCTAGGGTTGTGGAGGCGCAAAGTTTGAAGAATAGATTTCAAAAGTCTGGGTCCACTGATTATATACCCATCACTATCGGTGACACCGATTTAATATTTTTGGTGTCACCGAGTTTCACAACTGCCTGTTGACAAGGAAACTCGGTGTAACCGAGAATATGAAATCAGTCTTACCGAGATAAGAAAACTAGATCAACCATTGGAATTCGGTGATACCTAGATTTTGGGGTTGGTTCCACTGAGATGCACTTGGGATGTTTTAATGGTTAGTCCTTGACGATACGGAACTCTGAGTGCTCCTCATATAGAGTGATCGAAAAGTACTTGTTCAAATTTTTTGATGCGGCCTGAATAGAGTATGAGGTGAGAAAGCATAGATAGCTAAAGCAGTGGTCCTAGGCATTCTTGTCCATCCAATTGGCAAAAGTTAAAATCAAGAGCCAAATAGCAACAATTGGATGTCCTCGAATGAGAAAATAAATGCATCCCAACATGCTCACACAATAACATGTCAAATGAAATCATGGCAAACATGCACATACACATTAGCATCTAACAAGCACTTGGGCTATGACGAAGTCATCTATATATGAGTATTTGACTTAGGAACCAAGTAAGAATACTTGATCATAGGGCAAACTCATCGTTTAAGCACAAGTGGGGTTACCACTTTTACATAAAGCATTTAATGTTGTCACATACTAAGAGATGCTTTAACTCAAGTCTTAGAGTAAAGCTCCCCCTTGATGTGACGTCCCCCCATAGGAGGGACTAACTAACCTTGGGTTTTGTCGATGAAGACTTCATGTTGGTGAGGTAGTGGTGGATTCTCAAGGTTGATGAAGGTCACCAAGAGTTGGGAGCATCCTTGCTGTTTAATTACTCTTCTCACCTACATGGGTTAGTCCCAACATACAAGACACAAATACAAGGATATCTATGGACATGGAGTGCAAAGCATATGTTATGATGTTCATTGATTTGTTGATCACCTTGTCCCTTTCTTACTTTTGAGGGAATGTGTCACTCCTTGAACTATTGCATGAAGTTGATGTTGTTTGCAAATAGTTCTTGCAAATAATGAATGTGAGTGAATTTCATTGGCGGAGTCACCCCTCAAGAACTTCTCTAGTTCTTCTTATTGGGGACCCACATAAAGTTTATGGGGATCCTTGGTGTTGTAGTAGCCCTTGTATAAGTTTATCTTGAAGTAGCCTTGGGAACCCACTTCACCAAAGCTTGGGATTCATCTTCATAAGAGTCAATGTCGTCTTGAAGCTTGTCCTTGTCCTTGAGCTTGGTGTCTTGTGGTGGAAGGTCATCTTGAGCTTTTGTTCCCTTGGGAAGAGTATTTTCATCCTTCTCCTTTTGAGGAACAAACTTCGGATTCGGGTATTGACCTTCTTCCCATTCAACTCCATTAGCGTTGAAGTAGCCAACACCACGATTCTTCCGGTAACTTACGTGCTTGTGTACAATCTCCTCAAATTGTTTGCACCCTCAAAGACTCTTGTAGATATCTATCTCTATAATCCCTTTCAAGAGTTCATTTTCATGCTCAAGTCAAACTTGGCTAAGAGAAGAGTTAGTGGGATCAAGAGAACTACTAGAAGCAATATCATTGGATTTATCATTTTTATTGCTACTAGTTGAAGGACCTTTGTTTCCATTGTAACTAGCTTGCTTAGACTTAACTTGTGGCATGAATGTAGATAACAGAAGTCGCTTAGCTAGATAAGAAGAAGTCTTCTTTCCAAGATCGTCATTGATAGCTTTAAGTAACTCATGCTCTTGCTCTAAGTTGAGCTTCTCGAAGCGTAGCTTCTCATGTGTCCTTACAAGCTCTCTATGATCTTCTAGAGTTAACTGGTGAGCTAAATTAAGTGTTTTTAGTTCTTAAGTTAGTCATTCTATTTCCAATTTATCATCATCACATGACTTTTCTACAGTAGAGTGAGTACTATAAAGTTCATTTTGACTAACATTACTAGATTAGTCAAATATCAAGTCATCTTCAATTAACAAGTCATCTTCATCACTACTGAAATCAAGATACTCGGGGTGTGATACCTTGGGGACTTTATCCATGAGGCAACTTGCACTCCCTTCGTTTGGTGAATCAAATAGATCATAGGAGTTGGTAGTTACTAGTGCAAGTCCGGTAACACCTTCATCTTGACTATAGTTAGAGTTGGAGTGATAGCTTCTCTTGGAGTGGTTGTTGGATTCGGAGCCGGAAACCCATTCACCAACATGAGTTGATGTTTCCTTCTTGAGTAGCTCTTGGTGTAGTTGTCCTTCTTCTCTGAGTCCCTACTTCTCCTTGAGGGTCTTTGTTCCTAACGATCATCTCTACTCCTTCTTTCTCTTCGAGGTGACTCATCTCTTGAGCTTTGTCTTCTTGGTGACTCTTCTTTCCTCTTGTAAGGAGTCGTGCAATTATTAGAGTAGTGTCTGGGCTTCCCATAATTGTAGCAGTTTCAATCACGACTTGACGAACGCTTCTCTTCATATCATGAGTTGGAGCTTCGATCTTTGCTTCAATTCTTGTAGAATTTGTTGAATTTCTTTACCATGAGGCTTATCTCTTAATTTGTGACAAGGTTGTCGCTAGAGCGGGAGCATCACTTGTGGCTTTGTAAGCACCGCTAGACTTGTGGTGAAGCTCTTCCTTGTCTTTGAGTGTCATCTCATGAGCAACAATTCTACCAATCACTTATGTTGGCTTGAGATCCTTGTAGTTGGGCATCATTTGGATCAATGTGCAAATGGTGTCATATCTCTCATCCAAAGCTCGAAGTATCTTCTTGATGATGAATTTGACAGTCATTGCTTCACTTCCTAAGCCAGCAATATCTTTGGTGATGAGAGCTAGCCTAGAGTACATCTCAGTGACTCATTCACCATCCTTCATCTTGAACTTGTCAAGTTGACTTTGAAGAACATCCAACTTGGATTCTCTCATAGATTCTATACCTTCATGCATATCAACCAAAGTATCCCAAGTATCTTTTGCATTCTCAAGACGGCTGATTTTGTTGAATTATTCGGGGCATAGACAGTTGAAGAGAATGTCACATGCTTGAGCATTGAGTTGCAACATCTTCAACTCATCCGTGGTAGCTACACGATCAGGTTCCCTTCCTTGCGCAAAGAATTCACCTTGCATATGAACATGAACAACAGCCCAAACGGAGGGGTTATGACCAAGCAAATGCATTTTCATTTTGTGCTTCCAGCTAGCAAAATTTGTGCCATCAAAGTACGGACCTCTACGGTGATAATTTTCCTCACTAGACTCCATACTCTCCTAGGTTGTGAGACCAATGCAATGGACACCAAAGCTCTGATACCACTTGTAGGATCAAAAGTAGTGCTAGAAGGGGTGGTTAGACTACTTGACCAAATGAAAAACTAATTTTTCAAGTTTTAAATCTTGGCAAATTTTAGCATTCATAGTATGTCAAGTACACCCTACACATGCATCTCTAAGAGCATAGCAGCGGAAAATAAAGACAAGCATGTAAGTAAAGAGAGGGTAGGAAGATCAAACGCAATTGGTACATGATGATTTTTCCCTTTGTTCCGATAGGTGGTGCTATCGTACATCCACGTTCATGGAGTCTTCAACCCATGAAGGGTAACGGTCACGAGAGTCCACGGAGGGCTCTACCCACGAAGGGTTCCACGAAGAAGCAACCTTGACTATACCATGACGGCTTCCATCCAAGAAGGACTAGCCTCACTATGGGTACATCTTCACGAAGTAGGCGATCTCCTTGCCCTTACAAACTTATTGGTTCACTCCACAACATCAAGTAGGAGGGTCCTAAGCGACACCTAACCAATCTAGGAGGCACCACCCTCCAAAAGGTAATAGTCTCGGTAATGCGATGAACTCCTTGCTCTTGTGCTTCAACATGATAGACTCCTCAACACAAAATCACTCTCTCACAGATACGGATTGGTAGAAGAGATTGATTGGGTGGAAAGCAACTTGGGGAGGCTAGAAATCAATATCCATATGGTTGGAGTGGAAGATCTTGACCTCAACACAAGGATAGGTGTTTCTCTCTCAGAAAATCCATAGATATGAGTGGGGAACAATTCTTATTGCTTCTCCCTTGAGTAGGTGGTGGTGGAGGGGTATATATAGGCATCTCCAAAAATCCAACCGTTACACATAATAAGTCAAGCTCGGTGGAACCGATGTGTGAATCTCAGCTGTACCGAAGTGACTTAAAGTTAGCAACTTTTGAATCTCAGTGAGACTGATAAAGGAATCTCGGTTGCACTGATAAGGTGACCAACAGTCAGATTGCCCAATCTCGATGATACCGATTCGACAATCCCGGAGGGATCGACACTGTGAACTTGCGTAACAAAAAGTTGGCAGCCCAACTCGGTATCACCGAATGCAGTATCGGTTGCACCGAAAAGATAGGGTTTGTTTGAGTCTATATAGGGATTGGAATCGGTGGCACCAAGTGGAGAATGTTGGTTGCATCGATTTTGAGTATTTGGCTTTGGACAGACTTTGGTGGGAGAGTTTGTTGGTGTTTTTCGTGACTATCACTTGTGCACATATGAGCATTTTGTTCACCAAAAAAACCTTACCCCCTTTTAATTGTATTGGCTTTCCTATGGACTCAAAGTGATTTCTCACATATGTAAAATATAGAAACCTCTTGCTTGAACCTTTGCCAACCTACTTCCTTGCATCTTGGGGTATTCCACAATCTTTTTGCCAACCCATCATTGAACTTTTCCTGAAACATTCTTAGTGGAAACATTAGTTCGATGACATATATGTTCTTATTAATTACCAAAACCACCAAGGGAGCAAATGTGCTTTCAATGTGACTTGCCCTTGTGTGTGCAAGGCCCCCTTTCTTGGGTCGGCGCGGGTAACCGACACATGCCTATCGTGCTAGCCTGGATTTTGACTTGAGGTTTTCTCTCATAATCCTGTGCAAAGACCACCTATCGATGGAGATCCAAGATGGAATTGGATGAAAAACTTTAATATTAAAATCTTTCGGCTGATCAAGCTGAACAAGTTTTACTCTTGAATCAATTCTATCCGAGGACGTAGTAGCCTATGTGTCCCAAAACGAAACCTTGTATTGTCTTAGTACAAACTTAGTACTATAGCACTATCTTAGTGCTAGTTATAAGATTGGCGAGCTATTATTTGGTAATGGAGGTAAATCGGGAAGAGGGTCACTATTATCTAAGGTAATGAAGGTTATCTAGCATGTGGGTATGTAAACAAAACCAGATTTTAGCTTAGTACAAACGTAGTGCTTTAGCACTAATATAGTGCTAGCTTTAATAGTGGCAAGAGCGTTAAAGTTCTATATGGTAATGAAGATTTTGTGGCCTCTAGTTCCCATACAAAAATTGCAATTGGATTAGTCCTCACGTAGTATTGTAGAACTAGCTTAGTGCTAGAAATAATGGTGGCAATGTACTATATGGTAATGGAGGTAAATGGGTAAGAGTGTAAAAGTGTTATATGGCAACAGAGGTAAATTGGTAAGGACGAAAAACTAATATATAGTGGTGGTGGATCTCAATGGATCGTGGCATGACGTCCTTCGATGTTCCTAGTCGGATCCTCAAAGTCTAATCCACCAAAAATGATAGACACCGGCTCATTGAAAGACATGACACCTTTGCCCTTAATCACCATCTTAGATAATGGGACGTGCCCTTGGGGGGGGTGCAAGGCCCCCTTTCTTGGGTCGGTGCGGGCAGTCGATGCATGCCTATCTTTCTAGCTTGGATTTTTTTACTTTGTGGTTTTCTGACATAATTCTATGCGAAGACCCCCTGTCGATCGAATCTAACATGGAATTGAAAGAATTTTTTAATATTAAAATCTTTTGGCTCGTCGAGCTAAACAAGTTTTACTCTTTAATAAATTCTATCTGAGGTCCTATGTAGCCTATATGTCCTAAAAGGAAACCTTGTATTGGCATATAACTAACTTAATTGTATAGCACTATCTTAGTGCTAGCTGTAAGATTCGCGAGGTACTATTTGGTAATGGAGGTAAATCGGTAAGAGCGTCAAAATGCTATATGATAATGAACATTAAGTGGCTTGTGGGTCCGAAAACCAAACATGGTATTGGCTTAACATGAAGGCATAAGATGATTATACTACAATGTGAACCGCCCTATTGTCTTTGATAATCCATGGACTACAATAAACATGAAGACGTAACATCATATGAACTGCTCTAGGGTTCCTCGGCCCGACCCACTAGTCAGGAGACGACATGGTGAGTACCCCCTAGTCCAGGACCCGTTAGTAGCCCCCTGAACCGGTCTTCAAGTTAGGGACGCTCCTCATTGCTTCCGAACTGTTCTTCATCTTCAACCGTCGGTCTTGAAAACTGGTTCAACAAATCATCTCCAATCTTGAGGATCGTCGAGGTGTATCTGAAGAGTTCACACGTCGGGCATCCGAGGAGCCCCTTTAAGTTCTTGGCCTTTATCAATGCCTTGTATTTTTTTACGCCACACCTCAGGTTTGAAGTGTTTCCCGTGCGGCGGTTTCCTCTTGCGCCCGAGCTCCAACGTTGAACTGCATCTGAGGTGTCTTTTTGCAGCCGAGCTCCAATGCTGGTCGGCATCCAAGGTGTTATAGATTACCTTGGTCTATGAAAACTTTAAGGACTCCATCCGAACTTAAATACTTGAATAGTATTTTATGGAGCTAGCCATTCATATCTGAGCTTTATGCTGGACTACTTTCGAGGTGTTCTGCGCAGCCGAGCTCCAACATTGGTCGGCATCTGAGGTGTCATAAACTACCTCAGTCTTTAAAAGATTGAATGAATTCAGCCGACCTTAATACCGGAAATGCCATCTATGGAGCCATCCAGTTGCTCCCAAGCTTTATGCCGGACTGCTTCCGAGGTGGTGCACCACCCCGACTACGGGCTGATTTTTTGTGGAAATTATTCCGATTGCTGCAATTTATTCTCTATCGAGAATTATAGCCAGCAGCCCTCAAGGTGTGTGTCGGTCTATAACACGAGATTCACCTGAAGGAAAAAATAATGAAGAAAATAAAATCATTGATCCTAGTAGCCCCTGAGACTTAGGTCAATTTGCAAAATCAGCCTGAGGATCAAGTTCTTGCTCGGCGACATACGTGATGGTTGGAAACGTGGTACGCAATAGTTTCCGAGACTCGGGTCGGGTGTGGCTGACCAACCTGAGGATCAAATCTCATCAGAAACCGTAGTGCACTTTGACTTTGCTGCATTGAATAGGCAATGCAGTAGCACCCTAGCCTTAATTTGGGCATGGGTGGTCGAATTAAGGATCGATATATGTTTGACACAATTTTTTTTATGTTTGACATGATTTATGTGTAATGGTTCTATGCATCCAAGTACTTTACATCATTAATGCTCGAATCCGCATTGTACAAGACTTTGTTGACCGACCATCGGCTTCAACCTCCTCGGCCAGTAGTCGAGGAGTGTTTGTCATACTTTATAAAGCCTTTAGAATGGCAAAGATTTATGACAAACAAGGCAATCCAGCCATATGGTTTTATAAACGAAGGTACACGGAGAGATATGTTATATTACTATTAACGTAAGAAACATCTTGTGGGAAAAATAGTTCCTCTATAAGTTCCTTTTCCCAGGATGTCATGTTGACCCTCATCGTAAAACCTCAATTCCGATCAATGTGGGAGGACAATATTGAGGATTTAGTTTGGGGAATGTTCCGAAACTCTATGGTCTTTAATGAACCAAAATTTTCACTTCCGTTGTTGCCTACCAATTATATTCTTAAGATGGATAGCTTTTCGGCTTCATCCCGTCTGAGGTACTAACCCGGATGACCCGGAAGTAACAATCACAGAGGTGATCCCTTTACCTCCTAGCCAAAAAATCGGGAACGTAGGGGGTAAGCACAGGAGCCAGGCAATCCACCTTGGCTATATGCATATTTATAACGATGATTACGGAAGGCAACACTCACATATTGAATATAAATTCTTTAATGCTATATGCTATTTTGACTCCTTTGTGACTCTTTATCATTTGAGAGTGGCCCATCATCGGCTTCTACCCCTTTGTAAATGTTACGCACGATGTTTCTGCGGTAACAAGAGAACCCTTAGCCGATGTCTTAGTGCCCGGAGGCTGTTGTGTTGCGGAAACGAGGCAATTAGGTATCCAGGATTTATAACTTTCACTTAGTCACAAGAGCTTAAAGTGTGGGAGGCCGGTTACAAGCCCCCGGTTAGTGTTTGGCGTTAGCCGAGGTCAAGCCGTTAACACTTCGGCCAATTTTATGAATGGCGCATGGGGTAACCTCTATCGGTCTATAGTTTTACTGAGTCATCGAATTGCTGACTAGTTAGCGCTCATTGTGACAACTGGTTTTCGGCTTTCTCCACTGTGGTACTTAACCAGTAGAATCGGAAGTACCATCGCAGTGGTTCTCCCTTTGTGCATCTAGTCAAATAAAGCGGTATGTCGGAGGCAATCATAGGAGCAGGGAAACCCAACTATTGACCGAAGACACGATTTGAAACAGATGCATATAGAGCAATATCCGAGACGCCAAGGTGGAGGCCGGCAGGGAAGATACCAAAGAGCGGGTCAAAAAAATAATTCCCGAGCTAAATTATTACGTAGGGCACCTCGGTCAAGATGATGTCTCTCCTCCTAAAAAACATACAAATAGCTTAAAAGTGTCATAAGCTTGAAAATCCAAAAAACTTTCGTAAAAACTTTGACGTTCGAACTAAATCAAGTGTTTTGGTGCCAATCCGAAAATTGGTCTTAAAATTAACATGTGCTTCGGTCGTGCTCTAACATGATCCATCCGATCTCTCAGAGTTCAAGAGGGTCAGCCTTTGGCTTCATCCTCCATATCCCAAGGGCGGAGTTTTTCTACGAGACCTGTTTAGTGAACTTAACTCAAGCGGCTTTAGAGAGAAACTAGGCTACCCGGCTATTGACCAAACACCTATGTCGAAAAAAGGAGTAGTGGGAAAAGACTTTGCAACGACCAAGAAGAAAACAACATTTATTATAAAATGGCTCGTATAAATTTAAGAGCCCCCAAGTGATTTGGGTAAAAGAATTTTATGTATAATGACTGTATGTAACGAAGTACTTATATCATATTTCAGTTCGCCCAAACTTTAAACGCGTCTTAACAGACCATTGACTTCTCCCTATACGGCCAAGGGATGAAAAGTTTTATCGACTGCGCCATCTGAGGATATCAGAGGTGTTTCAAATAACCAGGCAATCAGGCCATTAGGCTATATCAGATAAAGCGTGCCTAGGGAACTTATGCTATATTACTATTTAATGTAAGAAGCATCTTCAAAGAAAATAGTTCCTCCAACGGTTCCTTTCTTTGGGTTCTCATGATTACCATCAGGGGTGTCCAATAGACTTATGCATGCTTGTCTTCGGTACTGGCCGACCATAGTTGGAAACAGTAAGAGCACTAGCTTTCGGCTTCATCCATATGAGGTACGAGTTGGGGTGACCCGATCATAACAATCATAGAGGTGCTCCCTTTACTCCCTAGCTGAACAATCGGGAACGTAGGGGTCAGCATAGGAGCAAGGCAACCCAGCTTTGTGGAACACTTAAGTCAACATGATGCATATATTGGCGTAAACACAAACAAGGAAGGGTGCGATACATTAATAATCATATGAAAGAGGAAAAGCTTCATAAAGGAAGTCCCCAAGTAAACGGGGTATTTGAATTTGTTGGTCAGAAACAAAGTTTTGCCGAAGAAATTTTTTCACCAACAACTTTTTGTCAAAAAGTATAATGCTTGGTCGAACTGAAAAAAGTTAAAATTGATAAAAGTTGAGCATGAAAGCGACGAGCTAGCCAAAGAAGAGCTCAACTTGATGAAGTGACAACACAACACTTCCGAAGGGCCGAGGAGAAACCCCCAGTCCGGTCGAGCAGACGATGTAGTTCGGTAGCATGACGGTGAAGCCCCCACGTCTGTCGACCATGTCGACGACACAATTTGGTTGATGGAGGCGGGATAATGATGTAGGCACGCCAAGGTGACCGCATGACATAGCCGAAGTCGATTACCTATGCACACAATACAGTGCAAGACAAGAGTAATAACAAATAAAGGTAATAATATACTTTAAAAAATTATTCTACTTAGTTAATTTAAGTGAAGCAAATAAGTAAAGGAATATGACCTGGGCGCCGAGGTTCCTGAACGAAGAGTTCGGCTTGACAAACTGGTGACGCTCAACGGTCGATGTGGCGAGAGGAAGTCCTCGGTATAGTAAACACGACAAAGCTGTGATTGGCGAACGCCAAAGTCTCCTGCAGGTCGCCTGGTGACGTCGAAGTCTCATGCCAGCCGAGGTGTTGAAGCAGGTCGACTGGTGACGGAGAAGTTCCCGGAGTAGGTTGATGAAGGGATGCCAAAGCCCCGGTCTAGCCGAGGTGACGGAGCAGGTCGACTGGTGACGCTGAAGTCTTAGGCTAGCCGAGGAGTTGAAGAAGGTTGACTGGTGACGCTGAAGTCTCACACCAGCCGAGGTGTCGAAGCTGGTCGGTTGGTGACGCCAAAGTCACACGCCAGCCAAGGTGTCGAAGCTGGTCGACTGGTGATGCGGAAATCTCATGCCAGCCAAGGTGTCAAAGCAAGTCAGCGTGGTGGACATTAGCTTGATAAAGTAACAATGCAGAGATGCCAACGCGGGTCAGAATTTGTGACGAGGTCGATGTTGGCTTGATGAAGCAACAGATCGCGCGACCCGTACAACCCGTAGATGACGAGGTTCGCTTGATGATTATTCGGCTGTCGTGATGTCAAACTCTTGGTCGGATGACTGAGATGATGAGAAAATTTCCATCAAAAAGGACGTCTGACAACCCGTTCATGAAAAAGATGAATTCGGGTCGGATTAATTTTCGGGCAGAAAATAGATCCAAAATTCGTTGTACTAATCGGATGTTTCCTGGAGTTTGGACGGTCGGATCGAGCTAAATTTTTTGAGGGGTGATCGGTATAGGAATTCAGAAGCTCATTAATGGTAGGATTTTCAAACGGATGTCCAAAATAGACGCAGGACTCCTCGCCCTAAACACATCCAGATTCTCGTCCAGATTCAACAGGGCTTTGGTAGATCGGAGATTGCCAGAGATTCCTCCATCGAAACGCGACAAAATTTTGCAGGGTTGTTGTAGATACAATTCCGCACAATTCTATCGAAGCAATCATCAAAGCGATGCTCGAGGGAATGGGGACGACGAACACAAATTCGCTGTCCTGAAAAACTGCAATCTGCACAGGAGCCATCAATCCTTCTAGTGATCCCACAACGGAACTCTCAATGAAAGCACCAATGTCGGTGTCAAAACTAGTGAATCTCGGGTAGTGGGTCCCGAACTGTGGATCTTGGATCAATCGATAACAGGAGACAAGGAAAACGGTATTTACCTAGGTCTGGGCCCTCTTGATAGAGGTAAAACCCTACGTCCTGCTTTGTTCATATTGATGATGGTGTATCTTATACAGAGTTGATCTACCACGAGATCATATGTAGTGGTCTAAACCCTAAGAGCTATGCTCGTATGATGATATGATCTATGATAATCTGATTGTCCCTAATGACTACCCTGGCCTCGGTTTATATAACACACCCGACGCCTAGGATAACAAGAGTCCTAGTCAGCTACGTCGGTGGAGAGGAGTCCTTGTCTTGATCACCATGTCTTGTGAAATCTTCCTCGTATGCATCATGGGCTTTCCAAACTGGCCCATTAATGAACCGCCCTGGGGGTCCTCGGCCCAACCCAATGGTTGGAAGACGATGTGGTGAGTACCTCCTAGTCCATCACACCGTCAATGGTGGTCACGCCTGGAGCAATTGTGGTGGAGTAACTACCGTTGTGACTCCCGCTACATCCATCTTGGGGAACGTCGTGTGGCTAGCGCCATGCCTGGGTTTTCGATGAAGACGTAGTGCCACATCTCACGGTCCTTGCACCCCCTTCTTATGGTGACGAAGATAAGATGCTCGTACGGCCTCCAGTCGAGCCGGGAACCTGCGGTGATGGTTAGTCTCGTATCGCGGCGGAGCTCCCCTCCCGTGGCGCTATGTGCGCATCGCGAGGGTTGGGCCATGTTCTTCTTAAGGGGAGGAGGAATTCCCCACCTTTGGCCACCGGGGACGACCATGCTCTATGTAGGATTTTTTGAAGAGCATGGCATCCGTCTCGGCAGCTGCACCGAAGGCTTGGATGGTGAAGGAGCCTCCTCCGGTGATGGCGGAGAGGAAGACGGTGGCGGTCAACGCCTTTCGTCGCTTTAGAAGCGTGGGTGACTGCACCGACGTGTCGCCCTCGCCGGCAGCATCATCATCACCAGTTGTGTCCCAGCAACGCCACCATCTGCACCTGCCCTCCTCCTTGTTTCCCCTTATCTGTCTTGTTCTTTCTGTCATCTTTGTTCGCCCTTCCCGGGGGCGGGGTCCATCCGCGGTCACGTCCCTCTGGTTCTGGCTGGGAATCGTCGAATCACGGCCATGCCCTCCTTTCGCCATCAGCTTCCTTTCCACCTAATCCCTAAGAGGAGAGGGACAAGAAAGGGATTACGGGGCACTTATCTTTTTTATGCTAAATGATGTAGGCACTTGCCAAGTTTTAATGAATCATAATGTAATGTGTTCCCATTTTTGTATTGAAAACGAATGAGAATAGAATGCTATTTTTCTCCCACAAGTACTTTCCCTTTCCTTTCCTTATTTGTTCTGTATTGGTACATTTTATGTTTGCTGCACAGGGATACTTGCCAGGTCATCATTCAAACTACGAGTGCCAAAGTGTGTGGGGGGGTGTGATCCCCCGACAATAGGTTGGCGTTGTTCCCCAGCGGAGATCCTTGTCGTTATTGGCGCTATCGCCCTGGTGAGCGTGGATAGGGGGATGGCTCGTACCGACAAGGGTTTTCACCCACGGAGGACTCCACATCCCACATTAAGGAAGATACTAAGGGTTTCCTTGACAAGTACTGAATTGGAAATATATGATACACTTATCTTTTCCAAGCAGTGTCTTCTTTCCGAGCGGGATGGGTCATCATCTTTGTTCCCTTGTCTTCCTCCCCAATTTTCTTGATGATAAAACGTGTAAGGTGAGGACAGTAACAAACATTACGGTCTCATCAGGCATTCTAGCACATCTATCATATCTAGAAGGCGTTAACATTGTAACGAGCATGTAATGATGACTATATGATGCAATGCCTAGCTTTCATTGGTACTGCACAAGTTATGTGCCCGGATTTGTAAAAAGGGTTACATGCAACATCGGCAAGACTTGTACAAAATATGGCTGCCGGGGACTGAGCCTGACAGCCACGCCTGACGGGTAGAACTTATGGAGATGCTCAATGTTCCATGAGTTTTGCACCTTGTTGCCATCTTCAGTCTCCAGATGGACTGCGCCAGGTCTGGTGACTCGTACTACCTGGTAATGGCCTTCCCACTTCGGCGTCAACTTCTTTGTACCCTTGGTGGACTAAACGCGCCGAAGGACAAGGTCGCCTTCCTCAAGGCTTCGGGCATGAACTTTGCGGCAATGATGGCGGCGCAAAGCTTGCTGATAACATGCGGCACTTACAGTAGATCGAAGAAGGTCTTACTCGAGGACCGCATCATCATCATGCCACAACTGTTGTTGCTCTACTTCGACATAGGCAAGCACTTCAGGTGACCCATATATGAGTTCCATGGGGAGCATTGCTTCCACCCCGTACACTAGGGAGAAGGGTGTCTGGCCGGTAGCTCGATTCGGTGTCATTCTGAGGGACCAAGGAACCACTGGCAACTCATCTATCTAGCGCCTGCTGCTCTTGTGCATCTTATCGAAAGTCCTTGTCTTGAGTCCTTGCAACACTTCTGCATTCATCCTCTCGACTTGCTTGTTGCTCCTCGGGTGACAAGAGAGGCGAAGGAGACCTTGCTTCCAAGGTTTTAGATATACTGCATGAAGGAGCGTGTCACATCCCTAGCTAGATGTCATAGGACAACATGGGTGTTGCATCATGTATCATTTTTGCATCAACATGAAATGGGGATTAAAAGAAACCCCAAGCTCACATTGAGTCAAAATAATTCAAGTTGGTGAAAATTCAACAAATCGAAAATGCCCTACCAAAATGTTCCCTATGTCTGATAAATATGGACATGATTATAACATGGGCCATTTTAAATATTTGAACAACTGAAGCAATTTAAAAATAAATGATAAAGCTTCTGAAAATATCAAATAAAGCATTATCATCATTTTAGTTTCCAAAATATCCTGAAACTTTTTAGATAAGTCTGAAATATTCAAACTTCAATATATTAAATATTTGGGATATTTTAAATTAGCATAGGTAACTGAAAAGAAAATAAAACAAATGTCAGAAATAGGAAAACAGAAAAGAAAAATGAAGAAATTAAAGCAGAAAGGAAAAGGGAGGATGAACCTAGGCCGGCCCAGCTAGCCGAGCTCCATCGTCGTCTTCCTTGTGGCCAGGAGGACGGGCGTGTGGCCGGAGCGCACGCGCGGGCATGCCTCCACGCCGGCAGCTGCCTGCCTGCTTCCCCTCGCCAGCGCGACGCGGATAAGCTCTGAGATCCATCCCCATCGCCCTCTCCCTCTCGCCCTCGCTCGCCTCTCTACTCTCCTCGTCCTATCCTCCGCCATGGCCGCTAGTGCCTTAACTTTGCCGCCGTAGTTCTAGCCACTCCCCCTCGCTTCTGAGCCCTCCAATCGCTCTGCCTCGTCGCCTTCTCCCTCCTCGCTGAGCCGCGCATCGCCAGGAGCCCCAAAGCGCCGTCCCTGAGCTCGTCTTCCTCCTTGGACCCGAAGCTTCGCCACCGTTGATCGCCGTCTCCGAGCCCTCCCCGAGCAAGCTCTTAACGGATTCGAGTCCTCTGTGAGCTCTCGGCTCTTTCCCCTCTCCTTTCCGGCCTTTTCCCCTCTATAGACCCCGATTTCATCAGGCTCCCGAATGACCTGCCACACGAGCTCATCGTTGGCGATGCTCCGGTGACCAGCTGGTCCATCAGAGGCCACCATCGAGCTCGTGGGGCCGCGTAGTGCTTGTAGGTGCCTAGTTCCGGCCGTGTATCGCTCTGGTTCGATGAGCCCGTGCTCGTCCGAGCTCTTGCAGCCGTCGTGCTCATCGCCGGCGCTGACTCCGGCCATCCCAGCCCCTGGGAAGTGTCGGGCTCGACGCGTGTGAGCAAGTACAACAATTTGGTGCCCTCCGCCATCCATTTGTTCGTCGTTGGAGGAATCCCGACCCCCTCCGCCGTCCCTGGTGTCACCGGCGCCTCAATGCCGGTGAGTCAACTAGTTCGACCACCAGGGGTTTGACCCCCTAGGTCACTGGCAAGTGGGGCCGGGCCCTGTTAATCAAATTTTGGTTAATAACTTAATTAACCAAATTAATTAACCTAATTAGTCACTGACTAGTGGGTCCCACCCTGTTAGGTTTGACCTGGCCTGGTCAGCCGACCAGCTGACGTCGTGGTGACGTCAGGCTGACGCCATTAAACCTTTTCGAGTTTAAAAATAATTCTAGAAATTATTTAAAACTTTAAAAATTCATATAAATTAATCTGTAACTTAGATGGAAATAATTTATATATGAAAATTTATCAAAAAAATCCAATGAATCCAATGGTGCTATTATCATGCATGTTAGAGAAACCTATGTAGAAGAACATAGACATTTGCTAATTGGTTAAAATATGGAAATTGAAATGAAGAACGATTTTGAACCTATATTCAAACTCACTTCAATTAACTTGGACACTAGTTGAATTAGCTCATCCGTACATGCTACCATGTCATGATCATGCATCATATTGTTGCACTTGTGTGTATTGATTGTTATTTGTCTACATTGCGGTAGGCCCTACTTCTGAGGATACCCCCGAGTATTCCAACGAAGGAGAGAACCTTCCCGCTACCCAGCAAGGAAAGCAACCCCCTTTATCATTCCGATAACATCCCACTCTCTCGCTCCTGCTCTTGTTTATTGCATTCGGACAAACGTTCACTTGTGTGTCATACACGGTAGATGAACCTATTCTTATGCATGACCTGTCATTGTCTTAGTAAATAACTAAACCTTGCAACCTAGCATACCTGGTAGATGCTTGTGCCATGATGTGCTTAGCTTACTTTGCCTGCTATGCTTGCTATGCTTAGAGTTGTGTCAGGCCTGATTCATCTGGGTGATGGACTGGAGTGAAACATTGTTGTTCCGATGTTATAAGCTTATGATGAACCCGATTTGGTAAAGGTAGCGATGAGAGGCTATCTAGGAGTACATAGCAGGTTGTCTCATTGGGACCGTTCTTAGGAACTGAGTTCCGTGTTTGTGATCCAAGACTAGTTACTACTACATGTGCAGGTTCAGTCTCAAATAGGCGATAGCCTGGACTAGAGGTCTTATGTGATTGACGGTGGTGGCCGACTCCCTCGCTTGGCTTCCGCTTGAAGGTTGCCGAGGTGCATGGTTTTATGAGCACATAGCGATAAGTGGTGAGAGCGTGTGTGAAGAAGTACACCCCTACAGGGTATGAAACTATTCGAATAGCCGCGTCCTCGGATATGGACTACTTGGATAACTTATGCTGTTCACAGATAATCAAATGGATACCCATAAAAATATCAAGACAAGTGTGAGTATCGTGGATGGCACTCTCCCAGGAGAGGGAAGTGAATCCATGGTGGTGTATTGTCATGGAGTTAGTGGACTCGTGTGCGATATCTAAGATTTAAACAAAGAGTTAAAATTGTGTAGTTTAGGTTAGCTATGAGTCAAAGCTGGCATTGCTGCATAAACTCCACCACACCCCTTGTTGATACATGAGCATGAATAGACTAGGTCTGCTTTAAAGACTTGTTGAGTACGTTTGTACTCATGTTTGCTTAATAAATGTTGCAAATGAGACCCAGGACTCATCAGGTGGGTTCTTTGTAGATGTCGACGATGCCGAATAGCTGGTGTCCCAGCTACGACCTATGCCCTGTGGCGGGCTATAGATAGTCAGGCCATGTGCCTTCTTACCCTTTCATTTGTCTGTACTCAGACAGCTTATGCTTCCGCTTGGTTTGTATGAACTTGTTTGTATGACTTGAGTGTCGGGTCATGTGACCCCTATCTATAAGAACATATTATGCAAGGCTCGTCTGAGCCTCTTAAACAAAAGTTGTTATATGGTTATGTTGTGATGCCATGGTTGTATCTATGCATATCGGGCATGTCGTGCGTACGTGTGACGTGCAACGGTATGTATGGGATCCGACATCTAGTTGTGTGCCTTTAGTAGTATTCTTTATGGGAAACTGCCTCTTTGTGCTTCCATCGAGCCATGGTAGCTTGCTACTGCTCCGGACACATTGATTGACCGACATGTATCCTTCTTTGTTGTTATGTCTGTCCCTTCGGGGAAATGTCTCGCAGTGTAATGGAGTCTCTGTAGCCTGCTACGACTAATCTACGTGCAGTGATGGCATTTATGTCTCACGGTGTAATGGAATCCTTGTAGCTTGCTATGACTCGTCTACACACGCTTGAGGCCGACACCTGCATTGCCGGGTTACGTATGCCTGTTTCCGTACGGATGTGCCACTTGGGTTCTATGACTAGTCATGTCGGCCCGGGTTCTCTTTCGTTTGATTGCCAACGACATGTTCACATACGTGAGCCAAAAGACGCAAACGGTCCCGGCTAAGGTAAGGCTGCAGCCGTGGAACTTACCGTGCGTGAGGCCGCAAAGTGATGTGATATGTTATAGTCTGGATTCATATGACTTAGGATCGGGGTCTCGACATCGTTGGTATTAGAGCCTGACTGACTGTAGGACTACCAAGACAAACCGGTCAAAGTTGAGTCTAGAAACACTATAGGAATGTAGGAGAACTGATTGTGGAAGGGAACGCAAGGCTCTTTTTACTCCTCTTCCCAAGTTATTCTATTCTGAGTCATTCTCATCTTTTCTACGAGGTTAAGAACTTGGCTTCTCATCTACTGCTTAGGATGACGAGTTACTAACCATGGACTAATAGCTAGCTTGTTTGCAAGAGAATGTCGGTACTCAAGTATTGTTGGTGTGACAAACAGATGGAGAAGAGATTGAGTCTAGAAAGTCAAGTGGTTATGCTTTTCCAATCTTTTGCAGTTGTCTCAAAATCATTTTTGAGCAATTACAGCCGTTATGTTGTCCAATTTCTGCTAGAGTCTCTAATGTCTTTGCATCATTCTCTGTTTCAGATGCCCCCTCATCCTTCCCGTCAGGAGGTCCGTCTGACTAGGTGCATCGATGTATCGGGTCACACGGCCATGTTGGTTAGGGTTATGATGGAGGCTAGCTACCGTTGGTACCCAGAGTACACAGTGGAGGAACAGTATCGAGATTTCAACCAGAGCCAGTATCTCTGTACTGTTAAGATATATCCTTCATATCTTGGAGCTGCAGGGCCGCTTCACTAGACGTATGGACTAGGTGTCACTATAGATATAGCAGTTCAGGAGGCCGCCTACACCATGCTAACGATCATGAGGTTTCACCATGGTCTGCTTCGGAACACAGAGTTCTATTATGTTCCTGCTTCCATGGGAGGAGAGGATGGTTATCTTAGCGAAGCCTACTGTGATCATTCCCATGAGGACCCTCGGCTGCAGGTGACCGCTCCGATGTTGGAGAATAGGGATCATGATGCACGTGCCCTTTGCATGGAGCTTTATGCCACCCGTACACGTCTTTGGACAGCCCTGACACAGTTGGCACCTGTCGTGGAGACAGTCTATGGAGATTTGGAGATGCTGACCCCATCGCGAACTCATCTGCCAGCACATGTAGACTGGCCCGATGTTGGAGGCATCACCCCTCTTCGAGGACTGTTATTGCCGCCAACAAGGGGACCAAGGCCACATGAGTGTCCTTACGGTTTCCAGGGATCACAGGATAGAGTGTTCCTAGATCCTCAGGTTCAGCTCCCAGGTCATGGGGGTAACCTGTTTGAGGCATTCTACTGCGATGCTTGAGTACGTGGATGTTAGTACTAGTATGGTAGTAGTAGTATCGCCATAGTCCTGCGTGTCTTGTTGCATATGATTGAGGTTGAGAGTTGGGTTCCGGAGGTGTAGATAGATAATGTATAGGAAGCTTGTAATACCTCTGATGAGCTGTGTCATCTCTCTATAGTTTTCTTTCAGCTTTGGCTTGTACTGAACTATGTCATGGTGTGTATGAATCATGGTGTTCTTATGGCAGTTGTTATTCCCATGTTGTTTGGGTGCTTACCCCACATGGCATGTTGTCCAGTACATTCCAAATCTCATGTCTTAGAGTTGATGTCCTCTATGTTTAAGGTGTGGGTTTGTTTTCCCAGGATGGTGGCAACTAGGAATAACCCGTGCCTGCCCCCGAGCAGGGCGAGGGAAGCCAGCCAAGGCAAGAGGATGTGCCACATGCGCCTACTTTGGTACAAGTGATGCTAGAGGCTGAAAGGAACAAAAGGGAGAGCAACATGCTGCTAGAATGAATTGAGCAATGATCTAAATGATGGCGTGTCACTCGGTGATTTCGTCAGGCTGTGCCCACCTAAGTATCATCATTCGGTCGACCGACTCGACGCGGATGACTGGCTGACCAGCATGTTCCGCAAGATCCGGGCTGCCAATGTGTCCGAGGCCCACAAGGTGACCTTTGCAACCTACTTTCTGGAAGGACCCGCGAATCTGTGGTGGGAAAATTATGAAGCCATGCATCCCGCAGGCCCCGCACCAACTTGGGAAGAATTCAGTGCAGCATTTCATACCCATCACATCCCGGAAGGATTGATGGATCGCAAGAGAGAGGAATTTTGTGCTTTCACCCAGGGCAGACTGTCAGTGGATGCCTATAGCCGTGAGTTCGGCAATCTTACTTGCTATGCTCCGGAGGAAGTTTCAACCGATGCTAAGAAGCAGGCTAGGTTCCATAAGGGACTTAACCCTGAGCTCCGTCGAGATCTGCGTCTGCATGAGTGCACAACCTTCTAGGCTCTCGTAAACAAGGCTATCAATGCCGAGTATGGATAGACTGACTATGAGGCCACGAGGAAGCACAATCGTGACTTTAGCCCCACATATGGCTCGGGCTCCAACAAACGCCAGGTGTGGGTGCCCAATGCAGCTCTGCCGCTAAGATACACCGCGAGGCCATCCTTCCAGGCGCCTCGCCTAGCTCAGCCCAACCCTCCAGCGAGTCCATTTGGAGGACCGCCTACCAATGTTGCTCCCCGTGCCACCGTGGTCCGCTATACATGTGGAGAACCAGGACCCTACTCTCGTGATTGTCCCCAGGCTAATGCTAAGCCGGCTGGACGTGGGAAGCCGGGAAAAGCCTTCTATGTGAAGCCAACTCCTGCTCGTGGACGAGTGAACTATGTTTCTGCTGAGGAAGCCATTGAGGATCCTGATCTTATCCTAGGTTCGCTCCTTGTCAATAGTCAACCAGCATCTGTTCTATTTGATACTGGAGCATCTCGTTCTTTCATCTCAGAAAGTTATGCACAGATGCATAACATGTCTTTTTGTGATATGCCTACTCCTTTAGTAGTTCAGACTCCTGGTTCAAAGTGGCAAACTTCTAGAGTGAGCCATGATAATGAGATTCTGGTGGATAGGCTAGTCTTCCTAGCATCTTTGATAGCCCTCAAGTCTTTGGACATCAATATCATTCTAGGCATGGATTGGATGAAAGCCCACTATGCTAAGATTGATACTCACACTAGGAATGTTCAACTTACACATCCATCGGGTGAGATAGTTAATATCTCCACTCGAACAGCAAAGCGCCAACTCTATTCCCTCAATACTAGCCCTCTTCCAGAGTTAGAAGATATTTCGGTAGTCCGTGACATTCCGGATGTATTTCCAGAAGAATTGCCAGGAATTCCTCCTGTCAGAGATGTTGAGTTTGTGATAGAGCTTATTCCAGGGACCGTCCCAATATCCAGAAGACCCTATAAGATGGCACCCTTAGAACTAACCGAACTTCAGATCCAACTCGATGAGGCTTTGAAGAAAGGTTTCATCCAACCTAGTTCTTCTCCTTGGGCTTGGCCCGTCCTCTTCGTCAAGAAGAAGGATGGATCGGATCGGATGGTTGTAGATTATCGGCCAGTGAATCTGGTCACCATAAAGAACAAGTATCCACTCCCCAGGATCAACGATTTGTATGATCAACTCGCTGGATCCTCTGTCTTTTCCAAAATGGATTTGAGGTTGGGATACCATCAAATCAGAATTAGAAACGGGGACATTCCAAAAACAGCTTTTGTTACTCGTTATGGCCAATACGAGTACGCCGTCATGTCCTTCGGTTTAACCAATGCCCCAGCCACCTTCTCTCGCTTGATGAATTCGATCTTCATGGAGTATTTGGATAAACTCGGTGTGGTTTACCTCGACGACATACTCATCTACTCAAAGAACGAGCAGGAACATGCCGAGCATGTAAGGCTGGTATTGATGAAACTTCGAGAGCACCGTCTGTATGCCAAATTCTCCAAGTGTGAATTTTGGTTGCGAGAAGTGACCTATCTAGGCCACATGATCTCTGGTAAATGTATTGATGTCAATCCCGAGAGAGTTCATGCCGTCCTTGATTGGACTCAACCTGAATCGGTTAAGCAAGTTCGGAGTTTCCTTGGCTTAGCGAGCTATTGTCGCCGCTTTGTCAAGAATTTCTCCAAGGTTGCAAAACCTCTGACTAAACTCCTCAAGAAAGATAAAAAGTTCGAGTGGACTCCACAATGTGAGCACAATTTTCAGGAGTTGAAAAGACGACTAACCTCTGCTCCTGTTCTGGTGCCACCAGACTTCTGTAAGGACTTTGTTATCTATTGCGACGCCTTGTGACAAGGATTAGGTTGCATTCTCATGCAACATCATCATGTGATTGCATACGCGTCTTGATAGTTGCGTCCATATGAGGATAATTATCCAACACATGATCTTGAGCTTGCAGCTGTGGTCCATGCACTGAAAACCTGGCGACATTACCTTTTGGGTAATCGTTGCAAAATTTACACTGATCACCAAAGTCTGAAATATATTTTCACCCAGCCGAATTTGAATCTCAGGCAAAGAAGGTGGGTTGAGTTGATTACAGATTACGACTTAGGGGATAACTTACACCCCGGGGAAAGCCAATGTCATGGCTGATGCACTAAGTCGTAAGTCTTATTGTAACAACCTGATGTTATAACAAGGTCAACCACTTATTCATGAGGAATTTCGGAAGTTAAACCTCCACATTGTTCCTCAAGGATTCCTATCCAACTTGGAGGCGAAACCTAATCTTAAGAATCAAATAGTGGCTCTCCAGAAATATGATAAGGGTATATCCCGAATCAAGGAGAATATTGCTAGTGGAAACACTAAAGATTTCTCTCAGGACGATGAAGGTGTTGTGTTCTTCCAGAACCAGTTGGTGGTTCCCAAGAGCACATGCTTAAGACAACTGATCCTGAAGGAGGCTCATGATTCTCCTCTCAAAATTCATTCGGGTAGTACCAAGATGTATCAGGACCTATGCCAGAGGTTCTGGTGGACTAAGATGAAGAGAGAAATTGCCCATTTCGTTGCTAATTGCGACGTTTGTCGTCGTGTTAAAGCAGAATATCAAAGGCCTGCTTGCACCCTTCAACCTTTAGCTATTACTGAATGGAAATGGGATAAGGTCGGTATGGACTTCATTACTGGATTTCCCAGGACTAAGAGAGGGAATAATGCTATCTTTGTGGTCATTGACCGCATTTCCAAAGTGGCTCATTTTCTTCCTGTTCAGGAGAGTATAACCGCTAGCCAACTAGCGGAGTTCTAGCCATGGCCGCTGGTGCCTTAACTTCGCCGCCATAGTTCTAGCCACTCCCCCTTGCTTCCGAGCCCTCCAATCGCTCCGCCGTGTCACCATCTCCTTCCTTGCTGAGCCACACATTTCTAGGAGCCCTGAAGCGCTGTCCCCGAGCTCGTCTTCCTCCTCAGACCCGAAGCTTTGCCACTGTTGATCGCCATCTCCGAGCCCTCGCCGAGCAAGCTCTCGACGGCTTCCAGTCCATTATGAGCTCCCAACTCTTTCCCCTCTCCTTTCTAGCCTTTTCCCCCTCTGTAGGCCTCGATTTCGTCAGGCTCCCGAATGACCTACCGCACGAGCTGATCGTCATCGATGCTCCGGTGACCAGTTGGTCTATTAGAGGCCACCATCGAGCTCGTGGGTCCACGTAGTTCTTGTAGGTGCTTAGTTCCGGCCGTGTCTCACTCTGGTTCGACGAGCCCGTGCTCGTCCGAGCTCCGGCAGCCGCCATGCTCATCGCCGGCGCCGACTCCGGCCATCCCAGCACGTGGGAAATGTTAGGCTCGACTTGCGCGAGCAAGTAGAGCATTTTGGTGCCCTGCTCCGTCCATTTGGTCGCCGGAGGAGGAATCCCGACCCCCTCCGCCGTCCCTGACATTGCCGACGGCTCAACACCGGCGAGTCAATCAGTTTGACCACTAGGGGTTTGACCCCTAGGTCACTGGCAAGTGGGGCCGGGCCCTCGTAGTCAAATTTAGGTTAATAACTTAATTAACCAAATTAATTAACCTAATTAGTCACTGACTAGTGGGTCCCACCCTGTCAGGTTTGACCTGGCGTGGTCAGCCGACCAGCTGACGTCGTGGTGACGTAAGGCTGATGCCATTAATCCTTTTCCAGTTTTAAAATAATTCCAAAAATTATTTAAAACTTTAGAAATTCATATAAATTAATGTGTAACTCAGATAGAAATAATTTATATATGAAAATTTATCAAAAAAATCCAATGAATCCAATGGTGCTATTATCATGCATGTTAGAGAAACCTATGTAGAAGAACATAGACATTTTCTAATAGGTTAAAATATGGAAATTGAAATGAAGAACAATTTTGAACCTATATTCAAACTCAATTCAATTAACTTGGACACTAGTTGCATTAGCTCATCCATACATGCTACCATGTCATGATCAGGCATCATATTGTTGCACTTGTGTGTATTGATTGTTATTTGTCTACATTGCGGTAGTCCCTACTTCTGAGGATACCCCCGAGTATTCCAATGAAGGAGACAACCTTCCCGCTACCCAGCAAGGCAAGCAACCCCCTTGATCATTCCGATAACATCCCACTCTCTCGCTCCTTCTCTTGTTTATTTCATTAGGACAAACACTCACTTGTCTGTCATACACGATAGATGAACCTATTCTTATGCATGACCTGTCATTGTCTCAGTAAATAGGTAAACCTTGCATCCTAGCATACCTTGTAGATGCTTGTGCCATGATGTGCTTAGCTTACTTTGCCTGCTATGCTTGCTATGCTTAGAGTTGTGCCAGGTCTGATTCATCTAGGTGATGCACTAGAGTGAAACATTATTTTTCCGATGTGATAAGCTTATGATGAACCCGACTTAGTAAAGGTAGCGATGAGAGGCTATCTAGGAGTACATAGCGGGTTGTCTCATTGGGACCGTTCTTAGGAACCGAGTTCCATGTTTGTGATCCAAGACTAGTTACTACCACACGTTGGGATACTTAATTGACCCTCTCGACTTATCAGTCGCTTAGTCCTTAGTCCAGGAGTTGCAAGTAGTTTCTGGTGTTTATAGCATGCTGGAGGCTGTGCGTAGCGCTGTCCCTAGGGGTGGGTTACGGCGCGGTAGGCAGTGGCACGGTGTACCAAGGGTCACCCGAATGGTGGGCCTGGTAACCCTACGCACATTGTTTGGGGCCGTAGCGGAAACATCGGCCGGACTTCTGTGCGGGTTCAGTCTCAAATAGGCGATATCCTGGAGTAGAGGTCTTATCTGATTGACGGTCGTGTCCGACTCCCTCGCTGGGCTTCCGCTTGAAGGTTTCCAAGGTGCATGGTTTTATGAGCACACAACGATAAGTGGCGAGAGCATGTGTGAAGTACACCCTTGCAGGGTATGAAACTATTCGAATAACCGCGTCCTCAGATATGGACTACTTGGATAACTTATGTTGTTCATAGATAATCAAATGGATACCCATAAAAATATCAAGACAAGTGTGAGTATCGTGGATGGCACTCTCCGAGGAGAGGGAAGTGAATCTTTGGTGGTGTATTGTCATGGAGTTAGTGGACTCATGAGCGATATCAAAGATTTAAACAAAGAGTTAAAATTGTGTAGTATAGGTTAGCCATGAGTCAAAGCTGGCATTGCTGCATAAACTCCACCATCCCCCTTGCTGATACATGAGCATGAATAGACTAGGTCTGCTTTAAAGACTTGCTGAGTACGTTTGTACTCATGTTTGCTTAATAAATGTTGCAGACGAGACCTAGGACCCATTAGGTGGGTTTTTTCTAGATGTCGATGATGCATAATAGCTGGTGTCCCAGCTACGACCTATGCCGTGTGGCGGGCAGTAGATAGTCAGGCCATGTGCCTTTTTACCCTTTCATCTGTCTGTACTCAGACAGCTTATGCTTCCGCTTGGTTTGTATGAACTTGTTTGTATGACTTGAGTGTCGGGTCATGTGACCCCTATCTGTAAGAACATATTATGCAAGGCTCGTTTGAGCCTCTTAAATAAAAGTTGTTGTATGGTTATGTTGTGATTCCATGGTTGTATCTATGCTTATCGGGCATGTCGTGCATATGTGTGACGTGCAACGGTATGTATGGGATTCAACACCTAGTTGTGTGCCTTTAGTAGTACTCTTTACGGAAACTGCCTCTTTGTGCTTCCACCGAGCTATGGTAGCTTGCTACTTCTCCGGACACATTGATTGACCGACATGTATCCTTCTTTGCTGCTGTGCCTGTCCCTTCGGGGAAATGTCTCGCAGTGTAATGGAGTCCCTATAGCCTGCTACGACTCGTCTACGTGTCGTGATGACATTTATGTTTCATGGCGTAATGGAGTCCTTGTAGCTTTCTATGACTCGTCTACACACGCTTGAGGCCGACACCTGCATTGCTGGGTTACATATGCCTGTTTCCGTACGGATGTGCCACTTGGTTTCTATGACTAGTCATGTCAGCCCGGGTTCTCTGTCGTTTGATTGCCAGCGACATTTTCACATACGTGAGCCAAAAGACGCAAACGGTCCTAGCTAAGGTAAGGCTTCAGCCGTGGAACTTACCGTGCGTGAGGCCGCAAAGTAATGCGATATGTTACAGTCTGGATTCATATGATTTAGGATCGGGGTCCCGACAGAGCGGCTCGTGAACTGGGTGCCACTGTCGGTGATCACTCTGTTAGGTACTCCAAAATGGCAAACCATCCCTTTCATGAACTTCATAGCTGCTTGTGCGGTCACCTTTCTCACTGGTTCCACATCTGGCCACTTTGTGAACTTATCAGTTGCCACAAACAAGAACTCAAATCCCTCGACAGTGTAGGGGAAGGGGCCCAACATATTGATCCCCCAGACAGAGAATGGTCGGGATAGAGGGATCGTTTGCAGGGATTACGCTGGTTAATGGATGTTCTTGGAATGGAACTGTCAGGCTTCATAGTGGAAGGTAGTGAGCCAATAGAAACCCTGGCAGAAAGCTTTCCCGGGAAGGGCCTGTCACGCCCAAGATGCGATCCTATCCTTATTTTGGCACGGGGGCCTCGACAGGGATAGAAGCACATCTCGTCGTGTTTCAAGAATGGATATCATTACAAGTACATTTATAGAAGAGATGAGTATACGGAATTGGCTTACACTCGCCAGAAGCTACATCAAGTTCACATCAATACAACAACATATTCAACATCATACAGAAGAGCAGGGTCCGACATCAAACAATAAAATGACATCCATCCTTGCTATCCTAGGTTGCCGCCTGGAACCCATCCTAGATCGATGAAGAAGAAGAAGAACTCCAAATCAAACAAAGCATCACGCTCACGTCATATCATTGCATTACCTGTACCTGCAACTGTTGTTGTAGTAATCTGTGAGCCATGGGGGCTCAACAATCTCATTTCCAAGGGTATCAAGACTATTAAAGCATAATGGGTGAGGTAAGGTTGAATGGTGAGGCTGCAGCAAGCGACTAGGCATTCATTTGAGTGGCTAACTTACGAATACAGAAAGTAAAGTGGGTGGTCTATGCATAACGGTCGTGAACTAGTAATGATCACTAACTGATCCTGAACACCTACTTATGTGAAACATAACCCCACCGTGTTCTCTCTCGGATAAGAACTCATGAGAAGAGTCAGTCACGGTTACGCGCATGGTGGGTGTATTTTATTTGAGTTTACTTCAAGTTTGCTATTACCGGGTGTTAAATAAAGTTTCCAAGTTTGCCAATAACCGCGAGCTCGGCTTTCTGAAAGATTTAACCCTGCAGGGGTGCTCCAATTCATCCATCACAAATTAACCACACGCTGCGGGAATAACCTCAACCACAGATCTCGTGATCATCCTAGGCAATTCCAAAGGGAATCCGACACCTCGAGATAGCCCGAAGAAGACCAGAGTTCCTCACACAAGACATTCGTGAAAGGTAAAACAAGTCCATCAAGGCCTCCCGACGTGTCGACGATCCCTATAGGAGCCGCGTGTCTAGTTCTCAGGACACGACGGATAAGCCAGTGTATGGCGGCCTAATAGAAATCACGCAAGTTGCCCTCGGGTGGCCCCGCACAGTGCTGTAGTTTGGACTAACACTCGTGATGAGCACTGGCCCGGGGGGGTTGATTAAGATCCTCGGGTTAATTACTCCCTATGCAGGTTTATTAGTTATGTTGGGCCTTGCCAGACAAGCTTTATCCTAAAACGAAAATCAAGGGGTTCCCCATAACAACCCCAAGCATCTTAGGAGCGCTCAATTAAGGAACATAACACCGTACATAAGTAACTAGGGGCGGCAAAAGTGGAACAAAAAACCAAGCAAAAGGCCAAGCCTTCCACCTTTTGCCAAGTATATATGTGCATTAAATTATATAGCAATAATATTGTGATATACCAAAAGAATGTCCATGTTGTCACATGGAAGCAATTGCACCTGCAGCTAGAAACGCTATAAGAAGGGCTGAGCAAGCAGTAACATAGCCAAACAAAGGTTTGCTAGGGAGGTGGAGGGTTAGAGGCTTTTCATGGAAATGTTGGGAGGCTTGACATATAGCTGGTAGGTAACGAGACATAACGATGGAAAATGAGACAACCAGCATGGCCATGAGAGTAGTGGTATCTAGGGAAATGTGTCATCTTGCCTGAGATTCCACTTGGAAGAAGACCGAGTCGATGAAGAAGACAAGCAAACGTAGTCGAATGAATACTCACACTCCCAACGCTTTCGGAACTCTATCGAGAAGAAGAAAACCAGAAACAACAATCAACACGCGATAGCACCACAACGTACGCATGACATGATGCGCAAACAAATATGATGTATGTCCGGTTTAAATATGGAAGGCATGGCAATTCTCATCAGACAACTACTACACATTAAAGTGACGCTCAATATGCAACGAGTTGCATATTGACGAAACTCCACGTTCGAATTATTTAGTTCCTCCCATTTTGTGGGGACCCCGACTCATAAGTCGTGATCACCGAATGTACGTGCACAGTGATCCCAGAGATCAATACTCACTGAACACACAGAAACTGAATAACAAGAGTCTTACGTCCATTACATACCGGTTCACTCAAATATGGCCTTCATGGCCAAGTCTTCATATGATTGCAGCGGAAATATTCAACGATAGTGTGAACCCATGCCATCTGCCATAACCCCATAGGCATTCTGACTGGGAAGCGTCCTAGCTCGCACGTCTGTCACCAAGGTAATCTTCATCATAACCTGATCTTTCATGCTTGGCCAATAAAATAACCAGTGGCAAGCCAATGAGTACTTTGAATGTACTCGCAAGCAACCCAAGTTGTGGAACAAGGTAGCAATGATGCATGATATATCACTAAGTAGGTGATTTTGCGAAAAGCTAATTTGAATGCAAATGTCATGATCAAGTAACTAGTGAGCATGCATCAACAATTAGCAGGTATCCATATGAACAAGTTACCGATAGCATCATAAGCTGGCGATTGAACACCTCGTGTTCATTCATCATACTAAGTCATCGGACTTAGATCACTTTCCAAGCTAGTCATCGGGCTTAGCTCAAGTACCTTCTTTGTCTCCAACACACCCGCACACATCAGTTTGTGAAAACACTTGGACGTAGCACAAGAGCGGTCATCCAACTGTCCATAACCGTGGACACGGCTATTCGAATAGTTTTACACTCTGTAGAGGTTTCCACACTTTACCTTCAAGACTTAGGGAACTTCCATGTTGTCCACGACTCGCGGTATATAACATACCCGAGGTAAGCATCCGAACAATGCCGTACCCCAGCGATACTAAACAAAGAGTCCACTCGATTGGTACCCAGCCCTCATGATGTACATTACACGAGCCTCACCCTAATCGTACCATCCATGAGGGGACCAACGGTTTGCCTGGTGCCTATGAAGACATCACATTATCGTACATACTGGTACGACCCCATATCGAGAGTGACCACACCACTCCCACCACTAGTAATGCGGGCTCCTTGCCAGTACCCACCAAAGTAATCATCAAAGCCCCATCCCGTAAGGGGTATCGTGGTTGTGCCTGTAAGGTTGGAGTAACAGTCGCAACTTACACCAATACGTTTTCGAAAACCAGATCACTCTCTTGTCCCCACACACCACTTATTTCTCAAGTGGTCACCCATCTCATCATCGTCTCCCTCGGGCATTAGTGGCACCCGATGGGGTTTTCGAAAAAATCTTTGAAATCATTTCTTTTCTTGCCATAACTATGCATAAGTCACATCCCATTTGCGTAGCATCGATTAGCAACCTAACTACTCCCACCCGCACAACCCTCATGAGGTGGTAGGGTCATGCACGATGCAAGTGTCAATGGCAACGTATCGGAGGCATCCCACCGAAAGGGGAACATCACATCACATGATCAATTATGATGAAAGTATAGTGCTATATGACATGCAATAAAAATGGTTTATCAAAGTCCTGCTTGCCTGGCTTATCAAAGTCTTCGAGGTCTTCACCCGCTTCTCGTCCAGTCCAAGCATTTCATCTACTTCGTCAACTATCATCAAAAACGACCACGATAAGCAACACAAGAAACAGAAAATAAAAGTGCTCTATAAATAGGAAATATAGTTTTCTTAGACCTCTCTGGTCATGAGAAAAATATATAAAATGGTTTAGCTAGAGTTGGATCAATGATGATTTTGGAATGGAGGAATGGAGGAATTGATGATCCTTTAAGATGTCAACAGAAAATATTTTAGTAAAAAGGAGTGGATGGACCCAACAAATAGGACATGATTCTAGAAACAGGTGGGAAGTGGTTTCACTAGATTTGGAGTTGTGAGGATTTACCTATGATTTTCCTCAGATGGAATAATGGAAAAAGGTAGCTATTTATTTGTTCAAGCCTGATACGTGTATGATAAAATGTTAAACCTGGCCGGACAAATAGGTCATGATATTTAGAGCCTCTGGGAATATGAATCACTCCATTTGGAGTTGATATGAGTGCTCTACGAATTTTTACAAGTGGGGCATTCAAAGTTCAAATTCCAATTTGAATTTTGAATCCTACACAAAAGTTTGCAGAAAAATGTGCAATGCACATATTTGGATAGATCTTGATTTTAGAAATCTGTAGGAATTTGCATCATCAAAATTGGAGGTCATATGAATTTAATATGGATTTCTAATGTTTTACTTGGAAAAGAAAAGGGGGGTAAATAGAAATTTACCCAAAAGAGCCTAAGCTACACACGAGGCGTAACTTAGCACCGAACCACAGCGGGCCGGTCCAACTGCTCGGCCACACACTAGACATAGGCCACATCGAAGGCATACTCTACGGAGTACGCCTCCCATGCACGAAAGCGGCGGCAAGCCGGGGCCGTTTCCACTTAAACCACCGGGCCCGACCGGTGTGGCTTACAGGCGGGCCCCGCCCGTTAGATCCACCTCTCTCCTCCCGCTCGAACAGGGGGCAGGCAGAGGGGACGGCCGAGCAAGCGCCTGCATCTGGTCGGTGGCTCCAGCCACCGGAGTGCTCAGAGCGGGGGGGGGGGGGGGCGTGTGCCTAGGCTTCCCTCGGGCCCTAGAGAGGTCGGAGCCGAGCTCGACGTCCACCACGGCGGAGGGTGCCGCTGGTCATGGGGAGAGGAGGTGGATATGGGAGGTCGCTCCGAGGGGTCCGGGAGGTTCGCGGGAGAGTGCAGAGGCAAAGGAAGCAGAGAGGGGGGCTAGGGGAGGCCTTAAGTAGCCACAGTGCGGACCACCATACGCCCGACCTACGGCCATGGCTCGAACGCCGCCAGAGGCCTTGTAGGAGAGCGGGTCGTGTCTGGGGGCTTCATGGACTAGGACTACATCGAGGGAAGAGGAGAGAGGGAGCGGGAAGCGCTGATGCCTCGCACATGCGGGGCCGACCATTAGTCGAGCTGGCCGGCTTCGGCACGCGCGGGAGGAGGAGAGAGGGAAGGGGTACGACCAGCTACCATGACGAGGACATCGAGGCGACCTCAGGGACACGACCACGGCGCCCAAGGCTGTCGGGGGCCTCCATTGGGCGGCAGCTACAGTGCGGGAGCGCACTGTAACACGCTCCAGAGCATGCGTATGGCCGGCATTGCCATGGCCTACATGCTCTAGGGTGCCCCACCTTGTCTACTAGCCAATGGATGGTCCGGAGATGCCCTTTGGATGCCTTAAAGGCTAAGTATGGCTATTGAGAAAAGAAAGCGAAAGGGAAAAGCTTCTGCCAAGGTGAAACATGGGTAGAAATGGGGGTTTTACCCCACTTCCGTATAGAGACCTGGCCAGGGAAAGTTACTGGAGGTGAAATGCATCCACAGGAGGCTGTGGTAAAAAATTGGGGCCAAGGGTAAATGGGAAAGGGGTGGAAATGCTAGTTTTACCATTTCACCAGTAGGTGTTCGATGGTGTTTTGGGCAAGAAGATGTTTCCACCTTACTAAGATATTTACCAGGGTCAAAGCCTAGGTATAAATGAGGGGATTCACCAAGTTTGAGCTTAAGTGAAAGAAGTTGACAATGGAGATTTGATAAACCCTAGAAATTAGCTCAATCAGATTTCTGTAGATCCATTGATGCTAGTTTACCCTTGATGCACCACTTAGTGTATCATCACTATTTGGCCATTAGAGCATGCCCACAAAGTTTGAGGCCAATGGGTAACACTTCGCAATGTAAAGTTGCTCAAATTTGATTCTACACATGAATGGTTTTGGGATGGTTCGATGAACCAAATCAACTTGTATTGAGATGGAACTTTGCAAGATCATCACTTATGATAGTGTTGACTTTCTGGAATTTTCCTGGAATTTATTGAGAATATTTCTTATAGAAATGTTCCAAAATCTTGATTTGAATAGAAAGGGTTTTGAGGGGATTTGCCTATGATCTGATCATGCCCTTGTGCTGAAACTCATATATATGGGAAATATATGTCTACTGACTTTCTCTAAAAATTTTAAAATATTTTTAAAGCATTTAAATGATTTTTCCCTATAAAAGACCATTTCTAGCCTTAAGAAAAATCCTTTAAATACAATATGAAAATACTATTTTAAAATAATATTTTGTCGTTTTGGGAAGTTATATATATAGTGGGTTCCAAATAAAGCATTTGGGGAAGAAGGATCCACCTAATTTGGGGACTTGCAGTGCAAATCTCAAATCAAGGGGTTTCGCAAACCTAAAAATAATATTTTGTAAAAATATAATTAAATCCTATTCACATGGCATGATCATTGGACAAGAGTGGGGATCAAGGAAAAGAGTTTTGAGAGGAGGACGGATTTTATGAATATAGATCACTAGCAAGCAATCAGACAATCAATAATCAAGTCAAGCACAACAAGCACACAAAAGTTTTAATTAGCCCTAAATTTTGAGTTATGATAACTTAGTCATGAGGCAAATCACAGGGTGTGACAGACCTACCCCCCGTAGAAGAATCTCGTCCCCGAGATTCCTAGGCTAGGAATAAGAAGGATGCGGAAATTCAAAGGTGAGGTAGTATTCTTGTTCCATGTTGCTTCTACTCTGGCATGGTTGTCCTTTGGGATCTTGAAGTGTCTGATGACATGCCTTCGAGTGCATTATTGGCTACGTCTGAGGGTGAACAGGGTTTGGCAAGGGCCTGGCTTGCGTGTGTATTCAAGATCGGAATATGTGGCCTAGTAGTGTGTTTGTGTGCTGGTCCTCGGACTGCTCACGTTGGTTAGTGACATCTAGATGTCTCGCATTAGAATAGAAGGGTTGAGTCTTGGTGTAGCTCCTTGTTGACGGGGAAGTCCTTATATTTCTAAAAGAAGGGGTCTTCAGTCGTAGGTGGTCTCCACCTTTGAGAGTGCTGAGGTGCGCCATCGTGGGCTTCTCGTCGAGATCTTCTGCTTGAATCAGTTGCCCTGGTAGATTCTTCATTCTTCTTTGGATGTTTGTCTTCATCGTCATGGACGCACGTTCTGGAGGGTTTTAGAGCATTTGGTCTATTCGTCACTCCGTGGCAAGGTCTATGCTCGGTCTCACCCCTAAGATTGAGCTTAGAGACTTGGTGTCAAAACGGGTTCTACCATCTGGGAAGGTTTTAGTGGGGTTCTAGATAAGCTGACTATTCAGAGTATAGATCAGCCATCTAATCCCCAAGGTCTAACGCTTGGAAAGCAGGGTGAACTACCTTTGACAGGTGGTTTACCACGATCGAGTCAGGTTCATGTCCTTGACTGAACCAAAAAGGGGATAGCAATGAGGTCACGACAGTCGTTCTATTCCATTCCAGGCATCTGAAGGGAGCAGGGACGTCATGCTCAACATACACATCAAGGCGGTAGAGTAAGGGGTGTTATCAGCCCCTCGATTCCTTCCTATTCAGGAACTGATAGGTGATTAATTAAAGCAAGAGGCTCTTTAATCCTCTCGATGTCCAAGGGTTTCATCAGGCTTGATCGTCGGTGCTTTGAGATGTAGTCTAGTTGATGTGGCCGGCCGAGGGGTGGTGGTTGAGTTCTTCTTCGTTGTTGTCGCGGCTCCACAATCGTAGTGGTTCTTCCTCTTGCTTGGGCAATTAAGTCTTCTTCTGTAGGGAGGGTGCTATGAGAAGTCCAACTCCTTCAAGGTGAGACCTTATACTTGAGAGGCATGGCAGTTAGTGTTCCTGGGGCTGGTCCAAACTGGACTAAGGTGTTCCTCTTATCATTGGTAGATATGTATATCATCCTGAAGGACAACAACCCATTCCCCGAAGTATCACATAAACACATTGCTCATGGGATATGTGAGAGGAGCGGGCATTCGTCCCGGATGATCACTGGTATCAAGGGTTTGTGGTCCAACCCAACATAGGTCTTCGTGGCCACCTTCCTTATGGAAAGGGTGGGTGGTGGTCACAGTGGTGTTTCGACCATGGTCTAAGGACTTATATTCCAAGGCCTATTGTCATGACCCGACCGTGATACGGCTTAGCCAAGCTTAGGGATTTTCAAGGAGCTTAGGATGTGAGTGAACGTCTACAAAGATCTTATCCTGAGCACAACTATTAGATGACAATAGTACTTCCTAATACTCCAATCAAAATCACCCTATAGCATCGAAGGTACCACCTTATATAAGTCAACTCCAATATTACACATGCTACTCATATCTCCAAGGGTTTTGGGAGAAGGACTATACCGAAAGTCTTGTAGGTATACTATAGCCAACTCACATACATCCCTATATAAAAATCCTCAAGATAATTTACAAGCCGCTAAGCTTGATCATGACACTACCAATCCAATTGTCCTTCTAACCTATCCAAGATCTAAGGTACTGCATTACTATGCTACGAAAACACGTAATAAACTAATCCAAGATCTTGCTTCCTTCCTATGAATCCAACTTAATCGATCCACGAATATTATCCACTATTATATGATCCATTACTACTACAAATCCAACATCGATGGTGTCCAACATAATCTCCTCGAGTTCATATAATCCACATATCATTGCAAGGACTATCACCACAATATATTCATGAATTCCAATCTCATGGCCACCTAAACTCCAAGGTCGAGCTTATATAGATCCCTAATTCATCCCTAACATCATCCCATTTCTTCTACTGTCATCCATTGAGAAACTTGGTATCATGGCCACCTATTTAAATCCAAGGCTTACATCTAGTAAGAATTCCCTACTAGTTACTCCAGTCACTATCATGCCACCATCAATCCAATATCAACATTACTTGCCAAGGTCAAGTCATTAATCCACCAAGAATTTCACCTCGTGACCATATCTTTCCCACTAATCCAATTTTCTCTAGGGACAAGTGAGTTGTGCTACTCTATCAATCTTGATCCACCAAGTTCGTCTTCCAACATTAAACCTCGTAATCCACAAAAGGGGTCTGAACTGCTTGCTCAGGACATCTATTATGCCTAAATCAAATCATTGTTCATAAATTGTATATCCTTAGAATGATCCTTCCTATGGTATCAAGGTTCTTGTGCTAGAGTAAGAATGAAGGATGTTTGTTCACTATGATCACTAGCTCCATAATGAACCCAGTGCAAAGCAGGGGTTATTTGAAGCTTGATAAATGCTCTGGCAAATCCACGTATTAAACACGTGATTCAGAGACTTGTGCTGGGGAGCTTGTGAGGTATACGTTGGGCAAGGGAGGGGTTTCCAATATTGAGGGAAAAACATAACTCTAAGGGGTTGCATCTGGTTGAGTACGTTGTAGTCGAAGTCTTCGGTGTCAGTTGATTGTCGAGGTTGATCCTTGGTGTATCTGGTCTTGCTGGTCTTCAGTCGACGAGATTGGGGAGAGGCAAAGTAGCATAGAGGAGCGTGCCTAAGGGGGTGGTATAGTGCAAGTGCAATCAAGCAAGTGCCGAGAAGACCAAACACAAACATCAAGGCAAGGTAGGTGATATAGTCGCGCACTTGTTGCCTAGGGCAAAAGTGTGACTTACACCAAAGCACAAACAAGAAAACAAGCACCACACATCATGGTTGCATTCGAACCATCATACGGACTCGACTTCGCATAGGGGACACATGACTTATCCTACCCTAGGGGTTCTCGGACTCATTAGTCGTGCTTGCTTCGTGCCTTGGAGAGGAGTCCACTTAGTCTTTTGGGTCTTCTTTAGGTGTCGCTATGTCTCTGGTTATTGTTCATCAAAACAATCCTGGTTGCGCCTGAAGAGTCCTTGACGACTTCGGGTCTGTTGAGTTGACGACGAAGGTGATTCTTCATGACTGTTGTGGACAGGGTCTTCTGGTGTCCTTGTGTTTGTAACAATGCCTTCTTGTCTTCTGAGGTGTCGAGCATTCCAGGTAGGCAATCTTTTATGCAATGTCATTAACAAGGCGTGGTAGAGTTGTATCCTGTCGGTCACGTTGATGATATCATCAGCGCCAAGAGCGGGGGGGATGATGAGGACCGTTTTCCTGCTCACTATAGTGAGGCGGAGCAAATGGCAAGGTTCGCATTCACCGGTGGTTGTCGACACAACAACGAAAAGGACAGGGTTGCTCCATTAGAGATGCATATCATGACATTACATGTCTTGTGCCCTAGTCATCGAAGTCCAGGGTGGCATCATCCTGGGGCTGTGTCAAGGGTGTCACTATCATCTAAGTCTTGACATCCTCATCCTTCGAAAAGGTATCTTCTATTGGCAGCTCCTTCTCTAGCGTTGCCAACTTGTGTCCAAGATATGTGGGAAAATGTCTGGCAAGGTGGCTTCCTTCCAGGTTACCCACAAGGATTTCAAGGAATCCAGTGGTCAGGGGCACAGGGGTAGTAGCGACCATTTGCAAAGTTTTGAAAAAGTAGATGAGGGGAGTTATGAGAAAGATGGTGGAAATGCTAAGGCAAAATACTTTGTTCCTTTGAAAATTTTGGAGAGGTGAGAAATATAGAGGTTTTGTAAGTGATTGTGAAGGGTCTGGGAAATAGTTTTATCCTAACTAACGTCCATGCTAACTAAGGGCTTCCTACAGCCAGGATGACTCTAATACCAGCTCTGTGGGGACCCCGACTCATAAGTCATGATCACCGAATGTACGTGCATAGTGATCCCAGAGATCAATCCTCACTGAACACACAGAAACTGAATACCAAGAGTCTTACATCCATTACATACCGGTTTACTCAAATATGGCCTTCATGGCCAAGTCTTCATATGATTGCAGCGGAAATCTTCAACGATAGCGTGAACCCATGCCATCTGCCTTAACCCTACAGGCATTCTGACTGGGAAGCGTCCTAGCTCGTACTTCCGTCACCATGGTAATGTTCATCATAACCTGATCTTTCATGTCTGGCCAATAAAATAACCAGTGGTAAGCCAATGAATACTTTGAATGTACTCGTAAGCAACCCAAGTTGTGGAACAAGGTAGCAATGATGCATGATATAGCACTAAGTAGGTGATTTTGTGGAAAGCTAATTTGAATGCAAATGTGATGATCAAGTAACTAGTGAGCATGCATCAACATTTAGCAGATATCCATATGAACAAGTTATCAATATCATCATAAGCTGGGGGTTGAGCACCTCGTGTTCATTCATCATACTAAGTCATCGGACTTAGATCGCTTTCCAAGCTAGTCATCGGACTTAGCTCAAGTACCATCTTTGTCTCCAACACACCCACACACATCAGTTTGTGAAAACACTCGGAGGTAGCACAAGAGCGGTCATCCAACTGTCCTTGACTGTGGACATGGGTATTCGAATAGTTTTACACTCTATAGAGGTTTGCACACTTTACACACAAGACTCGGGGAACTTCCGTGTCGTCCATGACTCGTGGTATATAACATACCCGAGGTAAGCACCCAAACAATGCCTTTCCCCCAGCGATACTAAACAAAGAGTCCACTCGATTGGTACCCAGCCCTCATGATGTATATTACACGAGCCTCACTCTAATCGTACCATCCATGAGGGGACCAACGGTGTGCCCGGTGCCTGTGAAGACAACACATGATCGTACATACCGGTACGACACCGTATCGAGAGTGACCATGCCACTCCCGCCACTAGTAATGTGGGCTCCTTGCGAGTACCCACCAAGGTAATCAACAAAGCCCCGTCCCATAAGGGGTATCGTGGTTGCGCATGTAAGGTTGGAGTAACGGTCGCAACTTACACCAATCAGTTTTCGAAAACCACATCACTCTCTTGTCCTGGCACACCACTTCTTTCTCAAGTGGTCACCCATCTCATCATCATCTCCCTCGGGCATTAGTGGCACCCGACGGGGTTTTCGAAAAAATCCTTGAAATCATTTCTTTTCTTGCCATCACTATGCATAAGTCCCATCCCATTTGTGTAGCATCTATTAGCAACCTAACTACTCCCACCCGCACAACCCTCATAAGGTGGTAGGGTCATGCACGATGCAAGTGTCAATGGAAAAGTATCAGTGGCATCCCACTGAAAGGGGAACACCACATCACATGATCAATTATAATGAAAGTAAAGTGATATATGACATGCAATAAAAATGGTTTCTCATCATGGTCAAAGGGCTGCTTGCCTGGCCAAAGTCTTCAAGGTCTTCACCCGCTTCTCGTCCACTCCGAGCATTTCATCTACTTCGTCAACTATCATCGGAAACGACCAGGATAAGCAACACAACAAATAGAAAATCGAAGTGCTCTATAAATAGGAAATATATTTTTCTTAGACCTCTCTGGTCATGAGAAAAATATATAAAATGGTTGAACTAGAGTTGGATCAATGATGATTTTGGAATGGAGGAATGGAGGAATTGATGATCCTTTAAGATGTCAACAGAAAATATTTTCGTAAAAAGGAGTGAATGGATCCAACAAATAGGACATAATTCTAGAAACAGGTGGGAAGTGCTTTCACTGGATTTGGAGTTGTGAGGATTTACCTATGATTTTCCTAAGATGGAATAATGGAAAAAGGTAGCTATTTATTTGGTCAAGCATGATAGGTGTATGATAAAATGTTAAACCTAGCCAGACAAATAGGTCATAATATTTATAGCCTCTAGGAATTTGAATCACTCCATTTGGAGTTGATATGAGTGCTCTAGGAATTTTTACATGTGGGACATTCAAAGTTCAAATTCAAATTTGAATTTTGAATCCTACACAAAGATCTTGATTTTAGAGATCTGTAGGAATTTGAATCATCAAAATTGGAGGTCATATGAATTTAATATGGATTTCTAATGTTTTACTTGGAAAAGCAAAGGGGGTAAACAGAAATTTACCCAAAAGGGCCTAAGCTACGCACTGAGCGTAACTTAGTACCGAACCGCAGTAGGCCGACCCAACTGCTCGGACACGCGTTAGACACAGGCCACGTCGAGGGAGTACTCTATGGAGTACGCCTCCCATGCACAAATGGCGGCAAGCCGGGGTCGTTTCCTCTTAAACCACCGGGACTGGCCGGTGTGGCTTACAAGCGGGCCCTGCTCGTCAGATCCACCTCTCTCCTCCCGCTTGAACAGGGGGGCAGGCAGAGGCGACAGCCGAGCGCGTGGCGGCGTCTAGTCGGCGGCTCCGGCCACCTTCGGTGATGCTCCGGCCATCGGAGTGCTCAGAGCGAGGGGGGGCGTGCGCCAGGGCTGCCCTCGGGACCTAGAGAGGTCGGGGCCGAGCTCGGCATCCACCACGACGGAGGGTGCCACTGGTCATGGGGAGAGGAGGTGGACTTGGGAGGTCGCTCTGAGGGGTCTGGGAGGTTCGCGAGAGAGAGAGGAGAGGCAAAGGAAGTAGAGAGGGGGGCTAGGGGAGGCCTTAAGTAGCCGTAGTGCAAAGCACCATAAGCCCGGCCTACGGCCATGGCGCGGACGCCGCCAGAGGCCTCGGTGGAGAGCGGGTCATGTCTGGGGGCTTCATGGACTAGGACTATGTCGAGGGAAGAGGAGAGAGGGAGCGGGGAAGCGCTGATGCCTTGCACATGTGGGGCTGACCATTGGCCGAGCTGGCTGGCTTCGGCACACGCGGGAGGAGGAGAGAGAGGAGGGGGCCGACCAGCTGCCATGACGAGGACGTTGAGGCGACCTCGAGGGACACGACCATGATGCCCAAGGCCCTCGGGGGCCTGCATTGGGCGGGAGCTACAGTGCGGGAGCGCACTGTAGCACGCTCCAGAGCGTGCGTATTGCCGGCATTGTCGTGGCCTGCGTGCTCTGGGGTGCCCCACCTTGTCCACTAGCCACTGGAGGGTCCGGAGATGCCCTTTGGATGCCTTAGAGGCTAAGTATGGCTAGGGAGAAAAGAAAGCGAAAGGGAAAAGCTTCTGCCAAGGTGAAACAGGGGTAGAAATGGGGTTTTTACCCCACTTCCCTGTAAAGACCTGGCCAGGGAGAGTTAGTGGAGGTGAAATGCATCCACAGGAGGCTGTGGTAAAAGTTTAGGGCCAAGGGTAAATGGGAAAGGGGTGGAAATGTTGGTTTTACCATTTCACCAGAAGGTGTTCGATGGTGTTTTGGGCAAGAAGATGTTTCCACCTTACTGAGATATTTACCAGGGTCAAAGGCTATGTACAAATGAGGGGATTCACCAAGTTTGAGCTTAAGAGGAAGAAGTTGACAATGGCGATTTGATAAACCCTAGAAATTAGTTGAATCAGATTTCTGTAGATCCATTGATGCTAGGCTTTTACCCTTGATGCACCATTTAGTGTATCATCACTATTTGGCCATTAGGGCATGCCCATAATGTTTGGGGCCAAGGGGAACACTTCACAATGTAAAGTTGCTCAAATTTGATTCTGGACAGGAATGGTTTTGGGATGCTTTGATGAACCAAATCAACTTGGATTGAGATGAAACTTTGCAAGATAATCACCTATGATAGCGTTGACTTGCTGGAATTTTCCTGGAATTTTCCAAAAGCTTGATTTGAACAGAAAGGGTTTTGAGGGGATTTGCCTATGATCTGATCTTGCCCTTGTGTTCAAACTCATATATATGGGAAATATATGTCTACTGAGTTTCCCGAAATTTTCTCAAATATTTTTAAAGCATTTAAATGATTTTCCCTACAAAATACCATTTCTGGCCTTAAGAAAAAGACTTCAAAGAAAATATGAAAATAATCTTTTAAAAGAATATTTTGTTGTTTTGGGAAGTCATATATATAGTGGGTTCCAAATCTCAAATCGGGGGGTGTTGCAAACCTAAAAATAATATTTTGTACAAATATAATTAAATCCCATTCACATGGCATGATCATTGGACAAGAGTGGGGATCAAGGAAAAGACTTTTGAGAGGAGGAGGGATTTATGAATATAGAGCACTAGCAAGCAATCAGATAATCAATAATCAAGTCAAGCACAACAAGCACACAAAAGTTTTAATTAGCCCTGAATTTTGAGTTATGATAACTTAATCATGAGGCAAATCACAGGGTGTGACACGTTTAGGTACTCATCAGAGTTAAATGTTCTTAAACATGGCAAGAGGTGAAGCATAAATAAACTACACTATCTAGGCATTTTAAATGAGGCCGGAAGGAACAAATTACAATTCCAGAATGACCTCATATGCATATAATGAATTTGGTCCAGATGTGTCCTAACACAATTTTAGAGTTTTTAAACAGCAAAATAAATGTCACCATGTGATTCTACACATTTTTCCAGCCAAGTTTCATACGTGGAACATTTTTATCGAAGCTATAGTTTATTAGTTACGAAATAAATCATTTTAGCATGGCATTTATGCAAATTACATGAAAACAGCAGGTTAAACATTTTTATCACATGTGAGAGTTCAAAATTGTGAATCTACACGAAATTCTAGTCATTTTCCATGTATAAAGGTGTTACATGCGATGCACGATTGAAAAGTTACTAAATGCATGAAGAACAGGGTTTTTTCTGCAATGTCGTAATTCACTAGATAATTAGCAAATTCGTTCACAGAAAAAAAGGTAAGGGGGCGAATCTGGGATCTGGCCCAACAGGACATGGGCGCTGGATAGCTACCAAGCGTAGGGGCTCACCTAGGGCCTCTTGGGCCGATCGGTGGGGGCAGTTGGGCCTGCTCCTGGCGCGGACCTGGACCAGGGGGGAGGCGCGGCCCATAACGGGCGAGGCAGCCTAGGCACGGGTCAACGCGAGCGCTCAGGAGCGCTGCTCCTCCCGATGGAGGCGACAGCCATGGCAGCGAGGGCGCGGTAGGGGAGGCCGGAGGAGGTGGGGACGGGTGGCGCCACCGGATCTGACCATGACTCTTCTGATCCGACGACTAGTGGAGCTTGGTGACTAGCGAGGAGAGCTTCATGACGAACATGGCGTCTCTACACATGGAGGGGAGAGAGAGAGAGAGCTTAGGGGAAGAAGAGAAGAAGGAGAGGAGGAAGGGGGCGCGAGGGGAGCTCACATGGGGTCGCCGGCGAGGCGCTCCGGCGAGGGGGAGCTCGGCTCTAGCGGCGGCACGCATCGGGAGGTCGGGCGTGGGTAGGCTCGGCTGCTACGGGGCTCTGCGGTCAGTCGGACATGTCCGGGTTAGCCGCGGACATATTCCGGTAGGTGAGGGGTTGGACGAATTGGACCCCTAATTCCGAATCTAAGAGCTGAAAATGATGGGGAAGGGGTGGATTTCGGGTTTGGAGGGATGTGCGGCTAGAAGGTGGAGTTTTGTAGGGGGTGGCTGAAATTTTACATGGGGGAAACCCTAGAGAGTGAACGGGCTCTCTCCATGGGGTGGTTATATATAGGGTATGGATTAGGGTGGGTTGGACCTCATCCGTCTGATCGTCATCCGATGGTCCCAAATGATGGGAGGGGCTAAGTTGGCCTAGTGGGTTGTGTCCTTGGTCTAGGTGGGGATGAGAGGGAAGTTACAGTCCATGATACCAGTTTTGAAACACCGAAAAACGTTCGACGAATAACCCGATGACCACAATGCTTGTTGACCGTTCGAATAACAAACAACCTCTGATTGCGACGAAATTTGGCAGGCGGCCTACGTACAATAAAACAAGACCGCGCGCCAAGTTTTGACCCAATGCGAGAATATTTTATGCGCACTCTAAAAACAATATTTTAATCAATGTCGCGATCGCGTGCATGTGTGGTTGGCCTCGAAATGGTCAACGACACGAACGAAGAGAACCGACAGCTACAAACGGATGCAAGTTTTCGAAAACGAGTGACGATGCCATGTAGATGATGTGAATGATGTGATGATGAATGTACCAACCAAATGAAACATAGACGAGAATGGAAAGAAACGCTAATCTGCTAGAGCATCGGTCCCGGGCTATTACAAGGCCCTTGATCCAGTGTGGGAACCACACCCTCCTCCGTGAATCTCCGCCAACAGCTTTAGTCCATCCTCCCGGCAGATACACCTCAATTTCATGCTGTTCGGTTGTCTTCTGTAAAAGGTGTCATAAAAAAACTGGTACATACTTGACCGACGGTCTACTCTTTCGCCTTCTTCTTTCTCTTTGGGGAGTTCTCCTATTTGCAGGAAACAGACTCTATGATGCGCTCAGGTTGGAGCCTGCGGCTCGACAACAAGGACTAAAGTCATCTCCTCGTCCCCGGGAGTGCTTGCCTCAACCGCTAGACCCTGAGGTCCCGTGGGAGGGAGATGCTTGCCAACCGGAACAGGATTTCCCATGGACGCCTCTCTACCAATGGCTTAGGGAAGCTCTGCGAGGAAATGCTTACCGGAGTTCAGCTTCCTTCTCTTCTTGGGACATCACGGATGGGGACACCGATGGTTTGGTGAGGCGGAGAAGAAAAGTCCCTCGTTCCACAGGAAGCTTCTGCGTAGTGCACTTCGACAGGTGATCAGCAATGCTGTTCTCTGATCGTGGCACATGTTCTGCTTGCAACCCATCGAAGTGCTCCTCCAATTTCCTCACTCCTCCACATAGGCTTCCATCAGCGGGCTTTGGTAATCCTTGTTGACGTGCTTCACCACAAGTTGAGAATCCCCTTGGACGATCAGCCTTTTTATCCCCAAATCTACCGCGACTCTTAGTCCGGCACAGAGCCCCTTGTTCTCAACACTGTTGTTGGTGGCCTCCTGCTGGGGAAAGTGCATCTGGACGATGTACTTGAGGTGCTCTCCGCTCGAGGCGACAAGGAGCACGCCTGCTCCAGCCCCTTGTAGTGAGAAAGCACCGTCAAAGTACATGATCCAATCCTTTGGTGCTTCCTTGCCGGGGAGGACTGTCTCTAGGGCTTCATTATCTGGTTTGGGTGTCCATCGTGCAATGAACTCTCCCAAGGCTCTACTTTTAATAGTGGAAGTGCTCTCATACTTTAATCCGAAGCTTGAAAACACAAGCGCTCACTCAACTATCCTACCGGTGGCTTTGGGGTTTCTCGGTATGTGTTGCAACGGGAAACGGGTGACAATTTTTATCTCATAGGCTTGGAAGTAGTGGTGCAGCTTCCTCGAGACCATGGTGAGGCCGAAGATTAGCTTTTGTACCCAAGAGTACCTTTACCTAGCCCCTTGCAATAGGGAACTAACAAAGTACACGGGTCGCTGCACCATTTTCTTCTTCGCCTCTCCCCTGCATCCATGGTCAACCACTTGATGAGACCCTACTTGACCAGCGTCGAGCCCTGCCGCAGATGTTTCCTTCTCTCCCCCGACAGCATCAACAATAGTCATCGAATCTTCATCGTCCCCCTGTTGCGCCACTAGTGCTGCACAAACCACTTGATTCGTTGCCACTAAATATAGCACTAACTGCTCTTGTGGTTTAGGAGCGACAAAGGTGGGAGCAGAGGACATGTATTTCTTTAGGTCTTGTAGCGATGCGTCTGCCTCCAGGGTCCACTTCATTGGTCCAGCCTTATTCAAGATTTTCAAGAACGGCAAGGCGCGCTCAGCGGACTTGGAGATGAACCTACTTGATGCGGCAATGCATCCGGTCAGGCATTTGATAGACTTGATGGTTTTGGGTGCCTATATATACTCGATCACCTTGATCTTGTCGGGATTGGCTTCTATTCCTCACTGAGATACGAAGAACACAAGCAGCTTGATGGATGGGACACCGAACACACATTTTTCAGGGTTGAGCTTCAGGTTGATATTGCACAAGTTTGTGAAAGTCTCCTCTAGATCTTGTATAAGACTGGCCTCATCGTTGGTCTTGACCATGATGTCATCCATATAGGCTTCCACATTTCTGTGCAATTGAGCTCCGAAACCAGTTTGAACAACCCTGGCGAAAGTTGACCCATCCCTTTCTAACCCGAAGGGCATACGTATGAAGCAATACATGCCACAAGGAGTAATAAATGCGGTCTTCTCCTCATGTTCCTTGTTCATAAATATCTAGTGGTAGCCGGAGTAAGCATCCAAAAAGGAGATCAAGTCACATCCGAGGTGGAATCAACAATTTGATCTATGCGCGACAAGGGGAAAGGGTCATTTGGGCAAGCTTTGGTCAAGTCGGTGAAGTCTATCCAAAGCCTCCATTTCCCATTCGCCTTTCGCACCACCAAGTTGGATGCAACACTCCTCTAACCAAACTAGTTGCTTCAAGCTTCTTTATTTCCTCAGCAGTGAAATTTTGCAACTCCAAGGCCTTTTCCTAACCTTTTGCTTGATGGGCCGGACATGAGGGCAGACAGCAAGGTGGTGCTCAATTATCTCCCTAGGAACATCGAGGATGTCAGATGGTTGCTTGGCAAACACATCAACATTCTCCCGTAGGAAGGCAACAAGCACGCTTTCCTATTTGTCAGTAAGGGTAGCACTGATGGTATAGGTACCACCAGTGTCGTCCTCCCTTTCTAGGACTTTCTTCGTCTCAGGATAGGTGGCATTGGTCTTCCTGTCAGCGGAGCTCTCCGGCAGGTCATCGTCGGGTGCGACGCACTGCGAAGAGGCTTCTTACATTTTTTTTGTATCCTTGGCGGGAGCTGGGATTTCTGTGGCTTTAGCTGCTACCGCATTGCTATACATCTGGTCCACGCAAATAACCACGCTCTTCTTGTCAGATGGAATGGAAATGACTCCAGTGGGTCCTAGCATTTTCAAAGAGTTGTAGCCATCGTGGGATGCTACCATGAACTTTGCCAGAGCAGGCATGCGGGACCATCTGAGTGGCTTCTTGGATTCTGCAGACGGTTTTACAACATTGACCTCGCGTGCCCAATACTTGAGTTGGCGGTGATAGGAGTGCAAGGATGCACCTGCATTCTGAGGAGTGCAAGGATGCACCTCCATTGACGCACATGAAATTAGTCTCGAACTCCCTGTCACTGGAATCCTCATCAAAATCGTCATCTCCACTCACATCATCTGTTTCCTTCTTCTCTTGGCCTCTGGCACGTTTTTCCCTTTGTTGAGGGGTCTTGCCACGGTGACCACTCCTGCCGCCACGGCCCTTCCCAGCAGCACCGTCCTGGCCTTTTTACGCTTCTCATACTCGACCCTCTTTTTCTCAACGACTTTCACGACCTATTGGCATTCTTGGAGATCATGGCCCTTGATATGGTGGATTTAGCAGTACGGCCCATCGGACTTCCCGGCCTTCTCAACGGCAGCAGCCTCCGGACAATCAGCGAACGTGACAACTCCCTTTTTGGGGGCTTCGGCGTTCTCCTTCTTGCCCGGACTAAGGTCTCCGGATCTCTCGTCAGCATCACTGCTTTTCCCTTACACTTCTTGTTGCGCTTCATATTTCTTCCCTTCAGATCAGGAGCATTGTCGTCATCATCGGAGTCCATTTCGGCCCCCAACTCATCCCCTTGGAGTCGCGTCCCTTCTTCAGCTCGAGTACACTTATCCGCCAAGGTGTAAAGCTCATTGACAATCTTCGGGAGCTTGACATTCATCTTGGCTCACATCCTCCGGTTGCGCACATTCAAGTGGAATGCATCAACACTGCTGCCGCATGGATCTCTAGAATGTTGCGGTGCACCCGGGTGAATCTCTAGATAAACTTCCTCAAGGTCTCCCCTCCTTTTGTGGGAGGACCTAGAGGTCACTTGGCTAGCCTGGTCCCTGATGGCCAGTGGTGAAGGTGCCAATGAACTCGTTGCATAGATCAGCCCAAGAGGAAATGGAGTTCTCCGGCAGGTGCATCATCCATGACCTCATGTTTGTCTTGAGCGCCATAGGGAAGTAATTGGCGAGCACCTTTTCATCTCTTCCTCCTGTGGCTTGAACAGCTATCGTGTAAATGCCCAAGAACTCCGCGGGGTTCAACTTCCCGCCGTATGTCACTAGTAACTCAGGCTTGAAGCTTGGGTCAACGTCTAGTGGACCCGTTGCAGCTCGCTAGTGAAGGGAGGGCAACAGACCTCGTAAGGAAGGTACCTACCGACACTAGGCGCAGGGTCATAGGCATCTATACTGTTGCGCTTGTCGGATTGACAGTGTGCTTTCCGATGTCGCTCGATAATTATGTGTGCGTCTTCCTTTCACCGGTCTTCAAGGACACGTCGTTGATCCTAGCGATCGTGTGGCTCGGACAAGACAATGGATGCCTCGTCATGGTCGTCAGCATGTGAAGGGGATTGAACCATTTGGGTGGCCCCTTCAATGCTCTCACCGCCCCGGGCTATCGCAGCTGTTCACGTATGTCGCGACGGCTACACATGCTGGGTCTTGTTGGCCTCAATGAATTAAGTCAGGTTCTGAATTGTGGCTCTCCATTCATCCATCTTGTCCGTCGTTGGCATGAAATTGAGAAGCATTTGAACCCACGCCATGGCTCCATGGTGTCCAGCAAGGAGAAAGAGGCGGACCACGACGTTGCTCGACTCTTGGTAGGACCAAGAGAAGTGTTGCCGCACCCCTGATGTCGTGTGCCACCTGCTGGAGTTTTTTGGTTGGCAGCGGGACGATCGGGTGGAACCGCGGCTCCACTGGGCACTCCATCTTGCTCTGATTGGGGTGTGCACCCAACGATCTCGCTGGAGACGGGTGCGGCCGGAGGATCATGGCCCGCACCGGACTAGATGCCGCCGGGGCGGCTTCGGCCATCCACGCGGCAAGGAGGTGACGAACGGATGTTCCATCAACCCGTGACGTCGAGGTCGAGCCCGCCATACTGCTGTTGTTGTTGCTCCTCTGTGACGCCTCCTGCTCCATCCCTAGTTGCGATGGGGGTGACGGGCGTGCCGCCTGCGCCGATCGCGTCATCCACGACGCGCGCCTCACCCACAGCCGCTGAAGGATCACTAGAAGAGTGTCTAAAGGGGGGTGAATAGACTACTAGCAGAAAATTAAAACCTAACCTTTTCCCAAGTTAATTTGTTGGCAGATTTTAACAGTTTTAGCAAGACTAGCAAGCCTATAGACCCTACACATGCATGTCAACAAATATAGCAGTGGAAAGTAAAGGCATCGCACATGAAGTAAAGAGTTGTGATATGGAGATCAAACGTATTTGGAGATGCAAGAATTTTTCCCGTGGTTCTGCTAGGTGGTGCTATCATACTTGCACGTTTATGGAATCTTCAACCCACGAAGGGTAACGGTCGCGAGAGTCCACGGAGGGCTCCACCCATAAGGGTCCATGAAGTAGCAACCTTGACTATTCCATAACGGCTTCTGTGCACGAAGGACTAGCCTCACTATGGGTAGATCTTCAGGAAGTAGGCGGTCTGCTTGCCCTTACAAACTTCTTGGTTCACTCCACAACACAAAGTAGGAGGCTCCCAAGCGACACCTAACCAATCTAGGAGGCACCACCCTCCAAAAGGTAATAGGCTTGATAATGTTGATGAACTCCTTGCTCTTGTGTTTCAAGATAATAGACTCCTCAACACACAATCACTCTCTCACAGATATGGCTTGGTACAAGAGATGGGATTGGTGGAAAGCAACTTGGGGAGTCTAGAAATCAAGATCCATATGGTTGGAGTTTAAGATATTGACCTTGACACAAGGGTAGGTGGTTCTCTCTCAGAAAACTGATGAGATAGGTATGGAATAGTCCTGAGTGCTTCTCTCTCGAGTAGGTGGTTATGGAGGGGTATATATAGGCATCCCCAAAAACCAACCGCTACACACAATAAGCCAGACTCGCTGACACCGATGTGTTAATCGTGGTGGTACCGAAGTGACTAAAAGGTGGGAACTTTTGAATCTCGGTTGCACCGATAAGGTGACCAACGGTTAGAATGCTCAATCTTGGCGAAATGGATTCGAAAATCTCAAAGGGACCAAAACGGTGAAATTGCGTAACAGAAAGTTGGCAGCCTGAACTCGGTGGCACCGGTATGGAATCAGTTGCACCGAAGTAGCTAGGGTTTGGTTGAGTCTGTCTAGGGTTTGGAATCGGTGGCACCGAATGTGGAATGTTGGTTGCACTAATTTTGAGTATTTGGCTTTGGACAGACTTTGGTGGGAGAGTTTGTGGGTGTCTTTGGCGACTATCACTTATGCACGTATGAGCATTTGGTTCACCAACAAAACCTTTTATTGTTATTGGCTTTCCTATGGACTCAAAGTGATTTCTCACAAATATAAAATGTAGAATCCTCTTGCTTGAGGCTTAGCCAATCCATTTCCTTGCATCTGGGTTATTCCACAATATCTTTACAAACCCAACTCCCCATGGACTATTATTGAAACACAGTAGATAAAAGTATTACTCCAAGAGACAATGTATGTTGTCATGAATTATCAAAACCACCAAGGGAGCATGTTGTGCTTTCAATCTCCCCCTTTTTGGTAATTCATGACAACATACAATCAAAGCTTCAAATAAAGATATGCATGAATATAATGAAGACTTTGAGAGACACATAACTTAGATTTGCTCCCCCTAAATGTGTGCAGTCCTTTAAAGGATAGTTGCTTTGGAATGCATGGACACTCATATGGATGAAGGGATATAAGGAGTCATGTGTATCTTGGCTATACGCATAAAAATATATGAATGAGATGTATCCTCGTTCAAGACTTCACTCTTACAAAAACATATGTGCAAGAAGCAAGAGATCATCCTTATCAAACATATGATGCATGTACTTACCTTGAGTTCCTGAGCATTCTAGTAGTATAAATACACTTGAGAAAATAATGTTAGGAAACACAAGAGTATTCTTCTAATCAAAAGCAATAGAACTCGAAAGATACCAAGATATGGAGAACATATAAAATGTGATAATCCTTAAGATTAATATGTCTGCCACTTTAGCACTAATCTTTTAGAGCTTTCTCCCATGAGATATGAAAGTGGTAGTTCATCCTCTCCCCCTAAATCTCAGCATGTAAATATTGGGATTCGATAGGGTGAGAAAATTCTGAAGTGAACAGTCAAATAAAATAAGCAAGAATATTATTGATCTTGGATTTTTCTCCCCTTACTTTGGTATTCTCCCCTTGTTTATATAAGTATAACCTTTTGATATTCTCCTCTCCCCCTAAATCGTATCTCCCCCTTTGCATAAGCATGTATCTCTCCCTTTAGCATGAAGCTTTGGTATTCTCCCCTTTGGCATTAAATTCCAAAAAGGTCAAATTTTAGGACTAGGTACAGGGGTCATTGAAAGTAAGGTTCATAGAAAAGAACTGAGGGAATCATTGAATGTAACTTCTCTCCCTGTGGAAAATATTAGTCTTCTCCTCCTTTGAGATAGGGATCCTTGAATGAAGAATTTCTCCCCCTAAGTTTTGCTTGGTATTCTCCCCCCTTTTTTATGAAGGGATCATCGAAGTAACAAAAGAAGGACATTAAAAACAAATCGGTGACTCCAAGACAAATAGATCGGTGGTACCGAGATTTTGTAGTGTAGCTTGTCTGCAATTTCAGTAGAATCGAGATGTCTGAGTCGGCGACTCCAAGGCTAAATCAGAAACAAAATAATAAGGGACCAAGCTTCTTTTTTTCAAAGTGTTACAGGAAAATATTTTCAAAGAAAAGAGAAAAGAACATCATCTTGGAGAACATTTGAGTGGTTACAAGAGATCATGCAGATAGAGAACAAACCACACGAGAATCTTGACTAGTGATGGGCGGTGACTAGGTCACCTATATTAGAGTATACTGACTTAGGAGCCAAGCAAGAATACTTGATCATAGGTCATACTCTACGTTAATCTCAAAATGGGGTTACCATTTTTCAATTAAGCATTTTAATGTCTTCATATCACTTGAGTTGCTTTAGCTCATGACTTGGACTAAAGCCTTTTGAAGGATATGAGAGCGTACCTTTGAGTGATGTTGATGACGTCGCTCGTAGGTGAACTTATGAAGGATGCTCGAGGTTGATGATGAACATCTTGAGTTGGGAGCAATTCTTCTCGTTCTAGTACTCTTGTTACCTACAAGGGTTAGTCATGCAAGGAAGAATAATGGGTATATCCATTTGACATGATACCTATTGAGATTTTGCAATAATTTTTGTCAAGGATAAGTATATGTCAAGGATAAGTTTTGTTGTCTTATTCCTTCCATCATCAAGAGGGGTTGTGGCTACTTGGTCAAGACAAGATTGCTTATAATTGAAGTTTGTTGCAATCTCGTGGAATGAAGTTCTTCCAAGTACCTACAAATGGTTAGATGCAATGCAAGGGAGGATAGAACTCCATGGCATAAGATAACATGTTAGGAATATCATGGAAGTATCAAGAAAGTTCATGCCCTTGCAAGGATCCGAGTGAGTCTAGCTCAAGTTTGAAGCATCAATGACGTTCAACTCACTCCTCAAGTGACACAAAGTTTTCTCATCAAGTGGATTAGTAAAGATATAGGCCAATTGCTTGTTAGTGCGAACATGCTTAAGATTAATATCTTATTTGGCAACGTGATCACAAATGAAATGATGTCGAACTTGAATATGCTTGGTTCAAGAATGTTGCACGGGATTATGACCGATCTAAATAGCACTTTCATTGTCACAAAGTAATGGAACATTTTTAACATGGATTCCATAATCCTTAAGCGTTTGTGTCATCCATAGTAATTGCACACAACAAGATCCAGCAGCAATATACTCAGCTTCGGCAATAGATAGAGATATCTAGTTTTGTTTCTTGGAGGACCAAGACACAAGAGATCTGCCTGAAAATTGACAAGTACCCGAGGTGGATTTTCTATCAACCTTGTCACCGGCATAGTCTGAATCGGAATAGCCAACAAGGTTAAAAGAAGATCCCTTGCGATACCAAATGCCAAAGTTTGGTGTTTGTATCAAGTATCTCACTATACGTTTCACGGACAAAAGATAACACTCCTTAGGTGCAGCTTGTTATCTAGCACACATGCAAACACTAAGCATAATATCAGGACGAGATGCACATAGATATAGCAATGAACCAATCATAGATTGATAAACTTTTTGATCAATCCATTCATCTTCCTTGGTAAGATCAACATGTCCACTAGTTGGCATGGGAGTTTTCATACCTTTGCACTCTTGCATGTTGAATTTCTTGATCGAGTCCTTGGTATACTTAGTTTGAGAGATGAAAGTTCCTTCTCTTGATTTCTTGATTTGCAATCCAAGAAAAAATTTCAGCTCACACATCATGGACATCACATACTTCTCGGACATCAACCTTCCAAATCTTTGACTAAATTGAGGGTCAGTGGAACCAAAGGTAATATCATCCACATAGATTTGGCACACAAATAATTCTCCGTCATCTCTCTTAGTGAACAAGGTTGCATCAATGTTACCAATTTCAAAACCTTTTTCAATGAGAAACTTTGTTAAGCATTTGCACCACGCATGAGGGGCTTGCTTAAGACCATAAAGGGCTTTATGAAGCTTGTAAACATGATTAGGTTTCTTAGGATTCACAAAACCATGCGGTTGCTTAACATAGACCTCTTCTTCAGTTTCACCATTTAAAAAGGCATTTTTAATGTCCATTTGAGAAAGCATGGTATCATGGTGATTAACATAGGCAAGAAGAATGCGAATAGCGTCAAGTCTAGCAACGGGGGCATAAATCTCACCATAGTCCATACCTTCAACTTGAGTATATCCTTGGGCCACGAGACGTGCCTTGTTGCGTACGACTTGACCATATTCGTCTTGCTTGTTCCGAAACACCCATTTGGTCTCGATGATGTTGAGCTCATCCTCGGGCTTCTCCACGAGTGTCCACACTTCGTTCATTTCAATGTTGTGAAGCTCTTCATGCATAGCGTTCACCCAATCCGCGTCTTCAAGAGCTTGTTCTACCTTCAAGGGCTCAATGCTAGAGATTAAAGAATAATGCTCAAAAAATTTAGCTAGACGACTTTTAGAGTGAGTGATTCTCCCAGTTTGGATGTCACCAAAGATTTGGTTTAGGGGATGGTTCTTAGTCACATGTGCTCTAACTCGGGTCAGCTTTCGATTGTTAGACGGTGGAGCTTCTTCTTATTCATCATCATCTCCTTCATCTTCATTGTTGTCAATGTGATCATCTCCTTGAGGTTGTGGTGGATCTTCATGATGAACTTCCTCCTCTTCATCATCTTGCCGTGTAACGCTTGTGGACGCCTCCATGTCATGTTGTGGTTCACCTTGTCATGAAATAGGGGATTCCATTTGAGTTTATGAAGTACTTTCCTCACCTCCATGGGACAAATCTTGCCGATGGGTAAATCTAGGATAGCTTCCGAAGGGTCCTTATCACCTAAATCATTTGGCAATTGTTCGACTTGCGAAACATTAGATTCTTCAAACTTCACATCTACCGTCTCTTCAAATTTTCGAGTGAAGTTATTGTAGACACGGTAAGTGTGAGAATTTGATCTGTAACCAAGTAGGAATCCTTCATGAGATTTAGGAGCAAATTTAGTACGACGATGCTTGTCAAGAATGTAGCAGTTGGAGATGAATACCCGAAAGTATCCAACTTGGGGTTTGTTACCGATGAGTAGCTCGTATGCCGTTTGACCGAGAAGCTTGTGCAAGTAAAGTATGTTTGTGGGATGACATGCCGTTTCCACGGCTTCTGCCCAAAAGTGTCTTAGCGTCTTGTATTTGTCAAGCATCGTTCTAGCCATCTCAATAAGTGTTTGGCTCTTCCTCTCAACAACTCCATTTTGTTGAGGCGTGTATTTAGCCGAGAACTCATGTCAGACACCTTCTTCGTCAAGAAAGGCATCCACATGGGTGTTCTTGAACTACGATATGTTATCGCTCCGAACTTTCTTGACCTTCACTTCAAACTGATTTTGCGCTCTACGAATGAAGTTCTTGAAGATCGTTTGAACCCGTGACTTATCATCAAGAAAGAATACCCACGTAAATCTGGAAAAATCATAAACTATAACTAGACCATAGGAATTTCCACCGAGACTCTTGTAAGCATTGGGACCGAAAAGATCCATGTGAAGTACTCGAGTGGTCTCCTAGTAGTCATGATATTCTTAACGAGATGACTTCCGCGGTTCCGCCTACTTGTTTTCCAGCTTGACAAGCACTACAAAGTCTATCTTTGTCAAAGATAACATCTTTAACACCAAGTATATGATCACCTTCGATTAGCTTATCTAGATTGCGAATGCCTACATGTCCAAGTATTCTATGCCATAGCCAACCTTTAGAGGATTTAGAAATTAAACAAGTGCGAGGCTTGGATCTCTTAGTGAATCAACAATGTATAGATCACCTCTACGGAAACCATTAAGGACCATTTTATGATTATCTTGACGAAACACTTGGCAATCTACTTTCGTGAATAACACATTGAAACCGAAATCGGCAAGTCTAGATACGGAAAGAAGATTGTAGCCAAGGGATTCAACAAGCATGACATTTTGAATAGAGCTATCATGGGATATGACCACCTTACCAAGGCCAAGTACCTTACCCTTAGAGTTGTCTCCAAAGGTCATGTACCTTTGAGGACCTTGATTAGGCGTGATCTCTTGGAACATGTCTTTATCACCAGTCATATGATCCGTGCATCCACTGTTGAGAATCCACTATTTTCCTCTAGACATATAATCCTTGAAGTTTGCCATTAGACTTAGATTCTTCATGAGTTTTTCATGATCGATGTCGAAAAACTCATCTTAACCAAGGTAGTAATGTTCCACATTGTCATCATAAAGTGGGAAATCCTCATCATATAGAACAAGAGATTCGTTAGAATTGTGAACATGACAATGTTCAAGTTTATGAATGCGAATGGCTTCAAGGATAATGCTGTTGATAGTGCTGACATCTCCTTTAGCACGCATAAGATCACAGAGCTCAAATAGGCATTTATCAAAGTTTGGATCACTAGGCTTCATTTTGTGGAAAGCAACAATTTTTTGAAGAATTTCATCTATAATTCCAAATGAAAGATTTGGATATCGTTTCTCCAAATCAGTCCACAAGGTATAGGCACATCCAAAGTTCTTCAATTGAGAAAGCACGGATCTTAGTAAGCTTCTAACAATAAGATTGAAGGTTCTTAGATTACCAAGCATGTTAATTTCCTCTTCATGTGTGGGATGCTCATAGGGGCGCATAACATATTTTCTCAATTGAAATTTATTAAATAGCTCAAGCATCAAGGTTTTCCATTGACTGTAATACACTCCATCAAGAATAGGCAGTCTAGAACTCAAACTTCCTATACTAGACACATCCATCTTCCTCCTTGGTTATTAAATCGATGCAATGGAGACCAAAGCTCTGATACCAGTTGAAGGATCACTAGAAGAGTTTCTAGGGGGGGTGAATAGACTAATAGTAGAAAATTAAAACCTAACCTTTTCCCAAGTTAATTGGTTGGCAGATTTTAACAGTTTTAGCAAGACTAGCAAGTCTATATACCCTACACATGCATGTCAACAAATATAGCAGCAAAAAGTAGAGGCATTGCACATGAAGTACAGAGTTATGATATGGAGATCAAACACATATGGAGACGCAAGGATTTTTCCCGTGGTTCCGATAGGTGGTGCTATCGTACATCCATGTTTATGGAGTCTTCAACCCACGGAGGGTAACGGACGCGAGAGTCCATGAAGGGCTCCACCCATAAGTGTCCACGAAGTAGCAATCTTGACTATTCCATAACGGCTTCCATCCACGAAGGACTAGCCTCACTTTGGGTAGATCTTCGTGAAGTAGGCGATCTCCTTATCCTTATAAACTTCTTGGTTCACTCCACAACATGAAGTAGGAGGATCCCAAGCAACACCTAACCAATCTAGGAGGCACCGCCCTCCAAAAGGTAATATGCTTGATAATGTCGATGAACTCCTTGCTCTTGTGCTTCAAGATGATAGACTCCTGAACACACAATCACTCTCTCACAGATATGGCTTGGTAGAAGAGATGGATTGGTGGAAAGCAACTTGGGGAGGCCACAAATCAAGATCAAAATGGTTGGAGTGGAAGATCTTGACCTCAACACAAGGGTAGGTGGTTCTCTCTCAGAAAACTGATAGGATAGGTATGGAATAGTCCTGAGTGCTTCTCTCTCGAGTAGGTGGTGGTGGAGGGGTATATATTGGCATCCCCAAAAATCCAACAGTAACACACAATAAGTCAGACTCGCTGACACCGACGTGTTAATCTCGGTGGTACCGAAGTGACTAAAAGGGGGCAACTTTTGAATCTCGGTGAGACCAATATAGGAATCTCGGTTGCGCCCATAAGGTGACCAACGGTCAGAATGCTCAATCTCGGTGATGCCGATTCGACAATCTCGGAGGGACCCAAACTGTGAACTTGCATAACAGAAAGTTGGCAGCCTGAACTCGGTGGCACCGGTATGGAATCAGTTCCACCGAAGTGGCTAGGGTTGGCTGAGTCTGTCTAGAGTTTGGAATCGGTGGCACGGAATGTGGAATGTTGGTTGCACTAATTTTGAGTATTTGGTTTTGGACATACTTTGGTGGGAGAGTGTGTGGGTTTTTTTCGTGACTATCACTTGTGCACATATGAGCATTGTGTTCACCAACAAAACCTTACCCCCTTTTAATAGTATTGGCTTTCCTATGGACTCAAATTGATTTCTCACAAATATAAAATGTAGAGTCCTCTTGCTTGAAACTTAGCCAATCAATTTCCTTGCATCTAGGGTATTACACAATCTCTTTGCCAACCCAACTCTCCATGGACTATTATCTGAAACACATTAGATAAAAGTATTAGTCCAAGAGACAATATATGTTGTCATGAATTATCAAAACCACCAAGGGAGCATGTTGTGCTTTCAGCCGCTACAGCGCTTACGGCGCCGACGGCCGCATGTTAGGGAGCCTTCCAAGTGGAAGGATGCGTGGCCGTGCTGGACTTCTTCTTTGGAGCCATTGTTGAAGAAAATGATGATGAAGATCAACTCGTTGTCCATGAACTCAGGTTCGCGCAAATGATACACGCCCCTACCTGGTGCGCCAAAGATGTCGGGGCACGGATGCTCATGATCAACTATGGGATCGGGAATCCCTTGTAGTTCGGCAGGGGGTCACGTTGCACAAAGAGCGGAGATCACGAGATGCCGCAATGATCAGGACGCATGCATTTTACCCTGGTTCGGGCCGCTGCTAAGCGTAAAACCCTACTCCCGCATTTTGGTGGATTCATTGTGGGTACACGAAGAACACAAGGCACCTAGCTCAGCAAGAACTAATGTCGGGGAAGGAGCGACTGCGTTAGTACAAGTGTTCTGGGGTATGAATTGCCAACCTTGAACTAGGTTGCCTTGGGCCTCCTTTTATAGCGCAAGGGGTCACCACAATGGCAAAACAGACATTATCTATCGATTAGATAGCTAAGCAGATCTATCTTACCTAACTCTGGCATTTAGGATAAAATACCATGATTACCTGCCTAGGTGGCGCTTCGGGGTGTATCCCTGGCAAGCTCTGGCCACCACTTGACTGGTCGTTGCTTAAGAACTTGACACACTGCAGGGTGGGTGTCGATTGAGCATAACTTCCCTTTGATGTGTCGTCACGTGCTTAGCGAGAGCTGATTAGCTCCCTGAGGGATCGACATTGCTTCTCTCACACCCTGTGTTTTACCTCATGACTAAGTTAACATGACTCAAAAATTAGGGCCATTTAAAACTTATATGTGCTTGTGGTGTTTGACTTTGTTGCTGGTTGTTTAATTGCTTGCTTATGCTCTATATTCATAAAACACATCCTACCCTCAAGAACTATTTTCCTTGATCCCAACTCTTGTACAAGGACCATGCTATGTGTATAGGACTTAAAATATTTTTTAAAAATAATATTTTGGCCAGAAATCATTTATTGAAATTAGGTTGTCAAAACCCCCTGATTTGAGATTTGAACTGCAAGTCCTCAAATTGGGTGGATTGTTTTGCCAGAAAGACTCTATTTGGAACCTACTATATTTAAGACTTCCTAAAACCACCAAATATTATTTTTTAAAGATTATTTTAATATTTTATTTAAAGGCTTTTTCTTAGGGCCAGAAATGGTCTTTTATAGGGGAAAATTATTTTTATGCTTTCCAAATATTTGAGAAAATTTAGGAAAACTTAGTGGACATATAGTGTCCATATATAAGAGTTTAAACACATGGTCATGTTCAAAATATTGGACAAAACCTTTCAAATTTATGCCTATTTCAAGCATTTGAAATATTTCTATAAGAAATATTCTCAAATACATCCAAGGAAATTCTAGCATGTCACATTTGACATATGTGATCATCTTGCCAAGTTTCATCTCAATCCCAATTGTTTTGGTTCACCAAAATAGTCCAAAACCATTCCTGTCCTGATCAAAGTTTGAGCAACTCTACATTGCCAATTGTCTCCAATTGTGCTCAAATTTGGTGGACATTTTCTAACCCTCCAATACTGCATACACACTAAGTGGTGCATTAAGGAGAACAGATCCACTTGACCAAATATCCAGTAATCGATTTTTGTTAATTTCAAGAATTGGGAATGATTGCATTGTCAAGTTTCCCCATTTTGTCCCAAACTTTTTGGTGATGATCTAACCCCAATATAATGCCACCACACCAAGTGGTGCATCAAGGAGAATGGGTTGGCATATGTATATCTAAGAAAATCCATTCGTGTCCATTTCTCGGGTTTACCAAGTTTACATTGTCAACTTTGTTCAATCATGCTCAAATCTTGTGGCCCACCTTGTTTTTACCTCCCATTATGTAGAGTCTCTTTGCTTGGTCAAACTTGCATCAAACACCTTTTGTTGAATTACCAAAGTTACTGTTAGGGGCACTTCCATGTTTCTCCTTGATCCCAAATTTTACCATAGTCCCTACTTGACCTCTTCTACCTCCAATAAAGACCTAAAGCCATGGGTAAATCATTCAGGGGGTAAAAGTCGAACATTCCTACCTGAGCAAGCCATGTCAGCACCATTTCCACTTCTCCCCCTTCTCCATATTTCCTCCCCTGCTTCTCTCTTAGCACCTAAGGACTCCAAGACCCCCCAGATGCCTTCCAGATGCTAGGGGACATGCCAGAGCACATGGGGGCAGGCCATGTTGGCCATATGAATGCTCTGGAGCGTGCTATAGTGCGCTCTCGCACTGTACCCACCCCTATCCTGAAGCTCCCCATGGCCTCGTGCCCCCTATCGTCTGCAGCCTTGCCTTGATGTCTGGGACATGCAACACCCTAGTCCCGCTCCTCTCTCCCCCTCTAGAGTCCTCCTCACATGTGCGCCATGGCCACCCGAGCGCACTAGTGAGCGCACTCGCACGCATGATGCGTCTGCGCTACCCCGCTCCCTCTCTTTCCTTCATTGGTACGGGACCAAGTCCACGAAGACCATAGACATGCCCAAGCCTGCCCCCATGAGATCTAGTGATGGCTTCAACCTTGCTGAACCTCCTGTCCACAGTGCACCAATGCCTAGGCTATTTATGGTGACCCCGGACCTCTCCTTTGCCCGTGATAGCTTCCCGTTCCCCCTATAGACCTCCCAGGGCATCCCAAGGCACCTCACGTGCCATCCTCCTCCTCTTGTTGCTGGCATTGATGTCACGGATCCCGCTCAAATTCGAGCTCCCCAGTGACTGTCTAAGTCTGTAAGCCTCACCAAAGGATACCCACTACCTCATAGGACTCCCCTGCACTGCATTTTTCTCTTACCGAGCTCGCGGAGCCGTTCCCACTGACGCCAACGGCCGCTTCCCTCATCACCGATATCGCCATCAACCTCGGCCTCACCCGAGGCTTGAGACCTCCCAAGTGGATGCGGGGCTCCATCCTGATCACCCCGGTGGCCGGAGCGTCGCCGGTTGTGGCCTGTGCCGCGAGGAAGACGCTGGCGAGCGCTCGGCCCAGCCTCCCCTGTCTTGCCCTAGCTCAAGAGCGAGGTAGGAGGATACCTACTACGCGGGTCCCGCCGGTTAGTGCATGCGACCCTCGGGCCCCCTGTCTAAGTGGAGGCGCCTCCACCGCTTTCTGCGTCCATGCAGAGGAGGCATACTACATGGAGTATGCCTTCGACGTGGCCTGCTTCTAACGTGTGGCCGGGCAGTTGGGCCGAGCCAGTGCACCTCAGTGCTAAGTTGTGCCCAGTGCGTAGCTTAGGCCCATTTGGGTAATTTCTTGTTTATCCTTTTTGTTTTCTAGTAAAACAATAGAAATTCATAGAATATTCAAATCGAATCCAAATTTGATGATTCAAGTTTCTATAGATTCCTAAAATCATGCTCTATCAAAAAATGTGGTTCACACATTGTTCCTACAAATTTTCTGTAGAGTTCAAATTCAAATTTGAATTTGAACTATGCAATGCCCTACTTGTAAAAAATCTAGAGCTCGCATGTCAACACCAAATGGAGTTATTCAAATTCCCAGAGGCTCTAAATGTCATGCCCTATTTATCTAGCCAAGTTGAACATCTTGTCATGCACCTATTATGCTTGACCAAAAAAATAGCTCCCTTTTTCCATTATTCCATCTTTGGAAAATCATAAGTAAATCATATCAAATCCAAATCCAGTGAAACCACTTCCATCATGTTTCTAAAATCATGCCCTATTTGTTAGGCTCATTCACTCATTTTTGTTAAAACATTTTCTATGAACACCTTATAGGACCATCGAATCCCTCATTTCCACCACTCAAAACTTCCCCTTGACTCTCACCAATAAAACCTCCTTGGTTATTTTTCTCATGACCAGAGGTGTCCAAGAAAAATAAAACTCCTACTTATAGAGCACTTTTATTTCTTTGCTTGTTGTGTTGCTTATTGCAGTTATTTCTAGCGATAGTTGACGAAGTAGACGAAGTGCTCGGAGTGGACAAAAAGCGTGTGAAGACCTCAAAGACTTTGATAAGCCAGACAAGCAGCCCTTTGAACATGTTAAGAAACCATTTTTATCATTTGCATGACACATGGCACTTTATTTTCAATATATTGATCATGATGATGTGAGGACCACTTCGGTGGGTTGCTACCAATACTTTACCATTGAAACTTGCATCATGCATGACCCTACCTCCTTATGAGGGTTATGCGGGAGGGTGTAGATTGGTTTGCTTAGTAGTTGCTACACATATGGGATGGGTATATGCATTGTGATGGAAAGGAAAACCCCATCGGGTGCCACTAATGCCCGAGGGAGGTGATGATGGACTAGGTAACCACTTGGGAAAGAAGTGGTGGACTCGAACAGGATGTGTGTGTGTTTTCAAAAACGGAGGGTTTAAGATTTGTTGACCGTCCCAACCTTACATGTGCAACCATGATACCCCTTATGGGACGGGGCTATGTTGATTACTATGGTTGGTGCTAGCAGGGATCCCACATTACTAGCGGTGAGAGTGAAGTGGTCGCTCTCGAGACGGGGTCATATCGGAATGGGCGATCATGTATTGTCTTCATAGGCACCGGGCACACCGTTGCTCCCTTCATGGATGATACGATCTGGAGCGACGCTCATGGGATGTACATCATGAGGGATGTGTACCAATGAAGTGGACTCTTTGTTTATTATCACTGTGGAAAAGGCATTGTTCGGGTACTTACCTCGGGTATGAAATATACTGTGAGTCGTGGATGACACGGAAGTTCCTCGAGTCTTGTGGGTAAAGCGCACAACCTCTGCAAAGAGTAAAACTATTCGAATAGCTGCATCCACGGTCAAGGAAAATTGGGTGGTGCTACTTAAGTTACGTCCAGTGTTTTCCTGAGCTTGGTTTGTGTGCGTGTGAAAACATAGGGATGGTATTTGAGCTAAGTCAGATGACTTGGCATCGTGACTGAACATGAAGTGTTCTGGTGGTACTTGTGATGAGACTGATGGCTTGGTATGATGATTGAACATGAGATGTTCAACCCCCACTTATGATGATATTAGTAACTTGTTCATTCGGATGTCTATCATCTGTTGATGCATGCTTACATAGATATTTGATCATGTCATTGCACTCACAAGCACACCATGGCTGCCCAAGCGCACCAATGAGCGTGCTCGTACACGCGATGCGTCTGTGCTACCTTGCTCCCTCTCTTTCCTTCCCTGGTCTGGGACCAAGTCCACGAGGACCATAAACACGCCCGAGCCTGTCCCGTGAGCTCTAGCGATGGATCCGACCTCTCCAAACCTCCTGTCCACGGTGCACCAGTGCCTCGTCTATTTAAGGTCACCCCGAACCTCTCCTTTGCCCGTGATCGCTTCCCCTCCCTCCTATAGACCTCCCGGAGCATCCCAGGGCACCTCCCGCGCCATCCTCCTCTTGTTGCCGGCATTGCCACCGTAGATCTCACTCAAATTTGAGCTCCCCGGTCACTGCCTACCTCTCTAAGCCTCACTGAAGGGTACCCAATGCCTGATAGGACTCCCTCGCGCTCCATTTTTCTCTTCTCGAGATCGTGGAGCCGTGCCCACCAACGCTGACGGCCGCTTCCGCCATGACCAATATCGCCATCAACCTCGGCCTCGCTCGGCGCTTGAGACTTCCCAGGTGGATGCGGGGCTCCATCGCGATCACCCCAGTGGCCGGAGCGTCACGGGTGGTGGCATGTGCCACCGAGAAGACATCGGCGAGAGCTCTGCCCCACCTTCCCTATCTCGCCCTGGCTCTAGCGGGAGGTAGGAGGAGACCTGCTAGGAGGGTCCCACTGGTCAGTGCTTGCGACCCTGGCCCCCCTGTTTACGTGGAGGCACCCCCACCGCCTTCTGCCTCCATGTAGATAAGCCGTACTACACGGAGTACGCCTTTGACGTGGCCTACTTCTAGCACGTGAACGAGCAGTTGGGCCGACCCAGTGCGCCTCGGTGCTAAGTTACACCCAGTGTGTAGCTTACGCCCATTTGGGTAATTTCCTGTTTATCATTTTTTCCCATTAAAACAATAGAAATTCATAGTATATTCAAATTGACTCCAAATTTGATGATTCAAGTTTCTAAAAATTCCTAGAATCATCGTCTATCAAAAAATGTGGTTCACACATTTTTCCCACAAATTTTCTGTAGAGTTCAGAAACAAATTTGAATATGAACTATGAAATGCCCCACTTGTAAAATAGCTAGAGATCTCATATCAACACCAAATGAAGTGATTCAAATTCCCAGAGGCTCTCAATGGAATTCCCTATTTGTCTAGCCAAGTTGAACATTTTATCATGCACCTATTATGCTTGACCAAAAAAATAGCTCCCTTTTTCCATTATTCCATCTTAGAAAAATCAAAGGTAAATCATATCAACTCCAAATACAGTGAAACCACTTCCATCATGTTTCTAAAATCATGCCCTATTTTTTAGGCTCATCCACTCATTTTTTTAAACATTTTCCATGGACACCTTATAGGACCATCAATTCCCTCATTCCACCACTCAAAACTTCACATTTACCCTCATCCAATAAAACCTCCTGGGTTATTTCTCTCATGACCAGAGGTGTCCAAGCAAAATAAAACTCCTATTTATAGAGCACTTTTATTTCGCTGCTTGTGTTGCTTATTGCAATTGTTTTCGGCGATAGTTGACGAAGTAGACAAAGTGCTCGGAGTGGACGAAAAGCGTGTTTAGTCCTTGAAGACTTCGATAAGCCAGGTAAGCAGCTCTTTGACCTTGTTAAGAAACAATTTTTATCATTTCCATGACACATGGCACTTTATTTTCTGATATATTGATCATGATGATGTGATGACCACTTCGGTGGGTTCCTAGTGATACTTTACCATTGATACTTGCATCATGCATGACCCTTCTTACTTATGAAGGTTATGCGGGTGGGTGTAGATAGGTTTTCTTTGCAGTTTCTACGCAAATGGGGTTGGTATATGCATGATGATGGAAAGGAAAATATTTTCAAGACTTTTTAGAAAACCCCGTCGGGTGCTACTAATGCCCGAGGGAGATGATGATGGACTAGGTAACCACTTGGGAAAGATGTGGTGTACCGGAACAGGATGTGTGTTTGTTTTCGAAAATGGACGGTTTAAGATTTGTCGACCGTCCCAACCTTACATGTGTGACCACGATATCCCTTACGGGACGGGGCTATGTTGATTACTATAGTTGGTGCTAGAAGGGAGCCCACATTAATAGTGGCGAGAGTGAAGTGGTCGCTCTTGAGATGGGGTCATACCAAAATGGGTTATCATGCGCTGTCTTCACAGGCACCGGGCACACCGTTCGTCCCTTCATGGATGATATGATCTGGAGTGAGGCTCGTGGGATGTACATCATCAGGGCTTTGTGCCAATCAAGTGGACTCTTTGTTTAGTATCACCGTGGTAAAGGCATTGTTCGGGTACTTACCTCGGGTATGAAAAATACCGTGAGTCGTGGATCACATGGAAGTTCCCTGAGTCTTGTGGGTAAAGCACGCAACCTTTGTAGAGTGTAAAACTATTCAAATAGCCGCGTCCATGGTGAAGGACAGTTGGGTGGTGCTTTTTAAGCTACGTCCTATGTTTTCCTAAGCTTGGTGTGTGTGTGTGTGTGAAAACACAGTCATGGTATTTGAGCTAAGTCACATGAATTGACATGGTGACTGAGCATGAAGTGTTCAGGTGGTACTTGTGATAAGACTGATGACTGGTATGATTATTGAACATGAGATGTTCAATCCCTGCTTATGATGATATCAGTAACTTGTTCACTCGGATGTCTATCAACTGTTGATGCATGCTTACATAGACGTTTGATTATGTCATTGCTCAAAGTTAGATTTCTGCAAAACTTACCTATTTAGTGCTATAGCATGCATTGTTCTACCTTGTTCCATACAGGGGTTGCTTGCGAGTACATTCGAAGTACTCATTGGCTCGCCACTGGTTATTTTATTGGTTAGGCATGAAAGATTAGGTTATAATGAAGATTACCTTGGTGACGAATATGCGACCTAGGACGCTTCCGAGTCAGAATACCTGTAGGGTTAAGGAAGATGTCATGGGTTCATGCTATCGTTGAAGATTTACACTGCAAGACATGGCCATAAAGGCCATATTTGAGTACAAATGGTATGTAATGGATATAAGACTCTTGTTATTCAGTTTCTGTGTGTTCAGTGAGCATTGATCTCTGGGATCGCTGTGCACGTACATTCCGTGATCACGACTTGTTAGTCGGGGTCCCCACAACATCGATAAGTGATGGGCGAAGCAATGTGGTGGAGTGGTGGCTAGTTGGCTCATGCTTGCCGGGGAATGTCCTATGGGGTCTTCTAGGAAGCGAGTGCACCTTGGACCCCAGCAAACGTCGGGGGCGTGCTTGGCGCGTCGTAGCCCAGGCATGGGCTGCCGTGCTGAGCTTGCTAGAGTCTTATCTTGATTTCTGGCGGGGTTCTTTGCTTCTACAACCCGTGCGTAAGTCTGGGGCACTTGGTACCCATGTACTAGTGCAATGAGATAGGGCACCATCTAAATCCATTGACATGACACCGTTTGGCAGAAAGCTAAGCTGTCATTTCTTAGAGTTTGGGAATGCGATGTTTATGTGAAAATATTTCAACATGATAAGCTCGAACTCAAAGTGGACAAATGCATCTTCATGGAATACCCTAAGTAAATAGTTGGGTATACCTTCTATCTCAGATCCAAGGACAACATGTTTGTTGCTAAAAACGGGTCCTTTCTCAAGAAAGAGTTTCTCTCAAAAGAATTGAGTGGGAGGAAAGTAGAGCTTGATGAGGTTATTGAACTGTCACTTCAGTTGGATGGTAGCACAATGCAAAAAGATGTTTATGTGGTGCCTACGCCAAATGAAGTGGAAGCTAATGATGATGATAATGAAACTTTAGATCAAGTTACTACCGAACCTCGTAGGATGACAAGGATACATACTGCCCCTGAGTTGTGTGGCGATCGTGTCTGGGAAATCATGTTGTTAGACAACAATGATCCTACAAGCTATGAAGAAGCGATGGTGGGCCTAGATTCCGACAAATGGCTAGGATCCATAAAATCCGAGATTGGATCAATGTATGAAAACCAAGTATGGACTTGGGTAGACTTGCCCGTGAAATGGCAGGTCGTTAAGTACAAATGGATCTTTAAGAGGAAGATAGACGATGATGGTAAATGTCACCATTGATAAAGCTTGACTTGTCGTAAAGAGGTTTTTGACAAGTTCAAGGAGTTGACTACGATGAAACTATCTCACCCGTAGGGATGCTAAAGTCTATTGGAATTATGTTAGCAATTGCTGCATTTTTTGATTATGAAATATGGCAGATGGATGTCAAAATAGAGTTTACTTAATGATTTCCATGAAGAAAGGTTGTATGTGATAGAACCAGAAGATTTTGTCGGTCCTAAGGATCCTAAAAGGTGTGCAAGCTCTAGCGATCCTTCTATGGATTGGAGCAAGCATCTCAGAGTTGGAATATGCGCTTTGATGAGGTGATCAAAGCTTTTGGGTTTATACAAAGTTGATTACAAACTTGTATTTACAAGAAAGTGAGTCAGAGCACTATATAATTTCTGATATGTATATGTGGTTGACATATTGTTGATTGGAAATAATGTAGAATTTCGGGAAAGCATAAAGGGTTGTTTGAAAAGTGTTTTTCAAAGGAAGACCCGGATAAAGCTACTTAAATATTGGGCATCAAGATCTATAGGCATAAATCAAGACACTTGATAAGACTTTCAATGAGTACATATGTTGAAAAGATTTTGAAAGAGTTCAAAACGGACCAGTCAAAGGAGTTCTTGCCTGATTTGCAAGGTGTGAAGTTGAGTAAGACTCAAAACTCAACCAGTGCAGAAGAAAGAAAAAGGACAAATGTCATCCCCTATGCCTTAGCCATAAGCTCTATACTGTATGCCATGCCGTGTCCGCATGTGATGTCTTCCTTGCCATTAGTCTGACAAGCGGTACGAGAGTGATCCAGGAGTGGATCACTGGTCATCGGTCAAGATTATCATTTGTAACTAGAGGACTAATTAAATGTTTCTTGCTTATGGAGGTGACAAAGAGTTCGTCATAAAGGGTTACGTCGATGCAAGCTTTGACACCGATCCGGATGACTATGATTAGCAAACCGGATACATATAGTGGTGCAGCCATTTGGAATAGCTCCAAGTGGAGCTTGGTAGCAGCATCTACAGTAAGAGAGTTGCAAACAATATAGGGATCTGAATGTTACAGACCCGTTGACTAAAACCTATCTCACAAGCATAACATCATCAAACCCCAAAACTCATTGGGTGTTAATCACATGGTGATGTGAACTAGATTATTGACTCTAGTGCAAGTGGGAGACCGTTGAAAATATGCCCTAGAGGCAATAATAAGTTCGTTATTATCATACTACCTTGGTCATGATAATTGTTTATTATTTGTCGGATTTGGGGCTCCGCTAAACCAAAAGAGGTTCGAACTCAGGGTTATCCCCACCAGCTCCGGCCACAAGCTCACCGCACGACTGCCTAGCCCAGAGAACACACTCAATCACAGGAAGAGGACTAGCACACGAGGATTTACCCAGGTTCGGGCCGCTATGAAGCGAAAAACCCTACTCCTGCCTTTTTGTGGATTGCCTCCTGAGGAGGTTTGTGGATGAACTCGTATAGTGGTATGCAACTACACGAGGATGCTTGAGTTGATCTTCCCCCTCTACCGAGCAACCTATCTTCTATTTATAGTGGCCCGGGTCCTCTTCCCTTATCGCAAAGGCGGGAAGGGATCCCATAATGGACAAATTGAAAGGGGGGCAAGGAGTACATCCTTATACTGACAAAAGGTAGTCTTCGCCTACAAAGTAGCCGATTGTGATGCAGTGGTGGGCTCGGCGATGACATCCGTCCTGCTGTGCTCGTGGTCTTGGTCTTGTTGCGCCGGAATGGAAACCTTTGGGGGTGCTTTGGGAACATGCGTATGTCCTTGCCTCCTTTGCACCAAAGAGGAAACTATCTCCTCTGCGCACGCTGGTACCTGCCTGGCCCGTCTTGTGTCATCCTTGACCTCCCAAGGCTGAGTATCGCATAGAGATCTCCGTTGCTTAGGAGGGAATCTAGTGAGGCCTCCTCCCTACGGGATCCTTGGCATTGTCCTCCTCGCGAGGGAGGGGCTCTCGCGAGGGCCTTGCCTTGACTGAGACCGCGCTGGGCCATACGGAGCTCTAAGGCGGGCCACGCCCTGGGCCACAGGCATGCAAGTGTGGGCACCACAGTTCCTAGGATGCCGAGAGTAGCCCTCGGGCCCAAGGCGCACTCGAGTTGGTTTGGGGCAAAGAAAAAGAAGATGGCCTGAAGAGCCTCGGCCCCCCATGGCCAGCGTGCCATGCCTAGTGCATGGTGCGCAGTTAGATGCGGACGTATCCGCTCTCATGTCTCCTTGACAACTGTCCAGACCGACAGAAACCCGATGTTTGGTGTAGAGTCATTATTGCCTTCCTTCCCAGTGCTCTTGCTCCTTCGCCTAGATCTCCATCCTTGTGAGAACCTATCTAGATCTCGATACCACACCGTCCTCCTTGCTTTCTCCACCTGATGGACTTCTCGATGGCTCCAGCCGGCAAGTCGAAACCCGAAGCTCCGGGCTTAGCCTCCACTACCATCTCATCGGTGCTTTCAGAGTCCACCATAGCCAAGGACGGGGACCTCACCCCGGTACTTCCGCTGATGGAGGATGAGTCCAAAAAGTGGGGATGGACGTTGATATGGTGAGGCTCCATGGAGAAGCAGTGCCTGGCCAGTTCGGTCCGCCCCTTCTTCCTTCCTAGCATCTTCTTCGCGCTCGTTCCGCCCTTCTTCGAGTTCTTCACCGCCATCCTTGAGCACTATGGGATTCAGGCCCTCCATCTGCAACCCAACTCCATCTTGCTCTTGTCCGTCTTTGCCTTTTACTACGAGGTCTTCGTGGGCGTGAAGCCTTCGGTGGCCCTCTTCCACCATTTTTTAGCCTGCAGCTCCATCACGGCCCTCAGCGGTCATCGTGCGTCTCCTTCGTCGCGATCCAGAGGGGGAACATGCTCCTGAAGGCCGGGAAGAAGATGGATAACTTTAGGCACCGCTGGGTCTTCTTGGATATCAACAACGTCAAATCCCACCTGGAGCTTCCAAAGGGGCTGCCGGAGAAGACTCCTGCGTGGGGCTCCGTCAAGCTCTCCGACCCCCGGGCCACGCCCGTCCAGGGCGGTGGTGATGACATCAGGCTTCGGTCCGCACGCCTGCCCCCCGGGGAGCTGAACAGGGTTGTGGCAACCCTGCTCAACGGCAACCCATGGGATCTTCCCCATGCCTATGTCCCATTGTGCTTCCGTGACAACAAGGCTGGTCTAGTTATCGTGACCCCCACATTTGACGAACTGGGCTCTCCCTGACCAAGTGCTCTGGTTCCCCGATGGCGGTGTCCTCCGACGACACCGCAAATGAGGAAGACTCGAAGGGACAGCGGACGACGAGCTGGAGGAAGTGTCCCCTCTGCCGTGGAGTATGCTTCTCTGCGGCTTCGAAGACAACAACGATGTCGGGGAACTCCCTGTTGCAAGTCATCTGTGTCTCACCAGAGTCCTCAAGGGGACGAGGCCCGTGCTTCGGAGCACTCAACCCATTACATCAAGGTGGTTGAGGCACCCGCCTCGCCCCTACCCGAGCTACAGCCTGCGAGCGAGGTGGCCGCATCTCAGGCTGGCACGACTTCCCTGACCATGGGCCTTGCGAGTGGCTCCTCAGACCCCCCGCGTGGCGGTACCTCCCTAGATAAGGTGAGGGCACTCCCACCTTTGCTGAGGTGGAGAAGAAGAGGAAGTGGGTGGACATCGAAGAGTAAGTTGCATTGCTTTGTTTTTGGCTGTCTGTCGGTAGCCCGTGCACCGATGGTCCCTTCTTTTCTTGGTAATATGGAGCGCCGCCATGCCGAAGGCAAGTAAAACTAAGGCGGCCTTCAAGACAAACGTGCCTTTCGACGAGACATCTGTTCCTGGTGCCCTGCCGACACCTGATGGAGCGCCGGTTGTCGCGAGCGAGGAAGCTCACGAGGCGACTCTCCCATTCACGGCCGCGGATCCCCCGACACCTGTTGAAGAGGCTGCTTTTGCCGTCCAGGGCGCATCCACGCTGCTGCCTAAGAGGCAGGCCCCCGAGGACCAGCTGGCTGTGGGACCGCCGATCCGTCTTGCCAGTGGTGGTACCGCAGCCTCTGGCGCCCCTGATCTTCATACCTCTACCCCTGGAGGCAGCTCCTGCCGCCGCACAGGTTCCACCTTTAGTCCGGGCCCTGGAGCCTCCGACATGTGGCCTTGGCGCCCTGGATGGGGCCTACAGTGCACTGGGTTAGGTCCGGGATGCCCTCGGGAGCGCTGATGATCGCCTCGCAAAGGAGCGCTTGGGGCTCCTTTCCGGGTGGATCCACGCCGATGCCTATGATGTGGCAGTTTGGAGCTAAGCTGAGGCCACCATGGCTGAGAGCAGGAAGGAAACCGCGTCAACCAAGGCCGCCCGCAACACGATGCACATCGATGCAGCGTATGTTGTGAAGCGCTGTGACGAGGCGAGGGTTTCCTTGATGGCTCTTGAGGAGGAGAAAACTGTGCTCGCAGAATAGCTTTGCCAGCAGGAAGAAGACCTCAAGACCTGCGAGGCCAAGCTTGCCGATTGTGTCTCCGTGCTGTCCAAGGAAGCGGCCGACCATGCCGCAGAGCGCAAGCACATGGACTAGCTGAAAGAGGAAGTAGCTACGGAGAAGGCTCGACTCGACTGCAGGGAGAAGGCATTTGTCGCAGTTGAGGAGAGAAAGGATATGGAGCTCAATGCCCTCCCCTCCGTCGAGCTCAGGCTCCGCCAAGCACTGAACTCTATCTGCTGGCGAGGATTCGCGGAACTCCTAGTGGCTCCTGAGAGCGGCTTCAGGGGGCTTTCTTCAAAGCTCGTTGAGGTGCTTGAGTGTGTCGTTGCCAGGGTGGAGAGGGTCTTGGAGAGTGAGTGCAGTGACCTCTTCTCTAAGGCTGCAATGCGCGTCTTCAACCAGCTTGACCTTCGCGAGCCGAGTTTTGACTTTGGTTCCATGATCTGCCTGGTCGATCCTGATGTCCACGCCGGTACGACAACGACTGTGGACGGCACCGTGGGGGCGCTGATGAAGAAGTTCGTGTGCATCCTCGTTCCCTCACCTCCTGCAGCTACAAGAGTTAGTGACGATGATCACAGTGGCAGCAACGTCGATGACAAGCTCCCCGCGGTTGGGACGAGTGGTGGCGCTAGCTCCTCCTAGATCCTCTTCTCAGGTCCTTTCCTGTAACATTCATTGTGCCTCGCGGAGGCGTTAGACTTGTTTGTACTTCAGGAGACATTTTAATGCTTGTAATGACTGCTAAATTGTGTGGTTTCTTTCCTCTCATTGTTTCCTTCCTGCTTGCTGTAGTGCTCTGCGTTGGTAGGGCCTGGTCCCGTTCATACCTCAGCCGTTGTTGGGGCGTCCAGATCACCAGGACGGTGCCAACGGGTGAGGGGCTATGTGACCAGTGAGGCTCCTGAGTTGCAATGCTTAGGAGTGCCCCATGTTGTATGAGCAACCCTCATAAAGGGAACGTGGCGAAGATGGGGTTGACTTGGAGATTTTGAGTGCGTTGAGCTCTGCATCGACAGGGCCCGGTCTAGCGCATACCTCAGCCGTAGTTGGGGCATTCGGATCACCAGGACGGTGCCAAGGGGTATGGGACTACATGACCAGTGAGGCCACTGAGTCGTGATGCTCAGGGGTCCGCCTTGACGTACGAGCGGCTCCCATACCTTTCCACGCCATCTTTTGCTTAGCAAGGACAAATGAAGACCAGGTATCAAAGACCTGGGGAGGTGGCGCGTGCCAGGCCTGGCCTGGTCATAGCCCCCATGCAGCCCCCTCACGCGAGCATCCCTGGGGAATGCGGCAAGAAGGAGCCGCGAGGGGCTGTCCTGAAGTTGAATGCAGCCGTTGGGGCGCCCTCAGTTGTTTATCCACCAGCGCAGAGCATGGGGCTTCCACATTGCGTGTGCATAGCCACTAAGCGATAGTGTTGTCCGCCAGGGCGGAGCATTGGGCTTCCACTTGGACGTGGGAATGGGGATCTCCGGCTCCTAAGCCCCCTAGGCGTGTACATCCTGTTAAGTTCATATGCATGGCTTGCATGGTAGAACTGGGAGGTGTATCAGGGCACTCATGAGCCAACGCGGGTCTCACGAGGCCCTACCTCAAAGGCAGGTTGCACCTGAGTCTTCTAGTAGAGGGAGCCATTGAATGTCCTATATATTTTGAATAATCCTATTCCAAATTAATTTCCTAGGGCCATCGCATGAGAAGGCTGAACACCAACGACCCTAGGAGGTGACGTGAACGGGGCCGCCCTGCCAGATAGAGCTCAGCCATTGGATTTATCGATGCTGCAGGGACGGACCTGAGCACAGATGTCGTGCGTAGTCTTCTCATGCGACAACTCTGGGGAGAAAGCACCCGACACGTGGCTCCCATGGCGGCGAAAGGCCGACTGTGGTTGCAGGAACCATGTCACACGCCCTGACTCGTCCACTCTCAATTAGGTCATGCGAGGACAAAGCACCAATGACCATGGGAGGTAATGTGCATGGGGCTGGCCCGCGAGACAAATCTCGACCGTGTGAATTTACCAATGCTGCAGGGACGGACCTGAGCACAGACGCCATGCCAGCCCTTAATCACGAGGCGGTCGAAGGTAGGATCATTAGGGTGCGACGATATTCATGGTGGCAATGCACCGAGCATGCCTTTTGGAATATTTAGGAAATTTATCAAATGCATGAAAGGTTCTCGTCAATGCATAAACGAGGCGGCTGCGGGTACGGGCCATAACTGCCAGAGGATAATGCAGCCCGAAGGGCGCACTCAGAATGAGCAAAACCAAAAAGTTACCTGGTACGAACCAAAAAGTCACCTCGCGGTGGTGCCGATGAAGCGTCGAGGTAGTCGCTGGAGCCTAACCTTGCACTTCCGTGAGCCTGGCCTTCATGAGCCCGGCGCCTCCCGAGGCCCGAGGTCCTTGCTCGGGCAGGGCGCCACCTCCTTGGTGCCCCTTGGAGAGGAGTTGTTTCTCCTTCCTAGGGACATCCTTGCGGGGCAGGGCGCCCCCTTCGTCATCTGAATGCTCGGCCTCTGCGACATGGTAGGCTCGCTCGAGGGAGAAGACAACGTCCTTCTCATCAAAGGCGATGGTTATAATGCCACCGCTCCTAAGCATCTGGAGGACATTGCAGCCATGGTTATTCACCGCCATGAACTTGGCGAGGGCGGGGTACCCGAGTATCGCATTGTACGGGCGATGGATGTGGGCGACATCAAAGATGATGTACTCGGTGTGGTAGTTCTTGTGCCCGCCGAAGGTGATAGGCTGGCGCACCAGTTCCATGGGGACAGTGGAGCCATCAATGACCCCTAAGAATGGCTTAGTTGGCATCATCTGGTCGTATGGCACTTGGAGCGTCTTGAATTTCTCAATGCAGAGGACATTGAGCCCTGCACCACCGTCGATGAGGGTCTTGGTGACGAGGACAATGCTGATGGTTGGTGTGCACAACATGGAGAGTGCGGCTGCAATGGCTGAACACCTGAGTTTATCTTGGGAATCAAAGGTGGTGGCACACTAGGAATATTTGAGAGGGCGCACAACATCAAGCTTTGGGAGAGCCGCATTCACCTCTCGAGAAAACTGCTTGAAGCTGTGATTCGACTCTAGGGCTTGGGCGCCGCCCAGGATGCAGGCTATCACCCGGACCTCCTGGAAGCCTCCAACCCTGTCTTCCTGTTTGTCTTCTTCCTTCCTCCTAGGTGGAGGCCGCAGCAGGGAAAGGCCAGCCTCACGAGGGCAGGCCTCAAGAGGCTGGTCGCGATGTGGCCCCTCCCGAGGCTCGTCGTGCCAGTGGTCCTCCTGAGCCTGATAGCGCTAGTGGTACTCCTAAGGCAGGTAACGCCACTCCTAGCGCGGGTCGCGGCTATCCCAGCAGACTCAATTGCAACCTCCACCACAACCATAGTCGTGATCCCCATGCCCAGGGCGGCGACCGAAGTGCTTGTCACAGACCGACCTGAGCACGTAACAGTCGATGGTGTTGTGGCTATTGGTGCCATGGAAGATGCAGAGCAGGGGCCCTCGTGCGGGAAGCTCCTCGCCTTGACTGCTCTTTGCCTCAGGTTCATCCCCAGCATCGCGGAGCCCTTACGCTTCGTCTCCTTGGTATTGGTCTTTTTTTCTTTAGGATCCGCATCCGGAAGCTCAAGGAGTGAGAGTCGACCCTCTCGGCATTTGCGCACTTGTTTAGGAGGTTGAACATCTCAAGAGCTGAGCACAGTTCGTCGTTGATAGCGACCTCCTTCCTCATCCCGAGGTTCCTGACGCCGTCGGTGAACGCGGAGATAATGGCCTCGTCCCACGCCCTCGGGATATTGAGGCAGATAGTAGTGAAGCGTTGTATGTACGTGTGCAGGGTCTCGCCAGGCTGTTGCTTCACGCGACGCATGTCGGACACGGCGATGACGCGGTCGTGGCTGCCTTGGAACTTGGCGACGAAACACTTGCGCAGGTCATCCCAAGAGGTGATTGACCCCTCTAGGAGATTGAGGAGCCAGGAGAGCGTGCCACCCCTCTAGGAGGTTGGATGCTTAGTCAGTAGAGGTGCAAGAACTCGGCGGGGTCTGGGGTGCCATCATAGCAAGGAGACGGGTCGGGCTTGAACTTGCAGGGCCACACGGTCGGATGCAGCTCTAAGGCGATGGCACGGCAACCCACGAGGCCTGCGGGCGCCGTGGGCTCTGGAGGGGCCTGGTCTTTGTGCTCCTGCATAGCTGCCCTAGGGGCACCTGGTCGTGAGGCTGGTGCAGCGACGCAGGGAGCACACGCACGTCCATGCATGGCCGGGGAACCACCTGGCAAATTACTTCATCTCTCACCCTCGTCGAGGGCCCTCGTGACTAGTCACGCGGGCGTGCTTCATTCCTGGGGTTGGGGTCGACGTTGCGCTGGGGAGGATGTGGCAACGCATCATGGGCCACGTCACCTGCGAGAGAGGGCTGGTGACGGTGCAAGATGGAGAGCACCGAGGCGTCGCCACCAGTGCTGACGAGATCTGCGATGCGCCCAAGTCAGTTGTCATAGCGGTTGGGGGCGGGGCGGTAATGCAGTAGCTCGCACGCCATGGCGAGTGTGCCTGACCCGTGAATCGGCCTGGCGCGAGCGTGGGAGGACGACCCAATAGCTGGAATGATCGGCAAAGAGGCGGTGCGACCATCACGCCATGCGGTGACTGGCTATGACGAGTGCTACTTCTCGTGGGCATCCGGGCCCGTGGCAGCGTCGGCCACTTGCGAGGCGGATGGGCGTTCGGCGGTGCGGCCCACCGGTGCCATCTGGGCGACATGGGCAGCATGACGCTCGGTGTGGTCTCGGCAAGCATCAGCCATCGGAGCAGTGGAGCAAAGAAGGAGCAAGTCTTGAGGAAGACCTCGACACGCCCCCTACCTGGCGCGCCAAATGTGAGGTTTCGGGCACCACAAAAGCCGAACAGGTTTGAACTCAGGGGCATGTACAGAGATCCCCACCATCTCCGGCATCGAGCTCACCGCACGACAGCCTAGCCTGGCGAACTCACTGCCTTTTTGTGGATTGCCTCCCGAGGTGGTTTGTGGATGAACTCATACAATGGTATGCAACCTCGCGAGGATGCTTGAGTGGTGTCCAACCTCCCCCCTCTACTAAGCAGCCTATCTTTTATTTATAATGACCCGGGTCCTCTTCCCTTATCGCAAATGCGGGAAGGGATCCCACAACGGCCAGATTTGAAGGGGGACAAGGATTACATCCTTATTCTGACTAAAGGTGGTCTTCTCTTGCAAAGTAGTCGGTGGTGATGCAGTGGTGGGCTCGGCGATGACATCCGTCCTGCTGAGCTCGTCGTCTTGGTCTTGTTGCATTGTAATGGAAACCTTTGGGGATACTTTGGGAACCTGTGTACATCCTTGCCTCCTTTGCACCAAAGAGGAAACTGTCTCCTCTGCACACGCTGGTATCCGCCTGGCCCGTCTTGCGTCATCCTTCACCTCGCGAGGCCGAGTACCGCATAGAGATCTCCGCCACTCAGGAGGGGACCTGGTAAGGCCTCCTCCCTCCGGGAGCCTTGGCCTTGTCCCCCGAGGGAGGGGCTCTCGCTAGGGCCTTGTCTTGTGTGAGAACACACTGGGTCGTACGGAGCTCTGAGGCGGGACACGCCCTAGGCCGGAGACAGGAAAGTCTGGGTACCCCCATTCCTAGGACGCCTACATTATCCATGCTATAATTGTATTGATTAGAAAATGAAATACATGTGTGGATACATGGACAACAAAGTGTCCCTAGTAAGCCTCTACTAGACTAGCTCATTGATCAAAGATGGTCAAGGTTTCGTGACCATTGACATGAGTTGTCATTTGGTAACGGGATCACATCATTAAGAGAATGATGTGATGGACAAGAACCAACCGTAAACATAACATATGATCGTGCCAGTTTACCGCTACTGCTTTATCCATGTCAAGTATCCATTCCTACGACCAGAGATAACACAACTCCCTAACACCGTAGGAATGCCTTGTGTGTATAAAACATCACAACGTAACTGGGTGACTATAAATGTGCTCTACATGTATCTCTGAGGGTGTCTATTGGGTTGGTGTGGATCAAGACTGGGACTTGTCACTCCGTATGACGGAGAGGTATCTCTGGGCCCACTCGGTAATACAACATCACAAGAAGCTTGCTGTCACATCCCTAACTAGATGTCATAGGATAACATGTGTGTGCATCATGTTTGAATTTTGCATCAACATGAAATGGGGGCTAAAAGAAACCCCAAGCTCATATTTGAATCAATATTCAAAGTTGTGAAAACTCAACAAATTCAATATGCCCTTACAAAATGTTCCCTATGTCTGATAATTATGGACATGATTATAACACGGGCCATTTTAAATATTTGAACAACTATAGCAATATAAAAATAAATGATAAAACCTCAAAAAATGCCAAATAAAGCATTATTATTATTTTATATTTCAAAATATCCTGAAACTTTTTATTGGAGTTTGAAATATTCAAACTTGATATTACATAATAGTTGGGATATTTTATAAAAGTATTTATACCTGAAAAGAAAATAAAACAAATGTCAGAATTAGACAACAAAAAGTAAAAGAAGAAAGGCAAAGGAAACCTACCTAGGCCCTGGCCAGGCCGGCCCACCTTGCCTAGGGAGGTTGTCGTCCTCCTGGCAGCCAAGAGGATGGGCGTGTGGCCGGAGCGCGTGCACGGGCATGCCTCCAAGCCGGCAGCTGCCTGCGTGCCTCCCCCTCGCCAGCGCGACGGGGATAAGCTCAGAGAGCAGTCCCCATCGCCCTCTCCCTCTCGCTCTCGCTCACCTCTCTTCCTCTCCCCCTCTATCGCCATGGCCACCGAAGCTCCGCCGCGTAGCGCCATCGCTCCAGAGCTCCGCCTCGTCGCCCTCTTCCTTCTCACCAAGCCGTGCATCGCTGGGAGCTCCCTGTCGCCGCATCGCTGTCGTCTTCAACCTCCGGCCGCCGGCGAAGAAGTGAAGCTCGCGGTTGCTCTAGGCCTTCCCCGAGCCCGCTCTCGATGCCGTTGCAACCGCCGTGAGCCCGTGGTCCTTTTCCCCCCTTTTCACCCTTCGATAGGTCGTTCTAGCGCCGGATCCTCTCGGGTCCAAGAGCTCCTCGCCGCCGGCAAGGATGTGGTCGTCGCTGCAGCGGTCCAAGCTCGCAACTGACCACGTAGTCGTGCTTAGGATGATCCTAGGCCGCTCTAGGAACCCTCAGCTGGCTCGTTCGAGCTCCGGATCGACGAGCCCATGCTCGTCCGAGCTCCAACAGCCGCCATGCTCATCGCTGGCGCCGATTCCGGACATCCTAGCCCCTCGAAGGTGTCGGGCTCGACGTGTGCCAGCCAGCAGAGTAGATTGGTGCCCTCTGTCGTCTGTTTGGTCGCCGGACGAGGAATCCTGACCCCCTCCGCCGTCCCTGACATCGTCAGTGGGTCAACGCCGGTGAGTCAACCAGTTTGACCACCAGGGGTTTGACCCCTGGGTCACTGGCAAGTGGGGCCGGGTCCTGTTAGTCAAATCCCGATTAGCAATTTAATTAATTAATATAATTAACCTAATTAGTGATTGACCAGTGGGCCCAGTGTTGATTAAGTAATTAGGATTAGCTTTAATTCTCTAATTAAGTGATTGAGTCACTGACATGAGGGCCCCACCCTGTCAGGGTTGACCTGGCTTGGTGAGCTGACCTGCTGACGCCATGATGACGTCAGGCTGATGAAATAAAAGGAATTTCTAGTTTTAAAATAATTCCAGAAAATGTTTAAAACTTCAAAAATTCATATAAATTAATCTGTAACTAAGATGAAAATAATTTATATATGACAATTTATCAGAAAAATCCAACGAATCTAGTGGTGCTATTATCATGCATGTTAGAGCAACCTATGTAGAAGAACATTGTCATTTGATAATAGGTTAATATATGGAATTTGAAATGAAGAACGATTTTGAACATATATTCAAACTCACTTCAAATTAACTTGGACATTAGCTGCATCAGATCATCCATACATGCTGCCATGTCATGATCATGCATCATATTGTTGCACTTGCGTGTATGATTGCAATTTATTTGCATTACAGTAGGCCCTGCTTCTGAGGATACCCCCAAGTATTCCAACGAAGGAGAGAACCTTCCCGCTACCCAGCAAGGCAAGCAACCCCCTTTATCATTCCGATAATATCCCACTCTCGCGCTCCTGCTCTTGTTTATTGCATTAGGACAAACGTTCACTTGTCTGTCATACACGGTAGATGAACCTATTATTTTGCATGACCTATCATTGTCACAGTAAATAGCTAAACCTTGCAACCTAGCATACCTGGTAGATACTTGTGCCATGATGTGCTTAGCTTACTTTGCCTTCTATGCTTGCTATGCCTAGAGTTGTGTCAGGTTTGTTTCATCTGGGTGATGAACTAGAGTGAAACCATGTTGTTCTGATGTGATAAGCTTACGATGAACTCGATTTGGTAAAGGTGGCGATGAGAGGCTATGTAGGAATACATATCGGGTTGTCTCATTGGGACCGTTCTTAGGAACTGAGTTCCGTGTTTGTGATCCAAGACTAGATACTACCACATGTTGGGATACTTAATTGACCCTCTCAACTTATCAGTCGCTTAGTCCTTAGTCCAGGAGTTGCAAGTAGTTTCTGGTGTTTATAACATGCTGGACGTTGTGCGTAGCGCTGACCCTAGGGGTGGGTTACGACGCGGTAGGCAGTGGCACGGTGTACCAAGGGTCACCTGAATGGTGGGCTTGGGAACCCTGTGCACATCGTTTGGGGCCATAGCGGAAACTTCGATCGGACTTCCATGCGGGTTCAGTCTCAAATAGGCGATAGCCTAGACTAGAGGTCTGATGCGATTGACGGTCATGGCCGACTCCCTTGTCGGGCTTCCGCTTGAAGGTTGCCAAGGTTCATGGTTTCATGAGCACACACTGATAAGTGGCGAGAGCGTGTGTGAAGAAGTACACCCCTGTAGGGTATGAAACTATTCGAATAGCCGCGTCCTCGGATATGGACTACTTGGAAAGCTTATGCTATTCATGGATAATCAAATGGATACTCATAAAAATATCAAGACAAGTGTGAGTACCGTGGATGGCACTCTCCTAAGAGAGGGAAGTGAATCCATGGTGGTGTATTATCAAGGAGTTAGTGGACTCGTGTGCGATATCTAAAATTTAAACAAAGAGTTAAAATTGTGTAGTGTAGGTTAGCCATGAGTCAAAGCTAGCATTGCTGCATAAACTCCACCACCCCCCTTTGTTGATACATGAGCATGAATAGACTAGGTCTGCTTTAAAGACTTGCTGAGTACGTTTGTACTCATGTTTGCTTAATAAATGTTGCAGATGAGACCCAGGACCCATCAGGTGGGTTATTTCTAGATGTCGACGATGCTGAATAGCTGGTGTCCCAGCTACGACCCTATGCCTTGTGGCGGGCTGTAGATAGTCAGGCCATGTGCCCTTTTACCTTTTCATCTGTCTGTACTCACACAGTTTATGGTTCTGCTTGGTTTGTAAGAACTTGTTTGTATGACTTGAGTTTCGGGTCATGTGACCCCTATCTGTAAGAACATATTATGCAAGGCTCGTTTGAGCCCTTAAATAAAAATTGTTGTATGGTTATGTTGTGATGCCATGGTTGTATCTATGCATATCGGGCATGTCGTGCATACGTGTGACGTGCAACGGTATGTATGGGATCTGACACCTAGTCGTGTGCCTTTAGTAGTACTCTTTACGGGAAACTTCCTCTTTGTGCTTCCACCGAGCCATGTTAGCTTGCTACTGCTCGGGACACATTGATTGACTGGCATGTATCCTTCTTTGCTGCTATGTCTGTCCCTTCGGGGAAATGACTCGCAGTGTAATGGAGTCCCTATAGCCTGCTACGACTTGTCTACGTGCAGTGATGGCATTTATGTCTCACGGTGTAATGAAGTCCTTGTAGCTTGCTACGACTCGTCTACTCATGCTTGAGGCCGACACCTGCATTGATGGGTTACGTATGCCTGTTTCCGTACCGATGTGCCACTTGGGTTCTATCACTAGTCATGTCGGCCCGGGTTCTCTGTCATTTGATTTCCAGCGACAGGTTCACATACGTGAGCCAAAAGATGCAAACGGACACGGCTAAGGTAAGGCTGCAGCCGTGGAGCTTACCGTGCGTGAGGCCGCAAAGTGATGTGATATGTTACAGTCTGGATTCATATGACTTAGGATCCGGGTCCCGACACTTGCAAGAAATGTGACTAAGGAGTTAGTCATGGGATCTTGTATTACAAAACGAGTAAGGAGACTTGCCGGTAACAATATTGAACTAGGTATGGACATACCGACGATCATATCTCGGGCAAGGAATATACCGATGGTCAAAGAGAACTACATACGGGATTGATTGAATCCTTGACATCGTGGTTCGACCAATAAAGATCTTCATAGAATATGTAGGAGCCAATATGGGCATCCAAGTCCTGCTATTGGTTATTGATTGTAGAGGTGTCTCAGTCATGTCTGCGTAGTTCTCGAACCCGTAGGGTCTGCACACTTAACATTCGGTGATCATATAGTGTTGATGAGTTATATATGTCGGTGACCAAAAGTTGTTCAGAGTCCTGGATAAGATCCCGAACGTCAAGACGAGCTCCGGAATGGTCTAGAGGTAAATATTTATATATGGGAAGTCATATTTTCGCTACCGGAAAAGTTTTGGTTTCTTTTGGTATTGTGCCGGGAAGCTTCCAGAAGGTTCCGAAAAGCTATGGAGGAGTCTGGAAGTCCACCAAGGTTTCCACCACGTCCCAAGGGTTTGCATGGGCTGAGGGGAGACACCATAGCCTTATTGGGCCATTTGCACAAGTCCCTCAAGGCCCATGCAGTTGGGATAGGTGGAAAGTCCACCTTTGTATGGAAGGGGAGGAGGGGGACTAGGATTACACCTCCTCCCCCCTTGGCTGCGCCTAGGGCTTGGAGGGGTTGTTCCCCACGCCCCTCCACCTATATATAGAGGGGAGGGTGCACCCAAGAGGACAAACGAATCACTTGGCGGCCCTCTCTCTCCGTAGATTGTTTTCTCCCCGGTTCGCGATTTCGGTAGCACTAGGCGTAGCCCTATCGGGATAGCACCACCACCGCCGCCACCACGCCGTCGTGTTGCCTATCATCTACTACTCCACCCTTGCTCTCTGGATCGAGGAGGCGTATACGTCATCGAGCTGTATGCGTGCTGAGCACGGACGTGCTTTCCATTCGGCACTAGATCGGGACGGATTGTGATTGGATCACGGGACGGATCGTGATTGGCTCACGAAGACGATTGACTACATCAACCACGTTTATTAAAGCTTCCGCTTAGCGATCTACAATGGTATGTAGCCACACTCTCTCGTAGCTATGCATCTCCATGGATAGATCTTGCGTGTGTGTAGGATAATTTTTGTTACCCATGCAACGTTCCCTAACACTTCACCATCGGAGCCAGCCTCTCCCCAGAGCAAGAAAGTGCGCTCGTCACATTCCTCAGGGCAAATGCGGATGTGTTCGCCTGGAAGGCGAAATTTTTGACCTGAGTCCTAAGGGAAGTGATCGAGCATCACTTGGTGGTGTGCCCCAATGCACGCCCCGTCAAACAGAAACCGCAGCGCTAGAAAAGAAGCACTTCATTGTTCAGGAGGTGCAGAAGCTACAAGAGGTTGGGGTCATCCGCCAACCCCATAATCGTCCCCAAGGAGTTGATGTGCGTCAACTTCACCAGTCTCAACAAGACCTACCCCTAGGACCCCTTACTGCTCCCGCGCATCGACGAGATTGTGGACTCCATTGCCTGCTGCGATCTGGTGTGCTTCCTGGACGCCTTCTCCGGCTACCACTAGATCAAGATGGCAGCACAAGACGTGGAGAAAACGGCCTTCAGTTCCCCTTCCAGGGTGTTATGCTATGTATGCATGCCCTTCGGACCGAGGAGCGCTCGCGCCACCTTCCAGCGGATGATGCACATCACGTTGGGGCCCCAGCTTGGAAGGAACACGAAGGCTTACATCAATGACATTGTGGTCAAGATGCGTGAGGCCAATACGCTCATCGAAGACCTAGAGGATACCTTTGCTAACCTATGCAAGGTCAACCTGAAGCTCAACCAGGACAAGTGCATTTTTGGGCTCCACTCTAGCAAGCTCCTTGGCTTCCTCGTGTCACACCGAGGGATTGAAGCGAACCCTAAAAAGGTTAACACCGTAGAGCATATGCGCCCTCCGCGTACCCTCAAAGAAATGTAGAAGTTGGCAGGATGCCTGACTTCCCTTGGACGCTTCATCTCCAAGTTTAGCGAGCGGGCATTGCCATTCTTCAAGCTAATGAAAAGGTCTAGCCCATTCGCATGGACCACTCAAGCGGATGTAACCTTTGCGAAACATAATCGGTACCTCACAAGCCCTCCCATCATGGTTGTGCCGTGGCCCCATGAACACTTGTTGTTGTACTTGACGGCCACCCCCCGATAGCCAGTGCGGCCCTCGTGGTGTAGCGAGAAGGGAAGGTTTGTGTCAAGAAGAAGCCAGCGGCAGCTCAAGACGTGCCACATGATCTCGCACAAGCTCCGTTGAGACCAGGCACAGGCACCCCCTAGGAGGACATCTCCCCTCAAAAGGACACCCTCCCAGGGGCTGGCTCTCTTAGGAGGCCCCCGCGGCTGAAAGCACAATGTGATCCCTTGGTGGTTTTGATAATTCATGACAACATACATTGTCTCTTGGACTCATACTTTCATATAGTGTATTTCAGATAAAGTCCATAGGGAGAGATGGTCTGGCAAAAAGGAAGGTGGAGAGTATCCCCATGAAAAATAAGGATAAGGAATAAAATTGGCCAAGCTTCAAGCAACAGGACTCTACATTTTACCTTTTGTGAAACATCACTTTGAGTCCATAGGAAAGCCAATACTATTAAAAGGGGGTAAGGTTTTGTTGGTGAACAAAATGCTCATACGTGAACAAGTGATAGTCACCACATACACACACAAGCTCTTCCACAAAAGTCTTCCCAAATGCAAATATCCAAATTTGGTGCAACCAACACTTCCCACTCAGTGCCACCGATTCCCATCCTCAGACAGACTCAGCCAAACCCTAGCATTTTTGGTGCAAGCGATTCCATTTTGGTGCCACCGAGTTTGGGTTGCCAACTTCCTGTTACACAAGTTTACAAGATCGGTCCCACCGAGTTTTTTGAATCGGCGTCACTGAGTCTGGCGATGTGAATGTTGGTCACCTTATCGGTGCAACCGATTTGTACGTATCGGTCTCACCGAGATTCAAAAGTTGCTATCTTTGAGGCAACTCGGTACCACCGAGATTTACACATTGGTGTCACCGAGTTTGATTTATTAGGTGTAACGGTTGGATTTTGGGAGATGCCTATATATACCCCTCCACCACCACTCACTCGCAAGAGAAGCACTCAGAACAGTTCCCCACTCATACCTACTGATTTTTTGAAAGAGAACCACCTACTCATGTGTTGAGATCATGCCATTCCATTCCTAGCATATGAATCTTGATCTCTAGCCTCTCCAAGTTTCTTTCCACACAATCAATCTCTTCCACCAAACAAAATCTGTGAGAGAGTGGTTGTGTGTTGAGGAGTCTATCATCTTGAACCACAAGAGCAAAGAGTTCATCGACATTATCGAGCCTATTACCTTTTGGAGGGTGGTGCCTCCTAGATTGGTTAGGTGTCGCTTGGGAGCCTCCTACTTCGTGTTGTGGAGTGAACCAACAAGTTTGTAAGGGCAGGGAGATCGCCTACTTCATGAAGGTCTACCCCGAGTTAGGCTAGTCCTTCATGGACATAGGCCATCATGGTATAGTCAAGGTTGCTTCTTCGTGGAACCCTCCGCGGACTCTCATGACCGTTACCCTCGGTGGGTTGAAGACTCCATAAACATGGACGTACGATAGCACCACCTATCGGAACCATGGGAAAAATCTTCGTGTCCTTCATGCGTTTGATCTCTCTATCTCTACTCCTTACTTCCATGTGCAATGTCTTTACTTTCCGCTACTATACTTGATGACTTGCATATCATGGGTGTCATAGACTAGATATATATGCTAAAACCGCCAACCCTTGAAATTATGCTAGAGGTTGTTTTAAATTCCTGCTGGTAGTCTATTCACCCCCTCTAGACATACACTTCTAGTGATCCCGCAATTGGTATCAGAGCATTGGTCTCCATTGCTTTGGTTTCAACACCGTGGGGGAAGATGGATGCGTCTAGTCTTGAGAGTTTGTATTGTAGAGTGGTCATTCTTGATGTAGAGTACTATAGTCGATGAAAGAATGCCATGATTGATCTATTTGACAAATTCTATTTTAGAAAACACATTGAAAATCCCTATGTGTTCCCCATTAATGAATTGCATCCCACACACGAAGAGAAAATTAACATGCTTGGTAACCTTAGAACTGTCAATCTTATTGTTAGAGGCTTACCAAGATTCGTGCTTTCTCAATTGAAGAAATTTTCATGTGCTTATACTTTGTGGACTGATTTGGAGAAACGATATCCAAATCTTTCATTAGCTAATATTAATGAAATTCTTAATAAAACTATTGCTTTTCACAAAATGAATCCTAGTGATCCAAACTTTGAGAAATGCCTATTTGAGCTCCGTTATCCTATGTGTGCTAAAGGAGATTTCACTACTATCAACAAAATTATCATCGAAGCCATTCGCATTCCTAAACTTGAACATTGTCATGGTTACGATTCTAACGAATCTCTTGGTTTTTATGACGACGAGATTCACCAAATGATGACAATGAAGAACATGGCTACTATGATGAAGATGAGTTGTCTGCCATCGAGCATGAAAAGATCATGAAGAATCTAAGTCTAATGTCAAACTTCAAAGATTACATGTCCTGTGGAAAAGAGTGGATTCTCGATAGTGGATACACAGATCAATGAATAGTGATAAATACATGTTCCAAGAGATCACGCCTAATCAAGGTCCTCGGAGGTACGTGACCTTTGGAGAAAACTCTAAGGGTAAGGTACTTGGCCTTGGTAAGGTGGCCATATCTCATGATAGCTCCATTCAAAATGTGATGCTTTTTGAATCCCTTGGGTACAATCTTCTTTCCATATCTAGACTACCAGACTTCGGTTTCAATGTGCTATTTACAAAAGTAGATTTCCAAGTGTTTTAATTTGATAATCATAACATTGTCTTCACCGGTATTCGTAGAGGTGATCTATACGTTATTGATTTCACTGAAAAGGTCCAACCTCATAATTGTCTCATTGCAAAATATTCTAAAGGTTGGCTATGGCATAGAAGGCTTGGACATGTAGGCATGCGCAATCTAGATAAGCTTATCAAGGGCGATCACATTCTTGGTGTTAAAGATTTTATCTTTGACAAGGATAGACTTTGTAGCGCTTGTCAATCAAGAAATCAAGTTGGTGGAAGTCATCTGATCAAGAACATCGTGACCCCTAGGAGACCACTCGAGCTACTTCATATGGATCTCTTTGGTCCCGATGCTTACAAGAGTCTCGGTGCAAACTCTTATAGTCTAGTTATAGTCGATGATTTTTCCAGATTTACGTGGATATTCTTTCTTGATGATAAGTCGCAGGTACAAAAAATCTTCAAGAACTTTGCACACAAAGCGCAAAATCAATTTGAAGTGAAGATCAAGAAGGTTCGAAGCGATAACGGATCGGAGTTCAAGAACACCGATGTGGATACCTTTGTTGATGAAGAGGGTGTCTCACATGAGTTCTCGACTACGTACACGCCTAAACAAAATGGAGTTCTTGAGAGAAAGAACCGAACCCTCATTGATATGGCAAGAACGATGCTTGACGAATACAAGTCGCCACGACACTTTTGGGCAGAAGCCATGGAAACAACATGTCATGCCACAAACCGACTCTACTTGCACAAGCGTCTCCATAAAACGGCATACGAGCTTCTCACCTGTAACAAACCCCAAGTTGGATACTATCGGGTATTCGGCTCTAAGTGTTACATTCTTGATAAGCATCGCCATGCTAAATTTTCTCCCAAATCTCATGAAGGTTTCCTACTTGGTTATGGATCAAATTCTCACACCTACCATGTCTCACTCGAAAAGTTGAAGAGACGATAGATGTTAAGTTCGATGAGTCTAATGGTTCGCAAGTCGAACAATTGCCAAATTATGTAGGTGATAAAGATCCTTCGTAAGCTATACAAGATTTGACCATCAGCAAGATTCGTCCCATTGAGGTGAAGGAAAGCACTTGGTCAACCCAAGTGGAAGCTCCTACTGCAGATCAAGGCTACCAACAATACGAAACGGAAGCATCCACAAGTGGTACACGACAAGATGAAGAGGAGGAGGAAGTACATCATGAAGATCCACCACAACCCCCTTCACCACCACCTCAAGGAGATGACCATGTCGACAACAACAGAGATGAAGGAGATGAAGAAGAAGAATAAGCTCCTCCAACCAACAAGCCAAAGCTACCCGAAGTTCGAGCACAAGTGACCAAGAACCATCCCCTAAACCAAATCTTTGGTGACATACAAACAAGCAGGATCACTCGCTCTAAAACTCGCTTGGTTAACTTTTGTGAGAGATATTCATTCATATCTAGCATTGAACCCCTAAAGGTTGAACAATCTCTTGAAGATGCAGATTGGGTGAACGCTATGCATGAAGATCTTCACAACTTTGAGAGAAACAAAGTGTGGACACTCGTAGAGAATCCCAAGGACGAACAAAACATTATCGACAAGAAATGGGTATTTCGGAACATGCAAGTTGAAGACAGTTCAGTCGTTCGTAACAAGGCTCACCTCGTACCCCAAGGATATACGCAAGTCGAAGGTATGGACTACGGTGAGACTTATGCCCCCGTTGCTAGACGAGAAGCCATTCTAATCCTTCTCGCATATGCTAATCACTGTGATATCACACTTTACCAAATGGATATTGAAAGTGCATTTTTAAATGTTGAGATTGAAGAAGAGGTCTATGTTGAGCAACCACCTAGTTTTGTAAATCCTAAGAAACCTGACCACGTTTACAAGCTTCGCAAAGCTTTATATGGTCTAAAGGAAGCTCCTCGTGCTTGGTATAAATGCCTAACGAAGTTTCTTATAGAAAAAGGATTTGAAATAGGTAAAATTGATGCAACCTTATTCACAAAGAGAGTTAATGGTGAACTATTTGTGTGCCAAATTTATGTGGATGATATCATCTTTGGATCTACTAACCCACAATTTAGTGAGAAGTTTGGAAGGTTTATGTTAGAGAAGTATGAGATGTCTATGACGTGTCAGCTAAAATTCTTTGTTGGTCTACAAATCAAGCAAACGAGAGAAGCTTGTAATGCCCCGGACTTGTAACGCTTCGGACATACCCGCCGGTAGTCATTACTCATGTCGAGATCTAGACTGGCATGCGTGAGCTGAAATTCTTTCTTGGTCCACAAATCAAACAAACGAGAGAAGGTTGTAACGCCCCGGACTTGTAATGTCCCAAACACACCTACGGTAGTTGTTACTCCTGTCGGGATCTAGACTAGTCTCACATATCAATAATAGTCTTTTCTGCGCACTTTGTCCTCACTCATGCGCACCCAGGACCAACTTCCCGGTCGATCACCCATCCTAGAACTACTCCAAGCCAAGCACGCTAAACCTAGGAGTTCTATTCGAATGGGCTCCCAGAAAAGAAGGAATTCCTTATTGAAATGAGTAGTCTATCATCCCTAATATGCCAGGCTATCACATACACCCTTCTAGTCTGATACATGTGTCACTCCGTGTGCCGCAACAGGTCACCAACTTCATGAACAACATGACCGCACACCTGTCGGCAAACATCCGTGTAACCACGAGGGTTGGCTCTGATACCAAATTCTAATGCCCCAAACACACGCACCGATAGTCGTTACTCATGTCGAGATCTAGAATGGCCTCACAGATTAATACTAGTCTTTTCTACGCACTTTGTCCTCACTCATGCGCACCCGGGACCAACTTCCCGGTCGGTCACCCATCCTAGAACTACTCCAAGCCAAGCACGCGTAACCTGGGAGTTCTGTTAGAATGGGCTCCCAAAAAAGAAGGAATTCCTTATTGATATGAGTAGTATATCATCCCTAATATGCCAGGCTATCACCTAAACATGGCTCTGATACCAACTTGTAACGCCTCGGACACACCCGCCGGTAGTCATTGCTCTTGTCGGGATCTAGACTTGTAACAGCCCAAGCGCATCCGTTGCCTTATTTGTAATTTTAGTCATGCGTAAACCTTCATGTTTGTGTCCTCGATATTTCAGTAATATATTTTTCTTCATGACATTCCTCATTTTGCATTATGGAATCATATTCATCATACCATAAGTGCATCATGCTTGCTTGTTATGCTTGTGCTTGTTGTGAGTGTGTGTTTTGTGGTGTGGTGTGTGAGAGCTTCATGTTATGTCTGGGTAGAACCCCCCTCAATTTCTATAGGAACTATGCCCAACTCTCTCTCTCTCTTTTCAAATATTGCAACATGTGGAATTTTTCTTGCTAAATCAATTCTTAAAAAATGTGGCAATCCTTCAATATATTCTGATTAGAATTATTATGTAGCAATCAACCTTGTATGGGTATTTTCTGTTTTGTGAATGTTTGCAAAACAGAACCCTTCTCTATAATCATGAATTAAATTGTTTGTCCTAAAAATGCCAATTCCATTTTTATAAACTAGTGTATATTTCCTTGAGTCTAAACATATTTTTATTTTGCTCCAAAACATCCCTATCTCTTCTCTGTAATTTTTTACTGTCTAATTTTCTAAAAAAGGGAAAATCCTTTCTATTATTAGAGAAAGAGAGCAGACCGCCGCTTGGGCCTTGGCTCCCCTTTCCTGGCCCATCTCCTCGCTGCCGAAGCCCAGCTCCCCTCCTGACGGCCGCCTGCTCGTTGTAACGCCGTAGTCTCCTTCAATGCAACATGAGAGAGAGTGTCTGCTCCGGTGCTGTGAAGTCTCATGGACGCCGAGGCCAGCGTGTTCCCGCTCCCTCTTTTTACTCCCTCGACGTCCGCGCCCTCCCTAGGGTTTCCCCCTTTGTCTCCGTGTCGCTGCCACCCCTTCCCTTCTCATTCTTCCCTGGTAAGTTCAGAGAGAAGTTTAGAGAACCAATCGCTCGTCATAGTCATCGTCCTCGCCTCCGACCGGTTCCCGGCGCCGTAAGTCATATTGTCCCGCACCCCAGCGTCATCCTCATCTGATTCCCGGTGGTAGGAGAACCCGAGCAGCTCCACGCCATTGGCCCTGCCTTCATCTTCGTCGCAGGCCAGGCACTCTGCTTTGTGAGGCTGCTCCCACCTCTTCTTCACCTTCGTTGTTGTGCCTCCTCCACGTAACCGGCGCACCCAACAAATGAGCATCGTCCCTGCTCTTTTCCCTTCTTCCACTACTCGTCTCCTTCACTGCTCATCTGTCCCTCTCTTTTTCTGCCCATGTGACCATGGACATGTCTAGCTCCTACAGAGATCAACCTGCAGCCACAGCGCACACAGGACGCTAGGAGCTCTATCCATGGAGCAGCGGCTACTAGCACCGACGTCGGCGAGCATGCCGGACCAAGTCGCCTGCCACCCCTCTTCCTCCTCCATATCTATCATCTCGCTCGTGAATCCCTCTCTCTCTTTCTTCTTCCTTCCCCTGTTTCTTCTCTGAACTCTCTCTGTCCATTTCCTTCTTCAGGCAATAACAGCACCATGGCAGCCTGAAGCCCGCCGTCGACCGCCCTCGTGACGTCGGACCTTGCAGTCGTCGGGAATGGGACGGCCGCCCCCGGATCAATGCCTCCTCTAGCTCACCCCAACCCTTCCCCGCATCTTCTCGCCGCGGCCGCTGGTGCCCTTGTTTCCCCGCTGTGAGCAATTCCCCCTCCCCCCAATCTGAAACTCGGTTCGTTTAGTGAGATCCATTCTGGGATTGAGAGTTTATTTAGTTTCTCCACTATGTTTGTACATGAGCTCCTACATTAGCTTGAGTGGTAGTAGCTGAAATCCATCCATGAGGTCCTGGGATCGAACCCAGTGCACCCTAGTTTTCCTTTTTCGTTCAGATGAATTGCGTTGTTCATTTGGGTGGCAACCTATGTGTTGTCACAGCTCCACCATAGAGCACCTAGTTTGCCACACAGGCTCACAGCTAGGCGACCAGTGATCGAATCCCCTCGAGCCCTTTTTTTGTTGTAGTTTTTGATACAATAGTTTGCCTGGGGGCTGACACATTTCGGGCCGCATCACTCTTTCCAGACTCAGCTTAGTTGTGTATGTTTTTTTCCTTCTTCGATTTTACAAATATCTAGTGCATTGCATGATTGCAAAATAACATCTCTTTGATCCGAGTAACCTAAACATGCATGCATTCAAATATAACATGTCATATATGTAAAATGAATAGAATTTCGTGTAGATTCACATTTTTGAACTCCCATACGTGTTTAAAATATTTAAGATGCCGTTTTCATTTATTTTGCTTCAATGACATGCTAAAACGGTTTATATCATAACTAGTTAACCATAGCTCCGTTGAAAATATTTTACATATGTAACTTCACTATTAAAACGCCTAGAATCTCATGGCACACTTTATTTTTCTGTTTAACAAATATAAAATTGCGTTAGGACAAATCTGTACCAACCTAAAATATGCGTAGGAGGTCATTTCGGAAAACACTATAAGTTGTTTCCGACCTCATTCAAAATGCCTAGATAGAGAGTTTATTTATGGTTCACCTCTTGACATGTTTAACAACATTTAATACTGTCGTGTACCAAAACGAGAGTGAACTAAATATTCGAATGTGGAGTTTCATCAATATGTAACCCGTTGCCTATTGAGCTTCACTTAAAGTGTAGTGTTGGAGTGGTATGATTGCTTTGCATTCCATAATCAACCATGCCATGCATCGTATTTGTTTGCACATCATGTCATGCATATATTGTGGTGAACCATGTGTTTATTGTTTGTTCTGGATTACTTCTTCTCGATAGAGTTCCGAAAGCGTTTGGAGTGTGAGGATTCGTTCGTATACTTCATGGATCGTCTTCTTCATGGATTCATTCCTCTTCCATGCGGGATCTTAGGCAAGATGACACATTTCCCTGTATACCACTACTATCATTGCCATGCTAGTTGTCTCGTTTTCTATCGTTATGTCACGCTACATTCCACTTGTTTGAAAAGCCTCCCAACATTGCCATGATAAGCCTCTAACCCCTCCACATCCCAGCAACCTTTGTTTGGCTATGTTACCGCTCGCTCAACCCTTGTCATAGCATTTGTAGCTGCAGGTGCAATTGCTTCCATGTTTCAACATGGATATTCTTTTGTTATCACAATATTATTGTTGTTTAACTTAATGCACATATATACTTGGTAAAAGGTGGAAGGCCTGGCCTTTTGCTTGGTGTTTTGTCCCATTTTTTCCGTCCCTAGTTACTTGTGTACCGGTGTTATGTTCCATATTGCACGCTCCTAACATGATCGAGGTTGTTATGGGGACACTGTTGATTTTTGTCTTGGGATAAAATTTATCGGGCAAGGCCCAACATTGGCACTACATTTGCCTAATAACAAATGAAATTGCATAGGGACTCGCCGACACCCGCAGATAATTTAATCAACCCCTGGGCCAATGCTCCTCATGAGTGTTGGTCCAAACTAGTGTCATGTGCGGGCCCAACCCGGGGAAACTCCTTAAAAGTAATCTTGATGAACAACCATGAAGAACCTCCGAAAGAACTCTGAAACAAAAGGATGATAGAAAGAATTGAAGGATGCAAAAAGAACAAGAATGAGGCCTTGCTATGAATTAGATGAAGCTTAGCGACAAGATACTTGAGAAAAACTAGGAACTCCGGAAAAGATAGATGACCACTTGGGATAAGGAATTTGATATCATGAACAATTCCAGAAGAAGGATTGAGATCACTTGGATGAAACAAGAATAAGAATTATGATATGACTATCCGTCATCAAGTCAAATTGATGACAAACAACGGATTTCACATACCACTTATCCTTTTGGAAAAGATAGAAAAGATAGATAGAACACAAACTTGAATAGGTCTTGCATGATACACTAGAAAGAATTTGAAACTAAAGAGGATAATACAAATGAATGATATAACATGAGGACGAAGAGAGCATGATCCAGCTAATAGAAAACTTGAATGAATCACCGGAATAATTGAGATACAAACGAAGGAACAACACTTGAGAAGAATTTGAGAACGAAAGCTGAAAGCTGAGAATGAAGAAATCTTCTGAAACGATGGCCTTCAGAGGATCGAGAAATGAGAACAGCTCTAAAATGCACCGGATAGATAAGGATGGAATTACTCATGATCAAAACAATTTGAGATGATTGCAATAAGCTCAAACCATGAACCTTTGGAAGAACGAACAATGATTTAAGAGAAACCCTCCTTCGGTCTTCAATGCTAAGAATGATGACGAGAAACAACACCGTGAATTACTGACATACTCTGGAATAATGAATGAGGAATGGTTGAGCCAACGACGAAAATGATTCGAAGCGATCTTGGAAAAGGAATATGATTGATGAAAATCATTCTTGCATCATATTTGAAAAGAACTTGAGGACATCTCCGGAACGATTAGAAGAGTCAGGTACAATCCTGGGGAAAAACCTGTGGGTTATGGGCCCACTCAAAAGAAACCACCATTCAAACAATTGATTAAAAGAGAGATTGCACGGGTACAAATTAAGAACTTGATGATATGAGACCCTCAAAATAATTTGGAAGGAATGAAAGAAAACGCGAATCTTTGAGATATCTTCAGCACTCCGGATAGAATAGAGAGGGATGAATAAACAAGAGAGGCTTGGAAAAGAAATTCCCACATGGAAACCACTGAACGAATGAGAAAGGATATGATGAGCACCGAAGGTTGAATTGAATCCACCAGAGAAGAATAACAACAAGAACTAGGAATATAAGGATAGATCTTGAAATTGAAACTCCTGAGAATATTCACCAAGAATCACCGGAAACAAGATAGCGGAAGCATACATGAATAGAAAAGACACTTGGATGAGAATACAATCATTGAAATAAAAGGGCGGGAGGGTGGGAAAAACAAAGAAAACTTGGAACACATGAGACAAACTCCAGAACGAAATGAGAATTGATCTTGCAATATTGAGGAGGATAGAATTATCTTGAAGAGAAGCACACCGGTAGGAAAAGAATTAATATGACAACTCCAGTTGAGAGAAAGAATTAGCAATCCCACAGAAATATGAGAACACTACTTCGGAAAGATATGAGATCACCACTTGACATCGAAGCAACTCGAATTACCATATTCAAAACAAAACGAAGGATGAGGCTTATGAAACAAGCCAGAAACAAATGCATAACGGAGTTTTCGTCTGATATTTTCGTGGTAAGGTTTGCACGGGCTCAATCGTACATTGGATTGTCATATTGAAATGACGCTCAAATATGCTCCCTAGGTGTAGCGAACTACAAGGCTTGACAAACCATATCTAATGACATATATCGAGACTATCCTGTGTAAGAAAGACCATGAACAAACGAATCCACTAGATATCGAACCCCAACCTTACATCATGATATGTTGGAAGATAGCCTAGGTAACTACTTGAATTCCCACCTAAGAACTTCGAAAACTTTCTGGTTATGCAATCCGGTGTGGGGGATACAAGGAGGAAATATCTCACACAACTATCAAACCTACACCCCAACTGTATCCATCCTTCAACACATAACCAGAGGCTTTCATAAGTCCATCTAACTCAGATCCTCGAAAGCACAACAATACTAACCATGGTGGTACAATGGACGCCTCCCCAGTACTGGGTGACTTCGACCTTATCTCACCATGACAAGTATTGAAGCAATTACGAACACCCTCCGTCCTGAGAAACTAAGGAAGCTGAATGATAATGATGCGCCAAGAATTCCCTGGAGCTCAACTCGCCGGAAGAAATCAAGTCAGACAGGAGGCACCAAGACAGAACTCTGTCACAACGACATCATATAGTTTCCAAAGTACCCGCGTGATCCTAAAAAATTTTGAGCGAGAAGAGGAGTAGAATCAAAATTTGTAAGTCGATTACCTCACCACAGCATAGAAGAGGAGTAAAAAGCAACCTACTCTCCGATATAACTAGATTAAAAATAGTTTTTACTAGACTCGACTCGGCAAAGTTCGATCAATCAAGAGGGCTCCTACGTCGGTACAGGCTCTGATACAAACTTGTCACGCCCAAGATGCGACCCTATCCCTACGAGGGCCTCAATAGGGATAGGAGCGCATCTCGTCGTGTTGCAAGAATGGATATCATTACAAGTACATGTACAGAAGAGGTGAGTATATTGAATTGGCTTACACTCGCCACAAGCTACATCAATATCACATCAATACAACAACATGTTCAAACATCATACAGAAGAGTAGGGTCCGACTACGAACGAAAACAAACGGCAAAATGACATCCATCCTTGCTATCCCAGGCTGCCGCCTGGAACCCATCCTAGATTGATGAAGAAGAAGAACTCCAAATCAAACAAGCAACGTGCTCACGTCAAAGCATCGCATTACCTATACCTGCAACTGCTGTTGAAGTAATCTGTGAGCAACAGGGACTCAACAATCTCATTTCCAAGGGTATCAAGACTATTAAAGCTTAATAGGTGAGGTATGGTTAAGTGGTGATGCTGCAGCAAGCGACTAAGCATTTTTTTGAGTGGCTAACTTACAAGTACACAAAGTAAAGTATGGTGGTCCACGCATAACGAACGTTAACTAGTAATGATCACTAACTGATCCTGAACACCTACTTACGTCAATCATAACCCCACCGTGTTCTCTTTTAGATAAGAACTCACGAGAAGAGACAGTCACGGTTACGCACACAGTTGGTGTGTTTTATTAGAGTTTACTTCAAATTTGCTATGACCGTGTGTTAAACAAAGTATCCAAGTTTGCCAAATAACCGTGGGACGGCTTCTCGAAAAGACTTAACCCTGCAGGGGTGCTCCAACTCATCCATCATAAATTAACCACACACCACGGGAATAATCTCGACCACGGATCTCGTGATCATCCTAGGCAATTCCAAAGGAATTCCGGCACCTCAAGATAGCCCGTAGAAGATCATAGATCCTCATGCAAGACATTCGAGAAAGGTAAAACAAATCCAGCAAGGCCTCCCGATGTGTCAACGTTCCCGATAGGAGCCATGTATCTCGTTCTCGGGACACGATGGATGAGCTACGCGTACAGTGGCCTGATAGAAATCACCAAAGTTGCCCTGGGGTGGCCCCACATAGTGCTCTTGTTTGGACCAACACACATGAGGAGCACTGGCCTGGGTTGTGGATTAATCCACAGGGTGATCATGCCCTATGCAAATTTTAGTTGTTATTAAGCAAATGTAGTACCAATGTTTGGCCTTGCCAGACAAGTTTTATCCTAAAACGAAGATCAAGGGGGTCCCCATAACAACCCTGAGCATGTTAGGGGCGCTCAATTATGGAACATAACACCAGTTCAAAAGTAACTACGGCGATAAGGGTGGAACAAAACACCGAGCAAAATGCCAAGCCTTCCACCCTTTACCAAATGTATAAGTGCACTAAATTAAATAGCAGCAATATTGTGATATAACAAGTATGTCGATGTTGTCACATGGAAGCAATTGCACCTGCAGCTAGAAATGCTATAAGAAGGGCTGAGCAAGCGGTAACATAGCCACACAATGGTTTGCTAGGATGTGCAGGGTTAGAGGTTCATCATGGCAATGATGGGAGGCTTGACAAACAAGTGGTAGGTAGCGCAACATAATTATAAAAGAGGGACAACTAGCATAGCAATGAGATTAGTGGTATCCCGGGAAATGTGTCATCTTGCCTGAGATCCCGCTCGGAAGAAGAACGAGTCCATGAAGAAGACAAGCCAACATAGTCGAACGAATCCTCACCCTCCAAACGCTTTCGAAACTCTATTGAGAAGAAGCAATCCGAAACAAACAATCAATACAAGAGAAACACCACAACATATGCATGACATGATGCGCAAACAAATATGATGCATGCCCGGTTTAAATATGCAAGGCATGGCAAGGCAAGAACAACAAATAGCTACTACACATTAAGTGAAGTTCAATGTGCAACGAGTTGCATATTGACGAAACTCCACGTTCAACTTATTTAGTTCGCTCCCGTTTAGGCACTCATCAATATTAAATGTTCTTTAACATGGCAAACAGTTAAGCACAAACAACTACAACATCTAGGCATTTTAAATGAGGCTGGAAGCAATATATAGCATTTCCAAAATGACCCCACATGCATATTATGAATTTGGTCCAGATCTGTACTAACCATATTTTAGAGTTAAACAGCAAAATAAATGTCACCATGTGATTCTACACATTTTTCTAGCCAAGTTACATATGTGGAATATTTTTATCGGAGCTACGGTTTAGTAGTTATGAAATAAATCATTTTAGCATGTCATTCACGCAAATCAATGCAAACAGCAAGTTTAAACATTTTGGACACATGTGAGAGTTGGTTATTGTGAATCTACAAGAAATTCTAGTCCGGTTTCATATATGGAGTTTTTTAATCCGATAACAGGGTTGAACAGTTATTAAATGCATGAAGTCTAGGGGGTTTTCTGCAATTCTGTTATTTGGTGGATAAATTGATAAATTTGCAGAATGAAAAAAAAACATGATGGCCACATCTGCTAATGGGCCGGAACCAGACAGTGGGCGCAGGTTAGTAAAATCGCACACGGGGCGGAGCTTAGGGCAACAGGAGCGGGGCTGGGCTGGGGTCTCACCTCATGGGCCTGAGGGGATATGGAGCTGGGCCGGCCCACGCGGGCGCGCACGGTGGCCTAGGAGCGGTCAGCGCCCGAGCAGTGCCTTCGTGCTGCCCATGCCCCCGCTCGAGCACCAGATGCAAGGCAGCACTGCACCAGCGGCGACCGGCGATGGGGAGGCGCGGTGAGGCCGGGAACGACCGGATCTGCCTGACCCACACTGGATCTGGGCGGTGGGAGAGTCCGGCGGCGGTTGGCATTCGACGGCGGCGACAACATCTTCTGCACAATGGGGAGAGAAAGATCAGAGGAGGGAGAGAGGAAGAAGGAGAGGGAAGGGAGGAGGTCCGGCGGCAGGGGGTGGTCGACGGTGGCGCGGGGTCCGGCGGCCCTCCGGTGGCCGACCGGCGCGAGCAACGGGCGGCTTGGGGCTGCGGGGTCCAGCGGGAGGCACTCGGGCGCCATGGGAGATCCCGCTCCATGCGCTGGGAGGCGGCGGCACGGGCGCCTCGGGCCCAGATGGGCTCGGGCGGGCCTGACCGGGCTCCTGGCGGGCCTGCACGAGGAGGAGGGGGGCTGGCGGCGGCTGAGTTTGGTTTGGCACAGAATCCAAGGGGAAGTCTAGGGTTAGTTCCAAATTAGGAAGGTGAGGGGGTCTATTTGTAGTTTTAGGGGGTTGGGTTGACAGTTTTTGTCCGTTTTTGGACCGTTCGATCTCGATCGGATGGCCCGAAAGCGGAGGGGGGCTAGGTGGGCTGCGGTGGCTGTGTAGATGGGCTAGGTGGGGATGAGAGGGAGGTTTGCGTCCTGTGGCATGAGGTTTTAAAACACCAAAAAATGTCTGACGAATAACCGACGGCCGCACTACTACTATTGACCGATGGGGTATCAAACAAACTTAGAATGCAACAAAATTTGGTAGGCGGTCAACCTATGCTATAATAAGGCCGCACGCCAGGTTTCGACCCAACCCAAGAATATTTTTCACGTGCTTTAAAATGGGTTTTTTAACGATGTCGCAGGCGTGGGCGTGTGTGGTTGGTCTTGAAATAGGCAACGACAAGAACGGAGAGAACTGGCAACTACGAACAGATGCAAGTTTTGAAAACGGGTGACGATGCTAAGGAGATGATGCGAATGATGCAATGATGAATGCGACAACCACACGAACCATAGACGAGAATAGAAATAAAAGGGGAATCTTCTGGAGCGTCGGTCCCGGGCTGTTACAACTCTCCACCACTACATTAGGATCTCGTCCCGAGATCTAGAATGAAAAGGGGAACAGGAAGAGCAAAAGGTAACACTTAGTTGCTTGCTTGACAAATGAGTTAAACCAATGATCACTGAAGGTTTCAATGGGAAGAAGAATGACATGAGGAACAAGCAAGAATTCACAAGAAATTTCGGCAGCACTTCGATAGGATAGAGGGACAAAATTGATATGAAGGAAAGAAATTGAAAGAGAGACACCAAACTTCGGTTGGATTAGAATCAAAACTTCATAAGATGGAAGGATCATGAAAAGTTATCACATCACTCCGATTAATGGACAGCAAGGGGAGAACATGATCTTAATCAAACTAGATGATAGATTGAAGAGAGCAACGTCACAAGGCCTCCGGAAGAAAAGAATAGAAACTAGATCTTTGGACAGAAGAGAACAGAGAAGAACATGACAACTTCCAGCACAAATGAATTTGAAAATCATAGGTTGAATGGAGTTGATGAAGAATCAACAATGAAAAGAATAGCTTGTTATGGGCTTATGGAAAACATCTCAAAATTATAAGGTGACAACCTTCCACAACAGAAACAATTGATTGATTGAGAGCAACAAGATATGCAAAGCTTCTTTGACCAAGAGGTGGAGGAGAAAACTTGGATCATTTATGACACCATGTTAGGAACAATACTTAGGAAATGCTTTAGGTGAAATCCAAGCCAAGATAACTCCGAGAAAACAAGATGGGTTTACTTATCTTATTCTTGACAATTTACCTACGAGATTCCTCATAACCAAGAATTCAATAACACCATCTCAAAATACAATGGAGAAGGAATTGGACATAGAAATCCAAGATAAAGAACACCTGAGCACCTCCAACAAGAATCTTGAAGAACACTTGAAAATGAAAGTAATCTTGATGAACCACCATGAAGAACCTCCGGAAGAACTCTGAAACAAAAGGATGATAGAAAGAATTGAAGGATGCAAAAAGAACAAGAATGAGGCCTTGCTATGAACTATATGAAGCTTAGTGACAAGATACTTGAGAAAAACTAGGAACTCCAGAAAAGAAATTGACCACTTGGGATAAGGAATTTGATATCATGAACAACTCCGGAACAAGGATTGCGATCACTTGGATGAAACAAGAATAAGAATTATGATATGAGTATCCTTCATCAATTTAAATTGATGACAAACAATGGATTTCACATACGACTTATCCTTTTGGAAAAGATAGAAAAGATAGATAGGTCACAAACTTGAAGAGGTCTTGCACAATACACGAGAAAGAATTTGAAACTAAAGAGGATAATACAAATGAATGATATAACATGAGGACGAAGAGAGCATGATCCAGCTAATAGAAAACTAGAATGAATCACCGGAATAATTGAGATACAAACGAAGGAACAACACTTGATAAGAATTTGAGAACGAAAGCTGAAAGCTGAGAATGAAGAAATCTTCTGAAACGATGGCCTTCAGAGGATCGAGAAATGAGAACAGCTCTAAAATGCACCGGATAGATAAGGATGGAATTACTCATGATCAAAACAATTTGAGATGATTGCAATAAGCTCAAACCATGAACCTTTGGAAGAACGAACAATGATTTAAGAGAAACCCTCCTTCGGTCTTCAATGCTGAGAATGATGACGACAAAACAACACCGTGAATTACTGACATACTCTGGAATAATGAATGAGGAATGGTTGAGCCAACGACGAAAATGATTCGAAGCGATCTTGGAAAAGGAATATGACTGATGAAAATCATTCTTGCATCATATTTGAAAAGAACTTGAGGACATCTCCGGAACGATTAGAAGAGTCAGGTACAATCCTGGGGAAAAACCTGTGGGTTATGGGCCCACTCAAAAGAAACCACCATTGAAAAGAAGGATTGCGATCACTTGGATGAAACAAGAATAAGAATTATGATATGAGTATCCTTCATCAAGTTAAATTGATGACAAACAACGGATTTCACATCTGACTTATCCTTTTGGAAAAGATAGAAAAGATAGATAGAACACAAACTTGAATAGGTCTTGCACGATACACTAGAAAGAATTTGAAACTAAAGAGGATAATAGAAATGAATGATATAACATGCGGACGAAGAGAGCATGATCCACCTAATAGAAAACTTGAACAAATCACCATAATAATTGAGATACAAACGAAGGAACAACGCTTGAGAAGAATTTGAGAACGAAAGCTAGGAGTTGAGAACACAGAAATCTTCTGAAACGATGGCCTTCGGAGGATCAAGAAATGAGAACAGCTCTAAAATGCACCGGATAGATAAGGATGGAATTACTCATGATCAAAAAAAATTGAGATGATTGCAACAAGCTGAAACCATGAACCTTTGGAAGAACGAACAACGATTTAAGATAAACTCTCCTTCGGTCTTCAATGCTGAGAATGATGACGAGAAACAACACCATGAATTACTGATATACTCCGGAATAATGAATGAGGAATGGTTGAGCCAACAACCAAAATGATTCGAAGTGATCTTGGGAAAAGAATATGACTAATGAAAATCATTATTGCATCATATTTGAAAAGAACTTGTGGACATCTCCGAAATGATTAGAAGAGTCAAGTACAATCCTGTGATATCCCAAGTGATGTCCCTACCTTTTATGGCATGTAACCCATTGTATGACCTTGTGTCTTGACTTATGAGTGGAGTTGCACCTTGTCATTCTTGTGTTGGTGGCTTTCTTGCATCTTCATCTTCATCATCATCATCATCATTTTCATGCATCTGCCCATTCATATTGCCATGATTGTTTCCATGTGTTGCTTGTGTGTTTGCCTTGTGTTGGTTGCATGTTCATGAGGTGCTCTTGAGTGGTCTTGTGTTGTGTGAGTGTGGGGGCAAGGAGGTGGCTCCTTCTCTTTTTCTTCCCCTCTCTTTTCTTCTCCTACAAAACCCCATCTTATATGCTTCTAAAACCCTATGTGTTTTAGGATCAGATTTTAAGTGTTGTTAAAATCTTTTAAATATGTTCATGAGTTAGCCATGTTAGTATAATAAATATTGGGAGTGTAGCTTTTCACATTTGCATAGTTTTGGTTCTTGAAAACTATTTTAACAGGGGCTGTTTTAATATATATTAATATAATTACTTGTCCTAAAAATCCTTTTCATCTTTTTATTAATTAAAGCATTTTATTGTCACTGCAAAACTAATTTTGTTTCACCCTAAAGATTCTTAAAATGCTCTGGGGTTTATATTTAGAGTGACTATTTTAATTATAAGAAAAACCTTTTATTTTCTGTCTGTGTAAGTGAGAGGAGGAGCAGGTGGGCTGAAGCCTAGCCCAAAGCAACAGTGACGGCTACCTGCTCCCTCCCGTTCCCCTTGTTAGTAAGTGCAGAGAGAGCCGGTCGCCGTCGCCTTTTCCGTCGCTCCTCGCCGTTAGCCTGCGCATATTTAGCTCCCCCTCGGCGTGCGTGCCCCTTCGCCTAGGGTTCCTCTCCCTCTAGCCGCCGCCGCCGCTCCTCTTTCCCCCTCCAACGCTCTCCCTCCTCGCGTCTTTCCCTCTATCAGGTAAGGTCCTCTGCGAGGTTCATAGGCGCCCGCCGTCGTCGTCGCCGGCGTAGCCTCGTCTCCGGTGGTCGTCGTCCGCGGTGGAGATGGCTGCCGCGTACCTGGAGTCGTCAGCGTTCGATCCCCGTCGCTGATTGCCAAGAAGATCGCCGGAATCGACGACCTCATCATCGTCTTCTTTGGTTCCGTCCGCGCCGCCGTCGTCCCCAGCTTCCTCTCTGTCGTCGACTCGTCCCCGACCTTCTTCATGACCTGCTCGTCAGCGTTGCCTTCCCCAAGGTGAGCGCAGGTCCTCCGGTGCCTCCTCTGCTCGCGTTGCTCGCCGCCGTCGCGTGGTCGCCGCCGGTAGGAAGTAGTGGTCCTGCCGCTCGCTCCCGTCCCCCTCGTCGCAAGACAAGTGCGGGAATGGATCCGCCGTTTGATCCTGTGTGTGTAGGTGTGTCTAGGTCCGCCGGAGCTCCCATGTGCTCGCCGGAGCACCCGCCATTGTTTCCCTGTCGTCTTGCTGTAGCTATCGCCGCCGGTCCAAAGCTTCGAGCGTGGGCTCGCCATCGATCCCCCTCCTCGCAAGATGAGTGCTGGGATGAGACCCCTGGTTATTCATGCGTGTGTGTATGCAGTTGTGTCGCCGGAGCTGCCGTGTGTCGCCGCCGTTGCTCATCCGAATCCCCCTGTCGCCGCTGCATCCTTTTCTTCAGTTTCGTCAGAGTAGCGCACGTGTGTGTATAAAAGGCAGTGGCTTCCCTCTCTGTTGAGACCCGAGGCCGTATATCAGTGGTAGAGCGTGTGTGTGTGTAGGTAGGAGGTTGTGGGTTCGATCCCCTCTTCCCCCCTTTTGTTTCCTTTTTCTGTGTTTTTTCCTTTTCTGTTTTTTTCCTTTTTCTTTTGTTTTCTTTCCTTTGCACAAAAACCAGTGGGTGTGTGCCTTTTCTATGTATGCGTGTATGTGTGTGTGTGGCAGGGTGTGTATGTACATGAGAGTGTGTGAGTGTGTGTGGTGTGTGTGTGTATATGCACCTATGTGCATATACCCACATACATGGTGGCATGTGTGTGGGTGGGTGTGTCATCTGCACATAATCATGTGGGTGTGCCCACATGTAAGTGTGTTCTCATGTTCATGTGCATGTGTGAGAGCATGTGGGTGTTGTGTGTGTGTGCTTGTAGTGCTTGTATGTAGTGTGTGTGTGTGTGTGTAAGTTTTGCACACACTTGTGTTGTAGAGTCGGTATGCATGCCTCTATGTATGTATGTGGTAGTATGTATGTTTGTTGTGTGCTAGGTGCACACACATGTGTGTGGTTGGTGTGTATATGCATCATGTGCATATACACACTTGAGTGAGTGTGTGTGTGTGTATGCACCATATGCACACACACCCATGCTTGTGTGTGTTTGTGATCCTCTTGACATGACTGCATGAGTAATTGATGTGTAGGTGATCTTCTCTCACCCATTGTGTGCATGAGTAGAATCCATGTGTAGGTTTCTCCCTATTTGAGCACATGAGCTTGTTACCTCTCTAGTTAAGTTCCAACCTTGGTTCTCATTGCCATGCCATGCTAATATGTTCCTAGAGTGTTATTTGTGCATTTCCAACTTGTATGCATGGGTCCCATGTCATTTCTTTAGCTTTTCATCAAGTAACTTAAGTGCCATAAGTCATACATGGGAGTAAGGGTCAAATTTCGACCTAGCTTTACTCCGTCATGTTCCATGAAAGCATATAGGTATGAGTAATGATTTTGCGGTGTTTTCAACCCCTCTATGCACCTGTGAAGTCATATTTGACTTTGGGGCAACTTGACAAAAGTGCATTTTTGTGCTATGATGCCCTTTGTCTTTTTCATTGGATTTAATCTATGCATCCTTTCATGATCTTGTCAACTAGAGGTTGCTTGTCAAAGTTGTTGTGAACATCCCAGTATTTTTCTTATTCATGATAAGTTTCCAGTTCAGTGGGAACCTTGCTGTTTATCTAGCTACTTTCTGTTTCTGTCCAGCTAGTCTGAAAAATGGCTAAGTCTGGAGAATCTGCTGTTATTGTTTTGCCTTGAAGATCAGGGTGTATCTAGTGTTGTGTTGTGATTTTGACCATGCTCACTGTTAGGTATTTGTAGTAGATATTGTCATCTACCATCCTGTTAATTTTCACGCCATTTGGAGCTCCCTAGAATATTTAACCAATGTTGTTAACTTGCTACTTTATTAACCCAGATTCCAGAAAACTTGAATTTTCACCAAGTCCCTAAAAAGCTGTTTCATCATGCTTACTTGCCAGCTCCATGCTTAGTGATGTGTTGCTCTTTTGTTGTTTGTATATTTTGATGAATTTATTTGGGTGTTGATTAGAACCTGTTCATGTCTTGTTTGTGGCTGTAGAGTTCCTGTAGCGATAGTTGTCATCCTTTCAAGTTGCTATGTTGCTGTTTTGTTGCAGATTGAGTTCTATTTTGTTTTGGATGTTGTGGGAGCTATACTCCATGGATTTGAGTGATTCTTGAGTCTATTGTGATTGATTTTTCATCACCTATCCAGTGGCTACCTTGGGATGCCAAGAATAAGCCTAGATATTTGGTGGTGTTGTGTTTTGCCTTCGTACCTTGTCGTGAGCCTAACTCGAGAACCGTAGCTCCGTTTCTCGCGATCTTTATAAGCATTTCCATCGATTTTGCATGATGCATCCATATTTGCCATGTTCATGCATGTATAACCAACTTAACATGAGGTGCTGTCCAGATTCATTAATCCACCATCTTTGCATGTGAAACTTGACTAGAATTGGATTACCATGTTAAATTCTTCATTAAAAGGATCATGCATCATCTTGGTTGTGCATTGCACCTTGGTTGGTTATTTATTTTCTGTTTCTCTTGGGTAGATGCGAGTGTCGAGTCTGAGTTCGAGGAACCTGGAGAGTACCACTACGAGGATCCCGCTACTTGTTCCGCTGAAGAACCAACAGGCAAGATGATCGTACCCGGATCCCAATACTATCTTTGCTTGCTAGTTTTCTCGTTCTTATCATTACATTTGCTCTACCTACCACATGATATCAGCCCCCATGTTGCCATGACCGCCTCTAACCTCCATATCCTAGCAAACCATTGATTGGCTAAGTTACCGCTGCTCAGCCCCTCTTATAGCGTTCTTAGTTGCAGGTGCAGGTTGTTCCACGTGATAACATGGATTGGATATCACTTTAAATTCGGTTATTTAATTTAATGCACCTATATATATGGTATTGGTGGAAGGCTTGGCCTTTTGTTAAGTGGTTTGTTCCGCTCGTACCGCCATTAGTTCCTTGTTACCGTTGTTATGTTTTTCATATTTTGCGCTCCTAACACACTTGGGGTTGTTATGAAGACCCCCTTGTTTATTCGGTTGAGAGTAAAACTTGTCTGCAAGACCCAACATTGGTACTACATTTGCATAATTAATGAACCTGCATAGGGCTTTGCAACCCCGTGGATAATTTAATCAACCCCCGGGCCAGTGCTCCTCATGAGTGTTGGTCCAAACTAGAGTCGTGTGCGGGGCCAACCCGGGGTAACTCGGGAGATTTCTATCAGGCCACTGTACGCTGCGCTCATCCGGTCGTGTCCTGAGAACGAGATACGCGGCTCCTATCGGGTCTGTCGACACGTCGAGTGGTCTTGCTGGATTTGTTTTTACCTTTATCGAATGTCTTGTGTGAGGAGTCTGACTTTCTTCGGGTTTACTCGAGGTGTTGTCTTCCTTTGGAATTGTCTATGATGATCGCGAGAACCACGTTCGAGACTATTCCCGCGGAGTGTGGTTATTTGTGATGGACTAGTTGGAGCACCCCTGCAAGGTTAAATCTCTCGGAAAGCCGTGCCCGCGGTTATGTGGCAACTTGGATATTTGTTTAACACCCGGTTCTAGTTAACTTCAAGTAAATTCTAAATAAAATACACCAACTGTGTGAGTATCCGTGACTGTCTCTGCTCGTGAACATGATCCGACAGAGAACACGGTGGGGTTATGACTGACGTAGGAAGGTGTTCAGGGTCTCTTAGAGATCATATTAGTAATCGAACGAATTGCCGTAGACCACTCACTTTACTTAATGTTTCGTAAGCTAGCCACCATAAATGCTTTGAGCTGCTGCAGACTTAAACATCACCCCTTCCATCCTAGAGATTAAATAGTGTTGGCACCCGGGTTACTTGATAGCTGAGTCCTCTGTGGCTCACAGTTTACTACAACAATCTAGGTGCAGGATCAGATGAGTTCGTGCAGGATGATCTTACTCAGCTCCAGTGGGAGTATGATGAGGAGAGGACCTGGTCATGATTTGGGCAGCTTGAGAGTATCATCGCATTGTTGTGTTTATCGTTTGATTTCGTCCGTAGCTGGACCCTATGTTCTCCTTGATGTATGAACTGAGTGATATTGTAATTTAGCATGTGGCGAGTGTAAGCCAACTCGTATACTCTTCCCTTCAGTACATGTATGATGTTATGATGCTTATCTTGCTAACGGCAAGATGTTCTTCTATCGTTTGCGAGGACCTCGTGCCTCAAAACGGATAGGCGCGCATCTTGGGCGTGACAAGTTGGTATTGAGAGCCATACGACCATAGGAGCCTTTGCTTGTTCGAACTTGGCCGAGTGTGTCTAGTAAAACTATTTTGAGTCTAGTTATATCGGAGAGTAGGATTGTTTTTACTCCTCTTCTATGCTCTGGTTAGGTTTCCGACTTAGGAATTTTGATTCTACTCCTCTTCTCGCTCAAAAAAATTTTAGGATCACGCGGGTATTTTGGAATCGATATGATCCCGATGTGACAGGGTTCTGTCTTGGTGCCTCCTGTCTGACTTGATTTCTTCCGGGGAGTCGAGCTCGGAGGAATGTTGGCACATCGTTATCATTCAGTTTCCTTGATATCTCAGGACGGAGAATGTTCGGAATTGCTTCAATACTTATCGTGGTGAGATAAGGTCGGAGTCACCCAGTACTAGGGAGGCGTCCGGGGTACCACCATGTTTTAGTATCATTGTGAGTTCGAGGATTCGAGATTAGATGAGTTTGTGAAATGTCTTGAATTATGGTGTGGAAGGTTGCGGATGCAGTCGTAGCTGATTGCCTAGGGCAGGTTCCTGATTCTGCAACCCGAATCGCATAAACAAGAAAGTTTTCGGAAGTTCATAGGTAGGAAATCTTGTAGTCATCTAGGATCATCTTCTCCAGATGTATTGGGCATGTACATTTGCTCCGAGCGCTTAGCTCAATACTTGTTGTGTTTTTGCAAATAGCTTTATGTCTAATGATGTTATCATGATCCGAAGAAGCATTCTTACTAATTTTTCAGTAGGAAGGCTATGTTGTTGTTCAATCCTTTCAAGCATTTGATTCAGCTTTGTTTCATCTTATCAATGAGGTGTTGATGAATATTTGTCCATCTTCAGGATGGCTCCTCCAACTCGCGGCAATCCGGGTCGTGCTGAGGAATAGGCTGATGTTCCACCACCACCCACGCCACCACCGCCTCCTCCTCCAGAAGCTTGGCAATCTGTGATGGTCGCGACCAATGAAAACACCCAGATGTTGCTCAGGCTGTTGCAAGAAAGGGAGCAGGGCCAGCAAGGTTTTCAAGGCAATTTTCAGAATCAATTGCAGTTTGCGACTCTCAATCAGTTCCTTGCAAACCAGCCCAAGACTTTCACCTGTTGTGAGCAGCCTCTAGATGCTGATGATTGGCTTCGTGATATGAGCAAGCATTTTGAGTGCAGCAATGTCAGGCCAGAGGACTTTGTCAGATTTGCTTCGTTCCAGCTAAAGGGTCAAGCAGCTGATTGGTGGCAACAGTACAAGGATTCCAGGGGCGATCGTGTTGTTACTTGGGACGATTTCCGTCATGACTTCAGGGCTCATTACATTCCGACAAGTTTTGTCAAGGAGATGCGTGAGAAGTTCAGGCACCTAAAGCAGGGAACTAAGTCAGTCTACCAGTACAACATTGAGTTCCAGAATCTAGCTCGTTATGCCAAGCAAGATGTTCCAGATGATAAGGCTATGATATATCAGTTCAGAGGCGGTCTCAAGGATGAGCTTCTGCCAGGTCTTGTTCTCCAGGAGCCTCGTTAGTTTGATCAGTTCTACAACATGGCTTTGAAGGTGGAAGCAGCTCAGCTCAGGTTAGAGAACTCCAAGAAGCGTTCTAGGGATTCATATTCTTCTTCTTCCAGCTCTCAGAGTGTTCCTAAGCAGCAGAAGTATTGGGCGCCAAATCCTCTTCTGTTTCGTCCTCCTCAGTAGCAGAAGCAGTTTGGTGGTCGTGGCTCTTCCCACCCACCCAACCCAGGGTTCCAGCAGAAGAATCATTCGCCCAAGGCTGTTCTTGTTCCTCCTCCAAGCAATGTTCATCCACTCTGTGAGGTGACTTGTCACAAGTGTGGCCTGAAGGGTCAGTATGCTAACAAGTGCAACCAGTGGCGTCTTCCGCCTCCTCCTCCTGTCAAGCCTCCAGGCAATGCTATGTAGAAGCATAATCCCAAGTCCGCAAGAGTGAATATGGTGAATGCAGCAGAAGCAGATCAGTCCAATGATGTGATTATGGGTAATCTCTCAGTTAATTCTATTCCTGCAAAAGTGTTATTTGATTCCGGTGCATCGCATTGTTTCATGTCTCATCCTTTCTTTGTCAAGCATGAGTTTGATTTTAAAGATTTGTCCAAGCCTCTGTCTGTGGTTTCTCCCGGTAAGACGTTGAATTCCAATCGCGTTGTTCCGGATGTGTCTATCAAGATGGGCAATTATTCTTTTCTGGCTTCTCCAATTGTTCTTGGGAATTCGTATATTGATCTCATTCTGGGCATGGACTTCCTGGCTATGAATAAGGCTCATATTGATTGTAAAGCAAAAGAAGTCAAGATGACTCATCCTTTAGAGGACGTGATTATATTCACGGCTCGCGATGATACAGTCCGTCTCTTTGCTCTCAATGAAAAGGGTGAAATCTCGGCGATTTCTCAAATTCCGGTGGTTTGTGAATATGAAGATGACTTTCCAGAAGAATTGCCAGGAATGCCTCCGCACCGACCAGTCGAGTTCGTGATTGATCTCGAGCCCGGGACTGAACCGGTTTGCAAGCGCCCGTATAAACTTGGCCCCGAAGAGCTGAAAGAGTTGAAGAAGCAGCTAGATGAGCAAGAACGTCTGGGCTTGATCAGGCCAAGCTCTTCTCCGTGGGGTTGTGGAGTTTTGTTTATCAAAAAGAAGGATGGCACGGATCGTCTTTGTGTGGACTACCGGCCTTTGAATAAGAAGACAATCAGAAACAAGTACCGACTCCCTAATATCAACGAGTTGTTTGAACAACTGAAGGGTGCCAAAGTTTTCTCCAAGTTGGATCTCCGAATGGGTTATCATCAAATCCGTATTCGTGAAGAAAACATTCCCAAGACCGCGTTCAGAATGAGCTTTGGCTCATATGAGTACACCGTGATGTCGTTTGGTCTTGCGAATGCCCCTCCAACTTTCTCAAGGATGATGAATTTCATATTTTCTCCATTCAAAAATGAATTTGTCTTGGTCTATCTTGATGACATTCTGGTGTTCTCGGAGACAGAAGAAGATCATGCAGAGCATCTCCGTCTTGTGCTTGACAAGTTAAGGGAACATAGGTTCTATGCCAAGTTTTCCAAGTGTGAGTTCTGGCTCAATGAAGTGGTGTACCTCGGGCATGTCATCTCTGCCGAGGGAATTAAAGTGCACCCTGAGAAAGTTGAAGCTATTTTGAAGTGGGAACCTCTGCAGAACGTCAAGCAGCTTCGGAGTTTCCTCGGGCTTGCTAGCTATTGCAGAAGATTCGTGGAGAATTTTTCTCAAATTGCCAAGCCTCTGTCCAATCTCCTCCAGAAGAGTGTCAAGTATGTTTGGTCTCCTGAGTGTGATGTTGCGTTCAATATGCTCAAGCAGAGACTGACGTCAGCTCCAGTTCTTGTTCCTCCGGAGCAATCCAAGCCTTTCCAAGTTTTCTGTGATGCTTCTCTCCAAGGCCTTAGTGTTGTTCTTATGCAAGACAAGAAGATTGTGGCCTATACCTCGTGTCAGTTGAAGCCTATCAAGAAGAACTACCCCACTCATGATCTTAAGCTGGCGGCAGTTGTGCATGCTCTTATGACTTGGAGGCATTTGTTGTTGGGTAGACCAGTTGAGGTGTACACTGATCACAAGAGCCTGAAGTACATTTTCACTCAACCAAATCTCAATCTTCGGCAATCTCGTTGGGTGGAAATGCTTGAAGACTTCAATCCAAGCATTGAGTATACTCCGGGGAAAGCAAATGTCATTGCAGACGCGCTCAGCCGTAAGGCGTACTGCAATAGTCTGATCTTGAAGCCTCTTCAACCCGAGCTTTGTGAAGCCTTTAGCAAGCTCAACCTTCAAATGATTCCGCAAGGATTTCTTGCAAATCTTCAAGTCTCTCCGACTCTGGAAGATCAGGTTCGCCAAGCGCAGATGCTAGACGCTATGGTGAAGAAGGTGAAGAAAGGTGTGGCCAAGAGCATTCCGAAGTATAAGTGCTTTCGTGTCGATGACAAAGATACCTTGTTCTTTGAGGACCGTCTTGTTGTTCCAAAAGGTGATCTCAGAAAGGTTATCATGGACGAAGCACACAATTCTCTTCTATCCATTCATCCAGGCAGTTCCAAGATGTATCAGGACCTCAAGCAAACCTTCTGGTGGACTCGTATGAAATGTGAGATTGCTCAGTTTGTCAACGAGTGCGATGTTTGCCGCAGGGTGAAGGCGGAGCATCAGCGTCCAGCAGGTCTTTTGCAGCCTTTGCCAATCCCAGAATGGAAATTTGATCATGTTGAGATGGATTTCGTAACTGGGTTTCCTAAGTCCAAGAAGGGCAACGATGCCATCTTTGTGGTGATCAACAAGCTGTCAAAAGTTGCTCATTTCCTGCCAGTCAAGGAATCTATTTCGGCAGCTCAGCTTGCAGAGTTGTACACATCAAGAATAGTGTCTTTGCATGGTATTCCTCAACTCATCTCTTCTGACCGTGGAAGCCTCTTCACTTCCAAGTTTTGGGAGTCCTTCCATACTGCTATGGGTACTAAGATCCGTTTCAGCACGGCGTTCCATCCGCAGACAAGTGGTCAAGTTGAGAGAGTCAGTCAAATCCTTGAAGATATGCTCAGAGCCTGTGTGATATCGTTCGGCATGAAGTGGGAAGACTGTCTTCCATATGCTGAGTTCTCATACAACAATAGCTTCCAAGCTAGTTCAAGCAAGGCCCCGTTCGAGATTCTCTATGGCAGAAAGTGTCGTACCCCGCTTAACTGGTCTGAAACCGGTGAGCGTCAGATATTGGGTAATGACATGATAACTGAAGCAGAAGAATGTGCCATGCCATTCGTGAGAATCTAAAAGCAGCTCAGTTCCGTCAGAAGAGCTATTATGATAGCAAGCATCGGGATGTTTCCTTCCAAGTGGATGATCTTGTCTATCTCAAAGTTTCTTCCATGAGAGGCACGCAGCGTTTTGGAATAAAAGGGAAGTTGTCTCGTTGTTTCGTTGGTCCATTCAAAGTTGTTGACAAGAGAGGTGGTCTTGCATATCAACTTGAGTTTCCTCCAAATTCCGCGAACGTGCACGATGTCTTCCATGTTTCTCAGCTCCGGAGATGCTTCAAGACTCCTGAGCGAACCATTGACCGCCAAGACATCGATCTTCAAGCTGATCTTTCTTATCGTGAGCACCTAGTTGCAATTCTTGAAGAAACTGAGCATAAGACTCGCAACAAGTCTATCAAGTTCCTCAAGGTGAAGTGGTCTCATCATTCCGACAAAGAAGCTACTTGGGAACGTGAGAACCTTCTCCGTTCCGAATTTCCAGACTTCTTTCGTTCCTAGATCTCGGGTCGAGATCCTCATGTAGTGTGGGAGAGTTGTGACATCCCAAGTGATGTCCCTACCTTTTATGGCATGTAACCCATTGTATGACCTTGTGTCTTGACTTATGAGTGGAGTTTAACCTTGTCATTCTTGTGTTGGTGGCTTTCTTGCATCTTCATCTTCATCATCATCATCATCATTTTCATGCATCTCCCAATTCATATTGCCATGATTGTTTCCATGTGTTGCTTGTGTGTTTGCCTTGTGTTGGTTCCATGTTCATGAGGTGCTCTTGAGTGGTCTTGTGTTGTGTGAGTGTGGGGGCAAGGAGGTGGCTCCTTCTCTTTTTCTTCCCCTCTCTTTTCTTCTCCTACAAAACCCCATCTTATATGCTTCTAAAACCCTATGTGTTTTAGGATCAGATTTTAAGTGTTGTTAAAATCTTTTAAATATGTTCATGAGTTAGCCATGTTAGTATAATAAATATTGGGAGTGTAGCTTTTCACATTTGCATAGTTTTGGTTCTTGAAAACTATTTTATTAGGGGCTGTTTTAATATATATTAATATAATTACTTGTCCTAAAAATCCTTTTCATCTTTTTATTAATTAAAGCATTTTATTGTCACTGCAAAACTAATTTTGTTTCACCCTAAAGATTCTTAAAATGCTCTGGGGTTTATATTTAGAGTGACTATTTTAATTATAAGAAAAACCTTTTATTTTCTGTCTGTGTAAGTGAGAGGAGGAGCAGGTGGGCTGAAGCCCAGCGCAAAGCAACAGTGACGGCTACCTGCTCCCTCCCGTTCCCCTCGTCAGTAAGTGCAGAGAGAGCCGGTCGCCGTAGCCTTTTTCATCACTCCTTGTCGTTAGCCTACGCGTATTTAGCTCCCCCTCGGCATGCGTGCCCCTTCGCCTAGGGTTCCTCTCCCTCTAGCCACCGCTGCCGCTCCTCTTTACCCCTCCAACGCTCTCCCTCCTCAGTCTTTCCCTCTATCAGGTAAGGTCCTCTGCGAGGTTCAGAGGCGCCCGCCGTCGTCGTCACCGGCGTAGCCTCGTCTCCGGTGGTCGTCGTCCACGGTGAAGATGGCCGCCGCGTACCTGGAGTCGTCAGCGTTCGATCCCCGTCGCTGATTGCCAAGAAGATCGCCGGAATCAACGACCTCATCGTCGTCTTCTTCGGTTCCATCCGCGCCGCCGTCGTCCCCTGCTTCCTCTCTATCGTCGACTCGTCCCCGACCTTCTTCATGACCTGCTCGTCAGCGTTGCCTTCCCCAAGGTGCGCGCAAGTCCTCCGGTGCCTCCTCTGCTCGCGTTGCTCGCTGCCGTCGCGTGGTCGCCGCCGGTAGGAAGTAGTGGTCCTGCCGCTCGCTCCCGTCCCCCTCGTCGCAAGACAAGTGCGGGAATGGATCCGCCGTTTGATCCTGTGTGTGTAGGTGTGTCTAGGTCCGCCGGAGCTCCCGTGTGCTCGCCGGAGCACCCGCCGTTGTTTCCCTGTCGCCTTGCTGTAGCTATCGCCGCTGGTCCAAAGCTTCGAGCGTGGGCTCGCCGTCGATCACCCTCCTCGCAAGATGAGTGCTGGGATGGGACCCCTGGTTGTTCCTGCGTGTGTGTGTGTGCAGTTGTGTCGCCGGAGCTGTCGTGTGTCACCGTCGTTGCTCATCCGAATCCCCCTATCGCCGCTGCATCCTTTTCTTCAGTTTCGTCACAGTAGCGCGCTCGTGTGTATAAAAGTCAGTGGCTTCCCTCTCTGTTGGGACCCGAGGCCGTAGATCAGTGGTAGAGCGCGTGTGTGTGTAGGCAGGAGGTTGTGGGTTCGATCCCCTTTTGTTTACTTTTTCTGTTTTTTTTCCTTTTGTGTTTTTTTCCTTTTTCTTTTGTTTTCTTTCCTTTGCACAAAAACCAGTGGGTGTGTACCTTTTCTATGTATGCATGTATGTGTGTGTGTGTGTGGCAGGGTGTGTATGTACATGAGAGTGTGTGAGTGTGTGTGTTGTGTGTGTGTATATGCACCTATGTGCATATACCCACATACATGGTGGCATGTGTGTGTGGGTGTGTCATGCGCACATACACATGTGGGTGTGCCCACATGTAAGTGTGTGCTCATGTTCATGTGCATGTGTGAGAGCATGTGGGTGTTGTGTGTGTGTGCTTGTAGTGCTTGTATGTAGTGTGTGTGTCTGTGTGTAAGTTCTGCACACACTTGTGTTGTAGAGTCGGTATGCATGCCTCTATGTATGTATGTGGTAGTATGTATGTTTGTTGTGTGCTAGGTGCACACACATGTGTGTGGTTGGTGTGTATATGCATCATGTGCATATACACACATGAGTGAGTGTGTGTGTGTGTATGCACCATATGCACACACACCCATGCTTGTGTGTGTTTGTGATCCTCTTGACATGAGTGCATGAGTAAGTGATGTGTAGTTGATCTTCTCTCACCCATTGTGTGCATGAGTAGAATCCATGTGTAGGTTTCTCCCTATTTGAGCACATGAGCTTGTTACCTCTCTAGTTAAGTTCCAACCTTGGTTCTCATTGCCATGCCATGCTAATATGTTCCTAGAGTGTTATTTGTGCATTTCCAACTTATATGCATGGGTCCCATGTCATTTCTTTAGCTTTTCATCAAGTAACTTAAGTGTCGTAAGTCATACATGGGAGTAAGGGTCAAATTTCGACCTAGCTTTACTCCGTCATGTTCCATGAAAGCATATAGGTATTAGTAATGATTTTGCGGTGTTTTCAACCCCTCTATGCACCTGTGAAGTCATATTTGACTTTGGGGCAACTTGACAAAAGTGCATTTTTGTGCTGTGATGCCCTTTGTCTTTTTCATAGGATTTAATCTATGCATGCTTTCATGATCTTGTCAACCAGAGGTTTCTTGTAAAAGTTGTTGTGAACATCCCAGTATTTTTATTATTCATGATAAGTTTCCAGTTCAGTGGGAACCTTGCTGTTTATCTAGCTACTTTCTGTTTCTGTCCAGCTAGTGTGAAAAATGGCTGTCTGGAGAATCTGCTGTTATTGTTTTGCCTTGAAGATCAGGGTGTATCTAGTGTTGTGTTGTGATTTTGACCATGCTCAGTGTTAGGTATTTGCAGTAGATATTGTCATATACCATCCTGTTAATTTTCATGCCATTTGGAGCTTCCTAGCATATTTAACCAGTGACTCTTAACTTGCTACTTTATTAACCCAGATTCCAGAAAACTGGAATTTTCACCAAGTCCCTAAAAAGCTGTTTCATCATGCTTACTTGCCAGCTCCATGCTTAGTGATGTGTTGCTCTTTTGTTGTTCTTATATTTGGTTGAATTTATGTGGGTGTTGATTAGAACCTGTTCATGTCTTGTTTGTGGCTGTAGAGTTCCTGTAGCAATAGTTGTGATCCTTTCAAGTTGCTATGTTGCTGTTTTGTTGCAGATTGAGTTCTATTTTGTTTTGGATGTTGTGGGAGCTATACTCCATGGATTTGAGTGATTCTTGAGTCTATTGTGATTGATTTTTCATCACCTATCCAGTGGATACCTTGGGATGCCAAGAATCAGCCCAGATATTTGGTGGTGTTGTGTTTTGCCTTCGTACCTTGTCGTGAGCCTAACTCGAGAACCGTAGCTCCGTTTCTCGCGATCTTTATATGCATTTCCATCGATTTTGCATGATGCATCCATATTTTCCATGTTCATAAATGTATAACCAACTTAACATGAGGTGCTGTCCAGATTCATTAATCCACCATCTTTGCATGTGAAACTTGACTAGAATTTTTTTACCATGTTAAATTCTTCATTAAAAGGATCATGCATCATCTTGGTTGTGCATTGCACCTTGGTTGGTTATTTATTTGCTGTTTATCTTGGGTAGACGCGAGTGTCGAGTCTGAGTTCGAGGAACCTGGAGAGCACCACTACGAGGATCCCGCTACTTGTTCCGCTAAAGAACCAACAGGCAAGATGATCGTACCCGGATCCCAATACTATCTTTGCTTGCTAGTTTTCTCGTTCTTATCGTTACATTTGCGCTACCTACCAGATGATATCATCCCCCATGTTGCCATGACCGCCTCTAACCTCCATATCCCAGCAAACCATTGATTGGCTAAGTTACCATTGCTCAGCCCCTCTTATAGCGTTCTTAGTTGCAGGTGCAGGTTGTTCCACGTGATAACATGGATTGGATATCACTTTAAATTTGGTTATTTAATTTAATGCACCTATATATCTGGTATTGGTGGAGGGCTTGGCCTTTTGCTAAGTGGTTTGTTCCGCTCGTACCGCCATTAGTTCCTTGTTACCGGTGTTATGTTTTCCATATTTTGCGCTCCTAACACACTTGGGGTTGTTATGAAGACCCCCTTGTTTATTCGGTTGAGAGTAAAACTTGTCTGCAAGACCCAACATTGGTACTACATTTGCATAATTAATGAACCTGCATAGGGCTTTGCAACCCCGTGGATAATTTAATCAACCCCCGGGCCAGTGCTCCTCATGAGTGTTGGTCCAAACTAGAGTCGTGTGTGGGGCCAACCCGGGGTAACTCGGGAGATTTCTATCAGGCCACTGTACGCTGCGCTCATCCGGTCGTTTCCTGAGAACGAGATACGCGGCTCCTATCGGGTCTGTCGACATGTTGAGTGGTCTTGCTGGATTTGTTTTTACCTTTATCGAATGTCTTGTGTGAGGAGTTTGACTTTCTTCGGGTTTACTCGAGGTGTTGGCTTCCTTTGGAATTGTCTATGATGATCGCGAGAACCACGTTCGAGACTATTCACGCGGAGTGTGGTTATTTGTGATGGACTAGTTGGAGCACCCCTGCAGGGTTAAATCTTTCGGAAAGCCGTGCCCGCGGTTATGGGGCAACTTGGATATTTGTTTAACACCCGGTTCTAGTCAAGTAAATTCTAAATAAAATACACCAACTGTGTAAGTAACCGTGACTGTCTCTGCTCGTGAACATGATCCGAGAGAGAACACGGTGGGGTTATGACTGACGTAGGAAGGTGTTCAGGGTCTCTTCGAGATCATATTAGTAATCGAACGAATTGTCGTAGACCACTCACTTTACTTAATGTTTCGTAAGCTAGCCAACATAAATGCTTTGAGCTGCTGCAGACTTAAACATCACCCCTTCCATCCTAGAGCTTAAATAGTGTTGGCACCCGGGTTACTTGATAGCCGAGTCCTCTGTGGCTCACAGTTTACTACAACAATCCAGGTGCAGGATCAGATGAGTTCGTGCAGGATGATCTTACTCAGCTCCAGTGGGAGTATGATGAGGAGAGAGGCAGGATGTATGTGACATACCCTGACGAGTAGAGGACCTGGTCGTGATCTTGGGCAGCTTGAGAGTATCATCGCATTGTTGTTTTTATCGTTTGATTTCGTCCGTAGCCGGACCCTGTGTTCTCCGTGATGTATGAACTGAGTGATATTGTAATTTAGCATGTGGCGAGTGTAAGCCAACTTGTATACTCTTCCCTTCAGTACATGTATGATGTGATGATGCTTATCTTGCTAATGGAAAGATGCGCTTCTATCCTTTGTGAGGACCTCATGCCTCAAAACAGATAGGCGCGCATCTTGGGCGTGACAAATCCTAGGGAAAAACCTGTGGGTTATGGGCCCACTCAAAAGAAACCACCGTTGAAACAATTGATTAAAAGAGAGATTGCACCAGTACAAATTAAGAACTTGATGATATGAGACCCTCAACATAATTTGGAAGGAATGAAAGAAAACGCGAATCTTAGAGATATGTTCAACACTCTCGATAGGATAGAGAGGGATGAATAAACAAGACAGGCTTGGAACAGTAATTCCCGCATGGAAACCACTAAACGAATGAGAAAGGATATGATGAGCACCGAAGCTTGAATTGAATCCACCAGAGAAGAATAAGAACAAGAACTAGGAATATGAGGATAGATCTTGAAATTGAAACTCCTAAGAATATTCACAAAGAATCACCGGAAACAAGATAGTAGAAAAAGATAGCGGAAGCATTACATGAATAGAAAAGACACTTGGATGAGAATAGAATCACTGAAATAAAATGTTGGGAGGGTGGGAAAAACAAAGAAAACTTGGAACAAATGAAACAAACTCCGGAACGAAATGAGAATTGATCTTGCAATATTGAAGAGGATAGAATTATCTTGAAGAGAAGCACACCGGTAGGAAAAGAATTGATATGACAACTCCGGTTGAGCAAAAGAATTAGCAATCCCACAGAAATATGAGAACACTACTTCAGAAAGATATGAGATCACCACTTGACATCGAAGCAACTCGAATTACCATATTCAAAACAAAACGAAGGATGAGGCTGATGAAACAAGCTAGAAACAAATGCATAATAGAGATTTCGTCCAATATTTTTGTGGTAAGGTTTGCACGGGCTTGATCATACATTGGATTTTCATATTGAAATGACGCTCGAATATGCTCCCTAGGCGTAGAGAACTACAAGGCTTGACGAAGCATATCTGATGACATATATCGAGACTGTCCTCTGTAAGAAAGACTGTGAACAAAAGAATCCACTAGATATCAAACCCCAACCTTACATCATGATATGTTGGAAGATAGCCTAGGTAAGTACTTGAATTCCCACCTAAGAACTTCCGAAAACTTTTTGGTTATGCAATCCGGTGTGGGGGATACAAGGAGGAAATATCTCACACAACTACCAAACCTACACCCCAACTGTATCCATCCTTCAACACATAACCAGAGGCTTTCACAAGTCCATCTAACTCAGATCCTCGAAAGCACAACGATACTAACCAAGGTGGTACCCCAGACGCCTCCGCAGTATTGGGTGACTCTGACCTTATCTCACCACGACAAGTATTAAAGCAATTCTGAACACCCTTCATCCTGAGATACTAAGGAAGCTGAATGATAACGATGTGCCTGGAATTCCCTGGAGCTCAACTCCCCAGAAGAAATCAAGTTAGACACGAGGCACCAAGACAAAACTCCATCACATCGACATCATATAGTTTCCAAAATACCCGCGTGATCCTAAAAAAATTTGAGCGAGAAGAGGAGTAGAATGAAAATTCCTAAGTCAATTACCTCACAAGAGCATAAAATAGGAATAAAAAGCAACCTACTCTCTGATATAACTAGATTCAAAATAGTTTTTAATAGACTCGACTCGGCCAAGTTCGATCAATCAAGGGGGCTCCTAGGTCGGTACAGGCTCTGATACCAACTTGTCACGCCCAAGATGCGACCCTATCCTTATTTTGCAAGAGGGCCTTGACAGGGATAGGAGTGCATCTCGTCGTGTTGCAAGAATGGATATGATTACAAGTACATGTACAGAAGAGGTGAGTATATGTAATTGGCTTACACTCGCCACAAGCTACATCAATATCACATCAATACAACAACATGTTCAAACATCATATAGAAGAGCAGGGTCCGACTACGGACGAAAACAAACAACAAAATGACCTCCATCCTTGTTATTCTAGGCTGCCGCCTGGAACCCATCCTAGATTGATGAAGAAGAAGAACTCCAAATCAGACAAGCAACGCACTCACGTCAAAGCATCGCATTACCTGTACCTGCAACTATTGTTGAAGTAATCTATGAGCCACAGGGACTCAGCGGTCTCATTTCCAAGGGTATCAAGACTATTAAAGCTTAATAGGTGAGGTATGGTTAAGTGGTGAGGCTGCAGCAAGCGACTAAGCATTTGTTTGAGTGGCTAACTTACGAGTATAGAAAGTAAACTATGGTGGTCTATGCATCACAGACGTTAACTAGTAATGATCACTAACTGATCCTGAACAACTACTTACGTCAATCATAACCCCATCGTGTTCTCTTTCGGATAAGAACTCATGAGATGAGACAGTCACGGTTACGCACATAGTTGGTGTGTTTTATTAGAGTTTACTTCAAGTTTGCTATGACCGGGTGTTAAACAAAGTATCGAAGTTTGCCGCATAGCCGCGGGCATGGCTTCTCGAAATGATTTAACCCTGCAGGGGTGCTCCAGCTCATTCATCATAAATTAACCACACGCCACAGGAATAATGTCGACCACGAATCTCATGATCATCCTAGGCAATTCCAAAGGCATTCCGACACCTCGAGATAGCCCGATGAAGATTAGAGCTCCTCACGCAAGACCTTCGACAAAGGTAAAACAAATCCAGCAAGCCCTCCCGATGTGTCGACGATCCCGATAGGAGCTGCGTATCTCGTTCTCAAGACTGACGGATAAGCTACGTGTACAGTGGCCTCATAGAAATCACCCAAGTTTCCCTGGGGTGGCCCCGCACAGTGCTCTAGTTTGGACCAACACTCATGAGGAGCACTGGCCCGGGTTGTTAATTAATCCACGAGGTGATCATGCCCTATGCAAATTTTAGTTGTTATTAAGAAAATATATTACCAATGTTGGGCCTTGCCAGACAAGATTTATCCTAAAACGAAGATCAAGGGGGTCCCCATAACAACCCTGAGCATGTTAGGAGCGCTCAATTATGGAACATAACACCGGTTCAAAAGTAACTAGGGCGGCAAGAGTGGAACAAAACACCGAGCAAAAGGCCAAGCCTTCCACCCTTTACCAAATGTATAAGTGCATTAAATTAAATAGCAGCAATATTGTGATATAACAAGTATCTCCATGTTGTCACATGGAAGCAATTGCACCTATAGCTAGAAACGATATAAGAAGGGCTGAGCAAGCGATAACTTAGCCAAAAAATGGTTTGCTGGGATGTGGAGGGTTAGAGGTTCATCATGGCAATGTTGGGAGGCTTGACAAACAAGTGGTAGGTAGCGCGACATAACGATAAAAGCGGGACAACTAGCATAGCAATGATAGTAGTGTATCTAGGGAAATGTGTCATCTTGCTTGAGATCCCGCTGAAGAAGAACGAGACCATGAAGAAGACGAGCCAACGTAGCCGAATGAATCCTCACACTCCGAATGCTTTCGGAACTCTATTGAGAATAAGCAATCGTAAACAAACAATCAACACAAGATAAACACCACAACATATGCATGACATGATGCGCAAACAAATATGATGCATGTCCGGTTTAAATATGCAAGGCATGGCAAGGCAAGAACAACAAACAGCTACTACACATTAAGTGAAGTTCAATATGCAACGAGGTGCATATTGAAGAAACTCCACGTTCGAATTATTTAGTTCGCTCCTATTTAGGTACTCATCAATATTAAATGTTATTTAACATGGCAAACGGTGAAGCACAAACAACTACAACATCTAGGCATTTTAAGTGAGGCCGGAAGCAATATATAGCATTTCTAAAATGACCCCACATGCATATTATGAATTTGGTCCAGATCTGTACTAACCATATTTTAGAGTTTTTAAACAGCAAAATAAATGTTACCATGCTATTCTACACATTTTTCTAGCCAAGTTACATATGTGGAACATTTTCATCGGACCTACGGTTTAGTAGTTATGAAATAAATCATTTTAGCATGTCATTCATGCAAATCAATGCAAACAGCAAGTTTAAACATTTTAGACACATGTGAGAGTTAGTTATTGTGAATCTACATGAAATTCTAGTCAAGTTTCACATATAAAGTTTTTTAATCCGATGCACGGTTGAAGAGTTATTAAATGCATGAAGTCTAGGGGTTTTTCTGCAATTCTGTTATTCGGTGGATAAATTGATAAATTCGTAGAACAAAAAAAACATGATGGCCACATCTGCTAATGGGATGGAACCAGACTGTGGGCATAGGTTAGTAAAATCGCGCACGGGGCGGAGCTTAGGGCAACAGGAGTGGGGCTGGGCTGGGGTCTCACCTCACGGGCCTGAGGGGATGTGGAGCTGGGCCAGCCCACGCGGGCACGCACGGTGGCCCAGGAGCGGTCAACGCCCGAGCAGCGCCTTCATGCTGCCCGTGCCCCCGCTTGAGCACGAGATGCAAGGCCGCAGTGCACCGACGGCGATCGGCGACGGGGAGGCGCGGTGAGGCCGGGATCGACCGGATCTGCCTGACCCACACCGGATCTAGGCAGCGGGAGAGTCCGGCGGCGGTTGGCATCTGACGGCGGCAACAACAGCTTCTGCATAGTGGGGAGAGAGAGATTAGAGGAGGGAGAGAGGAAGAACGAGAGTGAAGGCAGGAGGTCCGGCAGTAGGGGGTGGTCAACGGCAGCACGGGCTCCGGTGGCCGGCCGGCGCGAGCAACGGGTAGCGTGGGGCTACGGGGTCCAGCGGGAGGCGCTTGGGCGCCATGGGAGCTCCCGCTCCATGCGCTGGGAGGCAGCGGCGTGGGCGCCTCAGGCCCAGATGGGCTCAGGGGGGCCGACCGGGCTCCTGGCGGGCCTGCGCGAGGAGGAGGGGGGCTGGCGGCGGCTGAGGGTGGTTTGGCACGGAGTCCGAGGGGAAGGCTAGGGTTAGGTCCAAATTAGGAAGGGGAGGGGGTCTATTTATAGATTTAGGGGCTAGGGTTGACAGTTTTTGTCTGTTTTCGGACCGTTCGATCTCGATCGGACGGCCCGGAAGCGGAGGTGGGCTAGGTGGGCTGCGGTAGCTGTGTAGATGGGCTAGGTGGGGATGAGAGGGAGGTTTGCGGCCCATGGCACGAGGTTTTAAAACACCGAAAAACGTCTCACGAATAACCGATGGGCGCACTGCTACTATTGATCGATGGGGTATCAAACGAACTCAGAATGCGACGAAATTTGGCAGGCGGTCCACCTACGCTATAATAAGAGTGCATGCCAGGTTTTGACCCAACCCAAGAATATTTTTCACGCGCTTTAAAAATGGTTTTTTTAATGATGCCGCAGGCGCGTGCGTGTGTGGTTGGTCTCGAAATAGGCAACGGCAAGAACAGAGAGAACGGGAAACTACGAACAGATGCAAGTTTCGAAAGGGTGACGATGTTGTGCAGATGGTGCGAACTATGCGATGATGAATGCAACAACCACGCGAACCACAAACGAGAACAGAAATAAAACGGGAAGCTTCTGGAGCATCGGTCCCGGGCTGTTACAGATGGGTTCCAGGCGACAGCCTGGGATAGCAAGGATGGATATCATTTTTGTTGGGGAAGGTTGCATGGGAAACAAAAAATGCCCTACGCACACGCAAGATCTATCCATGGTGATGAGCATCTACGAGAGGGAGAATGCTTATACATACCCTTGTAGATCGCTAAGCAAGAAGCATTAAGAAATGCGTTGATGTAGTCGAACGTCTTCACGATCCAATCACGATCTGTCCCGCGATCTCATCACGAGACATCCCCGCGATCCCATTGTGGTCCTTCTGATCTAGTGCCAAACGGACATCACCTCCGCGTTCAGCACACGTACAGCTCAATGATGATCTTCACCTCCTTGATCCAGTAAGCGAGGGTGGAGAGGTAGATGAGCTCTCTGTTAGCCTAATGGCATGGTAGCGGTTGTGGTGGAGCGATCTCAGCAGGGCTTCGCCAAGCGCTACCGCAGAAGTGTTTTGGAGGAGAAACAGATCTAGGGAGAGAGGATGGGCTCCACCTATGCCTTACGGTGGTGCTGCCCTCCCTCTACCTCTCTATTTATTGGAGGAAGGGGTAGGTAGGACGCAGCCTTGGCCCCTCCTCCAAGGAGGGCTGGCCGGCCGAGATAGGGAGGAGTCCACCTCCCACATGGGAGGTGGGCACCCTAGGGAGGTCTCCCTCCCCTCCAAGGCACCTCCCCACCTACCCTTGGGTGCAAGGTCCCTGTGTTATTGGTTTCCCAGCCCACTATGGGCTGGTGCACAACCACTTTGGCCCATGTGCCCCCTGGGGTGGGTGGGCCCCTCCCGGTGGACCCCCGGAACCCTTTCGTCACTCCCGGTACACTATCGGTAGTGCGTGAAACTTTTCCGGAACCCAAATACCACTTTTCTATATATCAATCATTATCTCCGGACCATTCCATAGCTCCTCATGATGTCCGGGATCTCATCAGGGACTCTCAACAACCTTCAGTCACCAACATACATAACTCAATACTACTGAAACATCACCGAACCTTAAGTGTACAGACCCTGCGGGTTCGAGAACTATGTAGACATGAACGAGACACCTCTATGGTCAATAACCAATAGCGGGACCTGGATGCCCATATTGGCTCCTACATATTCTACGAAGATCTTTATCGGTTGAACCTCAATGTCAAGGATTCAAATAATCCCGTATGATGTTCCCTTTGTTCTTCGGTATGTTACTTGCCCGAGATTCGATCGTTGATATCTCTATACCTAGATCAATCTCGTCACCGGCAAGTCTCTTCACTCATTTCGTAATATAAGATCTTGTGGCTAACACTTTACTCACATTGCTTGCAAGGCTTGTTGTGATGTTGTATTACCGAGTGGGCCCTGAGATACCTCTCCGTCACACGGAATAACAAATCCCAGTCTTGATCCATGCCGACCCAACAGACACCCTCGGAGAAACCTGTAGAGCACCTTTATAGTCACCCACTTACCTTGCGATGCTTGATACACACAAGGCACTCCTTCGGTGTCAATGAGTGGCGTGATCTCGTGGTCATAGGAACAGATACTTGACATGCAGAAAACTGTAGCAATAAACTGACACGATCATATGCTACGTTTATAGTTTGGCTCTTGTCCATCACATAATTCTCCTAATGATGTGATCCCGTTATCAAATGGCATCTCATGTCCATGGATAGGAAACCTTAACCATCTTTGATCAACGAGCTAGTCCATTAGAGGCATACTAGGGACATGGCATCGTCTATGTATCCACACATGTATCTGAGTTTCCGATCAATACAATTCTAGCATGGATAATAAACGATTATCATGAACAAGGAAATATCATAATAACTAATTTATTATTGCTTCCAGGGCATATTTCCAACAATTTTATCGTTTGATTCCGCCCGTAGTTGGACCCTGTTCTTTTGTATGATGATTGAATATGTGGTTGTATTGATGTAATCTTGATGTAGCTTGTGGCGAGTGTAAGCCAATTCCATATACTCATCTCTTCTAGACATGTACCTATAATGATATCCATTCTTATGAAATGACGAGATGCGCTCTTATCCCTGTCAAGGCCCTCGTGCCAAAATAAGGATAGGATCACATCTTGGGCGTTACAAGTTGGTATCAGAGCCTATACCGACCTAGGAGCCCCCTTAATTGATCGAACCTTGGTCGAGTCAAGTCTAGTGGAAAACTATTTTGAGTCTAGTTATATATTAGAGAGTTGGTTTCTTTTTCTCCTCTTCTATAATCTGGTGAGCTATTCGACTCAGGAATTTTATTCTACCCCTCTTCTCACTCAATTTTTTTTAGCATCATGCAGGTATTGTTGGGATCGTTCTGATATCTTTGTGACGAGAAAATTGTTCTTGGTGCCTCCAGACATTTAGCGGTTGTGGAAGTGTCCCGGGGAGTTGAGCTCCGAGGTGTTTTTGTCACATTTTTATCATTGTAGTTCCGAAATACCAGAGGTCGCTGACATCGGAAACACTTCTATACTCTTTGTGGTGAGAGTACTTGGTGCCACCCAGTACTGGGGAGAGCGATCAGATGTATTGCCACAACTAGTATATCGTATGTCTTTCGAAGGTCTGAGCTACACGATTTCCGAGGTTTTCTTGGCAATGTGTTGAAGGATGGATACAGTTGGAGTGTAGGGCCTGTCAGTTGTGTGAGATATTTTGCCTCCCTGTATCCCCAACACCCAATTGCATAACCTGAAGATTTTGGGAGTTCTTAGGTGGGAATTCAAGTAGTTACCTAGTCGATCTTCGAATAGATCATGATGGAAGTTGGGGTTCAACATCTAGTGGTTTGTTTGTTCACGGTCTTTTTTACAAAGGACAATTTTGGTATACTTCGTCAAGCCTTGTAGTTCGGTACACCTAGGGAGCATATTTGAGCATCATTTCCATATGACAATCCAATGTACTATTGATCCCGTGCAAATTTTACCACAAAAATATCAGACGAAATCTCTGTTATGAATTTGTTCCGGCTTGTTTCGTAAGCCTCATCCTTCGTTTTGTTGGAGTATGGTAATTTGAGTTGCTTAGATGTCAAGTGGTGATTTCATATCTTTTCTAAGTAGTGTTCTCATATTTTATGGGAATGCTAATCCTTTTGTTCAACTGGAGTTGTCTTGAAATTATTTTCAACCGGTGCGCTCCTCTTCAAGATATTCAATCATCTCCAATATTTGCAAGATCAATCCTCATGTTTCTTTTGTCGGGACTCCGATCCTAAGTCATATGAATCTAGATTGTAACATATCACATCACTTTGTGGCCTCACGCACGGTAAGCTCCATGGCTGCAGTCTTACCTTAGCCGGGACCATTTGCGTCTTTTGGCTCACGTATGTGAACATGTCGCTGGCAATCAAACGACAGAGAACCCGGGCCGACATGACTAGTCATAGGACCCAAGTGGCACATCCGTACGGAAATAGGCATATGTAACCCTACAATGCAGCTGTCAGTCTCAAGCGTGTGTAGACGAGTCATACAAAGCTACAAGGACTCCATTACATCATGAGACATTAATGCCATCACCGCACGTAGACGAGTCGTAGCAGGCTACAGAGACTCCATTACACTGCGAGACATTTCCCCGAAGGGACATACACAGCAACAAAGAAGGATACATGTCGGTCAATCAATGTGTCCAGAGCAGTAGCAAGCTACCAAGGCTCGATGGAAGCACAAAGAGGCAGTTTCCTGTAAAGAGTACTACTAAAGGCACACGACTAGGTGTCGGATCCCATACATACAGTTGCACGTCACACGTACGCACGACATGCCTGATATGCATAGATACAACCATGGCATCACAACATAACCATACAACAACTTTTATTTAAGGGGCTCAGATGAGCCTTGCATAACATGTTCTTACAGATAGGGGTCACATGACCCGACACTCAAGTCATACAAACAAGTTCATACAAACCAAGCGGAAGCATAAGCTATCTGAGTACAGACAGATGAAAGGGTAAAAAGGCAGATGGCCTGACTATCTACAGCCCGCCACAGGGCATAAGGTCGTAGCTGGGACACCAGCTATTCGGCATCGTCGACATCTAGAAAGAACCCACCTGATGGGTCCTGGGTCTCATCTGCAACATTTATTAAGCAAACATGAGTACAAACATACTCAACAAGTCTATAAAACAGACCTAGTCTTTTCATGCTCATGTATCAACAAGGGGAGTGGTGGAGTTTATGCAGCAATGCCAGCTTTGACTCATGGCTAACCTACACTATAAAATTTTAACTCTTTGTTTAAATTTTAGATTTCGCACACGAGTCCACTAACTCCATGACAATACACCACCATGGATTCCCTTCCCTCTCCTGGTAGAGTGCCATCCACGGTACTCATACTTGTCTTGATATTTTTATGAGTATCCATTTGATTATCTATGAACAACATAAGTTGTCCAAGTAGTCCATATTCGAGGACGCGGCTATTCGAATAGTTTTATACCCTGCAGGGGTGTACTTCTTCACACACGCTCTCGCCACTGATCGTTGTGTGCTCATAAAACCATGCACCTCGGCAACCTTCAAGCAGAAGCCCAGCGAGGGAGTCGGCCACGACCGTCAATCACACAAGACCTCTAGTCCAGGCTATTGCCTATTTGAGACTGAACCCGCACAGAAGTCGGGCCCAAGTTTCCGCTACGGCCCCAAATGATGTGCGCAGGGTTCCCAAGCCCACCATTTGGGTGACCCTTGGTATACTGTGCCACTGCCTACCGCGTCGTAACCCATCCCTAGGGTCAGCGCTACGCACGGCCTCCAGCATGCTATAAACACCAGAAACCACTTGCAACTCCTAGACTAAGGACTAAGCGACTGATAAGTCGAGCGGGGTCATATTTCGGGGCCCAGCATGTGGTAGTATCTAGTCTTGGATCACAAACACGGAACTCAGTTCCTAAGAACGGTCCCAATGAGACAACCCGCTATGTACTCCTACATAGCCTCTCATCGCTACCTTTACCAAATCGGGTTCATCATAAGCTTATCACATTAGACAACATGGTTTCACCCCAGTCCATCACCCAGATGTACCAGACCTGACACAACTCTAAGCATATAAAGCATAGCATGCAAAGTAAGCTAAGCACATCATGGCACAAGCATCTACCAGGTATACTAGGTTGCAAGGTTTAGCTATCTACTGTGACAATGACAGGTCATGCAAAAGAATAGGTTCATCTACCGTGTATGACAGATAGGTGACTATTTGTCCTAATGCAATAAACAAGCGCAGGATCAAGAGAGTGGGATGTTATCGGAATGATCAAAGGGGGTTTCTTGCCTTGCTGGGTAGCGGAAGTTCTCTCCTTCCTTGGAATACTCAGGGGTATCCTTAGAAGCAGGGCCTACCGTAATGTAGATAAATAACAATCAATACACGCAAGTGCAACAATATGATGCAAGATCATGACATGGTAACATTTAAGGATGGGCTAATGCGACTATTGTCCAAGTTAATTTGAAATGAGTTTGAATATAGGTTCAAAATCAATCTCTATTTCATATTCCATATATCAACCTATTAGTAAATGTCAATGTTCATCTACATAGGTTTCTCTAACATGCATTATAATAGCACCATTAGATTCACTGGGTTTTTCTGATAAATTTTCATATATAAATTATTTTCATCTGAGTTACAGATTAATTTATATGAATTTTTGAAGTTTTAAACATTTTTTGGAATTATTTTAAAACTAGAAATTCCTTTTATTACATCAGCCGGACGTCATCATGGCATTAGCAGGTCAGCTGACCAGGCCAGGTCAAACCTGATGTGCAGGGCCGGCACGTCAGTGACACAGGCCTAATCCCCGTGCTGACCAAGTTTTGACCCGCATCTGGGGCCCACTGGTCAGTGGCTGGGGGGCTAATTAGCAGGGGGATTAGCCCCTGATGGCCGGCCACATCGACGCCAACCGGAGCAGGGCCAGCGGCAACCAAAAGCATGGCGGTGACTCGCCGGACTTGCGCATCCGGCGGCCATTTGGCACACGGATCGAACCGGGAGGTAGCCCACGCACGCGCGCATCCAATGGAGCAGCAGAGGGGGCTGGGGGTCACCCGAGACGACGGCGACGATGAGCTTGGCAACGGCGGCAGCTCGGGCAGGAAGGGCGCGACGGCTACGGGGAATGGGAGAGAAAGGGGAGAAGGGGAGGAGCAACATCGGCTCACCGCGGTTCCAACAAAGGCGACGTCGAGCTCGGGGGAGGTCCGGACGGGGGGAATCGTTGGGGTGGAGCTCCGGTGGCCAGCGGGGAAGAAACAGCGGTGGCGTGACGAAGAGGATCCCGGCATCTTCTGGCTCCTCAGGGAGGACGAGGGGGTCACGGCGGGGCTTTGGGGCGCAGCAGAGGGGTTGTAGCTAGGCAGGCAGCAACAGCGAGCTCGAGCGGAGCTTGGCCATGGCGAGAGGAAGGAGAGGGAGGAGCGAGGGAAAAAGGGAGAGAGCAAGGCCGACTCGATCCGGATGCCTCTCGCGAGGTCATCCGCGGCGTCATGCTGGACGGGGATGGCCAGGCAGGCAGGTGGCGTGGTGGCACGCCCGCGCATGCACCGGCCACACGCCATGTCCACTAGCGCCAGGAGCAAGAAGACCCTCCTGCCCCAGTGGGCTGGGCCGTAGATGGGCTGCCAGGGAGGTTTGCCTCCCTTTTTTTACTTTCTGTTTTATAAATCTGACATTTGTTTTATTTATTTTTTCAGATACAAATGCTATTATAAAATATCCCAATTATTTTATATAATTAAGTTTGAATATTTCAAACTGCTATGAAAAGTTTCAGGATATTTTAAAATCTAAAATAATGATAATGCTTTATTTGGCATTTTCAATAGCTTTGTTATTTATTTTTAAATTGCTGTAATGGTTCAAATATTTAAAATGGCCCCTGATATTTACATGTCCATAATTATCAGACATAGGGAACATTTTGTATGGGCATTTTGAATTTGTTGAGTGTTCACAAACTTTGAATTAATTTGATTCCAATGTGAACTTGGGGTTTCTTTTAATCCCCACTTCATGTTGATGCAAAAATTTAAACATGATGCACACCCATGTTGTCCTATGACATCTAGCTAGGGATGTGACAACTCACCCCCACTCAAAAGAATCTCATCCTGAGATTTTGAAGTTGTCGGGAAGAGCGCGGGGTACTCTAGTCGAAGACGATCTTCTATTTCCCATGTGGCCTCCTTTTTAGAATGGTGTGACCACTAAACCTTGAGAAACTTGATGTTCCAACGCCGAGTGGTACGCTCAGCTTGATCAAGAATACGAACAGGATATTCTCGGTATGTAAGGTTATCTTGGAGATCAAGCGCTTCGTGGTCTACTTCACGCACAGGGTCCGAGAAGCAACGCCTGAGTTGCGAGACGTGGAAGACATCATGAACCTTGGAAAGATGGGGCGCAAGTTCCAATTGGTAGGCAACCTCTCCTCGTTTAGCAAGAATGCTAAAAGGTCCAATGTAACGAGGAGACAACTTGCCCTTGATACCGAATCGATGGGTACCCTTCAGAGGTGTAACCCGAAGGTAAGCCTTCTTGTCAACTTCATAGATCACAGCCTTATGATGGCGATCATATTGGCTCTTTTGAAGAGATTGGGCTGTTTTCAACTTTTCACGAATAATGCGAACTTGCTCCTCTACATCCTGGATCATATCCGGGCCAAAGAGTTGCCTCTCTCCGGTTTCTGACCAGTTAAGAGGTGTTCGACACCTTCGTCCATAGAAAACTTCAAAAGGGGCTTTGCCCAAGCTTGATTGATAACTATTGTTATAAGCAAATTCGGCAAATGGAAGACATTTCTCCAAGTTCATACCGAAGGATATAACACAAGCTCGGAGCATGTCTTTGAGGATTTGATTGACTCGCTCAACTTGACCACTTGATTGCGGGTGGAAAGCAGTGCTAAAGGATAGATGAGTCCCCATAGCGGTATGAAAACTTTCCCAAAATCGGGAAGTAAAGATACTTCCGCGGTCTAGGTTAATCTCCAAAGGAACACCATGAAGAGAAACTATTCGAGAAACATATAACTCCGTTAGCTGGCTAGCAGTTATACTCTCCCGAACAAGAAGAAAATTAGCCACTTTGGAAAGACGGTCAATGACCACAAAGATAGCATTATTCCCTGTCTTGGTCCTGGGAAATCCGGTAATAAAATCCATACCAACCTTATCCCATTTCCATTCGGGAATAGCTAAAGGTTGAAGGGTGCCAGCAGGCCTTTGATGTTCTGCTTTCACGCGATGACAAACATCGCAATTAGCAAAGAACTGGGCAATTTCTCTCTTCATCCTAGTCCACCAGAACATCTAGCATAGGTCCTGATACATCTTGGTACAACCGTATGAATTGTGAGAGGAGAATCATGAGCCTCCATAAGAATTAGCTGCCAAAGATGTTGGCTCTTGGGAACCACCAATTACCATGAATATCATGTATCTTGGAATTCTATGCTCCATTGTCTTGCATCTAACCCTTTTGTAGGTACTTGGAAGAACAAGACTCCACAAGATTGCCATCAACTCCAATCATCAGCAATCTTGTCATGACCAAGTATCCGCAACCTCTCTTTGATGATGAAAGGAAGAAGACAACAAAACACATCCTTGAAATATACTTGATGTGATCACAATTGCTTATTCTCAATTGATGTCAGGTCATTTGGATATATCATGTTCTTCCTTGCGTGACTAACCTATTGTAACAGCCCGGGACCGACGCTCCAGAAGATTCCCCTTTTATTTTGTTTTCGTCATGTGATCCATTTGGTTGTTGCATTCATCAGCGCATCATTCGCATCATCTGCATAGCATCATCACTCATTTTCAAAAACTTGCATCCATTCATAGTTGTCGGTTCTCTCTGTTCTCGTTGCTAATCATTTGGAGACCAACCACACATGCACGCGCCCGCGACATCGTTAAAAACCCAATTTTAAAGCGCGCGAAAAATATTCTCGGATTGGGTCGAAAGTTGGCATGCGGACTTAATTTAGGGTAGCTAGATCGCGTATCAAATTTCGTCGCAATCAGAGTCTGTTTGATACCCGAACGGTCGACCATAGCGGCACCGTCATCGGTTTATTATCGGACATTTTTCTGTGTTTAAAACCTCTATCACGGGCCACAAACATTCCCTCTCATCCCCACCTAACCCACTCTCCACAGCCCACTAGCCCATCCTAGCCTACCCCCATGCCCGCAGTCGTCCGATCGAGATCGAACGGCTCAAAAAGGGAGCAAAACCCCCTAACCCTAAAAACCTACCTATTTAAACCCTCCTAGCCCTCCAAAAATGGCCTCCCCTACCTCATGCATCATTTTTTGCGCCCTCCCAGCTGCCAGCCGCCACTTGTCATGCCGCCGCCAGCAAGCCGTCGCAGCCGCCTCCTCGGCCAACCGTAGGGTGCCATGTCACCCCCTGGCCGCCCCTCCTCCCTACGGCCCGCGAAGCCCGCTTCTGTCCTGCCCTGGGCCCAGACCTCGCTGCTATGCCCGAGCGCTCCAAATCGGTAGAGGAACTCTCGATCCAGAGCTACGCCCTCGCTGCACATGCCAGCGAGCCGCCGCTGGCAGCCGGCAACCCCTTGCTGCCAGGAGCAGATCTGGGCTAAAACCGCGCCCATTTCCTTCTCCTTCCTCCTCTCCTCCCTGCTCCCTCTCTCTAATCCCCTCTCATTCGATCTCCATGCCTAGGAAGGCCGCCATCTACAGGAGCTCCGCCTGCCGCCCTTAACCGTCATCGTCGTCCCATGCTAGGAATCGCCAGATCCGGCAACCCTCGCTCGATCTGCCTGTCCCTCACCTACTCGCACGCTATTGTCAACGTCTCCGTCAACCGCCATCGTGGCCTTCCATGCACATCGGGAGGAGCACAAAGCTCTTGTGAGTTGACCTGGCGAGCGATTGTGTGGGCTGCCATCGTGCGCTTGGCCCACCTCCCAGCATAGCCGTAGACCCGATCTGCCTCCTCTCTAGAACGAGGGCCCAATGTGAGCACCCAGCGAACCCCTCGCCCATGCGATTTTATCTATTTGACGCTCAATTGTAACCAAATAAATAAAATGTGCATATTTATTTGTGGCACATTTTATACAACAACACATGCATATTATATATGTTTTCGGGGTAGAAAAATCCATAGAATTTATCTGTGCATTTAGTTTTTCCATTTGAGCAAATTTGTGTGCTTGTTATTGTTGTGATGCCATTTTGCTATTTTGGTGTGATTAAATCCATGCATCATATGAAATAATTTTGAACATGAGTTATTCCCTTGGACATGTGTGCTAGGCCCTGGTCTTTTTGGTTGTGATAGAAATCCATGTTTAGGTGTTATTTTCTTGTTGCCAACATGCCATAAAAATGTGTTTTTTGAGGGTCCCAAATATTTCTAAGTCTGGAATCGGTAATAATTTGTTGTTGTCTTGACATGTGTTTTGCTAGTGAGCTAGGACCCCTTTGTGGTTTGTGTAATGGAGTTATTGTAGTTCATAATGTACTCTAGCATGCTGTTAAGTTTCATGCCAATATATGCCTTGTAGCATGTAGTTTTACTGCTGTCAATATGCCTTCATGATAAAAACTGCTCTGCATAAAAACCTGAGATTTTCACTAAGTCTGAAAACTGCTTAGTTCAATTTGTCTTCTTGTGAGCTCATTTCCTATTGATCCATGCCTCTAATCAACTTGCTAGGAATAGATGATTCTGAAGCATCATGTAGGGTTCACCACCATGTCCTTGTTGAGCATTTTAGATGGTTGTAGCTTGTTGATTTGTTGGTTGCAATATGCCATGTTGCTTTTTTTGGGCAGATTATGCCTAAACTTGTGTTGATTGTTGTGGTTGAACCGTAGCTCCGTTTTGGGCATGCGATATATGAAACTTGATTATAATTTCATGTAGTATCATAATATCTTGCTGCATTCATGATTTGAAATGTTTGTGGCTGTCATTTTCATGCATTTTGCATTCATGGCATATTCATCTTGTGTTGGTCATATCTTTTAGACCGTAGCTCCGTTTTAAAATGTTCCATATATGTAAATCGACTAGAATAATGTGTAGAATTGCATGGAATAATTTATTCTGTTGTCTAACAAATATAAAATATGGCTAGTTCAGATCTGGACCAATATCGATATTACATATGGGGTCGTTTTGGAAATACTATAAGTTGTTTCCGACCTCATTTAAGATGCCTAGATAGAGTAGTTCACTTATGCTTCACCTCTTGACATGTACCAATATTTAATATTGTCGTGTACCTAACGGGAATGAACTAAGTAATTCATATGTGGAGTTTTGTCAATATGCAACTCGTTGCATATTGAGCTTCACTTAATGTGTAGGAGTTGATTGATGAGCTTTGCCATGCCTTGCATAATTAAATGGACATGCATCATATTGTTTTGCACATCATGTCATGCATATGTTGTCGTGTATCGTGTGTTGATTGTTTGTTCCGGATTACTTCTTCTTGATAGAGTTCCAAAAGCGTTCGAAGTGTGAGGATTCGTTCGTCTTCTTCACGGATCGTCTTCTTCACGAACTTGTTCTTCTTCCATGCGGGATCTCAGGCAAGATGACACATTTCCCTGGATACCACTACTATCATTGCCATGCTAGTTGTTTCATTTTTCCATAGCTATGTCACGCTACCTACCACTTGTTTGACAAGCCTCCCAAATATGCCATGATAAGCCTATAACCCCTTCACATCCCAGCAAACCTTTGTTTGTCTATGTTACCGCTTGCTCAGCCCTTCTTATAGCATTTCTAGCTGTAGGTACAATTGCTTCCATGTGTCAACATGGACATTCTTTTGTTATCACAATATTATTGCTATTTAATTTAGTGCACATATATACTTGGTAAAGGGTGGAAGGCTTGGCCTTTTGCTCGGTGTTTTGTTCCACTCTTGTTGCCCTAGTTACTTGTGAACCGGTGTTATGTTCCATAATTGAGCACTCCTAACATGCTCAGGGTTGTTATGGGGACCCCCTTGAGTTTCGCTTTAAGATAAAACTTGTCTGGTAAGGCCCAACTTTGGTACTACATTTTCCGAACATAATAATACTGAGCACCGTTATTAAAGCATAGGGCGTCATGAACCCGATGAGTAATTTAACATAATACAGGGGGCGAGTGCTGCTGGTGCTGGTCCAAAATAGAATTGTGTGCGGCCAACCCAGGGCAACTCGGGTGATTTCTATCAGGCCACTATACGCTGTGCTCATCCGGTTGTGCCTTGAGAATGAGATACGTAGCTCCTATCGGGATTGTCGGCACGTCGGGCGGCCTTGCTGGATTTGTTTTACCTTTCTTGAACGTCTTGCACATGGCATTTGAATGACACTTTGGGCTATCTCGAAGTTAGATTTTCTGTTGGGATTCCGCAAATACTACGGGTGATTCCGCGGTTGAGGAGTTCCAGCGCGGCATGTGGTTAATTTGTGATGGATGAGTTGGACCACCCCTGCAAGGTTAAATCTTTCGGAAAGCCGTGCCCGCGGTTATGTGGGAACTTGGAAACTTTATTTGACGGTGGGGTTATGTTTGACGTAAGTAGGTGTTCAGGATCACTTAGTGATCATTACTAGTTCACGTCCACTATGTGTAGACCACCCACTTTACTTTCTGTATTCGTAAGTTAGCCACTCAAATAAATATGTAGTTGCTTGCTGCAGCCTCACCACTTAACTATACCTCACCCATTAAGCTTTGCTAGTCTTGATACCCTTGGAAATGAGATTGATGAGTCCCCATGGCTCACAGATTAGTACAACAATAGTTGTAGGTACAGGTAATGCGATGATGTGACGTGAGAGCGATGCTTGTTTGATTTGGAGTTCTTCTTCTTCATCATCTATCTAGGACTGGTTCCAGGCGGAAACCTGGGATAGCAAGGATGGATGTCATTTTGTCGTTTGATTTCGTCCATAGTCAGACCCTGCTCTTATGTATGATGTTTGAATATGTTGTTTTATTGATGTGTCTTGATGTAGCTTGTGGTGAGTGTAAGCCAATTCCATATACTCATCTCTTTTGTACATGTAATTGTAATGATATCCATTCTTGCAAAACGATGAGATGCGCTCCTATCCCTGTCGAGGCCCTCGAGCCAAAATAAGCATAGGGTCGCATCTTGGGCGTGACAAGTTGGTATCAGAGCCAAGTTCCGACCTAGGAGCCCCCTTGATTGATCGAACCTTGGCCAAGTCGAGTCTAGTGAAAAAAATACTATTTTGAGTCTAATATATATCGGGGAGTAGGTTTCTTTTACTCCTCTTCTATACTCTCGTGAGGTATTCGACTTAGGAATTGTAATTCTACTCCTCTTCCCTTTTTTAGTCAAATTTTTTTAGCATCACGCGGGTATTGTTGGGATCGCTCCGATATCTTTATGACGAAAACATTGTTCTTGGTGCCTCCTGACATTTAGGGTTGTGGCAGTGTCCCGGGGAGTTGAGCTCCGAGGTGTTGTCGTCACATTTGTATCGTGGCAGTTCCGGAATACCACAGGTCGTCAACATCGAAAACGCTTCTATACTCCTTGTGGTGAGAATAGTTTGGCGCCACCTAGTACCGGGGAGAGCGGTCAGATGTATTGCCATAGCTAGTATATCGGATGTTTTTCGAAGGTCTGAGGTACATGATTTCTGAGGTTTTCTTGATTATGTGTTGATGGATGGATACAGTTGGAGTGTAGGACTTGTTAGTTGTGTGAGATATTTTGCCTCCCTGTACCCCCAACACCCGATTGCATAACCAAAGATTTCGGAAGTTCTTAGGTGGAAGTTCAAGTAGTTACCTAGGCTATCTTCCAGCAGATCGTGATGTGAGGTTGGGGTTCGACATCTAGTGGTTTGTTTGTTCATGGTCTTTTTGACAAAGGACAGACTCGATATGCTTCAACAAGCCTTGTAGTTCGCTAGGCCTAGGGAGCATATTCGAGCGTCATTTCAATATGACAATCCAATGTACGATCGAGCCCGTGTGAATTTTACCACGAAAATATCGGACGAAATCTCTGTTACGAATCTGTTTTTGGCTTGTTTTGTAAGCCTCGTCCTTTGTTTTGTTGGAGTATGGTAATTCAAGTTGCTTTGATGTCAACTGGTGATCTCATATGTTTCTGAAGTAGTGTTCTCATGTTTCTGTGGCCTTGCTAATTCTTGTGCTCAATCAAGTTGTCATATCAATTATTTTCCTACCGGTGTGCTTCAGTTCAAGATAATTCTATCTCTTCAATATTTGCAAGATCAGTCCTCATATTTCTTTCGAAGTTCATCTCATTTGTTCCAAGTTGTCTTTGTTTTTCCCACCCTCCCGCCCTTTTCCTTCAATGATTAAATTCTCATCCATATGCCTTTCTTTTCATCAATTCTTCCGCTATCTTTTGTTTTGTATCGTATCTGGTGATTCATTGTGAAGATCCTCAAGTGATTCGAATTCATCATTTCCTTATTCTTTGTTTTCCTTCCGGTGCATTCAATTCAAGATCTCGGTGTTCTTCATATCCTTTTAAATCGCTAAATGCTTCCTCATGTCGGAAATTTTGTCCAAGTATATCTTGTTTCTCGTCTCTCTCTATTCTATCCGAAATGTTGAAGATATCTCAGAAGACTTTCATTTCCATTCATATTCTCTTAAATTATTTTGAGGTTCTCACCTCATCAAGTTCTTAATTTTTCTGGTGCAATATCTCTTTCTAAGCAATTGTTTTAACGGTGTTTTCTTTTCAATGGGGCCATAACCCATAGGTTTTTCCCCAGGTGTTACCTGGCTCTTCTAATCTTTACGAAGGTGTTCTAAAGTTATTTTCAAATATGACGCAAGAATGATTTTCAGTAATCATATTCCTTCTCCAAGATCATTTCTAAATCGTTTCATCATTGGCTCAACTGTTCTTTGTTCATTATTCTAGAGTATCTCAGTAATTCATGGTGTTATTTCTCGTCATCATTATCTGAGTTGAAGACCTTAGAAGTGTTTTCCTCGTCCATTCTTTTGAAAATTCATGGTTTCAGCTAGTTTCTATCCTCGCAAATTGTTTTCGATCATGAGTAATTCTTTTCATATCTATCCAGTGCATTTCAGAGTTCTTTTCATTTCTTGATCCTTCGAAGGTCTTCATTTCAAAAGATTTTTTGTTCCCAGCTTTCAGCTTTCATTCTTGAGTTCTCCTCAATTGTTGACCCTTCATTTGTATCTCAATTATTCCGGTGCTTCGTTCAAGATTTCTCTAGGTAGATCGTGATCCTTCATTCTCTTGTCATGTATCTCTATTCCTTCGTGGTATCTTCATTCATTTGCAATTCTTACTGGTGTTCTCGTTCCAGACTTCTTCAAGTTTGTGATCTCTCTCTCTCTCTCTCTCTCTCTTCAATTATTTGCAAGAAGAATAAGTGGTGTGTGAAATCCATTGTTTGTCATCAATTGAACTTGATGAAGGATAAGCATAACATAATTCTTATTCTTGTTTCATCAAAGTGATTTCAATTGTTCTTCGGAGTTGTTCATGATATCAAGTTCTCGATTTCAAGTGTTCTCATCTTTTCTTTCCGGAGTTCCAAGTTATTCTCAAATATCTCTTTGCGAAGCTTCATCTAAATCATAGCAATGCCTCGATCTTGTCTTTTTGCAACCTTCAATTATTTTTCTATCATCCTTTCATTCCAGAGTTCTTCCCGATGGTTCTTCATGGTGGGTTGTTAAGGATGTAATTCTTCTCGAAGTGTTCTTCAAGATTCTTGTTGGAGGTGCTCAAGTGTTATTATCTTGCATTTCTAAGTTCAATTCCTTCTCTATTGTCTTTTGAGATGGTGTTATTAAATTCTTGATTATGAGGAGTTTTGAAGGAAATTTGTCAAGAATGAGGTAAGTAAACCCATCATTTCTTTCTCGGAGTTATCTTGGACCGGGTTTCACCTAAAGTGTTTCCTATTGATTGTTGATATCATGGTGCATATCAATTTCCAAATTCTCAATGTATCCTCATGGTGTAAGTAGTTTGGCATATCTTGTTGCTCCCAAATAATCTTTGCTTTCGTTCGTGGCTGGTTGCCATCTCATAATTTTGAGGTGTTGTCTATAATCCCACAACAAGCTCATTATTTCATTGTTGGTTTTTCAACAACTCAGTTTAATCTATGCTTTTCAATCCAATGGTGGTGAAAATTGTCAGTTTATTCTCCGTTCTCTTCTCTCCAATAATCTAGCTTGTAGTCTTCTGATCAGGAGGCTTTATGTCGTTTCTCTCTTCAATCTATCATATTGTTTTGCTAGGATCATGTTCTTTTCCATGCTTCCAATTAGCTGGAGTGTTGTGTCCTCTTTTCTAGTTCTTGCCTCTTATCAATTTTGCCTCTCTATCCTACCAAAGTGCTGCCGAAATTTATTTTGAATTCTTGCTTGTTCATCATGCCATTCTTCATCTCCTCGCAGTTCAAGTTATGTTGGTTTCACTTGTTTATCAAAGAAGAAACATAGTTTTACCTCTTCCTCTTGCTCTTTCTCTTCCCCTTCTCATTCTAAGTTCTTGGGGCGAGATATCTTATAAGTGGAGGAGAGTTGTAACAGCCCGGGACCAATGCTCCACAAGATTCCCCTTTCATTCTGTTGTCATTGTGTGATTCATTTGGTTGTTGCATTCATCAGCGCATCATTCACATCATCTTCATAGCATGGTCACTCGTTTTTGAAACTTGCATCCGTTTGTAGTTGTCTGTTCTCTCCGTTCTCGTCGCTGACCATTTGGAGACCAACCACACACTCAAGCACTCACGGCATCGTTAAAAAACATTTTTAAAGCATGCGAAAAATATTCTTGGATTGGGTCAAAAGTTGGCATGCGGTCATAATTTAGTGTAGCTAGATCGCGTGTTGAATTTCGTCGCAATTAGAGTCCATTTGATACCTGAACAGTCGGTCGTAGCGGCACGAGCATGGATTTATTATCGGACGTTTTTTGGTGTTTAAAACCTCTGTCACGGGCCGCAAACATTCCTCTCATCCCCACCTAACCCACTCTACACAGCCCACTAGCCCATCCTAGCCTAGCCTCATGTCCGGAGTCACCCGATCGAGGTCGAACGGCTCAAAAAGGGAGCAAAACCCCTAACCCTAAAAACCCGCCTATTTAAGCCCTCCTAGCCCTCCCAAAATGGCCTCCCCTACCTCCCGCATCATTTTCCCCGCCCTCCTAGCCGCCACTTGTCACGCTGCCGCCGCCAGCCAGCCATCAGAGCCGCCTCCTCGACCAATCGTAGGGTGCCACGTCACCCCCTGGCCGGCCCTCCTCCCCGCGGCCTACGAAGCCCGCATCTGGCCGCCCAGGGCCCATGACGCAGCCGCTGTGGCCGTGCGCTCCATATCAGGAGAGGAGCTGCCGATCCAGAGCTACGCCCCCACTGCACACGTTGGCGACCCCGCGCCACCAGGAGCAGATCCAGGTTGGAACCACGCCCCTTTCTTCTCCTTCCTCCTCTCCTCCCTTCTCCCTCTCTCTAATCCCCTCTTGTTCGATACACATTCCTAGGAAGGATGCCATCTACAGGAGCTCCGCCCATCGCCCTTGAGAGTCGTCGCCGCCGTCTCATGCCGGGAATCACCGGATCCGACAACCCTCGCCCTGATCTGCCTGTCCCCGACCTCCTCATGCGCCGCCATCAATGTCTCCGACAACCGCCGTCGTGGCCTCCCATGCGGATAGGGAGGAGCACCAAGCTGTCGTGAGTTGACCTGGCGAGCGCTCATGCGGGCCACCATCGCACGCTTGGCCCACCTCCCAGCATAGCCGCATACCCGATCTGCCTCCTCTCCTGCCCGAGGGCCCAATGTGAGCACCCAGCCAATCCTTCGCCCCGTGCGGTTTTATCTATTTGATGCTTAGTTGTAAGCAAAAACTAAAATTGTGCATATTTATTTTTGGCACATTTTGTACAACAACACATGCATATTATATATGTTTTAAGGGTAGAAAAATCCATAGAATTTATCTGTGGATTTAGTTTTGCCATTTGAGCAAATTAGTGTGCATGTTATTTTGCTCTGATGCCCTTAAAGGTATGCTCAAAAACAAAAGATTGCTCCCAACTCAAGATGAACTTCATCAACCTCGAGCATACTCATCAAGTTCGCCTACAAGCTACATCATCAACATAACTCAAAGGTATGTACTCATATCCTTGATATAGCTTTACTCCAAGTCATGAGATAGAGCAACTCAAGTGATATGAAAAAATGCTTAAACGAAAAATGGTAACCCCATTTTGACCTCAATGATGAGTATGACCTATGATCAAGTATTCTTGCTTGACTCCTTAAATCAATATACTCTAGTATAGGTGACCTAGTTACCGCCCATCATCTAGTCATATGAATTGAATGGAGAACCCATCTTGTGTTGCTTTTTGACATTTCCATTCAACTCTAGCCTAGATGAAAATTAATTGCAAATCTTTCTGAAAATTAATTGCAAATCTTTCTGAAAATTCATTGCAAATCTTTGAGTCACGTTCGAGACATTTTGAAAAATTCAATTTGACAAAGTTGCCAAGTTTCCTTTTTCCATCTCGGAGCCTCCGATCAAAATTTGCCGGTCTTACCGATATTGCACAAACACTTATAGGTACTACTAACTGCTTTTGTCTCAGAGTCACCGACTTTTCGCACTTTGTCTGTTTTGCTTTATGATCAACTCAATGATTCAAAAGATGTAGGGGGAGAAACATCAAGAGATATAATCTCAAAATATCAAGGATCTCTACATCAAAGGAAGAGAAATTTTAAAAGGTTTTTCAGATCTTAAGGGGGAGAAAAACAGTATTCAAGCCACCCTTGTCTCAATAATCTCAATGACCCTATATCTCTAGGATCCCTTCCCATTCACTGATTCCATTTATCTGTCCCTTGTGTGACCTTTTTGGAAATTAATGCCAAAGGGGTAGAAATATCAAAGCTTCAAAGCTTATACTCATACCAAAGGGGGAGATATATATCTAAAGGGAAGAATATCTAAGCATTCATGCTTCAGGGGGAGAGATGATCATGAAAAGAAGAAGTGTAACCTTATCATATAAAGGGGGAGAAATATCAAGGATCCCTTATCACACAAACACTTCTTAAGGAGAAGAGAGAAAAATGAATTTGAAATTTAATTCTCACGTGCTTTAGATTTTTCTAAGCCCTACCTACTCTCAATATCTACATATTATGATCCAGGGAGAGAAGAAAACTTTCTCAATTGGTGTCACAATTGGTGTCTAGGGGGGAAACTCTAAAATTATTTGGAGACATATTATTCTCAAGAAATCATTTCTTATATGCCCTCCATATCTTGGTACTCTTGGTTCCATTTGCATTTCCACTATCAAATACGCTTGTGTTTCCTAACATTGTTTTCTCAAGTGTGTTCCTACTGTTAAATGCTCAAGGACATCAAGGTAAGTATATGCATCATATTCTTGTTCAAGATAATCTCTTGCTTCTTGCACATATTGTTTGTAAGAGTGAGTCTTGAACATGAAATCATCTCATTCACATATATACTTGATTCATATTGCCAAGATATAAATGACTTCTCATGTCCTTCCTACCATGTGTGTTCTTGCATTCAAAAGCAACTATCCTTACAATGGATTGCACACATCTAGGGGGAGCTTGTATTAGTCATGTATCCTTCAAAGTCTTCATATATTTCTTGCATGTCTTAAATTGAAGCTTTGATTGTATGTTGTCATCAATTACCAAAAAGGGGGATATTGAAAACACAATATGCTCCCTTGGTGGTTTTGATAATTCATGACAACATACATTGTGTCTTGGACTAATACTTTCAACTAGTGTATTTCAGATAAAGTCCACAGAGAAGGTTGGCTAAGGAGTGTGGATAATATCCCCAATAAGAAGGACAAGGATATAGATTGGCAAAGCTTTAAGCAAAGAGGACTCTACATTTTACTTTGTGAGAAATCACTTTGAGTCCATAGGAAAATACAATATTATTAAAAGGGGGTAAGGTACTGTCGGTGAACAAGATGCTCAAACGTGCACAAGTGATAGTCATCAAAAATACCCACAAACTCTCCCACATATTTTGTCTAAGACATTCTTGCAAACCGGTGCAACTAACACATTCCACTCGGTCCCACCGATTCCTAGAACCCTGCCAAACCCTAGCACATCGGTGAAACCTATCCCACGTCGGTGCGGCCGAGTTCATCTTGCCAACTTTCTGTTACCTCGATTCACAAAATCATAGGCTTTGAGTTTTTGGATTAGCGTCACCGAGATTTGGATTCTGACCGTTGGACACCTGATCGTTACCACCGAGAATTCTATATCGGTCTCACTGAGATTCAAAAGTTTCCACCTTTGGAGCAACTCGGTACCACCGAGATTCATACATCGGTGTCACCGAGTTGGTCACTTAAGGTGTAACGGTTGGATTTTTGGAGATGCCTATATATACCCCTCAACCACCACTCACTCGCAAGAGAAGCACTCAGAACAGATCCCCACTTATCCCATCAGATTTTCTGAGAGAGAGCCACCTACTCATGTGTTGAGATCATGCCATTCCATTCCAACCATATGAATCTTGATCTCTAGCCTCCCCAAGTTGCTTTCCACCCAATCAATCTCTTCCACCAAAGCCAAATTTGTGAGAGAATGATTGAGTGTTGAGGAGTCTATCATCTTGAAGCACAAGAGCAAGGAGTTCATCAACATTATCGAGCCTATTACCTTTCGGAGGGTGGTGCCTCCTAGTTTGGTTAGGTGTTGCTTGGGAGCCTCCTACTTCGTGTTTTGGAGTGAACCAAGAAGTTTTTAAGGGAAAGGAGATCGCCTACTTCATGAAGATCTACCCCATTTAGGCTAGTCCTCCATGGACATAGGTCATCATGGTATAGTCAAGGTCGCTTCTTCGTGGAACCCTATGTGGGTAGAGCCCTCCGTGGACTCCCGCGACCTTTATCCTCCGTGGGTTGAAGACCCCATAAACGTGGACGTATGATATCACCACCTATCGGAACCACGGGAAAAATCTTGGTTTCCTTCACGTGTTTGATCTCCCTATCTTAACTCTTTACTTCCATGTGCATTGTCTTTATTTTCCGCTTCTATACTTGATGACTTGCATGTGTAGGATGTGCTAGACTTGCTAAAATTGCTAAAATTGCTAAAATCTGCCAACACTTAACTTTGGATTTTGTGAAGATTTTAATTTGTGCTTGTGGTCTATTCACCCTCTCTAGACATACTCTTCTAGTGTTCCTTAACTTGTTCCAACAAACGGTTTAGAAACTGGAGCCAAAATAGTACAGAAATAACGCGTGCAATTTTTTTTGCTCACATTCCATTGTACTTTGGCAACCAGTGCACTTCTTTTAACTTTTTTAGCTTCCGGAGAAGGTCTAGAAGTGTTGTCAGAATAACTATTCTGCACACACACACACACACAAACACACACACACGCGTGCACACACACGTATAGGCAAAATTTTGTCTACCATAGCTTGCCATAGAACTTGTTTAGGCTCACTAAGCTTTTAATGGTTTGAAAATTATAAAAAAAATATGAAATAAATCGTGTAGCATCTATCTAATGTAACTAGGTGATCCAATAGGTGGGATTGTAAAAATATGCATTTATGTGTCATCGGCATAAAAAACAACCATTTCAGCTTGCGCTGACATAAAATATATACTGGCCTACCATTTCAGCTTGTGTTATATTATGGGTGTGGTGTTTTATTATTATTTTTCAGAATTTTTGGAAACTTCTACACCGTCGAAAACCTTAACTAGTTCCGTGGCAAGCTATGATTACTAGCAAATGAGCCTATGCGTTGCAATGGGTAAAACATACTCCCCAACCTAATAACCACGAGTACAAACTTTAATAGGTCCATGTCCTTTATTTTTACACATGACATCCCATTTCAATTTATATTTAACCTTCTTACGACTTGTCGATGGTGGCCTCAATGTTCACACTATTACAACACATTTGAATGTTGGCAATCTTAAGGCGTCTTCCTCTCATCATAGGATGAAAAACTATTTTTTGTGAGAGGTTTTGATAAGACGTGCATGTGTGGTTATTGATATTGTTTTCGTTTCCATTCTGATTTTGCCAAAGTGTTCCTTTTCAATTGGGATCGGCACCTGTGAAAGAAAGACTGAGCACATGTGTTGCTGATTAAGGTTTCATCTTAAATAGCATTCTTTAAATGGTTAACAAGTAAGATAATATCATATTCATATTATACATATTTGTCTAATCAAAATTCATTTATAACATGTTAAATTTGTTAATGTTTCTAGGTGTGTTTTAGTTATATCATATTCAGATTATACATATTTTTCTAATCAACATTCATCCATAACATGTTAAATTTGGAGTTAGAATTAAAAAATATGCATTTTTAAATAAATCAATTAATATGTATTGCGGGTTGATTATATGTATATGACAATTTTTTCATACTACCAGTGTAGTTACTCTCACTTTTGTTTCTTATGTTCTAGGTAGTATCTATCATATCGGAGTATATGTACATGTAGTATGTACTATATAAAAATGTTTAGGTAGTATATATACTATTTTTTTGGTAGTATGTACCAAATTTTGAGCATACTCTTTTTTACGTATAAATATATGGCTATGGCTCACTTACAATTTTTTCATGTAAATAAACATAGTAAAAATAATAAAATAATATATACTACCACAAGTAATTTTACACTAGCCTTTGACAATTGACACAAACAGTTAGCTTTTTCCTGTTTAGAAAACGTAGACGACCTATTCGAGGAGAGGCACTGAGACACTAATGTCCTAGGTGATTTGGAGAAAAGGATCAAGGCAATAAAAGTTGATCTAGAACAGGTGAGGAGGGCACCCATCAACCATTATACAATGGCTCGAGAACACTTTTTGCGGGAAAAATTGGATAGATTAGAACTACAACAAGATGTGTTTTCGAGGCAAAGAGCACATGTTAAATGGATCCAAGATGGAGACAAAAACACTGTTTTTTTTCATGCTTGTGCTTCAGAAAGAAAGAAGAAAAACAAAATTGGGAGACTAAAAAGGGAAGATGGAGCATGTTGCAAGATATTTTGCTAATCTGTTCACCTCCACGGGTGGGCCAAGAAGTGATGAAATCTTGCATACAGTTTCACCAAGGGTAAGTGCACAAATTAATCAAATCATTTGTGATGAATACATAGAGGAGGAAGTTAAGGAGGCGTTGTTCAATATCAGAGATCTCAAAGCACCTGGGCCTGATGGTTTGTTTGCGAATTTCTTCAAAACGTTCTGGCATCTAGTGGGAAACACAATATCAGAGGAGATCTTAAAATTCCTTCGAGGTGGCCAGATGCCAGAAGGATGGAACGATATCATGGTCGTGTTAATCCCGAAAACAGCAAACCCATAAAGCATGAAGGACCTAAGACCGATTAGTCTCTGCAACATCATCTACAAGGTGACCTCCAAAGTTATTACCAATAGATTAAAATTTATTTTGCCTGATACCATATCATCCAACCAAAGTGCATTTGTACTGGGTCGTAATATCACTGATAATATCCTCTTAGCCTACGAACTAGCTCATTTTTTGCAGACAAAAAGAAGTGGTAGAACAGGATATGCAGCGATAAAGCTAGACATGAGTAAAGCCTACGACCGAGTCGAATGGAATTTCCTGAGAGAAATGATGCTCAAGTTGGGATTCAAAAGAGAATGGGTCAACCTGGTGATGAGGTGTGTGTCAACAGTTAAATACCAAGTCAAGGTCAACAAAGATGCAACTAAGTTAATCATACCCCAAAGAGGATTACGCCATGGTAATCCACTCTCACCGTATTTATTTCTACTATGCGTGGAAAGTTTTTCTCCCTTGTTATATGAAGCTGAAAGAAATGGCAGCTTGAAGGGAATCAAGTTATGTAGAGAAGCGCCAAGTGTGAGCCACTTGCTCCTTGCAGATGATTCATTGTTGCTCCTTGAAGCAAATGAAAAGATTGCCCAGGCAGTCAACGATATACTGGAGAAATATGAAGCTTGTTCCAGCCAAGTAATAAACAAGGAAAAGTCATCCATCCTATTTAGTAAAAATACCAACCAAAGGCACAAAAGAGAGATTATGGATACAATGGGCATTGCAGCAGAAGGCTTGAAAGGAAGATATCTTGGGCTGCCAGCATATGTTGGAAAATCAAAGTCTAAAACCTTTTAGTATATAAAAGAAAAAATGTGGGGAAAGATACAAGGTTGGAAGGATAACTTCTATCAATAGCAGGCAAAGAAATCCTAATTAAAGCAGAAGCCAAAGCAATCCCAGTATACACTATGACCTGCTTTGATCTAACAAAAAATCTTTGTGACGAGCTTAGTTCCATGATAGGAAAATTCTAGTGGAGCCACATGGATAAAGTTAATAAAATCCACTCTACAGGTTAGGAGAAGCTTTCTAAACCGAAGAGAGTGGGTGGACTAGGATTTAGGGACCTTCATGCTTTCAATATTGCCATGCTTGCAAAACAAGATGGCCCTTACTTCAGAACCCGTCATCGTTATGTGCCCAAATACTGCAAGCTAAATATCACCGAGGAAGCAGTATACTTGAAGCTATGCCAAGGAAAGGGATTTCGTATGCATGGCGTAGTATTTTGAAAGGAGTGGAACTTCTGAAAAAAGGCATAATTTGGATAGTTGGGAATGGATGATATTCGAAACAAGCTAGAAGAGTGACATCATTACGTGGGGGACAAGTGATTTGTAAGGTTGCTGACCTCATAGACCCAATGGCAAACAGTTGGGATCTCAACCTTGTGCACCAAACTTTCAATGCAGAAGATTCTGAGATAATCTTGCAGATCCCCATTTATGGTCGTACACCTGACTCAGTGGCACGGCATTTTGACAAAAAGGGGATCTTCTCGGTGAAGTCAGCCTACAAGGTAGCAGTGGACAACATATAACGTGAATCAAGACATGGCCAACCGTCTAGTTCAAGAAGCAATGGAGGGAATGTCAATTTTGAATGGAAGAAACTATGGGTGTTACCTCTCCCAAATAAAGTCCTCCATTTTCTTTTGCGCATGGCAACACAGAGCTTACCATTAAGAATGAGTTGAAGAATAGAGGCATGGAAATAGATAGTAGATGCCTAGTGTGCCTTAGATATGATGAGGATTGTGGTCACTGTTTTCTTAAATGCTAAATGGTGAGACGACTGTGGAGCTTAGCACAAATGGATAATATTTGAAACAAGCTAATGTTATGCAGCAATCCTCTTAGCTTATTTAGTGAGTTGTTTAGCCTGACAGAAGATGAGAGCATAAAGGTGTGTGTCATGTTTTGGTTATGGTGGCATGAAAGAAATAAGGCCAATGCAGGTGACACGATGAAAACACCAGATGAAATTCTAGCTTCTGTTAACTATCATGTTAATGATTTCAGGAATCTTAAGAAGCAGAGGAGCACCCAGAAGCACACTTCCATGGAAAAATGGTCTCCCTCGACAAAAGAATTCTTGAAAGTAAACTCTGATGGTGCGTTTAAGGAAGCATCAAAATCTGGTGGTCGGGGTTTTACTTTGAGGAATACTAATGGTATGCTTTTGGCTGTAGGAGCAGGAAAGCTAGAAAATATATCAAGTGCCCTCCATGCTGAAGCTTTAGCTATGGTGTATGCAATCAATGCAACGTCAAGCATGGGAGCCAATCGTGTAATTTTCGAAATTGACTCTATGGAGTTGAACCAAGCCATAACAAGCCAGGAGTATGATAGATCAGCTCTAGGTTCTTTATTTCAGGAGATAAAATTCCAACTGAATGTAGCTTTTGATGATGTTAAGCTGAATGTATGTCCTAGAGCTTGTAATAATGCAGCACACACTATAGCTGCATATGGTCATGGTCTGGGGAGTGGCGCATGTGAGACTTGGTTAGGACACTTCCCTGAGTTTGTATTGAACTCTGTTGCTGGCGATTTAGCCAGTTTGTCATCATAAGGAATACTAGTCTGTTCCTTTCAAAAAAACACGCTCGTCGTGGGGATTTATATTCGACGATGAGCGGCATATCGTGGGCTCGAGGGTGCGTTGGTTGATGGGAAGGCGGGGCGGCGTCATGAGTGGTGCCTGGCTAGGGCGTGGTGGCTCTGCCAGTGGTGGCCACGGCGGTGCTGCAGTAGATGGTGGCGTCATGGTCCAGGGGTGGTCATGGCTTTGGTGCCTCCCTTGCTAGCTGTGGTGATGGGCGGGGGCTAATTTGGGGTGTGTGCAGGTGAGGAGTGCACGACGGAGGTAAGCAACCACAATCATAGTGCTTTCAGATCCAATCAATTCCCACTTTGTTATGCTTCTTCTTGTTCTTACCAAATTGCTAAATTGTTAATGTACTAGTGGACTTGTTGCGCCAAACGGCGCAGAGGCATGCTAAACTCATGTGCGCGATATAAAAAATATCCATGGTTTAATCCCTTTTAATACAAAACCTGATGGATTGTTGTCTACAATGAGATGTGTACAATGGGCATTATCTCAAAAGAATAGTTCAAGTAAAAATATAGTAGCTAGGGAGCAATGCTAGACGCACGGGGAATTTACAGGGGGTTTACGGGGCTGATGGGTGTGATTGGCAGAGATTTAATTAGGAATGTGGGTCCACCAGTGAAAATTACGGGGGCCAATTAGATGAGTTCACGTTCTCCTCCTGTAAAGTTTTTGTATCAATCACCCTTTAAGTCTAGTATTATTGGTAGCTGGGAGAGAATGGATGTCGTGAACGTATTCGAAAAAAAGCCAATTTAAGCTACCATTACACAAAAAATGCCAATTTAGAAGACACTGTATGTAGGATTTTTTAAACTTTTTGAAACTAACTGTAGGTTTTTTTTAGAAAAGCAGGATGACCCGCGGCCTCTACATCCGGGAGATGCATGCAGCCATTTTATTAATTATTCTCAAGGACCTTACAAAGTAGTATAACAATATGCCTGAATCAGTCATTTTGGCAACATCTGCCGCTACTCCTATCTATATGATCAAGGGGTGCAAGTTGGGCTAAATACCCAGACCTCTCACCTAAGTCTAACATCTAAAACCGGAGGCCCCGACCGAGCCACATATCAGGTCCGGGGCACAATCCAGTCTGATGCACTCACATGTGTCGTCGCCGCCATCTTCCACTGGTCCATCTTCAGAGCATATTGAGGTGCCAACCTTGGCAGGTTCCTCCTCCGTCGACGCCACCAAGACGCCAAACGACGACCACCACCTACGCTAGTTCATCTCAAAGTAGAAGGAGCACTACCACAAGACTAACACCGGCGGTAGATTAGATAAAACGCCGCACACATTGCCGCCGCCAAACACCTCACACACACCACAAAGCGCCCACCGTGCTTTCGGGAACCTCGGGCGGCGCCTTCAAGAAGGAGCGCAACGAGGGTACGACGCCGTGACCGTCGCCCGCAAGGGGAACTAGACTTTCGCCCAAAGGAAGAGCACAGTGAAAGATGGGAGAACCCTGAAAAGGCCTCCAAGAAGGGGACCAACGCCTAACAAAGGCGTCGCCATTGTCATGGCCTCCGTTGACAGCCAAGGGGTTCCCCCGGTCCAACCTCCATCCCATCCACCCGGGCAAGGACCTGGCCAGGGGAGCGCACGCAGCCAGAGAAGGCATTGGACATCGTCGAAGCAGGCACACCGGGTGATGGGGCACCCCGACCCACTGTAGTAGACGTTCACCGAGACCTCGCCGCCCACATGGCCGAAGTCGTGGACCACCATTACCCACGGCCGTCACTCGTTGAAGAGGCAACACCGTCCACATTGCCCGGGGCCGCCGCCCCGGCATCCACCCATCGCACACATCTTGTCGAAACATGGAGAAAGACCCACACCACCGCCACCAGGGAACACCACACCGCGAAAATCCAAGCCGGGCAGGAAGACGCATGGCCACGCCGGCCAGATCCGGGCAGATCCGGTGAACCCCGCCCCACCAGCCGCCAGATCGGAGGAGCTGGCCCCGATCCCAGGGTCGAGGCAGCCAGATCTGACGGGCAAAGCCATCCTAGGCGACTCGACCCAAGGCAGGCGTGGGGCGACAACGCCGGCGACCAATGGCCGGCATCGATGGCCACCAAGGCAGGGAAGCGGGCGGCACCCGATGCAGTGTAGGGGGCTCTCTAGAGGATGATGCGGGTGCGCGGGGAAGCCCCCACTGCCGCCTATCGCCGCGCGGCAAGACCGACGATGGCTGTCGGCGGTGGCGGGGGAGGAGGAGAAGGGGAGGCGGGGAACCGGCGGCGCCTAGGGTTTTGCCCCTGAGTCACCCGAGAGCGGACGACGCGGGGGGCTTAAAAAGGGGGAGAATTTCACTTCCACGGCCTCTGCACCAACTAAGGATGCATACATCCATTATGTATGAGTACCAGGATTTTTAACTTGGTTAATAAAAACCAAGCCTGGTCCTCTAGATAAATTGCATGAGTACCAAGAGAGCCTGGTCCGCAAGAATAAATAGGAACCTAAATTCACTTCTTTTAGGATTTGAACTCAAGTGTTGGGTTTGTGCATCCACTCCCCCAACCAGTTGAGCTAGGCTCACTCCCCTTTAGGTGACCACATAACTATGTGTAGGTGAGCACATAAAAGATGGCAAACAAACACACTGAAACTAAACAAAAGCAAATGTGACATAAGGTTAAAACTGTGAAATGTATCCAATGTTGCATCAAAATCGCATTGGAGGAGTATCTCAAAGAATAAAAATGAGTAGAACTACTAAACCTAAATATCAATTTTCTAATGATATTCTTCTAACCTCAAAACCAACAAAAATAAAGACAAGCATCCATAAGTTAACAGAATCAACACATTTTGTTGTTTTGCAATTCAAGCCTAAATACCAAGAGAAACTTTAAATGTGTTTCTGGAACCATCTGAATCCTGAACATGACAATAATCAATTACCAAGGCCGAAAAGGCTTAGTTTTACATTTGCAAAGCCTCAGAATAACAGATCAAGATATACATTGAGCAAAGCAAGTAACATGAAATAATAAATTAATGCAATTCTATCAAACGTCTAGGCATAGTACAATGTCAACCAGGAACCGAGGAAAGATCGGTTCAAGAAAATATAATTCCATCTTGCTCTTACTCGATAGTGGGTGAGATAGACCACTTCTCTGCATAGGCACAATGTGAACTTCAGAAGCAAACAATCTGACACAACAAGGAATAAACTTCAGAGAATAAGATAAAGATGTATTAGATATCCACACGGAAAACACCCAGAAAATTGGAAATAGAATGTTTTAAAAAGCTTGTACATATCCATACAAAAAGCACCCGGCCTACATTACACTTTTTTGGAGAAAAGAAAAAAAATCTTCGATTCGTTGTTTTGTTAACCATTTTTTACAAAGCATAAAATAATCTCATTGCATTGGAAGTAACATATAGCAACTTCATAAAGTTCCTAGAGCTTGGTACACACATGGTGCTCATATTCCCTCTATAGGTTGGTAAGGATAATCCAAGGCCTTGTACCATGTGCAACCAGTTCATCATTGTGGTTGCAATTTCTACATACATATCAATAAAAAACTGTTGTATCAAAGAAACAATCTCCACAAAATATCTAAATCAATGAGAGAAGAGGACACTAACAAATATTTAGAACATTTTTTTGACAGGAATAGATCTAACAAATATTACCTTATATAGGTCACAAAGTAGTCAAGTATAAAAAGCCACAAGCATAACAAAGTATAAACAAGGATAAATTAGCGAGGGCTCCATCAAGAACACTAGAGTTTTATTTTCCTTTTGAGCACTCTCAGTTGGTTCCCCATGCTATACTTATCAAAGGACAACATTCGCAAAGGGAAATGGAGAACCACATATATAATTTTCTGTAAAAAAGGCAATCATATGAAGTTTATAGAAAGAGATGTTGTGTTTGAACACCTTTATAAGAACATAAAGTAATACGGAAATCAGGAAAGATTAAGAAAGTATGATATTGATGATTCATTTCATAAAGCCAAATAAGCTAATGGAGATCGTATTGGCAAAAAAACTCCCTCCTTCCAGAATTACTTGTCGTAGAAATGGATAGAAATGGATGTATCTAGAACTAAAATATGTCTAAAGGCATCCATTTTTCTGACAAGTAATTCCGGACGGAGGGTGGTAGGGTTGTGTAGTCTACCAGGCCATTCCCGTAGTCGGTAGGGGTGCTGGGCGGATTGTCGCGGCGGCGGAGGCGGTCGGCGGCGCTCAGGCGCCGTCGTGGGCGAGAGAGAGAGAAAGAGAGAGATGTTGGAAATATGCCCTAGAGGCAATAATAAATTATTTATTATCATATTTGCTTGTTCATAATAATCATTTATTATCCATGCTAGAATTGTATTGATCGGAAACTCAAATACATGTGTGGATACATAGACAACACCATGTCCCTAGTATGCCTCTGATGGACTAGCTCGTTGATCAAAGATGGTTAAGGTTTCCTAGCCATGGACATGAGATGTCATTTGATAACTAGATCTCATCATTAGAAGAATGATGTGATGGACAAGACCCAAACTATAAACGTAGCATATGATCGTCTCAGTTCATTGCTACAATTTTCTGCATGTCAAGTATATGTTCCTATGACCATGAGATCATGCAACTCACAAACACCGGAGGAGTACCTTGTGTGTATCAAATGCCGCAAGGTAACTGGGTGACTATAAAGATGCTCTACAGGTATCCCCAAGGGTCTCTGTTGGGTAGGCATGGATCAACTAAGATTTGTTACTCCGTGTGACGGATAGGTATCTCAGGGCCCACTCGGTAATACAACATCACTATAAGCCTTCCAAGCAATGTGACTAAAGAGTTAGCCACGGGATCTTGTATTACAGAACGAGTAAAGAGACTTGCCGGTAATGATATTGAACTAGGTATAGAGATACTGACGATCGAATCTCGGGCAAGTAACATACCGAAGAACAAAGGGAACAGCGTACGGGATTAATTGAATCCTTGACATAGAGGTTCAACCGATAAAGATCTCCGTAGAATATGTAGGAACCAATATGGGCATCCAGGTCCCGCTATTGATTATTGACCGTAGAGGTGTCTCGGTCATGTCTACATAGTTCTCGAACCCGCAGGGTCTGCACACTTAAGGTTTGGTGACGTTTTGGTAGTATAGAGTTATGTATGGTGGTGACCGAAGGTTGTTTGGAGTCCCGGATGAGATCCTGGACGTCACGAGGAGCTCCGGAATGGTCCGAAGGTAAAGTTTGATATATAGGAAGTCCTGTTTTGGTCACCAGAAAAGTTTTGGGCTCATCAGTATTGTACTGGGAGTGCTGGGAGGGTACTAGGGGACCATCGGGAGGGGTGTCACGCCACGAGGGACCTCATGGGCTATGGGAGGAGACAAACCATCCCCTAGTGGGCTGGATGAAGCATCCACTGAAGCCCATGCGGTTTGAAAAGGAAAAAATCCAAAGGTGGAGAGGTGGAAAGAGTTTCCAAGTGGAGAGGATGAATCCTACTCCTAATACGATTGGAGTAGGACTCCTCCACCTCCAATTTCGACCAAACCTTGAGGGTTTGAGGATGCCTCCTCCCCTCCCTCCATTCTATATATACTAGAGGATTTAGAAGGGAAAGCTAACCCTAATTGCCATGTGCTGCCCTCTTCTTCCTCTAGATCTGTTTCTCCTCTAGATTAGTTCTGCGGTGCATAGGCGAAACCCTACAGGATTAATTCACCACCACCGCTACCATGCCGTTGTGCTGTCGGAGAACTCATCTACCTCTCTGCTCCCACTTGCTGGATCAAGAAGGCAGAAATCATCATCGAGCTGCACGTGTGCTGAATGCGGAGGTGCCGTCCGTTCGGCGCTAGATCGGAAGGACCGTGATCAAGATCGCGAGACGATTCATGATTGGATCGCGGGACGGATCGTGAATGGATCATGGGACAGATCGTGATTGCATCGCGAGATGGATCGTGATGGGATCACGGGACGCTCGGCAATTTGGATCGCGAAGACGTTCGACTACATCAACCGCGTTTCTTAACGCTTCCCGCTTAGCGATCTACAAGGGTATGTAGATCCACTCTCCCTCTCGTAGATGCTCATCACCATGGATAGATCTTGCGTGTGCATAGGAAATTTTTTGTTTCCCATGCAACGTTCCCCAATAGTGGTATCAGAGATTAGTTCTCGAGTAGAACACTAAGAGTTTGTGGGCGTTGATGCTTAGATTGCTTCCTCCCTTGGTCGTGTTTTGGTTCAGCGGTATTGTGGGATGAAGCGGCCTGGACCAACCTTACTCATACGCTTACGATAGACCGGTTCCATCGACTGACGTGTAACTTCGTTGCACAAAGATGGCTGGCGGGTGTCTGTTTCTCCTACTTTAGTTGGATCGGATTTGACAAAGGCGGTCCTTGAGAAGGTTGTAAAGCAATTTATGTATCACCGTTGTGGTTTTGTGTAGGTGAGAATTGTTCTTGCTAGATACCCGTAGCAGCCACGTAAAACTTGCAACAACAATTAGAGGACGTCTAACTTGTTTTTGCAGGGTATGTTGTGATGTGATATGGCCAATTACATGATGAGATATATGTGATGCATGAGATGATCATGTGTTGTATAGAATATCATGACTTGCATGTCGATGAGTATGGCAACAGGCAGGAGCCATAGGGTTGTCTTTAATTATTGTATGACCTGCGTGGAAATCATTAAGCGCTAGCAATGCTTTACTTTCGCTGAGCGGTAGCAATAGTAGTAGAAGCATGGTGGGCGCGACAACCCCGATGGCGACACGTTGATGTACATCAAGATGATGGAGATCATGGTGTCATGCCGATGACGATGGAGATCATGTCAGTGCTTTATAGATGGAGATCAAAAGCACAAGCTCATGGCCATATCATGTCACTTATGATTTGCATGTGATGTTAATCCTATTATGTACTTTGTTTTGCTTAGGACGACGGTAGCATTATAAGGTGATCCCTCACTAAAATTTCAAGATCAATTGTGTTCTCCCCGAGTGTGCACCATTGTGAAAGTTTGTCGTGTCGAGACACCACGTGATGATCGGGTGTGATAGACTCTACGTTCACATACAACGGGTGCAAGCCAGTGTTGCACATGCGGAACACTCGGGTTAAACTTGACGAGCCTAGCATGTATAGACATGGCCTCGGAACACAAGAGACCGAAAGGTTGAACATGAGTCATATAGTAGATATGATCAACATGATGATGTTCACCATTGAAACCACCTCAACTCACGTGATGATCGGACTTGAGTTGGTTAATTTGGATCATGTATAACTCGAATGACCGGAGGGATGTCAATTTGAGTGGGAGTTCTTAAGTAATATGATTAATTGAACTCATTATCATGAACTTAGTCAGTAGTGTCTTTGCAAATTATGTTGTAGATTACTAGCTCATGCTGTAGCTCCCTAGAATTTTTATATGTTCCTAGAGAAATAGAGTTGAAAGATGATGGTAGCAATATTGCGGACTAGGTCCATGATCTAAGGATTGTCCTCATTGCTGGACAAAAGGCTTATGTCCTTAATACACCACTCGGTGTGCCACCCCCTCTAGCATCGTCTGTAGATGTTGTGAACATCTGATAGGCACGTTCTGATGACTGCTTGATAGTTTAGTGCGTCATGCATTACGGCTTACAATTGAGGCTCCAAAAATGTTTTTAATGTCATGGAACATATGAGATGTTCTAAGAGCTGAAATTGGGATCTCAGGCTCGTGCCCTTGTTGTGAGATATGAGATCTCTAACAAGATTCTTTGCCTGCAAGATGAAGGAGAATAGCTCAATCGTTGAGCATGTGCTCAGATCATCTGGGTGCTACAATCGCTTGAATCGAGTGGGAGTTGATCTTCTAGATAAGAAAGTGATTGATATAGTTTTCCAAGTCACTGACACTAAGCTACTAGAGCTTCGTGATGAACTATAAAATACCAGGGATGGAAATAATGATCCCATAGATGTTCCCAATGTTGACACTGCGAAGGTAGAAATCAAGAAGGAGCATCAAGTGTTGATGGTTAGTAAAACCACTTGTTTCGAGAAGGGCAAGGGCAAGGAGGGAAAACTTCATGGATGGCAAGTCAGTTGCTGCTCCAATGAAGCAACCCAAAGGTTAACCCAAACCCGAGACTAAGTGCTTCTATTATGAGGAGAGCGGTCGTTGAAGCGCAACAACCCTAGATACTTGGTAGATAAGAAGGCTGGCAATGTCGACAGAAGTATATTTGATATACGTGTTATTGATATGTGCCTTGCCAGTACTCCTAGTAGCACCTGGGTATTGGATACCGGTTCGATTGCTAAATGTTAGTAACTAGAAATAAAAGCTATGGAATAAACGGAGACTAGCTAAGGGTGAGGTGACAATGTGTGTTGGAAATGTCTCCAAGGTTGATGTGATCAACATCGCATGCTCTCTCTACCTTCAGGATTAGTGACGAACCTAAATAAATGTTATTTGGTGTTTGCATTGAGCATGAACGTGCTTAGATCATGTTTATTGCAATATGGTTATTCATTTAAGTCAAAGAATAATGGTTATTCTGCTTACATGAATAATACCTTCAATGGTCATGCACCCAATGAATGGTTTGTTGAATCTTGATCGTAGTAGTACACATGTTCATAACATAGATGCCAAAAGATATAAAGTTAATAATGATAGTACCACATACTTGTGGCACTGCCGCTAAATGTCATATTGGTGTAAAGCGCATGAAGAAACTCCATGCTGATGGATCTTTGGGTTCATTTGATTTTGAATCGGTTGAGACACTCAGACCATGCCTCTTGGGCAAGATGACTAAAACCACGTTTTCCGGCTTGATGGAACGGGCAAGTGACTTATTGGAAATGATACATGTTGATGTATACGGTCCAATGAGTGTTGTAGCTTGCGGTGGATATCGTTATTTTCTTACCTTCACTGATAATTTGAGTAGATATAGTGTATATTTACTTAATGAAACACAATTCTGAATCGTTTGAAAAGTTCAAGCAGAATCAGAGTCAAGTTTGAGATCATCGTGATGAAAAGATAAAATGTCTATGATATGATCGTGGTGGTGAATATCCGAGTTACGAGTTTGGTATACAACTTAAGACAATGTGAAAGTTGTTTCACAACTCACGCCACCTGGAACATCATAGTGTGACGATGTGTCCGAACATCGTAGTCGTGCACTATTGGATATGGTGCGAATTATGATGTCTCTTATCATTTTACCACTATTGTTTTGGGTTATGCATTAGAGACAACTATATTCACTTTAAATAGGGCACCATCTAAATCCGTTGAGATGACACCATATGGTTTGGCAGAAACATAAGCTGTCATTTCTTAATGTGTGGGGCTGCGACGCTTATGTGAAAAGGGTTTTCACCTAAAGAGCTCGAACCCAAAGAGGAAAAATGCATCTTCATAGAATACCCTAAGAACAGTTGGGTATACCCTCTATCTCAGATCCGAGTACAAAGTGTTTGTTGCTAAAACTGGGTCCTTTCTCGAGAAAGAGTTTCGCTCGAAAGAATTGAGTGGGAGGAAGATAGAACTTCATGAGGTTGTTGAACCTTTGTTCAACCATAGAGTAGCGCAGCATAGAAAGATGTTTTTGTGGATCCTAAGTCAGTTGAGAGGAAGTTAATGATGATGATCATGAAGCTTCAGATCAAGTTACTATCAAACCTAGTAGGTCAACAAAGACGTGTACTGCTCTTGAGTGGTATGACAACCCTGTCTTGGAGGTCATGTTGTTGGAAAACAATGAACCTACGATCTATGGAGAAGCAATGATGGGCACGGATTCCGACAAATGGTTAGAGGCCATGAAATCCGAGAAAGGATCCATGTATGAAAACCAAGTATAGACTTTGGTAGACTTGCTCGTTGGACGGCAGGTCGTTGAGTACAAATGGACCTTTAAGATGAAGACAGAAGCTGATGGTGAATGTCACCATTAATAAAGCTCGACTTGTCGCAAAGAAGTTTCTAACAATTTCAAGGAGTTGACTGCGATGAGACTTTCTCACTTGTAGCGATGCTAAAGTCTATTGGAATTATGTTAGCAGTTGTTGCATTTTTCAATTATGAAATCTGGCAGATGGATGTCAAAATATCATTTCCTTAACTGTTTACTTGAGGAAAGGTTGTATGTGATACAACCAGAAGGTTTTGTCAGTCCTAAGGATGCTAACAGGTGTGCGAGCTCCAGCGATCCTTCTATGGGCCGAAGCAAGCATCTCGGAGTTGGAATATACGCTTTGATGAGGTGATCAAAGTTTGTGAGTCTATACAAAGTTTATGTGAAACTTGTATTTACAATAAAGTGAGTGGGAGCACTATAGAGTTTCTGATAAGCATATGTAGATGACATATTGTTGATTGGAAATGATATAGAATTTCTAGAAAGCATAAAGGGTTGTTTGAAAAGAGTTTTTCAAAGGAAGACCTAGATAAAGCTACTTAATTGTTGGGCATCGAGATCTATAGAGATAGATCAAGATGTCTAATAAGACTTTCAATGAGTACATACCTTGACAAGATTTTGAAAGAGTTCAAAATGGACCAGTCAAAGAAAGAGGTCCTGCCTGATTTGTAAGGTGTGAAGTTGAGTAAGACTCAAAGCTCGACCACGACAGAAGAAAGAGAAAGGACGAAGGTCGTCCCCTATGCTTTAGCCATAGGCTCTATATAGTATGTCATGCTGTGTACCACACCTGTGTGTGCCTTGCCATGAGTCTGTCAAGGGGTACAAGAGTGGTCCAGGAGTGGATCACTGGACAGCGGTCAAAATTATACTTAGTAATAAGTGGACTAAGGAAATGTTTCTCGATTATGGAGGTGATAAAGAGTTCGTCGTAAAGAGTTACGTCGATGAAATCTTTAACACCAATCTGGATGACTCTTAGTAGCAATCCAGATACGTCTAGTGGTGCAGACATTTGGAATAGCTGCAAGTGGGGTGTGGTAGCAGTGTTTACAGTATGACATAGAGATTTGCAAAGTACACATTGATCTGAATGTTGCAGACCCATTGACTAAAAGACCTCTCCCACATGCAAAGCATGATTGAGCCCCAGAACTGATTGGGTGTTAGATTCATAACAATGTAAATCGCATGGTGATGTGAACTAGATTATTGACTCTAGTGCAAGTGGGAGACTATTGGAAATATTCCTTAGAGGCAATAATAAATTAGTTATTATCATATTTCCTTGTTCATAATAATCATTTATTATCCATGATGGAATTGTATTGATCGGAAACTCAGATACATATGTGGATACATAGACAACACCCTGTCCCTAGTATGCCTCTGATGGACTAGCTCATTGATCAAAGCTAGTTAAGGTTTCCTAGCCATGGACATGAGATGTCATTTGATAACGGGATCTCGTGATTAGGAGAATGATGTGATGGACAAGACCAAAACTATAAACGTAGCATATAATCGTGTCAGTTTATTGCTACAGTTTTCTACATGTCAAGTATATGTTCCTATGACCATGAGATCATGCAACTCACTAACACCGGAGGAGCACCTTGTGCGTATCAAACGTCGCAACGTAACTGGGTGACTATAAAGGTGCTCTACAGGTATCCCCGAGGGTGTCTGTTGGGTTGGCATGGATCAAGACTGAGATTTGTTACTCCGTGTGACGGAGAGGTATCTCAGGGCCCAGTCGATAATACAACATCACTATAACCTCGCAAGCAATGTGACTAAAGAGTTAGCCACGAGATATTGTATTATGGAATGAGTAAAGAGACTTGCCAGTAACGAGATTGAACTAGGTATAGAGATACCGACGATCGAATCTCGAGCAAGTAACATACCGAAGAACAAAGGGAACAATGTACGGGATTAATTGGATCCTTGACATAGAGGTTCAACCGATAAAGATCTTTGTAGAATATGTAGGAACCAATATGGGCATCCAGATCCCGCTATTGGTTATTGACCGTAGAGGTGTCTCAGTCATATCTACATAGTTCTCGAACCAGCAGGGTTTGCACACTTAAGGTTTGGTAACGTTTTAGTAGTATAGAGTTTTGTATGGTGGTGACCGAAGGTTGTTTGGAGTCCTGTATGAGATCCCAGACGTCATGAGGAGCTCCGGAATGGTCTGGAGGTAAAGGTTGATATGTAAGAAGTCCTGGTTTGGTCACCGGAAAAGTTTTGGCCTCATCGGTAGTGTACCGGGAGTGCCGAGAGGGTACCGGTGGACCATCGGGAGGGGTCTCACGTGCCAAGGGGCCTCATGGGCTGTGGGAGGAGACAAACCAGCCCGTAGTGGGCTGGATGAAGCCTCCACTAAAGCCCATGAGGTTTGAGAAGGAAAAATCCAAAGGTGGAGAGGTGGAAAGAGTTTCCAAGTGGAAAGGAGGAATCCTACTCCTAATAGGATTGGAGTAGGACTCCTCCACCTCCAATTTCGATCAAACCTTGAGGGTTTGAGGCTGCCTCCTCCCCTCCCTCCCTCCTATATATACTAGAGGATTTAGAGGGGAAAGCTAACCCTAATTGCCACGTGCTGCCCTCTTCTTCCTCTAGATCTGTTTCTCCTCTAGATTAGTTCTCCGGTGCTTAGGCGAAGCCCTGCAGGATTAGTTCACCACCACCGCCACCACGCTGTTGTGCTGCCGGAGAACTCATCTACCTCTCCAGTTCCTCTTGCTGGATCAAGAAGGCAGAGATCGTCATCGAGCTATACGTGTGCTGAATGCGAAGGTGCCGTCCGTTCGGCGCTAGATCGGAAGGACCGTGATCAAGATCGCGAGACGATTCGTGATTGGATCGCAGGACAGATCGTGAACGGATCGCGAGACAGATCGTGATTGGATCGCGAGATGGATCGTGATGGGATCACGGGACGCTCGGCAATTTGGATCGTGAAGTCGTTCGACTACATCAACCACGTTTCTCAACGCTTCCCGCTTAGCGATCTACAAGGGTATGTAGATCCACTCTCCCTCTCGTAGATTCTCATCACCATGGATAGATCTTGCGTGTGCGTAGGAAAAAATTTGTTTCCCATGCAATGTTCCCCAACAAGAGAGAGAGAGTTCGGCGGCTAGGGTTTGGGTCGCCGGATCCTAGGTGGAGCCGATCAAAATAGATGATCGTGCTTAATCTCAAAAGTCCTAGTTACATGACTATATATAAGTTCCCTAGGCTATAACAAACTGGGCTAAACCCCTAACTCCATTTAATATAAGTGGTCCAGATTGGCTAACTAGGCCTACGCCAGTTATAGTGTAAACCGGTCATAACATCTCTCCCGCCTGTGCAAACAGATTGTCCCTGAGCTGGAAATCTGGATAGTGCTGATGGAACTCCTCATGGTTCTCCCATGTAGCATCCTCCTCTAGAAGACCGTGCCACTGGACTAGCAAGCTCCAGACACGACGGCTTTGCTGGACCTTCAATACCTTGTTGGCAGCAGGAAGGAATCGGCCATCGGTCGTTGGCGGAAGAGTGGGTGTAGACGCCGGCGGCTCCCCATGAAAAGGCTTCATCAACCCGACATGGAAAACATCATGGAGGCGTGTACCTGGCGATAGCTGCACATGGTAGGCAACGTTGCCAATGCGTTCCAATACCTGAAAGGGGCCTGCATACCTAGGTCCCAGCTTGCGCTTGGCGTGGGGGTCAAGTGACTACGTAGTACGGTGAAGAAGACGCAGCCACACCCAATCCCCCACGACAAATTCTGCCTCCTGATGATGAGCATCGTAGTACTTCTTGGATAGCTGCTGGGCTTGAAGAAGGCGCTGGCTTACCTCTGCGAGGATGGCGTCACAGTCGCGAAGAAGTGTGTCGGCTGCCTCGGTTCGTGCAGCACCAGGCTGTAGTTGAAGGATAGCCGGAGGAGGCCGGCCATAAACCACTTCAAACGGAGTGGCCTTTAGGGCGGTGTGGTATGAAGTGTTGTAGCAGCACTCCGACTAGGAAAGCCAGTCCACCCAAGCGCGGGGTCGATCACCAGTGATGCAGCGTAGGTACATAGCGATTACCTTGTTGACAACTTCTGATTGTCCATCAGTCTGGGGATGAAATGTTGTGCTTAAGCATAGTTTGCCTCTTGCCAATCTGAAAAGGTCTCTCCACACATGGCCAGTAAACACCGGGTCACGATCACTGACGATCGAAGAGCGAAACCCATGTAAGCGGACAATGTCGTCGAAGAAGGCGCGGGCGACCAAAGTGGCGGTGTAGGGATGGCCCAACATGATGAAGTGGGCATACATGGACAACCAGTCCACCACTGTGAGAATGACGGACTTTCCGCCCACCTTGGGAAGGCCCTCAATGAAATCCATGGAAATGTCTGCCCAAACCTGGAAAGGTACCTCAAGAGGTTGAAGAAGACCCGCCGACTGCAAAGTTTCCGTCTTGTTGCACTGACATGTGACACAAGAGCGCACCCAATCGCGCACCAGAGCACGGTCCCCTAGCAGATAGAAGTCAACATGGAGACGGTGAAGTGTCTTCTGCACCCCTGCATGACCCGCAGAGTGCGCCAAGAGAAGCGCCTGGTGATGGAGATCGTCATGATCGGGAACAAAGATGCGCCGACCGTGGAGGAGTAGCCCGTCGTCGAGGTGCCATCATGCCTACAAAATTGCCCTCCTCAAGGCGCTTTGTCACAAGCTAAGCATCGGTGGCCATGGCTGTAGCATGGCGAATGTCATCAAGGAAGATGAATGATGGGCCGGAACGGATGTAAAGTGCGGTGCCAACGGTGTCGACTGCATCATCCTTAGTATCCCGGCATTACAAGGAGTCGGCCACAATGTTGAGACGTCCTGGCCAGTACTCTATGGGGAAGTCATAGCCAAACAGCTTGATGATCCATTGGTGATGTGGAATCATGGATAGGCGCTGATCCAACAAAAATTTCAGGCTGTAGTGATCAGTGCGAATCAAGAAGTGTCGGCCCCAAAGATAAGGCCACCAGTGTTGCACTGCCTAGACCAACCCGATAAGCTCCCACTCGTAAGCCGCGAGTTTATGGTGATGTGTAGTGAAAGGCCTGCTGAAGAAGGCGAGTGGCCCCGAGCCTTGGTGAAGAACGGCGCCGAAACCTATGTCGGACGCATCGCAGTCCATCATGAACTACTGCTCGAAATCTGGCATCTGGAGGACCGGACCAGTAGTGAGCGCCTCCTTGAGTGACCGGAAAGTTGTAGCGGCCTCGTCGTCCCACGAGAAGGCGTCGCGATGGAGCAGCCGTGTGAGCGGCACGACGAGATGGCTAAACTCTTGAATGAACTTCCGGTAGTATCCGGCCAGCCCCAAGAAACCGTGGAGTGCCCGAGGTGAATGCAGTGTCGGCCAAGATGCCGCCGCCGCGATCTTGTCGGCATCCATGGAAACACCCTCGGCGGAGATGACATGGCCGAGATAGGCCACCGAGGTCGTACCAAACAAGCACTTCGGGCACTTGAGTTGGAGTTGGTGCGTGCGAAGCTCATTGAAGATGATGGCGACGTGTTGTAGGTGCTCTGCCCAAGAGGAGCTATAGATGAGAATATCATCGAAGAAAACAAGCACAAACCGTCGCAAGTAAGGCCGGAGCACGTCGTTCATCAAGGCCTGGAATGTCACCGGTGAATTGGAGAGGCCAAAAGGCATCACCAAGAAATCAAAGTGGCCATGATGAGTGTGAAAGGCCGTCTTTGCGATGTCATCCGGGTGCATACGAACGTGATGAGAGTCGGAGCGCAAATCGAGCTTAGTGAAAAAGCAAGCCCCGTGAAGTTCTTCCAAGAGCTCCTCCACGATCGGAATGGGAAACTTGTCCTTCGACGTGACGGCGTTGAGAGCACGGTAGTCGATGCAAAAGCGCCACGAACCATCTGGCTTGTGAACGAGAAGCACCGGGGCTGAGAATGGCAATGTAGATATCCGGATGATGCCCAAGGAGAGCACGAGTGCGCACTGTCGTTCCAGATCGTCCTTTTGCAGTTGCGGGTACCGATAGGGCCGCACTGTGACAGGGGCAGTTCCCGGAAGAAGATGAATGTGATGGTCGCAGAGGTGGTCGGGCGGGAGCCCCTGTGGCTCGTCGAAAAGATTGCTATGATGCTACAGTAGGTGGGCCAACAGGGGTGGCTCTGAGTCGACAGTGGTTGTGGATAGCTGTTGTGGGGGTGCGACTGTCGTGGCGCCGCCCGCACCTTGCCACGTCACCTTGCGGCCTTGGCGCCATCACGTCAAGGTCAAGGCATCGAAATCCCATAGGATGGGACCGAGAGTCCGCAGAAAGTCCACCCCGATGATGAAGTCGAAGCAGCCCAAGTCGATGCCCATGCAAGTCATGGTGAAGTGATCGTCGACAATGGTAATGGGAACCTGGCGTGCAATCCCGTGGCAGCGAAGGCGGTCACCGTTGGCCATGGTAACACATAACTACTCGCTGCCGGGCGACTGAAGGGCCAGTCATTGCATGGTAGACTCGGGCATGAAGTTATGTGTAGAGCCTGTATCGATGAGGGCTAAGAGGCGCTCTCCATTAACGGTGACTGGTAGCATCATGGTCTTCTCCGCCCGGATGCCGACGATGGCGTGCAGGGAGACCACGAGCGTCGTCGCCTCAAGCGGCTCTGTCTCCTAAGTCAGCTCCGTAGGTGTGGGATCCTCCTCGACGTAGTCGGCTTTCTCCAGGTAGAAAAGGCGTGGGCACACATGGCCCGATACGTAGGGTTTGTCATAGTTGAAGCAGAGTCCCTGGCGGCGCGTCTCGAGCTGCTCGGCTGGGGTGAGCCGGCGGAATGGACGAGTCGTAGCCGGGGTGGAGGGCCCTGTCACCGGCTGAGCCAGCCGACTGGGCGCAGGGACGGCGGTCCGAGGTGGAAGACGCGGGGCCGGAGCCAGAAACACCTGCTGCATGGAGATCGCACGTTGCTCAAACATGTGTGCACAGTACATAGCCGTCTACAGGTCTTGGGGCCCGCACATCTCGACGTCCACACGGATATGATCTGGGAGGCCGCTGACGAAGAGTTCGGCCCGATGAAAGGCCGAGACACCTGGCGCGTGGCAGGCCAGCGCCTGGAAGCGCTCGGCAAAGTCCTACACCGAGGAGCGGAACAGCAAGCGGCCAAGCTCCGCCAGCCGGCTGCCGCAGACCGGCGGTCCGAACCATAGAAGGCACCGGTCACAGAAGCGGTCCCATGGCGGCATCCCGCCTTCGTCTTGCTCGAGGGCGTAGTAACACGTCTGCGCTACGCCCCGGAGATGGTACAAGGTGATCCAGGTGCGGTCCGAGGCGAGTGTTCATTGCCCCCGAAAGAACTGGTCGCACTGGTTGAGCCAGTTTAGGGGGTCACCGGTGCCGTCATAGGTGGCGAACTCCAGCTTCGAAAATGCAGTGGGTGGTGGCCATAGCCGTCGGCCCGCGGCTGCTCCGTGTGACAAAGCACTGTTGTCGGCGGAGTCTGAAAGATGGGCTGTAGTGTCCCGCCCTGGAACAGGTGCCCGTCAACGCTACGGTAAGAGTCCCCCGTTCCGTAGGAGGCGAGGTGTCCAGCCAGCTGTGCAGCTGCTGGTGGTGGGAACGCCGCTTGGCTGCACCCGGCCGTGGAGAGCGGCTCGTTCAACCAGGCCGGCAGCGGCGAAGATGATAGTGGAAACTTGACCTCCTGGATGGGCACGCCCAGCGAGGGAAGGGACCCGATGGATGGTGGGGCGGCCGTCTAGTGCGGTGCGGTTGATGGCAGCGGTGGCTGCGCGGTGTTTGCGAAGAACGCCGCCGTCTGTGATGGCGCGGCCGAAGGCAGCAGGGGTGGTGCGATGTTGGGGAAGAACGTCGTTGCCTGCTGCATAGCGTATGGCCCCGCAAGGTGTGGCGCTTACGGCATCGTGAGGAGCGTGCGGATGCCCGGGACGACATGTCTGAGCTCCAAAAGCGTGGACGTCAACTCCGCGAGGGAGAGGATGAGGCCAGCCGCGACGGCGGTCGTGGCCGGAGACCCAGAGAGGATCGGCGCCGCAGTCGATGAGGTCAGCGCGGCTGTGGAGGCCGCCAGCGGCAGAGAGGCCGGCGGCATCGAGGCGGTGGCGGACGAAAGGCTGGGGGTGGGCGTTGGTTGCGACATGATCGAGCCGGGACTAGCTGATACCAAATTGGTAGGGTTGCGTAGTCTACCAGGCCATTCCCGTAGTCGGTAGGGGTGCTGGGCGGATTGTCACGACGGTGGCGGCGGTCGGTGGCGCCGAGGCACCGTCGTGAGCGAGCGAGAGGGAGAGAGAGAGAGAGAGAGAGAGAGAGAGTTCGGCGGCTAGGGTTTGGGTCGCCCGCTCCTTGGTGGAGCCGATCAAAATAGATGATCTTGCTTGGTCTCAAAAGTCCTAATTACATGACTATATATAAGTTTCCTAGGCTATAACAAACTAGGCTAAGCCCCTAATTCTATTTAAGATAACTGGGCCAGATTGGCTAACTGGGCCTACGCCGGTTATAGTGTAAACCGGTCATAACAGAGGGAGTAACAAATAAACCATGCTTTTATGTAGAATTGAAAAAGGTGAATCACAGACCAAATAAATGTACAAAAACTGGAATAAAAACAGCTTGTATATTCCCATATGGAAAGCACCTGGAAAATCGATTTATATTACACATTTTTAAGAGAGAAAACTGTCTTCAACTCAGTGTTTCGTTAATCACTCTGTATCAAGTATCGATGCTATTTTAACTCCTGCCAATTTTCATGGAACTTATTTCAAAAGTTTCGAAACAACAAACAAAAAGTGGTGAGCAGAAGGTAGGCAAGATCAGACCCTTTAGGACATGCTAAGCTTCTGAATGATACTATTGCTAATCAACAAGACATATATGTGTTCCTCGCCCTCCATCTCGTACACAATCACTTCTTTGAAGTTGTAGTTGGGTACAAACGAACCTGAAACTCGGTATAAAAACCAATAATTTGAACGATTGAATGGAAAAACCGCCACGCCGGGTTGAACCTCGCGACTTTCTGGAAGTAATACATGCGCTCCTCGCCCTCCGTCTCGTACAACACAGCCTCCTCGCCGCCCCATGCGCTGCCCCGGAGTGCCTCGATGTACATGTGCGCCCTGTCACTGACGGGGTCCAGCTCGACCGTCGTCACCAGTTCCTCTTGGCAGCCAAATAATGCGCCCTGATCGATCGCTTTATCAAGATATATACTGCACCCGAGAACTACTGCCACAACCTCATCCATCAATGTGATCTATCGTGCATTTTCTGCAACAAATTAAATAAAGTTTACCCTGAATCCCAACCCGTATGTCTCTCCCCTCTCCTGCAACTCCCACAACAACAAGTATAACAATCAGTATATATGGACACAGCTGCATGAGGGCACATCAAGGAACGACAGAAAAACACATCAATCAGGATGCTTGTTCAGTATACACACCTTTGCATTATCTTCTCCTTTCATATTTGATTTCTAGCACACAATAAGAACCGTCATCCATATTTCAAAGTCCTACTTGCTAATTTTGCATCATGTGTGTGGCAATCTGGGTTCAGCAAAGGCTCCGAATCCTTTCCTGATCATCTTAGTATACACACCAGAATGCTTAATGGGGCGTTAAACTGAGAAATGGACATGATGGACGACAAGGTTTGGTCAAAGCTACTCAATTATCCCATGAAAAAACGACAAAATAAGCAATTGCAACAATTGGCACCCACATTCCCATTTTCTACTTAAGCTAAACAACTATACATAAACGCCAAATGAACATTGCTCAATACATTCAGAATTCTACATCTAAAGTCATGTCGGACGGATTATCCCGGGTAGGCTTAAGGAGGCGACTCAGCATTTTAAAACAATAAAACAGTCAACGCCCCTCTGTCTGGCTGCTCCAGTTGGTACCCCGGTCTAACCGGCTGTTGTGTAGGGTTGGCTCCCTGCCTAGCCGGCTGCTCCAACCGACTTCTGTCCGGCTGCTCCAGCCAGCCTGTTGCGCGAGGTCAACCACCACGTCCCATCGGACACGACATGAACACACTATAGCCTGCATCATGCGTCACTTCACTGCATCCCAATAGTGGTGCACTATAGTCTGCGTCATCGCGTCATCTCGCATGTCATCTCCAATAGTGATGCGCTATTGCCTGCATCATGTGTCCCCTCACATGTCATCTCCAATAGTATAGTTGGTTGTGTGGGCCACCCCTTGTCCTTGGGCCTCCCTTTATAAGAGGCATCAGGAGAGCTCACTCATGGCCAAGATCCTCTCATTCTCTCATCCTCTCCCATTCTCTCACTCTCACTCACGTGAGACCAAGGAAAGGAGCAGACAACTCCCTCTCCCTCCTCATACAGTTTCGGGAGCAACTATGTACTACGTATACACTTCATATACAAACATGTAGGAGTAGGGGTATTATCTCTCCGGAGAGCTCCGAACCTGGGTAAAACACCGTGCGCTACTATCCTATCCCGTTCGGAATCCTCCACGACAGCCTTGCTCTCACCTCGATTAGCCACCCCCTGGCATCTGTTGTGACAAAACGACGACAGTTGGCGCCCACCATGGGGCTAGCTGTTGCTCGAACCGCGGTCCGGGCGGGACCATCTTCGTCATCACTACCGCGACGTCATCCCTGTCTCTCCAGCGGCGCTCGGGGGCTCGACATCAACACGCCCCCGGAACGAATGTGCGCGACGCCTCATCCTCGCTACCGGTTTCGTCACCACCACTGCGATGCGGGCCGCCCGCCGTCGTCCCCACATTGGTTCGCCCACGCTCGGCCTCGACGCGCCCGCCTCGCGCCGGCTTCGTCGCATGGTCGTGTCAGACGGTGGGTCCACAACGGGCCTTGCGGCGCACCACGACCGCTCGACGCCGCGTCACTGCTACGCAGCTCTGTCCAAGGAACAACCATGAGTCGTGCCTCCCGTCTTTGCCGGCGTCCACTTTGTGGTACTAGTTTCGGACGTTGCACTCGCCTCCCGCATGGGCGTCCGCCCTGGCGGAAGCCGTGCTCCTCCTGCCCGAGGGTTGATGAGGGAAGGGCTCTCCTCCTCCCCTGCCTGTGCAGGCCCGCAACCGGTGCCACCAGGAGCTCCCTAAGCGAGCTCCCCCGTCGTCGTGCCCATCGAGCCCCGACAGCCCCCCACTACCATCTTCCTCCGCGCCTCTCCACTGCACGTACGGCCGCCGCCTCCCCTGAAGCTCCTCCGCTCCAGCTCGTGTGCACCTTGTTGCCCGCTCCACCGCCCCCACGGGCATGCCCTACGGCGCCGCGGGTCATCATGCCCTCGCAGTTCCACCCTAACACTTCGTCGAGCTGCGGCGCCTCCCCTCCCCAGTCGAGGCCAGCAACCACATGGCTCAGCCATTGTTCTGCGCTCCCGTGAATTCTCTCCTTCACGCTAGCCGACCCACATCGGTCGCACCTCCCACGCTGCTGCTTCCTAATCGAGGGGACGACCGTGCCAGCGTCCTCTGCCTCAGGTCTTTCTCCTGTCGCTCGCCCATGCCAGGGCCCTCTATCAAAGGCATGCAAGGCCCGATGGCACCCAACTGCTCCGTGCGACCGTGAGCCTCCCTCATGCCCGGCCTCGTACGTGTGCGGGCGCCTCCACACTACTCCGTCGTTGGCGCCCGCTCACTCCATGCGTTCGCGTTGCTTCACTGCCCGTGCACCCCCTCCGACTTCAGCCCGAGCGTCGGCTCCACCCCACCTCGCCCACCGGCTCCGCCTTCGCCCGCCCGAGCTTACCTACCACAGCGCTGCTGGCGGCCCCGCGCCTGGCGGCTCCCCTGATCCTCCTCAGCGTCGCGACCACGCATGGGCAAGGGGTGCTCCACTGCTTCCCGTCGTCGTCGCCTTCCCGCCATGCCGTGTGCCTCCCCTGCTCGGCGCCTTCACCAGCAGTGTGGACTTCTGCTCCACGCGCTCGGAGCGAACGCGTCACGGCCATCAGCCCTGGCCGCTGCTCTGGCTCCCCGCGCTTCCACGACCGGCTCCACGCAGCTACGACAGGCTCCGCCTCCGGCACCCCGCCTTGCCCCTGTGGCCAACCCAAGAAGGAGCCCCGCGGCCACCTGCTGCGCACCAGCTCCACTCCGCCTCCCCGCCCTCCCACGGCCGGTGCCCTGCCTCGCCCCTGCAGTCCTCCGCCGGCTGCGTGTGCCCCTGCGCAGGGCCTCGCCACCGCGGGCGACCGCGCTCCGTCTCACCCCGTGGATGGCTCCGCGCGTCTGCTGCGTCGCGTTCGGCCGGCTCCACCTCCCACACATCGGCTCGTTGCTCTAGTCGGCCGCCCCGCGCTCCCGGGTCGGCTCCCTCGTTGCCCCTATATGGCCGGCAGCCCACTGCCCACGGGAGGCAAGAACAGAAAAGAAGAAGTGTGGGCCAGCTGCAAAAGGAAGAGTAGGGCCGTCTTCCCAAAAGAAAAGAAAAAAACTATGTGTTTGTCTGCCCACGCCAGCTGGTCCGCCCGCCAGCGTCCTTGGTCGGCGGGCCCACATCGCCACTCGGCCAGTTGGCGCTCGCCCGCGTCTCCGCTCGGTCGGCTGGCGCGCGTGCCCGCGTTGCCGCCTAACCAGCTTCCCGGCTAGCCTGCCCGCCTACTTCGACACCGGGCCGGCTAGGGAGTCGGCTCCGCTGCTTGTCCACTTCGACGCTAGCTGATCGGGCCCGGCTGGCCGGCACCTCCATCAACCGTCCCGGAGGCTACACACAGCGGGTGCGGCCGGGCGCCCCGCTGGTAAAGGTCGCGCCGTCTGCAGGCCGGCAGCCCGTCATCTTCGACAACACCCACCTCGCGCACGCAAAAATCAATGTGAGCTCCCGATCGACCATCATGCCAGGCACAAACATCGGATACCCCGAGCATCCCTCGGAGGCAATCTCCGCATTTATTTCAGTAACTTTACTGTTCACCCCGACGCCAGCTAGTCTCAGCCCGGAGCTGGTCGCTCGACCCGATACGTTCATACCCATAGATGGTTTAGTAGCATGCACGGTACCGAAGGCCCACTCTTTGTCTCAGCTACAATCCACATCGCGGCTGTCCGGCTAGCGAGAGCAAAATCTGGAGGTCCCTTCACGCGAAAGACGTCTGGGGAGAAAATGGCTCGGGCAACACGATCGTTTCATTCGTGAGTATCGGTTCGGTCGAGTCTGCTCGCAGAGTCCGAGTACTGTACGCTCCATTCCACGGCCCACTCTTCGCCTCAGCCACAGACCGGCTCCCGGCTGTCCGGCCGGCAAGAGAAAAAGCCAAAGAGCAGAGAGCACATGAAAAAGACTAAAGGGGGCACGGACGAAACCGAGTCGGCACCCTTTGCATAAAGCTTGCACTACACAAACTAGATGTTTGACACATCTGCATCGAGTAAACTTGTCTTTTGCACGATCATTTTCATGAGGAACCTCCCCGCTCAGACGCTCGGAGGCTACTTCCGGCAGGGCCTTGCGCCCATCAGCCGGCGGACCTCGCGTCCACCCTCGGCAACGCCTCGCACTCATCAGTCGGCGGACCTCGCGTATGCCCCCGATAGGGCTCCACGCCCATCAGTCAGCAGACCCCGCGTCCGCGCCTGGCAGCGTCTCGTGCTCAACAGCCAGCGGACCCCGCGTCCGCCCTCGGCAGAGCTCCACACCCATCAGTTGGCTGACTCCGCAGCCATCAGCCGGCTGACCCCGCACCAATCAGCCGACTGACCCCGCGTCCACCCTCGGTACGGCTCCGCGCCCATCAGCAGGCAGACCCTGCGTCCGCGCCCGGCAAGGGCCCGCGCCCATCACTGGTGAACCCCTCGTCCGCTCCTGGCAGGGCCCCACTCCCATCAGCCAGCAGTCCTCTTGTCCGCCCCCGGCAGGGCTACGCGCCCATCAGTAGGTGGACCCTGCGTCGGCACCCGACATCTGGGATGCCACCGTCTGCTTCAGCGACAACAAACCACCCCCCACCCGACTCTTTGAGTCGCCCGGAGGCTCGGAGGCTACACCCATCGGGTGTGCTGGCACGCCCTCGCCGGATATAGCCAGCCACACTCCGCGTCCGCCCCCGGCAGGGCTCCGCGCCCATCGGCCGACGGACCACGCGCCCATCAGTCGACGGACCCCGCGTCCGCGCCTGACATCCTCAACGCCACCGTCTACTCCAGCAAAGGCAAAGACCCTCCGCCCGACTCTTCAAGTCGCTCGGAGGTTCGGAGGCTACACCCAGCGGGTGTGCTGGCATGCCCCCGCTAGAAGCAAGCCATGCCATCCCCGGCCCGCAATCGACCATCATCAACAACTTGTGCAACAACAACGACAATAGAGAAAACCCGCCACCCGACTCTCAAAGTCTCCCAGAGGCTCGGAGGCTACTGTCGGGCGGATTACCCCCGGGTAGGCTTAAGAAGGTGACTCAACATTTTAAAACAACGAGGAGGCCAACGCTCCATTGTCCGGCTGCTCCGACTGGTACCCCGGTCTGGCCGGCTGCTGAGTCCTGCCGGCTCCCTGCCTAGTCGGCTGCTCCAACCGACTTCTGTCCGGCTGCTCCAGCCGGCATGCTGTGCGAGGTCAACCACCATGTCCCGTCGGACACGACATGAAGACACTATAGTCTGCATCATGCGTCACTTCACTGCATCCCAATAGTGGTGCACTATAGTTTGCGTCATCGCGTCACCTCGCATGTCATCTCCAATAGTGGTGCGCTATTGCCTGCATCATGTATCCCCACACATGTCATCTCCAATAGTATATAGTTGGTCATGTGGGCCACCCCTTGCCCCCTGGGCCTCCCTTTATAAAAGGCACCAGGAGAGCTCACTCATGGCGAAGCTCCTCTCATTCTCTCATCCTCTCCCATTCTCCCACTCTCACTCACGTGAGACCAAGGAAAGGAGCAGCCAGCTCCCTCTTCCTCCTCAGACACATCTCCAGGAGCAACCATGTACTACGTATATACTTTATATACAGACATGTAGGAGTAGGGGTATTATCTCTCCGAAGAGCCCCGAACCTGGCTAAACCATCGCATGCTACTACCCTATCCCGTCCCGGATCCTCCACGACAGCCTTGTTCTCATCTCGATTAGCAACCCCCTGACATCTGTTGTGACAAAACGACGACAAGTCCTGAAAGTTCTATATGCCTGCACACTATCAGTTCAACCTGGAGTGTTACTTAAGTGTCATACACGTCTATACCAGCGCATACTTGTGAAGTTCGGCTAAGGGAACGCTAATTCCAAAAAACACAAACACTTCATAAGAACAACAATGTTCAACAATTTACCCACAGAAACCGATACATGTGTACCTTATTAAGTTCTAAAGTAATCTTGAAGTTTGCCTTCAGTCAAGAATTTTCAAAGAAGCTCGCATGAAAAGCCACGGATTATTCAGGTAGGTAAGCCGGTAGTGTCACACGCAAGGTCTTTCCGAAGTATGTTTCTAAATACACCTCACCATTGATCTATTTAACTAATATATTTTCCAGTGATCATTCATGAAGTAAATTCACCATCTTTTATTTACCAACGAATGGAGAACAACTAAAGGATCTTTGTTTTTTATTCGAAGAATCAACCTCGACAGGCTGTTATGTAGAGTTATTGTCAGTGGAAGATGCAGGAGGTGAGAGAAATGGGTTGTACATTTCTTCTATTTCTGCTACTCGAGCCTATAGCAATTATTTAGATTAGCAAACAAGATAATGGTTAGATCAGAGAAGGGTGGACTTCCTGCACACACAAAAACAGAAGTTCACGCACGTCCCTAGCATGTATCTAATAACATAGACGCTATTAATCAACAGAACTAAAATATTCTAGCAGGAAAACCGACCAGAACAATCTTGTCATCCTCTCCCTCGTGTCGTCCCCGTGAGCGACCCGGGGATAAACCCTAGCCGCCGTCACTCGAACACCCCCTCCTCTCCCGCCTCCTCGCCGTCGTCCGCAACGCCGCCAGGCAAAGCCTGGCCGGTAGGGCGGCGGCGAGGCATCTTCACCCTTCGAGCATCACAGTCGGCGCGGGACGGCCAGGTCGCGAGGAGGCGTCGGACTACCATGGGGTACGGCGGCGTGACGGGCGATGAGCGCGACGCGGCGGCGACAGCTTTGATGTGCACTCGGCGGCTGATCCAATCCATGCGGCGCAACGGCGATGGCTATGACGGCATGGTGACCGGCCTTGTCTCGGGTGGCGGCGGCTGCAGGCGTGGAGCGGCCCTGTTCCGGGAAGGACGGCGACTGCGGTCAGTGCACCATCGGGCGTCGGATCGGCGGCGACGGCGTGAAGGCCATGGTGGAATAGTTGGCGGCGCTTACGATTAGATCTGATCTAGCCTGGGCAACCGGCAGTGGTGGCCATCTCCTCCGTCGAAGGTGGTCGGTCTGACGCTGGATGGTCAGATCTCGAGAGCCGACATCTAGTTCTGGTTGCGAATCGGGAAGACATAGTTGTCGGTGAAAACCGAGCTGACAGCAGACGATGGCGTCGTTTTGTGTCGTTACCTTGATGAAGGCATCGTTGTGTGACTTATGTCGACCCACTCGTACTGCTCTAGAGGAAACCCTAGGATCTGATTTTCCAGATCGGACGATGACGACACTTTGGTGGCGTTTCTCTCTTGGGAGCATCATTTGTGGAGCAGTGTTGGTGGTCAGAGGTAGGAGGTGGAGCGGCTTCGTCTTGCATGGTGCTTCGGTGGAGATGTCAAGTCATGTCTGGCCGACAGGTGCTATGCTTTGTCATGCCTGGTCGGTAGGTGCTACGCACGACAGATCTTCCAGAAACTTCAAGCTGTGTTGGCTAGTGGTACTTGGCGGCATGATGCTGAGGTGTATCGGTGGCGACCGCGACGTGCTTAGCTGTTCGCGCGCAGGGATGTGGTGCTGTTGGGCGTCGTGGTGGCGTCGACGGCAGCTAGACCGGGCAAGGTTAATGCGTCAGTACAGCTCTGAAGATGGACTGGTGGCAGTTGGCGGCGGTGGCCTCTGAGAGCGCGCCGGACCGGTGTGTGCCCCAGACCCGGCAAGTGGCTTGGTTGGGGCCCCAGGTCGTCTTAGATGTTAGGCTTGGCTGTGAGGTCTGTGGTATTAGGCCTAGACTATCAGCATCCCTACATCAACTGGATAGGAGTAGCGATAGATGTTGCCTAGACAGTGGCTTCAGACTTACTGTTGTATGTCCTTGTAAGGTATTTTGAGAATAATTAATAAAATGTCTGCCTGCATCGTCCAGATGCAGCAGATGCAGAAGCCGGGGGTCTTCCTCCTTTTCAAAAAAAAAAGAAAAAAAATTGAGCATGCTATTCTCACATAGATTGTTTTTTAGCAAGTGAACTCCCTCCGTGGTACTGGACCAAGCGAAACCACAACAACTTAATCTTCCAAGAGCACGAGCCTAACATACTTTTAGAAAAACGCAGTCAAGATTATACAATCACAAATAAATTCATTGGCTTTCAACTGGCTAAATTATCTTTTCCCTACCACAAGCCTCTGCCTGCAGCTTTAAACTGAACCAACAAGTTAACATGTCATTTATTTATAAAGTAATGTTATAACGGCCTAATTTCACAAGGGCAAGAGTCCAATATACTTTCAGAATGTACAGTTTCAATCAAGCAATTAGAAATGTACTCTACCTGACTTGTTCCTCATCAATTATTTTTTAAAAACGAAGCAACAAGAATACAGCTAATTAATAATTTAGCACGCCAGTTCTAGGTTCCTCCACAACCTCCTTTGTCCCACAAATTACACAAAGAAAAACAATGCTTTTCTAATCTGAAGCACCACAAACAACAATATCATTTACTCTGTTCATTTTTGTTGCTTCAACATTGCTCACGTCAGTTCCGAGTTCCTTCACAAACTCCCGTGTCCTGCAAATCACACACAAAAAAAAACGTGGTTTTCTAATCTGAAGAATCAGAAACAACAATATCATTTTTACTCCATGTATATTTTTGGTCTCAACATTGCTCTTTCATGCCCAGGAAGAGATGTTCATGGGTCTGTTGAGCCTACATCGGCTGGTGTGGCCTGGGTTGGTCAGCTCACATGAAGACTGTACACATCGTTCGTCCAAGGCATGAACTGGCACAAGAAGACGACAGCGCAAAATCCTCATGGGGTCACGCACCGGAGGTGAGGCTCCACTGGCTGGACAGGAACGATCTCGTCCCAACCTCCATGCTCGGGTTGGTAAAGAGAGCAGACGACGAATGGCCCCTGGCTGGCGGCGCCGCCTGCTCCTTCACCCTGTCGCCGACCTCCTCCCTCTTTCGTGTAGCCTCACCACATCACGACGGGTAGTTGCCTGACGATCGATCCATTGCGGTTGGACCTCCATGTCAGCAAGCGAGCACGTTTTGTGCAGCAGCCACAAACATCTGGTTGTCGATCTCTGCCTCAAGCCACCATAATTGTCGGTGCGCTAGAGTTTTTGAACTTCCCAGTGTCTCTTTACTCGTGCACGGGCATTAGTAGCCGTCCTGGCAACGAGGTCCAGCAGAAACTTGCCAAGTACCAGCGCAGAAGAATTGGGACTCCCGGCAAGACCTTGTCGGGATAACCATCGGACCCCGATAGAGCCCCGGCAAGGCCCGACAAGGCAAAGGCCAGGTGTCGATCCGCTAGGACGCGTGTCGTGGCATTGGCGTTGGAGGGGGCTAAGCAGTACCGATGGGACGGCCCTCCGTCCCATCCCGCAGACGGACAAAGATGCCTCAAAATGCATTAAATGCGCCTGTCCTACTCCGTCAATGTTAGGTATGATAGCATTGTCGTTCTGTACACCCCGTATACGCACTGTGTTGGGGATATGACCCGCCGAAGAGGCTCCGGGTCATGATATTGGCTCGTGAACCGGCCCAAAGGTGAGTCGTAATGTTAAATGGCCCTGGAAGATAGGCGGCTCACGGTGTGGGTCGTACGACGGCCCGGACTGAGAAGACCCGGGCGTACAAGCCGACTCACAGACGGCTTGAGCAAGAAGATAGAGAGAGACTCAGTTAGCAATTGTAACGATCCGGATATTCTGACTTTTATATAAAGGCAGACCTGGGGTGACTTAGAGGGGAGGCAATCGAAAACTAGGTCAAGCTTTTAGCTCCTTGTAATCGATACGCAAGTAATACAAGCACAAGCAGGGCGTAGGCTGTTACCTCGATTCGAGGGGCCGAACCTGGGTAAACACGTGTCTTTCGTCCCGACTAACCCCTTTGAGTCCACCTCATTGGCGATGGCCTCGAACCAAAGTCCGTTCACCTGGACATCTGCCGTGATAAAACTACGACAGTTGGCGCCCATCGTGGGGCAAGCGCTTGGTGGTGTTGAGTTCTCAAAGGGCTCTCTTCCAGGGCTCGAAGGATACGTGGTTGGAAGGATGAGCAAGAGTCGCCGCGGCCGGCTCTACATCGACGACGCCAGCTGGGGGCTTGACGCTGGATCTGTGGAGTATGAATTCCGGGTTCTGTTCGGCGGGATCCAGGTTTTCATCGGAAAGGTCGATGGATCTACACCCGGGCCGGATGTCTGCACCAACATCGTCGAGCCGGCTCGGCGTCTCCAATCTGCGCGTGTTACGCAGTCTGCTCGTGCCCGTCTGGGTCAAAAGCACGTTCTCGTGGGCTTCACTCAAGGTATGGACCTAGAAGCATCTGGGTCACAGGGAACTCTTGTTTGCTGAGAGGATGAGTCTTCCAGTGGGGAGACGGAATTAGTGTATCGGCTCAGCAACGGTGACCTTGGGGTCTACTTCGACAGCTATTCTGAGGTAGAGTGTGTTGAGACGGATGCTCTGAGCCCCCCGGTTCACGCGGCGGTGTTCATGGCAGGATCGGCCTCAGCCGCCGGTGACACGGCTGCGGGAGCCGCCGCAGTAGGTGAAAACTCGCCATCGCCGGCTCGGGTTCTAGTGGAATTGATGGACGAACTCACAACTCTCATGGCCACAGAGGTAACTCCGGATAATCAAGCAGCTAGGAATCTAGAGGTGGCACGGATCAAGGGCCGGATGGCAGAGGAACGACAAAGGATGGACGAGCTGAAAGCCCAGATGGAGGAAGAGGCGGAGCGTATCAAGGTAGACGCTTTCCAACTGGAGCTAGAGCAAAGGTCAGCGGCCGCGATGCACCGGAGGAGGCATCAATCCCGTCTACCAGAACGTTACGAAGCAAGAAACCTTTTTAACACCCCTGGAGTGGGGCGGGTTACGGGTGTGCCGGAGAGCCGCCCGATGGAGCGTCCAGTAACTCGTCTGCCCCAACATAACCAAATCTCACCGAGGGTTTTTCCAACACCGGCGGGTCATTATTCTAACCCGGCCGAGAACATGGTAGCAGCGGCCGCCCGGCTTGAGACAATCCCCATCCCAGATGAGGCGTCCTTTGCGGAGGAGGTGCGGAACACCATTGGATATTTACAGACGGCCATGGCCCAACAAGAGAAGTATACTCACAGCCGGAGCTGGGTTCACTCTACCCCCCTCCTTAGTCGAAGTTTCAGCCGGCGTTATGAGTCGCCAGCGGGTTCCAGCAGTCACCCGTGCCGCGGACCCCCGGAGGACAATAGGGCGGTTCTAGGTGCACAAGCCGTCATGGACCAGGCGGGGGACGGGCAAGAGGCGGAGATAGCTGCAGCCCGTCCAGAGCCGGCGCTTTTCGTGTCAATGGGAGTAGTTAGTACCAGAGCCGTAGGGGTGCCATGTTTAACTCCGGCTCTGAGGAGTGAATGGCTGCCCAAAGATTTTAAGGGGCCTCGAAAGGTTCCGAACTACACTGCTGATCTACCCCCGGAGGCGTGGGTTGAAAGTTATGAACTGGCGATGGAGATGTTGGATGTCAATGAGGCGGTCTGTGCAAAATACTTCATCATGATGCTGGAGGGTCCGGCCCGTACATGGCTGAAAGGTCTGCCGCCTAACACGGTAAGCTCATGGGCGGAGCTGAGAGCAAAGTTTATTAAGAATTTCCAGGGGACCTGTAAGTAGCCTATGACTATTGTCGATCTGGACCACTTTGTTCAGCAGGAGAATGAGTCGGCCCATCATTGGGTCCGGCGGGTGTCGACCATTATTCACTCTTCAGAACAGATCACAGTGGATCAAGCGGTGCTTATCTTAGAGAAGAATTGTCATTTCATTCCATTAAAGCAGAAGCTCGGCCGGCTCAAACGCACGTGTCAGGATATGGGAGAGCTCATGACGGCCTTGATGAAGTCTGCCGACTCAGATAACACAAAGGATCCGGGTTCCGATGATGAGAAGGCCAATCAAGCGAAGAAAAACAATCAAGGAAAGGGGTTTGCGAACAATGGGAATCAAAATAAGCGGAAGAACGCTGATGGCGGATCCGAGCTGGTGGCGAATACCAACACAGGACAGAATCATCCCAAGGGGGGGTGGAAGATTTAGGCCAAGGAATAGGGGCCCCTTTAATTTAGAGGAGGCGCTTAGGAAGCCTTGTCCGGAGCACAGCATGCCCGACAAGCCGGCGTTACATGCGTGGGATGATTGCTTTATCATGCATAGGTTCAAAAACCAGCATTCCCAACCGCGTAATAACCAGGGCGGTGGCCCGCCCGGCGGGTCGGGGGCTGGATTCGGCGCCGGCGGTTCAGGAAACGGGCATCCGGGTCAGAATAACCAAGGGGGGGCACCAACAGCATCCTGGCAACAACGGCAATAACAATAGTCAGCAGCAGCGCAATCAGTCCAGGTTTCAGAGTAACCCGAAGTAGCTCAGTTCTGGGCAGTATCATGTATTCACGACCGGTCACAGTAAATGAGATGAGAAGTTGCGGAGGTGAGCGGTTAATACGGTTGCTCCGGCTCTCCCGGGATATTTGCCGTGGTCTGAATATGATATAATGTGGAGCAGGGAGGATCACCCGCCGCGAGTGGATGACCCGGGCCGACTGGCTCTAGTTGTGGCCCCTCAAGTGAATGGCTATATGGTGAATAAAGTGCTCATGGATGGAGGTAGCAGCATCAACATCCTTTACTATGACACTTTCCGGCGAATGAAGTTGCTTGACAAGGATCTCAAACCCTCCTCCATTGTCTTTCATGGTGTGGTCCCGGGTAAATCAGCATACCCGGTGGGCCGGATATCATTGGAAGTAGCTTTTGGTGATGAGCATAATTACAGGGTGGAGTCTTTGTGGTTCGAGGTGGTCAAAATCAAAAGTCCCTATAATGCGCTATTTGGGAGGCCGGCTTATGCTAAATTTATGGCTAGGCCTTGTTATGTTTATCTGCAACTTAAGATGCCCGACTTAAATGGCACAATTACCGTTCACGGTAACAGGAAAACGGCTCTTGAGTGTGAAGAAGGAGATGTGGCTTATGCAGAGTCTAGTTGTGCTCAAGAGGAAATGAAATTTTATAAAGAGAATGTTGATCCGGAGGATATGACCCCGCTCAAGAAGCCTACGACAGAAGTTGAGCCGCCACTCAAGTTTTCAGCGGATGATACCAAGGCAGTAGACTTCAATCCGGGTGATTCATCCAAGCAGTTCATCATTGGAGCTCACATGGATCCCAAATAGGAAAGCGCGCTCATCGAATTCATCCATGAGAATCGGGACATCTTTGCATGGAAGCCTTCTGACATGCCGGGTGTACCGAGAGAGTTCGCTGAGCACAATCTTAATGTGGATCCAAAGTTTAAGCCAATCAAACAGTTTCTACGGCGGTTCAACGAAGAGAGACGTAGAGCTATTGGGGAGGAAGTTGCTCGGCTTTTGGCCGCAGGCTTTATAGTGGAAGTTTTTCATCCGGAGTGGTTGGCTAACCCGGTGCTAGTACTAAAAAAGAACGACACGTGGCGCATGTGCATAGATTACACGGACCTTAACAAGGCTTGCCCGGCTGACCCTTTTGCGCTCCCTCGTATCGATCAAATTATTGATGCAACAGCCGGATGCGAAAGTTTATGCTTCCTGGATGCTTATTCAGGGTATCATCAGATCAAGATGGCAATAAAGGATCAGGAGAAGACGACATTCATTACACCTTTTGGCGCGTTCTGCTATGTCTCCATGCCCTTCGGGCTCAAGAGTGCCCAGGTGACTTACCAACATTGTGTGTAGAATTGCCTCCATAGTCAGATTGGCCGAAATGTTCATGCTTATGTAGACGACATCGTGGTTAAATCCAGAAAGAAGGAAACTCTTTTAGAGGATTTGAAAGAAACCTTTGACAATCTCCAGGTCTACAAGATGATGCTTAATCCGACAAAGTGTGTCTTTGGTGTTCTAGCAGGAAAGCTTTTGGGTTTCTTGGTCTCTAAGCGGGGCATTGAGGCTAACCCAGATAAGATTAAAGCCATCACTTCTTTGGGTGAGCCGACGTGTATTAATGACGTTTAGCGCCTTGCAGGGCGGATTGCTGCGTTGAGCCGTTTCATAAGCCGGCTTGGGGAGAAAGCTATTCCTCTATACCAGATGATGAAGAAAACAGACAAGTTTAAATGGAGTGCAGCAGCGGCTGAAGCACTTGAAGCTCTTAAAAAGCAGTTGACTGAGCCGCCAGTGTTAGCCGCTCCGGTTGAGAAAGAGCCTTTGCTCCTGTATGTGGCGGCTAACAACAGAGCAGTTAGCATAGCAATTGTGGTTGAGCGCAAGGAGGCAGGGAAAGAGTACCCTGTGCAAAGGCCGGCTTATTACATCAGTGAAGTTTTGGCGGAGTCTAAACAGAGGTATCCGCATTGGCAGAAGTTAGTATATGGAGTTTTCATGCCCAATCGCAAGTTAAAGCATTACTTTTTGGGGCACCAAATAACAGTGGTCAGTTCTGCCCCGTTGGGGGATATCATTCAAAATAGAGAGGCTACAGGAAGGATTGCCAAGTGGGCCTTAGAGATGAGTCCTTTTGACGTCAAGTATGTTCCTCGTACAACAATTAAGTCTCAAGCTTTGGTGGATTTCATAAATGATTTGACTGAATGTCAAGCCCCCGAAGAGAAGCCAGATAACACATATTGGACTATACACTTTGATGGATCCAAGCAGCTAGAAGGGTCTGGGGCAGGAGTTGTTCTCACCTCCCCCAAGGGTGACAAGTTTTGTTATGTGCTCCGGTTAATGTTCCCTTGTACTAATAATGCAGCTGAGTATGAAGCACTGCTCCATGGTCTCAGAGTCGCTAAAGAGATGAACTTAAGCCGGGTCAGGTGTTTAGGCGACTCAGATATGGTGGCTCAGCAAGTTTCATGCATTTGGGATTCAAAGGATCCGCGGATGACAGCTTACCGGCAGGCGGTCGATATCATGGCTGGTCACTTCAAGGGGTACCAGGTGGATCACATTGATCGTCACAGGAATGAGGCGGCTGATGCCTTGTCACGGTTAGGTTCACAACGAAAGCCGGTACCACCTAATGTTTTTTTGGATGTATTGTATCATCCGACTGTCAAGATACCTTCTGAGGAGGATCTAGCATTTCCTGACCCGGAGGCGGAACTGGTGGCGGCTCTGCATGCTACCCTAGATTGGACTATTCCTTATTTGGCGTATCTAACACGTGGCGAGTTACCTCAAGAGGAGGATCTGGCCAGGAAGATCACTCGCCATTCTAAGTCTATGCCGATTATCAATGGTGAGTTACATAAGTGTAGGGTGACGGGTGTCTTTCAGCGCTGCATCTCACCAGAGGAGGGCCGGCAAATATTAAGTGAAATTCATGCTGGCGACTGTGGGCATCACGCCGGGTCAAAATCTTTGGTGGCTAAAGCCTTTCGACATGGGTTTTTCTGGTTGACGCCTCACAAGGATGCAGAGGACTTAGTTTGCAAGTGTGGCGGCTGTCAGAAATTCGGCCGGCGCGCTCACGTTCCGGCTCAAGAGTTGAGGAAGATACCAATCACTTGGCCATTTGCGGTCTGGGGGCTTGATATGGTAGGACCTTTCAAGTGATCTAAGGATAAGAAAACGCACCTTCTGGTAGCGGTTGATAAATTTACTAAGTGGGTCGAGGCAGAGCTGGTCAGTAAATGTGACGCAGCTACGGCGGTTCAATTTATTAAGAAGCTGATTTATCGCTTTGGTTACCCACACAGTATTATTGCAGACAATGGGACAAATTTATTCGAAGGAGCTATGAAAATGTTTTGTGAGAAAGAGCATATCCGGCTTGATGTTTCAGCCGTGGCACATCCACAGTCTAATGGTTAGGAAGAGCGAGCCAATCAGGATATTTTGAGAGGTGTCAAGCCACGACTCATGGTTCCTTTGAAACGGACACCCGGATGTTGGGTTGAGGAGTTGCCTTCCGTCTTATGGAGCATCAGAACTACACCTAACAGATCTACATGTTTTACGCCTTTCTTCATGGTGTACGGCGCTGAGGCGGTTCTACCCAGTGACATCCGGCACGACTCACCAAGGGTGGCGGCTTATGCTGAGACGGACAATGAGGTAGCCCGCCAAGATGCGTTGGACGCCTTGGATGAAGCATGAGAGTTAGCAGCAGCCAGATCGGCAATTTATCAACAAGACCTGCGACGCTATCATAGCCGCAGGGTAAAGAGCCGGACGTTCCAGGAAGGTGACCTAGTGCTCCGGTTGATTCAAGAACAATCTGGGATGCATAAGTTATCTCCACCATGGGAGGGGCCTTTTGTGGTCAGCAGGAACCTTAACAACAGGTCATATTACCTCATGGATGTCAGAGATGAGTCGGAAACCGCGCGACAAGAGATGTTGCGGCCCTGGAATGTCGCACATCTGTGACCATACTTTACTTAATAGGGGTTGAAAGCCGCTATCATTGTATATATCATGAGCACATAAGTAAAATCTAGCATCCTCGCACAAGACTGAGGCCTCTGCTCTTATGTGTACCTTTGTAAGATCAAAATAAAGTCTTCCAGTTCAAAAAGTTTGAGTTGAAGAGGGTTGTTCGCCGTCAAAACGGCTGATCTACCTTTCGGCTTTACGCTTTATTAAACGCTATTGCAAAGAGGCTTCTTGCCTTCGGGTATAGCTTACTTATCCTTTGCACAACCGGCTATCATTAAACTGTTGCAAGGAGGCTTCTTGCCTCTGGGTATAGCTTACTTCTCCCTTGCACAGTTGGCTTTATGCCTAGTTTGGTTACATTAAGCGCTGATTGTTAACAGAGGCTTCTTACCTTTTGGTATAGCTTACAGTGCCCTAACACAACAGCGTGTATACCAAATTCCAGTTGCTTATCAACTGCGGCCATGGAAGGGGGCTTCTTACCGACGGGTATCGCTTATCTCACCCTAATGGCCGGCTTTATGCCACTTCCGGTTACTTATTAACCGTGGTTGTCGAAGGGGGCTTCTTACCGATGGGATCGCTTATCTCACCCTAACAACCGGCGTTTACGCCAAAATTCAGCTGCTTATCAACTATAGCTGTTGAAAGAGGCTTCTTACCTTCAGGTATAGCTTACTTCTCCTTTCAAACAGCTGGCTTTATGCTGTCTCATGCTAAATATTGGCCGCGGTTGTCAATGGAGGTTTCTTGCCTTGAGGTATAGCTTACATCTCCCATTGAAAGCCGGTGTTCACTATACTCTTACCAGTCAATCTCTCTTAGAGACCCTGAGCCAGTTCAAGAAATTGACGGCCAATCTCTCCTAGAGACCCTGAGCCAGTTCAAGAAATTGACGGCCAATCTCGCCTAGAGACCGTGAGCCGGTTCAAGAAATTGACGGCCAATCTCGCTTAGAGACCCTGAGCCGGTTCAAATAATTGACGACCAATCTCGATAGAGACCCTGAACTGGTATGAGTTTAACCATTCGGATCCACGCAGAAGAGCCATCATATGAGTTTTTGAGGAAGGAAAGATCATCATCGCATATGGTATCATGCCGGCTTATCAAAGCCGGGCAATTGTAAGTCCCGGGTTGCCACAGGCGAAACTACCCGGCACTTGGTGGCTACACAGCTGAACTCTCCTCAAAGGTTCCGGTTCATCAATAGCCGCAGTGGTCGATAGAGGCTTCTTACCATCAGGTATAGCTTACATTATCCTAAAGACAACTGGCTCTTTAATAGCTTTGTCTGATGAAAGCCGGAGCCATGTGGCTTCGATCAACAAAATTGAAGGTCTCAAAGAGATTGTCCGGCCGTAATATTCTGGAGAAAGGAATGGCGTCTTAAAGGACAGGCCCCTCATCAGAAAATTTCAAAGGTAGAGCTGGCAACACATCAAAACACAGAGAGGTGCAAATATATATGGCCACCAAGTGGCAGAGTCATGGTTACTCTATTACAAAAGATGCTCTCAGAAAGAGCAAAAGCATTGTAAGCCGCCCACGGTGGGTCATTACATAAAGTCTGCGCTCAGAAGGGCTAAGAGATTACAATTCAGTTGTTGGCGGCTCATCCTGCTCCGGGTCTTCTGCTGGCTTTATCTGAAGATTGCCCAAGTCCCAGTTATAGTTAGCCAGGGCAGCAAATGACCCCTCAAGGAACGGAGACGCGTCAAGCTCACAAGGAAAGAGATCCTTACTGCGGGCGGGTGTCAGATCTTTCCACTCGTAGAGCGGCCCGCGGATTCTCTTCTGTTCTGCGTCGTAAGCCGCCTGATAGGTCTTCAAATCAGCTTCATCCGCCAAAACAGAGGCCAAATGCATGACTCTTTGACACACCAGGTATAATTTTCCTCGGTGAAATCTGAGCCGTCATCTCTTTTAGACGGATAGCCATCCATCATTTCAGCCGGCGTTAGCTCAGGAGCAAAGGCAAGAGCCCGGCTCAAACCGGTAACGGCTCCTTGGCGGGAGGCGGACTTCTTGAGCTCTTCAATCTGCTTCAGCATTGTAGAGAAGAGTTCCAAGACCCCTTTCATAGCAATGGGGATCTTCTCCTTGTACTGCACGCTCTTGATTGTGAATATGGCGCCACAGTATAACTGCTCTGCAAAAGTATAAATGGCCTTCAGTGGCAGAAGGCTATCAGAAGCCAACTGCCGGCTCCTGGGACCTAGATGAGTCGGATAAAATTAATGAGCCGCCAGTTTTCTTACTAGCAATGCTAAAAAAGACAAAGTGAACAAGGAAGCTTACCAAATAGGGCGGCTGACATCTTCGCAATATGCTGTTTCAGACCTTGAAGTTCATCCGCCACGGCTGTAAGCCGCTGTTCAGCATCATCCGCCCGTTTGGTTAAGGCGGCCTTTTCAGATTCAGCCGTCTCTTTTAAAGAGGTGAGCTCAGCGGTAACACTGGCCAATTCTTTTGCGAGAAGCCGGCATTTTTCATCTGCGATACTTCGGGCTTCTTGCTGAGCTGCCAAGTTGGCCTTCACATCTGTCAGCTGAGACCCGGCTTCCTTCAAAGCTTCCTATAAAACATCAAAATACAGGATAAGCCGCCAAAATGCAAGACGGGTGTTAAAAGCAAATACAAGTCTCAAACAGATTGCAAGCAATATATTTGACACTTGGGGGCTAATGTCTATTTAATCTTGCAAGTATGTAGTTCCGGTTCATTTCCGTCGAAGTTGATCCGGAACTTGGGGGTTATATAATGGCTCTTCAATATGCTAATAATGGAAGCACCGACTCAACTTGATCAAGATTGAGCTGGCCCTTGGGGGCTACGATTACATCTTCAAGTTATCTACATTACAGGCCCGACTCAAGTGTAATCTGAGACGACCCTTGGGGGCTACGATTGGCAGTTCACTTTACTTACAGTACAAAGCTAAAGCAATTTTAAAGGGGTTTGACTTGACAATCTCTGCAAGAGGTCACAGAAAGACCCGGCTCAACGATTCGATACGTTAAGCCGGATCTTGGGGGCTAAGAAAGGATATAGTAAAGAAGGAAAAGTACCTCATATTTTGTCTTCATGGAAGAGATCAACCGAAGTTCAAAGTCCCGGCTGGTGATAACCCGGTCTATGTACCCAACGCGTAGCTCTTCAACGGTCATCTTCTCGCATGAAGAATCGAAGTTCAGTTTCTTTGAAGCTTCAGCCGGCTCTGTATGTTTGGTCAACACATGAGTCGGAGGCGTTTGATGATCAAACCCGGTGATAGCAACATCCGAGGTGTTAGGGGTCTTGGCAGGAGTTGCCGGCTTAGAAGGAGCCCTTGGAGGGCTCTCCATGATGACATCTTCAATGGCCGGTTCAGCGGAGGCAGCCGGCGGGTTTTCCTCCGGTTGAGTTTCTTCCGGCTGCTTGGGCTCCGGTTCCTCAGTAACTGGTCCGGAGGAGGGCTTGTTGGCCTTGCGATGTTTAGCTTGAGCACTGCAAAAAACAAGAAGAATCAGCGGTTGAAGATATTGCTAATCATAGTAACAGCCGGCTATCCAGATGCTTACAGTGGATTAATCTTAGGCGGTGGTATGATTGACTCCGAAGAGTCGCTGAAGGAAGGAGATTTCTGCAAAAATAAAACAGAAAGGTGAAGAGAGTATCAAGTTTACAAAGGGAAAGATAAAGGAAAAGAAGGGGTTCAAACCTCGGCAGGGCGTTTCTTGGGAGCCGGAGAATTTGGCAACCCGGACATGAGGTCGGTAGAGCCGGTGCTTCGAGTCTGTCGACGCTCGATTTGTTGTTGCTTTTTTAAGAGGAAATCGGGAGCCAGATAGGCAAGAGGGTGAGAAAGAGGAACTTTTTTGATAACCCACGCGGCTTTCGGGGGATGAAACATTCTGAGCCAGAGGAAAAGTAATTTACCTCAGGAGCATTGGCACGGCTGGTTTCAACTTCATCCTATGAGTAAAGTAAGTGTTAAAATAGGAAGGTAAAGGATCAAGCAAGAGAGTTGAAACTTTACCTCTGAGCTGGACGATGGTGGCGGGTCAAACAAATTATCTTGCGGGACATGTTTTTAGCCTTCTTGGATGGGACCTTCTTCCTGGATTTTTTTCGGAGGAGCAACATATTCTCTCTTCCAGAATTCTGAGTCGGCCTATAAGGATGACCCGGAGAGTGAATATCAAATTAGCAAAATGCAACCAACGTCTAAGAGACGGAAGGGAAGAGATTAAACTTACATCAGGAGCCGGATTGTTAGCACTGAAAGGCGCCAGGCCAATTTTGCTACATGATCCGGAAGCTTCATGGACAAGACTCCGGATGGCGAGGGTAATGTCGTTCTCTGTCAACGAAGATCGGCTGAAGCATAATGAGCTATCATACTTGCCTTTATATTCGCACATAGGCCGGCTTCTATGGCTCAAAGGCATAATCCGCCATGAAATCCAGCAGCGGATCAGGTTTGGCCCGATTAAGCCGTTGGCCATGAGAGCCTTGATTTTGGCATGAGCCGGTTCACATCTTGCGCATTCTAAAGCTGGTAGCCGGCCAGGAAGCTCTGATGTTGTTGTGAGCCGGGAAGGACGATAACCCGGCAAAGGACGCTCGTTCTCAGGAGATGTGTCCTTGCAATAGAACCATGTGTTGTTCCAGTCCTTGGGGTGACTCGGCATCTGTGTAAATGGAAAGATGATATCCCTACGCCGTTGGATGGATATGCCTCCAAGTTCTAAGCTCGGGACGGCTTTCACTTCAGTTTGCCGGTTAGCATAAAATAATTCCCGAAAGAGTCCCACTGACGGCTTGATTTGAAGGTAAGCTTCACAGAGCACTTGGAAATTGCATATGTTTGAGACGGAATTGGGGGCCAAGTCTTGTGGGTGAAGCTTAGTGAAGGACATCCCGAAAGAATTTGGAGTCGGGAGGCACGAACCCTCGTTCAATATGGTCAGAGAACACCACCACTTCACCTTCTTGAGGTTTGGGCCGCGTCTCATCACCTGGGACCCGCCAGCTAATGACGTCCTTAGGAGGAAGAGTACCCGCGTGAACAAAATCCGACAAAAAGTCCTCCGTAATGCATGACCCAACCCAGTTGCACGAGTTGGATGCACGAGACATGTTGGCGGCTTAAGTGCTGTGCAAGATAAAAGGCGCGATGAGTCGAAGTGCAAGCAAATATTTTTGACGGCTTAAAAGTTTAAGGGCTCTACAGATAAAGCTGAAGACCCGCCTGGTAAGAGCCGGAGGAGTTTGGCGACTCAACAGGGAAAAGGAAGATCGAAAAATCGACCAAGTCCTAAATACAGATTCCGCAAGATGTCACTATATCTACGGATCTACAAAAGCAGAGAAAATGAAATTTATTTCTAACCTAGCGATGAACAGCGGAGGAAAAAGAAAACGTACTGGGGCCATCAAGGCCCGTGCATTACGCGCGACCGGCCCGCATGCGGCGGCGGAGCAAAAGCGCATCCTAAAGACGTTAGCGGCGTTGAGATGCACAGGCGATAACGGTGCTGGAGCCCAAACGACGGAGGCGGAGTACCGGTGAAAACCCTACTACGGCGTCGACCTTCTAGGGAGTAGGAAAACTTACAGGAGACGGCACGATGGAGGCAGATGGATCTCTGGTACGTTCAGGGTGATGCAGTGGCCAAGGTCGGGGATGATGTACGGACGTCGTCGGTGCAGAGCTCGAAGGCGCTGGGGTGGCGACAGGAAGAAGACGAAGAAACAAAGGCACGGGCGGGAGAATGGAAACCCCGACCCGCATGAGTCATATTTAAAAGGGGGTTAAGGAAGGCGTGAAAATCCAGGCAATGACACCGTTCGACCGAGGCAGACGCCTCAATTCTCGGGATGATAGTTAAGTGAAAGATTTGGTGACACGTCAGCAGATCTCATGACGTCACGCCGGTTCATTTCCGGGCGGCTCACCAAAAGTGGGAGAGAAGGATGAAGTGAGCAAGCTCAGTTCAACCTGGGGCCTAATGTTGGGGATATGACCCACCGAAGAGGCTCCGGGTCATGATATTGGCTCGTGAACCGGCCCAAAGGTGAGTCATAATTTTAAAAGGCCCAGGAAGATAGGTGGCTCATGGTGTGGGCCATACGATGGCCCGGACTGAGATGACCCGGGCGGACAAGCCAACTCACAAACGGCTTGGGCAAGAAGATAGAGAGAGACTCGTTTAGCAATTGTAACGACCCGGATGTTCTGACCTTTTATATAAAGGCAGACCCGGGGTGACTTAGAGGGGAGGCAATCGAAAACTAGGTCAAGCTTTTAGCTCCTTGTAATCGATACGCATGTAATACAAGCACAAGCAGGACGTAGGTTGTTACCTCGATTCGAGGGGCCGAACCTGGGTAAACCCGTGTCTTTTGTCCCGACTAACCCCTTTGAGTCCACCTCATTGGCGATGGCCTCGAATCAAAGTCCGTTCACCCGAACATCTGCCGTGATAAAACTACGACACACTGTATGCCACTGTTGGGATCCCCTTCAGTATAAAAGGGGCCCAGGGCGATACAGTAGAGGGCTTTTTCAACCTATGAATCTTTAGACTTTCTAGCTCACACGCACGGTAGCTGCTCTTAACACCCCTGTAGCAAGAACCCTAAGAACACTCTCAATACAACCAAGCAGGAATAGGATTCTACGCATCCTTGCGGCCCGAACCTGGGTAAGATCCCCGCGTGCTGCTCATCAAACTGGCTCTTTGCTCGAGCCTTCTCCTCACCGAACCGAAAGGGGTCCCTCTGATCCCATAGGTGCTCGTTCCCACGACATCTTTGGCGTGCCAGGTAGGGGAATTTAGGTCGTGATCAACACGCCAGTTTCTTCACACTCATTGTCGCCATGGCCCCCAAGAAGAAAGGCATGACGGCGGTTGGCCCATCCACGTCTGTCGTCCTTGTATCTGCGTAGACAGAAGATGGCGTAGACGCGGGAGGAGGAGGAGGAGGCGGAGGTTCAGAACTTCCGTGACGCTCCGGTGATCAAGGCCAAGCAAGCGACAACGCTCGCTGCGGAGATATTCTGGTGTGCAAAAGTTGCTCTTCGGCCTTCTTATGGCCTCGAGGAAGCTGTACCACTACTTCCAAGCACATAAGATCACCATTGTCACTCGCTTCCCGCTACAGCGAATCTTGTGAAACCTAGAAGCTACCGGCAGAATTGTAGAGTGGGCTTTGAAATTGTCAAGCTTTGGTCTCAAATTTGAAAGCACTTTGACCATTTAGAGCAGGGCATTGGCGGAGTTCATCATAGAGTGGACCACAACACCCAGTGAAGAACTTCCAGAGTCAACTCTCCCCGGTAAGGAAATCGATCAAGAATGGATCATGTATTTTGATGGAGCTTTCTCGTTGCAAGGCGCCAATGCTGGAGTGTTGGTTGTTGCACCCACCGGAGAGCACCTCAAATATGTGATACAGATGCACTTTCCCTGGGAGAGATCAACGAACAACAGTTCCGAGTACGAAGGGCTGCTTGCCGGTCTTAGGATTGTGGTAGACCTTGGGATCAAGAAACTTATTGTCAGGTGTGATTCTTAGCTTGTCGTCAGGCAAGTGAACAAAGATTACCAGAGTCCATGGATGGAAGCTTATGTAGATGAAGTGAGGAACTTGGAAGAACATTTTGACGGCCTACAAATGGAGCACGTTCCACGTGTAGAGAACGACGTTGCCGATGGCCTGTCAAAATGTGCTGCCCTTAAGTTGGCTGTGGAACCAGGAACTTTTGTGCTCCGGCTGACTCAACCCTCCGTGACGCCATCAACTGGACAAGAGAAAAGAAGGAAGTTGAGTTCCGACAAGTATTTGCCGGCAGAGCTCCCAGAAGCCGCCGGCCAGGAGGTTGTCAGGGACGACGTCAGGCTTGCCGGTGAGCGCCATGCTCTGGCGGAGTCTCTAGCTCTTGCCGTGGAAGCACACGCTCCCGCCAGGCTTGCCGGGATGCAGCAGGCTCCGGCGGGGCCCATGGCCCTTGCCATTGAGACAAATAGTTTCCCCGGTAGAGGATATGCCTTTAGTCCTAGTTGTCGAGACCCAGGCTCCAACATGGGCACAACACATCGTCAGTTTCCTTCAAATAGGAGAACTCCCTGAGGAACAAGAGGAAGCAGAGAGGGTAGCCCGCCGGTCTCATATGTACCAGTTCATAGACAACGTCATGTACAGAAAGGGACCGAATGGTGTGAAGCTCATGTGCATTTCTCGAGAGGATGGACTGGGACTGTTGGCAGAGATACATGGAGGCATATGTGGCTCCCACATAGGATCAAGAGCACTTGTCGGAAAGGCATTCCGGCAAGGTTTCTTTTGGGCCACTGCCCTCCAGGATGCAACTGCGTTAGTAACCAAGTGTAAAGCATGCCAGTTTCATTCAAAGAAATTACATCAACCAGCTCAATCCTTTCAAACAATTCCTCTCTCCTGGCCATTTTTGGTCTGGGGGCTCGACATCTTGGGTCCCTTCCCCCACGTTGCCGTGGGATTTGAGTACTTGTATGTGGCAATCGACAAGTTCACAAAGTGGTCAGAAGTGGAAGTAGTGAGAAAGGCGACAACACAGTCAGCCATCAAGTTCTTCAAAGGACTAGTTTGCTGCTTTGGTGTTCCCAACAGGGTCATCATTGACAATGGCACACAGTTCACGAGCCGCACCTTCATGCAATATGTCCAAGACCTTGGCAGAAGAATCTTTTTTGCCTCCGTTGACCACCCAAGGAGCAACGGCCAAGCGGAAAGGGCTAATGCTGAAGTGTTGCGAGCCCTCAAGACAAGAACTTTTGACAAGTTGCGCAAGTGCGGAAGGCACTAGATTGATGAGTTGCTGGTGGTTCTTTGGTCAATCAGAACGACACCAAATTGAGCTACTGGCCAGACACCCTTCTCCCTCGTATATGGGGCGGAGGCAATTCTCCCCACGGAACTCATATACGGTTCTCCTCGAGTGCTCGCTTATGATGAGCTCGAGCGAGAGCAGTTGCGACAAGATGACTCGACGCTCCTTGAGGAGGACCATATTCAGATTGCTGTGAGAGTTGCATGCTACCAGCAAGATTTGCGCCACTACCATAGCCGCAAAGTTATTGCCATTAGTCTTGAGGAAGGCAACCTTGTTTTTCTCTGAGTTCAGTCCGCCAAGAATTCCAACAAGTTGACGCACAGTGGGAAGGCCCTTATCGGGTAGTACGAGTCACCAGGCCTGGCGCAGTCTGCCTAGAGACCGAAGATGGCATCCCAGTGAGCAACTCCTAGAATATCGAATGCCTTCACAAGTTCTACCCATACGGCGCGGTTGCCGGGCCTCTTGGCAACCACCTTTTGTACAAGTCTTGCCGCTGAAGCATGTAATCCTTGGTACAAAGCCAGGCTCAGCCCCGTGCGTAGTTAAATAAAGATAAGTGTTCTGCAATCTTGATCGATTCTCATGTTTACTTATGCGCATGTTTGTCCAAGGTATTGCATTTCACTTATTCCCGACAAAGGCTAACGGACCACCAAGGTTCCATATCCCTATTTTCTCTTCTTTCTTTTTCTCTAAGGCTAGAAGGTCACCTCGCGTGCAGCTTTACCATGGGGGAATGGTGGTATGTATTCCTACGAGTGACGTCCCAAAAAAAACTTACCAAAAGGAGTACGACAACAAAAAGATAAGTTGCAGAACCCCGAGAATTCTTGTTGTGGAGTTATTTTCCTTAGGCGGTTTTGACTTATGTATGGAAAACCTGCATGCGCGGGAACCTTGCCGCGATTGGTTGCGCCCTCACTGTGTTTGGGACCGCTCAATGGCTTAAGTGGTCGTGCCCGTGCTCCTTTGTTTTGTTTCGAGTCCGCTCAACAACTCAAGTGACAGCGCTCACACCTTTATTCTATTTCAAGCGTGACCAACACCTTGAGCGGCTGTACCAAAGATGCCAAGGTATCTTGTCGGCAGTGGCAGCGCCAGTAGGCTGCTAAGGACACGTTCCTCGAAGCGCGCGCAGTAGGGCTACGCACGCCGGCAAGACTCTTCCAAGAAGGTGTAGGGAAAGTTCTATACACAGAAACAGTCTAACAAGGAAGATAGTAGATAGTCATTCAAAATAGGGTGAAATTTACATGAGATATCGCTTTTTCCTAAGTACATCTTTATTTGACTTTATCCATCATTGCGCAGAGGAGAGGGCTGGCAGATGGCAGGCAAGAACCTGGCCCCTCCTGGACCAGCATTGCATGGAGGAGAGGGCCAGTGCGGGCGAAAAGGGGGATGGACCCCAGAAGTCGAAGTCCACGGGACTGCTGGAAGATCTAGCTGGAAGATGAGGCAGCGCCCGGGACTAAGGCCCCCGACAAGGTCATCCTACCGGGAGGGTGAGAGGCGTGAGGCTGGCGGTGATGGTGCGGCCGGCGGTCAGTCCGAGCTCGAGTCATTGGGCTCCAACTTGAGCGCCCGAAGAACGGACTCATCGTTGCTGTCTTCGCCGTTGTCCTCCTCGTCACTCTCGCCCTAGGACAAGCTTTCAGCGCTGCTCGAGCTCTCTTCATAGCAGCTGAGACGGATGCCGGAGCGCCCATAAATCTTGACGGAGAGCATGTTGGCCTCCGTCATTTTAAAGTGAAGGACATGCCCCACCTGGAGGTTGTGGGCGCGGGTGAGGGTCTTCTAGTCGCACCCGAGGAACATGACACAATTCGCTAGGTACTCAACGTTTACCCTTATTGTGCTGTTGCAACATGCAGCCACTCGCAACCACAGGATAGGCGGCTCGTCAGCCTCCATTGCCCTCGTGAAGAAGCGAGGGAGGCACAGATGGCTCCAGATGGGACCGGCTAGCTCGAGGACGAAATCCAGCACCATCCCCTCGGCATGGGTCTCCTGAAGGGAGAGGTTTGGCACCAGAGGAGAGGCTGGAGTAGCACTCCGCCTCCCCCGACCTCGGCCACCGTGGCGACCGCAACCCCTCACGCCTCTTCCACCACGCGAGCTCGAACCACCCTCCGCCTCCATGGCTGAAGCGGCGGCATGATCCCGACGGGAGCTCCTCCTCGGAGTGGAGGATGGTGGCCGCCCTCGCCCCCTATTCATGGCTAAGGGTAGGCACAACCTGGAGGTTTAGAAAAATGGAAGGGTGAACTATGGAGGTTCGCACTCGGAAGATGGAAGAAGGATGGATGAGCATCGCCCTCGCTATCCCCCAATTTACAGGGGGAAGCACGGGGGGTGTCTCTTCCCCACTCCAAGGGACGACACCCTCGATCACGGGGCGAACAACAACCGCCCCGTTGCCCCAATCCATGGCACCGCAGTTACGGCTTTTCCTAGGGACTTTAAGTCATGGACGTCCATTGCTGGCTCCCTGCTATGCATGTGGCGCACGTGGCGGAAATGACCCGACGCAGTGATTAAAAAACTTTGACAGCTATGCCGCGCACGTATCCCATGACCCGCATTCAATGGACGTCGTGGGGAAGCACAACAAGCACAATGATCACAACTGCAGGGCCCTACGACGCGTGCTCGTGCACTGCTTGGGCCTAGCCCAATAGCGCCTCACGACGTGTGTGGCCCAGGCCCGGGGGCTCCTATCGTTGCACTAGAGTTTTTGGGCTTCCTAGTGCCCCTTTACTCGTGCACGGGCAGTACTAGCCGCCCTGGCAATGAGGCTCAGCAGGGACTTGCCAACTACCAGCGCATAAGAATTGGGTCGACAAGACCTTGTCGGGAAGACCATCGGACTGCCATGCAAAGACAGAGCCCCGGCAAGACCTGACAAGGCGAAGCCCCGACAAGACCTTGCTATCGCACATGCCAGGAGTCGATCCGCCAGGACTCGTGTCGCGGCGTTGGTGTTGGAGGGGGCTAAGTGGTGCCGATGGGACGGGCCCCCATCCCATCCCGTAGACGGACAGAGATGCCTGACGGTGCATTAAATGCGCCTATCCTACTCCGCCAGTGTTAGGTATGATAGCACTGTAGCTCTGTACATCCCGCATACGCATTGTACGCCACTGTTGGGATCCCCTTCAATATAAAAGAAGGCCCAGGGCGATACGGTAGAGAGTTTTCGACTTTTGAATCTTTAGACTTTCTAGCTCACACGCGTGGCCGTTGCTCTTAACGCCCGTGTAGCAAGAACCCTAAGAACAATCTCAATACAACCAAGTAGAAGTAGGGTTTTATGCATCCTTGCGGCCCGAACCTGGGTAACATCCCTGCGTGCTGCTCATCAGATCGGCTCTTTGCTCGATCCTTCTCCCCTGCTGAACCAAAAGGGTTCCCTCCGATCCCATAGGTGCTCGTTCCCACAACAATAATCATTGGAGAACACCCTCATCTCAGCCTGGGAGAAAGGAGACAGATCAACTACTATAACTAACTCTTATGATAGAGGCGAAGTTATCCATGTCTTTTGATGATATGGTGGCTATACGTTTTGGTGGAGAAGACTTTGATGATCCGACTACGAACATGTGATGATGTCGCGCCTTAGCAATCGCTAAACCAACTACGAGAGGTTATTGACCATGCTGGAGCATGGTCAAACTGACCACGAGGGTCTGTTTCCTGCATGGAAATGAACAACAGGTAAGATACTAAGATTGCAATCTAGATACTGCGAATATAAGAGAAAAGCTTTATTGATAAAAGTGGGGTTCTGTGACGCCTTTGTCTGGTCGTGGAATACAAACAAAGAACATGAAGTTGTAGCTATGATGAACTTGTAATCTAACTAAAACCCAAGTCTAAATGACGCCCTAAGGGTTGTATATATGGGGGAATAAAGGGGAATTTTATGGCCCCTCAGAGGAGGTGTCCGAAACCAATCCTAACTCAGTTTCCCCACATATACAGACTCTAAAAACAGCCTAATAAGTGGTATTTCAAAATTACATGGGCCTGGCGCAAAAATAAGGTGACACAACACCTATATTAGCCTATGGGCAAAATTTATGAAGTGGCATCTTGTATATTTCGTCCAAGCCTTCATGTTCTCCTTATGGTGGCTTCAATGTGCGAAAATCATCACTGGAAACTCCGTTGTTCGTTCCCGCGTGCGCACCTTCTCCTTCATGCTTGATCCCGCTCCAATGGCCATCCTTACTGTCCATGCTTGGTCCTTCATTTATAAGTAAAACAAAAGTATCTAATTTAGGCAGCGTCATATGTTCATGAAAATTAGAAGGATTTCCAAGAAACGAAAGTACCTGGTAATTCAGTTGATGTGCGCGAACTCTAGTAATTGGTCCAGTATGTATAGCAGTAGGGGATGTGGGTATAACAATGGTATTGATGTCCTCATCATCTTATTTACAGGAAGGGAGAAGAAGCTCACCCAGCAGTACAAAATGGACAAGGAAGGATGTGACCAAAGGGATGACCTGTTCAGCCCCACGTCATGGTCCTCTTCCTTGGCCACACGACGAACATGGGAACACCCTCTTCAATCCTCACGTACTCACCCTCTTCCTCGGCCAGCCCTCCAGGATTCAAGCCGCCGTCATCGATCCGATGCTCCATGGCATGTGTTCGGTGGTAGGAGTGTGGAAAAAGAAGGGTCCAAGAGTGGATTGAGTTGCCACCAACCACCAAGTCGCTATTGACCTTACAGCCGCACCCTGGCGCGGGTCGGTGACCCTCTCCCGTACACCGTCGGGCCTCCCTCTCCTCTCTCCTCTCTCTTTCTCCCTCCTATCCTTCCTTCTCTCCCCATCTCCCATCTTCTATCTCCTGTAGGGACCGAGCCATGTGGTCGCCATTTTCTTGTATGTTGCCGCCCCGGAGAGGCTCCCCTCCCTGGCCGCACACCTTGGATCTGGTGGGAGGAAGAGGAAGAAGCGAGCCTGAAGGCTGATGGGGAGGAGTGAGGGTGTGGTGTGCCATCCATTGGGATCTAGGGTTCGTGCCGGAGGAGGAGATTGGGTGCGAGGCCCGTGGAAGCTAGGGTTTTGGCGGGAGGGGTGAGGGAGTCCTGGATTAGGGGGTCCTCGGATAGACGACCTATTGCTTATGGGCCATGACGTATCCTCCAAGTCGTCGATCATAGATAGGCATGTTTATCTCTTTGGCATGTAACCGACCATGTGTAAACCTTTGACACCCTCGGCGTCTATATAAGACAGAGGGTTTTAGGATGTAGAGACATAATAACTCATCTAGGGTTAGCTATTCGATCTCGAGGTAGATCAACTATGAAACCCCCCATACCATCAATACAACCAAATAGGACGTCGGGTATTACCTCCATAGGAGGGCCCGAACCTGGGTAAATGTATGTCCCCTTCGTCTCTTGTTACCATCGGTTCTAGTCTCACAGTTCGGGACCCCTACCCGAGATCCACCAGTTTTGACACCGACATTGGTGCTTTCATTGAGAGTTCCTCTGTGAATGCCTAAGGAATAGATGGCTCGCCTCGTCACGACCAACGAGATCTGCCTCCAGGGGATTCTCACCTCCGATCAGAATCTCGCAGGCGGTGACATCTTGTCACACGCCAACCCGATCAACCACCATGGCCAGATTGAGAGCTTTTCCCCCGATCATAGGATCAAGTTCGGAACCTTAGAGTTCGTCGCTGATCCATGGGGAATACTTGTTCCAATGGAACCCTGAACCTTTGAGGAGAAGCCTATAAGTCCGGACGCCTCGACACCGAAGACATCAGGCCCCATTGCTATATAGAACACGGATCCGCTTTGGCGCGGCTCTGGAACCATGATGCCGCTCATAGAATCTACTCGCCTCAGCGACACGCATCCTATCATCGCCTCGTTCTTAAACGAGTTGTTCGATCGGATCGAAGCCATGCATATGTCGGATGACCAGGTTCTGGTCTATGACCGGCTCGGGATCAGGCCCGATGATAGGGAGATTCATGTCCCTCCGGTCGCCCACCTTGTCGCTACCATTGAGTGACCGACCGAGGATTCATCCCGATAGCCGGAACTGAAAATAGTCTACTCCCCGGTCTTTGATCACCGAGACTTCAACGACAAATTATATGTCGGAGACGACCCTTGAGCCAGATCATCATCGGCTCAGGACGTACCACATGATTCGGAATCTGCAATTCCGAACACTCAATGTGGCGTGGAATCAAATTTTTCCCACCCACCACCCAAGACGATCATCCCGATATCGCACCAAAGCCCACGTTCTCGGACTTTCGGGATATCAAGAAATTACAGGGAGAATCAGTCCATCACTTTTGGGCCAAACTCCTACTGGCTAGAAGCAGAGAAAAAGGTCTTAGTGACCACGAGATAATGGAAATTTTCATTCACAATTGCCATGATGAAGGGATTCTTAATGCCGTGGCCCACAAACAAATTCATGACTTTTCGGAGTTATCCGATTTGGTACAGAAATACTGTGCCATGGAAAGCACTTGGCAATCTGAACGGTTGTTTTCATAACCAACTTTCCCCAAGCACTCTAGAGGAGGTCAGAAAAAGAGGGTACCTCCAAAGCGGCTAGCAATATACGAACCCGCCAAAAAAAGAAGAGGGCCTCCTTCAGGGGTTGGCCCTGTCCTTAACGGACTACTGGATAAACCGTGCCCTATACATTCTGTGTTGCTAAACACAAGTCTGACTCACAGCCTTAGAGCTTACTGGGTCGTCAGGCAAGTGTAAAAAAGCGGCAAGGCTATCCTTGAAACACCTCTGTCGAATGGGCGCTCCCCATCGTCGCCCGAATACAATGCCAAAGTCCTCACGGTCCAAGAAATGTTCCCCTCAAGGAACAGGAGAAAAAGGGCTCTTAGAGAGCTTGAATAGATCTACCATGTGGTAGCAACTAGTTCATGGGTAGACATACCGATTACCTTTGGAGATCTTGACCAGCCGACCATTCTTCCTGGTCACTCACCAGCTGCACTTGTCTTGAACCCATTATTGATGGATACATGCTACATAAGGTGCTAATGGACGACAACAGTGGTTTAAACCTAATATATGAAGGCACCTTGGAAAAAATGCAATTCGACCGATCTCGCATCGAACATAGCAGTAGAACCTTCTGGGGAATCATTCCAAGGAAAGAGGCACGCTATTCCGGACATATCGTCCTTGATGTAGTGTTCGGCATGCCCGACAACTACCAGTCCGAAAAACTTCTCTTCCACATCGTACCCTTCCCAAGCGGCTATCACGCCAAATTGGGACGTGACGCCTTCACAAAGTTCCAGGCTATACCCCATTACGAGTACATGAAACTTAAAATGTCCGGACCAAATGGAGTGATCATGATCTCCAGTTATCCGAACATAGCCCTTCGGGCCAAAAACAAAATGGCAGCACTCGCCCTCGAGGCATTAGCTGAGACTTTCTCTATAGAAGAACTGACTGCACTACGGTCAATAGTTAACAAGGATGATGTGATTCTGAGCAAAAGGCCCAAGTCCACGTCCTTTAAACCCGCAGAGGAAATTGTCAAGTTACAAGTACATCCGGCGGACCCCAATAAGACAGCATACATCGGAGCCCAGCTCGATGCCCTTATGGATGAGGCACTGCAGAATTTTCTTCGAGAAAATTGGGACATTTTTGCCTCGCATCCTTCTGATATGTCCGGAATCCCACAACGGCTTGCCGAACACAGCCTGAACATTATCGCGGGCTTTAAGCCCGTTAAATAGACTCTACGTCGCTTCTCTGAGCCCAAACGACAAGCTATGAGGGATGAATTAGCTAAGCTACTAGAGACTGGTTTTATTTGGGAGATCAAGCACCCTGAATGGTTGGCAAACCTAGTGATGGTACCAGATAAAGACAAGTCCTGGCGGTTGTGTGTCGATTTCAAAGACCTCAACAAAGCCTGCCCTAAGGACCCTTTCCCCTTACCACATATAGACCAGATCGTTGACGCCACATATGGACACGATTCATTGTGTTTCCTCGATGCTTAGTCCAGATACCATCTGATTAAAATGAAGGAATCCGATCAAGCGGCAACCACATTCATCACCCCCTACGGGCCATTTTGCTTCAACATGATGCCCTTTAGGCTAAAAACACTGAGGCCGCATACCAGTGCATGATCCAGACGTGTCTCGCGATACAGGTCGGTAAGACAGTCGAGGCGTACGTGGATGACGTGGTAGTCAAAACCAAACACGTCAGCCAGCTGATCGATGACCTATGGCGAACCTTTGCCAGTCTACGCGAGTATGACATACGAATCAATCCATAAAAATGTGTATTTGGAGTTCCTTCTGGTAAGCTTCTTGGATTCATCGTCTCCCATAGAGGAATAGAAGTGAATCCAGCTAAGATCCGCGCCCTATCGAAACTTGCAATTCCTACAGAGCTGAAGCATGTCCAGAGGCTAGCTGGGTGCGTAGCGGCGTTAAGTCGCTTTATCTCCCGCCTCCGAGAGAAAGCTTTACTGCTCTATAAGCTGATGAAACAGACCAACAAATTGGAGTGGACCGATGAAGCAGCGGCTGCGCTAGAAGAAATTAAGACACTACTGGCAACCAATCCCATACTCACATCACCAGGCGCCGGTGAGCCCATGTTGTTATACATATGAACCACCAATCAAGTGGTTAGCGCGGTGCTCGTCATTGAACAAGATGAGGAGGGACATAAAGAAACTGGTCTATTATGTGTCAGAAGTGCTAACACAGTGCGAGTCCAGATATCTGCACTACTAAAATATAGCCTCCATAGTGTTTATGGTATCAAGGATACTCAGACACTACTTCCAAGAGTGTGCGGTAACAGTGTCATCCGTAGTCCCCCTGAATGATATAATCAACAATAGGGACGCCACCGGCCACATAGCCAAGTGGGCCATTGAGCTCCTTCCCTTTGAAATAACCTATCAGCCACGCCGTGCCATAAAATCTCAAGTATTGTCAGATTTACTGAATGAATGGACAAAGGCCGAGCTCCCCAAGGAATACATCGCATACTCCCATTGGAAAATGTACTTCGATGGATCAAAAACCTTGGCTGGACTGGGGGCTGGAGTTATCCCCACATCCCCCACACGCAAGCTACGCCAAAACCCCGAAGATGGTGGCATACAGAGATGCCGTCCTAAAGATATCTGCTCGGTTCAAAGGGTTGGAATTTCACGACGTTGCTCGCGACAACAACCAAGACACCGACATACTGGCCTGTATGGGAGCCAAGTGCGACCTTGTCCCGCGAAACACCTTCCTAGAACGGCTCTTCAAACCATCCGTAGTGTGGCAAGACGATGACAAAGGCACCGGTCTAGATACGGCGGACGAGGTTGTTCCCCCCGTAAACGAACCAGACAATCACATCATCGGCGGCTCCGTAGTGGGTGAAATGCCTTCGGCTCATGAGGTAATGGCAGTAATTGCGCCATAGATAGAGCCCTTCCTTGCCTACCTTCTTCGCAAGGAACTCCCTGACGATCAAACAGAGGAACGATACATACTTCGGCGATCCAAGGCCTACAAAGTACACGACCGTGAGTTATACAAGAAAACCGCAACCAGAATATTACAGCGGTGCATATCCGAGGAATAAGGACGGGAGCTCCTCGCCGAAGTCCATGCAGGCATGGGAGGCCATCATGCCGAGGCAAGATCCTTAGTTAGCAAGGCCTTCGGAGCTGGTTTGTTTTGGCCCACAGCTCGGACGGACGCACAGTCGCTTGTCAAACATTGCATGGGGTGTCAACTCTTCGCAAATCAAAGTCACCTGCCCCCAACAGCTAGGGGATGGACATGGTCGGACCCCTTAAACGGGGGACCAAGAAAAATAAATACCTACTGGTCATGGTTGACAAATTCACCAAATGGATAGAAGCAAAGCCCATCAAATCGGCCAAGTCCGGACCAGTGATCGAGTTCATCTCCAGCATGGTACACTGTTATGGTGTCCCACACAGCATAATAACGGATAATGGATCCAACTTCACGGCCCAAGAGGTCAAGGACTGGTGCGCAAAAATGGGCATAAAGCTCGATTACGCGCCAGTATATCATCTGTAGACCAACGGACAAGTCGAACGAGCAAACAACCTCATCATGAGCGGCATCAAGCCCCGTTTGGTCCGATCTCTTCACGAGTCTGACTATCATTGGGTGGAGTAATTCGACTCCGTTTTATGGGGCCTGCGCACCACCCCAAACAAATCAACAGGGTTACACATCGTTCTTCATGGTATATGGGGCAGAGGCAGTCCTCCCGTGCTACATTATTCATGACACACTAAGAGTGCACATGTACGAGGAAAAGGAGGCCGAGTTGGATCGGCAGGACGACCTAGATGCCTTAGAGGGAGAGCGCGACATAGCTCTGGCTCGCTCTACTTTTTACTAGCAGCAAGCACGACGCTTCTAGAGTAGGGAGGTCAGGACAAAAGCATACAACATAGGCAAACTCGTCCTACGGCTCCCGGAGAAGCAGAAGCATAAGCTCAACCCCCAATGGGACGACCCCTTCATCATCGACGAAATACTCGTGGGAGGAGCCTATCATCTTCGGAGCCCGTCGGACAGTCCCCTTGAACCAAACCCATGCAATGCAGCTCGTCTTTGGCGCTTCTATAGATAAACCGGTGTTGTCCAATTCTCCAATATTTTTCTTTTTTCTCATCTTTACTTTTTTCATTTTTCATCCCTTCCCACTTTGCTGTTTGATAGGATTGATTTCTTTTTCCATGTTCGGTAAAACCGATCTTGTACTAAGGCTATCGGCATACGCTATAAAGTGTTAAATCCGAACATAGCACCCGAGGGATTCTTCTTGAAGCCAACATTTTTATAATATACGTATTTACTCACACTTATCGTGTACACTGAAAGCACATTTTCCCCCTTGGTGGTTTTGGTAATTCATAACAACATATAAGTCATTGAACTAATGTTTCCATCAAGTATATTTCAGGAAAATTTCAATGATGGGTTGGCAAAAAGAGATTGTGGGATACCCCAAGATGCAAGGAAATGGGTTGGCAAAGCTTCAAGCAAGAGGTCTCTACATTTTATATTTTTGAGAGATCACCTTGAGTCCATAGGAAGGCCAATACTATTAAAAGGGGGTAAAGTTTTGTTGGTGAACAAAATGTTCATACGTACACAAGTGATAGTCACCAAAGACACCCACAAACTCTCCCACCAAAGTCTATTTTAAGCCAAACACTCAAAATCGGTGCAACCAACATTCCACATTTGGTACCACCGATTCTAAACCCTAGACAGAGTCAGCCAAACCCTAACCCTTCGGTACAGTTGATACTGCGTTCGGTGCCACCGAGTTGGGCTGCCAACTTTCTGTTACACAAGTTCACAGTTTCGGCCCCTCCGAGATTATTGAATCGGCATCACCGAGAATAGGCATTCTAACCGTTGTTCACCTTATCGGTGCAACCAAGATTCCTATATCGGTCCCTCCGAGATTCAAAAGTTGCCACCTTTTGGTCACTTTGGTACCACCGAGATTAAAACATCAGTGTCACCGACTAGGTTTGATTTTTGGGGATGCCTATATATACCCCTTCACCACCACCTACTCGAATGAGAAGCACTGAGAACCATTCCATACCTATCCTATCAGTTTTCTGAGAGCAAACCACCTACCCTTGTGCTGAGGTCAAGATCTTCCACTCAAACCATATGGATCTTGATTTTTAGCCTCCCCAAGTTGCTTTCCACCAATCCCATCTCTTTTACCAAGCCATATCTGTGAGAGAGTGATTGTGTGTTTAGGGGTCTATCATCTTGAAGCAGAATAGCAAGGAGTTCATCGACATTACCGAGCCTATTACCTTTTGGAGGGTGGTGCCTCCTAGATTGGTTAGGTGTCGCTTGGCAGCCTCCTACTTGGTGTTGTAGAGTGAACCAAAAAGTTTGTAAGGTGAAGGAGATCGCCTACTTTGTGAAGATCTACCCCGAGTAAGGCTAGTCTTCCATGGACGTAGGCCGTCATGGTATAGTTAAGGTTGCTTCTTTGTGGAACCCTCCATGGATAGAGCCCTCCGTGGACTCTCGCGACCATTACCCTCCGTGGGTTGAAGACTCCATGAACGTGGATGTACAATAACACCACCTACCGGAACCACGGGAAAAATCATCGTGTCAGCAATTGTGTTTGCTTTCCTTACCCCCTCTTTACTTACATGTGCAATGTATTTACTTTCCGCTTCTATACTCTTAGACATGCATGTGTAGGGTGTACTTCACATACTATGAATGCGAAAATCTGCCAAGAATTAAAATTGGGAAAAGTAGATTTTTATTTGGTGAAGTAGTCTAATCACCCCCCTCTAGACCTACTTTCGATCCTACAAGTGGTATCAGAGCTTTAGTCTCCATTGCATTGGTTTCACAACGTAGGAGAAGTATGGCATCTAGTGAGGGAAATTATCACCGTAGAGGTCCCTACTTTGATGGCACAAATTTTGCTAGTTGGAAGCACAAAATGAAAAAGCATTTGTTTGGTCATAATCCTGCCGTTTGGGCTGTTGTTCGTGTTGGCTTTCGAGGTGAATTCTTTACGAAAGGAAAGGAACGTGATCATGAAGCAATTGTGGATGAATTGAAGATGTTGCAACTCAATGCTCAAGCATGTGGCATTCTCTTCAACTGCCTATGCCCCGAAGAATTCAACAAAATCAGCTGTCTTGAACACGCAAAAGAGATTTGGGATACTTTGGTTGATATGCATGAAGGAACTGAGTCCGTGAGAGAATCCAAGTTAGAGGTTCTTCAAGGCCACCTTGACAATTCAAGATGAAGCATGGTGAATGAGTCGCTGAGATGTACTCTAGGCTAGCTGTCATCACCAATGAGATCGCCTGCTTAGGAAGCAAAGAAATGAAAGCAAATTCATCATCAAGAAGATACTTTGAGCTTTGGATGATCGATATGACACCATTTGCACATTGATCCAAAAGATGCCCAACTACAAAGATCTCAAACCAACGGAAGTGATTGGCAGAATTGTTGCTCATGAGATGACACTCAAAGACAAGGAAGAGCTTCATCACAAATCTAGCGGTGCTTACAAAGCCACAAGTGATGCTCCCACTACCTCAAGCGACAACCTTGTCACAAATGAAGAGATAATCCTCATGGTCAAGAAATTTAACAAGTTCTACAAGAACAGAAGCAAAGATCGAAGCTCCAACTCAAGACATTGAGAGAGGCGTTTGTCAAGTCGTGACCAAAACTGCTACAATTTTTGGAAGCCCAGACACTACTCCAATGAGTGCATGGCTCCCTATACAAACGAATAGAAGAGTCACCAAGAAGACAAAGCTCAAGAGATGAGTCACCTCAAAGGGAGAGAAGGAGTAGAGATGATCATTATGAACGAAGACCCTCAAGGAGAGGTAAGTACACCAAGAGCTAGTCAAGAAGGAAACATCAAGCTCATGTTGGTGAATGGGTTTCCGGCTCCGACTCCGACAACCACTCGGAGAGAAGCTATCACTCCAACTCCGACTATAGTCAAGATGAAGGTGTTGCCGGAATTGCTCTAGTGACAACCAACTCCTATGATCTATTTGATTCACCAAATGAAGGAAGTGGAAGTTGCTTCATGGCTAAAGTCCCCAAGGTATCACACCCCGAGTATCTTGATTTCAATAGTGATGAAGATGACTTGTTAATTGAAGATGACTTGCTATTTGAAAAAACTAGTAATGATAGCCAAAATGAACTTGCTAGTAGTCACTCTAGTATAGATAAGTCGTGTGATTATGATAAATTGGAAATAGAATGACTAACTCAAGAACTAAAAACTCTTAAGTTAGCCTATGAGTCAACTCTAGAAGATCATATAGAGCTTGTAAGGACACATGAGAAGCTACGTGTCATGCCCAAGATACGCGCCTGTCCATATTTAGGCACGAGGCCTCGACAGGGATAGATGCGCATCTTGTCATTCGAAAGTACAACATCATTACATACATTTATGAAGAGAAGAGTATATGAGTTGGCTTACACTCGCCACATGCTAAATTACAATTCCACACAATTTATTCAAACATCAATCCAAAGGAAGGGTCCGGCTACGGACGAAAACAAATGATAAAAATGATGCAATGACACTGGCTTGCTAGCCCTGAAGATCACGACCACGGCCACTCTACTCGTCTGGATAAGTGACGTACATCCTGCCATGTTCCTCGTCATACTCCCACTGGAGCTGCGCCACGTCAACAGGCACTATCTCATTTGTACTTGCACCTGTATTGTTGTAGTAATATGTGAGCCACAGGGACTCAACAATCTCGCGCCTAGGTACCGAGACTATTCAAGCTTATAGGTTGGATGGGGGTAAGTGTTTAGTTTGCAGCAGCACTATATATTTATGGTGGCTAATCTTACGAAACATGAAAGTAAATATGTGGTCTATGATAGACGATCGAGAACTAGAATGACATCTAAGAGATCCTGAACACCTACTTACGTCAAACATAACCCTGCCGTGTTCTCTCTCGGTTCATGTTCACGAGCAGAGACGATCACGGTTACTCACACAGTTTGTGTATTTTATTAGAGTTTACTTCAAGTTAACTATAACCGGGGATTAAACAAATATCCAAGTTGCCACATAACCACGGGCATGGCTTTCCGAAAGTTTTAACCCTGTAGGGGTGCTCCAACTAGTCCATCATAAATTAACCACGCTCCGCGGGAATAGCCTCGACCACGAATCTCGTGATCATGCTAGGCAACTCCAAAGAAATTCCGACACCTCAAGATAGCCCAAAGAAATTCAGAGTCCCTCACACAAGCCACTCGAGAAAGGTAAAACAAGTCCAGCAAGACCACCCGACGTGTCAACGAACCATATAAGAGTTGCATATCTCATTCTCAGGACACGACCAAATAAGCTAGTGTACGGTGGCCTGATAGAAATCTCCCGAGTTGCCCCGGGTTGGCCTCACATAGTGCACTAGTTTGGACCAACACTTATGAGGAGCACTGGCCCGGATTGTTGATTAATTATTCACAGGGTTGCAAAGCCCTATGCAATTTTATTAATTTGTTTAAGCAAATAGTACCAATGTTGGGTCTTGCCAGACAAGTTTTAATCTCAACCGAATAATCAAGGGGGTCCCCATAACAACCCCAAGCATGTTAGGAGCGCAAAATATGGAAACATAACACCGGTAACAAGTAACTAGGGCGATAAAAGTGGAACAAAACAGCGAGCAAAAGGCCAAGCCTTCCACCATACCAAGATATATATGTGCATTAAATTAAATAACTTTAAATATTGTGATATGCCAAAAATCCATGTTATCACATGGAAATAATCTGCACCTGCAACTAAGAATGCTATAAGAGGGGCTAAGCAGCGGTAACTTAGCCAAACAAGGTTTGCTAGGATGTGGAGGGGTTAGAGGCTATCATGGCAATGTAGGAGGCTTGACATTCAAGTGGTAGGTACCACATATGTAACGATAAGAGCGAGACATCTAGCAAATCAAAAATAGTGTCGGGATCCGGGTACGATCATCTTGCCTGTTGGTTCTTCAGAGGGACAAAGAGCGGGGTCCTTGTAGTGGTACTCTCTTGGATCCTCGTACTAAGGTTCAACACTTGCGTCTACCCAAGAGAAACATCAACAATAAACAACCAACCAAGGTGCAATGCACAAACAAGATGATGCATGATTCATTTGAAGTATTTAGCATGGCAATCCTAAACTAGTCATGTTTCATATGCAATAGTTGAGTTATTTACAATTCTGGACAGAGTCTCATGTTAAGTTGTTTAAACATACATGATCATGGAAAATATGGATGCTTCATGCAAAATTGATGCAAATGCATATGTAGAACATAGGAAACGGAGTTACAGTTCTTACGCTACGCTCACGACAAGTTACGAAGACAAAACACAAGACAATGAAGCCATGGGATATTCCTTGGCATTCCAAGGTAGCCACTGGTTAGGCAATGAAAATACAATCACAATGGAGTCAAATATCAAACAATTTCATTGATCATAGCTCTCACAAGACACAAAACACTAAAACAAACCATCTGCCACAAAACAACATGTCAATTTTCACAGCAAATATCTAGAGCTACAGGATGTTTCCAACCTCAACCAAAGCACTCACAGAATCTAGATGACATGATTATTAAATCATCCAATTACACAAACTGGAAAGGAGGCACATATCAAAAAGCATGAAGCTCTCAAGTTGGCATGATGAAACAAATTTTAGGGACTTAGAGAAAATAACAGTTTTCTGGAATCTGAGTTAAGCTGATAGCAAGTTTTCAACAGAAACTAATGGTTATAGAGACCACCTCATGGCATGAAAATAAACAGGATGGTAGAGGACAACATCTACTTCAAAACACTAGCACTGAGCTTGACCTAATTATCAACATATCACTTGGTAGCATCCACTCTTCATGGCATAAAAATATTAACAGATTCTCAGACTTTGAAATATTTAGCATGTTTGAAAACAAGAACATTTTAGTAGCCACTTTGGAGCATGGTTCGCACTTATATGGAAGTTAAACATGTCAAAAGAAAATACCATGGCATTCTACTCATCAAAGGCTACCTTTTTCATGTAGACACAAATATCATAGCATGCATGAATTAATTCTAACTAAAATGACAAAATGGCACTTTGAGACAAAATGAAATTTTGACAAACTTTCTCAACTGACCAAACAAGTTGCACCAATGAATTCCTTGGGTGATTCTACCCCAAAATCATATATCACACTCATATGTTTGCATGGAGCAACATGGCAAAACACTAGCTAGCAAAACACCACTCATTTCCTATAAGTGAAAACTTACCTAATATGCCCATGTTCATAAATGCACATAACCAGATTTGGAAATATACCAAAAATAGAATTATCTATTTATACCACTATAAAACATTAAAACAATAAAAAGAAAAACAATAAGCAGGGGGGCCCATCTGGCATAGTCACTAGGGCCCCCTAGTGTATGACAAGTGGGGCTAGGGCCCACTTGTCACACACACAACCTCACAAACACACACATACACATCTGCCACACACACCACACACTTTGGATCTGCTGCCACAACACATCCAACACACACACACTCATAGACACAGGCACCCACACACATCCCACGTCCACACCAGATCCGGGCACGGCCGCACCAGATCCGAACACACCACACCACTCTGGCCAATGAAAAAACAAAGAACAAAAAAGGGGGAGCCGAGATTCGATCCCGCGACCTCACGGTCGTCCCCTGAGCGCAACACCACTGTGCTACTGCATCCAAGCTTGATAGAAGGGGCAACGATCCCACTATTACTAACTGGCCAACCGGTTTCTGAGGAAACTGAACTTAAACGACCACTTGTGACAGCGGCACATCGGTGACAATTCCAACGACTACGAGGCCTCTTCGACGACGGAAAACTGCTACGGGAGCTGCAGCACCTACGGGGTGTCCATTCCCCTGGTCGCCTCGCGACGAGGGGGACGGAGGTGAGCCCTCAAGGCCACGCCTTGACCGGCCGACAGCGATGGCAAGCACTACGACGACGAAATGCGACGCTACGCTATGCTGCGCTACTAGAAGAGAGAAGCAGAGAGGAGGGGATGCGCAGATGCTCATGGGGGGGGGGGCGATTACTGCGCTCGGAGCAGGGCAGAGCAGAGGAAGAAGACGACACGAGCTCCGGTGACGCGGGGTCTACGAGGAAGAAGACGGCGCTGCAGGGCCTCACTCCGCGCCCTAGCGTCGGGAACGGGGCGCGGGAGCGTCCCTGGACCCGCACGCTACCTGCCGACGATGACAACACGGCGGCGGACGGAACGACAATGAGAAAGAACCGGTGACCACACCTGAACCTCTGCTCTCTCTGAATCCCTTACCTGACAGAGAAGAAAGAAGAAGGGGGTGGAGGAAGGAGATGGAGATGGGAGCGGCGGTGGTAGGAGGGGGAATGAGGAACCCTAGGCGGAGGCACACGCATGTCAAGGGGGTTTAAAAGCACCGGAGAAGACTGCGCTCGACGACGAAAGATCACGGCGACGACGGCTCTCTCTCTGCTCTCGCACTGACGATGGAAAAGGTAGGACGATGGGGCAGGTTCCGCTTACCCTCCGGGCTGGGCCGGGGCGAAGGGAAAGGCCCAGTTCCCAGATCCACTCTCTGTCAGAAAAACAAACAGGGTTTTCTTTTTATAATAAAGGTAAACAAAACAGAAGCCCCAGAGTAAAAGAAAAGGATTTTTGACAAAACAAAAATACTTTGACATAAAAGGAATTATACCCTATTTAAATAAAATACCAAGATGATTTTTAAAGCAAGTAAATTAAATACTTCTTTAAAATAACAACCCCTGTTTTATTGTAAACCCCAAGATCCCAAAGCTCAAACACCAAACAGAGCAACACATAGAATCCCAAAATAATATTATCGACACCACAAACATTTTTAACATGCTTATTTAGCAAGTTAATTCTGCTGAAGAGAAACAAGAGGAATAAAAGGTTTAGGTATCTTTGCAAATAAGGGAGAGGGAGAAAGTTGTTACCCACATCCACAATCACACAAGACCACTAACAACATCACAACAAGGTCACATGGAAGCACCCACAAAATATATAATGCATGACAAGATGATGAGATGACATGATGCATGATGCATGAGACAATGATCAAATGGCAAAGAAGCAAACTCAATTCATTCAACACATGACACAAAGGTTCACATAGGTTACATGACCCAAAATGGCAAGGGTAGCACTTGGGCTATCACAACTCTCCCACACTACAAGAGGATCTCGACCCGAGATCTAGGAATGAAAGAACTCTCGATATTCAGAATGGAGAAGATCCTCACGTTCCCAAGTAGCTTCATTGTCAAAATGATGAGACCACTTCACCTTGAGAAACTTGATTGATTTGTTGCGAGTCTTACGCTCAGTTTCTTCAAGAATAGCCATTGGATGCTCACGATAAGAGAGGTCTTCTTGGAGATCAATGTCTTGGAGGTCAATGGTACGCTCAAGAGTATTGAAGCACCTTCGGAGCTGAGAGGCATGGAAGACATCATGCACATTTGCGAAGTTTGGAGGAAGCTCTAGTTGATAGGCAAGTTCACCTCTCTTGCCAACAACTCTGAAAGGACCAACAAAGCGAGGATCTAGCTTCCCTTTAATTCCAAACCGCTGAGTGCCCTTCATGGGAGAGATTGTGAGATAGACTAGATCATCAACTTGAAAGGAGACATCCCGATGTTTGTTATCATAATAACTCTTCTATCGGGATTGAGATGCTTTGAGGTTCTCACGAATGACACGGAACATCTCTTCTGCTTCGGTGATCATGTCATTGCCCAAAATTTGACGCTCACCGGTTTCTGACCAGTTAAGCGGGGTACGGCATTTCCTGCCATAGAGAATCTCGAAAGGGGCCTTGCCTGAGCTAGCCTGAAAGCTATTGTTGTATGAGAATTTAGCATATGGAAGGTAGTCTTCGCATTTCATGCCGAACGAAATCACACAGACTCTGAGCATGTCTTCAAGGACTTGATTGACTCTCTCAACTTGACCACTTGTCTGCGGATGGAACGCAGTGCTAAAACGGATCTTGGTACCCATAGCAGTGTGGAAGGACTCCCAAAATATGGAAGTAAAGAGGCTTCCATGGTCAGATGAGATGAGCTAAGGAATACCGTGCAAAGAAACTATCGTTGACGTATACAGCTCTGCTAGCTGAGCTGCCGAGATAGATTCTTTGACTAGAAGGAAATGAGCAACTTTGGCCAGCTTGTCGATAACCACAAAGATGGCATCATTGCCTCTCTTGGACTTGGGAAACCCTGTGACGAAATCCATATCAACATGATCGGATTTCCACTCTAGAATAGGCAAAGGCTGAAGGAGACCTGCTGGACGTTGATGTTCTGCCTTCACTCTGTGACAAACATCACACTCGTTCACGAACTGAGCAATTTCACGTTTCATGCGAGTCCACCAGAAGGTTTGCTTGAGATCCTGATACATCTTGGAACTGCCTGGATGAATAGATAGAAGAGAATTGTGTGCTTCGTCCATGATGACCTTCCTGAGATCACCTTTTGGAACCACCAAACGGTCCTCAAAGAACAAGGTATCTTTGTCATCAACGCGAAAGCACTTATACTTCGGAATGCCCTTAGCCACACCTTTCTTCACTTTATTCACCATTGCATCAAGAAGTTGAGCTTGGTGAACCTGATCTTCCAGAGTCGGAGAGACTTGAAGATTGGCAAGAAATCCTTGCGGAATCATTTGAAGGTTGAGCTTGCAGAAGGCTTTACAAAGCTCGGGTTGAAGAGGCTTCAGAATGAGATTGTTGCAGTACGCCTTTCGGCTGAGCGCATCTGCAATAAAATTTGCTTTCCCAGGAGTATAGTCAATGCTTGGATTGAAATTCTCAAGCATTTCCACCCAATGAGACTACCGAAGATTAAGATTGGGTTGAGTGAAAATGTACTTCAAGATCTTGTGATCGGTGTACACCTCAACTGGTCTACCAAACAACAAATGCCTCCAAGTCATCAAAGCATGCACAACTGCCGCCAACTCGAGATCATGAGTGGACTAGTTTTTCTCGGCAGGCTTCAACTGACGTGAGGTATAAGCAACTATTTTCTTATTTTGCATGAGAACACCACCAAGACCTTGGAGAGAAGCATCACAGAAAACTTGGAAAGGCTTTGATTGCTCAGGAGGGACAAGAACTGGAGCTGAAGTCAGTCTCTGCTTGAGCGTATTGAATGCCACATCACATTCAGGAGACCAAACATACTTGACATTCTTCTAGAGGAGATTAGACAGAGGCTTAGCAATTTGAGATAAGTTCTCCACGAATCTTCTGCAATAACTAGCAAGCCCGAGGAAGCTACGAAGCTGCTTCACATTCTGAGGAGGCTCCCACTTCAAGATTGCCTCCACTTTCTCAGGGTGCACTTTAATGCCCTCGGCAGAGATCACATGCCCAAGGTACACCACTTCATTGAGCCAAAACTCACACTTGGAAAACTTGGCATAGAATCGATGTTCTCTTACCTTGTCAAGCACAAGCCGGAGATGCTCTGCATGCTCTTCTTCTGTCTCTGAGAACACAAGGATATCATAAAAATAGACCAAGATGAACTTATTCTTGAAAGGAGAGAAAATGAAGTTCATCATTCTTGAGAAGGTTGGAGGAGCATTGGCAAGACCAAACGACATGACGGTGTACTCACAAGAGCCAAAACTCATCCTGAAAGCGGTCTTTGGAATATATTCTTCGCGAATGCGAATCTGATGATAGCCCATGCGAAGATCAAGCTTCGAGAAAACCTTGGCACCTTTCAGTTGGTCAAACAACTCATTGATGTTGGGAAGTGGCTACTTGTTTCTGATTGTCTTGTTGTTCAATGGACGGTAATCGACACACAGTCGATCCGTGCCATCCTTCTTCTTGACAAGCAAAACACCACAACCCCATGGAGAAGAACTTGGTCTTATCAGTACCAGACGTTCTTGTTCATCTAGCTGCTTCTTAAACTCTTTCAGCTCTTCGGGTCCAAGTTTATAAGGGCGCTTGCAAACTGGTTCAGTTCTGGGCTCGAGGTCAATCATGAACTCGACTGGCCGGTGCGGAGGCATTCCTGGCAATTCTTTTGGAAAGACATCTTCATACTCACTAACCACCAAAATTTGAGAAATGGATGAGATATCACCCTTCTCATTGGGAGCAAAGAGACAGATTGTGTCATCACGAGCTGCGAAAATAATCACATCTTCTGAAGGATGAGTCAGCTTGACTTCTTTTGCTTGACAATCAACAGATGCCTTGTTCATAGCCAGGAAGTCCATGCCCAGAATGAGATCAATGTCGGAATTGCCGAGAACATAAGGAGAAGCCAAGAAAGAATAATTGCCCATCTTGATAGAAACATTCGAAACAACAGAGGTGGTCTTCATGGCCACACCCGGAGAAACGACGCCGAAAGGTCTACTCAACATCTCAGAATAGAAACCATTCTTGATAGCAAAAGGTCTAGACATGAATGAATGCGATGCACCAGTATCAAACAATACTTTTCCAGGAATAGAATTAACTGAGAGATTACCCATGATCACTTGAGAAGAATCCACTGCCTCTGCTGCGTTCACCATGTTCACTCTTGCTGTCTTGGGATTATGCTTCACCATTGCATTGCCTGGAGGTCTGACTGGAGGAAGAGGTGAAAGACGCCGCTGGTTGCACCTGTTTGAGTAGTGACCCTTCTGACCACACTTGTGACAAGTAACCTCAGATAGCGGACGAAAGTTGCCTAGAGGAGGAACAAAATCTGACTTTGGCGTCTGGGGTCTCTATTGATATCCTGGGTTGGGTGGATGGGAAGAACCACAGCCACCGAACTGCTTCTGTTGCTGAGGACGAAATGGAGGAGGATTAGGAACCCAATATTTCTTCTCCTTAGGAACCATCTGAGAGCTGGAAGAAGAAAAATAGGAATCCCTTGAACGCTTCCTTGAGTTCTCCAACTTGAGCTAAGTTGCCTCGACCTTCAAAGCCATATTGTAGAACTAGTCAAACTCACGAGGCTCTTGAAGGACTAGACCCGGCAGAAGCTCATCCTTGAGACCACCTCTAAACTGATAGATCATGGACTTGTCATCTGGAACATCTTGCTTAGCATAGCGGGCCAGATTCTGGAACTCGATGTTGTACTGATAGACATACTTGCTCCCCTGCTTCAGGTGCCTGAACTTCTCACGCATCTCCTCGACAAAGCTTGTCGGAATGTAATGGGCCCTGAAGTCATGACAGAAATCGTCCCAAGTAACAACACGATCGCCCCTGGAATCCTTGTACTGCTGCCACCAATCAGCTGCCTGACCCTTGAGCTAGAACGATGCGAATATAACAATGTCCTATGGTCTGACATTGCTGCACTCAAAATGCTTACTCATGTCACGGAGCCAATCATCAGCATCAAAAGGCTGCTCACAACAGGTGAAAGACTTGGGCTGGTTGGCAAGGAACTAGTTGAGCGTCGCAAACTGATGTTGATTCTGAAAATTCCCTTAAAATCCTTGCTGACCCTCTTTCTTGCAATATCCCGAGCAACATCTGAGTATTCGCATTGGTTGCGGCCCTCATAGCTTGCCAAGCTTCTGGAGGAGGAGGCGGTGGCGGGGGTGGTGGAACATCAGCATGCACCTCACCACGACCCGGATTCCCGCGAGTTGGTGGAGCCATCCTGAAGATGGACAAAAACATCAGCACCTCATTGAAAAAGATGAATTCAAAATCTGAATCAAATGCTTGACAGAAATTGAACGAATAACATAACAACCTTCCTACTGAAAAATTAGTAAGAATGCCTTCTTCGGGTTTGCGATAACACCATTAGATATTAGAAGCCACTTACAATAAGACAAAAGCATTGAGCTAATGTTGCTCAGAACAAATGTATATACCCTCATACATCTAAAGAAGATGATCCTAGATAACTACATGAGTTCCCATCTAAGAACTTCCGAAAACTTTCTGGTTATGCAATCCGGTGTGGGGGATACAAGGAGGAAATATCTCATGACAACTGTATCAATACTTCAACACATAACCAGAGGCTTTCACAAATCCATCTAACATGAATCCTCGAAAGCACAACGATACTAACCATGGTGGTACCCCGGACGCCTCCCTAGTACTGGGTGACTCCGACCTTATCTCACCATGACAAGTATTGAAGTAATTCCGAACATCCTCCGTCCTGAGATACTAAGGAAGTTGAATGATAACGATGTGCGAAGAATTCCCTAGAGCTCAACTCCCCGGAAGAAATCAAGTCAGACAGGAGGCACCAAGATAGAACTCCGTCACATCAGTATCATATAGTTTCCAAAATACCTGCGTGATCCTAAAATTTTTTGAGCAAGAAGAGGAGAAGAATCAAAATTCCTAAGTCGAATACCTCACCAGAGCATAGAAGAGGAGTAAAAAGAAACCTACTCTCCGATATAACTAGACTCAAAATAGTTTTTACTAGACTCAACTCAGCCAAGTTCGATCAAGCAAAGGGCTCCTATGGTCGTATGGCTCTGAATACCAACTTGTCACGCCCAAGATGCACGCCTATCCATAATTAGGCACCGGGCCTCGACAAGGATAGAGGCGCATCTTGTCGTTTGCAAGTACAACATCATTACACTCGTCACATGCTAAATTACAATTCCACACAATTTATTCAAACATCAATCCAAAGGTAGGGTCTAGCTACGGACGAAAACAAACGATAAAAATGATGCAATGACACTGGCTTGCTAGCCCCGAAGATCATGACCACGACCACTCTACTCGTCTGGATAAGAGACGTATATCCTGCCACGCTCCTCGTCATATTCCCATTGGAGCTGCGTCACGTCAACTGGCACAATCTCATCTATACCTGCACCTGTATTGTTGTAGTAATCTGTGAGCCACAGGGACTCAACAATCTCGCGCCCAGGTATCGAGACTATTTAAGATTATAGGTTGGATGGGGGTAAGTGTTTAGTTTGCAGCAGCACTAAGCATTTATGGTGGCTAATCTTATGAAACATGAAAGTAAATATGTGGTCTACGATAAATGATCGAGAACTAGAATGACCTCTAAGAGATCCTGAACACCTACTACGTCAAACATAACCCCACTGTGTTCTCTCTTGGTTCATGTTCACGAGGAGAGACGATCACGGTTACTCACACAGTTGGTGTATTTTATTATAATTTACTTCAAGTTAACTATAACCGGGTGTTAAACAAATATCCAAGTTGCCACATAATCGTGGGCACGGCTTTCCAAAAGTTTTAACCCTGCAGGGGTGCTCCAACTAGTCCATAATAAATTAACCATGCTCCGTGGGAATAGCCTTGACCACGGATCTTGTGATCGTCCTAGGCAACTCCAAAGGAATTCGGACACCTCGAGATAGCCCGAAGAAAATCAGAGTCCCTCATGCAAGCCACTCGAGAAAGGTAAAACAAGTTCAGCAAGACCACCCGACGTGTCGACGAACCCGATAAGAGCCGCATATCTCGTTCTCAGGACACGACCGGACAAGCTAGTGTACGGTGGCCCGATAGAAATCTCCCGAGTTTCCTCGGGTTGGCCCTGCATAGTGCTCTAGGTTGGACCAACAATCATGAGGAGCACTGGCCCGGGTTGTTGATTAATTATCCACGGTGTAGTGGTTTTATCACGGCAGATGTCCAGGTGAACGGACTTGGATTCGAGGCCATTTCTAAGGTGATGGACTCAAAGGGGTTGGTTGGGACGAAGGACACGAGTTTACCCAGGTTCGTCCCCTCAAGTCGAGATAACAGCCTACGTCCTGCTTGTGTTTGTATTGCTTGGTGTATCGATTAGAAGGGAGCTATTGCTTGACCTAGTTCTCGATAGTCTCATCTCTAAGTCTCCCCGGGTCTCGCCTTTATATAGGAGGTAAAGACCACGGGTCATACAAGTTGCAACCGACTCTCACTACGTGTCTGAGTCTATCTCTACCTTATCTTGCCTTCCTGACCAAGTTGTCTTCGGGCGGCTCACTCGCCCGGGTCTTCTTCGTCCAGTCCATGTTCCGGCCCATCTTGTCAAGCCGCCAAACGTATTGGGCTTAAGTATTCATAGCCCACTCTTGGGATGGTGTACGAGCCACCTAGTGTGACCCGGCGCCCTTGGAGCGGGTCCCCTGTGGGGTTATATCCCCAACATTAGGCCCCAGGTTGATTTGAGCTTCTCACTTCAGCCTCGTTCTTAATCATCGGCGAGTCTACCTGAAAATAATGACCCACCGTGACATCATGTGAAATCTGTCAGAAAGATCCTCTGACGTTCGCAACAAATCTTTTCCCTTATTAAATGGACGGTCCAGGAATCGAGGCGTCCGCCTCGGTCAAATTATATCCGCCGCCTGTATTTTCATGCATGTTTCCACCTTTTCCTATTAAATAGGACCGCGAGGGGTGGCTCTTGCTTTCCTTCCTGCTCGCTCTTCGTCTTCCTCCTTCCAGCGCCGCTGCTCTAGCACACTTTGCTCCGGCGCCGCCTCTACATCGTATTCGTCGAGGCTGCTGCATCGACCTGTACGTTCCAGAGTTCTACCCATGTCCGCCGTGCCATCTCCGGTGAGTCCTTCTTCCCTAGATCCGTAGCCATTTTGGTAGGGTTTCATGGAGCTCGCCCGCCACTTAGAACATGAGCCTCTTTCAATGTCAGCCATGGCTAGTCCATAGGAACCCGATAATATTTTGTCCCCAATGCGGCGTTCTGTAGGAAATCAATAGTAGCATAGCGCAGATCTGTAACGACTCCGCCTGCCATTTTCAAACTTTCACCGTTTTGATTGTTCGTCTCTAGGTTTGAAATAAAACCATTTCCCTCTGTTTTCTAGATCCGTAATCTCAGAGATACTTTGTGAAACCTGTTTTCCGCACTTAGCCAAATTTTGCTTTGTCTTCTCATAAACTTGACCTGCCATGTAGTTCCGGCTCTCACCAACCGGATCTTGGTGGCTTAATCTTAAGATCTTAACCTTTTAACCGCTCGTAGATGTCTGCTGTTCCCTGACTCGTCGTACATTGTTACCTTGCGAAGTTTTAAACCGCCGCCATGTCTCGTGCATCCAACTCGTGCAATTGGGTCGGCTCTTGCATCACTGAAGAGTTCCTGATGGACTTCGTACACACGGGCACCCTTCCCGCCAAGGATGTCATCCATTGGCGGGTTCCAGGCAATGAACTGAAGCCCGTTCCTCAAGAGGGCAAAGTAGTGGTATTTTCAGATCACATCGAACGTGGGTTCGTACCCCTCGGCTCAAAATTCTTCCGGGATGTTCTTCACTTTTACAAGCTGCGCCCTCAAGACCTTGCCCCCAATTTCGTCTCCAACATATGTAACTTCCAAGTGCCCAGCGAGGTCTATCTGCAAACTGAGCCGTCTGTTGGTCTCTTCCGGGAGTTATTTACGCAAACCGCCAGACCGAAGAGAAGGCCAACCCAAGCTTAGAACTCGGCGGTATTTCAATTCAGAGGCACCGGGACATGACTTTTCCGGCTGTTCAGATGCCGAGTAATCCAAAAGTTTGGAATAAGACTTGGTTTTATTGTAAAGATACCTCTCTAGAGGGTGAGTATCCGCTACCGGGTTACCGACCATCCCGGCTCAAGACGACCTCCAAGCTTCCCGGCCGGCTGTCAGCTGCTGAACGGGCGAAGCACGAGCTGGCTCACGCCAAGATTAAAGCCCTCATGGCCAACAGACTGACGGGATTGGACTTGATCCCCTGCTGGATCTCTTAGAGGATTATGCACTTGAGCCGGAGAAATTGCCTTATGTGCGAATATCCGGGCCAGTAAGATAATTCCCTCTGCTTCAGCCGGACGACATTAACAGAAGATGATATTACAACTATCATCCGGAGTCTTGTCACGAGACTTCAGGAGCTTGCAGTGCCATTGGGCTGGCACCTTTCTATGTCATTAAGCCCGCCCCACATGTAAGGTGACATTTCATAGTCTCTTTTCTTTATTTAGCTATGTCTTGGCAATTCCTCACTACTTGCCGGATTATCTTTTCAGTCTGACTCCGACTTTTGGAAGAAGAAATACGTTCCTGCTCTGAAGAAAACCAAGAAGAAGGCCCTGACCAAGAGGACAAAGAAGACCACTCCTCAAGAAGAATTGTTTGAACTGCCGGAATCATTCGGCTCAGAGGTATAATTTGACTACTTTTTGCCACCTCTTTATTCACCTTACTGATAATAACCATTCACAAGACGAGGCAGAGATGAGCCGCGCCAACGCCCCAGAGGTAATTTATGTTCCGTCTGACTCAGAATATTTCGTACCCTAGAAGATATGGTGGGTCGTTCGAAAAGTTCCCCTTGCTCATCCTATTGCTAACTTGGACCCCCAATTTCTTTTGAAAAAGCAACAGCAAGCGGACCGATGCCTGACCCGGAGCATCGGCTCTACCGATCTCATGTCCGGCTTACCTAAGTCCCTGGCTCAGAAGAAGCGCCCCAGAGAGGTATGTGTTTCTTCTCTGCTTGATTTTACTAGCTCTTCCTTTGTAATTCCAACATCGCTTTACATTATCTGAACTGCCATTTAGGGATCATTGCCTTTGTCTGGTGACTCTACGGCCACTGCTCTGCCGCCTCCAAAGATTAATACGTTGTACGTGTCTTTTCAAGCCTTACGTCCGACTCTTTGGCGGTTGTAAACCTTGGGCTCTAACTTTTATGCTTTTTCAGGGCTCAAGCCAAGCGAAGGAAGACCAACAAGTCCTCCCCTGGCCCTACTGCTCAAGACCCGGAGCTTGCCAAGCCGGATGCTCCTGTGCCGGATGCAAATCCGCCAACGGCTTTTGTAAAGACGACAGCTGACGATATTATTCTAGAGAGTTCGCAGAAGGACCATTCCAAGCCGCCGAGCCCTGCCAAGGCTGCTGATGATACCACTGCTCCGGACGTCCTAATTACCGGCACCGGCTTCCACTCTCCTCCACCTCATGTGTTGACAAAGCATAATGGGACGACTGAAGCTTCTAGGAGATTGGAGTTTGAGATCCCCGCCCTCGAGAAAATGATAGCTGACGAACTTCATGCTGGCTATATGAGCCGGCTGTCTACAAAACGGGATCTGGAGCTCAAGCTTGTACTCTTAATGAAGAAGAAATATGACGTATTCTTTTTTCTCCTTATACCCTTATGCAGCTCCCAAGAGCCGGGTTAATATTGGCTGATGATAATCCGGCTCTTCAATCTTGGTAGAAGTAGAAATATTTAGCATGCAGGCCTCAACTTACTTAGAGGTGATCTCAAATCATTGTTGTTAGCCCCCAAGGGCCGGCTCAAAGTTGATAACCTTGAACTGGGGCTTTATAGAAGATATATATTAGAGCCAATTGTAGCCCCCAAGGGCCGGCTCAATCTTTTCCAAAGTTGAGTTGGGACTTTATTGAGAATGGGTAACAGAGCCAATTGTAGCCCCCAGGGGCCGGCTCAATCTTGTTAAAGTTGAGTGGGACTTTCATGCTAAACAACCTGAAAAACCAGTATGTAGCCCCATAGTTCCGGGTTAACTAGATAAAGATGATCTAGAACTGTCGTTAATCTAGGAGATCAAATAGACATTAGCCCCCAAGTGTCATACATATTGCTTGCAATCTGTTTGAGACTTGCCGAGTTTTTTAGACTTCTCCTCCTATCGGCTCATTCCATGCTTTGATATGTCGTATGAAGCTTTAAACGAAGCCGGGTCAGAAGTGGCCGGCTTAAAAGACAGTCTAGCCACGCAGCAAGCCGCCCGGAGTGAAGCTGATGAGAAATGCCGGCTCCTTGCTGAAGAATTGACCAAAAGAGGTCGACTTTGCAACCTTGAAGGAATCCTCTAAGGCTGAACAAGCCGCCTTGACTAAACGGGCGGATGACACTGATCAGCGACTTATGATCGTGTCTGATGAGCTGCAGTCCTTGAAGTGCCACATCACGACGATGACAGCCGCCATCTTTGGTAAGTATTTGATAACTTAACTCAATTTGTGTATTGTACTTGTGTTGGCAACTTATGACGAGGCATCCGTCTTATGCAGGTCCTAGGAGCCACCAACTTGCCTCCGACAGCTTGCTGCCCCTGAAGGCCATGTATACTTTGACAAAACAACTTTACTGCGGCACCGTGTGTACAATCAAAGCTGTATTGTACAAGGATAATACCCCTTAAACTATCAAAGGGGTCCTAGAACTTCTGTCGACGCTGCCAAAACAGATTGTGGAATTGAAGAGATCAGCCGCTCGCTAGGGGGCGATCGCAGCCATAAGCTGGGCATTGGCTTTTGCTCCAGAGCTAACTCCGGCTGATATGATGGATGGATTCCCTTCCGAAAAGGTTGATGGTCCGAGTTTACATAAGCTTACTATGCACAGTGTGTAAAGGCTTCCAAAGTCCTTGCTTCCGTGTTAGCAGAAGAAGTCAACCTGGAGACCTACCAAGCGGCTTACAGCACTGACCAGAAAAGAATCCGCGACCCCCAATTTGAGTCCAGGGATCTGACACCTGCCCGTAGTAAGAATCTTTTCGCCTCTGAACTTGACCCATCCCCCTTCTTTGAAGAAGGAACCTTCGCGGCTTTAACCAACTACAACCGGGACTTGGAAAATCTTCAAATCAAGGTAGCCGAAGACCCAGAGCAGGGTGACCCGCCAGCCAGGTGATCGCACTGTAAACACCTGTTGATAGCCGGCTCTTTGCGACCCGCCATGAGCGGTGTAAAAAACCTTAAGATATTTTTGGGCTCCACAGAGAGCGTATGTAGTAGACTGGCAGTAACTTTTGCCTTTATTTGAATTGTGTCATCGCGCACATATGAAAAGTCCGGCTTAACATATATATGTCATCTTCCTTGTGCTTCTCATTGTATGCTTTACCGGCTCTTGGCAGTCTGCAAGAATAGATGTATCTTTATAACGTTAGGAGGGAGGCTTAAAAAGCATAACTCGAAGATGCTGTATCTTCCTAACGTGTTGACGGAGTCAACCGCTTGGCTTAAGAGCCGGCCGACAAGGTTTGATAAGCTACACCCGTAGGTGGGAAGCCCCCTGGACGGCTATGTTGACTTGTCAACATTTTTGGCGTAAGAGCCGGCTGTTAGGGTTAGATAAGCTACACCCGTAGGTGGAAAGCCCCCTTCAACAGCTATGTTGACTTGTCAACTTTTTTGGCTTGAAAGTTGGTTGTTAGGGATAGATAAGCTACACCCGGAGGTGGGAAGCCCCCTTCGACAACCAAGTTGACTTGTCAACTTTTTTGGCATAAGAGCCGGCTGTTAGGGTTAGATAAGCTACACCCGAAGGTGGGAAGCCCCCTTCGATAGCTATGTTGACTTGTCAACATTTTTGGCTTGAAAGCCGGTTGTTAGGGTTAGATAAGCTACACCTGGAGGTGGGAAGCCCCCTTCGACAACCAAGTTGACTTGTCAACTTTTTTGGCATAAGAGCCGACTATTAGGGTTAGATAAGCTACACCCGAAGGTGGGAAGCCCCCTTCGACAGCTATGTTGACTTGTCAACATTTTTGGCTTGAAAGCCAGTTCTTAGGGTTAGATAAGATACACCTAGAGGTGGGAAGACCCCTTCGACAACCAAGTTGACTTTTCAAGTTTTTTGGCATAAGAGCCGGCTGTTAGGGTTAGATAAGCTACACCCGAAGGTGGGAAGCCCCCTTCGACAGCTATGTTGACTTGTCAACATTTTTGGCTTGAAAGACAGTTGTTAGGGTTAGATAAGCTACACCCGGAGGTGGGAAGCCCCCTTCGACAACCAAGTTTTGGATTTTTCTTGCATGGATGAAGATATGCGAAATGGCAGAGGCCCTGGTTTGCAGGGATGCTAGTTTATTCATATATATAAATATGATATGTACAATGATAGTGTAGAATGTCGAGTCTCAACAACTCAGGTATAATAAGGCCACAGATGCGCTATGTTCCACGGCCGGCGGGTCTCTTGTCCCGAGGTATCTGAGTCGTCCCGGATGTCAATGAGGTAATATGACCCGTTGTTGAGATTTCTGCTGACCATGAAAGGTCCTTCCCACGGAGGAGATAACTTATGCATATTTGTCCGATCTTGAATCAGTCGTATCACCAAGTTGCCTTCTTGAAACGTATGGGTCTTGACTCTGCGGCTATGATAGCGACGCAGGTCTTGCTGATAGATCGCCAAACGGGCAACCGCTAGTTCTTGTTCCTCCTCCAAAGCATCCAACACGTCTTGACGTGCCGTCTCATTATCCTTCTCAACGTAAGCCGCCACTCATGGCGAGTCATGCCGGATGTCACTTGGTAACACGGCCTCTGCATCGTAAACCATGAAGAAAGGTGTATAACCCGTGGATCTGTTGGGGGTAGTTTTGATGCTCCATAAGACGGATGACAACTCTTCCACCCAACACCCCGGCGTCCGCTGTAAAGTAACCATAAGTTGTGGCTTGATACCTCTCAAGATTTCTTGATTATCACACTCCTCCTGACTGTTGGACTATGGATGAGCAACTGCCGAAACATCAAGCCGGATGTGCTCCAGGTCGCATAATTTTTTCATAGCCTCCTTGGACAAGTTTGTGCCATTGTCCGTGATGATGCTGTGAGGGTAACCAAAATGGTTGATCAGCTTTGTAATAAAGTGAACCGCCATAGGCGCATCACACTTACTGACCGGCTCAGCCACTACCCACTTGGTGAACTTATCAACCGCCACCAAGAGGTGCGTTTTCTTATCCTTGGATCTCTTGAAAGGCCCAACCATATCAATCCCCCAGACTGCAAATGGCCAAGTAATTGGTATTATGCGCAATTCTTGAGCCGGAACATGAGCACGCCGGCCAAATTTTTGACCGCCATCACACTTGCGGACTAGATCCTCTGCATCCTTGTGAGCCGTCAACCAGAAGAAACCGTGCCGGAAAGCCTTTGCCACTAGAGATTTTGAGCCGGCTGATGTCCGCAATCTCCAGCGTGAATTTCATTCAAGATTACCTTACCCTCCTCTGGTGAGACACAATGTTGAAACACCCCGGTAACGCTGCACTTGTGCAACTCACCATTAACTATTGTCATGGACTTAGATCGCCGGGTGATCTGTCTGGCCAGATTCTCATCATCAGGTAACTCGCCCCGAGTCAAATATGCCAAGTAAGGGATAGTCCAATCCGGAATAGCATGTTGAGCCGCCACCAATATCCCCTCCGGGTCAGCAACAGCCAAATCTTCCTCTGAGGGTAACTTGACAGTCGGGTGATGTAAGACGTCCAGAAAGATATTGGGCGGCATCGGCTTTTGCTGAGAGCCTAACCTTGATAGGGCATTAGTCGCCTCATTCCTGCAACAATCAATGTGATCCACCTAATAACCTTTGAAGTGACCAGCAATGACATCCACCGCCTGACGATAAGCCGCCATCCGCGGGTCCCTGGAGTCCCAAGTGCCCGAAACATGCTGAGCCACAAGATCTGAGTCGCCAAAACACCTTACCCGGCTTAAATTCATCTCCTTAGCTACTCTAAGGCCATGAAGCAGGGCTTCATATTCAGCCGCATTATTGGTGCAAGGGAACATCAGCCGGAGGACATAACAAAACTTATCACCTTTCAAAGATGTTAAAACAACTCCTGCCCCTGATCCTTCCAGCTGCTTGGATCCATCAAAATGTATAGTCCAGTACGTGTTATCCGGCTTTTCTTCGGGAGCTTGACACTCTGTCCAGTCGTTTATGAAATCCACAAGGGCTTGAGACTTGACAACCGTATGAGGTACATATTTCAGATTGAGAGGTCCCAGCTCCAATACCCACTTAGAAATCCTACCAGTGGTTTCTCTGTTTTGAATTATGTCCCCCAACAGAGCAGAACTGACCACGGTGATCTTGTGCCCTAAGAAGTAATGCTTTAACTTGTGGTTGGCCATGAACTCCCCATACACTAGCTTGTACTAATGTGGATATCTCTGCTTAGACTCTGTCAAGAACTCACTGATATAATAAACCGGCCTCTGAACCGGATATTCCTTCCCTGCTTCCTTGCACTCGACCACAATTGCAACGCTGACACCCGGTTGTTAGCCGTCACGTACAGGAGCAAAGGCTCTTTCTCAGCCGGAGCAACTAATACCAGCGGCTCAATGAGCTGCTTCTTGAGCGCCTCAAATGCTTCACCCGCTGCCGTACTCCAGACAAAATTGTCTGTCTTTTTCATCATCTGATATAGAGGGATAGCTTTCTCACCAAGGCAGCTTATGAACCGGCTCAACGCGGCGATCTGCCCTGCCAGGCGTTGGACATCATTAATACAAGTCGGCTCAACCAGGGAGGTGATAGCCTTGATCTTATCCAGGTTAGCTTCAATGCCACGCTTAGAAACCAGAAATCCCAAGAGCTTACCAGCCGGAACACGAAAGACACACTTTGTCAGTTTAAGCATCATCTTATAGATCCGTAGATTGTCAAATGTTTCCCTTAAGTCGTCAAGCAAGGTCTCCTTTTTCCTTGATTTGATCACAATATCATCCACATAAGCATGAACGTTGCGTCTAATCTGATTGTGAAGACAATTCTGCACACAACGCTGATAAGTCGCCTGGGCACTCTTGATCCCAAAAGGCATAGACACATAGCAGAAGGCTCCAAAACGCGTAATGAAAGCCGTCTTCTCTTGGTCCTTAACTGCCATCTTGATATGATGATATCCCGAATAAGCATCCAGGAAGCATAAGCTTTCACAACCCGCCGTAGCATCAATGATTTGATCAATATGAGGGAGAGAAAAAGGGTCAGCTGGACAAGCCTTGTTAAGATCCGTATAGTCCACACACATATGCCATGTGCCGTTCTTCTTAAGCACAAGCACTGGGTTAGCAAGCCACTTTGGATGAAAGACCTCGACGATGAAACCCTCCGCTAAGAGCCGGGCGACCTCTTCCCCAATGGCCTTGCGTCTCTCCTCATTGAACCGTCGTAGAAACTGCTTGACAGGTTTAAACTTAGGATCCACATTAAGGTTATGCTCAGCAAAATCTCTCGGTACACCCAGCATGTCAGAAGGTTTCCATGCAAAGATGTCCTGATTCTCACGGATGAATTCGATGAGCGCGCTTTCCTGTTTGGGATCCATGTTGGCCCCAATGATGAACTGTTTGGATGAGTCGCCCGTAGTGAAATCCACTGCCTTGGTATCATCGGCCGAAAATTTGAGGGGCGGCTCAACCTCCGTCGTAAGCTTCTTCAGCGGGGTCATATCCTCCGGGTCGACATTCTCCTTGTAGAACTTGAGTTCTGCCTCAGCACATCTGGATTCCACATAAGCCGCATCTCCTTCATCGCACTCAATAGCCGTATTCCGATCACCATGAACGGTAATCGTGCCTTTTAATCCAGGCATCTTGAGCTGCAAGTAAACATAATAGGGCCTAGCCATGAACTTAGCATAAGCCAGCCGCCCAAACAACTCATGATAAGGGCTCTTGATCTTAACCACTTCAAACCACAAGTAGTCCACCCTGTAGTTGTATTCATCACAAAGGCAACTTCCAAAGAAATCCTGCCCACCGGATAAGCTGACTTGCCCGACACCACACCAAGAAAAATGGTTGATAAGAGTTTAAGGTCTTTATCAAGCAACTTCATCCGCCGGAAGGTATCATAATACAGGATGTTGATGCTACTGCCACCATCCATAAGTACCTTATTCACCATATACCCTCCCACTTGGGGGACCACTACCAAGGCCAGCCGCCCTGGGTCATCAACACGCGGCAGGTGATCCTCCAGGATCCACGTTATGTCATATTCAGACCACTTCAAGTATTGCGGCAGAGCTGACACAACTGTATTAACCGCTCGCTTGCGCAACTTCTGATCCCGCTTGTTAAGGCTGGTCGTGAAAACATGATACTGGCCCGAACTGAGCTGCTTTGGATTACTCTGATACCCAGACTAGTTATGCTGCTGCTGATTGTTGTTACTAGAGTGCTGAGGATGTCCTCCTTGATTGCCCTAACCATGATGACCGGACCCTAAGCCGCCGGATCCAAATGCGGCTCCTGACCCACCTGGTCTTGAGCCGCCGGGCGGGCCATCGCCATGGTTGTTGTGTTGCTGTATGTTGTAATTCTTGAATTTCTGCATGATATGGCAATCACCCCATGTGTGCGTTGAAGGTTTATCGGGACGGCTATGCTCCGGACAGGGTTTTTTGATCATTTCCTCCAAATTGAAAGGAGTCCTATTTTTGTTAAAAGGCGGCCTAAACTTCCCATTTCCTTTAGGATGATTCATGTCGGTGCTTGCATTGGCCACCAGTTCTGACCCGCCATCTGGGTTTTTCCGCTTACTCTGGTTACCATTGTTCGCCGCACCCTTGCCCTGGTTGTTCCTCTTAGCTTGGCCGGCCTTCTCCTCATCAGAGCCTGGATCCTATGTGTTATCAGAGTCAGCGTACTTTGTGAGAGCCGTCATGAGCTCTCCCATGTCCTGACACATACGCTTGAGCCGGCCAAGCTTCTGCTTGAGAGGGATGAAGTGACAATTCTTTTCTAGGATCAGCACCGCTTGAGCCGCCGTGCTCTGTTCAAATGAGTGGATGATGGTCGACACCCATCAGACCCAATGATGAGCCGACTCATTCTCCTGCTAGACGCAATGATCGAGATCCACAATAGTCATAGGTTGTTTGAAGTCCCTTGAAAGTGTTTGATGAACCTTGCCCTCAACTCAGCCCATGAATTGATGGTATTGGGTGGAAAACCCTTTAACCATGTGCGAGCTGGACCTTCGAGCATCATGATGAAGTATTTAGCACACACCACCTCACTGACATCCAACATCTCCATAGCCAGCTCATAATTTTCGATCTAGGCCTCCAGAGGTAAGTTAGGAGTGTAGTTCGGGACCTTGCGAGGTCCTTTTAAATCCTTCAGCAACCGCTCACTTCGCAGAGCTGGTGTTAAGCATGGCACTCCCACGGCCCTGATGGTCACTCCCGCCCCTACTAACACGGAGTGCGCGGGCTCTTGGTGAGCCGTCGTGGCCAAATATACCGCCTCTTGCTGGTTCCTTGCCCGGTTTATGAGCGCTTGCGCATCTAGAGCCGCCTGATCGTCCCCCGGAGGCCTCTGTGCCGATTGATGCTGGAAACCGCCGGCAATTCATAGCGCCGGCTAAAGCTGCGGCTGGGGAGAGGGGTTGAATGAATGCGGCTCTGGCTGTAAGCATACTTCTCCTTCTGGGCCATCGCTGTGTGAAGGTATCCAATGGCATTCCGTACCTCCTCCGCAAAAGGCGCTTCATCCGGAATAGGGATTGTTTCAAGACGGGTGGCCGTGGCCACCATGTTCTCTGCCGGGTTGGAATAATGACCCGCCGGCATTGGAAAGACCACTGGTGAGGCCTAGTTTTGTTGGGACGGGTTAAGCTGCGGTCGAGCCGCCAGCCGGCTTCCAGGTGCATCCGCTGCCCATCCTGTACCTGGCATATTAAAGAGATTCCTAGCCTCATAATGTTCTGGTAAGCGGGATTGATGTCTCATCCGATGCACCGCAACCGCCGATTGCTGTTCCAACCCAAGGCAGAAGGCATCCATCTTAATATGTTCTGCCTCTTCCTCCATCTAGACCTTTAGCTCAGCTATCCTCTGTTGCTCCTCCGCCATCCGGTCCTTGAGCCTCACTATCTCTAAGTTCCAAGCGGCTTGGTTATCTGGCGTAACTTTAGTGGCCATCAGGGCCGCGAGCTCGTTCATCCGATCCAGAAGAACTTGAGCCGGCGGCGGCGGGTCAACCCCCGAGGTTGCCGCTCCAGCGGCTGTGCTGTTTGCACTAGGGGCCGACCCCACCATGAACACGGCTGCATGAACCGATGGCTCAAGACCGTCCGGCTCAGAACGATTCGACTCAGGGTAAATCTCGTCGTAGCCCCCGAGCCCACCTTGTGAAGCTGGTAGATCGACTTCGTTTCCCTGTTCGAAGATCCGTCCTCTAAATAGACAAGAGTTTCCTGTGACGCAGAAGCTTCCAGATCCATACCTTGAGTGAAGCCCACGAAGACGTGCTGCTGGTCTGGGTTAACATGGGCGGGCTGCGCATCATGGGCGGGTTTCGCACTCCGAGCTGGCTCGACGATGTCGGTGTAGACGTCTGTCCTGGGCATAGATCCGCCGATCCTGCCGATGAAGACGTGGATCCCGCCAAAAGGAACCCAGAATCCATATTCCACAGAGCCCACATCAAGCCCCCCGTCAGCGTCATCGATGTAGAGCCGGCCGCGGCGACTCTTGTTCATCCTTCCAACCACGTATCCTGTGAGCCTTGGGAGAGAGCCCTTTGAGAACTCAACACCATCAAGCGCAGGCCCAACGGTGGGTGCCAACTATCGTGGTTTTATCACGGCATATGTCCAGGTGAACGGACTTGGATTGGAGGCCATTGCTAAGGTGATGGACTCAAAGGGGTTGGTTGGGACGAAGGACACGAGTTTACCCAGGTTTGGCCCCTCAAGTCGAGATAACAGCCTACATCCTGGTTGTGTTTGTATTGCTTGGTGTATCGATTACAAGGGAGCTATAGCTTGACCTAGTTCTCGATAGTCTCATCTCTAAGTCGCCCCGGGTCTCGCCTTTATATAGGGGGTCAAGACCATGGGTCATACAAGTTGCAACTGACTCTCACTACATGTCTGAGTCTATCTCGACCTTATCTTGCCTTCCTGACCAAGTTGTCTCCGGGCGGCTCACCCGCTCGGGTCTTCTCCGTCCAGTCCATGTTCCGGCCAATCTTGTCAAGCTGCCAAATGTCTTGGGCTTAAGTCTTTGCAGCCCACTCTTGGGCTGGTGTACGAGCCGCCTAGTGTGACCCGGCGCCCTTGGGGCAGGTCTCCCTGTAGGGTTATATCCCCAACACATGGGGTTGCAAAGCCCTATGCAATTTTATTAAGTTGTTTAAGCAAATAGTACCAATGCTGGGTCTTGCCAAACAAGTTTTAATCTCAACCGAATAATCAAGGGGGTCCCCATAACAACCCTGAGCATGTTAGGAGCGCAAAATATGGAAACATAACACCGGTAACAAGTAACTAGGGTGGTAAAAGTGGAACAAAACACCGAGAAAAAGGCCAAGCCTTCCACCATGCCAATATATATATGTGCATTAAATTAAATATTAGTAAATATTGTGATATGCCAGAAATCCATGTTATCACATGGAAACAACCTGCACCTGCAAATAAGAATGCTATAAGAGGGGCTGAGCACCGGTAACTTAGCCAAACAAGGTTTGCTAGGATGTGGACGGGTTAGAGGCTATCATGGCAATGTAGGAGGCTTGATGTTCAAGTGGTAGGTAGCGCATATGTAACAATAAGAGCAAGAGATCTAGCAAAGCAAAAATAGTGTCGAGATCCGGGTACGATCATCTTGCCTGTTGGTTCTTTAGAGGGACAAAGAGGGGGGGTCCTCATAGTGGTACTCTCCTGGATCCTCGTACTCAGGTTCAACACTCACATCTACCCAAGAGAAACATCAACAATAAACAACCAACCAAGGTGCAATGCACAAACAAGATGATGCAGGATTCATTCGAAGTATTTAGCATGGCAATCCTGAACTAGTCATGTTTCACATGCAATAATTGAGTTATTTAAAATTCTGGACAGAATCTCCTGTTAAGTTGTTTAAACATGGATGATCATGGAAAATATGGATGCTTCATGCAAAATCGATGCAAATGCATATGAAGAACGTAGGAAACGGAGTTACGATTCTTATGCTATGCTCACGACAAGTTATGAAGACAAAACACAAGACAATGAAGCCATGGGATATTCCTTGGCATTCCAAGGTAGACACTGGTTAGGCAATAAAAATCCAACCACAATAGAGTCAAATATCAAACAATTCCATGGACATAGCTCTCACAAGTCACAAAACACTAAAACATACCATCTGCCACAAAACAGCAATATGTCAACTTTCACAGCAAATATCTAGAGCTACAGGATGTTTCCAGCCTCAACCAAAGCACTCACAGAAACTACATGACATGCTTATCAAATCATCCAACTACACAAACTGGAAAGGAGGCACATATCAATAAGCATGAAGCTCTCAAGTTGGCATGATGAAACAAATTTTAGGGACTTAGAGAAAATAACAGTTTTCTGGAATCTGAGTTAAGCTGATAGCAAGTTGTCAGCAGAAACTAATGGTGATAGATACCACCTCATGGCATGAAAATAAACAGTATGGTAGAGGACAACATCTACTTCAAAGCACTAGCACTAAGCTTGAGCTAATTCACAACATATCACTTGGTAGCATCCACTCTTCATGGCATAAAATTATTAACAGATTCTTGGACTTAGAAATTTAGCACGTTTGAAAACAACAACATTTTAGCAGCCACTTTGGAGCATAGTTCCCACTTATATGCAAGTTAAACATGTGAAAACAAAACACCATGTCATTCTACTCATCAAAGGCTACCTTTTTCATGTAGACACAAATATCATAGCATGCATGAATTAATACTAACTAAAATGACAAAATGGCACTTTGAGACGAAATGACATTTTGACAAACTTGCTCAACCGACCAAATAAGTTGCACCAATGAATTCCTTGGGTGATTCTACCCCAAAATCATATATCACACTCATATGTTTGCATGGAGCAACATGGCAAAACACTAGCTAGCAAAACACCACTCATGTCCTATAAGTGAAAACTTACCTAATATGCCCATGTTCATAAATGCACATAACCAGATTTGGAAATATAACAGAAATAGAATTATCTATTTATACCACTATAAAACATTAAAACAATAAAAAGAAAAACAATAAGCAGGGGGGCCCATCTGGCATAGTCACTAGGGCCCCCTAGTGTATGACAAGTGGGGCTAGGGCCCACTTGTCACACACACAACCTCACAAACACACACATACACATCTGCCACACACACAACACACACTCTGGATCTGCTGCGACAGCAGATCCAGCACACACACTCACACACACAGGCACACACACACACACAACCCACGACCACACCAGATCCGGGCACTGCCGCACCAGATCCGAACACACCACACCACTCTGGCCAATGAAAAAACAAGGAACAAAAAAAGGGGGAGCCGGGATTCGATCCCGCGACCTCGCGGTCGTCCCCCGAACGAAACACCACTATGTTACTGCATCGAAGCTTAACAGAAGGGGGCAATGAGCCCACTAGTACTAACTGGCCAAACGGTTTCTGACGAAACTGAACTTAAACGACCACCTGCGATAGCGACATGACGACGACGATTCCGATGACTACGGGGCCTCTCTGATAAGGGAAAACTGCTGCGGGAGCTGTGGCACCTACGGGGTGTCCATTCCCTTGCTTGCCTCGCGACGAGGGGGATTTAGGCGAACCCTCAAGGCCACGCCTTGCCCGGACGGCGGTGACGGCGAGCAATACAGCGATGAAACGGTACGTTACAGTATGAGAAGAGAGAAGCAGAGAGGACGGGATGCGCATATGCTCATGGGGGGGGGGCGACGACTGTGCTCAGAGCAGGGCGGAGCAGAGGAAGAAGATGACACGAGCTCCGGCAACGCAGGTGAGACGAGGAAGAAGACGACGTTGCATGGCCTCACTCTGTGCCCTAGCATCGGGAATGGGGCGTGGGGGCGTCCCTGGACCCGCACGCCATCTACCCGACGATGATGACGTGGCGGCCGGACGGAACGACGACGAGGAAGAACTGGCGACCACACCTGAACCTATGTTCTCTCTGGATCTCTTACCTAACGGAGAAGAAAGGAGAAGGGGGAGGAGGAAGGAGATGGAGATGGGAGCGGTGGCTGCAAGAGGGGGAATGAGGAAACCTAGGCGGAGGCGCACACACGTCGAGGGGGGTTTAAAAGCCCCTAAGAAGATGGCGCTCGATGACGAAAGATCACGGCGACGACGGCTCTCTCTCTGCTCTTGCACTGACTGATGGAAAAGGGAGGACGACGGGGCAGGTCTCCGCTTACCCTGCGGGCTGGGCCGAGGCGAGGGGAAAAGGCCCAGTTCCTAGATCCACTCTCTCTCTCACAAAAACAAACTGAGTTTTCTTTTTATAATAAAAGGAAACAAAATAGAACCCCGGAGTAAAAGAAAAGGATTTTTGACAAAACAAAAATACTTTGACATAAAAGGAATTATGCCCTATTTAAATAAAATACCAATATGACTTTTGAAGCAAGTAAATTAAATACTTTTATAAAATAACAGCCCCTGTTTTATTGCAAACCCCAAGAGCCCAAAGCTCAAACACCAAAGAGAGCAACACATAGAATCTCAAAATAACATTATCTACACCACAAACATTTTTAACAGATTTATTTAGCAAGTTAATTCTGCCGAAGAGAAACAAGAGAAATAAAAGGTTTAGGTACTTTTGCAAATAAGGGAGAGGTAGGAAGTTGTTGCCCACACATCCACAATCACACAAGACCACTAACAACATCACAACAAGGTCACATGGAAGCACAACACAAAATATATAATGCATGACAAGATGATGAGATGACATGATGCATGATGCGTAAGACAATGATTAAATGGCAAAGAAGCAAACTCAATTCATTCAACACATGACACAAAGGTTCACATAGGTTACATGACCCAAAATGGCAAAGGCGGCACTTGGGCTGTCACACTACGCTTCAAGAAGCTCAATTTAGAGCAAGAGCATGAGTTCCTTAAAGCTATCAATGACGATCTTCGAAATAAGACTTCCTCTTATCTAGCCAAATGACTTCGCTTATCCACATTCATGCCTCAAGTTAGGTATAAGCAAGCTAGTAACAAAGGAAAGGAGGGTTCTTCTACTAGTAGCGATAAAAATGATAAATCCAATGATATTGATTCTAGTAGTTCTCTTGATCCCACTAACTCTTCTCTTAGCCAAGTTACACTTGAGCAAGAAAATGAACTCTTGAAAGGGATTATAGATAAAGGTATCTACAAGAGTCTTGAAGGGTGCGAACAATTTGAGGAGATTGTACGCAAGGATGGAGGATACCAGAAGAATCGTGGTGTTGGCTACTTTAACGCTAATGGAGTTGAATGGGAAGAAGGTCAATACTCCAATCCCAAGTTTGTTCCTCAAAAGGAGAAGTATTAAAATACTTTCCCCAAGGGAACAAAAGCTCAATATGACCTTCCACCACAAGACACCAAGCTCAAGGGCAAGAACAAGCTTCAAGAGGACTTTGACTCATATGAATATGAATCCCAAGCTTTGGTGAAGTGGGTTCCCAAGGCTACTACAAGCTCAACTTCTACAAGTGCTACTTCAACACCAAGGATCCCCATCAACTTGATGTGGGTCCCCAAGAAGAAGAACTAGAGAGTTCTTGAGGGGTGACTCCTCCAATAAAATTCACTCATATTCATTATTGGCAAGGACTATTTGCAATCTACATCAACTCTATGCAATAGTTCAAGGAGTCACACATTCCCTCAAAGGTAAGCAAGAGACAAGGTAATCAACAAATCAATGGACATCATCACACATGCTTTGCACTACATGTCCATAGATATCCTTGTATTTGTCTCTTGTGTGTTGGGACTAACCCATGTAGGTGAGAAGAGTAATGAAACAACAAGGATGCTCCCAACTCTTGGTGATCTTCTTCAACTTAGAGAATCCACCACTACCTCACCAACACGAAGTCTTCATCGACAAAACCCAAGGTTACTTTATCCCTCTTATGGGGGATGTCACATCTAGGGGGAGCTTTACTCTAGGACTTGAGTTAAAGCATCTCAAAAGAATGTGACAACATTAAATGCTTTATGTGAAAGTGGTCACCCCACTTGTGCTTAAACTATTAGTATGACCTATGATCAAGTATTCTTACTTGACTCCTAAGTCAATATACTCATATATAGATGACTCCGTCATCGCCAAAGTGCTTGTTAGATGCTATTGTGTTTGTGCATGTTTGCCATGATTTCATTTGACATCTTATTGTGTGAGCATGTTGGTCTGCATTTATTTACTCATTTAAGGATATCCAATTGTTGCTATTTGGCTTTTCATATTTAAATTGCCAATTGGATATACAATAATGCCTAGGACCACTTTTTTAGCTATCTATGCTTTCTCACCTCATACTCTATTCATGCTGCATCACAAAATTTGAACAAGTGATTTTGATCCCTCTGTGTGTGGAGCACTCGGAGTTCCGTATCGACAAGGACTGACCATTAAAACCTCCCAAGTGCATCTCGGTGGAACCAACACCAAAATCTCGGTCACACCGAATGCCTAGGGATGATCTGCATTTCTTGCCTCGGTACTACCGATTCCATATTCTCGGTTACACTGAGTTTCCCTGTCAGCTCACAGTTGAGAAACTCGGTGACACCGAAAATTTAGAATCGGTGTCACCGACAGTGAAGGGTATATATTCGGTGGTTCCGACGTTTCAAAAATTCACTCTTCAAACCATCGCGCCCCAAGCCTTAAGATGTCGCAGAAGGACCCTTGGTCGTCACCCTTGTCTTCCCGCACTCCTCCGCCGCTGGGAATCGCCGCCGTCGACGGTATTATCTCCCCCGTCGCCGCCATAGTGGATCCATCACGGAACTAGGGTACGGATTCGACGCCCTCTTTCACTCAAACCTCCGAATCTTGTGCATTAGGGTTTCACCATTATCTTGCCATAGTTTGAAATTGTTCTATCCACAAAATTATCTCTATAGTCTAGAGAATCGGAAAATTTTAGGTTTAGTTGCCCGTGAAATTGCATCTCTGTGAGACCGAGTCAGAAAAATCGGTTCCACCGATTGCCTGTTTGTGCTACTAAGGAAAAAACTCGATGAGACCAGGTGACAGATTTTGGTCTGACCGAAACTATTGCCAAGTTTCTGTTAAGGGTTTTGTGAGTCTCGGGAGCACCAAAAGGTTTGACTCAGTGACACCAAAATCCAATTTTGTAGTGAACTACATCTATAATTTTCCTGTTCAAACTTTCAAAAACCATCTGAATATTTTGTGATGACTTATCCTGTTCCACTCTTCTATACACTATTCACAAGGTCAGCATGTCACAGTCAGACAGTCAGAATTTGCCAGAGCAGGGTGTTCACATGAGTTCAGGCACTAGTCCTGAGCCAAGTTCGTTTTCAAATCCAGGCACCCCAGCATCCATGGGTTGCCCAAGGCTGCTACTAGGGCAAGGAAGAAGCTGAATTCAGATGAGGAAGATTCAGATTTTGTGCCTGAGGAGGCTCTTGCCAAGAAGCAAGAGAAATCTGCGAAGAAGTCCGCAAATGAGGCCACCTCTTCCAGGAAGGTGCTTCGATTTAAAACCTAACATTTTCCCAAGTTTTTTCGGTTGTCAGATTTTAATTGTTTTACCAAGTCTAGCAAGTCTAACACATGCATGTCTACAAATATGGCAGCGGAAAGTAAGGACATTGCACATGTAAGTAAAGAGATGGGATAGGAAGATCAAACACAATAGGAGACGCAAGGATTTTTCCCGTGGTTCCGATAGGTGGTGCTATCGTACGTCCACATTTATGGAGTCTTCAACCCATGAAGGCTAACGGTCACGAGAGTCCATGGAGGGATCTACCCATGGACGGTTCCACGAAGAAGCAACCTTGAATATTCCATACGCCTTCCGTCCACGAAGGACTAGCCTCACTATGGGTAGATCTTCACGAAGTAGGCGATCTCCTTTCCCTTACAAACTTCTTGGTTCACTCCACAACACGAAGTATGAAGCTCCCAAGCGACACCTAACCAATCTAGGAGGCACCACCCTCCAAAAGGTAATAGGCTCGGTAATGGCGATGAACTCCTTGCTCTTATGCTTCAAGATGATAGAGTCCTCAACACACAATCTCTCTCTCTCACAGATTTGGCTTGGTAGAAGAGATGGGATTTGTGGAAAGCAACTTGGGGAGGCTAGAAATCCAGATCCATATGGTTGGAGTGGAAGATCTTGACCTCAACACAAGGGTAGGTGGTTCTCTCTCAGAAAACTGAGTAGGATAGGTATGGAATAGTTATGAGTGCTTCTCTTTCGAGTGGGTGGTGGTGAAGGGGTATATATAGGCATCCCAAAAAATCCAACCATTACACATAATAAGTCAGACTCGGTGACACCGATGTGTAAATCTCGGTGGTACCGAAGTGACTAAAAGTGTTAACTTTTGAATCTCGGAGGGACCGACATACAATTCTTGGTTGCACCGACAAGGTGACCAACGGTCAGATTTACCAAACTCGGTGATGCCTATTCACCATTCTCGGTCGGCCCAAAACGAGAACTTGCGTAACGGAAAGTTGGCAACCCAACTCGGTGGCACTGAGTGCAGTGTCGAATGCAATGAAGTGTTAGGGTTTGGCTGAGTCTGTCTAGGGTTTGGAACTCGGTGGAACCGGGATAGGAATGTGGGTTGCACCGATTTGCATGTTTGGCTTAGGACAGACTTTGGTGGGAGAGTATGTGGATGTTTTGGTGACTCTCACATGTGCACGTTTGAGCATATTGTTCACCATAAAAACTTTACCCCCTTTTAATAGTATTGGCTTTCCTATGGACTCAAAGTGATTTCTCACAAATGTAAAATCTAGAGTCCTCTTGCTTGAAGCTTGGCCAACCTATTTCCTAGAATCTTGGGGTGATTCCACAATCTCCACAATCCTTTTTCCAACACAACTCTACATGGACTAATATCTGAAATACACTAGATAGAAGTGCCGCTCCATGAGACGTTGCATGTTGTCATGAATTATCAAAACCACCATGGGAGCATGTTGTGCTTTCAATCTCTCCCTTTTCGGTAATTGATGACAACATACAATCAAAACTTTAATTAAAGATATGCATGGATGCAATGAAGACTTTGAGAAACACATGACTTAGATTTCCTCCCCCTAAATGTGTGCAGTCCTTTAAAGGATAGTTGCTTTGGAGTGCATGGACACACTTATGAATGAAAGGGATATGAGAGTCATGTGTATCTTGGCTATATGCATCAATATATGTGAGTAAATTGTATATCCTTGATCAAGACTTCACTCTTGCAAACAATATGTGCAAGAAGCAAGAGATCATGTTGATAAAAGATATGATGCATATACTTACCTTGAGTTCTTGAGCATTCTAGTAGTAGATACACACTTGAGAAAACAATGTTAGGAAACACAAGAGTATTCTACTAAACAAAAGCAATAGAACTCAACAAGTACCAAGATGTAGAGAACATATAAAATATGATAATCATTAAGATTGATAGGTCTCCACTTTTAGCATTAATCTATAACATCTTTTCTCCCCTTTGATATAAATATGGTAGTACATCCTCCCTCCCTGAATCTCAGCATGCAAATATTGGGATCGCATAGGATGAGAAAAGCAATCCTTTGTTCACTTGAGACTTTTCACCGAAAGTAGTTTTCTTCCCCTACGTCGTTGTTGCTCTCCTTGATTATATAAGTGTGAACTTTTGATATTTTCCTCTCCCCCTAAATCATATCTCCCCCTTTGCATGAGCATGTAACTCTCCCTTTAGCATGAAGCTTTGATATTCTCCCCCTTTGGCATAAAGTACCAAAAAGGTTAAACTTGGGAGTAGTGATAGGGATCATTGATAAGGAAGGAATCCTGGAGATCAAGGGTCATTGAAAGTAGGTTCCATTAAAAGGCTAAGGGAATCATTGAATGTAACTTCTCTCCCTTTGGCAAATTTGAGGTTTGTTCTCCTTGGAGCTAGGGATCCTTGAATATAGAATTTCTCCCCCAAAGTGTTGTTTGTTCTTCTCCCCCCTATATATATATATATTTGGAAGGGGTCATCGAAGGCAAATAAGCAATATCAAAGAAACTCAGATTTTCAAAGAAAAAGAAAATCGGTGACACCGGGATAAATAAGAGGATAGTACCGAGATTGTGTTGTGCAGCACATCTGCAGATTCGGTAGGACCGAGTTATCTATATCGGTGTCTCCGAAAGATAAACCAAGATTCTATTTTCAGTGAGACAAACGAAATTGTTCCAAAAATAAAAACAAGCGAAATATTTACAAAGGACATCAAATAGATAAGATTTGAATGGTTACGAGAAATCATATAAATACAAAGCAAACAATGCAAGATTCTTAACTAAATGATGGGCGGTGACTAGGGCACCTATATTAGAGTATATTGACTTAGGAGCCAAGCAAGAATGCTTGATTATAGGTCATACTCATCGTTTAAGCTCGAAATGGGGTTACCATTTGTCGATTAAGCATTTTGATGTATTCATATCACTTGAGTTGCTTTAGCCCATGTCTTGGAGTAAAGCCTTTTCAGGGATATGAGTACATACCTTGAATGATGTTGATGACGTTGCTCGTAGGTGAACTTGTTGAGAATGCTCGAGATTTATGAAGATCATCTTGAATTTGAAGCAATCCTTCTTGCTCTAGTACACTCATCACCTACAAAGGTTAATGATGCAAGGAAGAGCAATGGATATATCCTATTGACATGATACTACTTATAGATTTTGCAACTAAGATCATGTATATGTCAAGAATATGCTTTTGTTGTCTTCTTTCTTCCATCATCAAGAGAGGTTGTGGATACTTGGTAATGAAAAGATTGCTTATGATTGGAGTTGATGCAATCTTGTGGAATGAAGTTCTTCCAAGTACCTACAAAAGGTTATAGGCAATACAAGGGAGCATAGAATTCCATGGCATATGATAATGAGTTACAGGAACATGGAGATAATAATAAAGCTCATGCCCTTGGTTGCAACCGAGTGAGTCTAGCTCAAGTTTGAAGCATCAATGATGTTCAACTCACTCCTCAAATGACAAAATGTTTTCTCATCAAGTGGCTTAGTGAAGATGTCGGCCAATCGTTTGTTAGTGCGAAGATGCTAAAGATTGATATCTCCCTTGGCAACATGATCACAAATGAAATGATGTCGAACTTGAATATGCTTGGTTCGAGAATGTTGCATAGGAATATGTCCAATGTTAATAGCACTTTCATTGTCTCAAAGTAATGGAACATTTTTAACATGAATACCATAATCCTTAAGCGTTTGTGTCATCCATAGTAATTGCACACAACAAGATCCAACAACAATATACTCAGCTTCGGCAGTAGATAGAGATATCGAGTTTTGTTTCTTGGAGGACCAAGACACAAGAGATCTACCTTAAAATTGACAAGTACCCGAGGTGGATTTTCTATCAACCTTGTCACCGGTATAGTCCAAATCGGAATAGCCAACAAGATTAAAAGCAGATCCCTTGAGATACCAAATGCCAAAGTTTGGTGTTTGGTTCAAGTATCTCACAATACGTTTCACAACCAAAAGATGACACTCTTTAGGTGCAGCTTGATATCTAGCACACATGCAAATAGTAAGCATAATATTGGGACGAGATGCACACCGATATAACAGTGAACCAATCATAGAACGATAAACCTTTTGATCAACCGGTTCATCCTCCTTGGTAAGGTCAACATATCCACTTGTGGGCATACGAATTTTCATACCTTTTCAATCCTGCATGTTGAACTTCTTGATCAAGTCCTTGGTGTACTTAGTTTGAGAGATGAAAGTTCCTTCTCTTGATTGCTTGATTTGCAATCCAAGAAAGAATTTCAGCTCACACATCATAGACATCTCATACTTCTCGGACATCAACCTTCCAAATCTTTCACTAAATTGAGGGTTAGTGGAATCAAAGATAATATCATTCACATAAATTTGACATACAAATAGTTCTCCATTAACTCTCTTAGTGAACAAGGTTGCATCAATTTTTCCAATTTCAAAACCTTTTTCTATGAGAAACTTTGTTAAGCATTTATACCAAACACGATGGGCTTGCTTAAGACCATACAGAGCTTTGTGAAGCTTGTAAACATGATTAGGTTTCTTAGGATTCACAAAACCAGGTGGTTTCTTAACATAGACTTCTTCCTCTATTTCATCATTTAAAAATGCACTTTTGATGTCCATTTGATAAAGCGTGATATCATGATGATTAGCATAGGCAAGAAGAATACGAATAGCTTCAATTCTAGAAACGGGGGCATAGGTCTCACCGTAGTCCATACCTTTGACTTGCGTATATCCGTGAGCTACAAGACGAGCCTTGTTGCGTACAACTTGACCATCTTCGTCTTGTTTGTTCTGAAACACCCATTTGGTTCCGATGATGTTGTTCTCATCTTCGGGCTTCTCCACGAGTGTCCACACTTCATTCCTCTCGAAGTTGTGTAGCTCTTCATGCATTGCATTCACCCAATCTGCGTCTTCAAGAGCTTGTTCTACCTTTACAGGCTCAATGCTAGAGATGAAGGAATGATGCTCGCAAAAGTTAGCTAGACAAGTTTTAGAGCGAGTGATTCTCCATGTTTGTATATCACCAAAGATTTGGATTAGGGGATCGTTCTTGGTCACTTGAGATCGAACACGGGTCAACTTCCGATTGTTGGATGGCGGAGCTTCTTCTTCATTATCATCTCGTTCATCTTCATTGTTGTTAAAGGTGTCGTTCCCTTGAGGTGGTGGTGAAGGTGGTTGTGGTGGATCTTCATGATGTACTTCATCCTCTTCATCATCTTGTCGTGTACCGCTCGTGGACGCCTCCATGTCGTGTTGAGGTTCACCTTGACGTGAAGTAGGGGCTTCCACTTGAGTTGATGAAGTACTCTCCTTCACCTCCATGGGACGAATTTTGCCAATGGGTAGATCTAGTATGGCTTCCGAAGGATCCTTATCACCTACATCATTTGGCAATTGTTCGACTTGCGAACCATTAGATTCATCAAAGTTCACATCTACCGTCTCTTCAACTTTTCGAGTGAAGTTGTTATAGACACGGTAAGTGTGAGAGTTCGATCCGTAACTAACTAGGAATCCTTCATTTGATTTAGGAGCAAATTTAGTACGACGATGATTATCAAGAATGTAGCACTTTGAGCCAAATACCCGAAAGTATCAGACTTCGGGTTTGTTACCGATGAGTAGCTCGTATGCCGTTTTATCGACAAGCTTGTCCAGGTAAAGTCGGTTTGTGGCATGACATGCCGTTTCAACGGCTTCTACCCAAAAGTGTCTTGGCGTCGTGTATTCATCAAGCATCATTCTTGCCATCTCAATGAGTATCCGGTTCTTCCTCTCAACAAATCCATTTCGTTGATGTGTGTACATAGCTGAGAACTCATGTGAGACACCTTATTCATCAAGAAAGGTATCCACATGGGTGTTCTTGAACTCTGATCCGTTATCACTTCAAACCTTCTTGATCTTCACTTCAAACTGAGTTTGCACTTTGCGAGCGAAGTTCTTGAAGATCTTTTGAACCAGCGACTTATCATCAAGAAAGAATACCCACGTAAATCTGGAAAAATCATCAACTATAACTAGACCATAGGAATTTCCACTGAGACTCTTGTAAGCATTGGGACCAAAAATATCCATGTGAAGTAACTCGGGTGGTCTCCTAGTAGTCATGATATTCCTAACTGGATGATTTCCACCTACTTGCTTTCCAGCTTGACAAGCACTACAAAGTCTATCTTTGTCAAAGATAACATCTTTAACACCAAGTATATCATCACCTTTGATTAGCTTATCTAGATTTCACATGACTACATGTCCAAGTCTTCTATGCCAAAGCCAACCTTTTGAAGATTTTGAAATTAAACAAGTGCGAGGCTTGGATCTTTTAGTGAAATAAAAAATGTATAGTTCACCTCTACGGAAACCGGTAAAGACTATTTTATGATTATCTTGATGAAACACTTGGCAATCGACTTTCGCGAATAAAACATTGAAACCAAAGCCGGCAAGTCTAGATACGGAAAGAAGATTGTAGCCAAGGGATTCAACAAGCATAACATTTTGAATAGAGATATCATGGGATATGGCCACCTTACCAAGGCCAAGTACCTTACCCTTAGAGTTGTCTCCAAAGGCCACGTACCCACGCGTACCTTGATTAGGTGTGATATCTTGGAACATGTCTCTATCACCAGTCATATGATCCGTACATCCGCTATTAAGAATCCACTCTTTTCCTCCGGACATGTAATCTCTAAAGTTTGCCATAAGACTCAAATTTTTCATGATCTTCTCAAACTCGATGTCGAACAACTCATCTTCTTCATAGTAGCCATGTTCCACATTGTCATCATCAAGTGGGAAATCCTCGTCATAAGAACAATGGATTCGTTAGAATAGTGATCATGACAATGCTCAAGTTTATGAATGTGAATGGCTTCAAAGATAATGTTGTTGATAGTGGTGACATATCCTTTAGCACGCATAAGATCATGAAGATCAAATAAGCATTTATCAAAGTTTGCATGACTAGGCTTCATTTTGTGAAAGGCAACATTTTTATGAAGAATTTCATCAAGATTTCCTAGGGAAAGATTTGGATATCGTTTCTCGAAATCAGTCCATAAGGTATAAGCACATGCAAAGTTCTTCATTTGAGAAAGCAAGAATCTTGGTAAACCTCTAACAATAAGATTGCCAGTTCTAAGGTTGCCAAGCATGTTAATTTCCTCTTCATGTGTGGGATGCAGTGCATCAATGGGGAGCACATAGGGATTTTCAATATATTTAGTCAATTGAAATGTATTGAATAGATCAACACAACATTCTTCCATTGACTATAGTACTCACCATCAAGAATGGGCACTCTACAACTCAAACTCTCTACTCTAGACACATCCATCTTCCTCCACGGTGATTAAGCCGAAGCAATGGAGACCAAAGCTCTGATACCACTTGTACGATCGATAGAGGCGTGTCTAGAGGGGGGGGGTGAATAGACTACTAGTAGAAATTTAAAACCTAACCTTTTCCCAAGTTGTTTGGTTGGCAGATTTCAATTGTTTTAACAAGTCTAGCAAGTCTAACAGCTCTACACATGCATGTCTACCAATATGGCAGAGGAAATTAAAGACATTGCACATGTAACTAAAGAGATGGGATAGGAAGATAAAAAACAATAGGAGACACGAGGATTTTTCCCGTGGTTCCAATAGGTGGTGCTATCATATGTCCATGTTTATGGAGTCTTCAACCCACGGAGGGTAACAGTCGCGAGAGTCCACGGAGGGCTCTACCCACAGAGGGTTCCACAAAGAAGCAACCTTTACTATTCCAAACGGCTTCCATCCACGAAGGACTAGCCACCCTATGGGTAGATCTTCACGAAGTAGGCGGTCTCCATGCCCTTACAAACTTCTTGGTTCACTCCACAACACGAAGTAGGAGGCTCCCAAGCGACACGACACCTAACCAATCTAGGAGGCACCACCCTCCAAAAGGTAATAGGCCCGGTAATGACGATGAACTCCTTGCTCTTGTGGTTCAAGATGATAGACTCCTCAACACACAATCTCTCTCTCATAGATTCGGCTCGGTAGAAGAGATGTGATTTGTGGAAAGCAACTTGGGGAGGCTAGAAATCAAGATCCATATGGTTGGAGTGGAAGATCTTGACTTCAACACAAGGGTAAGTGGTTCTCTCTCAGAAAACTGAGTAGGATAGGTATGGAATAGTTCTGAGTGCTTATCTTTCGAGTGGGTGGTGGTGAAGGGGTATATACAGGCATCCCCCAAAATCCAACCATTACACACACTAAGTCAGACTCGGTGACACTGATGTGTAAATCTCAATGGTACCGAAGTGACTAAAAGTGGAAACTTTTGAATCTCGGAGGGACCAAGATACAATTCTCGGTTGCATCGACAAGGTGACCAACGGTCAGATTTGCCAAACTTGGTGACGCCGATTCACCATTCTCGGTCGGACCGAAAATGAGAACTTGCGTAACAGAAAGTTGGCAACCCAACTCGGTGGCACCGAGTGCAGTGTCGGATGCACCGAAGTGTTAGGGTTTGGCTGAGTTTGTCTAGGGTTTGGAACTCGGTGGCACCGGGATAGGAATGTTGGTTGCACCGATTTGCATGTTTGGCTTAGGATAGACTTTGGTGGGAGAGTAGGTGGATGTTTTGGTGACTGTCACTTGTGCACGTTTGAGCATATTGTTCACCATCAAAACTTTAGACCCTTTTAATAGTATTGGCTTTCCTATGGACTCTAGGTGATTTCTCACAAATGTAAAATTTAGATTCCTCTTGATTGAAGCTTGGCCAACCTATTTCCTTGAATCTTGGGGTGATTCCACAATCTCCACTATCCTTTTTCCAACACAACTCTCCATGGACTAATATCTGAAATACACTAGATAGAAGTGTTAGTACATGAGACAATGTATGTTGTCGTGAATTATCAAAACCACCAAGGGAGCATGTTGTGCTTTCACAAAGAAGGCAGGGGAGAAGAGAGCCAGAAAGAGGATAATCCATGTGACTGGCGGACCTACATCTATGTATGAAGATCCAGAGGAGGCAGCTGCTGCCGAAGAGGAGGATGAGCCAGCTGCAAAGGCTCCTCCCAAGAAGAAGGCCAAGAAACATCTAGCTGATGCTATGCCCAAGACTGGTACATCCAAGAGCACAAAATCCTAGAAGGCTGCTGCTAAAAAGCCTAAGAGGACATCCAGACACATTCCAGCTTCTGAAAAGAACAAGGGAACTGCATCCAGAGCTGAGCATGATGAGGATTTGACAACCTTGATGAAACTTAGACCGCACCTTCCCGTACATAATGCCAGCTATCCACTTTCTGAAGATATGAAGAATAGGAAAGACTCGGTTTTGAGGGCATGGAGAGCTATAGAACCATATGCCCAAAGGAAGAAGACAATCATGGACTACAGATTCTATACCAAAGAGCAACATGATTTCTACGAGACTGTACTTTTTGACAAGATTCCAGTTGTAAGTGACATGAGGTATGTTGACTGGAAATTCATTAAGGAAAATGAGGACTATTTTCCAAGTGTCCAAGATAATTTCCACTGCATTGGTTTGGATGAATTTGTTCGCAAAGAACTTACTGCATGGAATGATGAAATGATCATGCAATTCTACTCCACTACACATTTCTATGGAGATGGTAGGATTGTATGGATGATAGAAGGAGCAAGATATGAGTCCATAGTTGATGAATGGGCTGCACTTCTAGGAGTCCTTGAGGTTCAGGATGGAGACTTGGATGTCTACACGGAATCCAAGGCAAGCCATAATGCCATGAAGGATATGTATACTCCTATACCTGCAGACAAAGTGCAATCTCACAAGCTTGGATCCATCTACTATCTTTAAGCTAGCCTCCGCACCATGAACACCATTCTGAGGCATACCTTGATGCCCAAGTCAGGAGATGACAAGATTATCCGAGGTTACTCCATCAACATGTTGATCCACCTTGATAGACACACCAGGATGAGAGTCATGGACTTGATTGTTGAGACAGTCAAAAGGGTTGCTGCTGATCAGAAGCACTCTTGCTGCTATGCACCCTATATCCAGATGCTTATCAACTCTCAGATTAAGAAGCACATGTTTGCTCTTGACAGTCCCCATTTGCCCCTATAGCAAGAGCTTGAGGATAACATTGTGGTGATGAACCCAGATCATCCCACATCAGCTACAACTCAAGCAGAGGCAGAGGCAACTCGAGCCACTAGTACTCAAGTCCCTAGATCCAGAAATGAGCAAATGGATATGTTGATTTCATCAGTTCAGGGCATGCAGAAGGACATTAAGGGGATTCTGGACAACCAGAATAGTCTTGTGAGGATCTTTGAAACTAGGATCAAGAACCTCAATGATAAGGTGGACAGGCTGACTAAGACAGTCAGAGAGCTCCAGAAGGAAGTTGACTCAGTGCCACTTCCTCACATCACTTATTCAGATGATGATGAGGATGGATCACCTCACAGGACAGGCACACAATTTCCTACTCAGGCCAGATCAGCCACTGTGCCAGCTCGAGATTTGAGGCCCTCTTCATCAGCCCCTGCTACTGTCACCTCAACTCCTACTCCATCAGCTCCAGTTCCTCCAGCTGCCACTCCAACTCCATCCACGACATCTGCAGAGATCTTCGCCAACGTTGTTCTCTCGACTCCTTCATCAACAACCGGAGGAGATCAGCCGAAGAACACTTAAGTATATGCCTTTGAACTTTTTGGTAAGTTGTTGCCAAAGGGGGATAAGTGTATATAGATCTTTAGGCTTCGAGTGAGAGAGCATTTTTGTGTTTATTTATTTTCAAAAACATTTGTCTTTTGGTTGCTTGTGATACACTTTTTGTGTGATGCTACTACTTCCTACCATCTTAATGCTTTATGAGATGATCTTGCTACATTGCTTGATTGTGTTGTGCTATGATGTTCACTCTAATTATTCTCGCACACCACCAAGATGTATGTGACATGGAAGAAGCACCCTATGCACCTAATCGATTGTGCATTTGCATTCAAAAAAAAATCCAAAATAATGCACAAATTTAGGGGGAGCTCTTGCTTATCACATACTTCTCAAAGCGACGATTATATTCATTGATTATATCATATGTCGAAGCTTTGATCTATATGTTGTCATCAATTACCAAAAAGGGGGAGATTGAAAGCACATTTGCTCCCTTGGTGGTTTTGGTAATTCATAACAACATATAAGTCATTGAACTAATGTTTCCATCAAGCATATTTTAGGAAAAGTTCAATGATGGGTTTGCAAAAAGAGATTGTGGAATACCCCAAGATGCAAGGAAATGGGTCAGCAAAGCTTCAAGCAAGAGGAATCCACATTTCATATTTGTGAGATATCACCTTGAGTCCATAGGAAAGCTAATACTATTAAAAGGGGGGCAAAGTTTTGTTGGTGAACAAAATGCTCATACGTGCACAAGTGATAGTCACCAAAGACACCCACAAACTCTCCCACCAAAGTCTATTCTAAGCCAAACACTCAAAATCGGTGCAACCAAGATTCCACATTCGGTGCCACCGATTCCAAACCCTAGACAAACTCAGCCAAACCCTACCCCTTCGGTACAGCTAATACTGCTTTCGGTGCCATCGAGTTGGGCTGCCAACTTTCTGTTACACAAGTTCACAATTTCGGTCCCTCTGAGATTGCTGAATCGACATCACCGAGAATAGGCATTCTGACCTTTGGTCACCTTATCGGTGCAATCGAGTTTCCTATATCGGTTCCTCCGAGATTCAAAAGTTGCCACCTTTTGGTCACTTCGGTACCACCAAGATTAACACATCGGTGTCACCGAGTTGGTAATTTTGTGTGTAACGGTTAGATTTTTGGGGATGCCTATATGTACCCCTTCACCACCACCTACTCGAATGAGAAGCACTCACAACCATTCCATACCTATCCTATCCGTTTTCTGAGAGAGAACCATCTACCCTTGTGTTGAGGTCAAGATCTTCCACTCCAACCATATGGATCTTGATTTCTAGCCTCCCCAAGTTGCTTTCCACCAATCACATCTCTTCTACTAAGCCGTATCTAAGAGAGAGTGATTGTGTGTTGAGGAGTCTTTCATCTTCAAGCACAAGAGCAAGGAGTTCATCGACATTACCGAGCCTATTACCTTTTGGAGGGTGGTGCCTCCTAGATTGGTTAGGTGTCATGTGGGAGCCTCCTACTTCGTGTTGTGGAGTGAACCAAGAAGTTTGTAAGGGCAAGGAGATCGCCTACTTCGTGAAGATCTACCCCGAGTAAGGCTAGTCCTCCGTGGATGTAGGCCGTCATGGTATAGTCAAGATTGCTTCTTCATGGAACCCTCCATGGGTAAAGCCCTCTGTGGAATCTTGTGACGGTTGGCCTTCGTGGGTTGAAGACTCCATGAATGTGGATGTATGATAGCACCACCTATCGGAACCACGGGAAAAATCATCGTGTCACCAATTGTGTTTGCTTTCCTTACCCCCTCTTTACTTACATGTGCAATGTCTTTACTTTCCGCTACTATACTCTTAGACATGCATGTGTAGGGTGTACTTGACATACTATGTGCAATGTCTTTTTATTTGGTCGAGTAGTCTAATCACCCCCCTCTAGACCTACTTTTGATCCTACATACACACGTTTCCCTTGTCACGCTCAAGCCATCATATGCATCAATTCAAACTAAGACTTTGCCAAGCTGGGTTGCCTCGCTCTTGTGTTTACCCTCTACATTCCCGATTGTTTGGCTAGAGGGTAAAAGGAGCACCTCTGTGATTGTTACGACCGGGTCATCCGGATACGTACCTCAGACGGGTGAAGCCAAAATCTAGCTATCTTACATAGACAATTAGTCGGTCGTAAAGGAAGCACTTAATACGGCTATGGCCGTTATCGCCGTTGTTTGGGTTCATATTTTTTCCTAAAAACACCCTTAGCCGCATACTACAGTATGCGGACCTTTACCTACGATCTTCGTAGGGGCCCGAAGAAAGGTATCGATAGAGGTACTATTTTCCTCGGAAGATGTTTCTTACGCTAAGCAGTAATATAACATATCTCTTTGTGTGCATTCTGCATGGACGGATTGCCTGGTTCCCCAAACACAATTCGCTCTTTTGGAATAACAAATTGCGACAAACACTCCCACGCTCTTCGCATAGGAGGGAGAAGCCGATGATCGGTTAAGACAAAGTTTACAACATAGATTGTTCGTACAAAAGTATACAAAATTACACATTCGACTGCCGATCTAAGTTATCTATTATGGTGTCTAGGGAGCAGTCTTCCTGTGAAAGGCAGGCGACAGGCATCACTTGGTCATACACCAGGTGGAGGGGCACTTCTTGACCATCCGATGCCACAAGACGAACCCGAGCCATCCGCTCGGGGTCAAGTCCGGTGTAGCGGGTCTTGATCATCGCCCACACCTCCCTTGCTCCCTCCCGGCAAGCCGATGTCTTCCACAGCTTGAACCTGCTTCGAGCTCCCTTCAATCGGTCGGTCAGTTTGGACATCCCTTCCGGTCGCGGTTCGGCAGGTCATAGTGCTTTTACCATTCCTTTCATTGCTTTATGAGCACGGTCATGAAGGCCAGACAACTCCTTTAGAAAGTTCCTCTAGTAGGATCCGAACTCTTCTTCAGGATGCCCGGACAGAAGACCTATACATGAGGGAAAGACATTCTTATCATACTTCCTTTACACGAAGTACTTACTAATATTCAGATCATACTTACCGAACATGCCCCTCTGAAGTTTCTGATTTTATTCTTGGGCCTGGGCCAATTGAGCCTTTAAATTCTCAATTTCTTCGGCCTATTTCTTCTTCTCCACTTGGAGACGGTTCATAACACCATACCCAACCTCGTGCTGGGACTCGGCGTACCGCTGAGCTTCTCGGGCTTCATCCAACTCTTTTTGCATATGCCCTATGGATTCTGCTGCTAAATGGAATCCTTGCATCAGCATGGACATTTACTAGAAATTAATAGCACTGGTATACTCACCATGGGTCTCCCGGGTGAAGCTCTTCACTTGCTCTAGCTTCGCCTTCATAGCTTGAAGCTGTGATTGGCTCTCCTTTAGCTCCTTGGCCAGTTGCACGTTCTGTTGCTTCGAAGCCTGCATTAGCAGCACAACAGCGTTAAAGACCCTTAATTCAGTTGTTTCGAACCAATATAAGACTCGGGGGCTACTGGGTTTACATGAGTGTTCGGACTCTATAAAAACCGATTACTTACCTACATGTTGGCCGATATCAACTTCATAGCTTCAGCGTACCCGGCTCGGGCAGCACCAATGTGCGCGTCCACCGAGTGAAGGGCGCCGAACTCTTGTTCGGAGAATATTGGGTGCCGCATGGCCTCCCATCGTCGCCTATAATTCATGGCACTTCCCACTTCTGATTTGGTAACGGATACACCATCACCAAAATCGGCAGGTACTGGATTGGCCATGGGGGCTCCTGTAGCAGAATCGGCATGAGCTGTGGCTCTGGAATTTTGGGGTTCGCCGGACACCCTGGCAACCTCTTCGACGGGAGAAGACCGGGCATTTTGCCTAAGTATTTCAATGAAATAAATTGCCGTAAGGCTCTATTTATTATGATAATAAGCGGATAGCCAAACAATGTACCTTTGGGCTGAGCGGGCAGGCTGATTCGTCCTCGCGGTCGGCTCTTTGGTAGGATCCCAGTTGACTTCCGATTCGGCCACAGTCTCGGTTGCCGGCGTATGGCACGCGGATCGACGGCGTTTGGGAGTCGGAGCCGGCGCTTTCGGGGCGCTGTTGGTAGCTTGCCTCTTGCGGGACGAGCTCTTCTTCTTCTTGTCTATGGCTGGGATGTAGAACGACCCAGGGTAATCGACTATGATAGCCACCGGGGATTTCTCAAGGCTAACGTGATAATAGAGTCCGTCTTCAAAATCAATTAGAAGATCATGGTCCTCATGGAAACCCGGATCATCATCATGTGAATAGCTTTCGGGCTGAGGGGCCAGACATTTGACTGTCTCGATAAAGCTCCTCCATTCCTATTCATGCAAAACTTCGGCCAAATGAAGTACGAAATGGAAACCCTGAACTATGTTTGTAAAGGGAAAAGGGCTTACCCATGCGATCTGATTGTGGGTTGAGTATCCTTCCTTGGTTGCCCGCCGAATAAAGTCCTCTTGCACCCCTTTATATAGGTCGGCAAGGGTGGCGGCCAACGCCACCTGGTTGGCGAGCCCTAGTGTTCGGGAGCGCATGGTGACACTTGTCCCGTTATAGCGCCACAAGTGGCGCACCCTCTGTTGGAGGGGTTGCACGCACCGGGAGATGGCAGCGGCCATGACATCAATCATGGTCAATTGATGGTGGGCAAGCATCTGCACCTGAGCCGCCAGGCGTTGAACTTTGATGCTTTCCTCCTGGGACGGACTCCTCGGCCGCCAGTTGTATGTTTTCTTCAAGGGGGCGTCAGAGTATTCGGGTAGACCTGTCCGAGCTGGCTCGAACAGGGGGACGTCTTCAATATAAAACAATTCCAAAGTCCACTCTTTGGATTCCTTCGGTGTACCCACCGGATACCTTGTCCCCGCTATATGGCACACTTCGGCTTCGCCAACCTCCACAATTGTCTTGTCCGGAGTTCGGGGGACGAGACATAAATATTTTCTCAACAATCCAAAATGCGCCTCGCAACCTAAGAACATCTCGTAGAGGGCAACGAAGCCTGAGATGTGCAAGATGGACTCCAAAGGAAGGTGGTGAAGCTGGATCCCATAGAATTTCAGCAATCCCCTTAGAAATGGGTGGATGGGAAACCAGAGGCCTCGCAGGAGAAAAGGGATGAAGCATACACGTTCCCTCTGTGAGGATTGGGGAAACGCTAGGCGAAAGCTTCATTGTTGCAGGAGACTAAACCTGCTCGGGTCACCGCCAGATCTGAAAGAGGGAGATACCCCTGGGTGTCTAGATCACGGAGCCGCAGGAGTGCTATGGAGCAGCTAGTCTAGTCCCCTGGACGTGAACCGTAGGGGCACGAACGGGAGCTGGGGGCCTTAGCCATGTTTTTCGTGAATTTTCCGCTTGTACCTTTTTTCTGATGGGGAGGAAGAGGATGTGATCTGAACCACGATTTTGTTTGACTAATTGGGTGGTGCGTCCGTTGCGGAGGGGTAAGAGTGTAAAAATCACTGGGCACTCGCCTCCCCACGACATGCGGAAATCGAGGAACATGGGCGGTTATTATAATGGACCTACGCTCCCAACGCTTGGGATCTTGCCCAAGACTGGTCGGTTGCCGAACAAGAAGGAGTGAGGGACTCACCTCGCAAGCCGAAGATGACGACACGAGGAGATTGACCAAATATATCGGCGTTGAAGGCTAGTCTAAGGGCTACTGAGGGAGTCCTGGATTAGGGGGTCCTTGGATAGACGACCTATTGCTTATGAGTCGAACTGTATGGTCCGCAAGGTGGCCATTGGATGATCAGGGTCACCGTCGCAAGGATGGAAGCCTCGAGGAGCTATGACGTATCCTCCAAGTCGTCGATCGTAGATAGACATGTTTATCTCTTCGGCATGTAACCGCCCATGTGTAAACCCTTGACACCCTTGGCGTCTATATAAGCCAGAGGGTTTTAAGATGTAGAGACAAAATAACTCATCTAGGGTTAGCTATTCGATCCCGAGGTAAATCAACTCTGTAAACCCCCATACCATCAATACAACCAAGCAGGACGTATGCTATTACCTCCATAGGAGGGCCCGAACTTGGGTAAATCTGTGTCCCCTTCGTCTCCTGTTACCATAAGTTCTAGTCTCACAGTTTGGGACCCCTAGCCAAGATCCGCTGGTTTGACACCGACAAGGGGGGATTGGATGCGAGGCGCGTGGAACGAGTGGGTGTGCGCTGCGCGAGAGGGGTTGACTGGGAGGCAGCGCGACTGGCTGTATGGCATGCGGCACACGGGGAAAGGTCACCCAGTGAAATTTAATCCAGCCACTATGAACCGATGCTGAGCCCACCAGCCACGGACCTCCAAAATCCACTGCACGGGTAAAAACCTCATTGAAGATCTGACGGCCAGTAACATCCCAATTCGAGGGAGCTCCATGCAGGAAGGTCGGCTAGCATCCTTATAGGTTAGAATTTGTTTTTACGGAGGTTACAGACTGGAAAGACCAGAGACGAAACGTCCCGCTCAAAGAGGTGACTCGAATTTTAGAAAATATACTTGCTTGCGTTTCCGTGTTTGCATCTGCGCATTTAACTCTAACAACATGTAATTGTTTTTTCTTATGAAAACTCTCAAATATTGTTTGTTTTGTATCTTCAAAGTAGTTTGGGAGGATGTGTTTATAGATTAGGAAAGTATCTGCTCCATGCTCCGGTTTGGTCACATTTAGTACGAAATTTAGTTATCTGAATTTAGATAGACTGCCCATATGCAGAGGTGAAGCATTGTATTTTCGATTTTGATCTCAGCCCCAAATTTATTTGTGTAGGGCATGTACATCCTACAAGTTAATACTTGTTTTGAGCCGAGATGGTAGTGCTTCCACCTTCCCCTCTCCATACATGATCGCCAGTGACACCTGCATCAACGACGACAATCACTGCTTGGTTCTCTCCTATTAGTATTCCTCCATCATCCTCTTCCTTGTCCGAAAATCTAGGTTTCTGGGATTCCTATCTCTCGAGGATCCCCTCCCCCTAAATCTTTTGTTGGGTTATATTAGATGATTGTAAAATTGACAAGACTTTCTGTAAAAAAAAATATTGTTGTTTAGGCACCATGCCAGTGCTAAGATTATTGCCATGTAGGAACTTGAATATTTCCCCCTACTTTTTCTACAAAATGTCTAAATTTAGTTGAGTTGGGGAAACATGAGATCTTTGTTTGAAAAACGTTCATATATCTTTGTTGTTTAGGTATCGAAGTTCAGAATTATTGTTGCTCCGAAATAGTGTTTTCATGATGAAAAAAAGGTGGACTGCTACTCGAGACATAGATTTTTTGTCAAATGGGTTGAAAGTGTTAATATGCACTAATTGTCGACATTGCAAAATATAAAGTGATGCAAGGTATTCAGGTTTCTGCTACCAATGAGAATTTACATAGGGCATTAACTAAGTGTTTAATTGTTATCGTGTTGATTGTTTCTCTTTCTTGGTTTCAGAAGCATTTGTATTGTTGGACTATTCATAAATTACTTGACTACGGGTTTCCATAGCATTACATCTCAATCTACCTCATGTTGATGCACTGTTAAAATTAATTCAGTATTTTTTGTATTTTATTTTGCTCAAATACCACCAATCCCTTGATTGTTTGTTCCTTCACCTGTACAATCTGAAAGTATAATCAACATATTTGCTTTTAGATTGAGGGTCATTATTTGGCAGATGAAGTTTTATATGATTTATACACAATCGTATAAGAAGTGTTCAGCTACTTGTACGCACTAGGTGATTTATGAAGAACCAATGAGAGAACTCATCGGAATTGCCTTGAGTTTGGGAGCAGCGTCAACATCGATAAAATCATAACCACATAGGAGTCATATATCTCCAGTCTTGCATGATGAGATTTATGTTTTCCATTCAAGATGACTTGCAATGCTCCACCTTGAGTTTCCAAAACTAAGCTTCAATATCCATAAATACTAGCTACTACACAATAACATCCCTGTTTTCAGCCAGCAGAGTAATTAGCATAGTAAAATTAGTTGTGCATCTTGTTGAAATATATTGTTCGCCTTTCTTCATCAGTTTAGACTTTTAAAGCAACTGGCTGGAGCATGAATTCAATATGGTATCAGAGCCAAGAGGTCTTGAGCTCAAGACCCTACCAACACAGTATTAAAATAAAAAGATTCTGCGGCCTACATCAATCTCACGTCTAAGGACTAAAATAGCCTAGATGTGAGGGGGAGTATTGAAATATATTGTCCGCCTTCCTCCATTAGTTTGGACTTTTGGAGCAACTAGCTGGAGCATGAATTCAACATCTCCGCCGCCTCATCCACAAGATGGATACCTAGCATTCTCTGATTGACTTTTCTGCAAGACGTGACCTCGACGACGGCAATGACCGCGTCACGATCACGGCAAAGAACCGTGTCATCCACGACGTCACGACTGCATCGACACGGCATCACTACAGTGACGAACCTACATGGCCACATGGTCCTTGAAAAACCGATGTGTGCTCGATGGGCTTCCTCCGGTCTTGGCAAAACCGGTGGACTCATCGCCGACAACACGCTCTGACATCCGCAAGGTGTATCGTCCACGTCTGCAGCTCCGTCATGGCACATTTTTTTGCGCCTCCGACTTTGTGCGGCTTCATCATTCACGACGATCACACAACGACCATGGCTACATCACCATGATCGGCTACCTTGACATCGACATTAATGGCTACATCTACAGCAACTCATCGGCAACAACTCCAGTCAACAGCGTATGCGTCATCACTAGTGTCCACGCCACTCCCGCTGTGACCGCGGGAGGGAATAGAGGAGAAGGCAGGGAGGCACCAGAAGGGGACGCAATCACCGCCCTACGTGTCGACCCATTAGAGACGCAGTTGATGGCGCAGCGAAGAGGACGGCAGAAGCATAAGATTTCAAATTCAGTCGCAATCGTCCGGTTCACTCCCCTTACGACTGAAGGGGAATGTTAGAATATAGTTTGGGTTTAAAGTTAGAGATAAGGAATAGAGATTGAATAGGTTTAAATCATGTACGATTGTCCTCTACTTCAAGTCTCTCTCATATTGTACTCTATATATACCCCTACGAGGGTTAGATCAATACAACACACAATAACACAATATTCTAGCCATACTATATTTTCCACACGTCTAGCAACTTACCATGCTTCCAAGTGAAATTAATTTAGTTAACTTACTAAATTTGAACTGGTTTTGGAAATCGTGCCTACAAGCTCAAGCGTTGGGGCTTATTCTTTCCTTCATGATATTAAGTCTAGTAACCTCCAGCTCAGACCATATATAGGAGTTACGGTTTTAATTCTTTCTACTTCAAATATATAGAGCATTTAGGAAATATCCTTGCAAACCAGTTTAAGTGACATCGGTGGCAGAGCTAGACATGATACTAAGGGGGGCTAAACACAAAATAGACATGTTTGGAGGGGCCAAATGCTATATTTTCTTCTAATCTAAGCAGCCTGTAAGAAAATTCTTCATTGCTTTGACCATAGCTGGGGCGGAGGGGGGGGGGGCACGACCCCTACAGGGTCCAATGTAGCTCCACCACTGAGTGACATACCCTTGTTTTCAGTGGCAATCGCACATATACATAATCCATTGTACGATAGTAGAAGAATGGCTTTGTTTCAGTAACTAGAAAGAAGATTTTTTTAGATATCTTTTCACTGACTAGTACAGATGAATCTTTTTCTCGTGTTTATTGGCCGCCATGGTTAAGGATAACTCGCAAGGCTCTACCTACTTATGTTCTTTTCTCTCTGGTCACACCAAAGGTTGCATATTTCTTGGTTTGCATGATAGGAGATATGTCTGTCCATGGTTTTCTTTGCAAAATTCTCTGGTTGTCATGTCTATCGATTTGGAAAATGCTCTTTGGTAGAAGATGAAATAGTGTGAAATGAGACAGTAGTGTCTCTATAGTGATGATGATATCTTGTGTTCATTTTTCAGGGAGAAGACAAGTGTACGAAAACCTTTTTGTAAAATCTTGGTGTGGTTAAGCTGGCAATTCCCTTCACAAATACGACAAACATAGGATCACATTATTATCCATAAAATAGCCAGCAAAGCATCCGCTACTCATTCCGTAAAATTACGGCAACATCATTTGATTTTTGTACATTTTGATACTTCGATGCGCCATATAGATTTCAGACATGCACAATGTAAATTACTGGCATGCAGGAGGTAATATTACGGCACTCTCTTTTGCTTCACGTATAGAGAGGTTCTTTTTTCAGGCTGTAAATTTACCCCACATGCTTTTGCTTCTTACATTTTCAATTGTGTCCGTGAGAGATAGGCCGGGGTGAGGAATAAGAATTCTTCACCCAGGATGACGATTAGTCGATTTCTATATAATATTAGTACAAATCAACTGTAATTTAAATGAGTTTCAAGAAATGCTAGAGTTTAGGGTAGTACATATAAGAACACAAACTAATTATCTCAGTATTTGTTAAAATGCTTACTCATTTCTCAATGTAGCAAAAGCATAGAAGGTGTAGTGCATGTCTAGACTTGTAGATTACATTTGCGGGTGCAAAGGAAATTCTACGATCATGGGATTTAACCTAATTTCAAGAATCTATATAAAAGCTATAGGACATAAATATCTACAACATAGGAATGAAGGAAATTGAACATTAAAGAACCACAAGCAATGATTGACCCACCCTCCATATGTGTAGTGTCTTGGTCCTGAGCAATAACACAGGAAAATAAATAAACATATTTCAGGCTTTATAAGTACAAATGAATATATTGAAAAATATGTTCTCCGCCATTTCATTACCAAGAAATCATTTTGAGAAAGATATCATCTCTACTTATGATTTTCCGTCTTTACATCAACAACAAATACGATCAAAGAAAACTATCAAAATGTACAAGGTCTTCAAATCATTCAATTTCTTACTTTCTCTATCCATAGAATTTTCCTTCAAAAGGTACATCTTTGTAGGATTTAAAATATTTCCTTTAGCATCAAAATATACATGGTTAGCAGAAAAATATACATGGTTTGCAAATCATTCCATTTCTTACTTCCTCTCTCGATGGAATTTTCCTTCAAAAGGTACATCGTCGTAGAATTTTAAATATTTCCCTTGGCCCCTGCCATAGAAAACTTACACATAAGTATCAATTTTAATATGTAAGGTGCAACGCTATCTTGCTGCAGTGGCAGTTTAAGTCTTTAATCGAGAACAAATTGTACTGCTTCTACAAATGTCAATATGGAATACATACTGTCAATATTCGTTAAACAAATAAAGATCTCTGTGAACCTCGCATATGATTTTTCAATTACTGTGGTGACTTGTCCTTCGTGACGTATTTCTCTTTGTGTCCATTGCGACAATTTTATTAAACAGTTTGAAGCTCCTCTTCTTAGATGGCAACATGTTAAACCTATTAGAGTTATATTAGTGATGTCTTTTGGTCTTTTGCAATCTAGTCTCTTGGCATCCTCATGTAGCCTTTTGGCATCCTCATGTATGTGTATATATGTTGTCTTTGACGTCCTAATAATATAAGTTGGGATTTGTCCCGAGGATGGGCTCCCGCGACCCCAATGGCGATCGGGTGCTCCCCTCGCTGCTGGTTGCGCCGCCGGCCCCCTCTACTCCAACGGACCCTTCGCCGACCGTCGCCCCCTCGTCCTCACCCCAAGCCCCGGTGGTGCCGTGCCCCCCCCCCCCCGCGTCCTCCCCTGCTCCCTCCCAACCCTGTTGGGCTAACGTCGCCGAGGCAGATGACCTGGTGGCCGACATCCCCATCGTGTGACGCACATGCCCCCTTTCCTCCTTTGTCCCGGCAGCCTCCCGGTGAGGTCCAGCGTGGACGACGGCGTAGCCGCATCTCGCGTTCCCTCCGGAGTGCTCGGCCATCGAGCCCCGCTCAGACGCCCATGGGTAAAGGAACCGCCTTGCGCGGTGGGGCGGCTTGCCGTTGACGGACTTGAGGCGTGGCCGACCGGTCCGAGGCGGGTAACACACGGTCCTCATGGCGTCGCCCGACGCCGCGTCCCTCCTCCAGTGTGCCACCGCTGCTGCTGGCCTCCCGGCCGCCCGTGACCCCCCCTGTGCCGACATCGCACTCTTCTCCGCCCCTTCATCGCGACGTTCGGGTGGTCATCGCTCAAGATCCAACCCAGGCCTTTCCATGTCGCCCCTTCCCGCCTGCCGCCCCCGCCAGCGCCCCCGTAGCCCTAGCTCGGGGAAGACGACGCCCATTGGTCCTCCCCCTCCTCTGCTGGGCCGGGGCCTGCTGGGCGGCCCACCAGGCCGGCCCACCCCGCTGATGGGCTCTCAAAGCCTTACGGCCCATAGGGGCCTAGGGAGCCTAATTTGGCTCCCTCGAGGGTTCCTAGCCGCCACTCAGATCCCTTCCCCTCGCCTCCTCTCTCCCGCACCCTCCTATGCCGCCTCCCCTTGCCCCGCAACTCTGCCCCCAGGCCCCGCCGTCCAGCAACCACTGCCGGCAGCTTTGGCCATGCCTCGGGAGTGGGATGACGGCGGAGACCGCCTCAAGCGCCGCATCTCGGATGCCCGGGACCCTCCCCGCCCCTCGCTCGAGGCCGTCCGTCGGGAGGAGGACCTCCGCCGCCACCTCTCCTCCCACGACAGCCGGCGCTCCCCGGCAAGGAGCAGCTACCGACACTCGCCCGACCATCGCTCTTTGGCTCGCCTGGCCCATGACGACCACGATCGGGTCCAGTACAGCTCCCCCATCCAACCGAATGACCAACACTACAGTCGTCGTCGATCGATTTCCCCGGTCGGCCGGCAGGGCAGAAGCCTCTCTTTGGGCAGGACTGGTCTGACCCCCCCCACGCAGGAACCTCCTGCCCCTACGGCTGAGGTGGCGCGCTACCAACCGCTCTGCTCCAACCCACAGCTCCCACCTCTAGCGGCCCAGGGCAGTGGTGCCGATGCTCGCATGGTGGCCAAGGACAGGGACCTGCAAAGAAGAAGAAGCGGTGGGGCCAGGGCCATGCAGCCACCAATGGCACCGCTCCGGGCTCCGGTCTCGCTGACCCACGGGGCCCGGCTCCGGGCACCAATGCCCCTGAGGCGGATCGTATCCAACGCTTCAACTGTGGGCTCTTTGGTCACTCTCAAGTGACCTGCACCAACCCGCCGTGCTGCTACCTCTGCAAGGATCCTGGCCACCTCGCGCTCCTATGCTCGGATCGTCCTGTGAGGAGGGAGCTCATGATGTATGGTCATGGCATCGAGGGACTTGGCTCCCCCTTCTGGCTGCTGCTCCAGCCCCATCTCCTGTGCTGTCGTCTGGCCCCTGCAGCCCTCCCCCTTAGTAGGATGCGGATTTGTAGGACTGCATGTCCGATGGGAGTGACGTATCTAGGGTGGAGCTGGTGGTGCTCCCGACATCGTCTTCCTCTCCCCGGCATCGGCCCCGCCAGTGCCCTCCCCTCCCGGGCCCCAGGCCGTCTCGATGACTCTGGCTCCGCTAACGGGGCCACCTCCCTCCCCATCAACCACAGCTGGCACGTCTGTCGTCTAGGTCTCGACGCCATGGGCAAGCTGCCGGCTATGGAGACAACCCTAAAAGCACATTTGCTCCCTTGGTGGTTTTGGTAATTAATAACAACATATATGTCATTGAACTAATGTTTCCACTAAGCATATTTCAAGTAAATTTCAATGATGGGGTGGCAAAGGGATTGTGGAATACCATAAGATGCAAGGAAATAGATTGGCAAAGATTCAAGCAAAGGACTCTACATTTTACCTTTTTGTGAGAAATCACTTTGAGTCCGTAGGAATGCCAATACTATTAAAAGCGGGTAAGGTTTTTTTGGTGAACAAAATGCTCATACATGCACAAGTGATAGTCACCACATACACCCACAAGCTCTTGTACAAAAGTCTGTCCAAAGCCAAATACTCAAAATCGGTGCAACCAACACAATCCACTCGGTGCCACCGATTCGAAACCTCACACAGACTCAACCAAAACGCTAGCTTTTCGGTGCAACCGATTCTGCTTCGGTGCCTCCGAGTTTGGGTTGCCAACTTCCTGTTACGCAACTTTGCAAAATCGGTCCCTTTGAGTTTTGTGAATCAGCGTCACCGAGATTAGCAATCTGACCGTTGGTCACCTTATCGGTGCAACCGAGTTGTTTGTATCGGTCTCACCAAGATTTAGAAGTTGCTACCTTTGAGGAAACTTGGTACCACCGAGATTAACACATCGGTGTCACCGAGGCTGACTTATTAGGTGTAACGGTTGGATTTTTGGAAAGGCCTATATATACCCCTCCACCACTACTCAGACGTAAGAGAAGCACTCAGAGCAGTTCCACACTCATACCTACAGATTTTCTATGAGAGAGCCACCTACTCATGTGTTGAGATCATGCCATTCCATTCCAACCATATGAATCTTGATCTCTAGCCTCCCCAAGTTGCTTCCCACCCAATCAATCTCTTCTACCAAGCCAAATTTGCGAGAGAGTAATTGTGTGTTGAGGAGTCTATCATCTTGAAGCACAAGAGCAAGGAGTTCAATGACACAATCGAGCCTTTTACCTTTTGGAGGGTGGTACCTCCTAGATTGGTTAGGTGTCACTTGGGAGCCTCCTACTTCGTGTTGTGGAGTGAACCAAGAAGTTTGTAAGGGCAAGGAGATCGCCTACTTCATGAAGATCTACCCCGAGTTAGGCCAGTCCTCCTTGGACGTAGGCCATCATGGTATAGTCAAGGTTGCTTCTTTGTGGAACCCTCCGTGGATTCTCGCGACCGTTACCCTCCGTGGGTTGAATACTCCATGAATGTGGATGTATGATAGCACCACCTATCGGAACCACAGGAAAAATCATCGTGTCATCAATTGTGTTTGTTCTTTCTACCCTCTCTTTACTTACATGCTTGTCTTTACTTTCCGCTGATATACTATTAGACACGCATGTGTAGGGTGTACTTGACATACTATGAATGCTAAAATCTGCCAAGAATTAAAATTGGGAAAAAGTAGATTTTTATTTGGTCAAGTAGTCTAATCACCCCCCTCTAGACCTACTTTCAATCCTACAAGTGGCATCAGAGCTTTGATCTCCATTGCATTGGTCTCACAACCTAGGAGAGTATGGCGTCTAGTGAGGGAAATTATCACCGTAGAGGTCCATACTTTGATGGCACAAATTTTGCTAGTTGGAAGAACAAAATGAAAATGGATTTTCTTGGTCATAACCCCGCCGTTTGGGTTGTTATTCGTGTTGGTATGCAAGGTGGATTCTTTGCGGAAGGAAGGGAACCCGATCGCAAAGCAAGTGTAGATGAATTGAAGATGTTGCAACTCAATGGTCACGCATGCGACATTCTCTTGAATTGCCTATGCCCCGATGAATTCAAAAAAATCAGTCATCTTGAGAATGCAAAAGAGATTTGGGACACTTTGATTGATATGCATGAAGGTACATAATCTATGAGAGAATCCAAGTTGTATGTTCTTGAAAGTCAACTTGACAAGTTCAAGATGATGGATGGTGAAGGAGTCGCTGAGATGTACTCTAGGCTAGATCTCATCACCAATGAGATTGCCTATTTAGGAAGCAAAGAAATGACCGACAAATTCATCATCAAGAAAATACTTCGAGCTCTAGATGATCGATATGACACCGTGCACATCTATCTATTATTATATATAAAAAGTGTTTGATGGTTCACCAAAAATGAGAAAAATATTCTAGAAAATCCAATAATAATCACACACATCCAACCATTTATTTAACATGCCAACAGTTTATGGCCATTAGATCTGTTTTACATGAAAATATTACCCACCATTGCCTTTATGAGAAAAAAAACGTTCAAGGAGAACTCATATGCCCCCCCAATTATTCCCTAGAATAGGATAGAAGGTGTTCAATGCAAGCTTGAGCTAGCAAAGAGCTGCTCATCAATATGAAACTTAACAGGACTTTATAATAGGTGCAAGAGAGGTTGATCACAAAATTTGAACTCATTTGAAGAAGGTTGCCAATGTAAACTTGGCAAACCCTAGAAATGGACAGAAATGCATTTGCTTAGATCTAGCTATGCAAATCCATTCTAGTTGATGCACCACTTGATGTGGTGACATATTTTGGCCATTATAGCATGCCCAAAAAGTTTGGGACTAAATGGGGAAACTTAATAATGCAAGAATTTCCAACTCTTGAAATCCGCATAAATGGGTTTGAGGGGATTTGGACAAGGTAATCTGTTCTACTTGATGCATCAATTGGTGTGGCTGCATTATTGGCGGATTAGAACATGTCCACAAATTTTTGGAACAATAGGGGACAATTGGAAATGTAGAGTTGCTCAAATTTGGATCTGGACAGAGAGGGTACTGGGATATTTTGGTGAACCAAAACAATTGGGATTAATATGAAACTTGGCAAGATGACCGCATATATTACATGTGACATTCTAAAATTTTCTAGGATTTAATTGAGAAAATTTCTTATAGAAACATTTCCAAACCTTGAAACAGACAGAAATGGTTTTGAAGGGTTTTGTATAATATCTTGAACATGACCATGTGTTGAAACTATTATATATGGATAATATATGTCCACTAGCTTTCCCTAAATTTTCCCAAATATTTTTAAAGAATTTAAATAATTTTTCCCTATAAAATACCATTTTTGGCGTTACAAAAAAGCCTTCAAATAAAATAGTAAAACAATATTTAAAATAAATATTTGGTGGTTTTGGGAAGTCTTATATATAGTGGGTTTCAAATAAAGCATTTGGGGGAAAAGGATCCATCCAGTTTGGGGACTTGCAGTGCAAATCTCAAATGAGGGTTTTTTGAAAACCTAATTTAAATAAATGCTTTTTGGCCGAAGTAAATTTTGATAAAAATAGTTTTTGGTAACATTCACATGGCATGTATATTGGTCAAGAAGTTTGGATCAAGGAAAATACTTCTTGAGGGTAGGAGGGAGTTTTATGAGTATAGAGCACCAACAAGCAATCAAGCAACCATCAATCAAGTCAAGCAGCACAATCACAGAAAAAGTTTTAATTGGCCCTAATTTTTGAGTCATGATAACTTACTCATGAGAGGCAAAACACAGGGTGTGACAGAACCACCCAGTAGCTGAGGATACGAAGAAGAGGAAGGATGTAGGGTTGAGGGCATCAGGCACTATTGATCCATATGCCCATAGGAGAAAAATTCTTGTTGACTACATATTTTACACCAAAGAGCAGCAAGAATTTTATGAGACAGTTTTGCTTGACAAGAGTTCAGGTGTGAGTGACATGAGATATGTGGACTGGAAGTACATCAAAGATAACAAAGATTACTTTCCATGTGTCCAAGACAATTTCCACTGCATTGGCATTGATAAATTTGTTGAAAGGAGTTCACAGCTTGGAACGATGAGATGATCATGCAGTTCTATTCCACTGCTCATTTTTATGGAGATGGCAGAATTTTTTGGATGATTGAAGGAGCAAGATATGAATCTACTGTTGCTGAATGGGGTACCATCTTACGAGTCCTAGAGGTTCATGGTGGAGATTAGGATGTCTACTCAGAATCCAAGGAGAACCACAACTCTATGAAGAATATGTATAATCCTATCCCTACTGATAAAGTGCAATCTCACAAGCTTGGTGCTATCTACTTTCTCCAGCCAGACCTCCGTACCATGAACACTATCCCGAGGCATACCTTGATGCCCAAGTCTGGAGATGAGAAGATGATTCATGGATACTCCATCAACATGCTCATCCATCTTGATCGTCACACTAGGATTCAAGTGATGGATTTGATGTAGAGACTGTGAAGAGGGTTGCTGTTAATCTGAAGTGCTCATGCTGCTACCCACCCTATATCCAGATGCTTATAAATTCTAAGATTGAGAAGCACATCTTTGCTCTAGACAGTCCCCCATTTGCCACTTCGGCCGGATTTTGAGGACAATGTTGTCATGATGGACCCAGACCATACCACATCAGCTGCAGCTCAGGCACAAGCAGAGGTAGAAGCAGAGGCGGCTCGATCTACTAGTGCTCAGGTTCCCAGATCCAGGAATGAGCAGATGGATGTTTTGATCACCACTGTCATGGACATGAATAAGGACATCAAGACCATCATGGACACTCAGGAGAGCCTTGCAAACATTATTGATGTTAGAGTGAAAACTCTTAATGACAAGATTGATGGGCTGACTAAGACAGTCAATGAGGTCAAGAAGGATGTTGATGAAGCCCCAATCTGTCACACCTCTTCCGAGTATGAGTCTTCTAATGATGAGGAGGATAGTGCACCTGTCAGGACGACTGCCCAGTTCACGACTAAGGCCAGGACTCCTACAGAACCAGCTCTAGAGACGAGGCCTTCATCTTCAGCTCTAGCCATACTATTTTCAGCTCGATCAGCTCCTATGCCTCCAGTATCTACTCCAGCTCCATCCGGGACTTCAACGGAAGTCTTCGCCGATGCATTTCTCTCGACTCTGACATCGATGACCAGAGGAGATCAGCCGTAGAATGATTAGCTATATCTCTTGAACTTTTTGGTAACTTGTTGCCAAAGGGGGAGAAGTTGTATATAGATTTTAGGCTTCGAGTGAGAGAGTGTCTACTTTTATTTGCTGGTTTTACAAACATTTGATTTTTTTTGGTTTGATGTGAGATACTTTTGTGTTTGTGTTTGATCATACGCTTTAATGTGTGTTGCTACTATTTCCTGTCATTTGATGGTTATGTGATGATCATTCACTTTGCTTGATGTGTTGTGCCATGTTGTTAACTCTTATTACTCTCACACACCACCAAGATGTTTGTGACATGGAAGAAGTGCCCCATGTACCTAATTGATTGTGCATTGGCATTCGATTATATTCAAAATAATGCACAAATTTAGGGGGAGCTCTTGCTTATCACATACTTCTCAAAGCGATGATTATATTCATTGATTATATCATATGTCGAAGCTTTGATCTATATGTTGACATCAATTACCAAAAAGGGGGAGATTGAAAGCACATTTGCTCCCTTGGTGGTTTTGGTAATTAATAACAACATATATGTCAATTAACTAATGTTTCCACTAAGTATGTTTCAAGAAAATTTCAATGATGGGTTGGAAAAAGGATTGTGGAATACCCCAAGATGCAAGGGAATAGATTGGGAAAGCTTCAAGTAAAGGACTCTACATTTTACTTTGTGAGAAATCACTTTGAGTCCATAGGAAAGCCAATACTATTAAAAGGGGGTAAGGCTTTGTTGGTGAACAAAATGCTCATACATGCACAAGTGATAGATAGCACATACACCCACAAGGTCTTCCACAAAAGTCTTTCCAAAGCCAAATATTCAAAATCGGTGCAACCAACATTTTCCACTTGGTGCCACCGATTCCAAACACTAGACAGACTCAGCCAAACCCTAGCTTTTCGGTGCAACCGATTCTGCATTTGGTGCCACCGAGTTAGGCTGCCAACTTTTTGTTACGCAAGTTCACAATTTTGGTCACTTCAAGATTGTTGGATCGGCGTCACCAAGATTGGACATTCTGAACGTTGGACACCTTATCGGTGCAATCGAGATTCCTATATCGGTCTCACCGAGATTCAAAAGTTGCCACCTTTTGGTCACTTCAGTACCACCGAGATTAACACATCAGTGTCACCGAGTTGGTAATTTTGTGTGCAACATTTGGATTGTTGGAGATGCCTATATATACCCCTCCACCACCACTCACTCGCAAGAGAAGCACTCAGAACAGTTCCCCACTCATACCTACTGATTTCCTGAGAGAGAGCCACCTACTCATGTGTTGAGATCATGTCATTCCATTCCTACCATATGTATCTTGATCTCTAGCCTCCCCAACTTGCTTTCCACCCAATCAATCTCTTCTACCAAGCCAAATCTATGAGAGAGTGATTGTGTGTTGAGGAGTCTATCATCTTGAAGCACAAGAGCAAGGAGTTCATCGACACAATCAAGCCTATTACCTTTTAGAGGGTGGTGCCTCCTAGATTGGTTAGGTATCGCTTGGGAGCCTCCTACTTTGTGTTGTGGAGTGAACCAAGAAGTTTGTGAGGGCACGGAGATCGCCTACTTCATGAAGATCTACCCCGAGTTAGGCTAGTCCTCCGTGGATGTAGGCCATCATGGTATAGTCAAGGTTGCTTCTTCGTGGAACCCTCCATGGGTAGAGCCCTCCGTGGACTCTTGCGACCATTACCCTCTGTTGGTTGAAGACTCCATGAACGTGGATGTACTATAGCGCCACCTATCGGAACCACGGGAAAAATCATCATGTCACCAATTGCATTTGAACTTCCTACCCTCTCTTTACTTACGTGCTTGCCTTTACCTTCCACTACTATACTCTTAGACATGTATGTGTAGGGTGTACTTGACATACTATGAATGCTAAAATCTGCCAAGAATTAAAATTGGGAAAAAGTAGATTTTATTTGGTCATGTAGCCTAATCACCCCCCTCTAGCACTACCTTCGATCCTACATCGACTCCTTCAGTAGTTGCACCGCCATTGCCCATTGCTGGCCCGTGTTGGTCGTTCTTTAGTTTATCTTCCCATGACTTCTGCACCTGGTGATTGTCACCCTACACCGACTCCTCCCGCGGCTTCCACTCGTGATGGAGACCACTCTACGTCGACTCCCTAGTGGCTTCCGCATGCAGTTCTACGTTGACTCCCCAGTGGCTTCCGCATGCGGTTCTACGTCGACTCGCTACTCTCAATCGACTCTACACGTTGCTTTCATGAGTGGTGGCGACTACTCATGATCGACATGTGTTTCTACCTCGACCTCTTCAGCCGTGTCCCTGTCTGCGCGTGAGATTGAGCAGCTATGATGCCTTCTTGATGCTTGGGATTCTTCAGCAACAGGTTCTGCAATTTTTGTGGCTGACTCTTCTAGCACTGAGAAACCACCATCTACTCATTCAGGTACATCCCCATGGATTCTTGATACTGGAGCATCTTTTCTTATGATTTATGATTCTTCTACTTTGACCTTCGTTCGACCCATCGAGTCTCCAGTTCGTGTTCTTACGGCCGATGGCACTCCCCTCCCTATAGCTAGTCGAGGCACTCTTAACACTTCTTCATTCCGTGTTCCCTATGTTGCTCATGTTCCTTGACTTACCATGCAGCTCATATCTAGAGGTTATATTGTTGAATCTAGTTGTAGGGTTATTCTCGACATTGATTCATTTTTTCTTCAAGATCTTCACACGGGCGCTCTGCTTGGTACTGGCCCTCGACGCTTCGATGGTCTCTGGGAGCTTGACTAGCTTCGTCTTCCCTCCGCTGCCACCGCTGCCAGTCTTGCAGCCCATATAGCTGCATCTAGCAGCTCTTTTCAGCAGTGGCATCATCGTCTTGGCCATTTATGTGGTTCTCGCCTCTCGTCTCTGGTTCATCACAGAGTTTCGGGGTCTGTCTCTGGTAACGCTTTGTTGGATTGTCGGGGTTGTATACCTGGTAAGCAGATTCAGCTACCCTACTCTCACGTTTACAATAATTTTATATGATTTTGATGCACTTTATATGATTTATTTAGAACTAACCCAAACTGATGCTATTTTCAGTAGAATTACCGTGGTGTTGTTTTTTGTGTAGAAAATGAAAGTTCTCAAAATCGCCTGAAATGTTTTTGTTATTCCTCCTGGAGGAAATAAGCCACATTGGAGCAAAGAACCACCGGAGGGGGCTACCCTTGGGCCACAAGCCATCTGGTCATGCCCTCCCCCTAGGGTGGCAGCCAGATATGTGGTGGGCCCCTCGTGGCTCCGTTTGGCGTGATTCCAACGCTGAAAAATCATATAAATCCCACAAACCCAGGAAATAAAGAGAGACTGTAACATCCCAAAATTCTAAATTTTGGAATGTTATAAATAAATAAGTAGGATTGTTTGCTTGAATGTTGTGTGATTGATTGTGTGAAATTGAGTGGAATTTTGAAACTTTTGAAATTTTAATGAGAGGGAATAAAATGACTTTTCCAAAATTTTCTATTTCGAATCCCTATTCAATTTTGAGTTCAAATATTTTCAAAACCCTCTTATAAAATCAAATGAGAGGAGGTAAATGACACTCAAAAATCAGATACAATGTTTTGACTCAAATTTTAAAATAAAAACTATTTGCCATTTATTTGAAATTCTAGTTTCTTTTCATTTTGGAGTTATTGCAAAAAATACTATTTTTTTTAAGTATTTTATTCGGCCTTAAAAAAATGTTCATGTTTAAGAAATGTTTTTCGGAAAATTTTGATATATAATATGCCTATATAAAATGTTTGTCAATTTTTGTTTTTTTTTGTTTTTCTTTGCTGTTTAAAAAAAAACCACGAAACAGTCTTCATTGCGGACACTGTTCATCCGAGAATTAAAAAAAAAACTGGGCTACGCCCTTGTGCAGGCCGGCTGAATCAGCCCATGTGGCCCTCTTCTTCTCTCTTTTCCTCTTTGTCTATGATTTTAATCCCACGTCGCTTAGCTTTAGACCTTTGCACCTCCCTTCCACCTATAAATATAGACCCATAGGTGAACCCAAAAGTCATCCATTTCGGGTTGAATTGAATTGTTTCAGTTTGACTAGCTTTATAAAAAAAAATTCTTCCTTCCGGCGGGATTTCTGGAAGTCGTCTCCTCTTTGGATTTATATCTTCTCTGCATTCTAAAGATATTCTCTTCGTATTTTCTTTTATACTCCTGTAGTTTAATATCCCTAGACTAGTATTTCTATAGTAGTAGACGATAGAGTAATTAGATTATTAATTAGTCTCCGTATTTACTCATTAGTCCTAGAATTCTTTTAGACATAGCATTTTCTTCCGTAAAACAGCTTGGCCCAAAATTTTCAAATAGCCATAATTTTCTACTCGTTTATCAGAATTAGATGAAACCAACGCCTAGAGTTTCGTCTTGACCTCACCTATCCAAGTCAACTTTTTCAAAATTTCAAATTTCGAAATTTATTCAGATTTATATTCAAACTTCTTTTGATCATATCTTTTTATCCGTAGCTCCGTTTCCGATGAATCCAATTGCGTCGGATCTGTATCAAAGTAATCTTTCCGTTCACATCATTAGTGTTATCGTTTCAACATATAATCTTGATCTTGCACATACTTCTCTATTTGTCCCCAAAATGTGTTCACACACCGTACTAAGCTAATTCAATTCCATATTGAATTGCTTATAACTTTTGATTTGTCATTTTGAACCTAGTAATTCTTTTTTCTACACGTTCATCTTTACTTCCCATATATAGTAACATCATTAGTTTCAATCTTTGAACCTTTCAAATTGGAACAATTCAATTTGAATCCGAACCTTCATTTGATCAGATCTTGCAAAGTGTAACACCGTTTCAATTGATTCTTTTTGCCCCTAAATACTCGTGTCATATATTTCTATTCATAACCATCGTACTTCGGTTCAACTTCTTTTGACCTTTGTGAATTCAGATTCAATTCATACTTGAATTTACAATTTATTTCATACTTCAATTCGCTATAACTTGTGTTGTAGTGCTCCATTTCAATTAAATTCTTTCTACAAATAAATTCTTATGTCTTATGCTATTTGTCAAACAAAATTCATGTTGTTCTCTCATACCTTGGATCGTCTTCCTTAGTCTCTCCAACCTAAGCTTATATAGCAATAGTTCATCATCCATTAACTCTTTTGAGTTGATTCCGCCACTTTCACTTTACAACACAGTTAGAACCTATCCTTTCTTATTTAACCCTAGTATGTTGTTATTTTCGCACCAAGACATGTTTTGTTCTTGCGTTTTTCAGTTCTTTGTTTTGGCATTAATGTTTATTGAATGTTATTTGCTTACGATAGATTTTCATCGGAGAGTGACGAATAGTCTATCAGTTACTTTTGAGAGCGATATTGTTCTTCATCAACAGTACAGGCAAGTTCACTTTAACCATCTTTTCATACCTATGTTTTATTGCATGTAGTGACATCATATAACAAATCCCTCCCGTAGTGTTATTGAAATTCTTGTAGTTGAGTAGAATGCATGAGGTAGGAACCCACCACTTGTTACTAAAGCCCCGGGAACTCTAGTTAGTGCAATGCTATGCTAAAGTAGACGGGGTGTGGTATGAGTGTTCGTGAGTGGTGTGAAGAAGGACTCCACGTCAAAACGATGACTTCATGAAGGCTTCGTCAAGACCTGTATATTCAAGACCTCAAGACTTCGAGACTCGAGAAACAAGTTTTTCAATACACACTACTGGGTGAGGGATGGTTGAAACGGTACCCTAGAGAAACCAGGGGATTTGCCTAGGTGTTGCTGGAGATGGCCAGTATTCACGCAGAAAGCCTCACCTAGACTCAAAGGGAAGGATGAATACTTCATGGCAGGAAGCTTACCTGTGTAGCCACAAGTCATTATGGGCTATGGCTTGGTTGATCTTTGTTGTGACTCTGCTGGGCAGTGCTACGAGATGTAGTCGACGTTAGGATTGGATGGGCACTGTCGGACAGTCAGGGAAACACTTTGAAAGACCATGTTTCGTTCATCCGGTTCTTAAACACCAGGCAGTGCGAGGACTTACTAGGAGGGAACGAATCTTGTGGGTAAAGTACACAACACTCTGCAGAGTTAAACCTAATCGATTAGCCGTGTCCCCGGTTACGGACAATTTGAGCCTCTGGACTTGGATCTATCTCTGAACTCTCAACATTGGACTGATAACTAATTGTGGGCAACTTAATGATACTTGTGGGCAATTGAGACATTGGTTGGCGGAACCATGTCATGATAGGTAATTCCATAGTGAAATTCCTGATATTCCTTTGTTGTAGGAAAATAAAATCAGCTTTTACGCAAAAAATTAGACACAGAGCCACAAAACCTTTGCATATAGAATAGTCTTTATTCTTCTGTTCTACTATAGTAATCTTGCTAGTACATTCAATGTACTGACCTATATGGCTGCAACTTATCATGTTGCAGATACTCTTCTACAACGGGTAAGAGTACGATTTGGGGTTACGGTCTGCACTCAACCTGCCGTTGGTGTTATTGGGACTCCACTCCCGTTGACTGTATCCGCTGCTATTTTAAGGTATATATCAGTTTTACGTTATTTACATGTGATTGCACTTTGATATATACATTGATGTACTGTGTGTGCTAGCATACCGATCCAGGGATGGCACAGAACACAAAGAGGCTTGACTCGTTTTGAGTCGGGTCGCTACAGAGACTCCTCGTTCCTCCGCCGCAACTTCCTGTATCGATGAAAAACCAATCTGGAGGCGTTCCAGTACCCTCGCGGAGAGGATAGATCATCTTCGGCGGCCATCTTCATCATCCCGGTGGAGGACCTAACGAGGAGGGAGTAGTCCACCCTCGGGGTTGAAGGTTTGTACCACTAGCTATGTGTTCAATCTCTCTCTCTCTCGTGTTCTTTAGATGGCAGGATCTTGATGTATCACAATATAGTTGGATCAGATGAGGTGTTTCTGATGCGGAGCATCCCATGATCATCCCATGGACCCATCACCAACATATCAAGCTACGAGAGGACCCATCATGATAGCCCGTGCATGTGCCATTGAAAATGAGGTGACATCTCTCCTTGCTCAATCACGGTTTGATCCACTCGAGACATGGTCACTACCTAAGATGGAAGTTTTCTATATACTCAGGTGCTCGAACGAAGAATATGGAAGCAAGCACGAAGGACGTGAAGCTTGGGAGGACAATGGAGGAGCTGCGGACAAGTCCCAGCTCTCGGACAACCGACCAGCATCGGACGATCGACACGTCTTGGACGTCCTATGCCTAGATACCGACCCCGCCCGAAGACCAGCAGGACTCTACAACGCATGGACGACTGACACCGCCTGGACGACCGACAAGATCCACCGCACGGATGTACGAGCCTTCTTGGAAATCTGACGCCAAGGAACCCGCTCCAAAATGTCGCAAGACCAGAGCCTTTGGAGGACCGAGCCCCGGGCGTCCGACAACTACTGAAAATCCGGCCAAGGCGCACCCGCACCGAACTCTCGGAATTCTGGCCTCCTTGGATGTCCGGACCGTCTTGAGACGTTGGACGTCCGACCCCGTTCGGACGTCCGGACCGTCTGGAGATGTCGGACGTTCGACCCCGTCTGGACGTCCGGACCCTGTCTGTGCATAGGACCAGAACCTTGGCCCATGTACCCCCGCTTTCACCTAAGACTATATAAACTCCACCCCCTCCTCTAGCTAGGGTCAACTTATGTTTAGCAAAAACCATTGTTGAGCATAGCTCCATCTACTTCCTTCCCTCGTGGGGTGAGACTCCTCTACGTGAGAAGAACCGAAGCTGATGCCAAGGCCTCTATCAAGGGAAGATCCCCTCGTGGATATCAAGACCCATAAATCTACAGTTGGAAGGCTACCGGTACTTGTATCCGTTTGCTTGATTTCGAACCTTGTATCTCATGATTCGTTGGATCTAGTGGATGTGTGACTTGAGGATCGTGTGTGAGTGTTTATTTGCCTCTTGATTTTCCTCCCTTTCCCCTCCAAGAGAGAAAGAATCGGGCCTCACGGGTGTGCCCTATATCATATTGGTATCACAGCAAAGTTGATTGACACCTTGGAGTCTCTCCCTCCACTTTCTAGCCAAATTTTGTTTTGATTTGACCTAATTTCTAAAGTCCCCACAAAAATAGACATACCAAAATTTCTTGGATTTGTTAGATTTGAGGAGATTTTATTGATGTGGATCCATGGATTTTGTTGTGGACGAGTGGATCTATCTTTTCCCTATCATCCCCATCATTATCATCCGCCAAATCGCCCTGATTTTGGCCGAAAATTTTATTTTCCTTCGAGTTCTTCCTTCTCTAGTTCATCCGATGGAATCCACAGCTTCCGGACGACCGACAGCCGCTGGATGAATGGACCCCGTACGTCCGAAAGCCTCCGGACGACTGACATTGCCCGAATGTTCGAGCAACTCTGTCAAAACTGAATTTTTCGCCCGAATTTTTTGTTTTCTCCACCACTTTTCTTCCACATTTGGCACATCCAATTATTCCACAACCCTTTGCATTTGAGATTTTGAGTCGCGAGATTCGCCACTTCCTAAGGTGTTTCGGCTAATTATGAGTGGTTCTTCATCTACATTGCCGCTCATCATCGACCTGGATCGTTGCCAACCACCTGTTCATTTGACACCAACCGTAAGCAAAGACGGTAACCATGACGATACTCTTGACATGTACCCTTGCCATTGCTTTGTTACCCCGAGCTTATTTGCGTTACTTGCCTATCGAGACTAGCCACTGAATATTGTCGGGTTATGCTACTTGTGCACTTTAGTGATACATACTCCACATAGCTCCAATTGCATGCACATATCATCATAACATATTTTGTGTTACAACATAGTACCCGCATACATAATGGCTATCTTGGTGTGCACGTCCCGCATAATGACAATCCAAATATCATTTCTCAAAGAAAGAGAATCAAAGCTTTTAAGCAAGGACAAAAGAACAAAAGGAATAGCATCACCAAATTTTCATATCATACTTGATCATCTTGAATCACTTGAGCGAGCGACTCGTGCCTCATACATACATAGCAAGTCGGGAATAGGAAGACGACACATTTTGTTTCTTATAGGTTGTGCACAAGTTCGTATCATGCCCATTTGAGCAATTGTGGTAGTGCCTCTCTAGTGTTCTGCAACAAGATTCCACATTTTGTGCTCATTCCTTGGTTGCACGACCCCACTTATCTATACGTGTGCATGTTTCTATGTACACTCATTTCTATTGATCTACATTGTCTTACTTGTGAATTTATGAATCTCTTTCATCATTATTGAATCTTATTCTCGAATTACTTGAATTTTGTTCCACCATCCTAATCAAGCTACTCCATAAGCATTACTTGTGTAGGTGTGAGAAGGACGATCTTTTGTACCAATTCTACTATTTCCAATTCAACATTGAGTGCTCGATTCACTGTCAACTTTTGGAACGGTACATGGTTTTGTCTTCCTCATTCTTCCACTTGTATATTCTTGAGTGCTATGGATAGGAACACCATGTTGAACCCGACATTCGAGGAGCATGACAACGACGCGAACACCTACGTCACCAAGTTGCACTTCTTTAGTGCAAACAAGGGAATTACCCAAGCTCAAGATGTTCTCCCCGAGTGTGCACCGTTGCGAAAGTTCGTCGTGTTGAGACACCACGTGATGATCGGGTGTGATAGACTCTACGTTCACATACAACGGGTACAAGCCAGATTTGCACGCGCAGAACACTCGGGTTAAACTTGACGAGCCTAGCATGTATAGACATGGCCTCGAAACACAAGAGACCGAAAGGTCGAGCATGAGTCATATAGTAGATATGATCAACATGATGATGTTCACCATTGAAGCCACCTTAAATCACGTGATGATCGGACTTGAGTTGGTGAATTTGGTTCATGTGACACTCAGATGACGTGAGGGATGTCAATTTGAGTGGGAGCTTTAGTAATTTGATTAACTAAACTCATTATCTTGAACAATAGTCTAAGTAACCTTTGCATATTTATGTTGTAGATCAATGGCTCGCGCAGTAGCACCCCTGAATTTTAATGCGTTCCTAGAGAAAGCTAAGTTGAAAGATAACAGAAGTAACTTTGTTGATTGGGCCCGTAATCTGAGGATTATCCTTACGGCTTCCCTGAAACAATATGTCCTTGATGCACCGCTTGGTGACCAACCAGAAGACATGACCTCCGAAGATGTTAAGAACGCTTGGGAGGCTCGTGCTGGAGAATACTCAATAGTTCAGTGTGCAATATTGTATGGCTTAGAACCGGGACTTCAAAGACGTTTTGAACTTCATGGAGCATATGAGATGTTCCAGGAGTTGAAGATCATCTTTCAGAAGAATGCCCGGATCGAGAGGTATGAGACCTCCGATAAGTTCTATGCTTGCAAGATGGAGGAGAACGGGTCTATCAGTGAGCATATACTCAGAATGTCTGGGTACTCAAACCGTCTAGGTGAGTTGGGAATTACCCTTCCGCCAGAGGCGATCACTGATAGAGTTCTTCAATCACTGCCACCTAGTTACAAAAGCTTTGTGATGAACTATAACATGCACGGGATGAACAAGTCAGTCGCCGAGCTGTTTGCGATGCTGAAAGTCGCTGAGTCTGAAGTCCAGAAAGAACATCAAGTGTTGATGGTCAATAAAACCACTAGTTTCAAGAAAAATGGCAAGGGAAAAGGCAAGAAGGGTAAAACCAAGAAGGATGGCAAAGCAGTTGCTACTCCTACAAAGAAGCCTAAGCATGCCTAAGCCAGAAACTGAGTGCTTTCATTGCAAGGGAACTGGTCACTGGAAGCGGAACTGCCCCAAGTACCTGGCTGAGAAGAAGGCGGCCAATGACAAACAAGGTATATATGATATACATGTTATTGATGTGTACCTTACTAGTTCTCGTAGTAGTGCCTGGGTATTTGATACCGGTTCGGTTGCTCACATTTGCAACTCCAAACAGGAACTACGGAATAAACGAAGACTGGCAAAGGACGAAGTGACGATGCGCGTGGGAAATGGTTCCAAGGTTGATGTGATCGCCGTCGGCACGCTCTCTCTTCGATTACCATCAGGATTAGTGATGAACCTGAATAATTGTTATTTAGTGCCTGCGTTAAGCATGAACATTATATCTGGATCTTGCTTATTGCGAGACGGTTGCTCATTTAAATCAGAGAATAAAGGTTGTTCTATTTATATGAGTAATATCTTTTATGGTCATGCACCCAATGTTAGGGGTTTATTCATATTGAATCTTGATAGTGATGACACACATGTTCATAACATTGATGCCAAAAGATGTAGAGTAGTTAATGATAGTACCACTTTCTTGTGGCACTGTCGTTTAGGTCATATTGGTGTAAAACGCATGAGGAAGCTCCATGCTGATGGACTTTTGGAGTCGCTTGATTTTGAATCACTTGACACATGTGAACCATGCCTGATGGGCAAGATGACTAAAACGCCGTTCTCAAGAACAATGGAACGGGCAAGTGACTTATTGGAAATCATACATACTGATGTGTGCGGTCCAATGAATGTTGCAGCGCGCGGTGGATATCGTTACTTTCTCACCTTCACTGATGACTTGAGTAGATATGGATATATTTACTTGATGAATCACAAGTCTGAAACATTTGAAAAGTTCAAGCAATTTCAGAGTCAAGTTGAGAATCATCGTAACAAGAAGATTAAATTTCTGTGATCTGATCGAGGAGGTGAATATCTGAGTTATGAGTTTGGCAGTCACTTAAGAGAATGTGGAATTGTTTCATAGTTGACACCGCCCGGAACACCACAACGTAATGGTGTGTCTGAACGTCGTAATCGAACCTTATTAGATATGGTGCGTTCTATGATGTCTCTTGCCGATTTGCCACTATCGTTTTGGGGTTATGCATTAGAGACAACTGCATTCACTTTAAATAGGGCACCATCGAAATCCGTTGAGACGATGCCATATGAACCGTGGTTTGGCAAAAAGACGAAGTTGTCGTTTCTTAAAGTTTGGGGATGTGATGCTTATGTCAAAAAGCTTCAGCCTGAAAAGCTGGAATCCAAAGCGGAAAAATGCGTCTTCATAGGATACTCGAAAGAGACAGTCGGGTATACCTTCTATCTCAGATCCGAAGGCAAAGTGTTTGTCGCTATGAACGGAACATTTCTTGAGAAAGAGTTTCTCTCGAAAGAATTGAGTGGGAGGAAAATAGAGCTTGATGAGGTTATTGAACCTTTACTTCAACCGGAAAGTAGCGCAGCGCAGAAAGTTGTTTCTGTGGAACCTACGACGGTAGAAGAGGAAGTTAATGATGATGATCATGAAGCTTCGGATCAAGCTGCTATTGAACCTCGTAGGTCGACAAGGACGCGTACTACTCCCGAGTGGTACGGCAATCCTGTCTTAGAGGTCATGTTGTTAGACAACAATGAACCTACGAGCTATGGAGGAGCAGTGATGGGCCCGAATTCCTAGAAATGATTAGAGGCCATGAAATCCGAGATGGGATCCATGTATGAAAACAAAGTATGGACTTTGGAAGTACTACCTGAAGGGCGAAAGGCCATTCAGAACAAATGGATCTATAAGAAGAAGACAGATGCGGACGGTAATGTCACCGTCTATAAAGCTCGACTTGTGGCAAAGGGTTTTTCACAAGTTCAAGGAGTCGACTACGATGAGACTTTCTCACCCGTAGCGATGCTTAAGTCTGTTAGAATCATGTTGGCAATAGATGCTTATTTCGACTATGAAATTTGGCAGATGGATGTCAAAACGGCGTTCCTCAACGGTTTCCTTGAGGAAGAGTTGTATATGATGCAACCCAAAGGTTTTGTCGATCCAGAGAATGCTAACCAAGTTTGCAAACTCCAGCGATCCATTTATGGACTGGTGCAGGCATCTCAGAGTTGGAATAAGCGTTTTGATGAGGTGATCAAAGCGTTTGAGTTTATACAAGTTCATGGAGAAGCTTGTATTTACAAGAAAGTGAGTGGGAGCTCTATAGCGTTTCTAGTATTATATGTGGATGACATATTACTGATTGGAAACAATATAGAAATGCTGGAAAGCGTGAAGGAGTATTTGAATAAGAGTTTTTCAATGAAGGACCTAGGAGAAGCTGCTTTCATACTAGGCATTAAGATCTATAGAGATAGATCGAGACGCTTAATACCACTTTCACAGAGCACATACCTTGATAAAGTTTTGAAGAAGTTCAAAATGGAACAGGCCAAGAAGGGCTTCTTGCCTGTGTTACAAGGTGTGAAGTTGAGTAAGACTCAATGCCCAATGACTGCAGAAGATAAAGAAAAGATGAGCGTCATCCCCTATGCTTCAGCCATAGGCTCTATCATGTATGCAATGCTGTGCACAAGACCCGATGTCAGCCTTGCCATAAGTATGGCTGGAAGGTTTCAAAGTGATCCTGGAATGGAGCACTGGCAAGCGGTGAAGAATATCCTTAAGTACCTTAACAGGACTAAGGACATGTTTCTCGTTTATGGAGGTGATGAAGAGCTCGTCGTAAAGGGTTACGTCGATGCAAGCTTTGACATTGATCCGGACGACTCTAAGTCGCAAACCGGATACGTATTTATTCTTAATGGGGGAGCGGTAAGCTGGTGCAGTTCCAAGCAAAGCGTGGTAGCTGATTCTACATGCGAAGCAGTTCATGACAGATCTTGATGAAGCAGTTCATGACAGATCTTGGAGTAGTGCCCAGTGCACTGAATCCAATAGACCTATTCTGTGACAACACTGGTGCCATTGCTCTAGCCAAGGAACCAAGGTTTCACAAGAGGACCAGACACATAAAGCGACGCTTCAACTCCATCCGGTTCTACATCGAGGAGAAGGACATAAATATTTGCAAAGTGCACACGGATCTGAATGTTGCAGACCCGTTGACTAAACCTCTTCCAAGGGCTAAACATGATCAACACGAGAAATGTTGCAGACCCGTTGACTAAACCTCTTCCAAGGGCTAAACATGATCAGCAGCAACCCTCTTCACAGTCTCTACTATCAAATCCATCACTCGAATCCTGGTGTGACGATCAAGATGGATGAGCATGTTGATGGAGTATCCACGAATCATCTTCTAATCTCTAGACTTGGGCATCAAAGTGTGCCTCGGGATGGTGTTCATGGTACGAAGACCTGGCAGGAGGAAGTAAATAGATCCCAACTTGTGAGATTCCACATTAGTAGCAGGGATAGGATTATACATATCCTTCATAGCATTGTGGCTCTCCTTGGATTCTGAATAGACATCCAAATCTCCATCCTGTCTCTTTGGGACTCCTAAGATGGTAACCCACTCATCAACAATAGATTCATATCTTGCTCCTTCAATCATCCAAACAATCCTGCCATCTCCATAAAAATGAGCAGTGGAGTAGAACTGCATGATCATCTCATCATTCCAAGCAGTGAACTCCTTGCCAACAAATTTATCTAGCCCAATGCAGTAGAAGTTGTCTTGGACACATGGAAAGTAGTCCTCATTATCCTTGATATATTTCCAGTCCACATATCTCATGTCACTGACTGCAGAGCTCTTGTCAAGCAATATCGTCTCATGGAAGTCTTGCTGCTCTTTGGTATAGAACATGTAGTACACAACAGTCTTCCTCCTCTAGGTATATGCATCAATAGCTCTCCATGCCCTCAACCTTGAATCCTTCCTCTTCTTCATATCCTCAGCTCTAGGATGGCTGGTATCATGTACAGGAAGGTTAGGTCTTAGCTTCATCAGAACTGTCATAGCATCATCATCATCTTTTTCTATGAAAGTTGATCTCTTGTTCTTCTCTGGAACAGGAATATCTCTGGTAGTCCTCTTGGACTTCTGCACAGCAGCTTTCTTGGGAGCAGCCTTGGTGCTCTTGGTGGGACCAGACTTAGGCATAGCGTCAGCCAAAAGTTTCTTAGACTTCCTCTTAGGAGGGGCCTGAGCAGCAGGTTCCTCCTCTTCCTCCTCTTCACCAGCAACACCAGCAGCATCCTTTGTATCCTCATACATAGAGGTAGGTCTGCCCATAACATGGATGATCCTCTTCCTGGTTGTCTTCTTCTCTCCTGCCTTCTTAGGCAAAGATTTCCTTGGAATCTCAACGAACATAGTTTCCCTAGCACTATCATGTGCTTTGAAGGTCTCTACAGGTGCATAAACTTTGCTGTCCACCCTCCTAGATGACGTGGCATCATTGCTAGATTTCCTTGCAGCCTTCTCTTGCTTCTTAGCAAGAACATCTTCTAGAACAAAATCAGAATCTTCCTCATCAAAATTGACTCTCTTCCTGGTCCTTGTTGCAGCCTTAGGTAACCCATGAGAACTTGTAGTGCCTGGATCTGAGGATGAGCTGGACTCAGGACTAGTGCCTGAACTCATATCAACATTCTGCTTCTGCAGATTCTGGCTATCTTCAGCATCTGACATGTGTGACCCTATGAATAGAGTATAGAAGAGTGGAATAGGATAAGTCATTAACAAATACAAAGATTTTTGAAAGTTTTAACTACGAATTTCCAAAGTTTTGCATTCTATCAAATGTTCGGTACAGCCGGGGCAAACTTTTCGGACACACCTAGACAAACAACCTTCTTTCCAAGAACTTGGCACCATTTTCGGTTGCACCGAAAATGAGCACTCGGTTCTACCGAGGTGTTGTCAGTGTGGCAGAAAAAAAATCGGTGCACCGATTATTTCACATCGGTTCTACCGAGACACAGGAGGCGGACGACAAAATCCTAAAAATTCACCGTTTGCTATCTAATGGAATTTTCTATTAGCTGGAACAATCTCAAACAGTGGATAGACTAGGAATAAACCCTAATGAACATGAATCGAAAAGTGGAGGGCGAGAGGGGGCTGAATACATACCCTAATTTGGTGATGGATCCTCTACGGCGGCGACATTGGAGAAGAATACATCGAAGGCGGCGATTCCCAACGACAGAGGCGCTCGTGAAAGCAAGGCGATGACTAGGGGCCTTCGAAACGGCAGCTAGGGTTGTGGAGGCGCGACGTTTGAAGAATGGATTCAAAACGTCGGGGTCCACAGATTATGTACCCATCATAGTCGGTGACACCGATTTGATATTTTTGGTGTCATCAAGTTTCACAACTGTCAGCTGACAGGGAAACTCGGTGTAACTGTAGGACCGAAAGTATGTCTAGAGGGGGGGTGATTTGACTACTTGACCAAATAAAAGTTTTGCCATCTCCATAAAAAGTAGCAACCTTGACTATTCCATAACGGCTTCCGTCCATGAAGGACTAGCCTCACTATGGGTAGATCTTCTCGAAGTAGGCGTTCTCCTTGCCCTTACAAACTTATTGGTTCACTCAACAACATGAAGTAGGAGGCTCCCAGGCGACACCTAACCAATCTAGGAGGCACCACCCTCCAAAAGGTAATAGGCTCGGTAATGACGATGAACTCCTTGCTCTTGTGCTTCAAGATGATAGACTCCTCAGCACCCAATCACTCTCTCACAAATTTGGCATGGTCGAAGAGATGGGATTGGTGGAAATCTACTTGGGGAGGCTAGAGATCAAGATCCATATGATTGGAGTGGAATATCTTGATCTCAACACAAGGGTAGGTGGTTCTCTCTCAGAAAATCTGATAGGATAGGTATGGAATAGTTCTGAGTGCTTCTCTTTCCAGTAGGTGGTGGTGAAGGGGTATATATAGGCATCCTCAAAAATCCAACCGTTACACACAAAATTACCAACTTGGTGACACCGATGTGTTAAACTCACTGGTACCGAAGTGATCAAAAGGTGGCAACTTTTGCATCTCGGTGAGACCGATATAGGAAACTCGGTTGCACCGATAAGGTCACCAACGGTCAGATTTCCAATCTTGGTGATGTCGATGCAACATTCTCGGTGGGACCAAAAATGTGAATCTACGTAACAGAAAGTTGGCACCCTAAACTCAGTGGCACCGGTATGGAATCGGTTGCACCGAAGGGCTAGGGTTTGGCTGAGTCTGTCTAGGTTCTGGAATCGGTGGCACCAGTATGGGAAAGTTGGTTGCACTGATTTTGAGTGTTAGGTATAGAACAGACTTTGGTGGGAGAGTTTGTGGATGCTTTTGGTGACTATCGCTTGTACACATTTGAGCATATTGTTCACCAACAAAACCTTACCCCCTTTTAATAGTATTGGATTTCAGACTCAAAGTGATTTCTCACAAATATAAAATGTAGAGTCCTCTTGCTTGAAGCTTGGCCAACCTTTTTCCTTGCATCTTGGGGTATGTCCACAATCTCCTTTTGCCAATCCTATCATTGAACATTTCCTGAAATATACTTGGTGGAAACATTAGTTCAATGACTTATATGTTGTTATTAATTACCAAAACCACCAAGGGAGCAAATGTGCTTTCAGTAACCGAGAATATGAAATCGACAATACCGAGATTGAAAAACCAGATCAACCCTAGGCATTCGGTGAGACCAAGAATTTGGAGTTGGTTCCACCGAGATGCACTTGGGAGGTTTTAATGGTCAGTGCTTGACGATATGGAACTCTGAGTGCTCCTCACGCAGAGAGATCAAGAAGTACTTGTTCAAATTTTGTGATGCAGCATGAATAGAATATGAGGTGAGAAAGCATAGATAGCTAGAGGAGTGCTCCTATACATTCTTGTATATCCAATTGGCAAGTGAAAATCAAAAGCCAAATAGCAACAATTGGATATCCTCGAATGGGAAAATAAATGCAGAATAACATGCTCACACAATAAGATGTCAAATCAAATCATGGCAAACATGCACAAACACAATAGCATCTAACAAGCACTTTGGCGATGACGGAGTCATCTATATATAAGTATATTAAATTAGGAGACAAGTAAGAATACTTTATCACAGGTCATACTCATCGTTTAAGCACAAGTGGGGTTACCACTTTTACATAAAGCATTTAATGTTGTCACATACTAAGAGATGCTTTGACTCAAGTCTCCTCCGTGCTTGCGTACAATCTCCTCAAATTGTTTGCACCCTTCAAGACTCTTGTACATACCTTTCTCTATAATCCCTTTCAAGAGTTCATTTTCTTGATCAAGTGTAACTTGGCTAAGAGAAGAGTTAGTGGGATCAAGAGAGGTAATAGAAGCAATATCATTGGATTTATCATTTTTATTGCTACTAGTTGAAGAACCTTTCTTTCCTTTGTTACTAGCTTGCTTAGACTTAACTTGTAGCATGAATGTAGATAAGATAAGTCACTTGGCTAGATAAGAGGAAGTCTTCTTTCGAAGATCGTGATTGATAGCTTTAAGGAACTCATGTTCTTGCTCTAAATTGAGCTTCTCGAAGCGTAGCTTCTCATGTGTCCTTACAAGCTCTCTATGATCTTCTACAGTTAACTCGTGAGCTAACTTAAGAGGTTTTAGTTCTTGCGTTAATCGTTCTATTTCCAACTTATCATCATCGCACGACTTATCTACACTAGAGTGAGTACTAGCAAGTTCATTTTGACTAACATTACTAGATATGTCAAACAACAAGTCATCTTCAGTTAACAAGTCATCTTCATCACTATTGAAATCAAGATACTCGGGGTGTGATACCCTGGGGCCTTTAGCCTGTTGGAAATATGCCCTAGAGGGAATATATAAAGTGTTTATTATTATATTTCCTTGTTCATGATAATCGTTTATTATCCATGCTATAATTGTAGTGATTGGAAACACATTGCATGTGTGGGTAAATAGACAACACAATGTCCCTAGTATGCCTCTAGTGAACTAGCTCGTTGATCAAAGGATGGTTGAGGTTTCCTAGCCATGGACATGAGATGTCATTTGATAATGGGATCACATCATTAGGAGAATGATGTGATGGACAAGACCCAAACTACAAACGTGGCGTATGATCGTGTCAGTTTATTGCTACTGTTTTCTGCATGTCAATATATATGTTCCTTTGACCATGAGATCATGCAACTCACGGATATCGGAGGAGTGCCTTATGTGTATCAAACATCGCAACGTAACTGGGTGACTATAAAGGTGCTCGATAGGTATCTCCGATGGTGTTTGTTGAGTTGGCATGGATCGAGACTGGGATTTGTTACTCCGTGTTACGGAGACGTATCTCAGGGCCCACTCGGTAATACAAACATCATAATAAGCCTTGCAAGCAATGTGACTAATTTTTAGTTGTGGGATCTTGTATTACGGAACGAGTAAATTGACTTGCCGGTAACGAGGTTGAACTAGGTATAGAGATACCGACGATCGAATCTCGGGCAAGTAACATACCGAAGAACAAAGGGAACGTTATACGGGATTAACTGAATCCTTGACACAGAGGTTCGACCGATAAAGATCTTCGTAGAATATGTAGGAACCAATGTGGACGTCCAGGTCCTGCCATTGGTTATTGTCCGTGGAGGTGTGTCGGTCATATCTATATAGTTCTCGAACCCGCAGGGTCTGCACACTTAAGGTTCGGTGACGTTTCAGTAGTGTAGAGTTATGTATGGTGGTGACCGAAGGTTGTTTGGAGTCCCAAATGAGATCCCGGACGTCACGAGGAGCTCCAGAATGGTCTGGAGGTAAAGATTCATATATAGGAAGTCCTAGTTTGGTCGCCGGAAAAGTTTCGGGCTCATCGGTAGTGTACAGGGAGTACCGGTAGTGTACCGGGGGACCTCCGGGAAGGGTATTTCGACCCTAGAGGGACCATGGGCTGTGGGAGAGTATTAACCAGCCCTTTGTGGGCTGTTAGATCAGCCTAGAAAGGCCCATGGCGCGGGAGAAAAGGCTAAAAGGAAAAAGAGCAAAAATCAGCCAATAGGGAGCAATCCTACTCCAAGTAGGATTGGAGGTGGAATAGGATTCCACCCCTCTCTAGTTCGGCCGAACCAAGAGGCCCTTGGCTGCCTCTCCTCTCCTCTCCTCCTATATATACTGGTGGAATAACTAGGGTTTTGGCAGAAATTACGGCCACGTGCTACCCATTCCACCGGTGCTCCTCTAGATTGGTTTTCCGTAGTGCTTAGGTGAAGCCCTGCCGGAATTGCTCCACCACCACCATCACCGGAGCGCCGTCACACTGCCGGTGAACTCTCTCTCCTCTCAACCTCCTCTTGATGGATCAAGACAGTGGAGATCGTCATCAAGCTGCACGTGTGCTGAACGTGAAGGTGCCGTCCGTTCGGTACTAGATCGGAAGGATCGTGATCAAGGCCACGGGACGTTCGTGATCGGATCGCGGGACGGATCGTGACGAGATCGCGGGACGGATCGTGACGAGATCGCGGGACGGTTCGTGATTGCTTCGCGGGACAGTTCGTGATTAGATCGTGGGACGCTCGACGATTTGGATCGTGAAGAAGTACGACTACACCAACTGCGTTTCTTAACGCTTCCCGCTTAGCGATCTACAAGGGTACGTAGATCCACTCTCCCTCTCGTAGATGCTCATCACCATGGATAGGTTTGCGCGTGCGTAGGAAATTTTTTGTTTCCCATGTGACGTTCCCCAACACAGCCATGAAGCAACATCCACTCCCTTCATTTGGTGAATAAAAAATGTTATAGGAGTCGGTTGTCACTAGTGCAAGTCCGGCAACACCTACATCTTGACTATAGTCGGAGTTGGAGTGATAGCTTCTCTCGGAGTGATTGTCGGATTCGGAGCCGGAAACCCATTCACCAACACGAGCTTGATGTTTCCTTCTTGAGTAGCGCTTGGTGTACTTGTTGTTCTTCTCTGAGTCCCTACTTCTCCTTGAGGGTCTTCGTTCATAACGATCATCTCGACTCCTCTGTCTTCGAGGTGACTCGTCTCTTGAGCTTTGTCTTCTTGGTGACTCTTCTTTACTTTTGTAACGAGCCATGCACTCATAGAAGTAGTGCTCGGGCTTCCCATGATTGTAGAAGCTTCAGTCACGACTTGACGAATGTTTCTCTTCATATCTTGAGTTGGAGCTTTGATCTTTGCTTCTATTCTTGTAGAACTTGCTGAATTTCTTGACCATGAGGATTATCTCTTCATTTGTGACAAGGTTGTCGCTTGAGGTAGTGGGAGCATCACTTGTGTCTTTGTAAGCAATGCTACACTTGTGGTGAAGCTCTTCCTTGTCCTTGAGTGTCATCTCCTGAGCAACAATTCTTCCAATCACTTCCGTTGGCTTGAGACCTTTGTAGTTGGGCATCATTTGGATCAATGTGCAAACGGTGTCATATCGATCATCCAAAGCTCGAAGTCTATAAAGATCAAATGGGTATCTTCTTTATGATGAATTTGTCAGTCATTTCTTCGCTTCTTAAGCTGGAAATTTGATTGGTGATAAGACCTAGCCTAGAGTACATCTCAGCGACTCCATCATCATCCATCTTGAACTTGTCAAGTTGACTTTGAGGAATGTCCAACTTCGATTCTCTCATAGATTCTATACCTTCATGCATATCAATCAAAGTATCCCAAATCTCTTTTGCATTCTCAAGATGGTTGATTTTGATGAATTTTTCGGGGCATAGGCAGTTGAAGAGAATTTCACATGCTTGAGGATTGAGTTGCAACATCTTCAATTCATCCAATGTCGCTTCGCGATTCGGTTCCCTTCCTTCTGCAAAGAATTCACCTTGCATACCAACATGAACAATAGCCCAAACGGCAGGGTTGTGACCCAGCAAATGCATTTTCGTTTTATGCTTCCAACTAGGAATATTTGTGCCATCAAAGTATGGACCTCTACGGTGATAATTTTCCTCACTAGACGTCATACTCTCCTAGGTTGTGAGACCAATGCAATGGAGACCAAAGCTCTGATACCACTTATAGGATCGGAAGTAGTGCTAGAGGGAGGGGGGTGATTAGACTACTTGACCAAGTAAAATCTACTTTTTCCCAATTTTATGTCTTCGCAGATTTTAGCATTCATAGTATGTCAAGTACACCCTACACATGCATGTCTACAAGTATAGCAACGGAAAGTAAAGAGAAATATTTAAGTAAAGGAAAGGTAGGAAGATCAAACGCAATTGGTGACACGATGATTTTTCCCGTGGTTCCGATAGGTGGCGCTATCGTACATCTACGTTTATGGAGTCTTCAACGCACGGAGGGTAACGGTCGCGAGAGTCCATGGAGGGTTCCCCAAAGAAGTAACCTTGACTATACCATGATGGCCTACGTCCATGGAGGACTAGCCTAACTCGGGGTAGATCTTCACGAAGTAGGCAATCTCCTTACCCTTACCAACTTCTTGGTTCACTCCACAACACGAAGTAGGAGGCTCCCAAGTGACACTTAACCAATCCAGGAGGTATCATCCTCCAAAAGGTAAAAGGCTCGATTGTGTCGATGAACTCCTTGCTCTTGTGCTTCAAGATGATAGATTCCTCAACACAGAATGACTCTCTCATAGATTTGGCTTGGTAGAAGAGATTGATTGGGTGGAAAGCAACTTAGGGAGGCTAGAGATCAAGACTCATATGGTATGAATGGAATGGCATGATCTCAACATATGAGTAGGTGTCTCTCTCTTAGAAAATTAGTAGGTATGAGCGGGGAACTATTCTGAGTGCTTCTCTTGCGAGTGAGTGGTGGTGGAGGGGTATATATAGGCATCTCCAAAAATCCAACTGTTGCACACAAAATGACCAACTCAGTGACACCGATGTGTTAATCTTGGTGATACCGAAGTGACCAAAAGGTGGCAACTTTTGAATCTCGATAAGACTGATATAGGAAACTCAGTTGCACCGATAAGGTGACCAACGGTCAGATTGCCCAATCTCGGTGACGCCGATCCAACAATCTCGATGGGATCGATATTGTGAATTGTGTAACAGAAAGTTGGAAAACTAAACTCGATGGCACCGAAGCAGAATCAGTTTGACCGAAGTGGCTAGGGTTTGGCTGTGTCTGTCTAGGTTCTGGAATCGGCGGCACTGAGTGGAAAGTGTTGGTAGCACCGATTTTGAATATTTGGGTTTGGACAGACTTTTGTGGAAGAGGTTGTGGGTCTATGTGGTGAGTGTCACTTGTGCACGTATGAGCATTTTGTTCACAAAGAAAACCTTGCCCCCTTTTAATAGTATTGGCTTTCCTATGGGTCAAGGTGATTTCTCACAAAACATAAAATTTAGAGTCCTTTGGTTGAGGCTTTGCCAATCTATTTCCTTGCATCTTGGGGTATTCAACAATCCTTATGGTAACCCATCATTGAACTTTTCCTGAAACGTACTCAGTGGAAACATTAGTTCAATGACATATATGTTGTTATTAATTATCAAAACCACCAAGGGAGCAAATTTGCTTTCAGCCGGTTAGACCGGCATGCAGCACGATGCTGCCAAACACAAAGATCTATCCAGGGACGAAGATGTCCCTGTTACAGACATTGTTATTGATGATTAAGTGAGTCGTCAAACCTGTTGGTGATCGTACAAAGGAACTCTCAATGAAAGCACCAATGTCGGTGTCAAAACTGGCAAATCTCGGGTAGGGGGTCCCGAGTTGTGGATCTTGGGTCAACGGGGAACAGGGAACACACAGGCGGTATTTACCCAGTTTCGGGCCCTCTCGAAGAGGTAAAACCCTACGTCCTACTTGATTGTATTGATGTATGTATGACGATTAGAGATTTGATCTTCCATGAGATCATCTGAACTAAACCCTAGATGAGTAGGAATATCGGTTCCTCTTTATACGTACTAAACCCTCTGGTTTATATGGACACCAGGGATACCTAGGGTTACACATAGTCAGTTACCATCAAGGGATAAACATGCCGATCTTGCCATCTTGACTTGGAGGACACACCAAGGCATCGAAGGTCTCCTTCTCAAATACGAAGTAGTCTTATAGCTCGACATCCATTGGATGTCCATAAAGCGGCCCACCTGTCCAGCCCATAGGAGATAGGCCGGCTGCCCGAAGACCCATTAGTCCGAGACGCCCTCACCTTGGGCTTGGTAGAAACCTTGGAGGTGGTAGGTGTTCTTGGGCTCTACCGTAGGTGCATCACATGCAAATTGAAACTTTCCTACACGTAGAACATCCAATACATGCTACGGAGATGGATCACAGATCATTACCACTAGACGGGTAGTGTCATGTGGCAGAAGTAGAGTTGGGGCAGCACGTTCGTGTGGTCCATCACCTCCTCATCCGATGTCCCTCGAACCGCCAATCACTAGATCCTCTCCCTCGAACAGTTGGTCGCCGGATCCCACATACAGGTTCGTCGGAGCGACACAAGTGCATCACCTCTAACGGTATCTATGCGTGCATGAGGAACACCGTAAAGCGGACTGCTAGGTCCGATCACATAGTCGATGGCGAGTGGAGGTGGCTAACTACAACACATGGAAAGCCCTAATGATGGCGCCCAAGCGATCAACAGATTGAGTGTGCCGCACCTCCACTATATATAGGCATCCAGTGTGGGATCAACTCTTGAGCCTCACACGAATCCTAAATCCCACATGTTCCTTTACCTTAAGCATGCGACCCCTTATGTTCTTGTTCACTTGGCCGCGAGTCATATCACATCCGACTTGTCTAGTCGGTAGCAGCCTCTAGAAAAGCGTGCCAACTCCAAATGTCTAATGAAGCTGGTTCGGCGAACATGTACTTCATTCTTCTATTCCCTTTGCCACATGACGAGGATATGTACCTAGCGTAGGGTCCTAGAGCTGACCTATACACCCTACCTATGGACACTGCATTGGAAGTCTTAAGGACCATAAGAAAGATTCTGACTGGATTCACCATGGCGCTCAAGTCACTCGACAATCAATCCATTCGGTGGATCCTTCCTCCACTCGACAGTCACCTGTCACCTGGAGACCTTGTTCCCAGTCGACTCCAAAAGACCAGAAGCCGCCCCTGAGAGGTCAACGGGCACGCGTTAGGCCAGTCATCATTAATAGCAATTATGTTGTACATTACCAGTAACGCTAGTATTTAGACCCACGATCGAACCCTTGGATGCTTCACAATTATGAGGGGCAATGAACTCTATATAAGACGCCCCTCCCCTCTGCCACAAGGGTTCGCAACCTTTGTAATACCCATTATCCACACGACAAAGCTCCAGAGCACTGAGACGTAGGGCTGTTACCTCCACGAGAGGGGCCTAAACTCATACACCCGTGTGTACATCCTCGCTGTAGCTAGGACTCTGTCCTCTCCTTTCGTTCCCCTACCTTCTACTGTCAGGCTCATTCCCACGATAGTTGGCGCCCACTGTAGGGTAGGCATCTAAGCGACTTCCGGTGAGGTTGCATTTTCTTCCAGCGATGTTTTCGCTCTGGTCCACGAGATCCGTTTCGGAGCGCTCACTTTCATCACCGATGATTCGAAATAGATCCAAGAAGCGCCTCTCGACGTCGAGGCGCCCGGTTCGCGGGGCTGCCCACTTTTGTGTGAGTTCCTGCCACGTGCTTCTGCGATAGCCTCGACCCCGTACTCATCGGCTTTCCCCGCTCTTCGTCATCGCAAGCGATCTAGTCGCTCACGACTCCAGTGTTGGCTCAGGCATGCAGCGGCCCGTCAAATTCGTCTCCACAGATTGCGGCGATCAAGCCCACCGAGTCCCTTCATGGCGTGTTCGAGTCAGACTCCGATCATCCTGATGTTCCTTCTGAGTGTAATAGCTACGATCCTGCAGCGGAGGTCCTTATGGCTGGTTCCCATCAAAGCCCGCCGCTGGGCTTCGGCCACGGCAAGAGGGAAGCTAGCAGACCGTCGAGTGAATAGCCGCGCCATGATGAGGAGGTCCTTCATACTACCATTGTTGGTGCGACTACTGAGGCCCAGGCCTTGGAGGCCACACACATTTGACTTGAAGAGCTCTAGAGAGAACTTTACAAGCGCACCCGCCAGTGCCCACCAGTTTCCTGTCGATGTCAGCGGCAGCTGTTTCCGACTGGATCACATAACAATGTTGAGGTATACCGTACTCCTGTGTTAAACGTTGCCGTTGCAGCTAGGATAGCAGATTCCATTCAGCCGTCATGGTCAGAGGCTGCAAGAGGGTTGATGCAGATTAGAGCATTGCTGGATGCAGCACAAATTCAAAATTCTGTTGTCTCGCAGTCGCGCAGTAGGTTCACAGTAATTCACCAAGAGTAGAGACTGTTCAATCGGCACATAGTCCTGGATCGGCCTTGCACCGAAGAGGCGGGGGTTTTCGTGAAGATCAACACAGAGATCATTTTCACCGTGATAACGACCGTTGAGTGCCCACTCCTCCGCGGGGTGGTCCTTTCGTGCCCCAGCACCAGGACGAAAGGCACTTGTTCAGTGATGAGCAGAATGCAGGGTCTGATGCTCGAGACCTCCTCACTCAAAGGCGGGTCGATAGAAGCAGGGCCCACAGGGATGGGCATGATAGAGATATTCCGAATGGAAGCACTACCATTATTTCTGGTCCATAGTGCTTTAGCAGGCCTATTCATTCTGCAGAAATTCCCCCAACTTCAGGTTGGCAGCTAGGATTGGCAATTTTTCTAGCTACTCGAAGCCAGAGACATGGTTAGATGATTACCGAGCGGCAGTTCAAATTGGTAGTGGTAATGATAACATTGCAATGTAGCATCTGTCTTTGATGTTGGATGGCTCAGCTCGTGCATGGCTGAATCGTTTAGCCCCTTCTAGCATTCACTACTGGGAGGATCTCGCCCGAGTGTTCATCAGAACATTTGAAGGCACTTGCAAGCGCCACCCGGGCTGATTTATTTACAACATTGTGTTCAGAAACCCAACGAAACTTTGAGAGATTACATTTAGCATTGGTGCACTCTGCATCATACTGTGGAAAATGTTTCCGAGCATCAGGCTATTTGTGCTTTCAAGGCTGGAGTGAAATACACAGAGTTCTATCTAAAGTTTGGGCATACGCATGACATCTTGCTGAGAAAAATGATGGAAATCGCCACTCGGTACGCCAATGGCGAAGAAGAAGACCGCCTCTGCAGCGGCAAAGGAAAAGCAGTCGACAATGATGCCGGTGGCAATTCCAGTCGGAAGCAGAAGCGGAAGGCTCACGACTCTGTCTAGGCAGAGGCAGCTGCTTTGGCGGCCCAAGGAAAGAACAAGGGGAAGTCCAAGGGATAGTTTAACCCCAAGAAAGGAAAGAATCAGTCAGGAACTAATGTGATGGATCTACCATGTGCAATCCACACAAGGAAAGATGAAGAAGGGAACTTGATATTGCCCAAGCATACCACTCGGCAGTGTCGACTGCTCATTCAGCAGTTCAAAGAGGCTCCTCGAGTGAGAAAACTCCTGAGAAGGATAGTGAAGACAAAGAAACGTTCCCTCACGTCACCGCTACACTGATGATTTTTGCTGATGTTGAAAGCAAGAGTTGATTGGGCGTCATCAACAGGGAGGTCAACATGGCCGTACCGACAACCCCCACCTACCTCAAGTGGTCTCAGACTGCCATCACATTTGATCAGTCGGATCATCCCGCTCATGTGGCAACTCCTGGTCGACAGGCTTTGTTAGATGATCCGGTTGTGGGAGGCACTCGACTACGCAAGGTCCTCATGGACGGTGGCAGCGGTCTGAACATCCTTTACGCACATACCCTTAAAGGGATGGGCATTCTGATGTCCCAACTCAGTGAGAGCAACATGCAATTCCATGGAGTCATCCCAGGGAAGAAGGCCAAGTCACTCGGCCAGATTGCATTGGATGTGACATTCGGAACAGATAGAAATTTTTGAAATGAAAAGTTGACGTTTGAAGTCATGGATTTCCAGTGCGCTTATCATGCCATTCTGGGTCGTCCTGCGTATCCTCATTTCATGGGCCGTCCATGTTACGTGTATCTCAAGTTGAAGATACAAGGCCCAAAGGTGTGATCATGATCACCGGCAATCGACTGCAGGCTGAGGAGTGCCTCCAGCAAGGCTCCAAAATCGCCGCTCACCAGATGGCTATGGTTGAGCTGGAAGAATACAAGAAGAGTGTTGACCCTGGTGATTTGCTACGTGCTAAGAAGCCTGCTTCCGAGTCTGCATTCCAGTCGGCAGGGTAAGTGAAGAAAGTACACATCCACCCGACAAATTCAACCGCCGCACCGACCAATATATCGACAACAGGAAGCCGAGCTCATCCAGTTCCTCTGTGAGAACTAGGATATCTTTGCATGGAAGCCTATTGACATGTCGGGGGTTCCCAGGGAGCTGGCTGAGCATCGACTGAGAGTTGACCCGAAGGCCAAGCCCATAAAGGAACATTTGCGTCGATCGGCTGCAGAGAAGCGTAAAGAAATTGGCGAAGAGGTGGCTCGTCTCTTGCAAGCCAAATTCATTCGGGAGATTTACCACTCCGAGTGGCTCTCGAATATTGTCATGGTTCCCAAGAAGGACAAGTCACTACGCATGTGTATCGACTTCAAGCATATCAATCGGGCTTGTCTGAAAGATCATTTTCCGCTCCCCAGCACAGATCAGATTGTTGACTCGACTATGGGATGCGAGCGTTTATGGTTTCTAGATGCTTACTCCGGGTACCATTAGATTTGTCTATTTACCCCGGATGAAATAAAAATGGCCTTCATCACCCCATTCGGTTGTTTTTGCTACATCACCATGCCATTCGGTTTGAAAAATGCCGGCGCTACTTTCATGCGCATGATTCAGAAGTGTTTACTCGACCAGATCCCTCGGAATGTCCAAGCATACATGGACGATATGGTTTTCATGTCTCGCAAAGGTTCTGACCTGCTGGCTGACTTGGCCGAAACTTTCGCCAATCTGAGGAGATACGATATAAAGCTGAATCCGTCTAAATGTACTTTCGACGTTCCTAGAAGCAAGTTACTCGACTTTCTTGTTTACGAACGAGGGATCGATGTAAAACTTGAGAAAATAAGCGCCATTACCCGAATGAAGACTCACGTGCGAGTGCACGATGTTGAAAGGCTTTCAGGTTGCTTGGCAGCATTGAGTCGATTCATTTGTCGTCTCGGTGAGAAGCCATTGCCTTTGTACCGACTGATGAAGAAGTTAGACACGTTTGAGTGGACTCCAGAGGCCGAAGTAGCATTTGTCGAGCTCAAAGCCCTGCTATCCACCGAGCCGATGCTTGCTGCTCTGTGCAGCAAAGAGCCTTTGCTCCTGTACATTGCGGCCACTAATCAGGTCGTTTGTATAGTGCTATCTGTCGAGCGGCAAGAGGAGGGCAAGGCTTACAAAGTCCAACGTACAGTCTATTTCTGAAGTATTGACTCCTTCGAAGCAAAGATATCCTCACCACTAGAAGTTGGTTTATGGTATTTATCTGTCAGCATAGAAGGTGGCACACTATTTTCAGGACCACTCGATTTTAGTCATAAGTGATGCTTCGTTATCCGAGATGCTCAACAATCGGGATGCAACTGGTCGAGTGGCTAAGTGGGAAATCGAGCTCCTATAGTTTGACATCAAATTTGAAGACAAGAAAGTGATCAAGTCTCAGGCACTTGTAGATTTTATGGCCGAGTGGATTGTACAGCAACAACCAAACCAGGTTCACTCGGCACACTAGACCATGTTCTTCGATGGCTCTAAAATGTTGAATGGGTTTGGTACTGGTGTTGTCTTAGTATCTCTGAAAGGTGACAAGCTCAGTTATGTCTTGCAAATCCACTCCGATTCCTCCAACAATGAAGCAGAATATGAAGCACTTTTATATGGGTTGCGCATGGCTATCTCACTCGGCGTCAAGCGCGTGTTGGTTTATGGCGACTCAGATTTGGTGGTCCATCAAGTGATGAAAGAGTGGGGCGTTTGAAAACCCGCTATGACTAGATACTCAAGTGTTGTTAGAAAGCTCGAGAAGAAATTTGAAGGTCTGGAACTTCATCATGTTCCCCGAGTGAAGAATCAAGCGACTGATGAGTTGGCAAATATTGGATCCACTCGACGACCTGTCCCCAGCAATGTGTTTTTAGAACACCTCCACACTCCTTCGGTACAGGAAGATTGTCACACCATGTGTTTGTAGCACATTGCTGTGTTTGGGTTTATAAAATTTGGAGCCCACTAAAACATTTTCAAGGTGCTGGTGCTTATTTGCTAGGTTGTTTGCTTTCTCATTGATTGTGTATATGGCACTACTAGATTCTATTGCACTTCATATTCAACTTCCATGTCCCCAAACCTCTTACCCAATGATCATGCCATGTGAATAGTGCCCAAACCTATTTCTATCGAATATTGTTTTAACCAAAAATGATTTATTCAAATCTTGTTTTCAAACCCCCCTGAAATGAGGTTTGCACTTCAAGTCCTCAAATTGGGTGGATTCTTCTTTCACAAAGGCTTTATTTCGAACCAACTATATATATGATTTCCCAAAACCACAAAATATTATTTTTAAAGATTATTTTTATATTTTATTTAAAGGCTTTTCTCAAGGCTAGAAATGGTTTTTCATAGGAAAAAATTATTTAAAAGCTTTGAAAATATTTGAGAAAATTTAGAGAAACTCAGTGGACATATATTTTCCATATATCAGAGTTTCAACACAAGGGCATGTTCAAATCATGGGCAAGACCCCTCAAAACCCTTTTTGTTCAAATAAAACTTTTAGAATATTTCTATAAGAAATATTGTCAATAAAATCCAGGAAAATTCCAGCGAGTCAACACTATCATAAATGATGATCATGCAAAGTTTCATCTCAATCCAAGTTGGTTTGGTTCATCAAACCATCCCAAAACCATCTGTGTCCAGAATTAAATTTGGGCAACTTAGAATTGTGAAGTGTCATCCATTGGCCTGAAACTTTGTGGGCATGCTCTAATGACCAAATAGTGATCATGCACTAAGTGGTGCATCAAGGGTAAAAGCCTAGCATCAGTAGATCTATAGAAACCTGATTCTACAAATTTCTAGGGTTTAACAAATTGCCATTGTCAACTTTTTCCCTTAAGCTCAAACTTGGTGAATCCTCTCATGTTTACCTAGCATTTCACCCTGGTAAATATCTCAATGAGTTGGTAAAATCTTCTTGCCCAAAACCATACCAAACACCTTCTGGTGAAAAGGTAAAACCCACATTTCCACTCCTTTCTCCTTTACCCTTGCCCCCAAATTTCTACCACAGTCTCATATAGATACATTTTACCTCCAGTAAAAGTTTACTGGCCATAGCCCAACTGTAAATGGTGAAACCCCATTTACCCCCACCCTAGACTACATATTTTCTCTCTCTATCTCTTTCCCTTTCCTTCTACCCCAAGGCTTCACCAGGGCATCTAAGGCCTATTCCCCATTGTTAAACCTCCCCTAGAGCCTCTGGGCCATTTGGGTGCTCTGGAGCGTGCTACAGTGCACTCCTGCACTGTAGCCGCGGCCCAATGGCTGCCCCCGACCGCCTCGGGCTGCCCCACCTTGTCCCCCTGTCCCCCTTGGCGTCCGCAACACACCGTGTGGTCGGCCCTTCCTCCCTCTCTCTCTCTGACGACTCCTACGCACGTGCCCGGTGCCGCGCGGCTCCCACGCCCCCCTCGCCTCTCTCTCCTCTCCCACGGCCTAAACTTGTCGCACATGGCTCCTCGCCTGGGCCAGCTTTCCTCTATGGGCCGGTTCCGGCCGGGCATTCTGGCCCGAAAGGGAAGATTAGCCTCTCCCTTTTTCTTTTTCTATTCTTCCAAAAATTCCATAGATCTGTATATTTATCCAATGCCCATAATTATTTCACCTAAATTCTTAGAATAATCCTTGGAATTTAATAGTGCCATTTGTAAAAAAGTTTTAAAATATTTTTTGTACTATTTTATTTTAAAACCTATATTTAGGCACCTTTTTGCTATATTATTTAATTTCTAAAATGTTTTCACAACAAATCCTAGGAGAACATTTTTTGTATGACATTTAGTATTTATCAGTAGGTTAACATATTTGGTAGTAGTATGAGTGCTCTGTTTTGTGTGTTGCTTATTTTTATCGCTTATTTTCATGATGATAGATCGTGCGGCTGACGAACAAGTTGGACACGAAGACTTCGAAGACCCTGGAGACTTTGTTGAGCCAGGCAAGAAGGCCTTTGACCATGTTAAGAAACTTTTTTCATGCATGTCATATAGCACTTGTTGATTCGATGAAATGATCATGATGAGGTGTTCTCCTTCGGTGGGATGCCTCCGTTACTTTTACCGTTGAGACTTGCATCGTGCATGACCCTACCACCTTATGAGGGTTATGCGGGTGGGTGTAGTTAGGATGCTAGTAGATGTTATGCAAGTGGGGTGGGACTTTATGCATGGCGATGGAAATAAAAGAAATGATTTTCAAAGACTTTGCGAAAACCCCGTCGGATGACACTAATGCCCGAGGGAGATGTTGATGATATGGGTGACCACTTGAGAAAGAAGTGGTGTGCCGGGACAAGAGAGTGTTGTGGTTTTCGAAAACGGCATGGTGTAAGTTGCGACCGTTACTCCAACCTTACATGCGCAACCATGATACCCCTTATGGGATGGGGCTTTGTTGATTACCTTGGTGGGTAATGGCAAGGAGCCCGCATTACTAGTGGCAGGAGTGGTGTGGTCACTCTCGATACGGGGTCATACTAGTATGTACGATCATGCGCTGTCTTCACAGGCACCGGGCACACCGTTGGTCCCGTCATGGATGGTACGATTAGAGCGAGGCTCATGTGATGTACATCGTGAGGAATGGGTACCAATGAAATGGACTCTTTGTTTAGTATCGCTAGGGGAAAGGCATTGTTAGGGTGCTTACATCGGGTATGTTATATACCGTGTGTCCTGGATGACACGGAAGTTCCCCGAGTCTTGTGGGTAAAGTGTGCAACCTCTGTAGAGTGTAAAACTATTCGAATAGCCAGGTCCATAGTCAAGGACAGTTGGCTGACCGCTCTTCTGCTCCGTCCAAATGTTTTCACAAATGGGTGTGTGGGTGTGTTGGAGACATAGATGATACTTGAGTTGAGTCCAATGACTTAGCCTGGTGGGTGAACATGAGGTGTTCGACCCCTACTTATGATGATGTCGGTATATTGTTCATATGGATACTTACCTATTGTTGATGCATGCTTACTAGTCACTTGACCATGACATTGCATTTAAAATTGGCTTTCTGCAAATTACCTACTTAGTGCTATATCATTCATCATTGATACCTCGTTGCACAACTTGGGTTGCTTGCGAGTACATTCAAAGTACTCATTGGCTCGCCACTGATTATTTAATTGGCCAGACATGTAATAACCAGAGTATGTTGAAGAGTTCATTGTTGATGATCATGCGAACTAGGACGCTTCCCAGTCAGAATGCCTGTAGGTTATGGCAGCTGGCATGGGCTCACGCTTTCGACCAAGATTTCCGCTGCTTGTTCTATTTCTAATGTTGGCCCTCGTGGACCTATCTATGTAAGACTAAGACATTCATGGTCACTATTTGTGTAAGACATTAATTATGGATGTAAGACTCTTGTTATTCAGCTTCTGTGTGTTCAGTGAGTTGGGGTCACTGTACACGTGCATTCGATGATCACGACTTATGAGTTGGGGTCCCCACAAAGATCCTTTCCTCGAAGAGCCCCGCAAGCTATGAGCTCCACCGATCCGACTGAAGTCTATGTCCCTGCAGTTATTGATTTAGTCATGGAGGTTTTGGTCGTCATTCCCGAGTGGACGGTGCCCTATATTGCATATATCCTTAGACAAGAACTCTCTGAAGATGAGACAAAAGCACGATAGATCGTGTGTAGGTCGAAAGCTTTTACTGTGATCAGGGATCAGCTGTTCAGAGAAAGTGCGACCGGCGTGACGCAATGATGCATTTCCCCTGAATAAGGTCGAGTGATCCTGGATGAAATCAACTCGGGAACTTGCGGCCATCATGCGTCCTCACTGAAAATCGTCGCTAAAGCGTACCGAGTTGGTTTCCTCTGGCCACACGCCAATGAGATGGCCAAAGACATTGTCGATCATTGGGAAGGGTGCCAGTTCTATGCACACTTATCTCACAAGCCAGCATCTGCTCTGAAGACAATCCCCCTTGCCTAGCCGTTTGCAGTCTGGGGTCTAGACATGGTTGGTCCCTTTCGGACTAGAAAAGGCGAATTCACTCATTTGCTCGTTGCAGTCGACAAATTTACAAAGTGGATTGAGGCCAAGCCGATAAAGAAATTGAACTCTTGTACGATGGTCACATTGATGAGGGAAATGATTTTACGATACGGTGTTCCCCACAACAACATCACGGATAATGGCACCAACTTCAACTCGGAAGAATTCAGACACTTCTGCACCTCCCAAGGCACTCAGGTGGATTATGCTTCTGTTACGCACACCCAAACCAATGGTCAAGTTGAACGAGCCAATGACCTCATCATGCAAGGTCTGAAACCTCGTCTCATGCGCGACTTGGATCATGCTGCCGGAGCCTGGGTGTTGGAATTGCCATCCGTTTTATGGGTCCTGAGAACAACGCCTAATCGGTCGACTGGACGAACTCCTTTTTCCTGGTCTATGGATCTGAAGCTGTCCTGTCGAGTGATTTGTTTCACAACTCTCCCGAGTGGAACTTTACTCTGAAGCTGAAGCTGAACAAGCTAGAAAGGATGGCGTAGACCACTTGGAGGAAGAACGAGAGATGGCTCTGATCCGGACCACAACTTATCAGCAAGATTTGCGTCGCTTCCATGCGAAAATTTTTAGGAGTCGGTCATTTCATGAGGGAGATTTGGTGCTCCGAGTGGATCAACAGCGACCACACAAGCTTGCTCCTGCGTGTGGAGCTTATCACCTGTATAACCTCAAGAAGCATATTGACGAGCCGCGATCCTAGAACGCATATTTTCTCCGGCCTTTCTATACTTAGGAACAGAGTGGTTTTGATGTAATAAAAATATTTTAGATCATGTCATATATGCAAGTTTGACTTCCGCAGTATTTTCGTCGATTATGATCAAGTAACTTCTTGCTTGGGACCACTCCGAGTGTTGAGCAATCCTCACTCGCGGGGGCTTAGCTGTGAACATGCCTTCGCCTAAGTTAAAACCCCTGCCGAGTGAATACTAGTCCAATCACTCGACGGCTTAGCTGCGAATGAGTCTTTGCCTAAGTTAAAAACAACTCCGAGTGTTGAGCAATCGTCACACTCAGGGGGCTTAGCTACGAACATGCCTTCTCCTAAGTTAAAAACCTTGCCGAGTGAATAGCAGTCCATTCACTCGACGGCTTACCTGCGAACCAGTCTTCGCCTAAGTTCACAACTCCTCCGAGTGTTGAGCAATCCTCACACTCGGGGGCTTAGCTGTGAACATGCCTTCGCCTAAGTTAAATATCTTGCTGAGTGGATAGCAGTCCATTCACTCGACGGCTTAGCTGCGAACCAGTCTTCGCCTAAGTTCGAAACTTCTCCGAGTGTTGAGCAATCCTCATGCTCAGGGGACTTAGCTACAAACCGGCTGTCGTCTAAAGACAAAAATAAATTCCGAGTGGTTTACTATATACTCACACGGAAACTTAGATGCAAACCAGTTTTTCGCTCAAAATCAAAACATTTCCGAGTGTTGAGCAATCCTCACACTCGGGGGCTTAGTTGCAGACCAGCTTTCGCCTAAGCAAGAAACAAATTCAGTCGAACAAATGATTGAAATTCAAATGCGGGTAAATTCAAAGGTTTCATCGCGGATAAATGTTTCGCGCACAAGAAAATGTGCTCAGGCTTAAGGCATGAATGGAGTTTTTAGGTCGATACATTTCCACTCGGCATACCGAGGAAAATAAAGTTTTCCCATAAATCAAGTTTTTCAAATACCTGACGGGCTTGCTGGCTCGACAAATGTGTCCAAGTCGATCCCATCTAGGATCCTCGTGGCCGCATCAATGAAGGTTTCCATGAAATCTTCAAACTGAAGCTTCCTTGTATTCATTACTCGAAGATCCTTCAACTTGTCCTCCCTTACCTCCTTGCAATTTGTTAGTGCATCTAGTGCCCCTTAGTGATTTTTGTGTATTGAAGACTTATAGGTTAAGGCACTAATGTGTTTGTGAGTGTACACAGGCTATATAAGTTTATGAGGAGTTTGATATATTCGGAGATTATCGTCCCCTAAAAATGTATGTCTTCAAGTGAAGACTTTGCTGAAGACTTTCTGAAGACTTTGGTGAAGACTTTGTGAAGACTTTGAAAATAAAGAAGTTGGTGTGACCTTGAAAATATGAACGAGGAATATGAAGCATGAAGACTTTTGTTTTCGTAGTTTCATTTCCTTTATTTGAGTCACAGGAAACACCGTACTGTTAAAGGGGGCCGAGGTAATACTAAGGAAAATTTCCAACCGATGCTCAACTCCAAAATCCTCAACCTATACACTCCTTCGAGTGAAGCCTTTGGAAATCTCTTATGGTTCAGACAAGATTCTTCAGTGACAGAGAAGAAGTTCTTCTGGTCTCTAAGGAAATTGATCTGGCTGAGGAGTTAGGATTTCGCCAGTGCGAATTGCCTACAAGTTAGGAACATGATAAGCTGAGGACTTTCATAGTTCGAAATTCTGACCGTTGCTATGCTTAGAGCCAACTATCCCCAATCATTCTTATCCACATAACGGTCATATCATTGGGGGCATTTATGTCTTATCATGTCAGGTTGCACCCTGGCTATAAATAGCCACCCCCCACAACCACTAATTGGTTGGCTGCTCCGAGAGAGAACTGCCACTTGTCATTTGAGAGCAACCCATCCTCCGAGGACTTTGAGAGAAAATCATCAATGAGAAAAAACCCACAAACAAACCACCAAACCCAAAGTGATTGAGCATCACTGAAGAAATTCCTATGTGGATCCGACGCTTGTTACCATTGAGGACTATGCATCCTCCAGACGGTTAGGCGTCATGGTCTAGTGCTCCTACAGTCAATTGGGGATCACGAAGTGACCTTGGTCTAGAGCATCCAACAGTAAATTGTGGATCGCCGGGTGACCAGTTTGTGAGGGTTTTGGAAGTCTACCCTGAAGACTTACCACGAGTGTTGGGCAAGGACTGTGTGACGTTAGCTCAAGGAGAATACGGTAAGGACTGTGTGTCCTGGTTTTGTGTGTCCTCTAGTTTAAATACCAGGACACTCCAAACCAGACGTACGTCTATCACAACAGTTGGAACTGGGTCATCAAACCATTGTCTTCATCAAGCTACCTGGTTCTATTTCCTCAAACCTTTCATTTCCTCGTATAACTGTTGATGAAATTTAACTTTACTGTTTGGAGAATTTGTCTGAAGACTTTCACAATTTCCTCACCTAAAATTATTCAAGTTACCTTGTTCCTCACCTGCTTATCCTGTATCATGCTACTTGTACCCTGTGCATGTTTCATTTGATCATGATGACGATGGTGTCGCTAAGTTCCTCATGCACTTGAGTACTTATTCTGCTGCTAGTTATTCATCACATTTCAAATTCCTCAAAGTTAAAATTCCTCAAGTGATGAATTTGTAAAATCGCCTATTCACCTCCCCTAGTCGATATAACGCACTTTCAATATGTATCAGAGCAGGTACTCCCTCACTCTGTGTGATTTTGGTTTAACCACCTGGAGTTCTAGTTATGTCGACTACAGGTATGATCAAGGTTTCCGCGGGGTGTCCTGCCTTCGATGGGACAGTCTACCCCTACTGGAAGAACAAGATGCATATGCACCTTGAAGCATTGGACAACAATCTCTGGTACGTTGTGGAAAATGGTGTGCTCTCTGTCACTCCCACTGCTACTACTGCTGTTGTGAAGAGATTCAAGCAACTCGATTCTCAAGCAAAGAATATCATCTGTGGCCATCTGAGCAAAGGTTAGTATGGCAGAGTGAGTGCTCTAGAGACTGCTAAGCTTATCTGGGATAGGCTGTCCAAAGTCAACGAAGGTGTTTCCACTCAACGTGACTCTCGTGTTGATGTTCTTCGCAATCTGTTCAACCGCTTCAAGAGACTTGACAATGAAATTTTTTAGCAAACTTTTGATCGTCTCACTGATATCTCCAATGAGCTTCAAGCACTGGGTGTCACCGATATCACTGACCATGAAGTGGTGAAGACACTGGTAAGATCTCTTGACTTCTCATTTGATACTCTGGCTTTGATGATTCAAGAACGTGGATACTACAAATCACTTGATCCTGCTGATATTCTTGAGAGACTCAATACTCATGAATCCCAACAAGCTGAGAAGAGAGACCTCAACGGGCCAAGCTATGGAAGATCTTGAGCTCTGAAGGCAAAAGCAATTTCCTCATCTGAAGAAGAAGATTCTAACGGCAACCTTGGTGATCCTGAAGAACTAAGTCAGGAACTAGCAATGCTTGTGAGAAAATTCCAGAAGTTCTCAAGGAGAGGTGGATTTGGAAAGTCGTCAAAAAGTGGCATGAGGAAATCAGATTCCTCAGAAGACTACAAGAAAAGAACTTGTTATCGTTGCAAGAAGCCTGGTCACTTTATCTATGACTGTCCTCTCTAGGAAAAAGATTCAAAGAAGAAGAATAAATACAAGGAGGATAGTTCTAGTGACTCAAAGAAAAAGAAGAAATCTTCAAAGTCCTCATCTCCAAAGTCCTCATCTTCAGAGTCCTCAAAGCACAAGCAGAATGGTTCCAGAAAGGCTCGAACATTCATCGGCAAGGAAATGGATTATGAGGAAGAATCTGAAGAATATGAAGAAGAGGAAGAATCTTAGGAGGAATCAGAATCTGGTGTCGCTAGCCTTGCTCTCGCTACTGCTTTCGTCAGCAAGTCCATCTTCAACGATGAAGAATATGACTACTCCAATGACTCTGACGTCAGTAATGATGATTATGCACCCACCTATTGCTTCATGGAAAAATGCTCAAAGGTACACAAACCTCATTCCTCATCTGAACCAAGTGAAGGTGAATTTGATGAATATGTGAAACCTAGCTATGCTAAACTTGTTAAAATTGCCACTAAGCAACAAAGTGCACTTGAAAAGCTTTAGAAAATGCTAGACAAAAGCGATGATCTGTTCAACCATGAAGTGGATCGGACACAAACTATGTCTATCAATCTCAAAAGTCTTCAGACAAAGTATGATAACCTACAAAGTCATCATAACGACCTCTTAGCTGATCATGAGAAGCTTTCTTATGAATTTCTTCAAAGAAAGCAAGATCTTGAGAAACTCAAGGTGTCACATGAGTATCTCCATAGGGGAAACGATTCCTTACTAGCTCAACAGATCAGTACCGCTCAGGAAGAATTTGTTCCACCTTGTTTGAAATGCATCGAACGTGAAGCTGCTAATTCTTCACCTGAATGTTCAAATGCTTCTATTGTTGCAAATTCTTCAACTAATCCAGTGGTCTCGAATTCGTCATCTGAGGATACCACAAGTATCACTGATGACAATACAGGGTTGAAGGAATTGTATGTGACAGGCATATAAAAAAGTCTCAAAGGGCATCAAACCATTTGCGATGTCCTCAAAAAGCATATTCTGAACAGGAACCCTAGGAAAGAGGGTATTGCCTTTGTGAGGAAACTCAGCGCTGATGGATCCTACTGGACACCTGAGCAGTACCCCAAAACCTCATGGGTTGCTGCGAAAGGACCTCCTGTAGATCCATCCACTTTATCTGGCTTTACATGTGAAACTTCATATTTCTCTGATGAGTCACTTGACTCGAACTACAAATTCTTCAAAAATCAGAAAGGTGAAGTATTTGCTAGATTTGTTGGAACTAACTACAGGAATGGCTCTCCTATGAAGAAAATCTGGGTTCCCAAGAGCTACCTTCAAAATCTTAAAGTGAATGTCCTCACTTGGGTGCATATATTCTGTACAAAAATGAAGTGCAGGATGTCTTTAGACGACTTGCTTCAAGGGCCTCCACCAACTTCGGCATCAAGATCAAGCATATTAGGAGTGATAATGGGACTGAATTAAAGAACACTAATCTTGATGAATATCTTGATGAACTTGGTATTACTCATGAGTTATCTAGCCATTATACTCCTTAACAGAATGGCATCGTGGAGCGCAAGAACAGGACTCTCGTTGAGATGGCTCGCACCATGCTTGATGAATACAAGACTCCTCGTCGCTTCTGGCCTGAGGCAATTGTTACTACATGCCACATCATCAACAGGGTATATCTTCACAAATTCTTCAAGAAAATTTCATATGAACTTATGACTGGCAAGAAACCCAATGTAAGTTATCTTAAAGTCTTCGGTGCAAAATGTTGGATCAGAGATCCTCACCATAGTTCTAAGTTTGCGCCGAAAGCACATGAAGGTTTTATGCTTGGTTACAGAAAGGACTCGCACACCTACAAAGTCTTCAACACCTACCATCACAAGGTTGTTGAAACTGTAGATGTGTGGTTCGATGAAACAGATGGCTCGCAAAGAGAGCACTTGCCTTCTGTGTTAGATGAACAGTCTCCTGAGGAATCCATCAAGCTGAAGGCAACTGAAGATATCATACCCACTGAAGAAGTCATTCCAATGAATGAAGATATTCATGCTGATACACCTAAAGAAAAAGGTGTTGATGCAAATCCTCAGCCACGTCAACCTGTTCATCCTAGAGTTGCAAATGAAGTACAGATTGACAAAATCATCGATGACATCAATGCACTAGGTCCCCTCACTTGCTCAAAAGCTTCACATTTAACCAACTTTGGTGGGCACTTTGCCTTTGTCTCTATCATAGAGCCCACCAAAGTTGATGAAGCATTCAAGGAGCCTTAGTGGATTCAAGCTATGCAAGAGGAATTGCATCAGTTCAAGATCAACAACGTGTGGGAACTTGTCGAGCGACCAGATCCTCGCAAACATAACATAATAGGTACCAAGTGGATCTACCGCAACAAGCAAGATGAAAATGGCCTTGTGGTGAGGAATAAGGCTCGACTTGTAGCTCAAGGCTACACATAGGTTGAAGGAATTGACTTTGATGAAACATTTGCACCTATTGCTAGACTTGAAGCTATTCACATATTACTTGCTTGCGCTAACCATCATAATATCATCTTATATCAAATGGATGTGAAAAGTGCATTCCTCAATGGTAAGCTTGAGGAAGAAGTATATGTTGCTCAACCCCCAGGTTTTGAAAACCCTAAGCATCCTCACAAAGCCTTCAGACTAAACAAGGCCCTCTATGGCCTCAAGCAGGCCCCTTTGGCGTGGTACGACACTCTGAAGGAAATCCTCATGAAGAAAGGCTTCAAACCCGGTTCACTCGACCCCACTCTTTTCACAAAATCCTATGATAATGAACTGTTCATAAGCCAAATATATGTGCATGATATTATCTTTGGCTGTACTGACAAACGTTACATTGATGAATTTGCCTATATGATGAGTGAAGAATATCAAATGTCTATGATGGGAGAGTTGAAATTCTTCTTAGGTCTTCAAATTCGTCAACAAGAAAACGGCATCTTCATCTCTCAATAGAAATACCTCAAAGATGTTCTGAGGAAATTCGACATGCAAGATTGCAAAGGCGTCAAAACTCCAATGCCTTCAGAAGGCCACCTCTTCACTGATGAAAATGGTAAAGATTTCGATCACAAGGTATACCGCTCCATGAACTATTCATTATTGTATCTATGTACATCTAGGCCTGATATTATGCTAAGTGTTTGCATGTGTGCCCGATTCCAAGAAACACCGAAGGAATCACACCATAAGGCTGTGAAACATATTCTTCAATACTTAGCTCACACACCAACACTTGGATTATGGTATCCCAAGGGCTCAAATCTTCACCACGTCGGATACTATGATGCTAACTATGCTGGAGATCGTGTGGATCGCAAGTCAACCTCAGGCACATGTCATTTCCTCGGACGATCCTTAGTCTGTTGGTCCTCGAAGAAGCAGAAATGTGTTTCACTCTCTACCGCTGAAGCTGAGTACATTGTTGTCGGTTCATGTTGCGCTCAGTTACTATGGATGAAGCAAACCCTCAAGGACTACAACATCAAATTGAAGAATGTGCCTCTCTACTGCGACAACGAGGGTGCCATCAAGATTGCTTACAACCCGGTTCAGCACTCCAAGACCAAGCACATCCAGATTTGTCATCACTTTCTTCGAGATCATGTACTCAAGGGCGACATCTCCATCGACCACATCCCCACTGAAGAAGAACTGGCCGATATCTTCCCAAAGCCCTTGGATGAAAAGAGATTTTGCAAGTTGTGGTGTGAGCTAAATATCTTAGAATCTTCAAATGTTCTTTAAAGAAGGACACACATCCTAACACTTATGCAAAATTGATGACTTAGATCTGCAACACACAAAGTAACATTTTTCTTCAATCAATGAAGAATAACCCTCCAAGTGTGAAGAAATTAATGAAGAATTTGATTCTCATAACCCTACGACAATTGTATGCGGTGTCTGAAATCATCATTCTTATACGGTGGGTCACGCCACCAACCAAAGTTGAAATTCTTCAAAACTAAGTTTTTCGTCATTTTTGCAAATTCTTCAAATTATCAAATCCCTCAAATTTGCAAATTACTCAAGTTTTCAAATTCCTCAAGTTTTCAAATTCTTCAAACTTTGAAAGCATGTTCTTCATTGATTATATATATATTTGAGTTTTCAATGTCCTCAACAACATTCACTTATTGCTAATTCTTCAAGTTGATTTTCATCTAAGTGAATGTGATCAGACCCTTTCCCCTCTATGCTAAACTCAACCCATTCTGTTCACAAATTCTTCATATGCGTTCTACTTTGAAACTTGTTCAAAGTGTTCACTGTGTCCTTGACAGCGAAAGAATTTGCGAACGAAAACTTTGAAATTTTCACTATCAAAATTTTTAGCGGTTCCCGCCCAAACGGTTCCGATTCCCACGACTGGATAACCCACGATCCACCATAATATCCTCTACTCAACACGTGGGTGACACCTGTCACATGGAGAGCAAGGGTCAGGGGCAATCCTGTCCAAAATCTTCGGGCAGATTGGTTTTCACTTCCTCTATAAATACCCCCTCCTCTTGAACTGTGCTTGGTTACTCCTCATCTCATCCCTCTCCCGAGCTCCAACCTAGCGCCGCCGCTAAAGTCATCATCGCTGGTAAGGAAGAGCTTCACTACCTCGACCTCGTTGTCGCCGTACTTGCATTGGCCATGGAAGTCCTCATCCCGCCGCTGCTGTAGATGTCTCCCTCTGCCAAGCTAGGGCATGGGAGGTCTGAACAGACAAACTTCCCAATCTCATCTCTTGTTCATCGTGTTCTTCATTAGGGTAAATAAAATTTATTTTTACTTCCGTTATTTGATCCTCAAATGCTCCTCATATTCCTCAAAAGGTGTTTATTCTTCATGACACTATTCTAAAAGCACCTTACATCTTCACATACTTGATGTTTTTCCCTAAGTAATGATTTTCTTCAATATTCTTCAATTGTTTGGATCCTCAAAATTTGCACAACTCTGGGACCTGAGACAAAGAACACTTAGTGAAATAACTCAGGACACCCATGGTCAAATACCTCTCACCTATTTAATTAGAAAAATTTCTGAGAACGCATATGACCTCTTCAAATTCCTCGCACCTATACTCTGTTCATAGGTACCACATGTGCACTGATGAATCACTAGGTTCTCATCAACTTAACTCATTTGCAATGCTCCTTGTGGAAAAACTGTGTACTTCTTCAGAGTCCTCAAGAGTTCAAATTCCTCAAGTGAAGAAAATGGTTGATGGAAAGAAACCTCAGAAAGGTGGAAAGAAGCCAGATGTGCACACTGCCTTTGAGATTCCAGATGACGTGTATGAGGAATACTGCACCCGATGAAGAAACTCATGGCAAAGAAATGACCAAGCAGAGAAAGATTTGTCTGCAGAAAATTGAGAGGAGATGAGCAAGGGAATGGAAGGAATATCGTTATGTAACTCCAAAATACATGATGAAATTCGCAGTAAAACCTCCTTGCAGCAGGCCTCCCCTTGCTCCAAATCAAATTGCTGATCCCACTAGCCTCAAGATTGGTGAGGACTTTACTCACAAATGGGAGAAGCAGTAAGCAAAGCTGGCGAAGAAAGCCAAAGATGCAGTGAAGAAATTCAATGAAGATTCTGCTGCTGCTGCTGCCTCTGCCGGAGCCTCTGCAAGTGCTCCAAAGAAAATCAAGATGAAGAAATCTGCAGTAAAGACAAGGTCTTCAACATCAAAACCTTCACTATAGATTCCTCAAGGTCAAAGGCCTCTGCCTACAAAGTCTTCAGCTGCTGGAACGGTTGCTGCTCAGTCTTCTGCAGCAGCTGCAAAGTCCTCAACCCCAGTGCATCTAGCAACATGTAAGAGGACTGAGGGATTCTCAAGACTTCTAAAGATCTCAGCTAGCCCCTCTACCACAGCAAAGTCTTCAACTAGCCCTTCTGGGTTGAAGCTGAAGAAAACTGCTAGATGAGGTCAAGGACCAAGTCCTCACTCAAGCAAGGCTGTGGTGACCATACCCTCAGGTACTGAGAATGATGATGATGAAGGTGATGATTAGGAATTGGAAGAAATCATTAGGCAAAGTCAGCAAAGCGCTGCTATAGCAAAGGGCAGTTTTGTTCCTCTCATGCTAGATCGCAAGATGATCCTCAACTTCATTGATATATGGCATGAAGACCCAAGCACCCACTTTCTTTACTAAATCTGCCTTTTGGAGTGGATCATGTCCTCACCCACTTCATCTCTGGAAAAAAATTGAAGAGAGAGCAAGATGTGAGAGCTAAGAGGAACAGAGTTCAGAAAGAAAAGTTTCTGAGAGACAATGTGATGAATTTGACCCCAAATCAACTCGTCACTGTTCAGTCTGAAATTTGCACACTATCTGAGGATCAAGAGAGATATGATGCTGAATGGAAGGGCACCAAGGTCAGATAGATCAGGGCTGCTCAAGCAGTAGTTAAGGATGACAACACCAGGGTTGCAGCCTGATCGCAACCAGAACATCATCAGTCTAATGAAATTCCTCAAGCTGCTGATGAAATAGCTCAGCCTGATGAAGCTGCTGATGAAATAGCTCAGCCTGATGAAACTACTGATGAGAATGTTTCTGCATCAGAAGCAACTACCAGTGCTCCTGAGAAAACTCAGACCACTGATGATCATGCTAGGACAACCTCCATTGTTGTGCCTGAAGAAACTGAAAGGCCAGCTGAAGATTCTGCTGCGCCTGAAGAAACTGAACCCACCAGGGCGGCTGCAACAGTCGTTCCTGAAGAAATTGTCACTACTGAGGAAAAGACCCTCAAAAGAAAAGCATCAAATTCAGTAGCACCAGCTTTGACGAAGTTGAAAACTATGCCAAGTTCTTCAACAGGACCAATTGATGCAACCCCAATTTCCTCAGCACCTGCCTACCAAATTGTGCCATTTGGAGTGGAATATGTCATCCCAGATAAAGACTAAAATCATTCTGCTGCTTCAACAGAGCTTATTGATGAAGAGATAGTTGTTGAAGACACTGCTTCAACCCCGAAGGTATCAACACCCCAGCTTCAGTTCACAGCTGAGGAAGCTGGAGTTGAAGAAATTGATGAGGAAGTTGACATTGGTGACACTACTCCGGTCATCAATGATGAATATTGGGAATCTGCTCACCCAAATTCACCAATGACTACTCCTTTGCTACAGATTCCTCAATCGCCTGCTCCGACCGAAGAAATACCAAAAGAATCTGCAAAAAAATCTGAATATTCATGTCAATGAAGAAATTCCAGCTGCAACAACTGATATTCTTGATGCTCCCGCCACAGCTAAGGAACCTGTCCTTCAATTACTCAGTCTGAAGTTTCTCCCATGCCAAAGGAGATCAAGGGCCGCTTCAAGCCAAATCTTCAACCGAAGCCAAAGATGCCATTCAAAGGCTCAGCGCGCCCAAATTCCTCAAAACAAAATTTCTTTAGTGAACACATGTTCTTCACAGGTCCAAATCCCTATGACTCGGCAAGGGCAGGACGCAACAGATTCTAGACGGCAACACAACTCAACTACTATGCATCAGTTCTTTTTGAGAAGAAGAAAGTCTTCGAGCACCACCAAATTCCTCATGCTGACATGGAAACCCTTCCATCATTCACACCGGTACTCCAAGTTCTTCATGATGCAGGCATTCTTCCATTCTATGTCAACATCTGCGACTGGAATGAAGAACTAATTCTTCAGTTCTATGCCACATTTCATATCAGCAAAAATGCTTCAGACGTCAACTCCTAGATATTGGACTAGATGAAAGGATCAACACACTTCACTGCTCAAGCTTTTGACTTGCTTCAGTGTGTACCTGTTCCAATTCCCTCAGATGAAGCCCGCAAACTATTCAATGAGCCTGCGCTTCCAAATCAGCTGATGCAAGTGTTGATGAAGCCATTGCCTCCTGGAAAGCCTCAACAAAACACCTTCCTTGTGAAGGATCTGCTATATGTGCCCAGGACTGTCTACCGTATCCTCACAAATACACTATGTCCTCAGAAAGGCCACGATTTTGAAGAAGAAGAAGTGGAAGGAGTCATGAAGAATATGCTCTTCAACATCATTCATGGAATTCCCGTCGACTTGCATGACTTCTTCATGAGGACATTGGCTAGTGCTGCCTTAGATCCATTTGAACAGAAGCCCTATGCGCCATGGATCATGAAATTCATCAGGGCAAAGTCCTCAGTTCCCTTCAAGGCTGATTTTCAGAATCACTTTAGCTTCCTCCCTCCAATCGAAGTCATCAAGAGCACAATTGCCTCAGTTAAAGGAAAAGGCAAAGCTGTCATTGATGAAGGCACTCGTCTGTTGGATCAACAGTTTCGCAAAGCCGCTTCTTTCTCCACCAATGATGGCACTGCCACTCAAGACTCCGATGCAAAAGCCTCAGCTCAAAAACCTCAAGAGTCTACCCCTCGTGTGATGACTGATCGCGAGCTTCTAATAAGTCTTCATCAGAAGGTCGATCGCAATCACAAGTGGGTGAAGCGTCAACTTGGTCACATTGTGCAGAACATGACTGTGACGCAGAACACTGTGAAGAGGAATGACTACTATGCGCATGAAAACCTCAACTGCACTTGGGCCATACTGTCTCACCTCATGTCTTCTGAAGAACTGAATGAGCTGGATCTTGAGGAACATCCTGACTGGGCTCGTCGACCTCAGAAGAAATTCAAGAAATTCCAAGTTCCTCTGATGGCCAAAAGTTCATATTCTTCATCTCAAGAGTGCAATGACGATGAAGACATTGATGACACTACGACAGGCCCTGCTTCGACAAACGACCCCAACAATGCTGGCGCTCCTTCCACACCAACACGATGAAATTATTCAAAGGGACGTTAGTCCTCACTTTTTCGTCCCTTTTGGTCTTCGATGACAAAGGGGGAGAAAATTTGAGTTAGTCTTCAAGAGGGTCTCTCTATATGGGCTATTTTTGTTTAAGTTACAACTCTCGCTCTTCTGAAACTTTTGTTGGTTGAGTTGTAAACTTAAGTCTGATGGTGGTCTGACACTTTTGAACTATTTCCTCGCATGTTTATTTCGTCAAGTACCTTAATGCATACATGCTGATTTTCGTCAGACACCATTTTCCTCACGCATTTCAAATTCTTTATATCATAGTTTCACGTGCGTTATGAATTACAAGATATAGGGGGAGTTCTCCATGTTTGAACCTGCCATGTGCATTTGCAGTCCAAAGCAAATTCCTCAAATATGCACATCTTCAGGGGGAGTTCTTCTATATCTTGCAATCAAATTCCTCAAAATCTATACTTTCACATCATATGTTTATCCCCGTTGAAAACTTAACCTATTTGTCATCAATCACCAAAAAGAGGGAGATTGTTAGTGCATCTAGTGCCCCTTAGTGATTTTGGTGTATTGAAGACTTATAGGTTAAGGCACTAATGTGTTTGTGAGTGTACATAGGCTCTATAAGTCGATGAGGAGTTTGATATATTCGGAGATTATTGACCCCTAAAAATGTATGTCTTCAAGTGAAGACTTTGCTGAAGACTTTCTGAAGACTTTGGTGAAGACTTTGTGAAGACTTTGAAAATAAAGAAGTTGGTGTGACCTTGAAGATATGAACGAGGAATATGAAGCGTGAAGAATTTTTTTTTTGTAGTTTCATTTCCTTTATTTGAGTCACAGGAAACACTGAACTGTTAAAGGGGGCCGAGGTCATACAAAGGAAAATTTCCAACTGATGCTCAACTCCAAAATCCTCAACCTATACACTCCTTCGAGTGAAGCCTTTGGAAATCTCTTACGGTTCAGACAAGATTCTTCAGTGACAGAGACGAAGTTCTTCTGGTCTGTGAGGAAATTGATCTGGCTGAGGAGTTAGGATTTCGCCAGTGCAAATTTCCTACAAGTGAGGAACATGATAAGCTGAGGACTTTCGTAGTTCGAAATTCCGACCGTTGCTATGCTTAGCGCCAGCTGTCCCCAATCATTCTTATCCACATAACGGTCAATATCATTGGGGGCATTTATGTCTTATCATGTCAGGTTGCACCCTGGCTATAAATAGCCACCCCCCACAACCACTAGTTGGTTGGCTGCTCCGAGAGAGAACTGACACTTGTCATTTGAGAGCAACCCATCCTCCGAGGACTTTGAGAGAAAATCATCAGTGGAGAAAAACCCACAACCAAACCACCAAACCCAAAAGTGATTGAGCATCACTGAAGAAATTCCTGTGTGGAACCGACGCTTGTTACCTTTGAGGATTGTGCATCCTCCAGACAGTTAGGCATCATGGTCTAGTGCTCCTGTAGTCAATTGGGGATCATGAAGTGACCTTAGTCTAGAGCATCCAGCAGTAAATTGTGGATCGCCGGGTGACTAGTTTGTGAGGGTTTTGGAAGTCTACCCTGAAGACTTACCACGAGTGTTGGGCGAGGACTATGTGATCTTAGCTCTAGGAGAATATGGTAAGGACTGTGTGTCCTGGGACTGTGTGTCTTCTGGTTTAAATACCAGGACACTCCAAACCAAACGTACGACTGTCACAGCAGTTGGAACTGGGTCATCAAACCATTGTCTTCGTCAAGCTACCTGGTTCTATTTCCTCAACCCTTTCATTTCCTCGTATAACTGTTGATGATATTGGAATTTAATGGTTGAAGAATTTGTCTGAAGACTTTCACAATTTCCTCACCTAAAATTCTTCAAGTTACCTTGTTCCTCACCTGCTTATCCTGTATCACGCTACTTGTACTCTGTGTATGTTTCATTTCATCATGATGACTATGTTGTCGCTAAGTTCCTCATGTTCTTGAGTACTTATTCCTCTGCTAGTTATTCATCACATTTCAAATTCCACAAAGTTGAAATTCGTCAAGTGAGGAATTTGTGAAAATCGCCTATTCACCCCCCCTCTAGTCGATATAATGCACTTTCACAATTGACTCTTACAAGGGAGAGGGCCATGTCGGCTCCGCAGCGGGCGGCTGACTTCTTCCAAGCCTGCACTCGACTAGGAAGATCATTAAGGAGTGCCATCATGGATGTAAGATCAACATGAAGGGTGTCTTCGGGCCACAGTTCTTTGTCGATCTTCTCCATCAGAGCTTTCAGTCGGAGGATATATGCTTGAACGCCCTGGAGTCTGACGTTGAGTCGGAACATGTTCATGGCCACTCCATCACCAACAGGTGACTTGGTGGGATCCAAATTGGGCTTGATTTCTTCGGTTTCCTTTTCAAAGTCTTGGCAAAATTCTGTTGGGAAGAAGGAATGGCAGGAGTTTTAATGAAATACAGTCGTCAAGGATTTTATGAAGTTCAGCCGACAATGATAGTTACCGCCGAGCATGATGTACATCTTTCTCGCGAACTCCCCCAAGTGCTTCTTCAAGACATTGCTCCTCTTGGTCAGCTGCTTCGTCTTCTTAATGAGTTCCAACCGTTCCAGCTTCAGCTTGGAGTTTTCCACCTCCATGGTCTGGGCGGCAGCCAGTTTCTGCTCAGCAGCTTTAGTCTTCTCCCTCACCACCCGTTGGGCATCAGCAAGCGCCTTGTCTTTGTCCTCCAGTGCCTTCTTCATGATATCTAAAGAAATAGCATTGTTGAGTAGTGCTTGGACTCGACGATTTTCATCACTTACTTTTTTTCGAGCGAAAGCACTCGATTCAAAGCATGGAAATTGAGAGCATTGGGTTGATAGAAGTTACCTCCCAGAGTTTTCAGTTCAGTGTGCACTCGCTCCAAACTGCTGTTGGAGACCTCCAAGTCCACTCATAGCTGGTTCCTTTCTTCCTCGAGGTCCTTGTACTGCGCGCCAAGTTCCCAAGCTCTCTGAAATCAACAAACAAAAAATTCAGTCGACAGGAAACACCCCCACTCCCAAGTGCAGAAGGTCAAAAATAGTCGACTAGATGGCAGACCCGCCCCACCCCTCTACCCTAAAATAGCGTCATATCATGGTTGATGACAATAATATACATGAAACCTGCATTCAGAAGAGGAGGAATTCAAGCAAAAATTCCACTCGACATGTCGAGTGGCACGTGTACACCACATACCGTAAACAACTCTGGGTTCAAGATGGTCTTTGTCAGACGCCCACCAATGCAAGCACTCGACGGCGGTCTCGGGGACTACACCCAATGGTTGCACTCAGAGTGACCCACTGCAACTGTTAACACTCGATCTGTCGAGTGAGCCGCCACCCCAGTCCGCACCTTTGAAGTAGCATCATATCATGGTTGAGGAAATTATGTCCATGAAACCTACAAGGTAGCTTCGGTGTGGGACGGATAAGAAAAAAAAGTCCACTCGACATGTCGAGTGGTAAGTGTACTCCGCGTACGACAAAAGTCTTCAGTTCAAGTTTTTAAGACTACTACTCATCGTCAACGATCAACAGTAGCCTCGGGGACTACACCCAGTGGGTGCACTCAGCGTGCCCCCACTGGTTCCTAAAGCACTCGACAAGGTCTGCCCTATCCGAGCATTCGACGTTCTCTATTAGACCCCCGCCAATGCAAGCACTCAACGATGGTCTCGGGGACTACACCAAGTGGGTGTACTCAGCGTGCCTCCACTTGATCTGCTAACTCTCGATCTGTAGAGTGGCAGAAAATAAAAAAAGTGGGTGCACTTAGAGTGCCCCCATTGGAACCGTTAACACTCGATCTGTCGAGTGACCCGCCACCCCACTCTGCACCTTTGAAGTAGCGTCATATCATGGTTGATGTAATGATATCTATGAAACCTACAAGGAAGCTTCAGAGTGGTGCGGCCAGGACAAGAACTCTGTTGTCGAGTGGCAAACGTATTCCGCATATGACAAACTCTAAGATCCCTACCAGTGCAAGCAATCGACAGCGGTCTCGGGGACTACACCCAGTGGGTGCACTTGGCGTGCCCCCACTGGACCAAAATCTACTCGATTAAGACCTGATCTATTCGAGTGGAGAACTTCCAACTACCGTACAAGTGGAAAACACCCAATAGGTGTACAATAAAAGAAGACATGAATTCAATCGGAAATACACTTACAATCAAACTTACTCGAACATTGGTGCAAAGCACTGTGCTGGCATCGTATGCCAGCTTGCTGGCCTTGTATGCCTCCTTGGTGCACAGCATCATCTATTCCGCCTGAATCATGGCCTCGTTTGCGGCTCCGGTATGATCTTCTAGAATGCGGTGCAAAGGAAGGGCAATCACCGGCAGGGTCGACGTTGCGGCTAGGACAGTTGAGGTAGTGTGAGGTGGTCCGGTTGGAGTCGACGTCACGATGGTTGAAACAGCTGGTGGAGCACTTGAAAGCGGTACCGCGGGATCGCTTATCCCCTAGGAAGATCCAACAGTCAACCGCTGAAGCGTCTATGCCGACGGAGTTCTTCGGGCGAGTATGCGCGGGGCGCCTAAGGTCTCACCTTCACCCCTGTACCTCGAGGTTGTTCTTCATCATCCTCCAGTTGAATGATTTGTACAAATACCAATCGGCAATATTTACTCTTGCAATCGACGAATTTCATTTGAGAAACAGAGCTGAGTAAGGATTTGTTTACCTCTCTGGGAAGTGGCCGCATCAGCAGTATCCACATCCGTTTGCTCCTCTCCGTCCCGTGGAGGCGACGTCATTGAGGTAGCGGCACTGGCAAGTAAAATTCCACTCGGTCAACAAGATTTAGAAGTTACAATCAACATCGAAAGATGAAACCAAACACTTACGTTGAGACGACAGGCACAACCATATTCATGCGGGGCAAATCTTTGCGAGGTTTTCCTGTGTTGGGCTTGGGCTGCTTCGTTGATCATTCACTCGACTCGATGGTCAAGGGTTGGTCCCGCTTCGGGTTCCTTTCACTCGGAACTGGAGGCTTGTCCGCAGCAGTGCCAGGGTCCTGCGTGACTTTGACCGACGTTCGCCGCGTGGTGGAGCCTCGACTTCTTCCTCATTCTTGCCCAAGTCCTCATATTCATCTTCACTGTCATAAACACAGTCGACATCCACGCTGCCACCCTCGCTTTCCCCACCGTCTTCAGGCTGGCTCCCGTTGGTTACAGATGAGTGCATGTGCGTCCACTCCTACAGATTCAAACAGAGAAGTCAGTAAACAGATCGATCAATCACTCGATAGAATAGAACGACAGACGACAAGACAAGATTTACTAGATTCTTTGGTGGATTCACAGCAGAGTAGGGTTGGATCCTCTTGGCACCCAGGGGGTTGTCACAAGCTCCGATGATACTATGAAGTCACTTCTCAAAAAAAATTTGAAACCTCCTCCGGGTGTGTCCTGGTCAAGTCCTCAGGACCGGCGTAATGCCACATAGTGTGATCCCTTGCTTGGAGAGGCTGGATCCAATGACTGAGGAAAGTCTCCAAGAGGTCCATACTAGTGACTCCACCACGGATAAGGGCCCCTACAACATCGACCAAGATCCCATCCTGGACTTTTTCCCCCTCCAACACCTTCAAAGATTTGGGAACGGCTGGGCGATCTAACGTGAAGGGAGAAAGGCCAGTCGACATATTTGGAGAAGCTACGTCCTTGCAATAAAACCAGGTCGACTGCCAGCCTCTAACCGATTCGGGAAAATTCATGGAAGGAAAAGAACTACGAGCTCTCTTTTGGATTACTAAACCCCCAGAGAGCTGGACTACATGAGTCTTTACATCCTTAGGGTGGGCCCTTTTTACCGTCTGAGATCTGATGGTGAAAATGTGCTTGAACAGTCCCTAGTGGGGAGAGCAGCCCAAGAAACACTCGCACAGCATGATGAAGACAGACAAGTAGGAAATTGCATTTGGAGGAAAGTGATGGAGCTGAGCTTCGAAGAAGTTCAAAAATCCTCTAAAGAACCGATGGGGAGGCATGGAGAAACCTCTTTCGACGTGGGAGAGGAGAAGAACTGCTCCCCCTCGCGCAGCTCTAGCTTTTGCTCCCCCTCCGACAGCCTCCAAGCACTGTCCGCCACAAGCCCATCGACGACAAGGTTCTCGATGTCCGTGGTGGTGACTGTTGATGGGAGAGAGTCCCCCTGGCTCCACCCCGCCGGTGCGGTGAACCGGGCGGTCGAGGGCTTCTTGGCCTTGCCCTTCGTGGCTCCCTTCTTGGCACGCTCCAGCTTCTCCGTTCCTCCCTTCGTCATCGCGGCAGCAGAGCTCATCGGAGCAGAGCAGGGTAGGGCGCTGGAAACAAGAGAGGCGGAGGAAGAGAGGAGATTTGGGGAAAAGCGCTATGTGAACTGCGGCGCTTCGGGATTTATACCCCGCCGACTGACTCACTGACGTCTGGGCCCGCGAGATCCCCGCATATCCCAACCACAAACGGCGCCCTGTACGTGGCGAATTGAGCGGCATACAAATCGAGGCATCGTTCTCCCACTTGCCCCAATCGTGGCGTCATCATCGCGGACGCGCGCGCTTCCCAAATTTTCATATCCCACAAGATCCGGGCCTGACAGAGAGACCCGTCACATCGAAAGGTCACTCGGAATTAAATTGGCATTGAACATTCACTCGGAAACTTTCAAGATAGAATCGATCCAGGCTAATGATGAAGAATTCAGTCGACGGAAGTTTCATTGAAGCCCCGAACTCATTCCGAAGATTTGCTGCCCTGTTTTGAACTAGCATCGATACCCCCCTTCGCCTCTAGAACCTTGATCCATTCAGGGGCTAATGAAGAGTATATGTACCTAGGGTAGGGTCCTAGGCCTGAACTATACACCCTACAGAAGGACAATGCATTGGAACGCTTAAGCACCACAAGAAAGATTCCGACTGGATTCACCATGGTGCTCAAGTCACTCGACAGTCAATCCATTCACTGGCTCCTTCCTCCACTCGGCACTCACCTGTCACTTAGAAGACCTCGTTTCTAGTCGACTCGAGAAGACTAGAAGGCGCCCCTAAGAAGCCAACGGGCAGGCGTTAGGCCAGTCGTCATTAATAGCAATTATGTTGTACGTTACTAGTAACGCTAGTCTTTATACCCATGATCAGACCCTTGGATGCCTCGCAATTATGAGAGGCAACGAACTCTATACAAGCCGCCCCTCCCCTCTGGCACAAGGGTTCACAATACCCATTCTCCACATGACAGAGCTCCAGAGCATTGAGACATAGGGTTGTTACCTCCACGAGAGGGGCCTGAACTCATACACCCGTGTGTACATCCTCACCGTATCTAGGACTCTGCTCTCTCCTTTCGTACCCCTACCTTCTACTGTCACGCTCGTTCCCATGACACCACACGATATACCTTGTCGTGCACAAGGCGACATAGTCATCCTTGTTGCGGCACAACCTCTTTATCATTCTAGTGAATCCGACCAACATTCGGATTATCTCATAATCCTCATCGCCATGCTTATCCAGGTCGGATCACCCGATGGGCCCAGAGTATATCTCCCTTGGTAGGAGGGTCAAATTCCATCTCGCTCAACCATATCTCATAGCATGGGTCTAGACAAGCCCGAAACCTACCTTTGTAACTACCTAGTCATGGAGTAACGTTTGGTGAGCCCAAAGCAAGCCTGTCACCATCCCGAGTACATGCGCCAGATCAGGTCTTAGGACATAGAACATATGTTGTACTAGAGACTCATATATGACTTATCGTTGCGTCTCATAGTTGGGTATGTCCAACTCAGACCTTATCTTGACTCGGATCTGACTACATTGAATCTAACCAGATCTTTCTGAGTCCATATTATTCGGCTAGAATCCAATGCTACATGGTTAGTGAGACCGGACCATCCATCTTGTCATAAGCTATTCTGACTGGCTGCGCATCCACACAACCCTTTTGACTAGGGACCATTTAGGACAGTTATCATACAATGCATAGTCTCACAAACAAGTCATGTACTTGTTAATACACATCATTGATAATGTCCAAGGACTATATTTATTCATAAACACATAGGAAATATCATCATACATGATTGCCTCTAGGGCATATCTCCAACAGGTGCCTTCTTGGGCATAGGATCTGCCCTGATATTTTGTTACTTGGCAGGAGGAGGTTGTGCAGCAGGCTCTGCCTACTAAGCATCTTCTGGATCCTCATACATGGAAGTTTGCCTTCTAACAACATGGACAACTCTTTTTCTTGCCCTCTTTAGGCAACTTTCTTGGGCAATGACTTGGTAGGACCTGAGCCTCCAAGGGTCTCTAACGTGAGTGGAATGCCCCTTTTGGCTAGAGTAGATGCTGAGACTTTTGTTGCAACTACCCTTTGTTTTTTCGTATTTGCATAATCCTTCCTCATAAGTTGTCTATTGGAGTTGACTTCCTCTGGCTCAAAGTCATCATCCTCCTCATCAGAATTCTTCCTCCTCCTAGCTCTTGTAGCAGCCTTAGGAAGACTAGGGTACGTCCTGTCTCCTTCATCAAAGCTCTCCTTACATATCTCCAAGTCAACACTTGGCTCAAATAACACATTCTGACTGTCATATGAAGCAAATATGATGAACTCAGACACTCTGAATTAGATTGAGAAGAGGTGGAGGATATGAGCATCAAAAAAATTAAAGGATTTTGAAAAAAAATTGAGTTCAAAATTGAGTTTTAGGCTTTCATAGTAGGCATTTCGGAATTTCCAAGTAAGAATTTTCGGAAGCATCGAGGCAACAATAGAAACTTGGACACACTATTTCGGTCTCACCGAAGTGTGTCTTGGTCCCTCCGAAGTGCGCATGATGCTTCTAAAAACCTGAATTGGTGGCACTGATTAGAACTTCTTAGTTTCACGGAGTCGCTCATTATGTTGTGGCCAAAACCACATCGGTGACTCCGATCCACTTTAGTCAAAACGTCCAGAGAGAATACTACGAAACCCTAAACCAATGTTTTCTGCTTGAACTTAATTCTACGAAGAGTTTGCGATGATAGGAAAGTGCACACTATGGAAAGAATATAGGCACAATCTTTTGTGCATAGACTCGGTATTAGAAGCACATAAGAGACCGAGATTCATCCTAACATGGTGAAATCCCTCTATGGCGATAACAACAGGGTTGATTACTATTGACAGAGATGGAATCCTGCAGAGACGGTGCGCTGGAGATGACGAAGATGATCTGTAGACGGTCGCGACGACAACAATGGGGTGCGGGAGTGAGGGTCTTGAAGAAATTTTCAAAGTCCGGTCCATGCGAGTATATATACTAATTTGTTGTCGATGACACCAAGTGAAATGAATCGGTGGCACCAAAGTGCATAGCTTCCCGAGTCACTCTAACTCGGTAACGCCGAGAAGTTTGCATCGGCGGTACCGAGATTGAAAACCCAGATCAGTCCAAGTGCATTCGGTGAGACCGAGAGTGTAAGAGTTTGTGTGAACGAAACTCACTTAAAAGGATTTGGAAGTAAGCCCTAGACAGATCGTGACTCCAAGTGCTCCTTACCCGGAGGGTCCGAAAAGCAGCTTGTTCAAATTTTGTGATATGGCAAGAATGAATTTGAGACAAGTTGAGATATATATCTAGAGAAGGCCCATGGGCATTCTTCTACATCCAATTGGCTAGAAAAATAAAACCAATCAAACCACAATTGGATGTCCTCAAATGGGAAAATATGCATAGCAACATGCTCACACAATAGTATAGCAAATGAAATATGTCAAACATGCACAATGAACTCTAGTATGTATCAAGTAATGGTCGACGTCAAGGTCATCTATATATGAGTATATTGACTTAGAATCCAAGTGAGAACACTTGATCATGGGTCATACTCATCGATTAAGCACAAGTGGATTTACCACTTCTACATAATGCATTAATATGTTCACACCATTAGAGTTGCTTTAGCCCAAGTATTAGAGCACAACTCCCCCTAAGAGGGATGAACTAACCTTGGATTTTGTCATTGAAGGATTCATCTAGATGTTGTAGTGGTGGATGATCATTTTTGATGAAGATCATCTAGAATAGGGAGAAATCTGTCACACCGTGTGTTTGTATCATCTTGTTATGCTTGCATTATAAAATTTGGAACCAATTAAAACTTTTTCAATGCTTGTGCTTGTTTGGAATGTTGCTTGTTTGCTTGTTGATTGTGGTGTATGGCACTCATAGATTCTATACCTCTCCATACTCATCTTCCTTGACCCAAACCTCTTGCCCAATGATCATGCCATGTGAATAGTGCCCAAAACTATTTTTATCCAATATTATTTTGACCAAAAATGATTTATTCAAATTAAGTATTCAAAAAACCCTGAGTTGAGGTTTGCACTGCAAGTCCTCAAATTAGGCGGATCCTTTTTCCCCAAAGGCTTTACTTCAAACCTACTATATATATGACTTCCGAAACTACCAAATATTAATTTCAAAGATTATTTTTATATTTTATTTAAAGGCCTTTTCTTAAGACCAGAAATGGTTTTTCATAGGAAACATTTATTTAAATGCTTTCAAAATATTTGAAAAAAATTAGGGAAACTCAGTGGACATATATTTTCCATATATATGAGTTTCAACACATGGTCAGGTTCAAATTCATGGGACAAAACCCCTCAAAACCCTTTCTATCCAAATCAAGCTTTTGAAATATTTCTATAACAAATATTCTCAATAAATTCCAGGAAAAATCTAGAAGGTCAACACTATCATAAGTGATGATCTTGCAAAGTTTCATCTAAATCCAAGTTGATTTGAGTCATCAAACTATTCCAAAACCCTCCCTGTCCATATTCAAATTTGAGCAACTTTACATTGTGAAGTTTCTTTCCTTGACCCCAAACTTTGTGGACATGTTCTAATCACAAAATAATGATGATACACGAAGTGGTGCATCAAGGGTATTAGCATAGCATGACTAGATCTACAGAAACCATATTTTGTAGATTTATAGAGTTCCACAAAGTTACATTGTGAACTTTCATCAAACCTTCTCAAACTTGGTGATCAGGCCAAAATTCAACCACCATTTGATCTTGTAAAATCTCATGTCATGCAAGGTCCATTTGCTTGACCTAATCCGCATCATACACCTTCTGCATGTTTGGTAAAATCATGTTTTGACCACCTTTTAATATTTCCCTTGCCTCCAAATTTTTACCACACCCTTCTCTAGTGCTCAATCACCTCTAGTAAAAATCTCAGGTCCGTAAGCCACTGGAAGATGGTGTAAAACACCCATTTTCACCTCTGGACAGCCCTGGCAGGAGCATTTTTACCTCCCCCTCCTTCTACTTCTACTCTCCCTAGATCCTCCTAACTCCTAGAGCATTTGCAGATCATCCACGAGCTAAAGGACATGCCGCGTCCAGAGAATGCAAGCATACCATGGCAAGCCAAAAGCATGCTTTGGAGCACGCTAAAGTACATGCCCGCACTATAGCAGGAGCATCGCGTGGGGCCCTGACAGCCTTGGGATGGGGGAAGTTGTCCCCTAGGATTCCCTCCACGTCTGCTAGCCTCCTCCTTCTCTCGCTAGTGACCTCCCGCACGCGTGCCCAGCGCCGCCTAGCTCGGCCAACTGCGGGGCTCGCATGCGCGCACTCCCCCGCCTCTCTCTCCTCTCCCCCTAGCCTAGACCAACCCCACAAGCGCCACAGAGACGCTCCCTCCCCCTCCTGTGGCCTCTGACCTTGGCCACGAGCTCACAGGCGCACCCAAGCTCGATGGACCGAGGGCCGCCTACTTAAGGCCCTCCCTGAGCCTTCTCACCCCTCTAGTCTCTCTCTCTTTGTCCCAGCAGAGCCCTTGTGCCCCCCGGTGAGCTACCGAGACCTCTGCGCTCGGGATCAAGCCGAGCGCCACCGCATCGGGCCGTCATTGTTCGCGAGGTAGCAGGCCTTCTCCACCCCCGTTTGGTCCCGATCTGGAGCCCTCGCTTCCTCCTCATCTGATTCCCTCTCGTTCCCATCCTGTTTGCATCATGAAGCGGCCCAGGAGACCTCCGCCCAAAGCTCCTCCATCATGGGCTCTTCGTTGTCGATGACTCTAGCCAGCTCCGGCGCTCCTTCAACCAACTCCGGAACGGCGGCTCGACCCTGAGCCCATCCCTGCGCTCGCCCATCACTGCCGTGCCCTCCACCGCCGCTGGTGAGGCTCCCTCCCCTCTGTCCTGAGGTGGGAGAAGGACCCCATAGGGGGGTCCCACCTTTCGGCCTCTCATCTCCCCCTCTCGTGCTCTCTCTCTCCCCTCACGGTCGCCGACAGCCGGCCCCACACGTCAGGTTTGAACCTGGCCGCGTGCGTGGCTGGCTGGTTGGCCAGCTGGGCCGGCCCAGGTGTTGCCTGCCTCTGGCCCAAGCACAGAGGCCTCCTCCTCTCTTTTCTTTTTTCTTTTGTGTGTGGTTTTTCTAAAAATCTCATAGGATTAAATAGAAAGCCAATTCCATATATTCTTCCACCTAAAATCCTAGAATATTCCAAAGAATTTAATAGTGCCATTTGTGAAAAATGTTGAAAACTTTTTATGTATTGTTTAATTTTAAAACCCCCTTTTGGCTTTTTTACCCACTGTTAAAAATAGTTTTTGAAAACCTTTTTCATAGCAAAATCATAGACAAATATTCTTAGTATAGTTTTTCGTACTTATCAGAATAGGGTAGCATTTTTAATATTAGCTTTGTGTGCTTTGTTTTAGTTTGATGCTTATTTTTATCACTATTTATCGCAAGGATAGATTGCACTATTGACGAGGGAGTTGGATCCGAAGACTTTGAAGACCCCAAAGATTTTGTTGAGCCAGGCAAGCAGCCCTTTGACCATATTAAGAAACAATTTTCATTGCATGTCATATAGCACTTTACTTTCGTTATACTTGATCATGTGGAGTAGTGACCACTTCGGTGGGTTGCTTCCGACACTTTACCGTTGACACTTGCATCGTGCATGACCCTACCACCTTATGAGGGTTAGGCGGGTGGGTGTAGATAGGATGCTAGTAGATGCTACACAAGTGGGTTTGCGATTTATGCCTAGTGATGGAAAGGAAGAGATGATTTCAAAGACTTTTCGAAAACCCCGTCGGGTGCCACTAAAGCCCGAGGGAGATGATGATGAGTTGGGTGACCACTTGAGAAAGAAGTGGTGTATCGGAGCAAGTGAAGTGTGTGAGGTTTTCGAAGATGGATTGGTGTAAGTTGCGACCGTTATTCCAACCTTACATGTACGACCACAATACTCCTTATGGGATGGGGCTTTGTTGATTACTATGGTTGGTGCTAGCAGGGAGCCCACATTACTAGTGGAGAGAGTGAAGTCGTCACTCTTGAGACGGGGTCGTCTCGGAAGTGGAAGGCCATGCACTGTGTTTACAGGCACCAGGCACATCGGTGTGTGCCCTCATGGATGCTATGTGTGATGTATATCATGAGGGATGGCACCAACGAGTGGACTCTTGGTTTAGTATCACCATGGGAAAGGCATTGTTTGGGTGCTTACCTCGGGTATATATATACCACGAGTCGTGTATGACACGGAAGTTCCCCGAGTCTTGTGGGTAAAGTGTGCAACCTCTACACAGTGTAAAACTATTCGAATAGCCATGTCCACGGTCAAGGATAGTTGGATGACCGCTCGTGTGCTATGTCCAAATGTTTTCACAACTGGTGTGTGAGTGTGTTGGTGACAAACATGGTACTTGAGCTAAGTCCGATGACTTAGCATGACGATTAGGCCAAGTCCGATGACTTAGCATGATGACAAACATGAGATGTTCAACCACTGCTTATGATGATAACTAGAATTTGCTCACCTAAGTACCTGTTAGCAGTTGATGCATGCTTACTTAAGTTATTTGATCATGTCATTGAATTTAAAAATCAGCTTTCTACAAAAATTTACCTACTTAATGCTATATCATGCATTGTTATACCTTGATCCACAACTTGGGTTGCTTGCGAGTACATTCAAAGTACTCATTGGCTTGCCACTGGGTATTTAATTGGCCAGGCATGGAAGAATAGGAGTACGATAAACAGTTCGTTGGTTACGAACATGCGAACTAGGACGCTTCCTAGTCAGAATGCCTGTAGGTTTAAGGCAGATGGCATGGGTTCACGCTTTTGATCAAGATTTCCGCTGCTTGTTGAGTTTTTGTATTTGGCCCTTGTGGCTCTACCTATGTAAGACTAGACCTTCATGGTCCTTATTTGTGTAAGATGCTAAATGTGGATGTAAGACTCTTGTTATTCAGCTTCTATGTGTTCAGTGAGCATTGATCTCTGGGATCACTGTACACGTGCATTCGGTGATCATGACTTATGAGTCGGGGTCCCCACAGAGATGGTATCAGAGCCATCCTGACTGTAGGAAGCCCTTAGTTAGCATGGACGTTAGTTAGGATAAAACCACTTTCGAAACTACACCTAGAACCTATACTTAGGAAGTCTGTACTATTTACCGCTTCTATTCTTCACACAACACTCTGCTGACTCTCCTCCCTTCAAACCTTTGTAGATGGCCGTCATATTCGAAGCCTTCCTGACATCCGGCTTTCCTTTACTCCTTGGGGATAGCTTGGAGAAGTGCCAGTTTCGTCAACCACCCATTTTCCTCTACCACGAGCACTGGGTTGATGCCGTCACGAAGGAGTACCACATGAATGTGGTCGTGAAGGCAAACGACTCCACGACCATTTGGTTCTTTTAAGGAGCACAGATGGAGACAATGATGCTCGCAGTCGAGTCAGCTACACGCAAGGCACTTCTACACCTTCAAGATATCATTCCAGAGATGGCTGACGAACCAGCTACTCGCTACCTTCCCTTGGCGAGAGTTGGATGCTTATTCCATCCAAGGAGGATGTCACACCACTCAAGTTCCAGACCTACTTCAGCCTCTCCACCAATAGTCTAGTTCACAACCTGATTAAGGAGTCAGTGAAGCTCCGCGAGGAACTTCACCACACCCGAGAGCTACTTCGGCAAGCCAAGACGAAGCCAAATAAGATCAAGAAGGATGGAGCCCCCAAGGGACGACACATTGTCGCTTATCAAGGAGGAGTACCCCTAGCTGGGGATGCTCTTACACGTCGTCATCGCATGAGTGTGAGGGAGTACCATGAGCTCTTCATCGACCCATCGACAAAGCATCGTCGGGATGGACCTCCTTGTTCCCGGACCCCTTCAACCGGGAATGATGCCCGTTCAGATGATGAATAGGATGAAGACCTAGAGGGGCGTGACTATGAGACCGAGCACTCCACCACCTGAGTCCGAGAACCCCTAGGGTAGGATCAGTCATGTACCCCTCATGCGAAGATCGAGTCCGTGTAATGGTTCATATGAAACCATGTGTGCTTGTTGATTGTTATTCTGTTTGTGTTCCAAATGCAAGTCATGCTTTTGCCTTGGGCAACATGTAAGCAACTCCATCATCTATCATATCTTAATATATGTGTTGGTCTTTCGACCTTTGTTTTACCACACTTTCACTCGACCAACCCCCTTGGGCGCACTTTTCCATCTTTGCTTTTCCTCTCGGCTATCCTAGTTGTTTGACTTGGCTGCTCCAAACAGGATGGTGGCTGCTACCCACAACAGCTCATTCGCCAACCCTGAAGCCGACAACTCATGCCAGCAATAGGGAGCTGGCAGGACTACTCACATTGGAGGACACCAGGAGCAGACACAAGGCAACATTCCCTCGCCACCACCTCCACCGGAGAACATGACCATAGCTCAATCTCTCCAAGTTCTCCGGGAGGAACGCCAAGCCAACAATGCTGCTATTCAGCAGATGGCTCGGGCCCTTGTGAATAACCAGCAACAAGGCAGGAATGACAATGGCTGCTCCACTCTATTTGAGTTCATCAGGAATTCGCCCCCAACCTTCACCGACACTGCTGAGCCTTTGGATGCTGACGACTGGATCCGCACCATTGAGGACGTCCTTGCACTAGTCAATTGCAATGAGGACCGTGAGAAGGTGCTTTATGTCTCTCACTTCGTTGGAGGTACCGCCCGAGCTTGGTGGGATGGATTCAAGGTCATGCAAGGCGATCGTGTGATCACTTGGGATAACTTCAAGGAAGGATTCCACACTGCCCGCATTCCTTCTGGTATCATGGTTATCAAGAAGAGAGAATTCCGAGCGCTGAAGGAAGGAAGTGGCTGTGTCAAGGAGTACCTGCACAAGTTCAACCTGCTATCAAGGTATGCACCTAAAGATGTCTACACGAAGGCTGCCAAGAAGGAACACTTCATGGAAGGACTTCAACAGACCCTGCAATATCAACTCATCGTCTGCAACTGCCGACCTTCTTCGACCTGGTGAACGAGGCCCTCATGCTGGAAGACAAGCATCATGCCATAGACGACACTTGGAAGTGCAAGATGATCAGCAAGGGTAGCTCCAGCAAACAGAAGCCTCGCCCCTGGCAACCAGCCCCTGCCAAGCCGACCTATCAGCCGCAGCAGGCAAGACCTCCTGCACCTCGACCGAGTTACCAGCCTCAGCAATATGCCAATTCCAGGCCAGCTTACAACAACCCCAATAACAACAATGGTGGCAGGAACTACAACAACAACCCTGGGCAAGTCACTTGTTTTGGATGTGGTCAGTCTGGACACATCTCTAAGCTATGCCCCAATAAGAAGCCAGAGGCCCCGCGCCCGAATGCGCCAGCTCAAGGTTAAGGCCGTGGAGCACCACCAAGGAACCCCGCTCCCCGCAACTAGCCCAAAAATGGCAAGGGTCATGTGAATCACATCACCGCAGAGGAAGCCCAGGAAGACTCGGACATCATACTGGGTATGTTCCTCGTCAACTCAACCCCAGCAATAGTACTGTTTGATTGTGGAGCTCCGCATTCTTTTCTCACCCAAAAGATTGCACTAGAGATTGGCATGAAGCCTACACCCCTGGGTCGTTGTATGTTGATACAAACCCCGGGATCAGTTATGAAGTCTGGGATAGGTTGTAAAGGAGTGGAGATTAACATCAATGGGGTAGACTTCCTAGCAGACCTTATAGTTCTGGATTCACCAGGCATGGACATCATCCTTGGCATGAATTGGTTGACCAAGCACCAAGGATTGTTAGACTGTGCCAAGAGGATTGTCACCATGACCAATAGCCAAGGAGTGGAAGTCAAGTATGTTCCCAACCCTACCTTCACTCGAACCCCTTAGGCAAACTCTCTATTGGGAATTAAGTTGGATCAACTGCCAGTGGTATGCGAATACTCGGATGCATTTCTTGGTGAGCTACCTGGAATGCCTCCTGACCGCGACATTGAGTTCATCATTGAGCTTATCCCCGGATCCAGGCCCATCTATATGAAGCCCTATAGGATGGGGTCAGAAAGAGTTGGCTGAATTGAAGAAGCAACTGGCAGAGCAGCTCAGAAAAGGATTCATTCACCCGAGTGCCTCCCCTTAGGGATTGCCTATTCTATTTGTGTCAAAGAGGGACGAGACTATCAGACTCTGTGTCGATTACCGTTCTCTCAATGAAGTCACAATAAAGAACAAGTACCCGCTCCCCAAGATTGAAGACCGGTTCGATCAGTTGAACGGGGCCAAGGTGTTCTCCAAGATCGACCTCGGATTTGGGTACTACTGGTTGAAGATCAGACCCCAAGACATTCCGAAGACGGTGTTTGTAACCCATTATGGCCTGTATGAATACACGTCATGTCATTTGGGTTAACCAATGCCCCTGCCTACTTCATTTACCTCATGAATAAAGTCTTCATGGAGTACTTGTACAAGTTCGTTGTCGTCTTAATTGATGACATACTCGTTTTCTCCAAGTCTAAAGAAGAGCATGAGCAACACTTGAGATTGGTCCTAGACAAGCTTCGAGAGCACCAGCTTTACACCAAATTCAGCAAGTGTGAATTTTGACTACATGAAGTTGGATTCTTGGGTCATGTGTTGTCTGCAGAAGGATTGTGAGTGGATCCTGCTAAGATTGAAGCCGTGACTGAATGGCAATCCCCAACCACCGTGAAGGAATTCAGGAGCTTCCTCGGACTCGCGGGATATTACAGCAAGTTCGTGGAAGGGTTCTCGAGCATTGCCTGACCTATGACCCATCTTTTGAATAAGGACAAGAAGTTCGAATGGACAACTAAGTGCGAGGAAAGATTCTAGGAGCTCAAGAAGAGATTGACCACAACCCCAGTTTTGGCCACCCCCGATATTCACAAGGAGTTTTTGATATATTGTGATGCATCGAGAACCGGTCTTAGAGGTGTTTTGATGCAAGAAGGCATAGTTGTAGCATATCTATCCAGGCAGCTACATCCTCATGAAGAGAACTATGCTACTCATGATCTCGAGTTGGCACCCATGGTTCATGCCTTGAAAACATGGTGAGACTACCTTCTGGGGAAGCGATGTGAGATATACATAGACCACAAGAGTTTGAAGTATATTTTCACTCAAAGGGAATTGAACATGAGGTAGCAAAGATGGTTGGAGTTGATCAAGGATTATGACCTTAGTGTTCAATACCACCACGGAAAGGCCAACGTGGTAGCAGACACCTTAAGAAGAATGTCTTGTTCCTTGAATGACATGATTAAGGAAAGGCTACCCGCCCTATATGAAGATCTTAAAAGCTTCGGCTTGGAACTGGTTGCACCTGGATTCCTTGCCATCCTCGGAGCAAAGCCTACCTTGATGGATGATATTAAGGAAGCTCAGAAGGGACACGAGAGCATTGACGGCATCAAAAGGAAGATCAAGGCAGGCAAGGCCCCAGGATTCTCAATGGATGGACAAGGAGTTGTATGGTTCGGGAAGCGCATTTGTGTACCCAACAAAGAGGAGCTCAAGGACTTTATCTTGCAAGAGTCTCATGACATTCCGTATTCCATCCATCTTGGAGGAACCAAGATATATCAAGACCTCAAGGCAAGATTCTGGTGGCATGGCATGAAACGGGAGATAGGCACGTTCGTTGCTAAGTGTGACATAAGCCAGAGAGTCAAAGCTGAGCACTAGCGGCCCGCTAGGCTATTGCAACCTCCCAAAGTGCCTGAATGGAAGTGGGACAAAGTCGAGTGGATTTCATCACCGGTTTACCAAGGTCAAGTAATGGACATGATTCCATTTGGGTCATTCTAATCACCTGACCAAAGTAGCCCACTTCATTCCCGTTAAGACAACCTACAATGGGAAGCAATTGGCCAACCTCTACATCAACCGGATTGTGAGCCTCCACGGAGTTCCTAAGGAGATTGTATCAGACCGAGGCACCCAGTTCACCTCAAGGTTTTGGAATAGGTTCCAAGAAGCCTTGGGAACCAAGCTCTCTTTCAACACTGCTTTTCACCCCTAGACCGGTGGGAAAATAGAACAAGTAAATTAGATAGTCGAAGATATGCTCCGCACTTGTGTCTTGGCTTATGGGCCAAGTGGGAAGATTGCCTGCCGTTTGCTGAGTTCTCCTACAACAACAACTACTAGATGAGTCTTCAAATGGCACCATTTGAGGTGTTGTATGGACACAAGTGTCGTACTCCCCTCAACTGGTCAGAGACTGGAGAAGGGCTAGTATTTGGCCAAGATATCCTCTGTGAAGCAGAAGAGCAAGTTCAACTCGTCCGAGAGAGACTCGAGACTGCCAAGACTAGGCAGAAGAGCTACGCCGACTCTCACCGTCGGGACATGTGTTTTTGTGTTGGATACCATGTTTACCTCCGTGTCACGCCTCTCAAAGGAACCAAGCGATTCCATGTCAAGGGAAAACTTGCACCAAGGTTCGTCGTCCCATCCAAGATCACCGACAGGCGAGGAGAAGTTGCCTATCAACTAGAGCTACCTTCCGAGCTATCGGATGTGCACAACGTCTTTCATGTGTCATAACTCGGGAAGTGTTTCCAAGTTCCCAATTGCCCCGACCTCTACAAGGACATCGACCATCAAGCCCTCGATCTTCAGCCAGATCTCACTTATAATGAGAGCCCAGTTCGCATTCTGGATGAGGAAGAACATTGGACCCGAGGCCGCACCATCCAGTACTTCAAGGTCCAATGGAGCAACCACTCTGAAGTTGAAGCGACCTAGGAGCGTGAAGACTATCTTAGATCCGAGTTCCCTTATCTTTTTAGCGCTTAGCCGAGGAATCTCGAGGACAAGATTCTTGTAAGGGGGGTAGGTCTGTCACACCCTGTGTTTGTATCATCTTGTTATGCTCGGATTTATAAAATTTGGAACCAATTAAAACTTTTTTAGTGCTTGTAATTGTTTGGAATGTTGCTTGTTCGCTTGTTGATTGTGGTGTATGGCACTCATAGATTCTATCCCTCTCCATATTCATCTTCCTTGACCCAAACCTCTTGCCCAATGATCATGCCATGTGAATAGTGCCCAAGACTATTTTTATCCCATATTATTTTGACCAAAAAGGATTTATTCAAATTAAGTTTTCAAAACCCCCTCAGTTGAGGTTTGCACTACAAGTCCTCAAATTAGGTGGATCCTTTTTCCCCAAAGGCTTAACTTCAAACTTACTATATACATGACTTCCCCAAACTACCAAATATTATTTTTAAGATTATTTTTATATTTTATTTAAAGGCCTTTTCTTAAGACCAGAAATGCATTTTCATAGGAAAATTTTATTTAAATTCTTTCAAAATATTTGAGAAAATTTAGGGAAACTCAGTGGACATATATTTTCCATGTATATATATGAGTTTCAGCACAGGGCCATGTTCAAATTCATGGGCAAAACCCCTCAAAACCCTTTCTGTCCAAATCAAGCTTTTGAAATTTTTCTATAAAAAATTTCTCAATAAATTCCAGGAAATTCCATCAACTCAACACTATCATAAGTGATGATCTTGCAAAGTTTCATCTCAATCCAAGTTGATTTGATTCATCAAACTATTCCAAAACCCTTCTTGTCCAAATTCATATTTGAGCAACTTTACATTGTGAAGTTTCTTCCCTTGACCCCAAAATTTGTGGACATGTTATAATCACCAAATAATGATGCTACACTAAGTGGTTCATCAAGGGTATTATTTTAGCATGACTAGATCTATAGAAACCAGATTCTATTGATTTCTAGGGTTCCAGAAAGTTACATTGTGAACTTTCATCAAACCATCTCAAACTTGGTGATGAGACCAAATTTCAAACACCAATTGTTCTTGTCAAATATCATGTCAACCAAGGTCCATTTGCTTGCGCTAATCCCCATCAAACACCTTCTACATGTTTGGTAAAATCATGTTTTGACCACCTTTTACTATTTTCGTTGACTCCCAGTTTTTACCACATCCTTCTCTAGTGCTCAATCACCTCCAATAAAAATCTCAGGTCCATAAGCCACTGGAAGATGGGGTAAAACGCCCATTTTCACCTCTAGACAGTCCTGGCAGGAGCATTTTTACCTCCCCCTCCTTCTACCTCTACTCTCCCTAGCTACTCCTAGCTCCTAGAGCATCTGCAGATCATCCACGAGCTAAGGGACATGCAGGGGTATGTCCAGAGCACACAAGCATACCATGGAATGCCAAAAGCATGCTCTGCAGCACGCTATAGTGCATGCCCGCACTGTATCAAAAGCATCCCGAGGGCCCCGATAGCCTTGGAATGTGGGAAGCTATCCCCTGGGATTACCTCCACGTCTGCAAGCCTCCACCCTGTCGGCCCGCTCCTCCTTCTCTCTCCGGCGACCTCCCGCACGCGTGCCCGGAGCCGCCCAGCTCGGCCAACCGTGGGGTTCGCATGGGCGTGCTCCCCCATGCTCTCTCTCCTCTTCCCCTGGCCTAGACCAACCCCACAAGCGCCCTAGACACGCTCCCTCCCCCTCCCGTGGCCTCTGACCTCGGCCACAAGCTCGTGGGCGCACCCGAGCTCGATGGACCTAGGGCCTCCTTCTTAAGGCCCTTCCCGAGCCTTCTCTCCCATCTAGTCTCTCTCTCCTCGTCCCAGCAGAGCCCCTGTGCCCCCCGGTGAGCTCCCGAGACCTCTGCACTCAGGATCGAGCTGAGCACCGCCGCATCGGGGCACCGGCTCCTCCCTCATTGGTCCCCGATCTAGAGCCCCCGCTTCCTCCTCGCCTGATTCCCTCTCGTTCCCGTCCTGTTTGCAGCGCGAAGCGGCTCCGGTGACCTCCTCCTGAAGCTCCTTCACCATGGGCTCGCCGTCGGCGACTCCGGCCACCTCCAACGCTCCTTCAACCTCCTCCAGAATGGTGGCTCGACCCCAAGCCCATCCCTGTGCTCGCCCGTCGCCGCCGTGCCCTCCACCACCGCCGATGAGGCTCCCTCCCCTCTGTCTCGAGGTGGGAGAAGGACCCGATAGGTGGTCCCACCTGTCGGCCTCTCATCTCCCCCTCCTGTGCTCTCTCTCCTCTCGCGGTCGCCGACAGCCGGGCCCCGCGCGTCAGGTTTGAACCTGGCCGCATGCGTGGCTCGCTGGCTACCTCTGGCACAGGCACAGAGGCCTCCTCCTCTCGTTTCTGTTTTCTTTTCTGTGGGGTTTTTCTAAAACTCCCACAGTATTAAATAGAAAGCCAATTCCAAATATTCTTCCACCTAAAATCCTCGAATATTCCAAAGAATTTAATAGTGCCATTTGTGAAAAATGTTGAAAACTTTTTATGTACTGTTTTATTTTAAAAACCCTTTTTGGCATTTTTTAGCCATTGGTAAAAATAGTTTTTGAAAACTTTTTTCATAGAAAAATCATAAAGAAATATTTTTAGTATTTATCAGAATAGGGTAGCATTTTTAATATTAGCTTTGTGTGCTCTGTTTTTGTGTGATGCTTATTTTTATTGCTATTTATCTCGACGATGGATTGCGTTATTGACGAGGGAGTTGGACCCGAAGACTTTGAAGACCCCGACGACTTTGTTGAGCCAGGCAAGCAGCCCTTTGACAATATTAAGAAACCATTTTCATTGCATGTCAGATAGCACACTTTACTTTTGCTATACTTGATCATGTGGAGTAGTGACCACTTCGGTGGGGTTGCTTCCGACACTTTTACCATTGACACTTGCATCATGCATGACCCTACCACCTTCTGAGGGTTATGTGGGTGGGTGTAGATAGGATGCCAATAGATTCTACGCAAGTGGGTTTGGGATTTCTGCCTAGTGATGGAAACGAAGAGATGATTTCAAAGACTTTTCAAAAAACCCGTCGGGTGCCCCTATTACCCGAGGGAGATGATGATGAGTTGGGTGACCACTTGAGAATGAAGTGGTGTACCGAAGCAAGTGAAGTGTGTGTGGTTTTCGAAAATGGATTGGTGTAAGTTGCGAGCATTATTCCAACCTTACATGTACGACCATCATACCCCTTACGGGACAGGGCTTTGTTGATTACTATGGTTGGTGCTAGCAGGGAGCCCACATTACTAGTGGCGAGAGTGAAGTGGTCACTCTTGAGATGGGGTCGTCCCGGAAGTGGCGGGCCATGCGCTGTGTTTACAGGCATCGGTCACACCGTTGCGTGCCCTCATGGATGATACATGTGATGTATATCATGAGGGATGGCACCAACGAGTGGACTCTTTGTTTAGTATCACCATGGGAAATGCATTGTTCAGGTGCTTACCTCGGGTATGTATACACCACGAGTCGTGGATGACACAGAGGTTCCCCGAGTCTTGTGGGTAAAGTGTGCAACTTCTACAGTGTGTAAAACTATTCGAATAGCTGTGTACACAGTCAAGGACAGTTGGATGACCGCTCTTGTGCTATGTACAAATATTTTCACAACCGGTGTGTGAGTGTGTTGGTGACAAAGATTGTACTTGAGCTAAGTACGATGACTTAGCAGGACGATTGGGCCAAGTCCGATGACTTAGCATCATGACGAGCATGAGATGTTTAACCCCTTATTATGATGGTAATTGGAATTTGCTCACCTAAATACCTGTTAGTAGTTGGTGCATTCTTACTTAAGTTATTTGATCGTGTCATTGCATTTAAAAATCAGCTTTCTACAAAAACTTACCCACTTAGTGTTATATCATGCATTGTAATAGCTTGATACACAACTTGGGTTGCTTGTGAGTACATTCAAAGTACTCATTGGCTTGCCGCTAGGTATTTCATTGTCCAGGCATGGAAGAACAGGAGTATGGTGAAGAGTTCGTTGGTGACGAACATGAGAACTTGGACACTTCCCAATCGGAATGCTTGTAGGTTTAAGGCAGATGGCATGGGTTCACGCTTTCGATCAAGATTTCCGCTGCTTGTTGAGTTTATCTATTTGGCCCTTGTGGCCCTACCTATGTAATACTAGAACTTCATGGTCCTTATTTGTGTAAGACGCTAAATGTGGATGTAAGACACTTGTTATTTAGCTTTTGTGTGTTCAGTGAGCATTGATCTCTTGGATCACTGTACATGTGCATTCGGTGATCACAACTTATGAGTCGGGGTCCCCACAAAATCCATGAAATTTTGATACTCTCAACACCTACATGGGTTAGTCCCACACAAGGAATGATAACAAGAATATCAATGGACTTGGAATGAAATGCTCATATAATGTTGTCCATGGATGCATTGAATACCTTGTCCCTTGCTTACCAACAAGAGAGTTTGTGAATCCTTGAAAAAGTTCATGATGTTGAAGTTAATTGTAGAAGTTCTTGCCATGAATGAATGTGAGTGAATTTTGTTGGTGGAGTCACCCACAAAACTCACTACTTGTTCTTATTTGGTACCCACACCAACTTGATGGTAATCCTTGAAGCTTAAGTAGTACTTGATGAAGTAGAACTTGTATTAGCCTTAGGATCCCAATTGACAATCGCTTGTGGTCGTTCTTCAAATGAGTGAATCTCCTCTTGAAGCTTATACTTAACTTTTAGCTTGTGGTCATGTGGTGGAAGACCATATTGATCTAGTGTTCCCTTGAAGAGAGTAGGATCATACTTCTATTGTTGAGGAACAAACTTCTTCTTTAGGTATTGATGTTCTTCCCATTCAAATTTATTACCACCAAACTTTCGATCAAAATCAACACCTTGATTCTTCTGATGCCATCTTTTCTTGCGTACAATATCTTCGAATTTCTTACTCCTGGCCAGACTTTGTAGAAACCTTTCTATAATTACTTTCAATAAATTGTTTTCTTGCATAAGTGTAACTTGGCTAAGAGAATCGTTAGTGGAATCAGTAGAGCTACTAGAAGCAACATCATTAGATTTAGATTTTTGTTATTGCCACTACATGAAGAACCCTTCTTGTTATTGTTAATAGTTTGTTTAGTTATAAGTTGGGGCATAAAAGTAGACAAGTCGTTTGGCAAGATAAAGAATAACTCTTCTTTTGAAGATCATCAATATTATCAAGTATTACCATCTTTCAATGCCATACCATATGTAGCTCTCATGATAGATTCATAAGTGGGTTTAATATTCTTTCCACGGAAATGTTCAATAACTTCCTTTAGAGGAAATTGGAACGATATATTACCTTCCTTCATATCAATAATGGCACCTATATTTCTCAAAAAGGGTCTCCCAAGTATAATTTGACAAGATGGATTACATTCAATGTCAAGTACAATAAAGTCTAGGGGTACAAAATTTCTATTTGTAGTAATAATCACACCATTCACTCATCCCATCGGCTATTTTTAAAGCACATTTGTTCCCTTGGTGGTTTTGGTAATTAATAATAGCGTATATGTCATTAAACTAATGTTTCCACTAAGCATATTTCAGGAAAAGTTCAATGATTGGTTGGCAAACGTATTGTGGAATACCCCAAGATGCAAGGAAATAGATTGGCAAAGCTTCAAGCAAAGGACTCTACATTTTACCTTTTGTGAGAAATCACTTTGAGTCTATAGGAAAGCCAATATTATTAAAAGGGGGTAAGGTTTTGTTGGTGAACAAAATGCTCATATGTGCACAAGTGATAGTCACCACATACACCCACAATCTCTTCCACAAAAGTCTGTCAAAGCCAAATACTCAAAATCAGAACAACCTACACATTCTACTCAATGCCATCGATTCCAAACCTCACACAGACTCAGCCAAAACCCCAGCTTTTTAGTGAAACCGATTCTGCTTCGGCGCCTCCGAGTTTGGGTTGCCAACTTCCGGTTAGGCAAGTTTACAAAATCGGTCCCTTCGAGTTTTGGGAATCAGCGTCACCGAGATTGGCAATCTGACCGTTGGTCACCTTATCGGTGCAACCAAGATTTATGTATCGGTCTCACCGAGATTCAAAAGTTGGTATCTTTAAGGCAACTCTATACCACCGAGATTAACACATCGGTGTCACCGAGTCTGACTTATTAGGTGTAACGGTTGGATTTTTGGAGATGCCTATATATACCCCTCCACCACCACTCACTCGCAAGAGAATTACTCAGAACAGTTCCCCACTAATACCTACTGATTTTCTAAGGGAGAGCCACCTACTGATGTGTTGAGATCATGTCATTCCATTCCAACCATATGAATCTTGATCTCTAGCCTCCCCAAGTTGCTTTCCAACCAATCAATCTCTTCTACCAAGCCAAATCCGTCAGAGAGTGATTGTGTGTTGAGGAGTCTATCATCTTGAAGCACAAGATCAAGGAGTTCATCGACACTATCGAGCATATTACCTTTTGGAGGGTGGTGCCTCCTAGATTGGTTAGGTATCACTTGGGAGCCTCCTACTTCGTGTTGTGGAGTGAACCAATAAGTTTGTAAGGGCAAGGAGATCGCCTACTTCGTGAAGGTCTCGCCCGAGTTAGGGTAGTCCTCCGTGGACGTAGGCCATCATGGTATAGTCAAGGTTGCTTCTTCATGGAACCATGTCGTCATTTTCTCACGACAGATGCCATGGGTAGGCTTATTGAAGGTGGTTGGGGCTGGAGGACGCCGATGGGCTCCGGGTGTGGGATTAGGCACAAGAAATGGAGACACACGATGTACCCAGGTTCAGGGCCCTCCGTGGGAGGTAACACCCCTAGTCCTGCTTGGTCTAGTTAATGGATAGGTATGTTTACAAGGTTGCTCCTAGAGCTGTTGTTTAGAGGAGGAAGAGGGAGCAACTGGCTTGCCTTCCTATGTTACGAGGATGAATGTGTGGAAGGTGCCTTGTAGGTGTGTGTGTGTGTGAGACTCCTCGTCCCCGTTGCATGGGGGCTCAGGGGTTTTTATAGGCCAACCCCCCGGCTTACAATATTCTTAGGGTACAAAATGGGGGGACTCGGCTGGCAGCCTCTCCAGCTAGCCAGGGGGTCTCGCCTCTTGAGCCGTCTCGTTACCCATAGGGTCCACCGGCTGCGTGGTCCCATCGCCTACTGGGGCCCGCCAGCCGGCTCCATGATTGGCCCGCGCCCACCTGCCACGGCACGGACCGCCTGGGCGACTTCGTCTTGCGCCAACCGGCCGAAGTCTACGGTACGGTCGGCGGCACTATAGCCACGCCAAAGCAGGTGATCGACTGGGTGGAGGCGTGCCGGCACTGTTGCCCCGCCTGGTCGCGGTCGGCCGAGGTCAGCGGTACGACCGACCGGACTATGGCCATGCGCACCCACGCGTCAACGGCCACTATGGCTACATTGGCGCCCGTCGTGGGGGTCCAGTCTTGTCTTTGTACCCATGTGCAGAGGGATGGGACGGCAGCTTGTCCGCCCCAAGGGTCAACGAAGGAGGCCGGCTCTTTGGACAGCGGGCCTCGATCCAGCCGGCAACATGCTTGCCGGTTGCGCGCCAGCCGGCCGGGAAACAGCCGGCCACGTATTTTTCTTGAAGCGGGGGAGAGAACCCCGTTGCTTTGGCCTACCCAGGGGTAATAAACCCGTCAATAGTCCCCGAAGCCGGTGGGGGCCCGTGTCCACCGGACGGAGGGGAGCAGGCGGCTTCCCCCCCTGTGGTACCCGCCACCGGCACGGAGCTGAACAATCGGCCGGGTCGGCGGCTGCTCCTGACGCCTCGGGTTCCGATGCGCCGTCCGGGGACCCGGGTTAGCTCACAGCGTGCAACGTTGTGAGTAATGATGTCGTGGGCCCCGCGCATGCGGGCAGACGGGACGTCGCCCTGGGTCTTGCCCGCTAGGCCTCAGGCGTAGCCTAGTAGGCCTTGGGACGCAGGCCGAGATCTTATGCGCCCTGGCATATTGGTTAAAGCCCAGGCTGCCCACACGCGCGTGGAGATTCCATGGGAGTGGGCGCATTTAATCCCCACATCGCCCGGTCGTGGACTCCCCATTTAAAAAGAGAGGGAGGGCAAAGGGCGGAAGCACCCACACCCCATTTGCCCCCTGTTCTTCCTCTCCATCGTCTCCTCCCCTCCCTCGCGCGCCGCCATTCTTCTTGCTCATGACCCCACTTGCATGCCCTCCCGCGCAGCCCTGCCATCGTGATGGCCGAAGGATGCTAGGGAAGCTGGGCCGGCTCCATGGTCACGGAGGCCACCAACGCGGAGCTCCACCACGCGCGCATGCTGCCGTCGGCGGAGCGTGTGGCCGCTCGCGCACCGGGCGACGAGGTGGTGCCCGAGCCTCAGGAGGTGGAGTTCGTCATCTTCTCCTACCACTTCTCCTGTGGCTTCGGGCTTCCGGTGAGCCACTTCTTCCATCTTATGATGGACACCTTCGACCTCCAATCGCACCTCGGCACCAATGCCATTGTCTACATTGCGGGCTTCGTGACGCTGTGTGAGGGCTACTTGGGGATACTCCCCTTTGTAGACTTCCTCAAGGCATTGTTCTACCTCAAGGCGCTAAAAAGCGCCGACGAGCCGTTCGCCTGTGGGGGCGCGACGGTGTGTTTCCATGGCTCGTGCTTCCCGCACTTCAGCCTCATTAACTCTGTCATGGGCTGCACCGGACATTCTTCTATGTGAAGAATGCCAACCCACCGCAGGATTACATCCGGCTTCTAGAGTTTGTTAACGCCCCGTCCTCCGGGGTGAACTAGTCGGGGACCGCCCCGCATGGGACCGCACTCGAAGAGCTTGGGTGGCTCGTCGAGATGAGGAGTGGGGAAGGGCTAGTTACCTCCGATCTGGTGGCATCCTTCATTGCGCATCGGGTGCTACCTCTCCAATTGAGGCCGCACCGGATCTACGACATGTCCGACCGTCGGGACCCTTGCCGGCTGATGACCGTCAACCTGACACCGACTCAGGTGGAGAAGTGGGTGAACGCCATCATGACCTTCAAGCTGGTGCCGGTGTCATGGAACTTCGGCAAGGAGCCGTACGACCGGCACCAGCGAGCACCCCTGGTATGTTCTGTCGAGGCAACCCTTCTTGTTCAAGCCTCTCGAGCCAGCGCCCGATCTTACTTTTCCGTGCTAACCGTAGTTGTTCGTGCGACAGAACACACTGGATGGCTCACACCCCCAGATCTTCGAGGCGGAGCGCAACCATTCCGACTCCGAGAACTGCTAGTAGGGAGGCCTGCCCGAAGAGGGGGTCGATTCCTCGGGGGTGGCCAAGGAGGCGGCCGACCCGGTAGCCGGTGGGCCCAGCGCAGCCGGAGGGCCCAGCGTAGCCGGTGAGTACCCCCCCGGCCCCATGATTAGGGATTGGACTAATGATGATGATGATGACGATGTTCAGATCTTGAACGTGCCTCCTCCCTCAGTTGAGCAGGGCCGGTGCGGGAGGAGCGAGGAGCGGCCGTCTCGTGCCCTGATGGTCGGGGCCACCAGCCGGGGAAAAAGGCCGGCTTAGGAGGAGCCGGCGGCCCTGCCACCTACCCGCAAGTGGGTGAACGCGGCCGTGCCGAAGCCACCGGCGCGCACCAGGCGGGCTATGCCCGTTGTCACCGGGTAAGTGACCTTCTTCTTGCGTGTGTTCCTTTCCAAGTTGTGTGTTGGTGGGTGTTTGGCCCCTACGTGCTTTAGGGACCCCATCGAACTCCACGACGTGGAGTTGACGGTCGACCCGACGGAAGCCACCAGCCGGCTTACCCACGAGCACACGGCTACACAACACGAGGAGAAGAACAGGCTCGAGGATCTGCGGGGCTCGAAGTCCAGAGCCCAAAGCGGGGCCTCGCGTTCTGGGACCTCGAGCGGCAAGAGGAGGCAGAGGTCCGCAGACCCCGCACGAGCGTCCGACTCGGCAGCATAATCGACTCACATGTCGAGGCCCCTGTCGAGCAATCCGCGAGGGGCGGCCACGGAGCCGACCGCGCCCTCGTCTGTGGAGGAGGCGGCCCAACCAGGGGCGGCGGCTATAGAGCCGGCCCTCAAGGAGACCCATCCGATGGTGCCGCACATGGCGCCGTCGGCGGCCGAGCAGGGCCGAGACGATGTGCCGTAGGTTACGGTGGCTCTGGAGGCGGTGCCGAAGGCTCCAGCCATGTAGACGGACGCATCGTCCATCGCGATCGCCATGCCGAGCCGACAGGAGGAGGAGGCGGCACCAGCGCCGAGCGAGGGGCAACCGGGGACCGATTCCCGTGCCCTAACTGTCATCAATCCTCCCGTGACAGCCGACACCATGGCGAACGTCGGGACGGGTGGTGATGATAGTCGGACCCGGAGGTTAATGCTAGATGTGATCCGGGACTGGGAGGTGCTGGCGCGCGTCCCTACCATTCCAGCTCCCCCGGTAAGCGGCCCGGTCCCTGTGCTCGCGGAGCTGGGGAGCATCCTGGAGCGGTGCCGCCAGGAGTTGGCCCGGTTCGCGGAGGCTGCAGACAACATCCTGCGGCGCGCGAAGGTAAGCATCTCCTGTCCTTGTTAAAAATTTCAGTGGGGGCACGCGAGCACACCCACTCGGTGTATCCCCTGAGATGCGGTCCGGCTGACCGGCTGTGGGGCAGCTGGGCCGGATCTCCTTGTGCGCATTCTGACTTTGGCCTCTTGTGGAAGGCAGGGAATGCCCGGTGGCAGGAGTTGTTTGACGAGGCGGTCGCCATCCACAACCACGGCAAGCATGGCTTCTACTGGTTGGAGGAGGAGCTGGCGAGGGTGCGAGGTATGTTTGGTCTTGTGGGGGGTGCATAGCCCCCGGGAGGCGTGTCGGCTGATCGGCAGCAGAGCCGGGCTTGGAATGTCTGGCTGACGCCGGTTTGCTTCGTAGGGGAGCTGACCACCCTCTGGGAGGAGAAAGCCAGGGCGGTCTCTGAGCGGGACCGATTGGCACAGAGCATCCAAGCGGTCACCCAGGAGAGGGACCGGCTAGGCGCCATGCTGGTGGATGGGCAGGCGGCCCAAGACCACCGAAGAGCTGACGTGGCGTGGGAGGTGACGGCCAAGGAGCAGGCCGTCAAGGAAGCAGCCGATGCCGCCCAACGGACCGCCGCCCTCCAAAACGAGGTGACCCACCTCGTGAGGGCGCTCGAGGAGTGCATGTTTTCCCTCGCCAAGGCTGAGGCGGCGCTGCTGTCAGAGCGGGACTCGACACTCCACTTCACCATCGAGCTGGATGACTCCTTTGAGCATACGTATCACTTTTTCTTTTTAAGCCGGCTACTTTCTTCTTGTCCTTGAGTTACCTTCTTCTCATTCTTCCCTTTCTTCTTTAGGACGTTTCACGGATTACGGGGTTATTACCCCTAAGTAGGCCAAAGCAACGGGGTTCTCCCCCTTCCTCTTTGAAGGAAAACTACGTGGACGGCTGCCCATGGCCGGCTGGAGGACGGCCGGCTCGAGCTGCCGCCGGCTGGCAACACGGACGGCTGGTCGTGCAGCCGGTTCGACCCCCGGCCGGCTGGGCGTGGCCGGGCTGCCTTCCGAGCCGCCCCCTCCGTTGACCCCGGGGCAGACGTGCTACGTCCCGTCCCTCTGCGCGCAGGTACAATGACACGACATGACCGCCACGACAGGTGGCCCCGTGGCCATAGTGGCCGCTGACGCACGGTGGCGCATGGCTACAGTCCGGCCGTCCAGACTGCTGGCCTCGGCGAGCGCATCCGGGCGGGGAAACAGTGCCGGCATGCCCTCGCCCACTCGATTACCTGCCCCGGCATGGCTACAGTGCAGCCGGCCGTACCGGAGACTTCGGCCAGCTGGGAATTCCCGGGCGACCCGTGTCATGGCAGGTGGGTGAGGGCCAATCGTAGAGCCGGCTGGCGGGCCCCAACGGTAGACGGAACCATTCAGCCAGTGGACCCTGTAGGCAACGAGACGACATGAGAGGAAGGACCCCCTGGCCAGCCGGAGAGACTGCCAGCCGGTTCCCCCCATCCCTATAGTTAGAACATATTATAGAGCCAGGGGGTTGGCCTATAAAACCCGCCGAGCCCCCCATGCAACGGGGATATACGATCATTCGCATACACCCACATAGAGCTCTCCTATCTTACCATCCTTAGCAACGGAGGAAGATGAGCCGACTACTCCTTCTTCCTCCTCTAGACACAGCCCTAGAAGCATCCCTATAAACACAACTATCCATCCAACTAGACCAAGCAGGACTAGGGTATTACCTCCCTCGGAGGTCCATGAACCTGGGTACATCGTGTTTTACCACCGCTTGTCCCCAATCTCGCACCCGGAGCCTGTCGGTGTCCTTTGGCCCCAACTACCTACGGTAAGCCTACCTATGGCATCTGTCATGAGAAAACGACGATAGTTCGCGCCCACCATGGGGTCGTACGCGGTGTTGGCCAGATTCATGCTTCGGGCGGGACCCCTCGCCATTCCCAGTCGCCGCCGTCGCACGTTCAAGCAAAACCACGGGCTCGTGGGGCTTGCTCCGGCATGCCCTGTGGGCGACTCCGTCGGCCTCATGGACGATATCGATGCGCTCACTGAGCACTTCAGCAGGCTCAACCTCGCCGAGGCTCTGATCGTTGATGAGTAACCCGGGAAGGTGCTCGTCTGCGCCGATCCGCCCACGGCTGTGGGCGCACTCACTACGACCCAGTCCAGCGGCTCCCATGATCACGTGGGGGCAATGGTCATGATCTCCTCCACCTCCTCCGGACGGGCGCGGGCCGGGGTTAACGTCGCCGCGGCCTGCGTCGGCACCTCCGACCCGCTCGGTGCGGCCCTTCGGGGCTTGAGCACCCCTATCGCCCCGATGGCAAACCCCGACGCCGCCGTGGCTAACCTCGAGGCAGTTCACCATGTCCTGTTAGAGGACGCCACTGCCCTCGTGGCCACACAGCACCGCATGGAGGCTGCCTAGCGGGAATACGCTTCCACCTATGGTCTCACCCCGGCTGGCACCGAGCCTAATCGGCATGGGGCTGTGCGTGACCGTGGTCGTGTGGTCGCCGAAACCCTAGGCGGCAAGATACCCGTCTACGACACCCCTGCAGCCAACCTGTGGGCCCTCAAGGTAGCCTACGAGGACTTGGATACCTTGGAGGGCGCAGAACATGCCGCCCACGAGCGCCACATCAACGAGCTCATTGATGCCGCTGACGCGCAGCAGCATCTGCTCGCGTTAGGCTGCGCCGCCTCCCGAAGCCCCCGGCTTGAGCGCGAGGACACGGGGACTGCGGGCCGTCAGCTGGCTCAGCACTCCTCTTCCCCTCACATCTCTGGCCAACGGGCCAAAACAAACAACCCCCGGCCCTCTCAGCTGCCCGGGAGCAAGCAGCCAGCTGTTAACAGCCTATGCACCAACGATCCGCCTCGCAGCAGCCGCCACCACGAAGCGCCGGCAGCCGACGCAGCCGTGGGCACACTCCTCCCACGCGGCGCGAGCCGGAAAGGTCGGTTCCCCCCGTTATCCGCCCCGAGCTCTTGGCCTAGATCGGGCCGCGTGTCCCTCGCAGCGAGAATGACGCCCGCAACCGCATCGACCACCTCGCGCAGTCTGCCCACCTCGAGGAGGAGGGCTCGATTGGCCTGGCCTATTTCAGCCCTCGAATCCGCAACGAGCCATTCCCAACCGGCTTCACTCTCCCCCGAGACACCCCTAAGTATAACGGGGCCGCCAAGCCCGAGGACTGGTTGATCGACTACACCACCGTGGTCAGCATCACCAAGGGGAACAAGCGCGTAGCCGTTCGCTACGCTCCCCTCATGTTGATCGGCTCGGCCCGCACCTGGCTCAACAGCTTGGTAGCCGACAGCATTAACACCTGGACGGACTTCGAGGAAGCCTTCATCCGCAACTTCACCGGCACCTACAAGCGGCCCAGCCGCCCCCATGAACTCGCCATGTGCGTTCAGGGGCCGGATGGGTCTCTCCGCGACTACCTCTCCTGGTGGACCAAACTCCGTAACTCCTGCGAGAGGGTGCACGAGGTGCAAGCCGTATAGTACTTCGTCGAAGGCTGTCGAGATGACACCCCCCTCAAGCACAAGCTTCTGTGCTCTGAGCCGGCCATGCTTGCCTAGCTCATGACCAAGGCGGACAAGTATGCCATGACTAATTCAGCCATCGGGGTCAAGGCGACCCCCCCGCCAAGGCAACGACAACACCGGCAACATCCCGGCCGGCTGCCGTCAACCGGTAGCCGCAGAACAACAAACGCAAGAACGACCAGCCAGATCCCCGCTATGGGAGCCGACATGTCAACACCATTAAGGAGTAGGAGCCAGCTGCCCAGCCTTCCAGTCAGCACCAGCGCACTAGCAAGGTTGCTTAGGAGCCAAAGCTCACCTTCGAGCAGATGCTCGACCTCCCAGAACCACTCAGGGGCCAAACCCTCTATGCATACGATCCAGCAGTGTAGCTTCTCATAGCGATTGGCCCAGGGGGACGGCCTCCCGGCTACTCCCGCGCTGCCTGCCCGCGCGCCGGCCCCGGCCCAAGCTGTCGCCCCGTCCCCGGCTCTGGCTCCGGCCCAGAATGATGGTCGTTTGATCGACTAGTTCCCTAACCAAGATGGTTGTTACGTCGTCTTCACCAGCGAAAAGAGGAGCAAACGCGCTCAGCGCCGGCTCCACCGTGAGGTGAACGCCACCATGCCGGCAACTCCCAGTCCATGCACTGGTCCGAGAAGCCGGTCATCTAGAGCCGGGCGGATCATCCTGCCATAATGCCGAGTCCTGACAGCTATGCCCTGGTCCTTGACCCCACCATCACCACCAAGAAGCACACCTGCCGCTTTTCACGGGTGCTGGTTCATGGTGGCAGTAGCATCAATATCGTGTACCTCGACACGATGCATAAGCTGGGGCTGAAGATAGAAGACTTACAGGTGAGCCGGACGGCCTTCCGTGGCAAAGTGCCTGGAAAGTCCTGCTCCAATGTCGGCAAGATCACGCTCGACGTCCTCTTTGGCGGATCCAGACACTTCCGCCGTGAGCCTGTGCTGTTCGAGTTCGTGGACCTCGCAAGCCCCTACCACGCACTGCTGGGCCGGCCAGCCCTTGTCAAATTCATGGCGGTACCCCATTAAGCCTACATCAAGCTCAAGACGTCGGGCCCCAAGGGAATCATCACCATCACGGGCGACTACAAGATATCAATCGAGTGCGCTCGAGACGGCAGCCGGCTGGCCGAGGCCCTAGAAATCACTGAAGAGAAGCGACGGCTCGACCGGCTCGTGGCCTTGCCGCCAGCCAGCCGGCTGTGCCGGCTCCCCCATCGCAATCTACCGACGAGGCCTCCTTCTAGCCGTCGAAGGACACCAAGAAAATCCCGCTCGACCCGGCCAACCCGGCTTAGTGTGTCACCATCGGCTCCCCCTCGACAGCAAATAGGAAGGCGAGCTCGTCGACTTCGTCCGTGAGAATCGGGACATCTTCGCATGGTCCCCCAAGGACATGTAGGGTGTTCCGAGGAAGTTCACTGTGCACAAACTACATGTCCGACCGGACATCAAGCTGGTCAAGCAACCCTTGCGCCGCTTCTCTGAGGAGAAGCGGCGTACCATAGGAGAAGAGATCGCCCGGCTACTCGTAGCTAGGTTCATCATGGAAGTGTTCCACCCGGACTGGCTGGCCAACCCAGTCTTGGTGCTGAAGAAGAACAAGACCTTGCACATGTGCATCGACTGCACTAACCTGAACAAGAAATGTCCCCAGGACCCATTCACACTCCCGCGGATCGATCAAGTCATCGACTCCACGGCCGGCTGCGACTTGCTGTCTTTCCTAGACGCCTACTCCGGCTACCACCAGATCAAGCTAGACCCAGAAACCAGCTCAAGACCTCCTTCATCAAGCCTGGGGCCTACTGCTACACCACCATGTCCTTCGGCCTGATGAACACATGCGTCACCTTCCAGCAGTGCATGTAGAATTGCCTTCTGCCTCAGATAGGTAGGAACGTCCATGTCTACGTTGATGACATCTTCGTCAAAACCAAGAAGCACTTCAGCCTCCTCGATGATCTCCGGGAGACCTTCGCGAACCTACGTGAGTACAAGATCAAGCTCAACCCAAAGAAGTGTGTCTTCGTCGTCCCAGCCGGCCAACTCCTAGGTTTCTTCGTGTCCGCTCGCGACATCGAAGCTAATCCCAAGAAGATCAGCGCGATCGAGCACATGCCTAGGCCGACCCGGCTCCGCGACATCCAGAAGTTCACCGGCTGCCTTGCCTTGCTCAGCCGGTTTATCAGCCAGCTGGGGGAGAAGGCCCTGCCCCTCTATGGGCTCCTTCGCAAGACGGCTCTGATCGAACCGGGTCACACCAAGAAACCGGGCATGTTCGATTGGCTCGCCGAGGCGGACAAGGCCTTCCACGGCCTCATGAACGCTCTCACCCACGCGCCCATCCTCGCCGTACCGGCTAAGAAGGAACCACTGCTCGCCTACATCGCGGCGACCACCCGCGTCATCAGCGTCGTCCTGGTGGTCGAGCGGCCGGAGGAGGGCAAGTCTCTGCCAGTCCAGCGGCCCATCTACTACCTCAGCGAGGTCCTCTCCGCATCCAAGCAAAACTACCCCCACTACCAAAAGATGCGCTACGGCATATACTTCGCCGCCAAGAAGGTCAAGCAATACTTCCAGGAGCATACCATCACTGTGGTGAGCATGACCCCGCTCAGCGAGATCATGAGTGGCTGGGATTCCACCGTCTGAATCGCCAAATGGACATCGCCCTCGCCGATCATGAGATCTGATACGAGCAAAGAACCGCCATCAAATCATAGGCATTGGCTGACTTCCTCGTCGACTGGGCGGAGACGGAGTTCGTGTCGCCTGCCCTAGACTCCATGCATTGGCGTATGCATTTCGACGACTCAAAAATAAAGACCGGCCTGGGTGCCGGTATAGTCCTCTCCTCCCTGAAAGGTGAACAGCTCAAGTACGCCTTCCAGGTCCACTTTGCTGCCTCCAACATCGTGGTCGAGTACGAGGCCATCGTCCTTGGCCTCTGGCTCACCAAAGAGATCTCTATCAGACGCATCCTATGCTTCGGCGACTCCAACCTCGTGGTGCAGGCAGTCTCTGGCGAATGGGACGCCAGGGATGCCAACATGGCCAGCTACCGATTCCTCATACAACAGCTCACCGACTCCTTCGAGGGTTGTGAGTTTCATCATGTCCCATGAGGGGACAACGAGGCACTCGACACGCTGGCAAAGATCGGCTCCACCGGGCAGACTATCCCAGCCAGCGTCTCCCTCGAGCGGCTGCTCAACCCATCGATCAAGCCTTCCCCAGAATCGGAGTCAATCTTCGTGTCGGTAGATGCTGTCGGCCCATCGGCGGCTCCGACATCTCCTTCGGCATCTTCACCGTCGGCTCCCAAAACCTTGGCTGCCCTGCCAGCATTAGTTGAGTCGGCTGCGTCCAAGGCAGCCGGCTCCAATGACGCGGTCGACATGATGACAATCAACCAGCTGCCTCAGGGACTGGCGAGCCGGCCCTGGGGGCTGGCGAGCCGGTCCCGGGGGCTGATCACCCAATCCCGGGGGCTCCCGAGCCGGCCCCCGTCTTGGCTCCCTCATGGGCCCAACCTATCCCGGTGTTCCTTCTACAAGGCGAGCTCCCCCAGGAAGAGGCCTTGGCAAGGCAAATCCAATGCCGGGCCCCGGCGTACAGCATCATCAACAACGAGCTTGTCCATTGCAGCACCACCAGCGTCTTCTAGCGATGCGTCGAGCCGGAAAAGGGCCTGGAGATCCTCCCCGACATCCACCAAGTTGAGTGCGGGAATCATGTCGCCTCTAGGACCCTGGTGGCCAAGTCATCCGCCACGACTTCTACTGGCCCACTACTCTCAAGGCGGCCAAGAAATTGGTCGACGAGTGCGAGGGCTGTCAGTGCTTCAGCATGTAGAGCCACCTGCCGGCATCAGCCCTCCAAACCATCCCCCTCTCGTGGCCCTTCGCCATCTGGGGGCTGGACATGGCGGGTCCCTTCCAGACCACACGAGGCGGCATGACACACTTGTCGGTGGCTATTGAGAATTTCACCAAGTCGATCAAGGCACGACCAATCAAGAAGCTAGACGGCCCCACGGTCGTCAAGTTCATCGACGACATCATGGTTCGCTGCATCCCCCACAACATCATCACCGACAATGGCACAAACTTTTCCAAGAGTGCACTCACGCGTTACTGATCCAAGCAAGGAATCCAGCTCGACTTGGCCTCCATCACTCATCCATAGTCGAATGGCCAGGACGAGAGGGAAAACGGCCTCATCCTGTCCGACATCAAGCCCCGGCTCGTGACGCCAGTAGTAAGGTCGGCCGGCTGCTGGATCAACAAGCTGCTGGCCGTCCTTTGGAGTCATAGGACCACCCCCAACCGATCAACCGACTACACTCCCTTCTTCCTCGTTTACGGGTCTGAGGTGATCATCCCCACCGACATCAAGTTTGACTCGCCTCGGGTCGCCCTATACACGGAGAAGGACACAAAGGAGGCAAGAGAAGACGACATCAAACTACTCGAGGAAGCTCGCGAACTGGCCTTGAGCCGGATGGCAGTCTTCCAGCACAAGCTCCAACACTACCACAGCAAGCGGATCTGGCCACCCTCCTTTCGCGAAGGGGACCTGGTCCTCCGGCGGATCCAGCGGATAACCGGACAAAACAAGTTGTCCTCCCCATGGGAGGGCTCGTTCATCATCAGCAAGGCGCTGCACAACAATGCATACTACCTAATAGACGCCCAGAAGCCGCAGAAGCGCAAAAGAGATGCCTCCGGCGAGGAGATGGAGCGCCCATAGAACGCGGCGCTCATCCACTCGTTTTACTGCTGAAAAGGCCAATGTATGTATGTATCCCTACCCATTTGGGTTTATGAATGCAATGGGTGCCCCAGGCCGGCTCTTGGGGCACGCCCTGTTTCACTTCCCTCAAAGGTTTCCTTGCTCACCGTCTCTCCGACCCGGCTCTCGGGACCGAGGGCTCGCCCACTGGTCCTAGGTCGTCTCTCTCAAAAATTGGCTAAGTAGTGTGAGCCGAGCAAATCCTCCCACCCCTCCCAGCTATAGATCCGGCTCCCGGCTGTCCGGCTGATGGGGCCTCGGGGTGGCAGAGCTTAGCTCACATGAAAGATCAGTCGAAAGGAGATACCGGCTAGGCCCAGCCGGACCACCGCCTCGCCTCTGCCACTCTACTTATCCCAAAAGGCTCTCGTGGTTCCTAAAGTTCCGAACCGTCTCTCTCGAGGCGGACACCCCGACCCAGCTATAGACTAGCTCCCGGCTGACGGGCTGGTGGGGCCGAAACCAAAGGAGAAAAGGGGGGGATTGAAAAGAACCAAGAGGGCAAAAAAGGATAAGGACAAGCTGGCACGAGCATTAAGGCAAATACACTAAGTATTCACACTACAAATGTTAAGACAAAAGTGGCCCAGGGCCAGCACGGTTCATTACATAACACCCCCAGCGGGTGTACTCGAGCCTAACTTGCAGGAAAGAAAAAGAAAGATAAAGACGCCCGGGGGCTTAGGCCACCGGTGCGTTGCCAGCCGGCGTGCCTCCTGCCGGCGCGTTGCTGGGTGGCTCGACTCTCGCCTCGGAGGTGGTCGCGGCCTTTGGGTTGGCCTCCTTGGCCTTTGAAGCGGCCTCCGTGGTTCCGGCCATCTCGCCCCTCGAGTCGGTGCTCTCGACGGCAACCTCCTCATCTGTTGGGCCTTGGGGGATACCAAAGGAGTCTTGAGGAACTGGCTCCCCGTCCTCGCCAAGCGTAGGCAGGAACTCATCCACGTCGACATACGACGCGAGCTCGTTGGCCAGGTGGAAAAGGGCCGGCTCACGGGCCTCCCGCTCCTCGGCCGGCTCGTCCCGCATGGTGGCCAGTCGGCCCAAGTCCATGCCGTGATACCATGACGTGACAAACCGAAGCGCCATCTTCGTGTCGTCCCGGGCTGCGGACGCCTTCCAGGCCTCGAGCCGGGCCACGGCCTGCTCCAGCCACAAGGCCATGCGGTTCGTCGGAGCTCTCTCGCGGCCCGACCATAGAGCAGTGATGATCTCCTTTCGGGCTGTCTTCAGCCGCTCCATGCTCCCCTCATGGTGGATCATCCAGTTTTCAATGGCGAGCCCAAGCTCGTCCACATCCCACGCAGCATTCTCCTCGATGCAGCGCCCGCACTCCCGAAGGTACTCCCGGTGATCCATGACGGCGCGCTCGGCACGACGCTGAGTTTCTGGGAAGCGCCCTAAGAGAAAGGGGAAGAATAGGAAAGAAGGGAAAATCAAACACAAGAACCAGCAAAGGAAAAAGCAACCGTCCGGAGAAGGGAAAAATGGGCAGTTACCTTCAATCGCGTCGTCCACCCCGATGGCGAAGTTGAGCGACGCTTTCCGCTCCGAGGCCAGTGCCGCCTCCGATGCGGCGAGGGATCCCTTGACCTCCTCGAGTGACCTCTCTTGGAGGGCGGCGGTCCTCCAGGCGGCGCCAGCAGCCTTCTTGATGGCCGTCTCCTTGGCCGCCACCTCCTTCGCCAAGACGGCCTTGAGGCGGTCCTGGGCCGCCTCCCTGTCTGCCAGCAGCGCGGCCAGTCAGTCTTTCTCCTGCGTGGCTGCCTGGACATCTTGCGCCAGCCGGTCCCGCTCGGGGACGAGCCCGGTCTACTCGTCTCGGAGGGCGGTCAGATCACCTGCAAGACAAGGCAGGCGTCAGCCGGCTTTCGGGGGCTACATACGCCTCCCGCAAAACTCAACTTACCTTGCATGTGCGCCAGCTCCTCCTCCAGGCGGTATAAGCCGTGTTTGCCGCGGTCGTGGATGGCGTCCGCCTCCTCAAACAGTTTCTGCCGCAAGGAGTTCCCCTCCTGTCACGCAAACCCAAAAATCAAGACATGCTCAAAGAAAGGGAAGTTCCCCTCCTCGAACAGTTTCCAGGAAGTTCCCCTCCTGTCAGCCGGCCTGCATCTCGGGGGCTACACCCAGTGTGTGCACTTGCACGCCCCCACTGAAAATTCTAAGACAAAGGCAACTGTGCTTACCTCCGCACGCTGCAGGGTGGCTTCTACCGCCTCTGTGAACCGGGCCAGCTCCTGCCAGCATCGATCCAGGACGCTCCCCAAGTCCCCGAACAAGGGGATCGGGCCGCCCGTCTGGGGAGCCGGTGGGGCTGGCGCGCGCGCCAGCGCCTCCCAGTCTCGAGCACCTCCTCCATGGTCTGCAGGGTCCTCCGGGACCGGCCGCCATTGCCTCCCAGTATCGCCATGGTACCGGCAGCTAGGGAGGGTCGACAACAGCGAGGGTCCAGGAGTCGCCCCCCACCGGCCCTCCGCCCGACACCGTCGCCGCCTCCACCTCTCACCACTCTAGCGCGACGGATGGTGCCTCCACCTCCATGGCCGCCACCTCTGGCGCCGCCTCTGGTGCTGCCTCCGGGGCCTCCGGCACGTCAACCCGGGCCGACTCGGCCACGGGCGGTGTCATGTCCGGCACCTCCGGTCGGATCACCTCGGGGGCCGGCTCCGCTGCCGCCGCCCTCGCTTGTGCTGCCTCCTCCGTGGATGGAGGCACAGGAGGCTCCATGGCCGCCCCTCACGGCTCGCTCGACGAGGGCCTCGACAGGTGGGTTGATTCTGCTGCTGAGTCCGACACCCGCGCAGGGTCCGCGGATCTCCTCCGCCGCCCGCCGCTCGAAGTCCCGAAATGCGAGGCCCCGCATCGTGTTACGGACATTGAGGCTCGCAGCTCCGCGAGCCTCCTCTTCTCCTCCTGCTGGGTGGCCGCGTGCTCGCGGGCCAGCTGACTGGCGGCATACGTCAGGTCCCCTGTCGGCTCCCCCTAGTGAAGCTCGATGGGGTCCTTGCGGCGCACAAAGGCCGGTCACCCACCGGCTCGCGACCCGGAAGAAAACACACACAAGACATGAAAATGAGACTTACCCCATGACGAGGGGCAATGCCCGCTTGGCGCGCGTCGGCGCTTCCACGCAGCCACCTTCACCTGCTTTGGGATTGGTGGCGGGGCCGCCGGCCCCTCCTGAGCCGGCCTCTTCGCCCCGCCGGTAGCTCCGGACGCCGGGGCTTGAGCTGGCCGCGCCTTGCTCCGCCGAACCTGACGCGCTGAGAGAGGAGGCTCATTCAGAATCATTACGTCATCATCATCGTCATCATCATGATCGCCGTCCGTCTAGTCCCTGGCCGTGGGGGCGAGAGGGAACTCACCCGCTCCATTGGGCTCCCCAGCTGTGCTGGATCCTTCGACTCCTCTAGGGTTGCCGGTTCACGAGTCTGCCGGCTCGTCGACTCCTCCCGAGGAGTCCACCCCCTCCTTCGGCGGGCCTCCCTGCTCGTAGTCTTCGGATTCAGAGTGTTCGCACTCCGCCTCGGAGATTTGGGGGTGCGGGCCGTCCGGCGTGTTTTGCCACCCCAACAGTTGTGGTCAGCACGACAAAGTAAGGTCCGTGGCCGACTACCGGCTGGACAGAATCAAACAAAGAAAAGTCGTCTCATCAAAAGACTTACCAAGGGGGACGGTTGATGCGGCCATACGGCTCCATGCTGAAAGACCATGACTCGGGCTTCAGCTTGAACGTCGTAAGGGAATTCACCCGTTTCGCCACCTGAGCCGGTATCAGGTCGATGGTGGACAGCCGGCAGGGGTCGCGGCGGCCGGACATGTCACAGATCTGACGCGGCCTCAGCTAGAGAGGCAACACTCGGCGCGAGATGAAAGCCGTCACTAGATCAGTGGTGACCAACCCCTCGGATCTCTTCAGCTGCGCGAGCCGGCCGATCTCCGCCAGGGCCACGCCATGCGGGGCGGCCCTAGCTAGTTTACCTGGGTGGACTACACGTTGATGAACGGTGGTAGACGGATGAAGTCTAAGTTCGGGTCGGCGTTCTTCACGTAGAAGACCGTCCGGTGCCACCCCTTGACGGAATCGATGAGAGAAAGGGGCGGGAAGCGCGCGGTGCTACGGCAACACACCATCGTGCCCTCGTAGGCGCTGCTCTTTAGAGCCTTGAGATAGAAGAGGGCGTTGAAGAAGTCGAGGAAAGGAAGGACCCCGAGATACCCCTCGCACAACGTCACGAAGCTGGCGAGGTATAGGATCATGGTGGGGCCGAGGTGATGCGGCTGGAGGTCGAAGGTGTCGAGGAGCAGGCGGAAGAAGTGGCTCACCGGGAGCCCGAAGCCGCAAGAGAAGTGCCAGAGGAACACGACATGTTCCCCCGGCTGCGGCGCCGGCGCCACCTCGTCGCTCGGCGCGCGTGAGACCACCTGCTCCGCCGGCAAAAGCATACGCGTGCGGCGAAGCTCCGCAATATCTGCCTCGACGACGACGGAGCCAACCCGGCTCCCTCCGCGTCCAACGGCCATTGCGGCGGCAGGGCAGCATGCGGGCGCGGTTGCAGTTTTGGGCGTGGTGTTGCGCAAGGAGAGTGAGGAAGACAAAGAGGGAAAGAAGGCAAGGCAGCAAGGGGCGAGCAAGATGCGGGTATCTCTACCCTCTACTTTTCCTCCCCTTTTATAGGGGATGCCACCACCGGGGGACGTGGGATTAATTACGCCCACTCCCCCGGAAACTCCGCGCGCGCGTGGGTGGCCCCGGACCGTAACGGCCGCTTCGAGGCGCAGAGGATCCCGGTCTGCGCCCCGAGGCCGACAGGGCTATCCCAGGGCGTAGCAGGCTAGGCCCAGGCCAACGTCCCGTCTCCCCGCCTGCACTGGGCCCACCGCATCATTACTCGCCACGTGGTGCATAGCGGGCCAGCTCGGGTCCCGGGGCGACGCGCTGGTACCCGAGGCGTCAGGTCCAACAGCCGACCCGGCTGCCCCTTCAGCTTCACACCGAAGGCGGGTACCGCTGGGGGGAAGCCGCCGGCTCCCCTCCTTTGTCGGACGCAGGCCCCCGCCGGCTTTGGGGCTACTGACGGAGTTGATTACCCCTAGGTAGGCCAAAGCAACGGGGTTCTCCCCCTTCCGCTTCGAAGGAAAATTGCGCGGCCAGCTGCCCATGGCCGGCTGGAGGACGGCTGGCTCGAGCTGTCGCCGGCTGGCGACACGGGCGACTGGTCGTGCAGCCGGTTTGACCCTCGGCCGACTGGGCGCGGCCGGGCTGCCTTCCAGGCCGCCCCCTCCGTTGACCCCAGGGCAGACGTGTGACGTCCCGTCCCTCTGCAAGTAGGTTCAATGACACGACACAAATGCCACGACGGGCGGCTTTGTGGCCACAATGGCCGCTGACGCACGATGGCGCATGGCTAGAGTCCGGCCATCCAGACTGCTGACCTCGGTGAGCACGCCCGTGCAGGGAAACAGTGCCGGCATTGTGATAGCCCAAGTGTTGTCCCTACCTTATTTGGCATGTACCCCATTGTATGAATCTTGTGTCATGAGCTTTGATATGAATTCCACTTGTCTTTCATGTGTGGTTTGCATTTTTTCATCATTTCATCATGTATCATTTCATTCTTCTTGCCATGTGGTTTTTCATGTGTGTTGGTAGTGATGTGATGGTTGTGAGTGTGGTTTGTGTGAGTGTGTGTGAGGTGTTGAGTGTGGTGGATCCATCTGTGCAACTCCTCCTTCTTCCCTCTCTTTTCTTTTCATCACTTAAACCTCACCATAATGCCTTTCTTTTTCTTTTCTTTTTCTCATCAGAATTAACTTGCTTTTAAAATTACTTAAAAATGTTCATCAGTTGGCCCTGTTCCTACTTATAATTCAGAGTGTTGCTCTTTTGTTATTTGGGGTTTGTTTGTTTTGGGATTTATATAAACAGGAGGCTGGTATTTTAATAAGTATTAAAATTACTTGTTCACTAATTCAACTTAACATTTTTATTAAATAGTGCACATTATTTTCTTTACAAAATAACTAAAACCCTTACTTTTATTCTGGGGATTAATTTGAGTGTGGCTGCATTTTAAAAATTAGAAAGACCTGTTTTGTTTGCTGAGAGAGAGGAGCAGGTGGGCTTCCCCTCCAGCCGGCCCAGCCCGAGCGTGACGCTCACCTGCCCCGTCTCCCTCCTCCATCAGGCACGTGCAAAAGTGAGCAGAGAGCAGAGAGTGCGAGCGCCGACGCCGACGCCGTTAGGTGCTCACGGACGTCGAGGACACCCTTTAAATAGGCACGGATCCCTAGGGTTTCTTCCTCCTCCCGTGCCGCCGCCGCTCTTCCTTTCTTCCTCCTTCTTCCTTTCCCTCTTGCTTCTTCTTCTTCTCGGGTTCAGAGAGGTGAGTGGGTTCAGAGAGAGCAGAGTTTGCTCGTTCTCGTCGCCGTCGTCGCCTCCACATCCTAGCAAACCTTTGATTGGCTAAGATACCTCTGCTCAGCCCCTCTTATAGCATTGTTAATTGTAGGTGGAGGTTGTTCCATGTGATAACATGGATTGGATATCACAATATTATCTTTTATTAATTTAATGCACATATACATCTTGGTATTGGTGGAAGGCTTGGCCTTTTGCTAAGTGATTTGTTCCGCTATTACCGCCATTAGTTCCTTGTTACTGGTGTTATGTTTTCCATAATTTGCGCTCCTAACATGCTCGGGGTTGTTATGGGAACCCCCTTGTTTATTCGGTTGAGATTAAAACTTGTCTGGCAAGACCCAACATTGGTACTACATTTGCTTAATGACTTAATAAAAATTTGCATAGGGTCTTGCAAACCCGTGGATAATTTAATCAACCCCCGGGCCAGTGCTCCTCATGAGTGTTGGTCCAAAATAGAGCACTATGCGGGGCCAACCCAGGGCAACTTGGGAGATTTCTATCAGGCCACCGTACACTAGCTTATCCGTCGTGTCTTGAGAACGAGATACGCGGCTCTTATTGGGTTCGTCGACACGTCAGGTGGTCTTCCTGGAGATGTTTTACCTTTATCGAATGTCTTGCGTGTGGAGTCTGACTTTCTTCGGGTTTTCTTGTGGTGTTGGAATTCCTTTGGAATTACCTATGATGACCGCGAGATCCGTGGTCGAGGCTATTCCCGCAGAGTGTGGTTAATTTTGATAGATTAGTTGGAGCACCCCTGCAGGGTTAAATCTTGTGGAAAGCCGTGCCCGCGATATTTGTTTAACACCCGGTAATATTTAACTTGAAGTAAACTCTAATTAAAATGCACCAACTGTGTGAGTAACCGTGATCGTCTCTGCTCGTGAACATGATATGAGAGAGAACACAGTGGGGTTATGATTGACGTAAGTAAGTGTTCAGGATCTCATAGAGATCATTCTAGAATTCGATCGTTCATCGTAGGCCACTCATGTTTATTTTCATGTTGCGTAAGTTAGCCACTATAAATGCTTAGTGTTGTTGCAAACTAAACACTACCACATCCCAACCTTTAAGCTTGAATAGTCTCGGTACCCGGGCACATGATAGCTGAGTCCTCTGCGGCTCACAGTTTACTACAACACCCCAGGTGCAGGTTCAGATGAGTTCGTGCAGGATGAAATTACCTAGCTCTAGTGGGAATATGATGAGGAAAGAGGTAGGATGTATGTGATGTATCCGGATGAGTAGAGGACCTAGTCGTGATCTTTGGGATAGGTTGATAGTATCATTTGCAACTGTTTTATCGTTTGATTTTGTCCGTAGTTGGACCCTGTGTTCAACTTGATGATATGAATTTGAGTGACATTGTAAGTTAGCATGTGGCGGGTGTAAGCCAATCTTCTATACTCATCTCTTTTAGTACTGTATGTTGTGATGATACTATTCTTGCTAACGGCAATATGCGCATCTATCCCTTGCAAGGCCCACATGCCTTAAAATGGATAGACGCACATCTTGGGCATGACAGGCATGCCCTAGCCCACTCGATTACTTGCCCTGGAGTGGCTATAGTGCAGCCGGTCATACCGGAGACTTCAACCGGCTGGCGCTAGACGACGCTTCCTGGGCGACCCGTACCACGGCAGGTGGGCAAGGGCCAATCGTAGAGACGGCTGGTGGGCCCCAATGGGAGACGGACCGTTCAGCCGGTGGACCCTCCAGACGACGAGATGACACGAGGGACGGGACCCCCTAGCCAGCCGGAGAGACTGCCAGTCGGGTCCCCCACCCCTGTACTTTAGAACATATTATAGAGCTGGGCGGTTGGCCTCTAAAATCCCCCGAGACCCCCATGCAACAAGGACAGACGATCATTCGCATACACCCACATAGAGCTCTCCTCTCTTACCATCCTTTGCGATTGAGGAAGACGAGTCGGCTGCTCCTTCTTCCTCCTTTAGACACACCTCTAGGAGCATCCCTGTAAAAAAACTATCCATCCAACTAGACCAAGCAGGACTAGGGCTATTACCTCCCCCGGAGGGCCCTGAACCTGGGTACATCGTGTGTCACCACCGCTTCTGCCCAATCTCGCACCCGGACCCCGTCGGCGTCCTTTGGCCCCAACCACCTACGATAAGCCTACCCATGGCATCTGTCGTGCTAAAACGATGACAGCGGAAATCCAGCGCCGCGCTGAGCGTGCCGTCGAGGAGCACCGGGAATATCTCCGGGGGATGCCACTTGGGATATGGCAGAGCTTGAGCTAGCCATAGAAAACTAGCTGATCCACCTCGAGCGGAGCCTGGAGTGGCTGAACACGACCGGCAGGGAGGTCATCGTCGCCTTGTGGCCAGGTCGTGGGGCTCCGGAGAGCCGCATGGCCTTGTGGATGGAGAACGTCGTGGCCCGGATTGATGTCTGAAAGGTGTTAGCGGCTCGAGCCGGTGCGCGGATGGCGCTCCGGTTTATCACGTCGTGGTAACCCAGCGTCGACCTAGACCGGTTGGCCACCATGCGGGACGAGCCGGCCGAGGAGCGGGCGGCACGCGAGCCCGTCCTCGTCTGCCGGGCCAATGAGCTCGCCACGTATATCGACCTGGACGAGCTCCTGCCGGCCCTTGGCAAGGACGGTGAGCCGGTATCCGAGGACTCCTTCGGCAACCCCCAAGGTCTGGGGGACGAGGAGGTCGCCGATGAGAGCACCAACTCCAGCACTGATAGTGGAGGCGAGACGGCTAGGACCATGGAGGCTGCATCGAAGGCCACGTAAGCCGACCCGAAGGCAGCGACCACCTTCGGTCCGAGCGTCCGGCCGATTGGCGGCACGGCGGCTGGTGACGCGCCGGTGGCCTATGCCCCCGGGTGTCTTTACTTGTCTTTTGTTTTTTCTACATGTTACACTCAAGTCCACCCACTAGGGGTGTATTGTAATGAACGTGTGCCGTGGGCCTTTGCTATTTTTAACTTGTGTTTTGAATGCCGGATGAGCTTTGTTTATTATGTGTGTCGGCTTGTCCTTATCCCTTTTTTGCCCCCCTTGGTTCCATCCGTGCAGCCCTCTTTGCCCTTTTGTTTCAGACCCGCCAGCCCGACAGCCGAGAGTCGGTCTATAGCTGGGTTGGGGCGTTCGCCTCGAGGGAGCCGGTTCCGAACTTGAGAACTGCTATGGACTTTTGGGTAAGTTGAGTGGCAGAGGCGAGGACGAGGTCCGACTGGACCTAGCCGGCTACCTTCTTGCAACCAAGTTTTACTGCCCCGAGGTCCCTCCAGCTGGACAGCTAGGAGCCGGTCTGTAGGTGGGGGTGTGAGGTCTTGTTTGGTTCATGCTACTTAGTCGGTTTTGGGAGGAGGCCTAGGACCAACCGGAGAGCCCCCGGTCCCGGGAGCCAGGTCCGGGAGCCGATGAGTGATGAAACCTTGAATGGAAACAGAAAGGGCGTGCCCCAAGAGCTAGCCTGGGGCACCCATGGCATTCATACGCTCCGAAGAGGGCACCCATGGTTTTTTCAGCAGTAAAATGGCCGGAGGAGCATCGTGTTCCACGGGCGCTCGGTCTCCTCGCCGGAGGCATCTCTCTTGCGCTTCTGCGGCTTCTGTGTGTCTATCGGGTAGTACGCGTTGTTGTGTAGCGCCTTGCTGATGATGAATGGGCCCTCCCATGGGGAGGAAAACTTGTGCTGGCCGGCTATCCGCTGGATCCGCCTAAGCACCAGGTCTCCTTCATGGAAGGAAAGTGGCCGGATCCACTTGTTGTGGTAGTGCCGGAGCTTCTACTGATAGATGGCCATCCAGCTCAAGGCCAGTTTATGGGCTTCTTCGAGTAGGTCAACGCCGTCTTCCCTCGCCTGCTTTGCATCATTCTCCGTGTACAGGATGACCCGAGGTGAGTCAAACTCGATGTCGGTAGGAATGATTGCCTCAGACCCGTACACAAGGAAGAAAGGTGTGTAGCTAGTTGATCAGTTGGGAGTAGTCCTGAGGCTCCAAAGGATAGACGGCAGCTCGTCGACCTAGCAGCCGGTTGACCTTACCAGCAGCGTTACGAGTCGGGGCTTGATGCTGGATAGGATTAGGCCGTTCGTCCTTGTAACCTGGCCGTTTGACTGTGGATGAGCAACGGATGCCAGGTCGAGCCGGATGCCCTGCTTGGAGCAAAAACGTACCAGCGCGCCCTTGGTGAAGTTCGTGCCGTTATCGGTGATGATGCTGTGGGGAACGCCGTAGCGAACCGTGATGCCATCGATTAACCGGACGGCCGTGGGGCCGTCCAGCTTCTTGATCGGTCTGGCCTCGATCCACTTGGTGAATTTGTCGACGGCCACCAGCAGATGTGTCATGCCGCCTCGTGCGGTTTTGAAGGGGCCCACGATGTCTAGCCCCCAGATGGTGAAGGGCCATGAGAGGGGAATGGTCTGGAGGGCCAAAGCCAGCAGGTGGCCTTGCGTGCTGAAGCGCTGCCAGCCTTCACACTCATCGACCAATTTCTTGGCCTCCTCCAAGGCAGTTGGCCAGTAGAAACCATAGCGAAAATCCTTGGCCACCAGGTTTCTAGAGGCGGCGTGATGCTCGCATTCGCCTTGGTGGATGTCGAGGAGGATCTCCTGGCCCTTTTCTGAGTCGACACACCGTTGAAAGACGCCGGTGGTGCTGCGGTGGACGAGCTTGCGGTTGATGATGTTATAAGCCAAGGCCCGACACTGGATTTGTCTTGCTGTGGCCTCATCCCGAGGGAGCTCGCCGCGTAGAAGGAAAGCCAGGATGGGCTAGGCCCATGAGGGAGCTAAGACGAGGGCCGGCTTGGGAGCCCCTGGGCCTGGGTGATCAGTCCCAGGGGCCGGTTCGCCAGCCCCCAAGTTGGGGATGGTAGGACGTGTGTCGACTGCCATCATGACCGCTGTGGCATTGGAGTCGGCTGCCTCGAATGCAGCCACCTAGGACGCGTGAGCCGGCAGCAGCAAGGCAACCGGAGGGGAGGAGCCGATGGCAAAGATGCCGAGGGAGTAGCTGAGCCGGCAACGTCAGCCGGTACGAAGATGGACTCCGACTCTGAGGAGGGCTTGATTGATGGTTTGAGCAGCCGCTCGAGGGAGACACCGACTGCGATGGCCTGCCGGTGAAAGCACATTTGCTCCCTTGGTGGTTTTGGTAATTAATACCAACATATAAGTCATTGAAAGAATGTTTCCACCAAGTATATTTCAGGAAATGTTCAATGAGAGGATTGGCAAAAGGAGATTGTGGAGAAACCCCAAGATGCAACGAAATAGGTTGGCCAAGCTTCAAGCAAGAGGACTCTACATTTTATATTTGTGAGAAATCACTTTGAGTCATAGGAAAGCCAATACTATTAAAAGGGGGTAAGGTTTTGTTGGTGAACAATATGCTCAAACGTGCACAAGTGATAGGTCGCCAAAAACATCCACAAACTCTCACACCAAAGTCTGTTCTATACCCAACACTCAAAATCGGTGCAACCAACTTTCCCACTTCAGTGCCACCGATTCCAGAACCTAGACAAACTCAAGCCAAACCCTAGCCACTTCGGTGCAATTGATTCCATACCGGTGCCACCGAGTTTAGGTTGCCAACTTTCTGTTATGCAAATTCATAAATTTGGTACCACCGAGAATGTTGGATCGGCATCACCAAGATTGGAAATCTGACCGTTGGTCACCTTATCAATGCAACCGAGTTTCTTATATTGGTCTCACCAAGATTCAAAAGTTTCCACCTTCTGGAAACTTCAATACCACCGAGATTAACACATCGGTGTCACCGAGTTGGTCATTTTGTGTGTAACGGTTGGATTTTTGGGGATGCCTATATATACACCTTTGCCACCACCTACTTGAGAGAGAAGCACTTAGAACTATTCCATACCTATCCTATCAGATTTTTTGAGACAGAACCACCTACCCTTGTGTTGAGGTCAAGATCTTCCACTCCAATCATATGGATCTTGATTTCTAGCCTCCCCAAGTTGCTTTCCACTAATCCCATCTCTTCTACCAATTCAAACCTGTGAGAGAGAGATTGTGTGCTGAGAGTCTATCATCTTGAAGCACAAGAGCAAGGAGTTCATCGTCATTACCAAGCCTATTACCTTTTGGAGGGTGGTGCCTTCTAGATTGGTTAGGTGTCGCTTCGAAGCCTCCTACTTCGTGTTGTGGAGTGAATCAAGAAGTTTGTAAGGGCAAGGAGATCGCCTACTTCATGAAGATCTACCTATAGTGACGCTAGTCCTTCGTGGACGGAAGCCGTATGGAATAGTCAAGGTTGCTACTTCGTGGACCCTTTTGGGTGGAGCCATCCATGGACTCTTGCGACCTTTACCCTCCGTGGGTTGAAGACTCCATAAACATGGGTGTACGATAGCGCCACCTATCGGAACCACGGGAAAAATCATCGTGTCTACAATTGCATTTCATCTTCCTACCCTATCCCTTCTATACATGCTTGTTGTTACTTTCCGCTACTATATACTCTTAGACTTGCATGTGTAGGGTGTACTTGACTTGCCATGAAATGCTAAAAACTGTCAACGCTAAAACTTGGTATAGGCAAAACTCTTAATTGGTCAAGTAGTCTAATCACCCCCCTCTGGACCTACTTTCGATATTACAAGTGGTATCAGAGCATTGGTTTCCATTGCTTAGGTCTCACAACCTAGGAGAAGTATGGCATCTAGTGAGGGAAGTTATCACCGTAGAGGTCCGTACTTTGATGGCACAAATTTTGCTAGTTGGAAGCATTAAATGAAAATGCATATCCTTGGTAACAACCCCACCGTTTGGGTTGTTGTTCGTGTTGGCTTGCAAGGTGAGTTCTTTGCGGATGGACGGGAACCAGATCGTGAAGCGACCGTGGATGAATTGAAGATGTTGCAATTCAATGCTCAAGAATGCGACATTCTCTTCAACTGCTTATGCCCCGAAGAATTCAAAAAAATCAGCCGTCTTGAGAATGCAAAAGAGATTTGGGATACTTTGGTTGATATGCACGAAGGAACCGAGTCCGTGAGAGAATCCAAGTTAGATGTTCTTGAAGGTCAGCTTGACAAGTTGAAGATGAAGGATGGTGCAGGAGTCGCAGAGATGTACTCTAGGCTAGCTCTCATTACGAATGATATTTCCGGCATAGGAAGCGAAGAAATGACCGACAAATTCATCATCAAGAAGATACTTAGAGCTTTGGATGAGAGATATTACACCGTGTGCACATTAATCCAAATGATGCCAAACTAAAAAGATCTCAAGCCTACGGAAGTCATTGGAAGGATTGTTGCTTATGAGATGACACTCAAATATAAAAAGAGGTTTATCAAAAGTCTAGCGGTTCTTACAAAGCCACAAGTGATGCTCCCGCAACTTCGAGCAACAACCTTGTCACCAATGAAGAGGTAAGCCTCATGGTCAAGAAATTCAACAAGTTATACAAGAATAGAAGCAAAGAAAGAAACTCCAACTCAAGATAGGAAGAGAAGCGTTTGTCAAGTCATGACCACAAGTGCTACAATTGTGTGAAGCCCAAACACTACTCAAATTAGTGCACGACTCCCTACAAAAGAAGAGAAGAGTCACCTCGAAGACGAAGCTCAAGAAATGAGTCACCACAAAGAGAGAGAAGGAGTAGAGATGATCGTTATGGATGAAGACACTCAAGGAGAAGTAGAGATTCGGAGAAGAACGACAAGCACACCAAGAGCTAGACAAGGAAACATCAAGCTCATGTTGGTGAATGGGTTTCTAGCTCTGATTCCGACAACAACTCTAAGAGAAGCTATCACTCCGACTCCGACTGTAGTCAAGATGAAGGTGTTGCCGGAATTGCTGTAGTGACTACCAACTCCTACGATCTATTTGATTCAGCAAATGAAGGGAGTGGAAATTGCTTCATGGCTAAAGGCCCCAAGGTATCACACCCCAAATATCTTGAGTTTGATAGTGATGAAGATGATTTGTTTTGTGATGATGACTTGCTTTGTGATGAAACTAGTGATGTTGATCAAAATGAACTTGATAATTCTCATGCTAGTCAAGATAAGTCATTTGATGATGATAAGATGAAAATAGAACAACTAACTAAGGAACTAAACACTCTTAAGTTAGCTCATGAATCTACTCTCGAAGATCATAGAGAGCTTGTGAGAACTCATGAGAAACTATGCTTCGAGAAGCTCAACTTGGAGCAAGAGCATGAGTTTCTCAAAGCTATCCATGACGATCTCCGAAAGAAGACCTCATCTTATGTAGACAAATGACTACTCTTGTCTACTTTCATGCCTCAAGTTAAAACTCAGCAATCTAGTAACAAAGGCAAGAAAGGTTCTTCATCTAGTAGCAACAATAAAAATGCTAAACCCAATGATGTCGCTTCTAGTAATTCTATTGATTCCACTAACGATGATTCTCTTAGCCAAGTTACACTTGAGCAAGAAAATGCTTTATTGAAAGGAATTATAGAAAAAGGTATCTACAAGAGTCTTGCTGGATGTAAGCAATTTCAGGAAATTGTACGCAAGCATTGAGGATACCGGAAGAATCACGGTGTTGGCTACTTCAACGCTAATGGAGTTGAGTGGGAAGAAGGTCAATATCCCAAGCCCAAGTTTTTTCCTCAAAAGGAGAAGTATGAAAATACTTTTCCCAAGGGGACAAACACTCAAGATGAACTCCCACCACAAGACCACAAGCTGAAGGGCAAGAATAAGCTTCAAGAGGACATTGACTCATATGAAGATGAACCCCTAGATTTGGTGGAGTGGGTTCCCAAGGCTGCTTCAAGCTCACCTACTACAAAGGCTACTCCAACACCAAGGATCCCCGTCAACTTGATGTCAGTTCCCAAGAAGAAGAACTAGTAAGTTCTTGAGGGGTGACTCCGCCAATGAAATTCACTCACATTCATTATTGGCACGGACTTGTTGCACTCAAGATCAACTCAATGCAATAGTTCAAGGAGTCACACATTCCCTCAAAGGTAAGCAACATACAAGGTAATCAACAAATCAATGGACATCATAACACATGCTTTGCACTCCATGTCCATAGATATCCTTGTATTTGTCTCTTGTATGTTGGGACTAACTCACGCAGGTGAGAGGAGTAAGGAAACAACAAGGATGCTCCCAACTCTTGGGGATCTTCATCAACATTGAGCATCCACAACTACCTCACCAACATGAAGTCTTCATCAACAAAACCCAAGGTTAGGTTATCCCTCTTATGGGGGGATGTCACACTGAGGGGGAGCTTTACTCACATTCTTGATTCAAAGCATCTCTTAGTATGTGACAACATTAAATGCTTTATGTAAAAGTGGTAACCCCACTTGTGCTTAAATGATGAGTATGACCTATGATCAAGTACTCTTACTTGGATCCTAAGTCAAATACTCATATATAGATGACTTTGTCCTCGCCCAAGTGCTTGTTAGATGCTAGTGTGTTAGTGCATGTTCGTCATGATTTCCTTTGACATCTTATTGTGTGAGCATGTTGGTCTACATTTATTTTCTCATTCGAGGACACCCAATTGTCGCTATTTGGCTTTTGATTTATCTTTCGCCAATTAGATGGACAAGAATGCCTAGGACCACTCTTTAGCTATCTACGCTTTCTCACCTCATATTCCTTTCATGTTGCATCACAAAATTTGAACAAGTGCTTTTCGATCCCTCTGTGTGTGGAGCACTCGGAGTTCCGTATCGACAAGGGCTGACCATTAAAACCACCCAAGTGCAACTCGGTGGAACCAATTCGAAAAACTTGGTCTCACCGAATGCCTAGGGTTGATATGGTTTTTCAATCTCGGTAACAATGATTTCATATTCTCGGTTACACCGAGTTTCCCTGTCAGCTGACAGTTGTGAAACTCGGTGACACCAAAAACATAAAATCAGTATCACCGACAGTAAAGGGTATATATGTTGTGGACCCCGACCCTTTAAATTTCTATCTTCAACATCGTGCCTCTTAACCCAAAGGTGCCGCCCAAAGACCCTTGGTCATCGCCCTTGACTTCCCGAGCTCCTCCGCCATTGGGAATCGCCGCCGTCGACGTAATCTACATCAACGTCGCCGCCGTAGAGGATCCGCGCCAAGCTAGGGTACAGATTCGATCTGTAGTGCGCTCCCATTCTGATTCTTGCACATTGGACCTACTTTTCTCTATAAGCCACCCCTTGCTCATATATTCATCCAATCAAATCTCTAAAATCTCGAGTTAGATGAATTTTTCTAGGGTTTTGCTGTCCGCCCGATACATCTCGATGGAACAGAAACGAAAATACTGGTCTCACTGATATACTTTTCTGTGTTGCTGAGAACTGACTCGGTGGAACCGAGTGGCTCTTTTCGGTCCTACTGAAAAGGCTCCCAAGTTCCTCTTAAGGAGTTGGTCTGTCTTGGCCCCACCGAAAAATTCATTTCGGCTGTACCGATACGTATGTGACAGATTGCAAAACTTTTGAAAAAACTCACTGCTCAAATTTCAAAAACAGCCTCATTTTGTGATGACTCATCTCCTTCTTCTCATCTACACTCTATTCACAGGGTCAACATGTCAGGTTCAGAAGACAGTTAGAACAGGTCAGAGCAGAGAGTAGACATGAGTTTAGGAACAAGCCCAGAGCCCAGTTCATTCTCAGATCCAGGCACCCCCAGCTCTCATGGGTTGCCCCAGGCTGCCACCAGAACCAGGAAGAAGTTGAACTCATATGAAGAGGATTCATACTTTGTGCCTGAGGAGATTCTTGCTAAGAAGCAAGAGAAGGCTGCCAAGAAGGCTACAACTGAAGCTACTTCCTCTAGAAGAGTTGTTAGCAAAGTATATGCACCAGCTTCTACCTTCAAGGCTCATGAGACTTCCAGAGCAACAATGTTTGTTGAGATCCCCAAGAACTCTATGCCTAAGAAGGCAGGGGAGAAAAAGTCCAGAAAAAGGATCATCCATGTGACTGGCAGGCCTTCCTCCATGTTTGAGGCTCCAGAAGAAGTTGTTGCTGCTGAGGAAGAGGAGGTTGAACTAGCTACAAAGGCTCCTCCCAATAAGAAGGCAATGAAACTGATGTCTGATGCTATTCCTAAGACCAGCACATCCAAGAAGGCTGTTGAGAAGCCCAACAGGACAACTAGGCAGATTCCAGCTTCTGAGAAGAACAAAGGAACTACTTCTAGAGTTGATGATGTGGATGACTTGACAACACTGATGAAGCTTAGACCACACCTCCCAGTTCATAATGCCAGCTACCCACTAGCTGAGGACATGAAGAAGAGGAAGGATTCTGGATTGAGTGCATCGAGAGCAATAGATCCTTATGCCCAGAGAAAGAAGACTGTTGTGGACTACAGATTCTATACTAGAGAGCAGCATGACTTCTATGAGACTGTGCTCTTTGACAAGAGTCCAGCTGTTAGTGATATGTGGTATGTTGATTGGAAGTTCATCAAGGAGAATGAGGACTACTTTCCAAGTGTCCATGACAACTTCCATTGCATAGGTCTGGATGAGTTCGTTGGCAGAGAATTCACAGCATGGAACGATGAAATGATCATGCAATTCTACTCCACTACACACCTCTACCGAGATGGTAGAATTTTGTGGATGACTGCAGGTGCGAGATATGAATCAACTGTTGAGGAATGGGATGATATCTTAGGAGTTCCTAAAGCACAGGATGGTGACCTGGATGTCTACTCAAAATCCAAGGCTAGTCACAATGCTATGGCTAAGATGTATAAGGAGATCCCTGCTGCAAATGTGAAGTCTCACAGGCTAGAATCCATCTATTTCCTCCAGGCTGGCCTCCGCACGATGAACACCATACTGAGGCATACCTTGATGCCCAAGTCCGGAGATGACAAGATGATCCAAGGAAACTCCATCAATATGTTGATCCACCTTGACACTCACACCAGGATCAGAGTGATGGACTTGATTGTAGAGACAATCAAGAGGGTTGCTGCTGACCAGAAGCGCTCATGCTGTTATGCACCCTACATCCAGATGCTCATAAACTCAAGACTGGAGAAGCACATATTTGCCCTAGATCACCCACATTTGCCCCTATAGCCAGATCTCGAGGACAACATTGTGGCGATGGATGCTGATCATCCCACTTCTGCTATAGCTCAGGAGCAAGCAGAGGTAGTGAGAGCCGCTAGTGCTCAAGTCCCACGATCCAGGAATGAGCAAATGGATCTATTGATTGCATCAGTCCAGGGCATGCAAAAGGACACTAAGGGGATTCTAGACAACCAGAACATTCTTGTTAGAATCTTTGAGACCAGAATCAAGACCCTTACTGATAAAGTGGATGGGCTGACGAAGATAGTCAGAGAACTTTAGCATGAAGTTGACTCCGTGATCATCCCTCGGGTCTCATCTACTTCAGATGAGGATGATGATGATCAGGATGAATCACCTCTAAGGCCAGGCACTCAGTTCACTACTCAGGCTAGATCCGCCACAGTGCCAGCTCCAACAGCTCCATCAGCTCCATCAACTTCAGCTCCATCAGTGACCACTCCAGCTCCATCCACGACATCTGTAGAGATCTTCACCGATGTTGTCATCTCGACTCCTTCATCAACAACCGAAGGAGATATCCCCAAGAACGCTTAGGTATATGCCTTTGAACTTTTTGGTAACTTGTTGCCAAAGGGGGGAAGTGTATATAGATCTTTAGGCTTCGAGCGAGAGAGTGATTTGGTTTTTATTTGCTTTAAAAACACATTTGGTTCTTTTGGTTTGATGTGAGATACATGTGTGTTATGCTACTATGTTACAGGTGATGCTACTATTTCCTATCATCTTAATGCTCATGAGATGATCATTCACGTTTATTTGATTGTGTTGCGTGTTGTTATTCATTCAAATTATTCCTGCACACCACCAAGTTGTATGTGACGTGGAAGAAGTGCCCCATATGCCTAATCGATTGTGCATTTGCATTCAAATGCAAATTCAAAATAATGCACAAATTTAGGGGGAGGTCTTGCTTATCACATACCTCTCAAAGCGACGATTAAACTCATTGATTTTATCATATGTTGAAGCTTTGATCTATATGTTGTCATCAATTACCAAAAAGGGGGAGATTGAAAGCATATTTGCTCCCTTGGTGGTTTTGGTAATTAATAACAACATATAAGTCATTGAACTAATGTTTCCACCATGTATATTTCAAGAAATGTTCAATAAGAGGATTGGCAAAAGGAGATTTTGGAGAAACCCCAAGATGCAAGGAAATAGGTTGGCCAAGCTTCAAGAAAGAGGAGTCTACATTTTATATTTGTGAGAAATCACTTTGAGTCATAGGAAAGCCAATACTATTAAAAGGGGGTAAGGTTTTGTTGGTGAACAATATGCTCAAACGTGTACACGTGACAGTCGCCATAAACGTCCACAAACTCACCCACCAAAGTTTGTTCTATACCCAACACTCAAAATCGGTGCAACCAACTTTCCCACTTCGGTGCTAACGATTCCAGAACTTAGACAGACTCAATCCAATCCTAGCCACTTTGTTGCAATTGATTCCATACCGGTGCCACCAAGTTTAGGTTGCCAACTTTTTGTTACGTGAATTCACATTTTCGGTCCGACCGAGAATGTTGGATCAGCGTCACCGAGATTGGAAATCTGACCATTGGTCACCTTATCAGTGCAACCGAGTTTCCTATATTGGTCTCACCGAGATTCAAAAGTTGCCACCTTTTGGTCACTTCGGTACCACCGAGATTAACACATCGGTGTCATCGAGTTGGTCATTTTGTGTGTAATGGTTGGATTTTTGGGGATGCCTATATATACCCCTTCTCCACCACCTACTCGAGAGAGAAGCACTCAGAACTATTCCATACCTATCCTATCAGATTTTCGGAGAGAGAACCACCTAGCCTTGTGTTGAGGTCAAGATCTTCCACTCCAATCATATGGATCTTTATTTCTAGCCTCCCCAAGTTGCTTTCCACCAATCCCATCTCTTCTACCAAGCCAAACCTGTGAGAGAGGGATTGTGTGTGAGGAGTTTATCATCTTGAAGCACAAGAGCAAGGAGTTCATCATCATTACCGAGCCTATTACCTTTTGGAGGGTGGTGCCTCCTAGATTGGTTAGGTGTCGCTTCGGAGCCTCCTACTTCGTGTCATGGAGTGAACCAAGAAGTTTGTAAGGGCAAGGAGATCGCCTACTTTGAGAAGATCTACCCATAGTGAGGCTAATCCTTCGTCGATGGAAGCCGTATGGAATAGTCAAGGTTGCTACTTCGTGGACCCTTTTGGGTGGAGCCCTCCGTGGACTCTCGTGACCACTACCCTCCATGGGTTGAAGATTCCATAAGCATGGATGTACGATAGCGCCACCTATCGGAACCACGGGAAAAATCATCGTGTCTACAATTGCGTTTGAGCTTCCTACCCTATCCCTTCTATACATGCTTATTTTTTACTTTCCGCTGCTATATACTCTTAGATTTGCATGTGTAGGGTGTACTTGACTTTCCATGAAATGCTAAAAACTGTCAACCCTAAAACTTGGTATAGGCAAAACTCTTAATTGGTAAAGTAGTCTAATCAGTGCCCCCCTCTAGACCTACTTTCGATCCTACAGCCGGGTGGAGCCGATCTTTGCCATCGCGTCGGCCGCCTCGTCATCCGCCTATGGGACGTCTTGGAACTCGCAGCCCTCGAAGGAGCTAGTGAGTTGTTGTACAAGGAAGCGGTAGCTGGCCATGTTGGCATCCCCGGCATCCTATTCGCTAGAGACCTGCTGCATCACGAGGTCAGAGTCGCCGAAGCATAGGATGCGCCTGATGCTAGTCTCCTTGGCGAGCCGGAGGCCATGGACGATGGCCTCATACTCGGCCATGTTGTTGGAGGTGGCAAAGTGGATCTGTATGGCGTACTTGAGCTGGTCGCCTTTTGAGGAGGAGAGGACTATGTCAGCACCCAGGCCGGTCCTCATTTTTGAGCCGTCGAAATGCATGCACCAATGCGTGGAGTCTGTGGGAGGCGGCACGAACTCGGTCTCCACCCAGTCGACGAGGAAGTCGGCCAACGCATGTGACTTGATGGCAACGCGGCTCCTACCTGATTTCGTGGTCGATGAGGGCGATGACCCATTTGGCAATCCGGTCGATGGAGTCCCGGCCGCTCATGATCTCGCCGAGAGGGGGCGTTCTCACCACAGTGATGGTGTGCTCCTAGAACTACTGCTTGACCTTCTTGGCGGTGAAGTAGATGCCGTAGCACATCTTTTGGTAGTGGGGGTACCTCTGCTTGGAAGCGGAGAGGACCTCGCTGAGGTAGTAGACCAGGCACTGGACTGCAGCCGCTCACCACCAAGATGATGCTGATGATGCGGGTGGTCGCCACTATGTAGGCGAGCAAGGGCTCCTTCTCAGCCGGCGGATCTACGATGGGCACGCGAGTGAGAGCCTGCTTGAGGCTGTAGAAGGCCTCGTCCGCCTCGTCGGGCCAGTCAAACATGCCCGGCTTCTTTGTGTGGCCCGGCTCGACCAGAGCCGTCTTGCGAAGGAGCCCGTAGAGGGGCAAGGCCTTCTCCCCCAGCCGGCTAATGAACCAGCTGAGCGAGGCGAGGCAGCCTGTGAAGTTCTAAACGTCGCGGAGCCGGGTCAGCTTGGGCATGCGCTCGATCGCGCTGATCTTCTCCGGGTTAGCTTCGATGCCCCAGGCGGACACAAAGAAACCTAGGAGCTTGCCGGCTAGGACGCGGAAGACGCACATCTCCGGGTTGAGCTTGATCTTGTACTCGCGCAGGTTTGTGAATGTCTCTCGGAGATCGTCGAGGAGGCTGAAGTGCTTCTTGGTCTTGACGACTATGTTGGCCACGTAGACGTGGACGTTCCTACCTATCTGAGGCAGGACGTACTTCTGCATGCACCGTTGGAAGGTGGCGCATGCGTTCTTCAGGCCGAAGGACATGGTGATGTAGCAGTAGGCCCCGAGAGGCGTGATGAAGGAAGTCATGAGCCAGTCCTCCGGATCCAGCTTGATCTGGTGGTAGCCGGAGTAGGCGTCCAGGAAAGATAGCAGATCGCGGCTGGCCATGGAGTCGATGACTTGATCGATCCACGGCAGGGAGAATGGGTCCTTGAAGCATGCCTTGTTCACGCCGGTGTAGTCGATGCACATGCGCGAGTTCTTGTTCTTTTTCAGCACCAGGACTGGGTTGGCGACCCATTCCGGGTGGAAAACTTCCATGATGAAGTCGGCTGCGAGCAGTCGGGCGATCTCTTCTCCTATAGTGCGCTGCTTCTCCTCAAGGAAACGGCATAGGGGTTTCTTGACCGGTTTAGTATCCGGTCAGACATGTAGTTTGTGCGCGGCGAACTTCCTCGGAACACCCGGCATGTCTTTGGGGGACCATGCAAAGTGGTCCCGATTCTCACGGAGCAAGTCGACGAGCTCACCTTCCTATTTGCTGTCGAGGTGGGAGCCAATGGTGACGCACTTCAAGGGGTTGGCCGGATCGAGCGGGATCTACTTCGTGTCCTTGGACGGCTGGAAGGAGGCCTCGCCGACCGACTATGAGGGAGGAGCCGGCACGACCGGCTCGCTGGCAACGAGGGCCACAAGCCAGTCGAGCTGCCACTTTTCCTCAGCTATCTCTAGGGCCTCGGCAAGCCGGCTGTCGTCTTGAGCACACTCGAGCGACATCTTGTAGTCTCCCGCGATGGTGTTGATTCCCTTGGGGCTCGGCATCTTGAGCTTGAGGTAGGCGTAGTGGGGGATCGCTGTGAACTTGACGGGAGCCGGTCAGCCCAGCAGCACCTGGTAGGGACTCGCGAGGTCCACTACCTCGAACAGCACCGGCTCGCGGCGGAAGTGACCGGGGCCGCTGAAGAGGACATCGAGCTGGATCTTGCCGACAGGGGAGCAGGACTTTCCCGGCACGATGCCGTGGAAAACCATCTGGCTCGCCTACAGGTCTTCTATTTTCAACCCCAGCTTGCGCATCATGTCGAGGTAGAGGATGTTGATGCTGCTGCGACCATCAATCAGCACCCGCGAGAAGCGGCAAGTGCACTTCTCAGTGGCGATGATGATGTCGAGGACCAGGGCATAGCTGCCGGGACTCGGCATCACGGTCGGGTGATCTGCCCGGCTCTAGGTGACCGACTTCTCTGACCAGTCCATGAACTGGGTAGTTGTTGGCATGGTGGCATTCACCTCACGATGGAGCCGGCGTTGAGCATGTTTGCTCGTCTCTTCACTAGTGAAGACGATGTAGCAACCGTCCTGGTTGGGGAACTGGTCATGTAGGTGACCGTCGTTCTGGTCCAGAGCCGGCACTGGGACAGCAGCTGTCCCGGAGCCGTTGCACGGGCGGGCGGTGCAGGGGGATCCGGAAGGCCGTCCCCCCCAGGCCAGTCGCTGTGAGAAGCTGCATAGCGGAGAGTGTGCGTGGAGGGCTTGGCCCCAGAGTGGTTCTTGCAAGGGAGGTCGAGCATCTGCTCGAATGTGAGCTTGGGTTGCCAGACAGTCTTGCCATGCGTTGGTGCTGGTTGGAAGACTAGGCAGCCGACTCCTGTTCTTCGATGGTGGCAACCTCCCGGCTCCCATAGCGGGAGTCGGGCTGATCATTCTTGCACTTGTTGTTCTACGGCTGTCGGTTGTTGGCAGCCGGTCGGGACGCCGCCAGCATTGGCATTGCCTTGGCGGGCGGGGTCATCTGACCCGAATGGCAGAGTCGACCTTCGTGTATTTGTCCGCCTTGGTCATGAGCTCAGCTATCGTAGACAACTCGGAGCATAGGAGTTTGTGCTTGAGGGGAGTGTCGTCACAACGGCCTTCGATGACGTACTGTATGGCTTGCACCTTGTGCAACCCCTCGCAGGAGTTGTGGAGCTCGGTCCAATAGGTGAGGTAGTAGCGGAGGGACTCGTCCGAACCCTAAACGCACATGGGCAGTTCATGGGGGCGGCCGGGCCGCTTGTAGGTGCCGGTGAAGTTGCGAACAAAGGCTTCCTTGAGCTCCATCTAGGTGTTGATGCTGCCGGCTGCCAGGCTATTGAGCCAGGTGCGGGCTGAGCCGATCAGCATGAGGGGAGCATAGCGGATGGCTACGTGCTTGTTCCGCCTGGCGATGCCGACCGCGGTGGTGTAGTCGATCAGCCAGTCTTCAGGTTTGGTGGCCCCGTTGTACTTTGAGGTGGCCCGGGGGAGCGTGATGCCGGTCAGGAATGGCTCATCGATCCCTCCTCCTCGAGGAAAGCCGACTGCGCGAGCCGGTCGATGCGGAGGCAGGCGTCATTCTCGCTGTGGGGGACCCGTGGCCCGAGTCGGGCCAAGAGTTCGGGGCGGATAACAGGCGGAACCAACCATTCTGGCTCGCGTTGCGAGGGCGGCATATGCCTCTGGCTGTGCTGGCTGCCGGCAGCCGGCGCCTTGTTGTGGCGGCCGCTTCGAGGCGGGTTGTTGGTGCGCCGATTGATTACAGCCGGCTGCTTGTTCCCCGGCAGCCGAGAGTGCCGGGGGGTTGCTTGCGTCGACCCGGTGGTCGTAGGAACGAGGGGAACATGATTGCTGAGCCAACTGATGGCTAGTAGTCACCGTGCCCTCGCGCTTGGGCCGGGGGCCTTTGGAGCCGGCGGCACCCGCCGCGAGCAGATGCTGCTTCGCATCGGCGGCGTCAATGAGGTCCTTGATGTGACGCTCGCGGGCAGCACGTTCTTCGCCCTCCAAGGTAGCCAAATCGTCGTACGCTACCTTGGCGGCCCGCAGGTTGACCGTGGGGCTGTCGTAGATGGGCATGTTGCTGCCCAGGATTTTGGCGACCGTGCGACCTTGGTCGCGCACAACCCTACGCCAGCTGGGCTCGATGCCAGTCGGTGTGAGACCGTAGGCGGAGGCGTACTCCCACTGAGCAGCCTCCATGCAACGCTGTGTAGACACGAGGGCGCTAGCATCCTCTAATAGGAGGCGGCGAGATGCCTCCAGCTCAGCTGTGGCGACATCAGGGTTCGCCATCAGGGTGCTCAAGCCCCGAAGGGCCGCGCCAAGCAGATCGGATGTACCGACGCGGGCGATGGTGGCGCCGGCCTCGGCCCGCGGATGGCCAGAGGAGGTGGAGGAGATGGTGGCCGTTACCCCCACACGGACGTGAGAGCTGCTGGACTGGGTCGCAACGAGTGTGCCCACAGTTGCGGGCGGGTCAGAGCAGTTGAGCACCCGGCTAGGGTACTCGTTGGCGATCGATGCTTCGGCAAGGCTCAGCCTGCCGAAGTGCTCGGTGAGAGCGTCGATGTCGAGCGCGAGTTCGACGATGTTACCCGCAGGGACTGCTGGAGCAAGCCCCACGAGCCTGCGGTTATTCCTTAACGTGCGGCGGTGGTGGGAAATGGCGAGGGGTCCCGCCCGGAGCATGAATCTGGCCGGCGCCGCGTACGGCCCCACGGTAGGTGCCAATTGTCGTCGTTTTCTCACGACATATGCCATGGGTAGTACTATCAAAGGTGGTTGGGGCCGGACGACGCCGACAGGCACCCTGGTGTAGGATTAGGCACAAGCGATGGAGACACACATTGTACCCAGGTTCAGGGCCCTCAGTGGGAGGTAACACCCCTAGTCCTGCTTGGTCTAGTTAATGGATGGGTATGTTTACAAGGTTGCTCCTAGAGCTGTTGCCTAAAGGAGGAAGAGGGATAAGCCGGCTCGCCTTCCTCTGCTACGAGGATGAATGTGTGGGAGGTGCCTTGTAGGTGCGTGTGTGTGAGACTCCTCGTCCCCGTTACATGGATGGCTCAGGGGGGGTTATAGGCCAACCCCCAGCTTACAGTATTATTAGGGTATAGAATGGAGGGTCCTGACTGGCAGCCTCTTCGGCTGGCCAGAGGTCCTGCCTTTTGAACGGTCTCGTCGCCCGTAGGGTCCACTGGCTGCACAATCCCATCGCCCACTGGGGTCCGCCAGTTGGCTCTGCAACTGGCCCACGCCCACCAGCCACGGCCCGGGCCGCCCGGGCGGCGTCGTCTTGCGCCAGCTGGCCGAAGTATCTGGTACGGACAGCGACACTATAGCCACGCCAGAGCAGGTGATCGAGTGGGCAGAGGCGTGCCGGCACTGTTGCCCCGCGCGGTTGCGGTCGGCCGAGGTTAGCGGTACGACTGGTAGGACTATAGCCATGCGCACCCACACGTCAGCGGTCACTGTGGCTACATTAGCGCACGTCATGGGGGTCCAGTCTTGTCGCCATACCCGTGTGTAGAGGGATGGGACGGGAGCTTGTCTGCCCCAAGGTTCAATGGAGGAGGTCGCCCGAAGGCAGCCGGCCGGGAGCCGGGCCGGCTCCTTGGATTTCCAGCCTCGATCTAGCCGGTAACATGCTTGCCGGTTCCATGCCAGCTGGCCAGGAAGCAGCCGGCCACGTATTTTTTCTTGAAGTGGGAGAGAGAACCCATTGCTTTGGCCTACCTAGGGGTAATAACCCCGTCAACCCTACGTGGGTAGAGCCCTTCGTGGACTCTAGCGACCGTTACCCTTCATGGGTTGAAGACTCCATGAACGTGTACGTATGATAGCAGCATCTATCGGAACCACGGTAAAAATCATCATGTCACCAGTTGCGTTTCCTCTTCCTACCCTCTCTTTACTTACATGATTGTCTTTACTTTTCGCTGTTGTACTCTTATACATGCATGTGTAGGGTGTACTTGACATACTATGAATGCTAAAATCTTCCAAGAATTAAAATTGGGAAAAAGTAGATTTTTATTTGGTCAGGTAGTCTAATCACCCTACTCTAGCACTACTTTCGATCCTACAAGTGGTATCGGAGCATTGGTCTCCATTGCATTGTTCTCACAACCATGGAGAGTATGGCTTCTAGTGACGGAAGTTATCACCGTAGAGGTCCGTACTTTGTTGGCACAAATTTTGCTAGTTGGAAGCACAAAATGATAATGCATTTGCTTGGTCATAACCCCACCCTTTGGGATGTTTTCCGTGTTGGTATGCAAGGTGAATTCTTCACAGATGGAAGGGAACCCGATCGCGAAGCGACTGGAGATGAATTGAAGATGTTGCAACTCAATGCTCAAGGATGTGATATTCTCTTCAACTGTCTATGCCCCCGAAGAATTCAACAAAATCAACCGTCTTGAGAATGCAAAAGAGATTTGGGACACTTTGATTGATATGCATGAAGGTACAGGATCAGTGAGAGAATCCAAGCTGGGTGTTCTTCAAAGTCAACTTGACAAGTTCAAGATGAAGGATGGTGAAGGAGTCGCTGAGATGTACTCTAGGCTAGATCTCATCACAAATGAGATTGTCGTCTTAGGAAGCAAAGAAATGACGGACAAATTCATCATAAATAAGATACTTCAATCTTTGGATGATCAATATGAAATTGTATGCACATTGATCCAAATGATGCCCAACTACAAAGATCCCAAGCCAACGAAAGTGATTGGCAGGATTGTTGCTCATGAGGTGACACTCAAAGACAAGGAAGAGCTTCACCACAAGTCTAGCGGTGCTTACAAAGCCACAAGTGATTCTCCCGCTACCTCAAGTGACAACCATATCACAAGTGAAGAGATAAGCCTCATGGTCAAGAAATTCAACAAGTTCTACAATAATAGAAGCAAAGATCGAAGCTCCAACTCAAGATATGAAGAGAAGCGTTCGTCAAGTCATGACCGAAACTGCTACAATTATGGGAAGCGCGGACACTACTCCAATGAGTGCACGACTCCTTACAAAAGGAAAGAAGAGTCACCAAGAAGACGAAGCTCAAGAACGACTCACCTCGAAGAGAGAGAGAAGGAGTAGGGATGATCGTTATGAACGAAGATCCTCAAGGAGAAGTAGGGACTCGAAGAAGAAGTACAAGTACACCAAGAGCTACTCAAGAAGAACACATCAAGCTTATGTTGGTGAATGGGTTTCCGGCTCCAAATCCGACAACCACTCCGAGAGAAGCTATCACTCGAACTCCGACTATAGTCAAGATGAAGGTGTTGCCGGACTTGCACTAGTGGCAACCGACTCCTACGACATATTTGATTCACAGAATGAAGGGAGTGGATGTTGCTTCATGGATAAAGGTCCCAAGGTATCACACCCCGAGTATCTTCATTTCAATAGTGATGAAGTTAACTTGCTATTTGACAAATCTAGTAATGTTAGTCAAGATGAACTTGCTAGTACTCACTCTAGTCTAGATAAGTCGTGCGATGATGATAAGCTGTAAATAGGACGACTAACTCAAGAACTAAACACTCTTAAGTTAGCTCACGAGTCTACTCTACGAGATCATAGAGAGCTTGAAAGGACACATGAGAAGTTGTGGTTCGAGAAGATTAATTTAGAGCAAGAGCATGAGTTCCTTAAAGCTATCAATGACGATCTTTGAAAGAAGACTTCCTCTTATCTATCCAAATTACTTATCTTTTCTATGTTCATGCCACAAGTTAAGTCTAAGCAAGCTAATAACAAAGGAAAGAAAGGTACTTCAACTAGTAGCAATAAAAAGATAAATTCAATGATATTGCTTCTAGAAATTCTCTTGATCCCACTAACTCTTCTCTTAGCAAAGTTACACTTGAGCAAGAAAATGAACTCTTTAAACGGATTACAGAGAAAGGTATCTACAAGAGTCTTGAAGGTTGCAAACAATTTGAAGAGATTGTATGCAAGCACGAAGGATACCGGAAGAAACGTGGTGTTGGCTACTTCAACGCTAATGGAGTTGAATGGGAAGAAGGTCAATATCCCAATCCCAAGTTTGATCCTCAAAAGGAGAAGTATTAAAATATTCTCCCCGAGGGAACAAAGGCTCAAGATGACCTTACACCACAAGACCCCAACCTCAAGGGCAAGAGCAAGCTTGAAGAGGAAATTGACTCATTTGAAGATGAATCCCGAGCTTTGGTGAAGTGAGATCCCAAGGCTACTACAAGCTCAACTTCTACAAGTGCTACCTCAACACCAAGGATCCCCATCAACCTGATGTGGTTCCCCAAGAATAAGAACCAAAGAAGTTCTTAAGGGGTGACTCCGCCAATGAAATTCACTCATATTCATTAGTGTCAAGAATTAGTTGCAATCAACATCAACATCATGCAATAGTTCAAGGAGTCACACATTCCCTCAGAGGTAAGCAAGGGACAAGGTAATCAAAAAAATCAATGTAGATCATCATATATGTTTTGCGCTCCATGTGCATAGATATCCTTGTATTTGTCTCTTCTGTGTTGGACTAACCCATGTAGGTGAGAAGACTAATGAAACAACGAGGTTGCTCCCAACTATTGGTGATCTTCATCAACTCTGAGCATCCACCACTACTTCACCTACATGAAGTCTTCATCGACAAAACCCGAGGTTAGTTTATCCCTCCTATGGGGGGATGTCACATCAAGGGGAAGCTTTACTCTAAGACTTGAGTCAAAGCATCTCATAGCATGTGACAACTTTAAATGCTTTATGTAAAAGTGGTAACCCCACTTGTGCTTAAACACTGAGTATGACCAATGATCAAGTATTCTTACATGGCTAGTAAGTCAATATACTCATATCTATATATATATATATATGACTCCGTCCTCGCTTAATGCTTGTTAGATGCTAATGTGTTTGTGCATGTTGGTCATGGTTTCATTTGACATCTTATTGTGTGAGCATGCTGGTCTGCATATATTTTCTCATTCGAGGATATCCAATTGTTGATATTTGGCTTTTGTTTTTTCAGTTGCCAATTGGATATACAAGACTAATTAGGACCACTTCTTTAGCTATCTATGCTTTCTCACCTCATATTCTATTCATGTTGCATCACAAAATTTGAACAAGTACTTTTCGATCTCTGTGTGTGAGGAGCACTCGGAGTTCCGTCTTGACAAAGGACTAATCATTAAACCCTAGTGCATCTCGGTGGAACCAACTCCCAAATCTCGGTCTCACCGAATGCCTAGGGTTGATCTTGTTTTTTAATCTCGTTACTGCCGATTTCATATTCTCGGTTACACCGAGTTTCCGTGTCAACTGACAGTTGTGAAACTCGGCGACACCAAAAATTTCAAATCGGTGTCACCGACAATGATGGATATATAATTAGTGGACCCCGACATTTTGAAATCCACTCTTCAAATGTCGCGCCTCCAAAACCAAAATTGTCGTTCCGAAGACCATGTTCATCGCCTTGCTTCCCCGAGTACCTCCGCCGCTGGGAATCGCCGCCGTGGATGTATTCTACTCCATCGTCGCCACCACAGCGGATCCATCGCCAAATTAGAGTATGCATTCGGCCCCCTCTTTCTAATTCATGCGCAATAGGGACTTTTCCTAGTCTAGCCACTATTTGAGATCGTTCCATCCAAAATAAATATCCATTAGATAGAGAATTATTGATTTTCTAGGGTTTGCCTTCCACCCAATGAAACTCGGTGGAATCGAAGTGAGAAAATCAGTGTCACCGATTTGTTTGTCTGTGTTGCTAAGAACTTTCTTAGTGAAACCGAGTGCTTCCTGTCGGTGTGCCAAGTTTCGGCTAAGGAGAAAGTCTGTCTCGATAGCACCAATATTTTTGCTTTGGTTGTACCGATTTTCATGTGACAGAATGTAAACTTTAAGAATCTTTTGTTCAAACTTTCAAAAATCTCTGCATTGTGTGATGACTTATCCTATTCCACTCTTCTATAATCTATTCACAGGGTCAAACATGTCAGGTTCAGAAGATAGCCAGAATCTGCAGGAGTGGACTGTTGAGATGAGTTCAGGCACTAGTCGTGAGGCTAGTTCTTTCTCAGATCCAGGCACTCCCAGTTCTCATGGTTGCCTAAAGCAGCAACGAGGACAAGGAAGAGACTCAACTCAAATGAAGGACATCAAAACCATCATGGACACGCAGGAGAGCCTTGCGAACATTATTGAGGATAGCGTGCAAACTCTTAATGAGAAGGTAGATGGGCTGACTAAGACAGTCAATGAACTCAAGAAGGAGGTTGATGAAGCCCCTATCCGTCGCACCTCTTCAGAATCCGAGTCTAATGATGATGAGGGTAGTGCACCACTCAAGACGACTTCCCAGTTCATGACTAAGGCCAATACACCTACAGTGCCAGCTCCGGAGATGAGGCCCTCATCTTCTGCTCCAGCCACATCATCTCCAGTGCCTACAGTATCTACTCCAACTCCATCCAGGACATCAATAGAAGTCTTTGCTGACGTACTTCTCTCAACTCCGACATCGACTACCAGAGCAGATCAGCCGCAGAAGAATGTTTAGCTATCTATCTTCGAGCTTTTTGGTAAATTGTTGCCAAAGGGGTAGAAGTTGTATATAGATCTTAGTCTTCGAGTGAGATACCGTCTGGTTTTTATTGCTGCTTTACAAAACATTTGGTCTTTTGGTTTGGATGTGAGATACTTTTGTGTGTGTTTGATCATACGCCGTTATGTGTGTTGCTACTATTTCCTATCTTTTGATGATTATGTGATGATCACTCACTTTGCTTGATGTGTTGTGCTATGTTGTTAATTCTCATTACTCTCGCACACCACCAAGTTGTATGTGACATGGAAGAAGTGCCCCATGTACCAAATCCATTGTGCATTTGCATTAAAACACAAATTTACAAACAATGCACAAATTTAGGGGGACCTCTTACTTATCACATACTTCTAAAAGCGACGATTATATTCATTGATTATATCATATGTCGAAGCTTTGATCCATATGTTGTCATAAATTACCAAAAAGGGGGAGATTGAAAGCACATTTGCTCCCTTGGTGGTTTTGGTAATTAATAACAACATATATGTCATTGAACTAATGTTTCCACTAAGAATATTTTAGGAAAAGTTCAATGACGGGTTGGCAAATGGATTGTGGAATACCCCCAGATGCAAGGAAATAGATTGGCAAAGCTTCAAGCAAAGGACTCTACATTTTACCTTTTCTCATAAATCACATTGAGTCTATAGGAAAGCAAATATATACTATTAAAAGGGGGTAAGGTTTTGTTGGTGAACAAAATGCTCATACATGCACAAGTGATAGTCACCACATACACCCACAAGATCTTCCACAAAGGTTTGTCAAAAGCCAAATAATCAAAATCGGTGCAACCAACACATTCTACTCGGTGCCACTGATTCCAAACCTTAGACAAACTCAGCCAAAACCCTAGCTTTTCGGTGTAATCGATTCTTCTTCGGCGCCTCTGAGTTTGGGTTGCCAACTTCCTATTAGGCAAGTTTACAAAATCGGTCCCTCCGAGTTTTGTGACTCGACATCACCGAGATTGGAATCTGACCGTTGGTCACCTTATCGGTGCAACCGAGATTTATGTATCGGTCTCACCGGGATTCAAAAGTTGCTACCTTTAAGACAACTCGGTACCACTGAGATTAACACATCGGTGTCACTGAGTCTGACATATTCAGTGTATTGGTTGGATTTTTGGAGATGCCTATATATACCCCTGCATCACCACTCACTCGCAAGAGAAGCACTCAGATCAGTTCCCCACTCATACCTACTGATTTTCTGAGAGACACCCAATCATGTATTGAGATCATGTCATTCCATTCCAACCATATGAATCTTGATCTCTATCCTCCCCAAGTTTCTTTCCACCCAATCAATCTCTTCTACCAAGCCATATCTATGAGAGAGTGATTGTGTGTTGAGGAGTCTATCATCTTGAAGCACAAGAGCAAGGAGTTCATTGACACTATCGAGCCTATTACATTTTGGAGGGTGGTGCCTCCTAGATTGGTTAGATGTCGCTTGGGAGCCTCCTACTTCATGTTGTGGAGTGAACCAAGAAGTTTTTAAGGGCAAGGAGATCGCCTACTTCGTGAAGATCTACCCCGAGTTATGAAAGTCCTCCATGGACGTAGGCCGTCATGGTATAGTCAAGGTTGCTTCTTCGTGGAACCCTCCATGGCTAGAGCCCTCCGTGGACTCTCGCGATTGTTACCCTCTGTGGGTTGAAGACTCCATGAAGATGGACGTATGATAGCACCACCTATCAGAACCACGAGAAAAATCATAGTTTCACCAATTGCATTTGCTCTTCCTACCCTCTCTTTACTTACATGCTTGTCTTTACTTTCCACTGCTATACTCTTAGATATGCATGTGTAGGGTGGACTTGACATACTATAAATGCTAAAATCTGCCAAGAATTAAAATTGGGAAAGTTAAATTTTTATTTGGTCAAGTAGTCTAATCACCCCCCACCATCTAGCACTACTTTCGATCCTACATATTTAATAGTAGAATCCTCTAGGTGCAAATTTAAAGAACATTCACTCATGTTGGAGAATCAGAGAACATCATACAACGCTTTTGCCTTAGTTGAAACACTAGATCCTAAATCACGGAAAGCATTGGACTAATAATCCTTAATTTTAATTTTAATTGTGGGCTCCCACTCATTATGCATCTTTCTTGGTATGGAAATCTCTAATTCAAGTTTCTCCTCATTTGTTTTAATAAGAGCTTCCTCAATAGTAGTAAAAACTTCATTTAGTTTGTAAGCATTGGTTAAACTAGTCATGGAATAAAGCAAGGAAATAAATTCATTAAGATAAAAACTATTATAATTAAATTCCTTGTAATCAAAAGTAGCGGGAGCATCACTATCTAAAGTTTTTACCTCTTCCAACCCACTCATATAATTATTAGCAACAAGACCATCACCCTCTGAACAATTGAGATTCCTCTTAGCTAAAGTTGACTCATCTCTAGTACCATATTTACCAAATTTAATATTTATAAACAAAGATTCAATAGAATAAACACCATCATTGCTAGGAAGAAAATGCAATTGGGCATCTTTTTCCGCTCGTTTTCTTCTAGCTCTAAGCATATCAATCATTTTCCTATTATAATCAATGGAGACTTGGTTGGACTTGACAGATTCAAGCATTTGATATTTATTAGGTAGAAATTTTTAATTTTAAGAAATCCACATCATGCACAAGTCTATCCATGTTCCTAGACATATCGTCAACTTTACTCGATTTTTCTTCTATCACAACATTGAAAACCTTTTGAGTATTAGTACATTCTTTAATATTGTTTTCAAGATCATAGGTAAACCTACTATTATTATTAGGGATTTCCATTTATGTGCCCCTTGTTGCTTAGTTGTACTCAATTTTCCCCATGCCAACTTTTTTGCCCACTTTTCCCCTCCATCGTGCCACCCACCCTCACCAATACATAGATGGGGGTTAGTCATTAGTCAAAGGAGTTAATTGTTAGCTACCACTATCACTGATGATTTGGACACATCGTGTCATGCATGTGTATTCACATCTCGATGTCACGTTACCACATACCGTATGGTCTCCCATGTGAGGAGTCGTGTTGCCGGCATGCCCGCCAGTGGCCTGTTAATGTCTTTTATTGCCGCGCGGCGCACGGTATTCCCCCACTTGTGTCCCAATCCCGTCCCCTTCTCTCCCCTCCCCACCCCAGAGCCTTCTCCACTGTGCTCCTGCACCAAACCCTAGATGCCTCCCCTTCAGTAGCTAGAACAAAGGCCGACAGTGGTGGTGTGGCGGGAAGTAGCAGCCGTGGGTGCCGCACGATGTTCATTTAGGGCATGTCTCACACCCTCCGGGTTGAAGAAGCGTTGCTCCTCGCTCGATGCGGCATCATGTTTCCACCGGACACACGCCTGCCGATCGGCTAGCACATGAGCTTGGGGGCTCGCTGTATGCCATGTCCCATCCATCGACACGCCGGCCATGTCGCGCGTGATACGCGCATTTTGGGAAGTGTAGCTTCCGGGCATGAAGTATTCTTCCCTCTCTTTGAGACTGGGTGAGGCTTTCTACAACATGTCATGGCGCTTCTCCATGCATCCCGACCATCCACTTGTTTCTCCAGGGTGCCCATCAAAACCATCCCTCACCCTGTAGTATGTATTGAAAAAAATCTTGTCTCGAGTATTGAAGTCTTGAGGTCATGAACATGTAGACCTTGAGAATGCCATCATGAAATCTTGGAAGTGAAGACCTCCTTATCACATCACTCATGAACACTCATACCAACCCCATCTATTTTAGCGTAGCATTAAAATAAATAACGTTCCCGGGCTTAGTAACAAGGGGTGGGTTCCTACCTCATGCATTCTACTCAACTACAAGAATTCAATAACACTACTGGTGGGATTTGTTGGTTGATTTCACTAAATGGAATAAAACATAGGTATGAAATAAATGGTCAAAGTGAACTTTCCTGGTAAGGTTGATGCAGGTAATATCGCTCTCGGAAAATAACTTGATAGAACTATTCGTCACTCTTCGATGAAAATAATTATAAGCCACACATTGCGCTCATAAGCAAACACCTCTAGAAATCAATACTATCAATCAAAAGGCAACACACCAACTAAACACAATAGGTTTGTGATGAAGGAAATACTTAAGGCAAAATTTAAAACAACAAAACTTCATCATAGCAACCAAAAATGGTTTTCCCTACAAATAACCGATTTTCAACAACAACAAAACAACAAAATAAAATCTAACAAAAGCATTGTAGTAAATCTTTTACTAGCAAAAAGAGTTACTTTTGGAGAACAACTAAGAACTATGAAAACAACACACTAACCAACATAAGTTTCTATCTAATAAACTTAACAACAAGAAAAAATAAATACTAAAAAATAACAGAAAACAAAATAGAAAACACAGAATTAACAGAAATTATTTCTCACAAAACTTTATTAGCAAAAGTAACTAATTTAAAAGTTTTATTAAACTCTTCCTATGACCTAAACAATGTTAAGCTTGAATTTAAACCACAAACAATTTCAAGTTTAATAGAAATTATTTTTGATCTGAACTAAAGTTAACAAAATAAGTTATAGGAAATATTTTCAAATAGGAAATTAAACTAGAAGTGAAATCAATTTGCAAGGTCTTATTGAACTAGAATTGATTTCATGCAAACAAATAATAAAAAATATTTGTTGAAATACTACTGTAAACTAACAGAAACCAAAGCAAAACTTGTCAACAATTACAGGGGAAAACAAATCAAAAAGAATTAAAACAAAAGAAATAGTAATAAACCTAAAAATAACTAAAACATATTCTATTTTGCTTGAAACCCTAGTTTAAATAAATCTAAAAATTCCCAAATTGTACCTACTGCTAAAAAAATCAACAAGTGACCAGTAGCAAAAAGAATCAACTCAAAATCTATTTGTAAACTCAAGTTATAAGCAAAATAGTTTTTGAAACAAATCTATTTGAATGGAAAATTAAAAATATTCTAACATGGTCCAACTTCATATCTACAAAAACTACATAATTTTATTAACCCAGTGCAAAAAAGAATCACTCAAAAACAATTAAAAACATAAAAGTTACAGCCAATCTAAAAATAGAATCAATTCTGTTAAATAAAACAAAACACAGAAAAGGAAAAATGTAACCTAACGGACAAGGGCTTTGTGACAGCTTCTCATTTGCTATGGGGGGTGCGCTAGAGGTAAACAGGCGTCTGACTGGCTTCTAATAGAAAACTCTTCATCATTTTAAATTAAAACGGATGTTCTAATCTACACCGTTGGATTTAGATCTAAAGGAGAAGGAGGCTTATAGTGGAGGGATGTCAACTCCGGCGAGGTTGAGGTCGCCGGCATGCGGTGGTGAAGAGGGTGGCGACTCTGGTGGGTCTCTGATCACGGCGAGGGCTCCAATTGATGAAGCTCTTCATGTCGTGTCCGTGAGTGGTTGAGGGCGAGCTCGGGGATGAGGGGGTGATGACGGCGAGCTTCGGGACGGCGGTGGCACTCGGGTGGTCATCGGCGCCGGCGCTCTAGTGGCTTTGGAGCTCGGTCAAGAGTACGAGAAGGCGAGGGTGAAGGTGGCGGAGCTAACGGTGGGCTTAGGTCGCTATGGGTGTGGCAGGGGTGAATAGGGGGTCAGCAATGGCGTGGTGGCCATGGCGGAGCTCCGGTGAGCAATTCACGATGAGAGAGAGAGAGAGCTTCCGAGTGGCTTTGGGGCGGAACGAGTGCGGGAGGGCCTAGGCTTTTATAGTTAGAGGTGAGGGCGTCCAAAAGAAAGGAGTGTGTGGTCGGATCTGAATCCGGCAAGGATCTCCGATGACGGCAAGGCAATCAGTTGAGGAAGAAAGGCGAGCGCTGAGTTGATTTGGTTGGCCAATGGGGCCCAGGGGTCAGCGAGGGAGGGAAACAGGAAAGGTATCTGGCGCACATATGGAAAGGTTCTTGGGGTCGGTGCGTGCTGGGGCTGGGCCATGGCATTGCTGGGCTTCAGCCGTTTTCAAAGACAGAAAAGATCATTTTTCGTTTATCAAAAATAGAGAAAGAAAAAAGTGAAGAATAGAAATAAAACAAGAACTTTATGTGGGCATATAATATACCCAAATATTTCAGAAAAATATTTCCCACCACATGAACACATTTTCAGAGTCAAACAATGCACCCAAAAATTCTCAAAAGTCAAACAATGCTAGTGTTTTTAAATAAAATGTAAACAAAACATTTTAAAAGTACCAAAATTATTTCAAATTCATTTTTCTCCATATTTATATTGAAGGGAATCATTTGACCCTATTTTCCATATATTGTATTTTCGGAGAAAATAAATTTTTTAAACCACTTCAAGAATGGCTTTGAAAATCAAAATGAAATATATTCCGAATAGTTCTCTGAGTTTTTTGAATTCAAATATAATTCAAACTTTCCCCTGGTTTGGAGTGTCATATGCTCCTCTCAATATTTTGAATTTAGGCAAGGGAGTTTGAATTCATTCAAACTTTAAATAGAACCAATAATGAAATAAATTTCAAATATAGAATTTCAATAGTTTTCAAATCCAAAATTTCAAATTATTTATTTTGAAGCAGCCACGTCAGCTTCTTTCAATGATTTGAATTGGATGAATTTCAACTCAATAACAAAGGGGAAAGTCATTTATTGCCTCTCATTCAAAAGTTTTAAAAGTTTCGAAATTTCACTCAATGAATCATTCAATTGATTAATTTAACATTGCAAAGTTTGGGATGTTACAACCCTACCACACTAAAAATGAATCTCGTCCTCGAGATTCGAAGGGGCTAGAAAGAAAAGGTTAGGGTTTAGGGGTCTTCTAACAAATCCATTGACCTGAAAAGTGTGGGTGCTACCACACTTAAAAGGAGAGTTACTGGTCCCTTAAAGTCATGCCATTCCTCCAGGGTCTTGACAATATTTGTCTCTGTACATTCCTCACAATAACTCCTTTGTTGATGCTGCTTTGTTATAGTCATAACATTTCCTTCGAAACACGGTGTTCTTTTGTTAATATAAGGTTCTTTCGTCACTGGGTCTTCTTCGCTGACAAGTCTCGTGATCATTCTAAACAACTTATCGATGATTCCATGGTGGTGTACCATTTGTGGTCATCCTGCAGTGAAATGGGTATTGGATTCATCCTTTCCATAAAATTCCAATGTTTGTCAACAGCTTCCATGTACAAGGGGTCTTCATTGTACCATTCTAAGGCTTAAACAAAAGCTTCAAAGATCGTTATCTCTTTACTATGGGTAAGTCACTCAGATTTACCATCCCGAATAGCAAGAGAATGATAAGAGTAAGTTGTCATGGTGGCCAAGCCATGTCGCATTGAAATCATTACCTTGTATAAGGGTTAGTGTATAGCGTATTCTAACACTTGGGCTTCCTCACAAGGGTTGCAGAATTTTTCTTGTCCTCAAATGAAGTTCTGATGAATCCATTGATTCTACAAGCTGAACAAAACAACTATTGTTTCTTAACAACTCTTAGGTTCTTGTATGCTCCTAGAAAAGAGTCTGTTGATCAAATCACAACATCTTCCTGCATGCTCTTGGGGTAACCTTCAGGAACTCCTCCATGATCTTGGGGTAACCTTCATGAAATCCTATAATTAGGTCACTATGTTTACCAATAAAGGTGTTGGTTCATCATATTCAATTCTCTCCTAAAAATTCAAATTCAAAGGTACATTATTTCAATGATGTCATCCCCAGACTTTGATATGGTCCAACATTATGTTTACCTATTTTCACTTATCCAAACTCCTTAGCAGGAATGGCACTTTCTTTAGCCTTGGTTCCTTTGGTTTTACCGATTACTACCACACTTAAAATAAAATACATGAAAACCATATTTTCTCATATCCTTGAAAATGGTGAAAGATTTATAAAGTGATAACTCATATTGTTTAACATAATGAAGTCTTGGCACAATAATTTTATTGATTTATGGAGTTATTACAATCTCTCGGACTTCCCTTACAAAATTTAACTCCAAAATCTCACATGAGTGCATCATGTTACACTTATTGCCAATATCAAAATCTCAACTACTCAGTTCCTACCTTGTATGGACATTTGTTAGCATAATGCTCTGCTTCCTTGCAATCAACGCAAATGACTTCCGATAAGTTTCGAGGCTTCTTGGTGGTGGTGTTTCCTCCTTGGGCTCTCTACCTCTATTCTGGGCGTCGAAAAACATAGTGACCTAATTCCTTGCACGTGAAACACATGATATAACTCTGGTCCTTCTCTACAGAAATTGGGTTGTTCTATGGATGTCTCCGTTTCTCTTCCTGGACTTCCTTGTTCCGATCAATTCTTCTATTTCATGTGGATCAAGCTCCACTTTTTCTATCGAGAAATCTCCCAGATACTCTTGGCTCCGCTTCATTCAATCCTGAGAAGAATGTCCTTATTCTTCACATGAATAACCAGGCATTGGAGAAAAATCTGGTTAGGCCTTGTCCATCAGGGTCTTCAACAATTTCCTTCATCACACGTTTTTGTAGAATCTCCTTGAAAGTTTCCATCATTGCTTCTTTCTGCTTCTTGACAACTTGTTGCACCTTGGTATAGATGTGACACTGAGATCGGTAGTGGGTGGTTCCTTCACACAAGAAACAAGTCACCTGACTAGTTGGGCATTCCTCGGTTCGGTGATTTTTTTCACAATGAGGGCATCCAACCTTGTGTTCTTCATGGGCGTGTCCTATTTCTCCAAAGATCTTGCATGCACAAGGATCCTTCACCCAAAGTGCTGCTTCCAATGAGATGGAATCTCAATATAGTCTTCTTGAATTCTTCCTAAGTTTCTGCAACATTACATCCTTGTATGGATTGATGCATTTTCTACAAGGTAGCAGCACTTTGGGTGAAGTACTTTAGAGCGTATTGAACCTCATACTTGCAATCAGGTTGCTCCAAAAGTGGTTCTCCATGGTTTGAATCCATTTTTCTACCACTAGCTGGGTCATTGGTCCATAGAATACAAGTCCAGCTCCATTCACCATCTATTGGATCCATGGGTTTTGGGATGAGATGACTGAGAGAGAGATACAAAATAAGCAAACATCTCAAAGGCACAAACGCGAAAACATAAAAAAACTCAAGTCCAGAAATTCAAAGATCAAACAATCCTATTGTATCACCACCCACATAAGGTTGGTATGGTCGATCACTTAAATCGCAAAAACCTTCATTTTCTTTTTCTCTCTTGGTGGGGCTACTACTAAGCTAGCTTATTCCATGTCTTCATCATTAGTGGGCTTCTTCTGGTCATGCTTGATCTTCTCAAATTCTTCCGCCAGATTATCCTTGTTGACTCAGAGTTTCCTGTGTCATCCCTGTAGTTCCAAGAGTTGGTTCTTGAGCTTCTGGATTTCAACATCATCATTATGTGCCATGGCATGACTGTTCTTCAATTCTTGACGAAGCTTCTGAATCTTGGGATCATGTTTCTTCAGATTGCCTACCTTTAGCTTCTTGGTCTTGAGGTCCTCACGAAGTGCTTCTTTCTCAAATAAACTGTTAAAAGGTCCATTTGAAGGTTCTTGATGTAGTGCTCTAGCTCTTGATTATACACCAGTAGAGGTGAAAACTTCATCTTATGCTGGTTTGTCAGGATGATGTGTGCTCCATCAGCCTTCTGCCATCCAAGCCTATCAAAGTAGTGGGTGCCTAACTCAGCATGATGACGATAGCTCAAACGTGCAATAGCATCATGGAAGGCAGTGTTCATGCCCATATCACAGTCATGGTTCAATGTGTCATAGTTGATGTCTTCAGTCTTGGGGTATTCTTTATGTCCAAACACTTGAGTCTTGACCCCCCATAATCTAGACTTCCTCTTAGACACCTTGACCTTAGGTATCGACAACTTCATCATTGCTGTCAGATCCATGAGGAATGGGCCTCCGAGAACATCCTCGTAGTGCTCTATTTTGTTTAGAATGTAGCTCTCCTTCTATAGTTTGAAATAAGAAAGGTTCAATAAAAGAATCAAGTGGTTATGAGAGTAGTGAAAAACACAAGTTCTTCCTATCAAGGTCTTCCTATTTATAAGCCATTTTCCAAGGTCACGTCCTACATTCAACATGTGTTGTGATACCATTTTTCTAGCGACCCGACTCAAAAAGAGTCAAGCCTCTGTGTGACTGTGCCATTCCTGGATCAGTAGGCTGGCACACATAGTACATCAATGTATATACAAAAGTGCAATCACATGTAAACACCGTAAAACCGATATATACCTTAAAATTCTCAGTGGAAATAGTCAAAGGGAATGGAGCCCCAAGAAACACCAACGACAAGTTGAGTGTAGACCGTAACCCTAAGTCGTACTCTTAATCGTCGTAAGAAATATACCTATCATACGTTGCAGCCGTGTAGGTGAGTACATTGAATGTACCAGCAAGATCACAATAAAAGAAAACAAATGATAAGACTATTCTATATGCAACAAGGCTTTGTGGCTCTATGTCTAAGTTTTTGCATAAAAGCTGGTTTTATTTCTTTTTTCCTACAACAAAGGAATGTCAAGAGTTTTCACTATAGAGTTATCTATTATGACATGGTTCCGCCAACCAATCTCTGATAGCCCAGAATTATCATAAGTTGCCCAAAAAGTATTTCTCAGTCCAGTGTTGAGAGTTTAGAGATAGATCCAAGTACAAAGGCTCAAATTGTTCATAACCGGGGACACGGCTAATCGATTAGGTTTTTACTCTGTAGAGTGTTGTGTACTTTACCACAAGAGTCGTTCCCTCCTTGTAAGTCCTCGCACTGCCAGTTGTTTGAGAACAAGATGAATGAAATATGGTCTTCCATAGAGTTCTTCCGACAACTGTCCAGGCCCATCCATCCTACCATAGTTCTATAGCTGCTAACACCGTCCTGTCCAGAGTCACAACTAAGGTTAACCAAGCTAGATCCCATAATGACTTGTGGCTGGACAGGTAAGATTCCGGGCATGAAGCATTCTTCCTTCTATTTAGGTCTGGGTGAGGCTTTCTACATGATGCCATGGCGCTTCTCCATGCATCCCGGTCATCCACATGTTTCTCCAAGATTCCCATCAAAACCATCCCTCACCCAGTAGTGTGTATTGAAAAAACATCTTGTCTCGAGTCTTGAAGTCTTAAGGTCTTGAACATGTAGGCCTTGAGAATGCCATCATGAAATCTTGGACGTGGAGTCCTCCTTCTCACATCACTCATGGACACACATACCAACCTTGTCTATTTTAGAATAACATTAAAATAAATAACGTTCCCGGGCTTAGTAACAAGGGGTGGGTTCCTACCCATGCATTCTACTCAACTATAAGAATTCAATAACACTGCTGCAGGAATTTTTTGGTTGATGTCACTAAATGCAATAAAACATAGGTATGAAATAAATGGTCAAAGTGAACTTGACTGGTAAGGTTGATGAAGGTAATATCGCTCTCAGAAAATAACTTGATAGAACTATTCATCACTCTGTGACGAAAATCTATATAAACCAAACATTGCACTCATAAGAGAACACTTCTAACAATCAATACTATCAATCAAAAGGCAACACAAAAACTAAACACAATAGGTTTGTGATGAAGGAAATATGTAAGGCAAAAGTAAAAGCAACCAAACTTCATCATAGCAACCAAGAATAGTTTTCCCTAAAAATAACCTATTTTCAACATAAACAAAACGACAAAATAAAATGTAATAAAGGTACTTTATTAAATCTTTTACTAGCAAAAAGAAATACTTTTGAATAACAACTAAGAACTATGAAAACAACACACGAACCAAAAAAATATAAACTTAACAACAAGAAAAACAATAAAGTACTAAAAACAACATAAAACAAAATATAAAACAAAGTATTAACACAAAGTATTTCTCATAAAATTTATTAGCAAAAGGAACTAATTGAAAAGCTTTTATTAAACTCTTCCTATGACCTAAACAATGTTAACCTTGAATTTGAACCACAAACAATTTCAAGCTTAATACAAATTGTTTTTATCTAAACTTGTCACAGCCTGTGTTTTGCCTCATGACTAAGTTAACATGACTCAAAAATTAGGGCCAATTAAAAAAAATTGTGTGCATTAGAATGCTTGATTTGTGTGTTATTTGCTTGCTTGCCCGATTGCTTCCTAGTGTTCTATATTTCATAAAACATCCTCCTACCCTCAATAACTCTTTTCCTTGATCCCCACACTTGTCCAATGATCATGCCACGTGAATAGGGATTAATTATATTTTAAAAAAAATTTATTTTGGCCACAAAGCATTTCTTTAAATTAGGTTTTCAAATCCCCTGATTTAAGATTTGCACTGCAAGTCTCCAAATTGGGTGGATCCTTTTTCCCCAAATGCTCCATTTGAAACCCACTATGTATAAGACTTCCCAAAACCACAAAATAATTATTTTAAATATTATTTTCCTATTTTATTTAAAGGCTTTTTCTTAAGGGTAGAAATGGTCTGTTATACAGAAAAATTATTTAAATGTTTTAAAAATATTTGAGACAATTTAGGAAAACACAATGGACATATATTGTCCATTTATAAGAGTTTCAACACATGGTCATGTCCAAAATGTTGGGGAAAACCCTTCAAAACCATTTGTGCCTATTTCAAGAATTTGAAATATTACTATAAGAAATATTCTCAAATAAATCCAGGAAAATTCTAGAATGTCACATGTGTTATATGTGATCATATTGCCAAGTTTTATATTGTTTTGGTTCACCAAAATATCCCAAAATCATCTCTGTCCAGATCCAAATTTGAGCAACTCTACTTTACCAACTGACTCCCCTTAATCTCAAACTTTGTGGACATGATATAATACTCCAATAATGCATCCACACCCAGTGGTGCAGCAACGAGAAGAGCTTCACTTGTCCAAATCACCCCAAACCCCTTCCTGCTGATTTCAAAAATTGGGAATGTTTGCATTTTCAAGTTTTCCCAATTGGTCCCAAACTTTTTGGGCACGTTATAATGTCCAAATAATGCCACCATACAAAGTGGTGCATTAAGGATAATAGCGTGGAATGACCAGACGTATACAAACCTATTTCTGTATATTTCTAGGTTTTACCAAGTTTACATTGTGAAATTTCTTCAATCAATCTCAAACTCGGTGATCAAACATTTTTCTACCTTCTATTTCATCCTGTTTAATATCATGGCAAGAAAACTCCATTTGCTAGCTCAAACACTCACCAAACACCTTCTGCCCATTTACCAAACTTGTTGTTTGGGTACCTTCCACCATTCTCCATGACCCAATTTTTTTACCACAGTCCTTACTTGGCCCCTTATACCTCCAGTAAAAAAACCATGGTAGTAGCTCAATTATTGGAGGGGTAAAACCCCCCACTTTCTACCCTGTTTCACCATGGCAGCACTCATCCACCCTCAATTTCTTATTTCCTACACCCTCCATTAGATCCCAAGTACCCCTAGGGAATCCCTGAAACCCCCAGACACTAATAGACAAGCCAGAGCACGCGGGAGCAAGCCTTTCTGGCCGTATGGGTGCTCTGGAGCGCGCTAAAGTGCACCAGAGCACTATAGCGGTGCCCAACTACAGCCCCCCGACCACCTAGAGCCCCTCCCGCACGCCAGTAGCTCTCCCTTGACGTACGCAACCTTCCTTCCTGTTGGCCCCCTCCTCCCTCTCTCTCCTAGGCTCACCATCGCACGTGCTCTACCGCCATGGCCGAGCCAATGATTGAGCCTACACGCTCGCCCTCCCCTGAACCTATCGACCGCCCGTGCCACGTAAGAATCTTCCCCTGGACCCCTCTCGTCCATCCCCAACGCTAGAGTAAGTCCAAGGGCAGTTGTGCGTGCGTCCTCACAGCGCTCGAAGCGCACCCGAGGCGCACCCGAGTCCCTCTCCGTCGCCGCCGTACTTCAGCTCCTCCCCGAGCTCCCTCTTGCCCTCTCTTGATCTCTCTCCCTCCCATTGGACCTCATGGACATCCCTGTTCGCCCTATCATGCCTTGCATCCGCCCCCATGGCCGAGGCCTTGCTGTTGGCTCCCGCTCGAATTAGAGCTCCCCGGTCTCCGTTCTCTTCCTCGAGTCCCACCGAAGCGTCTCTATCATTGTCGCTATCCTCTCCCTAGCTCCCTTCGTTTCCTCCTATAGCTAGGATGCCGGGCCCAACGCTGCCGTCAGCTACCTCTGCCATGTTGGCGCAGCTAGCGGCCTTGACCTCGCCTAGGGCCAGGGGACACCCAGGCGAGTTCGGCCCTTCGCCCTGAGTGCGCAAATGGCTGGATCCTCGCCGAGGGCGGCCTGAGCCATCGGTACTACGTCGGTGCCCGCTTGGCCCCGTCTCCCCTGCTCTCCCCTGTTCGCATGGGAGGAGGGGGACGACCCAGGCAGGCGGGGCCCACCTGGAAGCGACCCCATGGCCGGGCCCGTTGCTTAAGTGGAGACAGGCGTCGGCCTTTCTGCCTTGCCACGTTGAAAGCGCACTTTCCTGGTGCGCCTTCGACGTCAGCGCAGTCTCCCGTGCGACTGGGCCATTGGGCCAGCCTAGTCCCTATCCCCCGCCCTGGGCGTAATATAGCCCTTCGGGTAAACTCTTTCCCTTTTCCATTTGTTTTATTTATTTATTCACGGATTTGTAAAATCCATAGTAAATTCATATGGCTTCCAAATTTGAGGATTCAAATTTCTGCTTCCTCCTGAATATGCCAGCTATTTACTGGTGCCACTACCATATTTTTCTACCAGAAGATTTTGCGCTATTCAAATTTAAATTCCAATTTGAACTATAAGAGGCCACCTTGTAAAATATTAAGGGCATTCATCATAGCTCAAAATGTTGTGCTTCAAATTCCTAGGTGCATCTAAAATCATGTCTTAGGATGTGAACATTTGTCCTTACACTTATTCTTCTATGTCAAATGTAGGGACATTTCTTCGTATATCTCTCACTTTGAAAATCCCTTGGAAAATCATACCAACTCCAAATTCAGTGAAACCACTTCCTACAGGTTTTTAAAATCATGCCCTATTTAATAGGTGTATTCACTAATTTTTTGCCAAATATTTTCTGTAGACTTCCTATAGGATCAATAATGCCTCTATTTCCACCATTCAAAAAAAACCTTGATCCACATGTAATTAAACCTCCTTTGTTATTTTTCTTATGGCCATAGGTGTCCAAGAAAAATACAACTTCTATTTATAGATCACTTTTATTTTCTGCTTGTTGTGTTGCTTATTGCGGTTGTTTCCGGCGATAGTTGACGAAGTAGACGAAGTGCTCGGAGTGGACGAGAAGCATGTGAAGACCTCAAAGACTTGGATAAGCCAGGCAAGTAGCCCTTTGACCATGTTAAGAAACCATGTTTATTGCATGTCATATAGCACTTTACTTTCGTTATATTTGATCAAGTGGAGTATTGTCCACTTCAGTGGGTTGCTTCTGATACTTTTGTCATTGACACTTGCATCGTGCATCACCCTACCTCCTTATGAGGGTTATGCAGGTGGGTGTAGATAGGTTCCTTAGTAGATGCTACACAAATAGGATGGGGATATCCATGGTGATGGAAGGAAAAGATTTTTAATGGCTTTTCGAAAAACCCGTGGGGTGCCACTAATGCCCGGGGGAGACTATGATGAGTTGGGTAACCACTTGAGAAAGAATTGGTGTACCGAAATAAATGAGTGTGTGTTTTCGAAAATGGTGGGTTTAAGATTTGTCGATTGTCCCAACCTTACATGCACAACCATGATACCCCTTATTGGATGGGGCTTTGTTGATTACCTTGATGCGTACTAGCATAGAGCCCGCATTGCGAGTGGTGGGAGTGATGTGGTCACTCTTGGTACGGGGTCATGCCGATATGGACGATCATGCGATGTCTTCACAGGCACCGGGCACACCGTTGGTCCCTACATGGATGATACGATCTGGAGTGAGGCTCGTATGATTTACATCATGAGGGCTGGGTAGCAATCAAGTGGACTCTTTGTTTAGTATCGTCAGGGGAAAGGCATTTTTCGGGTGCTTACCTCGGGTATGTTATATACCGCGAGTCGTGGATGACACGGAAGTTCCCCAAGTCTTGTGGGTAAAGTGTGCAACCTCTACAGAGTGTAAAACTATTCGAATATCCGTGTCCACGGTCAAGGACAGTTGGGTGATGCTGCTTAAGCCATGTCTAGATGTTTTCGCAAACTTGGTGTGTGTGTGTGTGGTTGACACAGAGATCACACTTGAGATAAGTCAGATGACTTGATGACATGAATGAACATCAGATGTTCAACCCTTTCTTATGATGATATCTATAACTTGATCATATGGATATCTGCCAACTGTTGATGCATGCTTACATATGTTAGTTGATCATGTCATTGCATTCAAAATTTGCTTTCCGCAAAATACCTACTTAGTGCTATTTCATGCATTGTTATTTCCTTGTTCCAAACATGGGTTGCTTGTGAGTACATTCAAAGTACTCATTGGCTTGCCACTTGTTATTTTACTGGCCAGGCATGAAAGGTCAGGTTATGATGAAGGTTACCTTGGTGATGGAGATGCGAGCTAGGATGCTTCCTTGTTAGAATGCTTGTAGGGTTAAGGCAGATGGCATGGGTTCACGCTATCGTTGAGGATTTCCGCTGCAATCGTATGAAGACTTGGCCATAAAGGCCATATTTGAGTAAACTGGTATGTAATGGATGTAAGACTCTTGTTATTCAGTTTCTATGTGTTCAGTGAGCATTGATCTTTGGGATCACTGTGCACGTACATTCGGTGATCACGACTTATGAGTCGGGGTCCCCACAGAGCTGGTATTAGAGCCATCCTGATTGTAGGGAAGCCCTTAGTTAGCATGGACGTTAGTTAGGTCAAAACCATTTTTCCAAACCATTCAAAATAACTTACGAAGCCTCTATATTTCTCACCACTCCTAAATTTTCAAAGGAAGCAAAGGTTTTTGCCTTAGCACTTCCACCACTTTTCTCTTAGCTCTCCTTCCTTGCTTTCCAAAAACTTCGCAAGTAGTCGCTACCACCCTTGTGCCCCTGACCACCGGATTCCTTCCAATCCTCGTGGGTAACCTGGAAGGAAGCCAACTAGCCAGACGATTGCTGACATATCTTGGACCCAAGCCGGTGACACTAGACAAGGAGCTACCAACAAAAGATGCCTTCTCGAAGGATGAGGATGTCAATACTTAGATGATAGTAACACCCTCAACACAGCCCCATGATGATGCTACCCTAGCCTTCGATGACCAGGGAAAAAGACATGCAATGTCATGATATACATTGCTAATAGAGTAACCCTATCCTTTTCGTTGTTATATCGGTAATCACCGGTGGATGAGAACCTCGCCATTTGGTCCGCCTCACTATAGTGAGCAGGAAAACATTTCTCTTCATCCCCCGCTCTCGGTGTAGATATTATCATCAATGTGACTAGCGGGATACAACTCTACCATGCCTTGTTAATGTTATTGCATAAAAGATTGCCTACATGGAATGCTCAATGTCTCAGAAGATAGGAAAGCATTGTTGCGACCACAAGGTCACCAGAAGACCCTGTCAACAAGAGCCATGAAGAATCACCTTCGTCGTCAACTCAACAGATCCGAAGTCTTCAAGGACTCTTCAGGCACAAGCATGATCGCTTTGATGAACACAACCAGAGACATAGCGACACCTAAGAAAGACCCAAACGTCTAAGCGAACTCCTCTCCTAGACACAAACCAAGCATGACTACTGAGTCCGAGAACCCCTAGGGTAAGATAGGTCATGTGTCCCCTATGCGAAGTCGAGTTTGTATGATGGTTCGAATGGAACCGTGATGTGTGTTGCTTGTTTTTCCTTTTGTGCTTTGGTGTAAGTCACACTTTTTCCCTAGGAAACAAGTGTGCGACTTTATCACCTACCTTACCTCGATGTATGTGTTTGGCCTTTTCGGCACTTTCTTGATTGCAATTGCACTATACCACCCCCTTAGGCACTCCTCTCGATTCTACTTTCTCTCCCCAATATCGTCAACTGAAGACTGGCAAGGCAAGATGCACCAAGGATCCACCTCCACGGACAGCTAGTGTTGAAGACTATGACTACAATGTACTCAACCAGACGCAACCCCATAGAGTTATGCTTTTCCCTCAAGATTGGGAACCCCTCCCTAGCCCAACCTAGAATTCAAAAGCTCCCACATCTCAAACCTCTGATCACGTGTTTGGCGCACAGACTTGTCAGGGAACCTGTTGAGCTTCAATAGCCCCTGTTTATCACTATGTTCATTATGGGACTAGTGATCATGATGAACAGACACATTACATCCCTAAGCCAGCACTTGAACTGATGATGCCATAGGGAAGATTGTTCTGGGATATATAGCTAGTGAGCTAATGATTTGACGAGGTTGTAATAGATATCTTGAGGTGGTAGTTGAGAGCCTTAGTGGATTACGAGGCTTAATGTTGGTAGGCAAGCTTGGTGGATCAAGATTGATAGAGTAGCATAAATTATTTTCCCATGAGCAAATTGGATTTTGTAGGACCATTGTGATCACAAGTTGAAATTCCTGGTGGGTTAATGACTTAACTTTGGCAAATAATGTTGATATTGGATTGATGGTGGTATGATAGTGACTGGAGTAACTAGTAGAGGATTCTTACTAGATGTCAGCCTTGGATTTAAATAGATGATTATAGTACGTGCTCAAGATCAATCAAACCACATGGTTCGGAGTAATTTGTATTTAGTTCGATGATCTTGATCTTGATACCATGTTTCTCGATGGAAGTCAGCCCAGGAATATTGGGTTGTTGTTAGAATCGATTCAAGGATCCATATGCACCTAACACCGGAGTTCACTACATCCTCGTGATGGGGATTGATGGTTATACTGGGATGAGATGGTTCTTTCTGGAATTTGGAGATTTGGGAAATCTGGAGATATATGGGATGACACTGGTATTGGATTTGTAGAAATAATTGGTCATGTAATAGTGGATGATATTCGTGGATCGATTAAGTTGGATTCGTAGGAAGGAAACAAGATCGTGGATTTGTAGTCTCATGATCAAGCTTAGTGGCTTGTAAATTATCCATAGGATTTTTATATAGGGATATATGTGAGTTAGCTATAGTATACATATGAGATTTTTGGTATAGTCCTTCTCTCAAAACCTTGGGGATATGATTAGCATATGTAATATTGGAGTTGACTTATATGAGATGATACCTTCGATGATATAGGGTCATTCTGTTTGGAGTATAGGCAGTACTATTGTCATCTAAGAACTGTGCTCGAGGATAAGATGGTAGACATTCACTCACATCCTAAGCTCCTTGAAACCTCTAAGCTTTACCGAGCCACAATGTGGTCAGGTTATGACCATAGGTCTTGGCTCTAAGTCATTTGACTATGGCCGACAGTCCACCCCGACCTCCACCAAACATGTTCCTATGGAGGGTGGCCACTAGGTCCTGTATTAGGCTGGACCACAAACCCCTGATACTAGTGACCATCGGGAGCAAATGCCCGCTCCTCTCACACATCCCATGATCAATGTGCTTATGTGGTATTTGGAGGAATATGTTGTTATCCTCACAGATGAAATACTTACTTACCCAACAAGAGAAGGAACACCTTAGTCCTGTTTGGACTAGCCCCAGGAACACTAATTACCATGACTCTCGAGTATAAGGTTTCACCTTGAAAGAGTTGGACTCTGCGAAGCACCCTCCCTACAGAAGAAGACCTTCTTGCCCGAGAAAGATGAAGAACCATTGTGATTGCGAAGACACGACAACGATGAAGAAGAAGCAAAAGGAAGTCAACCACCACTCCTCTGTCGGCTACATCAACTAGACTACATCCCAAAGCACCGACGTTCAAGCCTGATGAAGCCCTTGGACATCAAGAGGATTAAAGATCCCCTTGCTTTAAGTAGTCACCTATCAGTACCTGACTAGGATGGGACTGAGAAGTTGATGGCAACCTCACTCCACCACCTTCATGGTGTACGTTGAGCATGACATCCCTGCTCCCTTTAGATGCCTAGTGTCGTGGGAACGAACATCTATGGGACCGCAGGGGCCCCTTTCGGTTCGGCGGGAGGCGAGCTGGCATAAGGAGCGGGTCTGATGAGCTGCACGCGGGGAGTTCTTACACAAGTTCGGGTCGCACGGATGCGTAAAACCCTACTCCTGCTTGGTTATATTGATCCTGTTCTAGGGTTCGAGCTACAGGAGCGCCATGAATAGCTGCTACGTGAGCTTGGGAACCTCCAGTTGTCTAACTATGGGGTTGTCCGGTTGTCTAACTCCCTAACTTTCCAAAAGCCCCCAAAGCCAAAAAGTCCTCTTCTCTAACACCCTGGGTCTCCTTTTATACTTAAGGGGATCCTAAGTGGTGTACAATGTGCACACGGGATGTAAAGTGCTACAGTGCTATCGTACCTAACCCTGACAGAGTAGGACAAGAGCATTATATGCACCGTTAGGGGCCTTTGTCCGTTAGTGGGATGAGACGGGGTCTCGTCCCATCGGCGGAGCTTAGCTCCCTCCAACGTTGACGCCGCGACACGAGTCCAGGTGAATCGACACATGGCATGTGCACTGGCGGTCCTTGCCAGGGCCTTGCCTTGTCAGGACCTTGCCTTACTGGGGGCCTAGAGACTCCGAAGCCCTCCCGGCAAGGTCTTGCCGGTAGTCTTGAGTCTTCTGTGCTGGTGCTTGATAAGTCTTTGATGGGCCTTGTCATTGGGGCGGCTACTCCTGCCCGTGCAGAGTAAAGGGGCACTAGATGGCCCAAAAACTCTAGTGCACTGATAGGAGCCCTCGGGCCTAGGCCATACATGTCGCGAGGGGTTGTTGGGCTAGGTCCAAACAGTGCACGGGCACGCGTGGCACAGCCTCGTAGTTGTGATCATTGCGCTCGCTGCGCTTCCCCACGATGCCCATTGAATGCGGGTAGTGGGATACGTGCGCGACGCGGCCGTCGAGTTTTTAGTTACCACGTTAGGTCCTTTCTGCCACGCATGCCACATGCATAGCGGGGAGCTAGCAACGGGCGCCCGTGACTTACAGTCCCTAAGAAAAGGCAGTAATTGCGGTGCCACGGATTCGGGCGACGGGGCGGTTGTTGTTCGCCCCGTGATCGAGGGCACCGCCATTGAAGGAGGTGGGCGGCGTCCTTTGGAGTGGGGGAGAGCCAGCCCCCGTGCTTCCTCCTATAAATTGGGGACGGCGGGGGGGGGGGGGGGTGGGGGGCAGATCGCATCCATCCTTCTTCAACCCTTCGAGTGCAAGACTTCGCAGTCCGCCTCCTCCCTCATCTTCTCAATCTTCAGGTAGCGCCCACCCTTCGCCATGACCAGGGGGTGAGGGCGACCACATTCCTCGACTGCGAAGAGGAGCTCTCATCTAGATCATGCCGCCGCTTCAGCCGCGGATGCGGTGGGAGGCTCGAGTTCGCGTGGTGGAGGAGGCGCGAGGGATCATGGCCGTTGTGGAGGTCGAGGTCGGGGGAGGCGAAGCGCTGCTCCACCCCCTTCTCCGACGCAAGGCATCTCTGTTGTGGAGAACGACCAGCCGCCCTTCCGGTGGCTACGGGTGGCAGGGTGCTGCAATGGCACGACGCGGGTGGACATTGAGTACCCAGCGCGCTGCATAATGTTCCTCAGGCGCGGTTGGAAGACCTTCACCCGTGCCCATAGCATCTAGGTGGGGCACGTTCTTCGTTTTAAAATGACAGAGGCCGATTCACTCTCCATCAAGATTTATGGGAGCTCCGGCATCGGCCTCAGCTACTGCGAAGAGAGCACGAGCAGTGCTGAAAGCCTGTCCTTCGACAATAGTGATGGGGAGGACAACGACGAACACAGCGGCGATGAGTCCGGTCCTCGGGCGGTCAAGTCGGAGCCCGAAGATTCGTGCTCGGACTGACCGCCGACCGCACCATCGTCACCAGCCTCATGCCTCTCCCCCTCCCGGCAAGATGTCCTTGTCAGGTGTTTCAGTCCCGGGACTGCCTCATATTCCAGCTCCAGCTGGCCCGTGGACTTCGGCTTCAAGGGTCCATCCTCCTTTCCGCATGCTCTGGTCTTCTCCTTCGTGCAATGCTGGTCCAGGAGGGACCAACTCTTGCCTTCCCATTTGGTAGCCCTGCTCGTCCGCGCAGTTCTGGTCCAGAGGGGTCAGGCCGGGCTTCTGCCAATGGCCTCTCGCCATCTTTTTCTTCTTGTATCCCGCCTCTCCTTTCCATCTTTTTATTCTTGTAATCTCCCCTAGGGGAGAAAGTCATATAAAGATGTACTTAGAAAAAAAGCGGTATCTTATCTAAATTTCACCCCATTTTGAATGAATGTCTATTATCATCCTTGTTAGACTGATTCTGTATATGCAATTTTCCTTTCTGCAAGAATCTTACCGACGTGTGTAGTCCTACCACAAGAACTTTAAGGAACAGGTCCTTAGCAGCTTGCTGGCGGTGGCACTGCCGACAAGACACCTTGGCGTCCTTAGCGCGGCCGTTTAAGTCGTTGGTGTTACTCGAAAATGGGATAAGGGCATGAGCACTATCCCTTGGATTGTTGAGCAAACTCGAAACGAAACAAGGAGCACGGGCAAAGCCACTTAAGCCATTGAGCGGTCCCGAACGCAGTGAGGGCGCATCCAATCGCGGCAAGGTTCCCATGAGTGTAGGTTTTCCATACAAAAGTCGAAAAAGCTCAAGGAAAATAACTTTACGACAAGGATTCACATGGGTTTTTTGCAACTTATCTTTTTGTTGCCTTTCTCCTTCCGGCAATTTTTTGGAACGTCGCGATCAAGAATTCACATGGGCTTTTGGGGCTTTCAGACAGTTAGGCAGTTAGACAACCGGACAACCCCACGGTTAGAACAACTGGAGCTTACCAAGCTCACGTAGCAGCCATTCATGGCGCTCCTGTAGCTCGAACCCTAGAACAGGATCAATATAAACAAGAAGGAGTAGGGTTTTACTCATCCATGCGGCCCGAACCTGGGTAAAAACTCCCCGCATGCAGCTCACCAGACCGGCTCTTTATGCCAGCTTGCCCCCCACCGAACCGAAAGGGGCCCCTGCGGTCCCATAGGTGTGTTCCCACAACATCTTTGGCGCACAAGGTAGGGGGCGCGTGAGTGGTGCGTACCCGTTCGGGTGATCCGCACCCCAGCTCCATCATCGCCATGGCCCCCAAGAAGAAGGGGCTGACAGCAGTTGGCCCATCCGCGTCCACCATCCTTGCGTCTGCGCAGATAGGAGACGGCATAGATGCGGGTGGAGGAGAAGGAGGAGGAGGTTTGGAACTTCTGCGACATTCCGGTGAGCAAGGCCAAGCAAGCGGAGATGCTCGCCATGGAGACACCCATGGCGACAGTGGGAACCCCCACTCCCCTGGTTCTCAGGACAGAGCAGTACCGCCTGCGGGGGTTACGGAGAACTCTAGGGGTGGAAGAGTATCTCCTAGGGCACCCACACTGGCACCTACACCGCAAACTTCTTAGGACGCGCGTGGAGAGCCACACCACAGCGCTCGCAATTCTCAACATCCCCACAGAAAAAACTCCTGTGCATCATTCCCAAGATGTGTGGGACCAGCATGCAAGCGGGAGTGGCATTCTGACGCAGGATCGTGGCGGTGCTCCTTCTAACACGGTTAGGAGTCAGACCACCTCGCATTCCTTGCGCCACTCGCTATCATCCACGACGAAGGAAGCGGTGGCACGAGTGCAACTACTCCTGAACTTCCCTCCTGCTGCAGAGAAGCTCCACGAATGGAGTGCCTTGAAGACAAGCTTCGGCCCACAGGGCCGCCTCAGGCTAGTGGTGAAGCACCCAGAGTTGGTGCGACCTCGGCACACTCTCCTCCGCGTCGGCATCACCGGTCGCCGACCCGACGGGCCGACGCCTACGACGGTTACTCGACGGCATCATCTGACCCACGGACGCGTCACGATCAGCGTCATGTTCTTCGAGAATGTGGCAAGGAAGACGCCCGAACCGCGATCAAGCCGCGACAGCAAGTGCGCCTCCAGTCGGACAGGCACGCGGGGCCCACTATAGACAAGTCCATGCCGGGGTACCCTATCAGCCTACCTTACAAGGTGGGTTGTTCAGCGTTTACCCCTGAGCTGCGGTAAGTCTAGTGGCCCAACACCTGCACGTTCAAATCGGAAGTTCCAAAGAAGTACGACGGCAAGACCCATCCGTTAGAGTTCCTGAGCATCTACACCATTGGGGTGCAGGCTGCCGGGGCCACGACGGCGAGATATTGGCCAACTACTTCCCATTGGCGCTTACGCCCAACGTCAGGTCATGGCTGATGCATTTGCCGGAGAGATCCATCACCTCCTAGGCGGACCTATGTCACGAGTTCGTTGGCGCCTTCACCAGGGGTCATCAAGCTCCTGGCCAGGAGAGCGACCTGCACATCATCCCCTAGAAGGAAGGTGAAACTCTCTACATGTACATCCAGAGGTTCAGCAGCGTGCACCACAACGTCCCAAACGTTCACCCTGCCACTGTTATCAATGCGTTCCATCAGAACATGCGCAACCGAAGGATGTGGGAAGAGGTGTCGATGAACAGAGTCAAGGACATCGCCGACCTTTATGCTTTGGCACACAAATGTGCTTGGGCTAAAGAAGGGAGAAGACTGCCCAACGAAGATGCCGGCGCAGAGGTCGACTCCGAAGATGAAGACACCGCTACCCCGGCAAAGAAGGGCCGGCGACAGAACAAGAAGCGCAAGGGCAAGACCGTGCTAGCCGTCAAAGGATCCGACAACCCCGGCACCGCCAAGAAAGGCAAGGTCGATGACCCCAGCAACGATGTTGCCGGGTGCACCTCCTACCATGCCCTAGTAGCTACCGTCAACTAGAAGACTCCGGCAAGCAGTATTGCAAGATCCATCACATCAAAGGCCATGACCTCCAAGACTGCTGGCAAGTTGAGCAGCTTGTCGAGAAGTAGAGGGCTTAATATGAAACACGTGACAAGAACAAGGGTCAGGATGGTGCTGAGGGGTCCGACAAGAAGCGTGTTGGCCGAGGAGGCCACCACGGCAAGCCCAAGCGACAGAAGGAACAGCCCACCCGTGGCCGGGATAAGCAAGAAGGAGATGATGATGCTGTCCAAGAGGATGACGAGTCCAGTGATCATGAGTTTCAGAAGGCCATGGAGATTATGTGCATAGAAGGAGGAGCCTTGCCGCATTCCTCTCACCGCCGACTTAAACCGTGGGCACGCGATGTTAATGCGGAGGAGCCCTCTATCAATGCAAAGAAACCTCTGAAATGGTCCAACACTCCTATCATGTTCGACACCGAGGATCACCCTAATCGCATAACTGTGGTCGGGTGCTTGCCGTTGTTGGTCTCGCCAACAATCCACAACCTCAAGGTGACAAATATGTTAGTCGACAGTGGGGCAAGCTTGAACCTGATCTCGCTTGATGTCATTTGGAGGTTGTAGATTCCCGACGAAGAACTCGAGCCGACAGGTGCCTTCCAAGGGGTCAATTCAGGAAGGAAAACAAGGTCACGCTGCCGGTGACGTTCGGCAGCAATATCAACTTCAGAACGGAGAAGATCATCATTTACGTTGTCGAAATCTCGTTGCCATACAACGGCATTCTCGGGCGTCCGACAGTAGCCAAATTCATGGCGGCCACCCACTTCGCTTACAACATGCTGAAAATGCCCAGACCAATGAGCGTCATTACCATCCACTCCGATAAGAAGAGCGCACTTATCTACAGCGACCAATTCTATTGGGGCGCAGTCGCAGCACCTGCCCCTAAGGCACTTGCTCCTGCCGCTGAAGCTCCCGGGGGAAGAAGACCTGCAAGGCCTCTGGCACACATTCTAGCAAGCTCACCTCTTCGGAGTGTTGGCCTACTGTTGATGATGTGCCAGAGAGCTCCACCGGCAAGAGCAAAAAGTCCAAGGCTGCCCCACCAGAGACCAAGAAGGTGCCCACCAAGGAGGACGACACAAGGGGAACTTTTACCGTAAGTTCCACTCTTGATGAGAAATAGGAAAGCGCGCTCGTTGCCTTCCTGCGGGCAAATATCGATGTGTTTGCATGGCAACCATCTGATATCCCCGGTGTTCCTAGGAAGGTGACTGAGCACCACCTTGTCGTCTGCCCGCATGAGTGGCCCGTCAAGCAGAAGGTTTGGAAGCAAGCTTTGGAGCGGCAACAGTTTATTGCCGAGGAGATCATGAAGTTAGAGGCAGCTGGGCTGACTAGAGGAGTGCTCCACCCTACGTGGATGGCCAATCCAGTCGTAGTGCGCAAGGAGAATGGGAAGTGGAGGCTAGGCATTTATTTCACACACATCAACAAGGCCTGCCCAAAAGATCATTTTCCCTTGCCACGCATCGACCAGACTGTGGAATCCACCACCAGTGGCGATCTGTTGTCCTTCCTTGATGCCTATTCTGGTTACCATCAGATTTTTATGGCCAAGGAAGACGAAGAGAATACCGTGTTTATCACCCCATGAGGTACGTACTGCTTTTTGCAAATGCCTTTCAGGTTGAAAAGTGCTGGTTCTACCTTTGTAAGAGCAGTCCAGATTGGTTTTGAGCCCTAGCTACATAGATTTATGGAAGCTTATATGGATGACATAGTGGTCAAAACCAAGGACAAGGCTACGCTCATATCAGACCTAGAAGAAACATTCGCCAATCTGCACAAGATCAACATGAAGCTCAACCCTGAGAAATGTGTGTTCCCCATTATATCTAGCAAGCTTCTCGGTTTCTTTGTGTCTCAAAGAGGAATCGAAGCGAATCCCGACAAGATCAAAGCAATTGAGAAAATTGAGGCACCAAGGCAAGTCAAGGACGTGCGACGCCTTGTTGGCTATGTTGCTTCTCTAAGTAGGTTCATCTCAAAATTTGTTGAGCACACCATGCCCTTTTTCAAAATCTTGAAGAAGGCGGGTCCAATGAAATAGACTCCAGAATCGGAGGCGGCACTATAGGATTTGAAGAAGTACCTTTCCTCTCTGCTAGTCCTACTTGTGCCAAAACCACAAGAGCCGTTCTTGTTGTACCTAGCAGCAATGAATCAAGTGGTGAGTGTTGCGCTAGTGGCTGGAAGAGAAGTTGATGAGGAAGCAGTAGCAACGGCAGGGATGCCGAGCAATGAGCCAGGACAGTCTCTAGCAGGGCCTGGTGCTGGTAAAGAAGGATCTGCGCAGTTGAAAGAGATAGTCCAGAAGAAGAAGAAAATGGTGCAGCAACCAGTTTATTTTGTCAGATCTTTGTTGCAGGGGGGCTAGATCAAGGTATTCTGGCGTGCAAAAATTGCTCTTTGGCCTTCTTATGGCCTCTAGGAAGCTGCACCATTACTTCCAAGCACAGGAGATCACCGTTGTCACCCGCTTTCTGCTACAGCGGATATTGAGAAGCTACCGGCAGGATTGTGGAGTTGGCTTTTAAATTATACATATTTGGTCTTAAGTTTGAAATCACTTTGACCATTCAGAGCAGGGCCTTGGTGGAGTTCATTGCAGAATGGACCCCAACGCATGATGAAGAGATTCCACAGCCAACTCTCCCCGGCAAGGAGACTGATCGAGAATGGATCATGTATTTTGATGGAGCTTTCTCGCTACAAGGCGCCGATGCTAGAGTGCTGCTTGTCACACCCACCACAGAGCACCTTAGATATGTGGTCCAGATGCACTTTCCCTAGGAGAGATCAACAAACAACACTACTTAGTACGAAGGGCTGCTTGCCGGTCTCAGGATCGCGGTGGACCTTGGGATCAAGAAACTTATTGTCAGGGGTGGTTCTCAACTTGCCGTCAGGCAAGTGAAGAAAGATTACCAAAGTCCGTTGAACGAAGATATTGTAGATGAAGTGAGGAAGTTGGAAGAACATTTTGACGGCTTGCAAATGGAGCACATTCCACGTACAGACAACAACGTTGCCGATGGCCTATCAAAGTGTGTTGCCCAAAAGTTGCCTGTGGAACCGGGAACTTTCGTGCTCCAACTAACTCAACCCTCCGTGACACCATCAACTGGACCAGAGAAGAGAAGGAAGTTAAGTTCCCCCTACCTAGCACGCCAAACATGTCATGGGAACGAACACCTATGGGACCGCGGGGGCCCCTTTCGGTTCGGCGGGGGGCGAGCTAGCACAAAGAGCCGGTCTGTTGAGCTGCACGCAGGGAGTTTTTACCCAGGTTCGGGCCACACAAATGCGTAAAACCCTACTCATGCTTGGTTATATTGATCCTATTCTAGGGTTCAAGCTAAAGGAGCGCCATGAATGGTTGCTACGTGAGCTCGGGCACCCCCAGTTGTCTAACTGTGGGGCTGTCCGGTTGTCTAACTGTCTAACTGTCTGAAAGCCCCAAAAGCCAAAAAAGTCCTCTTCTCTAATGCCCTGGGTCTCCTTTTATACTTATGGGAATCCCAATAGTGGCGTACAGTGTGCACACGGGATGCACTATGCTATAGTGCTATCGCACCTAACCCTGACGGAGTAGGACAAGAGCATTAAATGCACTGTCAGGGGGCTCAGTCCGTCAGTAGGACGGGACGAGGGCCCATCCCATCGTGCCGCTTAGCTCCCTCCAACGTTGCCGCGACACGCGTCCAGCTGAACCAACACCTGGCATGTGCGCTGGTGGTCCTTGCCGGGGCCTTGCCTTACCGGGACTTGGCCTTGCCGAGGGCCGGGGGTAGAGTGGTTGCGCATGTAAGGTTGGGACGGTCAGCAGACCTTAAATCTAATCCGTTTTCGAAAACACACATACTCACTTGCTCCGGTACACCACTTCTTTCTCAAGTGGTCACCCAATTGATCATCATCTCCCTCGGGCATTAGTAGAACCCGATGGGTTTTTTGAAAGAGTCTTTGCAATCATTTCTTTTCTTTCCATCACCATGCATAAGTCCCATCCCCACTTGCGTAGCATCTACTAGCATCCTAACTACACCAACCCACATAACCCTCACAACGTGGTAGGGTCATGCACGATGCAAGTGTCAATGGAAAGATACTGGAGGCATTCCACCGAAAGGGGAACACCACATCACATGATCAAATATGATGAAAGTAAAGTGCTATATGACATGCAATAGAAATGGTTTCTCATCATGGTCAAAGGGCTGCTTGCCTAGCTTAGCAATGTCTTCGAGGTCTTCACACGTTTCTCGTCCACTCTGAGCACTCCGTCTACCTCGTCAACTATTGCCGGAAACAACCGTAATAAGCAACACAACAAGGAGAGAAATAAAAGTGCTCTATAATTAGGAGTTTTATTTTTCTTGGACACCTCTAGTCACAAGAAAAATAACCAAGTGGGTTTTGGAGGATGTGGGTCAAGGGGGAGTTTTGAATGGCGGGAATACTGGAAATGATGATCCTATAAGATGTCAACAGAAAAATTTCTATAAAAATTATTGGATGGACCCAACAAATAGGGCATGATTTTAGAAACATGTGGAAAGTGGTTTCACTAGATTTGGAGTTGGGATGATTTTCCTATGAATTTCCTGAGATGATAATAATGAAATATGGGGCTATTTATTTGATCCAACATAATTAATGCATGGTGAAAATGTTAACCAAGTCCTGAAAAATAAGGCATGATATTTAGAACACCTATAAATTGGAATCACTCCATTTGGAGTTGATTTGGATGTTCTATGAATTTTGCAAGTGGGGCATCACATAATTCAAATTTGAATTTAAATTTGAACAGTAGAGGGAAGATTGTGGGAAAAATATGCAGGATATATTTTTGGATAGGGGAATATTTTAGTAACCTCTAGGATTTTGAATCACCAGATTTGGAGTTAAAATGAATATTCTAGGATTTATTTAGTATCTCGGGAAAAGAAAAAGGGAAAAGGCTTATACCCAGAGGGCTAAAACACGCTTAAGGCGCAGCATAGAAAATGGGCCGGCCCGGTGGCTTGACCGGACAGCTCGAGGTGACTTCGAAGGCGTAGTGCCTGGAGTACGCTTTACCCTGGCAAAGGTGCGCCGATGCGGTCCCCGCGTCCACTTAATCGGGTGAGGGCCACTCGTCGGCCTTGCTGACCCACCGATAGGCGGGGCCCAGTGGCTGACAGGGCCTTCTCCTTCCTCCGGCTCACGCCCGACAGAGAGGGAGGAGCGGCTCCCGTCGGCGAAGGGCGGAGCCACACGCCATCCCTGGCAAAGTTCCGACGACGGGCGAGCTCAGGAGGTCGGGCCGCACCTTCCTGGCTGGTCCTCGGTTGTCGGGGAGTCGAATCTGAGCGACGGCCGAGATGGCATCGTCGGCCATAGGAGGAGGAGAAGGACTCGGGCATGGCTGGCAATGAACAGGGGGGGATTATGGGTGAGAGAGATAGAGAGCGGGAGGAGGCAGAGGGGGGCTCAGGGGAGGGCTTGAGTAGCCATAGCGCCGAAGCACCGTGTACGGACTCCATGGCTCTTGCGGGGAGGGCCCTGGAGGCTAGCGGAGGAGGCAGGGGTGGTCTGAGGTGCTCGTGGGAATAGTGCATGCTGCTGGAAAGAGCTGGGCAAGCTCGGGTAGGCCCCGTAGGCGAACAGGGAGTGGCGGAGCTTTGCGGTGCTTGGGCTCATGCGACAGGGGCTGCCAAAGAGGAAATGAAAGGGGGGCGACAGAGCGTCGCATTGCGGACATCGAGGGGGGGTGTGGGGGACACCATTGCGAGGCTCAAGGCTGACTGGAGGCTCAGATTGGGCAAGGAAAAGTGGCAGAGCGCCATTTCTGCATGTCAATGACGTAGTCACCACGCCAAGGGACGTCCAGGGTATCATTTGGGCGGCCAAGATTGTCTGGGGTGTGTGGCACGTATGCATGAGAACACTGGTGGAGTTTGAAGGCAAATGGGACTGGTTAGGTTAGACAAATACTCAGGTTAAGTTTGATGCATCAATCTTGGGGTTGATTCAATGGGGTTTTACTGTAGGGCATCCAGGGTAAAACCTTGTCTAGAAGACATATGTATGGAAGGACTAGCTTTACACAAATTTTTAGAGCATGGAGATGAGAGGGCAAGGTACTTGCAGTACAAAGTTACACTTCTTGCCATAAAATAGATTCAGATGGTTTGCTCATATTTTCCAAATGAGCATGCCATATGCGGATTTGGTTTGATGCATAGGATTCTTTAGAAAGGTTTGGGGGCATTATTAGGAATAGACTAATGGGAGAGGGGAAAGAAGAGGTATTTCCATGGTAAAAAGATGGGGGCAAGGGGAATCTTTTTGGGCCCACTTTGTTTGTCCACAAGTTTGTGGTTGAGGGTGTTTGTGCTGTGATTGGGCTAGGCAAGGGAATACTTTGACCTTAAGATTTAACAGGGGTAAATGGTAAGTCCATTTGGTCCTGATCACAAGTTTTCAGCTCAATTGAAGAAAGTTGATAATGCAAACTTGGTAAACCCTAGGAATGGACAGAAATTGATTTCTATAGATCTGATCATGCAATTCTATTCCCCTTGATGCACCACTTGATGTATCATCATAATTTGGGTAATAGAGAATGCCCAGAAAGTTTGGGACCAATAGGAGATACTACACAATGTAAAGTTGATCAAAATTGGCTCTGGATAGGAATGGTTTTAGGATATTTGGTGAATCAAAACAGTTGGGATTGAGATGAAACTTGGTAAGGTGAACACATATATGATATGAGATATTCTAAAATTTTCCTGGATTTATTTGAGAATATATCTTATAGGAATACTTGAAATCCTTGAATTAGGCAGAAATGGTTTTGAAGGGTTTTGTCCAATATTTTGAACATGAACATGTGTTGAAACTCTTATATATGGACTACATATGTCCACTAAGCTTTCCTAAATTTTCCCAAATATTTTTAAATCATTTAAATAATTTTTCCCTATAAAAGACCACTTCTGGCCTTAAGAGAAAACCTTTAAATAAAATATCAAAATAATCTTTTAAAATAATATGTTGTGGTTTTGGGAAGTTATATATAGTAGGTTCTAAAGAAAGTATTTTGGGAAAAATGATCCACCCAACTTGGGGACTTCCTGTGCAAATCTCAAATCAGGGGTTTTGAAAAAACCTAATTTGAATAAAACCTTTTTGGCCAAAATAATATTTTGTAAAAATATTTTTAAGTCCTATTCACATGTCATGATCATTGGAGAAGAGTTTGGATCAAGTAAAAGAGTTTTTGTGAGTAGGAGGGATTCGATGAATATAGAGCACATGAAAGCAAACAAGAAATCAATAACCAAGTCAAGCATCACAAGCACAGAAAAAGTTTTAGCTGGCCCTGATTTTTGGGTCATGATAATTAGTCATGAGGAAAATCACAGGGTGTGACAGACCTACCCCCTTACAAGAATCTCGTCCTTGAGATTCCTAGGCTAGGTGCAAGAAGGATGCGGAAATTCAAAGGTGAGGTAGTCTTCACGTTTCATGTTGCTTCTGCTCTGGCATGGTTGTCCTCCTAGGTCTTGAAGTGCTTTATGATATGCCTTCGAGTGCACTATTTACTTCATCTAAGGGTGAACAGGGTTTGGGCAAGGGCCTGGCTTGCGTGTGTATCCCAGAGCGGAATACCCGACTAGTAGTGTGTTTGTGTGTTGGTCCTAGGGTTGCTCATGTTGGTTAGTGACATCTAGATGCCTCGCGTTAGAATAGAAGGGTTGAGTCTTGGTGTAGCTCCTTGTTGACGGGGAAGTCCTTATCTTTCTTAAAGCAGGGGTCTTCAGTCGTAGGTGGTCTCCACCCTTGAGAGTGCTGAGGTGCGGCATCATGGGCTTCTCGTCGAGATCTTTGTCTTGAGTAAGTTACCCAGGTAGATTCTTTATTCTTCTTTCATCGTTTGTCTTCATCGTCTTGGACGCACATTTCTAGAGGGTCTTTGATTTTTTGGTCTAGTTTTCTCTCCGTGGCAAAGTCTGTGCAGAGTCTCGTCAAAACGGGTTCTACTATATGGGGTTAGCATTGTGGTCATGACAGTCGTTCCACTCCGTTCCAGGCATCTGAAGGGAGTAGGGACGTCATGCTCAACATACCCCATCAAGGTGATGGAGTAAGGGGGGCATCAACTTCTCAGCTCCATCCTGGTCAGGATCTGATAGATGGCCATTTAAAGAGAGGGGATCTTTAATCCTCTTGATGTCCAAGGGCTTCTCGGGCTTGAATGTCGGTGCTTCTGGATATAGTCTAGTTGAGGTACCCAGCAGAGGAGTGGTGGTTGACTTGTTCTTCATCATAGTCATGGCTCCGTGATCGTAGTGTTTCTTCATCTTGCTTGGGCAAGAAGGTCTTCTTCTACAGGGAGGGTGCTTCGCGGAGTCCAACTCCTTCAAGGTGAGACCTTGATCTTGAGAGGCATGGCAGTTGGTGTTCCCGGGGCTGGTCCAGACTGGACTAAGTTGTCCCTCCTCTTATTTGGTAAATAAGTATGTCATCTTGGAAGACAACAACCCATTTCTCGAAGCATCACATAAACACATTGCTCATGGGACATGTAAGAGGAGCGGGCATTCGTCCCGAATGGTCATTGGTGTCTAGGGTTTGTGGTCCAACCTAATAGAGGTCTCTGTGGCCACCTTCCTTACGGAAAGGGTGGGTGGTGGTCACGATGGGGTATCGACCATGGTCTTTGACTTAGAGCTAGAGCCTATGGTCATAACCTGACCACATTGTGGATCGGTAAAGCTTAGAGGTTTCAAGGAGCTTAGGATGTGAGTGAATGTCTATCATCTTATCCTCGAGCACAGTTCTTAGATGCCAATGGTACCACCTATTTCTCCAAACAAAATCGCCCTATATCCTTGAAGGTATCATCTCATATATGTCAACTCCAATATTACACATGATGTTCAACTCCAAGGTTCGAGGAAGGACTAAACCAAAGTCTCATATGTATACTATAGCTAACTCAGATATATCCCTATATAAAAATCCTCGGGATAATTTACAAGCCGCTAAGCTTGATCACGACACTACCAATCCAAGTGTCCTACTGACCCATCCAAGGCCTAATGTTCTGCATTACTATGCTAAGGAAACACGTAAAAACCAATCCAAGATCTTGTTTCCTTCTCACGAATCCAACTAACCGATCCTCGAATATAATCCACTATTACCTGATCCATTACTGCTACAAATCCATCGTTGATGGTGTCCAACATAATCTCCTCGGGTTCATATAATCCACATATCATTGCAAGGACTGTTGTCATGAACTTCCAATCTCATGGCCAACTACACCCCAAGGTCGAGCTCAAATAGATCCCTTAATTATCCCTAACATCATCCGATTCCTTCTACCATCATTCACTGAAAAACATGGTATCATTATCAAGATCATTGGACTAAATCCAAACTATTCTGAACCATGTGGTTTTATTGATCTCGAGTAGCTATTAGAATCACCTATTTAAATCCAAGGTCTACATCTAGTAAGAATTCCCTAATAGTTACTTCTAGTCGTTGTCATATCACCATCAATCCAATATCAATATTATTGCCAAAGTCAAGTCATTCCAAGAATTTCAGCATGTGATCACAATGGTCCTGCAAAATCCAATTTTCTCAAGGTACAAGCAAGTTATGCTACTCTATCAATCTAGACCCACCAAGTTTGTCTACCAACATTAAGCCTCGTAATCCACCAAAGGGTCTCAACTATTTCCTCAAGACATTTATTATGGCTAAATCAAATCATTATCCACAACTCGTATACCCATAGAATGATCCTTCCTATGGCATCAAGGGCCTAGTGCTAGAATAAGAATGAAGGATGTTTGTTCATTGTGATCACTAGCTCCATATTCAACCCAGTGCAAAGCAGGGGTTATGGAAGCTCAATAAGTGCTCTGGCAAATCCGTGTATTAAACACGTGATCAGAGACTTGTGCTGGGGAGCTTCGAAGGTATAGTTTGGTCTGGGGAGGGCTTTCCAATCTCGAGATAAAAGCATAACTCTACGGTGTTGCGTTTGGTTGAGTACGTGGTAGTCATAGTCTTCAACACTAGTTGTCCGTGGAGGTGGATCCTCGGTGCATCTTGTCTTGCTGGCCTTCAGTTGACGGGAGTGGAAAGAGGGAAAGGAGCATAGAGGAGACTGCCTAAGGGGGTGGTATAGTGTAAGTGCAATCAAGCAAGTGTCAAAAAGGCCAAACACAAACTTCAAAGTAAGGTAGGTGGTATAGTCATGCACTTGTTGCCTAGGACAAAAGTGTGACTTACACTAAAGCACAAACAGGAAAAACAAGATCCACACATCATGGTTCCCTTTGAACCATCATACTGACTCGACTTCGCATAGGGGACACACGACTTATCCTACCCTAGGGGTTCTCGGACTCAGTAGTCGTGCTTCCTTCTTGCCTTGAAGAGGAGTCCGCTTAGTCTTCTATGTCTTATTCATGTGTTGCTATGTCTCCGGTTGTTGTCCATTGAAACGATCCTGGTTGTGCCTGAAGGGTTCTAGACGACTTCGGGTTTGGTGAGTTGACAGTGAAGGTGATTCTTCACGGCTGGTGTTGATAGGGTCTTCTCGTGTCCTTGTGTTCTTGATAATGCCTTCTTGTCTTCTGAGGTGTCGAGCATTCCAGGTAGGCAACCTTTTATGCAATGACATTAACAAGGCATGGTAGAGTTGTATCTTGTCGGTCTCGTTGACGATATCATCGGCACCAAGAGCGGGGAATGATGAGAACCGTTTTCCTGCTCACTAGAGTGAGGCGGACCAAATGGCGAGGTTCTCATCCACTGATGGTTGCTGATGTAACAATGAAAAGGACAGGATTGCTCTATTAGTGATGCATATCCTGACATTGCAGGTCTTGTGCCCTGGTCTTCGAAGGCTAGGGTGGCATCATCCTGGGGTTGTGCCGAGGGTGTCTTTATCATCTAAGTCTTGACATCCTCATTCTTCGAGAAGGTGTCTTCTGTTGGTAGCTCCTTGTCTTGTGTCGCCAACTTGGGTCCAAGATATGTCGGCATTTGTCTGGCAAGGTGGCTTCCTTCCTGGTTACCCACGTGGATTACAAGGAATCCCGTGGTCAGGGGCACAAGGGTAGTAGCGACCATTTGCAAAGTTTTTGAAAAGCAGACAAGGAGAGCTAAGAGATAAGTGGTGGAAGTGCTAAGTCAAGAAAACCCTTGCTTCCCTTGGAATTTTTAGGACAGACGAGAAATATAGAGGCTTTATAGGTGATTTTGAAGGGTCCGGAAAAACAATTTTGTCCTAACTAACGTCCATGCTAACTAAGGGCTTCCTACAGTCAGGATGGCTCTGATACCAACTCTATGGGGACCCCGACTCATAAGTCGTGATCACTGAATGTACGTGCACAGTGACCCCAGAGATCAATGCTCACTGAACACACAGAAACTAAATAACAAGAGTCTTACATCCTTTACATACCGGTATACTCAAATATGGCCTTCACGGCCAAGTATTCATATGATTGCAGCGGAAATCTTCGACGATAGCGTGAACCCATGCCGTCTGCCTTAACTCTACAGGCGTTCTGACTGGGAAGCATCTTAGCTCGCATGTCCATCACCAAGGTAATCTTCATCATAACCTGATCTTTCATGCCTGGCCAATAAAATAACCAGTGGCAAGCCAATGATTACTTTGAATGTAATCGCAAGCAACCAATGTTTGGAACAAGGCAATAACAATGCATGATATAGCACTAATAGGTAAGTTTTGTAGAAAGCTAGTTTTGAGTGCAATGACATGATTAGGTAACTTAAGTAAGCATGCATCAACCTTAGACAGGTGCTCATAAGAACACTTCATAGTCACCTTCATCAGAAGGGGGTTGGACATCTCATGTTCAACCATCACACCAAGTCCTCAGACTCGTCTCATGTATCGTTTGAACATCTCATGTTCAGTCATCATGCCAAGTCATCCGAATCGAATCAAGTAACATCCTTGTCACCACACACGCACACCAAGTTTGCGAAAATATCTTGACGTAGTTTAATAAGGACCTCCAACTGGCCATGACCGTGGATGCGGCTATTCGAATAGTTTTACACTCTGCAGAGGTTGCACACTTTACCCACAAGATTTGGGAAACTTCCGTGTCATCCACGACTCGCGGTATATTACATACCCGAGGTAAGCACCCGAACAATGCCTTTCCCCTGGCGATACCAAACAAAGAGTCCACTCGATTGGTACCCAGCCCTCACAATGTACATCATACGATCCTCGCTCTAGATTGTACCAGCCATGAGGGGACCAACGGTGTGCCCGGTGCCTGTAAAGACAATGCATGATCGTCCATTCCGGTATGACCCTGTATCAAGAGTGACCAATCCACTTGCGCCACTAGTAATGTGGGCTCCTTGCCAGTACCCACCGAGGTAATCAACAAAGCCCCTTCCCATATAGGGGTAGAGTTGTTGCGCACATAAGGTTGGGACGGTCAGCAGACCTTAAATCTAATCCATTTTCGAAATAACACATAATCACTTGCTCCGGTACACCACTTCTTTCTCAAGTGGTCACCAAATTCATCATCATCTCCCTCCTGCATTAGTGGCACCCCACGGGGTTTTCAAAAGAGTCTTTGAAATCATTTCTGTTATTTCCATCACCATGCATAAGTCCCATCCCCACTTGCGTAGCATCTACTAGCATCCTAACTACACCCACCCGCATAACCCTCATAATGTGATAGGGTCATGAACGATGCAAGTGTCAATGGAAAGGTACCAGAGGCATTCCACCTAAAGGGGAACAACACATCACATGATCAAATATGATGAAAGTAAAGTGCTATATGACATGGAATAAAAATGGTTTCTCATCATGGTCAAAGGGCTGCTTGCCTGGCTTAGCAATGTCTTCAAGGTCTTCACATGCTTCTCGTCCACTCTGAGCACTCCGTCTACCTCGTCAACTATTGCCGAAAACAACCGTAATAAGCAACACAACAAGCAGAGAAATAAAAGTGCTCTATAATTAGGAGTTTTATTTTTCTTGGACACCTTTGGTCACAAGAAAAATAACCAAGTGGGTTTTGGAGGATGTGGGTCAAGGGGGAGTATTGAATGGCGGGAATGCCGGAAATGATGATCCTATAAGATGTCAACAGAAAATATTTTTATAAAAATGAGTGGATCGACCCAACAAATAGGGCATGATTTTAGAAACATGTGGAAAGTGGTTTCACTGGATTTGGAGTTGGGATGATTTTGCTATGAATTTCCTAAGATGGTAATAATGAAATATGGGGCTATTTATTTGATACAGTAGAATTAATGCATGGCGAAAATGTTAACCAAGGCCTGATAAATAAGGCATGATATTTAGAACACCTATAAATGGGAATCACTCCATTTGGAGTTGATTTGGATGTTCTAGGAATTTTGCAAGTGGGGCATCACATAATTCAAATTTGAATTTAAATTTGAACAGTAGAGGGAAGATTGTGGGAAAAATATGCAGGATATATTTTTGGATAGGGGAAGATTTTAGGAACCTCTAGGATTTTCAATCACCAGATTTGGAGTTAAAATGAATATTCTAGGATTTATTTAGTATCTCGGGAAAAGAAAAGGAAAAAGGTTTATACCCAGAGGGCTAAAACACGCTTAAGGCGCAGTATAGAAAATGGGCCGGCCCGGTGGCTTGACCGGACGGCTCGGAGGTGACGTCAAAGGCATAGTGGCGCGACTACGCTTTACCTGGCAAAGGCGCGCCGGTGCGGTCCCTGCCTCCACTTAATCGGGCAAGGCCCACTCGTCGGCCTTGCTGACCCACCAACAGGCAGGGCCCGGTGGCTGAAGGGGCCTTCTCCTTCCTCCGGCTCGCGCCCGGAGAGAGGGAGGAGCGGCTCCCGTCGGCGACGGGCGGAGCCATGGGCCGTCCCCGGCGAAGTTCCGAGGACGGGCAAGCTCAAGAGCTTGAGCCGCACCTTCCTGGCTGGTCCTCTATTGCCGAGGAGTCGAATCTGAGTGGCGGCCGAGATGGCGTCGTCGGCCATAGGAGGAGGAGGACTCGGGCAAGGCTGGCGATGAACAGGGGGGTGATCTACGGGTGAGAGAGAGCGGGAGGAGGCAAAGGGGGGCTCATGGGAGGGCGTAAGTAGCCATAGCACCGGAGCGCCGTGGAAGGACTCCATGGCTCTTGCGGGGAGGGCCCTGGAGACCAGTCGAGGAGGCAGGGGTGGTCTGAGGTGCTCGTGGGCATAGCGCATGCTGCTGGAAAGAGTTGGGCAAGCTCGGGCGGGCCCCGTAGGCGAACAGGGAGTGGCGGAGCTTTGTGGTGCTCAGGCACGCGCGACAGGGGCTGACGGAGAGGAAAGGAGAGGGGGCGATAGGGTGTCACGTTTTGGATGTCGAGGGGGACATGGGGGACACCATTGCGAGGCCCAAGGCTCATTGGAGGCTCAGATTGGGCAAGGAAAAGTGGCAGAGCGCCATTTCTGAATGCCAACGACGTAGTCACCCCGCCAAGAGACGTCCAGGGCATGATTTGGGTGGCCAAGATTGTCTGGGGTGTGTGGCACGTATGCATGAGAACAGTGGTGGAGTTCGAAGGCAAATGTGACTGGTTAGGTTAGATAAATAGTCAGGTTAAGTTTGATACATCAATCTTGGGGTTGATTCAATGGGGTTTTACTATAGGGCATCTAGGGTAAAACCTTGTCTAGAACACATATATATGGAAGGACTAGATTTACACCAATTTTGAGATCATGGAGATGAGAGGGCAAGGTACTTGCTATACAAAGCTACACTTACTGCCATAAAATAGATCCAAATGGTTTGCTCATATTTTCCACATGAGCATGCCATATGCGGATGTGGTTTGATGCATATGATTCTTTGGAAGGGTTTGGGGGCATTATTAGGAACATAATAATGGGAGAGGGGAAAGAAGAGGTCTTACCATGGTAAAAGAGAGGGAGATTGAGGGACTTACCCCACAAATAATTTACCAGAGGCCATGGCAAAGTTACTGGAGGTAGAAGAGGGATATAATATGCTGTGGTAAAAAGTTGGGGGCAAGGGGAATCTTTTTGGGCCCACTTTGTTTGTCCACAAGTTTGTGGCTGAAGGTGTTTGTGCTGTGATTGGGCTAGGCAGGGGAATACTTTGACCTTAAGATTTACTAGGGGTAAATGGTAAGTCCATTTGGTCTTGATCACAAGTTTTTAGCTAATGGGGAATATTTCTTATAGGAATACTTCAAATGCTTGAAATAGGCAGAAATGGTTTTGAAGGGTTTTGTCCAATATTTTGAACATGACCATGTGTTGAAACTCTTATATATGGACTATATATGTCCACTGAGCTTTCCTAAATTTTCCCAAATATTTTTAAATCATTTAAATAATTTTTCCATATAAAAGACCATTTATGTCCTTAAGAAAAATCCTTTAAATAAAATATGAAAATAATCTTTAAAACGATATTTTGTGGTTTTGGGAAGTTATACATATATAGTAGGTTCCAAAGAAAGTATTTTGGGAAAAAGGATCCACCCAACTGGGGGACTTCAAGTGCAAATCTCAAATCAGGGTTTTTTGAAAAAACCTAATTTGAATAAAACATTTTTGGCCAAAATAATATTTTGTAAAAATATTTTTAAGTCCTATTCACATGGCATGATCATTGGACAAGAGTTGGGATCAACTAAAAGAGTTTTTGTGAGTAGGAGGGATTTGATGAATATAGAGCACATGAAAGCAAACAAGAAATCAACAACCAAGTCAAGCATCACAAGCACAGAAACAGTTTTAGTTGGCCCTGATTTTTGGGTCATGATAGCTTAGTCATGAAGCAAATCACAGGGTGTGACACCGCATCATCACCTAGCCTAGGAATCTCGGGGACGAGATTCTTGTAAGGGGGTAGGTCTGTCACAGCCTGTGTTTTGCCTCATGACTAAGTTAACATGAATAAAAAATTAGGGCCAATTAAAACTATTGTGTGCATTTGAATGCTTGACTTGTGTGTTATTTGCTTGCTTGCTTGATTGCTTGCTAGTGCTCTATAATTCATAAAACATCCTCCTACCCTCAATAACTCTTTTCCTTGATCCCCACTATTGTCCAATGATCATGCCATGTGAAGAGGACTTAATTATATTTTTTACAAAATTTTATTTTGGCCACAAAGCATTTATTTAAATTACGTTGGAAAACCCCCTGATTTGAGATTTGCACTGCAAGTCCCCAAATTGGGTGGATCCTTTTTCCCCAAATGCTCTATTTGAAACCCACTATATATAACACTTAACAAAAACACCAAATATTTATTTTAAATATTATTTTCCCATTTTATTTACAGGATTTTTCTTAAGGCTAGAAGTGGTCTTTTATAGGGAAAAATTATTTAAGTTATTAAAAAAATATTTGAGAAAATTTAGGAAACCTCAGTGGACATACATTGTCCATATATAAGAGTTTCAAAACATGGTCATGTTCAAAATATTGGAGAAAACCCTTCAAAACCATTTCTTCCTATTTCAAGAATTTGAAAATATTTCCATAAGAAATATTATCAAATAAATCCAGGAAAATTCTAGAATGTCACATATGATATATGTGATCATATTGCCAAGTTTCATATCAATCCCAATTGTTTTCGTTCACCAAAATATCCCAAAATCCTCTCTATCCAAATCCAAATTTGAGCAACTCTACTTTACCAACTGTCTTCCCTTAATCTCAAACTTTTTGGACATGATATAATACTCCAATAATGCATCCACACCAAGTGGTGCATCAAGGAGAATAGGTTCACGTATCCAAATCACCCCAAACCCCTTCCTGCTGATTTCAAAAATTGGGAATGTTCGCATTGCCAAGTTTTCCCAATTGGTCCCAAACTTTTTGGGCATGGTATAATGTCCAAATAATGCCACCATACAAACTGGTGCATTAAGGAGAATAGCTTGGAATGACTAGATCTATAGAAACCTATTTCTGTTGATTTCTAGGGTTTACCAAGTTTACATTGTGAACTTTCTGCAATCAATCTCAAACTTGGTGATCAACAATGTTTCTACCTTCTATTTCATCATGTTTAATATCATGGCAAGAAAACTCCATTTGCTAGCTCAAGCACTCACCAAACACCTTCTGCCCATTTACCAAACTTGTTGTTTTGGCCCCTTCCACCATTCTCCTTGACCCAATTTTTTACCACAGTCCTTACTTAACCCCTTATACCTCTAGTAAAAACCCATGGTAGTAGCTCAATTATTGGAGGGGTAAAATCCCCACTTTCTAACCTGTTTCACCATGGTAGATCTCCTCCACCCTCAGTTTCTTATTTCCTACACCCTTAATTAGCTCCCGTGTACCCCTAGGGAATCCCTGAAACCCCGAGACACTAATAGACAAGCTAGAGCACGTGGGAGCAGGCCATGCGGCCATATGGGTGCTCTAGAGCGTGCTACAGTGCACCAAAGCACTGTAGCAGCACCCAACCAGAGCCCCCCGACCACCTCGAGCCCCTCCCGCATGCCAGCGCCCCCCCCCCTCAACGTACACAACCTTCCTCCTTGTCAGCCCCCTCCTTCCTCTCTGCCCTAGGCTCGCCCTCGCATGCGCTCTACCACCATGGCCGAGCCAATGATCGAGCCCACATGCGTGCCCCCCCTGACCCTGTCAGCCACTCGTGCCGCATAAGAATCTTCCCCCGGACCCCTCTCGTCCCTCCCTAATGCCAGACTAAGGCCAAGGGAAGTTGTGAGCGCGTGCTCATAGAGCCCAAAGTGCACCCGAGGCGCACCCGAGTCCCTCTCTGTCGCCCCCCCTACTTAAGCTCCTCCCCGAGTTCCCTCTTGCCCTCTCTAGCTCTCTCTCCATCCCATAGGACCTCCTGGACATCCCTGTTCGCCCTATCATGACCTGCATCCGCCCCTATGGCCAAGGCCTTGCCGTTAGCTCCCGCTCAAATTAGAGCTCTTCCCCGAGTACCACCGGAGCGTCTCTATCACCGCTGCTATCCTCTCCCTAGCTCCCTTCCTTTCCACTTGTAGCTAGGATGTCGGGCCCAACGCCGTCATCGGCTACCACCGCCATGCTGGCCCGCTGGCGGCCTTGACCTCCCCTAGGGCCAGGGGCCACCCAGGCGAGTACGACCCTTCACCCCGAGCGCGCAGATGGCCTGATCCTCGCCGAGGGCAGCCTGAGCCGTCGAAACTACACCGGTGCCCGCTCGGCCCTGCCTTCCTTGCTCTCCCCTGTTCGCGCGGGAGGAGGGGGATGACCCTGGCAGGCGGGGCCCGCCTCGAAACGAACCCATGGTCGGGCCCGTTGCTTAAGTGGAGACAGGCATCAGCCTTTCTGCCTTGCCACATTAAAAGCGCACTTTCCCGGTGCGCCTTCGTCGTCAGCCCAGTGTCCTGTGTGGCTAGGCCACTGGGCCAGCCCAGTCCCTATCCCCCGCCCTGGGCGCATTTTAGCCCTTCGGGTAAACTCTTTCCCTTTTCCATTTCTTTTATTTATTTCTTCTCAGATTTGTAACATCCATTAAAAATTCATATGCCTTCCAAATTTGATGATTCAAATTTCTACTTCCTCCTAAAAATCCTAACTATTTACTGGTGCCACTTCCATATTTTTCTACCACAAGATTTTGTGTTGTTCAAATTTAAATTCCAATTTGAACTATCAAACGCCACCTTGTAAAATATTTAGGACATTCATCATAGCTCAAAATGGAGTGCTTCAAATTCCTAGGTGCATCTAAAAGCATGTCTTAGGATGTGAACATTTGTCCTTACACTTATTCTTCTATGTCAAATGTTGGGCCATTTCTTCGTATATGGCTCACTTTGAAAATCCCTAGGAAAATCATAACAACTCCAAATCTAGTGAAACCACTTCCTACATGTTTCTAAAATCATGCCCTATTTAATAGGTGCATTCACTCATTTTTTTGGTCAAATATTTTTTGTAGAGTTCCTATAGGATCAATAATGCCTCCATTTCCACCATTCAAAAAAACTCTTGATCCACATCCAATGAAACCTCCTTTGTTATTTTTATTATAGCTAGTGGTGTCCAAGAAAAATAAAACTCCTATTTATAGAGCACTTTTATTTTTTGCTTGTTCTGTTGCTTATTGCAGTTGTTTCCGACGATAGTTGACGAAGTAGACGAAGTGCTCGGAGTGGATGAGAAGCGTGTGAAGACCTCAAAGACATGGATAAGCCAGGCAACCAGCCCTTTGACCATGTTAAGAAACCATTTTTATTGCATGTAATATATGTTGGAAATATGCCCTAGAGAAAATAATAAAGTAGTTATTATCATATTTCCTTGTTCATGATAATCGTTTATTATCCATGTTAGAATTGTATTGATCGGAAACTCAGTTACATGTGTGGATACATAGACAACACCATGTCCCTAGTATGCCTCTGACGGACTAGCTCGTTGATCAAAGATGGTTAAGGTTTCCTAGCCATGTACATGAGATGTCATTTGAGAACGGGATCACATCATTAGGAGAATGATGTGATGGACAAGACCGAAACTATAAATGTAGCATATGATCGTGTCAGTTTATTGCTACAGTTTTCTGCATGTCAAATATCTGTTCCTATGACCATGAGATGATGCAACTCACTGACACCGGAGGACTACCTTGTGTGTATCAACTGTCACAACATAACTGGGTGACTATAAAGGTGCTCTACAGGTATTTCTGGGGGTGTCTGTTGGTTTGGCATGGATCAAGACTGGGATTTGTTACTCCATGTGACAGAGAGGTATCTCAGGGCCCACTCGGTAATACAACATCACTATAAGCCTTGCAAGAAATGTGACTAAAGAGTTAGCCACATGATCTTGTATTACTGAACGAGTAAAGAGACTTGTCGGTAACGAGATTGAACTAGGTATGGAGCTATCGACGATCGAATCTCGGGAAAGTAACATACCGAAGAACAATGGGAACATCATACGGGATTAACTGAATCCTTGACATAGAGGTTCGACCGATAAAGATCTTCGTACAATATGTAGGAATAAATATGGCCATCCAGGTCCTGCTATTGGTTAATTATTGTATAGGTGTCTCGGTCATGTCTACATAGTTCCCAAACCCGCAGGGTCTGCACACTTAAGGTTCGGTGATGTTTTGGTAGTATAGAGTTATGTATGGTGGTGACAGAAGGTTGTTCGGAGTCCCAGATGAGATCCCGGACGTCACGAGGAGCTCCGCAATGGTCCGTAGGTAAAGATTGATATATGGGATAATAGCGTTTGGTCTCCGAAAGGGTTCCGGAATTCATCGGAAATAGTTTCGGATATTTCCCGAAATGTTCGGGGTGTAGAACACTTTATTTGGGCCAAGGGGTAAATCCCATGAGGCTTTAGGAAGGTGCAACAGATGTTTTGCGAAGGCCAGGGGCCAGACGCTAGGGATCCTGGCGTCTCGGGCCAAACGCCGAGGGCCTTGGCGTCTTGTCCTGGAGTCCGAGGAGGACTCTTGCCTGGCGGGCAAACTAACCTTGAGGATGATTTTTCCCAAGTTTCGACCCTAGGGCTCAGCATATAAAGAAAGGGGAGAGGCTAGCACTTGAGACACATCAAGAAACCCTAAGCCATGTGCTGCCTTCCCTCTAGTTCGTAGTTTCTCCTCTAGATCGGTTTGAGCGGTGCTTAGGTGAAGCCCTGCTGGAATTGCTCCACCATCGCTGCAATGCCATCGCACTGCTGGAGAACTCGTATACCTCTCCGCTCCCTCTTGCTGGATCAAGAAGGCGGAGATCGTCATCAAGCTGTACAGGTGCTGAATGCAGAGGTGCCGTCTGTTCGGCGCTAGATCGGAAGGACCGTGATCAAGATCGCGAGACAATTCGTGATTGGATTGCGGGACAGATCGCTATGAGATCGTGGGATGGTCATGATTGGATCATGGGACGGATCGTGATGGGATCGCGGGATGCTCGGCGATTTGGATCGCGAAGACGTTCGAGTACATCAATCGTGTTTCTTAACGCTTCCCGCTTAGCAATCTACAAGGGTATGTAGATCCACTCTCCCTCTCGTAGATGCTCATCACGATGGATAGATCTTGCGTGTGCGTAGAATTTTTTTGTTTCCAATGCAACGTTCCCAAACAGTGGCATCATGAGCTAGGTTTATGTGTAGATGAGATCTCGAGTAGAACACAAAGAGTTTGTGGGCGTTCATGCTTAGATTGCTTCCTCCCTTGGCCATGTTTTGGTTTAGCGGTATTGTGGGATGAAGTGTCCCGGACCAACCTTACTCATACGCTTACGAGAGACCGGTTCCATCGAATGACGTGTAACTTCGTTGCACAAAGATGGCTGGCAGGTGTCTGTTTCTCCTACTTTAGTTGGATCAGATGCGACAAAGGCGGTCCTTGAGAAGGTTGAAAAGTAACTTATGTATCACTATTGTGTTTTTTGCGTAGGTGAGAATTGTTCTTGCTAGATACCCATAGCAGCCACGTAAAACTTGCAACAACAACTAGAGGACATCTAACTTGTTTTTGCAGGGTATGTTCTGATGTGATATGGACAATTACATGATGATATATATGTGATGTATGAGATGATCATGTGTTGTACAGAATATCATGACTTGCATGTCGATGAGTATGGCAACCAGCAGGAGCCATAGGGTGGTCTGTAATTATTGTATGACCTACGTGTCAATCATTAAGCGCTATGTAATGCTTTACTTTATCGCTAAACGGTAGCTATAGTAGTATGAGCATGGTGGGAGCGACAACCCCGATGGAGACACAATGATGGAGATCATGGTGTTATGCCAGTGACGATGGAAATCATGTCGGTGCTTTCAAGATGGAGATCAAAAGCAGAAGTTCATGGGCATATCATGTCACTTATGATTTGCATGTGATGTTAATCCTTTTATACACTTTGTTTTGCTTAGTATGATGGTAGAATTATAAGGTGATCCCTCACTTAAATGTCAAGATAAATTGTGTTCTCCCCCGGTGTGCACCGTTGCAAAAGTCCATCGTGTCGACACACCACGTGATGATTAGGTGTGATAGACTCTACGTTCACATACAATGGGTGCAAGCCAGTGTTGCACATGCGGAACACTCGGGATAAACTTGACGAGCCTAGCATGTATAGACATGGCCTCGGAACACAAGAGTCCAAAAGGTCGAACATGAGTCATATAGTAGATATGATGAACATGATGATGTTCACCATTGAAAAAACCTCAACTCACATGATGATCGGACTTGAGTTGGTGAATTTGGATCATGTATCACTCGAATGATCGGAGGGCTGTCAATTTGAGTGGGAGTTCTTAAATAATATGATTAGTCGAACTCATTATCATGAACATAGTCAGTAGTGTCTTTGCAAATTATCTTGTAGATTACTAGCTCACATCGTAGCTCCCTTGAATTTTATATGTTCCTAGAGAAATAGAGTTGAGAGATGATGGTAGCAATATTGCGGACTAGGTCTGTGATCTGAAGATTGTCCTCATTCCTGCACAGAAAGCTTGTGTCATTAATGCACCGCTCGATGCACCACTACCTCTAGCGTCGTCTGTATATGTTGTGAACATCTGACAGGCATGTTTCGATGACTACTTGATAGTTTAGTGTGTCATGCATTACGGCTTAGAATTGAGGCTCCAAAACATTTTGAATGTCATGGAACGTATGAGATGTTCTAAGAGCTGAAATTGGGATCTCAGGCTCGTGCCCGTGTTGTGGGATATGAGATCTCCAACAAGATTCTTTGCCTGCAAGATGAAGGAGAATAGCTCAATCGTTGAGCTTGTGCTCAGAGTGTCTAGGTGCTACAATCACTTGAATCGAGTGGGAGTTGATCTTCCAGAAAAGATAGTGATTTATATAGTTCTCTCAGTCACTATCACTAAACTACTAGAACTTCGTAATGAACCATAATTATGCCATGGATGGAAATGATGATCCTAAGCTGTTCGCGATGTTTGACACCGTGAAGGTAGAAATCAAGAAGGAGCATCAAGTGTTTATGGTTAGTAAAACCACTAGTTTCGAGAAGGGCAAGGGCAAGGAGGGGAACTTCATGGATGGCAAGTCAGTTGCTGCTCCAGTGAAGAAACCCAAAGTTGAACCCAAATCCAAGACTAAGTGCTTCTATTATGAGGAGAGCGGTCACTGAAGAGGAACAACCCTAGATACTTGGTAGATAAGAAGGCTGGCATCGTCGACAGAAGTATATTTATATACGTGTTATGGATGTGTACCTTGCTAGTATTCCTAGTAGCACCTGGGTACTGGATACCGGTTCGGTTGCTAAATATTAGTAACTCGAAGTAAAAGCTACGGAATAAACGGAGACTAGTTAAGTGTGAGGTGACGATGTGTGCTGGAAATGTTTCCAAGGTTGATGTGATCAACATCGCATGCTCTCTCTACCCTTGGGATTAGTGATAAACCTGAATGAATGTTATTTGGTGTTTGCATTGAGCATGAACGTGATTAGATCGTGTTTATTGCAATACGATTATTCATTTAAGATAGAGAATAATGCTTATTCTATTTACACGAATAATACCTTCAATGTTCATGCACCCAATGAGAATGGTTTATTGAAATCTCGATCGTAGTTATACACATGTTCATAACATTGATTCCAAAAGATGAAAAGTTAATAATGATAGTACCACATACTTGTGGCACTGCCGCTAAAGGTCATAATGATGTAAAGCGCATGAAGAAACTCCATGCTGATGGATCTTTGGACTCACTCAATTTCGAATTAGTTGAGACATGTGTACCATGCCTCTTAGGCAAGATGACTGAGACCTCATTTTCCGGTTTGATGGAGCAGGCCAATGACTTATTGCAAATGATACATGTTGATGTATGCAATCCAATGAGTGTTGTAGTGTGCAGTGGATATCGTTATTTTCTTACCTTCACTGATGATTTGAGTAGATATAGTGTATATTTACTTAATGAAACACAAGTCTGAAGCATTTGAAAAGTTCAAGCAGAATCAGAGTGAAGATTGAGATCATTGTGATGAGAAGATAAAATGTCCATGATATGATCGTGGAGGTGAATATATGAGTTACGAGTTTGGTATACAACTTAATACAATGTGAAAGTTCTTTCACAACTCACGCTACCTGGAACACCATAGTGTGATGGTGTGTTCGAATGTCATAGTCGTGCACTATTGGATATGGTGCGAATTATGATGTCCCTTATCGTTTCACCACTATCGTTTTGGGGTTATGCATTACAGACAACTACATTCACTTTAAATAGGCACCATCTAAATCCGTTGAGATGACACCATATGGTTTGGCATAAACCTGAGTTGTCATTTCTTAATGTTTGGGGCTGCGATGCTTATGTGAAAAGGGTTTTCACCTAATGAGCTCAAACCCAAAGCGGACAAATGCATCTTCATAGAATACCCTAAGAATAGTTGGGTATACCTTCCATCTCATATCCGAGCACAAAGTGTTTGTTGCTAAAATGGGTCCTTTCTCGAGAAAGAGTTTCTCTCAAAAGATTTGATTGGGAGGAAGATATAATATTATGAGGTTGTTGAACCTTTGTTTCGACCGAAGAGTAGCGCAGCGCAGAAAATTATTTTTGTGGAGCCTACTTTAGTTGAAGAGGAAGTTAATGATGATGATCATGAAGCGTTGGATCAAGTTACAATCAAACCTCATAGGTCGACAAGGACGCATACTGCTCCTGAGTGGTATGACAACCCTGTCTTAGAGGTCATGTTGTTGGACAACGATGAGCCTACGAGCTATGGAGAAGCTATGATGGGCCCGGATTACGACAAATGGTTAGAGGCCAGGAAATCCGAGAAAGGATCCATGTATGAAAACCAAGTATAGACTTTGGTAGACTTACTCGTTGGATGGCAGGCCGTCAAGTACAAATGGACATTTAAGATGAAGACAGACACTGATGGTAAATGTCATAATTTATAAAGCTCAACTTGTCGGAAAGAAGTTTCCACCAACTTCAAGGAGTTGACTACGATGAGATTTTCTCACCCATAGCGATGCTAAAGTCTGTTGGAATTATGTTAGCAGTTACTCCTTTTTTGAATTATGAAATCTGGCAGATGGATGCCAAAACATCGTTTCCTTAACGGTTTACTTGAGGAAAGGTTGTATGTGATACAACCAGAAGGTTTTGTGAGTCCTAAGGATGCTAAAATGTGTGGAAGCTCGAGCAATCCTTCTATGGGTTGGAGTAAGCATCTCGGAGTTGGAATATACGCTTTGATGAGGTGATCAAAGTTTTTGAGTCTATACAAAGTTTATTAGAAACTTGTATTTACAATAAAGTGAGTGGGAGCACTATAGAGTTTCTAATAAGCATATGTGGATGACATATTGTTGATCGGAAATGATGTAGAATTTCTGGAAAGCATAAAGGTTGTTTGAAAAGAGTTTTTCAAAGGAAGACCTGGATAAAGCTACTTAATTATTGGGCATCGAGATCTATAGAGATAGATCAAGAAGTCTGATAAAACTTTCAATGAGTACATACCTTGAAAAGATTTTGAAAGAGTTCAAAATTGATCAGTCAAAGAGGGAGTTCTTGCCTTATTTGTAAGGTGTGGAGTAGAGTGAGACTCAAGGCTCGACCATGGTAGAAGGAAGAGAAAGGACGAAGGTCGTCCCCTGTGCCTTAGCCATATGCTCTATATTATGACATGTTGTGTACCGCACCTGGTGTGTCCCTTGCCATGAGTTTGCCAAGGGGTACATGAGTGATCTAGGAGTGGATCACTGGACATCAGTCAAGATTATCCTTAGTAAATAGAGGACTAAGGAAATATTTCTCGATTATGGAGGTAATAAAGAGTTCGTCGTAAAGAGTTATGTCGATGCAAGCTTTAACACCAATTTGGATGACTTTTAGTAGCAATCCGGATACATATAGTGGAGCAGCCATTTGGAATATCTCCAAGTGGAGTGTGGTAGAAGTGTCTACAGTATGACATAGAGATTTGCAAAGACACGCGGATCTGAATGTCGCAGACCCGTTGACTAAAAGACCTCTCTCACATGCAAAGCATGATCGAGTCCTAGAACTCATTGGGTGTTAGATTCATAACAATGCGAAACACATGGTGATGTGAACTACATTATTGACTCTAGAGCAAGTGGGAGACTGTTGGAAATATGCCCTAGAGGCAATAATAAATTAATTATTATAACATTTCCTGGTTCATGATAATCGTTTATTATCCATGTTAGAATTGTATTGATCGGAAACTCAGATACATGTGTGGATACATAGACAACACCATGTCCCTAGTATGCCTCTGATGGACTAGCTTGTTGATCAAAGATGGTTAAGGTTTGCTAGCCATGTACATGAGATGTCATTTGATAATGGGGTCACATCATTACGAGAACGTAGCATATGATTATGTCAGTTTATTGCTAGAGTTTTCTGCATGTCAAGTATCTGTTCCTATGACAATGAGATCATGGAACTCACTGACACTAGAGGAGTATCTTGTGTGTATCAACCATCACAATGTAACTTGGTGACTATAAAGGTGCTCTACAGGTATCTCCGAGGGTGTCTGTTGGGTTGGCATGGATCAAGACTGGGATTTGTTACCCCGTGTGACGGAGAGGTATCTCAGGGCCCACTCGGTAATACAACATCACTATAAGCCTTGCAAGCAATGTGACTAAAGAGTTATCCACGTGATCTTGTATTATGGAATAGGTAAAGAGACTTGCCGGCAACGAGATTGAACTAGGTATGGAGATACCGACGATCAAATCTCGGGCTAGTAACATACCGAAGAACAAAGGGAACATCATATGGGATTAACTGAATCCTTGACATAGAGGTTCGACCGATAAATATCTTTGTAGAATATGTAGGAATCAATATGGCATCCAGGTCTCGCTATTGGTTATTGATTGTAGAGGTGTCTCGGTCATGTCTACATAGTTCTCGAACCCGCGGGGTCTGCACACTTAAGGTTCAGTGACGTTTTGGTAGTATAGAGTTATGTATGGTGGTGGCCAAAGGTTGTTTGGAGTCCCGTATGAGATCCCGGACGTCACGAGGAGCTCCAAAATGGTCCGGAGGTAAAGATTGATATATGGGATAATAGTGTTTGGTCTCCGGAAGGGTGCCAGAATTCACCAGAAATAGTTTCGGATGTTTCCCGAAATGTTTGGGGTGCAAGGACACTTTATTTGAGACAAGGGGTAAATCCCATGAGGTTTTAGGACGGTGCAAAATATGTTTTGCGAAGGCGAGGGGCAAGACGCCAGGGACCCTGGCATTTGGGGCCAGGCGCTGAAGACCTTGGCGTCTGGTCCTAAAGTCCGAGGAGGACTCTTGCCTTGTGGGCAAACCGACCTTGAGGAGGATTTTTCTCCATGTTTTGACCCCAGGGCTCAGCATATAAATAAAGGGGTGAGGTTAGCACTTGGGACACATCAAGAAACTGTAAGCCACGTGCTGCCTCTCCTCTAGTTCGTAGTTTCTCCCCTAGATCGGTTTCAGCAGTGCTTAGGCGCAGCCCTGCTGGAATTGCTCCACCATTTCCGCTCCCTATTGCCGGAGAACTCGTCTACCTCTCCGCTCCCTCTTGCCGGATCAAGAAGGCGAAGATCGTCATCGAGCAGTACGTGTGCTGACTGCGGAGGTGCCGTCCATTCGACGCTAGATCGGAAGGACCGTGATCAAGATCGCAAGATGATTCATGATTGGATCGCGGGACGGATCGTGATGAGATCATGGGATAGATCGTGATTGGGTCGTGGGACGGATAGTGATGGGATCGTGGGACGGTCGGCGATTTGGATCATGAAGACATTCGACTACATCAACCGTGTTTCTCAACGCTTCCCACTTAGGGATCTACAAGGGTATGTAGATCCACTCTCCCTCTCGTGGATGCTCATCACCATGGATAGATCTTGCGTGTGCGTAGGAAATTTTTTGTTTCACATGCAATGTTCCCCAACAATATAGCAGTTTACTTTCTTTATATTTGATCATGTGGAGTATTGACCACTTCGGTGGGTTGCTTCTGATACTTTTTCCATTGACACTTGCATCGTGCATGACCCTACCTCCTTATGAGGATTATGCGGGTGGGTGTAGATAGGTTGCTTAGTAGATGCTACGCAAATAGGATGAGGATATGCATGGTGATGGAAGGAAAATATTTTTGAAGGCTTTTCGAAAACCCCGTTGGGTGCCACTAATGCTCGAGGGAGATTATGATGAGTAGGATAACCACTTGACAAAGAAGTGGTGTATCAGAATAAGTGAGTGTGTGTTTTCGAAAACGGAGGGTTTAAGATTTGTCGACCGTCCCAACCTTACATGCACAACCACGATACCCCTTATGGGACGAGGCTTTGTTGATTAACTTAATGGGTAATAGCATAGAGCCCGCATTACTAGTGGCGGGAGTGATGTGGTCACTCTGGATACGGGTTCGTGCCGATATCGACGATCATGCGCTTTCTTCACAGGAACCGCGCACACCGTTCGTCCCATCATGGATGGTACAATCTGGAGCAAGGCTCGTATGATGTACATCATGAGGGCTGGGTACCAATAGAGTGGACTCTTTGTTTAGTATCGTCAGGGGAAAGGCATTGTTCAGGTGCTTACCTCGGGTATGTTATATATCACGAGTCGTGGATGACACGGAAGTTCCCCGAGTCTAGTGTGTAAAGTATGCAACCTCTGTAGAGTGTAAAACTATTCGAGTAGCCGTGTCCATAGTCAAGGATAGTTGGTTGGTGCTGCTTATGCCACGTTCAGATGATTTCGCAAACTTGGTGTGTGTGTGTGTGTGTTGTTGACACAGAGATGACACTTGAGATAAGTCAGATGACTTGATGACATGACTGAACATGAGAGGTTCAACCCCTGCTTATGATGATATCTATAACTTGATCATATGGATATCTTCCAACTATTGATGCATGCTTACATATGTTAGTTGATCATTTCATTGCATTCAAAATTGTCTTTCCGCAAAATACCTACTTAGTGCTATTTCATGCATTGTTATTGCCTTGTTCCAAACATGGTTTGCTTGCGAGTACATTCAAAGTACTCATTGGCTTTCCAATGGTTATTTTTTTGGCAGCGCATGAAAGATCAGGTTATGATGAAGGTTACCTTGGTGATGGACATGAGAGCTATGATGCTTCCCAGTCAGAATGCCTCTAGGGTTAAGGTAGATCGCATGGGTTCACGCTGTCGTTGAAGATTTCCGCTGCAATCATATGAAGACTTGGCCATAAAGGCCATCTTTGAATAAACCGGTACGTAATCAATGTAAGACTCTTGTTATTCAGTTTCTGTGTGTTCAATGAGCATTGATCTCTGGGATCACTATGCACGTACATTCGGTGATCATGACTTATGAGTCAGGGTCCCCGCGAAACTAAAATTAAGAGAAAAATAAAACTTATAAAACAAGTTATAAGAAATATTTTCAGATAGGAAATTAAACTAGCAATGAAATCAATTTGCAAGTTATTATTGAACTAGAATTGATTTCATGCACTAAATAATAATAAAACATAATCTTTGTTGAAATACCACTACTAAATAACAGAAAACAAAGCAAAACTTGTCAATAATTACAAGGGAAAACAAATCAAAACAATTAAAACAAAAGAAATGGTAATAAACGTAAAAAGAACTAAAACGGATTTTGTTTTGCTTGAAACCCTAATTTAATGTAGTCTAAAATTTCCCAAATTGTATGTACTGCTAAACAAAGTCACAAGTGACCAGTAGAAAAAAGAATCAACTCAAAACCTATTTTAAACTCAAGTTATAAGAAAAATAGTGTTTGAATCAAATCTGTTTGAATTCGAATTTACAAATATTCAAACATGGTCAAACTTGGTATCTACAAAAACTACATAATTTTCTGAACACAATGCAAAAAATAATCACTGAAAAACAATTACAAACATAAAAGCTATTGCCAATCTAAAAACAAAATCAATTTTGTTAAATAAAAAAACAGAAAAAGAAAAATCTAACCTAACGGACACGGGCTGCGTGACGACTTCTCATTGGCTACGGGGGTGCGTGCTAGAGCTAAACGGTGGTCGACCGGTTCTAACAAAAGAAGTTTTGTTGTTTTAAATAAAAATTGGCATTCTAGTGTACACCATCGGGTTTAGATTTATCAGAGGAGGAGGCTTACAGTGGCGGGTGGTCAACTCCGGCGAGGTTGAGGTCGTCGGCGTGCGGTGGTGAAGATGGAGGCGACTTCGGTGGGTCTCTGACAATGGCGAGGTTTCCAGTCAATGAAGCCCTTCATGTCGTGTCCGTGGGTGGTCGAGGGCGAGCTCGGGGACGACGGGGGTGACATCGCCGAGCTTCGGGGCGTCGGTGGTGCTCAGGTGGTTGTCGATGGCGGTGCTTTGGTGGCTTTGGAGCTCGGACATGAGTACAGGGAGGTGTGGTCGAAAGTGGCGAAGCTAATGGTGGGCTCAAGTGGCTATGGTTGTGGATAGGGCAAGCAGGGGGTCATCAATGGCATGGTGGCCATGGCGGAGCTCCGGTGATCAATTCGCGGGGAGAGATAGAGTTTACGAGGGGCTACGAGGGCGGAACAAGTGCAGGAGGGCCTGTGCTTTTATAGCGAGAGGCGAGGGCTTCCAAAACGAAGGAGAGCGTGGCTCGGATCCGAATCTGGCAAGGATCTCCGATGATGACAACACAATCGAGTGAGGAAGGAAGGCGAGCGCTGAGTTCACTTGGTCAGCTAGTGGGTCCGAGGGGTCAGCGAGGGCGGAAAACTAGAAAGGTATCGAGCGCGCTAGGGCTGGTCCATGGCATTGCTGGGCTTCAACCGTTTTCAAAGACATATAAGATCCTTTTTATTTTATTAAAATCATAGAAAGAAAAAAGTGAAGAATAGAAATAAAACAAGAACTTTATATGGGCATATAATATACCCAAATTTTCAGAAAAATATTCCCCACCACATGAACATATTTTCAGAGTCAAACAATCAACCCAAAAATTCTCAAAATTCAAACAATGCAACTATTTTTTAAAAATGCAAAGAAAAATTTTAAAAGTACCAAAATCATTTAAAATTCATGTTTCTCCATTTTTATATTGAAGGGAATCATTTTACCCTATTTTCCATATATTTTATTTGTGGAGAACATAAATTTGGAAAACCGCTTCAAGAATGGCTTTGAAAATCCAATATGAAATATTTTCCAAATAGTTTTCTAAGCTTTATAAGTTGAAATATAATTCAAACTTTCCCCTAGTTTGGAGTGTCATGTTGATCCTCTCAAGATTTTGAATTTAGGCAAGGGATTTTGAATTCATTGAAACTTTAAAATAGAACCAATTATCAACTAAATTCCAAATAGAGAATTTCAGTAGTTTTCAAATCTAAAATTTCAAATTCTTTATTTTGAAGAAGTCATGTCATCTTCTCTCAATTATTTGAATTGGATGAATTTTAATTCAAGAACAAATAGGAAAGTCATTTTATTCCCTCTCATTCAAAAGTTTTAATTTTTTTAAAATTTCACTCAAATTCAATCACTTAATCATATAATCAATAATTCAATTGATTAATATAACATTCCAAAGTTTGGGATGTTACAGGAAAGCTTGTCGTTGGATGAGTGGCCCCTCCTTGGTGGCTGATGTCACCATCGACCTCATGAGTGAGGACGAGGACGAAGACAAGCAGGGGGAGGGCGGCGAGGGCAGCTCCTCCTCCTCTAACATCGGCAACGCCTCCTCCTCCTTCGGCATCGGCAGCGGCTCCGACATGGATGATGACAAGCAATGGCTAGGTTTAGGGTTTATATATCCAAATTTTAAACTTTTAATGAAATTTGGTGTTGTTTGATGTCCAAATTGAATGCAGTACCTATGCATGTTTGGATGTCCAATTTGTGCCCTATATTCTTGTGTGTGATAACTGGTGACCCACATTTCATGAATTTTCTAAAATAATTCTGTGTTTTCAATCAAACATTGCCAGATTTTCAAACATGTTGTATTTCAAACATGTTGTATTGCAAGTTTAAATTTTTTCCCACAAACTAGTGCACATAAGATGGCTCCATGCAAAGGAATTTCATTTTTGAGCCTTTTCATTTTCTTTTTTTTCAAAATGGGGTCAAACTTCAAGTGTTTACCATTGATACAAAAAGGTTTGGAATTCCTACTGTCTTTGTCTCGTGTTCATCCAGAACAAACATTAGAGCATAAAATAACTTTTTGTAATTTTCAGGAGCAAACTACATCATGCTTTTAGTTCCAATTTGGGAAGTTTCTCATAATTCACTCAAAGTCGACTAAATAGATGGAACATAGCAATGGTACTCTAGAATTACAGAAACTTGGTTAGTGGCCATCCAATGTGACCTAATTTTGGTGAAATGTGAAATGGAACAAGTTTCAAAAGTATTTGAGACACTTCCTGCACAAAAAAGGTCATTTATAGGAGTTGGAAAATGGATTTTTTCTCTTTTTATTACGAAATAATTGTGGACCCCTCTAGAAACATTGCCCACAATGATAACACTAGTAGTTGTGCCAAATTTGGACAATAATCATGGATTATGCCATCTATGTGCCATTTCCATACACATGTGCCTTGGAATCCACACAAGTTCATACTAGATAGGCCATTTTGTGAAGGTTTTTTCAAACATGTTGTATTGCAAGTTTAATATTTTCCCGGAAACTAGTGCACACACGATGGCTCCATGCAAAGGAATTTAAATTATTGAGCCTTTTTCATTTTTTCTTTCAAAATGGGGTCAAACTTGAAGAGTTGACCATTGATACAAAAAGATTTGGAATTCCTACTTTCTTTGTGTCATGTTCATCCAGCACGAATATTAGAGCATAAATGCTTTTTTGCAATTTTCAGGACCAAACTACATCACACTTGTAGTTCAAATTTGGGCAGTTTTTGATAATTCGCTAAAAGTCAACTAAATAGATGGAATATAGCAATGGTACTCTAAAACTACTAAAACTTTGTCAGTGGCAATGCAATGTGACCTACTTTTGCTGGAAAATGAAATGAAACAAATTTCAAAACTATCTAAGGCACTTTCTTCACAAAATAATAATTTCTAGGACTTGGAAAATGATAATTTTGCATTTGTTTGAAACTTGTTACTTTGCTACTCCCAAGTCCATCCAGCAAACCAATATATTCAGGACTAAACTAATTTGGTTGACACAAGTGAATCCACCACACCAAATGGCTTGAACAAAGGGAAAACAATTCACACCCTAGATGATATAATACATAGTGGTTGAAAGGTGGGCCCATCCTTTGCTTCCTTTTGTAATAAAAAGGTTAGGGATGTTTCAAAAGACACGTACACATACTTTGTTAGTTGGACCTTGCGCCTCTCTTTGAGTGCTTGGTCTTTGTTTCGAGTACTCTCCCTGGCTTAATAAGTCCCCCCCTTTGTCGCCAAATCTTCCACAAAGCACAACAAACACGCTGACACATGGGCCTGCCTTTGGTGTGGGTATCCTACGCGTCACACCAAACCACTAACCATCTACTAGCGCGCGCCGTTGACATAGGTGTCCCATGCGCCTGTAACTGCGCCCACCACTAATGTCTCTGTTGTCGCTGCTAGGGGTGTCCCATGCGTCAGTGAAACCACCAACCATCTACGAGTGTTCCCCACTAACAACCATGTTGCACGCGCCGCCCACCACCTACGACCTTGACAGGGGTGTCCCATGCGTCATTGACACCGCCAACCATATATGAGCGCCCCCTGCTGATAGAGGTGTCCCTCAAATCAATATATGCACTCACCACTGACGACCTCGCTATTGTTGCTAGGGGTGTCCCTGTTGATAGAGGTGTCCCACAAGTTCGTATATGCGCGCACCACTGACGCATGTGCTGCCGCTGCCAAGGGAGGGGTGTCCCACACGTCAGTAACCGCACCAAGTAACAGTCATAGGCTTTGATCAAACAACAAACCCCTGTTTCGGCTTTTGTGTTGGTGGGTCCCGCGGTAGAGGGGAAAAGTGAGGACTGCCAAAGAGCGTGGGCAAAACTAAGGAGAACTAATCAACAAGGGGCATGAAAGTAGAAATCCCTTATAATTAATGTATGAATTAACATAGGAATTACCATAGTTATTAGAGGAATTACCATAGATATGGCCTAGGATTATAATTGAAGTTCCCTGTATAAGCATTATTATTGAAATTGCTCCTCAAAACAAAATTCACATAAATAGAATCATTATTTTCATCAATCATATTAGATAAAGGAACGTCATTTGGATCAATAGGGGAACTCTTGGTAGCAAGCATGGACATAAGAGCATCAAAATTTTCCATTACGGGGGAGATTTCCTCGACAAAATTTACCTTCTTACCAGTTGGAGCACACTTGGTGTGCCATTGGAATAATTGGAAGACATGTTGTTGTGAAGCCTCTCCAAGTGTTATCCCCATAAATGTACCACTTGCAGATGAATTTAGAAGTTTTCCCCGTACAAAGTTTAGTCCCGCATAGAATTTTTTTACTATCATCCAAACACAATATCGATGTGTAGGACAATTTTTAAGCATAATTTCATTCTCTCCCATGCTTGTGAAACATGCTCTTGGTCATGTTACTTGAATTCATAATCTGATTTCTTAGAGAAATGAGTTTTTTGGGAGGAAAATACTTGCCAATGAAAGCATCTTTGCATTTAAACCAAGAATCAATACTATTGTGAGGCAAAGAAGAAAGCCATGATTTAGCTTTATCTCTTAGAGAAAAAGGAAAAGTTTCAGCTTCACAATATCATTATCCACATCTTTATTTTTTCGTGTCACATAACTCAACAAAGGTATTACGATAGGAAGAAACATCTTCATTATAATTTCTAGAAAATTGTTCTTCCATGACAAGATTTAGCAAATCAACTTTAATGTCATAAGACTCTGCACTAGTGACGGGAGGAGCAATAGGAGTACTAGTGAAATCATCGTTATTAGTACTTGAGAAACACACGCAGAAATAGTAACATAAGATATTTTTTTGGTATTTTGGAAATTTTTGGCAAACAAAGCATAAGGAAATAAATAGGACTAGAAAAGAAAATGGAAACAAGCAAAAAGAAGGTGTTTGTGCGAAGGCACCTGATTTGATAGATGATGTCAGTAGTGCAGAGTTGTTGGATTTTCCCTAAGAGGAAGGGTGATGTAGCACAACAACATAAAGTATTTCCCTCCGTTAAGAACTAAGGTTTATCGAAACAGCAGGAGGCACGACACTAACAAATTTAACAACACCTACACACAAACAAAATAATTGCTTGCACCCAATAATGGCACGGGGGTCATCACTCCCCTTGTTCTTGCTAGGTACAAGATTAAAAGAAAATAGTGATATCAATAACAAAATAATAATAGTAATTTTAGAATCAAGCAATATTAATTGAGAATGGACGCGGGGACCAAAAGTTCACTACTGGCATCTGTCTCAAAAGGAAAGTAGAGAAGGGTAAACAAATTACTATTGGGGAATTGACGGAATTGTGCATAGTTATGAAGATCATCCATGACATAATCATTCAATATGCATTACATTTGTGGTGACAAGACTGTTAAACTTACTAACGTCTACTAGTAGTACTCCACCCCATGACTATTATCCAACATGCATCTCAAAGTATTAAGTTCATAATAAATAAAGTAATGAAATAAGTAAGATGACATAATGTTGAAAAAGTAGTATCAATCGAATGTGATCAAACCCCATCATTTTATCCTTAGTAGTAACAACACAAATATGTCCTCCTTTTTGTAACTGGACAGGATCACCACGAGGTTGAACCTACTACAAAGCACCTCCCCCACCACAGATAAATCAATCAAACTTGGCCAAAGTAGACTGACAGATCAGAGAGAAATACAAAGCTATAAAATTATGAAGATAGTAGGATCGAAAACTCAAAATAGATCAATGAATAATCTGATCATAAACCCATAATTCATCGGATCCCAACAAACACATCACAAAATATTATGTCAGATAAATCTTAGAGAAGATCAATGTATTGAAGATCAAGAGAGAGAGAGAGAGGAAGATAAAGAAATCCTTATAGCTACTGCTATGAATTTATAGATCCTATATGAACTACTCAAACTAACACATCATTATGGAGGCGGCAAGGTTGATGAAGATGGCTTCCCCAATGATTTGCCCCTATGACAGAGTACTAAAAAAGGGTCCAGATGGGATCGTGATGACTCAGAGTGTCGGTGCACTAGAGTTTTGGGCTATCCAGTGCCCCTTACTCGTGCACGGGCAGTAGTAGCCACCCTGGCGACAAGGCCCAGTAGGGACTTGCCAGGTACAAGCACAGAAGAATCAAGACCCCCGGCAAGACAAAGCCCCGTGTAACATCCCAAAATTTCATTTTGGAATGTTATGAAATATAGCTATGCATCATCATCACTTTGTTTGAATGAAATGAATGGTTGAAGTGCTTCCTTTGAAATTCTGAAAGGCCATTTCAATTTTTTTCCCATGTATTTGTTTCACCTATTTGAAAACCTTTGGTAATGTTCAAAGAAAGAGGGGAGTAACATGACACTCCACACCCGGGGCATATTGGTCAAATATTTGAGCAATAAAACCAATGGGTTATTTGAAAGTTTATCTGAAAAGGATTTAAAATCAATTAGGCATTTTTTTCTGAAAATAAATTTTAAAAACATATTCAATATGACAGAGGAAAAATGTTCATTAAATAGCATTAATTCTCCTAATCATTTTGATATTTATATTTCCTATGTTTGGAAATATTTTGAATGCATTAAAAGAGTTTTTATTGCTCTGGAAATAGAAAAGGAAATAATTTAAACCGAACCGGGCTGGCCCACAGCCTTTAAGACCCGAAATTACTCTGGGTCGGCCACCGACGCGCTAACCATGCGTCCCACCCACACTGACATGCGGGACCCACCGTCCGACCTCGGCGTTAACACGCTCGTCCCCTTCCCCGCGCCCGACGACGTCGCCGGCGATCTCTCCCCGTAGATCTCGCCCCTCGTGCCCTCCCCGACCACCGCATCGCCCCTATATAAAGCCCCGTCCCTCCGCTCTCCGTTCCACACCCGAAACCCCCTCTTCCCTCGACAAAACGCTGCCCCACACCTCGCCGGAATGCTGCCCCACACCTCGCCGGAGTTTGGCACCCAACTGGACCTCCCCGAGCTCCTGCCCGTCGCCACACTCACCCCCAGCCCCCTCCGACGCCACCAATTGACGCCGGAGACTCACCGTCGACGTTTGAAGCTCTCAGACGCCGCCCCCGACCACCGCACTGTCGTCCCCGAGCACCTCCGACCACTGGCTGCCGTCGACCTCGCGGGAACCCCGACCCCCACCGTTGTAAGTCACCGCACCTCGTCGTAGCCGTCCGATCCAATCCAACGCGCGAGATTAGATCACTTAAAATCCCGAACCGGTACGCATTAAGTCTCGGCCAACCGCTCGCTAGCTCCCGCACGCACGCCCTCGCGGCCAATCACAGCATGCCACGTAGACCCTGTCCGATCGATAGAACGTTTTTCTTTTTCTTTTCTGTTTTAGAAAACAGAATGTATTCTGTTTTTGTTTTTATCATATGTTTAAAAAAAATTGGTGTTTTTAGATGATTATTTTTGCATTAGTTCACAAATTTGTTTTAGTTTATCTGGGTACGCTTATATTTCAAAATTGAACTTTAAATTTTGAATCTAATCAAATTTGTTTAAATTACTAAAATCTTTATAACTAGAGTTTAAAAAAATATTTTTGTATGAATCTTTTTGCCACTCATTTGTATTAGTTAGAATTATCATCCTACATAGTTTGAGTTTTTTTTGGATGAATTTGGTTAGGATTTTTAACAAAAACAGAATCTATTTAGAGTTTACTTAATTTGATTTTAGTTTAGTTTGAACCTGATTTAGTTTAACTTTTGTTTTTAGATTTCATTAGGTTCTGTTGATTCAACATTAGGTGTATTATTTTCTGTTAATAAACTATTTTTTTCAAATTGTTTTGTGCTCTAGTTTGAATAGGTACATCTTATTTTAACCTTTAGTATTGTTTAGAAAAAAAGTTATGTAGTAACTCTTTTTGCACAAATTTTTTATAATGAAATACTTTCTATTTTCAAATAAAATTTTGTATTTACTTTTCTGTTATCTAAATGCCTAGTTGTTCCAAACAAATTTTTGACTTGTTATGTCTTAGTAGAGTTTTGACACCAAAAATTTTAGAGTCTTATACTTTAAGTGATTCTTCTTTTTGATTGTGCTATTGTTTGTTGAAGTAATTGTTTGCCTTGCTGTTGTATGAATTGTATTGTGTTTATGCTTATTATGTGCTTTGTTTGATTTGTTAGATCATCCGGAGTGTGAAGCTTGTTATCTAGAGTCACTTGAAAACGAGGATCGTCAACAAGGCAAGTCACTTTGACCATGTATACCTATGTTTTATTGCATTAGTTCTACCATCTCCCCAATTGCATGCAAAGTAGGTAATTTGGAAACTTGGTTACTTGATGTAGTATCATGTGGTAGGCACCCCTCAACCCTTTGACACATTGGTCCCGGGAAACGTTGATTTAAATTTTGCTATGCTATTAGTAGACGGGGGTGGTTGTGTGATTCATGAGAGTTGTGAGTTAATAATTTCAAGACCTACATGATGATCAAGTCTTCAAGACTCCAAGTTTTCAACATACCTATGGGTGGATGATGGTTGAACGGCGCCCTGGAGAAACCAGTGGTTAGCCTAGATGTTGCTGGAGAAGTGTCAGTATTCATGCGGAAAGGTCAACCCAGGCACAAAGAGATGGATGGATGCTTCAAGACCCAAGGCTTACCTGCACAGCCACAAGCCATTATGGGCTCTGGCTTGGTTGGATATCGTGGTGACCCTGGACAGGCGGTGCTACGAGATGTAGAAGAACGGTAGGAAAGGATGGGCACCGACAGAGTCTCGGGGAAACCCTTTAGAAGACCATGTTTTGGTCATCCATTTCTCAAACACCCTGAAGTGCAAGAAATCCAACAAAGGCGATCAAATCTTGTGGGGAACGTGTGCAAAACTCTGCAGAGTACCCAAACCTAATTGATTAGCCGTGTCCACGGTCATGGACAGTTTGAGCCAAAGGAACTGAAACTATCTGGAACTCTCAACACAAATAATTACATTGATGTCGGTATTAATGTCAACGTGGGTATGAGAATTGGTTGGTGGAACCATCTCATTAATCAACCAACATTGTAGTAATTATGCTTTTGCCCTCTCTTGTTGTAGGAAAAAATTGGCTTTATGCAAAAACTTACTACCCCACCTACCATATATGCATATAGAATAGATGATTACTTTACCCCCTCTTTTGTGACATTGCTGGCATATTCAATATGCTGACCTACATGGCTGCAACGCATCATGTTGCAGAGTACTTTTCCGACCAGGAGTGAGGATACTCTCTACGCTCGGTGAGATGCCCTTGGAATCAGATGGACTCAACTACCTTTGAAGCTTCCGCAAGATTAGTTATTCTCATGAGTTGGCCTTCAGCCACTTTATTGTAATTCTTATTGTAATAAAGGACTCGATATGAGATTTTTTGATAATTAAAGTTGTGTGATTTCACTTTGATATATACATTTATGTACCATGTGTGTACCAGCATGATCTTGGGATGGTACAGAAACACCGGAGATTCGACCTTTCAGAGATGCCTGACAGTGCATTAAATGCGCATGTCCTACTCCGTCAGTGTTAGGTAAGATAGCACTGTAGCTCTGTACACCCCGTGTATGCACTGTACACCACTATTGGGATCCCCTTTAGAGTATACAAGGAGTCACGGGGTGATACGATAGAGGGCTTTTGGGCTTTTAGATTTTGAACTTTTAGTCCCCTAACATTCGGACTTGGGACCTTCTAGCTCACATGCGTGGCAGCTGTTCATAGCGCTCCTGTAGCTAGAACCCTAAGAACACCCGTAATAAAACCAAGCAGGAGTAGGGTTTTATGCATCCTTGCGGCCCGAACCTGGGTAAAATACCTGTGTGTCGTTCATCAAACCTGCTCTTTGTGCGAGACTTCTCCCCCGCCGAACCGAAAAGGGTCCCTCCGATCCCATAGGTGCTCGTTCCCCATGATATCTTTGGCGGGCCAGGTAGGGGGATAGGTCGCACGAACCTATTCTGGTGATCAGCATGCCAATTTCTTCATACTCGTCATCGCCATGGCCCCCAAGAAGAAGAGCCTGACGGTGGTCAGCCCATCCGCATCTGATGTCCCTGTATCTGCACAGACAGGCGACGGCGTAGACACGGGTGGGGAGGAGGCAGAGGTTCAGAACTTCCACGATGCTCAGGTGATCAAGGCCAAGCAAGTGGCGACGCTCGCCGCGGAGACGCCCATGGCGGCGGCGGGAACCCCCACGCCATTGGATCTCAGGACAGAGCTATACCGCCTGCGGGCGGTACGATGAAATTCGGGGAAGGAAGGATATCTTCCAGCGTGCCCACGCTGGCGCCTACGCCTTCCCAGGACGCGCATGAAGAGCCACGCCACGGAGCCCGCAGTTCTCAACATCCCACGGAAAAGCTCCTACACATCACTCCCAGGGTGCGCGGGACCAACATGCTCGTCAGCATGCTAGTGGGAGTGGCATGCCATCGCGGGACCGCGACGGAGATCCTTCTAACACGGTTAGAAGTCAGACCACCTCGTTCGCTGCCGACCACATCAGAAGAAGCGATGGCGCGGGCACAACTACTCCTAACTTCCCTCCTGTTGCAGAGAAGCTCGACAAATGGAGAGCCACCATTTAGAGTCTGCTCAGCCTCGCAGATAAGTTTCGGTCCACCGAGTCGGCTCACGCCAGTGGTGAGAAGGCCGGAGGCGGTGCAACTTCGGTGCACTCTCCTCCACAGCAACAACATCGGTCACCGATTCGACATACCGACGCTTATGATGGTTACTCGACGACATCGTCTAACCCATGGACTCGCCGCGATCAGCATCAAGTTCTTCGAGAACGGGGCAAGAAAGACGCTCGAACTACAATCGAGCGGCGGCGGGAAGCACGCCTTCCATCTGATAGATGCATGGGGCCCACTGTAGAAAAGTCTGCGCGAGGGTATCCTATCAGCCTGCCTTACGAGGTGGGTTGTCCAGCGTTTACCCGTGAGTTGTGGCAAGTCTAGATTCCGAACTCCCGCACTTTCAAGCCAGAGGTCCTGGAGAAGTATGATGGCAAGACTCACCCGTCTGTGTTCCTGAGCATCTAAACCATTGTGGTGCAAGCTACTGGGGGTCGTGACGACAAGATACTCGCCAACTACTTCCCATTGGTGCTCAAGCCCAACATGAGGTCGTGGTTGTTGCAGCTGCCGGAGAATTCCATCGCCTCCTGGGCAGACTTGTGCCATGAATTTGTTGGCTCTTTTACCGGAGGCCACCAAGCTCCTGGTCATGAAAGTGACTTACACATCATCACCCAGAAGGAGGGCGAAACTTTGCGCAAGTACATCCAAAGGTTCAACCATGTGCACCACAACATACTAGACGTTCATTCTGCCACTGTTATCAGCGTGTTCCATCAGAACATGCGCAACTGTAGGATGCGGGAAGAATTGGCGATGAACAGGGTCAAGGATGTTGTCGATCTTTATGCTCTGGCGGAAAAATGTGCTCAGTCTGAAGAAGGGAGGAGACTCCCCGGTGAAGACGCTGGCGCGGGGGTTAACTAAGAAGATGAAGACATCGCCACCCCGACAAAGAAGGGTCAATGGAGGAACAAGAAGCACAAGGGCAAGGCCGTGCTTGCCATCGAGGGATCCGGCAACCCCAGTACCGCCAAGAAGGGCAAGGTTGATGACCCCAACAATGATGTTGCCGGGTGCTCCTCCTGCCATGCCATGGCGGCTGCCGACAAGCTAGAAGGCTCTAGCAAGTAGTATTGCAAGATCCATCGCACCAAAGGCCACGATCTCCAAGAATGCCGACAAGTTGAACAGCTTTCCGAGAAGCAAAAAATCCGAGTACGAGTGGCGAGACAAGGAGAAAGGCCAAGATGGTGCTGAGGGGTCTGGCAAGAAGCATGTTGGCTGAGGTGGTCGCCGCGGCAAGCCCAAGCAACAAAAACACCAGCCCGCGCGCGGCCGCGACAGGCAAGAGACGATGATGACATCGAAGAGGACGATGAGGACAGCAAGCACGAATTCCAGAAGGCTATAGAGATGATGTGCATCGAGGGAGGTGCCTCATTGCATTCCTCTCACCGCCAACTTAAACAGTGGGCACGCAAGGTTAACGCGGCAGAGCCCTCTATCGGTGCCCAGAGACCTCTGAAGTAGTCCAACACTCCTATCATCTTCGACGCCGAGGATCACCCTGATCGCATAATTGTGGTCGGGTGCCTGCTGTTGTTGGTTTCGCCAATAATTCGCAACCTCAAGGTGACGAAGATGCTAGTCAATAGTTGGGACAGCTTGAACCTGATCTCGCCCGATGTCATCCGGAGGCTGGAGATTCCTGATGAAGATCTCGAGCCGGCAGGCACTTTCCAAGGGGTCAATTCAGGGAGAACTCAGCCGAAGGGCAAGATCACGCTGTCGGTGACATTTGGTAGTGATATCAATTTCAGAACTTAGAAGATCGTCTTTGACGCCGCCAAGATCTCGCTCTCATACAACGGCATCCTTGGTTGCCCAACACTGGCCAAGTTCATGGCAGCCACCCACTTTGCTTACAATGAGCTGAAGATGCCTGGGCCTATGAGCGTCATCACGATCAACTCCGAAAAGAAAAGTGCACTTATTTGCGCTGACCAACTCTACCGGGGGGCAGTTGCAACACCTGCCGCCAAGGAACTTGCTCCTGCCGCTGAAGCTCCTTGGGGGAAGAAGACCGGCAAGGCCTCTGGTGCACATTCCGGCAAGCGCGTCTCCTCGGGGTACTGTGCTCCCGTTAATGATGTGCCAAAGAGCTCCACCGGCAAGAGGAAGAACTCCGAGGTAGCTCCCTAGAGACCAAGAAGGTGCCCGCCAAGGAGGATGGCATGGGGGGAACTTTCACCATAAGTTCCACCCTTGACGACAAATAGGAAAGCGCGATTGTCGCCTTCCTATGGGCGAATGTCGATGTGTTTGCATGGCAACCATCTAATATCTCCGGTGTTCCCAGGAAGGTGATTGAGCACTACCTTGTTGTCTGCCCACACGTGCGGCCCATCAAGCAGAAGGTCCGTAAGCAAGCTTTGGAGCGGCAACAGTTTATTGCTGAAGAGATCAGGAAATTAGAAGCGGTTGGCTTGACCAGAGGAGTACTTCATCCAACATGGATGGCTAATCCAGTTGTAGTGCGCAAGGCAAATGAAAAATGGAGGCTGTGCATTGACTTTACAGAAATTAACAAAGTCCGCCCAAAAGATCCTTTTCCCTTCCCGCGCATCGACCAGATTGTAGACTGCACCGCTGGCTACGACTTGTTGTCTCTCCTTGATGCCTATTCAGGCTATCATCAGATTTTCATGGCCAAGGAAGACGAGGAGAAGACCGCATTTATCACCCCATGTGGTACGTATTGCTTTTTGCGTATGCCTTTCGGGTTGAAAAGTGCTGGTTCTACATTTGCAAGAGCAGTCCAGATTTGTTTTGAGCCCCAGCTACATAGAAATATGGAGGCTTATATGGATGACATAGTGGTCAAAACCAAGGACAAGGCTATATTCAAATCAGACCTAGAAGAAACATTTGCTAATCTACACAAGATCAACATGAAACTCAACCCTGAGAAGTGTGTGTTCGGCGTCCCATCCGGCAAGTTTCTCGGGTTCTTTGTATCTCAATGAGGAATTGAAGCAAATACCAACAAGATCAAAGCGATTGAGAAAATTGAAGCACCAAGATGTGTCAAACATGTGTGTCGTCTTGCCGGTTGTGTTGCTTCTCTGAGTAGGTTCATCTCAAAATCTGCTGAGCGCGTTGTACCCTTTTTCAAAATCTTGAAGAAGGCAGGTCCAATGAAATGGACTCCGGAAGCTGAGGCAGCGCTGTAGGATTTGAAGAAGTACCTCTCCTCTTTGCCAGTCCTAGTTGCGCCAAAACCACAAGAGCCGTTGCTGCTATATCTAGCAACAACAAATCAAGTGGTGAGTGATGCACTAGTGGCTAAAAGAGAAGGTTATGAAGAAGCAGTGGTAATGGTAGGGCCGCCAAGCGACAAGCCAGGACATTCCCCAGTAGGGTCTCGAGCCAGCAAGGAAGGATCTGTGCAGTTGAATGAGACAACCTAGAGCAAGAAGGTGGTGTAGCCCCTAGTCTATTTTGTTAGCTCCTTGTTGCAGGGGGCTAGGTCAAGATATTCTGGCGTGCAAAATTTGCTCTTGTGCCTTCTCATGGCCTCAAGGAAGTTGCGCCATTACTTCCAAGCACATGAGATCACCGTTGTCACTCGATTCCCGCTTCAGCGGATTTTGCGGAACCCAGAAGCTACCGGCAGGATTGTAGAGTGGGCTTTGGAATTGTCAAGCTTTGGTCTCAAGTTTGAAAGCACTTCGACCATTAAGATCAGGGCCTTGATGGAGTTCATTATAGAGTGGACCCCAATGCCCAATGAGGAAGTTCCAGAGTCAACTCTCCCCAGCAAAGAAACCGATCAAGATTGGATCATGTATTTTGATGGGGCATTCTCGCTGCAAGGCGCCGGTGTCGGAGTGCTTCTTGTCGCACCCACTAGAGAGCACCTCAAATATGTGATTCATATGCACTTTCCCCGGGAGTGATCAATGAACAACACTGCCGAGTACGAAGTGCTGCTTGCTGGTCTTAGGATCATGGCAGATCTTGGGATCAAGAAACTTATTGTCAGGGATGATTCTCAGCTTGTCGTTAGGAAAGTGAACATAGATTACCAGAGTCCATTGATGGAAGCTTACGAAGATTTAGTGAGGAAGTTGGAAGAACGTTTTTTTGATGGCCTGCAAATGGAGCATGTTCCACGTGTAGAGAACAGCATTGCTGACGGCCTGTCAAAGTGTGTTGCCCTTAAGTTGCATGTCGAACCAGGAACTTTCGTGCTCCGACTGACTCAATCCTCCATAACACCATTAACTGGACAAGAGAAAAGAAGGAAGTTGAGTTCCGGCAAGTATTTCCTGATGGAGCTCCCAGAAGCCGCCGGCGAGGAGGTTATCAGGGACAACGTCAGGCTTGCCGGTGAGCGCCATGCTCCTTCGGGGCCTCCGGCCCTTGTCATGGAAGCACGCGCTCCCACCAGGCTCGCCAGGGAGCAGCAGGCTCCGACGGGGCTTCAGGCCCTTGTCATTGAGACAAACGCTCCCCCAGCAGAGGATATGCCTTTAGTTCTTGTTGTCGAGCCCCAGGCTCCAGCATGGGCACAACACATCGTCCGCTTCCTTCCAACAGGAGAACTCCCGGAGGAACAAGAGGAAGCAAAGAAAGTAGCTCGCCGGTCTCATATGTACCAGTTCATAGATAACGTCCTATACAGAAAGAGACCAAATGGCGTGAAACTCGAATGCATTTCTCGGGAGGATGGACTGGAGTTGTTGGAAGAGATACATGGAGGCATATGTGGCTCCCACATAGGATCAAGAGCACTTGCCGAAAAGGCATTCCGGTAAGGTTTGTTTTGGCCCACCGCCCTCTATGATGCAACTGCATTAGTAACCAAGTGTGAATCATGTCAGTTTCATTCGAGGAAATTACATCAACCAGCTCAAGCTGTTCAAACAAGCCCTCTCTCCTGGCCATTTTCAGTCTAGGGGCTCGACATCTTGGGCCCCTTCCCCTGTGTTGCCAGGGGCTTTGAGTACTTGTACGATGCAAAAGACAAGTTCACAAAGTGTCCGGAAGTGGAAGCAGTGAGAAAGGTGATATCACATTCAACCGTAAAGTTCTTCAAAGGACTAGTCTGCCGCTTTCGTGTTCCCAACAGGATCATCACTGACAATGGCACACAGTCCACGAGCCACACCTTCATGCAGTATGTCCATGACCTTGGCAGCAGAATCTGTTTTGCTTCTGTTGCCCACCCATGGAGCAACGGCCAAGCGGAAAGGGCTAATGCTGAAGTACTGCAAGGCCTCAAGACAAGAACTTTTGACAAGCTGCACAAAGGCGGAAGGCACTGGATTGATGAGTTGTCGGTGGTTCTTTGGTCAATCAGAACGACACCAAATCCAGCTACTAGCCAGACACCCTTCTCCCTCGTATATGTGACGGAGGCAGTTCTCCCCACGGAACTCATGTACGGGTCGCCTCGAGTGCTCGCTTATGATGAGCTCGAGCAAGAGCAGTTGCGGCAAGATGACACGACGCTCCTTGAGGAAGACAGTCTTCATCAAGTTGTGAGAGCTGCACGCTACCAGCAAGCTTTGCGCCGCTACCATAGCCGCAAAGTTAATGCCCGAAACCTTGAGGAAGGCGAACTTATTATTAAGTGAGTTCAGTCCGCCAAGAATTCCAACAAGTGGACGCCAAAGTGGGAAGGCCCTTATCGGACCTGGCGCAGTCCGCCTGGAGACCGAAGATGGCATCCCAGTGAGAAACTCCTAGAATATCAAACATCTCCGCAAGTTCTACCCGTGAGGCCTGGTTGCCAACCCCCCCCCCCGGCAACCACCTTTTGTACAAGTCTTGCCGCTGAAGCATGTAATCCTTGGTACAAAGCCAGGCTCAGACCATGTGCGTAGTTAAATAAAGATAAGTGTTCTACAAATCCCAATTGATTCTCATGTTTATTTATGTGCATATTTGTGTGAGGTATTGCATTACACTTAATCCCGGCAAGAGCTAACGGACCACCAAGGTTCCATACCCACATTTTCTCTTCTTTCTTTTTCTCAAAGAATAGAAGGTTAGCTCACGTGTAGCTTTTCCAGGGGGGAAGGTGGTATGGATACCTATGAGCAATGTCCCAAAAAAAATCTTGCCAGAAGGAGTACGGCAACGAAAATATAAGTTGCAACAACCCCAAGTGAATTCTCGTTGTGGAGTTATTCTCCTTCAGCATTTGCGACCTCTATATGGAAAACCTACACGCACGTGAATCTTGCCGCGATTGGCTGCGCCCTCACTATGTTTCAGGACCGCTCAACGGCTTAAGTGGTCACGCCCGCGCTCCTTGTTTCGTTTCGAGTACGCTCAACGAATCAAGTGACAGCGCTCGTGCCCTTATTCTGTTTTGAGAGCGACCAACACCTTGAACGGCTGCACCAAGGACACCAAGGTATCTTGCCGATAGTGGCACCACTAGCAGGCTGCTAAGGACCCGTTCACAAAGCGCTCGTGGTAGGGCTGCACACGTCGGCAAGATACTTCCGAGAGGGCGTAGGGAAAGTTCCATGCAGAGAAACAGTCTAACAAGGAAGATAACATACATTTATTCAAAATAGGGTGAAATTTACATAAGATGTCGCCTTTTCTAAGTACATCTTTATTTTACTTTCTCCCCTAGGGGAGATTACAAGAAGAAAACAATGGAAAGGAGAGGCAGGTTACAAGAAGAAAAATATGGCGAGAGGCTCCAGGCAGAAGCCCAACCTGACCCCTCTGGACCAGCATTGTGCGGAGGGGCATGGCTTCTAGATGGGCAGGCAAGAACCTGGCCCCTCCTGGACCAGCATTGCGCAGAGGAGAGGGCAAGCGCGGGCGAAAAGGGGGATGGACCCCAGAAACCGAAGTCCGCGGGCCTGCCGAAGGACCCAGCTAGAAGATGAGGCAACACCCAGGACAAAGGCCCCTGACAAGGTCATCCTGCCGGGAGGGGGAGAGGCGTGAGGCTGGGGGTGATGGTGCTGCCAGCGGTCAGTCCGAGCACAAGTCATCGGGCTCCGAGTTGGCCGCTCGAAGATCGGATTCATCGTCGTCATCTTCTCCACTGTCCTCCTCATCACTCTCGCCCGAGGACAAGCTTTCGGTGCTGCTCGAGCTCTCTTCACAACAACTAAGACGGACGCCTGAGCGCCCATAAATCTTGACGGAGAGCAGATTGGCCTCCATCATTTTAAAGCGAAGGAAATGCCCCACCTGGATGTTGTGGGCACGGGCGAAGGTCTTCCAGCCGCGCCTGAGAAACATGACACAATTCGCGGGGTACTCGACGTCTACCCATGTCGTGCCGTTACAACAACCATGCGACCGTAATCACAAGACGAGTGGCTCATCGACCTCCAACGCCCTGGCGAAGAGGTGAGGGAGGCGCGGATGACTTCGGAGGGGACCGGCCAGCTCGAGGACGAAATCTAGCGCCATCCCCTCGGCGTTGGTGTCCTCAAGGGAGAGGCTCAGCATCGGAAGAGTGGTGGAGCAGCACTCCGCCTCCCCTGACCTCGGCTTCCATGACGGCCACGACCCCTCACGCCTCTTCCACCACGCGCGCTAGAACCGCCCTCCGTCTCTGTGGCCGAAGTGTTGGCATGATCCTGATGAGAGCTCCTCCTTGGAGCTGAGGATGGTGGCCGCCATCGCCCCCTGTTCATGGCTAAGGGAGAATGCCACTCAAGGGTTGGGATGACATAGAAGGGAAAGCAATGGAGGTTCACACTCAGAAGAGGGAGGAAGGATGGATGAGCACCTCCCTCGCTATCCCTCAATTTATAGGGGGAAGCGCGGGAGATGGCTCTCCCCCGCTCCAAGGGTTGCTGCCCACCTCCTCCAATAGCGGCGCCCTCGATCATGGGGCGAACAGCAACCACCCCATTGCTCCAATCCATCCCACTGCAATTACTGCCTTTCCCAGGGACTTTAAGTCACGGGTGCCCGTTGATGGCTCCCCACTATGCATGCGGCGCGCGTGGCAGAAATGACCTGGCGCAGTAATTGAAAATTCGATGGCCGCGCTGCGCACGTATCCCACATCCCGCATTCAATGGGCGTCGTGGGGAAGCGCAGCAAGCGCAATGACCATGACTGCAAGGTCCTTCCACGCATGCCCTGCACCATTTGGTCCTAGCCCAACAATGCCTCGCGACATGTGTGGCCCAGGCCGGGGGCTCCTGTCGATGCACTAGAGTTTTGGGCTCTCCAGTGCCCCTTACTCGTGCACGGGCAGTAGTAGCCACCCTGGCGACAAGGCCCAGCAGGGACTTGCCAGGTACAACACAGAAGAATCAAGAGCCCCGGCAAGACCTTTTTAGGGTAGCTATCGAACCCTCATGCAAGGCAAAGCCCCGACAAAGCAAAGCCATGGCAAGGCCCCACCAGCGCACAGGCCAGGTGTGGCCTCGCCTAGGCAAGTGTCGCGGCGTCCGATGGAATAGGCTCTTGTCCCGTCCCACAGATGGACAAAGATCCTTGATGGTGCATTAAATGTGTGTGTCCTACTCCGTCAGTGTTAGGTATGATAGCACTGTAGCTCTGTACACCTCGTGTACGCACTGTACGCCACTGTTGGGATCCCCATGAGAGTATAAAAGGAGGCCTAGGGAGACACGGCATAGGACTTTTGGGCTTTTAGACTTTTGAACTTTTAGTCCCCTGACTTTCAGACTTGGGACCTTCTAGCTCACACGCGTGGCAGCTACTCATAGTGCCCCTGTAACTAGAATTCTAAGAACACCCATAATACAACCAAGCAGGAGGAGGGTTTTATGCATACTTGCATCCCGAACCTGGGTAAAATCGCCGTGTGTTGTTCCTCAGACCTGCTCTTTGTGCGAGCCTTCTCCCCCGCTGAACCGAAAGGGGTCCCTCCGATTCCATAGGTGCTCGTTCCCCATGACACAAAGGTTCTGGCGATGATATTTTTCATCTCTCGCTCTGAGGGTTTCAGAATATTGTGGAATTTATACGCAAAACATTAAGGCAACTGGAGCTACGTGGGGCCACAAGTCAGGAGGGGGAAACCCTCCCAGGGCGCGCAGACATGGCTTCTGGGTCCCTCCAGAGTCTTCTCGTCCTCCCCCAAAGCTTTGAAGGTCTCTTATGTTCCAAAAAAACTACCAAAAAACTTTGGTCATATTTGGACTTTTCTAGGTATGGTTTTTCTATGATGCAAAAAACATGCAGAAAATAGGAACTTACACTAGGCACTAAAGTAATAGGTAGTCCGTAGAAATAGGAACTCGCACCGGCAAGAGTTCTCAATCCTCCTGGGGCATCCCCGAGATTAGACACTTGAGTGTCCTTAGATATTACCTTGGGGTGCCTTAGGCATCCCCAAGCTTGGACTCTTAACGCTCATTTTTCCTCTCATATCGATGTGCCCCCTCGGTCTAGAAAACTACATTCACACAAAACTCAAAAGAACTCATGAGATAGGTTAGTACACATAAAGATACATCACCCATTCATGTACTAGAGAAGTTGCATTATTACTTCAGATATTAGCTACTATATACTATCATTTCCATAATTTATATCCCCCGTATAAGCCATGAAAACTCTAAAACAAGGAGATATCAAAAATAGGGCAACAATATGTGGACATGAGAACGTTTTGTAGAGATGTAATTAATCGTAACCCTGAAAATTCTAACAGATTAGTAAGCAACAATATTTTTGTAATGCGTACTTTGTAGAAAATTCAGGAATTTATCACATTCAAGTACAAAATGATAATTCTAATACGGGAGGTAAACATTTCTATCTCTGCACACAACCTAATAAGCATGCAATTGCAACATCACAAAGGCTACACTTGGCACAACATCTAAAGCAAAGATACAAACACAATTAGTACAAAATAAATAATCATTTTGACACAAAAAAAACATATTGGGTTGCCTCCTAACAAGGGCTATTCTTTAATGTCTTTAGCTAGCCATGATACAAGGATCACATTTTATCATCATTAAAACATAGATCGTAGGTCGCTCTAGTAATAGATTAATAAGGTGGTTTAATTCTTTGTCTTAGGAAGTGTTCCATACCTTTCTTCAATGGGAATCGAAACATTATATTTCCTTCCTTCATGTCAATGACTACACCTGCAATTCTTAAAAAGGGTCTTCCAAGTATGATATTACATGTAGGATTACATTAAATATATATAATAATAAAGTATATGAGAACATAGTTTCTATTTGCAATAATGAGTACATCATTTATTCTTCCCATAGGTTTTTAGTGGTTGAATCAGCAAGGTGAAAAATCAATGACGATTCAAACATAGCATCAAAACCAAGAACATTGTATAAAGATTTAGGCATAGTAGATACACTTGCACCCAAATCGCACAAAGCATTGCATTCATAATTATTTATCTTGATTTTAATAGTAGGTTCCGATCTAGTATCTGACTTTCTAGGAATAGAAACCTCAAGTTCAAGTTTTTCTTCATTAGCCTTAGTGAGTGCTTCTATAATATGTTTAGTAAAAGCCTTACTATGATCATAGGTATTACGTGAATTCAACATGGATTGCAATAAAGTAATACATTCAGTAATAGAACAATTATCATAGTTAAAGTATTTAAAATTTAAAAATAGTGGGTGCAATACAGTTTAAAATCTTAACCTCTCCAAGCCTACTTTTATTTATTTCAGCATGAGATTTCTCACCTTTCGAACTCTTGGGACTCCTTTGAACTAAAGTTGACTCTTCTCCAGTCCCTTTATTATTATTATTATTATTATTATTATTATTATTATTATTATTATTATTATTATTATCATCATCATCATCATCATCATCATCATTATCATCATCATCATCATCATCAACATTTTTAATGTTTCTAAATAAAGATTCTATGGGTGACATACGTGTAGTTTTAATGTCCTCATCATAACTAGTAGGATGGTGCAATGCTAGTTTATATGTCCTTCTATTAAATAACATGGTTTGCATGTCATACATTTCTCCCAAAATACAGAAAGTTTGCACAAGTTGCAAATGCAAATTAACAACTTATCTATTAATATTATATGTGGTTCACAGTGTTGGAAACTATTTGCAAAGTCTTTCACTTGTTTTGTATTGGGGTTGTGCATTCAACTAGTAATGGGAAGAACATGGGGTTCTTTCTTGACCAATGGGTTAGTCCGACTACCCTAGTTGTGTCCTTCCTGCATTTATTTGAGATTACTGTTGATCCAGATGTCCTTGTCAATGATGCCTGGATTAATGAGAGATACTTGTGATCTGTGTTGGGTTTTCCGTGAAGAGGAACTGGTCATCGCGGCACAATGTGGGTAAGTATTTCCCACAGTTATGAAACCAAGGTTTATGAACCAATAGGAACACCAATCCTCAACCGTCTTTAGCGGCTGCACACAAAAGAAAAAACAACTTGCACCCAACGTCGACAAGAGGGTTGTCAATCCCCTTGATCTCGTTATTTGCAAGCAAGTGAGTTGTGTAGATAATTGTAAATTTCAAAATAAAATAAAATCAAATAAATAACAGAAATGTAAGAGTAGCGCTTGTGAATATATAAGTGAATAGGCCTGGGGGCCACAGAGTTCTCTAGTGGCATCTCTCATAGAAATAGGATACGATGGGTAAATAAATTATTGTTGGGCAATTGATAGAATAGCGAAAAGTTATGCGATTTTCACGACAATGATCGTGTATATATAGGCTTCACATCCATCAGAAAATAGGCCGACTCCTTCCTGCACCTATTACTATTACTCCACTCATCGACCTCTATCTGGCATGCATCTAGAGTATTAAGTAAACAGAGTAATGCTTGGAGAGCGATGACATGATGTATACAAAGTAAACTCAATCAATATGAATAAACCCCATCGTTGTATCCTTAGTAATAGCAAAACAAAGACGCAACTTGTCCCTTTCTGTCACCAGGATATAGAAACTCGTCAGGTTGAACCAACTACAACGCACCACTCCCACCGAGGAAATATCAATCTAGTTGGCCAAACTATCTCAATGGATCAGAGAGCATTACGAAGCTATGATGATGATGCAAATAAGAATCTTAGTATTCAGGTTTGACTCAAATACTTTTCATGAATAATCTGAACATAAACTCACAATTCATCTGATACCAGCAAACACACCATACAAAGGGATTACATCGGATAGATCAAGGCAAAGATGTGATGAACATTGTATTGACGATCAAGAGAGAGATATTGCCATGTAGGTACAACCTATAGACCCATAGGTCTGTGGTGAACTACTCACACATCATCATTAGGGCAACAAGGTTGATGAAGAGGCCCTCCGTGATTGACCCCCCCTCTGGCAGGGTGCGCGAACGGAGCTGTAGAATGGCTCCCGTCGGAACAGAGACTTGCAGCGGCGAAGAAGTGTTTCAGGAGCTCCCCTAGGGTTTTTGGAATATTAGATAATTTATAGGCCAGAGAGGGGCATCTGGAAGCGCCCACGGGAGGCACAAGCCATCAGGGTGCCCCCTAGGGGCGCCCCATGTTGGCTTGTGGGGCCCTTGTGCGGCTCCCGATCTCCTTCCAAAGCTTCCAGGTCTTCTTTTAGTCTAGAAAAAATCATCAAAAAGTTTCATGGCAATTGGACTTTGCTTGATACTGTAAACCTAAAAAGTCAAAAATATGCAGAAACAACAATTGGCACTGGGCACTTGGTCAATAGGTTAGTGATAACCCACAAGTATAGGGGATCGCAACAGTTTTCGAGGTTAGAGTATTCAGCCCAAATTTGTTGATTCAACACAATGGGAGCCAAAGAATATTCTCGAGTATTAGCAGCTGGGTTGTCAATTCAACCACACCTGAAAGACTTAATATCTATAGCAAAGTATTCAGTAACAAAGTAGTACGGAGGAAATGGTAACGATGGAAAAAGTGATAGTAGCAGTTTTGTAGCGTTTGTAATAGTAGCAACGGAAAAGTAACTTAGCAAATATCAATATATGGACAGCTCATAGGCAATGGATCAGTGATGGATAATTATGTCGGATGGAATTCATCATGCAACAGTTATAACATAGGGTGACACAGAACTAGCTCCAATTCAACAATGTAATGTAGGCGTGTATTCCATATATAGTCATACGTGCTTGTGGAAATGAACTTGCATGACATCTTTTGTCCTACCCTCCTGTGGCAGCTGGGTCCTATTGGAAACTAAGCGATATTAAGGCCTCCTTTTAATAGAGAACCGGACCAAAGCATTAACACTTAGTGAATACATGAACTCCTCAAACTACGGTAATCACCAGAAAGAATGCGAGTTATTGTCACCCTGGGGGATGGAGATCATAACTCGTAATAGGTGTATATAACTTGCAAGATAGGATCAAGAACACATATATATTCATGAAAACATAATAGGTTCAGATCTGAAATCATGGCACTCGGGCCCTAGTGACAAGCATTAAGCATAGCAAAGTCATAGCAACATCAATCTCATAACACAGTGGATACTAGCGATCAAACCCTAACAAAACTAACTCGATTACATGATAAATCTCATCCAACCCATCACCGTCCAACAAGCCTATGATGAGATTACTCACAAACGGTGGAGGGCATCATGGAATTTGTCGTGGGTTTATCACGGCAGATGTCCGGGTTAACGGACTTGGATTCGAGGCCATCGCTAATGTGATGGACTCAAAGGGGTTGATTGGGACGAAGGACATGGGTTTACCCAGGTTCGGCCCCTCAAGTCGAGGTAATAGCCTATGTCCTGCTTGCGCTTGTTTTGCTTGAATCAATTACAAGGGAGCTAAAGCTTGACCTAGTTCTCGATCACCTGATCCCTAAGTCGTCTCGGGTCTGCCTTTATATAGGAGCTCAGGACCACGAGTCTTACAATAGCTTAACCGAGTCTCATTGTCTCTCCGAGCCTTATTCTATCTTCTTTGTCCAAACTGATTCCGAGTGGCTTACACGCACGGGTCTTCTCAGTCCGGGCCACCTTGCGGCCCATACCATGAGCCGTCTGTCTTCATGGGCCGTTGGCTTTGTGGCTCACCCTTGGGCCGGCTCATGAGCCATCAACATGACCCGGAGCTGCCAAGGGCGGGTCATATTGCGGGGTTATATCCCCAACAGAATTGGTGATGACGAAGGCGTCGATTTCCCATCTCCGGAGCCCAAAACGAACTCCAGATCTAGTCTCCTAAGGAAGAACAAGAGATGGCGGTGGATCCGTATCGTGAAACGCGATGAACTCTTCTTCTTTATTTTTTTTCTCCCTGAATAGGAATATATTGTCACGCTCAAGATGCGATCCTATCCTCATTTTGGCATGAGGGCCTTGACAGGGATAGAAGCGCATATCGTCGTGTTGCAAGAATGGATATCATTACAAGTACATGTACAAAAGAGATGAGTATATGGAATTGGCTTACACTCGCCACAAGCTACATCAATATCACATCAATACAACAACATATTCAAACATCATACATAAGAGCAGGGCCTGACTACAGACGAAAACAAACGACAAAATGACATCCATCCTTGCTATCCCAGGCTGCCGCCTGGAACCAATCCTAGATTGATGCTGAAGAAGAAGAACTCCAAACAAACAAGCATGGCGCTCACGTCAAAGCATCACATTACCTGTACCTGCAACTATTGTTGTAGTAATCTGTGAGCCACAAGGACTCAGCAATCTCATTTCCAAGGGTATCAAGACTATTAAAGCTTAATGGGCGAGGTATGGTTAAGTGGTGAGGCTGCAGCAAGCGACTAAACATTATTTGAGTGTCTAACTTACGAGTACAGAAATTAAAGTATGGTGGTCTACGCATAACGGACATGAACTAGTAATGATCACTAAATGATCCTGTACACCTACTTACGTCAAACATAACCCCACCGTGTTCTCTCTCGGATAAGGACTCACGAGAAGAGACAGTCATGGTTATGCACATAGTTGGTGTATTTTATTAGAGTTTACTTCAAGTTTACTATGATCGGGTGTTACAAAAAGTTTCCAAGTTTGCCACATAACCGCGGGCACGACTTTCCGAAAGACTTAACCCTGCAGGGGTGCTCCAACTCATCAGTCACAAATTAACCACACGCAGCGGGAATAACCTCAACCACGGATCTCGTGTTCTTCCTAGGCAATTCCACACGAAATCCGCAACCTCGAGGTAGCCCGAAGAAAAATCTGAATTCCTCACTCAAGACGTTCGTGAAAGGTAAAACAAATCCAGCAAGGCCTCCCGGTGAGCCAGATCCACATCTAGAGCCATGCGCTCTCTATCCACGGGCATCATCCGTCTATGCAAAGTGGATGGTATCCTGAAAATGCCTCAAGTTGCCCTGAGGTGGCACCACCAACTACTAGGTAGGTGGACCAAAACTCATGAGGAGCACTGGCCCGGGTTGTTGATTAAAGATCCGCGGGTGCCGGCGGGTCCCTATGCAATTTTAGTTATTAGGAAAATGGTAAAACCAATGTTGGTCCTTGCCAGACGAGTTTTATCCCAAAACAAAAATCAAGGGGGTCCCCGTAACAACCCCGAGCATGTTAGGAGCGCTCAATTATGGAACATAACACCGGTTCACAAGTAACTAGGGCAGAAAAGATGGAACAATACACCGACCAAAAGGCCAAGCCTTCCACCCTTTACCAAGTATATATGTGCATTAACTTAAATAGCAATAATATTGTGATAACAAAAGAATGTCCATGTTGACACATGGAAGCAATTGCACCTGCAGCTAGAAACGCTATAAGAAGGACTGAGCAAGCGATAACATAGCCAAACAAAGGTTTGCTAGGATATGGAGGGGTTAGAGGCTTTCATGGCAATGTTGGGAGGCTTGACAAAAAATTGGTAGGTAGCGTGGCATAACGATAAAAACAGGACATCTAGCATGGCAATGATAGTAGTGGTATTTAGGGAAACGTGTCATCTTGCCTAAGATCCCACTTGGAAGAAGAAAGAGTCCATGAAGAAGACGATCCGGGATGTAGACGAGCAAATCCTCACACTCCGAATGCTTTCGGAACTCTATCGAGAAGAAGCAATCTAGAAACAACAATCAACAAACGATACACTACAACATATGCATGATATGATGCGCAGACAAATATGATGCATGTCCAGTTTAATATGCAACGCATGGCATGGCATGGCAAGAACAACAAACAACTACTACATATTAAGTGAAGTTCAATATGCAACGAGTTGCATATTGACGAAACTCCACATTTGAATTATTCATTCCCGTTTAGCTGCACAACAATATTAAATGTTAGTTAACATGGCAAAAGGTGAAGCATGAACAACTATATCAACTAGGCATATTAAATGAGGACGAAAGCAACATTTAGCACTTCCGAAACAACCTCATATGCAAATTAAGATTTCGGTCCAGATCTGTCCTAACACAATTTTAGAGTTGTTAGACAGCAAAATAAATGTCACCATGAGATTCTACACGTCTTTCTAGGCAAGTTGCATATATAAAACATTTGCATCGGAGCTACGATTTAAAAGTTATTAAACAATTCAATTTAACATTGCATGAAAACAGCAAGTTAAACATCTCAAACACAGGTGAGAGTTGGTTATTGTGAATCTACACGAAATTCTAGTCACTTTACATATATAAAATTTTTACGTATGATGCATGGATGAAAAGTTCTTAAATGCATGAAGTTTGGGGTGCAATCTGTAAAACAGTTTTTGTCCCAAAATTGTTAAATTCAGAGCGCTGGGAAAAACAACACATGCGGGTTGAATTTGTCTGGCCCAGCAGAGCACACGGACACAACATAGCAATGCAGCACCTCGGGCACGGGATTGGCAGCTCACCATTGGGCCTGGCCAAGTTGCACAGAAGTAGGCTGGGCCTTGGGCGCCGTTGGGGCTGGGCCGAGCTGCGAGTGTCCGGCCCGTGGAGGCTCCGGCGAGGCCAGGGCAGGGTGGATCCGGTCCGGCAGGGCCGGATCTGGCTGAAGGACGATGGCTGGCGATGGGGGGAGCTACAACGAGGCCATCGGGCGGCCATGGCGGTCCCTACGAAGAAAGAGAGGCCAATAGGGAGAGATTAGAGGAGGGACAGGAGAGAAAGAAGAGGGAGGAAAAGAGGGAAGGCCGCAGGGGGGAGCTCAACTGCTGCGGCGGCGCTCTCCGGCGAGGGGCCGGTGGCCGCTGGGGTGGCACGAGGCGAGGCGGCTCCGACAAGGGGCGACCGGGACCGAGGAGCTTGGGCACGGCGGGCAGCTACGGGAGGCTCGGGCTGGCTGGGACTATATGGTTGGCCGGACATGTCCGATTTGACCACGGACATGTCCGGTAGGTGGGGGTTTTGGGCGTTTTTTAGCCCCAAATCTCATATGTGAGGGCTGAAATTGGCTATGGAGGTGGGATTTCGGGGGAGAGGGAGGTGGAGCTAGTAGGTAGGGTTTGCTAGGGGTGTGGCTGCAATCTTACATGGGGTAACCCTAGAGAGTGAGGGGGCTCTCTCCATGGGGGGTTTAAATAAGGAATGACACTAGGGGTTGGTTGGGTCTCGTCCGTCCGATCATGATCCGATGACCATGAACGGAGGGGGGGCTAAGTTGGGCTAGTGGCTGTGTAGTTGGGCTAGGAGGGGAAGAGAGAAAGAATTGCAGCCCGGCAATGGAGTTTTGCAAAACCGAAAACGTCTGACGAATAACCTGATGATGGTGCCGCTATGGGCAACCGTTGGAAAATCAAACAAACTCTGATTGCGACGAAATTTGGCAGGCGGCCTACCTACAATATAACAAGACCGCATGCCAGGTTTCGACCCAATCCGAGAAAGTTTTATGCGCGCCTTAAAAACAATATTTTTTGATGTCATGGGCATGTGCGTGTGCGGTTGGTCTCGAAATGGTCGATGATACAAACGAAGAGAACCGGCAACTACGACGGATGCAATTTTTCACAAACGAGTGACGATGCTATGCATGTGATGAGAATGATGCAATGCTGAATGCAACAACCAAACAAAACAGAAACGAGAATGGAAATAAAAGGGGAATCTTCTGTAGCGTCGGTCCCGAGCTGTTACAACTCTCCTCCACTACACGAGGATCTCATCTCGAGATCTAGAATGAGAAAGGATAGAGAAAGAGCAAGAGGTAAAACTTAGTTGCTTCTTTGACAACGAGTGATACCAATGAAACATGAAGGTTGGAAAGAGATAAAGAACGACATGAGGAACAAGCAAGAATTCAAAAGAAATTTCGGCAGCATATTGGTAGGAAAGACAGGCAAAACTTGATAAGACGAAAAGAACTTGAAAATATAACACAACACTTCGGTAAATGGACAAGCAAGGGAAGAACATGATCTTAATCAAACTAGATGATGGTTGAAAGAGAGCAACATGATAACGCCTTCGGAAGAAAAGAATAGAAACTAGATCATTGGAAGGAAACGAACGGAGAAGAACATAACAACTTCTACCACCATTGAACTTGAAAAGCATCTTACAACAATAGATTGAATGGAGTTGTTGAAAAATCAACAACGAAAAGAACAAGCTTGTTGTGGACTTATGGAAAACATCTCAAAATTATGAGGTGAGAACCTGCCACAACAGAAACAATTGATTGATTGAGAGCAACAAGATATGCAAAACTTCTTTCACCAAGAGGAGGAGGAGGAAACTTGGATCATTTATGACACCATGATAGCAACATCCTTAGGAAATGCTTAAGGTGAAAACCAACCCAAGATAACTCCAAGAAAACAAGATGGGTTTAATTATCTTATTCTTGACAATTTACCTTCGAGATTCCTCATAATCAAGAATTTAATAACACCATCTGAACGACAATGGGGAAGGAATTGAACTTAGAAATCCAAGATAAAGAACACTTGAGCACCTCCAACAAGAATCTTGAAGAACAATTCGAGAAGAATTAAATCCTTAACAAACCACTATGAAGAAGCATTGGGATGAAAGGACGATCAAAAGAATGAGGTTGAAAAGAATAGATTATGATGTTGCAAGAATTTAGATGAAGCTTCACAATAACATATTTGAGAAAACTTGGAACTCCGGAAAAGAAAAGATAAGAAACTTAGAATTGAGAATTGATACCATGAACAACTCCGGAAGAAGGATTGAGATCACCTTGACCAACAAGAATAAGACTTATGTAACGCTTATCCTTCATCAAGTTAAATTTATGACAAGCAACGGATTTCGCACACCACTTATTCTTGTTGCAAAGAACTGAAGAGAATAGAGAGATCACAAACTTGAGAAGTCTTGCACGAGAACACCGGTAAGAATTCACAAACGAATGAGGATACTACCATTGAACAAAGATACATGGGAATGAAGAGATCATGATCCACCTAGAGGAAAACTTGAATGAAGCACAAGAATACTTGAGATACAAACAAAGGGACAACAATTGAGAAGAATTCGAGAACGAAAGCTGAAAGCTAAGAACAAAGAAATCTTCTGAAATGATGGCCTTAGGGAGAATCGAAAAATGAAAACAATATGAAATGCACCGAATAGATAAGGATGGAATTACTCATGATCAAAACAATTTGAGATGATAGCAACAAGCTGAAACCATGAATCTCTAGGAGAATGGATTAAGATTTAAGAGAACTCTCCTTCGGTCTTCAATGCAGAGAATGATAGCGAGAAACAACACCACGAATTGCTGAGATACTCTGGAATAATGAATAAAGAATGGTTGAGCCAATGATGAAAATAATTCAAAGAGATCATGGAGAAGGAATAGGACTGATGAAAATCATTCTGACATCATATTTGAAAAGAACTTGAGAGCATCTCCGAAAAAGATTAGAAGAGCCACGTAAGGTCCTGGTGAAAACCTGTGGGTTATGGGCCCACTCAAAGAAACCACCATTGAAATGATTGCTTAGGAAGAGGTGGCATCGGTAAAAATTAAGAACTTGATGAGGTGAGAACCTCAAAATAATTTGGAAGGATTGAAAGAAAACATGAATCTTCTGAGATATCTTCAGCACTCCGAAAAGAACAGAGATATGAATAAGCAAGAGAGGCTTGGATAAGAATTCCAACATGGGAGAGAAATTAGAGAACGAAAATGATATGATGAACACCAAGAACTTGAATTCAATGCACTGGGAAAGAAAACAAATATGAATACTAATAAATGATAACTTGAGCACCGAGCATCTTCACAACGAATCACCGGATACGATACAGAAGAAAGATAGCGGAAGCATTTCATCAAAAGAAAGGCACTTGGATGAGAATTTAATCATTGAAGAAAAAGGGAGGGAGGGTGGGGAAAACAAAGGAACATGGGACATATGAGACATACTCCGGAGAAGAATATGGGGATAGATCTTGCAAAAAAATGGAGAGGATTGAATTATCTTGAAGAGAAGCACGCTGGTAGGAAAAGAATTGATATGACAAGTCCAGTTGATCCAAAGGATTAGTCTCATGGAAATATGCGAACACCATTTAGGAAAGATATGAAATCACCACTAGACATCAAAGAAACTCGAATTACCATAACAAACAAAACAAAGGATGGGTCTTACGAAACAAGCCGGAAACAAATGCATAACAGAGATTTCGCTCGATATTTTGGTGGTAAGATTCACATGGGCTCGATCGTACATTGGATTGTCATATTGAAATGACGCTCGAATATGCTCGCTAGGCATAGCGAACTACAAGGCTTGACGAAGCATGAATCGAGACTTTCCTCTGTAAGAAAGACCGTGAACAAACAAATCAACTAGATGTCGAACCCCAACCTCACATCATGATCTGTTGGAAGTTAGCCTAGGTAACTACTTGAATTCCCACTTAAGAACTTCCGAAAACTTTCTGGTTATGCAATCTGGTGCTAGGGATACAAGGAGGAAAATATCTCACACAACTAACAAGCCCTACACCCCAACTGTATACATCCTTCAACACATAACCACAGGTTCCGGAACTTCATGTATCTCGGACCCTCGACACCACAATGATACCAAATATGGAAGTACCTCGGACGCCTCCCCAGTACTGGGTGACTCCGATCTGATCTTGCCACGAAAAGTATTGAAGTACTTTCGAACATCCTCCGTCCCGAGATACTAAGGAAAGTGAACGATAACGATGTGCCAAGAATCCCCTAGAGGTCAACTCCCCAGAATAAATCAAGTCATACAAGAGGCACCAAGATAGAACTCCGTCACATCAGCATCATAGAGATTCTAAAATACCCGCGTGACCCTAAAAAATTTGAGCGAGAAGAGGAGTAGAATGAAAATTCCTAAGTCGTAATTCCTCACAAAAACATAGAAGATGAGTAAAAAGAATCCTACTCGCCGACATAAGTAGACTCAAAATAGTTTTCACTAGACTCGACTCAGCCAAGTTTGATCAATCAAGGGGGCTCCTAGGTCGGTATAGGCTCTGATACCAACTTGTCACGCCCAAGATGCGATCCTATCCTCATTTTGGCACGAGGCCTCGATAGGGATAGAAGCGCATCTCGTCGTGTTGCAAGAATGGATATAATTACAAGTACATGTACAGAAGAGATGAGTATATGGAATTGGCTTACACTCGCCACAAGCTACATCAATATCACATCAATACAACAACATATTCAAACATCATATAGAAGAGCAGGGTCTGACTACGGATGAAAACAAACGACAAAATGACATCCATCCTTGCTATCCCAGGCTGCCGCCTAGAACCCATCCTAGATTGATGAAGAAGAAGAAGAACTCCAAACAAACAAGCATCGCACTCACGTAAAAGCATCGCATTACCTGTACCTGCAACTGTTGTTGTAGTAATCTGTGAGCCACATGGAGTCAGCAATCTCATTTCCAAGGGCATTAAGACTAGTAATGGGTGAGGTATGGTTAAGTGGTGAGGCTGCAGCAAGCGACTAAGCATTATTTGGGTGGCTAACTTACGAGTATAGAAAGTAAAGTATGGTGGTCTACGCATACCAGACGTGAACTAGTAATGATCACTAAATGATCCTGAACACCTACTTACATCAAACATAACCATAATGTGTTCTCTCTCGGATACGGACTCACGAGAAGAGACAATCACGGTTATGCACAAAGTTGGTGTATTTTATTAGAGTTTACTTCAAGTTTACTATGACTGGGTGTTAAACAAAGTTTCCAAGTTTGCCACATAACCACGGGCATGGCTTTCCAGAAGATTTAATCCTGTAGGGGTGCTACAACTTATCCATCACAAATTAACCACACACAGCAGGAATAACCTCGACCATGGATCTCGTGATCTTCCTAGGCAATTCCACAGGAAATCCGCCACCTCGAGATAGCCCCAAGAAAAATTAGAATTCCTCACTCAAGACGTTTGAGAAAGGTAAAACAAATCCAATAAGGCCTCCCGGTGAGCCAGATCCGCATCTAGAGCCATGCGCTCTCTATCCATGGGCATTGTCCGTCTATGTGAAGTGAACAGTAGCCTGAAAATGCCTCGAGTTGCCCCAAGGTGGCAACGCCAACTGCTAGGTAGGTGGACCAACACTCATGAGGAGCACTGGCCCGGGTTGTTGATTAAAGATCCGTGGGTGGCGGCGGGTCCCGATGCAATTGTAGTTATTAGGCAAATGGTAAAACCAATGTTGGGCCTCGCCAGACGATTTTTATCCCAAAACGAAAATCAAGGGGGTCCCCATAAGAACCCCGAGCATGTTAGGAACGCTCAATTATGGAACATAACACCGGTTCACAAGTAACTAGGGCGGAAAAGATGGAACAAAACACCGAGCAAAAGGCCAAGCCTTCCACCCTTTACCAAGTATATATGTGCATTAACTTAAATAGCAATAATATTGTGATAACAAAAGAATGTCATGTTGGCACGTGGAAGCAATTGCACCTGCAGCTAGAAATGCTATAAGAAGGGCTGAGCAAGTGATAACATAGCCAAACAAAGGTTTGCTGGGATGTGAAGGGGTTAGAGGCTTTCATGGCAATGTTGGGAGGCTTGACAAAAAAGTGATAGGTAGCATGACATAACGATAAAAACAGGACATCTAGCATGGCAATGACAGTATTGGTATCCAAGGAAATGTGTCATCTTTCCTGAGATCCCGCTTGGAAGAAGAACGAGTCCGTGAAGAAGACGATCCGGGATGTAGATGAATGAATCATCATACTCTGAATGCTTTCGGAACTCTATAAAGAAGAAGCAATCCAGAATCAACAATCAACACACGATACACCACAACATATGCATGATATGATGCGCAGACAAATATGATGCATGTCCAGTTTAATATGCAACGCATGGCATGGCATGGAAGAACAACAAACAACTACTACATATTAAGTGAAGTTCAATATGCAACGAGTTGCATATTGACGAAACTCTACATTCGAATTATTTAGTTCATTCCCGTTTAGGTACACAATAACATTAAATGTTGGTTAACATGGCAAAAGGTGAAGCATGAACAACTATATCAACTAGGCATATTAAATGAGGACGAAAGCAACATCTAGCACTTCCGAAACAACCTCATATGCAAATTAAGATTTCGGTCCAGATCTGTCCTAACACAATTTTAGAGTTGTTAAACAGCAAAATAAATTTCACCTTGAGGTTCTGCATGTCTTTCTAGGCAAGTTACATATATAAAACATTTGCATCGGAGCAACGGTTTAAAAGTTATTAAACAATTCATTTTGACATGGCATTTACGCAAATTGCATGAAAACATCAAGTTAAACATCTCAAACACATGTGAGAGTTGGTTATTGTGAATCTACACGAAATTCTAGTCACTTTGCATATATAATTTTTGTACGTATGATGCACGGATGAAAAGTTGTTAAATGCATGAAGTTTGGGGTGCAATCTGTAAAACAATTTTGTGCCAAAATTGTTAAATTCGCAGCGCTAGGGGAAGAAACACATGCGGGTTGAATCTGTGTGGCCCACCAGAGCACAGGGCTGCAACATAGCAATGCAGCGCCTCGGACGCGGGATTGGCAGCTCACCATTGGGCCTGGCATGGTCGCACAGAAGCAGGCTAGGCCTTGGGCGCCGTTGGGGCTAGGCCTAGCTACGGGTGGCCGGACCATGGAGGCTCCGGCGAGGCTAGGGCAGGGCAGATCCGGTCCGGCAGGGCCGGATCTGGCCGAAGGACGATGGCAGGCAATGGGGGGATCTCCGGCGAGGCCATCGGGCGGCCATGGTGGTCCCTGCTGAAAGGACGTGGATGTCGCCTAGAGGGGGGTGAATAGGCGCATTCAAAAAGTTATGGTTGAGGCTTGAACAAATGCGGAATAAAACTATCATTTAATTAGTCAAGCACAAAACCTAAAACAACTAGGCTCACCTATGTGCACCAACAACTTATGCTAAGCAAGATAGACAACTAAGTGATAGCAAGATATATATAACAAGAAACAATATGGCTATCACAAAGTAAAGTGCATAAGTAAAGGGGCTCGGGTAAGAGATAACCGAGGCACGCAGAGACGATGATGTATCCCGAAGTTCACACCCTTGTGGATGCTAATCTCCATTCGGAGCGGTGTGGAGGCACAATGATCCCCAAGAAGCTACTAGGGCCACCGTAATCTCCTCACGCCCTTGCACAATGCAAGATGCCGTGATTCCACTAAGGGACCCTTGAGGGTGGTCACTGAACCCGTACAAACAAGGTTGGGGAAATCTCCACAACTTGATTGGAGGCTCCCAACAACACCACGAAGCTTCACCACAATGGATTGTGGCTCCGTGGTGACCTCAAATGCTCGGGGCAATCTCCACAACCTAATTGGAGACCCCGAAGCTTTCCCAGAGCTTTGCACCACAATGATTGAGCTCCGAGGCACCACCAACCATCTACGACGCCAAAGCATACAAGGGGAACAAGATCTAGGGTGCTCAAACACCCAAGAGTAATAGCTTCTCAACTTCTCACTTCCACATATCACCGTGGAGAACTCAAACCTATGCACCAAATGCAATGGCAAGGGCACACAGAGTGCCCAAGTCCTTCTCTCCCAAATACCGCCAAAGCAACTAATGCTAGGGAGGGAAATGAGAGGAAGAACGAAGAACAACACGAAGAACTCCAAGATCTAGATCCAAGGGGTTCCCCTCACTTAGAGGAGAAGGTGATTGGTGGAAATGTGGATCTACATCTCCTCTCTCTTTTCCCTCAAGAACTAGCAAGAATCATTCAAAGGATTGAGAGTTAGCAAGCTCGAAGAAGGTGAACAATGGGGGAAGAACACGAGCTCAAGAGATGAGGTCCATTGGAGAAGAAGAACCCCTTTTATAGGTGGGGATAATCCAACCGTTATCCACTCACTCAGCCCCGTGTATCGTGGTACTACCACAGCCTTGTGCGGTAATACCGCTAGCATGGGAGTAACCGGCCCTTGCCATTAGCACGGGGCCACAAGCGGTAGAACCGCCGGAGCGGTACTACCGCGATCCCGTGCGGTACCACCACACGGTCGGTAGAGGCAGCCACTGGAGGTGCACAGAAGTAAAAAATTACTTCCGTCCTAACCTCCGGAGAGGGAAACTCTGAGAAAAAGTCCGCACAGTAGTACCGGAAGATATTTGCGGTACTACCGACCAAGGGGCGGAAGTAAAAAATTACTTCCATGCTTGCGATACTACCGCCCTCGGGGCGGAAGTAAAAAATTACTTTCGTGCCACTTGCGGTACTACAACTCCGAGGAGCGGTACTACCGCAATCAACTGAACCGCAACACCTACAACTACTTGGCTAGAAGAACGGAAGAATACAGTCAAAACCAGAATTGCCACAACTTCTGCAAATGAGCTCCGAATTGAGCAAACTCAAGCTTGTTGGATTCAGGTTGACAACAGCTGAGAAACCAAAGGTATAGAGATGAGAAACCTCTTTCAATGAAGAATCGTCAATAACTCCAACATCGAAAACATCATAGAATATGCATATAGACTCCGTTTTCGATGAACTTGAGCTAGTCATGAAGTTGACCATAAGCTCAATAAACCTCAAAGAGAAAAACCAACCAAGAACCAAGAAAGATGATGATGCCAAGAATGCAATAGTTTGAGCTCTCAACGAACGATATGATCAAGCTACTCACTTGAGAGCCCCCTTGATAGCACGGTTACCTACCCTATAACCCAGTCTCCCAACTACCACCATGAGACCGGTAAAATAGAAAACCCTATCAAGGTCAAACCTTAATTAGACTTGCACATAGTCCACTTGAGCTAGATGATGACGATCTTGACTTCCTCAAGATGGACCGCCTTTCTTGATTGCGTTGGCTTGATGAAGACTAGATGATCGCTCCCCCATACTCCACTATGGGTGAGAAACACTTCGGCACATCTTCACAAGTCCATTAACATCACAATGGACGGAAAGCATCAAGCCTGATCTCTCCGTGATGCTTCACTTGAACTTGCACACCGCAACCTTGATAACGATCACCAGTTGATGTCATCTTCCATGGGTTGTATGGGATCTTGATCTTGATGCAATCCCATGGACATAAGCCTAACCCCACAAACAACTCTCACAAGGAACATGGGTTAGTACACAAAGCGTAATGGACAATGCTTACCATACCATGGGATCACTTGATCCCTCTCGATACATCTACCATGCTTTTATGTGTTGATCACTTGATTCACTCTTTGACTTAGTCTTCATCAACCTTGTATCTTATCTTTTCTCTTCATAAAGATGATGTCTTGAACATAATCATGAATGCTCACACAATCTCCTTCTTCAAGACATGCTTGCAATAAGCTCAACTCTCACATGACCAATCTTTGGATAAACCTTGAATACCACCTTGGTCATCATATAAACTCCTTGAAACCCAACAGATGGACTTCAAGAAGTGCCTATGGACAAACCCATCAAATATAACTCAAGGCAACCATTAGTCCATAGGGGTGTCATCAATTACCCAAAACCACAAATGGAGAAATGTGCTCTTACACCTGCAAAGAAAGAGAGGCCGGCAGGGAGAGATTAGAGGAGGGAGAGGAGAGGAAGGAGAGGGAGGAAGAAGATGGAAGGCCACGGGGGGAGCTCAACTGCGGCGGCAGCTCTCTCCGGCGAGGGGCCGGTGGCCGGCTGGGGCGGCGCGGGGCGAGGCGGCTCTGACAAGGGGCGGCCGGGGTCGACGAGCTCGGGCGCAGCGGGCAGCTGCGGGAGGCTTGGGCTGGCTACGACTCTATGGTCGGCCGGACATGTCCAATTTGACCACAGATATGTCCGGTAGGTAGGGGTTTTGGTCTATTTTCAGCCCCAGATCTCAGATCAGAGGGCTGAAATTGGCCATGGAGGTGGGATTTCGGGGGAGAGGGACGTGGAGCTAGCAGGTGGGGTTTTCTAGGGGTGTGGCTGCAATCTTACATGGGGGAACCCTAGAGAGTGAGGGGGCTCTCTCCATGGGGGTTAAATAGGGAATGACACTAGGGGTTGGTTGGGTCTCGTCTGTCCGATCGCAGTTTGATGACCACGAACGGAGGGGGCTAAGTTGGGCTAGTGGCTGTGTAGTTGGGCTAGGAGGGGAAGAGAGAAAGAATTGTGGCCCGGCAACGGAGTTTTGCAAAATCGAAAACGTCCGACGAATAACCCGATGACAGTGCCGCTACGGGCAACCGTCGAAAAATCAAACGAACTCTGATTGCGACGAAATTTTGTAGGCTGCCTACCTACAATATAACAAGACCGCATGCCAGGTTTCGACCCCATCTGAGAAAGTTATATGCGTGCCTTAAAAACAATATTTTTTTGGTGCCACGTGGGCGTGCGTGTGTGGTTGGTCTCGAAACGGTCGACGATACAAATGAAGAGAATTGGCAACTACGACGGATGCAAGTTTTCCAAAACGAGTGATTATGCTATGCATATGATGCGAATGATGCAATGTTGAATGCAACAACCAAACGAAACACAGACGAGAATGGAAATAAAATGGGAATCTTCTGGAGCGTCAGCCCAGGCTGTTACATATATAGAAGTGGAAACGAGGTCAGAGGAGCAACAAGGGGCCCACAAGCCTGTTAGGAGGGCCCTACGGGGTGGGCGCACCCACCAGGCTTGTGGCCAGGTGGTGGCCCCCTTGCAGTTGATTCTTTCGGCAATATTTTTTGTTAATTCCAAAAATATTCTCCGTAAATTTTTAGGTCGATCCGAGAACTTATATTTCTGCACAAAAATAACACCAAGCCAATTCTGCTGAAAACACCGTCAGTCTGGGTTAGTTCCATTCGAATCATGCAAATTAGAGTCCTAAACAAGGGCAAAAGAGTTTGGAAAAGTAGATACGTTGGAGATGTATCAACTCCCCCAAGCGTAAACCTTTGCTTGTCCTCAAGCAATTCAGTTGATCAACTGAAAGTGATAAAGAAAAACTTTTACAAACTCTTTTTCATCTTGCCGTTGTAAATATGTCTAACTTATGTTCAGATTTTCAGCAAAGATTATAGACTAACCGCATTCACAATAACATTTAGGTCTCACATTTACTCATATCAATGGCATAATCGACTAGCGAGCAATAATAATAAGTCTTGGATGACAATTGTTTTATCAAAACAATCATGATACAATATGACATAATGGTATCTCGCTAGCCCTTTCTGAGACCGCAAAACATAATGTAGAGCACCTCTGAAGAACAAGGACTGACTAAACATTGTAATTCACAGTGAGAGAGATCCAATCATGCTCATACTCAATATCAACTAATAGCAAGGCATACAAATGACGGTGGTGCTCTCTAACTGGTGCCTTTTATTAGAAGATGATGAATCAACAATAAAGTAAATGGAAAGGCCCTTCACAGAGGGAAGCATTGATTTGCAGAGGTGCCAGAGCTGGAGCTTTTAAAACAGAGATAGGTAATGATTTTGGAGCGGTATTCTTTCATTGCTCACATAAGGACCAAGAGGTTTTTAATATCTTCCATTCTAGATACATTATAGGCGGTTCCCAAACAGAATAGTAAAGTTTTTACTCCCTCTCCACCAATCAGTCACACTCCACGACGAGCCGAATCCACGGGTATTGTCCATACAAAAACAGCCCTGGGGAGTTTTGTTTAATTATATTTTGCTTTTTGTTTCGAGCCTGGAACTGGGCATCTCGATTACTAGCCACTTTCTTGTGAATGATAGTGAATCAACACATATCATTAGAATAACCCACCTAGCATGGAAGATACTGATAGCCCCAGTCGCCACATGAGCGATTTGGGCATACAAAACAGAAAGTGAAGGCTAGCAAAAGACTGGGGAGCGACCAACTAGAGAGCGACACAGTCATCAACATGCTTTGAGATTAACCAACATTCAATGCAAGCATGAGTAGGAGATAATTCACCATGAACATAAATATCGTGGAGGCTAGGTTGATTTGTTTCAACTACATGCGTGAACATGTGCCAAGTCAAGCCACTCGAATCATTCAGAGGAGGATACCATTCTATCATACTACATCACAACCATTTTAATGCACATGTTGGCACTCAAGACAAACCATTATCCACTGTTAGCCAATTAAGCATGGTATGAGCAACCATAATCTCTAATTATCATTGCAAACATGTTTCATCTATAATGAGCTGAATTAAGAACAATGAGCTAATCATATTTACAAAAGTAAGATAGGTCGAGTTCATACCAGCTTTTCTCCATCTCAGTCATTCCATCATATATTGTCATTATTGCCTTTCAATTGCACGACCGAACGATGTCAATAATAATAAGAGTGCACGTGCATTGGACTAAGCTGGAATCTGCAAACAATAAATCAAAGGAGAAGACAAGGCAATATGGGCTCTATGTAAGATAAAGAATAATGCATATGAGAGCCACTCAACATGTCATCGTGGTCTTCTCCTTACGACCCAAAGAAAAGAAAGGAAAATTATTTACACGCGAAAGCTCCCAACAAGCAAAAAGAAGAACAAGAAATCTTTTTGGGTTTTCTATTAATGCTACAACTAAAACAAACTAGAAGGTAAAGCTAGAACTAAACTTGTTTGGATTTTCTTAAAGATTAATCAAACACACAAGAAGAAAACATAAAGGAGAAAATAAACTACCATTGATAGTATAATGAAAAAGTATGAACACCGACAACTAAAATGAGTGTGTGAACATGAATGTAATGTCGATGAGAAATACGTACTCCCCCAAGCTTAGGCTTTTGGCCTAAGTTGGTCTAGGGCCATGGCTGGCCCGGTAACATCCAAAGTCATAGTTGGGGTTGTATTGGGCTGCAGCGGCTACCGCCTGAACGACTGCAGCGTGAAGGCGAGATCATTATGCGTTCCTCTCATACTCGTTTGCCTCCTCTCTGGTTATAAAGTATCTTTGTTTTTCCTAAAAGTTAAAGAAGGCAGGAGCAGGAAGGGTAACATGGACACCATGTCGTCTGTCAAAAAATAGTCGGTACTGGAGGGATTGTTCATTCCTTTCAAGAAACTGGTAGCGCACCAAAGCCTCATAATCAAGAAAAGCAGGGGGTAACTCAATAGCATTCTCTCTTATGGGTACCCCAAGATACTTAGCTACACGGGTGGCATAAATTCCACAAAAGAAATCTCCATCCTTAGCATTATGATGCAACCTCCTAGCAATAATATCCCCCAAGTTATATCATCTCTCTACCATTACAGCACCCTTAAGAATAGTCAGATTAGGCATACAAAGGTAGCTATGCTCATGTTTACCGTTAATACATCTACCTATGAAGAGAGGAAAATAATGTATAGCCGGAAAGTGAATGCTCCGCAAGGTAGCTTGTGTAATGATTCTAGTTTCTCCCATGATGATGCTAGCAAGGAAATTGTTATATTCATTTTTATGAGGATCGCTATGGCTACCCCATGGTGGAATTTTGCATGCATCATTAAAACCCTCTAGGTCCATGGTGTAGGACTTATCATAAATATTAAATAAGACATAATGAGAATTATGCCTAGATGAAAATTAAAACCTCCGCACAAAAGAATCATTGAGTTGAAAATATTGCTTGCATCGGTCTAAAATAAAATCCTCTAGGCCAGCATTCCTTACGTACGCATAAAACTCTTCCTTGATCCTGGCGTTGTCCATGAATTGATTCGACGGCCATTCACAAGGCAACACTTGAGCTTCTCTCGATGGTTCAAAATTGGGCTCACGTAACATGAGTCTCGGAGTTTTCTTGCTCGAGGAACCACCTTGGTACATTCTCCTCAACATCTTTTATTTCTCGATGGGAAATCCCTTAAAACAGTTTTGCGAATGGAGCTTTGAGCAAGGAGATCGAAAATGGCAACAAGATGAGCTAGAACACAGGTTTGAGCAATGGTGGGATTTTTCTGGAGGAAGATGAAGTGAATGGGTGCCGGAATAAGTGGAGGAGGGCCACGTGGGACCCACAAGCCACCAGGGCGCGCCCAGGTGGGTGGGCGTGCCCTACAGGCTTGTGTCCCACTAGTGCAGCCCCTGATGCATACTTAGTGCTAAAAATTCCTAAATATTCCAGAAAAAATCATACTCCATTTTCATGACATTTGAAGAACTTTTATTTTCGGGGTACTTTTTTATTGCATGGGAAACTCAAAAAACAGAAAAATAATAGCATTTTTACTTAATTTCATCTAGTAACAGAAAGTAAAAGTTAGGTACAGGAAGTTGTGCTTTCTAAATTCATCTATCTCATGCTCATCAAAAGGAATCCATCAATAAGGTTGATCAAGTCTTATTAACAAACTTCTTTCGAATAACATGAAATAGAAGAATTTTCGAACAAGACCAAGTTGCCTCAATGGCGATATGCATTTCCCTAACAATAAGTATATCATATTACTTCTTGACAGTAGGAAGAGGGAACTCAAAGTCTCCAATAATAATCATTGGAATTTTTTCAATAGAGTTCATACTATGAATTTGAGGTTGTTTCTTCGGAAAGTGTACCGTATGCTCATTACCATTAATACGAAAAGTGACATTGCCCTTGTTGCAATCAATAACAGCCCCTGCAGTATTCAAAAAGGGTCTACCAAGGATGATCGACATACTATCGTCCTCGGGAATATCAAGAATAACAAAGTCCATCAAGATAGTAGCATTTGCAATTATGACAGGTACATCCTCACAAATACCGATAGGCACAGCAGTTGATTTATCAGCCATTTGCAATGAGATTTTAGTAGGTGTCAACTTATTCAAATCAAGTCTATGGTATAAAGAGAAAGGCATAACACTAACACCATCTCCAAGATCACATAAAGCAGTTATAACATAATTTCCTTTAATATAGCATGGTATAGTAGGTACTCCGGGATCTCGTAGTTTCTTAGGTATTCCACCTTTAAAAGTGTAATTAGCAAGCATGGTGGAAATCTCAGCTTCTAGTATCTTTCTTTTATTTGTCACAATATCTTTCAGATACTTAGCATAAGGAGACAGTTTCAAAATATCAGTCAAGCGCATACGCAAAAAGACAGGTCTAAGCATTTCAACAAAGCGCTCAAAATCCTCATCATCCTTTTTCTTGGATGGTTTAGGAGGAAAGGGCATGGGTTTCTCAACCCATGGTTCTATTTCTCTACCATGTTTCCTAGCAATGAAGTCTCTTTTATCGTATCTTTTATTCTTAGGTTGTGGGTTATCAAGATCATCAACAGGTTCAATCTCCACATCATTATCATTACTAGGTTGAGCATCAACATGAAAATCATTATTAATGTTATCATTAGGCTCGTGTTCATCACCAGATTGTGTCTCAGCATCAGAAATAGAAATATCATTTGGATTCTCAGATGTATCTATAACAGGTTCACTAGCAGTATGCAAGGTACTATCATCATTCTTTTTCCCACTCTTATTGGAATGGATAGGTGCATCAGTATTAACTCACTGAGAATCTTGCTCAATTCTCCTAGGATGGCCCTCAGGATACAAATATTTCTGAGTCATTCTACCACCTCTAGTCACAACTTTAACAGAATGATCATTATCTTTACTATTCATCTCATTAAGCAAATCATTTTGAGACTTAAGTACTTGTTCTACTTGAGTGGTTACCATGCAAGCATGTTTACTAATAAGCTTAAGATCATTGAAAGTTCTACTCAAATAATCACCCAAGCGATCAAGCATATAAGCATTATGTTTAAATTGTCTACTAACATAAGCATTGAAATTTTCTAGCTTCACAACAAAATTATCAAATTCATCCAAGCATTGGCTAGCAAACTTATTGTATGGAACATCTCATTTATCAAATCGACAGAGAGAATTTACCTCTACTACCCGTGTCGGGTTATCAAGACCATGTATTTCTTCAATAGGTGGTAGATTCTTAACATCTTTAACTTTAATACCTTTTAATTTCATAGATTTCTTTGCCTCTTGCATATCTTCAGGACTGGGGAATAGAATACCTCTTTTCTTTGGAGTTCGCTTTGAAGGTGGTTTGGGAATAGTCCAATCATTATCATTGCTCAATATATTATTCAATACTAATTCAGCTTGTTCAATAGTTCGTTCCCTGAAAACACAACCAGCACAACTATCTAGGTGGTCCCTAGAACCATCGGTTAGTCCCTTAGAAAAGATATCAAGTATTTCATTTTTCTTGAGAGGATGATCAGGCAAAGCATTAAGTAATTGGAGGAGCCTCCCCCAAGCTTGTGGGAGACTCTTCTTCAATTTGCACAAAATTAAATATTTCCTGCAAGGCAGCTTGTTTCTTATGGGTAGGAAAATATTTTTCAGAGAAGTAATAAATCATGTCTTGGGGACTACGCACACAACCAGCAGCACGAGAATTAAACCATATCTTAGCATCACCCTTTAACGAGAAAGGAAACAACTTAAGAATATAGTAACAACAAATTTTTTCCTCATGAGTAAATAGGGTGGCTATATCATTCAATTTAGTAAGATGTGCCACAACAGTTTCAGATTCATAACCATGGAAAGGATCAGATTCAACCAAAGTAATTAACTTAGCATCGACAGAGAATTCATAATCCTTATCAGTAACAAAGATAGGTGAAGTAGCAAACTTAGGATCATACTGCATTCTAGCGTTCAAAGATTTTTCCTTCCACTTGCGAAGCAATTTCTTAAGATCATCTCTATCCTTACAAGCAAGAAAGTCCCTAGCTACATCTCCTTCCATAACATAACCCTCAGGTATATCAGGCAATTCATATCTAGGAGAGCTAGGTCTAGCAGGTGTATCATAGTGTTCAGTTTTCAATAATTTCATCAGATTCAGAAATATTATCAGTTTCAGCATTGGCTCTAGCAATTTGTTCATCAAGAAATTCACCAAGTGGCACTGTATCATCAAGAAAAGTATCATCATAAGCATCATGCATTGCAGAAGTAGCATCATCAATTACTTGCAACATATGAGAATTACTAGCAGGTGGTGGTGTTGCAAATTTACTCATAATAGAAGGTGAATCAAGTGCAGACCAAGATGGCAGTTCCTTACCTCCCCTCGTAGTAGAGGGATATATATTGGTTTTTGGGTCTTTCAGATTCTTCATAGTGATCAACAGATATAAATCACAACTGACCCAAAGAATAGAGCTATGCTCCCCGGCAACGACGCCAGAAAAAGGTCTTAATAACCCACAAGTATAGGGGATTGCAATAGTTTTCGAGGGTAGAGTATTCAACCCAAATTTTTTTGATTCGACACAAGGGGAGCCAAAGAATATTCTCGAGTATTAGCAGCTGAGTTGTCAATTCAACCACACCTGAAAGACTTAATATCTACAGCAAACTATTCAGTAGCAAAGTAGTATGGAGGTAACGGTAACGGTGGCAAAAGTGATAGTAGCAGTTTTGTAGTGTTTGTAATAGTAGCAACGGAAAAGTAACTTAGCAAAGATCAATATATGGAAATCTCGTAGGCAATGGATTAGTGATGGATAATTATGTCGGATGGCATTCATCATGCAACAGTTGTAACATAGGGTGACACAGAACTAGCTCCAATTCATCAATGTAATGTAGGCATGTATTCCATATATAGTCATACATGCTTATGGAAAAAAACTTGCATGACACCTTTTGTCCTACCCTCCCGTGGAAGCGGGGTCCTATTGGAAACTAAGGGATATTAAGCCCTCCTTTTAATAGAGAACCAGACCAAAGCATTAACACTTAGTGAATACATGAACTCCTCAAACTACGGTAATTACTGGAAAGAATCCCAGTTATTGTCACCCTGGGGGATGCGGATCATAACTCGTAATAGGTGTCTACATCTTGCAAGATAGGATCAAGAACACATATATATTCATCAAAACATAATAGGTTCAGATCTGAAATCATGACACTCGGGCCCTAGTGACAAGCATTAAGCATAGCAAAGTCATAGCAACATCAATCTCAGAACATAGTGGATATTAGAGATCAAACCCTAACAAAACTAACTTGATTACATGATAAATCTCATCCAACCCATCACCGTCCAGCAAGCCTACGATGAGATTACTCATGAATGGTGGAGAGCATCATGGAATTGGTGATGACGAAGACGTCGATTTCCCCTCTCTAGAGCCCAAAACAGACTCCAGATCTCCTCTCTCGAGGAAAAACAAGAGATGGCGGCGACTCTGTATCGTGAAATGTATGAACTCTTCTTCTTTATTTTTTTCTCCCCGAATAGGAATATATAGAAGTGGAGACAAGGTCGGAGGAGCAACAGGGGGCCCACAAGCCTGCTAGGCGCGCCCACCAAGCATGTGGCCAGGTGGGCCCCCTGCAGTTGATTCTTTCACCAATATTTTTTATTAATTCCAAAAATATTCTCCGTAAATTTTCAGGTCGATCCGAGAACTTTTATTTCTGCACAAAAATAACACCAAGGCAATTCTGCTGAAAACAGCGTCGGTCCGGGTTAGTTCCATTCAAATCATGCAAATTAGAGTCCAAAACAAGGGCAAAAGAGTTTGGAAAAGTTGATACATTGGAGACGTATCAGTTATCGTTCAAAAGTATTACAAATTGGTAAATAAATGTCCAAAAAGTATACTAGAATGATAATATATCAGCATGGAACAATAAAAAATTATAGATACATTGGAGATGTATCAGCATCCGCAAGCTTAATTCCTGCTCGTCCTCGAGTAGGTAAATGATAAAAATAGAATTTTTGATTTGACATGCTATCTATTATGTGATATTTTGTATGTATGCTTATTGTGTAATGATGAATTAACAAACAGAAACATAGTAATATTTACAAGTATAAGAAAAAATCATTGATTCTCAAAGTATACGATCCTAAAAGAATGTTTACCCCATTCACCTTATTATACTAGCAAGGCATGATTCTGTCTTCACCACATCAATGCAAATGTTAAGCACCATGGTGTCCAAGTCAGGCAATTGGATCGTACCTTTTCAATATGCATCAACTTTTTATTCTTCATGCAATACATGAGTGTGAGCCATTGGACATAGCATATAAGTGGAATAGAATACGATGGTAGATATCAAAGGGGTAAAAAGTGGAGAAGATAGTCTCACATCAACTAGGCATACCAACAAACTATGGAGATGCTTATCGATAGATGTCAATGCAAGGAGTGATGATTGCCATGCAAATGATGCACTAGAGCTATAAGTGTATGAAATCTCAACTGAATCTAAGAGGGTCTGCATCAAACTTGCTTTCTCATTAAGACCTTGGGCATTTCAGGAAGTCCGTCATCGGAATATACAAGCCATGTTTATAATATGAAAAGGTAATTCCCACTAGAATATGGAAGTGACAAAATAGGAGACTCTCTATATGAGGAATATGGTGCCACTTTGAGGTACAAGTGTGGTAAAGGATAGTAGCAAATTCCCTTCTCTCTTTTTCTCTCTTTTTCTCATGGTGGGTTTTTCTCCTTTTTTTATTTTTGCCTCCCCCATTCATTTTTATATGGTGGGCTCATTTGGACTCCCCCATTTTTATTTTATTTTTCTCCCAGAGTCGCATCCCAAAAATTGTGGGGGAATCATAGTCTCCGTCATCCTTTACTCACTAGGACAATGCTCTAATAAGGATGATCATCACACATTTATTTACTTACAAGTTAATATGAAGAACTAATAGGAAGATATGACTCTATATGAATGCCTCTGGCAGTGTACCAGGATGTGCAATGATCTAGCATGACACGTATCAAAAATATGATGAATGGTGGCTTTGCCACAAATACTATGTCAGCTCTATATGATCATGAAAAGCTATATGATGATGAGCAAACTAGTCATGTGAAGTGACGATGGAATATGCATGGCAATATATCTCGGAATGGCTATGGAAATGCCATAATAGGTAGTTATGGTGGCTGTTTTGAGGAAGATATAATGAGGTTTATGTGCAACAGAGCATACCATGTCTCGGGATTTGGATGCACCGGTGAAAGTTGCACCGATCTTCGAGGTGAGAATGGGCTATGCATGGTACCGAAGAGGCTAGCAAATATGAGAAGGCGAGGATGCATATGTATATGGTGTCACATTAGTTATAAAGAACTCATATAATTATTGCAAAGTTTTATTAGTTTTATCACAAATCAAAGTACTCCTCGCATGCCCCGAGGGAGAAGGTTGGTAGGAGTTAACCATAGCTCGCCCCCGACTCGAAACAACACTAGGATTTCAGCAAGGAATAAAAATGCTCACACATCATCACCATGCCTCTTTAATTTTTAGATGAATAACAAGTTAACACCTCTTAATCTCAAGACTCCTACAAAGCAATAATTGTGGACTCGCACCTTTTCATATTACCACATTATTGCATTAAAACAAAATTTCTCTATATGTCCTACATGATGGTTTTGATTGTCACTCATTGAATACTTTGGGCTAGTCTTATGACCCATGCAAATTACCATTACTATTCATTCGTCTCTCAAACAAATATAAGTTAAGAACAAGAGTATATTATTTCTATAAAATCTACAAGTCACCGTGCTCAAAAAGATATAAGTGAAGTTCTAGAGCAACTGACAAGCTCAAAAGATATAAGTGAAGCACATAGAGTATTCTAGCAAATTATTACGAAGGAGTGTCTCTCTCAAATAGGTGTGTACATAAAACTATGATTGTGACATTCTGAAAGTAAAGACAAAAAAATCAAACGACATGCCAAGCAAAATACATATCATGTGATGAATAAAAATATAGCTCCAAGTGACATACCGCTGGATTGAGAGGAAAGAGGGGATGCCTTCCGGGGCATCCCCAAGCTTAGATGTTTGAGTATTCCTTAGAATATTACCTTGGGGTGCCTTGGGAATCCCCAAGCTTGGGCTCTTGCTACTCCTTATTCCGTGTTCCATCGTGATCACACCCAAAACTTGAAAACTTCAATCACACAAAAATCAACAAAACTTCGTGAGATCTGTTAGTATAAGAAACATATTGAATACTTTAGATTCTATTATAAATTGATTCTTAATTAATTTTTTCATAATAGGTATTTTATTCTAAATTCTACATGTCTTATACCCCCTCATACAATCCATAGCATAATCAAAATAGGCAAACTATGCAAGCAAAACAGAATATGTTTACAACAGAACAATCTATAGCAATCTGTAAATATTCCATACTTTTGTAACTCTAAAAATTCTTAAATCTTAGGACAACGTGGAGAATTTGTATATAAATATTGTGTAAAAATTTCAAATCATTATCACGCTCCAGTAAAAAATGAAAATTCATGTGCTTGAGTCAATGTTGATGTTATGTTTCAGCATCATTTCTACTCATCTCGTGAGTTATCGCAAAGGATTTACTTGGAACAAACAGTAATTAAAATATAAAAACATAATCATTACATAGGCAAAAAAAATTTATCACAAAATAACAGAAATTAAAAACAAAATTTAACTTAAATATTGGGTTGCCTCCCAACAAGCGATATTTGTTTATGCCCCTAGCTTGGCATAAAGCATAGTTTCAAGTGTTGTCATCTTTGACATCAAGCTCCTCGACAACACAACCATGATTAATAGTAACAATGGAAGGGTTGAAAATAGGATCCTTTATCAAATTCACAAAATTGGGATGAACACTAATCATTTTAAGATCTTCGTTCCTTTCGGAAGGAGGTGTACTAATGCTTTTAGGAATGTATATGAACTTGGGACTTTTGTCTCGTGAGGTACTAGCACTAGTTTTAGAAGGTGTGAAAGTGGAACTCACTTTGTTAATGACCTCCTCCATTTTATCAATTTTACTCAAACCTTGTTTCACCCTCTTATCAATGATGCTGTCCTTTTCCTTTAAAGTTTTCAAAGTTGTTCCTACCCATGACCCAAATTGAGTGATATGATTATGAAGTTTTTTTATCTAACTCCTTAATTGGTTCACTAGTGATCATTCTCTTTTCAATAACATCAAGCCTTTGCCTAACATGTCCCAATGTTAAATTGGTTTCATTAACCATAATGGGTGGTGTTCCAACAAGATTTTCAATTGAATTATAAGCATCCAAAGTGTGACACATTAAGAAGTTCCCACCTGTGATGGTGTCAAGGACAAACCTATATAAAGTTTTCACACCAACATAAAAATTATGAAGCAAAGTAGTGGTGTATAACTTATTAGTTGTTTTATTTTGAGCGTGGCAAATCCTATACCATGCATCTTTCAAACTTTCTCCTCCCCTTTGTTTGAAGTTCACAACATTGTTATTGGGAGTAACACGAACAAAAGAAGGACTAGACATAACTTCAAACAAGAAAACTAGTAACAAGCAAAGATAAATATTTTTGTATTTTTGATTTTTATGAGACAAACTAAATATGGAAGCAAATAAAAACGAGAACAAGTGAATGCAAATTTGTGCGAAGATACTTGATTTGGTTATGGTATTCCCTGGCAACGGCGCTAGAAATCCTTCCTGAAACTTGTGATCTGCATTGGGTTGTGAAGAGAAAGGGGTTATCGCAGCACAATGTGGGTAAGTATTTCCCCCACTTATGAACACAAGGTTTATCAAACCAATACAAATTCCAATCCTCAACCGTGTTCAGCGGCTGCACACAAAAGAACAAACAACTTGCACCCAACGCCAGCAACAGGGTTGTCAATCCCCTTTGAAAGGATCGATATGGTTGACTAGAGGGGGTGTGAATAGGAAACTACCAAGTTTTAAGCTTTTCCTATCAAATTAGGTTTAGCAACAAATAGGTTGTCTAGATATGCAACTAGGTGAACAACCTATATGATGCTAGCTACAATAACAAAAAGATATAAGCTTCCACAAAGTAAAGGTAAGAATAATCACAAGTGGAACCATTGGAGACGAGGATGTGTTACCGAAGTTCCTTCCCTTTGAGGGGAAGTACATCTACGTTGGAGTAGTGTGGGAACACAATGCTTCCCAAGATACCAGTAGGGCCACCATATTCTCCTCACGCCCTCACACAATGCGATATGTCATGATTCCACTAGTAGTGAACTTGAAGGCGGCAACCGGACCTTTACAAACAAGGTTGGGGCCCTCTCCACAACTTAATTGGATGCTCCCAATGAAACCACGAAGCCTCACCACAATGGAGTGTGGCTTCAAGGTGACCTCCTCCGTCTAGGGTGCTCAAACACCCAAGAGTAACAAAATCCACACAAGAAAGTATGGGGGGATCAATTTTCCGTTGGTGGAAGTGTAGATCTAGGTCTCCTTCTTAAATCCCTAGCAAATCAACAAGTTTGAGTGGCTAGAGAGTGAGAGATCAGGCAAGAAAGCTTGAATGGCATTAATGGTGGAGAGAGAGAGGTAAGAGATCAGGTGGAGGTGGAAGAACCACCTCTTTATATAGGGCCCCCACTTTCCAACCATTACAACCATTTTACATGGCAGCGGTACAACCGATGATGCGGGAGGTAGACCGGTAGGACCAGAACAACCGCCCAACCACCGGCCAGCCACCACATCAAAATAGAACCTGAGACGATGGTTCCTCCCCGATGTAATCGCTCGACTCGAGTGCGGGACAGGGCAAAGTCCCGAGAGGTACAACCGCTTGAGACACTAGTAGTACCAGTAGATATTAATACCGATACAACCATCCCACATCCGCCCAACAACCTCAGCACAATAGAACCATGTCCTATTGTAGCCCGATGCTGGGCCGGTACATTTGCCCAGGGCTGCCACTCAGGGTCACCTAACTGTTGATGGTACAACCGCTCGAGACCAGCTGGAGACAGCACCCCTAGGGTAGCACCCCTGGGGTGGAAGTTATGCCGGATGACAAGAGCGAATGGTACAAACATTGGAGCCAGCGGTACAACTAGCCTTCATGGAAGGAAAGTAGGGCCTCTCTCTCTGATGGAAGGGTATGAGGTGGGTGCCAATGATGTGTATGTGTATTGATTCACCCCAAGACCTTCCAATGAGGATTCCCTCTTAATAGTACGGGATCCCTATGACCAAAGAAGATAAATGCATACAGAACACCGTCTTCGTTCTTTTCCATCTAAAGGGAAGCCTAATCATCTTGTGTCGCACACGAAGTTCCTGAATAACTTGATGCACGATTAGATGACATAGTGAGGTGGCATCATCACCAAAACACTAAGGTAAGAGAATGCCCTTACAATTTCCCCCTTTTTGGTCGACGATGACAACAACACGATTTGCATTGATGATCTAGAAAATAAAATCGGAGCTCCCCTCAATGTCTGCACCAAATGAGATTTGCGCATACATTGAAGCTCTCCCTCGATTTTATATACCAACCAATGGGTACAAATGAAGGAATAAAATAGAAGAGCATTTGTACGGGATAATAAGTAGAGCTTAATAACAACGGCATCCATGAATCTTGGGCTCTACTTAAATAGTGAGACAATATAAAGATATTAAGAAAATACAAGGAGTCTTCACAGAAGATAGGTCCATAACCGACTAAAAGCAAATAAGAGTTCAACTGGGAAGATGCAAAACGAACGACAACCATAACACCCACACCCATGCAAATCCCGTGATAATATACCTCTCTACAACTTTGGCATCGGGGCACCAAAAAGGAAAAGAGCGATGCTAACGCCCTAGAACTTTGTAGACCTCGTCAGAACCGTCGATCTCCTTGGAATCATCACTGCCAGACCCATCGCCATCATCCTCATCATCATCGTCCATAATGTCATCAGCAGCAGCGGTAGCAGAGGAGGAGACACTAGGATGACTAGAGATCTCATCATCAGTCCAAGAGCTATGCTCGTAGATCCACTTCTCTTTAGGAGTGATGATCTTCTTAGAACCATCTTCTTAGAACCATTGTCTACCTCAAGATTCTCGTTGACATGGGCTTCATAGAGCTTCTTCTAAACATGAGTCTGGAGGCAGAAGGTATTTTTAATCTTGGTGGTGAGCTTAGTGACCCAAGATTAATTGGCCCCTAATGGAAGCACAAAATCATTGTCACTGGAAGTAGCAAAGACATCCTTAGGGTGATCAATGGGTAAGCGAGGCTCAGCATGGTTCTTGTTCCGGAGTTGCTTGATCTCATGCTCGACGAGGTTGTTCGGAGAAGTGAGAGGCTCTCCAAGCCTACGAACTGCCCACATAGAATTGAGGAAACACAAGATGAAGGGAGCAAAGGTGGGGACCTTCCTGTAGAAGACCATGTTGTACATCTCCTCCCACAACCACTTGGAAGCATCAAACGTAGCACTAGAGCCAGCTTTAGTCATCATGGAAACAAGCAGATCAACAAAGTATCCATGAATCTCATCTTGATTGCCAACCTTGGGCAGAAGGACATTTCAGAAAACACGGTGTAAGATATCATAGACCTGTTGCAGGTCCTTAGATGCTCCAAGAATGCCACGCCCGGGAATGTACGAGGGGGATAACTCCTTCTTATCCATGGGAGTAACCAGGTCATGAGGACAGGTGCCACCATTCCCAGAGAGGCCAGTATCATCATAGCCAAGTGCATTGCAGAAGGCACGCCATGGAACCTGGAAGAATTCATCACGGCACATGAAGGAAAGATGACAAGCATCATCAGTATCGAAGTGGATAGTGGCATAGAACTAGTGGATGAGCTACACATCAAAGGGACAGTTGATAGTCATGAGCTTGATCAAGTCAAACTCCTCGCATAGTGCCAAAGCCTCTCCAAAGTAATCCATGTTGTTCCTCCAGTACTCAATGTCAATTATCCATTGCTTGGCAAACTTGTTCTTGTGATGGTCATAAAGTTTGTGCACAATTTTCATTTGTATATCATTCCTGGACTGAGGGGTGGACCACCTGTGAGCAAGGGGAGCCTCATAAGGATTTTGAAAGTGAACCCAGTCAACTTGCTTCTAGGAGTACACATGCTATCCAGACGTCTGCTTGGCGGCCAAAGACTTCTGACGGCGAGTGGGCTTGGTGGGGATCACAACTTCCTCTGGCTCAGACTCATCAATGATCCTACACATGCAAACTCATTTCTTGGACTTCTTCCGAGGAGCAGAGCGAGAACCAGAGCCACCTGCAGACACACACCAAGAAGCACACAAGAAAAACCTAGACAATATAAGAGGATTGTACGCAATAATAGGAATATATTAGGTGTGAAGCAGAGAAAATAAAACGGTGGGATAGGATTCAGAGAAGCTGGCTGAACCAGTCACCACAGCGGTTGTATCTCTGTAGCAGTTGTACCGCAAGCGTAAGCGGTTGTACCGCTGGTGGGGAACTGGTACATCCGGATTTGGACCATGCACAACTATTCTAGGTTCTAGGAATCACAAGTAATAGGAGGTGTATACATGATCTCTTCCCTCCAATAGTTTGACTATAAACGTGGGAAACCAAGCAACGCCTTAACAATGGAGGATCCAAAAGAGAGGACCCAAGAAGAGGATAAATTAGGCATTACTGGCATCCATGGGAAGAGATCGGGGAGGGGAAGGGCCTCCACGGAGCAGATCCGAGAGGAGGCCGCATATCCGGGGTGCCTGGGGCACTCCGGGGTGCCTGGGGCACTCCGGGGCAGTGATGGGGGCAGACATCGGCTAAGGCAACAGAGGGGGGTCACACATGATGGGGAAACTAAATACCCCTTCGGCCTGGCCCTCCCTTTAAGTGCCCGTATAGAGCGACCGGTTGTATCACTCACAAGAACGGTTGTATCGGCCCTGGTACAACCTGGGAATTAGCGATTGAACCGCTCAATTCCACCGGTTGTACCACTGAGGCGGGACAACAAGATGGCTAGCGGTTGTACCGCTTGGACCACAAGTTGTACTGCCTGATCACAGCCACCACCAACAGGTTGGCAATGCATATAATTGGATTAGAGGGTTTTGAGTCGAGGAGAGATTGGGAGAGAGAAAAGGCACATGTGTATGGTGAGGTAAGCTCCATGGTTGAAAAAACAAAAACGCAAAAAGTCAAACCATGGAGGATACCTACAACTAGGTCGAAAAAACATCTAGCAAGAGCAAATAAGAGCCAAGAAATACACACTAGGACAAAAACGATGCTAGATGCCTCACTCGGAGGGGGAGATGGCCGAGGCCACCTATGTTTGAGTAAATTGGTATGTCACCATGAAGATTTTAACCTTGGTCCATGACCAAAACTCGTCTTTTAAGCCCAAGTGTCAACAAAAATGACTAATGTGAAAGATGAGATCGATTTGTGCATAATAAGGAAAGCGAGAGTTCATTGAGAGAACGACACCTCCCTTATGTTCATGCCTCTCCTAAGCAAGATAGTATGATGAGTGTGGGGGTGTGTGTAAGTTTTCAATCCACATTGCTCCAATCAATGATATTTAGCTCATGCCTTAATTCTTGAAATCCTGCTTCATCCAATGGCTTCGTGAAGATATCTGCAAGCTTCTCATTTGTGTTGAGATGGATAAGATTGATCTCTCCATGCTTGATGTGCTCCTGGATAAAGTGATGATGAATCTCAATGTGCTTCATCTTGCAATGTTGAACCGGGTTGTTGGAGATCCTTATTGCACTTTCATTGTCATAGTAAAGAGGCACTTTGTCACAAATGACACCATAATCCTTTAAAGTTTGCCTCATCTAGAGAATCTATGCACGGCAACTTGTGGCAGCTGCATACTCTTCCTCGGTGGATGAGAGAGCAACACAGTTTTGTTTCTTTGAAGACCAACTTACCAAAGAGCAACCAAGGAATTGGCAACCTCCAAAAGTTGACTTCCTCTCCACACGGTCTCCCGCCCAATCCAAGTCTGAATAACCTATGAGATCAAATGAAGCAGTTTTGGGGTACCATGAGCCAAAGTTTGGGGTATGAGCCAAATATCAAAAGATTCTCTTTTTTTGACCGGTGAAAATAGCAGGAGAAGCTCCTACTGTTGTTATATTAGAGCAGAATCAGTACAAGTAGTGTTTACATATCCCTGTGTTAGAAAATGGTTAGAGTGTCTAAGCTGATCTTGGCTAGGCTATGAGTAGTTACAGACTATTAATATTACAATCAGATGGTTTGTATAAGATAATCCAAGAAGGCAGAGTCAACCTCTTTAACTCTAAATTTCAGTACTTGAAAATCTGTCTTCAACATCCGAAGCCAGTCTTGCTTTATTGCCATCTCATCATTGAAGATCTTTTTGTTTCGTTGCTTCAAGACATTCCATGTAGCTAGGATACATATTTCCTTAAACAGGGGTTTCGCCCATTGTTGTTCCATTGTATCCAATCGTGCTTGCGTATTCAGAGATGAATCCGAAGTAATGCCTAATTTCTCCCAACATTTAAGTGCAAAGGGGCATTGGTAGAACAAGTGGTCATCAGTTTCCCTCAGATTTCCATTCCACAGCACACAGGAAGAGTCATCACCTATACTGAAGTGTCTTCTTATCAGAAGGTCTCATTTAATCTATCCATTCTCTATAGCCAGGAGAACACCTTGTGTCTAAGGATGCATTTTGATTTCCAAATGGTTGTTATGTATGGTGGGGCGTGCTCGTTTCTGAATAGGTATTTATTGAATCTTTTTGGCCTGAAATGAACCTCTCCCCAACAGTACATCCACTCATCAGCCTTGAGGGGGTCTAGTGTCATCCTGTTAATCGTGATCATAATATCTTCCAGTTCAATCCGAGCTTCCTGTGACAGTGGTAGGTGGAAGTGAGAAGTCGGGTCCACATCCATCACAAATTGTGCCAGAGATACATCTTCATTGGTTGCATATGAGAGTAAGTGCTGATGTGAATTTGCTAGGATTTCCTCATTGAGCCATTGATCTTTCCAAAGTAGAATTGTATCCCCTGAGTTGGGGATGCAAGTTGTGATTCCTCGAAAGATATCATAGAGGGAGAGAATATCTTTCCACCAGAAAGACCCACAGGCTGGCATTGCATGCGGGGGTGTTGTATCGTAGTATGCATTCCATCTCAACATTACCCATGGAATGTCCATCCTGTGATAGAATTTGTGGAGAAATTTTAGCAATAAAGATTTGTTCTGTAGTTTCAGATTGATGATACCCAGGCCACCTTTGTCTTTGGGTTTGCATACTAAATCCCATGCTACCAGGGAGTGAGTTTTAGCATCTCTGTCGAAAACTTTTCTCCATAAACAATGCCTGCATGCTCTATCAAATATATCTATGATTTTCATTGGTAACTTCAAAACGCACATAGCAAATGATAAGAGCGATGACAGGGCTGAGTTGATGAAAAGTACCCTCTCACCATATGAAAGCCAGATGGCCGTGCTCGTCAGTCTTCTTTCAATTCTGTCAACAAGAGGCATCAAGTCTCGTACAGACGGTCTGGAGGTGCCCATTGGAACTCCAAGATAACTAAAGGGCATCGATCCCACCTGACAACCAAGTATTGAAGCCAACTCAATGGCTTTATCTTGGGAATATTGATAGGCATTAATTGAGACTTGGAGTAGTTTATATTTTGCCCTTTTGTGTTAGCATATGCATCGAGTAGTTGTTTAATACCCTAATTTCCGAGCTCTGTGCCAAAAGGATGATTAGTGTATCATCTGCATATTGAATCACCGGATACAGTTCCGAAGCAGGTTGCTCAATTGGCAGTGATAAGTGCCCTTCCGTCCATGCTGTGTTAACCATTGACTGTAGAATATCCACTGCTAGGACAAACAGTATGGGGGAAATGGGTCACCCTATCGAACTCCTCTTTTACATTGAAATTCCTTCCCCGTTATGCCATTCAATAAGATCGAGGATATTCCTAAGTTTAGGATCCTTTCCACCCAAGAGCACCATTTCTCGTCAAATCCCTTACATCTTAGCATTTGGATAATGAAGGAATGGTTCATTGTATTAAAAGCTTTAGCGAAGTCCAATTTTAGGATCACAATTTCCTTACCCGAGTGTTTGCATTGATGTAGGAATTCATAAGACCATGCCAGACAGTCTTGGATAGTTTTGGATCTTATGAAGCCATATTGGTTGCGGTGAACTATTTTAAGAATGCAACCTTGTAATCTCTCTGCCAATAGCTTTGTGTGGACTTTAAGCACATAGTTTAGTAAAGATATCAGGCAAAAATCATTTACCGTTTCTGGTGAACCGGTTTTTGGAATAAGAGTGATCATGGAGGTGTTTAGGCATTTGAGATCAACTTTGCCCTCCCAGAAATCATGGCAGAGTTGATGAAAATCCTCCTTAATAATACCCCAGCAGACTTTAAGGAACAGACCATTGAAACCATCTAGTCCGGGTGCTCTATCGGAGGGGATATTTTTAATTACCTTGTCGATTTCATCGTGAGTAAAAGGGGCTGATAATTCTTCCAATCCATCCACACGTTGTACCAACTCCTGTAGCTCAAATGCCTAAGATGTTTCTGTGACAACATCCATTCTATTTTTGAAGCATTGGTAAAAAGTTGCTTCTTTATCATCATGATTTTCAATAATCGATCCATCCCGCATTAGTAGAGATGATATTGTATTTTTCCTGTATCTTTCTGTGGCCCTCGCCTAGAAGTACTTCGTGTTCGCCTCCCCCTCTACTGCCCATCTGTAAGTACATCTTTTTTTCCAATATGCGCTTTGATATTTAAGCAATCTAATCAGTTGGATTTTCACAATGCGCCTGAAGTTGGATTCAGGTATAGAGAGAGGACGAAGGTCTTCCAAGCTATCTAGGTGGAGCAATTGCTTATTGCAGTTTTCAATCAATAACTTCAGCTTGGACAGATGTTTACTCCATTGTTTGAGAGCATATCTGAATCTTTTCAATTTAGCCGAGATACGTGTGGCCGAGATGTAGCTTTGATGGGTTTATTCCAAGAATTCTGAACTATCTCCATAAAACCTAGGCATTGGGGCCAATAATTTTCAAACCTGAAGAGTTTACATCATGGAATAGAGGTTTGAATCTGCATGACACATGGTATATGATCAGACACTGGTTTAGCAAGGGGTTTGACCATGGTATTTGGGAATTGGGAGGTCCATTTAGGTGATGTGAAAAAATAGTCTAGTTGTTCTAGTAATGGGTTCTCTTGCATATTACTCCAAGTGTACTTTCTACCTTTGATTGAGATCTCTAGCAGAGCTAGGGAGCTGAGAATTTCATTGAACTTAATAATATCATCAATGTTGCCTCCAGGCAGGTTGCGATTCTGTAATGATCAAATAAAATTGAAGTCCCCCATGAACACCCATAAGTCTTTAAGTTCAATATTAAGACTCTCAAACCATTGTGTGAAAACCTCTCTCTGGGTCATTGCAAGGGCCATAGACATTGGTAAGAAACCACTATTGCTTGGAGTGAACCGATGTAAATTGAATCATAATAGCAAAAGAAAGTTTATGCACAGTCACTCCAGTGAAAATACTACCACACCAAATAATAATTAGACCACCAGATACTCGCTCGGACGGGAAGAATTCATATTTGTCAAATCTGCGAGGGCATCATTTACGAATGAAGGAGTGATCAAACTCCTCTTTCTTAGTTTCTTGTAAACAAACGATTGTACAGTTAGATTCATCAATTTTGTTGCGAAGAGCCAAACTTTTGGACTCATGATTCATACCACGCATATTCCAACATAAAATGTTCCAAGCAGCAGTGACATCAAAATAAAGGCGGGAAAGAGATAAGTTCAAATATTTGAAAACAGAGCATCAGTCAACTATGGAGTAATGTCCATATCATCTTGGGTCACTGGCAGTGCCTTCTCTGGATGGCTCATTAAAACATCCTCCGACAGCTCTTCCCTAGGGATACCACATTGCACCATTCCAATGTGCTGAATGGTAGGAATTGGTGTTTCACGTGGAATAGCCTTCGTTTCAGTGGTAGTTGCCATATCTTTAGAAATGTCTTTGTCATTAAAAATAGGAGAGCATCTTGGCTTGACATGGGAAACTTTCTGCTTCGAACCAGCCATAGATGGAGCTTTGAAGCCTTGGAATCTTGTAGATCTTGCACTCCTACGCACCATGGATACATCCAGAGGTGCTCCTGGCCTCTTCCTGCGCATGGAGGTAGCACTAGCCAACTGAATCTATTGATAAGTTTCCTGCATCTCAAGTACAGAGATTGTATCAGGCAGAAACGCATGAATAGCCGCAAGAGCTTGATTACGTTTTTCTGCCAGTTGTATCATACACACTGCCCAGACTTCCTGAGAGTAGTAGATTATGGTGGGGTTCTCCAAAAAAGGACTGGAGGGGGGAAGATCCGCAAGTATGCATATTTCATAAGCTTTAGGAACAGTAGGTGAATCCCCTCAGCCAACTGCCTGCAGTCCACATGGGGTGACAGTTGAAGCCTCCTAGTGTGGACTGTTGTGTAAAGACCTACAAAGAACTCCAGCAGAGTATTAGGCAGACTGACAGCAAGGATCAAATGATGAGAGTTAAGCTGAACAAATGCCATCTGTCCAGACTATCGCCCTAGGATAACATTATTAGGAGCCTCTTCTAGTAACTGAACATGCTCATTCCAGAGGCGCAAGCCGTCATCAAAACCAGTGTCATCAGTCCGAACTCCATCCATCATTGAGGGCCCTTCATACCCTATTAATTGTCGATAGCTGATACCTTGGTAGGGAACAGGAACTGGAGGTAACTCTGGCCAGGCTCCCCATCCTTCTTGTGGGGCAGCAGGAGCAGGAGCAGCCTCCCAGGCATTGTTGGCATTTTCCATCTGCCAAACTTGGGCATCATGTCGTGCTTGCTGCATAGCATCCAGGAAAGGTGGCTGGTCTGGATGTGGAGAGGTACCCATGGGAGGTACCTCATCTTCATTGCTCAGCTGTCCCTGAGTAGCATCCCTACTATTCAGAATATATACTGGTACTATCCAAGATTGACCCATGCCACTCATATCATTGAACCTCTTGATAACTAAACTGTATGGCACCAGGGAAAGCTCATTGATGAGCACCCTAACTAGCACTCGGGACTTTTTATAACCTGGCCTATGCCAAAAAAGGCACCTACCAAAACAGGAAACAGCCTTGATGATGTAGTATTTAGTCTGATAGTCCAAGGGAAAACCCAAGAGCATCACCCAAGCTTCCCTTTTTGCAATAGGACGTCGCATGTTGGGCCCTTCATCATGTCTCAAAAGGTAAAAAGTGGACAGATCATCCAATGCATGTTCTCCCGTATCAACCATCACATCTCTTACTAATATGTCCGCAAAACGTACCAAACCAACACAAAAAGGGTAAATCTCACCCTCCAAAGTTTAAGCATTGTGATCCTCAGCCAAGATTCTTCTAACTTCAGCAAGAACAACTTCACGCTGCAAATCAGGAGGGGAGGGGACGACAAATACCAGAGCAAGCTGAGCATGGTCAAGTGGCAGCTCATCCACGACAACCATGTTCCGCTGCAGGCGACCATGTGGACTATGCTGGATGTTCATCGTCCCAAGGACAAACTGATAAGGCATCACTGGGATGGTCGCCATAGCTTGATGTCTACAGATGATGGTGGCAGAGGGCAGAGAGACCTGAGCAGAAGGAAGAAAACCCTCATTGTCTTCGGAAGGAGTAGCAAAAGGGGGAAACGTGAACTCTAATGGGAAGGGTCCCTAACTGCTTGTCAGGTTTGGGAGGAAAAATGGCCGGAGGGGTATCGGGAACCCGCGCAAGCGATGGGATATCTTTCCGTAGTAAAGACTTAGCTACCCAAGTTTGTTGCTGCTACAGTACCATTGCAATACTCTGTTATTGTGGCCCTATTTTCCGTTGATAGTAGAAATTCGGTTTTCGTCTCTAAACCATGGACTGAGAGCCGGCCCATGTCTTACAATACCATCCGTAATGGCCCAGGCGTCCACATCGACGGCAGCGAAGCCCAATAGTGCATGACTTGCTAGCGTGACCGATGGCAAGGCATCGTGAACACGATAACTTTCCAAACCTAGTCGGTGGGGTATAACTCAAATCTTCATGAAAATTGCACGTGTATCCCAAACTTACACAATTAGTGCAGATAATACCTGGACAATTAATTGCAATATGTCCTTTTCTAAAGCATGTTTCACACCTATGGATCTTAGAATAAATAAATTCCTTTGACGGAATAGATTTAATATTTAAATAGTTCTGCACCTGAGAATTTGAATACCCTGCATGCCATAGATCAAGGATTTCCTCCAAAAGATTGGGAGAAATGGATTCCCAATAATTTTGTTGAAACATAGTCCCTTCAAAACACTGCTTATGATTGAGGAAGCCCGTCGTAGACAATACATTGCTAAAACTGCCAAACCTTAAATCGGCGGAAGATTGAGATTGATTCAACAAAGGGAAATCCCTGGCAATGATGGTATTGATCTCTCCTTCCTCAAGATCATACACCAAGCCTCTGTCAGATTGAGAAGTCGAACGACGGGAATTCAGAGATAATTTTATAGCTATAGGTGATCTAGCCATCACTTCCGCGATCTCATTATCCAAATGCCAATAGTTGTTGTCCATTGAATAATCCACATAGTTCTTAAATAAGCGAAAATGACAAACAAAATCTGGCCAAATTCTGTCCTTCAAACCATATATAAAATGGCCAACTTGATTGGAAGCCAACGAGAATTTAAAACTCCGAGAACCCAATTGAAGAACATTGAAACCACTGGCTAAACCACCGATGCAGCATTGCAACACAATCTCCACCGCATCTTCCATAAGAGGAAAAGAGGCCGATGAGAATGATACAACCAAGAAAAATTCCTTGCAACCTTGTGTTTTGTCATAGTGAACCAAAGATCCAAATCTGGAACGAACCTGGTTTTCCACCTTGAGACCAGGGGCAAAATCCCAATGGATGAGACTTGCCATCCCGGTTTAGAGGATGAACAACGCCTAGAGATCTTCCACGGAGCCCGACCTGCACATGCCATTGGAGGAGAAGGTGAAGGTGGACGTGGAGGTGGGAGAGGATGTGGAGGCGGTCATTGTGGAGGTTCAAAAGATTCTCTTGACCACCACAAAGTGTCTTTCCTTAGGCGTGGATTGAAAACATGCATAAATTCCCACACTTAACATAATATCCGGCCTAGATGCACAAAGGTAAAGCAAGATCCAATCATGGAGTGGTATACCTTTTGATCCATGACTTTACCATTGGGATCACTATCAAGATAGCATTTGTGAGGCATATGAGTGTTGGTCTTGGGCAGATTGAGCGCATCCATCTTGAATCATCTGAGCATGTCTTGAGTATATTTAGCTTGGTTGATGAAGGTTCCTTGACTTTGTTGCTTGATATTGAATCCAAGGAAGTACTTCAACTCTCCCATCATGGACATCTCAAACTCTTTGGTCATTAATGCAGCAAACTCATCATTGAAAGCTTTGTTAGGAGAACCAAATATAATATCATCAACATATAGTTGGCATATGAACAAGTTCTCTTTGACCCTCTGTAACAGTCCGGGACCGACGCTCCAAAAGATTCCCCTTTTATGACATTCTCGTCTTGTGTTTCATATGGTTGTTGCATTCATCATCGCATCATTCACATCATCTGCATAGTATCGTCACTCATTTTCAAAAACTTGCATCTGTTCGTATTTGCCGGTTCTCTCCGTTCTTGCCGTTCCCGGTTTCGAGTCCAACCACACACGCACGCGCCCACGGCATTGAAAAATATTGTTTTTAAAAGTGCCTTTAAAATATTCTCGGATTGGGTGGAAATTTGGCGTGTGGTCTTATTATATTGTAGGTAGACCACCTGCCGAATTTCATTGCATTCCGAGTTCGTTTGATACCCTATCGGTCAACTGTAGCAGTGCGGTCATCGGTTTATTATCGGACATTTTTGCTGTCTTAAAAACCTCGTGTCACGGGCCACAACCTCCCTATCATCCTCACCTAGCCCACTCCACACACAGCCCACCACCCTTGCCCTGATCCTGCCGTCCGTTTGCGATCGCACGACCGAAATTGGCTCCGAAAACCATCACCCTAGCCCCTAAACCTATAAATAGACCACCTACCTAATTTCGAAGAAACCTCCCCTAATCCTCCTTGTTTCCCGTGCCTCAGCCGCAACCCATCTATGCCTCTCCTCCCACCTCAGCCGCCAGGCGAAGCCCATCTGGGCCCACCCGGGCCCAAACAGCCACCACTCCCGCAGGCCCACTCCTGCCGCCTGAGCCAGCCTCGCGCCCTCGCCGGAGCTCCCTCACGCCTCCGTCCCCGAGCGCCGCCACCTCCCGCCTCGCCAAAGAGTCGCCGGAGCGCGCCCGGACCTCGCCGCCCCTCTCCTCCTCCCTTCCCTCTCCTCCTTTCCCTTCTCCTCCCCCTGCGCCTCACCTCTCTCTCCCGCAGGTGCAGCCCCGCCATGGAGGTCCTAGATCCCCCCGTAGACGGAGCCCTGGCATCGCCGCCTCAAATCCGGGCCGAAGCCACCCGGATCCAGCCGCCTCCGCCCGACCCCATTCCTCGTCGCCCTCCGTGCCTTCTCACCGGAGCCGCATCATCGTTGACTACCGTGGCCGCCTCCATGGTCGTGCGGGAGGTCGAGGCCTCCGTCTGCCCGCTCGTGTTGGCCAAGCTAGCGCCCGCATGGGCCGCTGGCCCAGCTGCGGCCTAGCTTCCCCAGCCTCTCCTCCAACCGGCCCACGGGCCCATGGTGAGCGCCCTCAGCTGTCCCTCGTCCGCGTGCGCCCTTTAGTTCCCCGTCGCCCATTGTTGCGGTTGGGCCAGTCAGATTCAGCCCGTCACCCCTTTTTTCCGTTAACGAATTTGCTAATTACATGTGAATTACAATTTTCCAAAAAAAAACGAAACACATGCATTTAATAACTTTTCAGCCGTGCATCATATGGTGAAACTTTATATACGAAACTTGACTAGAATTTGATGTAGATTCATAATTTCCAACTCTCACATGTGCTTAAAATACATAAACTTGTTGTTTGCATTAATTTGCGTCAATGCCATGTTAAAACGGAGATTATTGTATAACTAAATAACTGTAGCTTCGTCTAAAATGTGTTATATATATATATGTAACTTGACTAGAAAAACATGTAGAATCTCATGCCACACTTTGTTTCCATGTTTAATAAATATAAAACATGTTTACTACAGATCTGGACCAAATTCATAATATGCATATGGGGTTGTTTCGGAAATGATATATATTGCTTCCGGACTCATTTAAAATGCCTAGATGTTGTAGTTGTTTGTACTGCACCATTTTCCATGTTTAACAACATTTAATATTGACGAGTACCTAAACGGGAGTGAACTAAATAATTCGAACATGGATTTTCGTCAATATGCAACTCATTGCATATTGAACTTCACTTAATGTGTAGTAGTTGTTTGTTGTTCTTGCCATGCCATGCCTTGCATATTAAGCCGGATATGCATCATATTTGTTTGCGCATCGTGTCATACATATGTTGTGGTGTACCATGTGTTGATTGTTGTTTCGGATTGTTCCTTCTCGATAGACTTCCGAAAGCATTCGGAGTGTGAGGATTCACTTGACTACGTTGGCACGTCTTCTTCATGGACTAGTTCTTCTTCTAAGCAGGATCTCAGGCAAGATGACACATTTCCTTGGATACCATTACTATCATTGCCATGCTAGATGTCTCGTTTTCTATCGTTATGTCTCGCTACCTACCACTTGTTTGACAAGTCTCCCAACATTGCCATGAAAAGCCTCTAACCCTCCACCTTCCTAGCACACCTGTGTTTGGCTATGTTACCGCTTGCTCAGCCCTTCTTATAGTGTTTCTACCTGCAGGTGCAATTGCTTCCATGTGACAACATGGAGATTCTTTTGTTACCACAATATTATTGCTATTTAATTTAATGCACTTATTCACTTGGTAAAGGGTGGAAGGCTTGGCCTTTTGCTTAGTGTTTTATTCCACTGTTGCCGCACTAGTTACTTGTGAACTAGTGTTATGTTCCATATTTGAGCGCTCCTAACATGTTGGGGTTGTTATGGGGACCCCCTTGATCTTCGTTTTAGGATAAAGCTTGTCTGGCAAGGCCCAACATTGGTACTATTTGCTTAATAACAACAAAAATTTGCATCGGGCATGATCACCCCGTGGATAATTAAGCAACAACCCGGGCCAGTGCTCCTCATGAGTGTTGGTCCGAAATGGGCTGCCTGTGGGGCCGCCTTGAGGAAACTTGGGGATTTGTTTTCCATATAGCTAGTCCCATCCGATCGTGTCCTGAGAACGAGATACGCGGCTCTTATCGGGTTCGTCGACACGTCGGCGGTCTTGCTGGACTTGTTTTACCGTTCTGGAATGTCTTGCGTGAGGAACTCTGATCTTCTTCGAGCTATCTCGGGGTGTCGGATTTCCTTTGGAATTGCCTAGGATGATCACGAGATCCGTGGTCGAGGTTATTCCCGCGGCGTGTGGTTAATTTGTGATGGATGAGTTGGAGCACCCCTGCAGGGTTAAATCTTTCGGAAAGCCATGCACGCGGTTATGTGGCAAACTTGGATACTTTGTTTAACACCCGATCATAGCAAAGTTGAGGTAAACACAAATAAAATACACCAACTGTGTGCGTAACCGTGACTGTCTCTTCTCGTGAGTCCTCATTCGAGAGAGAACATGGTGGGGTTATGATTGACGTAAGTAGGTGTTCAGGATTAGTTAGTGATCATTACTAGTTCACGTCCATTATGTGTAGACCACCATACTTTAATTTCTGTACTCGTAAGTTAGCCACTCAAATAAATGCTTAGTCGTTGCTGCATCCTCACCACTTAACCATACCTCACCTATTAAGCTTTAATAGTGTTGATACCCTTGGAAATGACATTGTTGAGTCCCTGTGGCTCATAGATTACTACAACAACAGTTGCAGGTACAGGTAATGCGATGATTTGACGTGAGAGTGATGCTTGATTTGATTTGGAGTTTTTCTTCTTCATCATCGATCTAGGATGGGTTCCAGGCGGCAGCCTGGGATAGCAAGGGTGGATATCATTTTGTTATTTGTTTTCGTCCATAGTCGGACCCTGCTCTTATGTATGATGATTGAGTATGTTGTTGTATTGATGTGATCTTGATGTAGCTTGTGGCGAGTGTAAGCCAATTCTATATACTCATCTCTTTTGTACATGTACTTGTAATGATATCCATTCTAGCAACACGACGAGATGCGCTCCTATCCCTGTCGAGGCCCCCGAGCCAAAATAAGGATAGGGTCGCATCTTGGGCATGACAAGTTGGTATCAGAGCCTGTACCGACCTAGGAACCCCCTTTATTGATTGAACTTGGTCGAGTCAAGTCTAGAGAAAAACTATTTTGAGTCTAGTTATATCGAAGAGTAGGATTCTTTTTACTCCTCTGCTATGCTCTGGTGAGGAATTACGACATAGGAATTTTCATTCTTCTCCTCTTCTCGCCCAAAACAAATTAGGATCACGCGGGTATTTTGGAAACTATATGATACCAATGTGACGGAGTTCTGTCTTGGTGCCTCCTGTCTGACTTGATTTCTTCCAGGGAGTTGAGCTCCACGGAATTGTTGACACATCATTATCATTCAGCTTCCTTAGTATCTCAGGACGGAGGGTGTTCAGAATTGCTTCAATACTTGTCATGGTGAGATAAGGTCGGAGTCACCCAGTACTAGGGAGGCGTCCGGGGTACCGCCATGGTTAGTATCGTTGTGCTTTCGAGGATCTGAGTTAGATGGACTTGCGGAAGCCTTTGGTTATGTGTTGATGGATGGATGTAGTTCTTGTGTAGGTTTGTTAGTTTTGTGAGATATTTCCTCCTTGTATCCCCAACACCCAATTGCATAACAAAGAAAGTTTTCGGAAGTTCTTAGGTGGGAATTCAAGTAGTTACCTAGGCTATCTTCCAACAGATCATGATGTGAGGTTGGGGTTCGACATCTAGTGGATTCGTTTGTTCACGGTCTTTCTTACAGAGGAATGTCTCGATTTATGCTTCGCCAAGCCTTGTAGTTCGCTACGCCTAGGGAGCATATTCGAGCGTCATTTCAATATGACAATCCAATGTACGATCGAGACCGTGCGAACCTTACCACGAAAACATCGAGCGAAATCTCTGTTAAGCATTTGTTTCTAGCTTGTTCCATAAGCCTCATCCTTTGTTTTGTTTTGAATATGGTAATTCGAGTTGCTTTGATGTCAAGTGGTAATTTCATATCTTTCTAAGTAGTGTTCTCATATTTCTGTGGGAATGCTAATTCTTTTCGTCAATCAAGTTATCATATCAATTCTTTTCCTACATGTGCGCTTCCCTTCGAGATAATTCTATCCTCTTCAATATTGCAAGATCAATTCTCATTTCTTCTCGGAGTTCATTCCATCTGTTCCAAGTTTTCTTTGTTTTCCCCACCCTCCCGCCCTTTTTCTTCAGTGATTAAGTTCTAATCATGTTAAGTGCCTTTTTCTATTCATGTGATGCTTTCGCTATATCTTTTCTTTTGAATCGTATCCGGTGATTCCTTGTGGAGATTCTCAAGAGTTTCAATTTCAAGGTCTATCCTCACATTCTTTGTTCTTGTTGTTATTCTTCTCCAGTGGATTCAATTCAAGCTTCGGTGCTCATCTTATCATTTGTCATTCATTCAATGGTTTCCATGTTAGAATTTCTTTTCCAAGCCTCTCATGTTTATTCGTCTCTCTCTGTTCTATCCGGAGGCTGAAGATATCTCAGAGATTCATGTTTTCTTTCATCCCTTCTGTCGGGACCCCTATCTGTAAGAACATATTATGCAAGGCTCGTCTGAGCCTCTTAAATAAAAGTCATGTTGTTGTATAGTTATGTTGTGATGCCATGGTTGTATCTATGCATATCGGGCATGCCGTGCGTACGTGTGATGTGCAACGGTATGTATGGGATCCGACACCTAGTCATGTGCCTTTAGTAGTACTCTTTACGGGAAACTGTCTCTTTGTGCTTCCATCGAGCCATGGTAGCTTGCTACTGCTCCGGACATATTGATTGACCGGCATGTATCCTTCTTTGCTGCTATGTCTGTCCCTTCGGGAAAATGTCTCACAGTGTAATGGAGTCCATGTAGCCTGTTACGACTCGTCTACGTGCAGTGATGGCATTTATGTCTCACGGCGTAATGGAGTCCTTGTAGCTTGCTATGACTCGTCTACACACGCTTGAGGCCGACACCTGCATTGCTGGGTTACGTATGCCTGTTTCCGTACGGATGTGCCACTTGGGTTCTATGACTAGTAATGTCGGCCCGGGTTCTCTATCGTGTGATTGCTAGCGACATGTTCACATACGTGTGTCAAAAGACGCAAAAGGTCCCGGCTAAGGTAAGGCTACAGCCGTGGAACTTACCGTGCGTGAGGCCGCAAAGTGATGTGATATGTTACAATATGGATTCATATGGCTTAGGATCGGGGTCCCGACAGTGTTGGTATTAGAGCCTGACTGACTGTAAGACTACCAAGCCAAACCGGTCGAAGTTGAGTCTAGAAACACTATAGAAAAGTAGGGGAATTGATTGTGGAAGGGAACGTCAGGCTCTTTTTACTCCTCTTCCCAAGTTATTCTGTTCTGAGTCATTCTCATCTTTTCTACGAGGATAAGAACTAGGCTACTCATCCATTGCTTAGGATGCCGAGTTACTAACCATGGACCACTAGCTAACTTGTTCGCAAGTGAATGAAGGCACTTAAGTATTGTTGGTGTCACAAATAGATGGAGAAGAGATTTGAGTCTAGGAAGTCGAGTGGTTATGCTTTTCCAATATTTTGCAGTTGTCTCAAAATCCTTTTTGAGCAATTACAGCCGTTACGCTATCCAATTTCTGCTAGAATCTCTAATGTCTTTGCATCATTCTCTATTTCAGATGCCCCCTCGTCCTTCCCGTCAGGTGGTCCATCTGACCAGGTGCATCGATGTACCGGGTCACACGTCCATGTTGGTTAGAGTTATGATGGAGGCTGGATACTGTTGGTACCCACAGTACACAGCGGAGGAACAGTATCGAGATTTCAACCAGAGTCAGTATCTGCGTACCGTCCAGATTTATCCTTCATACCCTAGAGCTGCAGAGCCGCTTCACTGGATTTATGGTTTAGGTGTCATCATAGATATGACAGTTCAGGAGGCCGCTTACACCATGCTGACTATCATAAGGTTTCACCATGGTCTGCCTCAGAACACAGAGTATTGTTATGTTCCTGCTTCTATGGGAGGAGAGGATGGTTATCTTAGTGCAGCCTACTATGATCCTTCCCATGAGGACCCTAGGCTACAGGTGACCGCTCAGATGTTGGAGAACAGGGATCGTGATGCACGCGCCCTTCGCATGGAGATTCGCGCCCTGGTGCAGTTGGCACCTGACGTGCACACAGGCTATGGAGATTTGGAGATGCTGACCCATCGCGGACTCATCTGCCAGCACACGTAGACTGGCCCGATGTTGGAGGCATCACCCCTCTTCGAGGACCGCTATTGCCACCGACAAGGGGACCAAGGACACATCCGTGTCCTTATGGCTCCCAGGGATCATAGGCTAGAGTGTTTCCAGATCCTCACGTTCAACTCTCGGGTCATGGGGGTAACCTGTATGAGGCATTCTATGGCGATGCTTGAGTATGTGGATGTTAGTTCTAGTATGGTAATAATTGTACCGCCAGAGTTCTACGTGTCCTGTGGGATATGATGAGGTTGAGAGTTGAGTTCCGGAGGTGTAGATAGATAATGTATAGGAAGCTTGTAATGCCTCCGATGAGTTGTGTCATCTCTCCGTAGTTGTATTTCAGCTTGGCTTGTACTGAACTATGTCATGGTGTGTATGAATCATGGTGTTCATATGGCAGTTGTCTTACCATGTTGATTGGTATTTACCCTGCATGCCATGTTGTCCAGTACATTCCTTATCTTATGTCTTAGAGTTGTTGTTCCCTATGAATAAGCTATGGGTTTGTTTTCCCTGGATGGTGGCAACTAGGAATAACCCCGTGCCTGCCCCTAAGCAGTGCGAGGGAAGCCATCCAAGGGAAGAGGATTTGCCACATGCGCCTTCCATGGCGGAAGTAATGCTAGAAGCTGAATGGAACAAGAGGGAGACCAACAGGCTGTTGGAAAGAATCAAGCAGAACACAACACGTGCTCCCCGTAATGATCTCAATGATGGCGTATCACTTGGTGATTTCACCAGACTGTGCCCACCCAAGTATCATCATTCAGTCGACCCACTCGACGCGGATGACTAGCTGAGTAGCATGTATCGCAAGATCCGGGCTGCCAATGTGACCAAGGCCAACAAGGTGACCTTTGCAACTTACTTTCTAGAAGGAGCCGCCAATCTGTGGTGGGAAAATTTTGATGCCATGCGCCCCACAGGCCCCGCACCAACTTGGACAGAATTCAGTGCCACATTTCATACCCATCACATCCCGGAAGGGCTGATGGATCGTAAGAGAGAGGAATTATGTGCCTTCACCGAGGGCAGACTGTCAGTTGATGCTTATAGCCAGAGTTGGGAAACCTTGCTCGCTATGCTCCTGAGGAAGTTTCTACTGATGCCAAGAAGCAGGCTTGGTTCTGCAAGGGACTTAATCCTAAGCTCCGTCGAGATCTGCGCCTGCATGAGTGCACCACCTTCCAAGGTCTCGTCAACAAGGCAATCAATGCTGAGACCGGACAGACTAACTATGAGGCCTCGAGAAAGCACAACCGTGACTTCAACCCTGCATCTGGCTCGGGCCCCAATAAACACCGGGTCTGGGTGCCCAACGCAGCTCTGTCGCCAAGATACAATGCGAGGCCATCCTTCTAGGCACCTTGCCTAGCTCAGCCCAACCCTCCAGTCAGGCCATTTGGAGGACTGCCTCCAAATGTTGCACCCCGTGCCACCATGGTTTGCTATAAGTGTGGAGAACCGGGACACTACTCCCGTGAGTGTCCCCAGAATAATGCTAAAGCCCGCTCGACGTGGAAAGACAGGAAAAGCCTTCTTTGTGAAGCCAGCTCCTGCTCATGGACGAGTGAACTATGTGTCTGTTGAGGAAGCCCTTGAGGATCCTGATGTTATCCTAGGTATGCTCCTTGTCAATAGTCATCCAGCATCTGTTCTATTTGATACTAGGGCATCTCATTCCTTCATCTCAAAAATTTATGCAGAGTTGCATTACATGTCTTTTTGTGATATGTCTACTCCTTTAGTAGTTCAGACTCCTGGTTCAAAATGGCAAACTTCTAGAGTGAGCCATGATAATGAGATTCTGGTGGATAGATTAGTCTTCCTAGCATCTTTGATAGCCCTCAAGTCTTCGGACATCAATATCATTCTAGGTATGGATTGGATGAAAGCCCACTATGCCAAGATTGATACTCATTCTAGGAATGTTCAACTTACACATCCATCAGGTGAGATAGTTAATGTCTCCACTCGAACAACCAAGCACCAACTCTATTCCCTCAATGCTAGCCCGATTCTAGAGTTAGAAGAATATTCTGGTAGTCCGTGACTTTCCGGATGTCTTTTGAGAAGAACTGCAAGGAATTCCTCCTGTCAGAGATGTTGAGTTTGTGATAGAGCTCATCCCAGGGACTGTCCCAATAGCCAGAAGACCCTATAAGATGGCACCCTTAGAACTAGCCGAACTTAAGATCCAACTCGATGAGGCTTTGAAGAAAGGTTTCATCAGTCCCAGTTTTTCTCCTTGGGCTTGTCCCGTCCTCTTTGTTAAGAAGAAGGATGGTTCGGATCGGATGGTTGTGGATTATCGGCCAGTGAATCTGGTCACCATTAAGAACAAGTATCCGCTCCCCAGGATCAACGACTTGTATGATCAACTCGCTGGATCCTCTGTATTCTCCAAAATGGATTTGAGGTTGGGATACCATCAAATCAGAATTAGGAGCGGGGACATTCCAAAAACGGCTTTTCTTACTCGTTATGGCCAATACGAGTACACCGTCATGTCCTTCGGTTTAACCAATGCCCCAGCCACCTTCTCTCTCTTGATGAATTCGATCTTCATGGAGTATTTAGATAAATTCGTCGTGGTTTACCTAGACGATATACTCATCTACTCGAAGGACGAACAAGAACATGCCGAGCATCTAAGGTTGGTATTGATGAAGTTTTGAGAGCACCGTCTCTACGCCAAATTCTCCAAGTGTGAATTTTGGTTGCCAGAAGTGACCTATCTGGGCCACGTGATTTCTGGTAAAGGTATTGCTATCAATCCCGATTGAGTTCAGGACGTCCTTGATTGGACTCAACCAGAATCAGTTAAGCAAGTTCGGAGTTTCCTTGGCTTAGCGAGCTATTGTCGCCGCTTTGTCGAGAATTTCTCCAAGGTTGCAAAACCTCTGACTGAATTCCTCAAGAAAGATAAAAGGTTCGAGTGGACTCCACAATGTGAGCACAGTTTTCAGGAGTTGAAAAGACGACTGACTTCTGCTCCCGTTCTGGTTTCACCTGATTTCTCTAAGGACTTTGTTATCTATTGTGACGCCTCGCGACAAGGATTAGGTTGCATTCTCATGCAAGATCGTCATGTGATTGCATACACATCTCAACAGTTGCGTCCACATGAGGATAATTATCCAACACATGATCTTGAGCTTGTAGTTCTAGTCCATGCAGTGAAAACCTGGTGACATTACCTTCTGGGTAATCGTTGCGAAATTTTCCCTAATCACCAAAGTCTAAAATATATATTCACCTAGCCGGATTTGAATCTCAGGCAAAGACGGTGGGTTGAGTTGATTATAGATTACGACTTAGGGATAACTTACACCCTAGGGAAAGCCAATGTCATGGTTGATGCACTAAGTCGTAAGTCTTATTGTAACAATCTGATGTTACAACAAGGTCAACCACTTCTCCATGAGGAATTTCGGAAGTTAAACCTTCACCTTGTTCCTCAAGGATTCCTATCCAACTTGGTGGCGAAACCTACACTTACGGATCAAATTATAGAAGCCTAGAAGAATGATGCTGGGATATCTCGGATCAAGAAAACATTAAGAAGGGTAATGTTAGATGCTTCTCGGACGATGATCGGGGTGTTTTCCTCTTTGAGAACCGTTTGGTGATCCCAAAGAAGCAAGATCTATGACAGTTGATCCTTAAGGAGGCTCATGATTCTCCTCTCTCAATTCATCCGGGTAGTACCAAGATGTACCAGGACCTGCACCAGAGGTTCTGGTGGACTAGGATGAAGAGAGAAATTGCTCAGTTCGTTGCTAACTGCGACGTTTGTCGTCATGTGAAAGCAGAACATCGAAGGCCTCCTAGCACCCTTCAACCTTTAGCTATTCCCGAATGGAAATGGGATAAGGTCAGTATGGATTTCATTACCGGATTTCCCAAGACCAAGAGAGGGAATAATGCTATCTTTGTGATCATCAACCGTCTTTCCAAAGTGGCTCATTTTCTTCCTGTTCGGGGGGGTATATCTTCTAGCCAGCTAGCAGAGTTATATGTTTCTCGAATAGTTTCTCTTCATGGTGTTCCTTTGAAGATTAACTCATACCGTGGAAGTATCTTTACTTCCCGATTTTGGGAAAGTTTTCAAACCGCTATGGGGACTCATCTATCCTTTTGCACTGCTTTCCACCCGCAATCAAGTGGTCAAGTTGAGCGAGTCAATCAAATTCTCGAAGACATGCTCTGAGCTTGTGTTATATCTTTCGGTATGAACTAGGAGAAGTGTCTTCCATTTGCCGAATTTGCATATAAAAATAGTTATCAATCAAGCTTAGGCAAAGCCCCTTTTGAAGTTCTCTATGGACGAAGGTGTCGAATGCCTCTTAACTGGTTGGAAACCGGAGAGAGGCAACTCTTTGGCCCGAATATGATCCAGGATGCAGAGGAGCAAGTTCACATTATTCGTGAGAAGTTGAAAACAGCCCAATCTCGTCAAAAGTGCCAATATGATCGCCATCATATGGTTGTGACCTATGAAGTTGACGAGAAGGCTTACCTTCGGGTTACACCTCTGAAGGGTACCCATCGATTTGGTATCAAGGGCAAGTTGGCTCCTCCTTACATTGGACCTTTTCGCATTCTTGCCAAACGACGAGAGGTTGCCTACCAATTGGAACTTCTGCCGCATCTTTCCAAGGTTCATGATGTCTTCCACGTCTCGCAACTCAAGTGTTGCTTCTCGGACCCTGTCCTTGAGGTAGATCACGTAGAGCTTGATCTCCAAGATAACCTTACATATCGAGAATACCCTGTTCGTATTCTTGTTCAAGCTGAGCGTACCACTCGGCGTCGGAACATCAAGTTTCTCAAGGCTCAGTGGTCACACCATTCCGAAAAGGAGACCACATGGTAAAGAGAAGATAGTCTTCGACTAGAGTACCCCGCGCTCTTCCCGATGACTTCAAAATCTCGGGACGAGATTCTTTTGAGTGGGGGTGAGTTGTCACATCTCTAGATAGGTTTCATTTGTAATTGCAAATAAAATAAACAAATGTTAGAAGTCAGAAAAGAATTGAAATAAAAAACAGGAAAGAAGCCCACCTAGGCTAACCTAAGGAAGGGGCCCGACCCACAGGGGCAGCAGTGTCTTCTTCCTCCTGCCAGGAGGAGAAGCAGCTGCGTGCCGCCCCTGTAGCCGGCGGTGGCCGCGCTGGCCACCTCCACCCTGCCTGCCTGGCCGCCTCCTCGTCGCGCTGGCGAGGGGATAGGCTCGGGCGACGCTTCAGCTACTTCCCCCTCGCCATTCCCCTCTCCCTCTCCTCTATTCCCCTCCTCGCCGGAGCGAAGCCGCCGGCGATTCGCCGTCTCCCGTGCATCCCCGACCCCGTTAAGGCGCCAGAAGCCTCTCCGGTGAGGCCCCGGACCCTTTCCCCCAGTCTCATCACCGTTCCCCCCTCCAGCCCCGTTTGTCGCCGGAGCCGAGAGGAGCTCGCCGCCAGCCATGGTGTAGTCGTGGCCACAGCGGCCAAAGCTCGCTCCTGGCCACAGGCTCATGCTCGTGGAGCTTCCAGGAGGCCGTTGCCGCCCTCAGTTCTGCCTCCCGCAGCCTGTAGTGTCGCAGCTGCTCCTGCCCGAGCCGTCGCCACCGCGCAGCTCGACATGGCCGCCATTTCGGTGGCCCCCCAGCCCCCCTAGGTGCCCTGCTAGACTCGCTAGTGCACAGGCCGCCTCCCGGTGCCCTCCGTGCGCCAAATGGTCGCGGGAGGCACGATTCCGGCGAGACGCCGCCGTGCGGATGGCCACCGCCGACCCCGCTCCGGTGGGCGCCGACGTGGCCGACATTTGGGGGCTAATCCCCCTAATTAGTTTAGCCTCCTGCCACTGACAGTGGGCCCCAGGGTAGGTCAAACCCCCTACTCAGCGCGGAGGTTAAGCCTGAGACACTGACGTTCGGGCCCCGCACGTCAGGTTTGCCTCTGGCCTGGTCAGCTGACCAGCTGACGTCATAGTGACGTCAAGCTGACGCCATAATTCCATTTTCTAGTTTAAAAATAATTCCAGAAATTGTTTAAAACTTCAAAAATTCATATAAGTTAATATGTAAATCAGATGAAAATAATTTATATATGAAAATTTGTCAGAAAAATCCAATGAATCCAATGGTGCTATTGTCATGCATGTTAGAGCAATCTAAATAGGTGAACATTGACATTTATTAATAGGTTAGTATATGGAATTGAAATAAAGAACGATTTTGAATCTATATTCAACTTCATTTCAAATCAACATGAACACTAGTTGCAATAGCTCATCCATACATGCTATCATGCCATGATCATGCATCATATTGTTGCACTTGCGTGTGTTGATTATTTCTTATCTACATTGTGGTAGGACCTCCTTCTGAGGATACCCACGAGTATCCCGACGAAGGAGAGAACCTTCCCGCTACCCAGCAAGGAAAGCAACCCCTTTGATCATTCCGATAACATCCTACTATCTCGCTCCTGCTCTTGTTTATAGCATTAGGATAGTCGATCACATGTCAGTCATACACGGTAGATGATCCTATCCTGCTGCATAACCTGACATTGTCACAGTAAATAGCTAAACCTTGCAACCTAGCATACCTGGTAGATGCTTGTACCATGATGTGCTTAGCTTACTTTGCCTGCTATGCTTGCTATGCTTAGAGTTCTGTCAGATTTGATTCATCTGGGTGATGAACTGAGTGAGACGATTTTGTTCTGATGTGGTGATATAATGATGAACTTGATTTGGTAAAGGTAGAGATGAGAGGCTATGTAGGAGTACATAGCGGGTTGTCTCATTAGGACCGTTCTTAGGAACTGAGTTCCATGTTTGTGATCCAAGACTAGTTGCTACCACATATTGGGTTCCGGTAACTCGACCCCTCTCGACTTATCAGTCGCTTAGTCCTTGGTCCAGGAGTTGCAAGTAGTTTCTGGTGTTTATAGCATGCTGGAGGCCGTGCGTAGCGCTGACCCTAGGGGTGGGTTATGACACGGTAGGCAGTGGCACGGTGTACCAAGGGTCACTCGAATGGTGGGCTTGGGAACCCTGCGCACATCATTTGGGGCTGTAGCGGAAACTTTGGCCGGACTTCCATGCGGGTTCAGTCTCAAATAGGCGATAGCCTGGACTAGAGGTCTTATGTGATTGACGGTCGTGGCCGACTCCCTCGCTGGGCATCCGCTTGAAGGTTGCCGAGGTGCATGGTTTTATGAGCACACAGCGATAAGTGGCAAGAGCGTGTGTGAAGAAGTACACCCCTACAGGGTATGAAACTATTCGAATAGACGCGTCCTCGGATATGGACGACTTGGAGAACTTATGCTTTTCATAGATAATTAGATGGATACTCATAAAAATATCAAGACAAGTGTGAGTACAGTGGATGGCACTCTCCCAGGAGAGGGAAGTGAATCCATGGTGATGTAGTGTCGTGGAGTTAGTGGACTCATGTGTGATATCTAAAATTTTAATAAAGAGTTAAAATTTGAGTAGTGTAGGTTAGCCATGAGTCAAAGCTGGCATTGCTGCATAAACTCCACCACCTCCTTGATGACACATGAGCATGATTAGACTAGGTCTATTCTAAAGACTTGATGAGTACGTTTGTACTCACGTTTGCTTAATAAATATTGTAGATGAGACCCAGGACCCATCAGGTGCGTTCTATCTCGATGTCGACAATGCCGAATAGCTGGTGTCCCAGCTACGACCTTATGCCCTGTGGCGGGCTGTAGATAGTCAGGCCATCTGCCTTTTCACCCCTTTCACCTGTTCGTACTCAGACAGCTTAAGCTTCCGCTTGGTATGTATGAACTTGTTTGTATGACTTGAGTGTCGGGTTATATGACCCCTATCTGTAAGAACATATTATGCAAGGCTCGTCTGAGCCTCTTAAATAAAAGTCATGTTGTTGTATGGTTATGTTGTGATGCCATGGTTGTATCTATGCATATCGGGCATGTCGTGCGTACGTGTGATGTGCAACGGTATGTATGGGATCTGACACCTAGTCGTGTGCCTTTAGTAGTACTCTTTACGGGAAACTGTCTCTTTGTGGTTCCACCGAGCCATGGTAGCTTGTTACTGCTCCGGGCACATTGATTGACTGACATGTATCCTTCTTTGTTGCTGTGTCTGTCCCTTCGGGGAAATCTCTCGCAGTGTAATGGAGTCACTGTAGCCTATTACAACTCGTCTATGTGCAGTGATGGCATTTATATCTCACGGCATAATGGAGTCCTTGTAGCTTGCTATGACTCGTCAACACACGCTTGAGGCCGACACCTGCATTGTTGGGTTACGTATGCCTTTTTCCGTACGGATGTGCCACTTGGGTTCTATGACTAGTAATGTCGACCCGGGTTCTCTGTCGTGTGATTGCCAGCGACATGTTCACATACGTGTGTCAAAAGACGCAAACGGTCCCTGCTAAGGTAAGGCTGCAGCCGTGGAACTTACCGTGCGTGAGGCCGCCAAGTGATGTGATATGTTACAGTCTGGATTCATATGGCTTAGGATCGGGGTCCTGACAGCGTTGACCTTAGGAAGGGGCCCGACCAACAGGGGTAGCAGCGTCTTCTTCCTCCTGCCAGGAGGAGAAGCAGTTGCGTGCCGCCCCTGCAGCCGCCGATGGCCATGCTGGCCACCTCCACCCTACCTGCCTGGCCGCCTCCTCATCACGTTGGCGAGGGGATAGGCTCGGCCGCTACTCTAGCTTCTTCCCCCTTGACATTTCCCCTCTCCCTCTCCTCTGTTCCCCTCCTCGCCGGAGTGAAGCCATCGGTGATTCACCGTCTCCTATGCGTCCCCGACCCCGCTAAGGCGCCAGAAGCCTCTCCGGTGAGGCCCAGGACCCTTTCACCCCAGTCTTGTCGCCGTTCCCCCCTCCAGCCCCGTTTGTCGCTGGAGCCAAGAGGAGCTCGCCGCCGGCCATGGCATAGCCGTGGCCATAGCGGCCAAAGCTCGCTCCTGGCCATGAGCTCGTGCTCGTGGAGCTTCCCGGAGGCCGTTGCCGCCCTCAGCTCCGCCTCCTGTAGCCTGTAGCGCCGCAGCTGCTCATGCCCGAGCCGTCGCTGCCGCTCAGCTCGACGTGGCCGCTGTTCCGATGGCCCCCGAGCCCCCCTAGGTACCTTGCTAGACGCCCCAGTGCACGGGCCGCCTCCCGGTGCCCTCCGCGCACCAAATGGTCGCCGGAGACGCGATTCCTGCGAGACACCGCCGTGCGGATGGTCGCCGCCGGCCCCGCTCCGGTGGGTGCCGAAGTGGCCGACATTAGGGGGCTAATCCCCCTAATTAGTTTAGCCTCCTGCCACTGACAGTGGGCCCTAGGGTGGGTCAAACCCCCTGGTCGGCGGGAGGTTAAGCCTGAGACACTAACGTGCGGGCCCTGCACGTCAGGTTTGACTCTACCATGGTCAGCTGATCAGCTGACGTCACAGTGACGTCAGGCTGACGCCATAATTCCATTTTCTAGTTGAAAAATAATTCCAGAAATTGTTTAAAACTTCAAAAATTCATATAAATTAATTTGCAAATCAGATGAAAATAATTTATATATGAAAATTTATCAGAAAAATCCAATGAATCCAATGGTGCTATTGTCATGCATGTTAGAGCAATCTAAATAGGTTAACATTGACATTTACTAATAGGTTAGTATATGGAATTGAAATAAAGAACGATTTTGAATCTATATTCAACTTCATTTCAAATCAACATGAACACTAGTTGCATTAGCTCATCCATACATGCTATCATGCCATGATCATGCATCATATTGTTGCACTTGCGTGTGTTGATTGTTTCCTATCTGCATTGCGGTAGGCCCTACTTCTGAGGATACCCCCGAGTATCCCGGTGAAGGAGAGAACCTTTCTGCTACCCAGCAAGGCAAGCAACCCCTTTGATCATTCCGATTACATCCTACTCTCTCGCTCTTGCTCTTGATTATTGCATTAGGACAGTCGATCACAAGTCAGTCATACACGGTAGATGATCCTATTCTGTTGCATAACCTGACATTATCACAGTAAATAGCTAAACCTTGCAACCTAGGATAACTGGTAGATGCTTGTACCATGATGTGCTTAGCCTACTTTTCCTGCTATGCTTAGTATGCTTAGAGTTGTGTCAGGTCTGATTCATCTGGGTGATGAACTGAGTGAAACGATCTTGTTCTGATGTGGTGATATAATGATGAACTCGATTTGGTAATGTCGCAACCCCGATCCTAAGTCATAAGAATGCAGACTGTAACATATCACATCACTTTGCGGCCTCATGCACGGTAAGTTCCACGGCTGCAGCCTTACCTTAGCTGGGACCGTTTGAGTCTTTTGGCTCACGTATGTGAACATGTCGCTAGCAATCAAATGGCAAAGAACCCGGGCCGACATAACTAGTCATAGAACCCAAGAGGCACATCCGTACGGAAACAGGCATACATAACCCAGTAATGCAAGTGTCGGCCTCAAACGTGTGCAGACCAGTCATAGCAAGCTATAGGGACTCCATTACGTCGTGAGACACGAATGCCATCACTGCACGTAGACGAGTCGTAGACGGCTACAGGAACTCCACTACACCACGAGACATTTCCCCGAAGGGACAGACACAGCAGCAAAGAAGGATACATGCCGGTCAATCAATATGTCTGGAGCAGTAGCAAGCTACCATGGCTCGGTGGAAGCACAAAGAGACAGTTTCCCATAAAGAGTACTACTAAAGGCACACGACTAGGTGTCAGATCCCATACATACCGTTGCACGTCACACGTACGCATGACATGCCCGATATGCATAGATACAACCATGGCATCACAACATAACCATACAACAACATGACTTTTATTTAAGAGGATCAAGCGAGCCTTGCATAAGATGTTCTTACAGATAGGGGTCACATAACCCGACACTCAAGTCATACAAACAAGTTCATACATACCAAGCGGAAGCTTAAGCTGTGTGAGTACAGACAGACGAAAGGGGTAAAAAGGCACATGGCCTGACTATCTACAGCCCGCCACAGGGCATAAGGTCGTAGCTGGGACACCAGCTATTCATCATCGTCGACATCTAGATAGAACCCACCTAACGGGTCCTGGGTCTCATCTGCAACATTTATTAAGGAAACGTGAGTACAAATGTACTCAGCAAGTCTTTAAAGCAGACCTAGGCTAACTATGCTCATGTATCAACAAAGGGGGAGGTGGAGTTTATGTAGCAATGCCAGCTTTGACTCATGGCTGACCTACACTACTAAATTTTAACTCTTTGTTTACATTTTATAAATCGCACACGAGTCCACTAACTCCATAACAATACACCACCATAGATTCACTTCCCTCTCCTGGGAGAGTGCCATCTACGGTACTCACACTTGTCTTGATATTTTTATGAGTATCCATTTGATTATCTATGAATAGCATAAGTTCTCCAAGTGGTCCATATCCGAGGATGTGGCTATTCGAATAGTTTCATACCCTGCAGGGGTGTACTTCTTCACACACGCTCTCGCCACTTATCGTTGTGTGCTCATGAAACCAGGCACCTCGGACACCTTCAAGCGGAAGCCCAGCGAGGGAGTCGACCACGACCATCAATCACATAAGACCTCTAGTCCGGGCTATCGCCTATTTGAGACTGAACCCGCACGGAAGTCCGGCCGAAGTTTCCGCTACGGCCCCAAACGATGTGCGCAGGGTTCCCAAGCCCACCATTCGGGTGACCCTTGGTACACCGTGCCACTGCCTACGCATTGTAACCCACCCCTAGGGTCAGCGCTACGCACGGCCTCCAGCATACTATAAACACCAGAAAGTACTTGCAACTCGGACTTTGGACTAAGCGACTGATAAGTCGAGAGGGTCAATTAAGTATCCCAACGTGTGGTAGTAACAAGTCTTGGATCAATAAAATGGAACTCAGTTCCTAAGAACGGTCCCAATGAGACAACCCGCTATGTACTCCTACATAGCCTCTCATCGCTACCTTTACCAAATCGAGTTCATCATTATATCATGACATCAGAACAACATCGTTTCACGCAATTCATCACCCAGATGAATCCGACCTGACACAACTCTAAGCATAGCAGGCAAAGTAAGCTAAGGACATCATGGCGCAAGCATCTACCAGGTATGCTAGGTTGCAAGGTTTAGCTATTTACTGTGACAATGTCAGGATATGCAGCAGAATAGGATCATCTACCGTGTATGACTGAGATGTGATCGATTGCCCTAATGCAATAAAATGGAGCAGGAGCGAGAGAGTAGTATGTTATCGGAATGATCAAAGGGGTTGCTTGCCTTGCCGGGAAACGGAAAGGTTCTCTCCTTCGTCGGGATACTCGGGGATATCCTCAGGAGGAGGACCTACCGCAATGCAGATAAGAAACAATCAACACATGCAAGTGCAACAATATGATGCATGATCATGGCATGATAGCATGTATAGATGAGCTAATGCAACTAGTGTTCATGTTGATTTGAAATGAATTTGAATATAGGTTCAAAATTGTTCTTTATTTCAAATTCCATTTAATAACCTATTAATAAATGTCAATGTTCAACTATTTAGATTGCTCTAACATGCATGATAGTAGCACCATTGGATTCATTGGATTTTTCTAATAAATTTTCATATATAAATTATTTTTCATCTAACTTACAGATTAATTTATATGAATTTTTGAAGTTTTGAATAATTTCTGGAATTATTTTTAAACTAGAAATTACTTTTATTGCATCAGCATGACATCATTATGACGTTAGTTGGTCAGCTGACCGGGCCCAGGTCAAACCTGACATGTGGGGGCCACATGTCAGTGAATCAGACACTTAACTAACTAATTAAAACTATATCCTAATTAATTAACAGAAACTGGGCCCACTGTCAGTGACTAATTAGGTTAATTAATATAATTAATTAAATTCTTAATTAACTTTGACTTGTCACGGCCGGGCCCCACCTGCCAGTGAGTCACGGGGTCAAACCCCGTGGTCAACTCCGGCAAGACCCACCGGCGTTGAGCTGTCGGTGGGTCCACAGACGGCATAGGGCTTCGGGATCTCTCCTCTGGCGACCAAAAGGACGGCGGAGGGCACCAAACGACTCAGCACACACGCGCGCGTCCATTCCGACCCCTCCCAGGAGCTGAGATGGTCGGAATCGACGCCGGCGGTGAGCTGGGCGGCGGCCGGAGCTCGGGCGAGCATGGGCTCGTCGAATCAGGGCACAACATGAGCTCTACTTGGCACCTACAGACTCTACACAGCCTCACGAACACGACGAAGGCCTCAGATGGACCAGCTGGTCATCGGAACATGGCCGGCGTCGACCTTGAGCGGAGGGGGCATTCGGACCTCAATGGAATCCGACGCTAGAGCACGCAATCGAAGGGGGAAAGTGGGGGAAAGACACAGGGCCTCACGGCGGTCGCAGAGACGTCGAGAGTGGGCTCGGGGAGGGCCTGGAGCAGCGGCGAGCTCCACTTGATTTCCGAGGGCCGGAGGTTGAAGACGACATGAAGACGGCGATGGGGAGCTCCTGGCGGTGCACGGCTCGACGAGGAGGAAGAGGAAAGCTAGGCGGCTCGATTGGGGGGCTCAGGGGCGAGGGGGAGCGGCTAACGTGACGGCGGCGAGCTAGAGCAGGGCTCGACCATGGCGAAGCAGGGAAGGGAGAGGAAGAGAGGCAGGCAAGAGAGAGAGGGAGCGATGGGGACGGCTCTGGGGAGCTTATCCTTGTCGTGCTGGCGAGGAGGACACAGGCAGGCAGCTGCCGGCATGGAGGCACGGAAGCGCGCATGCTCCGGCCACGCGCTCGTCCTCCTGGCCGCCAGGAGGACGATGACCTCCCTGGGCCAGGTGGGCTGGCCTGGCCTGGGCCTTTCTCCCTTTTTTTTATTTTGTTTTCTTCTCTGTTTTCTTTTACTGACATTTGTTTATTTTATTTTCAGGTACAAATGACTTTATAAAATATCCCATATATTTTCTATCATGAAGTTTGAATATTTCGAACTTGTCTAAAAAGTTTTAGGATATTTTGAAAACAAAAATAATGATAGTGCTTTATTTAATGATTTCAGGAGCCTTATCAATTATTTTTGAACTACTTTGATTGTTCAAATAATTAGAATGGTCCCTGTTATAATCATGCCCAAATTTACAAGACATAGGGAACATTTTTAGTGGGCATTTTGGATTTGTTGAATTTTCACCAAATTTGAGGTGTTTTGATTCAAAGTTAGCTTGGGGTTTCTTCTTGTTCCCCATTTCATGTTGATGGAAAATGAAACATGATGCAAGCACAATACTATTCCTAGGACATCTAGCTACGGTTGTGACAACTCACCCCCACTCAAAAGAATCTCGTCACAAGATTTTGCAGTCGTCGGGAAGAGCACGAGGTACTCTAGTCGAAGACAGTCTTCTCTTTCCCATGTCGCCTCCTTTTCGGAATGGTGTGACCACTGAACCTTAAGAAACTTGATGTTCCGACGCCGAGTGGTACGCTCAGCTTGATCAAGAATACGAATAGGGTATTCTCGATATGTAAGGTTATCTTGGAGATCAAGCATTACGTGGTCTACCTAACGGACAGGGTCCAAGAAGCAACGCTTGAGTTGCGAGACGTGGAAGAAATCATGAACCTTGGAGAGATGCGGCGGAAGTTCCAATTGGTAGGCAACCTCTCCTCGTTTAGCAAGAATGTGAAAAGGTCCAATGTAACGAGGAACCAACTTGCCCTTGATACCGAATCGATGGGTACCCTTTAGAGGTGTACCCCGAAGGTAAGCCCTCTCGTCAATTGTATAGGTCACAGCCTTATGACGGCGATCATATTGGCTCTTTTGACGAGATTGGGCTATTTTCAACTTTTCACGAATAATGCGAACTTGCTCCTCTGCATCCTAGATCATATCCAGTCCAAAGAGTTGCCTCTCACCGGTTTCTGACCAGTTAAGAGGTGTTCGACACCTTCGTCCATAGAGAACTTTAAAAGGGGCTTTTCCCAAGCTTGATTGATAACTATTCTTATAATCAAATTAAGCAAATGGAAGATATTTCTCCTAGTTCATAACAAAATATATAACACAAGCTCGGAGCATGTCTTCGAGAATTTGATTGACTCGCTCAACTTGACCACTTGATTGCGGGTGGAAAGCAGTGCTAAAGGATAGATGAGTCCCCATAGCGGTTTGAAAACTTTCCCAAAATCGGGAAGTAAAGATACTTCCACGGTATGAGTTAATCTCCAAAGGAACACCATGAAGAGAAACTATTCGAGAAACATACAACTCCGCTAGCTGGCTAGCAGTTATACTTTCCCGAACAGGAAGAAAATGAGCCACTTTGGAAAGACGGTCAATGACCACAAATATAGCATTATTCCCTCTCTTAGTCCTAGGAAATCCGGTAATGGAATCCATACCGACTTTATCCCATTTCCATTCAGGAATAGCTAAAGGTTGAAGGGTGCTAGCAGGCCTTTGATGTTCTGCTTTCACACGATGGCAAACGTCATAGTTAGCAACATACTGAGCAATTTCTCTCTTCATCCTAGTCCACCAGAACCTCTGGCATAGGTCCTGATACATTTTGGTACTACCTGGATGAATTGCGAGAGGAGAATCATGAGCCTCCTTAAGGATCAGCTGTCTTAAGCGTGTGCTCTTGGAAACCACCTTCATCATTCTTGGAGAAATCTTTAGTTTTTCCGCTAGCAATATTCCCCTTGATCCGGGATATACCCTTATCATATTTCTGGACAGCTACTATTTGATCCTTAAGGTTAGGTTTTGCCACCAGGTTGGATAGAAATCCTTGAGGAACAAGGTGAAGGTTTAACTTCCGAAATTCCTCATGGAGAAGTGGTTGACCTTGTTGTAACATCAGATTGTTACAATAAGACTTACGACTTAGTGCATCAGCCATGACATTGCCTTTCCCCGGGGTGTAAGTTATCCCTAAGTCGTAATTTGTAATCAACTCTACCCACCGTCTTTGGCTCAGATTCAAATCCGGCTGGCTGAATATATATTTTAGACTTTGGTGATCAGTGTAAATTTCGCAACGATTACCCAGAAGATAAGGTCGCCAGGTTTTCAGTGCATGGACTACAGCTACAAGGTCAAGATCATGTGTTGGATAAATATCCTCATGTGGACGCAACTTCCGAGATGCGTATGCAATCACATGACGATCTTGCATGAGAATGCAACCTAATCCTTGTCGCGAGGTGTCTCAATAGATAACAAAGTCCTTAGAGAAATCAGGTGGCACCAGAACGGGAGCAGAGGTCAGTCGTCTCTTCAACTCCTGAAAATTGTGCTCGCATTGTGGCGTCCACTCGAACTTTTTATCCTTCTTGAGGAGTTCAGTCAGAGGTTTTGCAACTTCGGAGAAATTCTCGACAAAGCGGCGACAATAGCTCACTAAGCCAAGGAAACTCCGAACTTGCTTAACCGATTCAGGTTGAGTCCAATCAAGGACGGCTTGAACTCTCTCGGGATTGACAGCAATACCTTTACCGGAAAGGTAACATCCCAAAATTTCATTTTGGAATGTTATGAAATATAGCTTGCATCATCATCATCATTGCTTGAATGTATGAATTGGTTGAAATGCTTCTTCCGACTTTCTGAAAGTCCCTTTCAATTTTCAATATGTTGCTTTCACCTATTTGAAAACCTTGGAAAAAGTTCAAAATAAGAGGGAGGAACATGACACTCCACACCAGGGACTTCTTGGTGATTTATTTGAATAATAAAAACCAGGGGCTATTTTGAAAAATATTTGCAAAAGCTTTTAAAACCATATAGGCAATTTCTGAAAATATTTTTTTTCAAATTATTCAAATGACAGAATAAAAATGTTCAATAAATGGCATTTATTATTCTGTTAATTTTGATATATACTCTTCCTATATTTGGAATTTAATCGAAGGCTTTAAAGGAATTTTACTGCGCTGGTATTTGAAAATAGGAAAAACTTTAAAGCGTTTAAGACCCGGTCGGCCCATCTGTCTTTATTCCCACCCCGACTTTCCTTTCCATCAGCCACCGACGCTCCCGCACTTCTCTCTCCCTCGCTGACAGCGAACCCCACCCCGACCGTTCGCTGCATCAGCGAGGCCATCTCCCACCTCGCGCCCGCAACCATCGCCGGTGATCCCTCCTCACCGGATCTCCCACCCTTTCCTTTCCCTCGCTCCACCGCGCCCCTATATAAAAGCGGCCACCCTCCGCACTCCATTCCACCCCAAGCCCCCACTCTGCCCTCGCCAGAACCACCCCACACGAACTCGCTGGAGTTCGGATCCCCACCGGATCTTTCCCGAGCTCGTGCCCATCGTCTCCGTCACCCCCAGCCCTCTCCGACACCACCAGACTACTCCAGAGCCTCACCGCCGTCGCCTGAGCACCTCAGACACTGCCCCAACCACCGCAGCATCCTCCCCGACCACTTTTGACCACCGGCCGCCATCGAACTCGCTGGAGAACCCCGATCCCCTCTTTGTAAGTCGTCGTCTCCACCGTAGCCATTGGATCCGTAGTCTACGCACGAGATTAGATCCATTTATAACTCGAACCGGTATCCTCTAACATTCGGTCGACCGCCCGCAAACACCCGCACGCACGCTCCTTCGACCAATAGGAACCTGACACGTAGCCCCTGTCCGATCATTAGTTTTTTTTTCTTTTTCTTTCCTGATTTAGAAAACAAAATGCATCCAGATTTTGTTTTTATCATATCTTTTAAACTATTTGGTGTTTTTAGTTGATTCTTTTTGCATTAGGTCACATATTTCATGTAGTTTCACCCTGTAGTCTTAGATTTTAAATTTGACCTCTTAAATTTGAACTTAATCAAATTTTCTCAAACTGCTCAAATCTGAATAACTAGAGTTTAAAAATAGATTTTTGTATGAATCTTTTTGCTACTGCTTGGTATTAGTTAGGACTGTCATCATGCTTAGTTTGAAGATTTTTAAGATAAATTTGTTTAATGTTTTAGCTATAAACAGAATCTGCCTAGTGGTTAGTATAGTTTAAATAATTTAGTTTTTAGTTAGTTTAAATCTGAGTTAGTCATATTTTGTTTTAGTAGGTTCTGTTGTTTCAACTTTAGGTGATTGACTTGCTGTTAATAAAAATGTAATTTGCTTAGTTTATTTCTATTTGTTATAGGAATCTTTACTCTTTTTCAATTAGGTTTAGTTTGATAAAAACAAACTAGTTAGTAATAATTTCCTTTAACAAAGTTTAGATAATTCTGTTTTCTAAGAAAAGTTTTAGTAAATTCTTTTCTGTTAGGAGAATTGTTTTATTAATAAAATTATAGTTTATTTCACTCTATGGTTAATAAACTCTAGCCCACTTCATGTAGTAGTGTTTATCAAAACTTTTAAAACCCTACTAAGATTTTTCTTAACAAAACTTTAAATGGATTTAATTCTGTTTATTAATAAAATATTTCTATTGTTCTTTTCTGTCAACTATTGTTTTGTTAATACCAATAGTTCTATTTGTTAGTAGTAGTTCACCCATCATCTTTTAGAAAACAAAACTATGTGTTGTTTTTCTTTCTTGTGATTGTGCCTTGTTTTGTCTTGAGTGATTTCTAGTTACACTTCTGATTTTTTTTGTGATTTAAAATCTTTTGTTGTATGCTTATTGAGTGCTCTCGTTTGATTCGTTAGATCATCCGGAGTGCGAGGCTTGTTACCTAGAGTCACTCGAGTACGAAGATCGTCAATCAGGCAAGTCACTTTGACCATGTATACCTATGTTTTATTGCATTAGTTCTTCCATCTCCCCAATTGCATGCAAAGTAGGTTAGTTGGAAACTTGGTTACTTGAGGTAGTATCATGTGGTAGGCACTTCTCAACCTTTGACACTTTGGCCCCGGGAAACGTTCAATTAGTCATGATATGCTTTTAGTAGACGGGGATTGGTTGTGTGATTCATGAGAGTGTGAGATAATAATTTCAAGACCTACATAATGATCAAGACTTCAAAACTCCGAGTTTTCAACATACCTCTGGGCGGATGATGGTTCAACGGCGCCCTGGATAAACTAGTGGTTAGCCTAGGTGATGGTAGAGATGTGCCAATATTCATGCGGAAAGGTCCACCTACGCACAAAGAGATGGATGGATGCTTCAAGACCCAAGGCTTACCTGCACAACCACAAGCCATTATGGGCTCTGGCTAGGTTGGATACTATGGTGACCCTGGATAGGCGGTGCTACGAGATGTAGAAGAACGGTAGGAAAGGATGGGCACCGGCAGAGTCGCAGGGAAACCCTTTGGAAGACCATGTTTTGGTCATCCGTTTCTCAAACACCCTGAAGTGCGAGAAATCAAATGGAGGTGACCAAATCTTGTGGGGAACGTGTGCAAAACTCTGCAGAGTATCGAAACCTAATCGATTAGGCGTGTCCACGGTCATGGATGACTTGAGCCAAAGGAACTGAAACTTCTAGAACCCTCAACACAATTAATATGATGATGTGGGTATTAATAACTTGGGTATGAGAATTGGTTGGTGGAACCATCTCATTAATCAACCAACTTAGTAATAATTTTTCTTAGCCCTCACTTGATGTAGGAAAATTGACTTTATGCAAAAACTTACTACCCCACCTGCCATATATGCATGTAGATTAGATGATTATCTTTTCACCCCCTCTCTTGTGACTTCGCCGGCATATTCCATATGCTGACCTACACGGGTGCAACGTATCATGTTGCAGAGTATTTTTCTGACCAGGAGTGAGGATACGCTCTACGCTCGGTGAGATGCCCTTGGAGTCAGATGGACTACACTACATTTGAAGCTTCCGCAAGATTTAGTTATTCTCATGAGTTGGCCTTCAGCAACTTTATTGTAATAAAGGACTCGATATGAGATTTCGATTAATATAATGCTGTGTGATTTCCCTTTGATATATACATTGATGTACCGTGTGTGTACCAGCATGATCTTGGGATGGTCCGGAAACACCCGGAGATTTGACCTTTCAGGTCGGGTCGCTACAGGAAATCACGTGGCCCAGATAGGTCACTTCTGGCAACCAAAATTAACACTTGGATAATTTGGCATACAGGAGGTGCTCTCGAAGTTTCATCAATACCAGCCTTAGATGCTCGGCATGTTCTTGTTCGTTCTTCGAGTAGATAAGTATATCGTCGAGGTAAACCACGACGAATTTATCTAGATACTCCATGGAGATCGAATCCATCAAGCGAGAGAAGGTGGCTGGGGCATTGGATAAACTGAAGGACATGACGTTGTACTCGTATTTGCCATAACGAGTAACAAAAGCCATTTTTGAATGTCCTCGTTCCTAATTCTGATTTGATGGTATCCCAACCTCAAATCCATTTTGGAAAAGGCCGAGGAACCAGTGAGTTGTTCATAAAAATCGTTGATCCTTGGGAGCGGATACTTGTTCTTTATGGTGACCAGATTCACTGGCCGATAATCCACAACCATCTGATCCAAACCATCCTTCTTCTTGACGAAGAGAACGGTACAAGCCCAAGGAGAAGAACTGGGACGGATGAAACCTTTCTTCAAAGCCTCATCGAGTTATATCTTAAGTTCGGCTAGTTCTAAGGGTGCCATCTTATAGGCTCTTCTGGCTATTGGGCCAGTCCCTGGGATGAGCAATATCACAAACTCAACATCTCTGACAGGAGGAATTCCTGGCAGTTCTTCTGGAAAGACATCCGGGAAGTCACGGACTACCGGAATATCTCCTAACTCTGGAAGAGGGCTAGCATTGAGGGAATAGAGTTGGCGCTTGGTTGTTCGAGTGGAGACATTAACTGTCTCACCCGATGGATGTGTAAGTTGAACATTCCTAGAATGAGTATCAATCTTGGCATAGTGGGCTTTCATCCAATCCATGCCTAGAATGATATCGATGTCCGAACACTTGAGGGCTATCAAAGATGCTAGGAAGACTAGTCTATCCACTAGAATCTCATTATCATGGCTCACTCTAGAAGTTTGTCATTTTGAACGCGGAGTCTGCACTACTAAATGAGTAGGCATATCACAAAAAGACATGTTATGCAACTATGCATAACTTTCTGAGATGAAGGAATGAGATGCACCAGTATCAAATAAAACAGATGCTGGATGACTATTGATAAGGAGCGTACCTAGGATAACATCAGGATCCTCAAGGGCTTCCTCAGCAGACACATAGTTCACTCGTCCACGAGCAGGAGCTGGCTTCAAGAAGAAGGCTTTTCCTGGCTTTCCACGTCCAGCGGGCTTAGCATTATTCTGGGGACACTCACGGGAGTAGTGTCCTGGTTCTCCACACTTATAGCAAACCACGGTGGCACGGGGAGCAACATTTGCAGGCGGTCCTCCAAATGGTCTGACTGGAGGGTTGGGCTGAGCTGGGCGAGGCGCCTGGAAGGATGGCCTTGAATTGTATTTTGGCGGCAGAGCTGCGTTGGGCACCCATATCCGGTGTTTATTGGAGCCCGAGCCAGATGCGGGGTTGAAGTCATGGTTGTGCTTTCTCATGGCCTCATAATCCGTCTGTCCAGTCTCAGCATTGATAGCCTTGTTGACGAGAGCCTGGAAAGTGGCGCACTCATGCAGGCATAGGTCTCGATGGAGGTCAGGGTTAAGTCCCTTGCGGAACCTAGCCTGCTTCTTGCCATCAGTAGAAACTTCCTCAGGAGCATAGCGAGCAAGGTTTCCAAAATCACGACTATAAGCATCCACTGACAGTCTGCCCTAGGTGAAGGCACAAAATTCCTCTCTCTTACGAACCATTAGCTCCTCCAGGATGTGATGGGTACGAAATGCGGCACTGAACTCAGCCAAGTTGGTGCGGGGTCTGCGGGACGCATGGCTTCAAAATTCTCCCACCACAGATTGGCGGGACCTTCCAGAAAGTAAGTTGCAAAGGTCACCTTGTTGGCCTCAGTCACATTGGCAGCCCGGATCTTGCGATACATGCTAGTCATCCAGTCATCTGCGTCGAGTGGGCCGACCGAATGATGATACTTGGCTGGTCTCAGTCTGATGAAATCACCAAGTGATACGCCATCATTGAGGTCATTGCAGGGAGAATGTGATGTGTTCTGCTCGATTCTTTCCAACAGCCTATTGGTCCCCCTCTTATTCCTTTCAGCTTCTAGCATTACTTCCGCCAGAGAAGGCGCATGTGGCAGATCTTCTTGCCTTGGCTGGCTTCCCTCGCCCTGCTCGGGGGCAGGCACGGGGTTATTCCTAGTTGCCACCATCCTGGAGAAGCAAACCCACAGCTTAATCATAGGGAACAACAACTCTAAGACATAGGATAAGGAATGTACAGGACAACATGGCATGCAGGGTAAACACCAATCAACATGGTAAAACAACTTCCATATGAACACTATGATTCATACACACCATGACATTGTTCAGTACCAGCCAAGCTGAAAAACAACTACGGAGAGATGACACAACTCATCGGAGGCATTAATACATTATCTATCTACACCTCCGGAACTCACTCAACTCTCAACCTCATCATATCCCTCAAGACACGCAGGACTGTGGCGATTCGATTACTACCATACTAGAACTAACATCCACATACTCAAGCATCGCCGTAGAATGCCTCATACAGGTTACCCCCATGACCTGGGAGCTGAACCTGAGGATCTAGAAACACTCTAGCATGTGATCCCTGGGAGCCATAAGGACAGAGATGTGGCCTTGGTCCCCATGTCGGCGGCAACAGCGATCCTCGAAGAGGGGTGATGCCTCCAACATCGGGCCAGTCTACGTGTGCTGGCAGATGAGTCCGCGGTGGGGTCAACATCTCCAAATCTCCATAGCCTGTCTACATGACAGGTGCCAACTGTGTCAGGGCTGTCCAAAGACGTGCACGGGTGGCATAAAGCTCCATGTGAAGGGCACGTGCATCACGATCCCTGTTCTCCAGCATCTGAGCAGTCACCTGCAGCCTAGGGTCCTCATGGGAATCATCATAGTAGGCTGCACTAAGATAACCATCCTCTCCTTGCATAGAAGCAGGAACATAACAAAACTTGGCGTTCTAAAGCAGACCATGGTGGAACCTCATGATAGTCAGCATGGTGTAAGCGGCCTCCTAGACTGCCATATCTATGGTGACACCTAATCCATAAGTCTAGTGAAGCGGCTCTACAGCTCCAGGCTATGAAGCATAAATCTTGACGGTACACACATACTGACCCTGGTTGAAATATCGATACTGTTCCTCCAGTGTGTACTCTCAGTACCAACGGTATCCAGCCTCCATCATGACTCTGACCAACATGGCCGTGTGACCCGGTACATCGATGCACCTGGTCTGACGGACCACCTCATGGGAAGGACGAGGGGGCATTTGAAACATAGAATGATGCAAAGACATAAGTGACTCTAGCAGAAATTGGACAACATAACGGCTGTAATTGCTCAAAAAGTATTTTGAGACAACTGCAAACGATTGGAAAAGCATAACCACTCGACTTTCTAGACTCAAATCTCTTCTCCATCTGTTTGTCACACAAACAATACTTGAATACCCACATTCACTTACAACAAGCTAGCTAGTGGTCCATGGTTAGTAACTCGGCATCGTAAGCAATGGATGAGTAGCCTAGTCCTTATCCCCGAGGAAAAGATGAGAATGACTCAGCCTAGAATAACTTGGGAAGAGGATTAAAAAGAGCCATACGTTCCTTTCCACAATCAATTCCCCTACTTTTCTATAGTGTTTCTAGACTCAACTTCGACCGGTTTGGCTTGGTAGTCCTACAGCCAGTCAGGATCTGATACCAATGCTATCGGGACCCCGATCCCAAGTCATAACAATCCAGACTGTAACATATCACATCACTTTGCGGCCTCACGCACGGTAAGTTCCATGGCTGCAGCCTTACCTTAGCTGGGACCGTTTGCGTCTTTTGGCTCACGTATGTGAACATGTCGCTGGCAATCAAATGACAGAGAACCCGGGCCGACATAACTAGTCATAGAACCCAAGCGGCACATCCGTACAGAAACAGGCATACATAAACCAGCAATGCACGTGTCGGCCTCAAGCGTGTGTAGACGAGTCATAGCAAGCTACAGGGACTCCATTATGTCGTGAGACACGAATGCCATCACTGCACGTAGACGAGTCGTAGCAAGCTATAGGGACTCTATTACACCATGAGACATTTCCCCGAAGGGACAGACACAGCAGCAAAGAAGGATACATGTCGGTCAATCAATGTGTCCAGAGCAGTAGCAAGCTACCATGGCTCGGTGGAAGCACAAAGAGGCAGTTTCCCATAAAGAGTACTACTAAAGGCACACAACTAGGTGTCGGATCCCATACATATTGTTGCACGTCACACGTACGCACGACATGCCCGATATGCATAGATACAACCATGGCATCACAATATAACTATACAATAACATGACTTTTATTTAAGAGGCTCAGATGAGCCTTGCATGATATGTTCTTACAGATAGGGGTCACATGACCCGGCACTCAAGTCATACAAACATGTTCATACAAACCAAGCGGAAACATAAGCTGTCTCAGTATAGACAGATGAAAGGGTAAAAAGGCACATGGCCTGACTATCTACAGCCCGCCACAGGGCAAAGGTCGTAGCTGGGACACCAGCTATTCGGCATCGTCAACATCTAGAAAGAACCCACCCAAAGGGTCCTGGGTCTCATCTACAACATTTTTTAAGAAAACATGAGTAAAAATGTACTCAACAAGTCTTTAAAGCAGACCTAGGCTAACTATGCTCGTGCATCAACAAAGGGGGAGGTGGAGTTTATGCAGCAATGCCAGCTTTGACTCATGGCTAACCTACACTACTCAATTTTAACTCTTTGTTTATATTTTATAAATCGCACACGAGTCCACTAACTCCATAACAATACACCACCATAGATTCACTTCCCTCTCCTGGGAGAGTGCCATCTACGGTACTCACACTTGTCTTGATATTTTTATGAGTATCCATTTGATTATCTATGAACAACATAAGTTCTCCAAGTGGTCCATATTCGAGGACGCGGCTATTCGAATAGTTACATACCCTGCAGGGGTGTACTTCTTCACACACGCTCTCGCCACTTATCGTTGTGTGCTCATAAAACCAGGCACCTCGGCCACCTTCAAGCAGAATCCCAGCGAGGGAGTCGGCCATGACCGTCAATCACATAAGACCTCTAGTCCGGGCTATCGCCTATTTGTGACTGAACCCGCACGGAAGTCCGGCCGAATTTTTCGCTACGGCCCCAAACGATGTGCGCAGGGTTCCCAAGCCCACCATTCGGGTGACCCTTGGTACACCGTGCCACTGCCTACCGCGTCGTAACCCACCCCTAGGGTCAGCGCTACGCATGGCCTCCAGCATAATATAAACACCAGAAACTACTTGCAACTCCTGGACTAAGGACTAAGCGACTGATAAGTCGAGAGGGTCAATTAAGTATCCCAACGTGTGGTAGTAAGTAGTCTTGGATCACAAACACGGAACTCAGTTAATAAAAACGGTCCCAATGAGACAACCCGCTATGTACTCCTACATAGCCTCTCATCGCTACCTTTACCAAATCGAGTTCATCATTATATCATCACATCAGAACAACATCGTTTCACTTAGTTCATCACCTAGATGAATCCGACCTGACACAACTCTAAGCATAGCAAGCATAGCAGGCAAAGTAAGCTAAGCACATCATGGCACAAGCATCTACCAGGTATGCTAGGTTGCAAAGTTTAGCTATTTACTGTGACAATGTCAGGATATGCAGCAGAATAGGATCATCGACCGTGTATGACTGACATGTGATCGATTGTCCTAATGCAATAAACAAGAGAAGGAGCGAGAGAGTAGTGTGTTATCGGAATGATCAAAGGGGTTGCTTGACTTGCTAGGAAACGGAAAGGTTCTCTCCTTCATCGGGATACTCGGGGGTATCCTAAGGAGAAGGACCTACCGCAATGCAGATAAGAAACAATCAACACACGCAAGTGCAACAATATGATGCATGATCATGGCATGATAACATGTATAGATGATTTAGTGCAACTAGTGTTCATGTTGATTTGAAATGAATTTGAATATAGGTTCAAAATTGTTCTGTATTTCAAATTCCATTTACTAACCTATTAATAAATGCCAATGTTCAACTATTTAGATTTCTCGAAGATGCATGAGAGTAGCACCATTGGATTCATTGGATTTTTTGATAAATTTTCATATATATATTATTTTCATCTGACTTACACATGAATTTATATGAATTTTTGAAGTTTTGAATAATTTCTGGAATTATTTTTATACTCGAAATTACTTTTATTGCATCAGCATGACATCATTATGACGTCAGCTAGTCAGCTGACCGGGCCAGGGTCAAACCTGACATGTGGGGGCCACATGTCAGTGACTCAGACACTTAACTAACTAATTAAAACTAAATCCTAATTAATTAATAGAAACTGGGCCCACTGTTAGTGACTAATTAGGTTAATTAATATAATTCATTAAATTCTTAATTAATTTTGACTTGTTAGGGTCGGGCCCCACCTGCCAGTGACTTAGGGGGTCAAACCCCATGGTCAACTCCGGCAAGACCCGCCGGCGTTGAGCCGCCGGTGGCTCCAGAGACGGTGGAGGGCTTCGGGATCCCTCCTCCGGTGACCAAAAGGACGGCGGAGGGCACCAAACGACTCGGCGCACACGCGCACGTCCATTCCGACCCCTCCCAGGAGCTGAGATGGTCGGAATCGACGCTGGCAATGAGTTGGGCAGCGGCCGAAGCTCGGGCGAGCACGGGCTCGTCGAACCAGGGCGCAACATGAGCTCTACTTGGCACCTACGGACTCTACACAGCCTCACGAACATGACGGAGGCCTCAGACGGACCAGCTGGTCATCGGAACATGGCCGACGTCGAGCTTGAGCAGCAAGGGCATTCGGACCTCGATGGAATTCGACGCTAGATCTCGTAATAGAAGGGGGAAAGAGGGGGGAAAGACGCAGGGGCTCACGGCGGTCGCAGAGACGTCGAGAGCGGGCTCAGGGAGGTCCTAGAGCAGCGGCGAGCTCCACTTGATTTCTAGCCGCCAGAGGTTGAAGACGACGCGAAGACGATGATGGGGAGCTCCTGGCGGTGCATGGCTCGGCAAGGAGGAAGAGGAAAGCTAGGCAGATCGATTGTTGGGCTCAGGGGCGAGGGGGAGCGGCTAACGCGACAGCGGCGAGCTTGAGCAGGGCTCGACCATGGCAAAGTAGATAAGGGAGAGGAAGAGAGGCGGGTGAGAGAGAGGGAGTGATGGGGACGACTCTGGGGAGCTTATCCCTCTCACGCTCGCGAGGAGGACACAGGCAGGCAGCTGCCAGCATGGAGGCATGGCAGCGCGCACGCTCCGGCCACGCGCTCATCCTCCTGGCCGCCAGGAGGACGATGACCTCCCTGGGCCAGGTGGGCTGGCCTGGCCTGGGCCTTTCTCCCTTTTTTCTTTTTATTTCTTCTCTATTTTCTTTACTGACATTTGTTTATTTTATTTTCAGGTACAAATGACTTTATAAAATATCCCATATATTTTCTGTAATGAAGTTTGAATATTTCAAACTTGTCTAAAAAGTTTCAGGATATTTTGAAAACAAAAATAATGATAGTGCTTTATTTAATGATTTCAGGAGCCTTATCAATTATTTTTGAATTAATTTGATTGTTCAAATAATTAGAATGGTCCCTGTTATAATCATGCCCAAATTTACTAGACATAGGGAACATTTTTAGTGGGCATTTTGGATTTGTTGAATTTTCACCAAATTTGAGTTGTTTTGATTCAAAGTTAGCTTGGGGTTTCTTTTTGTTCCCCATTTCATGTTGATGCAAAATGAAACATGATGCAAGCACAATACTATTCCTACGACATCTAGCTAGGGTTGTGACAGGTAAAGGTAGCGATGAGAGGCTATGTAGGAGTACATAGCGGGTTGTCTCATTGGGACCGTTCTTAGGAACTGAGTTCCGTGTTTCTGATCCAAGACTAGTTGCTACCACACATTGGGTTCCGGTAACTCGACCCCTCTCGACTTATCAGTCGATTAGTCCTTGGTCCAGGATTTGCAAATAGTTTCTGGTGTTTATAGCATGCTGGAGGCCATGCGTAGCACTGACCCTAGGGGTGGGTTACGACGTGGTAGGCAGTGGCACGGTGTACCAAGGGTCACCCGAATGGTGGGCTTGGGAACCCTGCGCACATCATTTGGGGCCGTAGCAGAAACTTCGGCCGGACTTCCATGCGGGTTCAGTCTCAAATAGGCGATATCCTGGACTAAAGGTCTTATGTGATTGACGGTCGTGGCCGACTCCCTCGCTGGGCATCCGCTTGAAAGTTCCCGAGGTGCATGGTTTTATGAGCACACATCGATAAGTGGCGAGAGCGTTTGTGAAGAAGTACACCCCTGTAGGGTATGAAACTATTCGAATAGCCGTGTCCTCGGATATGGACTACCTGGAGAACTTATGCCGTTCATAGATAATCAGATGGATACTCATAAAAATATCAAGACAAGTGTGAGTACCGTGATTGGCACTCTCCCAGGAGAGGGAAATGAATCCATGGTGATGTATTGTCGTGGAGTTAGAGGACTCGTGTGCGATATCTAAAATTGTAATAAAGAGTTAAAATTTGAGTACTATAGGTTAGCCATGAGTCAAAGCTGGCATTGCTGCATAAACTCCACCACCTCCTTGATAATACATGAGCATGATTAGACTAGGTCTATTCTAAAGACTTGTTGAGTATGTTTGTACTCACGTTTTGCTTAATAAATGTTGCAGATGAGACCCAAGACCCATCAGGTGGGTTCTATCTAGATGTCGACGATGCTGAATAGCTGGTGTCCCAGCTATGACCTTATGCCCTGTGGCGGGTTGTAGATAGTCAGGCCATGTGCATTTTTACCCCTTTCGTCTGTCCGTACTCAGACAGCTTAAGCTTCCACTTGGTATGTATGAACTTGTTTGTATGACTTGAGTGTCGGGTTATTTGGCCCCTATCTGTAAGAACATATTATGGAAGGCTCGTCTGAGCCTCTTAAATAAAAGTCATGTTGTTGTATGGTTATGTTGTGATGCCATGGTTGTATCTATGCATATCGGGCATGTCGTGCGTACGTGTGACGTGCAACGGTATGTATGGGATCCGACACCTAGTCATCTGCCTTTAGTAGTACTCTTTATAGGAAACTATCTCTTTGTGCTTCCATCGAGCCATGGTATCTTGCTACTGCTCCGGACACATTGATTGACCGGCATGTATCCTTCTTTGCTGCTGTGTCTCTCCCTTCAGGGAAATTTCTCGCAGTGTAACGGAGTCCCTGTAGCCTGTTATGACTCGTCTACGTGCAGTGATGGCATTTATGTCTCACGGCGTAATGGAGTCCTTGTAGCTTGCTATGACTCGTCTACACACGCTTGAGGCCGTAGTGGAAACTTCGGCCGGACTTCCGTGCGGGTTCAGTCTCAAATAGGCAATAGCCTGGACTAGAGGTCTTATTTGATTGACGGTCGTGGCCGAGTCCCTCGTTGGGCATCCGCTTGAAGGTTGCTGAGGTGCATGGTTTTATGAGCACACAGCGATAAGTGGTGAGAGCGTGTGTCAAGAAGTACACCCCTACAGGGTATGAAACTATTCGAATAGCCGAGTCCACAGATCTGGACTACTTAGAGAACTTATGTTGTTCATAGGTAATCAGATGGATACTCATAAAAATATCAAGACAACTGTGAGTACCGTGGATGGCACTCTCCTAGGAGAGGGAAGTGAATCCATGGTGATGTATTGTCATGGAGTTAGTGGACTCGTGTGCGATATCTAAAATTGTAATAAAGAGTTAAAATTTGAGTAGTGTAGGTTAGCCATGAGTCAAAGTTGGCATTGATGCATAAACTCCATCACCTCCTTGATGATACATGAGCATGATTAGACTAGGTCTGTTCTAAAGACTTGTTGAGTACGTTTGTACTCACGTTTTCTTAATAAATGTTGCAGATGAGACCGAGGACCTGTCAGGTGGGTTCTATCTAGATGTCGACGATGCCGAATAGCTGGTGTCCCAGCTATGACCTTATGCCCTGTGGCGGGCTGTAGATAGTCAGGCCATGTGCCTTTTTACCCCTTTCGTCTGTCTATACTCAGATAGCTTAAGCTTCCGCTTGGTATGTATGAACTTGTTTGTATGACTTGAGTGTCGGGTTATGTGACCCCTATCTGTAAGAACATATTACGCAAGGCTCGCCTGAGCCTCTTAAATAAAAGTCATGTTGTTGTATGGTTATGTTGTGATCCCATGGTTGTCTCTATGCATATCGGGCATGTCGTGCGTACGTGTGACGTGCAAGGTATGTATGGGATCCGACATCTAGTCGTGTGCCTTTAGTAGTACTCTTTAAGGGGAACTGTCCTCTTTGTGCTTCCACCGAGCCATGGTAGCTTGCTACTGCTCCAGACATGTTGGTTGACCGGCATGTATCCTTCTTTGCTGCTGTGTCTGTCCCTTCGGGGAAATGTCTCGCGATGTAATGGAGTCCCTGTAGCCTGCTACGACTCGTCTACGTGCAGTGATGGCATTCATGTCTCACGATGTAATGGAGTCCCTGTAGCTTGCTATGGCTCGTCTACACACGCTTGAGGCCGACACCTACATTGCTGGGTTATGTATGCCTGTTTCCGTACGGATGTGCCGCTGGGGTTCTATGACTAGTTATGTCGGCCCGGGTTCTCTGTCATTTGATTGCCAGCGACATGTTCACATACGTGAGGCAAAAGACGCAAACGGTCCCAGCTAAGGTAAGGCTGCAGCCGTGGAACTTGCCGTGCGTGAGGCTGCAAAGTGATGTGATATGTTATAGTCTGGATTGTTATGACTTTGGATCGGGGTCCGGACAGTGTTGGTATCAGAGCCTGACTGACTGTAGGACTACCAAGCCAAACCGATCGAAGTTGAGTCTAGAAACACTATAGAAAACCGGAGAGAGGCAACTCTTTGGCCCGGATAAGATCCAGGATGCTGAGGAGCAAGTTTGCATTATTCGTGAAAAGTTGAAAACAGCCCAATCTCGTCAAAAGAGTCAATATGATCGCCATCATAAGGCTGTGACCTATGAAGTTGACGAGAAGGCTTACCTTCGGGTTACACCTCTGAAGGGTACCCATCGATTCGGTATCAATGGCAAGTTGGCTCCTCGTTACATTGGACTTTTTCGCATTCTTGCCAAACGAGGAGAGGTTGCCTACCAATTGGAACTTCCGCCGCATCTTTCCAAGGTTCATGATGTCTTCCACGTCTTGCAACTCAGGTGTTGCTTCTCGGACCCTCTCCATGAGGTAGACCATGTAGTGCTTGATCTCCAAGATAACCTTACATATCGAGAATACCCTGTTCGTATTCTTGATCAAGCTGAGCGTACCACTCGGCGTCAGAACATCAAGTTTCTCAAGGTTCAGTGGTCACACAATTCTGAAAAGGAGGCCACATGGGAAAGAGAAGATCGTCTTCGACTATAGTACCCCGCGCTCTTCCCGATGACTTCAAAATCTCGGGACGAGATTCTTTTGAGTGGGGGTGAGTTGTCACAACCCTAGCTAGGTGTCATAGTATAGCATGTGTTTGCATCATGTTTCATCTTTGCATCAATATGAAATGGGGAGAAAAAGAAATCCCAAGCTCACATTGAATCAAAATAATTCAAATTTGGTGAAATTTCAACAAATCCAAAATGCCCTTTAAAAATGTTCCCTATGTCTGATAAATTTGGACATGATTATAACAGGGACCATCTTAATTATTTGGACACCTAAAGCAATTTAAAAATAATTGATAAAGCCCCTGGAAAATATTAAGTAAAGCATTATCATTAATTTAGTTTTCAAATTATTTTGAAACTTTTCAGATAAGCCTGATATATTCAAACTTGAATATATAAAATGTTTTGGATATTTTACAAAGTCATTTATAACTACAAATAAAATAAAATAAAGTCAGAAGTTAGAAAAGAATTAAAATAAAAAAAGGAAAGAAGCCCACCTAGGCTAACCTAAGGAAGGGGCCCGGCCCACAGGGGCAATAATGTCTTCTTCCTCCTGCCAGGAGGAGAAGCAGCTGCGTGCCGCCCCTGTAGCCGGCGGTGGCCGTGCTGGCCACCTCCACCCAGCCTGCCTGGCCGCCTCCTTGTCATGCTGGCGAGGGGATAGGCTTAGCCACCACTCCAGCTGCTTCCCCCTCGCCATTTCCCCTCTCCCTCTCCTCTATTCCCCTCCTTGTCGGAGCGGAGCCGCCGGCGATTTGCCGTCTCTCGTGCGTCCCCGACGCCGCTAAGGCGCCAGAAGCCTCTTTGGTGAGGCCCCGGACCCTTTCCCCCAGTCTCGTCGCCGTTCCCCCCTCCAGCCCCGTTTGTTGCTAGAGCCGAGAGGAGCTCGCCGCCGGCCATGGCGTAGCCGTGGCCACAGCGGCTAAAGCTCGCTCCTGGCCACGGGCTCATGCTCGTGGAGCTTCTAGGAGGTCGTTGCCGCCCTTAGCTCCGCCTCTCGCAGCCTGTAAATCCGCAGCTGCTCCTGCCCAAGCCATCGCCACCACGCAGCTCGACGTGGCCACCGTTCCGGTGGCCCCCGAGCCCCCCTAGGTGCCCTGCTAGACGCGCCAGTGCATGGGCCGCCTCCCGGTGCCCTCCACGCGCCAAATGGTTGCCGGAGGCACAATTCCGGTGTAACACTGCAGTGCGGATGGTCGCCGCCGGCTCCGCTCCGCTGGGCGCCGACGTGGCTGCCATTAGGGGGCTAATCCCCCTAATTAGTTTAGCCTCCTACCACTAACACTAGGCCCCAGGGTGGGTCCAACCCCCTTGTCAGCGCGGAGGTTAAGCCTGAGACACTAACGTGCGGGCCCCGCACGTCAGGTTTGACTCTAGCATGGTCAGCTGATCAGCTGACGTGAAAGTGACGTCAGGCTGATGCCATAATTCCATTTTCTAGTTTAAAAATAATTCCAGAAATTGTTTAAAACTTCAAAAATTCATATAAATTAATCTGTAAATTAGATGAAAATGATTTATATATGAAAGTTTATCAAAAAAATCCAATGAATCCAATGGTGCTATTGGCATGCATGTTAGAGAAATATAAATAGGCGAACATTGACATTTACTAATAGGTTAGTATATGGAATTGAAATAAAGAACGATTTTGAATCTATATTCAACTTCAATCAACATGAACACTAGTTGCATTAGCTCATCCATACATGCTATCATGCCATGATAATGCATCATATTGTTGCACTTCTGTGTGTTGATTGTTTCTTATCTGCATTGCAGTAGGCCCTACTTTTGAGGATACCCCCGAGTATCCCGATGAAGGAGAGAACCTTTCCGCTATCTATCAAGGCAAGCAACCCCTTTGATCATTCCGAGAACATCCTACTCTCTCGCTCCTGCTCTTGTTTATTGCATTAGGGCAGTCGATCACATGTCAGTCATACACGGTAGATGATCCTATTCTGCTACATAATCTGACATTGTCACAGCAAATAGCTAAACCTTGCAACCTAGCATACATGGTAGATGCTTGTACCATGATGTGCTTAGCTTACTTTGCCTGCTATGCTTGCTATGCTTAGAGTTGTGTCAGGTCTGATTCATCTGGGTGATGAACTGAGTGAAGCGATGTTGTTCTGATGTGGTGATATAATGATCAACTCGATTTGGTAAAGGTAGCGATGAGAGGCTATGTAGGAGTACATAGCGGGTTGTCTCATTGGGACCGTTCTTAGGAACTGAGTTCCGTGTTTGTGATCCAAGACTAGTTGCTACCACACATTGGGTTCCGGTAACTCGACCCCTCTCAACTTATCAGTAGCTTAGTCCTTGGTCCAGGAGTTGCAAGTAGTTTCTGGTGTTTATAGCATGTTGGAGGCCGTGTGTAGCTCTGACCCTAGGGGTGGGTTACGACGCGGTAGGCAGTGGCACGGTGTACCAAGGGCCACCCGAATGGTCAGCTTGGGAACGCTACGCACATCGTTTGGGGCCGTAGCGGAAACTTCGGCCGGACTTCCATGCGGGTTCAGTCTCAAATAGGCGATAGCTTGGACTAGAAGTCTTATGTGATTGAGGGTCCTGGCCGACTCCCTCGCTGGGCATCCGCTTCAAGGTTGCCGAGGTGCATGGTTTTATGAGCACACAGCGATAAGTGACGAGAGCGTGTGTGAAGAAGTACACCCATGCAGGGTATGAAACTATTTGAATAGCTGCATCCTCAGATATGGACTACTTGGAGAACTTATGTTGTTCATAGATAATCACACGGATACTCATAAAAATATCAACACAAGTGTGAGTACCGTGGATGGCACTCTCCCAGGAGAGGGAAGTGAATCCATGGTGATGTATTGTCGTGGAGTTAGTGGACTCGTGTGCGATATCTAAAATTGCAATAAAGAGTTAAATTTTGAGTAGTGTAGGTTAGACATGAGTCAAAGCTGGCATTGTTGCATATACTCCACCACCTCCTTGATGATACATGAGCATGATTAGACTAGGTCTGTTCTAAAGACTTGCTGAGTATGTTTGTACTCACGTTTGCTTAATAAATGTTGCAGATGAGACCCAGGACCCATCAGGTGGGTTCTATCTAGATGTCGACGATGCCGAATAGTTGGTGTTCTAGCTATGACCTTATGCCCTATGACGGGCTGTAGATAGTCAGGCCATGTGCCTTGTTACCCCTTTCGTCTATCTGTACTCAGACAGCTTAAGCTTCCGCTTGGTTTGTATGAACTGGTTTGTATGACTTGAGTGTCGGGTTATGTGACCCCTATCTGTAAGAACATATTATGCAAGGCTCGTCTGAGGCTCTTAAATAAAATTCATGTTGTTGTATGGTTATGTTGTGATGCCATGGTTGTATCTATGCATATCGAGCATGTCGTGCATACGTGTGATGTGCAACGGTATGTATGGGATCCAACACCTAGTCGTGTCCTTTAGTAGTACTCTTTACGGGAAACTATCTCTTTGTGCTTCCACCGAGCCATGGTAGCTTGCTACTGCTCCGGACACATTGATTGACCGGCATGTATCCTTCTTTGCTGCTGTGTCTATCCCTTTGGGGAAATGTCTCGCAGTGTAATGGAGTCCCTGTAGCCTGTTATGACTCATCTACGTGCAGTGATGGCATTTATGTCTCACGGCGTAATGGCGTCCTTGTAGCTTGCTATGACTCGTCTACACACGCTTGAGGCCGACACCAGCATTGCTGGGTTACGTATGCCTGTTTCCGTACGGATGTGCCACTTGGGTTCTATGACTAGTAATGTCGGCCTGGGTTCTCTGTCGTGTGATTGCCAGTGATATGTTCACATACGTGTGTCAAAAGACGCAAACGGTCCCGGCTAAGGTAAGGCTGTAGCCATGGAACTTACCGTGCGTGAGGCCGCAGAGTGATGTGATATGTTACAGTCTGGATTCATATGGCTTAGGATCAGGGTCCCGACAGCGTTGGTATCAGAGCCTAACTGACTGTAGGACTACCAAGCCAATCTGGTCGAACTTGAGTCTAGAAACACTATAGAAAAGTAGGGGAATTGATTGTGGAAGGGAACGTAAGGCTGTTTTTACTCCTCTTCCCAAGTTATTCTATTCTGAGTCATTCTCATCTTTTCTACGGGGATAACAATTAGGCTACTCATCCATTGCTTAGGATGCCGAGTTACGAACCATGGACCACTAGCTAGCTTGTTTGCAAGTGAATGAAGGCACTTAAGTATTGTTGGTGTGACAAACAGATGGAGAAGAGATTTGAGTCTAGGAAGTCGAGTGGTTATGCTTTTCCAATCTTTTGCAGTTGTCTCAAAATCCTTTTTGAGCAATTACAGCCGTTATGTTGTCCAATTTCTGCTAGATTCTCTAATGTCTTTGCATCATTCTCTGTTTCAGATGCCCCCTCGTCCTTCCTGTCAGGTGGTCCGTCTGACCAGGAGCATCGATGTATCGGGTCACACGGCCTTGTTGGTTAGAGTTATGATGGAGGTTGGATACCGTTAGTACCCGGAGTACACAGTTGAGGAACAGTATCGAGATTTCATCTACAGTCAGTATCTATGTACCGTCAAGATTTATCCTTCATACCCTGGAGCAGCAGAGCCGCTTCACTTGACTTATGGTTTAGCTGTCACCATAGATATGGCAGTTCAGGAGGCCGCTTACACCATGCTGACTATCATAAGGTTTCACCATGGTCTGCTTTAGAACACAGAGTATTGTTATCTTCCTACTTCTATGGGAGGAGAGGATGGTTATCTTAGTGCAGCCTACTATGATCCTTCCCATGAGGACCCTAGGCTTCAAGTGACCGCTCAGATGTTGGAGAACAGGGATCGTGATGCACGCGCCCTTCGCATGGAGCTTTATGCTACCCGTCCACGTCTTTGGACAGCCCTGACGCAGTTGGCACCTATCATGCAGATAGGCTATGGAGATTTGGAGATGCTGACCCCATCACGGACTCATCTGCCAGCATACATAGACTGGCCCGATGTTGGAGGCATCACCCCTCTTCGAGGACCGTTGTTGCCGCCAACAAGGGGACCAAGGCCACATCCGTATCCTTATGGCTCCCAGGGATCACAGGCTAGAGCGTTTTCAGATCCTTAGGTTCAGCTCCAGGGTCATGGGGGTAACCTATATGAGGCATTCTATGGCGATGCTTGAGTACGTGGATGTTTGTTCTAGTATGGTAGTAATCATATCGCCACAGTCCTGCGTGTCTTGTGGGATATGATGAGGTTGAGAGTTGAGTTCCGCGGTGTAGATAGATAATCTATAGGAAGCTTGTAATGCCTCCGATGAGTTGTGTCATCTCTCTGTAGTTGTATTTCAGCTTGGCTTGTACTGAACTATGTCATGCTGTGTATGAATTATGGTGTTCATATGGCAGTTGTCTTACCATGTTGATTGGTATTTACCCTGCATACCATGTTGTCAAGTACATTCCTTATCTTATGTCTTAGAGCTGTTGTTCCCTATGATTAAGTTGTGGGTTTGTTTTCCCAGGATGGTGGAAACTAGGAATAAGCCCGTGCCTGCCCCTGAGCAGGGCGAGGGAAGCCAACCAAGGTAAGAGGATTTGCCACATGCGCCTTCCTTGGCAGAATTAATGCTAGAAGCTGAACGGAACAAGAGGGAGACCAAAAGGCTGTTGGAAAGAATCGAGCTGAACATAGCACGCGCTCCCCGTAATGATCTGAATGATGGCGTATCACTTGGTGATTTCATCAGACTGTGCCCACCCAAGTATCATCATTCGGTTCGACCCACTCGACGCGGATGACTGGTTGACTAGCATGTATCGCAAGATCCGGGCTGCCAATGTGACTGAGGCCAACAAGGTGACCTTTGCAACTTACTTTCTAGAAGGACCCGCCAATCTATGGTGGGAAATTTTGAAGCTATGCGCCCCGCAGGCTACGCACCAACTTGGACAGAATTCAGAGTCGCATTTCGTACCCATCACATCCCGGAAGGGCTGATGGATCGTAAGAGAGAGGAATTATGTGCCTTCACCCAGGGCAGACTATCAGTGGATGCTTATAGCCGCGACTTTGGAAACCTTCCTCACTATGCTCCTGAGGAAGCTTCCACTGATGCCAAGTAGCAGGCTAGGTTCCGCAAGGGACCTAATCCTGAGCTCCGTCGAGATCTGTGCCTGCATGAGTGCACCACCTTCCAAGCTCTCGTCAGCAAGGCAATCAATGCCAAGACTGGACAGACTGACTATGAGGCCACGAGAAAGCACAACCACGACTTCAACCCCGCATCTGGTTCGGGCCCAATAAACGCCGGGTCTGGGTGCCCAACACAGCTCTGCCGCCAAGATACAATGCGAGGCCATCCTTCTAGGTGCCTCGCCCAGCTCAACCCAACCCTCCAGTCAGGCCATTTGGAGGACCGCCTGCAAATGTTCCACCCATGCCACCGTGGTCTGCTATAAGTGTGGAGAACCGGGACACTACTCCCGTGAGTGTCCACAGAATAATGCTAAGCCCGCTGGACGTGGAAAGCGAGGAAAAGCCTTCTTTGTGAAGCCAGGTCCTGCTCGTGGACGAGTGAACTATGTGTCTGCTGAGGAAGCCGTTGAGGATCCTGATGTTATCCTAGGTACGCTCCTTGTCAATAGTCATCCAGCATCTGTTCTGTTTGATACTGGGGCACCTCATTCCTTCATCTCAGAAAGTTATGCATAGTTGCATAACATGTATTTTTGTGATATGCCTACTCCTTTAGTAGTTCAGACTCCTGGTTTAAAATGGAAAACTTCTAGAGTGAGCCATGATAATGAGATTCTGGTGGATAGATTAGTCTTCCTAGCATCTTTGATATCCCTCAAGTCTTCGAACATCAATATCATTCTAGGTATGGATTGGATGAAAGCCCAGTATGCCAAGATTGATACTCATTCTAGGAATGTTCAACTTACGCATCCATCGGGTGAGATAGTTAATGTCTCCACTTGAACAACCAAGCGCCAACTCTATTCCCTCAATGCTAGCCCCCTTCCAGAGTTAGTAGATATTCCGGTAGTCCGTGACTTTCCAGATGTCTTTCCAAACGAACTGCCAGGAATTCCTCCTGTCAGAGATGTTGAGTTTGTGATAGAGCTCATCCCAGGGACTGTCCCACTAGCCAGAAGACCCTATAAGATGGCACCCTTAGAACTAGCCGACCTTAAGATCCAACTCGATGAGGCTTTGAAGAAAGGTTTAATCCGTCCTAGTTCTTCTCCTTGGGCTTGTCGTGTCCTCTTCGTTAAGAAGAAGGATGGTTCGGATCGGATGGTTGTGGTTTATCGGCCAGTGAATCTGGTCACAATTAAGAACAAGTATCCGCTCCCCGGGATCAACGGCTTGTATGATCAACTCGCTGGATCCTCTGTCTTCTCCAAAATGTATTTGAGGTTGGCATACCATCAAATCAGAATTAGGAACGGGGACATTCCAAAACCGGCTTTTGTTACTCGTTATGGCCAATACGAGTACACTGTCATGTCCTTCGGTTTCACCAATGCCCCAGCCACCTTCTCTCGCGTGATGAATTCAATCTTCATGCAGTATTTAGATAAATTCGTCGTGGCTTACCTAGACGATATACTCATCTACTCGAAGAACGAACAAGAACATGCCGAGCATCTAAGGCTGGTATTGATGAAACTTCGAGAGCACCGTCTGTATGCCAGATTCTCCAAGTGTGAATTTTGGTTGCCAGAAGTGACCTATCTAGGCCACGTGATTTCTAGTAAAGGTATTGTTGTCAATCCCGAGAGAGTTCAGGCCGTCCTTGATAAGACTCAACCTGAATCGGTTAGGCAAGTTCGGAGTTTCCTTGGCTTAGCGAGCTATTGTCGTTGCTTTGTGTAGAATTTCTCCAAGGTTGCAAAACCTCTGACTGAACTCCTCAAGAAAGATGAAAGGTTCGAGTGGACTCCACAATGCGAGCACATTTTTCAGGAGTTGAAAAGACGACTAACCTCTGCTCGCGTTCTGGTGCCACCTGATTTCTCTAAGGACTTTGTTATCTATTACGACGCCTCGCGACAAGGATTAGGTTGCATTCTCATGCAAGATCGTCATGTGATTGCATACGCATCTCGACAGTTGCGTCCACATGAGGATAATTATCCAACACATGATATTGAGCTTGCAGTTGTAGTTCATGCACTGAATACCTGGCGACATTACCTTCTGGGTAATCGTTGTGAAATTTTCACTTATCTGATCACCAAAGTCTAAAATATATATATTCACCCAGACGGATTTGAATCTCAGGCAAAGACCATGGGTTGAGTTGATTACAGATTATGACTTACGGATAACTTAGACCCCGGGGAAAGCCAATGTCATGGCTGATGCACTAAGTCGTAAGTCTTATTGTAACAATCTGACGTTACAACAAGGTCAACCACTTCTCCATGAGGAATTTCAGAAGTTAAACCTTCACCTTGTTCCTCAAGGATTCCTATCCAACTTGGTGGCGAAATCTACACTTACAGATCAAATTATAGAAGCCCAGAAGCATGATGCCGGGATATCTCGGATCAAGAAAAACATTAAGAAGGGTAATGTTAGATGCTTCTCGCAAGATGATCGGGGTGTTGTCCTCCTTGAGAACCGTTTGGTGATCCCGAAGAAGCAACATCTACGATAGTTGATCCTTCAGGAGGCTCATGATTCTCCTCTCTCAATTCATCCTGGTAGTACCAAGATGTATGAGGACCTGCGCCAGAGGTTCTGGTGGACTACGATGAAGAGAGAAATTGCTCAGTTCGTTGCTAACTGCGATGTTTGTCGTCGCGTGAAAGCAGAACATCAAAGGCCTGCTGGCACCCTTCAACCTTTAGCTATTCCCGAATGGAAATGGGATAAGGTCGGTATGGATTTCATTACCGGATTTCCCAAGACCGAGAGAGGGAATAATGCTATCTTTGTGGTCATCGACCGTCTTTCCAAAGTGGCTCATTTTCTTCCTGTTCGGGAGGGTATAACTGCTAGCCAACTAGCAGAGTTATCTGTTTCTCGAATAGTTTCTCTTCATGGTGTTCCTTTGGAGATTAACTCAGACCGTGGAAGTATCTTTACTTCCCGATTTTGGGAAAGTTTTCAAACCACTATGGGGACTCATCTATCCTTTAGCACTGCTTTCCACCCGCAATCAAGTGGTCAAGTTGAGCAAGTCAATCAAATTCTCGAAGACATGCTCCGAGCTTGTGTTATATCTTTCGGTATGAACTGGGAGAAGTGTCTTCCATTTGCCAAATTTTATTATAACAATAGTTATCAATCAAGCTTGGGCAAAGCCCCTTTTGAAGTTCTCTATGGACGAAGGTGTCGAACACTTCTTAACTGGTCGGAAATCAGAGAGAGGCAACTCTTTGGCCCAGATATGATCCAGGATGCAGAGGAGCACGTTTGCATTATTCGTGAAAAGTTGAAAATAGCCCAATCTCGTCAAAAGAGCCAATATGATCGCCATCATAAGGATGTGACCTATGAAGTTGACAAGAAGGCTTACCTTCGGGTTACACCTCTAAAGGGTACCCATCGATTCGGTATCAAGGGCAAGTTGGCTCCTTGTTACATTGGACCTTTTCGCATTCTTGCCAAACGAGGAGAGGTTGCCTACAAATTGGAACTTCCGCCACATCTTTTCAAGGTTCATGATGTCTTCCACATCTCGCAACTCAGGCATTGCTTCTCGGACCCTGTCCGTGACGTAGACGATGTAGTGCATGATCTCCAAGATAACCTTACATATAGAGAATACCCTGTTCATATTCTTGATCAAGCTGAGTGTACCACTCGGCGTCGGAACATCAAGTTTCTCAAGGTTTAGTGGTCACACCATTTGGAAAAGGAGGCTATATGGGAAAGAGAAGATCGTCTTCGACTAGAGTACCCCGTGCTCTTCCCGACGACTTCAAAATCTCGGGACGAGATTCTTTTGAGTGGGGGTGAGTTGTCACATCCCTAGCTAGGTGTCATAGTATAGCATGTGTTTGCATCATGTTTCATTCTCGCATCAATATGAAATGGGGAGAAAAAGAAACCCCAAGCTCACATTGAATCAAAATAATTCAAATTTGGTGAAATTTCAACAAATCCGAAATGCCCTTTAAAAATGTTCCCTATGTCTGATAAATTTGGACATGATTATAACAGGGGCCATCTTAATTATTTGGACACCTAAAGCAGTTTAAAAATAATTGATAAAGCCAGTGGAAAATATTAAATAAAGCATTATCATTAATTTAGTTGTCAAATTATTTTGAAACTTTTCAGATAAGTCTGAAATATTCAAACTTCAATATATAAAATGTTTTGGATATTTTACAAAGTCAGAAGTTAGAAAAGAATTGAAATAAAAAAAGAAAGGAAAGAAGCCCACCTGGGCTAACCTAAGGAAGGGGCCTGGCCCACAGGGGCACCAGCATCTTCTTCCTCCTGCCAGGAGGAGAAGCAGCTGTGTGCCGCCCCTGCAGTCGGCGGTGGCCGCGCTGGCCACCTCCGCCCTGCCTGCCTGGCTGCCTCCTCATCGTGCTGGCGAGGGGATAGGCTCGTCTGCCGCTCCAGCTGCTTCCCCCTCGCCATTTCCCCTCTCCCTCTCCTCTGTTCCCCTCCTCGCCGGAGAGAAGCTGCCGCCGATTCGCCTTCTCCCGTGCGTCCTCGACCCCGCTAAGGCGCCAAAAGCCTCTCCGGTGAGGCCACGGACACTTTCCCCCAGTCTTGTCGCCGTTCCCCCCTTCAGCCCCTTTTGTCGCTGGACCCGAGAGGAGCTCGCCGCTGGCCATGGCGTAGCCATGGCTACACCGGCTAAAGCTCGCTCCTGGCCACGGGCTCGTGCTCGTGGAGCTTCCAGGAGGCCGTTGCCGCCCTAAGCTCCACCTCTGCAGCCTGTAGCGCCGCAGCTGCTCCTGCCCGTGCCGTCACTACCGTGCAGCTCGACGTGGTCGCTGTTCTGGTGGGCCCCGAGCCCCCTAGGTGCCCTACTAGACGCGCCAGTGCATGGGCCGCCTCCCGATGCCCTCCGCGCGCCAAATGGTCACCGGAGGCGTGATTCCGGCGAGACGCTGCCGTGCGGATGGTCGCCGCCGGCCCCGCTCCGATGGGTGCCGACGTGGCCGTCATTAGGGGGCTAATCCCCCTAATTAGTTTAGCCTCCTGCCACTGACAGTGGGCCCCATGGTGGGTCAAACCCCCTGGTCAGCGCGGAGGTTAAGCGTGAGACACTGACGTGCGGGCCCTGCCCGTCAGGTTTGACTCTGGCCTGGTCAGCTGATCAGCTGACGTCACTGTGACGTCAGGCTGATGCCATAATTCCATTTTCTAGTTTAAAAGTAATTCCGGAAATTGTTTAAAACTTCAAAAATTCATATAAATTAATCTGTAAATCAGATGAAAATAATTTATATATGAAAATTTATCAAAAACATCCAATGAATCCAATGGGGCTATTTTCATGCATTATAGAGCAATCTAAATAGGTGAACATTGACATTTACTAATAGGTTAGTATATGGAATTGAAATAAAGAACGGTTTTTAATCTATATTCAACTTCATTTCAAATCAACATGAACACTAGTTGCATTAGCTCATCCATACATCTATCATGCCATGATCATGCATCATATTGTTGCACTTGCGTGTGTCGATTGTTTCTTATTTACATTGCGGTAGGCCCTACTTCTGAGGATACCCCTGAGTATCCCGACGAAGGAGAGAACCTTTCCACTACCCAGCAAGGCAAGCAACCCCTTTGATCATTCCGATAACATCCTACTGTCTCGCTCCTGCTCTTGTTTATTGATATAGGACAGTCGATCACATGTCAGTCATATACAGTAGATGATCCTATTCTGTTGCATAACCTGACATTATCACAGTAAATAGCTAAACCTTGCAACCTAGCATACCTGGTAGATGCTTGTACCATGATGTGCTTAGCTTACTTTGCCTGCTATGCTTGCGATGCTTAGAGTTGTGTCAGGTCTGATTCATCACGGTGATGAACTGAGTGAAACGATGTTGTTCTGATGTGGTGATATAATGATGAACTCGATTTGGTAAAGGTAGCGATGAGAGGCTATGTAGGAGTAAATAGCGGGTTATCTCATTGGGACCGTTCTTAGTAACTAAGTCCCGTGTTTGTGGTCCAAGACTAGTTGCTGCCACACATTGGGTTCCGGTAACTCGACCCCTCTCGACTTATTAGTCGCTTAGTCCTTGGTCCAAGAGTTGCAAGTAGTTTCTGGTGTTTTATAGCATGCTGGAGGCCGTGCGTAGCACTGACCCTAGGGGTGGGTTACGACGCGGTAGGCAGTGGCACGGTGTACCAAGGGTCACCTGAATGGTGGGCTTGGGTACTCTGCGCACATCGTTTGGGGCCGTAGCGGAAACTTTGTCCGGACTTCCGTGCGGGTTTAGTCTCAAATAGGCGATACCCTAGACTAGAGGTCTTATGTGATTGACGGTCATGGCCGACTCCCTCGCTGGGCATCCGCTTGAAGGTTGTCGAGGTGCATGGTTTTATTAGCACACATCGATAAGTGGCAAGAGCATGTGTGAAGAAGTACACACCTGCAGGGTATGAAACTATTCGAATAGCCGCGTCCTCGGATATGGACTACTTGGAGAACTTATGTTGTTCATAGATAATCAGATGGATACTCATAAGAATATCAAGACAAGTGTGAGTACCATGGATGGCACTCTCCCAGGAGAGGGAAATGAATCCATGGTGATGTATTGTCGTGGAGTTAGTGGACTCGTGTGCGATATCTAAAATTGTAATAAAGAGTTAAAATTTGAGTAGTGTAGGTTAGCCCTGAGTCAAAGGTGGCATTGCTGCATGAACTCCACCACCTCCTTGATGATACATGAGCATGATTAGACTAGGTCTATTCTAAAGACTTGCTGAGTACGCTTGTACTCACGTTTGCTTAATAAATGTTGCAGATGAGACCCAGGACCCATCAGTTGGGTTCTATCTAGATGTCGACGATGTCGAATAGCTGGTGTCCCAACTACGACCTTATGCCGTGTGGCGGGCTGTAGATAGTCAGGCCATGTGCCTTTTTACCCCTTTCATTTGTCTGTACTCAGACAGCTTAAGCTTCCGCTTGGTTTGTATGAACTTGTTTGTATCACTTGAGTGTCGGGATATGTGACCCCTATCTGTAAGAAAATATTATGCAAGGCTCGTCTGAGCCTCTTAAATAAAAGTCATGTTGTTGTATGGTTGTGTTGTGATGCCATGGTTGTATCTATGCATCTCGGGCATGTCATGCGTACGTGTGACGTGCAACGGTATGTATGGGATCCAACACCTAGTCGTGTGCCTTTAGTGTTACTCTTTACGGGAAACTGTCACTTTTCTTTCACCGAGCCATGGTAGCTTGCTACTGCTCCAGACACATTGATTGACCGGCATGTATCCTTCTTTGCTGATGTGTGTGTCCCTTCGGGGAAATATCTCGCGGTGTAATGGAGTCCATGTAGCCTATTATGAATCGTCTATCTGCAGTGATGGCATTTATGTCTCACGGCATAATGGAGTCCTTGTAGCTTGCTATGACTCGTCTACACACGCTTGAGGCCGACACCTGCATTGCTGGGTTACGTATGCATGCTTCCATACGGATGTGCCACCTGGGTAGTGGACTCGTGTAAAATATCTAAAATTGTAATAAAGAGTTAAAATTTGAGTACTGTAGGTTCGCCATGAGTCAAACTGGCATTGCTGCATAAACTCCACCACCTCCTTGATGATACATGAGCATGATTAGACTAGGTCTATTCTAAAGACTTGCCGAGTATGTTTGTACTCACGTTTGCTTAATAAATGTTGCAGATGAGACCCAGGACCCATCAGGTGGGTTCTATCTAGATGTCGACGATGCCGAATAGTTGGTGTCCCAGCTACAACCTTATGCCCTATGGCGGGCTGTAGATAGTCAGGCCATGTGCCGTTTTACCCCTTTCGTCTGTCTGTACTCAGACAACTTAAGCTTCCGCTTGGTTTGTATGAACTTGTTTGTATGACTTGAGTGTCGGGTTATGTGACCCCTATCTGTAAGAACATATTATGCAAGGCTCGTCTGAGCCTCTTAAATAAAAGTCATGTTGTTGTATGGTTATGTTGTGATGCCATGGTTGTATCTATGCATATCGGGCATGTCGTGCGTACGTGTGACGTGCAACGGTATGTATGGGATCCGACACCTAGTCGTGTGCCTTTAGTAGTACTCTTTACGGGAAACTGTCACTTTGTGCTTCCACCGAGACATGGTAGCTTGCTACTGTTCTGGACACATTGATTGACCGACATGTATCCTTGTTTGCTGTTGTGTCTGTCCCTTCGGGGAAATGTCTCGCAGTGTAATGGAGTCAATGTAGCCTATTACGACTCGTTTACGTGCAGTGATGGCATTTCTGTCTCACGGCATAATGGAGTCCTTGTAGCTTGCTATGACTCGTCTACACACGCTTGAGGCCGACACCTACATTGTTGGGTTACGTATGCCTATTTCTGTATGGATGTGCCACTTGGGTTCTATGACTAGTAATGTCAACCCGGGTTCTCTGTCATGTGATTGCCAGTGACATGTTCACATACGTGTGTCAAAAGACGCAAATGGTCCCGGCTAAGGTAAGCCTGGAGCCGTGGAACTTACCGTGCGTGAGGCCGCAAAGTGATGTGATATGTGACAGTCTGGATTCATATGGCTTAGGATCAAGGTCCCGACAGTGTTGGTATCAGAGCCTGACTGACTGTAGGACAACCAAGCCAAACCGGTCGAAGTTGAGTCTAGAAACACTATAGAAAAGTAGGGCAATTGATTGTGGAAGGGAACGTAAGGATCTTTTTACTCCTCTTCCCAAGTTATTCTGTTCTGAGTTATTCTCATCTTTTCTACGAGGATAAGAACTAGGCTACTCATCCATTGCTTAGGATGCCAAGTTACTAACCATGGATCACTAGCTAGCTTGTTTGCAAGTGAATGAAGGCACTTAAGTATTGTTGGTGTGACAAACAGATGGAGAAGAGATTTGAGTCTAGGAAGTCGAGTGGTTATGCTTTTCCAATCTTTTGCAGTTGTCTCAAAATCCTTTTTGAGCAATAACAGCTGTTATGTTGTCCAATTTCTTCTAGAATCTCTAATGTCTTTGCATCATTCTCTATTTCAGATGCCCCATCGTCCTTCCCGTCAGGTGGTTCGTCTGACCAGGTGCATCGATGTAGCGGGTCACACAGCCATGTTGCTTAGAGTACACAGTGGAGGATTTATCCTTCATACCCTGGAGCTGGAGAGCCGCTTCACTGGACTTATGGTTTACGTGTCACCATAGATATGGCAGTTCAGGAGGCCGCTTACACCATGCTAACTATCATAAGGTATCACCATGGTCTGCTTCAGAACACAGAGTATTTTTATGTTCCTGCTTCTATGGGAGGAGAGGATGGTTATCTTAGTGCAGCCTACTATGATCCTTCCCATGAGGACCCTAGGCTGCAGGAGACCGCTCAGATGTTGGAGAACAGAGATCGTGATGCACGCGCCCTTCGCATGGAGCTTTATGCTACCCGTGCACGTCTTTGGACAGCCCTAACGCAGTTGGCACCTATCGTGCAGACAGGCTATGGAGATTTGGAGATGCTGACCCCATCACGGACTCATCTGCCAGCACACATAGACTGGCTCGATGTTGGAGGCATCACCCCTCTTCGAGGACCGCTGTTGCCGCCGACAAGGAGACCAAGGCCACATCCGTGTCCTTATGGCTCCCAAGGATCATAGGCTAGAGTGTTTCTAGATCCTCAGGTTCAGCTCTCGGGTAATGGGGGTAACCTGTATGAGGCATTCTATGGCGATGCTTGAGTACGTGGATGTTAGTTCTAGTATGGTATTAATCGTATCGCCACAGTCCTACGTGTCTTGTGGGATATTATGAGGTTGAGAGTTGAGTTCCGGAGATGTAGATAGATAATGTATAGGAAGCTTGTAATGCCTCTGATGAGTTGTGTCATCTCTCCGTAGTTGTATTTCATCTTGGCTTGTACTGAACTATGTCATGGTGTGTATGAATCATGGTGTTCATATGGTAGTTGTCTTACCATGTTGATTGGTATTTACCCTGCATGCCATGTTGTCCAGTACATTCTTTATTGTTGTTCCCTATGATTAAGCTGTGGGTTTGTTTTCCCAGGATGGTGGCAACTAGGAATAACCCCGTGCCTGCCCCTGAGCAGGGCGAGGGAAGCCAGCCAAGGCAAGAGGATTTGCCACATGCGCCTTCCTTGGCGGAAGTAATGCTAGAAGCTGAACGGAACAAGAGGGAGACCAACATGCTGTTGGAAAGAATCAAGCAGAACACGGCACGTGCTCCCTGTTATGATCTCAATGATGGCGTATCACTTGGTGATTTCATCAGACTGTGCCCACCCAAGTATCATCATTCGGTCGACCCACTCAACGCGGATGACTGGCTGACTAGCATGTATCGCAAGATGCGGGCTGCCAATGTGACCGAGGCCAACAAGGTGACCTTTGCAACTTACTTTCTAGATGGACCCGCCAATCTATGGTGGGAAAATTTTGAAGCCATGCGCCCCGTAGGCCCTGCACCAACTTGGACAGAATTTAGTGCCGCATTTCGTACCCATCACATCCCGGAAGGGCTAATGGATTGTAAGAGAGAGGAATTATGTGCCTTCACCCAGGGCAGACTGTCAGTGGATGCTTATAGCCACGAGTTTGGAAACCTTGCTCGCTATGCTCCTGAGGAAGTTTCTACTGATGCCAAGAAGCAGGCTAGGTTCCGCAAGGGACTTAATCCTGAGCTCCGTCGAGATCTGCGCTTGCATGAGTGCACCACCTTCCAAGCTCTCGTCAATAAGGCAATCAATACCGAGACTGGACAGACTGACTATGAGGCCACGAGAAAGCACAACCGTGACTTCAACCCTGTATCTGGATCGGGCCCCAATAAACGCCGGGTCTAGGTGCCGAACGCAGCTTTGTCGCCAAGATACAGTGCGAGGCCATCCCTCCAGGCGCCTTGCCCAGCTCAGCCCAACCCTCCAGTCAGGCCATTTGGAGGACCGCCTGCAAATGTTGCACCCCATGCCACTGTGGTCTGCTATAAGTGTGGTGAACCGGGACACTACTCCCTTGAGTGTCCCCAGAATAATGCTAAGCCCGCTGGACGTGGAAAGCCAGGAAAAGCCTTCTTTGTGAAGCCAGGTCCTGCTCGTGGACGAGTGAACTATGTGTCTGCTGAGGAAGCCCTTGAGGATCCTGATGTTATCCTAGGTAAGCTCCTTGTCAATAGACATCAAGCATCTATTCTATTTGATAATGGGGCATCTCATTCCTTCATCTCAGAAAGTTATGCACAGTTTCATAACATGTCTTTTTGTGATATGCCTACTCCTTTAGTAGTTCAGACTCCTGGTTCAGAATGGCAAACTTCTAGAGTGAGCCATGATAATGAGATTCTGGTGGATAGATTAGTCTTCCTAGCATCTTTGATAGCCCTCAAGTATTTGGACATCAATATCGTTCTACGTATGGATTGGATGAAAGCCCAGTATGCCAAGATTGATACTCATTCTAGGAATGTTCAACTTACACATGCATCGGGTGAGATATTTAATGTCTCCACTAGAACAACCAAGCGCCAACTCTATTCCCTCAATGCTAGCCCGCTTCTACAGTTAGAAGATATTCCGGCAGTCCGTGACTTTCCGGATGTCTTTCCAGAAGAACTGCTAGGAATTCCTCCTGTCAGAGATGTTGAGTTTGTGATAGAGCTCATCCCAGGGACTGTCCTAATAGCCAGAAGACCCTATTAGATGGCACCCTTAGAACTAGCCGAACTTAAGATCCAACTCGATGAGGCTTTCAAGAAAGGTTTCATCCGTCCCAGTCCTTCTCCTTGGGCTTGTCCCATCCTCTTCGTTAAGAAGAAGGATGGTTCGGATTAGATGGTTGTGGATTATCGTCCAGTGAATCTGGGCACCATTAAGAACAAGTATCCGCTCCCTAGGATAAATGTCTTGTATGATCAACTCGCTGGATCATCTGTCTTCTCCAAAATGGATTTGAGGTTGGGATACCATCAACTCAGAATTAGGAACGGGGACATTCCAAAAACGGATTTTGTTACTCGTTATGGCCAATACAAGTTGACGGGGGGACGATCCTGGGGTAGCCTCAAGCGCCCCTTTTCCCCTGCCTCCTAACACGATTAAAGGGCCGGTATGGCTACAGCGGAAGCGTCAAGGCCTCTGACCCTGGCGGATGGCGACCGGGCCTCCAATAGTGCCGACACGCCTTCAACCACTCCATTACCTGCCCCAGCATGGCTATAGGGTGGCCGGCCGTACCGCTGACCCCGGCCTGCTGTCGCAAGACGACGCTGCAAGGGGCAGCCTGTGCCACGATGTGACCGGCATCGGGGCCCGCCTCGTGGGTCCTGTCGGTGCCTGACGGGAACTTTCTGCCGACGGGACCTACCGGCGACAAGACCCCACGGCCGAACCCCGGCAGCCGGCTAGAGAGGCTGCTAGCTGGGGGCCCCTTTGACCTTCTATTTGTATTGTATTCTGGGGGGTTGGCCTATTTCGTGGGGCTCGCTCCGGCGAGCCTTGCGGGCGGAGCGGCCGGCATCTCGAACGAGCGCCTCGGCCACGACCTGGCGCTCGACGTCGCCGTGCTTGCCGGATGGTTCGGCATGCTGAGCCTTGCCAAAGAACCTGAGGCCGACGTGTACCCTAGCCAAGTGTTCGACTGCACCGACCCGCCCTCGTCCGTAGACACGCTCGCCACGGGTGAGGCCATCGGCCCCCACACCCGCGTGGGGGTGATTGTCACCGTCTCCTCCACCACTTCGGGCCGTGTGTGAGCGGCCGAGGCTGATGCAGCCGCCGCTCGCGCCGGCACCCCCGACCCACTCGCCGCCACCCTCCAGGGTCTGGGCACCCCTATCGCTACGACGGCGGACCCGGTCGCCGCCAGAGCCGAGCTGGAGGCGGCCCGTCGCCTGCTGTTCGAAGACGCCCGCGCCCTCGCTGCCGAGCGACGCCGGATGGAGGCCGCGCAGCGGGAGTACAACTCCGCGTACGGTCTCACCCCGGCTGGCCCTGAGCCAGGCCGGCGTGGTGGTGTGCGAGAACGCGGCCGCGTGGATGTAGAAATCCTCAGCGGCCGTTTCCCTGTCTATGACACCCCAGCGGCCAACCTGCGCGCCGCCAAGGTTGCCTACGAGGATTTGGCAACCTTGGAGGGCGAGGAGCGGGCCGTGCAAGAGCGGCACATCAAGGACCACATCGACACCGCCAACGCACAATAGGTCGTCTGCACCCCCGGTGGGTCGTCTCCGAGTTTCCCCGTCCCGAGGGCAAGAACGCTGGGGCCGCTGACCGCCAGCCGACTCAGCACTCCAGCACCCCTCGTTCCTCCGTCCGGAATGACCAGGGGAGCAACCCTCAACGCGCCCCATCATGCGGAAGCGAGCAGCCGGCGGTGAACAGCCGACGCAGCAACGATCCGGCTGGCAGCCACCATCGCGACGAAGCGCCGGTCGGCGGCAGCCGGCGCACCCGCAGGCACACTCCGCCCCCGCGGCAGGAACCCGCGTGGTCTATCCCGCCGGCTGTCCGCCCCGAGCTCGCCGCCCATCTCGGGCCCCGTGTCCCTCACAGCGACAACGACGCGCGGCTTCGTCTTGACCGGCTGACACAGTCTGCTCTCCTCGAGGAGGAGGGCTCGATTGGTCCGGCCTGCTTCGGTCCACGAATCCACAACGAGCCTTTTCCACCCGGCTTTACACTCCCCCGCGACACCCCGAAGTATATCGGGGCCGCCAAGCCGGAGGACTGGCTGATCGACTACACCAGCGTCGTCGACATCGCCAGGGGGAACAAGCGCGTAGCCGTCCGCTACGTCCCCCTCATGCTGATCGGCTCGGCCCAAACCGGGCTGAATAGCCTGGCCGCTGCTAGCGTCAACACCTGGACGGACTTCGAGGAGGCTTTCGTCCGCAACTTCACCGGCACCTACAAATGGCCCGGCCGGCCCCGCGAAGTGGCTATGTGCGTCCAGGGGCCGGACAAGCCCCTCCGCGATTACCTCACGCGCTGGACCGAGCTTCGCAACTCCTGCGAAGGAGTAAACGAGGTACAGGCCATCCAGTACTTCATCGAGGGCTGCCACGATGGCACCCCCCTCAAGCACAAGCTCCTGTGCTCCGAGCCAACCTCCCTCGCAGACCTGATGTCCAAAGCGGACAAATACGCCATGGCCGACTCCTCGATGAGGATGAAGGCCAAGGCACCGGCCAAGCCAGCTACGCCCCCCGTCGTGACGCGGGCGGCGGTCGACAACCGGCACCCACAGAACGGCAAGCGCAAGAACGACCAGCCCGATCCCCATTACGGGAGCTGGCAGGTCGCCTCCGTCGAGGAGGAGCAGCCGGCTGGCCAGGCCTCCGGTTAGCGCGAGCGCACCGCCAAGGCTGCCTGGCAGCCCAAGCTGACTTTCGAGCAAATGCTCGACCTCCCCTGCAAAAACCACTCTGGCACCAAGCCGGCCATGCACACGCTCCGGCAGTGCAGCTTCTCGCAGCGATTGGCCCGAGGGGATGGCCTCCCTGCTCCCCACGCGCAGCCAGCCCCCGCATCGGCGCCGGCCCCGGCTCGAGCCCCAGCCCCCGGTCCGGCTCAGGCGGACCCGGCTCCGGCTTGGGGCGACGGCCGGCTACACGACCGGTTCCCAGAACACGACGACTGCTATGTCGTGTTCACCAGCGAAGAGGCGGACAAGCATGCCCAGCGCCGGCTCCACCGCGAGGTGAATGCCACTATGCCCGCAACTCCCAAGTTCATGCATTGGTCCGAGAAGCCGATCACCTGGAGCCGGGCGGACCACCCGGCCGTGATGCCGAACCCCGGCAGCTACGCCCTCGTCCTCGATCCCACCATAGCCTCCGAGAAGCACTCGTGCCGCTTCTCGCGGGTTTTGATCGATGGAGGCAGCAGCATCAACATCCTCTACCTCGACACCCTGCTCAAGTAGGGCTTCAGGTGGAGGACCTGAAAACAAGTCAGACCGTCTTCCACGGCATCATGCTGGGAAAGTCCTGCACCCCCGTCGGTAAGATCAAGCTCGACGTCCTCTTCGGCGACGCCGGTCATTTCCGCCGCGAGCCGGTTTTGTTCGAGGTAGTGGACCTCGACAGTCCCTACCACGCATTGCTCGGCAGGCCCGCCCTCGTCAAGTTCATGGCGATCCCCCACTACGCCTACCTCAAGCTCAAGATGTCGGGACCCAAGGGTATCATCAACATCGCCGGCAAGTACCAGATGTCAATGGCGTGCGCACGAGATGGCAGCCGGCTGGCCGAGGCCCTAGAGATAGCCAAAGAGAAGCGGCAGCTCGACCGGCTGGTGGCCCTCGCCTCCGCCCAGTCGGCCGTGCCGGCACCTCCGTCCCAGTCGGTCGGCGAAGGCTCGTTCCAGCCATCCAAGGACACCAGGCAGGTTCCACTCGATCCGGCCAACCCCACCCAGTGCGTGACCATCGGCTCCCGCCTCGACAGCAAATAGGAAAGCAAGCTCGTCGACTTCCTCCATGAGAATCGGGACATCTTTGCATGGTCCCCCAAGGACATGTCGGGTGTTCCAAGGAAGTTCGCCGAGCACAAGTTACACATTCGGCCGGATGCGAAGCCGGTCAAGCAACCCCTACGCCATTTCTCTGAGGAGAAGCGGCGTACTATAGGGGAAGAAATCGCCCGGCTGCTCGCAGCCGGCTTCATCATGGAAGTATTTCACCAGGACTGGCTAGCCAACCCAGTCCTGGTGCTGAAGAAAAACAAGACCTGGCGCATGTGTATCGACTACACGAGCCTAAACAAGGCGTGTCCCAAAAACCCGTTTGCCCTGTCACGGATCGACCAAGTCATCGACTCCACGGCCGGCTGCGATCTGCTGTCTTTCCTGGACGCCTACACTGGCTACCATCAGATAAAGCTGGACCCGGCTGACCGTCTCAAGACCTCCTTCATCACCCCTTACGGGGCCTACTGCTATATCACCATGTCCTTCGGCCTGAAGAACGCAGGTGCTACCTTCCAGCGCTGCATGCAGAAGTGCCTCTTGCCTTAGATAGGCAGGAACGTCCACGTCTACATGGACGACATCATCGTCAAATCCAAGAAGCACTTCAGCCTCCTCGACGACCTCCGGGAGACGTTCGCCAACTTGCGCGAATACAAGATCAAGCTCAACCCAAAGAAGTGTGTCTTCGGTGACCCAGCCGGCCAGCTCCTGGGTTTCTTCGTGTCCGCCCGCGGCATCAAAGCTAACCCCGAGAAGATCCGGGCGATTGAGCGCATGCCCAAGCCGATCCGGCTCCGCGATGTCCAGAAGTTCACCGACTGCCTCGCTTCCCTCAGCTGGTTCGTTAGCCGGCTGGGCGAAAAGGACTTGCCCCTTTACGGGCTCCTACGCAAGTCGGCCCTGGTCGAGCCGGGCCAAGCCCCTCAAAGAAGTCGGCCCTGTTCGACTGGCCCAATGAGGAGGACGCGGCGTTTCGCGACCTCAAGCGAGCTCTCACCAGCGCGCCCATCCTGGCCGCGCCGGCTGACAAGGAGCCATTGCTCGCCTACATTGCGGCAACAAGGTGTGTCGTCAGCATCGTCTTGGTGGTGGAGCGACCGGAGGAGGGCAAGGCACTGCCGACACAACGCCCCGTCTACTACCTCAGCGAGGTCCTCTTCGCCTCCAAGCAGAACTACCCCCACTACCAAAAGATGTCCTATGGCGTATACTTCGCCGCCCAGAAGCTGAAGCAGTACTTCAAGGAGCACGTCATCACCGTCGTGAGCACAGCGCCGCTGGGCGAAATCATGGCCGGCCGGGACGCCACCGGCCGGATCGCCAAATGGGCCATCGCCCTGGCCGACTACGAAATACGGTACGAGCCACGCACCGCCATCAAGTCTCAGGCAATGGCCGACTTCCTCGTCGATTGGGCCGAAACCCAGTTCGTGTCGCCTCTGCCCGACTCCACGCATTGGCGCATGCACTTCGACGGCTCAAAGATGCGAGCCAGCCTGGGAGCCGGCATCATCTTGTCGTCCAACAAGGGGGACCAGCTCCGCTACGCCCTCCAGATCCAGTTCGCCACCTCCAACAATGTGGCCGAATACGAGGCCCTCGTCCATGGCCTCCGGCTCGCCAAGGAGATCGGCATCCAGCACATCATTTGCTTCGGCGACTCGGACCTCGTGGTGCAACAGGTCTCTCGCAAGTGGGATGCCAGGGACGCCAACATGGCCAGCTATCGTTTCCTCGTTCAGCGGCTCACCGGCTCCTTCGAGGGCTGAGAGTTCCACCACATGCCCATGCGGACAACGAGGCGGCCGACGTGCTAGCCAAGATCGGCTCCACCCGGCAGGCCATCCCAGTCGGCGTCTCCCTCGAGCGGCTGATGAAGCCTTTGATCAAGCCTTCTCCCGAATCGGAATCCATCTTCGTGCCGACAAACATGGCCGGCACCCCGGCGGAGCCAGCCGCCCAACCGGCCCCGCCGGTTGCGGCAGCCCTGCCGGCTCCACCACCACCTGCCGCCGGTCCGGCGCCGTCTGCCACAGCAATCGAGCTGGCCACGCCTACGCGCGCCGGCACCGGCCTCGTCGCCGTCATGACGACGCTCAACGCCCCCATCGCCGTCTCGCTCCCGAGGACTGGCAAGTCGGTCCCGGGGATTGGCGAGCTGGTCCCGGGGGCTGGGCCGGCCCCTGTCTCGGCTCCCTCATGGGCCCAGCCCATCTTGGCGTTCCTCCAGCACGGCGAGCTCCCCTCCGATGAGGCCACCGCAAGGCAAATTCAGTGCCGGACCCCAGCCTACAGCATCATCAACCACGAGTTGGTTCATCGCAGCACCACCGGCATCTTCCAACGCTGCGTCGAGCTGGAGAAAGGACAAGAAATCCTCCTCGACATCCACCAGGGCGAGTGCGGGCATCATGCCGCCTCCAGGTCCTTGGTGGCCAAAGCATTCCGTCACGGTTTTTACTGGTCGACTGCTCTGGAGGAGGCCAAGGAGCTGATGGACAAGTGCGAGGGGTGCCAGCGCTTCAGCACACAAAACCATCTTCCGGCTAGCGCCCTCCAGACCATCCCCCTTTCGTGGCCATACGCCGTCTGGGGTCTGGACATGGTGGGACCTTTCAAAACAGCATGAGGCAGCATGACACATTTGCTCGTCATCGTCGACAAGTTTACCAAATGGATCGAGGCCCGGCCAATCAAGAAACTAGATGGCCCCACGGCCGTCCGGTTCATCGAAGACATCACGGTACGTTACGGCGTCCCCCACAGCATCGTCACTGACAACGGCACGAACTTCGCCAAAGGCGCGCTGGCGCGTTTTTGCTTGAGGCGGGGCATCCGGCTCGACCTCGCGTCCGTCGCCCACCCGCAGTCACACGACCAGGTTGAGAGGGCGAACGGTCTGCTCCTGTCCGGCATCAAGCCCCAGCTCGTGACACCACTAGTCCGGTCGGCCGGTTGCTGGGTCGAAGAACTGTCGGCTGTCCTTTGGAGCCTCCGAACCACGCCCAACCGGTCGACCGGCTACACTCTGTTCTTTCTCGTCTACCGGTCCGAGGCGATCATCCCAACCAACATCGAATTCGATTCGCCCCGGGTCACCCTGTACACCAAGAAGGACGCAAAGTAGGCAAGGGAAGACGGCGTCGACCTCCTCGAGGAGGCGCGTGAGCTGGCTTTGAGCCGGACGGCCATCTACCAGCAGAAGCTTCGGCATTATCACAGCAAGCGGATCCGGACGCTCTCCTTCCACGAAGGAGACTTGGTGCTCAGGTGGATTCAGCGAACCACCAGCCAGCAAAAGTTGTCCTCCCCATGGGAGGGCCCGTTCCGTCAGCCGGGCACTACGCAACAACGCGTACTATCTAATAGATGCTCAGAAGCCATAGAAACGCAAGAGAGATGCCTTCGGCGAGGAGATGGAGCGCCCGTGGAACGCGGCGCTCCTCCGTCCGTTCTATTGCTGAAAACTATTGTATGTATCCCCCCTCTTTTGGGCTTATAAATGCAATGGCGGATCCCAAGCCGACTCCGGGGGCACACCCTTTTCGATTCCTACAAAGTTTTGTTGTCTAAAGGCACGCTTAACGGGTCCGGCTCCCGGGCCTGGGGGCTTGCCCGGCTGCCCACCGAGGCGGACGAATAATGTGAGCAAGCAACCCTTCGCATCCCCTCCCCTAACCAGTTACAGTCCGGCTCCCGGCTGTCCGGCTGAAGGGACCACAGGGTATGAAGGAACTTCTCACACGAAGGTCAGCCGACGCGCGCGGCAGCCGGACCGGCCTAGCTGAGCTATGTTAATCTTAGTAATTAGCCTCTGCCAGCTCAACCTAGCCCTAGCCGGTTGACTCAAGGAGCCCGCTATTTTTCCTAAGGACAAAGCCCCATCCCTGTCCCAGACCGACTCCCAGCTGGCCAGCAAGCGGGGTGGAAGCCGGAAGGAATCCTGGCGCGCAAACAAGTCAAAAGGCACAGGATGAAAGAAGAGCCGGTACGCACGTTCTTTCCAAAAAAATGGCACAAGTTCATTACATATAAAAAGGCCCACGGCCACGAGTTCATTACATATACACCCCCAGTGGGTGGAATTCCAGTCTAAAAACAGGAATGCAGGAAAGAAAAATCCTAAGCTATGGCAGCACCGTGCCGACCTCCCTCCAAGTCCTAACGCCGCTGGAGCCGGCGGTGCTCATGCCTTAGGAGCCGGCGGCACTGGCGCATTCGAGGCCGGCACCTCCGGGGAGGCCGAGGTAGAAGGACCCGCAGCCGGAGTCGGCCCGGACTCGGCGTATTCGTCGGTGTCGGAGCCTTCATCGGTCGTCTCGACGGCGCTCCCATCCAGGTCGTCCAGAGCGAGAACGTACTGGTCCTCCGGGACCACCACGCCATCGGCCCTGCGCTCCGGGATGTACTCGTCCCACGCGGCGAAGGACGCAAGATCACTCGCCCTCACCAGCATCTCGTCAACCACCGCCTCTAGCTCCGGGTCGGTGCCAGCACGTTGGGCCGTAAGCAAGCCCAGGTCTAACTCGGGGTACCACGACTTGGTGATGTGGAGTGCCATGCCCGCGCCGGCTCGTGCCGCGGAGGCCCTCCAGGCGTTCACCCACGCCGTCCCGAACTCCAACCACCTCGACACCCGGTTCATGGAGATCGGCTCCACCACGTCGGGCCAGAGCGTGCGGACCAGCGCCATGTCGGCCGCTTGGAGCCGCTTCAGGGCACGGACCACCTCCGATAGACGCGCCTCGATGGCGATCCCCACCTCGTCTAGGGTCCAGGGGCCAGCGGCCCGACGACCTCTTCTTGCGCCTGTCGGGCCTCACGGTCGGCTTCGACGGCCGCCTCTATGACCTCCTGCGTGCCAGGGAAGAGCCCTAAGAGGAGTCGGGGGGATGAGCGGGGGGAACCAGAAAGCCAAGAAGGAAAAACAGGGCGGCGGAAACTTACTGTGCAGCATTTCGTCCACCTCGTGCCCCTGCTCCTGCAAGCGCTCCTCCCTAGCAGACCACTCCTGGCGCCGGCGCTCGTGCTCGACCCGGGCCGCCTGCGCATCCTTGGCCCTCTTGGCCAAGGCGAAGTCCTTGACTTCCAGCTCCTCGTGGACCGCCTTCTCCCGCCCCTCCGCCTCCCGACGGAGGGCTGCCTCCTGGTCCGCCAGCACTCGATGATGGGCCGCCTCATGGCCCTCCCGCTCCGCCTTCGCCCGGTCCGCCTCCCCGCGGACCCGGTCACCCTCCATCGTCAGGAGTTCCCGCTCCTCGTAAAGACTCACCACCTGGCGCCGGAGGCAGACCGTCTCGGCATGGGTGGCTGCATAAGACACGGGAGTCAGAAAGGATTCAGCCCGCCTCCGGGGCAGCCGGCCTGACTCCCAGGGGCTACACCCAGTGGGTGCGCTTGCGCGCTCCCACTGGAAGATCAAGACACTCGCAAGGGCAACGTACCTCGCAGGTCCGCGGACACGATGGCGAGCCGGTTCTCAGCTCCTCGATACAACCCCAGCAGGGTGTTGTACACTGCCACCCGGCAGTCATGTGCCGCCTGCAAAACAAGAGCGTTAGGCCCAACTCGCCTGCGCCTCAGCCGGCTCGAGCCTCGGGGGCTACACTCAGTGGGTGTGCGGGCGCGTCCCCACTAGAAAAGACAGAAGAATGCAAACAAAGGGAAGAAGGAAAGAAGACTCACCGCGACTGCCCGCTCCAAACTCACCAGCCGGTCATTGGTAGCCTAAGCGTCTTGCGTCGCCTAGGCGTGGGCCACCGCAAACGCTTCCATGGCGGCGGCCACCGCCGCTCCGATGGAGCTTGTCGGCCTGCCGGACGACGGGCTCCCGTCCGCTACCCAGGTCTGCTGCGGCCGGCCCCCGTCTACGGATTCTTCCTTATCGGAGACCTCGACGCGACCGGCCCCTCCTGTCGCAGTCGCGCGGGCGGCCGCCCTCGACGCACTTGCAGCAGCCGTTTTCACGGCCATCACGGCTCCCCCTCCGGCACCCCACCGCCGGCTACTCCGGGCTGACTCTCCTTCGACACCGCCGCCTCCGGAGCCGGCGCCTCTGAAGCCGGCACGTCCTGTGGTGGCGCCTCCAGAGCCGGTAGCTCCGGCCTCGACCGCACGTCACCCGCGATCGTCCGGACGGCGTCGCGGCCCATTGCCGCCTCCCCCCTGTGGTCGTCGCGCTCGCCTCCGACCTTCGCTCGGAGCCACGGTGTCTCTTCCACCTCTTCTCCCGGACGCGGGGGAAGGGTTCCCAAGCTCCGTCTGCGGTCTCCCCGCCGCTTCCTTGGAGTAGGGGGAACGGCTCCCACGCTCCGCCAGCGGCCTTCCCGCTGGCTCCTCCTTGCCTCTTCGCCGCCTCATCCCAAGGGTGGAGCTCCTGGGCATGCCGCTCCCGCTCGGCCGCCTCGAAGTCAAGCCACACCTGGCGCTCCCTCTCCTCGGCCGCCGTCGGCGGCGCCGCCCTCTCCGTCCTGCCACCCGGTGTCCTCCCCAGGGCGCGCGCCTCCCTGGTCACGAAGAAATAAGAGACTGCGAAAGGGGGGCATGTCGAACCAAGGTGGAGGAGAAGACGGACTTACTAGGCGACGACGGGGACCGCCCTCCTCAAAGGTCCCGCCTCGGCGACCTTCTGCGTCTTGCCGCCGCCTCCGCAACTGCCGCCCGGCTGCGTGGTCGCCACACGCTTGGGCACCGGCTTGGTGGCAGCCGGCCCCTTCCCCTTGTCTCCCGCGTCCGGGCCTCCCTGGCTGGAGCCACCGCCAGCTCAAGGTTGGTGCCTCCGTGGCGCCGGGACCTCATCCTCCGAGGCCTCGGACTTCTCCAGGGCCCCGGCGACGCACGTCTCGGGAGGGGACTCTCCCGTCGATTCAGCCTCGTCGGCCCCGTCCGTCTCCGTCTCCACGTCGCCGGAACCAGATGCTCCGGCTCACTCGGAGTCGGCCGGCTCCACGTCGTCGGCATCCTCGACCTCTTCGAGGTCCGACTCTGCCATGTCGGGGGCCGGCTCCCCGTAGTTCTGCAGCAGAGGGAAGAGCTATGGGCGGGCCGAGCGGCACACTGTCACACCAAGGGGAGGGGTATCACCTCTAAAAAAGATGGAGGGGGGAACGGGCTTGTCACTTACCCATGGTGCCGGGCGGCTCCGGCTGTACGGGTTTTTCCCCCATTGCCATTCTCCCTCCGCCATCTTTGTCGTCGAAATGGCGTTCACCCTCCTCGCCACATAGGCCGGCTTCATCTCCTTGGTGGAGAGCCGGCAGGGGTCGTGGCGTCCTCCCATCTGGCAGATGAGGTGCAGCCGGCGCTGCAGCGGCTGCACCCAGCGCGCCATCATCAACCTTCCTTCAGCCCCTCCGACCTGGTCATCGTGAGCAGGCGCTCGTAGAGCCAGTCCGCCGTCTCGGGCACTGGAAATGCAGCCGATCGCCAGTTTAGCATCGCGGTCGGTAGGTGGTTGGCGAAGTCGGGAAGGTTGATGTAGTCCTCCTCTGGCTTCGGGTTCTTCACGTAGAAGAATCCCCGCTGCCATGGCTTCACCGACTCGTGCAGAGGGAGCTTCGGGAAGCCGGCTCCCTTGCGAATATGGATCAGAGCGCCTCCGCAGGCGGTCATCACCATCTGTTTCGTCGACAGGTCCTTCATCGTCTACCTCTTAAGGAAGAAGAGCCGGCACCAGAGGTCAAGCCTCGGTGCCACCTCCAGGTATCCCTCGCAGAGGGTGATGAATGCCGCCAGCTGCAGGACGGCGTTGGGGGCGAGGTGGTGTGGCTGCAGGCCGAACCGCGTCAGAAAGCCACGGAAGAAAGCGCTCGTCGGCAGCCCTAGCCCGTGGAGGAAGTGGTCGGCAAATACGACCACTTCACCCTCCCGCGGGGCCGGGGAGTTCTCTGGCCCGGCCGGGCGCGCCACCAGGTGCTCCTCCGCCAGGAATTTGCGATGGTGGCGGAGATGCTCGATGAATGTTTCGTCCACATCGCTGCTGTCCCACGTGCCCTTGCTTGCCATGGCCACCGAGGGGGTGCGCGGTCGCATCGACGGGCGCGGAAGTTCGGCGGCGGTCCGGGCTCTCTTCGGCGGCATGCGGTGGCGTGACTTATCCCCATGCTACTTTCTTTCTCTCTTGCGCGCGCGCGGCGGAGGGCAGAGGGCAGCGAAGGCGATGCGGCGGCAGGAGGGGGCGCGAACGGGCCGTTCTGCCTCACCCCTCTCGACATTTATACCCCGCGCGGGCGATCATGGGGGGCAGATTCACTGCGCACGACCCCCATGATTCCCGCAATGCGTGGGGTGGACATCGTCGCGTTCGGGAATGCCAACCGTCCGCCCGCGCCATAAAGGATCCCTGCGCGTGGGCCAAGGCTACGGCCACGGGGGTTCCTGCCCCACTGCCCGGTCTCTTCCGCCGCATGGCACGTCTCCCCATCCAGGCGGGAAGCCTGAGGCGGCGCGCGAAGCGTCGGTCGGCTGCGGAGCCGGCCATCGCTCTCCGATTCAGTTTGACTCTCAAGGCCGCCTGTGGCACAAGAATGATCTTCAAGCCGGCGAGGACCGCCGCAGCCCGTCGGTGGGTCCCACCCGGCTTCGGGGACTACTGATGAGGGGACGACCCCGGGGTAGCCTCAAGCGCCCCTTTTCCCCCGCCTCCTAACACGATTAAAGGGCGGGCCACCTCCCCCTGCGATCTGGCTATGCCCCATCGGAGGTGGTCCGCCGGCTGCGCCCAGCCGGCCGGGCATTAGAGACATGCGTGGCATGCATGGCAACAGTGGCCCCCGTCCCGTCGAGGGTCAGCGCCGGTATGGCTACAGCGGAAGCGTCAGGGCCTCTGACCCTGGCGGATGGTAACCGGGCCTTCAATAGTGCCGGCACGCCTTCAACCACTCCATTACCTGCCCCGGCGTGGCTACAGGGTGGCCGGCCGTACTGCTGACCCCGGCCGGCTGCCAGAAGACGCTGCCGCAAGGGGCGGCCCATGCCACGATGTGACCGGCATTGGGGCCCGCCTCGCGGGTCCCGTTGGTGCCTGACGGGACCTTTGACCCCTCTCGATAAGCCTACCCATGGCATCTGCCGTGACAAAACCACGACACAAGTACACCGTCATGTCCTTCGGTTTAACCAATGCCCTAGCCACCTTCTCTCGCTTGATGAATTCGATCTTCATGGAGTATTTAGATAAATTCGTCGTGGTTACCTAGACGATATACTCATCTACTCGAAGAACGAACAAGAACATGCTGAGCATCTAAGGCTGGTATTGATGAAACTTCGAGAGCACCATCTGTATGCCAAATTCTCCAAGTGTGAATTTTGGTTCCCAGAAGTGACCTATCTGGGCCACATGATTTCTGGCAAAGGTATTGCTGTCAATCCCGAGAGAGTTCAGGCCGTCCTTGATTGGACTCAACCTGAATCGGTTAAGCAAGTTCGGAGTTTCCTTGGCTTAGCGAGCTATTGTCACCGCTTTGTCGAGAATTTCTCCAAGGTTGCAAAACCTCTGACTGAACTCCTCAAGAAAGATAAAAGGTTCGAGTGGACTCCACAATGCGAGCACAGTTTTCAGGAGTTGAAAAGACAACTGACCTTTGCTCCCGGTCAGGTGCCACCTGATTTCTCTAAGGACTTTATTATCTATTACGACGCCTCATGACAAGGATTAGGTTGCATTCTCATGCAAGATCATCAGGTGATTGCATACGCATCTCGACAGTTGCGTCCACATGAGGAGAATTATCCAACACATGATCTAGAGCTTGCAGCTGTAGTCCATGCACTGAAAACCTGGCGACATTACCTTCTGGGTAATCGTTGCGAAATTTTCAGTGATCACCAAAGTCTAAAATATATATTCACCCAGCCGGATATGAATCTCAGGAAAATACGGTGGGTTGAGTTGATTACAGATTACGACTTACAGATAACTTACACCCCGGGGAAAGCCAATGTCATGGCTGATGCACTAAGTCGTAAGCCTTATTGTAATAATCTGATGTTACAACAAGGTCAACCACTTCTCCATGAGGAATTTCGGAAGTTAAACCTTCACCTTGTTCCTCAAGGATTCTCCAACTTGGTGGCGAAACCTAGACTCACCGATCAAATTATAGAAGCCTAGAAGCATGATGCTGGGATAACTCGGATCAAGAAAAACAATAAGAAGGGTAATGTTAGATGCTTCTCGGAAGATGATTGGGGTGTTGTCCTCTTTGAGAACCGTTTGGTGATCCCGAAGAAGCAACATCTACGACAGTTTATCCTTAAGGAGACTCATGATTCTCCTCTCTCAATTAATCCGGGTAGTACCAAGATGTATCAGGACCTGCGCCAGAGGTTCTGGTGGACTAGGATGAAGAGAGAAATTGCTCAGTTCGTTGCTAACTGCGACGTTTGTCATCGCGTGAAAGCAGAACATCAAAGGCCTGCTGGCACCCTTCAACCTTTAGCTACTCCTGAATGGAAATGGGATAAGGTCGGTATGGATTTCATTACCGGATTTCCCAAGACCAAGAGAGGGAATAATGCTATCTTTGTGGTCATCGGCTGTCTTTCCAAAGTGGCTCATTTTCTTCCTATTCGGGAGGGTATAACTGGTAGCCAGCTAGCAGAGTTATATGTTTCTCGAATAGTTTCTCTTCATGGTGTTCCTTTGGAGATTAACTCAGACCGTGGAAGTATCTTTACTTCCCGATTTTGGGAAAGTTTTCAAACCGCTATGGGGACTCATCTATCCTTTAGCACTGCTTTCCACCCGCAATCAAGTGGTCAAGTTGAGCAAGTCAATCAAATTCTTGAAGACATTCTCTGAGCTTGTGTTATATCTTTTGGTATAAACTGGGAGAAGTTTCTTCCATTTGCCGAATTTGCTTATAACAATAGTTATCAATCAAGATTGGGCAAAGCCCCTTTTGAAGTTCTCTATGGACGAAGGTGTCGAACACCTCTTAACTGGTCGGAAACCGGAGAGAGGCAACTCTTTGGCCCGGATATGATCCAGGATGCAGAGGAGCAAGTTCGCATTATTCGTGAAAAGTTGACCATAGCCCAATCTCGTCAAAAGAGCCAATATGATCGCCATCATAAGGCTGTGACCTATGAAGTTGACGAGAAGGCTTACCTTCGGGTTACACCTCTGAAAGGTACCCATCAATTCGGTATCAAGGGCAAGTTGGCTCCTTGTTACATTGGACCTTTTTGCATTCTTGCCAAACGAGGAGAGGTTGCCTACCAATTGGAACTTTCGCCGCATCTTTCCAAGGTTCATGATGTCTTGCACGTCTCGCAACTCAGGCGTTGCTTCTTGGACCCTGTCCGTGAGTAGACCACGTAGTGCTTGATCTCCAATATAACCTTTCATATCGAGAATACCCTGTTCGTATTCTTGATCAAGCTGAGCGTACCACTCAGCATCGGAACATCAAGTTTCTCAAGATTCAGTGGCCACACCATTCTGAAAAGGAGGCCACATGGGAAAGAGAAGATCGTCTTCGACTAGAGTACCCCGCGCTCTTCCCGATGACTTCAAAATCTCGGGACGAGATTCTTTTGAGTGGGGGTGAGTTCTCACATCCCTAGCTAGGTGTCATAGTATAGCATGTGTTTGCATCATGTTTCATCTTTGCATCAATATGAAATGGGGAGAAAAAGAAACCCCAAGCTCACATTGAATCAAAATAATTCAAATTTGGTGAAATTTCAACAAATCCAAAATGCCCTTTAAAAATGTTCCCTATGTCTGATAAATTTGGACATGATTATAACAGGGACCATATTAATTATTTTGACACCTAAAGAAATTTAGAAATAATTGATAAAGCCCCTCGAAAATATTAAATAAAGCATTATCACTAATTTAGTTTTCAAATTATTTTGAAACTTTTCAGATAAGTCTGAAATATTCAAACTTCAATATATAAAATGTTTGGGATATTTTACAAAGTCATTTGTAACTGCAAATAAAATAAACAAATGTCAGAACTTAGAAAAGAATTGAAATAAAAAAAGAAAGGAAAGAAGCCCACCTGGGCTAACCTAAGGAAGGGGCCCAGCCCACAGGGGAAACAGCGTCTTCTTCCTCCTACCAAGAGGAGAAGTAGCTGCGTGCCACCCCTGCAGCCGGCGATGGCCGCACTGGCCACCTCCACCCTACCTGCCTGGCCGCCTCCTCGTCGCGCTGGCGAGAGGATAGGCTCGGCCGCCGCTCCAGCTGCTTCCCCCTTGCCATTTCCTCTCTCGCTCTCCTCTCTTCCCCTCCTCGCCGGAGCGAAGCCGCAGGCGATTCGCTGTCTCCCGTGCGTCCCCGACCCCGCTAAGGCGCTAGAAGCCTCTCCGGTGAGGCCCCGGACCCTTCCCCCAGTCTCATCGTCGTTCCCCCCCCCCCCTCCAGCCCCATTTGTCGTTGGAGCCGAGAGGAGCTCGCCGCCGGCCATGGCGTAGTCGTGGCCACAGCGGCCAAAGCTCGCTCCTGGCCACGGGCTCGTGCTCGTGGAGCTTCCAGGAGGTCGTTGTCGCCCTTAGCTCCGCCTCCCGCAGTCTGTAGCGCCGCAGCTACTCCTGCCCAAGCCATTGCCGCTGCACAGCTCGACGTGGCCACCGTTCTGGTGGCCCCCAAGCCCCCCTAGGTGCTCGGGTAGACGCGCCAGTGCACAGGACGCCTCCCGGTGCCCTCCGCGCGCCAAATGGTCGCCGGAGGCGTGATTCCGGCGAGACGCCGCCGTGCGGATGGTCGCCGCCGGCCCCGCTCCAGTGGGCGCCGACATGGTCGTCATTAGGGGGCTAATCCCCCTAATTAGTTTAGCCTCCTACCACTGACAGTGGGCCCCAGGGTGGGTCAAACCCCCTGGTCAGCACGGAGGTTAAGCCTGAGACACTGACATGCGAGCCCCGCACGTCAGGTTTGACTCTGGCCTGGTCAGCCGGTCAGCTGACGTCACAGTGACGTCAGGCTCACGCCATAATTCCATTTTATAGTTTAAAAATAATTCCTGAAATTGTTTAAAACTTCCAAAATTCATATAAATTAATCTGTAAATCAAAAGAAAATAATTTATATATGAAAATTGATCAGAAAAATCCAATGAATCCAATGGTGCTATCGTCATGCATGTTAGAGCAATCTAAATAGGTGAACATTGACATTTACTAATAGGTTAGTATATGGAATTGAAATAAATAACGATTTTGAATCTATACTCAACTTCATTTCAAATCAACATGAACACTAGTTGCATTAGCTCATCTATACATGCTATCATGCCATGATCATGCATCATATTGTTGCACTTGCGTGTGTTGATAGTTTCTTATCTGCATTGCGGTAGGCCCTACTACTGAGGATACCCCCGAGTATCCCGACGAAGGAGAGAACCTTTCCGCTACCCAGCAAGGCAAGCAACCCCTTTGATCATTCCAATAACATCCTACTCTCTCGCTCCTGCTCTTGTTTATTGCATTAGGACAGTCGATCACATGTCAGTCATACACAGTAGATGATCCTATTCCGCTGCATAACCTGATATTGTCACAGTAAATAGCTAAACCTTGCAACCTAGCATACCTGGTAGATGCTTGTACCATGATGTGCTTAGCTTACTTTGCCTGCTATGCTTGCTATGCTTAGAGTTGTGTCAGGTCTGATTCATTTGGGTGATGAACTGAGTGAAACGATGTTGTTCTGATGTGGTGATATAATGATGAACTCGATTTGGTAAAGGTAGCGATGAGAGGCTATGTAGGAGTACATAGCTAGTTGTCTCATTGGGACCATTCTTAGGAACTGAGTTCCGTGTTTGTGATCCAAGACTAGTTGCTACCACACATTGGGTTCCGGTAACTCGACCCCTCTCGACTTATAAGTCGCTTAGTCCTTGTTCCAGGAGTTGCAAGTAGTTTCTGGTGTTTACAGCATGTTGGAGGCCATGCGTAGCGCTGACCCTAGGGGTGGGTTACGACGCAGTACGCAGTGGCACGGTGTACCAAGGGTCACCCAAATGGTGGGCTTGGGAACCCTGCGCACATCGTTTGGGGTCGTAGCGGAAACTTTGGTCGGACTTCCGTGCGGGTTTAGTCTCAAATAGGCGATAGCCTGGACTAGAGGTCTTATGTGATTGACGGTCATGGCTGACTCCATCGTTGGGCATCCGCTTGAAGGTTGCCGAGGTGCATGGTTTTATGAGCACACAGCGATAAGTGGCGAGAACGTGTGTGAAGAATACACCCCTACAGGGTATTAAACTATTCGAATAGTTGCGTCCTCAGGTATGGACTACTTGGAGAACTTATGCTATTCATAGATAAACAGATGGATACTCATAAAATATCAAGACAAGTGTGAGTACCGTGGATGGCACTCTCCCAGGAGAGGGAAGTGAATCCATGGTGATGTATTGTCATGGAGTTAGTGGACTCGTGTGCGATATCTAAAATTATAATAAAGAGTTAAAATTTGAGTAGTGTAGGTTAGCCATGAGTCAAAGCTGGCATTGCTGCATAAACTCCACCACCTCCTTGATGATACATGAGCATGATTAGACTAGGTTTGTTCTAAAGACTTGTTGAGTATGTTTTTACTCACATTTGCTTAATAAATATTGCAGATGATACCGAGGACCCATTAGGTGGGTTCTATCTAGATGTCGACGATGCCGAATAGTTGGTGTCCCAGCTACAACCTTATGCCATGTGGCGGGCTGTAGATAGTCAGGCCATGTGCCTTTTTACCCCTTTCGTCTGTCTGTACTTAGACAGCTTAAGCTTCCGCTTGGTATGTATGAACTTGTTTGTATGACTTGAGTGTCGGGTTATGTGACCCCTATCTGTAAGAACATATTATGCAAGGCTCGTTTGAGCCTCTTAAATAAAAGTCATGTTGTTGTATGGTTATGTTGTGATGCCATGGTTGTATCTATGCATATCGGGCATGTTGTGCGTACGTGTGACGTGCAACGGTATGTATGGGATCTGACACCTAGTCATGTGCCTTTAGTTGTACTCTTTACGGGAAATTGTCTCTTTGTGCTTCCACCGAGCCATGGTAGCTTGCTACTGCTCCGAACACATTGATTGACCGGCATTTATCCTTCTTTGCTGTTGTGTCTGTCCCCTCGGGGAAATGTCTCGCAATGTAATGGAGTCCCTGTAGCCTGTTACCACTCGTCTACGTGCAGTGATGGCATTTATGTTCACGGCGTAATGGAGTCCTTGTAGCTTGCTATGACTCGTTTACACATACTTGAGGCCGACACCTACATTGCTGGGTTACGTATGCCTGTTTCCGTACGGATGTGCCACTTGGGTTCTATGACTAGTAATGTCGGCCTGGGTTCTCTGTCGTGTGATTGCCAGCGACATGTTCACATACGTGTGTCAAAAGACGCAAACGGTCCCGGCTAAGGTAAGGCTACAGCCGTGGAACTTACCGTGCGTGAGGCCGCAAAGTGATGTGATATGTTACAGTCTGGATTCACGTTGTCGGGACCCCGATCCTAAGCCATATGAATCCAGACTATAACATATCACATCACTTAGCGGCCTCACGCACGGTAAGTTCCACGGCTACAGCCTTACCTTAGCCGGGACCGTTTGTGTCTTTTAACACACGTATGTGAACATGTCGCTGGCAATCACACGACAAAGAACTTGGGTCGACATTACTAGTCATAGAACCCAGGTGGCACATCCATATGCAAGCAGGCATATGTAACCCAGCAATGCATGTGTCGGCCTCAAGCATGTGTAGACAAGTCATAGCAAGCTACAAGGACACCATTACGCCGTGAGACATAAATGCCATCACTCCACGTAGACGAGTCGTAACAGGCTACAGGGACTCCATTACACTGCGAGACATTTCCACGAAGGGACAGACACAGCTGCAAAGAAGGATACATGCCGATCAATCAATGTGTCCGGAGCAGTAGCAAGCTACCATGGCACGGTGGAAGCACAAAGAGACAGATTCCCATAAAGAGTACTACTAAAGGCACACGACTAGGTGTCGGATCCCATACATATCGTTGCACGTCACACGTACGCACGACATGCGCGATATGCATAGATACAACCATGGCATCACAACATAACCATACAACAACATGACTTTTATTTAAGAGGCTCAGACGAGCCTTGCATAATATGTTCTTACAGATAAGGGTCACATAACCCGACACTCAAGTCATACAAACAAGTTCATACATACCAAGCGGAAGCTTAAGCTGTCTGAGTACAGACAGACGAAAGTGGTAAAAAGGCACATGGCTTGACTATCTACAGCCCCCAACAGGGCATAAGGTCGTAGCTGGGACACCAGCTATTCGGCATCGTCGTCATCTAGATAGAACCCACCTGATGGGTCCTGGGTCTCATCTGCAACATTTATTAAGCATACGTGAGTACAAACGAACTCGACAAGTCTTTGGAACAGACCTAGTCTAATCATGCTCATGTATCATCAAGGAGGTGGTGGACTTTATGCAGCAATGCCAGCTTTGACTCATGACTAACCTACACTACTCAAATTTTAACTCTTTATTACAATTTTTGATATCGCACACGAGTCCACTAACTCCACGACAATACATTACCATGAATTCACTTCCCTCTCCTGGGAGAGTGTCATCCACGATACTCACACTTGTCTTGATATTTTTATGAGTATCCATCTGATAATCTATGAACAGCATAAGTTCTCCAAGTAGTCCATATCCGAGGACGTGGCTATTCGAATAGTTTCATACCCTGCAGGGGTGTACTTCTTCACACACGCTCTCGCCACTTATCGCGGTGTGCTCATAAAACCATGCACCTCGGCAACCTTCAAGCGGATGCCCAGCGAGGGAGTCGGCAACGACTGTCAATCACATAAGACCTCTAGTCTAGGCTATCGCCTATTTGACACTGAACCCGCACGGAAGTTCAGCCGAAGTTTCCGCTACGGCCCCAAACGATGTGTGTAGGGTTCCCAAGCCCACCATTCGGGTGACCCTTGGTACACCGTGCCACTGCCTACCGCGTCATAACCCACTCCTAGAGTCAGCGCTACGCACGGCCTCCAGCATGCTATAAACACCAGAAACTAGTTGCAACTCCTGGACCAAGGACTAAGCGACTGATAAGTCGAGAGGGGTCGAGTTACCGGAACCCAATGTGTGGTAGCAACTATTCTTGGATCACGAACACGGAACTCAATTCCTAAGAACGGTCCCAATGAGACAACCCGCTATGTACTCCTACATAGCCTCTCATTGCTACCTTTACCAACTCTAGTTCATCATTATATCACCACACCAGAACAACATCGTTTCACTCAGTTCATCACCCAGATGAATCAGACCTGACAAACCTCTAAGCATAGCAAGCATAGTAGGGAAAGTAAGCTAAGCGCATCATGGTACAAGCATCTACCAGGTATGCTAGGTTGCAAGGTTTAGCTATTTACTGTGACAATATCAGGTTATGCAGTAGAATAGGATCATCTACCGTGTATGACTGACATGTGATCGACTGTCCTAATGCAATAAACAAGAGCAGGAGCGAGAGAGTAGGATGTTATCAGAATGATCAAAGGGGTTGCTTGCCTTGCTGGGTAGCGGAAAGGCTCTCTCCTTCGTCGGGATACTCGGGGGTGTCCTCAGAAGTAGGGCCTACCGCAATGTAGATAAGAAACAATCAACACACGCAAGGGCAACAATATGATGCATGATCATGGCATCATAGCATGTATGGATGAGCTAATGCAGCTAGTGTTCATGTTGATTTGAAATGAAGTTGAATATAGATTCAAAATCGTTCTTTATTTCAATTCCATATACTAACCTATTAGTAAATGTCAATGTTCACCTATTTAGATTGCTCTAACATGCATGACAATAGCACCATTGGATTCATTGGATTTTTCTAATAAATTTTCATATATAAATTATTTTCATCTGATTTATAGATTAATTTATATGAATTTTTGAAGTTTTAAACAATTTCTGGAATTATTTTTAAACTAGAAAATGGAATTATGGCGTCAGCCTGACGTCACTGTGACGTTAGCTGATCAGCTGACCAGGCCAGAGTCAAACCTGACGTGTGGGGCCCACACGTTAGTGTCTCAGGCTTAACCTCCGCGCTGACCAGGGGGTTTGACCCACCCTGGGGCCCACTATCAGTGGCAGGGGCTAAACTAATTAGGGGGATTAGCCTCCTAATGACGGCCACGTCGGCGCCCACCGGAGCGCGGCCGGCGACGACCATCCGCACGGCGGCGTCTTGCCGGAATCGCGCCTCCGGCGACCATTTGGCGTGCAGAGGGCACTGGGAGGCGGCCCGTGCACTGTCGCGTCTAGTCGGGCACCTAGGGGGCTAGGGGGGCTCCAGAACGGCGGCCACGTTGAGCTGCGTGGCAACGACGGCTCGGGCAGGAGCAGCTGCGGCGCTACAGGCTGCGGGAGGCGGAGCTCAGGGCGGCAACGGCCTCCTAGAAGCTCCACGAGCACGCGCCCGTGTCCAGGAGCGAGCTTTAGCCGCTGTGGCCACGGCTACGCCATGGCCGGTGGCAAGCTCCTCTTAGCTCCAGCGACAAACGGGGCTGGAGGGGGGAACGGCGACGAGACTGGGGGAAAGGGTCTGGGGCCTCACCGGAGAGGCTTCTGGCGCCTTAGCGGGGCCGAGGACACACGAGAGATGGCGAATCGCCGGCGGCTTCACTCCGGCAAGGAGGGGAACGAAGCAGAGGGAGAGGGGAAATGGCGAGGGGGAAGCAGCTGGAGCGGCGGCCGAGCCTATCCCCTCGCCAGCGCGACGAGGAGGCGGCCAGGCAGGCAGGGTGGAGGTGGCCATGCTTTATTTAATATTTTCCAGGGGCTTTATCAATTATTTTTAAATTGCTTTAGGTGTCCAAATAATTAAGATGGTCCCTGTTATAATCATGTCCAAATTTATCAGACATAGGGAACATTTTAAAAGGGCATTTTGGATTTGTTGAAATTTCACCAAATTTGAATTCTTTTGATTCAATGTGAGCTTGGGGTTTCTTTTTCTCCCCATTTCATATTGATCCAAAGATGAAACATGATGCAAACACATGCTATACTATGACACCTAGCTAGGGATGTGAAAACTCACCCACACTCAAAAGAATCTCGTCCCGAGATTTTGAAGTCGTCGGGAAGAGCGCGGGGTACTCTAGTCGAAGACAATCTTCTCTTTCCCATGTGGCCTCCTTTTCAGAATGGTGTGACCACTGAACCTTGAGAAACTTGATGTTCCGACGCCGAGTGGTACGCTTAGCTTGATCAAGAATACAAACAAGGTATTCTCGATATGTATGGTTATCTTGGAGATCAAGCGCTATGTGGTCTACTCACGGACAAGGTCCAAGAAGCAACGCCTGAGTTGCGAGACGTGGAAGACATCATGAACCTTGGAAAGATGCGGCGGAAGTTCCAATTGGTAGGCAACCTCTCCTCGTTTTGCAAGAATGCGAAAAGGTCCAATGTAATGAGGAGCCAACTTGCCCTTGATACCGAATCGATGGGTACCCGTCAGAGGTGTAACCCGAAGGTAAGCCTTCTTGTCAACTTCATAGGTTACAGCCTTATGATGGCGATCATATTGGCTCTTTTGATGAGATTGGGCTGTTTTCAACTTTTCAAGAATAATGCGAACTTGCTCCTCTGCATCCTGGATCATATCCGGGCCAAAGAGTTGCCTCTCTCCGGTTTCCGACCAGTTAAGAGGTGTTCGACACCTTCGTCCATAGAGAACTTCAAAAGGGGCTTTGCCCAAGCTTGATTGATAACTATTGTTATAAGCAAATTCGGCAAATGGTAGACACTTCTCCTAGTTCATACCGAAATATATAACACAAGCTCGAAGCATGTCTTCGAGAATTTGATTGACTCGCTCAACTTGACCACTTGATTGCGGGTGGAAAGCAGTGCTAAAGGATAGATGAGTCCCCATAGCGGTTTGAAAACTTTCCCAAAATCGGAAGTAAAGATACTTCCATGGTCTGAGTTAATCTCCAAAGGAACACCATGAAGAGAAACTATTCGAGAAACATATAACTCTGCTAGCTGGCTAGCAGTTATACCCTCCCGAACAGGAAGAAAATGAGCCACTTTGGAAAGACGGTCGATGACCACAAAGATAGCATTATTCCCTCTCTTGGTCCTGGGAAATCCGGTAATGAAATCCATACCGACCTTATCCCATTTCCATTCGGGAATAGATAAAGGTTGAAGGGTGCCAGCAGGCCTTTGATGTTCTGCTTTCACGCGATGACAAACGTCGCAGTTAGCAGCAAACTGAGCAATTTCTCTCTTCATCCTAGTCCACCAGAACCTCTCGCGCAGGTCCTGATACATCTTGGTACTACCCGGATTAATTGAGAGAGGAGAATCATGAGCCTCCTTAAGGATCAACTGTCGTAGATGTTGCTTCTTCGGGATCACCAAACGGTTCTCAAAGAGGACAACACCCCGATCATCTTCCGAGAAGCATCTAACATTACCCTTCTTAATGTTTTTCTTGATCCGAGATATCCCGGCATCATGCTTCTGGGCTTCTATAATTTGATCCGTAAGTGTAGGTTTCGCCACCAAGTTGGATAGGAATCCTTGAGGAACAAGGTGAAGGTTTAACTTCCGAAATTCCTCATGGAGAAGTGGTTGACCTTGTTGTAACATCAGATTGTTACAATAAGACTTACAACTTAGTGCATCAGCCATGACATTGGCTTTCCCCAGGGTGTAAGTTATCTGTAAGTCGTAATATGTAATCAACTCAACCCACCGTCTTTTCCTGAGATTCATATCCGGCTGGGTGAATATATATTTTAGACTTTGGTGATCACTGAAAATTTCGCAACGATTAACCAGAAGGTAATGTCGCCAGGTTTTCAGTGCATGGACTACAGCTGCAAGCTCTAGATCATGTGTTGGATAATTATCCTCATGTGGACGCAACTGTCGAGATGCGTATGCAATCACATGATGATCTTGCATGAGAATGCAACCTGATCCTTGTCATGAGGCGTCGTAATAGATAATAAAGTCCTTAGAGAAATCAGGTGGCACCTGAACAGGAGCAAAGGTCAGTCATCTTTTCAACTCCTGAAAACTGTGCTCGCATTGTGGAGTCCACTCGAACCTTTTATCTTTCTTGAGGAGTTCAGTCAGAGGCTTTGCAACCTTGTTGAAATTCTCGACAAAGTAGCGACAACAGCACGCTAAGCCAAGGAAACTCCGAACTTGCTTAACCGATTCAGGTTGAGTCCAATCAAGGACGGCCTGAACTCTCTCAGGATTGACAGCAATACCTTTACTAGAAATCACGTGGCCCAGATAGATCACTTCTGGCAACCAAAATTCACACTTGGAGAATTTGGCATACAGACGGTGCTCTCGAAGTTTCATCAATACCAGCCTTAGATGCTTGGCATGTTCTTTTTCGTTCTTCGAGTAGATGAGTATATCGTCTAGGTAAACCATGATGAATTTATCTAAGTACTCCATGAAGATTGAATTCATCAAGCGAGAGAAGGTGGCTAGGGCATTGGTTAAACGGAAGGACATGACGTTGTACTCGTATTGGCCATAACGAGTAACAAAAGCCGTTTTTGGAATGTCCTCGTTCCTAATTCTGATTTGATGGTATCCCAACCTCAAATCCATTTTGGAGAAGACAGAGGATCCAGCGAGTTGATCATACAAGTCGTTGATCCTGGGGAGCGGATACTTGTTCTTAATGGTGACCAGATTCACTGGCCGATAATCCACAACCATCCGATCCGAACCATCCTTCTTCTTAACAAAGAGGACGAGACAAGCCCAAGGAGAAGAACTGGGATGGATGAAACCTTTCTTCAAAGCCTCATCGAGTTGGATCTTAAGTTCGGCTAGTTCTAAGGGTGCCATCTTATAGGGTCTTCTGGCTATTGGGACAGTCCCTGGGATGAGCTCTATCGCAAACTCAACATCTCTGACAGGAGGAATTCCTGGCAGTTCTTCTGGAAAGACATCCGGAAAGTCACGGACTACCGAAATATCTTCTAACTCTGGAAGGGGGCTAGCATTGAAGGAATAGAGTTGGCGCTTGGTTGTTCGAGTGGAGACATTAACTATCTCACCCGATGGATGTGTAAGTTGAACATTCCTAGAATGAGTATCAATCTTGGCATAGTGGGCTTTTATCCAATCCATACCTAGAATGATATTGATGTCCGAAGACTTGAGGGCTATCAAAGATGCTAGGAATACTAATCTATCCACTAGAATCTCATTATCATGGCTCACTCTAGAAGTTTGCCATTTTGAACGAGCAGTCTGAACTACTAAAGGAGTAGGCATATCACAAAAAGACATGTTATGCAACTGTGTATAACTTTCTGAGATGAAGGAATGAGATGTCCCAGTATCAAATAGAACAGATGTTGGATGACTATTGACAAGGAGCGTACCTAGGATAACATCAAGATCCTCAAGGGCTTCCTCAGCAGACACATAGTTCACTCGTCCACGAGCAGGAGCAGGCTTCACAAAGAAGGTTTTTCCTGGCTTTCCACGTCTAGCGGGCTTAGCATTATTCTGGGGACACTCACGGGAGTAGTGTCCCAGTTCTCCACACTTATAGCAGACCACGGTGGCATGGGGTGCAACATTTGCAGGCAGTCCTCCAAATGGCCTGACTGGAGGGTTGGGCTAAGCTGGGCGAGGCGCGTGGAAGGATGGCCTCGCATTGTATCTTTGCGGCACAGCTGCGTTGGGCACCCAGACCCGGCATTTATAGGGGCCCGAGCCAGATGCGGGGTTGAAGTCATGGTTGTGCTTTCCCGTGGCCTCATAGTCAGTCTATCCAGTCTCGGCATTGATTGCCTTGTTGACGAGAGCTTGGAAGGTGGTGCACTCATGCGGGTGCAGATCTCGACGGAGCTCAGGATCATGTCCCTTGCGGAACCTAGCCTGCTTCTTAGCATTCGTAGAAACTTCCTCAAGAGCATAGCGAGCAAGGTTTCCAAACTCGCGGCTATAAGCATCCACTGACAGTCTACCCTGGGTGAAGGCATAGAATTCCTCTCTCTTACGATCCATCAGCCCTTCCGGGATGTGATGGGTACGAAATGCGGCACTGAATTCTGTCCAAGTTCGTGCGGGGCCTATAGGGCGCATGGCTTCAAAATTTTCCCACCACGGATTGGTGGCTCCTTCTAGAAAGTAAGTTGCAAAGGTCACCTTGTTGGCCTCGGTCACATTGGCAGCCCGGATCTTGCGATACATGCTAGTCATCCAGTCATCCGCGTCGAGTGGGTCGACCGAATGATGATACTTGGGTGGGCACAGTCTGATGAAATCACCAAGTGATACGCCATCATTGAGATCATTACAGGGAGCACGTGTTGTGTTCTGCTCGATTCTTTCCAACAGCCTGTTGGTCTCCCTCTTGTTCCGTTCAGCTTCTAGCATTACTTCCACCAAGGAAGGCGCATGTGGCAAATCCTCTTGCCTTGGCTGGCTTCCCTCGCCCTGCTCAGGGGTAGGCATGGGGTTATTCCTAGTTGCCACCATCTTGGGAAAACAAACCCACAGCTTAATCATAGGAACAACAACTCTAAGACATAATATAAGGAATGTACTGGACAACATGGTATGCATGGTCAATACCAATCAACATGGTAAGACAACTGCCATATGAACACCATGATTCATACACAGCATGACATAGTTCAGTACAAGCCAAGCTAAAATACAACTACGGAGAGATGACACAACTCATCGGAGGCATTACATGCTTCCTATACATTATCTATCTACACCTCTGGAACTCAACTCTCAACCTCATCATATCCCACAAGACACGCGGGACTGTGGCGATACGATTACCACCATACTAGAACTAACATCCACGTACTCAAGCATCGCCGTAGAATGCCTCATACAGGTTACCCCCATGACCCGGGAGATGAACCTGAGGATCTGGAAACACTCTAGCCTGTGATCCCTGGGAGCCATAAGGACACGGATGTGGCCTTGGTCCCCTTGTCAGCGGCAACAGCGGTCCTCGAAGAGGGGTGATGCCTCCAACATCGGGCCAGTCTACGTGTGATGGCAGATGAGTCTGCGATGGGGTCAACATCTCCAAATCTCCATAGCTTGTCTACACGACAAGAGCCAACTACGTCAGGGCTGTCCAAAGACGTGCACGGGTAGCATAAAGCTCCATGCGAAGGGCGCGTGCATCACGATCCCTGTTCTCCAACATCTGAGCGGTCACCTGCAGCCTAGGGTCCTCATGGGAAGGATCATAGTAGGCTGCACTAAGATAACCATCCTCTCCTCCCATAGAAGCAGGAACATAACAATACTATGTGTTCTGAAGCAGACCATGGTGAAACCTTATGATAGTCAGCATGGTGTAAGCGGCCTCCTGAACTGCCATATCTATGGTGACACCTAAACCATAAGTCCAGTGAAGCGGCTCTGCAGCTCTAGGGTATGAAGGATAAATCTTGACGGCACACAGATACTGACTCTGGTTGAAATCTCGATACTATTCCTCCACTGTGTACTCCGGGTACCAACGGTATCCAGCCTCCATCATAACTCTAACCAACATGTTCGTGTGACCCTGTACATCGATGCACCTGGTCAGACGGACCACCTGACGGGAAGGACAAGGGGGCATCTGAAACATAGAATGATGCAAAGACATTAGAGATTCTAGCAGAAATTAGACAGCATAACGGCTATAATTGCTCAAAAAGGATTTTGAGACAACTGCAAAAGATTGGAAAAGCATAACCACTCGACTTCCTAAACTCCAATCTCTTCTCCATCTGTTTGTCACGCCAACAATACTTAAGTGCCTACATTCACTTGCAAACAAGCTAGCTAGTGGTCCATGGTTAGTAACTCGGCATCCTAAGCAATGGATGAGTAGCCTAGTTCTTATCCCCGTAGAAAAGATGAGAATGACTCAGAACAAAATAACTTGGGAAGAGGAGTAAAAAGAGCCTTACGTTCCCTTCCACAATCAATTTTCCTACTTTTCTATAGTGTTTCTAGACTCAACTTCGACCGGTTTGGCTTGGTAGTCCTATAGTCTGTCAGGCTCTGATACCAACACTGTTGGGACTCTGATCCTAAGCCATATGAATCCAGACTGTAACATATCACATCACTTTGTGGCCTCACGCACTGTAAGTTCCATGGCTGCAGCCTTACCTTAGCCGGGACCGTTTGCGTCTTTTGACACACGTATGTGAACATGTCGCTGGCAATCACACGACAGAGAACCCGGGCCAACATTACTAGTCATAGAACCCAAGTGGCACATTCGTATGGAAACATGCATACGTAACCCAGCAATGGAGCTGTCGGCCTCAAGCGTGTGTAGACGAGTCATAACAAGCTACAAGTACTCCATTACACCGTGAGACATAAATGCCATCACAGCACGCAGAAGAGTCGTAACAGGCTACAAGGACTCCATTACACTGCGAGACATTTCCCCGAAGGGACACACACAGCAGCAAAGAAGGATACATGTCGGTCAATCAATGTGTCCGGAGCAGTAGCAAGCTACCATGGCTCGGTGGAAGCACAAAGAGACAGTTTCCCGTAAAGAGTAATACTAAAGGCACACGAGTAGGTATCGGATCCCATACATACCATTGCACGTCACACGTACGCATGACATGCCCGATATGCATAGATACAACCATGGCATCACAACATAACCATACAACAACATGACTTTTATTTAAGAGGCTCAGATGAGCCTTGCATAATATGTTCTTATAGATAGGGGTCACATAACCCGACACTCAAGTCATACAAACAAGTTCATACATACCAAGAGGAAGCTTAAGCTATTTGAGTACAGACAGACGAAAGGGGTAAAAAGGCACATGGCCTGACTATCTATAGCCCGCCACAGGGCATAAGGTTATAGCTGGGACACCAGCTATTTGGCATCGTCGACATCAAGATAGAACCCACCTGATGGGTCCTGGGTCTCATCTGCAACATTTATTAAGCAAATGTGAGTACAAACGTACTCAGCAAGTCTTTAGAACAGACCTAGTCTAACCATGCTCATGTATCATCAAGGAGGTGGTGGAGTTTATGCAGCAATGCCAGCTTTGACTCATGGCTAACCTACACTACTCAAATCTTAAATCTTTATTACCATTTTAGATATCGCACACGAGTCCACTAACTCCACGACAATACATCACCATGGATTCACTTCCCTCTCCTGGGAGAGTGCCATCCACGGTACTCACACTTGTCTTGATATTTTTATGAGTATCCATCTGATTATCTATGAACAGCATAAGTTCTCCACGTAGTCCATATCTAAGGATGTGGTTATTTGAATAGTTTCATATCCTGGAGGGGTGTACTTCTTCACACACGCTCTCACCACTCATCGTTGTGTGCTCATAAAACCATGCACCTCAGCAACCTTCAAGCGGATGCCTAGCGAGGGAGTCGGCCACGACCGTCCATCACATAAGACCTCTAGTCTAGGCTATCGCCTATTTGAGACTGAACCCACATGGAAGTCCGGCCGAAGTTTCCGCTACGACACCAAACGATGTGCGCAGGGTTCCCAAGCCCACCATTCGGGTGACCCTTGGTACACCGTGCCACTACCTACCACGTCGTAACCCACCCCTAGGGTCAGCGCTACGCACGGCCTCCAGCATGCTATAAACACCAGAACTACTTGCAATTCCTGTACCAAGGACTAAGCGACTGATAAGTCAAGAGGGGTCGAGTTACCGGAACCCAATGTGTTGTAGCAACTAGTCTTGGATCACAAACACGGAACTCGGTTCCTATGAACGGTCCCAGTGAGACAAGCCGCTATGTACTCCTACATAGCCTCTCATCGCTACCTTTACCAAATCGAGTTCATCATTATATCACCACATCAGAACAACATCGTTTCACTCATTTCATCACATAGATGAATCAGACCTAATACAACACTAAGCATAGCAAGCATAGCAAGCAAAGTAAGCTAAGCACGTCATGCTACAAGCTTCTACCAAGTATGCTAGGTTGCAAGGTTTAGCTATTTATAGTGACAATGTCAGGTTATCCAGCAGAATAGGATCATCTACCGTGTATGACTGACATGTGATCGACTGTCCTAATGCAATAAACAAGAGCAGGCGCGATTGAGTAGGATGTTATCAGAATGATCAAAGGGGTTGCTTGCCTTGCTGGGTAGCGGAAAGGATCTCTCCTTCGTCGGGATACTCGGGGGTATCCTCAGAAGTAGGGCCTATTGCAATGAAGATAAGAAACAATCAACACACGCAAGTGCAACAATATGATGCATGATCATGGCATGATAGCATGTATGGATGAGCTAATGCAACTAGTGTTCATGTTGATTTGAAATGAAGTTGAATATAGATTCAAAATCGTTCTTTATTTCAATTCCATATACTAAGATATTAGTAAATGTCAATGTTCACCTATTTAGATAGCTCTAACATGCATGAAAATAGCTCCATTCAATTCATTGGATTTTTCTGATCAATTTTCGTATATAAATTATCTTCATCTGATTTACAGATTAATTTATATGAATTTTTGAAGTTTTAAACAATTCTTGGAATTATTTTTAAACTAGAAAATGGAATTATGGCGTCAGCCTGACGTCACTGTGACGTCAGCTGATCAGCTGACCAGGGCAGAGTCAAACCTGACGTGTGGGGCCCGCACGTCAGTGTCTTAGGCTTAACCTTCGCGCTGACCAGGGGGTTTGACCCACCCTGGGGCCCACTGTCAGTGGCAGGAGGCTAAACTAATTATGGGGATTAGCCCCCTAATGACGGCCACGTCGGTGCCCACCGGAGCGGGGCCGGCGGCAACCATCCGCACGACGGCGTCTCACCGGAATCGCGCCTCCAGCGACCATTTGGCACGGGGAGGACACCGGGAGGCGGCCCGTGCACTGGCGCGTCTAGCAGGGCACCTAGGGGGGGCTCGGGGGGCCACCGGAATGGCGGCCACGTCGAGCTGCGCGGCGGCCACAGCTCGGGCAGGAGCAGCTGCGGCGCTACAGGCTGCGGGAGGCGGAGCTGAGGGCGGCAACGGCCTCCTGAAAGCTCCACGGGCATGAGCCCGTGGCCAGCAGTGAGATTTGGCCGTTGTGACCACGGCTACGCCATGGTCGGCGGCAAGCTCCTCTCAGCTCGAGCGACAAACGGGGCTGGAGGGGGGGAACGGCAACAAGACTTGGGGGAAAGGGTCCGGGGCCTCACCGGAGAGGCTTTTGGCGCCTTAGCGGGGTCGAGGACGCACAGGAGACGGCGAATTGCCGGCGACTTCGCTCCGGCAAGGAGGGGAACAGAGAAGAGGGAGAGGGGAAATGGCAAGGGGGAAGCAGCTGGAGCGGCGGCCGAGCCTATCCCCTCGCCAACGTGACAAGGAGGCGGCCAGGCATGCAGGGTGGAGGTGGCCAGCCCGGCCACCGCCGGCTGCAGGGGCGGCACGCAGCTGCTTCTCCTCCTGGCAGAAGGAAGAAGACACTGCTGCCCCTGTGGGCCGGGCCCCTTCCTTAGGTTAGCCCAGGTGGGCTTCTTTCCTTTCTTTTTTTTATTTCAATTCTTTTCTAACGTCTGACATTTGTTTATTTTATTTGTAGTTACAAATGACTTTGTAAAATATCCAAAACATTTTATATATTGAAGTTTGAATATTTCAGAAAAGTTTCAAAATAATTTGAAAACTAAATTAATTATAATGCTTTATTTAATATTTTCTAGGGGCTTTATCAATTATTTTTAAATTACTTTAGGTCTCCAAATAATTAAGATGGTCCCTGTTATAATCATGTCCAAATTTATCAGACATAGGGAACATTTTTAAAGGGCATTTTGGATTTGTTGAAATTTCACCAAATTTGTATTATTTTGATTCAATGTGAGCTTGGGGTTTCTTTTTCTCCCCATTTCACTTTGATCCAAAGATGAAACATGATGCAAACATATGCTATACTTTGACACCTAGCTAGGTATGTGACACCAGGTGCATCGATGTCCCAATAGCCAGAAGACCCTATAAGATGGCACCCTTAGAACTAGCCGAACTTAAGATCCAACTCGATGAGGCTTTCAAAAAAGGTTTCATCCGTCCCAGTTCATCTCCTTGGGCTTGTCCCATCCTCTTTGTTAAGAAGAAGGATGGTTCGGATCGGATGGTTGTGGATTATCGGTGAGTGAATCTGGTCACCATTAAGCACAAGTATCTGCTCCCCAGGATCAACGACTTGTATCCTCTGTGTTCTCCAAAATGGATTTGAGGTTGGGATACCATCAAATCAGAATTAGGAATGGGGACATTCCAAAAACGGCTTTTGTTACTCGTTATGGCCAATACGAGTACACCGTCATGTCCTTCGGTTTAACCAATGCCCCAGCCACCTTCTCTCGCTTGAGGAATTCGATCTTCATGGAGTATTTAGATAAATTCGTCGTGGTTTACCTAGAAGATATACTCATCTAATCGAAGAAGGAACAAGAACATGCTGAGCATCTAAGGCTGGTATTGATGAAACTTCGAGAGCACCGTCTATACGCCAAATTCTCCAAGTGTGAATTTTGGTTGCCAGAAGTGATCTATCTGGGCCACGTGATTTCTGGTAAAGGTATTGCTGCCAATCCCGAGAGAGTTCAGGCCGTCCTTGATTGGACTCAACCTGAATCGGTTAAGCAAGTTCGGAGTTTCCTTGTCTTAGCGTGCTATTGTCGCCGCTTTGTCGAGAATTTCTCCAAGGTTGCAAAACCTCTGACTGAACTCCTCAAGAAAGATAAAAGGTTCGAGTGGACTCCACAATATAAGCACAGTTTTTAGGAGTTGAAAAGACGACTGACCTCTGCTCCTGTTCTGGTGCCACCTGATTTCTCTAAGGACTTTGTTATCTATTGTAACGCCTCGCGACATGGATTAGGTTGCATCCTCATGGAAGATCATCATGTGATTGCATACGCATCTCGACATTTGCGTCCACATGATCTTGAGCTTGCAGCTGTAGTCCATGCAATGAAAACCTGGCGACATTACCTTCTTGGTAATCGTAGCGAAATTTTCACTGATCACCAAAGTCTAAAATATATATTCACGCAGCCGGATTTGAATCTCAGGAAAAGATGGTGGGTTGAGTTGATTACAGATTACAACTTAGGAATAACTTACACCCCGGGGAAAGCCAATGTCATGGCTGATGCACTAAGTTGTAAGTCTTATTGTAACAATCTGATGTTACAACAAGGTCAACCACTTCTCCATGAGGAATTTCGGAAGTTAAACCTTCACCTTGTTCCTCAAGGATTCCTATCCAACTTGGTGGCGAAACCTACACTTACGGATCAATTTATAGAAGCCCAGAAGCATGATGCCGGGATATCTCGGATCAAGAAAAACATTAAGAAGGGTAATGTTAGATGCTTCTCAGAAGATGATCGGGGTGTTGTCCTCTTTGAGAACGGTTTGGTGATCCCGAAGAAGCAACATCTACGACAGTTGATCCTTAAGGAGGCTCATGATTCTCCTCTCTCAATTCATCCGGGTAGTACCAAGATGTATCAGGACCTACGCCAGAGGTTCTGGTGGACTAGGATGAAGAGAGAAATTGCTCAGTTCGTTGCTAACTACGACGTTTGTCGTCACGTGAAAGCAGAACATCAAAGGCCTGCTGGCACTCTTCAACCTTTAGCTATTCCCGAATGGAAATGGGATAAGGTCGGTATGGATTTCATTACCGGATTTCCCAGGACCAAGAGAAGGAATAATGTTATCTTTGTGATCATCGACCGTCTTTCCAAAGTGGCTCATTTTCTTCTAGTTCAGGAGGGTAACACTGCTAGCCAGCTAGCAGAGTTATATGTTTCTCGAATAGTTTCTCGTCATGGTGTTCCTTTGGAGATTAACTCAGACCGTGGAAGTATCTTTACTTCCCGATTTTGGGAAAGTTTTCAAACTGCTATGGGGACTCATCTATCCTTTAGCACTACTTTCCACCCGCAATCAAGTGGTCAAGTAGAGCGAGTCAATCAAATTCTCGAAGACATGCTCCGAGCTTGTGTTATATCTTTCGGTATGAATTGGGAGAAGTGTCTTCCATTTGCCGAATTTCCTTATAACAATAGTTATCAATCAAGATTGGGCAAAGCCCCTTTTGAAGTTCTCTTTGGACGAAGGTGTCGAACACCTCTTAACTGGTCGGAAACCGGAGAGAGGCAACTCTTTGGCCCGGATATGATCCAGGATGTAGAGGAGCAAGTTCGCATTATTCTTGAAAAGTTGAAAACAGCCCAATCTCATCAAAAGAGCCAATATGATCGCCATCATAAGGCTGTGACCTATGAAGTTGACGAGAAGGCTTACCTTCGGGTTACACCTCTGAAGTGTGAGTACCGTGGATGGCACTCTCCCAGGAGAGGGAAGTGAATCCATGGTGATGTATTGTCGTGGAGTTAGTGGACTCGTGTGCGATATCTAAAATTGTAATAGAGAGTTAAAGTTTGAGTAGTGTAGGTTAGCCATGAGTCAAAGCTGGCATTGCTGCATAAACTCCACCAACTCCTTGATGATACATGAGCATGGTTAGACTAGGTCTGTTCTAAAGACTTGCTGAGTACGTTTGTACTCACGTTTGCTTAATAAATGTTGTAGATGAGACCTAGGACCCATCAGGTGGGTTCTATCTAGATGTCAACGATGCCGAATAGCTGGTGTCCCACCTACGACCTTATGCCCTGTGGCGGGCTGTAGATAGCCAGGCCATGTGCCTTTTTACCCCTTTCGTCTGTCTGTACTGATACAGGTTAAGCTTTTGCTTGGTATGTATGAACTTTTTTGTATGACTTGAGTGTCGGGTTATGCGACCCCTATCTGTAAGAACATATTATGCAAGGCTCGTCTGAGCCTCTTAAATAAAATTCATGTTGTTGTATGGTTATGTTGTGCTGCCATGGTTGTATCTATGCATATCGGGCATGTCGTGCGTACGTGTGACGTGCAATAGTATGTATGGGATCCGACACCTAGTCATGTGCCTTTAGTAGTACTCTTTATGGGAAACTGTCTCTTTGTGCTTCCACCGAGCCATGGTAGCTTGCTACTGCTCTGGACACATTGATTGAACAGCGTGTATCCTTCTTTGCTGTTGTGTCTGTCCCTTCGGGGAAATGTCTCGCAGTGTAATGGAGTCCCTGTAGCCTGTTACGACTCGTCTACGTGCAGTGATGGCATTTATGTCTCATGGCGTAATGGAGTCCTTGTAGCTTGCTATGACTCGTCTACACACGCTTGAGGCCGACACATGCATTGTTGGGTTACGTATGCCTGTTTCCGTACGGATGTGCCACTTGGGTTCTATGACTAGTAATGTCGGCCCGGGTTCTCTGTCATGTGATTGCCAGCGACATGTTCACATACGTGTGTCAAAAGACGCAAACGGTCCCGGCTAAGGGAAGGCTGCAGCCGTGGAACTTACCGTGCGTGAGGCCGCAAAGTGATGTGATATGTTATTCATGTGGCATAGGATCAGGGTCCCGACAGCGTTGGTATCATAGCATCCTACAGGGTGACTAACTGACTGTAGGACTACCAAGGATACTCGAGCAACTGACGTGTGATGGCATTTATACCACATCTACTTGCTTCTCCACCATGCGAGCACAGTTTTCAGGAGTTGAAAAGACGACTGACCTCTGCTCCCGTTCTGGTGCCACCTGATTTCTCTAAGGACTTTGTTATCTATTGCGACGCCTCGCGACAAGGATTAGGTTGCATTCTCATGCAAGATCATCATGTGATTGCATACGCATCTCGACAGTTGCGTCCACATGATCTTGAGCTTGCAGCTGTAGTCCATGCACTGAAAACCTGGCTACATTACCTTCTGGGTAATCGTTACGAAATTTTCACTGATCACCAAAGTCTAAAATATATATTCACCCAGCCGGATTTGAATCTCAGGCAAAGATGGTGGGTTGAGTTGATTACAGATTACGACTTAGGGATAACTTACACCCCAGGGAAAGCCAATGTCATGGCTGATGCACTAAGTCGTAAGTCTTATTGTAACAATCTGATGTTACAACAAGGTCAACCACTTCTCCATGAGGAATTTCGGAAGTTTAACCTTCACCTTGTTCCTCAAGGATTCCTATCCAACTTAGTGGTGAAACCTACACTTACAGATCAAATTATAGAAGCCCAGAAGCATGATGCCGGGATATCTTGGATCAAGAAAAACATTAAGAAGGGTAATGTTAGATGCTTCTCAAAAGATGATCGGGGTGTTGTCCTCTTTGAGAACGGTTTGGTGATCCCGAAGAAGCAACATCTACGACAGTTGATCCTTAAGGAGGCTGATGATTCTCCTCTCTTTGTTCATCCGGGTAGTACCAAGATGTATCAGGACCTGCGCCAGAGGTACTGGTGGACACTAGGATGAAGAGAGAAATTGCTCAGTTCGTTGCGAACTGCGACGTTTGTCGTCGTGTGAAAGCAAAACATCAAAGGCCTGCTGGCACCCTTCAACCTTTAGCTATTCCTGAATGAAAATGGGATAAGGTCGGTATGGATTTCATTACTGTATTTCCCAGGACCAAGAGAGGGAATAATGCTATCTTTGTGGTCATTGACCGTCTTTCGAAAGTGGCTCATTTTCTTCCTGTTCGGGAGGGTATAACTGGTAGCCAGCTAGCAGAGTTATATGTTTCTTGAATAGTTACTATTCATGGTGTTCCTTTGGAGATTAACTCAAACCGTGGAAGTATCTTTACTTCCCGATTTTGGGAAAGTTTTCAAACCGCTATGGGGACTCATCTATCCTTTAGTACTGCTTTCCACCTGCAATCAAGTGGTCAAGTTGAGTGAGTCAATCAAATTCTCGAAGACATGCTCCGAGCTTGTGTTATATCTTTCGGTATGAACTGGGAGGAGTGTATTCCATTTGCCGAATTTGCTTATAAGAATAGTTATCAATCAAGCTTGGGCAAAGCCCCTTTTGAAGTTCTCTATGGGCGAAGGTGTCGAACACCATCTTAACTGGTCGAAAACCGGAGAGAGGCAACTCTTTGGCCCGGATATGATCCAGGATGCAGCAAGTTCGCATTATTCGTGAAAAGTTGAAAACACACCAATCTTGTCAAAAGAGCCAATATGATCGCCATCATAAGGTTGTGACCTATGAAGTTGACGAGAAGGCTTACCTTCGGGTTACACCTCTGAAAGGTACCCATCGATTCGGTATCAAGGGCAAGTTGGCTCCTCGTTACATTGGACCTTTTCGCATTCTTGCCAAACGAGGAGAGGTTGCCTACCAATTGGAACTTCTGCCGCATCTTTCCAAGGTTCATGATGTCTTCCACGTCTCGCAACTCAGGCATTGCTTCTTGGACCCTGTCCGTGAGGTAGACCACGTAGCGCTTGATCTCCAGGATAACCTTACATATCGAGAAAACCCTGTTCGTATTCTTGATCAAGCTGAGCATACCACTCGGCGTCAAAACATCAAGTTTCTCAAGGTTCCGTGGTCACACCATTCTAAAAAGGAGTCCACATGGGAAAGAGAAGGTCGTCTTCGACTAGAGTACCCCGCACTCTTCCCGACGACTTCAAAATCTCGGGACGAGATTCTTTTGAGTACGAGATTCTTTTGAGTGGGGGTGAGTTGTCACATCCCTCGCTAGGTGTCATAGTATAACATGTGTTTGCATCATCTTTCATCTTTGCATCAATATGAAATGGGGAGAAAAATAAACCCCAAGCTCACATTGAATCAAAATAATTCAAATTTGGTGAAATTTCAACAAATCCAAAATGCCCTTTAAAAATGTTCCCTATGTCTGATAAATTTGGACATGATTATAACAGGGACCATCTTAATTATTTGGACACCTAAAGCAATTTAAAAATAATTGATAAAGCCCCTGGAAAATATTAAATAATGCATTATCATTAATTTAGTTTTCAAATTATTTTTAAACTTTTCAGATAAGTCTGAAATATTCAAACTTCAATATAAATGTTTTGGATATTTTACAAAGTCATTTGTAACGACAAATAAAATAAACAAATGTTAGAAGTTAGAAAAGAATTGAAATAAAAAAAAGAAAGGAAAGAAGCCCACCTGGGCTGACCTAAGGAAGGGACCCGGCCCACAGGGGCAGCAACATCTTCTTCCTCCTGCCAGGAGGAGAAGCAGTTGCGTGCCGCCCCTGCAGCCGGCAGTGGCCGCGCTGGCCACCTCCACCTTGCCTGCCTGGCCGCCTCCTCATCGCGTTGGCAAGAGGATAGGCTCGGCCGCCGCTCCAGCTGCATCCCCCTCGCCATTTCCCCTCTCCCTCTCCTCTGTTCCCCTCCTCGCCGGAGCGAAGCCGCCGGCGATTCGCCGTCTCCTGTGCGTTCCCGACCCCGCTAAGGCGCCAGAAGCCTCTCCGGTCAGGCCCTGAAGACTTTCCCCCCAGTCTCGTCGCCGTTCCCCCCTCTAGCCCCGTTTGTCGCTGGAGCCGAGAGAAGCTCGCCGCCGAACATGGCGTAGTCGTGGCCACAGCGGCCAAAGCTCGCTCCTGGCCATGGGCTCGTGCTCGTGGAGCTTCCAGGAGGCCGTTGCCGCCCTCAGCTCCACCTCCCGCAGCCTGTAGCGCCACAGCTGCTCCTGCCCGAGCCGTCGCCGCAGCGCAGCTCAACATGGCCGCCGTTCTGGTGGCCCCCGAGCCCTCCAAAATACCCTGCTAGACGCGCCAGTGCACGGGCCGCCTCTCGGTGCCCTCCGCGCGCCAAATGGTCGCCGGAGGCACGATTCCGGCGAGACGCCGCCATGCGGATGGTCGCCACCGGCCCCGCTTTGATTGGCGCCGACGTGGCTGTCATTAGGGGGCTAATACCCCTAATTAGTTTAGCCTCCTGCCACTGACAGTGGGCCCCAGGGTGGGTCAAACCCCCTGGTCAGCGACATGCGGGCCCCACACGTCAGGTTTGACTCTGGCCTGGTCAGTTGATCAGCTGACGTCACAGTAACGTCACGGTGATGCCATAATTCCATTTTCTAGTTTAAAAATAATTCCAGAAATTGTTTAAAACTTCAAAAATTCATATAAATTAATCAGTAAATCAGATGAAAATAATTTAGATATGAATTTTTTTTAGAAAAATCCAATGAATCCAATGGTGCTATTGTCATGCATGTTAGAGCAATTTAAATAAGTGAACATTGACATTTACTAATAGCTTAGTATATGGAATTGAAATAAAGAATGATTTTGAATCTATATTCAACTTCATTTCAAATCAACATGAACACTAGTTGCATTACCTCATCCATACATGCTATCATGCCATGATCATGCATCATAATGTTGCACTTGCGTGTGTTGATTGTTTCTTATCTGCATTGCGGTAGGCTCTACTTCTGAGGATACCCCCGAGTATCCCAACGAAGGAGAGAACCTTTCCGCTACCCAGCAAGGCAAGCAACCCCTTTGATCATTCTGATAACATCCTACTCTCTCGCTCCTGCTCTTGTTTATTGCATTAGGACAGTCGATCACATGTCAGTCATACACGGTAGATGATCCTATTCTGCTGCATAACCTGACATTGTCACAGTAAATAGCTAAACCTTGCAACCTAGCATACCTGGTAGATGCTTGTACCATGATGTGCTTAGCTTACTTTGCCTGCTATGCTTGCTATGCTTAGAGTTGTGTCAGGTCTGATTCATCTGGGTGATGAACTTAGTGAAACGATGTTGTTCTGATGTGGTGATATAACGATGAACTCGATTTGGTAAAGGTAGTGATGAGAGGCTATGTAGGAGTACATAGCGAGTTGTCTCATTGGGACCGTTCTTAGGAACTGAGTTCCGTGTTTGTGATCCAAGACTAGTTGCTACCACACATTGGGTTCCAGTAACTCAACCCCTCTCGACTTATTAGTCGCTTAGTCCTTGGTCCAGGAGTTGCAAGTAGTTTCTGGTGTTTATAGCATGCTGGAGGCCGTGCGTAGCGCTGACCCTAGGGGTGGGTTACGACGCGGTAGGCAGGGGCACGGTGTACCAAGGGTCACCCGGATGGTGGGCTTGGGAACCCTGCGCACATCGTTTGGGGCCATAGCGGAAACTTCGGCCGGACTTCCGTGCGGGTTCAGTCTCAAATAGGCAATAGCCTAGACTAGAGGTCTTATTTGATTGACAGTCATGGCCGACTCCCTCGCTGGGCATCCGCTTGAAGGTTGCCGAGGTGCATGGTTTTATGAGCACACAGCGATAAGTGGCGAGAGCGTGTGTGAAGAAGTACACCCCTGCAGGGTATGAAACTATTCAAATAGCCACGTCCTCGGATATGGACTACGTGGAGAACTTATGTTGTTCATAGATAATCAGATGGATACTCATAAAAATATCAAGACAACTGTGAGTACCGTGGATGGCACTCTCCCAGGAGAGGGAAGTGAATCCATGGTGATGTATTGTTGTGGAGTTAGTGGACTCGTGTGCGATATCTAAAATTGTAATAAAGAGTTAAAATTTGAGTAGTGTAGGTTAGCCATAAGTCAAAGCTGGCATTGCTGCATAAAATCCACCACCTCCTTGATGATACATGAGCATGATTAGACTAGGTCTATTCTAAAGACTTGCTGAGTACGTTTGTATTCACGTTTGCTTAATAAATGTTGCAGATGAGACCCAGAACCCATCAGGTGGGTTCTATCTAGATGTCGACGATGCCAAATAGCTGGTGTCCCAGCTACGACCTTATGCCCTGTGGCGGGTTGTAGATAGTCAGGCCATGTACTCTTTACCCCTTTCGTCTGTTTGTACTCAGACAGCTTAAGCTTCCGCTTGGTATGTATGAACTTGTTTGTATGACTTGAGTGTCGGGTTATGTGACCCCTATCTGTAAGAACATATTATGCAAGGCTTGTCTGAGCCTCTTAAATAAAAGTCGTGTTGTTTTATGGTTATGTTGTGATGCCATGGTTGTATCTATGCATATCGGGCATGTCGTGCGTACGTGTGACGTGCAACGTTATGTATGGAATCGAGACCTAGTCGTGTGCCTTTAGTAGTACTCTTTACGGGAAACTGTCTCTTTGTGCTTCCACTGAGCCATGGTAGCTTGCTACTGCTCCGGACACATTGATTGACCGACATGTATACTTCTTTGCTGCTGTGTCTGTCCCTTCGGGGAAATGTCTCGCAGTGGAGTGGAGTCCCTGTAGCCTGTTACGACTCGTCTACGTGTAGTGATGGCATTTATGTCTCACGACGTAATGGAGTCCTTGTAGCTTGCTATGACTCGTCTACACACGCTTGAGGCCGACACCTGCATTGTTGGGTTACGTATGCCTGTATCCGTACGGATGTGCCACTTGGGTTCTATGACTAGTAATGTCGGCCCGGGTTCTCTATCGTGTGATTTCCAACGACATGTTCACATACGTGTGTCAAAAGACGCAAACGGTCCTGGCTAAGGTAAGGCTGCAGCCGTGGAACTTACCGTGCGTGAGGCCTCATAGTGATGTGATATGTTACAGTCTGGATTCATATGGCTTAGGATTGGGGTCCCGACACCTTCCAAATTATTTCGATGTTCTCACTTCATCAAGTTCTTAATTTGTACCGGTTGAATCTCTCTCTTAATCAATTGTTTCTACGGTGGTTTCTTTTGAGTGGCCCCATAACCCACAGGTTTTTTCCCAGGATCCTACCTGATTCTTCTATTCTTTCCGGAGATGTCCTCAAGTTCTTTTCAATATGATGTAAGAATGATTTTCATCAGTTATATTCCTTCTTCATGATCGCTTCGGATCATTTTCATTGGTGGATCAACCTTTTCTTTATTCATTGTTCCAGAGTGTCTCAGTAATTCCTGGTGTTGTTTCTCGTCATCATTCTCAGCATTGTAGACTGTAGTAGAATTTCTCTTAATTTTGGTCCACTTGTCTTGGATTTTCATAGTTTCAGATGTTGCTATCATCTCAAATTGTTTTTGATCATGAGTTATTCCTCCCATATCTATCTGGTGCATGTCATAATTGTTTCGTTTCTCGATCCTCCGAAGGCCATCATTTCGGAAAATTTCTTCGTTCTCAGCTTTCAGCTTTCATTCTCAAAATTCTTCTCAATTGTTGTCCCTTCGTTCGTATCTTGATTATTCCGGTGCCTTGTTCAGTTTCTATTAGGCAAATCTTGATCTCTTCATTCTTGTGTGTCCTCTTTAGTTTCTAATTCTTACCAGTGTTCCCATTCAAGACTTCTACAAGTTGTGATCTATCTATCTCTCTTAAATTCTTTGCAAAAAGAATAAGTGGTGTGCGAAATCCATTGCTTGTCATCAATTTAACTTGATGAAGGATAAGCATTACATAATTCTTATTATTTTCTTCTAGATGATTTCAATCCTTCTTCCGAAGTTATTCATGATATCAAATCTTGATTCTAAGTGATTCAATTTTTCTTTCGGAGTTTCAAGCTTTCTTAAGTATCTCTTCGTGAAGCTTCATCTAAATCCTTGCAAAATTATAATCTATTCTTTTCAACCTCATTCTTTTGATCGTCCTTTCACCCCAATGCTTCTTCATGGTGGTTCGTCAAGGAGTTAATTCTTCTCGAATTGTTCTTCAAGATTCTGTTAGAGGTGCTCAAGTGTTCTCTATCTTGGGTTTTTAAGTTCAATTCCTTCTCCATTGTATTTTGAGGTGGTGTTATTAAATTCTTGATTATGAGGAGTCTCGAAGGAAATATTGTCAAGAATAAGATAAGTAAACCCATCATTCCTTTCTCGGAGTTCTCTTGGGTTGGATTTCACCTAAAGCATTTCCTAAGGATTGTTGCTATCATGGTGTCATAAATGATTCAAGTGTCTCCTCCAACTCTTGGTGAAAGAAGTTATGAATATCTTGTTGCTCTCAAATAATCAATTGTTCCGTTGTGGCAGGTTGTCACCTCATAATTTTTGAGATATGTCCATAAGCCCACAACAAGTTATCATTTCCATTGTTGATTCCTCATCAACTCCATTCAACCTATGCTTTTCAAATCCAGTTGTGCTAGAAGTTGTCATTTTCTTCTCCGTTCTCTTCTGTCCAAAGATCTAGTTCTATTCTTTTCTTCCCGAGGCGTTGTCATGTTGTTCTCTTTCAACCATCATCTAGTGTTATTAAGATCATGTTCTTCCCTTATTTGTCCATTAACCGAAGTGATGTGCAATGTTTTCTTGATCCTTCCATCTTATGAAGTTTTGATTCTAATCCATCCAAAGTTTGGTGCCTCTCTTTCAATTTCTTTCCATCATATCAATTTTGTCCCTCTATCCTACTGAAGTGCTGCAGAAATTTCTTGTGAATTCTTGCTTGTTCCTTGTGGAATTCTTCATCTCTTGCAATCCCTTCAAGTTCATGTGGTTTCACTTGTTTGTCTGAGAAGCAACTAGTTTTACCTTTTACTCTTCTCTTCCCCTTCTCATTCTAGATCTCGGGACGAGATCCTCGTGTAGTGGAGGAGAGTTGTAACAGCCCGGGACCGACGCTCCAGAAGATTCCCCTTTTATGCCATTCTTGTCTTGTGTTTCATATGGTTGTTGCATTCATCATCGCATCATTCGCATCATCTGCATAGCATCGTCACTCATTTTTGAAAACTTGCATCCGTTCGTAGTTGTCGGTTCTCTCCGTTCTTGCCATTGCCCGTTTCGAGTCCAACCACACAAGCACGCGCCCGCGGCATTGGAAAATATTGTTTCTAAAAGTGCCTTTAAAATATTCTTGGATTGGGTTGAAAGTTGGCGTGCGGTCTTATTATATTGTAGGTAGACCGCCTGCCGAATTTCGTCGCATTCGGAGTTTGTTTGATACCCCATCGGTCAACCGTAGCAGTGCGGTCATCGCTTTATTATCGGACGTTTTTGGTGTCTTAAAAACCTCGTGTCACGGGCCGCAACCTCCCTCTCATCCCCACCTAGCCCACTCCACACACATCCCACCATTCTTGCCCCGATCCGGCCGTCCGATTGCGATTGCACGGCCGAAATTGGCTCCGAAAACCATCACCCTAGCCCCTAAACCTATAAATAGACCACCTACCTAATTTGGAGGAAACCTCCCCTTATCCTCCTTGTTTTCGTGCCTCAGCCGTCACCCAGCTGCGCCTCTCCTCTCACCTCAGCCGCCAGACCCGCCAAAGCCCATCCAAGCCCGCCCGGGTCCAAACCGCCGCCGCTCCCGCAGCCCCACTCCTGTCGCCCGAGCCAGCCCCGTGCCCTTGCCAGAGCTCCCTCGCGCCTCTACCCTCGAGCGTCGCTGCCTCGCGCCTCGCCGAAGAGTCGCCAGAGCACGCTCGGACCTCGCCGCCCCTCTCGTCCTTGCTTCCCTCTCCTCCTTTCACTTCTGCTCCCCCTGCGCCTCACCTCTCTCCCTCCCGCAGGTGCAACCCTGCTATGGAGGTCCTGGATCCCGCCCCCCGCAGTCGGAGGCCCGGCGTCGCCGCCTCAGATCCGGGCCGGAGCCGCCCGGATCCAGCCGTTCCACTCGATCCCATTCCTCGTCGCCCCCCGTGCCTTCTCACCGGAGCCGCGTCACCGTTCACCGCCATGGCTGCCTTCATGGTCGTGCGGGAGGTCGAGGCCTCCTCTTGCCCACTTGCATTGGCCAACGCCAGCGCCCGCATGGGCCGCCGGCCCAGCTTCCCCAGCCTCTCCTCCGACCCGCCCACGAGCCCATGGTGAGCGCCCTCGGCTGTCCCTTGCCCGTGTGCACCCTTTAGTTCCTCGTAGCCCATTGTTGCGGTTGGGCCAGTCAGATTCGGCCTGTCACCCCTTTTTTCCGTTAACGAATTTGCTAATTAACCTAAGAACTGCAGTTTTGCAAAAAAAAACTAAACTCATGCATTTAATAACTTTTCATCCGTGCATCATATGGAAAAACTTTATATATGAAACTTGGCTAGAATTTCGTCTAGATTCATAATTTCCAACTCTCACATGTGTTTAAAATACATAAACTTGCTTTTTGCACTAATTTGCGTCAATGCCATGTTAAAACGGTGTCGGGACCCCGATCCTAAGTCATATGATTCCATACTGTAACAAGCCACATCACTTTGCGGCCTCACACACGGTACTCCATGGCTGCCACCTTACCTTGGCCGGGACCGTTTGCGTCTTTTGGCTCACGTATGTGAACATGTCGCTGGCAATCACACAACAAAGAACCCGGGCCGACATGACTAGTCATAGAACCCAAGTGGCACATCCGTACGGAAACAGGCATACATAACCCAGCAATGCAGGTGTCGGTCTCAAGCGTGTGTAGACGAGTCATAGCAAGCTACAAGGACTCCATTACGTCGCGAGACACGAATGTCATCACTGCATGTAGATGAGTCGTAGCAGGCTACGGGGACTCCATTACACCGCGAGACATTTCCCCGAAGGGACAGACACAGCAGCAAAGAAGGATACATGCCGGTCAATCAATGTGTCCGGAGCAGTAGCAAGCTACCATGGCTCGGTGGAAGCACAAAGAGGCAGTTTCCCGTAAAGAGTACTACTAAAGGCACACGACTAGGTGTCGGATCCCATACATACCGTTGCACGTCACACGTACGCACGACATGCCCGATATGCATACATACAACCATGGCATCACAACATAACCATACAATAACATGACTTTTATTTAAGAGGCTCAGACGAGCCTTGCATAATATGTTCATACAGACAGGGGTCACATGACCCGGCACTCAAGTCATACAAACATAGTCATACAAGCCAGCAAAACTAAAGCTGTCTGGGTACAGACGGCAAAATATAAAAGAGGCACATGGCCTGACTATCTGCAGCCCACCACACGGGCAAGATCGTAGCTGGGACACCAGCTATTCAGCATCGTCAACGTCTAGATAGAACCCACCTGATGGGTCCTGGTTTTCTTCTGCAACATTAATTAAGCAAGGGTGAGTACAATCATACTCAGCAAGTCTTTAAAACAGACCTAGTCTATTTATGCTCATGTGTCAACAAGGGGGTGGGGGAGTTTATGCAGAAAGCCAGCTTTGACTCATGGCTAACCTACACTACTCAGTTTTAAACTCTTTGTTACAATTTTATTTATCGCACACGAGTCCACTAACTCCATCACAATACACCACCATGGACTCACCTTCCCCTTCTGGAAGAGTGCCATCCACGGTACTCACACTTGTCTTGAGATTTTTAGAGGTATCCATTTGGTTCTCTATGAACAACATAAGTTCTCCAAGTAGTCCATATCCGAGGACGCGGCTATTCGAATAGTTTCATAACCCTGTAGGGGTGTACTTCTTCACACACGCTCTCGCCACTTATCGATGTGTGCCATAAACCATGCACCTCGGCAACCTTCAAGCGGATGCCCAGCGAGGCAGTCGGCCACGACCGTCAATCACATAAGACCTCTAGTCCAGGCTACCGCCTATTTTAGACTGACCCGCACGGAAATCCGGCCGAAGTTTCCGCTACGGTCCCAAACGATGTGCGCAGGGTTCCCAAGCCCACCATTCGGGTGACCCTTGGTACACCGTGCCACTGCCTACCGCGTCGTAACCCACCCCAAGGGTCAGCGCTACGCACGGCCTCCGGCATGCTATAAACACCAGCAACTACTTGCAATACCTGAACCAAGGACTAAGCGACTGAAAAGTCGAGAGGGTTAGTTAAGTATCCCAACGTGTGGTAGTATCTAGTCTTGGATCACAAACACGGAACCCAGTTCCTAAGAACGGTCCCAATGAGACAACCCACTATGTACTCCTACATAGCCTCTCATCGCTACCTTTATCAAATCGTATTCATTATAAGCTCATCACATCGGACAACACTGTTTTACTCAGTTCATCACCCAGATGAATTCGACTTGACACAAATCTAAGCATAGCAAGCATAGCAGGCAAAGTAAGCTAAGCGCATCATGGCACAAGCATCTACCAGGTATGCTAGGTTGCAAGGTTTAGCTATTTACTGTGACAAGATCAGGTCATGCATAAGAATAGGATCATCTACCGTGTATAACTGACATGTGATCGTTTGTCCTAATGCAATAAATGAGAGCAGGAGCGAGAGAGTGCGATGTTATCGGAATGATCAATGGGGTTGCTTGCCTTGCTGGGTTGCGGAAGAGTTCTCGCCTTCGTCAGGGTACGAAGTGGTATCCTCCGGATTAGGGCCTACCGCAACGCAGACAAACATTCAATACAAACAGATGCAACAATATGATGCATGAACATGGCATAATGATGTGCATGGATGAGCTCATGTAGCTACTGGTCATGTCAATTTGAAATGTATTTGAATATAGGTTCAAAGTTGTTCTCATTTCAAATTCTATATATTGACCTAATGCTAAAATTCCCATGTTCACCTATTTAGGTTGCTCTATCGTGCACGAGAGTAGCACCATTGGACTCATTGGATTTTTCTGATAAATTTTCATATATAAATTATTTTCATCTGACTTACAGATTAATTTATATGATTTTTCAAAGTTTAAATAATTTCTAGAATTATTTTTAAAAAAGAAATTGACTTATGACATCAGCCTGACGTCATCCTGACGTCAGCTGGTCAACAGACCGCTCCAGGTCAAAACTGACCAGTGGGGCCCTCATGTCAGCGTCAGTAGGCTAATCCCCGCGCTGACTGAGGTTTGACCCAGCGATGGGGCCCACTGTCAGTGGCTGGGCTAAGCTAATCAAGGTGATTAGCGACTAAGTGCCGGCCACGTCGGCACTGGCTGGAGGGTGGTTGCCGGCGACCATCCGACGCGGCGGAGGCTCGCCGGAAGCCACTGGAGGGGTCGGATCGACGCGGGGAAGGCACTGGAACAAAGCCCGTGCTCGACCGCGTCGATTGGGCTGGTCAGGGGGGACCGGCGATCACCGGAGGCTCGCCGGGGAGCACTTACATGGCGGCACCCGACCGGCCACTATGGCGAGGAGCGCCAGGGAGCATAGGGAAGCTAGGGAAGAGAGGGAGGAGGACGGGGTTCTCACTGGGAGGTTGCAGGGGGTGGCCAGAATAGCAGCAACGGCGGCGCTCGGCGGAGGAGGAGAGAAGGAGAGGAGAGGGGGGAAATGGAGCGGGGAGGGAGCCAGCTCGTCCCTGGCGAGCCTTCTCGCTTGCCAGGGCGGCGAGGGGGCGGCCAGGCAGGCAGGTGGCGTGGCACCACCGTCGCGGGCGCCGTCCCCTGCTTCTCCTCTGCCTTCTGGCAGGAGGAAGAAGACGGGGCTGCCCCTGGTGGGCTGGGCCTCCTGGTGGGCCGGGGCCAGGTAAGCCCTGTCCTTTTCCTTTTTTTGTTTTATTTCTGTTTTCTGGGTTTTTTCGTCTAACACTTGTTTATTTCTTGCAGGTCCAAAATACCCTTCAAATAATTCTAAAACTTTTATAGATTCAAGTTTGAATATTTCAAACGTGTATCAAAAGTTTCAGATTATTTTGAAAGTAGTGATAATGATAATGTTTTTATTTGTCATTTTCAGAGACATAATTCATTAATTTAAAATATTTCCAATGTTCAAATAATTGAAATGGTCCCTGGTATATCCATGCCTTTAATTATCAGACATAGGGAACATTTTTGATGGGCATTTTGGATTTGTTGAAATTTCATTTGTTTGGAATTCCTTTAATTCATAAAATGCTTAGGGTTTCTTTCTTTCTCCCCATTTCATATTGATGCAATGATGATGATGATGATGCAAACACAATGCTAGCCTAGACACTTGCTAGGGTTGTGACAACTCACCCCCACTCAAAAGAATCTCGTCCCGAGATTTTGAAGTCGTCGGGAAGAGTGCGGGGTACTCTAGTCGAAGACGATCTTCTCTTTCCCATGTTGCCTCCTTTTCAGAATGATGCGACCACTGAACCTTAAGAAACTTGATGTTCCGACGCCGAGTGGTACGCTTAGCCTGGTCGAGAATACGAACAGGATATTCTCGATATGAAAGGTTATCTTGGAGATCAAGCGCTTCGTGGTCCACTTCTCGGACAGGGTCCGAAAAGCAACGCCTGAGTTGAGAGACGTGGAAGACATCATGAACTTGGGAAATATACGAAGGAAGTTCCAATTGGTAGGCAACCTCTCCTCGTTTAGCAAGAATGCGAAAAGGTCCAATGTAACGAGGAGCCAACTTGCCTTTGATACCGAATCGATGGGTACCCTTCAGAGGTGTAACCCGAAGGTAAGTCTTCTCGTCAACTTCATACGTCACAGACTTACGATGACGGTCATATTGACTCTTTTGACGGGATTGGGCTGTTTTCAACTTTTCACGAAAATGCGGACTTGCTCCTCTGCATCCTGGATCATGTCCGGACCAAAGAGTTGCCTCTCTCCGGTTTCTGACCAGTTAAGAGGTGTTCGACATTTTTGTCCATAGAGAACTTCTAAAGGGGCTTTGCCCAAGCTTGATTGATAACTGTTGTTATATGTGAATTCAGCAAATGGAAGGCAGTTCTCCCAATTCATACCGAAAGATATAACACAAGCTCGGAGCATGTCTTCAAGAATTTGATTGACTCGCTCAACCTGACCACTAAATTGAGGGTGGAAAGCAGTACTAAAGGATAGATGAGTCCCCATGGCAGTTTGAAAACTTTCCCAAAATCGAGAAGTAAAGATACTTCCACGGTCTGAGTTAATCTCCAGAGGAACACCATGAAGAGAAACTATTCGAGAAACATATAACTCCGCTAGCTGACTAGCAGTAATGCTTTCACGAGCAGGAAGGAAATGAGCCACTTTGGAGAGGCGATCAATGACTACGAATATAGCATTGTTCCCTCTCTTGGTTCTGGGAAAACTAGTGATGAAATCCATACCGACCTTATCCCATTTCCATTCAGGAATAGCTAAAGGTTGAAGGGTGCCAGCAGGCCTTTGATGTTCTGCTTTCACACGACGACAAACGTCGCAATTAGCAACATACTGAGCAATTTCTCTCTTCATCCTAGTCCACCAGAACCTCTGGCGTAGGTCCTGATACATTTTGGTACTACCCGGATGAATTGTGAGAGGAGAATCATGAGCCTCCTTAAGAATCAGCTGTCTTAGACGGGTGCTCTTGGGAACCACCAACCGATTCTGAAAGAACACCACACCTCCATCATCCTTAGAGAAATCCTTAGCGTTTCCGTTAACGATATTTTCCTTAATCCGAGATATCCCTTTGTCATATCTCTGGACAGCTACTATTTGATCCTTAAGAGTAGGTTTCGCCACCAAGTTGGACAGGAACCCTTGAGGAACAATGTGAAGATTTAACTTCCTGAATTCCTCATGGAGAAACGGTTGACCTTGTTGTAACATTAGATTGTTACAATAAGACTTACGACTTAGTGCATCAGCCATGACATTGTCTTTCCCCGGGGTGTAAGTTATCCCTAAGTCATAATCTGTAATCAACTCTACCCACCATCTTTGCCTGAGATTCAAATCCGGCTGGGTGAAGATATATTTCAGACTTTGGTGATCGGTGTATATCTCGCAACGATTACCCAGGAGGTAATGTCGCCATGTCTTTAGTGCATGGACTACAGCTACAAGTTCAAGATCATGTGTTGGATAATGATCCTCATGTGAACGCAACTATCGAGATGCGTATGCAATCACATGACCATCTTGCATAAGAATGCAACCGAATCCTTGTCGCGAGGCATCGCAGTAGATAATAAAGTCCTTAGAAAAATCTGGTGGCACCAGAACGGGAGCAAAGGTCAGTCGTCTTTTCAACTCCTGAAAACTATGCTCACATTGTGGGGTCCACTCGAACCTTTTATCTTTCTTGAGGAGTTCAGTCAGAGGTTTCGCAACCTTGGAGAAATTCCCAACAAAGCGGCGACAATAGCTCGCTAAGCCAAGGAAACTCCAAACTTGCTTAACCGATTCAGGTTGAGTCCAATCAAGGATGGCCTGAACTCTCTCGGGATTGATAGCAATACCTTTGACAGAGATCACGTGGCCCAGATAGGTCACTTCCGGCAACCAGAATTCACACTTGGAGAATTTGGCATATAGGCGATGCTCTCGAAGTTTCATCAATACCAGCCTTAGATGCTCGGCATGTTCTTGTCCATTCTTCGAGTAGATGAGTATATCGTCGAGGTAAACCATGACGAATTTATCCAAATACTCCATGAAGATCGAATTCATCAGACGGGAGAAAGTGGCTTGAACATTGGTTAAACCGAAGGACATGACGGTGTACTCGTATTGGCCATAACGAGTGACAAAATCCGTTTTTGGAATGTCCCCGTTTCTAATTCTGATTTGATGGTATCCCAACCTCAAATCCATTTTGGAAAAGACAGAGGATCCAGCGAGTTGATCATACAAATCGTTGATCCTGGGGAGCGGATACTTGTTTTTGATAGTGACCAAGTTCACTGGTCGGTAATCCACAACCATCCGATCCGATCCATCCTTCTTCTTGACGAAGAGGACGGGGCAAGCCCAAGGAGAAGAACTAGGACGAATGAAACCTTTCTTCAAAGCCTCATCGGGTTGGGTTTTTAGCTCGGCTAGTTCTAAGGGTGCCATCTTATAAGGTCTTCTGGCTATTGGAACTGTCCCTGGAAAAAGTTCTATCGCGAACTCAACATCTCTGACAGGTGGAATACCTGGCAGTTCTTCTGGAAAGACATCCGGAAAATCACGGACTACTGGAATATCTTCTAGCTCAAGGAGAGGGCTAGCATTTAGGGAATAGAGTTGGCGCTTGGTTGTTCGAGTAGAGACATTAACTATCTCACCCGAGGGATGTGTAAGTTGAACATTCCTAGAATGAGTATCAATCTTGGCATAGTGGGCTTTCATCCAATCCATACCTAGAATGATATTGATGTCCGAAGACTTAAGAGCTATCAAGGATGCTAGGAATACTAGTCTATCCACCAGAATTTCATTGTCATGGCTCACTCTAGAAGTTTGCCACTTTGATCCAGGAGTCTGAACTACTAAAGGAGTGGGCATGTCATAGAAAGACATGTTATGCAACTGTGCATAACTTTCTGAGATGAATGAATGAGATGCCCAAGTATCAAATAGAACAGATGCTGGATGGCTATTAACAAGAAGCATACCTAGAATGACATCAGGGTCTTCAAGAGCTTCTTCAGTAGACACATAGTTAACTCGCCTACGGGCAGGAGTTGGCTTCACATAGAAGGCTTTCCCTGGTTTTCCGCGTCCAGCGGGCTTGGCATTATTCTGGGGACACTCACGAGAATAGTGTCCCGGTTCTCCACACTTGTAGCATACCATTGTAGCACGAGGGGCAACATTTACTTGTGGTCCTCCAAATGGTCTGGGTGGAGGGTTGGACTGAACTGGACGAGGTGCCTGGAAGGATGGCCTCGCAGTGTACCTTGCCGGCATAGCTGCATTGGGTACCCATATTCGGCGCTTGTTGGGTCCTGAACCCGATGCAGGGTTAAAGTCACGGTTATGCCTCCTTGTGGCCTCGTAGTCAGTCTGTCCGGACTCGGCATTGATAGCTTTATTGACGAGAGCTTGAAAGGTGGTGCACTCATGCAGACGAAGATCTCGGCGAAGCTCAGCGTTAAGTCCCTTGCGGAACCTAGCCTGCTTCTTAGCATCAGTTGAGACTTCTTCGGGGGCATAGCGAGCAAGATTACCAAACTCGCGACTGTATGCATCCACTGACAATCTGCCCTGGGTGAAAGCACAGAATTCCTCTCTTTTGCGATCCATCAGCCCTTCCGGGATGTGATGGATATGGAATGCGGCGCTGAACTCTGCCTAGGTTGGTGCAGGTCCCTGGGGACGCATAGCCTCATAGCTTTCCCACCATAGGTTGGCAGGTCCCTCCAGAAAGTATGTCACAAAGGTCACCTTATTGGCCTCTGAAACATTTGCAGCTCGGATCTTACATGACATGCTGGTCAGCCAATCATCCGCATCGAGGGGATCGATCGAGTGATGGTACTTAGGCGGACACAGTTTAATGAAGTCACCAAGTGACACTCCATCATGGTGATCATTGCGGGGAGCACGAGCGGTTTTCTGTTCAATCCTCTCTAACAGTTTGTTGGTCTCCCTCTTATTCCTTTCATCTTCTAGCATCACCTCTGCTAGAGATGGTGCATGTGGTAGCTCCTCTTGCCTTGGCTGGCTACTCTCGCCCTGCTCAGGAGCAGGCACGGGGTTGTTCCTAGTTGCCACCATCCTGGGGAAAACAATTCACAGCTTAGAGATAGAGAACAACAACTCTAAGACATGAGTTAAGGAATGCACTGATCAACATGGCATGTAGGATAACACCAATCAACATGGTAAAACAACTACCATATGAACATTAGGTTTCATACACACCATGAATTAGTTTAGTACAAACCCAAGCTGAAAACAACTACGGAGAGATGACACAACTCATCGGAGGCATTAAAAGCTTCCTATACATTATCTATCTACATCTCCGGAACTCAACTCTCGACCTTAGTCATATCCCACAAGACACGCAAGACTATGGCGATACGACTACTACCATACTAGGACTAACATCCACGCACTCAAACATCACCGTAGAATGCCTCGTATAGGTTACCCCCGTGACCTGGGAGCTGAACCTGAGGATCTGGAAACACTCTAGCCTGGGATCCCTGGAAACCATAAGGACACGGGTGTGGCCTTGGTCCCCTTGTTGGCGGCAACAGCGGTCCTCGAAGAGGGGTGACGCCTCCAACATCAGGCCAGTCTACGTGTGTTGGAAAATGAGCCCACGATGGGGTCAGCATCTCCAAGTCTCCATAGCCTGTCTGCACGACAGGTGCCAACTGCGTCAAGGCTGTCCAAAGGCGTGCACGGGTAGCATAGAGCTCCATGTGAAGGGCACGTGCATCATGATCCCTGTTCTCCAACATCTGAGTAGTCACCTGCAGCCTAGGGTCCTCATGAGAATGATCAAAGTAGGCTGCACTAAGATATCCATCCTCTCCTCCCATGGAAGCAGGAACATAGCAGAACTCTGTGTTCTGAAGCAAACCATGGTGAAACCTCATAATAGTCAGCATAGTGTAGGCGGCTTCCTGAACTGCCATATCTATGGTAACTCCCAATCCATGAGTCCAGTGAAGCGGCTCTACAGCTCCAGGATAGGAAGGATATATCCTAACGGTACACAGATACTAAGTCTGGTTGAAATCTCGATACTGCTCCTCCACTGTGTACTCTGGGTACCAACGATATCCAACCTCCATCATAACTCTAACCAACGTGGCTGTGTGACCCGGCACATCGATGCACCTGGTCAGACGGACCACCTGACGGAAAGGACGAGAGGGCATCTGAAACAGAGAATGATGCAAAGACATTAGATCCTAGCAGAAATTGGACAGGATAACGGTTGTAATTGCTCAAGAAAATTTTTGAGACAATTGAAAAGAGATTGGAAAGGCACAACCACTCGACTATCTAGACTCAAATCTCTTCTCCATCTGTTTGTCACACCAACAACACTTGAGTAACTGCACTCACGTACAAGCAAGCTAGCTATGAGTCCATGGCTAGTAACTCGTCATCCTAAGCAATAGATGAGAATCCTAGTTCCTATCCCCGTAGAAAAGATGAGAATGACCCAGCATAGAATAACTTGGGAAGAGGAGTAAAAAGAGCCTTACGTTCCCTTCCACAATCAATTCCCCTACTTATCTATAGTGTTTCTAGACTCAACTTCGACCGGTTTGGCTTGGTAGTCCTACAGTCAGTCAGGCTCTGATACCAACGCTGTCGGGACCCCGATCCTAAGTCATATGATTCCATACTGTAACAAGCCACATCACTTTGCGGCCTCACACACGGTACTCCACGGCTGCCACCTTACCTTGGCCGAGACCGTTTGCGTCTTTTGGCTCACGTATGTGAACATGTCGCTGGCAATCACACAACAAAGAACCCGGGCCGACATGACTAGTCATAGAACCCAAGTGGCACATCCGTACGGAAACAGGCATACATAACCCAGCAATGCAGGTGTCGGTCTCAAGCGTGTGTAGACGAGTCATAGCAAGCTACAAGGACTCCATTACGTCGCGAGACACGAATGTCATCACTGCACGTAGACGAGTCGTAGCAGGCTACGGGGACTCCATTACACCGCGAGACATTTCCCCGAAGGGACAGACACAGCAGCAAAGAAGGATACATGCCGGTCAATCAATGTGTCCGGAGCAGTAGCAAGCTACCATGGCTCGGTGGAAGCACAAAGAGGCAGTTTCCCGTAAAGAGTACTACTAAAGGCACACGACTAGGTGTCGGATCCCATACATACCGTTGCACGTCACACGTACGCACGACATGCCCGATATGCATACATACAACCATGGCATCACAACATAACCATACAATAACATGACTTTTATTTAAGAGGCTCAGACGAGCCTTACATAATATGTTCATACAGACAGGGGTCACATGACCCGGCACTCAAGTCATACAAACATAGTCATACAAGCCAGCGGAAACTAAAGCTGTCTAGGTACAGACGGCAAAATATAAAAGAGGCACATGGCCTGACTATCTACAGCCCACCACACGGGAAAGATCGTAGCTGGGACACCAGCTATTCGGCATCGTCAACGTCTAGATAGAACCCACCTGATGGGTCCTGGTTTTCTTCTGCAACATTAATTAAGCAAGGGTGAGTACAATCGTACTCAGCAAGTCTTTAAAACAGACCTAGTCTATTTATGCTCATGTGTCAACAAGGGGGTGGTGGAGTTTATGCAGAAAGCTAGCTTTGACTCATGGCTAACCTACACTACTCAGTTTTAAACTCTTTGTTACAATTTTATTTATCGCACATGAGTCCACTAACTCCATCACAATACACCACCATGGACTCACCTTCCCCTTCCGGAAGAGTGCCATCCACGGTACTCACACTTGTCTTGAGATTTTTAGAGGTATCCATTTGGTTCTCTATGAACAACATAAGTTCTCCAAGTAGTCCATATCCGAGGACGCGGCTATTAGAATAGTTTCATAACCCTACAGGGGTGTACTACTTCACACACGCTCTCGCCACTTATCGATGTGTGCCATAAACCATGCACCTCGACAACCTTCAAGCGGATGCCCAACGAGGGAGTCGGACATGACCGTCAATCACATAAGACCTCTAGTCCAGGCTACCGCCTATTTGAGACTGACCCGCACGGAAATCCGGCCGAAGTTTCCGCTACGGTCCCAAACGATGTGCGTAGGGTTCCCAAGCCCACCATTCGGGTGACCCTTGGTACACCGTGCCACTGCCTACCGCGTCGTAACCCACCCCGAGGGTCAGTGCTACGCACGGCCTCCAGCATGCTATAAACACCAGAAACTACTTGCAATACCTGGACCAAGGACTAAGCGACTGAAAAGTCGAGAGGGTCAGTTAAGTATCCCAACGTGTGGTAGTATCTAGTCTTGGATCGCAAACACGGAACCCAGTTCCTAAGAACGATCCCAATGAGACAACCCACTATGTACTCCTACATAGCCTCTCATCGCTACCTTTACCAAATTGTATTCATTATAAGCTCATCACATCAGACAACACTGTTTCACCCAGTTCATCACCCAGATGAATCCAACTTGACACAACTCTAAGCATAGCAAGCATAGCAGGCAAAGTAAGCTAAGCGCATCATGGCACAAGCATCTACCAGGTATGCTAGGTTGCAAGGTTTAGCTATTTACTGTGACAAGATCAGGTCATGCATAAGAATAGGATCATCTACCGTGTATAACTGACATGTGATCGTTTGTCCTAATGCAATAAATGAGAGCAGGAGCGAGAGAGTGGGATGTTATCGGAATGATCAATGGGGTTGCTTGCCTTGTTGGGTTGCGGAAGAGTTCTCGCCTTCGTCAGGGTACGGAGTGGTATCCTCCGGATTAGGGCCTACCGCAACGCAGACAAACATTCAATACAAACAGATGCAACAATATGATGCATGAACATGGCATAATGATGTGCATGGATGAGCTAATGTAGCTATTGGTCATGTCAATTTGAAATGTATTTGAATATAGGTTCAAAGTTGTTCTCATTTCAAATTTTATATATTGACCTAATGCTAAAATGTCCATGTTCACCTATTTAGGTTGCCCTATCATGCATGAGAGTATCACCATTGGACTCATTGGATTTTTCTGATAAATTTTCATATGTAAATTATTTTCATCTGACTTACAGATTAATTTATATGATTTTTCAAAGTTTTAAATAATTTCTGGAATTATTTTTAAAAAAGAAATTGACTTATGACATCAGCCTGACGTCATCCTGACGTCAGCTGGTCAACAGACCGCTCCAGGTCAAAACTGACCAGTGGGGCCCTCATGTCAGCGTCAGTAGGCTAATCCCCGCGCTGACTGAGGTTTGACCCAGCGATGGGGCCCATTGTCAGTGGCTGGGCTAAGCTAATCAAGGTGATTAGCGACTAAGTGGCCGGCCACGTCGGCACTGGCCGGAGGGTGGTCACCGGCGACTATCCGATGCGGCGGAGGCTCGCCGGAAGCCACTGGAGGGGTCGGATCGACGTGGGGAAGGCACTGGAACAAAGCCTGTGCTCGACCGCGTCGATTGGGCTGGTCAGGGGGACCGGCGATCACCGGAGGCTCGCTGGGGAGCACTTCCATGGCGGCGCCCGATCGGCCACTACGGCGAGGAGCGCCAGGGAGCACAGGGAAGCTAGGGAAGAGAGGGAGGAGGACGGGGTGCTCACTGGGAGGTTGCAGGGGGGCTCGGAAGGCTCGGGGACGACCGGCGATGGCAGGAACGGCGACGAACTCTGGCAGGTCCCGAGGTTGAAGACGGACGCGGTAGCGGCCTTGGGGGCCTCTCGGGTCTTTCTGGCGCCACAGGGAGGACGAGGGCGTCGCAGCGGGTCTACCGGTGGGCTCGGAGGGGAGAGGGGGTGGCCAGAACGGCGGCTACGGCGAGCGGCACCAATGGCGGCGCTCGGCAGAGGAGGAGAGAAGGAGAGGAGAGGGGGAAATGGAGAGGGGAGGGAGCCAGCTCGTCCCTGGCGAGCCTTCTCGCTTACCAGCGCGGCAAGGGGCGGCCAGGCAGGCAGGTGGCGTGGCGCCACCGCCGCGGGCGCCGTCCCCTGCTTCTCCTCTGCCTTCTGGCAGGAGGAAGAAGACGGGGCTGCCCCTGGTGGGCTGGGCCTCCTGGTGGGCCGGGGCCAGGTAAGCCCTGTCCTTTTCCTTTTTTTGTTTTATTTTTGTTTTCTGTTTTTTTCTTCTAACACTTGTTTATTTCTTGCAGGTCCAAAATACCCTTCAAATAATTCTAAAACTTTTATAGATTCAAGTTTGAATATTTCAAATGTGTATCAAAAGTTTCAGATTATTTTGAAAGCAGTGATAATGATAATGTTTTTATTTGTCATTTTCAGAGACATAATTCATTAATTTAAAATATTTCCAATGTTCAAATAATTGAAATGGTCCCTGGTATATCCATGCCTTTAATTATCAGACATAGGGAACATTTTTTATGGGCATTTTGGATTTGTTGAAATTTCATTTGTTTGGAATTCCTTTAATTCATAAATTGCTTAGGGTTTCTTTCTTTCTCCCCATTTCATATTGATGCAATGATGATGATGATGATGCAAACACAATGCTAGCCTAGACACTTGCTAGGGTTGTGACAAACGGTTTATTGCATAACTAAATAACCGTAGCTCCGTTTAAAATGTGTTATATATGTAACTTGAATAGAAAAATGTGTAGAATCTCATGCCACACATTGTGTCCATGTTTAATAAATATAAAACATGTTTAGTACAGATCTGGACCAAATTCATAATATGCATATGGGGTTGTTTCGGAAATGATATATATTGCTTCCAGCCTCATTTAAAATGCCTAGATGTTGTAGTTGTTTGTACTTCACCGTTTGCCATGTTTAACAACATTTAATATTGATGAGTACCTAAACGGGAGTGAACTAAATAATTCAAACATGGAGTTTCGTCAATATGCAACTCGTTGCATATTGAACTTCACTTAATGTGTACTAGTTGTTTGTTGTTCTTGTCATGCCATGCCATGCCTTGCATATTAAAGCGGACATGCATCATATTTGTTTGTGCATCGTGTCATGCATATGTTGTGATGTATCATGTGTTGATTGTTGTTTCGGATTGTTCCTTCTCGATAGAGTTCCGAAAGCATTTGGAGTGTGAGGATTCGTTCGACTACGTTGGCACATCTTCTTCATGGACTCATTCTTCTTCTAAGCGGGATCTTAGGCAAGATGACACATTTCCCTGGATACCATTACTATCATTGCCATGCTAGATGTCTCGTTTTCTATCGTTATGTCTCGCTACCTACCAGTTGTTTGACAAGCCTCCCAACATTGCCATGAAAAGCCTCTAACCCTCGACCTTCCTAGCAAACCTTTGTTTGGCTATGTTACCGCTTGCTCAGCACTTCTTATAGCATTTCTAGCTGCAGGTGCAATTGCTTCCATGTGACAACATGGACATTCTTTTGTTATCACAAATTATTGCTATTTAATTTAATGCACTTATACACTTGGTAAAGGGTGGAAGGCTTGGCCTTTTGTTCGGTGTTTTGTTCCACTCTTGCCGACCTAGTTACTTGTGAAATGGTGTTATGTTCCATATTTGAGTGCTCCTAACATGCTCGGGGTTGTTATGGGGACTCCCTTGATCTTCGTTTTAGGATAAAGCTTGTCTGGCAGGGCCCAACATTGGTACTATTTGCTTAATAACAACAAAAAATTGAATAGGGCATGATCACCCCGTGGATAATTAATCAACAACCCGGGACAGTGCTCCTCATGAGTGTTGGTCCAAAATGGGCTGCCTACGGGGCCGCCTCGAGGAAACTCGAGGATTGGTTTTCCCTGTAGCTAGTCCCATCCGGTCGTGTCCTGAGAACGAGATACGCTGCTCTTATCGGGTTCGTCGACACGTCGGTGGGTCTTGCTGGACTTGTTTTACCTTTCTCGAATGTCTTGCGTGAGGAACTCTGATCTTCTTCGGGCTATCTCGAGGTGTCAGATTTCCTTTGGAATTGCCTAGGATGATCACGAGATCCGTGGTCGAGGTTATTCCCGTGGCGTGTGGTTAATTTGTGATGGATGAGTTGGAGCACCCCTGCAGGGCTAAATCTTTCGGAAAGTTGTGCCCGCGGTTATGTGGCAAACTTGGATACTTTGTTTAACACCCGGTCATAGCAAACTTGAAGTAAACTCAAATAAAATACACCAACTGTGTGCGTAACCGTGACTGTCTCTTCTCGTGAGTCCTCATCCGAGAGAGAACACGGTGGGGTTATGATTGACGTAAGTAGGTGTTCAGGATCAGTTAGTGATCATTACTAGTTTACATCTGTTATGCGTAGACCACCATACTTTACTTTTTGTACTCGTAAGTTAGCCACTCAAATAAATGCTTAGTCGCTGTTGTAGCCTCACCACTTAATCATACTTCACCTATTAAGCTTTAATAGTCTTGATACCCTTGGAAATGAGATTGTTGAGTCCCTGTGGCTCACAGATTACTACAACAATAGTTGCAGGTACATGTAATGCGATGATTTGACGTGAGAGTGATGCTTGATTTGATTTGGAGTTCTTCTTCTTCATCGATCTAGGATGGGTTCCAGGCGGCAGTCTGGGATAGCAAGGGTGGATGTCATTTTGTCGTTTGTTTTCGTCCGTAGTCGGACCCTGCTCTTATGTATGATTGAGTATGTTGTTGTATTGATGTGATCTTGATGTAGGTTGTGGCGAGTGTAAGCCAATTCGATATACTCATCTCTTCTGTACATGTACTTGTAATGATATCCATTCTTGCAACACGACGAGATGCGCTCCTATCACTGTCGAGGCCCCCGAGCCAAAATAAGGATAGGGTCGCATCTTGGGCGTGACACCCTCTTTGTGTAAAGAGTGGGATCAATCTTTCCAATTTCAACCCCAAGATCTTGCAAAATCTAGGTAAGGTGCTCATACCACACACATCGGGATTGTTTAAGGCCATAGAGAGCCTTATCGAGAATGTATACATGATTAGGAACTTGGGATCCTCGAACCCCGGGGGTTGCTTGACATATACCAACTCTTTGAGTGGACCATAAAGAAATGCACTCTTCACATCCATTTGATATAGCTTAAAATCATGATGAGAAGCATATGCAAGCAATATGCAAATAGATTCAAGACGTGCAACAAGAGCAAAGGTTTCATCGTATTCAATACCCTCGACTTGTGAGTAGCCTTATGCCACCAATCTTGGTTTGTTGCGAATGATGACATTGTTCGCATCTTGCTTGTTCTTGAAGATCCATTTGGTTACAATGACATTGTGGTTCTCCTTTGGTCTTGGCACCAATCGCCACACTTTGTTGCGCTCGAAGTTGTTGAGTTCATCGTGCATGGCTTCAAGCCATTCCGAGTCCTCGAGCACTTCTTGTACCTTAAGGGGTTCAATACAAGAAACAAACGCATGATCTGCACAATTTTTTTTAATTGTTTACAAGTGGTCACCCCTCTATTCAAGCTGTCATAGATGTTATCCAAAACATGTTGTTTACGTTCGAGCTTGGCAGCTATCTTGGCGGCTCGTCTTTCTAAGATCTCCTCCATGGAAGGTTGTGGAGCATCATTTTGGGATGGTGGAGGAGCATCATTTTGATGACCTTGAGCGTTGTCATGAGTTTGCTCTTGATCTTGAACATGGTCTTGATCTTGAGCTTGATTGGGGGTGTGAACTTGACCTTGGGCATCACTTGGTATATCACCAATATCATGAGGTTGATCTTGTTCACTTGATTGAGGGACTTCACTTTGTTCTTCGGAAGCGTTTGGGTCTTGGGTTGGTGATGGTTCCACTTGAGTGGAACATTGTCCTTCTCCTTCGGCCACAAGGGGTTCCTCAATGGGTAGGAAGTGTACCACACCCAATCTTGTTATGGCTTGGGGAGGAATTTCATCACCTACATCACAAAGACCACTTTGCTCCACTTGGGAGCCATTATTTTCATCAAACTCAACGTTACACGTCTCCTCAATGAGTTTGGTGGACTTATTGAGCACACGGTAAGCGCGAGAGTTTGTAGCATAACCAACAAATATGCCCTCTTGAGATCAAGGTTCAAATTTAGAAAAACGAACACCCTTTTTGAGAATGAAACACTTACACCCGAACACCCAGAACTACTTGAGGTTGGGCTTGTTATCAGTAAGAATTTCATAAGGAGTCTTGTTCAAGACTTTGTGGAGATAGAGCCGATTGGATGCATGTAACATCCCAAAATTTCATTTTGGAATGTTATGAAATATAGCTATGCATCATCATCACTTTGTTTGGATGTACTGAATTTGTTGAAGTGCTTCTTTTGAAATTCTGAAAGACCATTTCTATTTTCCCATGTATCTGTTTCACCTATTTGAAAACCTTTGGAAATGTTCAAAGAAAGAGGGGAGTAACATGACACTCCACACCAGGGGCATCTTGGTGAAATATTTGAACAATAAAACCAGGGGGTTATTTGAAAGTTTATCTCAAAAGGATTTAAAATCAATTAGGCATTTTCTGAAAATAAATTTTAAAAAGATATTCAATATGACAGAGGAAAAATGTTCATCAAATAGCATTAATTCTCTTGATCATTTTGATATATATATTTCCTATGTTTGGAAATATTTTGAATGCATTAAAAGAGTTTTTAATGCTCTGGAAATAGAAAAGGAAATGTTTTAAACCGAATCGGGTCGGCCCACAGTCTTTAATTCCCGAAACTGCTCCGGGTCGGCCACCGACGCGCTAACCATGCCTCCCACTCTCACTGACGCGCGGGATCCACCGTCTGACCGCGGCGTCAGCGCGTTCATCCCCTTCCCCATGCCCGACCACCATCGCCGGAGAACCCTCCCCGCGGATCTCGCCCCTCGTGCCCTCCCCGACCACCGCACCGCCCCTATATAAACCCCAACCCTCTCCTCTCTTCGTTCCACTCCCGAAACCCCCTTCTCCCTTGCCGGAGCGCTGCCCCAGACCTCACCGGAGTTCGGCACCCAACCGGACGTCCCCGAGCTCGTGCTCGTCGCTACACTCACCCCCAGCCCCCTCCGACACCACCAATCGACGCCGGAGACTCGTCGTCGCCGTTTGAAGCCTTCGGACGCTACCCCCGACCACCGCACCGTCGTCCCCGAGCATCTCTGACCATTGGCCGCCGTCGACCTCGCCGGAGACCTCGACCCCCTCTCTATAAGCCTTCGCCTCCACCCGTAGCCGTCGGATCCGTAGTCAACGCGCGAGATTAGATCTATTTAATAAACGAACCGGTACGCGTTAATTGTCGGTCGTCCACTCGCTAGCTCTCGCACGCACGCCCTCGCGGCCAATCACACCATGCCATGTCACCCTGTCCGTTAGTTAGGTTAGTTTTTCTTTTTCTTTTCTGTTATAGAAAACAGAATATATTCTGTTTTTGTTTTTATCATATCTTGTAAAATATTTGGTGTTTTTAGTTGATTCTTTTTGCATTAGTTCAAAAATTTGTTGTAGTTTATGTCTGTATGCTTAGATTTCAAATTTGAACTTTAAATTTTGAATCTAATCAAATTTGTTTAAATTACTAAAATCTGTATAACTAGAGTTTAAAAATATATTTTTGAGTGAATCTTTTTTCCACTGTTTTGCCACGAATCTGTATAACTGCATTAGTTTGTATTAGTTACACCTATCATTCTACATAGTTTGAGAATTTTTAGTATGAATTTGGTTACTGTTTTTAACAAAAACAGAATCTGTTTAGTTCTTAATAGATTTTAGTTAAATTGATTTTTATTTAATTTGAACCTGAATTAGTTTAACTTCTGTTTTTTAGATTTCATTAGGTCATGTTGATTCAACATTAGGTGTATTATTTTCTGTTAATAAAATATATATTTTTAAAATTATTTTGTGCTCTAGTTTGAATAGGTACATCTTGTTTTCACCATTTATATTGTTTAGAAAAAAGTTTTGTAGTAACTCTTTTTGCATAATATTTTTTATAATGAAATACTTTCTATTTTCAAATAAAATTTTGTATTTACTTTTCTGTTATCTAAAATACCTAGTTGTTCCAAACTAATTTTTGACTTGTTATGTCTTAGTAGAGATTTTGACATCATGTTGCAGAGTACTTTTCCGACCAGGAGTGAGGATATGCTCTACGCTCGGTGAGATGCCCTTGGAGTCAGATGGACTCATCTACCTTTGGAGCTTCCGCAAGACTTTGGTTTAGTTTATCTCATGAGTTGGCCTTCAGCCACTTTATTGTAATCCTTATTGTAATAAAGGACTCGATATGAGATTTTGATTAATTAATGTTGTGTGATTTCCCTTTGATATATACATTGATGTACCGTGTGTGTACCAGCATGATCTTGGGATGGTACAGAAACACCGGAGATTCGACCTTTCAGGTCGGGTCGCTACAATGCATGACATGCAGTGTTGATGGCTTAGGCACAAAAGTTGTACGGAGATTTGAATTCCGCCATCATGGTCCTTGCTGCATCCATCAACGTCCAATTCTTCCTTTCTGCAACACCATTTTGTTGAGGGATATATGGTGCAAAGTATGATGCTTGATCCCCTCATCACTAAGGAGCTCATTCAAGGTGTAGTTCTTGCACTCAGTGCTGTTGTCACTTCTTATCATTATAATCTTTGCCTAAAGTTGACATTGAGCTTCATTGGAAAAGTCCATGACGGTTTGTTGAGTATCACTCTTCCTCTTGAAGAAGTGTACCCAAGTGTATCTTGAGTAGTAATCCACAATCACCAATCAATACTTTCTCCTTCCAAGACTATTGAAAGAACGGGGTCGAAAGAGATCCATGTGAAGGAGCTCCAAGGTCCTTTTTGAGTAGATGATAGTCGTGGGTCGGTGAGCCTTCTCATGTAGCTTTCCTTCGATACAAGCACGACCTTTGGCAAAACTCACATTTGTTAGTCCAAGGACATGATCCCCTTTGATGAGACTTTGCAAAGATATCACATTGACATGGGCTAGCTCGCGATGCCAAAGCCAACCCCACATCAACTTTAGCCATTAGGCAAGTCGCAGTCTTAGTGGGTCGCTCCTAGAAGTTAACCACACAGAGATTATTTTCGACATGCCCAACAAAGGATACTTTAAGAGTCTTGCTCCACAAAAGGGCCACGGTATCAACACAAAAGAAGGTACAAAAACCCATGAGTGCAAGTTGATGAACGAAAAGTAAATTATATGCAAGAGTCTCAACATGCATGACATTCTCAATGGACAAGTCCGGAGAGATTAGCACCTTGCCAAGACCCAATACCTTTGAACTTGTATCATCACCAAAGGAGACTTGAGTGGCCAAAGATGGATTGGTATGAATGTCCACCACCAAGTCCTTGCTTCCGGTCACATGATTTGTTGCTCCACTATCAAGCAACCATGACACTCCTCCGGAAGCAAACTCCTAAAATAGATCAATGCTTGGATTTAGGTTCCCATTCTTTAATGGGTCCTTTCATGTTAGTAACAAGGGTCTTAGGAATTCCACAAAAAAACAAGGGTCTTAGGAATCCAAATAGACCATTCAATGTACTCATAGGAAGAACCAACATATTTGGCTTAAACTTCCCCATCACTAGCATGACATAGAACATGAGAGGGGTTAAAATCGCCGGCCTTGTTGGAGTGGGTGGTCTTGCCCTTCTTGGCATTACCATCCACATCCTTGTCCTTCTTCTTCTCATGATAGACATTCCTCGCTTTCACAAAGGTTTCCTTTAGCGGGGGAGCTTGCTTGGTCTTCACTTTCTTCTTCTTCTTCTTCTTCTTCTTCTTCTTCTTCTTGGTTTTGGGAGCAAACCCATTCCTTTTGATTGCTCAAAAGGTCATTGAGATTCTTATCACCTTGGATTCATGTCACAAGGCCTTTCTCAAGTTGCTCTTTCAACTTAGCATTCTCCTCCACACGGTGTGGATGCTCGCAACAAGAGTTAGTAGCATTGTCACTATCAATTAACACAAAGGGATGTCATGTAGCTATTTCCTTAGTAAGTTTTACTTGGAGTTGATCATGAGACTCTTTGAGAGAGGCAAGAGCACTCTTCAATGCCTTGTGAGCATTGTCTAGAGTGAAAAACTCTTCCTTGAGTCTACCATGGTCAAGCCCAAGTGTATACTTCTTAGATTTAAGCACACGATAAAGAACAATAGCATGATCATGATCTATATGTAATTTAGCTAGGTCAACATTTTGTGACTCCTCAAGATTTAAGCAAATACTTCGCTCTTCCTCAAGAGCAATGGAAAAATCCACTATTTCATCAACATAGTCATGGCTATGCCCCCTCAACTCCTCGAGAGATACCTCTTGAGACTCAATGGTATCATTGGCCTCACCAAGTTGTTCCAAGAGAGCAAAAAAGTGCTTCTTGGATTCACCTTTGAGTTTACACAATAATTTGTCAAACTCATTATCCTCCTCCTTCGTGACCTCATGTTCATCTAAACAATCCAACAAAGAAGGAGTGGTAGAAATAGAATTTTAATGTTTGAGGTTTTGACGTTGGAGGTTACCTTGGTGATACCTTTGGCCATAAGGCACCTAGCAATGTGGTCCTCATTGGGGGACACCGAAGAGAGATTCTTTAGTTGGGGTAGAGGATCCAATACCACCATAGCCATTGCCATACCTTCACCACTAGTTTCTTCATCATCAACGTCATCATGTGAGGCATATTCTTCTTGGGCCACCAACACCTTGTGAGGCACATTCTTGGTGAAATTGTTCTTGTTGGGTATGGACTTGGCCTTATCTCTGCGAATGAGTTTGCCACTATTGTCTTCCCTCTTCTCATATGGGCAATCCACCATGAAGTGACTCACATTACCGCATAGCTCGTCCTCACACGTTGCTTGTCTTTTGATCCACTTGAGTTGTTCTTGGAGAATTCGGGCTTCGAGTTCCTCTTGTTAACCCAAAATTGCCTCGAAGCAAGAGCCATATGCTCGTGGTATGCATATTTTGTGTCTTCGGGGCAACTCTTCTTCTTCTTGAATGACCTTGGCCTATAAGGCAAGGTTGGGTGAAGACTTCTTTGACTATTGAACATGAGCTAGAGCATTGTCGGCGGTCTTGTTCAAGATGTTCATTGCAATGAATTCATCCAACACATCACCCGATGACAAGGAGTGAAAATCTGGCCTTTGACGGATGACGTAAGACATGGACTTGTTGAATGGCATGATGTCCTTGAGGAACTTCCGCTTGATCCAATTGTCATACCACATCCTTGATTCCATGATCTTTAAGAGCAACAACAAGAGTTGTCACTCTCCGATACAGCTCACGAGGTTCTTCATCATCGAGCATAAAAAATTCATCGCACTCATCAAGAACCACTTCAAAGTTGGAGCGTTGAATGCTCGAGCTGCCCTTGTACATGGAGAAAATGTGTTCACAACAATCCTTAGCACGAGTGAAAGGACACAAGTGAGCAAGATCTTCAACGGGGATAGCTGCTTGAAGGATGAACAAGGCGGAGTGATTGAGTTGATTGTCAGCCTCTTCTCTTGGAGTGAGGTTGCTTGGATCATGTGGGTAGTACCCTTGCTCAATGATTCTCCAAAGTTGTGTTAAGCTGTGATTCAAATGAGACTTGATACGAAAAACCTAATTAGCGAAATCATTCTTAACAAGCTTAGGAGGAGAACCAAGATTAACTATATGTGATGGGTGTGCATGTCCTCCATAGACCACGGGAGGCGGTACCGAGGCAAAGGTACCCATCCCACTAGTTTCTGGAGGTAGCTTGTTCTTGTCATTGGTAGCCCCCTCCTTTTTGAAGTGGACATCCGATGATGAGTTGGTGGGATTAACCACTAGCAACGGATTGATATAAAGTTTGAGACCCTCAAGGAATTCTTTAAACATGGATTTGACCTCGGTCATCATGGAGGATTTAAGCAAGGACACAACCTCATTCAAATCCTCACGAGAGACTATGTTCACACCCATGGACTCGGGGAGTTCAATCGGCTTCTCACCATCGTCAACCATACTTTTCTGGTGGTGAAACCCTTAATAAATAGACGAGTCTCTGATACCAATTGAAAGGATCGATATGGTTGACTCGAGGGAGGGGGGTGAATAGGTAACTACCTACTTTTAAGATTTTCTTAGCAAATTAGGTTTAGCAACAAATAGGTTGTCTAGATATTCAACTAGGTTAACAACCTATATGATGCTAGCTACAATAACAACAAGATATAAGCTTGCACAAAGTAAAGGTAAAAAGTAACCACAAGTGGAACCGTTGGAGACGAGGATGTGTTACCGAAGTTCCTTCCCTTTAAGGGGAAGCATGTCTCCGTTGGAGCGGTGTGGAGGCACAATTCTCCCCAAGATGCCACTAGGGCCACAGTATTCTCCTCACTCCATCACACAATGTGAGATGTCGTAATTCCACTAGTGGTGCACTTGAAGGCGACAACCGGACCTTTACAAATAAGGTTGGGGCCCTCTCCACAACTTGATTGGAGGCTCCCAACGAAACCATGAAACTTCACCACAATGGAGTATGGCTTCGAGGTGACCTCTTCCGTCTAGGGTGCTCAAACATCCAAGAGTAACAAAATCCACACAAAAAATATAGGGGAATCAATTTTCCTTTGTGGAAGTGTAGATCTAGGTCTCCTCCTTCAATCCCTAGCAAATCAACAAGTTTGAGTGGCTAGAGAGAGAGATCGGGCAAGAAAGCTTGAAGGGCATTAATGGTGGAGTGAGAGAGGTAAGAGATGAGGTGGAGGTGGAAGAACCACCTCTTTATATAGGGCCCCCACTTTCCAACTGTTACAAACATTTTACATGGCAGCGGTACAACCGATGATGCAGGCGGTAGAACTGGTAGGACCGGAACAACCGCCCAACCACTGGCCAACCACCGCATCAAAGCACAACCTCAGGCGGTGGTTCCTCCTCGGTGCAACCGCTCGACTCGAGTGCGGGATAGGGCAAAGTCCCGAGCGGTGCAACTGCTTGAGACACCGATAGTACCGGTAGATATCAATATACCGGTACAACCGTCCCACATCCCCCCAACAACCACAACACAAAAAAACCGTGTTTGGTTGTAGCCCTATGTTGGGCCGGTACAACCGCCGAGGGTTGCCACTCGGGGTCACCCAGCTGTTCGCGATACAACCGCCCGAAGGCAGCGGTACAACCGCTGGAGACCAGATGGAGGAAGCACCCCCAGGGTATCATGCCTGGGGTGGAGGTTATGCCGGATGACAAGAGTGAGTGGTACAACTACTGGGGCTAGTGGTACAAGCGAACTTCATGGAAGGAAAGCAGGGCCTCTCTCTCTCATGGAAGGGTATGAGGTGGGTGCCAAGGACATGTATGTGTATTGATTCACCCCAAGACCTTCCAATGAGGATTCCCTCTTAATAGTACGGGATTCCTATGACCAAAGTAAATAAACGCATAGAGAACACCATATTTGTTCTTTTCCATCTAAAGGGAATGCATAATCGTCTTGTGTCACACACAAAGTACCTGAATAAGTTGGCACACGATTAGATAACATAGTGAGGTGTCATCATCACCAAAACACGAAGGTAAGAAAATGCCCTTACACCCTTGATCTCGTTATTTGCAAGCAAGTGAATTGTGTAGATAATTATAAATTGCAAAATAAAATAAAAGCAAATAAATAACAACAAGGTAATAACAGCGTTTATGAATATATATAAGTGAATAGACCTGGGGGCCATAGAGTTCTCTAGTGGCATCTCTCATAGAAACAGCATACGGTGGGTAAACAATTTACTGTTGGGCAACTGATACAAAAGCGAATGGTTATATGATTTCACGGCAATGATCATGTGTATATAGGCATCACGCCCACAAGCAAATAGGCTGACTCCTGCCTGCACCTATTACTATTACTCCACTCATCGACCGCTATCCAGCATGCATTTAGAGTATTAAGTAAAACAGAGTAATGCTTGGAGAACGATGACATGATGTATACAAAGTAAACTCAATCAATATGAATAAACCCCATCGTTTTATCCTTAGTAACAGCAACACAAAGACGCAACTTGTCCCCTTCTTTCACTGGGAAATAGAAACTTGTCAGATATCTTTACTACAACGCACTCCCTAAACCTGAGGTGTGTTGGTCTTGTAAGTTGCGTTTGAATGTCAGCATCTAAGGAAAGCATTTTGTAAAAAATAATAATACCTACAATGCATTTTTTATATGCTCCCAGTCTGCTAGCCATTGCATGGTTATAGGAGGATAGTGGTATTCCTAGACTATCAGGATTCAAGTTCTAGACTTGACACTAGTGCTCATATTTTTTAAATGTATTTCAGACATTATGGCATGTGCGTTTATTGGAAGAAGACATTTACGTCTGTTGGAAGGAAGAGATGGATTGGTGGAATAGTTGATCTATTTCTTGAGCCTCGTGGGCATATATATAGGAGTACAATGATTAACTTGGACTACAAGACAAGGTAGGAAAAATACTAGTCCATCTCATAGTTCCTAATCGAATCAATATACTCAACATCACCCCATAGTCACAACGGTAGCGACGCAGACGGTGAGACTGGAGAAGAATCCGAATGTAAGCCAACGGTCATTCCCTCCACAGCCGTAACGGTCGATGCATCGCGATAGTTGTGGATGGAATAGAAACCGACGAGGTTTCTCAAGCAAGGCGGTAGCCCTTTGTGCCGATGTCGAAGTAGCAGAGAGCGTAGGGTGGTGTAGCCGTGGTTGAGGTAGCCATGCGAAGAATGCCGTGGTCGATGTCGAGTAGGGGTAGCCGGTGTCGAGGAAGTCGCCATGAAGCCACGAGCACAAGGAGGCGCCGAGTTAGTCATGGGCGCAGTGGTGTCGAAGTAGTGGTGCGTCATGAAGAAGACGTAGTTGAGATGCGTCACGCCGGGATTGCCAAACCCGGGGACACGATGTAGACGAAGTCACGCGTCGGTGTTGCCAGCACCAGGCATGCGTAGACGGACGAAGATGAAGTTGACGATGGCCGCTCCAGGCTTGCCAGGCCTGGGGACACGTCATGGATTAAGGCACGCATCGGTGTTGCCAGCATCGGGCATGTGTAGACAGGGACCTGCAGGAGCTGTACGCCATGTCAGAGAAGTAAGAGGGGCCAACAGAGAAGAACTCGACGATGATTGCGGCGTCCATTGGCGCGAGACCAATGCCACCAACGGTGGTCGGAGTATACGAAGTGGTCGGGGTAGATGACGGCAACGCTGGCGACGGGCTGATGTTGGTTGAAGATGAAGGGGGTGGACGGGCGACGCGGCTCGGGTGAGCAAGTTGCAACAACGCCAAAGAAGAGCGGCGGCAGCGGCCTCACGGCGGCGGCGATGGCGATGGTCGAAGTAGGCGAAGAAGAACCTGACAGCGTGACGAAGACTAGAGCGAACGGTGGCGTTCCCGTGCTAAGGGAGGTGGCGCGGTGCATACCACGTAGAGTCGACACGCCGAGACGGCATGGTGAACCCCGAGCCGCGACGATACGACCCGAAGGGGCGACGTAGCGGCAGCAGGTGGGTCGGGGCGACGGCAGGATAGACCTCGGGCGACGGCGATGACCGCGGGCTGCGGTGCTACGGCTCGAAGGGGCAGCACGATGGCGGAACGCAGATCAGTGCGACCTCGGGCGGCGGCGGAGACCGCGTGCCACGCTTTCTATGGCCCGATGGGGCGACGTAGCGGCAGCGCGAGGGTCGGGAGTGGACGGGCTCGGGGCGGCGGTTGACTGCGGACCACGACACTACAACCCAAAGGGGCGACACAGTGGCAACATGTGGGGCGATGCGACCACGGGAAGAACCACGGGGGGGGGGGGCTGCGGCCCGATGGGGTGATGCAACGGCAGCCCAGTGCTCGATCGATGGAGGGGCGCGCTTTACTCGGGACAGTCTTCACAGGACCCGCGGAGGTGCGCGCAACCGACGTGCCAGGTCGGTCGCACAATGTAGATGAGGCGGATCGCGGCGTCGGGTGGGTGATCAATCCGATCGTGCGCGAGGTCGGGGACGCGCTTGATGGAGGTGGGATGGCGGCGGAGTCCGAGGTGAAGCCGGCGACGACGGTCGACAGGGCATCCGTACAGTCGCGGCGTAGATCGACGGGCGGGCCGGCGAGCGAACGACAGCTGTGATGGGCCGCCGCATGGCACGCGGCCGCCGCATGGCACACGACCGCCGCATGGCACGCGGCCGCCGGATTGGGGTGATGCAGGAGTCCTGATCCGAGCAGGGCGGTGACGACCGACGTAGGGTGACGGGCGAGCAGACGCGCGGACAACGACCGTGAGGGGCCACCGCGTCGCGCGAGGCTGCCGGGTTGGTGTAGAGGCCGGGTCGCGCCGATGTCGGAGTAGAGGCGCGGGGTCAACGGTGACGACGGGCGACGCAAACCAATCTTAGATCGGAAAACCAAAAAAGAAACGTCGATCAATGCGACAGGCGGAAGAGAAAAAACCCCGGATCAAGAGATCGGAAAAAGACTCTCTAGGACAGCCGGTCAACACGACCGGCGGACAAACCCTAGGTACGGGCGGCGCAACCCTCGATGACGGCCATGGAGGCCGACCGCCCTGGGGGCGGCGTGTGTGCGAAAGCGGAGGACGACGACTAGGTCTAGGAACTTGCGACATATACCATGTTAGAAGGGAGAGAGGGATTTGTAGAATAGTTGATGTATTGCTTGAGCCTCGTAAAAAATATATATATGAGTACAATAATTAACTTGAAGTATAAGATAAGACAGAACAAATCATATTCCATCTCATATTTCCTAATCTAATTAATATACTCAAGAGCGTCGACTATACAGACATATGAGGCGATTTCCTCAATTTTAAAGTAATATGATGGCTCATTCGAAGATGTTCATGAGAAATCTATATGCAGACGTTTATATGGGACTGTATGACGTATATATACGCTGGGTTCAAGAAAAAATGAAAAGAAGGTCTGCCAGTCGTTGGTGTCTGAGAACGCGATTTTCCTCCTATCCACAATATTATCCCACTCCCCTCTTCGTCCGAAAACCCTCCAGTCCAGTATCCGTCGTTCCCCCTCGCCATCGTTCCGCGCCCCGTCCATGGCCACCGCCACGCTCCCTCTCCGTCTTCTCCCCTCCAGAACGCCACTCCTCCACGCTGCCGCCTTCCTCCCCGCGAGCAGCTCTGTCTCCGTCACCGCGCCTGCGCCCCGCAACTGGCGCATCTTCGCCGCCGCCGAGGAGGCGCCCGCTCCGGTGGAAGCCGAGGTGGAGGAGGTGGTAGAGGATGCCGCGGTTCCGGAGCCTGTTGAGGTGCAGCTGGCTGCTGCTGGCGCGGGGAAGGACGCCGACATCTTCGCCGTTGTCATGGTGGGTTAGCTCGCACGCTCACTCACAGGCATCCAAAGTTGCGGTTTGGTCAAGATAAACTGGAAATTACTAGGGCCTTCTTTGTGCTTCATTAGCTGCTGTTTCGTAAATAGTCTCCGTGACTTAAGTGACACATGAGCTGGATATGTCTTGTGGTGAACTAAAGATTCCAGGTTTCGTTGGGATTGCAGTGCTGCACCAGAGATGGTTAGGCAGCATCATGATTAATGAATACCACTCCCGCTTTTCGGGTTTATAAGGCCCACGAGTATTTTCTAGATTCTCAATTTCACCAAAGAAATATGATTTATATGCCACAAAAAGATATAACATTGAATCCGTATTTGTGATAAGTTTCTAATGGTATACTTGTAGTGTCATATGATATAAATCGTATTTTACAGGTAAAAAAGATCTGGAAATACATGCAAGCTTTGTAAACCGGAAATGTTGGAGTAAGAGGAATGTGCACACTTCTCATTAGGATGCGCATGCCGCAGTGTTAGAAAGAAAATTGGAACTAACATTAGTATTACAATGAGTTATCTGGTGCACTTTAAAAAATGCTGAAATCTGCAAAGATGCGTCGTTGGAGAGTTTATGTTTTCTCTACCTCCTATAGGTATTATGATTAATGAGGAAACTATTTTGACTATAATTTTCTTTTGTGCAGATTGGATCCAGACAATACATTGTGATGCCGGGTCGGTACATATACACGCAGAGGCTCAAAGACGCCAATGTCAATGATCAGGTTTAGTGCTTGTCCTTTTATACATAATTTTTTATTAGGACTCCCAAGTTGATGTCTGACTGTTTGTAAGACTTTAGGTAATGCTTTTGCCATGTTGCATGGTTTCCCTCCAGCATGTTTGGATGAGAAAATAAAATCCTTTTGCGACCTTACTGCATTGTTGTTCTTATATAAGGTCCCCCCTTTTGGTACTTGTTCTTAGGTTCGCTCATTGGTCTTGATGTGGCTATGCACACATGGTTATGGAAGTAATCAATACATTACGTGTTTGTTCATTTAGTTTACTTAGTCCATGAAAATATGGAATTAGCATGCAAATTTGGTTGAATTTATGACAAGTGGGAAGAAAAGCTTGAGGTGAGATATGATTGCGAGCGATATCTTCTAAAAAACATATCCCTTTTTAGAGAACCGACAAGGGTACTTGTTACAAATTGACTTGCTTTCCTCAGTATTTTGTTGGTTGTGTTAACCCCGTAGAAAGAACGAAAAAGGAGCAGAGGTTTTATTTATGGGTAGATTAGTGCTCTCCTTCGGGTCAGTGTTGAGACTATGAGGCATAGCACAGGTGTTCTTAGCGAAGCCGAAACGTAGTTCCGTAGAGCAACCCTACCAGATGCGCCATGTCTGCAGCCTCCAAAACCGTTTCGGAGCGCCCTCCATAGTTTTTTTTGGAGGCTGTGTGCGCATACACAGATTTGCCATACGTAACCTCCATAATTTCCGCCTCTTTATTTCTTTTTTTATTGTTTGCATCAACTAAATATTTGTACTTCTAATTGGAGGCATTCAAACCCCTAATAAAATTCGTTAAGCTCGAACAGTATTGAAATAGATTGTTCGTATACAGTGGAGGAGGGAGGAGTGAATTTGTTGCTTTTTACCTATATATAGCGACTATAGTTAATATAAGTAGAGGGAAATTGTTTGGGCGCGCGGTATGGTATGCTAGCAAACGGAAATTTCTGCTGTGCGAACCAGGAACATGTTGAGATAGATCGCCGGTTTACCACTAGATGTGCAGTCCTACAGTGGAAGAAGAGCTGGCGCAGCGCGTTTGAGCAGTGTAGTCATCGTCCTCCTCCTCCTAACTCCCATGATCAGCTCCGCGCAGATCCCATGAACGGTTCGTCCAAGCGTCGCACGTGCAACCCCTCCAAGGTTGGGTGGTGGACTGCTAGATCTGATCGCACGACGTGGGCGTGGAGGTGGAAACGGCTAGGTTGTGGAACTGTCTAACATGTTTCACCAAGAGTTTTGCTCCACCACTTATACAAACGTCTCGAGATGGGCTCAACACTTGAAATTATTTGAACTCTATATGCCCATATTCCACTCAGATCCAACCCGAGTCTGAATGGTCACTCGAATCAATCCGAGTTGTTCACTTGGGTCCAGTCAGAGTGGTCCACTCGGATCCGGTACGAGTTGGTTCCTGCCCTTAAGCGTGTGACCCTACAAGTTCATGTACACATGGACACGAGCCAAGTCGGCCTATGTTTGGCAGTCCCACTTCAATGTCAGTACCAAAGCCTATTTATTCCGATCCTTGGTAGTGGTGTATGGGCCACTTTATTAGCTTAATTATGTTCCCAACTGTTGCCATGTTAACTCAAAGCTTGCAACCGCACACATTCATATGGATCCTTGGCATGCTTTTGTATCTTTGCGATAACTCCCATATTAATGTTTGATGCACAGATCATTTTGAACAAGGTACTACTGGTGTCAACTAGAGACAAAGCTTATATTGGCATGCCAGTGGTGACCAATGCTGCTGTTCATGCAATTGTTGAAGAACAGGTATGCCTTATGCATGAAGTGAGATTAATCATGAATATACAAAATTAGTTTACACTGGTTTCTCCCCATTATTTGTTCAAATAGGGACTGGATGATAAAGTGATTGTTTTCAAGTTCAAGAAGAAGAAGAAGTACCAGAGGAAAGCTGGTCACAGACAGGTAAGTATATCTAGTTTGTGTCCCATTGAAGGTGGAAATATACTAGTATAGTCATAAGAACTGGCTTAGTTTTGACATTCCCAACTCCAAAACAATACGAGTTCTTATAATTTTCTGTTCTTTGACAGCCAAATACGAGGTTAAGAATTACCGGCATAAGTGGATATGAGGAATACCCTGCTGATCCAATACTTCAAGTTCCAGCTTAAGTGTAATTGTAAGTTGTTTAATTACAAATGCTTGGTAGTACATTAGAATGCAAGAGCATTTTCCCCACTGTTCCCCAAGTGAGACTCTTCCCCAAGTTAATGTACTCGAAATGCTGCCATTCTTTAAGTGGTTGGTTCCATCCTTTTGTTTATTCCACCAGCTCTTGTGTTCCTTTGAAATTCAATTGTATTATCTTGATTGTGCAGCAAGACAGGGGAGAACATTTAATTACAATGTGGACATGTTGGCTTTGGATTGTGCAATTTTCGGAGTTGTTGAGGCCCACACTACATAATATTGCTAATATTACTTTCTGTTTCCCGAATTCTAATCTGAATTTGTTTAGCTTTTTAACAGTCATGGTATTACTTCTGGTTGTGGTTTTTGCAGAAGTCTTGCCACTAGTTCTTTTAGCAGCTTAACAGATGAGCCGCTGCCTCCCCAACTTTTCCCATAAGCCGCCTTTCTTATTCATTTCATTGGGGCTTCTGAACTAGTTATGGAATAACCAATTTAAAAGACTTGACAAATTCAAAAAGCGGCTTATTTAATAAGTTGGGGAGAGGCAACTTAATTTTAAGCCACCCAGAAAGACAGCAATGCCCCTGGCGCTTTTAGGCAGTTCTGACTTCAGTAGTCCTATCCTAGTCCTAGTCGTTGTTTTAGACTTCTCTAGGCCAAGTTGAAACAGAAAACTGGATTTGATCACAAGTAACCCGTCACGGTAACCACTTCACTGAAGAGAAAATTTGTTGACTGTCAATAAATGCATATAGACCTAATGTAACACCCTAGATTTCATCCCAACCTGGCGGTGCTCCAAGTCAAAAGCCGGACGGACGATCAAATAACCCAAAACCTTATTAGTGCGCGCGCACTTTCTGGTTGAACTGAGCGGCCGAACACTCACCGCTGGATCAACTCAGATCGTGTGGCCTTGCGAAGCCAGGTGTTAGGCCAACTTCAGCACGCGACACTATCTGGACATCTGTTTTGTCCGGATTCTGTCCGTTTGGAATGGGCGATGGGGTTGTGTTCGGACCTGTTCTGGGATGCGGTGGACCTGTTCTGGGATGCGGTGGCTGCATCTTGTCCGCCACGGTCAATATGCCCGTATATTCATATTTATCAATATTTTAAACAAGTTTGCATGTCCAAATATTAATTGTCTCGAACAAAAATAGTTTTAACAACCCAATCAAAATTGTCTCGAATAAAATAGTTTTACGACCAAATCGATTACTCGGGGCCAAACACCGCTAACACGGCATTGCAGAAGTTGTATATTGACAGCAAACATGTGGACTCACTTGTCCGCACGTACTCATCCACATGATCGTTTGGAATTCCATATGCAAGCATACGAATGGCGACGATGCATTTCTGATAAGGGAGGAGTCCAAGCTTGCCAAGGGCATCCGTTTTGCACTCAAAGAATGGGTCATGCTGAACCACTCCCTCACGGATGCGATTGAACACATGCCTTGACATACGAAAACGACGACGGAATTTCTCCGGTTTGAAGAGTGCGGTATTCTCAAAGTAATCAGCATAGAGCAAGGACTGGCCTCTCTCTCTCTGGCGGTTCAGGTTGGGCGCACGGCCAGGCACTGACCCCCTGTATCGAGGCCGCTGCCTTTGAATGTGGTCATGAACGACCAGTGTAGCAATCACAATTTCTTCATCAGAGGACGAATCATCCGATGAACAAATAAAGTTGTTGAAGAAAAATCCATCTCCACTATCCATACCTTTGTGGGCAAAGTGTCAAACACCTTGCGGTCGTGGTGGCGAAGAGGCCGCGAATCACCTCGAGACAGCGGGGGCGGATGGCGGCCGGCTACAGGTCGCTCTATAGCACCCCTGACGGAAGCTGCCGTTACCGATGGGCGTCGTCGACGGTCGTATCTCCTCTGCGACCGAATCCGACGGCGACGACCAAAACACCTCCGAACGACGGGTAAAACTCCTACCAAAGGGCGGGCGTGGTGGCAGTCATGGTGAGACGTGTTTTGATATGGAGGACCGAGGGGCGAGCGGCGAGAAGGCGGCCGGATAATAGTGCCGGCGCCAGCGGCGGGGTTGGGCGAGGAGGGGCCGGTGGAGGCTTGGGGGTGAATGAATCGGCAGAGTCCCCGACAGGCGGGCCAGGAGAGTACAAGGGCGTGCGTCCCGTCCGTCTGTGCGTTGTCCGTTTCTCCTCAAACGTCGCGCAAGTTTGGGCTGAAATAAATCGAAAACGGACGTAAAACGAATATTCGTGTGTTTGAGACCGTGAGTTGATCGTGCTATTTGTGACACATCCGAACAGGATGGGGTCGCGCGCGCTGGAGTGGCCTTGCCTGGTCAGGGAGGGGGCGCGAGCGGCCACGCTACAAGACAAACTCCCATCTTCTTCTCCACCGACTCTTCTTCAACCGTGCTTCATCCTCCCCGTCATCCCCCTCCTCCACCCGCCCCGAGCAGCAGGGAGCACAGGCGCCTACGCTGCATCGCCATGGATGGCCCGCCCAGAGCAGCAGCCAGTAGGGAGCGACGTGAGGCCGGGAGGTCCTCTCCTCCCTAGAATCCAGGTGATGGCGAGATCCAGCAGATGCAGACCAACCGGCGGTTGTCGTCGTCGCGGCATGCAGCCCTCCTGTCTGTGGTGCAGCTACTCCTTCCCGACGTGGATCCTGATGGGGGTCATCCCCATCGCCCCTACCACTTCCCCGTCCGACCGCTTCCTACAGGTTCCAGCGTCCAACAGTCCACGCGCGTAGTGGTCGAGCGCCTTCACCCGATGTGCCACACGCGTAGCAGAGGCATCCTCTGCTCCTCTACGTCTGTTCAATGGTAGACCGATTCATCGAGCGTGACCCCGTACGTGCAAAAGCTAGCTGAGGACCTCACAAGCAAGCAGCTTGATTGATTTTGCTGTTTAGCACATGCATATCTCGGCGCAGACTTAAGTATGTGCACGCTGGCTGGCTAGCTTTGCTCTTGATTGATTTACCTGACGAGATCGAATAAACTTTCTCTCTACTACTGCTTTCTCTCCGTGTCTTTCTATGTCGATAATCTCTCAGATTTTCAAAAGACTAGATAAAAAGTTGCACAAGTATCATTTCGTAGTTGGACATTGAGTATCAGATAGTTGGTTGAGACAGATGATTAAGTTGCACGTCCTATTGACAGACAATTAAGTTGCACATCCTATTGATAGTCGCTCACGCACGCACGCACGGAGTTGCATATTTTTGTTGACATAGTCGCACACCCGTGACAGTGGAATTGCACACTCTCATTCTCATACATCCTATTGATAGTCGCTCACGCACGCACGCACGGAGTTGCATATTTTTGTTGACATAGTCGCACACCCGTGACAGTGGAATTGCACACTCTCATTCTCATAGTTGCATCCACATGACCACGGAGTAGCATATGCTCGTTAGTATAGTTGCACACGCGTGGTTGCGAAGGTACACACTCTCATGGGCATACTAGCTCACACACGATTATAAGTGTTGCATGCGCATATCGGCATAGTCACACACACACAACCACCGAGTTGCACACTCTCATCGAAGTAGTAACCCACACGCGGTCATGGAGTTGCACACTCTCATCGGCATAGTCGCATAAGCACGATAGTGGAATCGCACACTTTCGTCGGCATAGTCGCACAAGCATGGCAGTGAAATCGCACACTCACGTCCGCATAGTCACACACGCACGGTCGTGAAGTTCCACACTCTCATCGGCATAGCTACCCACTCTTGTTTTCTATAGAGTTGCACACGCGCAGTGGAGTACTTGCTCACACACGGTTGCGGAGTTGCATACCTTGGTCGACATAGTACTCACACACGTACTATGGAGTTGCACACTCTTGTTCGATAGTTCTCACGCATAGATGCAGAGTTGCACACTCTCGTTGGCATAATAGCTCATAGACGGCTGTGGGAGTTGTAAACGCACAATGCCATAGTCCCACATGCATAGTCATGGAGTTGCACACTCTCATCAACATAGCTGCTTACACACATACTATAGGGTTGCACACTCCTGTCGGATAGTAGTTCATGCATGATTGTGAGAGTCGCACATGGGCGGCGGCATAGTCGCACAATCACGGTTGAAGAAGTTGCACACACGCGGTGTCATAGTCACACATGCACAACCGCAAAGTTTCACACTCTCATTAGCATAGTTGGTCGGGGCAATATACGAAGTTGCACATTCACTACTAATCCACTACTAGTTAGTTGGCAAAGGCAAAGGACAATGAAAATTGCACATCCTCACACAGAAGGAAAGTTGCACATTGATAATTAGGCAGTTGACTAGGGCAACAGACAAAGTTACACATCTCACTAGTAGGGGATAGTCTGGGGTGGAAGCGCCATCAATGAAAACCGCGCGTCTACGGGTATGAGTAAAAATTGCACATCGACTGCTAGGCAATTGCACCAAATGAGGAGTGAAATGCATACACAAAAGTTCGTCGGAACATATCCATGTGGTATCTAGTTTCGAAGAGCACGTCGTGAGGACTCTAATGATGAAAGTGGATCTTAATTTCAATATTTGATTCAAAAGTTATGTTTTTTTTAGAAAAATAGAATCTGCATTAAATGTGTTCACACATGTTCGTATCACTGTATGTCTATGAGTAGGGAGAAGTTGCACATCGACTTTGAGATAGTTGCACATCGATTACTAGACAGTTGCATTATACAGAAAGTAAATTGCACCAAAAATATTTCGTTGAAACATACCCATGCGGGATCTAGGTTCGAAGAGCACACCGTGAGGGTTTCAACGGTGAAAACGGATCTTAATTCTGATGCGTGGTTTGAAAATTATGGCCTTTTAAAAATTTCAAACGCCAAATTAAATGGTTTCACACCTATTCATATGTATGTTTTGTAATTCTTTTTTCCTTGTTGTGTCTGCACGCAGTTTTCCCCCTAATATGGATCTAAATTTTCTTTATAGATTAGAATGGACAAATAATTTCTTTTTATAGTCTAAAGACCAGATGTTTTTATATTTGGCGGCCGCTTCGAAACGCTACAGAGCAGCCGACCACTCTGTAGACATGTCCTTATTTGTCATAGCCACTGTACGCAATATATGTGTATGGTTTCAACGTGACTGCGTGCACATGGGCGTGATATGGAGGGTTCCACTGAATGAGGCATTGGTACAACTCCTCCTATTATTTTTAACAAAATAAATGAATGGTGTCTCATTATTGCGTGACAACCGACACCACTAACTTGCATTTGTAAATACTTATGATAATTTACATGATATATGTGCTTTTTTTCAAGTTACATGCACGAACAGAATATCTGTGAATTGCAAATATCTTCACCTAAAATATGTGACCAACATGCTATTACATGAACACATTAAGTAGAACCAAAAACATTTCAAATGCAGATGGATTCTTTTTTAACAATCACTTATGCCAAAGATATGACACCATGGATAACTTAAGCTTTTTTCATGCCTTATTAATAGTACTTTCTTTATAAATTCAGAAACAACCTTAAACTCCATAATTAGATTTCAATAATGAAAATATTATCCCCACCATGGGGTGTGCATCATGATTATAAAGTATGGAGTATGTTTGGATTCATATTTTCTCGAACCCATCATATGGTGGCTGATATCTACAAAGTAGGATCTCAATGTATGGTGTGACAACTGACACCACGAACTTGTATTTGTAAACACTCATGACATTTTACATGATATATATGCTTTTTTAAAGTTACATGCATGAACAAAATGATTGTGCATTGCAAACCTCTTAGACTCATGCTACAACATGTACACATTATAAAGCAAAATATAACTAAACAAATGTAAATGTAGATAGAGTTTTGAACAATCACCTATACCCCATATATGACAGTATGCATAACTTAACCTATTTTCATGCCCTATTAATGGTGTTTCCTTTTTATGGAAAACACCTATAAATCCAGGGACAATCTTAAAACTCCCTAATAAGATGTACACAATGATATAGACATAGTTTAGAGTGTAGATTCATCCATTTTAAACCATATGTAGTCCATATTGAAATGCGTAAATGGGCTTATATTTAGGAACGAAGGAAGTAGTAAATTTAAGAAGAAAGATGTTGCTAAGCTGTCTAGAAAGATCATACCGACGCTTGGAGAGGAGACAATTGAAATAGCAATTGCATAAGAGATGATGCACTAATATCTTCAGAAGCTTTCTTGCTTATTTACACTTTCTTTAGTTCAACATAAAACACTTTGTAGCATCGAAAGTAGGTCTAGAGGGGGGGGGGGTTGATTAGACTACTTGACCAAATAAAAATCTACTTTTTCCCAATTTTAATTCTTGGTAGATTTTAGCATTCATAGTATGTCAAGTACACCCTACACATGCATGTCTAAGAGTATAGAAACGGAAAGTAAAGACATTACACATGTAAGTAAAGAGAGGGTAGGAAGAGCAAACGCAATTGATGACACAATGATTTTTCCGTGGTTCCAATAGGTGGCGCTATCGTGCATCCACGTTCATGGAGTCTTAACCCACGGAGGGTAACGGCCGCGAGAGTCCACGAAGGGCTCTACCCACAAAGGGTTCCACGAAGAAGCAACCTTGACTATACCATGACGGCCTACGTCCACAGAGGACTAGCCTTACTCGGGGGTAGATCTTCACGAAGTAGGCGATCTCCTTGCCCTTACAAACTTCTTGGTTCACTCCACAACACGAAGTAGGAGGCTCCCAAGCGACACCTAACCAATCTAGGAGGCACCACCCTCCAAAAGGTAATAGGCTTGATAATGTCGATGTAATCCTTGCTCTTGTGCTTCAAGATGATAGACTCCTCAACACACAATCACTCTCTCACAGATATGGCTTGGTAGAAGAGATGGATTGGTGGAAAGCAACTTGGGGAGGCTAGAAATCAAGGTCCATATGGTTGGAGTGGAAGATATTGACCTCAACACAAGGGTAGGTGGTTCTCTCTCAGAAAACTGATATGATAGGTATGGAATGGTTCTGAGTGCTTCTCTGTCGAGTAGGTGGTGGTGGAGGGGTATATATAGGCATCTCCAAAAATCCAACCATTACACACAATAAGTCAGACTCGGTGACACCGATGTGTTAATCTCGATGGTACCGAAGTGACTAAAAAGTGGCAACTTTTGAATCTCGGTGAGACTGATATAGGAATTTTGGTTGCACTGATAAGGTGACCAACGGTTAGAATGCTCAATGTCGGTGACCCCGATTCGACAATCTCGAAGGGACCGAAAATGTGAACTTTCGTAACAGAAAGTTGGCAGCCTGAACTCGGTGGCACCGGTATGGAATCGGTTGCACTGAAGTGGCTAGGGTTTGGCTGAGTCTGTCTAGGGTTTGGAATCGGTGGTACCGAATGTGGAATGTTGGTTGCACTGATTTTGAGTATTTGGCTTTGGACAAACTTTGGTGGGAGAGTTTGTGGGTGTCTTTGAAGACTATCACTTGTCCACGTATGAGCATTTTGTTCACCAACAAACCCTTACCCCTTTTAATAGTATTGACTTTCTTGTGGACTCAAAGTGATTTCTCACAAATATAAAATGTAGAGTCCTCTTGCTTGAAGCTTTGCCAATCCATTTCCTTGCATTTTGGGGTATTCCACGTTCTCTTTTTGCCAACCTATCATTGAACTTTTCCTGAAACATACTTGATGGAAACATTAGTTTAATGACTTATATGTTGTTATAAATTACCAAAACCACTAAGGATGCAAATGTGCTTTCACACTTCACAATTTAACAATATGGTCCATTGTAGATGATTTTCCATTTGATGTTTTACCGAAACGTAGAAGCTCGGCAATGTTGGTTCCTAGCTCAGTATGTCAGTTTAAAATAATTATGTGGCCGTCGAGTCTCTAAACCTTGGTTATTTACATTCTCAAACGGTGAAAGTTTGCAACGTGCAGTTCAATAAAGGTTCGAAATTACTTTTTACTCAAATATTTCTTGTCTACTGATCTCTTTTTATCTTATGGCTGAGATTAACATAATTACATAAAGCAACATCAACTCAAATTTTAGTCTGCATTGGGCACCACCATACATTTTCCAGCAAGATTTTTCTTAAGACTAGAGGGAGTATATGACTTCCATTTGCTTGGGAATAATGTAGGTAAATCTATACAAAGAGCACACACATACATACATACCTGGTAATCTCCAACTGCTCGTGACTTGAAACCAGCGTCAAAATATGTGAGGTAGAACTCCCATATATGGATGAACTTAATACTAACTGAGTAACCAACTGGAACATATATGTATACAGTCATCACAACTCACAACATTCTTCCTATAGTGAGTGACAAGTGATACTTACTCTTTGGTGGCCATGAGTTAAACATGACAAGTGATACTTACTCTTACGACCAGTTGCACCTGCTTCGCGCCACTGCTCGTCTGCCATCGCCGTGCATCTGTTGCAAATACGCTCAAAATGTTTAAATATGATATTTATTGATAGAGAAAAATCACGTGCTTGCATCTGGACATGTGAGACTTAAAGTTGATTTGTCCATAAGAGTCTACGAGCATGGTCTCAACTTCTTCAACAAGTCAACAACTTTCTGGCACAAGGCATGGTCTTCATGTGACATATTAGCCAAGCCACATTGATGTCATCCTCAGCAGCATTCTAGATAATCTCCCTCATGTTAGTTGAGGGTCCAATTGTGGACATAATCCCCATTTTGTGCCTAACAATTGGCTTAGACCACCACATACACATTTGTTGTTGTTATTATTTGATGAATGGCCATACGATGCTGGAAGTTCCCGTCTTCTTGTCAAGAAATGTTCATCCAATTAATTTCACAATTAGTAGAGATATATGATGTGATAAGGTTACACTTCACAGTACTAAGAAGGCAACATGAATTAATACCAAAAGGTATTTGATTAAACTACTGTACACTTAAAGAACAAGATCACAAACAATCAGTTCATACGGTAAATTACCCACAGAACAATGCATTATATTCAACTCAGTTAGCGCACAACAATTAGTAGAGATATATGGCGTGATCAGGTTGCACTTTACAGTACTAAGAAGGCAACATGCATTAATACCAAAGGCATTTCATCATAGTTCATTTGAAGAACAGGATCACGAGCAAGTAAGCCGATTATATTTTCAGCAAGTGCATGGACCGAGATAACAACATCATGTGTTCTATTCAAACATATATGCAAACGTACAAGAAGTACTACTACGAAAATTAGGCTCCTGCTAAGCTGAGATAGCAATACATGTAGGAACTCATACCAAAAAACAACCTGCGTATTCTTCAAAAACAATTGCTAAGTGCTCTCACCATAGAGAACATATCATAGCTTATAATTTAGAGATACTTGTATGTTCTTAGTGGGCACCTCGCTGATATGTTCAGAAAAGAGGAATTGCTTTGAGATTGTGGAAGCTGCCGGTCTGGACGGAGATCTTGCTCAGTGTGTAACTCTCGTCCAGCTTGAAATCCTTGTAGAGAATAACAAGCTCGGCCCAACAACAAATTCAAAACATAAAAAGGATCACGCACGTAGAAAATTAAATTTGTGTTTCGAATGGATGCCATCATCTAGCTAGCTCTTGTCGCCCGATTATGCCCGCAGTGCACATATATAGATACAGGCGGCAGGAGGAAATCAAGATTGATTTTCTGTCTAAAAATCATGCCCAGATTGAACCCAACTAATCAAGTTTAATAACAGAAATAAGAAAATACACCCACGATGTTGATTCAGATCCTTGCGTCCGCCTAGTCATGGTGTTGCATGTCGCTAAGTTGATTCAGATTCATGCATCCCCGAAGCTTGAGATTGAGAAAACTTCTTTACGTACTACTCCATGGCTCTTTCAGTTCTCGCATCTATAGGTCGGGAAATATAGGCGAGGAGTCGTCTAAATATCGGCGGTTCCAATTAGCCAACCGGAGAAATCAATCGCCGTCACTAGTGAAAAAAGGTCCATTCGTTTCGGTTTCAGAGGCCCATCTGTCCCGATTCTGAACCCGCGACTAAAGGATTGGGAGTAAAGCCCATGACCTTTAGTCCCGGTTCGCTTACGAACCGGGACAGATGGGGCTACACGTGGCCGCTCCGTCGAGCCCATGCAGGAGGGCCTTTGGTCCTGGTTGGTAACACCAACCGGGACCAAAGAGCATCCACGCGTCAGAAGCTCAGGAGCTGTTCTTTTAAAAGGGGGGGGGGGGGTTTGAGGGTTTTGGAGGATTAATTTAGGGGTTTCATATATTTTGTTAGCTAGCTAATAGAGAGAAGTGACATCTCTTATCTCCATGCTTGGTCACGACCCTACGTACTATACGTATAGAGAGAACTCGCGACACGCTAGTTAGTAAGCAAATGAAGAAAACCATTAAGTACACAAGATCATCATAAATATATACAGAGAGAAGTGATCAACCTCCTCCTTCTCCGAGAGATTGGTTAAACAAAAAGTTTTCGTATATCTATCCTATGTTACAATTCCTAACATCTAATATCAAGTTCCATATGGTATTCTCCGGCTTTATTGATGACGTGGTCAATAAAGAATCTCGTCAAGTCCTCTTGAATTGCTCGTATGCGATCTTGTGGTAGGAGTTCATCCTGCATCTGCCACATCTAAATTGAAGAAGAGGGTCAATACATGTATATGAATGAAACTCAACACAAATGATGATAATAAAATAAAATTATGAATATTTTTGCTTACGCACTTGATATTCTTTTTCAGTGTAGCCCCGCTTATTAGGATTTGTCGGGTTATAGATGAACTCGCAAACGTAGTATCCACAAAAATTAGTCCCTTGTTCCTGAAACAAGCACTATACGAGAAATAGTGGTCAATCAAACTAATAAGCAAGCATGCTAAATGGTATATATTGATGAAACTAGCTAGAATCAATGGGAGATGGGCGGAACTAGGTAGTATATATTACTTACTTTCGGGTGTCTAAATTGCAACTCGGTAGGCAATCCCAGAGCAATTTTGGTGAAATCTTTCCAAACTCTGCCACACAAAGCAAATAATTACTTGATATATATCAGGAAATGAATAAAGTTACCAATATGGTGCGATAATGATCGATTGAACTTACCTCCGGAGCATTTCAGTCAGATTCGCATACAACTCGGGTTTATTTCGTCTCGAGTCTAAGACGGTTACTACTCCTCGCTCAAGCTTAATCTCTAGTAGAATAAAGTGGTGGCTGTGCACACATGCATATCTCATCAATTACATTACTATACCCTCGAGTAATAAGGGAGAAACCAAATATGCACAAGATAGTAACACTAACTTGAAGTTGTAAGGAAGGAGTATTTTGTCATTGTTTTGATTTTTAAGCATCGATTGTAGAAAGTTCTCCTCGGTTTGTTTGGGATACATTTGAACCGTCACTTCATGTATGATATTTGGGTTAATGAACCCAATGTCATACATTTCTGCTTTTCTGCATTCGACGATCTTCAATCTGCATAATATAGTGATGTTAACCCAAATGTCATACATTTCTGCTTTTCTGCATTCGACGATCTTCAATCTGCATAATATAGTGATGAGGATAATTATATATATACATGCAATGAAAGAGGTGAGCTATATATAGAGACTTAATTACAGAAGTACTTACAGACAGTAGCAAGTCATGATTTGTATGTTGATGTCCTTTTGATTGTAAAACTGGAAAAGCTCATCAAATTCAACATGAATCAGCTCCTGGCCAAAGAAGTCATGCTTCTCTTTAATACTCATCATCAAACAATCCTTCCTAGACTCGCTGCAGGTTTTCATGTACCAATTATGCAATTGTCTCATCATCATTCCTAGAGAAGGACTTCCAGCTTTGACGAGAGGATTCCCGTACCGGTATTTGAAATCGTCCACCTCCAACGGCTCAAACAGTACATCATCGCTCATGTAATCAGCAGGATTGGTACCGGGCACCATCCCCGGATGATCAACGGCGATATCGGTAGACACCTTCAACGGGGGGCACGATTGGTTAGCCTGTTCATCGAGCTGGGGAATTGTTTTCCCACTTTGTTTTGCTAGCCTCTCATCACTGGAAGTAGTTCCCGTCCGCACCGCATTTTGATATGCATTTTTAGTAGCGCGGACATAGTTGGTATCCAGCGGAGGCGGTGGTGGTCGCTTCAGGGCCTCGATAGTGTGCTTCGATGCCACCGGATCTATCGTTTGCTTCGGAGGTGGAGCTTTCTTTGCAAAATGGGCCCTCACTTGTTCTTGAGAGATCTTCGCGGTTTCCTCCACGGTCCTCTCGTATGGCAACTTTTCTAATGGCTTGAGAGACTTAGGACCGTATTCGTATGGCCTCCCGCCACTGGCTGTACTGCTAGCAGCCGGAGCGATGGCGTCTCTCTTCCATCATTGCTTATGAGGCGGAGGAGGATGTGGAGTGCTCCGATGTGCCGGAGGAGGAGGAGCGGCGGCGGCTGTCTTGCGCCGTTGCTGAGGAGGCGGAGGAGGAGGCGGACTACTCGAACGTGCCGGAGGAGGTGGAGGAGGAGGCAAAGTGCCTTGATTGTCGACGTCACGCGCCGGACGAGGTGAAGGAGGAGGAGGATGAGTGCCTTCATCACTTGCCAGAGGAGGAGGCGTCCAGTTCGGAAGCTTGATGTGCTCCTTCCGCCATAGACATGTACTCCTCAGAGCAAATCTCAGCCGAGTCTCCCCTTCACCTGTAGGGTGGTCAAGCTCGAGCTCCTCAAATCCCCCCATTATTTCATCCACTTGCACAACAGCATAGCCATGTGGAATCTGACCGTGGTGAAAAGTTCCGTCGGTTCGAGGAGGTTCAACAAATCCGTCAGCCGCCTTTAAGGTGAGGTTAACGCATTTCGTCATAAGCTCGCAATGTTGGCCATCTGTGATAGCATCCATGGGGTAGCTAGGATCCGTGAAGTCAGGCTGCTGAAGGAGCTCCGTGGAAGCCACGCTGCTTCTTCGCTGAGATGGCGGGGTAGCTTCATTCCCCTGAACAAGTTGCTGGTCGGGAGCTCGCTGGTTCATAACTTCTTCCTCTAGCCTTCGTACTCTTGCATTGAGCTCCTGCACAATGCTCAGCTCCTGTTTCCTCTTCCTCTCCCGGCTTTTTGTAACCGCCTGCGCGGGAAACCCAAGCTTCCATGAAACGGAGCCTGACATGCCTCGTGTTCGTCCAGGGTGCTCAGGATTCCCGAGGGCCTCAGTCAGCTTGTCCTTCTCTCTGTTGGGAATGAACCTCCCTTCCAGCACTTCCTTGATAACTTGCTTAAGTTTCCTGACGGGTATTGCAAGTTGCTCGTTTTTCCAAACGCATTTCCCTGTTTCAGGGTCCAAAGTTCCCCCAACCCCGAAGAACCAAGTCCTTGAACGGTCTGGCCAGTTCGCTGTCTCTGGTTTGACCCCTTTAGCTTGCAGGTCATCCTCCCATTTGGCCCACAACAACTGGGATCTGAGGTAGCCACCTGACCCCGTGCGATGGTGATACTACTTCTTCTCAACATTTTTCTTGTTTATCGCTGACATTTTCTTACTCTTTTCAGAAGTCTTGTAGGCCATGAACGCGTCCCATTGATCTCTTATCCCCGCATATCGGCCGACGAATACCGGAGTCTTCTCTTGGTCGACAAACTTAGCTTTCAACTCATTCTTCCACCTCCTAAAAAGATCTTCCATCTTCTTAAGAGCACACGACCTCACTAGTGGCTCTATAACTAGATTACTCTCATCCTCCTCTGGCGATAGGGTGAAATTTGCCTTTAGGTTCTTCCAAAGATCTTCTTTCTGTCTATCGGTGACATAAGAAACTTGAGGGTCGTAGTTCTTAGCATTCTTAGCCGGCTCATTCCATTGCTGGATGCTGATCGGGATGCTGTCCTTGACAATAGGTCCACACTGAGTAGAAAATGCATCCTTGGTCTTCTTCGGTTCAATCGATTGGCCATCGTTCACGATTTAAGGTGACCGTGAACTTTTCATCAGTGCGCAACCTTTTCTTTGGGCCTCGTCTCGTTACCGAAGTTTCGGTCGATCCGGAGGGCTATAAAAGAAGAAACAAGCTGAGTTAATATATGTACATACCAAAACAATTAATGCATCAATTAGTCAACACAGGCTTAATTAATATATATACCTTGCCGGACGACTTTGGAACAGCTCCCTCCGTTCGGTCACCGGAGTCGTCATCATGGTCTCCTTCTTCCTCTGGCTCTCGGTCACCGGAGCTGTCATCATGGTCTCCTTCTTCCTCCAGCATTCGGTGACCGAAGCCGTCATCATCATGTCCTAGCTCTTCTGTGTCAAAATTGATTAACGAGAAGATATCATTGCCGCCGCGGATCATGTCCCCCCAACAACGCTTCTCCTTCAAAGTCTCTGTTCATGGTTGGATCCATGGTTGGATCCATGGTTAGATCCATGGTTTATGCAAATATTACAACATGGTAATTAATATACAAACATGAGAGATGGATATATTAATTAGTGGCAAACATAGACAAGGGATCATATTAGTGGCCTCGACGCTTCTATGATTTGGGGTGGCCTTGACAACGCTTCTAGGGATTGGGTGGCCTCGACGCTTCTAGGGTTTGGGTGGCCTCGGCAACGCTTTTAGGGATTGAGTGGTCTCAGCAACGCTTCTAGGGTTTGGTCGGGCGAGAGGGGGTTGATCGAAGTTATCGGAGTTTTCTTCTAGTGGTTTGGGTGGCCTTGAGAGTTTGTAGGGTAGGGGAAAGAGGGGGTAGGAGATCGACAACGCTTTTTCAGTCCTAGTTTAGGCGGACTCGAGAGTTGGTCGGGCGAGAGGGGGTTGATCGACGTCCCCCCTCATGTCGAAATTACTAGAGTTTTCTATATGAACAAAAAAATGCCGGCTGGACATATCATTTTTTAGTTTTCTTATTTTTGCCTTTTCTGTTTTTTAAATAAATGCCGACTATTTTCATACACACACATATATCATCATATATCATTATACACACATATATCATCATACACACATATATCATCATATATCATCATACACACATATATATGAACAAAAACATCATACACACATATATATGAACAAAAAACATCATACACACACATATATATGAACAAAAAACATCATACATACATATATATGAACAAAAAACAAAAAATCATCCTCACGTATAGGGGAGGGGGATGTGGCCGGAGCGGTGCGGAGCAGTAGCCGGAGCAGGGCGGGGCGGTTGGCGTGGGGCGGCCTGCGCGGGGCGAGGCGGCCGGAGCGGGGTGGCACGGGGCGGGGTGGCCGGAGCGAGGTCGGGGAGGTCGGGGACGGTGGCCGGCGGCGGCGACGGCGACAAAGAGCGTGCGAGATTTAGGCAGCCTGATGGCGTGGGTGGGGATCTGGCCTTCGGGGGAGCGAATGGGTCGAAAACTGCTAAGTGTGGGGTTTTATACATGGAGCATTGGTCCCGGTTGGTGGCACGAACCGGTACCAATGCCCCCCTTTGGTCCCGGTTCATACCACCAACCGGGACCAAAGCCCTGTTTTCAGCAGCCTAAAGGGCAGGAAAGCACCCCCTTTCGTCCCGGTTGGTGGCACGAATCGGGACCAAAGATTTCCTCGGACAACACCCACCTTTCGTCCCTTTTGGTGCCACCAACCGAGACCAAAGTTGAGTATTGGTCCCGGTTGGTGCCACCAACCGAGATGAAAGGGGGATGCTGCCCGGGGACAAATGTTTAGTCCCATCTCGCTAGCTGAGAGGGCTCGAGAGTGGTTTATAAGCGCTGCTACGCCAACCCTCTCGAGCTCCTCTCAACTGCAGGCTTACGGGCCTAATCGCACACTCCTCTGCCTATGGGCCTACTGGGCCTGCTGCGGGCCTGAATCCTGGCCCAACTAGCTGGTTGGGTTTCTAGTCGTATTCAGGCCGTGGTGGCCCAGTAGGCGGCATTTTTTTAATTTTTTTCCCTGTTTTTTGTTTTGTTTTTTGCTTTATTTATTTTCTTTTGTTTCTACTTACAGTTTTTCAGTGATTCTTTTTGCTTTTAGGTCACAAAAATTATAAACTTTCTGTTAGTGCGATTAGTTTTCAAATTTGAATAGTTTAAATTTGAATTCTTTGAAATTTTTGTGAATCACTAGTTTGTGAATAACTTTACTATAAAAATAGATTTTTGAGTGATCCTTTTTCCTGCTATTTAATATTACTTTGTTTTAACATTATATTCAATTTCGTAATTTTTAGGTTATTTTAAATGGTTGTTTAAATGAAAAACAGATTTTGTTATTTTAGTTTGCTATTAAAGTTTTTAACAAAAAATTTCTTTATAAAAATTCTTTTTGCTATTAACATTTTGAAAAAAATAATTTGATAATTTTAGTTGCATAAATTTTATATAATTGGAGTTTCAAAAATACTAGATGTTTCTTTTTGCTATTAGAGTTTCTTTTTGCTATTAGAGTTTTATAAAAGCTTTTTTGTTGATTCTTTTTTCTATTGAAGAATATTATAGTTCATAAAATAGTATTTAAATTTATTACTTTTAGTTCATTCTTTTTTCTGTTAGGGTTTCATAAAAGTTTTTTAGTTGATTCTTTTTGCTATTAGTTCATTCTTTGAGCTAAATGACCCTGAAATTGAAAAGCACTACAAATGAACTCTGAAAAGGTTGAAAGTTAGCATGGTATCATCATTTCACCCACATAACATGTGCTAAAAAGTTGAGAGGGTTACAACAAAAGCTGGATGCACTTCGTGAACAAAATGGACAATCTCTTTCGAAGTATCAGGGTTTCAGACGAAAACTCATCTGTTACAAACGAATTTCATTTTCTTGAACTTATTTGAACTCCAGACTTTTTGTTTGTTCAAAATGCACCATTCAAAGCCACATCATAAATTTTCAACCCTTTCTGACTTCATTTGTTATTTTTCATGCATTTATTGATTTTTTTGAGCTAAATGACATTGAAATTGAAAAGCACTACAAATGAACTCTAAAAATGTTGAAAGTTGGCATGGTATCATCATTTCACCCACATAGCATGTGCTAAAAAGTTGAGAGGGTTATGGAAAAAGCCGGATGCACTTCGTGTACAAAACAGACAGTCTCTTTCGAAGTATCAAGGTTTCGGACGAAAACTCATCTATTACAAAAGGCATTTCATTTCTTCACATGTAACTGCAGTTATATTCTAGATCAAAGGCATCATCATAATAGTTGTGGAGAGAAAGTCTTCACTTTTTCTTCGGTTGTGCCCTTTGCTTATTGCGCCGTAATCATGGATAATCTTCATTGTTTAAGAGGGTGCTTGGTTAAGCCTTGACTTTGAAGGGAGGAATTTCCTGAAACTTTTCATATTTTTCAGACATGTCTGTCTTGCCCTCCAATCCCACGATGTCTCTTTTGCCTGAAAGAACTATGTGACGCTTTGGCTCATCATATGATGTATTCGTTTCCTTATCTTTTCTTTTTCTCGGTTTGGTAGACATGTCCTTAACATAGAAAACCTTCACCACATCATTGGCTAGGACGAATGGTTTGTCTGTGTACCCAAGATTGTTGAGATCTACTACTGTCATTCCGTAATGCGGGTCTTCCTGTACCCCGCCTCTTGTAAGATTGGCCCATTTGCATCGAAACAAAGGGACCTTCAAATCATGTCCATAGTCAAGTTCCCATATCTCCTCTATGTAACCATAATATGTGTCGACCTTCCCATTGGTCGTTGCTGCATCAAAGCGGACATCGCTGTTTTGGTTGGTGCTCCTTTGATCTTGGGCGATCGTGTAAAATGTATTCTCATTTATCTCGTACCCTTTGTAAGTCAATATAGTCAAAGATGGTCTCCTGGCCAATGGGTACAACTCATCAAAAACAGTGTTGTCACACCTAAGACGTGTTTGCAACCAACTGCCGAAAGTCTTGATGTGTTCACATGTAATCTAGTCGTCACACTGCTCTGGGTGTTTGGAGCGCAGAATGTTCTTGTGTTCATCGACATACGGGGTCACCGAGGTAGAATTCTGTAGAACTGTGTAGTGTGCTTGAGACCAAGAATGCCCGTCCCCACATATTATTGACTTTGCTCCTAGCGTGCCTTTTCCAGTCAGTCTCCCCTCATACCGCGATTGAGGGAGACCAATCTTCTTAAGGTCAGGAATGAAGTCAACACAAAACCCAATGACATCCTCTATTTGATGGCCCATGGAGATGCTTCCTTCTGGCCTAGCGCGGTTACAGACATATTTCTTTAGGACTCCCATGAACCTCTCAAAGGGGAACATATTGTGTAGAAATATAGGGCCCAGAACAACAATCTCATCAACTAGATGAACTAGGACGTGCATCATGATATTGAAGAAGGATGGTGGGAACACCAGATCGAAACTAACAAGACGTTGCGCCACATCACTCCTTAACCTTGGTAGGATTTATGGATCGATCACCTTCTGAGAGATTGCATTGAGGAATGCACATAGCTTTACAATGTCTAATCGAACATTTTTCGGTAGAACCCCCCTCAATGGAACCGGAAGCAATTGCGTCATAATCACGTGGCAGTCATGAGACTTTAGGTTCTGGAACTTTTTCTCTGCCATATTTATTATTCCCTTTATATTCGACGAGAAGCTAGACGGGACCTTCATACTGAGCAGGCATTCAAAGAAGATTTCATTCTCTTCTATGGTAAGAGCATAGCTGGCAGGACCTTCATACTGCTTTGGAGGCATGCCGTCTTTTTCGTGAACACATTGCTGGTCCTCCCGTGCCTCCGGTGTAGCTTTTGTCTTCCCATACACGCCCAAGAAGCCTAGCAGGTTCACACAAAGATTCTTCATCACGTGCATCATGTCGATTGCAGAGCGGACCTCTAGGTCTCTCTAGTAGGGTAGGTCCCAAAAGATAGATTTCTTCTTCCGCATGGGTGCGTGTCCCTCAGCGTCATTCGGAACAGATAGTCCGTCGGGACCCTTTCCAAATATTACTTGTAAATCATTGACCATAGCAAGTATGTGATCACTGGTACGGATGGCGGGCTTCTTCCGGTGATCTGCCTCGCCTTTGAAATGTTTGCCTTTCTTTCGACATTGATGGTTGGTCGGAAGAAATCAACGATGCCCTAGGTGCACATTCTTCCTACAATTGTCCAGGTATATACTTTCGGTGTCATCTAAATAGTGCGTGCATGCGTGGTATCCCTTGTTTGTCTATCCTGAAAGGTTACCGAGAGCAGACCAATCATTGATGGTTACAAACAGCAACGCATGCAGGTCAAAATCCTCCTGTTTGTGCTCATCCAACACACGTACACCGTTTCCATTCCACATCTATAAAAGTTCTTCAACTAATGGCCTTAGGTACACATCAATGTCGTTTCCTGGTTGCTTAGGGACTTGAATGAGAACTGGCATCATAATGAACTTCCGCTTCATGCACAACCAAGGAGGAAGGTTATAGATACATAGAGTCATGGGCCAGGTGCTGTGATTGCTGCTCTGCTCCCCAAAAGGATTAATGCCATCCGCACTTAAACCAAACCATACGTTCCTTACGTCGCCTGCAAACTCCTTCCAGTACTTTCTCTCAATTTTTATCCACTTCGCCCCGTCAGTGGGTGCTCTCAACTTCCCGTCTTTCTTATGGTCCTCTCTGTGCCATCGCATATTCTTGGCATGCTCTTTGTTTCTGAACTGATGTTTCAACCATGGTATTATAGGAGCATACCACATCACCTTGGCAGCAACCCTCTTCCTGGGGCGCCCGCCCTCAACATCACCAGGGTCATCGCGTTTGATCTTATAGCACAATGCACCGCATACCGGGCATGCGTTCCGTCCCTCGTACTCATCGCGGTACAAGATGTAGTCATTAGGGCATGCATGTATCTTCTGCACCTCCAATCCTCGAGGGCATACAACCTTCTTTGCTGCGTACATACTATTAGGCAATTCGTTATCCTTTGGAAGCTTCTTCTTCAATATTTTCAGTAGCTTCTCAAATCCTTTGTCAGGTACACCATTCTCTGCCTTCCACTGCAGCAATTCCAGTGTGGTACCGAGCTTTGTGTTGCCATCTTCGCAATTGGGGTACAACCCTTTTTTGTGATCCTCTAACATGCGATCGAACTTCAGCTTCTCTGTTTCACTTTTGCACTGTCTCTTTGCATCAACAATGACCCAATGAAGATCATCATCATGCACATCGTCTGGTTCCTCTTGATCTTCAGCTTCCCTGGTTGCAGCATCACCGTATTCAGGGGGCACATAGTTGTCATCATCCTCTTCTTCTTCGCCGTCTTCCATCATAACCCCTATTTCTCTGTGCTTGGTCCAAACATTATAGTGTGGCATGAAACCCTTCACAAACAGGTGGCTGTGAAGGATTTTCTGGTCAGAGTAAGACTTCAAATTCCCACATGTAGGGCATGGACCACACATAAAACCATTCTGCTTGTTTGCCTCGGCCACTTCGAGAAAATGATGCACCCCCTTAATGTACTCATCGGTGCATCTTTTACTGTACATCCATTGCTGGTTCATCTGCGTGCATTATATATAATTAAGTGTGTCAAAAACCATTACAGAACATCATGTATACAGAGGTGACCAAATTAATAGAAGTTCATCATCACATTAAAACCAAAGTATTACATAGTTCTCGTTAACCAACATATAGCTCTCCAGAGCATCTAATTAAACCATACATTGGAACTATTTAAAACATTTCAATGCAACAACAAATGCGATCATAATCAGAACTAAGGTAACAATTGATCCAACGGCATAATGATACCAAGCCTCTTTATCAATGGCATATTTTCTAATCTTTCTAAGCTTCAAGCGCATTGCAGCCATCTTGGTCCTGTGATCATCGACGATATCGACAACATGCAACTCCAATCCCATCTTCTCATCTTTAGTTCTTTTCAATTTTTCTTTCAAATGATCGATTTCTTTTCTAGCTTTAGTTAACTTGTCGAGCAGAATTGCATAGTCGGTAGGTTCAACTACTTCCTATAGATAAAAACATCTACGTCAAGTTGGTGGCATAATTAACTGTCATAGACATTAGATGTGTGAAATAGTTATAAAAGATAATATACCACATCTGAATCATAGACTGGACGAGGGCCGGCGTGGGTGGATACCATAACCATGGCACTATATAATAACAAACAATAATAAAAGTAAGAAACTCATACGAGTAAGTATATTTTATTTTGGAAAGAAGATAAGATCAAGAGGCTCACCACGCGCGGGCGATCGACGGCGGTTTCAGGACGGGGACGAGACAGGACGGACTACCAAACCTCGACAAATCTTGACGAAAATGGAGTTTGGACAAGGAGTTTCGAGAGGAGAAAGCTTAAGTGTGGCTCGGGCATTTCATCGAACACCTCATGTGCATAGGAGGTGAGCTAGAGCACCACAAAGCTCTAACACTACTGTCGTGGAAAAAACAGAGCACTCCATAGCTCTGCTAGCGGCGGGCGAGGGTTTATATAGGCAGATCATTGGTCCCGGTTCGTGGCTTCAACCGGGACAATAGGTCTCCCTTTAGTCCCGGTTCCATCCACGAACCGGGACCAATGGTCGTGGGCCAGGAGCGAGGCGCATTGGTCCCAGTTCATGCCTGGAACCGGGACCAAAGGGGCCAGACGAACCAGGACCAATGGCCCATGTGGCCCGGCCGGCCCCCTGGCCTCACGAACCGGGACGGTTGCCAACTTTGGTCCTGGTTCATGAGCGAACCGGGATTAATGGGATTAGGAGGCCCAAACCAATGCCCTGTTTTCTACTAGTGCGTGGCCGAGCCAGTTGTGTCCTGCATGGACGCTACTACTCAATGGAGGAGACCCTGCCGCCACCGATCACGCTGCTTCCTGTACATCCGCCACCGATCATGTTGTGTCCCACACCGCCGCCGCTTGACGGAGGAGATGAACCTATCCACCAATAATGACGACCAAGCCCACTGCTTGTCACGCCACTGATTGAGGGAGGATAGGACCATTGAAAGGACATATGGTCCCTTGGTGGTTTTTATAATTCATGACAACATACATTGTCTATTGGGCTAATAGTTCTACCTAATTTATTTCAGGTTTAGTCCACTTAGAGGATTGGCTAAGGATTGTGAGGAGAATTCCCAATAAGAAGAAGAAGAGAAGGAATAGGATTGGCCAAGCTCCAAGCTTCATGCTACAAGATTCTACATTCTATATTTTGTGACAAATCACTTTTGAGTCCATAGGAAAGCCAATACTATTAAAAGGATTTGAGGAATTATGATGATCTGGTTGCTCAAGTGCTTAGAAATTAGCCACCCAAAATACTCACCCATTCTCTCACAAATATCCTCTGTCCAAAGCCGAAAGTCAAAAATTGGTGACACCAACTTTTCCCATTCGGTCCCACCGGGTTTTCCCTAGACAGAACGTAAGCCAAACCCTAGCATCTCGACGACACGAAGTTTCCATTTGGTGCAACCGAAACTAGTGACCAACATTCTGTTGTCTTTTTTCTTAAAATCAGAATCTCTGAGTTTAATAATCAATGACACCGAGTCTTGGTAACTGCCTAGGTCACACATATTGGTACCACCGAGATCTATATATCGGTGTCAAGAAAAGCGAAAGTTGCCACATTTTTGACTAGTGAATGCAACTAATTTTTCACTTCAGTTTCACCGAGTTGGGAAATAATGTTGTAAAGGTTCTATTTTTGGAGATTCCTATATATACCCCGCCACCACCTCTCACTCGTAGAGGAAGCACTCAGAACATACAAACACTTGCCCTATCCATTTTTTTGAGAGAGAGCCACCTACTCATGTGTTGAGATCAAGATCATCCACTCCAACCATATGGATCTTGATTTCTAGCCTCCCAAATTTGATTTCCATCCAATAAATCTCTTCTACCCATGCCAAATCTATGACAGAGTGATTGAGTGTTGAGGAGACTATCTTTTGAAGCACACAAGAGCATGGAGTTCATCATACTTACCACATATGTTACCTTGTCGAGGGTGGTGCCTCCTAGATTGGTTAGGTGTCGCTTAGGGGCATCCTACTTCGTGTTGTGGAGTTGAACCAAGAAGTTTGTGAGGGCAAGTAGATTGTCTACTTTGTGAAGATCTACTCCAAGTAAGGCTAGTCCTCTATGGACAAAGGTCATGATGGCATAAACAAGGTTGCTTCTCCATGTACCCTTTGTGGGCGGAGACCTTCGTGGAATCTCGCGGCCGCTACCCTCCATGGGCTGAAGTCTCCATCAACATGGACGTACGATAGCACCGCCTATCAGAACCACGCCAAAAATCTTTGTGTCAACATTGCGTTTAATCTTCCTATCTCAACTCTCTTACATATGATTGTCTTTAATTTCCGCTGCCATATGATACGTCTCCTTCATATCTATAATTTTTGATTGTTTCATGCTAATATTAGACAACTTTCACATACTTTTGGCAACAATTTATTTGATCTATTGGACTAACCTATTGATCCAGTGCCTAGTGCTAGTTCCTGTTTTGTGTGTGTGTTTTGTTTCGCAGAAATTCCATATCAAACGAAGACCAAAGGCGATAAAAATTAACGGAGATTTTTTTGGAATATTTATGAATTTTGAGACGTGGACCAAACGGAGTCCCATAGCCTCCACCCTCTACCAGGGCGTGGGCCAGGGCCCAAACGCAGCCTGGTGGACCGTGCTCACCTTGTATGTCGGTTGGAGCTCTCCTTCGGGGGCAAGAAATCGAGTTTTTGGATGAAAAACCCCTCAAAATTTCAGCCCGATTGGAGTTAGGGACTCTAGTAATATAAGAAACGGTTTTGGCCAGAAAACAAGGACGCAAAACAGAAGAGAACAGAGAGGGAGATCCAATCTCGAAGGGGCTCCCGGCCCTCCGTGACCATGGAGGACATGGACCAGAGGGGGAACTCTCCTCCCATCTAGGGGGAGACCAAGGAAGAAGAATAAGGAGGGGTCTCTCTCCCCCTCTCTCCCGGTGGCACCAGAACATCGCCGATGCAAGCATCATGATGACTATCTACATCAACAATCTTGCCGGCGTCAACACCAACTCCCTCCCCCTCTTGCAGTGGTGTAACACCTCTCTTCCCCGCTGTTATCCCTACTTAAACATGGTTCTCAACACCATATATTATTTCTCAACAATATTTGCCTATCCTATGATGTTTGACTAGATCCCTTTTGTCCTATGGGTTAATTTTGGTATGATATTATGGATGTGAGTCATCTGTTGATATGGTGCTGTCCTATGGTGCCCTCGATGTCGTGCAAACGTGAGGGATCCATGCTGTAGGGTGTTGCAATATGTTCATGATTTGACTATAGTGGGTTGTGTGAGTGATAGAAGCACAAGCCCGAGTAGGTGGGTTGTTGTGTATGGGAGTAAAGAGGACTTGATACTTAATTCTATGGTTGGGTTTTACCTTAATGAGTTCCAATCATAAGTGCATATGATCCAAGTAGAGAAAGTATGTTATCTCATGCATCCCCCTCATTGCATATAACAAGTATCTATCGTATCATATTCAATTGCCTAGGGACAATCTTTATCTTGTGTTACAAAAAGCTTGCTACTGCACTACTAAGTTTATTTTCTTGCAAAGTACCTGTAGTTTTATTCCCGCAAAGTAGTTTCATTTTTGTTCTAGATAAAGCAAACATTAAGTGTGCATAGAGTTGTAGCGGTTGTCGATAGAACTTGAGGAAATATTTGTTCTACCTTTAGCTCCTCGTTGGGATTCTACACTCTTACTTATCGAAAAAGGCTACAAACAATCCTCTACACTTGTGGGTTATCAAGACCTTTTTCTGGTGCTGTTGCCGGGGAGCAATAGCGTGGGGCTAATATTCTATGTGTGATTGTTTGCTTTATCACTAACTAGTTTTTATTTTCTGTTTTCAGTTATTTTATATCTTTAGTTATGGATATGGAACTCGGAACACCAAAAAAATTAGTGGTACTTGCTACTCATGGAGATGGGGAACCTCCTAAAACCCTCGATGCTAGTTATGTGAAACACGTTAATTACACCTTCGATAATCCCGAGAAATCCTCAAGGAAGTTTATAACGGGAAACATATTGGATCAACGTGAGTACTTTAGGGATTATTGCTTATCTCAAAAAGGGAAACACTTATGGGATCAAATTAGAATACTGGAATGGTTTGCTTGGGATGCATGCTTGAAATGTGATTATACTTGTTGCTCCAAGATAGAGGCTCCGCACCTTCCCTTTCAATGTAAGTTTAATGATAATGAAACCTTAGCTTCTTATGCTAAAGGTATTTATGATTACTATGATGTGGAACGAACAGAAGAATTTGTTACTTTTAAAGGTGCTTATGAAATTGCTTCTTTGATTGAAAAGTATGGTGATGATGTTTCTGACAAATCTGAAATTCTTTCCATACTTAAATATTGTTATGATAATTATGAATGCAATGCTGATATTATGGAATTTATTGAGAGAATGTCTGATTCCTTGGAAAAGACTAATATTTTGCAGGGACCTATGGAAGAAGAAGTTGCTGAAATTGGGAGCCCATTAGATGAAAAAGATGAGGAGGAGAGCGAAGAACAAAAGGAGGCAGAGTGGGTTGATCACCTGTGCCCACCTTCTAATGAGAGTAACTCTTCAACTCATACATTATTTAAGTACCCTTCGTGCTTACCAAAGGATGAATGCTATGATAATTGCCATGATCCCTTGGATTCATTTGAAATATCCCTTTTTGATGAACTTGATGTTTGCTATGCTTGTTGCCAAGATGCCAATGTGAATTGTGCTTATGAAGATGAACTCGCTATAGTTCCTTATGTTAAGCATTAAATTTTTGGTATTGCACCCACACATGATAGTCCTATTATCTTTTTGAATTCCCCCAACTACACTATATCGGAGAAGTTTGCACTTATTAAGGATTATATTGATGGGTTGCGTTTTCCTATTGTGCATGTTGCTTTTGATGAATATAATATGCATGTGGTTGCTTCTACTACTTGCAATTAATATGAGCGAGGAACCAAATCTTCACCTCTCCATGTTTCCAATACGATAAATTGCAAGAAACTGTTTATACTATGCATTGGCCTTTACTTAATGTGCATGAATTGTTCTTATATGACATGACGATGCGACTTCGTCATTGCATGATATATATCACTTTGTTCTCACTACTAAATTACAAATCATTGTTAATTAAAATTTGCTTTGATATACCTTGGGTTCTGGGTGGATCAATTACTTGAGCAGTTTATGTCTAGCTTAATGGCTTTAAAGAAAGCGCTGCCAGGGAGACAACCCGAAAGTTTTAGAGAGTCATTTATTTCTACTGTGTGCTTTTATAAACTTTAAAAACAAAACAATATAGAGGGGAATGATGATGTCCTGGACTAGGGGGTACTCACCACGTCGTCTCCCAACCAGTGGGTCGGGCTGAGGACCCCCATGATGATTCACTAATGGGCCACTTCGGACAACCCATGACGCATACAAGGGAGATTCCACAAGACTTGTCGCACAAGACAAAGAATCGTCTAAACCCTAGGTGTAACGCCCAAGATGCGTGCCTATCCATATTTTGGCACCGGGCCCTGCAGGGATAGAGGTGCATCTAGTCGTTTCGCAAGTACAGTATCATCGCATACATGTATGAAGAGAGGAGTATATGAGCTGGCTTACACTCGCCACAAACTAAATTACAATTCCACATAGTATATTCAAACATCACTCAAAAGACAGGGTCCGTCTACGGGCGAAAACAAACGAGAAAAGAAGCAATGAAACTGTCTTGCTAGCCCCGAAGATCACGACCAAGGCCTCTCTACTCGTCTGGATATGTGACGTACATTCTGCCACGTTCTTCATCATACTCCCACTGGAGCTGCGTCACATCATCTGGCATGGTCTCATCTGCACCTGTATTTGTTGTAGTAATTTGTGAGCCATGGGGACTCAACAATCTTGCAACCGGGTGCCAAGACTATTCAAGCTTATTCGGTTGGATGGGGGTAAGTGTTGAGTTTGCAGCAGCACTAAGCATTGTATAGTGGCTAACTTATGAGAACATGAATGTAAATCTGGTGGACTACGTAAGACGATCGAGTTCTACCATGATCACTAAATGATCCTGAACACCTACTTACGTCAAACATAACCCCACCGTGTTCTCTCTTGGTTCAGGTTCACGAGCAGAGACGATCACGGTTACTCACACGGTTGGTGTGTTTTATTGGAGTTTTACTTCAAGTTAACTATAACCAGGTGTTAAACAAAATATCCAAGTTGCCACATAACCGCGGGCACGGCTTTCCGAAAGATTTAACCCTGCAGGGATGCTCCAACTAATCCATCATAAATTAACCACACTCCATGGGAATAACCTCGACCACAGATCTTGTGATCATCCTAGGCAATTCCAAAGGAAAACCAACACCTCGAGATAACCCGAAGAAGATCGGAGTTCCTCACGCAAGCCATTCAAGAAAGGTAAAACCAGTGCAGCAAGACTGCCCGACGTGTCGACGAACCTGATAAGAGCCGCATATCTTGTTCTCAGGACACGACTGGATAAGCTAGTGTATGGTGGCCTGATAGAAATCTCCCGAGTTGCCCCGGGTTGGCCCCGCACAGTGCTCTAGTTTGGACCAACACTCATGAGGAGCACTGGCCCGGGTTGTTGATTAATTATCCATGGGGTTGTAAAGCCCTATCCAATTTTATTATTAAGTTGTTTAAGCAAATAGTACCAATGTTGGGTCTTGCCAGACAAGTTTTAATCTCAACCTAATAATCAAGGGGCCCCCATAACAACCCCGAGCATGTTAGGAGCACAAAATATGGAAACATAACACCGGTAACAAGTAGCTATGGCGGTAAAAGTGGAACAAAACACCAAGCAAAAGGCCAAGCCTTCCACCATACCAGATATATATGCGCATTAAATTAAATATTAGTAAATATTATGATATCTCCAGATATCCATGTTATCACATGGAAACAACCTGCACCTGGAACTGAGAACACTATAAGAGGGGCTGAGCAGCGGTAACTTAGCCAATCAAGGTTTGCTAGGTAGTGGAGCGGTTAGAGGCTATCATGGAAATGTAGGAGGCTTGACATCCAAGTGGTAGGTAACGCATATGTAATGATAAGAGCGAGACATCTAGCAAAGCAAAAATAGTGTCAAGATCCGGGTATGATCATCTTGCCTGTTGGTTCTTCAGAGGGACAAAGAGCGGGGTCCTCGTAGTGGTACTCTCCTGGATCGTCGTACTCAGGTTCAACACTCGCGTATACCCAAGAGAAAGAGCAACAATAAACAACCAACCAAGGTGCAATTCACAAACAAGATGATGCATGATTCATTTGAAGTATTTAGCATGTCAACCCTAAGCTAGTCATGTTTCCCATGCAATAGTTAAGTTATTTACAATTCTGGATAGAACCTCATGTTAAGTTGTTTGAACATGCATGATTATGGCAAATATGGATGATTCATGCAAAATGATGCAAATGCATATGTAGAACGTAGGAAACAGAGTAACGAACCTCACGCTACGCTCACGGCAAGGTACGAAGGCAAAATACGAGACAATGAAGGCCATGGACTATTCCTTGGTACTCCAAGGTAGCCACAAGTTAGGAAATGAAAAACAACCACAATAGAGCCAAAGATCAAGCAAAACCATGGATCATATCTCCCACAAGACACAAAACACTAACACACACAATCTGTCCCAAAACAGCAACATATCAACTTCCACAACAATTATCTAGAACTACAGGAAGCTCCCAACCTTAAACAAAGCATGAGAAGAAACTATGTAACATGCTTATCAAATCATCCAACTACACAAACTGGAAAGGAAGCATGGATCACTAAGCATGCAACTCACAAGAGGGCATGATGAAACAAATTCTAGGAACTTGGTGAAAATCACAGTTTTCTGGAATCTGAGTTAAGCTGATAGCAAGTTGACAACAGAAAATAATGGTGCTAGAGACCACCTCATGGCATGAAAATTAACAGGATGGTAGAGGACAACATCTACTACAAAACACTAGCACTGAGCTTGAGCTAAAACACAACATATCACTTGGTAGCATCCATTTAACATGGCATAAAAATATTAACAGATTCTCAGACTTAGAAATATTTAGCATGTTGAAATTAGCAACATTTTAACAGTCACTTCGATGCAAGATTCCAACTCATATGCAAGTTTATTAAGTTCAAAGAAAATACCATGACATAATACTCATGAAACACTATCACTTCCATGTTGACACCAATATCAAAGCATGCATGGATTAATTCTAACTAAAATGACAAAATGGCATATTGGGACAAAATGACATTTTGTAAAACTTGCTCAAATGACAAAACCAATTGCACCAATGGATTCCTTGGGAAATTCTACCCCAATTTCATATATCATACTCATATCTTTCATTGGATAAAAGCCCACAACTCTAAATTGCATCTAGCATCAAAATCCCATCCACTTATAAGTCACAACTTTCTATAAATGCTCCTACCACAAATGTCTATGAACATAAATGGTAATATACCAGAACTGGAATAACCTAATACAACACACTAAAAACAATAGAACAAATAAAACAAATAAGGTAGGAGGGGTCCCACCTGGCATAGACACTAGGGCCCCTCTATGTGGATGACAAGTGGGCCATGGGCCCACTGTCGTACACACACACAAATCACACACACACACATACACATGCACACACAAGCTCACATGGGATCTGCCTGCCACAGCAGATCCTATCCACACCCACACACACGCTGACACACACATACACACAACACACTCTCACCAGATCCGGTGTAGCCACACCAGATCCTGCACAACACACAGATACAACACGACACAAACTCCACTGAAAAAGAAAAAGAAAAGGAGCGCAAAGGGGGTTCAAAACCGTGACCTGCTGGTCGTCCGCAGGTCGAACGACCACTGCACTACGCGGCGGCAACTGACCAAGGGGGGATCTTGCTCCTCTTCTACTAACCTATCTACGCGTTACTGACGAAACTGAATAAAATCAACAGCAGCGACAGGCACGGCGGTGACGCGATTCTGGCGACAGCGGGGGAGCTCCAGCGACGCGGACCACCTGAGGGGGAAGCGGGACCCTAGGGGAACCCATCCCCACCCCTAATTACATCTGGGCATGGCGGCTATGAGGAGGTCAAGCACGAGCTTGCGCCCAGCTCGGACATGGTGGTGGCAAGCTCTTCGGTGATCCTACGCGGCTACGCACGAAGACAGGGAAGGGGGATGTGCACGATGCTCATCGAGAGGGGGCCACGACGGCTCAGTGTAGAGAAGGGGGAAGAAGAGGCGAAGCGGGGCGGGGCAGCCTGACGGAGCGGAGGACGACAACGACGCGGTGACGCCCGACGATGCGGAGGCGCTCCGGTCCTCCTAGCGCCGGGAACCAAACGCGGGCGGTACTAGGGGCCACCTCACCATCCTGGAGGGGGAAGAAGAGGCCACCGGAGTCGACGGCGTCGACGACGACTCCAGCGCTCTCACTCTGAACTTTCTGAACCCGAAGCCCTCTCTGAATTTCTATCATGGGGAGGAAGAAGAAGGAGGGGAAAGAGGGATGGCGGCGGCTGGAGGGTCGCGGAACCCTAGGGGAAGGACACGCACGCTGAGGGGGGGTTTAAATAGGCCAAGGGGAAACGGCCCTCGACGTCCGAACTCACGGCGACTCTCTCTCTCTTTGCTCTCGCTCACGCATCCTGACAGAGGTGGGAGACGGGGCAGGTAGCCATCCCGCGGGGTGAGCCGAGGCCGCTCGGGGGCTAGATGGGCCGCGCGGGGAAAAGAAGGCCCAAGGCGTCTGCTCTCTCTCACCAGGAAAAACAAAAGGGGGTGTTCTATTTTATAATAAACAGCAACAAGATAAAATAACCATGCATGACTGGCAAGGATTTAGAGAGAAAAATATATATTTTATGAACTAGCAAATTGTACTCTAGTTTAAAAAAATGACCTTGGCATTTTTAGAACAAGTTAATTTTACACATATTTAAAAAATTGAAATCTGTTGCCTTTCTTTATTATCTAAAAAAATAGTAACCCGGAGAACAAACTTGAGGAAAAGGCAAAACATACTCACCATATTATTTAGAAGAGTTGGTACACTTTCAAGGCATTCGAATAGTATTACAAGTATCACATGCTATATATTGGAATAAGGGGAGAAAGGGGTAGTTGTTTTGAAATGGGGACACTAAGGAATGGTAATACAAAGAGGAGCACTCCAGTCAAGGCCACCTTGCACTCACCCCACAACAATCACAAGCACAAGCAAGGAAACAAAAGTTATGCATTCGATATGATGACATGATGGCATGATGCATGATGCATGGAATGACAAGAGACAAGGTTGAAGTTCAAACTCATAAGGCATTCATAGGGGTTCACACAAGGAAATATAACAAATAGGGCAAGGATTACACTTGGGATGTTACACTAGGCCTCTGGTATTATATAAACCAGGGCCAGGCTAGTCAATAGACAATCTCATATTCATTACATCTCGTGGTAGATACCTGTACTATGTACTATCACCCATATGAATACAATCAAAAGCAGGACGTAGGGTATTATCTCCTTGAGAGAGCTCGAACCTGGGTGAAATCCTCTGTCCATGTTACCATCACTCCAAGACGCCTAGCTTAGGACCCCTACTATGAGATATGCCAGATTTGACACCGAGTCGATGCGATGCGATGGGAATTCAGATCGGCTCCATCGCGATCTACGAGTCGGAACCGAGCTATATCGTCAATGTCAGAATCTTCGTCGCCGGCTTGACTGGTCACCTCGGCTAGGTCGAGGACTGCGCTCCACGTCGGATCATATGGATCGAACAGGTGTATTTATCAACATCAAGTCCAATCTCAACCAAGATAATGGAAGAATCCTCCATGGTAATCGGGGGCTCAACGTCAACATTGCCCTCGCGCGATCATGTAATTTTTTTGGACAGAGGATTCGTGTTCATCATCACCGCCTCCTCGAGTGTCATTTTGACGATTGTTTCAGTGGAATTGTGTGAAATTGAGTCTAGAACAACCTTGCAAAATTGCATTGCGTTCCGGTGAAGGAATCTCCGGCAATCTCCGATCTACCGAAGCCCTGTCAAATCTAGACGAGAATCTGGACGAGTTTAGGGCGAGGAGTCCAGCGTCTAGCTCGGACATCCGCTGGAAAATCCCACCGTTCATCAGTTTCGAAATTCTTATACCGATCAACCCTTAAAATTTGAGCTCGATCTGACTGTCCAAACTCCAGGAAACATCCGATTATTACAACAAATTTTGGATCTATTTTCTGCGCCAAAACGAATCCAACCCGAGTTCATCTTTTTCATGAGCGGGTTGTCAGATGTCCTTTTTGATAGAAATTTTCTCATCATCTAGGTCATCCGACCGTAAGTTCGGCATCGCGAGGGCCGAATAATCATCAAGCGAACCTTGTCATCCGCGGGTTGTACGGGTCGGGCGCTCCGTTGGTCCATCAAGCCATCATCGATCTTGTCACAAATTCTGACCTGCGTCGGCATCGCCGTGCCGTTACTTTTTCAAGCTAACGTCCACCACGCCGACCTGCTTTGACATGCTCTAGTGTCACCTTACTGATCTGCTCTGTCACGTTGGCTAGACTGGGGGATTCGTCATCTCCTCGTCAACCCGCTCCGGAGACTTCGGCGTCACTAGCCGACCAACTTCGACACCTCGGCTGGCATGAGAAATAGGCGTCACCAGCCGACCAGCTTCGACACCTCGGCTTGCATGAGACTTCGACGTCACCAGCCGACCTGCATGAGACTTCAGCATCCACCGATCACAGCTTCGCCATGTTAACTGGACCAAGGACTTCATCTCGCCACATCGACCGTGCAGCGTCGCCACTTCTTCAAGCCGAACGCTTCATTCAGGCACCTCGGCACCCAGGCCATATTACTTTACTTATTTTCTTCACTTAAATTAACTAAGTAGAAGATTTAAAAAAATATATATATTATTACCTTTATTTGTTATTACTCTTGGCTTGCACTATATTGTGTGCACAAGTAATCGATTTCTGCTATCTCATGCGGTCACCTTGGCGTGCCTACATCGTTGTTCCGCCTCCATCAACCAAATTGTGTCGTCAACATGGCCGACGGACTGGGGGCTTCACCGTCATGCTGCCGAACTACTCCATCTTCTCGACTTGCCCGGGAGTTTCTCCTCGTCCTTCGGAAGTGCTGTGTTGTCACTTCATCAAGCCAAGCTCTTCTTCGGCTACCTCGTGACCGGCTTGGGGGCTGGGACCTTGAGCCGCCGCAAACTCGGACCACGTCATCAACACCGAGCACATTAATCAGCTAAGTGTCACGCCCAAGATGCGCGCCTATCCATATTAAGGCACGAGGGCCTCACAAGGGATAGATGCACATCTCGTCGTGTTGCAAGATTGGATATCATTACAAGTACATGTACAGAAGAGATGAGTATATGGAATTGGCTTACACTCGCCACAAGCTACATCAGAGTCACATCAGAACAACAACATACTCAAACATCATGCATAAGAGCAGGGTCCGACTACGGACGAAATCAAACGATAAATAACATCCACCCTTGCTATCCGAGGCTGCCGCCTGGAACCCATCCCAGATTGATGACGACGACGAAGAAGAACTCCAAATCAAATCAAACATCGCGCTCATGTTAAATCATCACATTACCTATACCTGCAACTATTGTTGAAGTAATCTGTGAGCCACAGGGACTCGGCAATCTCATTTCCAAGGGTATCAAGACTATTAAAGCTTAATGGGTGAGGTATGGTTAAGTGGTGAGGCTGCAGCAAGAAACTAAGCATTTATTAGAGTGGCTAATTTACGAGTACAGAAATTAAGTATGGTGGTCTACGCATAACAGACGTGAACTAGAAATGATCACTAACTGATCCTGAACACCTACTTACGTCAATAATAACCCCACCGTGTTCTCTTTCGGGTAAGAACTCACGAGAAGAGACAGTCACGGTTACGCACACAGTTGGTGTATTTTATTAGAGTTTACTTCAGTTTGTTATGACCGGGTATTAAACAAAGTATCCAAGTTTGCCACATAACTGCGGGCACGGCTTCTCGAAAAGATTTAACCCTATAGGGGTGCTCCAACTCATCCATCATAAATTAACCACACACAGCGGGAATAACCTCAACCACGGATCTCGTGATCATCCTAGGAAATTCCAAAGGAAACTCGACACCTCGAGATAGCCCGAAGAAGATCAGAGTTCCTCACTCAAGATGTTCGAGAAAGGTAAAACAAATCCAGCAAGGCCGCTCGACGTGTCGACGAACCCGATAGGAGCCGCGTATCTCGTTCTCAAGAAACGACGAATAAGCAAAGCGTACGGTGGCCTGATAGACATCTCCTGAGTTGCCCCGGGTTGGCCTCGCACGGTGCTCTAGTTTGGACCAACACTCATGAGGAGCACTGGCCCGGGTTGTTGATTAATTATCCACGGGGTCCGGAAAGCCCCAATGCAAGTTCATTAGTTATTAGGCAAATGTAGTACCAATGTTGGGCCTTGCCAGACAAGTTTTATTCTAACCTGAAAATCAAGGGGGTCCCCATAACAACCCCGAGCATGTTAGGAGCGCTCAAATATGGAACGTAACACCGGTTCACAAGTAACTAGGGCGGCAAGAGCGGAACAAAACACCGAGCAAAAGGCCAAGCCTTCCACCCTTTACCAAGTATATATGTGCATTAAATTAAATAGCAGCAATATTGTGATATAACAAAAGAATGTCCATGTCAACACATGGAAGCAATAGCACCTGCAACTAGAAATGCTATAAGAAGGACTGAGCAAGCGGTAACATAGCCAAGCAAAGGTTTTCCGGGATGTGGAGGGGTTAGAGACTTTTCATGGCAATGTTGGGAGGCTTATCAAACAAGTGGTAGGTAGCACGACATAGTGATGTAAAGACGAGACAACTAGCATGGCAATGATAGTAATGGATCCAAGGAAATGAGTCATCTTGCCTGAGATCCTGCTCGGAAGAAGATCGAGACCATGAAGATGAGCCAACGAAGTCGACCGAATCCTCACACTCCGAACGCTTTCGGAACTCTATCGAGAAGAAGCAATCCGAAACAAACAATCAACACAGGATGCACCACAACATATGCATGGCACGATGCGCTAACAATATGATGCATGTCCGGTTTAAATATGCAAGGCGAGGCAATTCACAACAATCAAATACTACACATTAAGTGAAGCTCAATATGCAACGAGTTGCATATTGACGACACTCCACGTTCGACTTATTTAGTTCATCTTGTTTAGGTACTCATCAATATTAAATGTTGTTAAACATGGCAAGATGTTAATCATAAGTAAACTATCTATCTAGGCAACTTAAATGAGGCCGGAAACAACTTATAGCATTTCCGAAATGACCCCATATGTTAATTTCGAAATTGGTCCAGATCTGAACTAACCATATTTTATATTCGTTAAACAACAGAATAAAGTATACCATGCAATTATACACGTCATTCTAGTCGATTTACATATAAGGAACATCTCAAACGGAGCTACGGCCTAAAAGATATGAGCAACACAAGATGCACATGTCATGAATGCAAATGCATGGGAAAAACAATCACAAACATTTCAAATCATGAATGCAGCAAGTAATTATGGAACTACAAGAGATTCTAAGCAAGTTTCATATATGGCTCCAAAACGGAGCTACGGTGCAACCACAAACACCAAAACAACTTTTATACTAAATCTGTCCAAAACAGCAACATAGCACTTTGCACACATGAAAACAACAATCTACAAGATTCTAAAAGGCACAAACTAAGCATGGGGCAGTATTATATAACACACACTTCATTTCACCTACACATATCATGATCAAAACATGCATGGATCACATGGTAGGAAGCTCACAAGGTAGCTACTTGAAAACAGTTTCAGACTTGGTGAAAATAGCAGTTTTTGACAGTGCAGTTTTTATCACGAAGGCATATTGACAGCAGTGAAACTATATGCTACAGGTCATATTATGGCATGAAACTTAACAGTATACTAAAGGACAATACCAACTACCAATAACTCCATTTCACCTACCACAAAAGGTTTCAAGATCACTAGCAAATCACATGGCAAGACAGCAACAAAATATTACAAATTCCAGACCTTGAAATATTTTGTACCCTCAAAACAACAGAACTTTATAGCATGTTGATAACAAGAATACAACACCTAAACATGCATTTCTATGGCAAGCAAAATGTCCAGGGACTAGGACACATATCAAAGGGCATATCTCATGTTTAAAATTATTTCATATCATGCATGTATTAAATCACACGAAAACAACAAAAGGGCATCAGAACAAAAATGACATGCACACAAAATGATCAAATGAAAAAACTAAATGCACAAATAAATACTATGGATTTTTCTACCTCGAGAACATATATAATATGCATCGGTTAAGGTGGAAAATTAATCACAATTAATTATGCAAGTATGGCCTACTCACCTTATAGCAATTCATATATGCACATAAAATGCAAACATCATGCCAACATTTTTATCAATCATGAAAATGCGATGCCTATGATATGAACATTTTAATAGAAGCTTTTACTTAATTCCGATGCACGAACAATTAATTATGCGCAATGCCAAAATATGACATATATGCAAACCACAAGATTGAGTATTTTAAACAGAGATGAAAGTTGATTATTGTGAAACTAGATGAAATTCTACACATTTTACATGTTCAAAGTTATTACATGCGATGCACGGATTAATCAATATGAGCATTTTAAAAATGCAATAGGGGCTGGCAAAATTAATAAAACGCGTGGGGGCTAGCTGCTCACCATGGGGCCTTGGCCCATTCGGTGGCAGGGGAGGCAGCTCGGCTGGCTGGGGCAGATATGGGCCTTGGCCCAGCTGGGCGCTGGCGCGGTCAATGGGAGCGCAGCGGCGTCGTCCTCCCGTGCTCGATGGCAGCGGCCGCCATGGCGCTGGCCACGGCGAGGGTCGGCACCGGCGGGCGCGGGCAGGCACTGGGGAGGCCGGGATCGGGCCGGGGGCGACCAGATCCGGCGATCCCCGGTCGGATCTGGGCTGTGTGGTGGAGGTCCGGCGGCGGGGCTGCGACTTCGGAGATCTCCACGGCAGCTGCACCTACAGCACGAGGGAGAGAGAGAGAGGTGAGAGGAAGGAGAAGGAGAGGAGGAAGAGAAGGAAGGGAGAGGAGGCCCTGCTCCGGCGGCGACCAGCGGCGGCAGCTCCGGCAAGGGCCGGCCCGTGGGGCTGCACGAGCGAGGAGTTGTGGGCACCATGGGAGCTGCAGGAGGAGCGGGGCTGCACTGTGGTCACTGGACATGTCCGAGTTGGCCGCCGGACATGTCCGGTAGGTGGGAATCTGGGCGATTTTCGGCCTCTAGATCGCGATCCGAGGGCTGAAAACGGACAGATGGATGGGGTTGCGGGATCTAGAGGAGGAGGGCTAGCAGGTGGGGTTTTCCTAGGGGGTGGCTGCAATTTGGCAAGGGGGGAAACCCTAGTGAAGTGAGACACTCTCCATGGGTTTTATATAGGGAAGGCACTAGGGGTGGCTGGACAACGTCCGTCCGATCGCGATCTGACGACCACGAACAGAGGGAGTGCTAGGTTGGGCTAGCGGGCTGTGTAGATGGGATAGGTGGGGAAGAAAGGGAAGTGCGGCCCGTGACACGAAGGTTTTAAAAATACCGACAACGTCTGATGAAATACCGAGGACGGTACTGCTACGGTTGACCGAAGGGGTATCAAACGAACTCGGAATGCGACGAAATTCGATAGGCGGTCTACCTACAATATAACAAGACCGCACACAAAGTTTCGACCCAATCCAAGAATATTTTTTGTGCGCCTTAAAAACGGTTTTATTTTAAATGATGTCGCGGGAGCGTGCATGTGTGGTTGGTCTCGAAACAGACAACGGTAAGAACGGAGAGAACCGGCAACTATGAACGGATGCAAGTTTTAAAACATATGACGATGCTATGCATATGATGCGAATGATGCGATGATGAATGCAACAACCAAACGAAACACAAACGAGAATGGAAACACAAGGGGAATCTTCTAGAATCTTTTGGAGCGTCGGTCCCGGGCTGTTACAACTCTCCACCACTACACGAGGATCTCATCCCGAGATCTAGAAAGAAAAGCGGAAGAGAAAGAGCAAGAGGTAAAACTTAGTTGCTTCTTTGACAAACGAGAAACCAATAGAACATGAAGGTTGGAAGAGATGAAGACTAACATGGAAACAAGCAAGAATTCACAAGAAATTTTGGCAGCACTTCGGTAGGATAGAGAGGAAAATTGATATGATGGAAAGAAATTGAAAGAGAGACACACAACTTAAGTTGGAATAGAATCACACTTCATAAGATGGAACGAACATGAAAAGATTTGACAGCACTCCGGTTAAATGAATAAGCAAGAAGGAACATGATATTAATCAAACTAGATGAGAGTTGAAAAGAGCAACACCACAATGCCTCCGAAACAAAAGAGTAGAAGCTAGATCTTTGGAAGAAAAGAACAGAGAAGAAAATGACAACTTCTGCCACCAATGAATTGAAAGCATGGTTGAACGGATTTGATGAATAATTAACAATGAAAAGAATTAGCTCTCTATGGGCTTATGGAAAACAACTCAAAATTATGAGGTCACAACTTGCCCCAACAGAAACAATTGATTACTTGAGAGCAACAAGATGTGCAAATCTTCTTTCACCAAGAGGAGGAGGAGAAAACTTGGATCATTTAAGACACCATGATAGCAACAATCCTTAGGAACGCTTTAGGTGAAATCCAACTCAAGATAACTCCAAGAAAACAAGATGGGTTTACTTATCTCATTCTTGGCAATTTTCCTTCGAGGCTCCGTATAACCAAGGATTTAATAATACCATCTCAAAGACAATGGAGAAGGAATTGAACTTAGAAATCCAAGGTAAGAACACTTGAGCACCTCCAACAAGAATCTTGAAGAACACTTGAAAAAAATAAAAGAAATCTTGATGAACCACCATGAAGAATCTCCGGAAGAACTGTGAAACGAAAGGATGATAGAAAGAATTGAAGGATGCAAAAAGAACAAGATTGAGTTCTTCCAATAATTAGATGATGCTTCGGGGCAAGATACTTGAGCAAAAACTAGGAACTCCAGAAAAGAAATATGCCACTTGGGATGAGGAATTTGATATCCTGAACAACTACGGAAGAAGGATTGAGATCACTTAGATGAAACAAGAATAAGAATTATGATATGACTATCCTTCATCAAGTTAAATTGATGACAAGCAATGTATTGGCATACTACTTATTCTTGTTGCAAAGAATTGAAGAGAAAGAGAGAGAGGTCACAAACTTGGAGAAGTCTTGAATGAGAACACCGGAAAGAATTCAAAACGAAAGAGGATAATGCAAATGAATGAAATTACATGAGAATGAAGAGAGCACGATCCACCTAATCAAAAACTTGAATGAAGCACCAGAAAGAATTAGAAACTAAAGAGGACACACGAGAATGTAGTCAAGATTTGCCTAATAGAAACTGAAAAAGACACCGGAATAATTGAGATACGAATGAAGGAACAACAATTGAGAAGAATTTGAGAACGAAAGCTGAAAGCTGAGAACGAAGAAATCTTCTGAAATGATGGCCTTCGGGAGGATCGAGAAATGAAAACAACTCTAAAATGCACCAGATACATATGGGAGAAATACTCATGATCAAAACAATTGAGATGATAGCAACAAGCTGGAACCATGAATCTTTGGAAGAATGAACAACGATTTAAGAGAAACTCTCCTTCGATCTTCAATGCAGAGAATGATGACGAGAAACAACACCACGAATTACTAAGACCTCCAGAAGAATGAATAAAGAAAAGGTTGAGCCAACTACGAAAATGATTCGAACTGATCTTGGAAGAGGAATATGACTGATGAAAATCATTCTTACATCATATTTGAAAAGAACTTGAGAACATCTCCGGAAAGATTAGAAGAGTCAGGTAGGATCCTGGGGAAAACCTGTGTGTTATGGGCCCAGTCAAAAGAAACCACCATTGAACAATTGACTAAAAGAGAGATTACACCGGTACAAATTAAGAACTTGATGATGTGAGACCCTTGAAATAATTTAAGAGGACAAGAATAAAAATGAATGTCTTCTGAGATATCTTCAACACTCCGTATAGAATAGAGAGGGATGAATAAACAATAGAGGCTTGATAAAGAATTCCAACATGGGAGAGCAATTAGAGAATGAAAATGATCTGATGAAGGCCAAGAACTTGAATTGAGTCCACCGGAAAAGAAAACAAAGATGAATACTAATAAATGATAACTTGAGCACTAAGCACCTTCATAAAGAATCACCGGAGAAGAATAACAACGAGAACAAAGAATATGAGGATAGATCTTGAAATGAAGCTCTTGAGAATCTCCACAAGAAATCATCGGAAACTAGATAGAAGAAAAGATAGCAGAAGCATTACGTGAATAGAAAAGACACTTGGATGAGAATTTAATCATTGAAGAAAAAGAGCGGGAGGGTGGGAAAAACAAAGAAAACTTGGGACAGGTGAGAAGAACTCCGGAAAGAAACATGAGGATTGATCTTGCAAATATTGAAGAGGATAGAATTATCTTGAAGAGGAGCACACCGGTAGGAAAAGAATTGATATGATAACTAGATTGGGAAAAAAATTAGCATTCCCGCAGAAATATGAGAACACTACTTAGCAAGATATGAAATCACCACTTGACATCGAAGCAACTCGAAATTACCATATTCAAAACAAAATGAAGGATGAGGCTTACGAAACAAGCCAGAACAAATACATACCCACTATGCATTTATTGGAAAGATCATCCTAGGTACCTACTTGAATTCCCACCTAAAAGCTTCCGAAAACTTTTTGGTTATGCAATCCGGTGTGGGGGATACAAGGAGGAAATATCTCACACAACTAACAAACCTACACCCCAACTGTATCCATCCTTCAACACATAACCAGAGGCTTTTGCAAATTCATCGAACTCGAATCCTCGAACTCACAACGATACTAAACCATGGTGGTACCCTGGACGCCTCCCAGTACTGGGTGACTCCGATCTTATCTCACCACGACAAGTATTGAAGCAATTTCGAACATCCTCCATCCTGAGATACTAAGAAAACTGAATGATAACGATGTGCCAAGAATCCCTCGGAGCTCAACTCCTCGGAAGAAATCAAGTCAGACATGAGGCACCAAGACAGAACTCCGTCACATCGGCATCATATAGTTTCCAAAATACCCGTGTGATCCTAAATTTTTTTTTTGGAGCGAGAAGAGGAGTAGAATCAAAATTCCTAAGTCGAATACCTCACCAGAGCATAGAAGAAGAGTAAAAAGAATCCTACTCTCTGATATAACTAGACTCAAAATAGTTTTTCTCTAGACTCGACTCGTCCAAGTTCGATCAATCAAGGGGGCTCCTAGGTCGAAACCTGGCTCTAATACCAACTTGTCATGCCCAAGATGCGCTCCTATCCATATTAAGGCACGGGGGCCTCGCAAGGGATAGATGCGCATCTCGTCGTGTTGCAAGAATGGATATCATTACAAGTACATGTACAGAAGAGATGAGTATATGGAATTGGCTTACACTCGCCACAAGCTACATCAGAGTCACATCAAAACAACAACATATTCAAACATCATACAGAAGAGCAAGGTCCGACTATGGACGAAATCAAACGATAAATGACATCCACCCTTGCTATCCCAGGCTGCCGCCTGGAACCCATCCTAGATTGATGACGAAGAAGAAGAAGAACTCCAAATCAAATCAAACATCACGCTCACGTTAAATCATCACATTACCTGTACCTGCAACTGTTGTTGAAGTAATCTGTGAGCCACAGGGACTCAGCAATCTCATTTCCAAGGGTATCAAGACTATTAAAGATTAATGGGTGAGGTATGGTTAAGTGGTGAGGCTGCAACAAGCGACCAAGCATTTATTAGAGTGGCTAATTTACGAGTACAGAAATTAAGTATGGTGGTCTACGCATGACGGACGTGAACTAGAAATGATCACTAACTGATCCTGAACACCTACTTACGTCAATCATAACCCCACCATGTTCTCTTTCGGGTAAGAACTCACGAGAAGAGACAGTCACGGTTACGCACATAGTTGGTGTATTTTATTAAAGTTTACTTCAGTTTGCTATGACCGGGTGTTAAACAAAGTATCCAAGTTTGCCACATAACCGCGGGTACGACTTCTTGAAAAGATTTAACCCTGCAGGGGTGCTCCAACTCATCCATCATAAATTAACCACACACAGCGGGAATAACCTCAACCACGGATCTCGTGATCATCCTAGGCAATTCCAAAGGAAACCCGACACCTCGAGATAGCCCGAAGAAGATCAGAGTTCCTCACTCAAGATGTTCAAGAAAGGTAAAACAAATCAAGCAAGGCCGCCCGACGTGTCGACGAACCCGATAGGAGCCGCATATCTCGTTCTCAAGGCACGACGGATAAGCGAAGCGTACTGTGGCCTGATAGACATCTCCCGAGTTGCCCCGAGTTGTCCCCGCACGGTGCTCTAGTTTGGACCAACACTCATGAGGAGCACTGGCCCGGGTTGTTGATTAATTATCCACGGGGTCCGGAAAGCCCCTATGCAGGCTCATTAGTTATTAGGCAAATGTAGAACCAATGTTGGGCCTTGCCAGACAAGTTTTATTCTAACCCGAAAATCAAGGGGGTCCCCATAACAACCCCGAACATGTTAGGAGCGCTCAAATATGGAACATAACACCGATTCACTAGTAACTAGGGCGGCAAGAGCAGAACAAAACACCGAGCAAAAGGCCAAGCCTTCCACCCTTTACCAAGTATATATGTGCATTAAATTAAATAGCAGCAATATTGTGATATAACAAAAGAATGTCCATGTTGACACATGGAAGCAATAACACTTGCAGCTAGAAATGCTATAAGAAGGGCTGAGCAAGCGGTAACATAGCCAAACAAAGGTTTGCCGGGATGTGGAGGGGTTAGAGGCTTTTCATGGCAATGTTGGGAGGCTTATCAAACAAGTGGTAGGTAGAGCGACATAGCGATATAAAGACGAGACAACTAGCATGGTAATGATAGTAATGGTATCCAAGGAAATGAGTCATCTTGCCTGAGATCCTGCTCGGAAGAAGATCGAGTCCATGAAGACGAGCCAACGAAGTCGAACGAATCCTCACACTTCGAACGCTTTCGGAACTCTATCGAGAAGAAGCAATCTGAAACAAACAATCAACACAAGATGCACCACAACATATGCATGGCACGATGCGCTAACAATATGATGCATGTCCGGTTTAAGTATGCAAGGCGAGGCAATTTACAACAATCAAATACTACACATTAAGTGAAGCTCAATATGCAACGAGTTGCATATTGACGACACTCCACGTTCGACTTATTTAGTTCATCTCGTTTAGGTACTCATCAATATTAAATGTTTTTAAACATGGCAAGAGGTTAAGCATAAGTAAACTATCTATCTAGGCAACTTAAATGAGGCCGGAAACAACTTATAGCATTTTCGAAATGACCCCATATGTTAATTTCGAAATTGGTCCAGATCTGAACTAACCATATTTTATATTCGCTAAACAACAGAATAAAGTATACCATGCAATTCTACACGTCATTCTAGTCGATTTACATATAAGGAACATCTCAAACGGAGCTACGACCTAAAAGATATGAGCAACACAAGATGCACATGTCATGAATGCAAATGCATGGGAAAAACAATCACAAACATTTCAAATCATGAATGCAGCAAGTAATTATGGAACTACAAGAGATTCTAAGCAAGTTTCATATATGGCTCCAAAACGGAGCTACGGTTCAACCACAAACACCAAAATAAGTTTTATACTAAATCTGCCCAAAACAGCAACATAACACTTTGCACACATGAAAACAACAATCTACAAGATTCTAAAAGGCACAAACTAAGCATGGGGAAGTAGTATAGAACACACACTTCATTTCACCTACACATATCATAATCAAAACATGCATGGATCACATGGTAGGAAGCTCACAAGGTAGCTACTTGAAACAGTTTCAGACTTGGTGAAAATAGCAGTTTTTATCACGAAGGCATATTGATAGCAGTGAAACTATATGATACAGGTCATATTATTGCATGAAACTTAACAACATACTAAAGGACAATACCAACTACCAATAACTCCATTACACCTACCACCAAAGGTTTTTAGATCACTAACAAATCACATGGCAAGACAACAACAAAATATTACAGATTCCAGACTTAGAAATATTTTGTACCCTAAAAAAACAGAATTTTATAGCATGTTGATAACAAGAATACAACACCTAAACATGAATTTCTATGGCAAGCAAAATGTCCAGGGGCTAGGACACATATCAAAGGGCATATCTCATGTTCAAAATTATTTCATATCATGCATCTATTAAATCACACGAAAATAACAAAAGGGCATCACATGAAAAATGACATGCACACAAAATGATCAAATGACAAAACTAAATGGACAAATAAATACTATGGATTTTTCTACCCCGAGAACATATATAATATGCATCGGTTTAGGTGGAAAATTAATCACAATTAATTATGCAAGTATGGCCTAATCACCTTATAGCAATTCATATATGCAAATAAAATGCAAACATCATGCCAACATTTTTATCATGCATGAAAATGCGATGCCGATGATATGAACATTTTAATAGAAGCTTTTACTTAATTCCGATGCACGAACAAATAATTATGCGCAATGCGAAGATATGACATATATGCAAAATGATGCAAACCACAAAATTAAGTATTTTAAACAGAGATGAAAGTTGATTATTGTGAAAATGGATGAAATTCTACACATTTTAGATGTTCAAATTTATTACATGCGATGCACGAATTAATCAATATGAGCATCTTAAAAATGCAATAGGGGCTGGCAAAATTAATAAAACGTGGGAGACTGGCTGCTCATCATGGGGCCTTGGCCCATTCGGTGGCAGGGGAGGCAGTTGGGCCGACTGGGGCAGATCTGGGCCTTGGCCCAGCTGCGCGTTGGCGCGGTCAACGGGAGCACAACGGCGTCGTCCTCCCGTGCTCGATGGCAGCGGCCGCCATGGCGCTGGCCACGACGAGGGGCGGCACCAACGGGCGCGGGCAGGCACGGGGGAAACCGGGATCGGGCCAGGTGCGACCGGATCCGGCGATCCCCGGTCGGATCTGGGCTGTGCGGTGGAGGTCCGGCGACGGGGCTGCGACTCCGGCGATCTCCATGGCGGCTGCACCTGCAGCACGAGGGAGAGAGAGAGGTGAGAGGAAGGAGAAGGAGAGGAGGAAGAGAAGGAAGGTAGAGGAGGCCCTGCTCCGACGACGGCGGCTCCGGCGAGGGCCGGCCGGTGGGGCTGCACGGGCGAGGAGATGCGGGCACCATGGGAGCTGCGGGAGGAGCGGGGCTGCACTGTGGTCACTGGACATGGCTGAGTTGGCCGCCGGACATGTCCGGTAGGTGGGAATCTGGGCGATTTTCGACCTCTAGATCACAATCCGAGGGCCGAAAATGGACAGATGGATGGGGCTGCAGGATCTAGAGGAGGAGGGCTAGCAGGTGGGGTTTTCCTAGGGGGGGCTGCAATTTGGCAAGAGGGGAAACCCTAGTGAAAAGACGCCTCAGATGTAGTTCGACGTTGGAGCTCAGACGCAAGAGGGCGCTGCCGCACGGGAAACACTTCAAACCCCAGGCGTGGTGTAAAAAATTACAAGGCATTGATAGAGGCCAATAACTTAAAGGGGATCCTCTTCGGATTTAGCTTGGCGATCCTCAAGATCAGACATGGGAAGATTTGGTGAACCAGTTTTCAAGACAAATGATCGAATACGAAGAACTATTAGAAGAACGGAGGAGCGTCGTCAACTTGAAGACCGGTTCAGGGGGCTACTGATGGTGTCCTGGACTAGGGGGTACTCACCACGTTGTCTCTCGACTAGTGGGCTAGGCCGAGGACCCCCATGATGATTCACTAATGGGCCACTTCGAGCAGACCATGACGCATACAAGGAAGATTCCACAAGACTTGGTGCACAAGACAAAGACCCCTCTAAACCCTAGGCCTCCGGTATTATATAAACCGGGGCTAGGCTAGTCAATATACAATCTCATATTCATTACATCTCGTGGTAGATAACTGTACTATGTACTATCCCCCATATGAATACAATCAAAAGCAGGATGTAGGGTATTATCTCCTTGAGGGAGCCCAAACCTGGGTAAAATCCTGTGTCCATGTTACCATCGCTCCAAGACGCCTAGCTTAGGACCCCTACTGCGAGATATGCCAGATTTGACACCGATAGGGAACCTAAAACTTCACAAAAGGAAAGGTGAAAGTGAGATAGATGATGAGCATTGTTGAAGTGGGGGATGTCCTTGAACTTTTGTTCATGCCCATGGAAACTTTGTGAATGTTGAATCACGAATTTTTTTCCAACAAAATAATTACCCACTTGTAGAAATCCATTGTATTATAAAAATAATGTGCCAAGATTTTCCTTTAGGATGATTAGATTGCTTGTTGCTATGTGCGGTGTAAAAACAGAAACTTTGTATGTAGTGCGTGAATTTTCATTTTTACTGGAAGGTTAAAAGTTTCTGAAATTTCTACAGAATATTTGTATAACTTTTTTTATTTCCTCCTAATTTTTCAGAATTTTTGGAGTGACGAAAGTATGGTCAGAGTTCAGATTACTACAGACTGTCCTGTTTAAGATAGATTCTGTTTTTGATGCATTGTTTTGCTTATTTGATGAATCTATAGATTTTATCGGTGGTATAAGCCATAGAAAATTTGTAATACAATAGGGATAATCCAAATATAAAATATGAATGGGTTTGCAACAATACTTAAATAGTAGTTTGCTTTATTATACTAATGGACCTTACCAGTCTTCTATTAAGTTTTGTGTGGATGAAGTGTTTGAAGATCGAGGAGGTCCCGATATGAGGACAAGAGGGAGAGGCAAGATTTCAAGCTTGGGGATTCCCAAGGCACCCCAAGTAAACATACAAGGAGACTCTAACGTCTAATCTTGGGGATGTCCCAGAAGGCATCCCATCTTTCTTCAATAAGTATCGGTATGTGTTCAGACTCGTTTCATTTATGTGATATGTGCAAATCTTGGAGCATCTTTTGTGTTTAGTTTATGAACCATGCTGGTATGAGATAGTACATGGTTGATTTATAGAATGCTCATTTCACTTCACTTATATCTTTTGAGTATGGCTTTATAGAATGCTTCATATGCTTCACTTATATCATTTGAAGTTTGGATTGCATGTTTCTCTTCACATAGAAAACCGTTATGTGAAGAATGCTCTTTTGCTTCACTTATATTTATTAGAGCATGGTATTTTGTAGAAATAATTAAACTCTCTTGCTTAACTTATATCTATATAGAGAGTCAACATGAATTGGTCATTTGATGGTTACTCATAAAATCGTACATAAAACTTATGGATCACTGAATATGATATGTTTGATTCCTTGCAATAGTTTTGCGATATAGAGATGATAATATGTGGGAGGTACTAGTGGATGATTGTGTTTAGTAAGATATTTGTGTTAAGGTTTGTGATTCCCGAAGCATGCACGTATAGTCTCCCGTTATACTAGGAAGTTGGAGCACAATTTATCCTTGATTGTTTATCTTTGTGTGAAGGTCAAGGGCATGCGATAGTTAACTCCTACCAACCTCCCCCTAGGGACATGCGTAGTAATACTTTACTTCAAGGTCTAACAATTGTTGCAATAAGTATGCGAGTTATTTATGACTGATGTGAGGTGAGTCCATGGATTATACGCACTCTTACCTTTCCGCAATTTGCTAGCCTCTACGGTACCGCATACTGCCCATTCTCACCTCAAGAGTCGGCGCAAACTTCGCCAATGCATCCAAACCTCATGATATGATACACTCTATCACACATAAGCCTTATTATATCTTCCTCAAAACAGATACCATACCTACCTATTATGGCATTTCCATAGCCATTCCGATATATATTGCCATTCAACTTTCACCGCTTCCATTTTGATGACTTGAGCATTGATTGTCATATTGCTTTACATGATGGTAAGATAGCTAGCATGATGTTTCCATGGCTTGTCCATTTGTTGATATCTTTGCTACGCTAGATCATGATTATTCATTATTAGAGCATGTCCCAGTGAGGATTTGATGATGGAAACTATGATTCCCCCACAAGTCGGGATTAGACTCCGGAAAAAGAAAAAAAGAGAAAGAAAAGAAAAATAAAAAAGAGAGAAAAAATAAGAAAATGATGAGATACAAAGAAAGAAGGGGCATGCTAATTCCACACTTGTTCAAACTAGCACCATGTTTTTCATGTACAGAGTCTCATATGTTGTCACTTTCATATACTAGTGGGAATTTTTCATTATAGAGTTAGATGCACACCCACTTAGTTTTCATATTGAGATTTCATACACTTATAGATCTTAGTGCATCCGTTGCATGGCAATCCCACCTCCTTGCATTGATATGTATTGATGGGCATCTCCATAGCCCGTTGATACGCTAAGTTGATGCGAGACTTTCTTCTCCACTTTTACCCTTTGAAACCTACCATCGCATTCTATTCCACCCATAGTGCTATATCCATAGCTTGCGCTCATGTATTGCATGAGAGTTGAAAATGCTGAAGCGCGTTAAAAAGTATGAACCAATTGCTTGGCTGACACGAGGGTAGTACACGATTTGTACTTTGTGTTAAGAAGACAGAGCATGACAAGGCTATATGATTTTGTGGGGATAGCATTCTTTAGCCATGATATTTTGAAAGACATGATTGTTTGTTGGGATGCCTGAGTATTAATGTCTTTATGTAAAAACTAGACTATTGCTTTGAATCACTCATGTCTTAATATTCATGCCATGATTAGATATATGATCAAGATTATGCTAGGTAGCATTCCACATCAAAACTTATCTTTTTTATCATTTACCTACTCGAGGACGAGCAAGAATTAAGCTTGGGGATTCTCATACATCTCCATCATATATTTAATTTTTGATTGTTTCATGCCAATATTAGACAACTTTCACATACTTTTGGCAAAATTTATATGATTTATTGGACTAACCTGTTGATCTAGTGCCCAGTGCTAGTTCCTATATTTTATGTGTTTTATTGTTTCACGGATATTCCATATCAAACGAAGTACAAATGCAATAAAAATTTATGGAGATTTTCTTGGGATTTTTTATGTATTTTGAGATGTGGAATCAACACAAACAGAGTCGCGCGGCATCCACCCTCTACCAGGTTGTGAGCCAGGGCCCAAACACAGCCTAGTGGATCTTTCCCACCTCGCATGTCAGTTGGATATCTCCTTTGAGCGCAAGAAAGATAGTTTTTGGATAAAAATCTCCTCAAAATTTCAGCCCGATCAGAGTTACAGATCTCCAGGAATATAAGAAACGGTTTTCAGCCAGAAAACAGGGACGCAAAACAGATGAGAATGGAGAGGGAGATCCAATCTCAGAGGGGATCTCGCCCCTCCCCTACCATGGATGCCATGGACCAAAGGGGGCACTCTCCTGCCATCTAGGGGGAGGACAAGGAAGATGAATAAGGAGGGGGGTTGTCTCCCCCTCTCTCACTATGGCACCGGAACACTGCCTAGGCAAGCATCATGACGGCGATCTACATCAACAATCTTGCTGCCGTCAATGACAACTCTCTCCCCCTCTTGCATAAGTGTAACACCTCTCTTCCTCGCTGTAATCTCTACTTAAACATGGTGATCAACTCCATATATTTATTTCCAATCATATTTTGCTATCCTATGATGTTTGAGTAGATCTCTTTTGTCCTAAGGGTTAATTGTGGTATGATGTTATGGATGTGAGTTGTATGTTGGCATGGTGCTGCCTATGGTGCCCTCCATGTCGCACAAACGTGAGGGATCCACGCTGTAGTGTGTTGCAATATGTTCATGATTTGACTATAGTGGGTTTCGTGAGTGACAGAAGTACAAACCGGAGTAGGTGGGTCGTTGCCATGGGAGTAAAGAGGACTTGATACTTACTGCTATGGTTGGGTTTTTCCTTAATGATATTTATTAGTTGTGGATGCTTGCTAAAGTTCCAATCATAAGTGCATATGATCCAAGTAGAGAAAGTATGTTAGCTCATGCCTCTCCCTCATTGCATATAACAAGTATCTATCGTATCATATTCAATTCCCTAGGGACAATCTTTCTCTTGTGTTACAAAAAGCTTTCTACTGCACTACTAAGTTTATTTTCTTGCAAAGTACACGTAGTTTTTTTCCTGTAAAGTAGTTTAATTTTTGTTCAGATAAAGCAAACGTTAAGTGTGCGTAGAGTTGTAGCGGTGGTCGATAGAACTTGAGGGAATATTTGTTCTACCTTTAGCTCCTCGTTGGGATTCAACACTCTTACTTATCGAAAAAGTCTACAAACAATCTCCTACACTTGTGGGTTATCACCATACTTGTTGATTGGCATGTGTAGGGTGCACCTGACTTGTTAGAATTGCTAAAATCTGCCAACTAATTAACTTGGGAATAGGTTAGGTCTTTAATTTGTCAAATAGTCTATTCACCCCCCTCTAGGCGTATCTTCTAGTGATCCCACAATTGGTCTCCATAGCCTTGGTTTTATCACCATTGGAGGAAGATGGATGTGTATAGTTTGGGGGAGTCTTAGTTGTAGAGGGCCCATTCTCGATGGAGAGCACTATAGTCAATGGAAATATGAGATGCTTGAGTTATTCAATGAATTCTGTTTGAGATAGTATGTTAGGAAGCCCTATGTACCTCCCATTGACCCCTTACATCCCACACACGAAGAATAAATTTATATGATTCGCAATCTTAGAACTGTTAATATAATCATTAGAGGAATGTCAAGAATTGTGTTTGATCAAATGAAGAATTTTGAATGTGCTTATACTTTGTGGAATGATTGGTAGAAAGGATATCCAAATTATTCATTGAGTAATCTTGATGAAATTCTGCATAAAGCTATTGCCTTTTGTAACATGAAGCCTAGTGATCCCAACTTTGATAAATTCTTGTTTGGGCTCTGTGACCTCATGCCTGCTAACGGAGATGCCATTACCATTAATAACATCAATTTTGGAGCCATTCACATTCATAAACTTGAATTTTTTTATGATCACAACCCTAAGAAATCTCCTGTCTTTTATGACGAGGATATCACACTTGATGATGACATTGTAGAACATGGCTACTCTGATAAAGATGATTTGTTTGACATCAAGTGTGAGGAGACTATGAGGAGTCTAAGTCTCATGGCAAACTTCAAAGCCGACATGTACGGAGGAAAAGAGTGGATTCTTGATAGTGGATTCACTAATCACATGACCGGAGATAGAGATATGTTTCAAGAGATCAGACCAAACCATGGACTGTGAAGGTATGTGACTTTTGGAGACAACTCCTATGGTAAGGTACTCGATCTTATTAAGGTGACCATATCTCATGATAGTTCTATTCAAAATGTCATGCTTGTTGAATACCTTGGCTCAATCTTCTTTCCCTATCTAGACTTGTCAACTTCGATTTGAATGTGATATTTACCAAAGTAGATTGCCAAGTGTTTCGTCAAGACAATCATAGCATGGTCTTTACCGGTTTCCGTATAGGTGATCTATACATTGTTGATTTCACTACGAGATCCAAACCTCGCACTGGTCTTATTGCAAAATCTTCTAAAGGTTGGCTTTGGCATAGAAGACTAGGACATGTTGGTATGTGTAATCTAGACAAGCTCATCAAAGGTGATCATATACTTAGTGTTAAAGATGTTATATTTGACAAAGATAGACTTTGTAGTGCTTGTCAAGCTGGAAAACAAGTCGGTGGAATTCATCTCGTAAAGAATATCATTACTACTAGGAGACCACTCGAGTTGCTTCATACGGATCTCTGGTCCCGATTCTTACAAGTGCCTCTGTGGATATTCCTTTGGTCTAGTTATAGTGGATGATTTTTTCAGACTTACATGGGTATTCTTTCTTTATGATAAGTTCTAGGTGCAGAAGATCTTCAAGAACTTTGCTCGCAAAGCGCAAAATCAATTTGAAGTGAAGATCAAGAAAGTTCGGAGCAACAATGGATCGGAGTTCAAGAACACAAATGTGGATTCCTTTATTGACGAAGAAGGTATTCCACATGAGTTCTTGGCTACATACATGCCTCAACAAAATGGAGTTGTTGAGAGGAAGAACTGAACTCCCATAGCAACGAATACAAGATGCCAAGACACTTTTGGGCAGAAGCCATGGAAACATCTTGTCATGCAACAAACCAATTGTATATACACACGTTTCTCGGTACAATGGCATATGAGCTACTCATCGATAATAAGCCCCAAGTTGGATACTTTCAAGTATTCAGCTCCAAGTGCTACATTCTTGATAAGCATCGTCGTTCTAAATTTGATCCTAAATCACATGGAGGTTTCCTTCTCATTTACAGATCAAACTCTCACATTTACTGTGTCTACAACAACTTCACTCAAAAAGTTGAAGAGATAGTAGATGTGAACTTTGATGAATCTAATTGTTCGCAAGTCGAACAATTGCCAAATGATGTAGGACATAAAGAAACTTCGAAAGCCATTCAAGACTTGTCCATATGCAAGATTCATACAATGTAGGTGAAGGAAAGTACTTCATCGACCCAAGTGGAAGCTCCTACCTCGCGTCAAGGCAAACCTCTACACGACATAGAAGCACACGCGGTACACGACAAGATGAAGAGGAGGAAGAAGTACATTGTGATGATCCACACAACCTCCTTCGCCACACCTCAAGGAGACAACACCTTCAACAACAACAATGAAGAAGAAGATGATGATGAGCAAGGTCCACCGTCCAACAAGAAAAAGCTACGTCGAGTTCGAGCAAGAGTGAACAAGAATCATCCCTTAGATAAAATCTTCGATTACATGCAAACTGGGAGAATCACTCACTCTAAAACTCGCTTAGCCAATTTTTGTGAGCATTACTCATTCATATCTAGTATTGAGCCTTTGAAGGTGGAAGAAGCATTTGAAGACTCGTATTGGGTGAATGCTATGCATAAAGAGGTACACACCTTTGAGAGAATGAAGTGTGGACACTAGTGGATAAGCCTAAAGATGAACAAAACATCATTGGTACAAAATGGGAGTTTCGGAAAAATCAAGATGAAGACGGTCAAGTCGTACACAACAAGGCATGTCTCGTGGATCAAGGCTACATGCGAGTCGAAGGTATGGACTATTGTGAGACTTATGCCCCCGTTGCTTGACTTGAAGCTATTCGTATCTTACTTGCTTATTCCAATCACCATGACATAACACTTTACAAAATGGACATTAAAAGTGCATTTCTAAATGGGGAGATTGAGGAATAAGTCCATGTTAAGCAACCCCCTAGTTTTGTGAACCCTAAGAAACCAATCATGTTTACAAGCTTCGTAAATCTCTTTATGGACTTAAGCAATCTCGTCGATCTTGGTACAAATGTCTAATGAAGTTTCAACTTGAAAAGGGTTTTGAAATTGGTAAAATTTATGAAAACTTATTCACTAAGAGAGTTAATGGTGAATTATTTGTGTGCGAAATTTATGTGGATGATTTTATCTTTGGATCTACTAACCCACAATTTAGTGAGAAATTTAGAAGGTTGATGTCCAAGAAAAATTAGATGTCCATGATGTGTGAGCTGAAATTTTTCCTTGGTTTGCAAATCAAGCAAACGAGAGAAGTAACTTTCATCTCTCAAACAAATACACCACAGACTTGATCAAGAAGTTCAACATGCAAGAGTGTAAAGTTATGAAAACTCGTATGCCTACTAGTGGACATGTTTACCTCACCAAGGAGGACAAACCGGTTGATCAAAAGGTTTATCGATCAATGATCGGTACATTGCTATATCTATGTGCCTCCCGTCCCGATATCATGCTTAGTGTGTGCATGTGTGCTACATATCAAGCTGCTCCTAAAGAGTTTAATCTGAAGACCATGAAAATAATCATGAGATACTTGATGCATACACCAAACTTTGGTATTTGGTATCCCAAGGGATCTTCTTTTAACCTCATTGGCTATTTCGACTCGTACTATGTTGGAGACAAGGTTGATAGAATATCCACATCGGGTACTTGCCAATTCCTTGGTTGATCTCTTGTGTCTTGGTCATCCAAGAAAAAAAACTCAGTATCTCTATCTATCGCCAAAGCAGAATACATTGTCGTCGGATCATGTTGTGTGCAATTGCAATGGATGACTCAAACTCTTAAGGATTATGGCATACATGTGAAACATGTACTATTGTTATGTCACAATGAGAGTGCAATCAAAATTTCTCATAATCCCATGCAACACTCTCGAACTAATCATATTCAAGTTTGACACCATTTCCTTTGTGATCATGTTGCCAAAGGAGATATCAATCTCAAGCATGTTCGTACTAACGAACAATTGGCCGATGTCTTTACTAAGCTACTTGAAGAGAAATTGTTTTTCCACTTGAGGAGTGAGTTGAACATCATTGATGCTTCCAACCCGAGCTACACTCACTCGGATGCATGCAAGACCATGAGCTTACATGATTATTAATTGATACCCTTGACATACTATCTTATATCTTGGAAATCTATACTCCCTTGTATTGCATCTAACCTTTTGCAGGTACTTGGAAGAACTACACTCCACAAGACTGCCATCAACTCATATCATAAGCAATCTTGTCATAGCCAAGTATCCATAACCCTTCTTTGATGATGGAAGGAGGAAGACAACACACACCATATCCTTGTCAATCATTTGATAAAAAAAATCCATTCTTGTATTTTGGATATATGTTGTTCTTCCTTGCATGACTAACCCATGTAGGTGAAAATTTGAACCAAAACAATCAAGGTTAGCTCTCAAGTCATGATGAGCTTCATCAACATTGAGCATCCACAACAAGTTCTCCTACATGCTACGTCATCAACATCACTCAATGGTATGTGATCATATCCTTGAAAAAAGCTTTACACCAGGTCATGAGATAAAGCAACTCAAGTGATATGGAAACATTAAAATACTTAAGAAATGGTAACCCCATTTTGAGCTTAACGATGAGTATGCCCTATGATCAAGTATTCTTGCTTGGATACTAAGTCAATATACTCTAATATAGGTGACCTCATCATTGACCATCATCTAGATGAAGTATCTTGTTTCGTTCATCTTTTAGATGCATAATTTCTTGGAACCACTGAACCTCCATCTAGCTGAAAATTCCTTGAAAATCTTTCTGAAAATTCCTTGCAAATCTTTCTAAAAATTCCTTGCAAATCTTTCTGAAAATTCATTGCAAGTCTCTCTGAAAAATTCATTTAAAAATTTTCTTGAATCTTTTGAGATATTCTGAAATCTATGACAAATTGCTCCTCTGCCAAGTTTCTGTTTTGCATTTCGGACCCCCTTTTCAAATATCTCGGTGTCACTGATACTTTAGATAGACTACACAACCACATATTGGTTCCACCGACCCATATTGCCTCGGAACCACTGATTTTGCAATGTTATGTGTTCTTTGTCAAGATAAGAAAAATATCAATTTCTTCAAGATTTATGATAATAGAACAGGGAGAAATATTCAGAGATTTATGATAATAGAAGGGGGAGAAAATGTACTCAAGGGTCCCTTTGCTCAAATACTCTCAGTGACCCTTATTCTCAAGGATCCCTTACCTCTAACTCTTTTTGGAAATTAATGCCAACGGGGGATAATATCAAATCTTATACTTGGTAACAGGGGGAGAATATGTAACAGGGGAAGAGTATGTAATAGGGGGAGAATATCAATACCAAGGAGAATATCAAAGCTTATGCTTACCCATAAGGGGAGAAATATCATGATCACCCAAAGTGGGGTAACACTACTTAAGGGGGAGAGAGAAGACCAAAACTCTTATATATTAGACTCATATCACCCTATCTACTCCCAATATCTACATGCTAAGATTCAAGGGGAGACCAAGAATTACAAGTTCATACTAAGGGGAGAAAGCTCTAAATGTTGTTGGGGACATATCAACCGTAAGAAACATTATCTTGTATATGTCTTCCATATCTTGGTACTCTTGAAGTTATTTGCCTTTAATGATAGAAATACTCTTGTATTTCCTAACATTCTTTTCTCAAGTGTGTTTATTCTATTAGAATGCTCAAGAACTTGAAGGTAAGTATATGCATCATATCCTTGATCAAGATGATCTCTTTCTTCTTGCACATATTGTTTGCAAGAGTGAGTCTTGAACTTGGAGACACCTCATTCATATATACTTGATGCATATAGCCAAGATTCACATGACCTATCATATCATTCCTACTATGTGTGTGTCCATGCATTCCAAAGCAACCATCCTTTAAAAGGATTGCACACATTTAGGGGGAGCATATCTTCGTCATGTCTCTCTCAAAGTCTTCACCATATCCTTGTACACTTTAATTTGAAGCTTTGATTGTATGTTGTTGATACGTATCCATCGTATCTACTTTTCCAAACTCTTTTACCCTTGTTTTGGACTCTAATTTGCATGATTTGAATGGAACTAACCCGGACAAACGCCGTTTTCAGCAGAATTGCCTTGGTATTATTTTTGTGCAGAAATAAAAGTTCTCAGATTGACCTGAAGATTTACGGAGATTATTTTGGAATTAATAAAAAATACTGGCGAAAGAATCAACCGGAGGGGGGCCACCCACAGGCCACAAGCCAGGGGCACGACCACCCCCTTGGTCGTGCCTACCAGGCTTGTGGGCCCCCTAGAGCTTCACTGACCACAATTCCAACTGTATACATTCCTATTCAGGGAGAAAAAACATCATAGAGAAGAGTTCACCGCATTTCACGATACGGAGCCACCGCCACCTCCTGTTCTTCCTTGGGAGACCAGATCTAGAGTCTGTTTTGGGCTCTAGAGAGGGGAAACCGACGCCATTGTAATCACCAACCATCCTTCATCACCAATTCCATGATGCTCTCCGCCGTTCATGAGTAATTCCATCGTAGGCTTGTTGGACGGTGATGGGTTGGATGAGATTTATCATGTAATCGAGTTAGTTTTGTTAGGGTTTGATCCCTAGTATCCACTATGTTTTGAGATTGATGTTGCTATGACTTTGCTATGCTTAATGCTTGTCACTAGGGCCCGAGTGCCATGATTTCAGATCTGAACCTTTTATGTTTTCATGAATATATGTGTGTTCTTGATCCTATCTTGCAAGTTGTAGACACCTATTACGAGTTATGATCCGCATCCCCAGGTTGACAATAACTGGGATTCTTTTCGGTGATTACCGTAGTTTGAGGAGTTCCTGTATTCACTAAGTGCTAATGCTTTGGTCCAGTTCTCTATTAAAAGGAGGCCTCAATATCCCTTAGTTTCCATTAGGACCCCACTGCCACGGGAGGATAGGACAAATGATGGCATGCAAGTTCTTTTCCATAAGCACGTATGACTATATATGGAATACATGCCTACATTACATTGATGAATAGGAGCTAGTTCTGTGTCGCCCTATGTTATAACTATTGCATGATGAATGCCATCCGAGATAATTATCCATCACTAATCCATTGCCTATGAGCTTTACACATATTGATCCTTGCTAGGTTACTTTTTCGTTGCTACTGTTACAATCACTACAAAACTGCTACTGTCACCTTTGCCTTCGTTACCGTTACTTCCATACTACTTTGCTACTAAATACTTTGCTGCAGATATTAAGTCTTTCAGGTGTGGATCAATTGAAAAATCAGCTGCTAATACTCGAGGATATTCTTTGGCTTCCCTTGTGTCGAATGAATAAATTTGGGTTGAATACTCTACCCTCTAAAACTGTTGTGATCCTCGATACTTGTGGGTTATCAAGACCTTTTTCTAGCACCATTGCCGGGGAGCATAGCTCTATTCTCTGAGTCCCTTGGGATTTATATCTGTTGACCACTATGAAGAATCTGAAAGACCCAAAAACCAAGATCTATCCCTCTACTACGAGGGGAGGTATGGAACTGCCATCCAGCTCTGCACTTGATTCACCTTTTATTATGAGTAAACTTGCGACACCACCACCTGCTATTAATTTTGATATGTCGCAAGTAATTGATGATGCCACTTCTGCTATGCATGATGCTTATGATGATACTTTGCTTGATAATATTGTGCCACTAGGTGAATCTCGTGATGAACAAATTGCTAGAATCAATGCTGAAACTGATGATACTTCCGAAGCTGATGAAATTATTGAAACTGAGCACTATGAGACACCTCCTAGACCTAGCTCTCCTAGATATGAATTACCTAATATACCTAAGGGTTATGTTATGGGAGGAGAAGTTGCTAGGGACTTTCTTGCTTGTAAGGATAGAGATGATCTTAAGAAACTATTATGCAAGTGGAAGGAAAAATCTTTGAATGCTAGAATTCATTATGATCCTAAGTTTGCTACTTCACCTATCTTTGTTGATGATAAGGATCATGAATTCTCTGTCGATCCTGAGTTAATTACTTTGGTTGAATCTGATCATTTCCATGGTTATGAATCTAAAATTGTTGTGGCACATCTTACTAAATTGAATGATATAGCAACCCTATTTACTCATGAGGAATTTTTTTGTTATTACTATATTCTTAAGTTGTTTCCTTTCTCACTAGAGGGTGATTCTAAGATGTGGTTTAATTCTCTTGCTCCTGGTTGTGTGCGTAGTCCTCGGGATATGATATATTACTTCTGTGAAAAATATTTTCATGCCCATAAGAAACGAGCTGCCTTGCAAGAAATATTTAACTTTGTGCAAATTGAAGAACAGAGTCTCCACAAGCTTGGGGGAGGCTTATCCAGTTACTTAATGCTTTGCCTGATCATCCTCTCAAGAAAAACGAAATACTTGATATCTTCTATAATGGACTAACCGATGCTTCTAGGGACCACCTAGATAGTTGTGATGGTTGTGTTTTCAGGGAACTGACTGTTGAACAAGCTGAACTACTATCGAATAATATATTGAGCAATGATAACGATTGGACTATTCCCGAACCACCTCCAAATCCAACTCCGAAGAAAAGAGGTATTCTATTTCTCAGTCCTGAAGATATGCAAGAGGCAAAGAAATCTATGAAAGAAAAAGGTATTAAAGCTGAAGATGTTAAGAATCTACCACCTATTGAAGAAATACATGGTCTTGATAACCCGACACAAGTAGTAGAGGTAAATTCTCTTCGAAGATTTGATGAAGGTGATATTCCTTATAATAAGTCTGCTAGCCAATGCTTGTATGAGTTTGATAATTTAGTTGTTAAGCAAGAAAATTTCAAAGCTTATGTTAGTAGATAATTGAAACATAATGGATACATGCTTGATCGCTTAGGTGATTATATGAGTAGAACTATTAATGATCTTAAGCTTATTAGTAAACATGCTTCCATGGTAACTATTCAAGTAGAACAAGTACGTAAGGCACAAAATGATTTGCTTAATGAGATGAATAGTAAGAACAATGATCATTCTATTAGAGTTGTGACTAGAGGTGGTAAAATGACTTAGGAACCTTTGTATCCCGAGGGCCATCCTAAGAGAATTGAGAAAGATTCTCAGAGAATTAATACTGATGCACCTAGTCGTCCCATTAATAAAATGGAAAAGAATGATGATAGGATCTTGCATGCTGCTAGTGAACCTATTATAGATACACGTGAAAACCCAAATGATATTTCTGTTTTTGATGTTGAGACACAATCTGGTGATGAACATGAGCCTAATGATAATATTAATGATGCTCATGTCGATGCTCAACCTAGTAATGATAATGATGTGGAGATTGAATCTGCTGTTGATATTGATAACCCACAACGTAAGAATAAAAGATATGACAAAAGAGACTTTGTTGCTAGGAAGCATGGTACAGAAAGAGAACCATGGGTTCAGAAACCCATGCCCTTTCTATTGGGGAACGTTGCATGGGAAAAATATATTCCTATGCACACACAAGATCTATCCATGGTGATGAGCATCTACGAGAGGGAGAGTGGATCTACATACCCTTGTAGATTGCTAAGCAGAAGCGTTAAGAAACGCGGTTGATGTAGTCGAACATCTTCGCGATCCAAATCGCCGAGCATCCTTCGATCCCATCATGATCCATCTCGCGATCCAATCACGATCTGTTCCGCGATCCCATCATGATCCGTCTCGCGATCATGATCATGGTCCTTCCGATCTAGCACCGAATGGATGACACCTCCGCATTAAACACACGTGTGGCTTGATGAAGCCTTCACCTCCTCGATCCAGCGAGCGATGGTGAAGTAGTAGATGAGTTCTGGCAGCACAACGGCGTGGTGACGGTGGTGGTGAAGAACAATCTCCGTAGGGCTTTGCCAAGTACAACGGAACTATGACGGAGGATAAACTAGAGGGACGGGGTTGCCGACACACGGCTTGGGGATTCTTAACGTGTTCCACGTGCTAACCTCGCCCCTTTATTTATATGCTGAGCCCTAGTGTCAAAACTTGGAGAAAAATACTCCTCAAGTTCGGTTTGCCCGCAAGGCAAGAGTCCTCCTTGGACTCCAGGATGAGACGCCAAGGTCATCGACGTCTGACCTCAGACGCCAGGGTCCCTGGCATCTGGCCCCTGGCCTCCACAAAACACCTTTTGCAGCTTCCTAAAGCCTCATGGGCTTTACCCCTTGGCCCAAATAAAGTGTTCTCGTACCCGGAACATTTCGAGAAACATCCGAAACTATTCCGGTGAATTTCGAAACACTTTCGGAGACCAAACACTATTATCCCATATATCAATCTTTACCTCCAGACTATTCTGGAGCTCCCTGTCATGTCTGGGATCTCATATGGGGCTCCGAAAAACATTCGGTCACCAACATAATAACTCAACTATACTTATATCGTCACCAAACGTTAAGTGTGTAGACCCTGTGGGTTCGAGAACTATGCAGACATGACCGAGACACCTCTACGGTCAATAACCAGTAGCGGGACCTGGATGCCCGTATTGGCTCTTACATATTCTACAAAGATCTTTACCGACTGAACCTCTATGCCAAGGATGCAGTTAATCCCATATGATGTTCCCTTTGTTCATCAGTATGTTACTTGCCTGAGATTCGATCATCGGTATCTCTATACCTAGTTCAATCTTGTTACCAACAAGTCTCTTTACTCATTCCATAATCCAAGATACCGTGGCTAACACTTAGTCACATTGCATGCAAGGCTTATTGTGATGTTGTATTATCGAGGGGCCCCTGAGATACCTCTCCGTCACACGGAGTAACAAATCCCAGTCTTGATCCATGCCAACCCAACAGACACCCCCGGAGATAGCTGTAGAGCACCTTTATAGTCACCCAGTTACGTTTCGATGTTTGATATACACAAGGTACTCCTCCGGTGTCAGTGATTTCCATGATCTCATTGTCATAGGAACAAATACTTGACATGTAGAAAACTGTAGCAATAAGCTGACACGATCATATGCTACTTTATAGTTTGGGTCTTGTCCGTCACATCATTTTCCTAATGATGTGATCCCGTTATCAAATAACATCTCATGTTCATGGCTAGGAAACCTTAACCATCTTTGATCAACGAGCTAGTCTAGTAGAGGCATACTAGGGACACAGTGTTGTCTATATAACCAAACATGTATTTAGTTTCCAATCAATACAATTATAGCATGGACAATAAACGATTAGCACAAACAAGGAAATATAATAATAATTAATTTCTTATTGGCTCTAGGGCATATTTCCAACAGTCTCCCACTTGCACTAGAGTCAATAATCTAGTTCACATCACCATGTGATTTACATTGTTATGAATCTAACACCTAGTGAGTTCTAGGGTTCTATCATGCTTTGCATGTGAGAGAGGTCTTTAGTCAACGGGTCTGCGACATTCAGATTCATGTGTACTTTGCAAATCTCTATGTCATACTGTAGACACTGCTACCACACTCCAATTGGAGTTATTCCGAATGGTTGCTCCACTATATGTATCTGGATTGCTACTAAGAGTTATCCGGATTGGTGTTAAAGCTTTCATCAATGTAACCCTTTACGACAAACTCTTTATCACCTCCATAATCAAGAAATATTTCCTTAGTCCTTTAGTGACTAAGGATAATTTTCACCGTTGTCCAGTGATCCACTCCTGGATCACTCTTGTACCCCTTGACAGACTCATGGCAAGGCAAACACATGTATGGTACATAGCATGACATACTATATAGAGCCTATGGACAAGGCATAGGGGACGACCTTCGTATTTTCTCTCTCTTCTCCCGTGGTCGAGCTTTGAGTCTTACTCAACTTCACACCTTACAAATCAGGCAAGAACTCCTTCTTTGACTGACCATTTTGAACTTTTTCAAAATCTTGTCTAGGTATGTACTTATTGAAAGTCTCAGCAAGCATCTTGATCTATCTCTATAGATCTTCATGCCCAATAATCAGGTAGCTTTATCCAAGTCTTCCTATGAAAAACCTTTTGCAAACAACCGTTTATGCTTTCCAGAAATTCTACATCATTTCTGATAAATAATATGTCAACCACATATACTTATCAGAAATTCTATAGTGCTCCCACTCACTTTATTGTAAATACAAGTTTCTCATAAACTTCGTATAGACTCAAAAACTTTATCACCTCATCAAAGCATATATTCCAAGTCCGAGATGCTTGCTCTAGCCCATAGAAGGATCACTGGAGCTTGCACACCTTTTAGCATCCTTAGGACTGACAAAACCTTCTGGTTGTATCACATACAACCTTTCCTCAAGGAAACCGTTAAGGAAATGATGTTTTGACATCCATCTGCCAGATTTCATAATTGAAAAATGCAACAACTGCTAACATAATTCCAACAGACTTTAGCATCACTACGGGTGAGAAAGTCCCATTATAGTCAACTCCTTGAACTTGGCAGAAACTTCTTTGCGATAAGTCGAGCTTTATAAATGGTGACATTCACCATTAGCGTCTGTTTTCATCTTAAAGGTCCATTTGTACTCAACGACCTGTCGTTCAACGGGCAAGCCTACCAAAGTCCATACTTGGATTTCATACATGGATCCTTTCTCGGATTTCATGGCTCCTAGCCATTTGTTGGAATCCGGGCCTACCATCGCTTCTTCATAGTTCGTAGGCTCATCGTTTTCTAACAACATGACTTCCAAGACATCATCACTATACCACTCAGGTGAAGTACGTATCCTTGTCAACCTACGAGGTTCGATAGTAATTTGATCCGAAGCTTCATGATCATCATCATTAACTTCCTCTTAAACTGACGTAGGCTCCATAGAAACATGTTTCTGCGCTGCGCTACTCTCTCGTTGAAATAAAGGTTCAATGACCTCATCAAGTTCTGTCTTCCTCCCACTCAATTCTTTCAAGAGAAACTATTTCTCGAGAAAGGACCCATTTTTAGCAACAAACACTTTGCACTCGGATCTGAGATAGAAAGTATACCCAACTGTTCTTAAGGTATCCTATGAAGTTGCATTTTTCCGCTTTGGGTTCGATCTTATCAGACATAAGTCTTGCATTCCCAAACTCTGAGAAATGACAAGTTAGATTTCTATCAAACCATAATTCATACGGTGTCATCTCAACGGATTTAGATGGTGCCCTATTTAAAGTGAATGTAGTTGTCTCTAATGCATAAGCCCAAAACGATAGTGGCAAAACGATAAGAGATATCATAGTTCGCACCATATCCAATAGAGCATGACTATGACATTCAGACACACCATCACACTATGGTGTTCCAGGTGGCATGAGTTGTGAAACAACTTCCACTTTGTCTTAAGTTGTACACCAAACTCGTAACTCAGATATTCACCTCCACGATCATATCATAGACATTTTATCTTCTTGTCACAATGATCTCAAACTTCACTCTGATTTTCTTGAACTTTTCAACCGATTCGGACTTGTGTTTCATTAAGTAAATATACACTATATCTACTCAAATCATCAGTGAAGGTAAGAAAATAACAATATCCATCGCATGCTACAATACTCATTGGACCATATACATCAACATGTATCATTTCCAATAAGTCACTTGCCTATTCCATCAAGCCGGAAAACATGGTTTTAGACATGTTGCCCAAGAGGCATGGTCCGCATGTCTCAACCGATTCAAAATCGAATGAGTCCAAAGATCCATCAGCATGGAGTTTCTTCATGTGCTTTACACCAATATGACATTTTGTCACACCCTGTGTTTTGACTCATGACTAAGTTAACATGACTCAAAAATTAGGGCCAATTAAAACTTTTTGAGTGCAGAGGAATGCTTGACTTGTGTGTTATTTGCTTGCTTGTCTGATTGCGTGCTAGTGCTCTAAAATTCATAATACATCCTCCTACCCTCAAGAAATCTTTTCCTTGATCCCAACTCTTGTCCGATGATCATGCCATGTGAATAGGACTTAATTTTTTTTTATTTTGGTCAAAAAGCATTTATTTAAATTAGCTTTTTAAAACCCCTGATTTGAGATTTGCACTACAAGTCACCATATTGGGTGGATCCTTTTTCCCCAAATGCTTTATTTGGAACCTACTATATATATAACTTCCAAAACCACCAAATATTATTTTAAAGATTATTTACCTATTTTATTTGAAGGCTTTTTCTTAAGGCCAGAAATGGTATTTTATAGGGAAAAATTATTCAAATGCTTTAAAAATATTTGAGAAAATTTAGGAAAACTCAGTGGACATATATTGTCTATATATAAGAGTTTCAACACATGGTCATGTTCAAAATATTGGACAAAACCCTTCAAAACCATTTCTGCCTATTTCAAGAATTTGAAATATTTCTATAAGAAATATTCTCAAATAAATCCAAGAAAATTCCAGAGTGTCACACATGGTATATGTGATCCTCTTGCAAAGTTTTATCTCAATCCCAATTTTTTTGGTTCACCAAAATATCCTAAAACCGTTCCTGTCCAGAGCCAAATTTGAGAAACTCTTCATTGTGAAGTATGTCCTATTGATCCCAAACTTTATGGGCATGCTCTAATTCCGAAATGATGATGCTAAACAAAGTAGTGAATCAAGGAGATTAGTTTATCCTAACTAGATCTATAGAAACCTGATTCTGTTGATTCCTAGGGTTCACAAAGTTTGCTTTATCAACTTTCTTTATTTGAGCTGAAAACTTGTGATCAGTACCAAATGGAATTATCATTTACGTCTGGTAAATATCAGGGCCATTGGATACCCGTAGATACCCTAGGACAACATCAAACACCTTCAGCCATGAACTTGTGGACAAGCAAAGTGGGCCCAAAAAGATTCCCCTTGCCCCCAACTTTTTACCACAGTATATTCTAACCCCAATTTACCTCCAGTAACCTTGCCATGGCCTCTGATCAATTATTTGGGGGGGGTGACTCTCTCTTTTCCCTCTCTTTTTACCATGGCAAGGCCTATTCTTCTCCTCCCCCACTATTCTGTTCATGCCAATGCCCCAAAACTTGGCCACAACCTCATATGCATACCGATGCATCTATCCAAGCCCAAGGATGGTATGCTCACATGGAAAACATGAGCAGTTCATCTAAACCTCCATTATGGCAGAAATAGTGCCCTTGCACTGCACTCTGTAGAATCATCTCCCTGAGCTAAAACTTGGGGTGTTAGTACTCCTTCCATACCTAAGAAACCCAGACAACTCTTTACCACCTAATCTCTTCACTAAACCCCCCTGAGATAGCCCCCAAGTTTTCTGCTACAAACTTGTCCTTAGTGGAAAACCATCCCACCTAGATCCATAGGCAGTGAAATCCCACCAGTGCTCTCCTGCATGCATGCCATGCACCCTAGACAAAGTTACCTGACCAAAAGCTTGCTCTAGACATGTTGTGATGTGGTGATCACGCCATTGGCATGCAAAAGACCTGCTCTGCCCATCGCCTTGTCCTGTAGCTCGCAACCAACTTCTACAGGGCACCCCCAACACGCCAAGAACCCCCCCTCGACCTCCCACGCCCCTTCCTGATGCCAGGATGCAGCCAAGGGAGCTCAGGCACGTGCATGCTCGGCGCCCGAGAGCATCTGACGCGCATCTGAGCTCCCCTTATCGCCCCCACTTGCTTTTACCTCTCCCCGAGCCCCCGATTTGCCTCCTCTCACCTGCCTTCCTCCTAGAGGTCTCCATGGACAAGCCACTCGAGCCCCTAAGCTCTGCCCCGTCCTCCATTGACGAGGCCTTGCCATCGGCTCCCGCTCTAATTAGAGCTCCCTGGCCTCCCTTCTCTTCCCCGAGACCCACCGGAGCGTCTCTAGCACCGCCACACACTGCTCCCTAGCTCCCTTCCTTTCCTCCCGTAGCGAGGGCGTTGCACCCAACGCTGCCATTAGCTACCTCCACCACGACCGACACCGCGGTAAACCCGGACCTCCCCAGGGCCCGGGGATGGCCCAGGAGGATGCGGCTCACCGCCCCAAGCACGCCAACAGTCGGAGCGCCGCTAGGGACGGCATGTGCCAGGCACCGAAGCCGCTCGGCTTTGCCTCCCTCGCTCCTCCTCTGCTCAAGCGGGAGGGGGAAGGAGGTCCTGACGGGCGGGGCCCATGACTCGGTGATCCAGCTGGTCAGGCCCGCCAGTTTAAGTGGAGGCGGGTCTCCGGTGGCCTCCTCCCCATTGGGAAGGCGTACTCCCCCGAAATACACTTCAAGCGCGGTCGTGCGCGTGCTAAGCCGGGCAGCTGGGCCGGCCCATTTGCTAACTTGCACCTTGTGTGCAGGTTGGCTTTTTTGGTAATCCCTCTTTCCATTTTCTTTTAGAGTGGCACTAGATAAATAATAGAATATTCATTTGGCCTCCAAATTTGGTGATTCAAGTCGCTACAGATTCCTAAAATCCTGACCTATCCAAATATGTGCGTTGCACGATTTTTTGCTTGTAACATATTCTGCTCCACCAATATTTTTGTTGTATCTTGTATTATGAACCCCCATTAAAAAAATCCTTGAACCTTCATATAACTCCAAATAGAGTGGTTCAAGTTCCTAGTTGTCAAGAAAATCATAACCTATTTCTAAAGATTTGGTTGACATTTTTCCCATGCTATATTTTGGCAGGACAAAATAAATAGCCCCTTTTTCCATTATTCCATCTCATGAAAATCATAGGAAATTCATCCCAATTCCAAATCCAGTGAAACAAAGTTCTAAATTCTTCTAAGATTATGCCCTATTTGTTGGGTCCATCCACTTCTTTTTACAAAAATATTTTTCTATGGACATCTTAAATGATCATCATTTCCTTAATTTCCACCATTCAAAACTCCCCCTTAACCCTCATCAACCAAAACCTCCTTGGTTATTTTTCTCATGACCAGAGGAGTCCTAGAAAAATAAAACTCCTATTTATAGAGCACTTTTATTTTCTGTTTGTTGTGTTGCTTATTGCCGTTGTTTCCGGCGATAGTTAATGAAGTAGATGAAATGCTCGGAGTGGATGAGAAGAGGGTGAAGACCTTGAAGACATTGCTAAGCCAGTCAAGCAGCCCTTTGACCATGAAGATACCATTTTCATGCATGTCATATAGCACCTTATTCCTTGTTGCTGATCATGTGCTATTGTGACCACTTCGATGGGATGCCTCCATTACTTTTACCATTGACACTTGCATCGTGCATGACTCTACCATCCTTATGAGGGTTGTGCGGGTGGGAGTAGATATGATGCTAGTAGATGCTACGCAAGTGGTATCGGGATTATGCATGGTGATGGAAGCAAAGAAATGGTTTCAAAGACTTTTCGAAAACCCCGTCGGGTGTCACTAATGCCTGAGGGAGATTAGATGAGTTGGATAACCACTTGAGAAAGAAGTGGTGTACTGGAATAAGTGAGTGTGTGTTTTTGAAAACGGAGGGTTTAAGATTTGTCGACCGTCCCAACCTTACATGTACAACCACTCTACCCATATATGGGAAGGGACTTTGTTGATTACTATGGTTGGTGCTAGCAAGGAGCCCACATTACCAGTGGCGAGAGTGAAGTGGTCACTCTCGAGACGGGGTCGTCCCGGAGTGTAAGGCCATGCATTGTCTTTACAGGCACCAGGCACACCGTTGCGTGCCCTCATGGATGATACGTGTGATGTATATCATGAGGGATGGCACCAACGAGTGGACTCTTTGTTTAGTATCATCGTGGTAAAGGCATTGTTTGGGTGCTTACCTCGGGTATGTAATATACCGCGAGTCATGGATGACACGGAAGTTCCCAAAGTCTTGTGGGTAAAGTGTGCAACCTCCGCAGAGTGTAAAACTATTCGAATAGCCGTGTCCTCGGTCAAGGACAGTTGAGTGTTGCTGCTTAAGCCACGTCCAGATGTTTCCTCAAAACTTGGTGTGTGTGTGTGTGTGGTGACAAGGATGATACTGGAGTTGAGTCGGATGACTTGGCATGATGACTGAACATGAGATGTTCAGACGGTACATGAGACAAGTCTAAGGACTTGGTGTGATGGTTGAACATGAGACGTCCAACCCCCTAGTTATGATAATGACTGTGTCGTGTTCTTATGAACACCTGTCTATGGTGGATGCATGCTTATTTAAGTTACTTGATCATGTCATTGCACTCAAAACTAGCTTTCTGGAAAACTCACCTACTTAGTGCTATATCGTGCATTATTGTACCTTGTTCCAAAACTTGGGTTGCTTGCGAGTACATTCAAAGTACTCATTGGCTTGCCACTGGTTATTTTATTGGCCAGGCATGAAAGATCAGGTTATGATGAAGATTACCTTGGTGACGGGCATGCGAGCTAGGACGCTTGCCAGTCAAAATGCCTGCAGGGTTAAGGCAGATGACATGGGTTCACACTATCATTGAAGATTTCCGCTGCAATCATATTAAGACTTGGCCACAAAGGCCACATTTGAGTAAAATGGTATGTAATGGATGTAAGACTCTTGTTATTCAGTTTCTGTGTGTTCAGTGAGCATTGATCTCTGGGATCACTATGCATGTACATTCGGTCATGACTTGTGAGTCGGGGTCCCCACACATTTAGTGGTAGTGCCACAAGTATGTGGTATTATCATTATTAACTTTGTATCCTTTGGCATCTATGTAATGAACATGTGTATTACTACGATCAAGATTTAACAACCCATTCTCATTGGGTGCATGACCATTGAAGGTATTATTCATGTAAATGGAATAACCATTATTCTCTAACTTAAATGAATGACCGTATTGCAATAAACACGATCTAATCATGTTCATGCTTAACGCAAACACGAAATAACATTTATTTAGGTTCATCACTAATACCAAAGGTAGAGAGAGCGTGCGATGTTTATCACATCAACCTTGGAGACATTTCCAACACACGTCTGACCTCAACCCTAGCTAGTCTCCATTTATTCCGTAGCTTTTAATTCGAGTTACTAACATTTAGCAATCGAAGCGGTATCCAATACCCAGGTGCTACTAGGAGTACTAGCAAGGTACACTTCAATACACGTATATCAAATATACTTCTGTCGATGTTGCCAGCCTTCTTAAATACCAAGTATCTAGGGTTGTTCCGCTTCAGCGACCGCTCTCCTCATAATAGAAGCACTTAGTCTCGAGTTTGGGTTCAACTTTGGGTTTGTTCACTAGAGCAGCAACTGACTTGCCATCCATGAAGTTTCCCTCCTTGCCCTTGCCCTTCTTGACACTAGTGGTTTTACTAACCATCAACACTTGATGCTCCTTCTTGATTTCTACCTTCGCGGTGTCAAACATCGCGAATAGCTCAAGGATCATCATTTCCATCCCTGGTATGTTCATAGTTCATCATGAAGCTCTAGTAGCTTGGTGATAGTGACTTGGAGAAACATATAAATCACTATCTTATCTGGAATATCAACTCCCACTCGATTCAAGCGATTGTAGCACCCAGACAATCTGAGCACATGCTCACCGATTGAGCCATTCTCCTTCATCTTGGAGGCAATGAATCTTGTTGGAGGTCTCATACCTCTAACACTGGCATGAACCTAAAATCCAATTTCATCCCTTGGAACATCACATATGCTCTATGACGTTCAAAACATATTTGAAGCCTGAATTCTAAGCCATAATGCAAGCGCACTGAACTATCAAGTAGTCATCAAAACATGCCTGTCAGATGTTCACAACATCCACAAATGATGCTAGAGGGGGTGGCGCACCGAGCGGTGCATTAAGGACATACGACTTATGTGCAGCAATGAGGACAATCCTCAGATCACGGACCCAGTCCGCAATATTGCTACCATCATCTTTCAACTCTATTTCTCTAGGAACATATAAAAATTCAAGGGAGCTACAACGTGAGCTAGTAATCTACAACATAATTTGCAAAGACACTACTGACTATGTTCATGATAATGAGTTCAATTAATCATATTACTTAAGAAATCCCACTCAAATTGACATCCCCCTGGTCATTCGAGTGTCACATGATCCAAATCCACCAACTCAAGTATGATCATCACGTGAGTTGAGGTGGTTTCAATGGTGAACATCATCATGTTGATCATATCTACTATATGACTCATATTCGACCTTTCGGTGTCTTGTGTTTTGAGGCCATGTATGCACATGCTAGGCTCGTCAAGTTTAACCGAGTGGTCTGCATGTGCAACACTGGCTTGCACCCGTTGTATGTGAACGTAGAGTCTATCACACCCGATCATCACGTGGTGTCTCGACACGACGAACTTTTGCAATGGCGCACACTCAGGGAGAACCTAATTTATCTTGAAATTTAAGTGAGGGATCATGTTATAATTCTACCATTGTCCTAAGAAAAACAAGGTGCATAAAATAATTAACATCACATGCAAATCATAAGTGACATGATATGGCCATGAACTTGTGCTTTTGATCTCCATCCTTAAAGCACCGACATGATCTCCATCGTCACCGGCATGACACCATGATCTCCATCAACGTGTCGCCATCAGGGTTGTCGCGCCCACCATGCTTCTACTACTATTGCTACCGCTTAGAGACAAAGTAAAGCATTACAAGATGCTTAATGATTGACACACACGTCATACAATAATTAAAGACAACCCTATGGCTCCTGCTGGTTGCCGTACTCATCGACATGCAAGTCGTGATATTCTATACAAAACATGATCATCTCATACACCCCATATATCTCATCATGTAATTGGCCATATCATATCACAGCATACCCTGCAAAAACAAGTTAGACGTCCTCTAATTGTTGTTTCAAGTTTTACGTGGCTGCTACGGGTATCTAGCAAGAACAATTCTCACCTATGCAAAAACCACAAGGGTGATACATAAGTTGCTTTTCAAGCTTCTCAAGGACCGTCTTTGTCGAATCTGATCCAACTAAAGTGGGAGAAACAGACACCCGCCGTCCATCTTTGTGCAACGAAGTTACACGTCAGTCGATGGAACCGGTCTCTTGTAAGCATATGAGTAAGGTTGGTCCGGGCCGCTTCATCCCACAATACCGCTGAACCAAAACATGACCAAGGGAGGAAGCAATCTAAGCATCAACACCCACAAACTCTTTTGTGTTATACTCGTGATCTCATGTACACATAGACCTAGCTCATGATGCCATTGTTGGGGAACGTTGCATGGGAAACAAATTTTTTCCTACGCACACGCAAGATCTATCCATGGTGATGAGCATCTACGAGAGGGAGAGTGGATCTACATACCCTTGTGGATCGCTAAGCGGAAGCGTTAAGAAACATGGTTGATGTAGTCAAACGTCTTTGCGATCCAAATCGCCGAGCGTCCCATGATCCCATCATGATCCATCTTGCGATCCAATCACGATCCGTCCCACGATCCCATCAAGATCCGTCTCGCGATCTTGATCACGGGCCTTCCGATCTAGTGCCGAACGGACGACACCTCCGCGTTCAACACACGTGCTGCTTGATGACGCCTTCCCCTCCTCAACCCAGCGAGCGATGGTGAAGTAGTAGATGAGTTCCGGCAGCACAATGACATGGTGACGGTGGTGGTGAGGAACAATCTCCATAAGGCTTTGCCAAGCACAATGAAACTATGAAGGAGGATAAACTAGAGGAAAGGGGTTTCCGACACAGGGCTTGGGGATTCTTGATATGTTCCAGGTGCTAGCCCCACCCCTTCATTTATATGCTGAGCCCTGGGGTCGAAACCGTGAGAAAAATCCTCCTCACGGTCGGTTTGCCCGCAAGGCAAGAGTCCTCCTCGGACTCCAGGACGAAATGCCACGGTCCTCGGCGTGTGGACCCAGACGCCAGTGTCCCTGGTGTCTGGCCCCTCGCCTCCACAAAACATCTTTTGAACCTTCCTAAAGCCTCATGGGCTTTACCCCTTGGCCCGAAGAAAGTGTTCTTGTACCCCGAACATTTCGGGAAACATCCGAAACTATTCCGGTGAATTCCAGAACTCTTCCGGAGACCAAACACTATTATCCCATGTATCAATCTTTACCTCCAGACTATTCCAGAGCTCCTCATCATGTCCGAGATCTCATCCGGGACTCTAAACAACTTTCGGTCACCAACATAATAACTCAACTATACTTATATCGTCACCAAACGTTACGTGCGTAGACCTTGCGGGTTTGAGAACTATACAGACATGACCGAGACTCCACTACGGTGAATAACCAATAGCGGGACCTGGATGCCCATATTGGCTCCTACATATTCTATGAAGATCTTTACCAGTTGAACCTCCATGCCAAGGATTCAGTTAATCCCGTATGATGTTCCCTTTGTTCATCGGTATGTTGCTTGACCGAGATTTGATCGTCAGTATCTCTATACCTAGTTCAATCTCGTTACCGGCAAGTCTCTTTACTCATTCTGAAATACAAGATCTCGTGTATAACACTTAGTCACATTGCTTGAAAGGCTTATTGCGATGTTGTATTACCGAGTGGGCCTTGAGATACCTCTCCGTCACACGGAGTAACAAATCCCAGTCTTGATCCATGCCAACCCAACAGACACCCTCAAAGATACCTGTAGAGCACCTTTATAGTCACCCAGTTACATTGTGACGTTTGATACACACAAGTTAGTCCTTCGGGGTCAGTGAGTTGCATGATCTCATGGTCATAGGAACAGATACTTGACATGCAGAAAACTGTAGCAATAAACTGACACGATCATATGCTACGTTTACAGTCTGGGTCTTGTCCATCACATCATTCTCCTAATGATGTGATACCGTTATAAAAAACATCTCATGTTCATGGCTAGGAAACCTTAACCATCTTTGATCAACGAGCTAGTCTAGTAGAGGCATACTAGGGACACAGTGTTGTCTATATAACCAAACATGTATTTAGTTTCCAATGAATACAATTATAGCATGGATAATAAACAATTATCACGAACAAGGAAATATAATAATAACTAACTTATTATTGCCTCATGGGCATATTTCCAACACTTTCCTCCTAAACCTTCCAAGAAAAAGGATGATGAGGATTTTGAGCGCTTTGTTGAAATGCTTAGACCTGTCTTTTTTGCGTATGTGCTTGATTGATATTCTGAAAATGTCTCCTTATGCTAAGTATGTGAAAGATATTGTGTTAAATAAAAGAAAGATACTGGAAGCTGAGATTTCCACCATGCTTGCTAATTATACCTTTAAGGGTGGAATACCAAAGAAATTAGGAGATCTAGGAATACAACTATACCATGCTCTATTAAAATAAACTATGTTAAAACTGCTTTATGTGACCTTGGTGTTGGTGTTAGTGTTATGCCTTTCTCTTTGTATCATAGACTTGATTTGAATAAGTTGACTCCTACTGAAATCTCCTTGCAAATGGCTGATAAATCAACTTCTTTACCCATCGCTATTTGCGAGGATGTACGTGTCGTAGTTGCAAATGTTACTATCCTAACGGACTTTGTTATTCTTGATATTCCCGAGGACAACAGTATGTCGATCATTCTTGGTAGACCCTTTATGAATACTGTAGGGGCTGTTAATGATTGCAACAAGGGCAATGTCACTTTTCATGTTAATGGTAATGAGCATACGATACACTTTTCGAAAAAACAACCTCAAGTTCATAGTATCAACTCTATTGAATTTTTTTAATGATTATTATTAGAGGTTTTGAATTCCCTCTCCCTACTGTTTAGAAGAAATATAATATACTTATTGTTGGGGATATGCATATCCCCATGGAGGTAACTTAGTGTTGTTTGAAAATTCTCCGGATTCATGTTACTCGAAAGAAGTTTGTTAATAAGACTTGATCAACCTTATTGATGGATTCCTTTTGATGAGCATGAGAAGGATGAATTTAGAAACCACAATTTTCTGTATCCAACTTTTACTTTCTGTTAGTTAGAGTAAATACAGTAAAAATGCTATTATTCATCTGTTTTCTGAGTTTTTCATGCAATAGAAAAATGACCTAAAAATAAAATTTCTTCAAATGCTCCAAAAATGTAGTATGATTTTTTCTACAATATTTAAGAATACCTGGCACTGAGTACATACCAGGGGGCTGCATTGGTGGGTCACAAGCCCACAGGGCACGGCCACCCCCTGGCCGCGCCCAGGTGGCTTGTGGGTCCCACGTAGGCCACCCTCACTGTTTCAAGAGCCCATCCACTTTGTCTCCCTCCAAAAAAATTCCACCATTGCTCAAACCCATGTTCTAGCTCATTTTGCTGCCATTTTTGATCTCCTTGTGCAAGGCTCCATTTGCAAAACTGTTTTAGGGGATTGTTCTTTAGTATGTGACTCCTCCAATGGTGCAATTAGTTTTTGTCCTAGTGCTTTATATATTGCAAATTTTTGCTACTGTGGTGACCTTGTTCTTGAGCTTGCATGTCAAATTTGTATGGCCCAAAGTAGTTTTGATGCATGATATAGCCTCTAGGCACTTATGAGAGTAGTTACTATAAGTTTTGTTGAGTTTTATTCACCTTTAGTTTGAGTCACTAAAAATTTCAGAAATTTTCCAGAGCAAGGAAAATGTAATGGGCGATAGACGATATAACTTGGGGGCCATTATTGGTAGGAGGCTGCTTTACAACTTAGTATTTAGTCAAGGTACTTGTGAGATTATTGTTATGCTTTCTTCTTCCTTGTTCGATATTCATTCCGGCAGATACACTATTATGCCTGAGGACATTTAAAGATATTGGGGTCTCTCGCAACCCCCAGCACCTAAACCGGCACCAGCCATTGATCCGTATCTGGATCCAGTTTTTCAGTGGGAGCCATAAGAGCTCACCAACCAGTGGAACCCTCAGGATCCTTCGAAGTATCCAGGAGAGGGCTATTTTCAGCCATGGACCTAGAACAACTTAGGCCGAAAGCCTAAGCTTAGGGGACTACCTATTTCTCACTGACTTTACATTCATGTTCACACACTCATCTTAGTAGTCGGTGCTCATACTTTTTCACTGTACCATCCATGGTAGTTTATTTCTTCTTTCTGCTTTCTTCTTGTGTGCTTACTTAACCTTGAGAAAATCCAAAAAATAGTTATAGTTTTACCTTTTAGTTTGTTTAGTTTAGTATTAAAATAAAACCCAAAAATATTTGTCATTCTTCTTTTGCTTGTTGGGAGTTTTCCTGTGTAAATAGTTTTTCTCGTTCTTGTTTTGAATTTTCTATCTTTGGGTCATAAGCGGAGGACCACAATGAAAATGTTGAGTGGATCTCATATGCATTATTTTCTATCTAGCAATGGGCCCATTTTACCTTGGTTTCTCCTTTGAGTTATTGTTTGTAGATTCCAGCTTAGTCCAATGCACGTGCACTCTTATTATTATTCACACCATTCGGTCGTGCAAGTGAAAGGAAATAATGACGTTATATGATGAAAATATTGAGATGGAGAAAAGCTGGTACGAACTCAACCTATTTTGGTTTTGTAAATATGATTAGCTCATCGTTCTGAATTCAGCTCATTATGGGTGAACCATATTTAAAATGAAAATTAGAGATTATAGTTACTCAGTCCATGCTTAATTAGCTAAGAGTGCATAATGATTTGTCTTGAGTGCCAACATGCATATTAAAATGGTTGTGATGTAGTATGATAGGATGGTATCCTCCTTTGAATGATTCAAGTGGCTTGACTTGGCACATGTTCACTCATGTAGTTGAAACAAAATCAACATAGCCTCCACGATATTTATGTTCATGGAGATTTACATCCTACTCATGCTTGCAATCAATGTTGGTTAGTATCAAAGCATGTTGATGACTGTTGTCGCTCTCTAGTTGGTCGCTACCCTGTCTTTTGATAGCCTTCACTTGAACTAAGCAGGAATACTGCTTGTGCATCCACTTCCTTAAACGCAAAGCTATTCCATCTGAGTCCACCATACCTACCTATATGCGGTATTCACCTACCATTCCAAGTAAATTTGCATGTGCCAAACTCTAAACCTTCAAATAATATTCTGTTTTGTATGCCCAAATCGCTCATGTAGAGACTGGGGTGGTCCGTATCTTCCATGTTAGGTGGGTTATTCTGACGATATGTGTTGATTCACTATCATTCACGAGAAAGTGGCTGGTATTCAGAATGCCTAGTTCCATGGTCAAAATCCAATCAAAATATAATGAAACAAAACTCCCCCACCTGTGTTTGTATGGACGGTACCCGTGGATTCGGCTAGCCGTGGAGTGTGTTTGATTGGTGGAGGGGGAGTAAAAAAATTATCATTCTATTTGGCAACCGCCTATAATGTATCTAGCATGGAAGATGGTGAAATCTCTTGGTCGTTATGATCACAATGAAATCATACCGCTCAAAATTGTTATTCCTCCATGTTTTTAAAAGCTTGAGCTTTGGCACCTCTACAAATCAATGCTTCCCTCTACGAATTGCTTATCTATTTTAATTTACTCTTGATTCATCCTCCTCTTATAAAAGGCACGAGTTAGAGAGCACCACCGTCATTTGTATGTCTTGCTATTAAATGATATTGAGTATGAGTGTGACTGGATCTCTTTTACCATGAATTACAATGTCCAGCCAGTCCTTGTTCTTTAGGGGTGCTCTGCATTTATGTTTTGCGGTCTGAGAAAGGGCTAGCAAGACACCATTATATCATATTGTATCATGATTGTTTTGATAGAAGTGTTGCCATCTGAGAGTTATTATTATTGCTCGCTAGTTGATTATGCCAATGATATGAGTAAATGTGAGACCTAAATGTTATTGCGAATGTGGTTAGTCTATTATCTTTGGTGAAAATCTGAAGATCAGTTAGACATATTTACAACAACAAGATCAAACAGAGTTTGTAAAAGTTTTTATTTATCACTTTTAGCTTATCAACTGAATTGCTTTAGGACAAAAATGGGTTAAGCTTGGGGGAATTGATACGTCTCCATCGTATCCACTTTTCCAAACTCTTTTGCCCTTGCTTTGGACTCTAATTTGCATGATTTGAATGGAACTAACCTAGACTGGCCATGTTTTCAGCAGATTTGCCTTGATGTTATTATTGTGTGGAAATAGAAGTTCTCGGATTGACCTAAAAATTTATGGAGATTATTTTTGGAATTAATCAAAAATACTGGCAAAAGAATCAACCGGAGGGGTCCACCCATAGGTCACAAGCTAGGGGGCGTGGCCACCCCCTGGCCGTGGCTAGGAGGCTTGTGGGCCCCTTGGAGCTCCACCAACCTCAATCCCAACTCTATATATTCCTATTCAGGGAGAAAAAAATCAGAGAGAAGTGTTCATTGCGTTTCACGATATAGAGCCGCCGCCACCTCCTGTTCTTCCTCGGGAGACCAGATCTGGAGTCTGTTTTGGGCTCCGAAAATGGGGAAATCAACGCCATCATCATCACCAACCATCCTTCATCACCAATTCCATGATGCTCTCCACCGTTCATGAGTAGTTTCATTGTAGGCTTGCTGGACGGTGATGGGTTGGATGAGATTTATCATGTAATCGAGTTAGTTTTGTTAGGATTTGATCCCTAGTATCCAATATGTTCTGAGATTGATGTTGTTATGACTTTGCTATGCTTAATGCTTTTTACTAGGGCCCGAGTGCCATGATTTCAGATATGAACCTATTATGTTTTCATGAATATATATGTGTTATTGATCCTATCTTGCAAGTTGTAGACACCTATTACGAGTTATGATCCGCATCCCCCCAGGGTGACAATAACTGTGATTCTTTCTGGTGATTAGTGTAGTTTGAGGAGTTCATGAATTCACTAAGTACTAATGCTTTGGTCCGGTTCTGTATTAAAAGGAGGCCCTAATATCCCTTAGTTTCCATTCAGACCCTGCTACCATGGGAGGGTAGGACAAAAGATGCCATGCAAGTTCTTTTCCATAAGCACGTATGACTTTATATGGAATACATGCCTACATTACATTGATGAATTGGAGCTAGTTCTGTGTCGCCCTATGTTATAACTATTGCATGATGAATGCCATCCGACATAATTATCCATCACTGATCCATTTCCTACGAGCTTTTCACATATTGATCCTTGCTAAGTTACTTTTCCGTTGCTACTGTTACAATCACTACAAAACTGCTACTGTCACCTTTGCCTTCGTTACCATTACTTCCATACTACTTTGTCACTAAATACTTTGTTGCAGATATTATTTCTTTCATGTGTGGTTGAATTGGCAACTCAGCTGCTAATACTCGAGAATATTCTTTGGCTCCCCTTTTGTCGAATCAATAAATTTGGGCTGAATAATCTACCCTCAAAAAATGTTGCGATCCGCTATACTTGTGGGTTATCAGTTGTCATCAATTACCAAAAAGGTGGAGATTGAAATTATAGTTCGACCAAGTTTATTTCAGGTTTAGTCCAGTTAGAGGATTGGCTAAGGATATTTAGGAGAATTCCAAAAAAGAAGAACAAGGGAAGGAATAGGATTGGCCGAGCTCCAAGCTTGAAGCTACAAGTCTCTACATTTTATATTTTTTGAGAAACCACTTTTGAGTCCATTGGTATCCCATTAATGACAAAGGCATGCTGCTCTTCATCATATGAATTAGCAATGGCCTGGCACAATACACGTCTAATTTTGATGCAGGTGTCTTGAGAAGTTCACCAAGTCCTATCAACTTGATGTACAACCTTTGCCATATCCTTAATCCGGCTATGAACTTACAATATTGCAGAAAAGAAGCATCCTGAGATCCATACATGTGCAAAGAGTGTGAATAAACCATAACTAGGGTTGCAGACAAAAATCGTAGGTGGAACATCATGGAAGGAAAAAAAGGTGGGGTTACAGGGAGACCATGGGAGGAAAATAGCTGGGGTTGCATGGCGACTTACTAGAGGATTCCTCGTTCATTCCGTCCTTCGGCCTTGCTGGTTTCCTCGGTAGCAACGTTTCAATGGCGTAGATGGGCCAAGTAGGATCTGGAGGTTTCAGAGGATTCCTATTTATAGGGAGTCGTAACCACCCCGACTGGTATTTCCCTTCTCAGATCAGGAAGCGACGTACAACAAGGATTCCCTAACTACATCAGATCACGTAAGATTGTGCAAAAAAAGGAAGGAATATATTCTCTTTGACAATAAGAGTAAATCGTCGGGCCTTATTTCATTGTTCCATCAACCACAAGCCCCCTCTCTTACGTGATTTAGGCCCAGTTCTTTTGGGTGATTCTCCTAGATTCTTGAAAATCACATCTCCCAACTTCAATGCCACGACACCATGGTTTTCACTTTCAGTGTGATTTTGATGAAATTTATTGAGTTTCATTCATTTCAGCACTGACTGAAATATTTACCTTTCGGCAAAAATATTTCAGCACTCAATGGATTTCGGTGATTAGGTTGGTGCTGATATTTTTGTGAAACCGAAAGTGAATAGCTTGCCCGACACTTCTAGTTGATGAGAGAAAATTTGAATAAACCCAAAGTGTGATTATGTTTCTCTGTTAAGAACTTCATCTAGGTTTGCTCATGCACTCTGTAATTGGTTTGAATCTTGTCCAGACTCTAACGAAACTTAACTATAAAATTCAGATTTCAATTAAGTTTCCTTAACCACTTAACGTTGAAACAAAAAGTTTGGTTGTAAAAAGCAAATATATATTTCAAGGTGCTCCCATGCAGACCAAATTTATTTGAAGAATAGTATTTAGAACCATTCATGTTAAGTATCACAACTTGATTAATCCGCAATGGACTAAGAACATGGCAAGGAAACCTTCTACAGGACTAAAACCAAACCACACCCAGTTTATTGCTTTATAGCCAAGTATACACTCCACATCTAAGAATCAAGCATTGCTGGACTAAATGCTTGCATCTTCATTGTCTTCATCCACAACTACATTTGGTAGGCTAGTAGTGTGCATCTTCAATTTGTTGTAGGGTGAATTAATAAGCATAATAGGCATATCTCTTCTGTAATCGTTGATGTAGGCCTGCATGGGAGGATATGTTAGTAACATTTCATAGGTTCAAAAAAATGATAGAAATGTAGGTGTTACTCTACGTACTTGGTCAACTTGAAGTCTCAGATCTTCTCCCATAAATAATTCGATGTTAGCATGTAGAGTAGACAAGAAGATTTGCAACATTTAATTCTGCTAGCAGCATTTCACGTATTAACAACAAAAAATAGAAACAAAAGCTAATATTTTTACTGACATGTCATCTTGTCTTGGCACAGGAACAAGCTTTACTGTCCATTGGGTCACTTTATTGTCCTGCCATGCATGGCTTTTGGTCCATTGATTCGCCGCGATGCTCTCTAACGTTCTTGCACCACACGTATTTGTAATTCCATGGGTTGATAAGTTGCTCACGATTCATAGTGATGTATGATGTTGAATATTTTGTTTTATTGAAAAACGTTTAAAATCTCACCACGTGATTTACTTGTGTGCATACTACGTAGCCAAAAAGTGAATCAAGAATCTAAATCTCCCTCCTTCTAGGGTTTACGACCACAAGGAACCAGCGGGTGTTGGCCATGTTCATAGGTAGGAAAACCTGGAAAGCAATGATGATCAGATCGACATGCATAAAAATAAGATAAAGAAATGTGTTTTAAGTCATGGTTAAATGGTACCAGATCATGTCTGAGGTAGTTATCTCCATTTGTTGTTCCATGACTTCCCGATAAAGCATCCTCATGCTAGTAATCCTTTGGAAGTTATTTTGGTGTCATTATGATCGTTCAGTTTCTTCCACAACTCCATAGTATTGTTAAGATTTGAAGGGACGTGCTTCTTCCTCACACAGGTGTAGGATCGAAAGTAGGTCTAGAGGGGGGGGGTGATTAGACTACTTGACCAAATAAAAACCTAACCTTTTCCCAAGTTAATTGGTTGTCAGATTTTAGCCATTGTAGCAAGTCAAGTACACCCTACACACGCATGTCTAAAAGTATTGCATTGGAAAGTAAAGACAATCATATGTAAAATGATAGGGATAAGAAGATCAAACGCAATTTGTAGACACGAAGATTTTCCCATGGTTCCGATAGGTGGCGCTAGTGTACATCCACATTTATGGAGACTTCAACCCATGGAGGGCAACGGTCGCGAGAGTCCACGGATGGCTCCACCCATGAAGGGTTCATGAAGTAGCAACCTTGTCTATTCCATGATGGCCTACATCCACGAAGGACTAGCCTTATTCGGGGTAGATCTTCACGAAGTAGGCGATTTCCTTGTCCTCACAAACTTCTTGGTTCAACTCCAAAACACGAAGTAGGAGGCTCCCAAGAGACACCTAACAAGACATACAATTGTCACAACAACTGGAACTGGTCCAACAAATCTTGTGTCTTCATAAGGCAACTGGTTCTATCCCTCACTCTTAAATTTTGTATTGCACTGTGAAGCCATTGCTTGTTCATTTACTTGAAGACATTCACCGAAGCTATTCCATATTACTATTTATCTTCGTATTGTCTAAGTTTATCTTCGATACATCTTAGCATTCCTGATGATTATGTTGTACCTATCTAAATGAATTCGTTGTTTTCTTAGACTTGCATAAATCCTTCCTTGATTTATATCCCTCCTTGATCCTAATTGCTTCTGCTTTATTTGAATACATTTACTATTTCAAAGCTTTTGATAAAAATCGCCTATTCACCCCCTCTAGTCGATAACTAGCACTTTAAATGGTATCAGAGAAAGGTACTCCCTTGTTCCGTATTTTGGTTTAACCACCTAGAGTTTTAGCTATGTCGACTACAGGGATAATCAAGGTCTTCACTGCGTGCCTGTCTTCGATGGCACTGACTAGAGCTACTGGAAGAACAAGATGCGCATGAATCTCAAATCCATTGACAACGACCTCTAATATGTCATCATGGTTGGTATTCCCAAGGTTGGTGAAGGTGTCACTTCTGCTGATGTGAAGGGATTTGCCCAATTGAACTCGACCGCCAAGAACATCATATGCGGTCATCTGACCAAAGGACAATATAGCCATGTGAGTGCTCTTGACATTGCAAACAAAATATGGGAATGGCTTTCCAAGGTCAATAAAGGTGTGTCATCACAACGAGACTCACAAGTTGATGTCCTCCGCAATATGTTCAACCGCTTCAAGAGACTTGACAATGAGAATGTCCAGCTCACGTTTGATAGGCTCACTCACATGTCAAATGAGCTGAATGCCCTTGTCACCACTGATATCACCAAACATGAAGTTGTGAAGAAGCTATTGAGATCTCTTGACAGTTCCTTTGATATTCTCGCTCTTATGATCCAAGAACACCCTGACTTTAAGGATTTGGACCCTGCCGATATCCTTGAGAGGCTTAACACTCACGAATTCCACAAGTGGAGAAAATGGAAATCTATGGTTCCAATTATGGCCGCTCTCATTCTCTGAGGGCAAAGGTTGTCTCCTCATCCAAAGAAAAAGACACTAAATGCAGTTTTGATGGTGCTGAAGACTTTGGCAAAGAACGCGCTCTGCTGGTGAGGAAGTTCCAGAAATTTTCCAAGTCCAAACGCTTTGCAAAATCTTCAAGGCGTGACTCCAAGAAGTTTGGAGAAATGTGTTCGCGTGAAAACAAGAAGCAAACATGTCACAAGTGGAAGAAAGCTGGTCACTTCATCGCTAGTTGTCCCTAATTGGATAAGGAATCCAGGAAGAACAACAAATACTATGATTTTGATGACAATAAGAAGAAGACGTTCAAAAAGTCTTCATCCAAGTCTTCATCACACAAGAAGAGTTCGTCCAGCAAGGCTCATGCTCTCATTGGCAAGGAAATGGATTCTGAAGCTAAATCTAAGTCTGAGGTGGAAGAAGAATCTTAGTAGGAGTCTGATTCTAAATTTTTTGGTTTGGCTATGGCTTCTGCATTCGTTGTTTCATCTATCTTCAACAACACTGAAGCCAAATACGACGATGCTGTTCTATCCTACTGCTTCATTGCAAAGGGCTCCAAGGTACCCTCAAAGTCTTCATGTCATGACTCCGATAGTGAAGCTGAATCTGATGATAACTTGAAACCAAGCTACTCTAAACTTGTTAAAATTGCCATTAAGCAACAAAGTAGTATGGATAAAATGAGAAATCATTAGAGAAAAGCGATGACTTGTTGCGCGATCAGATGAATCTGAATGAAACTATGGTCGAAGATATGCAAAGTCTTCATTCAAGGTTTGAGGATCTCCAAAGTCATCATGATGCCCTCTGAACTGAACATGAGAAGTTTTCTCTTGAATATCTTCATTGAACTAGAGACGTTGAGGGAAGCTCATGATGACGTATGGAAGGAAAATGATTCTCTCCTAGCCAAACAGACCAGCACCACTTAGGATGAATTCAATGCTCCATGCTTAAAATGTGTTGCTCGCGAAGCTAATGATTCAACTACTAATTTTCAAATGCTTCTGAGAATGCTTTATCTTCAACTATATCTATGGCACCTAACCCCTCATTTGAGGAAGCCACTGCTATCACTGATGACAATGACATGTTGAAGACATTGCTTGAAACAGGCATGTACAAGAGTTTGAAGGGACATCAGATTCTTTGTGATGTCCTGAAGAATACAATCCTGAACAAAAACCCTAGGAAAGAGGGTGTGGGTTTTGAAAGAAACATCAATGTTCATGGATCTTACTGGAACCTGAGCAGTATCCCAAAACCACATGGGTTACTGCAAAAGGTCCTTCAGTTGGTCCTTCCACATTATCTGGCATTAACTGTGCTAATCCTATTATTGTTGATGGATCTTTCGATTCCAATTATGAACTGTTCAAATGTCAAAATGGTGAAGTATTTTCTAGATTCATTGGCACTAACTGCAAGAATGGTTAACCCTTGAAGAAGAACTGGGTTCCCAAAAGTCTTCTTGAGAAGCTTCCTGTGAATGTCTTGATGACGTCTCTCAGGAAGAAGACAAACCTCAGATCAATGTATTCAAGAAGGAAAAGGTATTCACATGGTCGCACTAACCGTTCTATTCTACAAGGAAGCACTATTGCATGAACCGCTATATTCATCCTACCAAGAATTTCTCCGCTTATTCATTTGAGTATACTAATACTCCCATGAAACATGCTATTAGGGAAACATTGCCTAAATTCTCTGATGCTGCTTTACGTCTCATTTCTTCTAAGGCACCCCTTCAGATGTGGGTGGTTAAGAATAACTAACGTCTACTTGCAGCATCTGGTCTTCATATGAGATGAATCCTAACTCGAAGATTATCTCTCGAGAAACAAAAACTTTCTTGCCTGGACGCATGCTAACTAATGCAAATGTATCTCGCCATTTATATTGTCCAAAATACTTACCAGTGTCTATTGATATATCTTCATCTTAGCATGTTACATGTCATGCCCAAGATGCGCGCCTATCCTTATTAGGGCACGGGGGCCTCGATAGGGATAGAAGCGCATCTTGCCGTTCGCAAGTACAGTACCATTACATACATTTGTGAAGAGAAGAGTATATGAGTTGACTTACACTCACCACATGCTAAATTACAATTCCACAAAATTTATTCAAGCATCAATCCAAAGGTAGGGTCCGGCTATGGATGAAAACAAACAATAAAATGATACAATGACACTGGCTTGCTAGCCCGAAGATCTCGACCATGGCCACTCTATTTGTCTGGATAAGTGACATACATCCTGCCACGATCCTTGTCATACTCCCACTAGAGCTGCGTCACATCATCTGGCACGATCTCATCTGTACCTGCACTTGTATTATTGTAGTAATATGTGAGCCACGGGGACTCAGCAATCTCGCACCCAGGTACCGAGACTATTCAAGCTTATAGGTTGGATGGGGGTCTTAAGTGTTTGGTTGCAGCAGCACTAAGCATTTACGGTCGCTAATCTTATGACAACATTAAAGTAAATATGTGCTCTATGATAAACAGTCGAGAACTCGAATGACCTCTAAGAGATCCTAATCACCTACTTACGTCAAACATAACCCCACCGTGTTCTCTCGGTTCATGTTCACGAGCGGAGACGATCACGGTTACTCACACAGTTGGTGCATTTTATTAGAGTTTACTTCAAGTTAACTATAACCGGATCTTAAACAAATATCCAATTTGCCACATAACCGCGGGCACGGCTTTCCGAAAGTTTTAACGCTGCAGGGGTGCTCCAACTAGTCCATCATAAATTAGCCACACTCCACAGGAATAACCTCGACCATGGATCTCGTGATCATCCTAGGTAACTCCAAAGGAATTCCGACACCTCGAGATAGCCCGAAGAAAACCAGAGTCCCTCACGCAAGCCACTCGATAAAGGTAAAAAAAATCCAGCAAGACCACCTGACATGTTGACAAACCTGATAAGAGTCGCGTATCTCGTTCTCAGGACACGACGAATGAGCGATGGTTACCACGCCAATCACTGAGTTGACCCGGGTGGCATTAATAAGCTACTCTGGGTTGGACCAACACTCATGAGGAGCACTGGCCCGGGTTGTTTATTAATCCACGGGGTTGCAAAGCCCTATGCAGTTTTATTAAGTTGTTTAAGCAAATAGTACCAATGTTGGGTCTTGCCAGACAAGTTTTAATCTCAACCGAATAATCAAGTGGGTCCCCATAACAACCCCGAGCATGTTAGGAGCGCAAAATATGGAAACATAACATTGGTAACAAGAAACTATGGTAGTAAAAGTAGAACAAACCACCGAGAAAAAGGCCAAGCCTTCCACCATACCAAGATCTATATGTGCATTAAATTAAATAGCAGATAATATTGTGATATGCCAGACAACCATGTTATCACATGGAAACAACCTGCACCTGCAACTACGAACGCTATAAGAGGGGCTGAGTAGTGGTAACTTAGCCAAACAAGGTTTGCTAGGATGTGGCGGGTTAGAGGCTATCTTGGCAATGTAGGAGGCTTGACATTCAAGTGGTAGGTAACACATATGTAATGATAAGAGCGAGACATCTAGCAAAGCAAAAATAGTGTCGGGATCCGGGTACGATCATCTTGCCTGTTGGTTATTCAGAGGGACAAAGAGCGGGGCCCTCGTAGTGGTACTCTCTTCGATCCTTGTACTCAGGTTCAACACTCATGTCTACCCAAGATAAACATCAAGAATAAACAACCAACCAAGGTGCAATGCACAAACAAGATGATGCATGATTCATTTGAAGTATTTAACATGGCAATCCTAAACTAGTCATGTTTCCCATGCAATAATTTAGTTATTTACAATTGTGCACAGAACCTCATGTTAAGTTATTTAAACATGCATGATCATGGCAAATATGGTTGCTTCATGCAAAAGCGATACAAATGCTTATGTAGAACATAGGAAACGGAGTTACGGTTCTCATGCTACGTTCACGATAAGTTGCGAAGGCAAACCACAGGACAAAGAAGTCCATGGGCTATTCCTTGGCATTCCAAGGTAGCCACTGGTTAGGAAATGAGAAACCAACCACATTAGAGCCAAAGATCAAGCAAATCCATGGAGGATAGCTCCGACAAGCCACATAACACCAAAACAAACAATGTGCCACAAAACAGCAACATGGCAACTTTCACAACAAATATCTAGAGCTACAGGAAGTCTCCAACCACAAACAAGGCATTTACATAAACTACATAGCATTCTTATCAAATCATCTAACTACACAATCTGTAAAGGAGGCACATATCAATAAGCATGAAACTCACAGGTTGGCATGATGAAACAGATTTTAGGGACTTAGTGAAAATAACAGTTTCCTGGAATCTGAGTTAAGCTGATAGCAAGTTGACAACAGAAACTAATGGTGATAGTGAACACCTCATGGCATGACAATTAATAGGATGTTAGAGGGCAACATCTACTTCAAAACACTAGCAATGAGCTTGAGCTAATTCACAACATATCACTTGGTACCATCCACTCTTCACGACATGTTTGAAATATTTAGCATGTTTGAAAACAACAACATTTTACTAGTCCCATTGGAGCATGGTTCCCACTTATATACAATTTTAACATGACCAAAGTAAATACCATGGCATTCTACTCATGAAAGGCTACCATTTTCATGTTGACACAATTATCATAGCATGCATGAATTAATTCTAACTAAAATGACAAAATGGCACTTTGAGACAAAATATTTTTTTTCAAACTTGCTCAAATGACCAAACAAGTTTCACCAATGAATTCCTTGGATGATTCTACCCCAAAATCATATATCACACTCCTATGTTTGCATGGAGAAACATGTCAAAACACTAGTTAGCAAAATGCCCATCATTCCTATAAGTGAAAACTTACTAAAAATGCCCATGTTCATAAATGCACATTACCAGATTTGGACTTATACCAGAAATAGAATTATCCTATTTATAACACATAAAGCACTAAAATAATAAAAGAAAAACAAACAATAAGCAGGGGGCCCACCTGGCATAGACACCAGGCCCCACTAGTGGATGACAAGTGGGGCTAGGCCCACTTGTCACACACACACATAACACACACACACATACGCATGTGCCTCACACACACACTCCAAGCCACACCAGATCCCTGCTAGCCACAGGAGATCTTGCACACACAAGGCACACAAGGGCACACACGCATGCAACACATGTCCACACCAGATCTGGCAGGCCACACCAGATCCGAACACGCAACACATCACATGGGATCCGACGTTGCACACCGGATCCGCACAGCACACACGCACACCAACCAATCAAATAAAAGAAGCAAAAAGGGGGGAGCTGGGATCGAACTCGCGACCTCTCGATCGTTCCCCGAGCGCAACACCACTGTGCTATGGCATCGACACTTAATAGAAGGGCGGAGCTGCGCCTCTAGTACTAACAGACCGAGCGGCTACTAACGAAACTGAATTTGAACGACCACCGGTGGCAGCGGCATGGTGGAGACGATCCCGGCGACTATGGGGCCTCTCCGGTGACGCAGACCACTAGTGGGGAGAGCAGGGTCCTCGGGGAACTCATCCCCGCACCGAACGACGGCTAGACGCAGCGGCAAGGAGGCGCTCGAGCTCGAGCTCCTGCTCGGCTCGGGGCACGACGGCGACAGGCGCGACGGCGATGAACGCGAGCCTACGCGAGGGGGGAAAGGCTGCGGCGATGGGCGGCTCACCTAGTGGCTGATCGAAGACGCGGGGACGCCGGCAACGGCGAGGAAGAAGATGAAGATGGGCAGCGATGCGGCTTCTCCTCTTGCGGATGACGGCGATGGCGGGGCAGCGCTGCATGGGTGCTCCTCACCCCGCAGCACCAAGAATGGAGCGCGAGAGCATCCCTGGACCCGCACGCCATCTTCCTGACGATGACGCGGCGGCGGTAGGACGGAACAACAGCGAGGAAGGACCGGCGACCTCTCTCTGAACCTCAACTCTCTCTAAACCTCTTACCTGACGGAGAAGAATAGGAGAAGGGAGAGGAGGAAGGAGAGGGAGATGGGAGTGGCGGCGGCAAGAGGGGGAAAGAGGAACCCTAGGCGGAGGCGCACGCACGTCGAGGGGGTTTAAAATCCCCGGAGTAGACGACGCTCGACGGCAAAAGATCACGGTGGAGCAGCTATTTCTCTACTTGCAGACAAACTAACGGAAAAGAGGGTATGACGGGACAGGTCTCCGCTTGCGCTGCGGGCTGGGCCGGGCCGAGGGGAAAAGGCCCTGTCCTAGATCCACTCTCTCTCTCTCTCAGAAACAAACATAGTTTTCTATTTAAAAAATAAAACAAACAAAACAAAAGCCTAGAGTAAAAGAAAAGAAATTTTGTGAAAACAAAAATACTTTTACATCAAAGGAAATATGTCCTATTTAATAAAATTAGCAAGTTGATTTTTAGGGCAATTTAATTAAATAGTTTTTAAAACAACCAGCCCATGCTTTTAATTCAAACCCCCATGAGTCCAAAGCCCCAACACAAAGTGAGCAACTCATATGAACTCAAAATAATATTATCCACAACATGAGCATTTTTAACAGATTTGTTTAGCAAGTTAATATTGTTGAAGAAAAAAAAGGAATAAAAGGCCTAGGTTTAGTTTTGAATATAAGGGAAGGATACTATTTTTAGCCCACACATGCACACATCCACAAACACAAAAGATCCACTAACACCACACAACAAGATCACATGGAAGCACACCACAAAACACATTAAGCATGACATGAAGATGAGATGACATGATGCATGATTCATGAGACAATGAGCAAATGGCAAGAAGCAAACTCAATTCATTCAACACATGACAGAAGGTTCACATAGGTTACATGACCATAAATGGCAGGGGAAGCACTTGGGCTGTCACAACTCTCCCACACTACAAGAGGATCTCGACCCGAGATCTAGGAACAAAAGAACTCTGGATATTCGAAATGGAGAAGATGCTCACGTTCCCAAGTAGCTTCTTTGTCGGAATGATGAGACCACTTCACCTTGAGGAACTTGATTGATTTTTTGCGAGTCTTACGCTTAGTTTCTTCAAGAATAGCCACTGGATGCTCGCGATAAGAGAAGTCTTCTTAGAGATCAATGTCTTGGAGGTCAATGGTACACTCGGGAGTCTTGAGGCACCTCCGGAGCTGAGAGACATGGAAGACATCGTGCACATTTGCAAAGTTTGGAGGAAGCTCTAGTTGATATGCAAGTTCACCTCTCTTGCCAACAACTCTGACAGGACCAACAGAGCGAGGAGCTAGCTTCCATTTAATTCCAAACCGCTGAGTGCCCTTCTTGGGAGAGACCCTGAGATAGACTAGATCATCAACTTGAAAGGAGACATCCCAATGTTTGTTATCGTAATAACTCTTCTGTCGGGATTGAGCTGCTTTGAGGTTCTCATGAATGACACAACACATCTCTTCTGCTTCGGTGATCATGTCATTGCCCAGAATTTGACGCCCACCGGTTTCAGACCAGTTAAGCGGGGTACACCACTTTATGCCGTAGAGAATCTTGAAAGGGGCCTTGCCTGAGCTAGCCTAAAAGCTATTGTTGTATGAGACTTTAGTGTATGGAAGGCAGTCTTCCCATTTCATGCCGAACGAAATCACACAGGCTCTGAGTATGTCTTCAAGGATCTAATTGACTCTCTCAAGTTGACCATTTGTCTGCGGATGGAATGCAGTGCTGAAACGGATCTTGGTACCCATAGCAGTCTAGAAGGACACGCAAAACTTGGAAGTAAAGAGGCTTCCACGGTCAGATGAGATGAGTTAAGGAATACCATGGAAAGAAAACTATCCTTGACATATACAACTCTGCAAGCTGAGCTGTCGAGATAGATTCTTTGACCAGAAGGAAATGAGCAACTTTGGTCAGCTTGTCTATAACCACAAAGATGACATCGTTACCTCTCTTGGACTTGGGAAACCAAGTGACGAAATCCATCTCCACATGATCGAATTTCCACTCTGGAATAGGCAAAGACTGAAGAAGGCTTGCTGGACGTTGATGTTCCGCCTTCACTCTGCGACACACATCACACTTGTTCACGAACTGAGCAATCTCACGTTTCATGCGAGTCCACCAAAAGGTTTGTTTGAGATCCTGATACATCTTGGAACTGCCTGGATGAATGGATAGAAGAGAATTGTGTGCTTTGTCCATGATAACCTTCCTGAGATCACCTTTTGGACCAACCAAATGGTCCTCAAAGAACAAGGTATCTTTGTCATCAAATCAAAGGCACTTATACTTGGGAATGCCCTTGGCCACACTTTTCTTCACTTTCTTCACCATCGCATCAAGAAGTTGAGCTTGGTGAACCTGATCTTCCAGAATCGGAGAAACTTGAAGATTGGCAAGAAATCCTTGCGGAATCATTTGAAGGTTGAGCTTGCGGAAGGCTTCACAAAGCTCGGGTTGAAGAGGCTTCAGAATGAGACTGTTGTTGTACGCCTTTCGGCTGAGTGCGTCTGCAATGACATTTGCTTTTCCAGGAGTATACTCAATGCTTGGATTGAAGTCTTCAAGCATTTCCACCGAACAAGACTGCTGAAGATTAAGATTGGGTTGAGTGAAAATGTACTTCAAGCTCTTGTGATCGGTGTACACCTCAAATGGTCTACCCAACAACAAATGCCTCCAAGTCATTAGAGCATGCACTACTGCCGCCAACTCGAGATCACGAGTGCGGTAGTTCTTCTCGACAGGCTTCAACTGATGCGAGGTATAAGACACTATCTTCTTATCTTGCATGAGAACACCACCAACACCTTGGAGAGAAGCATCACAGAAAACTTGGAAAGGCTTTGATTGCTCGGGAGGAACAAGAACTGGAGCTGAAGTCAGTCTCTGCTTGAGCGTATTGAACGCCACATCACACTCCGGAGACCAAACATACTTGACATTCTTCTGGAGGAGATTAGACAGAGGCTTAGCAATTTGAGAGAAGTTCTCCATGAATCTTCTGCAATAACTAGCAAGCCCGAGGAAGCTACGAAGCTGCTTCACATTCTAAGGAGGCTCCCACTTCAAGATTGCCTCAACTTTCTCAGGGTGCATTTTAATGCCCTCGGCAGAGATCACATGCCCAAGGTACACCTCTTCATTGAGCCAAAACTCACACTTGGAAAACTTGGCATAGAATCGATGTTCTCTTAGCTTGTCAAGCACAAGCCAAAGATGCTCTGCATGCTCTTCTTCTATGTTCGAGAACACAGGGATATCATCCAAATAGACCAAGACGAACTCATTTTTGAAAGGAGAGAATATGAAGTTCATCATTCTTGAGGAGGTTGGAGGAGCATTGGCAAGACCAAACGACATGACGGTGTACTCATAAGAGCCAAAACTCGTCTTCAAAGCGGTCTTTGGAATATGTTCTTCGCGAATGTGAATCTGATGATAGCCCATGCGAAGATCAAGCTTCGAGAAAACCTTGGCACCTTTCAGTTGTTCAAACAACTCATTGATGTTGGGAAGTGGGTACTTGTTTCTGATTGTCTTCTTGTTCAATGGATGGTAATCGACACAAATTTGGCCCGTGCCATCCTTCTTCTTGACAAAAAAAACACCACAACCCCATGGAGAAGAACTTGGTCTGATCATACCCAGACATTCTTGTTCATCTAGCTACTTCTTCAACTCTTTCAGCTCTTCAGGGCCAAGTTTATAAGGGCGCTTGCAAACCGGTTCAGTTCTGAGCTCCAGGTCAATCACGAACTCGAGTGGCCGATGTGGAGGCATTCCTGGCAATTCTTATGGAAATACATCTTCATACTGACTAACCGCCAGAATTTGAGAAATAGCCGAGATTTCACCCTTCTCATTGAGAGAAAAGATACGGATTGTGTCATCGCGAGCTACGAAAAAAAATCACATCTTCTGAACGATGAGTCAACTTGACTTCTTTTGTTTGACAATCAACATATGCCTTGTTCATAGCCAGGAAGTCCATGCCCAGAATGAGATCAATGTCGGAATTGCCGAGAACAATTGGAGAAGCCAGAAAATAATAATTGCCCATCTTAATAAAACATCCGGAACAACCATAAGCGAACTCATGCGCATGCCTAGAGAGACCAAACAAAAAGGACTTGCTAAATGTTCCACTGATAACTCATGCATAGCGACAAAAGGCCTAGATATGAATGAATGCGATGCACCAGTATCAAACAAAATTTTAGCGAGAATAGAATTAGCTGAGAGATTACCCATAATCACATCATGAGACTGCTCTGCTTAAGTTGCATTCACCATGTTCACCCTTGTTGACTTAGGATTATGCTTCACCATTGCATTGCCTGGAGGCCTAAGCGGAGGAGGAGGCGGAAGACGCCGCTGGTTGCACTTGTTTGAGTAGTGACCCTTCTGACCAGACTTGTGACAAGTAACCTCAGATAGCAGACAAAAGTTGCCTGGAGGAGGAACAAAAGCTGACTTTGGCGCCTGGGGTCTCTGCTGATATCCTGGGTTGGGTGGGTGGGAAGAACCACGGCCACCGAACTACTTCTGCTGCTGAGGACGAAACGGAGGAGGATTAGGCACCCAATACTTCTACTCCTTAGGAACCATCCGATAGCAAGATGGAGAAGAATATGGATCCCTTGAACGCTTCCTTGAGTTCTCCAACTTGAGCTGAGTTGCCTCGACCTTCAAAGCCATATTGTAGAATTGATCAAACTCACAAGGCTCTTGAAGGACTAGACCCGGCAGAAGCTCATCCTTGAGACCAGCTCTGAACTGATAGATCATGGCCTTGTCATCTGGAACATCTTGCTTAGCATAGCAGGCTAGATTCTAGAACTCCATGTTGTACTAATAGACAGACTTGCTCCCCTGCTTCAGGTACCTGAACTTCCCAGGCATCTCCTCGACAAAGCTTGTCGGAATGTAATGGGCCCTAAAGTCATGACAGAAATCGTCCCAAGTAACAACACACTCGCCCCTGGAGTCCTTGTACTGTGAATCTGATAAAGTCCTCTGGTTTGACATTGTTGCACTCAAAATTCTTACTCATGTTACGGAGCCAATCATCAGCATCAAAAGGCTGCTCACAACAGGTGAAAGACTAGGGCTGGTTGGGAAGGAACTGGTTGAGCGTCGCAAACTGAGGTTGATTCTGAAAATTCCCTTGAAAGTCTTGCTGACCCTGATCTCTTTCTTGCAATATCCTGAGCAACATCTGAGTTTTCGCATTGGTTGCGGCCATCACAGCTTGCCAAGCTTCTAGAGGAGGAGGCGGTGGCGGGGGTGGTGGAACATCAGCCTGCTCCTCACCACGACCCAGATTCCTGCGAGTTGGTGGAGCCATCCTGGAGATGGACAAGAACATCAACACCTCATTGATAAGATGAATTCAAGAGCTGAATCAAATGCTTGAAAGAAATTGAACGAATAACACAAACAACCTTCCTACTGAAAAATTAGTAAGAATGCCTTCTTCGGTTTGCGATAACATCATCAGATATTAGAATCCACTTGCAATAACACAAAAGTATTGAGCTAATGTTGCTCGGAACAAATGTATATGCCCTCATACATCTGAAGAAGATGATCCTAGATAACTACATGAATTCCCACCTAAGAACTTCGGAAAACTTTCTGGCTATGCAATTCGGTGTGGGGGATACAAGGAGGAAATAGCTCACACAAGTAGCAAACCTACACCCCAACTGTATCCATCCTTCAACACATAACTGGAGGCTTTCACAAATCCATCTAACTCGAATCCTCGAAAGCACAACAATAGTAACCATGGTGGTACCCCGGATGCCTCCCCAGTACTGGGTGACTCTGACCTTATCTCACCACGACAAGTATTGAAGTGATTCCAAACACTCCCCGTCTTGAGATACTAAGGAAGTTGAATGATAACGATGTGCCAAGAATTCCCTGGAGCTCGAATCCTCGGAAGAAATGAAGTCAAACAGGAGGCACCAAGACAGAACTCCGTCACATCGGTATCATATAGATTCCCAAATATCCGCGTGGACCTAATTTTTTTTGAGCGAGAAGAGGAGTAGAATCAAAATTCCTAAGCCAAATACCTCACTAGAGAATGGAAGATGAGTAAAAAGAAACCTACTCTCGGCCAAGTTCGATCAAGTAAAGGGCACCTATGGTCGTATGGCTCTGAATACCAACTTGTCACGCCCAAGATGCGCGCCTATCCTTATTAGGGCACGAGGGCCTCGACAGGGATAGAGGCACATCTTGCCGTTCGCAAGTACATTATCATTACATACATTTATGAAGAGAAGAGTATATGAGTTGGCTTACACTCGCCACATGCTAAATTACAATTCCACAACATTTATTCAAGCATCAATCCAAAGTCAAGGTCTGGCTATGGACGAAAACAAATGATAAAATGATGTGATGACACTAACTTGCTAGCCCGAAGATCTTGACCACGGCCACTCTACTCGTCAGGATAAGTGACATACATCCTGCCACGCTCCTCGTCATACTCCCACTAGAGCTGCGCCACATCATCTGGCCTGATCTCATCTGTATTTGCACTTGTATTGCTGTAGTAATCTATGAGCCACGGTGTCGTGGTTTTGTCACGGCGGATGTCCAGGTCAACAGACTTGGGTTCGAGGCCATCGCTAACGTGATGGACTCAAAGGGGTTGATTGGGTTGAAGGACACGAGTTTACCCAGGTTCGGCCCCTCACGTCGAGGTAATAGCCTACGTCCTGCTTGTGCTTGTATTGCTTGTTGTATCGAATACAAGGGAGCTAAAGCTTGACCTAGTTCTCAATCACCTTGCTCTAAGTCGCCCCGGGTCTACCTTTATATAGGAGGTCAAGACCACGGGTCATACAAGTTGTAACCGACTCTCATTGCCTATCCGAGTCTTCCTCCATCTTCTCTGTCCAAGTTGCCCCCGAGCGGCTTACACACCCGGGTCTTCTCTGTCCGGGCCACCTTCCGGCCAATCCTATGAGCCGCCAAGCACCCTGGGCTCTAAGCCTACGTCTTACTCTTGGGCCGGTGCACAAGCCGTCAGGTATAATCCGGAGCCCTTAGGGCGGGTCATACCGTGGGGTTATATCCCCAACATTAGGCCCTAGGTTGATTTGAGCTTGCTCACTTCATCCTTTCTTCTTGCTTCCTCGGTGAGTCACCCGGAAATGACCCGTCGTGACATCATGTCAACCCTGCAAAAAAACGATCCACCGACGTATACACCAAAATCCCTTTATTAAATGGCCATCTCGAAAATCGAGGCGTCCGCCTCGGTCGGATGGTTTCTATTGCCTGGATTCTCGTGCCCGTTCCATTTTTCCTTTTAAATAGGACCGCCTCGGGCGGCATTTTCTCTTCCCGCTCTCTCTACCATATTCTTCCTCTTGACGCTGTTGTTTCTATCGCCCCCTGCTCCGGCGCCATCTCCGTTTCGCCATCGACAGGGCTGTTACATCAACCTGCTGTGAACCAGAGTGCCTTCCGTATTCATCGCGTCAACGCTGGTAAACTCTTCTCCCCTTAGATCCGCAATGGCTTCAGTAAGGTTTTTCGCGGAAGCTCCGCTGCCGCCATTTTGAAATTCGGGCTCCATCAATGCCGGCCACGTCTTGCGCATGAACTTTGAACGATAGCTCATCCTCACCGTGCCGCTATGTATTGGGCGGTCCTCAATACTGTGTAGATCCATCGTGGCTCCGTTCGTCAGTTTAGGTTTTCCTTGTTTCGCCAGTTCATTCTTAGGTCTGAAAATAGAAGTATTTCCCTGATTTTGTAGATCCATGATCATAGCGGCACTTTGTGAAACCTGCTTTTAGGACTTAGCCAAATTGTACTCCGTCTCCTTGCTATGTTGACCCGCCACGCCGTTCCGGCTCTCATTAGCCGGATCATGGCGCCTCATTTGTAGAGTCTTAAGCTCGTAAGTCGCCCGTAGATACTTGCCTTTTCTTGACTCGCTGTGTTTGATTTGCACAGTCTTAAATCGCCGCAATGTATCGCGCATCCAATTCCTGCAATCGGGTCAGGTCTTGCATTATGGAGGAGTACCTGATGGATTTTGTACACACGGGCACTCTTCCTTCCAAAGAGATCACCCATTGGCGGGTCCCGGGTGATGAATTGAGGCCCATTCCACAGGAAGGCGAGGTGGTTGTTTTTTCTGATCATATTGAACATGGGTTCGTGCTCCCCAGCTCAAGGTTCTTCCGCGACGTCCTTCACTTCTACAACCTCCATTCTCAAGACCTTGCCCCCAACTCCGTATCAAACATATGCAACTTTCAAGTGCTCTGTGAGGTTTATTTGCAAATCAAGCCGTCTGTGGGCTTGTTTCGAGAGTTCTTCTACGCGAACCGGCAAACTGAGGTGAAAGCCGGCCCGAGTCTAGAGCTGGGTGGACTTTCTATCAAGAGGCACAGGGATATTATCTTTCTAGCTATGCAGATGCTGAGTCATCCAAAAGACTGGAATAAGACATGGTTCTAATGCAAGGATACTTCTTCGGAGGGCGAGCATCCACTGCTGGGTTATCGTCCCTCCCGGCTCAAGACAACTTCTGAACTTCCTGGCCGACTGTCAGCTTTTGAGTGCAGAAGGTATGAGCCGGCTCACGCCAAGATTAGATCCCTCATGGCCAATGGTTTAACCGGACTGGACTTGATCCGCTGCTGGGTTTCCTGGCGGATTATGCCTTTAAGCCATAGAAGCCGCCTCATGTGCGAATACCAAGGCAAGTATGATGGTTCGTTATGCTTCAGCCGGTCCACCTTAACAGAAGACGACATCACTACTATTATCCGAAGTCTTGTCCATGAGACATTCGGGACTTGCAGCGCTATTGGGCTAGCGCCTTTTAGTGCCATTAATCCCGCTCCAGATGTAAGGCGACTCTTCACACCCTTTTTCTCTTGGTTCACTCATATTTTGCCAATTTCATTGCCGTTAACCAGCTTACTTTTCCAGGCTGACTCTGATTTCTAGAAGAAGGAGTATGTCCCTCCTTTGAAGACCAAGAAGAAGGCCCTAGTTAAGAAGCCCAAGAAGCCCGCCCCACAAGAGGAATGGTTTGACTCGCCCCGGTCGTCCAGTTCAGAGGTAAAATCTTGGCTATTTTCTGCGATCTTGTTCTTTCATTTTACTAACACCTGCTTGACTCACAAGATAACATAGAGACAAGCCGTGCCAACGCCCTTGAGGTAATCTATATTTCTTCCGGCTCAGAACATTTTGTCCCCCGAAACCCATGGCGGGTTATTGGAAAAGTTCCACTTTCTCATCCTCTTGCTTATCTGGATCCCAATTTCTTTGAAAAAGGAACAACAGGCCGAACATCGTCAGACCCAGAGCGTCGGCTCTACCAATCTTATGTTCGGATTACCGAATTCTCCGGTTCTGAAGAAGCGCCCCGCCGAGGTATGCATGTCCGCTTGATTCAGCTTTACCTTTGCAATCTCAACACTGTCTTATCTCTTCTGAATTGTCTCTCAGAGGTCACCGTCCTCTGGCGACTCTTCGGCAACCGCCCTGCCGCCTCCCAAGATTAATCCGCTGTAAGTGCTTCCTCTAATCTTGCGTTCAGTTCTTTCAGCGGTTGTAACCTTTGGGTTCTGACTTTCATGCTTTCCAGGGCTCAAGCCAAGCGCCGAAAGACCAACAAGTCCTCTCCTGGCCCAGCTGCCCCAGAGCCAGAGCATGTCCAGCCGGATGAGTCGCGACCGGCTATGGATCCTCCCGCAATATCTCAGGAGCCGACTGATGATGTCACCCTAGAGAGCCCACCAAGGGACCCTTCTAGGCCGCTGAGCCCTATCCAAGTGGCCAAGGACACCACCGCTCCGGACGTTGTGGTTACTGGCACTAGCTTTCACTCTCCCCCGGCTCACGTGCTGACCAGGCATAAAGAACCGGCTGAAGCTTCAAGGAAATTGGAGTTTGAACCCTCTGCTCTAGAGAAGATGACAACCGAGGACCTTCATGCTAGCTATACAAACCGGCTATCCACAAGTCAGGATCTGGAGCTCCAGCTAGTTAACCTCATGAAGAAGAAATATGACGTATTCCTTTCTTCTCCTTATATCCTGATGTAGCCCCCAAGGGCCGGCTTAATCCTGCCAAAGGTTGAGTCAGGACTTTTCATAATCCTCGTTATAAAATCCAGTTTATAGCCCCCAAGGGCCGGCTTAATCTTTCCGAAGGTTCAGTCGGGACTTTTCATGTCGAACCTCGGAAAATAAACATTAGCCCCCAAGGGTCATGCATATTGCTTGCAATCTGTTTGACCCTTGCCCGTTTATTCTATGCTTTGATATGTCACAGGAAACTTTAACTGAAGCCGGGTCATAATTGGCCGACTTAAAAGCCGGTTTGGCTACTCAACAAGCTGCTCGGAGCGTTGCAGATGCAAAATGCCGGCTCCTATCTGAGGAGTTGGTTAAAATCAAGGCCGACTTCACGGCTTTCAAAGAGTCTGCCGGGTCTGAGAAGGCTACTTTGACTAAACGGGCAGATGATGCTGACCAGCGGCTGACGATCGTATCTGATGAGCTTCAATCTTTGAAACTCCACATCACCAAAATGGCAGCCGCCCTCTTTGGTGAGTTTCGACCACTTTCACTCAATTGCCATTTAAACGCTTGTGCTGGCGACTTATCATGAAACCTCCGACTTACACAGGTCCCAGGAGCCGCCAACTAGCTTCTGATAGTCTGCTACCTTTGAAAGCCATCTATACTCTGATGAAGCAACTCTATTGTGGTGCAATGTTCACCATCAAAGCCGTGCAGTACAAAGATAAGATCCCTTCAACTCTCAAAGGGCTTTTGGAACTTTTTTCAACTATGCCGAAGCAAATCGCTGAACTGAAGAAATCAGCCACCTGACAAGGGGCAATTGCAGGCATCAGCCGGGCTTTGTCTTTCACTCCGGAACTTACTCCGGCTGACATGATGGATGGGTTTCCCTCTAAGAAGGTTGACGTCTCTGAATTCACGGAAGCTGATTACACCCGGTGTATGAAGGACTCTAGGACTCTGGCCTCCATCTTAGCAGAAGAGGTTGACTTGGCAATTTATGAGGCGGTTTACGGTGCTGACCAAAAGAGGATTTGTGGCCCACTTTCTGAGTTTAAAGACTTTACACCCGCCCACAGTAAGAACCTCTTTGCCTCTGACCTTGACCCGTCCCCTTTCTTTGAAGAAGGAAGTTTTGCAGCTCTAACCGACTGCAACTGGGACTTGGCCAATCTCCAGATCAAGGCAACTGAAGAACCGGAGCAGGATGACCCACCAGCCAGCTAATCATGTATAGAAATTTTGTAATAGCCGGCTCTCCGTGACCCGCCGTATGGTGTCACAATACTTGATCGATATGTTGGGCTCCACAAAGGGCATTTGTAACAGACTAGCCGTAACTTTTGCTCTTGCTAAACTTGTGTCGTCGTGCTTATACGAAAAAGTCTGGCTTTAAATCTGCCATCTTCCTTGTCCTTCCCTATTGTATGCCTTTTCTGATTCCTCGTAGCTTATGTCCTTGTATACATAAGCACACTTTTACACCTTTGGGAGGCCGGCTTAAAAGCGCAACGAGAAAATGCCGTATCTTCTCGGCGTGTGGACAAGAAACTTTTGCTTGAATCGAGAATCGGTCAAGAGGTTTTAATAAGCCTCACTCAGAGGGCAGGAAGCCCCCTGTATAACCATGGCTAATCATGTTAGCCGGAGATGGCATAAAGCCGGCCGATAAGGTATTACAAGCGATGCCTGTAGGTAAGAAGCCACCTTAAGCAATATGGCGTGAACGCCGGTTGACAGGGTTAGATAAGCTACACCCGGAGGTGGGAAGCCCCCTTGAACAACCATGGCTAATCGTGTTAGCCGGAGATGGCATAAAGCCGACCGATAAGGTGTTAGAAGCGATACCCGAAGGTAATAAGCCACCCTCAGCAGTATGGCGTAAACGCCGATTGATAGGGTGTTATAAGCTACCCCCGGATGTGGGAAGCCCCCTTGAACAATCATGGCTAATTGTGTTAGCCGGATATGGCATAAAGCCGGCCTATAAGGTGTTAGAAGCGATACCCGAAGGTAATAAGCCACCCTCAGCAGTATGGCGCGAACGCCGGTTGATAGGGTGTTAGATACCCGTCGGTAAGAAACCCCCTACAACCGCGACTAATCGTGTTAGCCAGAAGATGGCATAAAGCCGACCGATAGGGTGTTAGAAGAGATACCCATGGGTAAGAAGCCCCCTTCAGCTATATGGCATAAATGCCGGTCAATAAGGTGTTAGAAGCGATACCCATAGGTAAGAAGCCACCCTCAACCGCGGCTAATCATGTTAGCTGGACATGGCATAAAGACGGACGATAAGGTGTTAGAAGCGATACCCGGAGGTAAGAAGCCACCCTTAGCAGTCACAGTTGATATATCAACTGGAATGTTTGTGAACTCTTTCTTGTATGAGAGAAGATGTGTGATACAGCAGAGGCCCCGTCTTGTAGGGATGCTACTTTATATATAAATATGATATGTACAATGATAGTGTAGAATGGTGAGTCTCGACACCTTTAAGTGTAATCAGGCCGGAGATGCGCTATGTTCCATGGCCGGCGGGTCTCCTGACCCGCCATTTCTGAGTCGTCCCGGATATCAACGAGATAGTCCGACCCATTGTTGAGATTTCTGTCGACCACAAAAGGTCCTTCCCAAGCGGGAGATAACTTATGCATATCTGTCTAGTCTTGAATCAGCCGGAGCACTAAGTCACCCTCCTGGAACGTCCGGGTCTTGACCCTGCGGCTATGATAGCGGCGGAGGTCTTGTTGATAAACCGCTGACTAGGCAGCCGCTAGCTCTCGCGCCTCTTCCAAAGCGTCCAACGCATCTTGACGTGTCATCTCATTATCCGTCTCAACATAAGCCGTCACTCATGGCGAGTCATGCCAGATATCACTTGGTAACACCGCCTCGGCATCGTACACCATAAAGAAAGTTGTATAGCATGTAGATCTGTTAGGGGTGGTTCTGATGCTCCATAATACGGAAGGAAACTCTTCTACCCAACACCCGGGCGTTCATTGCAAAGGAACCATAAGCCGTGGCTTGATACCCCTTAAAAATTTCTTGATTGGCACGCTCCGCCTGACCATTGGACTGTGGATGCGCGACCGCTGAAACATCAAGCCGGATGTGCTCCTCGTGGCTAAACTTTTTCATAGCCCCCTTCGACAAATTTGTGCCATTATCAGTGATGATGCTGTGGGGGTAGCCAAAACAGTAAATCAACTTTTTAACAAATTGGACCGCCATAGCCGCGTCACACTTGTTGATCGGCTCCGCCTCTACCCATTTGGTGAACTTATCAACCGCCACCAAGAGGTGCGTTTTCTTACCCTTGGACCTCTTGAACGGTCCCACCATGTGAAGCCCCTAGACCGCAAACGGCCAAGTGATTGGTATCATCCTCAATTCTTGAGCTGGAACATGAGCACGCCGGCCGAACTTTTGACAGCCGTCGCACTTGCGAACCAGGTCCTCCACATCTTTGTGAGCCGTCAACTAGAAAAAACCGTGCTGGAAGGCTTTAGCCACTAAAATTTTTGAGCGGCGTGGTGTCCACAATCTCCAGCATGAATTTCATACAAGATTTGCTGACCTTCTTCTGGTGAGACACACCATTGAAAAGCTCCAGTCATGCTGCATTTGTGCAACTCACCATTAACCATTGTCATGGATTTAGAACGTCGGGTGATCTGTCTGGCCAGGTTTTCATCATCAGGTAACTCGCCCCGAGTCAAATAGGCGAGGTAGGGCATAGTCCAATCCGGGATAGCATGTAGATCCACCACTAAGTCCCCCTCCGGGTGAGGAACAGCCAAATCCTCTTCCGAAGGTATCTTAATGGTCGGATGGTATAAGACGTCCAGGAAGACATTGGGCAGCACCAACTTTCGTTGAGAACCTAACCATGATAGCACATCCGCCGCCTCATTCCTACGACGATCAATGTGATCCACCTGATATCCTTTGAAGTGACCAGCAATAATATCAACCGCCTGACGATAAGCCACCATCCGTGGGTCTTTGGAATCCCAAGTGCCCGAAACTTGCTGAGCCACCAGATCTGAGTCACCCAAACAACGTACCCGGCTTAAATTCATCTCCTTGGCCTCTCTGAGACCGTGAAGCAGAGCCTCGTACTCATCCGCATTGTTAGTGCAAGGGAACATTAGCCGGAGCACATAACAAAACTTATCACCTTTGGGAGATGTCAAAACAACTCCTGCCCCTGAACCTTCTAACTGCTTGGATCCGTCAAAGTGTATAGTCCTGTATGTGTCATCCGGCTTTTCCTCAGGGACTTGGCATTCTGTCTAATCATTTATAAAATCCACGAGAGCTTGGGACTTGATGGCCGTACAAGGAACATATTTTAGATGGAGAGATCCCAACTCCAATGCCTAGTTAGCAATCCTTGCAGTGGCTTCTCTGTTCTGGATTATATCCCCCAACGGAGCAGAACTAACCAGGGTTATCTAGTGCCCAAAAAAATAGTGCTTTAATTTGTAGCTGGCCATGAAAACCCCATATACCAGCTTCTACCAATGTGGATACCTTTGATTGGACTCCGTCAGGACCTCACTGATATAATAGACCGGCCTTTGAACCGGATACTCCTTCTGAGATTCCTTGCGCTCGACCACAATTGCAGCGCTTACTGCCCGATTATTAGCCACCATGTATAGAAGTAACGGTTCTTTCTCAGCCGGAGCAGCCAGCACCGGCCGCTCAATCAACTGTTTTTTGAGCACCTCAAGTGCTTCAGCCACCGCCATGCTCCAGACAAATTTGTCCGTCTTCTTCATCATCTGATATAAAGGAATAGCCTTCTCTCCAAGGCAGCTTATGAAATGGCTCAACGCGGCGATCCGCCCCACCAAGCGCTGGACATCGTTAATATAGGCCGGCTCTACCAGAGAAGTAATAGCCTTGATTTTATCCCGGTTAGCCTCGATGCCATGTTCAGAACCCAGAAAACCCAGGAGCTTGCCAGCCGGGACACCAAAGACACATTTAGTCAGGTTAAGCATCATCTTATAGACCTGGGGATTATCAAAGGTTTCCCTTAAGTCGCCCAAAAGGATCTCCTTCTTCCTGGATTTGATCACAATGTCATCTACGTAAGCATGGACATTGCGGCCGATCTGACTGTGAAGGCAGTTCTGCACACATCGCTGATAAGTCGCCTAGGCACTCTTGAGCCCGATTGGCATACATACATAACAGAAAGCCCCGAAAGGTGTAATAAAAGCCGTCTTCTCCTGGTCTTTAACCGCCATCTTAATCTGATGATAGCCTGAGTAAGCGTCCAGGAAACACAAGCTTTCACAACCCACCGTAGCAACAATGATTTGATCAATACGAGGGAGGGGAACGGATCAGCCGGGCAAGCCTTGTTAAGGTCCGTTTAGTCCACACACATATGCCATGTTCCGTCCTTCTTGAGCACCAGCACCGGGTTAGCCAACCACTCCGAGTGAAAAATCTCAACAATGAAACCCGCTGGCAAGAGCCGGGCAACTTCTTCCCCAATGGCCTTGCGTCTCTCCTCATTAAACCATCGTAGAAATTGCTTAATTGGCTTAAACTTTGGATCCACATTAAGGTTGTGCTTAGCGAACTCTCTCGATACACCCGACATGTCAGAAGGTTTCCATTCAAAGATGTCCTGATTCTAACGGATGAATTCGATGAGCGCACTTTCCTATTTGGGATCCATGTGAGCTCCAATGATGAACTGTTTGGATGAGTCGCCCGGAGTGAAATCTACCGCCTTAGTATCATCATCTGAAAACTTGAGGGGCGGCTCAACCTCCGTGGTAGGCTTTTTCAGCGGTGTCATGTCCTCCGGGTCAACATTCTCCTTATAAAATTTAAGCTCCTCCTGAGCGTAAATGTATTCTGCATAAGCCGCATCCCCTTCTTCGCACTCAATAGCAGTATTTCGGTCACCATGAACAGTAATGGTACCATTTAAATCAGGCATCTTGAGCTGTAAGTACACATAGCAGGGCTTGGCCATGAACTTAGCATAAGCTGGTCGTCCAAACAATGCATGGTAAGGACTCTTGATCTTGACCACTTCAAACCACAAGGAATCCACCCTGTAATTATACTCGTCACCAAAAGCCACCTCCAAAGAAATCCTACCCACCGGATGCGCTGACTTGCCTGGCACCACCCCATGAAAAACGGTGATTGAGGGCTTTATATCCTTATCAAGCAATTTCATCCGCCGAAAGGTATCATAGTAAAGGATGTTGATACTACTGCCTCCGTCCATCAGTACCTTGTTCACCATATATCCTCCCACTTGGGGGGCCACAACCAAAGCTAGTCGCCTCGGGTCATCGACACGCGGCGGGTGATCCTCCCGGCTCCACGTTATGTCAAACTCGGACCATTTTAAATATTACGGTAGAGCTGGCGCAACTGCATTGAACGCCCACTTGTGCAACTTCTGGTCCCGTTTGTTGAGGCTGCTCGTGAAGACATGATACTGGCCGGAACTGAGCTGTTTCGGATTACTCTGATAACCAGACTGATTACGCTGTTGGTGATTGTTGTTGCCAGAATGCTGCTGGTGTCCTCCTTGATTACCTTGACCCGGATGACCAGACCTTGGGCCACCGGTCCCAAATCCGGCCCCTGACCCACCGCGCCTTGAGCCGCCTGGCGGGCCACCGTCCTGATGGTTGGGTTATGTAAAGTGATTCTTGAGTTTCTGCATAAAATGGCACTCACCCCATGTATGGCTCGCCGGCTTATCGGGCTGACTGTGATCCGGACAGGACTTCTTACGCGTCTCTTCCAAATTGAAGGGAGGCCTGTCCTTGCCAAAAGGTGGCCTGAACCTCCTGTTACCCTTAGGGTGATTCTGACCGGTGCTTGCATTGGCCACCAGCTCTGATCCGGGATCGGGATTCTTGCGCTTACTCTGGTTACCATTATTTTCCGCACCCTTGCTCTGACTATTCTTCTTGCCTTGGCTGGCCTTCTCTTTGTCGGAACCCGGATCATTTGTATTATCAGAGTCGTCATATTTTGTGACAGCCGTCATGAGCTCTCCCATATCCTGACACATACGCTTGAGTTGGCCGAGTTATTGCTTCAAAGGGATAAAGTGACAGTTCTTCTCTAAGATCAGCACTGCCTGAGCCGACGCGATTTGCTCCGAGGAGTGGATGATTGTGGAGACCCGACAAACCCAATGATGAGCCGACTCATTCTCCTGCTAAACACAGTGATCCAGATCCACGATGGTCATAGGCTGTTTGCACGTTCCTTGAAAGTTTTTGATGAACCTGGCTCTCAGCTCCGCCCATGAATTGATAGTATTGGGTGGAAATCCCTTTAACCATGTGCGAGCTGGGCCTTCAAGCATCATGATGAAGTACTTGGCACAAACCGCCTCGCTGACATCCAACATCTCCATGGCTAGCTCGTAACTTTCCACCCAAGCCTCCGGGGGTAAATCGGCGGTATAATTTGGGGACCTTGTGGGGTCCTTTGAAATCTTTGGCAACCGCTCACTCCGTAGAGTTGGGGACAAACACGGCACTCCTATCGTCCTGGTGGTCACTCCCACCCCTATTGACACGGAGGGCGCGGGATCTTGGTGAGCCGCCACAGCTAGAGCTGCCGCCTCTTGTTGGCTTCTTTCCTGGTTTACGATTGCTTGTGCATCTAGCTGATGACCCGTCAGAATCTCTCTGGGCTGGTTACTGCTGGAACCCGCCGGTGACACGTAGCGCCGGCTAAAGCTCTGGCTGGGGAGAGGAGTTGAATGAACATGGCTCCGGCTGTGAGTATACTTCTCCTGCTGGGCCATTGCTGTCTGCAGGTATCCAATGGCGTTCCGCACATCCTCCGCGAAGGGCGCTTCATCCGGAATAGGAATTGTCTCAAGCCGGGTGGCTGCCGCCACCATATTCTCTGCCAGGTTAGAATAATGACCCGCTGGCGTTGGGAAAGCCGCTAGTGAGGCCGGGTTTCGTCGGGCCGGATGAGTCGCCGACCGAGCCGTTGGGCGGCTTCCAGGCGCCTCTGTTGCTCGCCCTGCCCCCGGCGTGTTGAACAGGTTCCATGCCTCATAACGTTCTGGCAGGAGGGATTGATGCCTCATCCGATGCATCGTAGCTGCCGACTGTTGCTCCAGCTCGAGACGGAAAGCGTCTGTCTTAAAGCGTTCTGCGTCTTGCTCCATCTGGATCCTTAGCTCAGCTATCCTCTGTTGCTCTTCTGCCATCCGGTCCTTGATTCTTACGATCTCTAAGTTCCGCTTGGTTGTCCGGTGTAACCTCAGTAGCCATTAGGGCTGCGAGCTCGTCCATTAGTTCCAGAAGAACTTCAGCCGGCGGTGCCGGGTGAGCGCCTGAGGTTGCGGCTCCCGCGGCAGCACCACTCGTGCCTGGGGCTGACCCTGCCATGAACACGACAGCATGAACCGGCCTCTCAAGATCGTCCGACTCAGAGCGATCCAACTTAGGGCAGAGCTCGTTGTTGCCCCCGAGGCCGCCGTTGTGAAGCTGGTAAACCGACTCTGTTTCTCCACTTGAAGATTCATCCTCTGAATAGGCATGAGTTTCCTATGATCCGGAAGCCTCCAGACCCATACCTTGGGTGAAGCCCACGAAAACGTGCTTCTGACCCGAGTTAATGCGGGCGGGTTGCACTTTACCGGCGGTTTGCTTACGTCGAGCCGGCTCGACGGTGTTGGTGCAGATATCCAGCCCGGGCGTAGATCCGTCAACCCTTCCGATGAAAACGTGGATCCCGCCGAACGGAACCCGGAATCCATATTCCACAGAATCAGCGTCAAGCCCCCAGCCAGCGTCGTCGATGTAGAGCCGGCCATGGTGACTCTTGCTCATCCTTCCAACTACGTATCCTTCGAGACTCGGAAGAGAGCCCTTTGAGAACTCAACACCACCGAGCGGAGGCCCCACGGTGGGTGCCAACTACCGTGGTTTTGTCACGGCAGATGTCCTAGTCAATGGACTTGGGTTCGAGGCCATCGCTAACATGATGGACTCAAAGGGGTTGATTGGGTTGAAGGACACGATTTTACCAAGCTTCGGCCCCTCACATTGAGGTAATAGCCTACGTCCTGCTTGTGCTTGTATTGCTTGTTGTATCGATTACAAGGGAGCTAAAGCTTGACCTAGTTCTCGATCACCTTCCTCTAAGTCGCCCTGGGTCTACCTTTATATAGGAGGTCAAGACCACGGGTCATACAAGTTGTAACCGACTCTCATTGCCTATCTGAGTCTTTCTCCATCTTCTCTGTCCAAGTTGCCCCCGGGCGGCTTACACACCCGGGTCTTCTCTGCCCGGGCCACCTTCCAGCCCATCCTATGAGCCGCCAAGCGCCCTGGGCTCTAAGCCTATGGCTTACACTTGGGCCGGTGCATGAGCCATCAAGTATAACCCGGAGCCCTTAGGGCGGGTCATACCGTGGGGTTATATCCCCAACACATGGGGACTCAGCAATCTCGCGCCCGGGTATGGAGACTATTCAAGCTTATAGGTTGGATGGGGGATAAGTGTTTGGTTGCAGCAGCACTAAGCATTTATGTTGGCTAATCTTACGACAACATGAAATTAAATATGTGGTCCATGATAGACGGTCGAGAACTAGAATGACCTCTAAGAGATCCTAATCACCTACTTACGTCAAACATAACCCCACCGTGTTCTCTCTCGGTTCATGTTCACGAGCGGAGACGATCACGGTTACTCACACAGTTGGTACATTTTATTAGAGTTTACTTCAAGTTAACTATAACTGGGTGTTAAACAAATATCCAATTTTCCACATAACCACGGGCACGACTTTCCGAAAGTTTTAACCCTGCAGGGGTGCTCCAACTAGTCCATCATAAATTAGCCACACTCTGCGGGAATAACCTCGACCATAGATCTCGTGATCATCCTAGGCAACTCCAAAGGAATTCCAACACCTCGAGATAGCCCGAAGAAAATCAGAGTCCCTCACGCAAGCCACTCGATAAAGGTAAAACAAGTCCAGCAAGACCACCCGACGTGTCAACGAACCCGATAAGAGCCATGTATCTCATTCTCAAGACACGACAGATGAGCGATGGTTACCACACCAATCACCAAGTTTCCCCGAGCGACGTTAATAAGCTGCTCTGGGTTGGACCAACACTCATGAGGAGCACTGGCCCGGGTTGTTGATTAATCCATGGGGTTGCAAAGCCCTATGCACTTTTATTAAGTTGTTTAAGCAAATAGTGCCAATGTTGGGTCTTGCCAGACAAGTTTTAATCTCAATCGAATAATCAAGGGGGTCCCATAACAACCCTGAGCATGTTAGGAGCACAAAATATGGAAACATAACACCTGTAACGAGAAACTATGGCGGTAAAAGTAGAACAAAACACCGAGCAAAAGGCCAAGCCTCCCCCCATACCAAGATATATATGTACATTAAATTAAATAGCAAATAATATTGTGATATGCCAGACAGCCATGTTATCACATGGAAACAACCTGCACTTGCAACTAAGAACGCTATAAGAGGGGCTGAGCAGCGGTAACTTAGCCAAACAAGGTTTGCTAGGATGTGGAGGGTTATAGGCTATCATGGCAATGTAGGAGGCTTGACATTCAAGTGGTAGGTAACACATATGTAACGATAAGAGCGAGACATCTATCAAACCAAAAATAGTGTCAGGATCCGGGTACGATCATCTTGCCTGTTGGTTCTTTAGAGGGACAAAGAGCGGGGTCCGTGTAGTGGTACTCTCCTGGATCCTCATACTCAGGTTCAGCACTCGCGTCTACCCAATATAAACATCAACAATAAACAACCAACCAAGGTCCAATGCACAAACAAGATGATGCTTGATTTATTTGAAGTATTTTACATGGCAATCCTCAACTAGTCATGTTTCCCATGCGATAATTTAGTTATTTACAATTCTGGACAGAACCTCATGTTAAGTTGTTTAAACATTCATGATCATGGCAAATATGGATGTTTCATGCAAAATCGACACAAATGCTTATGTAGAACGTAGGAAACGGAGTTACGGTTCTCACGCTACGCTCACGACAAGTTGCAAAGGCAAAACACAAGACAATGATGGCCATGGGCTATTCCTTGACATTCCAAGGTAGCCACTGGTTAGGCAATGAAAAACCAACCACATTAGAGCCAAAGATTAAGCAAATCCATGGAGCATAGCGCCAACAAGCCACAAAACACCAAAACAATTAATCTGCCACAAAACAGCAATATGGCAACTTTCACAGCAAATATCTAGAGCTACAGGAAGTCTCCAACCACAAACAAGGCATTTACAAAAACTACATAGCATTCTTATCAAATCATCTAACTACACAACCTGGAAAGGGGGCACATATCAATAAGCATGAAGCTCACAAGTTCGCATGATGAAACAGATTTTAGGGACAGTGAAAATAGCAGTTTCCTGGAATCTGACTTAAGCTGATAGCAAGTTGACCGCAGAAACTACTGGTGATAGAGACCACCTCATGGAATGAAAATTAACAGGATGGTAGAGCGCAACATCTACTTCACAACATATTTAGCAATGAACTTGAGCTAATTCACAACATATCACTTGGTATCATCCACTCTTCATGGCATAAAAATATTAACAGATTCTCACACTTAGAAATATTTAGCATGTTTGAAAACAGCAACATTTTAGTAGTCCCTTTGGAGCATGGTTCCCACTTATATACAAGTTTAACATGACAAAAGTAAATACCATGGCATTCTACTCATCAAAGTCTACCATTTTCATGTTGACACAATTATCATAGTATGCGTGAATTAATTCTAACTAAAATAACAAAATGGCACTTTGAGACAAAATGACATTTTGTCAAACTTTCTCATATGACCAAAAAAGTTTCACCAATGAATTCCTTGGGTGATTCTACCCCAAAATCATATATCACACTCCTATGTTTGCATGGAGAAACATGTCAAAACACTAGTTAGCAAAATGCCCATCATTCCTATAAGTGAAAACTTACTAAAAATGCCCATGTTTATAAATGCACATTACCAGATTTGGACTTGTACTAGAAATAGAAATATTCTATTTATAACACATAAAACACTAAAATAATAAAAGAAAACAAACAATAAGAAGGGGGTCCACCTGGCATAGACACCATGACCCCCTAGTGGATGACAAGTGGGGCCAGGCCCACTCGTCACACACACACATACGCATCTACCACACATACACACTCCAAGCCACACCAGATCCCTACTAGCCACAGGAGATCCTGCACACACAAGGCACACACAGGCACACACGCACGCAACACATGGCCACACCAGATCTGGCAGGTCGCACCAGATCCGAACACGCAACACAGCTGACGAGATCCGGTGTTGCACACCGGATCCGCACAGCACACACGCACACCAACCCATCAAATAAAATTAGCAAAAAAGGGGGGAGCTGGGATTGAACCCGCGAGCTCTCGGTCGTTCCCCGAGCGCAACTCCATTGCGCTACTCCATCGACACTTAACAGATGGGGGAGCTGCGCCTCTAGTACTAACAGACCGAGCGGCTACTGACGAAACTGAATTTAAACGACCACCGGCGGCAGCGGCACGACAGCAACGATCCTAGTGACTATGGGGCCTCTCCGGCAACGCAGACCACCAGCGGGGAGAGCAGGGTCCTAGGGGAAGCCATCCCCGCACCAAATGACGGCTAGACGTAGTGGCAAGGAGGCGCTCGAGCTCGAGCTCCTGCTCGGCTCGGGGCATGGCGGCGACAGGCGCGACAGCGACGAACGTGAGCCTACGCGAGGGGGGAAAGGCTGTGGTGATGGGCGGCTCACCTAGTGGCTGATCGGAGACGCGGGGACGTGGGCGACGGCATGGAAGAAGACGAAGACGGGCAGCGATGCGGCTTCTCCGCTTGCGGACGACGACGATGGTGGGGCGGCGCTGTAGGGGTGCTCCTCACCCCCTAGCACCGAGAACGGAGCACCCGAGTGTCCCTGGACCTGCACACCTCTGCCTGACAACGACGACGCGGCGGCAGGATGAAACGACGACGAGGAAGGTCCGGCTAGCTCTCTCTGAACCTCTTACCTGACTGAGAAGAAAAGGAGAAGGGAGAGGAGGAAGGAGAGGGAGATGGGAGTGGCGGCGGCTGGAGGGGGAAAGAGGAACCCTAGGCGGAGGCGCACGCACATCGAGGGGGTTTAAAAGCCCCGGAGAAGACTGCTCTCGATGGCGAAAGATCATGGCGGAGCAGCTCTCTCTCTCTGCTTGCGGACAGACTGACGGAAAAGGGGGGACGACGGGGCAGGTATCCACTTGCGCTGCGGGCTGGGCCGGGGCGAAGGGTAAAGGCCCAGTTCCAGATCCACTTTCTCTCTCAGAAACAAACAGAGTTTTCTATTTAAAAAATAAAAGAAACAAAACAAAAGCCCAGAGTAAAAGAAAAGGAATTTTATGAAAAGGAAAATACTTTTACATAAAAGGAAATATTTCCTATTTAATAAAATTAGCAAGTTGATTTTCAGAGCAATTTAATTAAATAGTTTTTAAAACAACCAACCACTGTTTTCAATTCAAAACCCCATGAGCCCAAAGCCCCAACACAAAGAGAGCAACTCATATGAACTCAAAATAATATTATCCACAACATGAACATTTTTAACAGATTTATTTAGCAAGTTAATATTGTTGAAGAAAAACAAAAGGAATAAAAGGCCTAGGTTTAGTTTTGAAAATAAGGGAAGGAGAGGAGTTGTAGCCCACACATGCACACATCCAGAAACACAAAAGATCCACTAACACCTCACAACAAGATCACATGGAAGCACACCACAAAACACATTAAGCATGACATGATGATGAGATGACATGATGCATGATGCATGAGACAATGAGAAAATAGCAAGAAGAAAACTCAATTCATTCAACACATGACACAAGGTTCACATAGGTTACATGACCATAAATGGCAGGGGCAGCACTTGGGCTGTCACATTACACTTGCATGCTTTGGTGACCACGACTAATTCTCAAATGCAGGAAGATAAATCCAGAACCACTGAATGGATCTTGGACAGTGGGTGCACTAGTCCAATGAATGGTGATCGAAGCCTATTGATGGAGTCAACTCTTAAACCTCCAACTAAAGATCACATCATGTTTGCCAATAAAAGCAGCAGGAAAGTCTTAGGACTAGGAGAGTTGCTATCACAAGGGATTGGCACATGGACAATGTCATGCTTGTTGAATCCCTTGGTTACAACTTGAAGTCCATTACTATGATGTGTGATCTAGACATGCTTTTCATCTTTGGCAAATTTTATGCATTGTACTAATGTCCTCTAACAAAACAAAAGTCTTCGAAGGTTTTCGAAGAGGTGATCTATAGAAGGTATACTTCTCTGCATGACCACATGTTGCCACAATCTTCCATCAAAGGCTTTAGAATGCTGGCTTTGGCATCGAAGGATAGGACATGCATGCATGATTAACTTGCATACTCTTGTGAGAAATAGCCTCGTCATTAGCATCGAAGGTGTCAAGTTCAAGGAAGATCACCTATGTGGTGCCTGTGAAGCCAGGAAGTTGACATGGGCCAACCACCCCTCGAAGACAATCATGACTACGACACGACCCTTCGAGCTGCTCCACATGGACTTATTTGGCCCGACTCATTATTCCACTTTCTCTACCACCGCAAATCTTTATGTCTTCGTGATTGTTTATGATTACTCTAGATACACCTGGGTCCACATCTCACTCTATAAGACTGAAGTGCAGGATGTCTTCAGGCGCTTTGTCAATAGGTGCATGACCAACTATGACGTCAAGTTCAAGAACATAAGGAGCGACAACGGCACTGAGTTCAAGTACACTGGTCTTGACACTTTGGGTGTCACTCATGAGTTCTCGGCTCCTTATACACCACAACAGAATGGTGTCATCGAGCGCAAGAACATGACTCTCATACAGGTGGATCGCACCATGCTTGATGAATACAAGGAACCTCGAAGATTTATCTTCACAACTTCTTCAAGAAAAATCGTATGAGCTTCTGACTGGTAGGAAACCCGATGTAAGTTATTTCAAAGTTTTTGATGCAAAATGCTGGATTAGGGATCCACATCACACTTCAAAATTTGCCCCGAAAGCACATGAGGGTTTCATGATTGGTTATGGAAATGATTCACACACCAATAGAGTCTTCAACACTTTTCACCACAAGATTGTTGAGACTGTAGATATGCGATTCGATGAAACTAATGCCTTGCGAACAGAGCGCCTACCTCTTATGATAGATGAACTTCCACCCGAAGAGGCAATCAGGCGGATGGGCACTGGTGAGATCATGCCTGAGGAACCAATGGTTGAAGAAGTCATCATTCCTCTAGTCACTCATCACGACAACAATGATACACCTGAAGACAATGCGGCTAATGAAGACAATGCTCAGCAGACAACTCAAAGTCTTCGACCTGCTCATCATCGTGTTGACACTTGATTTTGGCACGGTGCAAAATGCAGTAAAGATGGACTCAAACGAAAAGGTTTTATTTACAAGAAAGTTCATATTGCCGAATGAAAAAACCTTGATGTTTAGGCCATCACCATTTGGCATCATATCTAGGGCCAAATTACACTTGGATTGTCATGTAGGTGTTCTGAGTGCTTTTTGGTCGATTATGCCTCCAAGACAACCTCGAATGAAGGAATGTTCTATATTGATTGTCTTCGTATCGTCGAGCTGATCGATTTTTATATATAAATCGTCTCAATCCGAGGTCATATGCAAAAGTTGGAGCCATCGAAATGCAGCCCTCATAGGAGGCGAAATATGGCGTGCCCCACCACACACGTGTCTGATGGGTCACGTGAGTCATTCGGCCCTCAAGACGTCCTCGTATGGGAAAACATAAAACATGAAAAAGTTTCGCGTCGTCGAGGCGATTGATTTTGATATATAATTATTCTCATTCCGAGGTCGTATGCGACCTAGAGAGGCAAAACAAAATCAGCCTGAAGTTTCACTCAGGACTTCCGAGTGAAAGTTTGCCAGCCGAGTGAAACGTTTGCCGTCCGGTCGAGGGAAAAGTTTTCCGTCCAGACGAGTGAAATTGCCGTCCGAGTGAAAAGTACCGGTCGAGTGAAAGTACTGGCCGAGTGCAATTGTCGTCCGAGTGAAAGTCACCGACCGAGTAAAAACTACCGGTCGAGTGAAAGTTCCGCTCGAGTTAAAAATACCGGTCGAGTGAAAGTACTGGCCGAGTGCAATTGCCGTCCAAGTGAAAGTCACCGTCCGAGTAAAAAGTATCGGTCGAGTGAAAATTACCGGTCGAGTGAAAGTTCCGGTCGAGTGAAAGTTCAAAATAGCCTCGGATGGAAAAGTGTTCAACATGAAAGTTGTTCGTAACGTCGAAAGGATCAACTTTTCTTTTAAGGTCATTATCATCTGAGATAGTATATGGCCTGCAGAGACGCTACGACACTCTGACAGTTCAGTCTGCTATGTGACCAAGTCCGATTCAAAGTTAAAGATGACCTCGTAGAGTATTCAAGATGACTTTATTTGGGAAAGTGATCAACATACTAATTGTTGGCCTCTTCGAGGCACACAAAATTGATGTTTGGACCGTCTCCATTGGAGGTCATATGCAGATTCCATGGCCCACGCAAGAAGAAAGACAGAAGATTGGACAAGATTTGTGTTGAATCCGAGTGGAACTAGAACTAGGACTCTAGGACGTGAATTGATGTAATTTTCTTGTGAGGAAAGCCTAGATGAATCCTTTGCTTGTACGGGAAGTCCAGCCGCCTCTTATATATGTTGGGGGTGACGGCCGATTGAACAATACACAATCGAACAAATCAATCTACTATTTTTTCGTGTTCATTTATCCCCTACCCTTGTATCTTTCTTCTCGTTCTTCGTTCGTTCTTCTTCTTGGAGGGCAGCGATCCACGGGTCCCTAGGGGCGATTAGGTCGACCCAGGGCAGCCCATAGCCGCTGCGTCCCCTGACGGGGTCCCTCCCGGTCGTGTGGGGTTTCAGGTCTACAAAAGCGTCCGCCGACTAACTTGCATATCGCGCTGCCAGACGGACCTCCTTCGACGTGAACTGCGGTGCATCACTCCTGGCGTCGAAGGTACACAATGACGTGTTCGTGTGTTAGTACAGTTTTTGGCGACTCCGCTGGGGACGAAGCTTTGAACGGTCTCCAGCCCATTCTTGCTACGAGGAGAGCGTCATCAAGCGGCTGCAATCTACACGGTAACATGTATCATAAATCTTCTTATGTAGATGCAAATATCCATTATATTGCTGTCACTAGATCCTTTAATGGGCATACCATGTCGGCTAGCCCTAACAAGCAAAGGCCGACTAAGTATCCTGTTGGAGAAGCTTGGGAATTACATAATTGTGACATGCAACTTATAGATCGAAACTTTCGTGCATCGGCAACTCCCTTCAATATGCCGGTGAACAACACGATGAGTTCAAGTGATCAATATAAGACACCTCATGCACAGGAGGGTGTTTCACAGTTTTGTCCATCGGAGCCGGCTCGCAATATGCGGGTTCATCCCCAAACATGCCGATGGATGGGGGAATCGGCCATGCTTCCATTAGCTATTTGGCCGGTTATCCTCACTCATCATATACCACACCTCGTGAGGTTAATTGTTCAACAGCATATGCAAATAAAAACATTCATGACTCGGCTCACCTTGATGGTTATTGCCAAGTGTGTGCAGATTCTATAGGAGTATCTGTGTCTAATATTGCAAAAGATGAGGTGGCTCTGGCTGCTTTAAAAAGTTTAGCCCAGAATAAGCAGATTACTGCTCTTTGCCTTGTGGAACATGATAAGGGTTTGGTGCCTATTGGGGATATAACCCCGCAATATGACCCGCCCTTGAAGGCTCCGGGTCATGTTGATGGCTCGTGAGCCGGCCCAAGGGTGAGCCGTAAAGTCAACGGCCCATGAAGATAGATGGCTCATGGTGTGGGCCGCAAGGTGGCCCGAACTGAGAAGACCCGGGCGTGCAAGCCGCTTAGAGACAGTTTGGACAACAAGACAGAGTAAGACTCGGATAGACAATGAGATTCGGTTAGACAATTGTAAAGACCCGTGGTCCTGACCTCTTATATAAAGGTAGACCCGGGGCGACTTAGAGGTCAGGTGATCGAGAACTAGGTCAAGCTTTAGCTCCCTTGTAATCGATATAACAAGCAATAAAAGCACAAGCAGGACATAGGCTATTACCTCGACTTGAGGGGCCAAACCTGGGTAAACCCGTGTCCTTCGTCCCAATCAATTCCTTTGAGACATCACATTAGCGCTGGCCTCGAATCCAAGTCTGTTCACCCAGACATCTGCCGTGATAAATCCACCACAGTTGGCACCCACCGTGGGGCTTGTGCTTGGTGGTGTTGAGTTCTCAAAGGGCTCTCTCCCAGGGCTCGAGGGATATGTGGTCGGAAGGATGAGCAAGAGTCGCTGTGGCCGGTTCTACATCAACGATGCCGGCTGGGGGCTTGATGCTGAGTTTGTGGAGTATGGATTCCGGGTCCCGTTCGGCGGGATCCATGTTTTTATCGGAAAGGCTGATGGATCTACACCCAGGCCAGACATTTGCACCAACATCATCGAACCGGCTCGGCATCTCTAATCTGCAAGTAACGTGCGGCCTGTTTGCGCTAATCCGGGTCAGAAGCATGTCTTCGTAGGCTTCACACAAGGTAGGGATCTGGAAGCTTTCGGGTCACAGGAAACCCTTGTCTATTCAGAAGATGAATCTTCAAGTGGAGAAACAGAATCAATGTACCGGCTCCACAACGGTGTCCTTGGGGGCTCTGACAATGCATACTCTGAGTCGGATGGTTTTGAGTTGGATGCTTTAAAACCTCCGGTTCATGCGGCGGTGTTCATGACAGGATCAGCCCCAACCGCTGGTAGTATAGCCGCGGGAGCCACCGCATCGGGTGATAGCCCGCCGCCGCCGGCTCAAGTTCTGGTGGAGCTGATGGATGAACTTGCAGCTCTCATGGCCACTGAAATGACACCAGATAATCAAGCAGCTCGGAATATAGAGATTGCACGGATTAAGGGCCGAATGGTAGAGGAACGACAAAGGATGGCCGAGCTGAAGGTCCAGATAGAACAAGAAGCAGAACGTATCAAGATAGATGCTTTCCGTCTAGGGCTGGAGCAAAGGTCAGCAGCGGCGGTACACAGGAGGAGGCATCAGTCCCGTCTACGAGAGCGTTATGAAGCAAGGAACCTCTTTAATACCCCCGGTACGGGGCGATCCGCGGGCGCGCCCGAGAGCCGCCCAATAGAGCGGACAGCGACTCATCCGGCCCAACATAACCCAACTTCACTTGGGGGCTTTCCAACACCGGCGGGTCATTATTCTAACCCGGCGGAGAACATGGTAGCAGCTGCCACCCGGCTTGAGACGATCCCTATCCCGGATGAAGCACCCTTTGCGGAGGATGTGCAGAACGCCATTGGGTACTTGCAGACGGCCATGGCCCAGAAAGAGAAGTATGCTCATAGCCGGAGCCGCGTCCATTCAACCCCTCTTCCTAGCCATAGCTTTAGCCGGCGCTATGAGTCACTAGCAGGTTCCAGTAGTAACCATCATAGAGAAATTCCAACGGGTCACCGACCGCGAAGAGATACACAGGCACATGTAGACCATGCGGGAAGCCCGCAAGAAGCACTAGCTAGGTCGTCTTACCAAGAGCCCGAGCCTTCCGTTTCCATAGGCGCAGGAGTAATCCCCAGGAGGGGAGGGCTGCCGTGTCTATCGCCGACTCTCCGGAGCGAGTGGTTGCCGAAAGACTTTAAAGGTCCCCGCAAGGTCCCAAATTACACCGCCAATTTACCCCCAGAGGCCTGGGTGGAAAGCTATGAGTTGGCCATGGAGATGCTGGATGTTAGTGAGGCGGTTTGTGCCAAATATTTTATCATGATGCTTGAAGGCCCGGCTCCTACATGGCTAAAGGGGTTGCCACCTAATACAATCAATTCATGGGCGGAGCTCAGGGCTCGGTTCATCAAAAACTTTCAAGGGACGTGCAAGCAGCCTATGACCATTGTGGATCTTGATCACTGTGTCCAATAGGAGAGCGAGTCGGCTCATCATTGGGTGCGGCGGGTTTCGACAATTATTCACTCGTCCGAGCAGATCACGACGGCTCAAGTGGTGTTGATTTCAGAAAAGAATTGCCTTCACAGTCAAATTGGCCGTAATGTTCATGCTTATGTAGATGACATCATGGTCAAATCCAGAAAGAAGGAAACTCTTTTGGAGGATCTAAGGGAAACCTTTGACAATCTTCGGGTCTACAAGATGATGCTTAACCCGACCAAGTGTGTCTTTGGTGTTCCAACAGGGAAGCTTTTGGGTTTCTTGGTCTCTGAGTGTGGCATCGACGCTAACCCGGACAAAATCAAAGTTATTACTTCTCTAAGAGAGCCGACTTGCATTAACGACGTTCAACGCTTAGCAGGACGGATTGCTGCGTTGAGCCGATTCATAAGCCGTCTTGGAGAGAAAGCTATCCCTTTATATCAGATGATGAAAAAGACACACAAGTTTGCCTGGAGCAAGGCGGCGGGTGAAGCACTTGAGGCACTTAAGAAACAGCTCACTGAGCCACCAGTATTAGCCGCTCCGGCTGAGAAAGAACCATTGCTCCTTTATGTGGCGGTTAACAACAGGGCCATCAGCGTCACAATTGTACTCAAGCGCAAGGAGGCTGGGAAGGAGTATCCCGTGCAAAGTCCGGTTTATTATATCAGTGAGGTCCTGACAGAATCTAAGCAGAGATATCCGCATTGGCAGAAGTTGGTATCGGGGTTTTTATGGCCAACCGCAAGTTAAAGCACTACTTTCTAGGGCACCAGGTAACTGTGGTCAGTTCTGCTCCTTTGGGAGATATTATCCAGAATAGAGAAGCCACAGGGAGGATTGCCAAATGGGCCTTAGAGCTAGCACCTATTAATGTAAGGTCTGTTCCTCGCACGGCAATCAAATCCCAAGCTTTGGTGGATTTCATCAATGATTGGACAGAGTGCCAAGCTCCCGAAGAAAACCCAGATAACACATACTGGACTATACACTTTGATGGATCCAAGCAGTTAGAGGGCTCCAGAGCAAGGGTTGTCCTGACATCCCCAAAGGGTGACAAGTTTTGTTATGTGCTCCAGCTGATGTTCCCTTGCACTAACAATGCGGCTGAGTACGAGGCTTTGCTTCATGGTCTTAGATTAGCCAAGGAGATGAATTTGAGCCGGGTCAGGTGTTTGGGCGACTCAGATCTAGTAGCTCAGCAAGATAGAAAAATGAGAATCCAAAGCGTATTACTACCCTACAAAGAACCGGATATTATAGTGGAAAGACACTTACAGCGGGTTGATCTTCGGAGGCGGCAGAACGGTCGTTGAAGAGTCGCCGGAGGAGGGCGACTTCTGAGATGAAATTCAAGAAGGATGATACGTCACTAAGGTTATAAAGAGAAATGACTCAAATAGGAACACATACCTCAGCAGGGCGTTTCTTCGGAGCCGGCAAGTTTGGCAAGCCGGACATAAGCTCAGTAGAGCCGGGACTCCGGGTCTGGCGACGTTCAGCCTGTTGTTGCTTTTTCAAAAGAAAATTGGGAGCCAGGTAAGTGAGAGGATGAGAAAGAGGGACTTTTCTAGCAACCCGTCGCGGTTTTCGGGGGACAAAATATTCTGAGCCGGAAGAGACATAGTTTACCTGAGGGGCATTGGCGCGGCTGGTCTCCACTTCATCATGTGAGTAAAAAACAAGCATTGGTAAAATAGGAAGGCAAAGAATCAAGCAAACAACTAAAATTTTACCTCTGAGCTGGATGACTGTGGCGGGTCAAACCACTCCTCTCGAGGGGCGTCTCTCTTTGGCTTCTTGGCCGGGGCCTTCTTCTTGAGCTACTTTAGAGGAGGGATGTACTCCTTCTTCCAGAAATCAGAGTCGGCCTGTGGAAATAACCCGAAGAAGAATAATAGATCAGCAAGGTACAAGCAACATCCAAGAGACGGATGGGAAGAAATTAACTTACATCTGGAGCCGGATTGTTAACACTAAAAGGCGCTAGGCCAATGGCGCTGCATGAGCCGGAGGCTTCATGGACAAGGCTCCTGATGATAGTGGTAATGTCATCCTCTGTCAAGGTTGATTTGCTGAAGCACAAGGAGTTGTTATACTTGCCTTCATATTCACACATCAGCCGGCTTCGATGGCTTAAGGGCATGAGCCGCCATGAAATCCAGCAGCGAATCAAATCCAGTCCGGTCGAACCGTTGGCCATGAGTTCCTTGATCTTGGCGTGAGCCGGCTCATACCTGGCACGTTCTGAAACTGAGAGCCGGCCAGGAAGCTCAAAATTTGTCCTGAGCTGGGAGGGACGATAACCCAGCAATGGGCGCTCATCTTTAGGAGAGGTGTCCTTGTAGTAGAACCAAGTCTTATTCCAATCCTTTGGATGACTCGGCATTTGCGCAGCCGGAAAAATGATGTCCCTGCGTCGTTGAATGGAAATACCGCCAAGTTCCAGACTCGGACCGCCTTTCATTTCGGTTTGGCGGTTGGCATAGAAGAACTCTCGAAACAATCCCAAAGACGGCTTGATTTGCAGGAAGGCTTCGCAGAGCAGTTGGAAGTTGCATATGTTTGAAACGGAGTTGGGGGCCAAGTCTTGAGGGTGAAGCTTGTACAAATAGAGAATGTCACGGAAGAATTTAAAGCCGGGCGGCATGAACCCTCGCTCGATATGGTCAGAGAAATCCAGTACCTCTCCTTGTTGGGGAGAGGGTCGAGTCTCGTCACCTGGAACCCGCCAGTGAAGGACCTCCTTGGAAGGAAGAGTGCCCGCGTCAACAAAATCCGCTAAGTACTCTTCTGTGACGCTAGATCCGACCAAGTTGCATGAGTTGGAAGCACGGGACATGGCGGCGGCTTAAAGACTGGGCAAAATTAAATATGCGGCGAGTTAAGAGCAAGCAATATCTATGACGGCTTACAATTTTAAGGGTTCTACAAATACTACGCCATAGTTCGGCTGATGAGAGCCGGAGAGGTCTGGCGGTTCAACAAGGAAAGGAGGAGTGAAAATTGCTAAGTCCTGAAAAACAGGTTTCACAAACTACCGCTTTAATTATGGATCTACAAAAACAGGAAAATAGGTTCTTATTTCTAGACCTAGTGAAGAACAGGCGGAATAGAAAAGAATGAAACAAAGCCGCGGTGGTCCATGCATTGCGCATGGCTGTCTTGTGCGCGGCGGCACGGCGGAGACGCGCGCTAAAGACGTCGACGGAGTCGGGATGCCCTAACGGTAGTGATGGAGGAGCCCGAGCGGCGGCGGCGGAGCTTCCCGCGAACCCTGTTATGGTGGCGATGGATCTAAGGGGAGCTTGAACTTACCGATAATGGAGCGGCGGACGCGGAAGAGGCTCTCGTACGAGTCAGGTTGATGCAGCGGCCTGGTTGATGGCAATGAGAAGACGGCACTGGAGCAGGGAGCGCTGGAGAAGAGACGACGAAGGGAAGAAGACGAAGGGAGAGCGAGAGAAGGAAAGCTTCCCCCCGTAACAGGTCTTATTTAAAGAGAAGACAAGGCAGGCGCGAAAATTTAGGCGACGGAAACCATTTGACCGAGGCGGACGCCTCGATTTTTAGGCTAACCATTTAATAAAAGATTCGGCAATACGTCAGCAGATCTCATGACGTCACGCCGGGTCATCATCGGGCGACTCACCGAAGAGCAGAAGATAAGGATGAAGTGAGCAAGCTCAATTCAACCTGGGGCCTAATGTTGGGGATATAACCCCGCAATATGACCCACCCTTGAAGGCTCCGGGTCATGTTGATGGCTCGTGAGCGGGCCCAAGGGTGAGCCGTAAAGCCAATGGCCCATGAAGATAGACGGCTCATGGTGTGGGCCGCAAGGTGGCCCGGACTAAGAAGACCCGGGCATGCAAGCCGCTCGGAGACAATTTGGACAAGAAGACAGAGTAAGACTCGGATAGACAATGAGATTCGGTTAGACAATTGTAAAGACCCGTGGTCCTGATCTCTTATATAAAGGCAGACCCGGGGTGACTTGGAGGTCAGGTGATCGAGAACTAGGTCAAGCTTTAGCTTCCTTGTAATCGATATAACAAGCAATACAAGCACAAGCAGGACGTAGGCTATTACCTCAATTTGAGGGGCCGAACCTAGGTAAACCCGTGTCCTTCGTCCCAATCAACCCCTTTGAGTCCATCACATTAGCGATGGACTCGAATCCAAGTCCATTCACCCGGGCATCTGCCGTGATAAATCCACGACAATACCTGATTATGAGGCAATAAGAGCTAAGGTTTTGCAGGAAGAAAATGTGTTGCCAATTGACCAAATTGGCGAGAGGAAATATGGTTCAACAACAGTGCATACGTCTTCACCTATCATTGCAGTGTGTCATACACCCCCTATACAATTGCAAAATTTTGGCAACATTAGTTCATTGCTGAAAGATCCTAAAAGAATTGGGGGGCAAGCTGATCCAAGCAGGGACGAATTTAAAGAAAAATACGTGGCCCGAATGGACAAGGTCAATCCAAAGCTCAGAGGTAATTGCGTCAACAATTTTACCACACCGACTCTTGAGGAGTTACCGACAGAATATCGACAGGTTTATGAAGCACTCAAGAAGAAGCGTGAGGAGGAAGATTTGCAAGAATACGTCAAGTCTCTTCCTTTATGCAGCAATCATGTTGGTCCCTCTGCAATGTGGAGGCAAGATAATACAGAAGCTTTGCAAGCCAAACAACGAAAAAGGATTCACTCAGTTAATATGGTTGATTCAGTAGAAACCGAGTCAAATATGACTAAATCGTCTACAGCCGAGTCAAATGGTTCCTTTAAAGCCAAGACAAGATGGATTCAGTTGAAGCCGGATTGAGCACCGAGACGGCCAAGGTCGAGTGCATAGAGTCAATATCGAGTGCATCGAGCCAACCGAGTGCATCGAGCCAGTTAAGGTCGAGTGCATCAAGTCAGCCGAGTGCATTGAGTCATCCGAGTGAATCACCCGCTAATGTCGAGTGCATCAAGCCAGTTATTGTAGAGTGTACCAAAACAGATGATCCAAGCTTCACTGAGCAAAGGAACGACAAACACAGCAAATTGGCCGTGCTCGATTTTTCTGGATGTGAGGGAGCTTACATGCTGCCCTATGAGTTCCATGCTAAAGAAATTGATGAGCATCAAGAACAAAGTAATATGGCCAAATACAGTTCGATTAACAATCAACATCAAGAACAAGAACATGTTGCTAAGCAAAGTTCAGCTGATAAAGGGCGTCTGAGTGGAATCCATTCGGATAGTGCGAGTGAAATCTACACGGGAAATCCAAGTGATGATGCACGAGATCTAGAAGAAGAGGAAGGGGCATTGGAGAATTATTTAGAAGTGGAGCAAGATATTGTTCCAGTTATGCAACCATCTTCTCCTCCCAACGTCTTCACAAAGGTACGCCTAGATGACAGTTTACTCAATTTTCAATTCGGTCAAAATCATATTGTTGATCCATCCGTTAGCAAGATTCTAATTAATTTTGAACGACCAATCAAGATGAGTAATTTGTTTGTTTGGAATAATCTTGTCACTATTCATGTTGATCAACACATGGCACCATTCATAGAAGCTAATAGTGACAACTTATCACAACCAAAGTTGTTCCCGTCATGTCGGCTAAACTTTATATTCATATGGACAACTTTGTTTGTTTTATGCCTAGCTAACATTTGGTCTCAGATGAGACGTATATTTTGTGATTATTTTGGTTACAGAAACATAAAGCCAGGTCCAAAGTCCTCCAAGATAGCCGATTCGAGAGCATCAGGAAAGGAGGGCGAAAATCAATGCATAGCCAAGTCGGATGACCTTAAGTCGGGACCACTCGGTTGTTTTGTTTCAGAGCCGGTATCACAATATCAGTTAATGGATGAGCAGTCTACCTTCAGTCCGGACATATGTGATCACATCGTCGGTGCATCACCAACTAATCCTATTATTATAAATGATCACGATGCCGAGCTGTCAAAACAAGAACAAGTGCAATGTTCGTTTGTGTCAAAGACAACAATGTGATTCATCAAGCCACACAATCGTCCAACAGAGGACGATTGGAGCTCGTTGAGGCACAAGCATGCGGCCAGTCAACTCAGATTGGTTTTGATGGTGAGCAAGTGTTGACTCAGCTACCTCAAGCTGGCTCATCCAAAGACGGACAAGTATACAAAAATGATGATGGGATCAAATCTTCAAGTGAATGCATCAGCAATAATATTGAAGACAGGAATTCCATCGAAGAACAACTTACACATCTAGCACTGGGGGGCAACAAGAAAATTCAAAGACCGATGCACTCAAAACCAAAGAAAGCAAAGGTCGTGGTAAGCACAAAAGTAAAAAGCCGAAAGTCACTTTCGCGCAGTTATTGGAAAAATATCAGAAGATAAGTGAGGCGAAGACTGCTTATCGGCCGAGTAAAACAAAGGCATCGAAGTCACCCCCAAGGAATAAATCTGAATACTGGGATTGGCGAAGGAAGAATTTGACTCCATATCCTCCTTTTGGGCCACCAATGTTGATGTCATACGTACCTCCTCATGCCGACTATTATTCATATCAATCATGGGAGAGGTATAAATTGAGAGATCACCGTCCATCATATTCTAAACCACCTCACCAAAATTATGCAGCTCCGAGAGCATCATTGTTTGTTCAAAAACCACATGTTAAAGACCGACTCAACCAAAAAGAATCGGTCCGGAGCTTGGCGAAAAAGATGGACGTGGTCAAGCAAATTTACCAAGTAAAAAAGGATGGATGCAAGTGTGCTCTTTCAGATCCGACACCGGACAACAAAAAGCCAGCTGAATCTACGTTGGCTACTAAAGGCAAGGAGATGAAGCGTGTAACTTTCAAGGATCCAATTGCCGAATTTCAACAGGCCAAGTTGGAGGTTTCCAAAGCCAAGAAAAACTTGACGGTGCATAGAACAAAGCCACAACCGAGATGCCCACTCGGTTTGTCATATTCGCAAGAGAAGAAGCTGAAGCGGCGTAGGGCCTATGAGCTGGAGAAGAGGAACATGGTGTGGGTCCCCAAAGGAAGCCGTCAAGGCAAGAATGATGTGATAGCTCCAGTTGCAGGAGTAAGGGAGGACGAGCATGAAGCCAGTAGGCATAAAGAACGATTTTCATGTCACAATACGAGACTCCAGACAGTGCATCATTCATGTTCTTCAACCGTCCCATCAGAGTTTGTGCCCAACAATTTATCTCCAGCTAAAATTTCTGATTTATTTCCGCTGTTCACACTTTGGTGGGCAGGTTCCCCAGATCCTTTGAGATGATGACGCATGGCCGATATTTGTTTATCGTCGTGAGATATCGTCATGTTGGTACAACAAGCATTAGGCTACTATCTCAGTTGAATTCAAGTGGATCATCATTTAGGTAATATTGCCAAGGTTCGAACCGAGTGAAATACAGTCGGTATGTCCAATTGAAAATCTTTGTGATGACTCGACTGGTCCTAAAGCATCAAGTTGCGATCCGGGTGATTTCAAATCCATGTGGATCGCCACTCAGGTAATATCGATAAAACTGAAGATAGACCTATCAGAACTGTTCCAATAATGTCAAATGGAGTTGATCCAACAAGAAACATCGTATTCTTTCACATGAGAATAGTCAGATGCTTGGTGTAGCCAATTCACATATGGCCGACTTATTTATTCACTCGGCTCATGAGGAAAATACGGCTGACTCATCTTTGAATCGGCCAGGAAAACTACATGTGACTGTCTCCTTAGTCGATTCAGCCAGTAATGAAGGATCTAGTGCTATTCAGGAAGCTAACTGGAAGAAATCCGAGTGTCGATCATTTGCAGGATCTGAGTGAAGCAAGATTGTTCGGCACATGGCTTAATATACAGTTTGATCTTTGATGATTTTGTGTTGCCGAATAGTTGACAGTATTCCTTTGAGGTGTATGGTCATAATCGTTCGACAGCCAGAATGGTGTATTGTCGAACGGTTCTAATATCCCCAAGGAGTGCCTGGGCATATGTCCGATAATAATTTTTGTCCTTAGCATGCATAGCCGATGGAGTGTTGACATCGTCCTTAGAACAAACGTGGTGCAAATTATTTTTCGGCATGCTTTGCCGAAAAACAGGGGGGCATGTGTTGACACTTGATTTTGGCACGGTGCAAAATGCAGTAAAGATGGACTCAAACAAAAAGGTTTTATTTACAAGACAGTTCAAATTGTCGAATGAAAAAACCTTGATGTTTAGGCCATCACCATTCGGCATCATTTCCAAGGCCAAATTACACTTGGATTGTCATGTAGATGTTCTGAGTGTTTTTTGGTCGATTATGACTCCAAGACAACCTCGAATGAAGTAATGTTCTATACTGATTGTCTTTGTCTCGTTGAGCTGATCGATTTTGATATATAAATTGTCGCAATCCGAGGTCATATGCAAAAGTTAGAGCCATCAGAATGCAGCCCTCACAGGAGGCGAAATTTGGCGCGCCCGACCAGACACGTGTCTGATGGGTCGCGCGAGTCATTCGGCCCTCAAGACGTCCTCAGATGGAAAATCTTACAACATGAAAAAGTTTCCCGTCGTCGAGGGGATTGATTTATATATATATATATCTTCTCAATCTGAGGTGGTATGCGACCTGGAGAGGCAAAACAAAATCAGCCTGGAGTTTCACTCGGGACTTCCGAGTGAAAGTTTGCCGGCCGAGTGAAACGTTTGCCGTCCGGTCGAGTGAAAAGTTTTCCGTCCGGGCGAGTGAAATTGCCGTCCGAGTGAAAAGTACGAGTCGAGTGAAAGTAGTGGCCGAGTGCAATTGCCGTCCGAGTGAAAGTCACCGACTGAGTGAAAAGTACCGATCGAGTGAAAGTTCCGATCGAGTGAAAAGTACCGGTCGAGTGAAAGTACTGGCCGAGTGCAATTGCCGTCCGGGTGAAAGTCACCGTCCGAGTAAAAAGTACCAGTGGAGTGAAAAGTACCGGTCGAGTGAAAGTTCTGGTCGAGTGAAAGTTCAAAATGGCCTCAGATGGAAAAGTGTTCAACATGAAAGTTGTCCGTAACGTCGAAAGGATCAACTTTTCTTTTAAGGTCATTATCATCTGAGATAGTATGCAGCCTGCAAAGACGCTACGACACTCTGATAGTTTAGTCTGCTATGTGACCGAGTTCTATTCAAAGTTAAAGATGTCCTTGTAGAGTATTCAAGATGACTTTATTTGGGAAAGTGATTAGCATACGAATTGTTGGCCTCGTCGGGGCACACAAAAATGATGTTGGGACCGTCTCCATCGGAGGTCATATGCAGATTCCAAAGCCCACGCAAGAAGCAAGACAAAAGATTGGGCAAGATTTCGACTGAATCCGAGTGGAACTAGAACGAGGACTCTAGGACGTGAATTGATGTAATTTTCTTGTAAGGAAAGCCTAGATGAATCCTTTATTTGTACAGGAAGTCCAGCCGCCTGTTATATATGTTGGGGTGACGGCCGATTGAACAGCACACAATCGAACAAATTAATCTACTACTTTTTCGTGTTCATTTATTCCCTACCATTGTATCTTTCTTCTCATTCTTCGTCCGTTCTTCTTCTTGGAGGGCAGCGTTCCACGGGGCCCTAGGGGCGATTCGGTTAACCTAGGCAGCCCATAGCCGCCGCGCGCCCTGACGGGGTCCCTCCCGGGCGTGTGGGGTTTCAGGTCTACAAAAGCGTCTGCAGACTGTCTTGCGTATCGCGCTACCGGACGAACCTCCTTCGACGTGAGCTATGGTGCATCACTCCCGGCGTCGAAGGTACACGGTGATGTGTTTGTGTGTCAACACCTTGCATGGTGAATGAAGTGCAGATTGAGAAGATGCTCAGTAGCATCAATGAATCAGGTCCACTCACCCGCTCAAGAGCTAACCAATTGGCTAACTTTTGTGGGCATTTCGCTTTTGTCTCTATCACAGATCCCACCAAAGTTGATGAAGCCTTCAAGGAACCTGAATGGATTATATCCATGCAAGAAGAACTGCATCAATTGCAGATCAACAATGTATGGGAACTTGTCAAGCAACCTGATCCACACAAGCACAACATCATTGGAACAAAGTGGATCTATTGCAGAAAACAAGATGCCTCTAGCCAGTTGTCATAAACAAGGCCAGACTTGTAGCACCAGGCTACACCGAAGTTGAGGGTATCGATTTTGATGAAACCTTTCCACCTATTGCTTGACTCAAAGCCATACGTATACTGCTTGCATATGCTAATCACTATGATATATGCCTATATAAAACGGATGTAAAAATTGCATTCCTCAATGGTAAGATTGAGGAAGAAGTATATGCTGCTCAACCTCCAGGGTTTGAAGATCCGAACCATCCAGACATGATCTACCAGCTCAACAAGGCTCTGTATGGCCTCAAGAAAGTAGCAAGAGCTTGGTATGATACACTGAAGGAACTCCTTTAGGAGAAAGGCTTCAAACCTGGTTCACTCGATCCTACTCTCTTCATTAATCATATGATAGTGACTTTCTCATAAGGGAAACCTATGTTGATGACATTATCTTCGGCTGCACTAACAACAAATATAGTGATGATTTTAGCTTCATGATGCAAGAGCAATATCATGATGGGAGAGCTGAAGTTCTTCCTAGGGCTTCAGATTTAACAAGAACCAAATGGCATCTTCATATCTCAGGAGAAGCATCATTAGGATTGCCTCAAGAAGTTTGGCACGAATGAAGCCAAAGGCTACAAAACGCATGTGCCTATGAATGGCCACCTCTACACTGAAAAAAATGGTAAAGATTTTCATTGGAAGGTGTATCGCTCCATTATTTGGTCATTGTTGAACTTATGTGCATCTACGCCAAATATAATAGTTAGCGTTTGTATGTGTGCCCGATTTCAAGAGTCAGCAAAGGAGTTGCATCACCTCGCGGTGAAGCGAATACTTTGATATTTGGCTCACACCCCGACGCTAGGATTATGGTATCCGAAGGGCTCCAAGTTTGACCTCATTGGGTACTCTGGCTCAGACTTCGCTGGTGATAGAGTTCATTGCAAGTCTATATCAGGCACTTGTCACATTCTGGGTCGATCACTTGTATGATGGTCTTCGAAGAAGCAGAACTGTGTGTCACTCTCCACTGCTGAAGCCGAATACATTGCTACTAGTGCCTGTTCCACTCAGCTTCTCTGGATGAAGCATACTCGCAAGGACTATGGCGTCAACAAGAAGAAAGTACCTATCTACTACGACAATGAGAGTGCTATCAAGATCACCTACAACCCAATAAAACATTTGAAGACAAAGCACATTCAGATACGACATCATTTTGTCAGGGGAACGAACACCTATGGGATCATTGGGACCCCTTTCGGTTTAGAGGGGGGAAGGCTCGCACAAAGAGCCGGTCTGGTGAACAACACGTGGGGATCTCTACCCAGGTTCGGGCCGCACGGATGCGTAAAACCCTACTCCTGCTTGGTTGTATTGAGAGTCTTCCTAGGGTTCTAGCTATAGGAGCGCTATGAGCAGCTGCCATGCGTGAGAGCTGGAAAGTCCCAAAAGTCGAAAAGTCCAAAAAAAGTCCTCTCCCGTATCGCCCTGGGCCTCCTTTTATAATCTTAAGGGGATCCGAACAGTGGCGTACAGTGTGTACATGGGGTGTATAGAGCTACAGTGCTATTATACCTAAAACTGACGGAGTGGGACAGACACATTTAATGCACCGCCAGGCATCTCTATCCGTTAGTGGGACGGGATGGGTGCCCGTCCTATCGGCACCGCTTAGCCCCGTCCAACATCGACGTCGCGACACGCGTCCAGACGGATCGACACCTGGCCCGTGCGCTAGCGGGGCCTTGCTAGGGCTTCTCCTTGTCGAGGCCTTGCCTTGCCAGGGCCTTGCTTTGCCTCGGGGTTCAATATCCCTCCTGGCAAGACCTTGTCGGTGGTCTTGGTTCTCCTCTGTGGGTATCTAGCAAGTCCTTGCTGAGCCTCGCTGCCAGTGTGTCTACTACTACTCGTGCACGAGTAAGGGGCACTGGAGAGCCCAAAACTCTAGTGCACCGACAAGAACCCCTGGGCCTGGGCCACACACGTCACGGGCGTTATTGGGCCAGGCCCAATCAGTGCACGGGCATGCGTGGCAAGGCCTTGCGGTTGTGATCATTGCGCTTGCTACGCTTCCCCGAGATGCCCACTGAATGCAGGACGTGGGATATGTGTGTGGTGCAGACTTCAAATTTTTAATTGCAGTGTTAGGTCATTTCTGCCACGCGCGCCACATGCATAGCGAGGATCCAGCAATGGGTGCCCGTTATTGAAAGTCCCTGGGAAAAGCAGTAACTGCAGCGCCATGGATTGGGGCAACGGGGCAGTTGCTGTTTGCCCCGTGATCGAGGGCACCGCTATTGGAGGAGGTGGGCGGCTTCCCCCTATAAACAAGGGGCTAGTAGGGGCGATACTCATTCATCCTCCTTCCATCTTTTGGGAGAAAACCTCCATAGTTCGCCCTTCCATGCCTCCTCAATCTGCAGGGAGCGCTCGCCCTTAGCCATGACCAGGGGGCGAGGGCGACCACCGTCCTCTGTTCCGAGGAGGAGATCTCGTCGGGATCATGCCGCCGCTTCAACCACGGAGGCAAAGGGTGGTTTGAGATCGCGCGATGGAAGAGGCACCAGGGGCCGCAACTGCCGTGGAGGCCGAGGTCTGGGGAGGCGGAGCGCTGCTCCACCCTCTCCTCTGACGCTAGGCCTCTCCATTGAGGAGACCCATGCTGAGGGGATGGCGCCAGATTTTGTCCTCGAGTTGGTCGGTCCCCTCCAGAGCCACCTATGCCTACCTCGCCTCTTCGCTAGGGCAATGGAGGACAACAAGCCGCCCGTCCTATGGCTACGGGTGGCTGGTTGTTGTAACGGCACGACACGGGTAAACGTCGAGTACCCGGCAAACTGCCTTATGTTCCTCAGGCATGGCTGGAAGACCTTCGTCTGCACCCACAACCTCCAAGAAGGGCATGTCCTTCGTTTTAAAATGACGGAGGCTAATCTGATCTTCGTCAAGATTTACGGGCGCTCCGGCGTTAGCCTCAGCTGCTGTGAAGAGAGCTCAAGCGGCTCCAAAAGCTCATCCTCGAGCGATAGCGACGACAAGGACGGTGTCGGTGAAAGCAACGATGAGTCCGAGCTCCAGGCCGTAATGTAGGAATACGATGACCTAAGCATTGACTGATCGACGGCCGCACCATCATCGTCAGCCTCACGCTCCTCCCCCTCCCGGTAAGACGATCTTGTCTGGGGCCTTTGTCTTGGGCGCTGCCTCATCTTCCAGCTGGGTCTTCTGGCAGGCCCGTGGACTTCAGCTTCTGGGTCTCCCCTCTCGTCCATGCAGCGCTGGTCTTCTCCTCGGCGCAATGTTGGCCCTCTCCTCTGTGCAATGCTTGTCCAGGAGGGGCCAGGCTTCCGTCGGAGGCCCGATGCTATCTTTTCTTCTTGTAATCTGCCTCCTCCTTCCATCTTTTTCTCCTTGTAATCTCCCTCAGGGGATAAAGTCAAATAAAGATGTACTTAGGAAGAGGCGACACCTCATGTAAATTTCACCCTATTTTGAATGACTGCGTATTATCTTCCTTGTTAGACCTTTTTCTGTGGATGGAACTTTCCCTACACTTTCTTGGAAAAATCTTGCGAGCGTGTGTAGCCCTACCGTGAGTGCTTCGACGAATGGGTCCTTAGCAGCCTGCGGTGCTACTACCGGCAAGATACCTCAGTGTCCTTGGTACAACCATTCAAGGTGTTGGTCTTGGTCGAAACAGAATAATGGCACGAGTGCTATCACTTGAGTCATTAAGAAGACTCGAAACGAAACAAGGAGCGCGGGCACGACCACTTAAGCTGTCGAGCGGTCTCGAACATGGTGAGGGCACAAACAATCGTGGCAAGGTTCCTGTGCATGCAGGTTTTCCATACACAAGCCAAAATTGCCCAAGGAAAATAACGTCACGGCAAGGATTCACTTGGTTTTTTTTGCAACTTATCTTTTTGTTGTCGTGCTCCTTTCGGCAAGTTTTTTTGGACGTCGCTCATAGATATCTATACCACCATTCCCCCCGGCAAAGCTGCACGCGAGGTGACCTTCTGTCCTTTAAAAAAAGAAAGAAGAGAAAATATGGATATGGAACCTTGGCAGTCCGTTAGCCCTTGCCGGGATTAACAATGATGCAACACTTCAAACAAACATGCAAATAAGTAAACATGAGAATCGAACAGGATTGCTGAACACTTATATTTATTCAACTATGAACAGGGTCTGAGCCTGGTTTTGTATGAAGGATTAAATGCTTCAGTGGCAAGACTTGCACAAAAGGTGGTTGCCAGGAGGCCCGGCAACCGTGCCTTATGGGTAGAACTTGCGAAGGTCTTCAATACTCCTGGGGTTGCTCACTGGGATGCCATCTTCGATCTCTAGGCGGACTGTGCTAGGCCTTGTGACCCATACTACCCGATAAGGGCCTTTCCACTTTGGCATCAACTGGCTGGAATTCTTGGCAGACTGAACTCGCAATAGAACAAGGTTACCTTCCTCAAGACTTCTGGCATTAACTTTGCGGCTATGGTAGCAGCACAAAGCTTGCTGGTAACGTGCAGCTCTCACAGCAGCCTGAAGACGGTCTTCCTCAAGGAGCGTCACGTCATCTTGTCGCAACTTCTCTTTCTAAAGCTCATCATAAGTGAGCACTCAAGGTGATCCGTATATGAGTTCCATGGGGAGAACTGTCTCCGCCCCATAGACGAGGGAGAAGGGTGTCTGTCCGGTAGCTCGATTTGGTATCGTTCTGATTGACCAAAGAACCACCAACAACTCATCAATCTAGTGCCTTACACACTTGTGCAACATGTCGAAATTTCTTGTCTTGAGGCCTCTCAACACTTTAGCATTAGCCCTTTTCGCTTGGCCGATGCTCCTTGGGTGGGCAACGGAAGCAAAACAGATTCTGCTTCCAAGGTCTTGGACATACTGCATGAAGGTGCGGCTCGTGAACTGTGTGTCATTGTCAGTGATGATCCTGTTGGGAACACCAAAGCGGCAAACTAGTCCCTTGAAGAACTTGACGGCTGACTGTGTTGTCACCTTCCTCACTGCTTCCACTTTCAGCCATTTTGTGAATTGTCGATTGCCACGTACAAGTACTCAAAGCCCCTGGCAGCACGAGGGAAGGGGCCCAAGATGTCGAGCCCCCAGACCGAAAACGGCCAGGAGAGAGGGATTGTTTGAAGGGCTTGAGCTGGTTGATGTAATCTCTTCGAATGAAACAGACATGCTTCACACTTGGTTACTAATGCCGTTGCATCTTGGAGGGCAGTGGGCCAAAAGAAGCCTTGTCGGAATGCCTTTCCTGCAAGGGTTCTTGATCCTATGTGGGAGCCACATATGCCTCCATGTATCTCTGGCAATAGCTCCAGTCCATCTTCCTGGGAAATGCACTTGAGTTTCACACCATTTGCCTCTTTTTGTACAGTATGTTGTCCATGAACTAGTACATACTAGACCGGCGGGGTACTTTCTCTTCTTCTTCTTGTTCCCGGGGAAGTTCCCCTGTCTAAAGGAAACAGACGAAGTGTTGTGCCCATGCTAGAGCCTGGGGCTCGACAACAAGGACTAAAAGCATATCCTCTGCTGGGGTAGCATTTGCCTCAACAGCAAGGGCCTGAGGGCCCGCCGGAGTGTGCTGCACCCTGGCAAGTCTGGCGGGAGCATGTGCTTCCATGGCAAGGGTCGGGGGCCCCGCCGGAGCATAGTACTCACCGACAAGCCTGCCATTCTCTCTGGCAACCTTCTCGTCGGCGGCTTCCGGGATCCCTACCGGGAAATACTTGTCGGAACTTAACTTCCTTATCTTTTCTTGTCCAGTTGATTGTGTCATGGAGGGTTGAGTTAGTCGGAGCATGAAAATTAACGGTTCCACAGGTAACTTAAGGGCAGCACACTTTGATAGTCCATCGGCAACGCTGTTTTCTGCACGTAGGACGTGCTCCATTTGCAGGCCGTCAAAACATTCTTCCAACTTCCTTACTTCATCTACATAAGCTCCACCAATAGGCTCTGGTAATCTTTGTTTACTTGCCTGATGTTAAGTTGAGAATCACCTCTGACAATAAGTTTCTTGCTCCCAAAGTCTGCCGCGATCCTGAGACCGGCAAGCAGTCCTTCTTACTCAATGGTGTTGTTCCTTGACCTATCCCGGGGAAAGTGCATCTGAACCACATATATCAGGTGCTCTCCGATGGGTGCGACAAGTAGCACTCCGGCAGTGGCGCATTGCAAAGAGAAAGCTCCATCAAAATACATGATCCACTCTTGATCGGTTTCCTTATCGGGGAGAGTTGACTCTGGAACTTCTTCATCGGGCATTGGGGTCCACTCTGTAATGAACTCCACCAAGATCCTGCTCTGATTGGTCGAAGTGCTTTCAAACATAAGGCCAAAGCTTGATAGTTCCAAAGCCCACTCCACAATCCTATCGGTAGCTTCTGGGTTCCGCAAGATCTGCTGTAGCAGGAAGCGGGTGATAACGGTCATCTCATGTGCTTGGAAGTAGTGGCGCAGCTTCCTCAAGGCCATAAGAAGGATGAAGAGCAAATTTTGCACAACATAATATCTTGACCTAGCCCCCTACAACAGGGAGCTGACAAAATAGACTGGGCGCTGCACCAGCTTCTTCTTCTGGATTGTCCCATTAAACTACGCAGATCCTTCCTTGCCGGCACCAGACCATACTAGGGAATGCCTTGGCTCGTTGCTTGGTGGTCTTGCCGTTGCTGCTACTTCTTCATCAACTTCTCTTTCAACCACTAGTGCGACACTCACCACTTGATTTGTTGCCGCTAGCTATACCAACAACGACTCTTGTGGTTTTGGCGCGACTAGGACTCGTGGAGAGGAGAGGTACTTCTACAAATCCTGCAGCGCTGCCTCCGCTTCCGGAGTCCATTTGATTGGGCCAGCCTTCTTCAAGATTTTGAAAAAGGGCAGAGCGCACTCAGCAGATTTTGAGATGAACCTACTCAGAGCAGCAACACAACCAGTAAGACAGCGCACATCTTTGAATCGTCTTGGTGCCTCAATTTGCTCAATTGCTTTGATCTTGTCAGGATTTGCTTCGATTCCTCGTTGAGATACAAAGAACCCATGAAGCTTGCCGGATGGGACGCCGAACACACACTTCTCAGGGTTGAGCTTCATGTTGATCTTGCGCAGGTTTGCAAATGTACCTTCTAGGTCTGATATGAGCGTAGCTTTGTCCCTGGTCTTGACCACAATGTCATCCATATAAGCCTCCATATTTCTATGTAGTTGGGGCTCAAAACAAATCTGGACCGCTCTTGCAAACGTAGAACATGTGCTTTTCAACCTGAAAGGCATACGCAAAAAGCAATACGTACCACACGGGGTGATAAATGCGGTCTTCTCCTCGTCTTCCTTTGCCATGAAAATCTGATGATATCCGGAATAGTCGTCAAGGAAAGACAACAAGTCATAGGCGGCGGTGGAGTCCACAATCTGGTCGATGCGCGGGAAGGGAAAAGGATCTTTGGGGTAGGCTTTGTTGATGTCTGTGAAATCAATGCACAACCTCCATTTCCCATTCGCCGTCCGTACTACGATTGGATTGGCCAACCATGTCGAATGGAGTGCTCCTCTGATCAAGCCATCCGCTTCTACTTTCTTGATCTCTTCAACAATAAACTGTTGCCGCTCCAAAGCTTGCTTCCGGACCTTCTGCTTGACGGGCCGCGTGTGTGGGCAGATGAGAAGGTGGTGCTCAATCACCTCCCTGGGAACACCGGGGATATCAGATGGTTGCCATGCAAACACATCGATATTCGCCCATAGGAAGGCGACGAGCGCGCTTTCCTATTTGTCATCGAGGGTGGAACTTATGGTGAAAGTCCCCCCCCCCATGTCGCCTTCCTTGGCGGGCACCTTTTTGGTCTCTAGCGGAGCTTCCTTGGACTTCTTGCTCTTGCCGGTGGAGCTCTCTGGCACATCGTCAATGGGAGCGCAACACTCCGAGGAGGTGCGCTTGCGGGAATGTGCGCCAGAGGCCTTGCTGGTCTTGTTCCCCCTGGAGTTTCAGCGGCAGGAGCAACTACCTTGGTGGCAGGCGTTGCGACTGCACCCCGGTAGAGTTGTTTGGCACAAATAAGTGTGCTTTTCTTGTCGGAGATGATAGTGACGACGCTCATTGGCCCGTGCATCTTTAGCACGTTGTAAGCGAAGTGGGTGGCCGCCATGAACTTGGCTAGTGTAGAGCGACCAAGAATGTCTTTGTACGATAACGAGATCTTGGCGACGTCAAAAATGATCTTCTCGGTTCTGAAATTGATATCACTGCCAAACGTCATGACCTTGCCATTCGGATGAGTTCTTCCTGAATTGACCCCTTGGAAAGCGCCTACTGGCTCGAGATCCTTATCAGGAATTTGCAGCCTCTAAAGGACATCAGGTGAGATCAGGTTCAGGCTTGCCCCACTGTCAAATAACATCTTCGTCACCTTGAGGTTGCGGGTTGTTGGCAAAACCAACAATGGCAAGCACCCGACCGCGGTTACATGATCAGGATGATCCTTGGCATCAAAGATGATAGGAGTGTTGGACCACTTTAGAGGTCTCTATGCACCAATAGAGGGTTCTGCCGCGTTAACCTCGCGCGCCCACTGTTTGAGTTGGCGGTGATAGGAGTGCGACGATGCACCTCCCTCTATGCACATCATCTCTGTAGCCTTCTGAAACTCCTGCTCATTGGACTCGTCGTCCTCTTTGACATCATCATCATCTCCCTCTTGTTTGTCATGGCCGCGGTCGGGCCGGTCTTTTTGTTGCTTGGGCTTACCGCGGCGACCCCCTCGGCCGACACGCTTCTTGCCGGACCCCTCGGCACCATCCTGGCCTTTCTCCTTGTCTCGCCACTCGTACTCAGCCTTTTGCTTCTCGACAAGCTGCTCAACTTACCGGCAATCTTGGAGATCATGGCCTTTGGTGTGATGGATCTTGCAATACTGCTTGCCAGAGCCTTTTGACTTGCCGGCAGCTTCCATGGCGTGGTAGGAGGTGCACCCGGAAATATCGTTGCTGGGGTCATCAACCTTGCCCTTCTTGGCAGCATCAGGATTGTCGGATCCCTCGGCGGCAAGTACGGTCTTGCCCCTGCGCTTCTTGTTCCGTCGCTGGCCCTTCTTTGCTAGGGTAGCGGTGTCTTCATCTTCAGAATCGACCCCTGCTCCGGCGTCTTTGCTGGGGAGTCTCCTCCCTTCTTCAGCCCGAGCACATTTGTCTGACAAAGAATAAAGCTCGGCAACGTCCCTGACTCTGTTCGCCAGCTCTTCCCGCATCCTGCGGTTGGGCACGTTTTGATGGAACGCGCTGATAACAGCGGCGGGATGAACGTCTGGGATGTTGTGGTGCATGCGGCTGAACCTTTGGATGTACTTGCGTAAATTTTTGACCTCCTTGTGGGGGATGATGTGTAGATCACTTTCTTGGCCAGGAGCTTGATGACCTCCTGTGAAGGCACAAACAAACTCATGGCACAAGTCTGCCCATGAGACAATGGACCCCTCTGGCAAGTGCATAAATCACGACCTGATGTTGGGCTTAAGCACCAACAGGAAGTAGTTGGCGAGTATCTTGTCGTCACTACCCCCGGTAGCTTGCACCGCAATGGTGTAGATGCTCAGGAATTACGATGGACATGTCTTGCCATTATACTTCTCCGGGACTTCTGGCTTGAACGTACGGGAGTTTGGCCACTGGACTTGCCACAGCTCACGGGTAAACGCTAGGCAACCCACCTCATAAGGTAGGCTGAAACGATACCCTGACGCGGACTTGTCTATAGTGGGCCCTGCGCGCCTATCAGACTAGAGGCGCGCTTCCTGCCACCGCTCGATTGCAGTTCGAGTGTCTTCATTGCCATGTTCTTGAAGAACTTGACACTGATTGCGGCATGACCGTGGTTCAGACGATGCCGTCGAGTAACCATCGTAAGCAGCAGTCCATCGAGTCGGCGACCGGCGAAGTTGCTGTGGGGGAGAGTGCGCCTAAGTCGCGCCGCCTCTAGCCCTCTCACCACTGGCGTGAGCTGTCTTGGTGGACCGAAACTTATATGTGAGGCTGAGGAGGCTCTGAATGGTGGCTCTCCATTTGTCGAGCTTCTCCGCAGTAGGAGGGAAGTTTTGGAGTAGCTGCACCCACGCCATCGCTTCCTCCGACATGGTCGGCAGCGAACGGTGGGAGGAACACGAGGTGCTCTAACTCCTAACCGTGTTAGAAGGAGCACCGCCACGGTCCCGCGTCGGCATGCCACTCCCACTTGCATGCTGGTGAGCATGCTGGTCCTGTGCATCTTGGGAATGATGCGTAGGAGCTTTCCCGTGGGGACGTTGAGAACTGTGGGCGCCGTGACGCGGCTCTCCGCGAGCGCCCTGAGAAGGTCGTGGCATAGGCGCCGACATGAGTGCCCTAGAACATACCCTTCCGCCCCCGGAGTTCACCCTACCACCCGCAGGTGGTACCGCTCTGTCCTGAGACCCAGGGGCGCGGGGGTTCCCGCCGCCGCAATGGGCGTCTCCATGGTGAGTGTCGCCCCTTGCTTAGCCTTGGTCACCAGAGCATCGTGGAAGTTCCGAACCTCCGCCTCCTCCTCCTCCTCCACCCGCATCTATGCCGTCTCTTGTCTGCATAGATATAGGGACGGCGGACGTGGATGGGCCAACTGTTGTCAGGCCCTTCTTCTTGAGGGCCATGGCGATGACGAGTATGAAGAAACTGGCGCGCTGATAACCGGAATGGGTTCGTATGGCCTAGTTCCCCTACCTAGCGCGTCAAATATGTCTTGGGAATGAACACCCATGGGATCATTGGGACCCCTTTCAGTTCGCCGGGGGGAGGGAGGCTCGCACAAAGAGCCGGTCTGATGAACAGCATGCGAGGATCTTTACCCAGGTTCAGGCCGTACGGATGCATAAAACCCTACTCCTGCTTGGTTGTATTGAGAGTGTTCTTAGGGTTCTAGCTACAGGAGCGCTATGAGTAGCTTTCACGCGTGAGAGCTAGAAAGTCCCAAAAGTCCAAAAAAGTCCCCTCCTGTATCGCCCTGGGACTCCTTTTATACCCTGAAGGGGATCCCAACAGTGGCGTACAGTGTGTACACAGGGTGTATAGAGGTATAGTGCTATCATACCTAACACTGACGGAGTAGGACAGACACATTTAATTCATCGTCAGGCATCTCTCTCCGTCAGTGGAACGGGACGGGAGCCCATCCCATCGGCACCTCTTAGCCCCCTCCAACGTCGACGCCGCGACACGCGTCCAGGTGGATCGACACCTAGCCCATGCGTTGGCGGGGCCTTGCTAGGGCTTTCCCTTGCCGGTGCCTTGCCTTGTCGGGGCCTTTCTTTGCATGGGGGTTCAATAGCCCTCCCGGAAAGACATTGCTCGTGGTCTTGGTTCTCCTGTGCTTGTATCTGCCAAGTCCCTACTGGGCCTTGCTGCTAGGGTGGCTACTACTGCTCGTGCACGAGTAAGGGGCCCTGGAGAGCCCAAAACTCTAGTGCACCGACACATTTCCTCCATGATCATGTGTTGAAGGGCGACATCGTCATCAAGCCAAGGAAGTCAGAAGAGCAATTGGCTGGTATCTTCATGAAGCCTTTGGATGAGAAGAGGTTTTGCAGGTTGCGGTGTGAGCTAAATATCTTACAATCCTCGAATGTCCTTTGAATGGGCATACATCCAAATGCTTAATGCTTATTGAAGACTTTGATGCACAACACACAAAGTAATGTATGCGCATGAAGACTTACAATCTGAGTGTGAATACATTAACAAAGAATATGACTTCAGAGCCCCACGATAATTTTACGCCATGTCTGGGTCGAATATTCTACGATGGGTAACGCCACCAAGCAAACTCGAAGAGATGCCACCAACCAAACTCGAAGACACTGCTTTTATCTTTTCTCCTTTCTATGTCTTCGAGATACTGAGTTTATCTTTGAATCGTAAACTTTCCTTCAAAGTATGCATGTGTTTTTAGTTGAATATTCCTTGAATATCTCTCTCCCTTTCTCTCTCTCTATATATATATGTATATGTATATATATATGTATATGTATAGATATATATATATTGGAGTTTTGTCATATACATCATTTGTCATATAGCTATATCTTCGAGTTTTCCTAGGCAAATGTGATCGGACCCGACGTTCCCATCTGTTCTTACCTCCTCTAACTCTGTTCAACTCAAGTGACATGTATTCTAAATTGACGCATGTTGATTGTCTTCACTACAGCCTTGTTTGTCGAAGACAAATACAACCAAACATTTAAGCTCTCAAAATCTTATCTGTTACCGCTTATTTTGCAACAACTCCCACGCCACTGCTTTGGATAATTGTAATGGGATGTCAGACATGTTGCATGTGCGCCACGTGTCCCACTAAAGCTGAAGAGACAGGGGCATATACGTGCAAACTGTTCGGATGTCCCTGTCCTTATAAATACATGTGCCCCAGCTCAATAATTGCCTTAACTTCCTCCGCCACCCCCAAACTCCAAACCCTAGCACTGTCGGTGGATTCCATGGCCACCAGAGAAGGAGCACTTCACTGTCGTGACTCCTCCATTGACATACTCATGCCGGCCAAGACTATCTTTGTCTGCCACCGTCGTAGCTGTCTGCCACCACCAAGCTAGGGTGTGGAAGATTGAACTGCTCGACCTCATCGCCTCGTCGACTAGTTCATCGTGTTCTTCATCGTGGTACATGTCCGTAGCAGAATCGCTTGGATCTCATAGTCTGAATTCATTTGCAGACTACTTGCAGATTCATCTAAACTCACCAGGGGCAAGCTCTCACCTGGATTTGTCTTCGAAGTCTTTGCACAACTCAAACCTTTGAAGACAATGGATAAAGATGGTACTCCCAAGATGGGTGGAAGACAAAGATGCAGCGACACAGCAAAGGATCTACCCCTGATCTATATGAGCGCTACAAGTCTAACTCAGAAGAAACCTATCATCAGCGCAAGACTCGAATCCAATGGATTCAAAGATATTGGATAGTGGATTGGTTAAACTACCACTTCATAACTAGGGAGATTCTAGACATGCATGTTTAGGCCTCCAATGCCAAAGAATCTTCATCCCTCTAGCATACTTGGGCACACCGCTGAAGATGCTCATGATGAAGCTGATATCCCCCTGCAACAAACCTGAAGCCTAAGCACACCACAAAGGCCTCAAATCCCTCAAAGGCTTCAAGTCATAAGGCTTTGAAGGCTCCCAAGGCTGCTAGCACAACATCTCAGGCTTTACGATCACCATATGTTGCTTCAGAAGACACAGAAGCTGAGTCTCGCCTGGTTAGGTGGATGAAAAGGAAAGATGATGCTTCTTGAGGACCGAAGCCATATGTCTCCCTGATGGATGCTACAAATATGATCGAGCTCTCTGATGATGAGTTTGATGATGAAGCGCTCACAACGCTGATCCAGCAAAAAGTAGAGGATGTAAAACGTCTTTAAGACTTACCTCTCTTTGACCCAGCAATCCTCGACCACTTCATTGACGAGTGGTTTGCTGAACCATCCCTCACCATCGATTCCATACAACTACCCATTGGGCTTAGCATCACCTTTCAAGGGCTTGTGAATGAGGAGCTTACCGTGGCACAAAAGGCCATACATCTCAAGGCGAAGATTAGCCATAAAAATACACTCTTCAAGGCCAACATCCACAACTTAACGCTGATCAGATTCACGGCCACCAGCTTATGATGAAAGAACTCAAGGCAGTGCTTAACAAGAGATGTGAAGCTGTCAAAGGCTCCCTAGTGCATCTCAAGAAAAAGGCTGCCACCATGGTTCAAGAACACAATGAAATGCTGAAGTGAAAGGCTCTTGGCCGGCCTGGTCTTGATCCACGGATCATTGAGACATCCAGACAGGCTTCAATGTCTTCAAGCCAAACGGCTCCATCAAGGCCTGAACCTCGAGGCATTGTGTTCCCAGCAGATTTCTCTGGCACTCGATCACCTTTGCCTTCATCTTATACAACAAGAAAGAAGATCAAGCAAGTTGAAGCTGAAGCCAAGAAACGCAAGGCTGCTGTTGCCTCTGAAGCCTAACCTATGAAGAGGCAGAAGACAAAGAAGCTGAAGCCATCCGAGTCATCCCAAGTACATGAACCCCTTCCTGATCCAACATCCACACCTACTGCTCAATGATACGTCTCCATCGTATCCACTTTTCCAAACTCTTTTGCCCTTGTTTTGGACTCTAATTTGCATTATTTGAATGGAACTAACCCGAACTAACGTTGTTTTCAGCAGAATTGCCTTGGTGTTATTTGTGTGCAGAAATAAAAGTTCTCGGATTGTCCTGAAAATTTATGGAGAATATTTTTGGATTTAATAAAAAATACTGGCGCAAGAATCAACTAGAGGGGGCCACATGCAAGCCACAAGCCTGCTAGGCGCGGCCACTTCCCTGCCCGCACCTAGCAGGCTTGTGGGGCCCCTATGGCTCCTTCGACCTCATCTCCAACTCCAGATAACCCTATTCGTGGAGAAAAAATCAGAAAGAAGAATTCATTGTGTTTCACGATATGGATCCGCCGCCACCTCATGTTCTTCCTTGGGAGACCAGATCTGGAGTCTATTTTGGGTTCCGGAAAGGGGAAATCGATGCCATCGTCATCCCCAACCATCCTTCATCACCAAGTCCATGATGCTCCCCGCCGTTCGTGAGTAATTCCATCGTAGGCTTGCTAGACGGTGATGGGTTGGATGAGATTTATCATGTAATCGAGTTAGTTTTGTTAGGGTTTGATCCCTAGTATCCACTATGTTCTGAGATTGATGTTGCTATGACTTTGCTATGCTTAATGCTTGTCGCTAGGGCCCGAGTGCCATGATTTTAGATCTGAAGCTATTATGTTTTCATGAATATATATGTTTGTGTGTGTGTGTGTGCGTTCTTGATCCTATCTTGCAAGTTGTAGACACCTATTATGAGCTATGATTCGCATCCCCGAGGGTGATAATAACTGGGATTCTTTCCGGTGATTACAATAGTTTGAGGAGTTCATGTATTCACTAAGTGCTAATGCTTTGGTCTGGTTCTCTATTAAAAGGAGGCCTTAATATCCCTTGGTTTCCATTGGGACCCCGCTGCCATGGGAGGGTAGGACAAAAGATGCCATGCAAGTTCTTTTCCATCAGCACATATGACTATAGATGGAATACATGCCTACTTTACATTCAGGAATTGGAGCTCGTTCTGTGTCACCCTATGTTATAATTGTTGCATGATGAATGCCATCTGATATGATTATCCATCACTGATCTATTACCTACGAGCTTTCGAAATATCGATCTTTGCTAAGTTACTTCTCCGTTGCTACTGTTACAATCACTTAAAAACTGCCACTCTCACTTTTGCCATCGTTACAGTTACTTCCATACTACTTTTCTACTGAATAATTTGTTGTGGATATTAAGTCTTTCAAGTGTGGTTGAATTGACAACTCAGCTTCGAATACTCGAGAATATTATTTGGCTCCTCTTATGTCGAATCAATAAATTTGGGTTGAATACTCTACCCTCGAAAACTATTGCGATCCCCTATACTTGTGGGTTATCAAGACCTTTTTTTGGCGCCATTGTCGGGGAGCATTGCTCTATTCTCTGAGTTACTTGGGATTTATATTTGTTGATCACTATGAAGAATCTGAAAGATCCAAAAACCAAGATCTATCCCTCTACTACGAGGGGAGGTAAGGAACTACCATTTAGCTCTGCACTTGATTCACCTTCTGTTATGAGTAAGTTTGCGACACCACCACGTGCTATGTAGCGACCCGACTCAAAACGAGTCAAGCCTCTGTGTGTTAGTGCCATCCCTAGATCAGTATGCTGGCACACACAATACATCAATGTATCTATCAAAGTGCAATCACATGTAAATAGCGTAAAGTTGATATATACCTCTTAATCACACCCGAAACAGTCAACAGGAGTGGAGTCCCAATAAACACCAACGACGGGTTGAGTGTAGACTGTAACCCTGAATCCTACTCTTACTCGTCGTAGAAAAGTATCTACAACATAAGACGTTGCAGCCGTGTAGGTCAGTACATTGAATGTACCGGCAAGATCACCATAGAAAGAATGATAAAGGCTATTATATATGCAAAAGGCTTTGTGGCTCTATGTCTGAGTTTTTGTAGAAAAGTTGGTTTTATTTTCCCTACAACAAAGGAGTGAAACAAAAATCACTACTAACAGTTGGTTGTTAATGAGATGGTTCCACCAACCAATTATCATGTCCCAAAAAATATTAATAGACCCACTCATCATAAAATTTATTAATGGTGTTGAGAATGGCTGATAGTATCATCTCCGGTGCTCATGTTGTCCGTAACCGGGGACACGACTAATCGATTAGTTTGACACTTTGCAGAGGTTTGTACACTTTACCTGCAAGAATCGATCCCTCCTGTTATGTCCTCGCACTGCCTGGTGTTTGAGAACGGGACGATCGAAACATGGTCTTCCATAAAGATCCTCTGATAGAAAGTCAGTGCCCATCCAAATCCTACCGTTCTTCTACATCTCGTAGCAACTGACCTACCAAAGTCATCACTAGAGTCAACCAGGCCAGAGCCCATATTGACTTGCGGTTGCACACGTAAGCTTTCCGGACTTGAAGTATCCATCCATCTCTTTGTGCCTGGGTGGCATTCCGTTGGGATAATTACAGGTAGATACCAGGATTCCCAGGCATAACCATGATAGATATCAGGCTGCCAAAATGCATGTCCAATCCACCCAGAGGTATATTGAGTCCTTGAAGTCTTGAAGTCTTGATCATCATGCAGGTCTTGAGATAATTAAATAACCTCACAATAGTCCTAAATCTCACAACCAACCCCGTCTACTAAAGCATAGCAATTGTGAATTAACGTCCCTTCCCGGGCAATGGTAATAGGGTGTTGGGTTTCTCCTACCTCATGATACTACTACAAGTTCAAGCTTAATAACCTACTAGATGTGTGATGGAAAGATTGATTCTAATGCAAATAAAACATAGGTAATGTAAGATGATCAAACTGAACTTGCCTGTACTGTTGATGCAGAAAATATCGCTCTCGGAAATAACTTGATAGAACTATTCATCACTCTCCGATGAAAATCTATATAATCAAACATTACACTCATATAAGCAATCATACTAGCAATCAATACTAACAATCAACAAGTAACACAAAACCAAATACGAAAGGGTTGTGATGAAAGAAATACTTAAGACAAAAGTTAAAATAACAAAACTTCATCAAAACAACCAAGAATAGTTTTCCCTACGAACAACTATTTTCAATAGTAACAAAACAAAAAAAAGTAAAATATAACAAAAGTATTTTAGTAAATATTTTATTAGCAAAAGAATTAATTTTGAAGAACAACTAAGGACTAAGAAAACAATACTCTAAACAACATAGTTTTTGCCTAACAAAGTTAACAACAAGAAAAAAAATACTTAAATAAGAGGAAACAAAAATATATAAGAACTAAGTTAACAGGAAGTAAAACTTATAAAGCAATTTATGAAAATAATTTCAAATAGAAAATCCAATTAGCAATGAAATCACTTTGCAAGTTATTATGAAACTAGAATTGATTTCATGCTATCAAAAATAATAAATAACATAAAAAATAAGTTATTTTAAGTACTACTGCTAACTAACAGAAAACAAAGTAAAATGTGTCAACTAATATAAAAATAAAACAATTTAAAACAAAAGAAATAGAAATAAACATAAAAAGAACTAAAATAGAATATGTTTTGTTAAAAATACTAATTTCAAATATTCTAAAAATTCTCAAATTCTACCTACTGTTAAATAAAGTCACTAGTGACAAGTAGCAAAAAGAATCAACTCAAAACCTATTTTTAAACTCAAGTTATAAGCAAATTAGTGTTTGAAGCAAATCTGTTTGAATTCAAATTTAAAATATTCAAATATGGTCAAATTTGATATCTACAGAAACTAGAATAAATATGTGACATATTGCAAAAAAGAATCAACTTAAAATAATTAAAAACATAAAAGATATAAAGAAAACAAAAACAGAACTAATTCTGTTTTAGAAAATAAAACAAAAAAGAAAATCCTAATCTAACGAACGGTGTGGCCACGTGGCGGCTTCTGAGTGGCTAAGGAGTGTGCGCAGTTTAGCCTAACTAGCGTATGGCCACAAAATAGAAGAAAATGTTTCGGCCTAATTTAAATAAATAAAACCGATCGGTTCTTTTAAATAAACCGAAGGGTTATATTGTTACTAATCTACGCCGTTCAAACAGATCGGACGGAGTGGAGGGCTCACCGAGGTGGAGGTCAACTCCGGCGAGGTCCGGCTATGTTCGAGGCGGCGAGGTTGACGGCGACGGCATTCCGGTGATCCTCCGGCGGTGAAGAGAGCACCAGGCGAAGGCGGAGAAGCTCCGGCGTCGACCTCTGGTGGCAGAGAGGCTCGGGAGCGTCGGCGTTGAGCAGAGCGAGCTCGTGGGGTGCAGTGGTGGCAGAGAGCTCCGGCAAAGGATTGCAGCGAGCGCAGTGCATGGGTGTTGGGGTTTTGGAGGGAAATGGATGCGGGGATGGGCGGGGGTTTTATAGGCGGCCTCAGCATCGTCTGAAAGGTAGGAGAGGGGAGATCTCCTCTCTGGTCCGGCGTGGATCCGAGGAGCTCCGGCGATGGAATATGTAATATGGGGAAGGAAAGAGGTGACCGAGGGGATTCGGGATCGGATGGTGGGGCCTGCCTGTTAGCGGCAAGGGAGAGGTGCGCGGTGGATCGGGCGATCGTCCCGAATCATTTTTGGATCCGGCTGGGCAGATTTGGGCCAATTCCTTTCCTATTGGACCACGGGTGTGTTTCCTTTTTTTGAAACTTCCTTTTTATAAAACAAAACAGAAAAGGAAACTAAATAAAAAAAACTAAAATACTTTTATATACACATATTATATATCAAAATGACCAGAAAAAGATTTCCTATATCATGAACATATTTTCAAAGGAAAAATCACATCTCACAAAATCAACAAAATCAAATAGTGTTGCTGGTTCAAATAAAATGCAAATAAAATATTTGCAAAATACCAAAATGATTTCAAATTCATTTCTCTCCACTTTTATGTTTAAAGGAATCATTTTACCCTATTTTCCGTATGGTTTATTAATGGAGAAAAATAAATTTTAAAACCACTTTCAAAAATGGCTTTGAAACCCTTTTGTGAAATATTTCAAAAATAGTTTTCTGAGTTTTTAAATTCAAATATGATTCAAATGCCCCCTGGTTTGGAGTGTCATATTACTCCTCTCAAAATCTTGTCAAGGGTATTTGAATTCTTTCAAAATTTAAAATGGAACCAAATATGAAATGGATTCCAAAAAGAATAATTCAGAGATTTTCAAATCCACTTTTCAAATTTCTTGTTTATGAAGAAGTCATGTTATCTTCTCTCACTGATTTGAAATGGAATTTGAATTTGAATTCAAAAGCACATGGGAAAGTCATGTCATTCCCACTCATTCAAAAGTTTTTAGAGGTTTCAAATTTCACTCAAATTCAATCAGTCAATCAAACAATCAATCATTCATCTATGTAGTATAACATTCCAAAATTTGGGATGTTACATGCTAGTAATTCTAATATGTAAAAGGTAATTGATGATGCCACTTCTGCCTTGCATGATGCTTATGATGATATTTTCCGAAACTGATGAAAATATTGAAACTGAACACTTTGAGACACCTGCTAGACCTAGCTCTCCTAGATATGAACTGCTTGATATTCCTAAGGGTTATGTTATGGAATGAGAGGTAGCTAGGGTCTTTCTTGCTTGTAATGATAGAGATGATCTTAAGAAATTACTATGCAAGTGGAAAGAAAAATATTTGAATGCTACAATGAAATATGATCCTAACTTTGCTACTTCACCTATCTTTGTTACTGATAAGGATTATGAATTCTTTGTTGATCCTAAGCTAACTACTTTGGTTGAATCTAATCTTTTCCATGGTTATGAATCTGAAACTGTTGTGGCGCATCTTACTAAATTGAATGATATAGCCACCCTATTTACTCATGAGGAAAACATTCATCATTACTATATCCTTAAGTTGTTTCCTTTCTCGCTAAAGGGTGATGCTAAGATATGGTTTAATTCTCTTGCTCCTGGTTGTGTGCGTAGTCCCCAGGATATGATATATCACTTTTCTGAAAATATTTTCCTGCCCATAAGAAACAAGCTGCCTTGTAGGAAATATTTAACTTTGTTGAAATTGAAGAAGAGAGTCTCCCACAACCTTGGGGGAGGCTTCTCCAATTACTTAATGCTTTGCCTGATCATCCTCTCAAGAAAAATGAAATACTTGATATCTTTTATAATGGACTAACCGATGCTTCTAGGGACCACCTAGATAGTTATGCTAGTTGTGTTTTCAGGGAACGAACTGTTGAACAAGCTGAATACTATTGAATAATATATTGAGCAATGATAATGATTGGACTATTCCCGAACCACCTACGAAGCCAATTCCGAAGAAAAGAGGTATTCTATTTCTCAGTCCTGAAGATATGCAAGAGGCAAAGAAATCAATGAAGGAAAAGGGTATTAAAGCTGAAGATATTAAGAATCTACCACCTATTGAAGAAATACATGGTCTTGATAACTCCACACAGGTAGTAAAGGTAAATTCTCTTTGTAGATTTGATGAAAGTGATATACCTTATAATAAGTCTGCTAGCCAATGCTTGGATGAATTTGATAATTTTGTTGTTAAGCAAGAAAATTTTAATGCTTATGTTAGTAGACAGTTGAAACATAATGCTTTCATGCTTGATCGCTTAGGCGATTATATGAGTAGAACTATCAATGATCTTAAACTGATTAGTAAACATGCTTCCATAGTAACTACTCAAGTAGAACAAGTACTTGATGCTCAGAATGATTTGCTTAATGAGATGAATAGTGGAAACAATGATCATTCTGTTAGAGTTGTGACTAGAGGTGGTAAAATGACTCACGAACCTTTGTATCCTGAGGGACATCGTAAGAAAATTGAGCAAGATTCTCACGGAATTAATACTGATACACCTAGTCACTCCAGTAATAAGAGGAACAAGGATGATGATAGAACTTTGTATGCTGCTACTGAACCTGTTATAGATACACCTGAAAACTCAAATGATATTTCGGTTTCTGATCCTAAGACACAATCTGGTGATGAACATGAGCCTAGTGATAATATTAATGATGATGCTCATGTTGATACTCAACCTAGTAATGATAATTAGTGGAGATTGAACCTGCTGTTGATCTTGATAACCCACATCCTGAGAATAAAAGATATGACAAAAGAGATTTTATTGCTAGGAAGCATGGTAAAGAAAGAGAACCATGGGTTCAAAAACCCATGCCTTTTCCTCCTAAACCGTCCAAGAAAAAGGATGATGAGTATTTTGAGCGCTTTGTTGAAATGCTTAGACCTGTCTTTTTGCATATGCGCTTGACCGATATTCTCAAAATGCCTCCTTATGCTAAGTATATGAAGGATATTGTGACGAATAAAAAGAAGATACCATATGCTAATGTTTCCACCATGCTTACTAATTATACTTTTAAGGGTGGAGTACAAAAAAAATAAGAGATCATGGAATACCAAGTATACCATGCTCTATTAAAGGGAACTAGCAAAGTGGCCGGCTCGATGTGCAGGTAGGATTTTATGAAGTTAAATGTTTGTATATATTATGTAATTAGTCCATAGATTTAAACAAAATGTGATAACATTTTGAAGTATTAGAATTTTGTGAACTATTTTTTCTTTGTTATGTCTGTTTTTTATTGATACATAAATATATATGTTAAATGTTCATCCTTTACTTGCTAATTATGCATGCCATATAATTGTAGTTTTATGATCGACTGCATTTTTAAAATTATACGTGTATACGTAGTTCTGTGATCATCGACTCCACTATTTAAATTATATTTGTATATTTTTACTGAAAAGAACTATGATTTTTCTTGGTTTTTTTATAAATAAAAATCTATTGCTCCTTTATTCCATAGTGGCATTTGTTTCTATAGACGTGCATAACAGTCCCAAGGGTGAGCATATTGTGCTAATTGTTTTTTGCCAAGCGTGGACGCGTTGATAAAGAAATATACAATGTCAAAATATAAGCCACCGTTGGTATATTTTGGCTGTCACACATTCCATTATTCTTGTTACCAAAGAAACCTTGATATAATTTCGCTCAAAAAATATGAGACACGTACACCAAGTACAACAAGGTGCCTGTATACTACAAAGCGTCATTAGTTTGATGGGTCCCATCATTATTATTATTTACTTTCCCATTCTGAAGTCTTCTTGACTTCTCAGTTCTTTGCCCCACTAATGCTCTCATGCAGTGAGATTGTTCATCTTCCCGGACCCCCTTTATCTTTTCCTAAATCTTTCTTCTCACTCAAAATTGTTGTTGCCGAATAGCTCCAATCAACTTCCTTTGTTGATTCGATGTACTGAGGTTTGTTTTCCTCACCTGGAGCTACCCTCGCAGCTGATTCTGGCACATGTTGACCATGGACGGCCACTTGTTTGTGTCCTTGTACACCTCATTGGTCGCCTAGGCTTGTAAAGGGCGGTGGTGGCGTCCGTGCAATTGGTTTGCTACTTGTTTTTATCTCCCGCAGACCTGCAACCCTCTCGGATCTACCTTGAGTATGAGGTTGCTGGCTAGGTTTTCTTTCACAAGCGCGTGAGGCAGAAGCATCTCTCTATTTCCGCTCGAGGTAGCATGGCATATCATCCTCATCCTTCACAGTGGCAACATTCTTCAAAGTACGGCCCGCAGGTTCCCGTTTCCCCCTATTTTTCGTTCTCCAACTCTGTAATTTCCCCCTTTTTTTATCCTTTTCCGATGGTTGTGCGGTTTAACCAATACAATGTAATCAGTGAAATTTCTGTTAGCACTTAGTAGACGTACTAATTAAAATTAGTATTAGGAATAATTGTATTTATGCCCTTAGTTGTGTCACCGTCGACAGGAATACCCCTAGTTTTCGAAAATACGCGGTCATGCCCACATCACTTTGCTCGTCTTGCGCTTTTGCCCTTTGACCGTTTGACTGCCATTTGGAAAACTTCACAACTATTTTATACTAATTCGGAAAAATGCAAATAAGATATCAAAATGTTCGAAAACACATCACCTATACGTGCATGTCATTTGCAGTCATGACAAAAGTGTTGGAAAGTCCCCATCACCTATATGAGCTAAAACTGATATGGAAACTTCCCAACAATTTTCTCCTGAATGCAAATATCATACACATATAGGTTATGTCTTTCCGAACATTTTGATATCTTATTTGCATTTTTCCGAATTAGTATGAAATAGTTATGAAATTTTCAAAATGACAGTCAAACGGTCAAAGGGCAAAAACACAAGATGAGGAAAGTGATATGGGCATGAACGCATGTTTTCCAAAATTAGGGGTATTCTTGTCGATGGTGGCACAACTAAGGGCTCAAATACAATTATCCCTTAGTATTATATCTATTTATTAATTGTATATTCTTGTAAAATGGCTACTCTTGTTTTTTATTTGATTGACTTATTGCTAAGTTACTACCTTTTTGGTAATGGAGCAAATATATATAGTGTTAATTTTTTAATTCCCCCTCCACCTTTTTATGGGCTCGGGGCCAACATTGGGAGTGTTAGGCCTCCCTAGCCCTATAAATATCCAACAAACTGAAGAACCAATTAGTACATTTGTGATTAACTATGGTTTAAATAATTCCTAGAGAATAATGAATATATAAAAATTGAATATGAAAATATGTCTTATTTTATTGTACATATGAATTATAATATTTTACCGATGCTCTTATGATTGGTTTGCATTAAACACTAAGCTTGTGGAGTAAAACATCGCATTGTATAGTCTGTTTATGTTTGGCAGTAATGAGCTATTTTCAATTATTGATTCATGTTTGCAATATTTTGCCAACCAAAATTAATATAAGATAGTTCAATATTAAAATAGGCCTGATTTCATTCTTCATATGAGATAGAACAATGTCTCGATGCTCTCACTATTGGTACTAATGAACTATTTCGATATACTTTGGCAAGGTAGTACACCATATTCGACTTACCATATCATGTTAGCATAGCTAGGTCAGATTTGGTTTTGAAGAGATCTACCAGTGTGGTAAATTTATATGTATGTAATTCTTATGTAACGCTTCAGTGGCCTCTTCTAGTGAAAGAAACATCATGCTGAAATTATGTTATCCGTTCATACCTTTAAAATATTTTTCTATAGACTATGTTCTTGACCACATCAACCTCCTTGCTATCTTCATCATTTACCATTACCTGCAGTCCATCCCTTTGTGTTACTAGTGAGAAGGCTACGTATAACTATCTATGTGTGAAAACTTCCTTAGGTAGATATAGTCCTACTTTGTGTTAGAGATTTGCCCTGGCTTTTGTTGATAGTCATAACAAAGGAAGATGATATAGGATATTGCCTCCTTTTTATAACAAATGGCCATGCTGATTCAGTTGGTGACATAATTATTCTTGGAATATATACCTTTTCTCTTACATTTGTTCTAGTTGTGACTTGATGAATCTTATTCCAAGTTGAATAATTGGCATCCTTGTACATTTGCATAACCTCTCAGTTTGGTTGGTATTACGTAGTAGCATCACACATATGCCAGCTTCTAATTTTAGCTCGCGATTTGGGATTCCAGGAAATGGTAAGATGTTCAGGAATTTCATTGGTTATAACAATTCTATTTCTGCATTAAAGGTAGCTGCTTTGCATAGATCCATTATATACTCATTTTTATTTTGAACTATTTTGTTTCTTGGACATAATTTTGCTCTTTCTTATAGGTATTCTAGCTGGCGATACCTCTCCTGCATATTGGGACATATGCTCTCCACGATTATCTTTTGGATCATTTCCTTTCTTGAGTAGTATGTCATTTGGTATTTTTATAAATTCCTCACATTTTGATGATATATTTTCCCAACGCCAATATTTAGAACCCTCTCTGCAAATTCTGCTACCCTTTGTTTCTCTGATTCATCATGTGTTTTGTTGTTCAGTCACATGTTCTGTGTTAGCTTCATTATATGGAAGTGCTTCCAAAGATATGACCTTTTAATGGATGTAGTGACTATGTTGCGTCTTCTTCCATTTGGTATAACAGGAAGGATCTGGCCGAAGTCCCCTCGTCGAGCCATTGTCATGCCACCGAATGGCCTCTCGCAACTGTTCACATTGTTATGCCTTAATATATACCTTAGAGTCATGTCTAGCACCTCAAAGCATGTCTTGTTTGCCATTGGAGCTTCATCGCATAGTATTAGCGACTTCTTTTTTAGTAGGTCTGACAAGTGTGAACCTTGTTTCATGTCACATGTTGACATTTCTGTAAGGATTAGGGGGGGTGTGGATCCTTGAGTGTGTCGTTCTACCTCCCTCTAGAAGCAACACTACAATACCACATGATGCTGCTGCTAGTACTATCTTGCCTTCGGAGCGCAACTTTGTTGTGATTTCCTTCCATAGGTATGTCTTACATGTCCCACCATATCCATCCACAAATCTTTGTTTTCCCAAATCTTTGTCAACAGATTCCATTATTGAGAGTACCAAAGATCGTCAAATGCTATTTGTTTTGCTCATATTTGTTGTATTTAATCTCTTTATATTGAGTAGTTTGTTTCCAGGTTCCTTTATTTCTAAAGAATCTGGAAGTTCTATTATGGGGTATTCCCTAAGTATATTTCTAAATTATCTCATGAGCTTTTCTATTTCCACCAAGGCGTGTCCTTGCTTCTCTGAAGTTGTGAGGCAAAGTGTAGAATAGTTCAAGATTTCTCTCTGTCTTCGCTTAATACTTCCCAGTATGATTACCACAATTGATTCGGGTTAGTGACTTTGAAGTGGCATAATATTGTTGTGAATAGATGTCTTATCTCGTTGCTAGTCGCCTAATTCGATGCCTGATTGACGAACTCAAGCCACTCTTTGTCACCAACTCATCATCGATAAATCCTAGTGCTTCATCGTATGATGTGTGGAGAACTTCATTTACTGTTCTTATGTCTTTTCTTAATGTTAAGTAGCAATCGCATTTAGTATTTTTTTCCACGTGCAAGATGGGCATAACATATCCTTCCAACTGATTTTCCTTTCTTTATTTTGCTCCACTTTATCTCTTTCTTCTTCCATACCCATTTACTGGGAATTGTGCACATGTTAATTCTCTGGCTTCACATATCTTGTTTGTCTCCATCCACTGTGTAAATTTGATGATTCCTACTCTTTCTTTCCCAACGATCTTGGTTAAATCTGTTGCATACCTGTAGTATGGTTCTGGTCTTTTTGAGTATAATCTTAGTATGAATACACTGGAACTAACATCCATGGAATCAACTTTCTATAGATGAGAAAGTACTAAAGGGCAACCATTAAGATAGGAACCCACACCTATAGGTTGCATTACTTAATGTAAAATACACTTCACAATTTTTGTTTCTTTTGTTTCTACATAATGAACCTTGTGAGCTAACATGTCAAATATTTCAGGATTAGTACTGCCTACAGTATAATTGAAGTATTACTGATCCATTAAGAGGTCTGATCTATGATATGAAAACCATATGATGCACCATATATGTTTCTATATATCGCAATAGGCAATTTCACTTGTTTCTGTTATAGTTGTAGTATAATTCTAGGCTTTTATAGTGTATTACCTTAACGTGAATACACTAGAAGTAACACCCATTGCATCAGCCTTCTCTAGATGAGTAAAACCTATGAATGTGACACCATTAACACAGGAACCTGCACCTATAGAATTCTACATAATCAACCTTATGTGGTAACATGTGAAATCTTTGTAGATGAGCACTGCCTAGAGGATAATTTAACTATTATTAATTCATTAACCTGTCATATCTATAATTTCATGCAGATTGTACTTACTTGATGTGGTCTCACCGCTCGACGGAGCTGGCTTGTGCCTACTAGAGGAAGACAATTTCGAAGTGCCGCTGGTTGGAGGAAGTTGACCTCGAAGTGTTGTTTTCCAAAGGAACATGATGTAGAAGTTGTACCCTAAAACCTAGAGGACAATGAACCTCTAAGTTTCAGAGTTTACCATGTTTGCACGTTGCAAAGAGAGATTTTTTGATGTCGTCTGGTGAAATATTATGTTTGGAGAGATCATTATTGATTATAGTTTGGATTTTTTTGGGGATATTGTCATGTTTTTTTGAATGGTCTTATCGCCAATGGTATGGTTCAACATGTACGTGTGGGATGGCCCGACCTGTATGTGTGCGCTAGCCTGGAATCGTGAATTGAGCGTGAAATCCTCATCTACATGAAGTCCTGAACTCATGGTATGGTCCCACGTTGTTTGCAAAGATCTAACGGTTGTACTTTCTAGCAAGGTAATATGCACATCAAATTAAAGGTTGGATATTTCTAATTATTGTGGGATTTTCTAAGATAATTATATTTATTATGGTGATCCCGTCAACTTTACTTTTTAATATAAATAGATTATGTTAAAATTGCTTTATGTGATTTGGGAGCTGGTGTTAGTGTTATGCCTTTCTCTTTATATCGTAGACTTGATTTGAATAAGTTGATACCTACTGAAATCTCTTTGCAAATGGCTAATAAATCAACTGCTCTACCTATCGGTATTTGTGAGGATGTACCTGTCGTAGTTGCAAATGCTACTATCTTAACAGACTTTGTTATTCTTGATATTCCCGAGGACGATAGTATGTTGATCATCCTTGGTAGACCCTTTTTGAGTACTATAGGGTCTGTTATTGATTGCAACAAAGGCAATGTCACTTTTCATATTAATGGTAATGAGCACGGTACACTTTTCAAAGAAACAACCTCAAGTTCACAACTCCATTGAAAAAAATCCAATGATTATTATTGGAGACTTTGAATTTCCTCTTCCTACTGTCAAGAATAAATATGATATACTTATTGTTGGGGATATATATATCCTCATTGAGTTAGTGTTATTCAAAAATTCTTCGGTTTCATGTTATTCGAAAGAAGTTTATTAATAAGACTTGATCAACCTTATTGATGGATTCCTTTTGATGAACATGAGATGGATGAATTTAGAAAGCACAACTTTCTGTACCCAACTTTTATTTTCTGTTAGTTAGATGAAATTTAGTAAAAATGCTATTATTTTTCTGTTTTCTAAGTTTCCCATGCAATAAAAAAGCTGACCTGAAAATAAAAGTTTTCCAAATGTCTTGAAAATGGAGTATGATTTTTTCTGGAATATTTAAAAATATTTGGCACTGAGGACAGTATAGGGGGATGCACCAGTGGGCCACAAGCCCACAAGGTGCGACCACCCCCTGGTCGCGCCTAGTAGGCTTGTGGGTCCCACGTGCCCCCTTCACTTATTCCAGCAACCATTCACTTCATCTTCCTCCAAAAAAATCCCACCATTTCTCAAACCCGTGTTCTAGCTCTTTTTGCTGCCATTTTTGATCTCCTTGTGCAAAGCTTCATTCGCAAAACTGTTTTGGGATATTGTTCCTCGGTATGTGACTCCTCCAATGGTCCAATTAGTTTTTGTTCTAGTGCTTTATATATTGCAAGTTTTTGCTGCTGTGGTGACCCTGTTCTTGAGCTTGCATGTCAAATTTATATGGTCCCAAGTAGTTTTGATGAATGATTTAGCCTCTAGGCACTTGAGGGAGTAGTTGCTATGAGTTTCTTTGAGTTTTGTTCACCTTTATTTTGAGTCACTAATTTTTTAGAATTCCTCAAAGAAAGAAATGTTGCGGAGATTGTTAAGAGGCTCTTCAAGCTGGAGCTCTAAGGAAGATGAAAATGAGACGAGGGAGAAACCAAAGTATAATCTTCCCCGCGTCGCAAAAGTTTGACCATGTGAATGGCCATGTGACACATTCTTGAGGGCGGCTGGCATTTATGAAGATTTCTATTATTTGGCCAAGAATGCAGGCATCACCAACTTCCTCAACGATAAGTGTGACCAGTAACTCTTGCTCACGAATACCTTTGTGCAAAATTTTCACTTTCATTCGAGGGAGGACCCTCCTACAGTAGAATTTCACTTATACAATGAAAATGAACCTTTATGATTTTTGCTAAGTTTGCAAAATACCCTATGAGGGCAGCATCAGGGAACCACGTCCACGAGAGATGGAAGATTTTATTGCCGTAGTCACCGTAGGGAAGAGAGAGGTGTGTCAAAGGCAAGAGCAGCTAGTTTACATTTTCCTGTGCTATGCTATTATTCATTATTTGCAAGAAGATGTTTACTTGGTTGCTAGGAGAGTGGAAGTCTTAGTGCCCTTGACCTTGCCATTCCACGCCATGCTTTATTTGTTAATAGAACCTTTAGTCTAGGTGCTATGGTGGCCCAATGGTTGAACACCAACCGTTCGAAGGGCCCATATTCGGAGGCATATATGCATCTCGTTTGGCCAAACATTCTGAGATACCCATTAGGCTTAAAAAGAAAGATGAGAGGCTGCTACGCGCGAAGTTTTTATATTATGACCATATGGTAGCTCATGATATTATTAAGAAAAATGATGATATGAGGCTGCTTTACAACTTAGTTTTTAGCCAGGGTACTTGTGAAATTATTACTCTACCTGCTTCTTCTTTGTTCGATATTCTCTCAAGCAGGTACATCATAATGCCTGGAGACATTTACAGATATTGGGGTCCGACGCAACCCCCACCTCCAGAACCAACACTAGCCCTTGATTCGTACCCGGAGCCAATTTTTCAGTGGGAGCCGCAGGGGTTCACTAACCAATGGAACTATGAGGATGCTCCTGAGTATCCGGGAGAGATCTCTTTCCAGCCATGGCCGTAGACCAACTTAGGCCAAAAGCGTAAGATTGGGGGAGTACGTATTTCTCACGAACTTTATATTCATGTTCACACACTCATCTTAGTAGTCGGTGGTGATACTCTTTCATTGTACTATCCATGGTAGTTTATTTCCTCGTTTAATTAACTTTGAGAAAAATACAAAAAAATAGTTATAGCTTTACCTTCGACTTTGCTTAGTTGTAGCATTAAAAGAAAACCCCAAAAGATTTCTCGTTCTTCTTTTGCTTGTTGGGAGCTTTCCCGTGTAAATAGTTTTTCTCGTTCTTGTTTTGATTTTTCTTTCTTTGGGTCATAAGGAGAAGACCACAATCAAAAAGTCGAGTGGATCTCATATGCATTATTGTTTACCTATTAGAGATCCCATGTTACCCTGTCTTCTCCTTTGAGTTATTTTTTGGAGATTCCAGCTTAGTCCAAGGCACGTGCACTCTTATTATTATCCACACCGTTCGGTCGTGCAAGTGAAAGGCAATAATGAGGATATTTGATGAAAAGATTGAGCTGGAGAAAAGTTGGTATGAACTCGACCTATCTTGGTTTTGTAAATATGATTAGCTCATTGTTTGCAATTCAGTTCATTATGGTGAAACATATTTGCAATGACAATTAGAGATTATAGTTATTCATGCCATGCTTCATTACCTAAGAGTGAATAATGTTTTGTTTTGGGTGCCAACATGCATACTAGAATGGTTGTGATGTAATATGATGGGATGGTATCCTCCTTTGAACAATTCAAGTGGCTCAACTTGGCACATGTTCATGCATGTAGTTGAAACAAAATCAACATAGCCTCTATGATATTTATGTTCATAGTGATTTATATCCTACTCATGCTTTCATTCAATGTTGGTTTATCTCAAAGCATGTTTATGATTGTGTTTCTCTCTAGTTGGTCGCTTCCCAGTGTTTTGCTAGCCTTCACTTGTACTAAGCAGGAATACTACTTGTGCATCCAATCCCTCAAACCCAAAGTTGTTTCATATGAGTCCACCATACCTACCTATATGCGGTATTTACCTTCCGTTCTAAGTAAATTTGGATGTGCCAAACTCTAAACCTTCAAATAAGCATTTTTATGCCCAAATCACTCATGTGGCGACTGGGGCTGTCAGTATCATCCATGCTAGGTGGGTTATTCTCACGATATGGGTTGATTCACTATCATTCACGAGAAAGTGGCTGGTAATCAGGATGCCCAGTTCCATGCTCGAAATAAAAGCATAATATAATTAAACAAAACTCTTCTAGGATTGTGTTTGTATGGACCGTACACGTGGATTCGGCTCGCCGTGGATTGTGACTGATTGGTGGAGGCGGAGTAAAAACTTTATCATTCTGTTTGGGAACCGCCTATAATGTATCTATCATGGAAGATGTGGACAACCTCTTGGTCGTTTTCTAAGAAATGAAAGCATACCGCTCAAAAACCATTACTTACCTCTGTTTTAAAAAATCGAGGTATGGCACCTCTGCAAATGAATGCTTCCCTCTGCGAAGGGCCTTTCCATTTACTTTGTTGTCGAGTGATCATCCTCTTATAAAAGGCACAAGTTAGAGAGCACCACCATCATTTGTATGCTTTTATGTTAATTGATATTGAGTATGAGTATGATTGGATATTTTTCATCGTGAATTACAATGTCTAGTCAGTCCTTGTTCTTTAGAGGTGATCTGCGTTTATGTTTTGCGGTCTCAGAAAGGGCCAGCGAGATATCGTTTCATCATATTGTATCATGATTGCTTTGAAAAAGTGTTGTCATCCAAGAGTTATTATTATTGCTTGCTAGTTGATTATGTCATTGATATGATTAATTGTGAGACCTAAATGTTATTGTGAACGCGGTTAGTCCATGACCTCGCTGAAAATCTGAACATCAGTTAGACGTATTTACAACAACAAGATCAAACAAAGTTTGTAGAATTTTTCTTCATCACTTTCAGTTTATCAACTGAATTGCTTGAGGACAAGCTTGGGGGAGTTGTTACATCTCCATCGTATCCACTTTTCCAAACTCTTTTGCCCTTATTTTGGACTCTAATTTGCATGATTTGAATGGACCTAATGCGGACTAACACTGTTTTCAGCAGAATTGCCATGGTGTTACTTTTGTGTAGAAATAAAAGTTCTCGGATTGTCCTGAAAAAATTTGGAGAATATTTTTGGATTTAATAAAAAAAATACTGGTGCAAGAATCAACCAGAGGGGGCCACCTACAGGCCACGAGCCTGCTAGGCACGGCCACCCCCCTGGCCACGCCTAACAGGCTTGTGAGGCCCCTGTGACTCCTCCGACCTCATCTCCAACTCCATATAACCCTATTCGTGGAGAAAAAATCAGAGAGAAGAATTGATTGTGTTTCATGATACGGAGACGCCGCCACCTCCTATTCTTCCTCGGGCACTAGATCTGGAGTCCGTTTTGGGCTCCAGAGAGGGGAAATCGACGCCATCGTCATCACCAACCATCCTTCATCACCAATTCCATGATGCTCTCCGCCTTTCGTGAGTAATTACATCGTAGGCTTGCTGGACGGTGATGGGTTGGATGAGATTTATCATGTATTCGAGTTAGTTTTGTTAGGGTTTGATCCCTAGTATCCACTATTTTCTGAGATTGATGTTGCTATGACTTTGCTATGCTTAATGCATGTCGCTAGGGCCCGAATGCCATGATTTTAGATCTGAACCTATTATGTTTTCATGAATATATATGTGTTCTTGATCCTATGTTGCAATTTGGAGACACCTATTATGAGTTATGATCCGCATCCCCAGGGTGACAATAACTGGGATTCTTTCTGGTTATTACCATAGTTTGAGGAGTTCATGTATTCACTAAGTGCTAATGCTTTGGTCTGGTTCTCTATTAAAAGGAGGCCTTAATATCCCTTACTTTGCATTAGGACCCTGTTGCCACGGAAGGGTAGGACAAAAGATGTCATGCAGGTTCTATTCCATAAGCACGTATGACTATATATGGAATGCATGCCTACATTACATTGATGAATTGGAGCTAGTTCTGTGTCACCCTATGTTATAATGGTTGCATAATGAATGCCATCCGACATAAGTATCCATCACCGATCCATTGCCTATGAGCTTTCCACATATTGATCTTTGCTAAGTTACTTCTCCGTTGCTACTGTTACAATCACTACAAAACTACTACTGTCACTTATGCCATCGTTACCGTTACTTCCATACTACTTTGCTACTGAATACTTTGCTACAGATATTAAGTCTTTCAGGTGTGGTTGAATTGACAACTCAGCTGCGAATACTCGAGAATATTCTTTGGCTCCCCTTGTGTCGAATCAATAAATTTGGGTTGAATACTCTACCCTCAAAAATTGTTGTGATCCCTTGTACTTGTGGGTTATCACTCAACAAGAGCCACTGCATGTGAAGCCAATCTCCATGGCTCCTCCAACCTATGAGAACTAGGAGAGGCAAGTAATACTTCATGTGTCTGCTATCACACAGACTCCCACTGCTGAAGACATTTCACTTCTGAAGATAATGTAGTTGAAGACATTGCTCCTAAAGCTCATGCTGACGAAGATAATGTGGAAATAGAACACGCCATGCCGCAAGATGATGCACCTCTGATCCAAACGCCACCACATGACGATAGTTAATATGTGGATATTGGCACCCCTCTTAGGCCAGATGTGCCTGAAAACATTCCAAGCACTCCATTGTCTGCTTTCTCAACTCCTGTGCCCAGAACAGCTGAATCCCCATTTGTGGCCATGGAAGTTGAAGCCTCTGAGCATGCATCACATCTCAAAAGGATTTGCTGTGGACCTAGACTGGACATATCTTCCGTGCAAAGCATCCCTGAAGAAAAAGTCCGTGTGTCTCCGATTGCACCAGTCGATGAAGTTCTCAGGATTAGAGTCGTTGCTCATAATGTGCTTGAGACTGAAGCTCAAGCCTCTAAAGACAATACTGTTGAGAACATCGTGGGTGAAGCCAATGCCCCATCCCCAAATGGTCCTCCAGTTCCTGCGAGGCCATCCTTCAACGACAATGGTGACAACATTGTCTTGGCTCGTAATATAGAAGGGCAAATGGTTCCCACCAAATGGCCTAGGATGGTTTCTCCACTAAGGATGGTACCACAATTTGAATTCAACATTCATCGGTGCCCAAATGTTCTAAACCCAATGCCAAGGCTCCATATGCTCCACCAACAACGGCCTACTCGTCCTCTTGTCTTCAGCGTCACAGACTTCAGGCTGAACAACACTTTCTTCGACTGAGATTGCAATCCATATGCTCGTTCGAAGATTCAGTATGATAGGTTCTAGAGCACCCCTCAACGGCAATTCTATACATGCAAGCTCTATGGTCAAAAACGAATATTCACACATAAGAGGCTCAGTCTTGAAGCTATGAAGGGATTGCCATGTTTTGATCAAGCACTTGATTGTCTTCGAGATGTTGGACTTCTGGCTTTTGTCACCGATCATTAAGACTGGATTGAAGAGCTCATTCTCCAGTTCTATGCAACCCTCCACATCCCTGGCTTCGGATGAGACCTGGAGACATGGAACATGCACTTCACGATTCGTGATGGATATGTCACTATTGATGCCTCTGAATTCTTTCCATCAAAACCTCTTGCATCCTCTGACGACAATGTAGCCACACCAAGTATCTTCCAATATCCTTAGCCCACATGACTGCAATGCTCACTATGATGAAGCACTTGGCCCCTGAAGTAGATTTTCCAACTTAATTCTTTGTTAAAGATCTTAAATATATTCCAAAGACTATCTATCATATTCTTCGCCACACCATTTGGCCAATCAAGGGGCATTCATCTTCACACAAGGTAGAAGGGGCTCTAAAGACATTGGTCTACAACACCGTCTATGGCATCAGGTTCAATCTTCAAGAACTCTTTATGCGCAACCTGACTGCCAATGGAATCATTTTGTTTGAACCTTCGAAATATGCACCATGGATCATGCGTTTCATCAAGTGCAGAACCAACACTAGGTTCTTGCCCTCTACTCATAATCATGGGATTTATCTTCCAGATGTCGAAGTCATTCATACTGACATCTATGCTTCAAAGAGAAAGAATCCCCTCATGCAAGGCACCAGTCGCACAACTTATGCGGAAGGACATCATCTTACATCTGATCCCACTATTGCACGGCTGATTGGCTCTATCCGACAACGTCAAGCAAGTGTCATAGCCACTGAAGCCACTGCTAGCACCTTGCCTCGCCAGGAACGCATCAGATCTGAGTGTGCCATGACAAATAGAGATGTTCTTGTCTCTCTTATTCAGAAGCAAGATCATCACCATGACTCGACTCGAAGAAAAATGTATTTTGTGGTACAGGACATCAACAGGATCCGCAATCTCACCACCAAGAATGCCTTTGTTGCTCATGAGACAAGCCGTCGTGCCTAGAACACATTGGCAATGCTTGCACGAGAGGATGATCTTCATGAGGATGGCTACATGCAACACTTGAACTTCAGTCCTCCACCACCTTGCATAGAGAAATGGTGTCAGATGCCATCTCTCAGAGACAGTGACTTCTCCTCCGAAGCCCCATCCGTCAATGTGTGTCTTGCCAATGAAGAAGCTGAAGACATCACCTCTCCTCCAACTGCAAGTCACGGCACTGCATCGAGCTCTCCTGCACCAACCTCCACCGACCCGAATGCACCATTGTCTTCAAATCCTGCTGGGGACACGTAGTGCTCAATGTCTTCGCCCTTTTTGGTCATTCGATGACAAAGGGGGAGAAGCATTGGCTGATAGTCTTCAAGCAGGCCACTATATGGGTTGGGTGCTTTATTTTGTTATACAACTCTCGTTCTTTAACATTTGCTATTTGGGTTGTAAAACATAAGTCCCGATGGATGTATGCACACTTTTGTTTTATTGTACTTTTGGCGCTATCTTCAAGTTTATCGTATGCGCCCAAAGTCATAACGTACATGTCCATTTTCCATTATGCATTTCATTATATATTCAAAATTTTATACTATTCATAGTGATTGAGATTCCAAGATATGGGGGAGATCTCCATAAACTAAAACCTGCCGTGTGCTCTTCCATTCCAAGAAAAATCTTAATAAGCACATCATAAGGGGGAGCTCTCTATATCTTGCAATCATAATCTTCAAATCCTTATATTCACATATTTTTATCACCATTGAAAACTTCAACCATTTTTTCATCAATGACGAAAAAGGGGGAGATTGTAAGTGCATCTAGTGCCACCCTCATTGGTTTTGGAGTATTGAAGACAAACGTGGTTGACAGACTAATGTGTTAGTGAGAGTTCACAGGATAACATAGATAAAAGTCCTTGGAGTTTTAGTTTAGTTGTCAAAGACAACCCCCTAAAATGTCCGAACACATTGATGACGGCTCAAACCATTGGTGGTATTCGAAGATGTTCGCTTGAAGATATTGAAATGCGAAGACTAAGTCTTTTGGTAGTTTTGTTTCTTATTTCCCGAGTCATAGGAACCATCATACTTTTAAGTAGGGTCAATGTGATTGAAGCCACATGCTGACGTGATGCTCATCCCATACCTATGTATTTGAGTGAAGACATTGTGAGGAAATCTCTTCCAAAGTTGGTTGAGATAGATTTACTTGTAGCCCAAGTAAAGTTGTCGTGTGCCTTTGAAATCCGACTGTTATGACACATGTAAGTTGGCCATTGACCTGAGGACATTTTGTCATATCAGGTCGGGTTGCCTTCTGGCTATAAATAGCACACCCCTCCACCATAAACAGGTGGCTACTCAGAGAGAGATATGTCTGTTGTTGTTGTTCTGGAGCAACCCAACTCAAAGACATTGAGAGGGAACTATCTTGCGAGGGTAAACCTAAACACCTAGATCTATTGTTCTTGAGCATCACCAAAGTCATTCTGTTCTCAGAGACTTATTACACTTGAAGATTGTGATCTTCCATATGGTTAGGCGTCTGGGTCTAGAGCGTCTAAGAGTCATTGTGGACTGCTGGGTCACCATGTTTGTACGAGTTTCGGAAGTCGCCCGTGAAGACTTAACTGAGTGATTGCGCGTTGTCTAAGTGACTTTGGCTCAAGGGGAATAATGTGAATACGGGTTCTTCTTAGTTCAATCTCAGCCTCCCTAGCTAGACGTACAGTTGTCACAGCAACTGGAACTGGTCCAAGAAATCATGTATCTTCATCAAGCAACTGGCTCTATCCCTCACTCTTACAATTTTGTATTGCACTGTGAAGCCATTGCTTGTTCATCTTATTTGAAGACATTCACCTAAGACATTCCATCTTACTGTTTATCTTCGTACTATCTAAGTTTATGTTCGATATCTAAGCTTTCATGATGATTATGTTATACCTATCTGAATGTCTTCATTGTTTTCTTAGCCTTGCATAAATTATTGATTGATATCCCTACCGGATCCTGAATTGCTTCCGATTTATTTGAATACATTTAATGTTTTGAAGCTTTTGATAAAGGAATAATTGTATTTCTGCCCTCAGTTGTGTCACCATCGATAGGAATACCCCTAGTTTCGGAAAACACGTGGTCCTGCCCACATCACTTTGCTCGTCTTGTGCTTTTGCCCTTTGACCGTTTGACAGTCATTTTGAAAACTTCATAACTATTTCATACCAACTCAGAAAAATGCAAATAAGATATCAAAATGTTGGGAAACACATCACCTATATGTGCATGTCATTTGCATTCATGACAAAAGTGTTGGAAAGTCCCCATCACCTATATGAGCTACAACTGATATGGGGACTTCCCAACAATTTTCTCATGAATGTAAATGTCATACACATATGTGTGATTTGTTTCTTAATATTTTCATATCTTATTTGCATTTTTCCAAGTTAGTATGAAATAGTTATGAAGTTTTCAAAATGACAGTCAAACGGTCAAAGGGCCAAATCACAAGATGAGAAAAGTGATGTGGGCATGACCGCGTGTTTGCCAAAACTAGGGGTATTCCTGTCGATGGTGACACAACTAAGGGCTCAAATAAAATTATACCTTTGATAAAAATCGCCTATTCACCCCCTCTAGTTGATAACTAGCACTTTCATAAGCCAAATGTTTTTAAACGCAAAGAGGAACCAAAATACAACACACGCACACTCTCTCAAAGCCCTATGATCTATAACCTGTCTCCCTTTGGCAACAAGTTAACAAAAAATCCAAAGCTATAGAGCTAATCGTCACTGTGGGCATGGTCTCCTCCATGAGACGATGAAGCTGCTCCTGTAGATAAGGAAGGAGTTGAGAGAAGAGCATCTGCAAAAGCTTCACCTGAAGTCCTATCTGTTGGAAATATGCCCTAGAGGCAATAATAAAATTGTTATTTTTTTATTTCCTTGTTCATGATAGTTGTCTATTGTTCATTCTATAATTGTGTTAACCGGAAACCATAATGCATGTGTGAATACATAGACCACAACATGTCCCTAGTGAGCCTCTAGTTGGCTAAATCGTTGATCAATAGATGGTCATGGTTTCATGACTGTGGACATTGGATGTCCTTGATAACGAGATCACATCATTAGGAGAATGATGTGATGGACAAGACCTAATCCTAATCATAGCACAAGATCGTGTAGTTCGTCTGCTAAAGCTTTTCTAATGTCAAGTATCGTTTCCTTAGACCATGAGATTGTGCAACTCCCAGATACTGTAGGAATGCTTTGGGTGTGCTAAACGTCACAACGTAACTGGGTGGCTATAAAGGTGCACTACGGGTATCTCCAAAAGTGTATGTTGGGTTGGCACGAATCGAAACTGGGATTTGTCACTCCATGTGACGGAGAGGTATCTCTAGGCCCGCTCGGTAAGACATCATCATAATGAGATCAATGTGACTAAGGAGTTAGCCACGGGATGATGTGTTACGGAACGAGTAAATAGACTTGCCGGTAATGAGATTGAACAAGGTATAGGGATACCAACGATCGAATCTCGGGAAAGTATCATACCGATAGACAAAGGGAATTGTATACGGGATTGATTGAATCCTCGACATCGTGGTTCATCCGATGAGATCATCGTGGAGAATGTGTAAGCCAACATGGGTATCCAGATCCCGCTGTTGGTTATTGACCGGAGAGGTGTCTCGGTCATGAATACGTGCCTCCTGAACCCGTAGGGTCTACACACTTCAGATTCGATGACGCTAGGGTTATAGGGAAATAGTGTACGTGGTTACCGAAGGTTGTTTGGAGTCCCGTATGAGATCCCAAATGTCACGAGGAGTTTCTGAATGGTATGGAGACAAAGATTGATATATAGGAAGTGAGGATTTGGCCACCAGAAGTGTTTCGAGAATTACCGGTAATGTACCGGGACCACCGAAAGGGTTCCAGGGGGTCCACCAAGTGGGGCCACCGGCCCCAGAGGGCTGCATGGGCCGAGAGTGGATGTGACCAGCCCCAGATTGGGCTGGTGCACCCTCCACCCTGGCCCAAGGCGCAGGCAAGGTTTTAGGGAGGGGAAACCCTAGACTCAGATGGGCCTAAGGCCCACCTAGGGCTGCGCCCTCCCCCTCTCCCTCTCTGACCGCCGGCCAGATGACCATCTAGGGCCGGCCGCAGCTCCTAGGGTGGGAACCCTAGGGCTGAGCCCTCCCTCCCCCTCCTCCTATATATAGTGGAGGGTTTTGGGGCTACCTGACACACGATTTCTCTCTCTCTCTCTCTCTCTCCACAACCCTACCCCTCCTCTTCCTCGTTCTCCGCGGTGCTTGGCGAAGCCTTGCCGGAGACCACGCAGCTCCACCGTCACCACGCCGTCGTGCTGCCAGAGCTCTCCCTCAACCCCTCCTTCCTCCTTACTAGATCAAGGTATAGGAGATGTCACCGGGCTGCACATGTGTTAAACGTGGAGGCGCCTTTTTCGGCGCTAAGATCGGAATCCACCGCGATCTGAATCGCTACGAGTACGAATCCACCAACCGCGTTCTTGCAACGCTTCCGCTTAGAGATCTTCAAAGGTATGAAGATGCACTCTCCCCTTACGCGTTGCTAGTTTCTCCATAGATAGATCTTGGTGAACACGTAGGAATTTTTTTGATTTACTACTACATCTCCCAACAGTGGCATCATGAGCTAGGTCTATGCGTAGAATCTATGCACGAGTAGAACACAAAGTTGTTATGGGCGTCGATCTTGCTAATTTTCTTACCACTACTAGTCTTATTTTGATTCGGCAGTATTGTGGGATGAAGCGGCCCGAACCAACTTTACACGTACACTTACGTGAGACCGGTTCCACCTCCTGACATGCACTTGTTGCATAAGGTGGCTAGCGGGTGTCTGTCTCTCCCACCTTAGTCGGATTGGATTCAATTAAAAGGGTTGTTATGAAGGGTAAATAGCAATTGGCAGATCACGTTGTGGTTTTGGCATAGGTAAGAAACATTCTTGCTAGAAACCTATAGCAGCCACGTAAAAACTTGCAACTACAAATTAGAGGACGTCTAACTTATTTTTGCAGCATGTGCCTTGTGATGTGATATGGAAAAAAGGATGTGATGTGATGCATTGTGATGTATGAGATTGATCATGTTCTTGTAATAGGATTCACGACTTGCATGTTGATGAGTATGACAGCCGGTAGGAGCCATAGGAGTTGTCTTATTTTATGGTATGACCTGTGTGTCAATCATAAACGCCATGTAATTACTTTACTTTATTGCTAAATTTTCTCCATAGTAGTACAATTAATAGTTGGTTAGACAACTTCATGAAGACACAATGATGGAGATCATGGTGTCGTGCCGGTGACAGTGATGATCATGGTGCCCCAAAGATGGAGATCAAAGGAGCAAGATGATATTGGCTGTATCATGTCACTATATTGATTGCATGTGATGTTTATCATGTTTACATCTTATTTGCTTAGAACGACGGTAGTAAATAAAATGATCTCTCAATAAAATTTCAAGAAGGTGTTCACCCTAACTGTGCACCGTTGCTAAGGATCGTTGTTTCGAAGCACCACATGATGATCGGGTGTGATAGGTTCTCATGTTCGCATACAACGGGTGTAAGCTAGATTTACACACGCGAAACACTTAGGTTGACTTGACGAGCCTAGCATGTACAAACATGGCCTCGGAACATGAAAGACCGAAAGGTCGAACATGAGTCGTATAGAAGATACGATCAACATGGAGATGTTCACTATGGATGACTAGTCCATCTCACGTACTAATCGGACACGGGCTAGTTGACATGGATCATGTGTCACTTGGATGACTAGAGAAATGTCTATCTAAGTGGGAGTTCATTAAATAATTTGATTATGTGAACTTAATTATCATGAACTTGTTCTAAAATTGTCTTTACAATCTATATTGTAGATCCAATGGCCAATGCTAATGTCACCCTTAACTTCAAAACGTTCCTAGAGAAAACCAAGCTGAAAGATGATGGAAGCAACTATGCGGACTGGGTCCGTAGCTTGAGGATCATCCTCATAGCTTCCAAGAGATTTTATGTCCTTGATGCACTGCTAGGTGACCCACCTATTTTCCTAGCGGACCAAGATGTTACGAACGCTTGGCAGTCACGCTGTGATGAGTACTCCCTGGTTCAGTGCGGCATGCTTTACAGTTTAGAACCGGGGCTCCAAAAGCGTTTTGAGCAACACGGAGCATATGAGATGTTCCAAGAGCTGAAACTGGTTTTCCAAGCTCAGTCCCGGGTCGAGAGATATGACGTCTCCGACAAGTTCTTCAGCTATAAGATGGAGGAGAATAGTTCTGTCAGTGAGCACATACTCGAAATGTCTGGGTTACACAACCACTTGACTCAGCTAGGAGTTAATATCCTGGTTGACTGGGTCGGTCACAGAATCCTCCAGTTGCTTCCACCTAGCTACAAGAGCTTTGTGATGAACTACAACATGCAGGGTATGGAGAAGTCCATTCCTGAGTTGTACTCGATGCTGAAGTCAACGGAGGTAGAGATCAAAAAGGAGCATCAAGTGTTGATGGTGAATAAGACCACTAGTTTCAAGAAAGGCAAGGGTAAGAAGAACTTCAAGAAGGACGGCAAAGCTGTTGCTACGCCCGGTAAGCAAGTTGCCGGGAAGAAGAACAAGAATGGACCCACGCCTGAGACTTGGTGCTTTTATTGCAAGGGTACCGATCACTGGAAGTGAAATTGCCCCAAGTACTTAGCGGATAAGAAGGCCGGCAACGTTAAAGGTATATGTGACATACTTGTTATTGATGTGTACCTAACCAGCGCTCGTAGTAGCTCCTAGGTATTTGATACCGGCGTAGTTGCTCACATTTGTAACTCCAAGCAGGAGCTGCGGAATAAGCGGAGACTAGCAAAGGACGAGGTGACGATGCGCGTCGGGAATGGTTCCAAGGTCGATGTGATCGCCGTCGGCACGCTACCTCTACATCTACCTTCGGGATTAGTTTTAAACCTCAATAATTGTTATTTAGTACCAGCTTTAAGCATGAACATTGTATCTGGATCTCGTTTGATGCGAGATGGCTACTCATTTAAATCTAAGAATAATGGTTGTTCTATTTATGTGAGAGAAATGTTTTATGGTCATGCCCCACTGGTCAATGGTTTATTTTTGATGAATCTCGAACGTGATGTTACACATGTTCATAGTGTGAGTGCCAAAAAGTGTAAGGTTGATAATGATAGTCCTACTTACATGTGGCACTGCCGCCTTGGTCATATTGGTGTCAAACGCATGAAGAAGCTCCTTGCTGATGGACTTTTGGAGTCTCTTGATTTCGAATCATTTGACACGTGTGAACCTGTAACATCCCAAAATTTCATTTTTGGAATTTTATGAAATATAGCTATGCATCATCATCACATTATTTGAATGAAGTGAATTGTTGAAGTTCTTCTTTTGGATTTCTAAAAGGCCACTTCCATTTTCTCCATATACTTGTTTCTACTATTTGAAACTCTCTGGAATTATTCAAAAAAAGATAAAAGAGAGGAGTAACATGACACTCCACACCAGGGGCATCTTGGTGAATTATTTGAACAATAAAACCAGGGGTCTATTTGAAAGTTTATCTCAAAAGAATTTAAAATCAATTATGCATTTTCTAAAAAAATAAAATTTCAAAGTATTCATTTTGACAGAGGAAAAATGTTCATTAAATAGAATTTATTCCTCTAATCATTTTGATATATATATTCCCTATGTTTGGAAATGATTTGAATGCTTTAAAGAGTTTTAAACGCTCTAGAAAAATAGAAAAGGAAACGGATTTAAAGCGTTTAATTAGAAATCGGCTGGCCCACCAGCCTTTACTCTCGAGACCCTTTCGGATCAGCCACCGACGCGCTAAACTCGCCCTCTCTCTCACTGTCACGTGGGACCCACCGTCCGACAGGGTCATCAGCGTGCTCACCTTCCTCCTCGCGCCAGACCACCTCGCCGGCGATCCCTCCTCCGCTGATCTCTCTCCTCTCTCCCTCTCCCGACCCGCACCTGGCCTATAAAAGCCCCTGCATTCTCCGCTCTCCGTTCCAGCCCCGAGCGCCCCTGCCCATGCCCACAAACACCACACTCCACCTCGCCAGAGTTCGGTCGACGACCGAAGCTCTGCGAGCACGAGGCCGTCGCCTCCGTCGTCCCCAGCCTCGTCTAACGCCACCATTCGACGCTGGATCTTCACCGCTGTCGCCTGAGCTCTTCGGACACCACCCCCAACCACCGCATGACCATCTCCAACCACGTTTGAAGTTCGGCCGCCATCGACCTCGCCGGAAACCCCGACCTCCCCTCTGTAAGCCCCGCGCCCCCTCCGTAGCCGTCGGATCTAAAGTCAACAATCTAGATTAGAATGTTTTAAAACAGCGAACCGGTACCCACTTCGCATCGGTCATCTGCCCGCAAACACCCACGCGCACGCGCTAGCAACAAATAGGAAGCCGCCACGTAGCCCTGTCCGTTCGCTAGGAATTTTGTTCTTTTCTGTTTTGTTTTAGAAAACAGAATGTTTTCTGTTTTTTATTTTAGTTGTAACTTTTAAACTAATTAGTGTTTTTAATTGATTCTTTTTGCATTAGGTCAAAAATTTCATGCAGTTTCATCCTCTAGTCTTAGATTTGAAATTTGAAATTTAAAATTTGAATATAACGAAATTTTCTTAAATCACTAAAATCTGTATAACTAGAGTTTAAAAATATATTTTTGTATGAATCCTTTTGCCACTGGTTTGTATTAGTTAGACCTATCATCCTACATAGTTTGGGAATTTTTATGATGAATTTGGTTAGGGTTTTCAACAAAAACAGAATCTATTGAGTTCTTAATAGAGTTTAGTTAGTTTGATTTTAGTTTCGTTTGAATCTGAGTTACTTTAACTTTTGTTTTTAGTTTCATTTGGTTATGTTGTTTCAACATTAGGTGAAATAACTTGCTATTAATAAAAATAATTGTTTAGTTTTATACCTTATTGTTATAGGAAATCTTTATTCTTTTCCATTAGGTATAGTTTTATAAAGCAATTTAGTTTTACTTTTCACAAACATTTAGGAGATTTAATTATGTTTTCTAATAAAGAACCTTAGTAATTATTTTCTGTTAAGTAATGTTTTGTTTATAAAAAAATATAATAATAATAATAATTTTGTGTCATGCTCTAATGTTATAGGAAACTCTAGTTATCTTCATTAAGTGGTGTTTTATAAAAATTATATTTTAGTATCATTTCTTTTCAAAAAAGTTTTAGTGGATTTGATTCTGTTTAATAAATATAAATTTTATTATTTATTTTCTGTTAACTATGGTTTTGTTATTAAAAATAGTTGTTGGTTTTATTTTATATTTGTAGTAGTTTTGACACTAAAAATTTGTGAGTCAAAGTGGTTTTGAATTTTTTTCTCTTGATTGTTACTATTGGATTATTTTAGTTTGATCTTGCTGATTGTGTGGGTTGTATTTTAGTTGTATGCTTATTGTGTGTTTTGTTTGATTCATTAGATTATCCAGAGGGCGAAGCTTGTTATCTAGAGTCACTTGAGTACGAGGATCATCAGCAAGGGAAGTCACTTTGATCATGTTTACCCATGTTTTATTTCATTAGTTGTACCATCTCCCCAATTGCATGCAAAGTAGGTAATTTGGAAACTTGGTTACTTGATGAAGTATCATGTGGTAGGCACCCCTCAACCCTTTGACACATTGGCCCCGGGAAACGTTAATTTAATTTTTCTATGCTATTAGTAGATGGGGTTGGTTGTGAGATTCATGAGAGTTGTGAGATAATAATTTCAAGACCTACAAGATGATCAAGACTTCAAGACTCCGAGTTTTCAACATACCTCTTGGTGGATGATGGTTGAACGGCGCCCCGGAGAAACCAGTGGTTAGCCTAGGTGTTGCTGGAGAAGTGCCAGTATTCACGCGGAAAGGTCCACCCAGGCACAAAGAGAGGGAGGGATGCTTCAAGACCCAACGCTTACCTGCATAGCCACAAGCCATTATGGGCTCTGGCTTGGTTGGATAGCGTGGTGACCTTGGACAGGCAGTGCTACGAGATGTAGAAGAACGGTAAGAAAGGATGGGCGCTGACAGAGTCTCAGGGAAACCCTTTAGAAGACCATGTTTTGGTCATCCATTTCTCAAACACCCTGAAGTGCGAGAAATCCAACGGAGGCGATCAAATCTTGTGGGGAACATGTGCAAAACTCTACAGAGTACCCAAACCTAATCGATTAGCCGTGTCCATGGTCATGCACAGTTTGAGCCAAAGGAACTGAAACTATCTGGAGTTCTCAACACAATTAATTATGTTGATGTGGGTATTAATGAAAACTTGGGTTATGAGAATTGGTTGGTGGAACCATCTCATTAATCAACCAACATTGTAGTAATAACTTTTGCCCTCTCTTGTTGTAGGAAAAATTGGCTTTATGCAAAACTTACTGCCCCACTTGCCAATATGCATATAGAATAGATGTTTTTACTTTACACCCCCTCTTTTGTGACATTGCCGGCATATTCAATATGCTGACCTACACGGCTGCAACGTATCATGTTGCAGAGTACTTTTCCGACCAGGAGTGAGGAATACGCTCTACGCTCGGTGAGATACCCTTGGAGTCAGATGGACTCAACTACCTTTGAAGCTTTCGCAAGATTAGTTATTCTCATGAGTTGGCCTTCAGCCACTTTATTGTAATTCTTATTGTAATAAAGGACTCGACATGAGATTTCGATTTAGAAAGCTGTGTGATTTCCCATTGATATATACATTGATGTACAGTGTGTGTACTAGCATGATCTTGGGATGGTACGGAAACACCGGAGATTCGACCTTTCAGGTCGGGTCACTACAGAACCATGCCTCATGGGCAAGATGACCAAGACTCCATTATATGGAACAATGGAGCAAGCAATTGAATTATTGGAGATAATACATACCGATGTATGCGGTCGAATGAGAGTCGAGGCTCGCGGTGTCTACCGTTATGTTCTCACCCTCACTGATGACTTGAGCAGATATGGGTATGTCTTCTTAATGAAACCAAGTCTGAAACCTTTGAAAGGTTCAAGGAATTTCAGAGTGAGGTAGAGAATCAATGTGACAGGAAAATAAAGTGCCTACGATCTGATCATGGAGGAGAATATTTAAGTCACAAGTTTGGCACGCACCTAAGGGAATGTGGAATTGTTTCACAACTCACGTTGCCTGGCACACCTCAGCGAAATGGTGTGTATGAACGTCGTAATCGCACTATATTGGATATGGGGCGATCTATGATGTCTCTTACCGACTTACCGCTATCATTCTGGGGATATGCATTAGAGACTACCGCGTTCACTTTAAATATGGCACCATCATAATCCGTTGAGACAACACCGTATGAATTATGGTTTGGAAAGAAAACTAAGCTGTCGTTTCTAAAAGTTTGGGGATGCGATGCTTACGTGAAGAAACTTCAAACAAAAAAGCTCAGACCCAATGCGGAAAAGTGCGTCTTCATAGGATATCCCAAAGAGACTAGTGGGTATACCTTCTACCTCAGATCCGAAGGCAAAGTCTTTGTTGCCAAGACTGGATCCTTTCTCGAGACAAAGTTTCTCTTGAAGGAATTAAGTGGGAGGAAAATAGAACTGGATGAGGTAATTGTACCTCCACTCGAACCGGAGAGTAGCACAGCACGGGAACTTGTTTCCGTAGAGCCTACACCGACTGGAGAGGAAGTTAATGATGATGATCATGAAACTTGAAATCAAGTTACTATTGAACGTCGAAGGTCCACCAGGACACATTCTGCACCAGAGTGGTACGGTAACCCTGTCCTGGAGATCATGTTGTTGGACAACAATGAACCTTCGAACTATGAAGAAGCAATGGTGGACCCAGATTCCAACAAATGGCTTGAAGCCATGAAATCCGAGATAGGATCCATGTATGAGAACAAAGTATGGACTTTGGTGGACTTGCCTGATCATAAGCGAGTCATTGAAAATAAATGGATCTTTAAGAATAAGACTGACGCGGATGGTAATGGGACCGTCTATAAGGCTCGGCTTATCGCTAAGGGTTATCGACAAGTTCAAGGAGTTGACTACGATGAGACTTTCTCACCCATAGCGATGCTGAAGTCCGTCCGAATCATGTTAGCAATTGCCGCATTTTAAGATTATGAGATCTGGCAAATGGATGTCAAAATGGCATTCCTTAATGGCTTCCTTAAGGAAGAACTATATATGATGCAGCCGGAAGGTTTTGTCGATCCTAAAGATGCTAACAAGGTATGCAAGCTCCAGCGTTCCATCTATGGGCTGGTGCAAGCATCTCGGAGTTGGAACATTCGCTTTAATGAGGTGATTAAAGCATTTGGGTTTGTATAGGTTTATGGAGAACCCTGTATTTACAAGAAAGTGAGTGGGGGCTCTATAGCATTTCTCATATTATATGTGGATAACATACTGATAATGGGAAATGATATAGAACTTTTGGAGAGCGTAAAGGCCTACTTGAATAAGTGTTTTTCAATGAAGGACCTTGGAGAAGCTGCTTACATATTAGGTATTAAGATATATAGAGATAGATCGAGACGCCTCATATGTCTTTCACAAAGCACATACCTTGAAAAGATATTGAAGAAGTTCAATATGGATCAGTCCAAGAAGGGGTTCCTGCCTGTGTTAGAGGGTGTGAGATTGAGTACGACTCAATGCCTGACCACGACAAATGATAGAGAAGAGATGAGTGTCATCCCCTATGCTTCAGCCATAGGCTCTATTATGTATGCCATGCTGTGTACCAGACCTGATGTGAACCTTGCCATAAGTTTGGTAGGGAGGTACCAAAGTGATCTCGGAGCGGAACACTGGACAACAGTCAAGAATATCCTGAAGTACTTGAAAAGGACAAAGGACATGTTTCTCATATATGGAGGTGTCGAAGAGCTCGTCGTAAAGGGTTACATTGATTCTAGCTTCGACACACATCCGTACGACTCCAAGTCGCAAACCGGATACATGTATATTTTGAACGGAGGGGTAGTCAGCTGGTGCAGCAGCAAGCAAAGCATCGCAGCGGCATCTACATGTGAAGCGGAGTACATAGCTACTTCTGAAGCAACAAAGGAAGGAGTCTAGATGAAGGAGTTCATCACCGACCTAGGAGTAATTCCCAATGCGTCAGGCCCGATGACTCTATTCTGTGACAACACTAGAGCTATTGCCCTTGCCAAGGAGCCAAGGTTTCACAACAAGACAAGACACATCAAGCGTCGCTTCAACTCCATCCGTGATTACATTCAGAAGGGAGATACAGATATTTGTAAAGTACATACGGATCTGAATGTCGTAGTTGACTAAACCTCTCTCACGAGCAAAACATGATCGACACCAGAATGCTATTGGTGTTCGATTCATCACAATGTAACTAGATTATTGACTCTAGTGCAAGTGGGAGACTGTTGGAAATATGCCCTAGAGGCAATAATAAAATGGTTATTATTGTATTTCCTTGTTCATGATAATTGTCTACTGTTCATGCTATAATTGTGTTAACCGGAAACCATAATGCATGTGTGAATACATAGACCACAACATGTCCCTAGTGAGCCTCTAGTTGGCTAGCTCGTTGATCAATAGATGGTCACGGTTTCATGACCGTGGACATTGGATGTCATTGATAATGGGATCACATCATTAGGAGAATTATGTGATGGACAAGACCCAATCCTAAGCATAGCACAAGATCGTGTAGTTCGTCTGCTAAAGCTTTTCTAATGTCAAGTATCGTTTCCTTAGACCATGAAATTGTGCAACTCCCAGATACCGTAGGAATGCTTTGGCTGTGCCAAATGTCACAATGTAACTGGGTGGCTATAAAGGTGCACTACGGGTATCTTCGAAAGTGTCTATTGGGTTGGCACGAATCGAGACTGGGATTTGTCACTCCGTGTGACGGAGAGGTGTGTGTGGGCCCACTCGGTAAGACTTCATCATAATGAGCTCAATGTGACTAAGGAGTTAGCGACGGGACGATGTGTTACGGAATGAGTAAACAGACTTGCCGGTAACGAGATTGAACAAGGTATAGGGTTACCGACTATCGATTCTCGGGCAAGTATCATACCGATAGACAAAGGGAATTGTATACGGGATTGATTGAATCCCCAACATCATGGTTCATCCAAAGTGATCATCGTGGAGCATGTGGGAGCCAACATGGGTATCCAGATCCCACTATTGGTTATTGACCGGAGAGGTGTCTCGTTCATGACTACGTGCCTCCCGAACCCGTAGGGTCTACACACTTAAGGTTCGAGGATGCTAGGGTTATATGGAAATAGTGTACGTGGTTACCGAAGGTTGTTCGGAGTCCCGGATGTAATCCCGGAGATCACAAGGAGTTCCGGGATGGTCCGGAGACAAACATTGATATATAGGTGTTGGAAATATGCCCTAGAGGCAATAATAAATTAGTTATTATCATATTTCCTTGTTCATGATAATCGTTTATTATCCATGCTATAATTGTATTGATCGGAGACTTAAATGCATGTGTGGATACATAAACAAAACCATGTCCCTAGTATGCCTCTAATGGACTAGTTCGTTAATCAAAGGATGGTTAAGGTTTCGTGATCATGGACATGAGATGTCATTTGATAACGGGATCACATCATTAGGAGAATGATGTGATGGATAAGACCCAAACTACAAACATAGCATATGATCGTGTTAGTTTATTGCTACTGTTTTCTGCATGTCAAGTATATGTTCCTATGACCATGAGATCATGCAACTCACGGATATCGGAGGAGTGCCTTGTGTGTATCAAACGTTGCAACGTAACTGGGTGACTATAAAGGTGCTCTACAGGTATCTCCGATGGTGTCTGTTGAGTTGGCATGGATCGAGACTGGGATTTGTTACTCCGTGTGACGGAGAGGTATCTCGGGGCCCACTCGGTAATGCAACATCACAATAAGCCTTGCAAGCGATGTGACTAATTGTTAGTTGCGGGATCTTGTATTACGGAACGAGTAATGAGACTTGCCGGTAACGAGGTTGAACTAGGTATGGAGATACCGACGATCGAATCTCGGGCAAGTAACATACCGAAGAACAAAGGGAACGTTATACGGGATTAACTGAATCCTTGACACAGAGGTTCGACCGATAAAGATCTTCGTAGAATATGTAGGAACCAATGTGGACGTCCAGGTCCCGCCATTGGTTATTGACCCTAGAGGTGTCTCGGTCATGTCTACATAGTTCTCGAACCCGCAGGGTCTGCACACTTAAGGTTCGGTGACATTTCGGTAGTGTAGAGTTATGTATGGCGGTGACCAAAGTTTTTTCGGAGTCCCGGATGAGATCCCGGACGTCATGAGGAGCTCCGTAATGGTCCTCAGGTAAAGATTCATATATAGGAAGTCCCAGTTTGGTTTCCGGAAAAGTTTCGGGCTCATCGGTAGTGTACCGGGAGTGCCGGTATTGTACCGGGCGTGCCGGTAGTGTACCGGGAGACCTCCGGGAGGGGTACTTCGACCCCAAGAGGTCCATGGGCTGTGGGAGAGTATTAACCAGCCCTTAGTGGGCTAGGAAAACAGCCACAAAGGCCCATGGCGCAGGAGAGAAAGTCCTAAAGCAAAAGGTGGAAAATCAGCCAATAGGAGGCAATCCTACTCCAACTAGGATTGGAGGTGAAGTAGGATTGCTTCCCACCTCCTATTTCGGCCGACCCAAAGGCCTTGGATGCCTCTCCTCTCCTCTCCTCCTATATACACTAGTGGATTGGGTGGTTTTTGGACAGAATTTCCGGCCACGTGCTACCCGTTTCACCGGTGCACAGTTTCTCCTCTAGATCGGTTTTCCGCAGCGCTTAGGCGAAGCCCTGCCGGAATCACTCCACCAGCATCACCGGAGCGCCGTCATGCAACCGGTGAACTATATGTCCTCTCCACCTCCTCTCGCTGGATCGAGACGGTGGAGATCGTCATCAAGCTGCACGTGTGCTGAACGCAGAGGTGCCGTCCGTTCGGCACTAGATCAGAAGGACCGTGATCGAGATCGCGAGACGGTTCGTGATGTGCTCACGGAACAGTTCGTGATGAGTTCGTGGGACAGATCGTGATCAAGATCGTGAGACGGATCGTGATGAGTTCGCGGGACGGATCATGATGTGTTTGCAGGACGGTTCGTGATTGGATCGCGGGACGCTCGGCGATTTGGATCGTGAAGAAGTTCGATTACACCAACCGCGTTTCTTAACGCTTCCCGCTTAGCGATCTACAAGGGTATGTAGATCCACTCTCCCTCTCGTAGATGCTCATCACCATGGATATGTTTGCGTGTGCGTAGGAAATTTTTTGTTTCCCATGCGACGTTCCCCAACAGTGGCATCATGAGCTAGGTTGATGGTTCGATGAGATCTCGAGTAGAACACAAAAGGTTTGTGGGCGTTGCTGCTTAGATTGCTTCCTCCCTTGGTCGTATTTTGGTTCAGCGGGATTGTGAGATGAAGCGGCCCGGACCAACATTACTCGTACGCTTATGAGAGACCGGTTCCCTTGACGCAATTTGTTGCCTAGATGGCTTGCGGGTGACAGTTTCTCTCACTTTAGTTGGATCGGATTCGACAAAGGCGGTCCTTGAGAAGGTTGAAAAGCAAACTAGTGTATCACCGTTGTGGTTTATGCGTAGGTGAGAATTGTTCTTGCTAGATACCCGTAGCAGCCACGTAAAACATGCAACAACAATTAGAGGACGTCTAACTTGTTTTTGCAGGGTATGTTGTGATATGATATGGCCAATTACATGATGTGATATATGTGATGTATGAGATGATCATGTGATGTATAGATTATCACGACTTGCATGTCGATGAATACGGCAACCGACAGGAGCCATAGGGTTGTCTTTAATTATTGTATGACCTGCGTGTCAATCATTAAGCGCTATGTAATGCTTTACTTTATCGCTACGGTAGCAATAGTAGTAGAAGCATGCAGGGCGTGACAACCCCGATGGCGACACGTTGATGGAGATCAAGATGATGGAGATCATGGTGTCATGCCGGTGATGATGGAGATCATGCCGGTGCTTTCATGATGGAGATCAAAAGCACAAGATAATGGCCATATCATGCCACTTATGATTTGCATGTGATGTTAATCCTTTTATGCACCTTGTTTTGCTTAGGACGACGGTAGCATTATAAGGTGATCCCTCACTTAATTTCAAGATAAATTGTGTTCTCCCTGAGTGTGCACCGTTGAGAAAGTTCGTCGTGTTGAGACACCACGTGATGATCGGGTGTGATAGACTCTACGTTCACATACAACAGGTGCAAGCCAGATTTGCACGTGCAGAACACTCGGGTTAAACTTGACGAGCCTAGCATGTACAGACATGGCCTCGGAACACAAGAGACCGAAAGGTCGAACATGAGTTATATAGTAGATATGATCAACATAATGATTTTCACCATTGCAGCCACCTCAACTCACGTGATGATCGGACTTGAGTTGGTGAATTTGCATCATGTATCACTCGAATGATCGGAGGGATGTCAATTTGAGTGGGAGTTCTTAGGTAATATGATTAATTGAACTCATTATCATGAACATAGTGAAAGTGTCTTTGCAAATTATGTTTTAGATTACTAGCTCACGCTGTAGCTCCCTTGTAGTTTTATATGTTCCTAGAGAAATAGTATTGAAAGATGATGGTAGCAATATTGCGGAATGGGTCTGTGATATGAGAATTGTCCTCTTTGCTGCACAGAAGGCTTATGTCCTTAATGCACTGCTCGGTGCGCCGACCCCCTCTAGCATCGTGTGTAGATGTTGTGAACATCTGACAGGCACGTTCCGATGACTACTTGATAGTTTAGTGCGTCATGCATTACGGCTTAGAATTGAGGCTCCGAAACGTTTTGAACGTCACGGAACATATGAGATGTTCTAGGAGCTGAGATTGTGATCTCAGGCTCGTGCCCGTGTTGCAAGATATGAGATCTCCAACAAGATTCTTTGCCTGTAAGATGAAGGAGAATAGCTCAACCGTTCAGCATGTACTCAGATTGTCTGGGTACTACAATCGCTTGAATCAAGTGGGATTTGATATTCCAGATAAGATAGTGATTGATATAGTTCTCCAAGTCACTGTCACTAAGCTACTAGAACTTGGTGATGAACTATAAATTGCCAGGGATAGAAATAATGATTCCTGAGCTGTTCGCGATGTTTGACACCGCGAAGGTAGAAATCAAGAAGGAGCGTCAAGTGTTGATGGTTAATGAAACCACTAGTTTCGAGAAGGGCAAGAGCAAGGAGGGAAACTTCATGGATAGCAAGTCAGTTGCTGCTCCAGTGAAGCAACCCGAAGTTGAACTCAAACCCGAGACTAAGTGATTCTGTTATGAGGTGAGCGGTCGCTGAAGTGGAACAACCCTAGATACTTGGTAGATAAGAAGGCTGGCAAAATCGACAGAAGTATATTTGATATATGAGTTATTGATGTGTACCTTGCTATTACTCCTAGTAGCACCTGGGTATTGGATACCGGTTCGGTTGCTAAATGTTAGTACCTCGAAATAAAAGCTACGGAATAAACGAAGAACTAGCTAAGGGTGAGGTGACGATGTGTGTTGGAATTGTTTCCGAGGTTGATGTGATCAACATCGCACACTCTCTCTACCTTTAGGATTAGTGACGAACCTAAATAAATGTTATTTGGTGTTTTGCGTTGACCATGAACATGATTAGATCATGTTTATTGCAATATGGTTATTCATTTAAGTTAGAGAATAATGGTTATTCTGTTTACATGAATAATACCTTCAATGGTCATGCACCCAGTGAGAATGGTTTGTTCAAATCTTGATCGTAGTAGTACACATGTTCATAACATTGATGTCAAAAGATACAAAGTTAATAATGATAGTACCACATACTTGTGGCACTGTCGCTAAATGTCATATTGGTATAAAGCGCATGAAGAAAGTCCATGCTGATGGATATTTGGACTCATTCGATTTCGAATCGGTTGAGACGTGCGAACCATGCCTCTTGGGCAAGATGACTAAAGGACCCCGTTGGATGGAGCGGGCAAGTGATTCATTGGAAATGATACATGTTGATGTATACAATCTAGTGAGTCTTGTAGCGTGCAGTGGTTATCATTATTTTCTTACCTTCACTGATGATTTGAGTAGATATAGTATATATTTACTAAATGAAACACAAGTCTGAATTGTTTGAAAGGTTCAAGCAAATTTCGAGTGAAGTTTAAAGATCATCATGACAAGAAGATAAAAGTGACCGCGATATGATCGTGGAGGTGAATATCTGAGTTACGAGTTTGGCATACAACTTAAGACAATGTGAAATCTGTTTCACAACTAACGCCACCTGGAACACCATAGTGTGATGGTGTGTCCGAACATCATAGTCATGCCCTATTGATATAGTGCATACTGTGATGTCTCTTATCGTCTTACTACTATAATTTTGGGGTTATGCATTAGAGACAACTACATTCACTTTAAATAGGGCATCATCTAAATCCATTGAGATGACACCATGTGAATTATGGTTTGATAGAAACCTAAGCTGTCATTTCTTAATATTTGGGGTTGTGACACTTGTGTGGAAAATGTTTTCACCTAATGAGTTCGAACCCAAGGCGGACAATTGCATCTTCATAGAATACCCTAAGATCAGTTGGGTGAACCTTCAATCTCAGATCCTAGTGCAAAGTGTTTGTTGCTTAAACAGATCCTTTCTCGAGGAAATGTTTCTCGCAAAAGAATTGAGTGGGAGGAAGATAGAACTTGATGATGTTGTTAAACCTTTGTTCAATCAGAGAGTAGCGCAGCGCAGAAAGATGTTTCTGTGAAGCCTACGTTAGTTGAAGAGGAAGTTAATGATGATGATCATGAAGCTTCAGGATCAAGTTACTATCGAACTTCGTAGGTTGACAAGGATGTGTACTGCTCCTAAGTGGTACGACAACTCTGTCTTGGAGATCATGTTGTCGGACAACGATGAACCTACGAGCTATGGAGAAGCGTTGATGGGCCCGGATTCCGACAAATGGTTGGAGGCCATGAAATCCGAGATAGGATCCATGTATGAAAACCAAGTGTAGACTTTGGTATACTTGCTCGTTGGACGGCAGGTCGTTGAGTACAAATGGATCTTTAAAATGAAGACAGACACTGATGGTGAATGTCACTATTTGTAAAGCTCGACTTGTTGCAAAGATGTTTGTGACAAGTTCAAGGAGTTGACTACGATGAGACTTTCTCACTCGTAGTGGTGCTAAAGTCTGTTGGAATTATGTTAGCAGTTGTTGTGTTTTCAATTATGAAATCTGGCAGATGGATGTCAAAACATCGTTTCCTTAACGGTTTACTTGAGGAAAGGTTGTATGTGATACAACCAGAAGGTTTTGTCAGGCTTAAGGATGCTAAAAGGTGTGCAAGCTTCGGTGATCCTTCCATGGACTGAAGCAAGCATCTCGGAGTTGGAATATACGCTTTGATGAGGTGATCAAAGTTTTGATGTTTATACAAAGTTTACGAGAAACTTGTATTTGCAATAAAGTGAGTGGGAGCACTATAGAATTTCTGATAAGTATATGTGGATGACATATTGTTGTTCATAAATAATGTAGAGTTTCTGGAAAGCATAAAACGGTTATTTGGAAAGTGATTTTCAAAGGAAGACCTGGATAAAGCTACCAAATTGTTGATCATCAAGATCTATAGAGATAGATCAAGATGACTTGATGAGACTTTCAATGAGTACATACCTTGACAAAGATTTTGAAAGAGTTCAAAATGGATCAGTCAGAGAAAGAGTTCTCGCCTGATTTGTAAGGTGTGAAGTTGAGTGAGACTCAAAGCTCGACCACGGCAGAAGGAAGAGAAAGGACGAACGTCGTCCCCTATGCCTTAGCCATAGGCTCTGTATAGTATGCCATGTTGTGTGCCGCACCTGTGTGTGCCTTGCCATGAGTCTGTCAAGGGGTACAAGTGTGGTCCAGGAGTGGATCACTGGACAGCGGTCGGAATTATACTTAGTAACTAGAGGACTAAGGAAATGTTTCTTGATTATGGAGGTGACAAAGAGTTCGTCGTAAAGAGTTACGTCGATGCAAGCTTTAACACCTATCCGGATGACTAGTAGTAGCAATCTGGATACGTATAGTGGAGCAGCCATTTGAAAATAGTACCAAGTGGAGTGTGGTACCAGTGTTTACAGTTTGACATAGAGATTTACAAAGTACACACGGATCTGAATATCGCAGACCCGTTGACTATAAGACCTCTCTCACATGCAAAGCATGATCGAGCCCCAGAACTCCTTGGGTGCTAGATTCATAACAATGCTAATCACATGGTGATGTGAACTAGATTATTGACTCTAGTGCAAGTGGGAGACTGTTGGAAATATGCCCTAGAGGTAATAATAAATTAGTTATTATCATATTTCCTTGTTCATGATAATCGTTTATTATCCATGCTATAATTGTATTGATCGGAGACTTAAATGCATGTGTGGATACATAGACAAAACCATGTCCCTAGTATGCCTCTAATGGACTAGCTCGTTGATCAAAGGATGGTTAAGGTTTCCTAGCCATGGACATGAGATGTCATTTGATAACGGGATCACATCATTAGGAGAATGATGTGATGGATAAGACCCAAACTACAAACATAGCATATGATCGTGTCAGTTTATTGCTACTATTTTCTGCATGTCAAGTATATGTTCCTATGACCATGAGATCATGCAACTCCCGGATATCGGAGGAGTTCCTTGTGTGTATCAAACGTCGCAACGTAACTGGGTGACTATAAAGGTGCTCTACAGGTATCTCCGATGGTGTCTGTTGAGTTGGCATGGATCGATACTGGGATTTGTTACTCCGTGTGACGGAGAGGTATCTCGGGGCCCACTCGGTAATGCAACATCACAATAAGCCTTGCAAGCGATGTGACTAATTGTTAGTTGCGGGATCTTGTATTACGGAACGAGTAAAGATACTTGCCGGTAACAAGGTTGAACTAGGTATGGAGATACCGACGATCGAATCTCGGGCAAGTAACATACCGAAGAACAAAGGGAACGTTATACGGGATTAACTGAATCCTTGACATAGAGGTTCGACCGATAAAGATCTTCGTAGAATATGTAGGAACCAATGTGGACGTCCAGGTCCCGCCATTGGTTATTGACCGTAGAGGTGTCTCGGTCATGTCTACATAGTTCTCGAACCCGCAGGGTCTGCACACTTAAGGTTCGGTGACGTTTCGGTAGTGTAGAGTTATGTATGGTGGTGACCGAATTTTGTTCGGAGTTCAAGATGAGATCCCGGACGTCACGAGGAGCTCCGGAATGGTCCGGAGGTAAAGATTCATATATAGGAAGTCCCAGTTTGGTTTCCGGAAAAGTTTCGGGCTCGGCGGTAGTGTACCGGGAGTGCCGGTAGTGTACCGGGAGTGCCGGTAGTGTACCGGGAGACCTCCGGGAGGGGTACTTCGACCCCAAGAGGTCCATGGGCTGTGGGAGAGTATTAACCAGCCCTTAGTGGGCTAGGAAAACAGCCACAAAGGCCCATGGCGCAGGAGAGAAAGTCCTAAAGCAAAAGGTGGAAAATCAGCCAATAGGAGGCAATCCTACTCCAACTAGGATTGGAGGTGAAGTAGGACCGCTTCCCACCTCCTATTTCGGCCGACCCAAAGGCCTTGGCTGCCTCTCCTCTCCTCTCCTCCTGTATATACTAGTGGATTGGGTGGTTTTTGGATAGAATTTCCGGCCACGTGCTACCCGTTTCACCGGTGCATAGTTTCTCCTCTAGATCGGTTTTCCACAGCGCTTAGGCGAAGCCCTGCCGGAATCACTCCACCACCATCACCGGAGCGCCGTCACGCTACCGGTGAACTCTATCTCCTCTCCACCTCCTCTCGCTGGATCGAGATGGTGGAGATCGTCATCAAGCTGCACGTGTGCTGAACGCAGAGGTGCCGTCCGTTCGGCGCTAGATCGGAAGGACCGTGATCGAGATTGCGAGATGGTTCGTGATGTGATCACGGAACGGATTGTGATGAGTTCGCGGGACAGATCGTGATCAAGATCGTGAGACAGATCGTGATGAGTTCGCGGGACGGATCATGATGTGTTTGTGGGATGGTTCGTGATTGGATCGCAGGACGCTCGGCGATTTGGATCGCGAAGAAGTTCGGTTACACCAACCGCGTTTCTTAACGCTTCCCGCTTAGCGATCTACAAGGGTATGTAGATCCACTCTCCCTCTCGTGGATGCTCATCACCATGGATAGGTTTGCATGTGCGTAGGAAATTTTTTGTTTCCCATGCGACGTTCCCCAACAATAGGAAGTGAGGATTTGGCCACCGGAAGTGTTTTGGGAATTACTGGTAACGTACCGGGACCACCGAAAGGGTTCCGGGGTCCACCAAGTGGGGCCACTAGCCCCAGAGGCCTGCGTGGGCCGAGAGTGGAAGGGACCAGCCCCAGAGTGGGCTGGCGCACCCTCCACCATGTCCCAAGGTGCAGGAAAGGTGGGAGGGAGGGGAAACCCTAGACCAAGATGGGCCTAAGGCCCACCTAGGGTTGCGCCCTCCCCGTCTCCCTCTCTGGCCGCCGGTCAGATGGCCATCTAGGGCCGCCGCAGCTCCTAGGATGGGAACCCTAGGGTTGTGTGCTCCCTCCACCTCCTCCTATATATAGTGGAGGGTTTTGGGGCTGCCTGACACAGGATTTCTCTCTCTCTCGGTGCAGCCCTACCCCTCCTCTTCGTTGTTCTCTGTGGTGCTTGGCAAAGATCTACCGGAGACCATGCAGCTCCACCGTCACCATTCCATTGTGTTGTCGGAGCTCTCCCTCAACCACTCCTTCTTCCTTGCTGGATCAAGGCATAGGAGACGTCACCGGAATGCACGTGTGTTGAACGCGGAGGCGCCGTTGTTCAGTGCTAAGATCGGAATCCACCGCGAGCTGAATCGCTGCGAGTATGACTCCACCAATCGCATTCTTGGAATGCTTCCGCTTAGCGATCTTCAAAGGTATGAAGATGCACTCTCCCCTTACTCGTTGCTGGTTTCTCCATAGATAGATCTTGGTGAACACTTAGGAAAAATGTTGATTTACTACTACGTCTCCCAACACTATAAGGTGGCGGAGTAGACACTGGAGGTGCAGGAGGAACTGATGGAGATGTGGCAGGTACTTATGAAGCAGGCCTCGTCTCTCAATCTGGCACGACAGGAGTCCTAGATTGAGTCTTGAACTAAGTGTTGATCCTGAGATGTGCACTGTCATCATGATCATCATATGAGGAAAGAGGAATATGCACTCCATCCACTTCCTTCTTAAGCTCATTCACAGTCTTTGTCAGGCCATTGACCTTGTTGTTCAATGTAGTGAACCTATGTTCCACAATCTTCACATGGCTTTCTTGATTAAGAAAAATGTCCTTGATATCCTTCTACATACCCTAGATGATGCTAATGAGAAGATCCATCTGCTCACCCTTGGTCCTTGGAACCTGAGCACTAGTGGCTCTAGCTGCCTCTGCCTTTGCCTGTGTAGTAGACGAAGTGAGATGACTGGGATCATCCATACAATGCGGGCATCTAGATAGAAATGGGCAGTGGAGTAGAACTGCATGACCATCTCATCATTCTATGCTATGAACTCTCTCCCAACAAAGTTCTCTATATCAATGCATCTGAAATTATATTGCACATTGGGAAAGTAGTCCTCATTTGCCTTGATATAGGCTGAGTCAACATACCTCATATCATTGATTGTTGGGCTCTTGTCCAAAAGGACAGTCTCATAGAAGTCCTGCTTTTCCTTGGTATAGAATCTGTCATCCATAATAGTCCTTCTACTGGAGGCATAGGGGTCATATGCTCTCCACTTGTGCAGTCCTGAATCTCTCCTCTTCTTCATATCCTCAGCAATGGGGTGGGCATCATCATTCTCTACCATGTGTGGCCTCAGTTTTCTCAAAACTGGCATGTTCTCTTCCTCATCATCTCTGGAAGTGGAACCTTTGTTCTTTGCTGTAAGAGGGATGTCTCTAGTGGTCCTCTTGGGTTTGGGAGCTACTGGCTTCTTGCGTGCAGACTACTTTCTCTTGGATCGAACTTGCTTGAGTAGCTTCTTCTTCTTGGAAGGAGGAGCTTGGGCAGCTGGCTCTTCCTCCACTTCCTCTTCCTCAGCCTCAGGTGGGTTCTCATACATGGAAATGTGCCTTCCAATGAAATGCACAATTCTCTTCCTGTCTCTCTTCTTGTCACCTGTCTTCTTAGGCATATATCTCTTTGAAGGCTCAACAAATAGTGATGTGTTAGCCTTGGCACTCTTAGGTGCTCTCATTGCTTCAAAGCTAGCATACTCTTTCCTCACATGCATGTTAGCAGACGTGGCCTATGTTGCAGATTTCTTAGCAACTCTCTCTTTCTTCTCTTGCTGCTTCTTGGCTAGCACCTCCTCTGGCACAAAGTCTGAGTCCTCCTCATCTCAGTTTGGCTTCCCTCTTGACCTTGTGGCAGCCTTGGGCAGCCCATGTGAACTTGGTGTGCGTAGATCTTCTGAAGAAGATGAACTAGCATCTGGTCTTGTGCCTGATCTCATGTCCACTTCTCTATCCCTAAAGTCATTTTGGCTATCATCGGAGCCTAACATGCTGACCGTGTGAATAGAGTATAGAAGAGTAGAGTTGTTGAGCATCATAGAAATTCAGGAAGTTTTGTCAAAATTTGAACTTAGAATCTTATGTTTAACCTTCAGTAAAAAGGATTTCGGTTCCACCGAGTCAAAATTTCGGAGCCACAGAGACGAACAGCCTCCTTAATAGAAACTTGGCAGCCAGTTCAGCTTCACCGAAAGTGGACACTCGGTTTCACCGAGACTATTCTTAGTTGCCCTAAAACCAAAACTGGTAGAACCAATTTTTCTGACTCGGTGATACCGAGATTTGGTTTGCAAACGGTTAAACATAAAATTCCATCATTATCTAATTTAATTAAATTTCTTGAGGATGGAACTTGTTCACATGGTGGGAAGAAGATCAGAATTGATCTTTTGCATAAGTGTTGGACGAGGAGTGAAAGGATCCAAGGAGTTACCCTAACTTGGCGACGGCCGCCTATGGCGGCGATAGTGGGTGTGATTGTTGTCTACAGTGACGAATTCCGATGGTGCAGACACACGGGAGCAAGGAGAAGTCCGAAGACATCGACCGACAACTAGGGTTTGCAAGGACGATGGGGCTTGTAGGAGTGATTTCAAAAACCAGTTCCACGCAGTATATATATACCCGTAGCTATCGATGACACCGGTTCTTAAATATCAGTGCCACCGAGTTCCACTATTATTAGTTGACACGGAAAATCGGTGAACCTAAGATTATGGAATCAGTGCTACCAACATGATAAAACCAGATCAACCCTAGGGTTCGGTGGAACCGATAATTTGAGGTTGGTTACATCGAGATTGTCACATCCCTAGTTAGCATTGCTCTGATTAGTATGTGTGTGTGCATCATGTTTTGATTTTGCATCAATATGAAATGGGGATCAACTGAAACCCTAGCACCTCACCTGAATTGAACCAATTTAAAGGTTGTGAAAAAACAACAAATCCAAAATGCCCATCAAAAATGCCCCCCATGTCTGATAAATATTGACATCAATATATCAGGGGACATTTTAATTTTTAGAACATATATGTCATTTTAAAATAATTAATAAAGCTACTGAAAAGGTCAAACAAAGAATTATAAATATTTTAGCCATTCAAAAATGTTGAAACTTGTTGTGGAGGTTTGAAATATTCAAACTAAGCTCTCCAAAATATTTCAACAATTTTGTGCTACGATTTGAGGCCAAAAAAAAATAAAAAATAGGAAACAAAAACGGAAATGGAAAAATATGAAAAAGATTAAACCTGCTCCCCCTGGCCCAGGAGGGAGAAGATCCAGCCCATCCCACCAAGGGCAGGGGGTCTTCTTCCACCTCCTGTCACGAGGACCAGGCAACTGCGTGGCGAGCTCACCGCCGCTCCTGGCCAGCTCCTGCCTCCCTTCCTGCCGTGGAGGCCCTCCTGAATCTTCTTGAGGCCGCCCGACTGCTCTCCTCTCTCTCAGTCTCCCCTCCGCCTCGCTCTCCTCTCCCCTCTGCCATCATGGCCGCTGAAGCTCCGCCTTCGTTGCATCGTCGCTCTAGCCTCTCCCCCTCGCCCTCGATCGTCTCATTCCCTCCGCCTCGACATCCCCATCCTCCTTGCCGAGCCAAGCACCGCCAGAAGCCCCCATTGCCGCCATCTCCGTCGTCTTCAACCGCCAGCCGCCGGCAAGGATTCGAAGGCCGCCGTCGCTCCACACCGTCCTCGAGCCCTCTTTCAACGGCTACGTCTTTGAGGTGAGCCCTCGATCCCGTTCCCCCTCTTCCCCTGGTCGATCCCGCGCCGTAGTACCCGAGGAGCTCCGCCGCACGAGCTCAACGTCGGCGCCACTCCGATGACCAGGTGGTTTCTCTAAGGCCACCATCGAGTTCATGGGGTCATGTAGAGGCCGTAGGAGCCAAGGCCCAGTCCTTTTGCATGCCAGAGCAACGACCCCAAGCTCGCCCGAGCTCCCGCAGCAGCCGAGCTCATCGTCGGCATCGACTCTGGCCATCTCAGCCCCTGAGGTATGTCGGTATGGACGCGCGCATGCACGTAGGTTCGTTTGGTGCCTTCCACTGGCAAAATGGTCGCCGGAGGAGGAATCCCAACCCCCTCCGCCGCCTCTAGAGTCGCCGGCGGCTCAACGACGGTGACCCTGGCCAGTTTGACCACGAGGTTGACCTCCCTGGGTCTCATGGCAAGTGGGGCCAAGCCCTGATTAGTTTAGGATTAATTAAAAATTAATTAAGTTAATTTCCCGCTGACATGTGGGCCCGTCCCTAATAATTAGTAATTAGTAAATTAATTTGATTCTATTAGTGCCTGGGTCACTAACCAGTGGACCCCACTGGTCAGGTTTGACCTGGCAACGTCCAGTTGACTAGGTGACATCATGTTGATGCCATGATGATGTAGTAATTGATTTTCTAATTTAATTTAATTCTAGAAAATGCTAAAAAACTGTTAGTGCATCTAGTGCCCCTTAGTGATTTGGGTGTATTGAAGACTTATAGGTTAAGGTTCTAATGTGTTTGTGAGTGTACACAGGCTCTATAAGTCGATGAGGAGTTTGATATATTCGGAGATTATCGACCCCTAAAAATGTATGTCTTCAACTGAAGACTTTGCTGAAGACTTTGGTGAAGACTTTGTGAAGACTTTGAAAATGAAGAAGTTGGTGTGACCTTGAATATATGAATGAGGATTATGAAGCGTGAAGACTTTGTTTTCGTCGTTTCATTTTCGTCTTTGAGTCATAGGAAACATCGTACTGTTAAAGGGGGCCGAGGTAATACTAAGGAAAGTTTCCAACTAATGCTCAACTCCCAAATCCTCAACCTATACTCTGGCTTTGATGATTCAAGAACATGGAGACTACAAACCACTTGATCCTCTTGACATTCTTGAGAGACTCAATACTCATGAATTCCAACAAGCTAAGAAGAGAGACCATTACGGGCCAAGCTATGGAAGATCTCGTGCTCCGAAGGCGAAAGCAATTTCCTCATCCGAAGAAGAAGATTCTGTCAGCAGCCCTGGTAATCCTAAAGAACTAAGTCAGGAACTGGCTATGCTCGTGAGAAAATTCTAGAAGTTCTCAAGGAGAGGTGGATTTGGGTTCCCCTATGAAGAAAATTTGGGTTCCCAAGAGCTAGCTACAAAATCTTCAAGTGAATGTCCTCACGACATCACTCATGAAGAATAGGAACCCCAGATAAAATTCCTCATATGGAGCAAAGTCCTTGCTTGGACCAAATTCCTCAAATGGTCAAAAATATCATTCTCGCGCTAATGCTTCTGTTTCGCCGGGAAAATCTAAGAGTTATGAATATGTGCATTATTCTTCAAACCATTATGTTCATAAGTCCTCAAAGAATTTCTCTGCTTATTCATTTGAGTACTCTAACCCTCGCCCTGTGAAACGAAGCGCACTTGCTTAAATGCCTTCCTTCTCATATGGTGCTCGTAGAATGATGAACTCTTTGCCACCCCTCCAGATGTGGGTGGTGAAGAAATCGAACTAATTTCTTATTGAGGGTCAGGTCTCCAGATGAAATTGAACATCTGGTCAATTTGCTAGAGACCTGAGGAAATGCTTGAAAGGACGCAAGCTAACCATGAGGAAATGAATTCTTCATTTCTCACATCCTCACACTACTTGCTTACTATCTTGTGTGATGAAATTCTATCTGATGAAATTGATGGCATATTCTTCACTTTGAAGCATATGAGTTCGTAAGTGGTACTAATTCATGTGCAGCATGATACTCCAAAAGCTACGGAGTGGGTCCTCTATAGTGGATGCACAAACCACATGACTGGTGACAAGAATCTACTGATGAATTTGCCACTCACTCCATCTCCCCTGAAGCATATCACCTACGCAGACAAAGGAAAAAGCAAGGTATTGGGACTTGGTAAGGTTGCTATCTCAATGGACCGAACCATGGATAAGGTGATGCTTGTCGAATCCCTTGGGTTCAACCTTGATATGATTGTCATATTTGGAAAATATTGTTGTGTTGTCATCATGGAATCTGACAATTCCAAAGTCTTTCAAGGCTTTAGGAGAGGAGACTTGTATATTGATGATTTCTCTACAGGTCCTCAGCCTGCCACATGCCTACTTACAAAGTCCTTAGAAGGCTGGATGTGGCATCGACGACTTGGACATGCGGGTATGAGGAACTTGCACACGCTCGTGAAGAAAAAGCACGTCATTGGCATCGAGGGCATAAAATTCCTCAAGGACCACCTTTGTGGTGCATGTGAATCTCGGAAGATGACCAGATCCAAGCATCCCTCGAAGACAATCATGACCACGACTCAACCCTTTGAATTGCATCACATGGATCTCTTTGGCCCCATCATTACTCCACACTAACAAATTCTTCAAGTTTGTATGGCTTTGTCATTGTTGATGATTAGTTTCATTACACTTGGGTGCATATTATACTGTACAAAAATGAAGTGCATGATGTCTTCAGACGATTTGCTTCAAGGGCCTCCACGAACTTCGGCATCAAGATCAAGCATATTCGGAGTGATAATGAGACTGAATTCAAGAACACTAATCTTCATGAATATCTTGATGAACTTGGTATTACTGATGAGTTATCTGCCCCTTATACTTTCAGCAGAATGGCGTCGTAGAGTGCAAGAACAGGACTCCTGTGGAGATGGCTCGCACCATGCTTGATGAATACAAGACTCCTCATCCTTTTTGCCTGAAGCAATTGATACTGCATGCCTCATCATCAACAGGGTATATCTTCTCAAATTCCTCAAGAAGACTTCATATGAACTTATGACTAGCAAGAAACCCAATGTAAGTTATCTCAAAGTCTTCGGTGCAAAATGCTGGATCAGAGATCCTCATCATAGTTCTAAGTTTGCACCGAAAGCACCTGAAGGTTTTATGCTTGGTTACGGAAAGGCGTCGCACACCTATAGAGTCTTCAACACCTACCATCACAAGGTTGTTGAAACTGTAGATGTGCGGTTTGATGAAACTGATGGCTCGCAAAGAGAGCATCTGCCTTTTGTGTTAGATGAATAGTCTCCTAAGGAATCTATTAAGCTGAAGGAAACTGAAGATATCATACCCACTGAGGAAGTCATTCCAACAAATGAAGACTTTCATGCTGATATACCTGAAGAAAATGGTGCTAAATAAAGTCCTCAGCCACGTCAACCTGCTAATCCAAGAGTTGCAAATGAAGTGCAGATTGACAAAATCATCGATAACATCAATGCACCAGGTCCCCTCACTCGCTCAAAAGCTTCACATTTAACTAAATTTTGTGGGCACTTTGCCTTTGTCTCTATCATAGAGCCCACCAAGGTTGATGAAGCATTCAAGGAGCCTGAGTGGATTCAAGCTATGCAAGAGGAACTGCATCAATTCAAGCTCAACAATGTGTGGGAACTTGTCGAGCGGCCAAATCCTCACAAGCATAACATCATAGGTACCAAGTGGATCTATCGCAACAAGCAAGATGAAAATGGCCTTGTGGTCAGGAATAAGGCTCGTCTTGTAGCTCAAGGCTACACGCAAGTTGAAGGAATTGACTTTGATGAAAAGTTTGCATCTGTTGCTAGACTTGAAGCTATTCGCATATTGCTTGCTTATGCTAACCATCACAATATCATCTTATATCAAATGTATGTGAAAAGTGCATTCCTCAATGGTAAGCTTGAGGAAGAAGTATATGTTGCTCAACCCCCAGCTTTTGAAGATCCTAAGTGACGGGGATATGTACCTAGGGTAGGGTCCTAGGCACGACCCACATACCCTACCTAAGGACACTACATGGGAGGACTTGAAGATCAAGCATGAACTTCCGAGTGGATCCCTGGAGACGTTCAAAGTCACTCGACAGTAATCCACTCGGAGACTCCTTCTTTCACTTGGTAGTCGTGTGTCACTAGGAAGACCTCGCTTTCACTCGACGCTAGAAGACCAAGAGCCATCATCAAGAGCCCAACAGGCAGACGCTGGTTCAATGGTCATGAATAGCTTTTATTACGTACGTTATCTGTAACAGCAGACTTTAAGTTCCACGACTAGACCCTTTGATGTGGGGCCATTATGAGGGGCAGCGAACTCTATATAAGCTGCCCCTCCCCTCCTCCACAAGGGTTAGCAACTATTGTAATCTCAACATTCCACATGGCATAAAGCTCCTGAGCACTGAGACATAGGGATGTTACCTCCATGAGAGGGGCCTGAACTCATACATCCATTTGTACACCCTCGCCGTAGCTAGGACTCTGCCCTCTCCATTCGTACCCCTACCATCTACTGTCAGGCTCGTTCCCATGACAGTTGGCGCCCACCGTGGGGCAGGCGTCTGAGCGACTTCCGGCGAGGTTGTGATTTTCATCCTTCGACATGTCTTCGGGCGGTGTTTTTGCTTTGGGCCACGAGATCCGTTTAGGAACGCTCACCTTCATCGCCGATGATTCGGCGTGGCTCCAGGAGGCGCCTCTTGCTGTCGAGGCACTCCCGGTCCGCGGGGCCGCGCACTTCCGCACGAGTCCCTGCGGCATGTTGCTGCGTTAGCCATCGACCCCCCTACCCGTCGGCTCCTCTTGCCGTTCGCGGTTGCAAGCGGTCTGTCCGCTCACGACTCTAGCGGCGAGTCGAACACGCAGCGGCGCGTCAAGCTTCTTTGCAGGTTGCATCGGTCGAGCCTGCTGAGTCGCTTCATGGCGTGTTCGAGTCGGATTTCGATCCGTCCGACATGCCTTCCGAGTGTGAAAGCTGCGATCCTGCAGCGGAGGTCTGGATGGCAGGCTCTCATCAGAGTTCACCGCCTGGCTTTGGTCGTGGCAAGCACGAGGCTGGAGGCCCGTCGAACGTGCAGTTGCATCGTGATGAGGAGGTCCTTCATACCCCATCGTCAGTGCGACTGCCGAGGCCCAAGCTTTGGAGGCCGCGCATGTTCGTCTGGAAGAGCTCCAGGCAGAGATCGACGAGCATGCCCACCAGTGCCCGCCCCCAGTAGATGTCATCGACAGCTGTTTACGAATGGATCTCACGATGTCGTTGAGGTATACCGAACTGCTGTGCTTAATGTTGCTGCTGCTGCTAGGATAGCGGATTCCATTCAGCCGTCCTAGTCAGAGGCTGGTAGAGGGCTGTTGCAGATCAGTGCGTTGTTGGATGCAACACAACGTCAGAATTCAGGAGTTTCTCAGTCCCATCACAAGATATACATCAATTCACCTAGGGAAGAGACCGTTCAGTTGGCACACAGAGCCCTGGATTGCCCTTGCGTCATTGAGGCGGCGGTTTTCGTGTAGGGCAAGACAAAGATCAGCATCACCGCGAAGACCACCGTCGAGCGCCCATTCCTCCGCAGAGTGGTCTGTACGCGCCCCGGTGCCAGGGCGACAGGCACTCCATCGGTGACGAACGGGACGCGGATTTTGACGCCCGCGCCTATCTTGTTCAGAAGCGGATCGACAAGAGTAGTGCCTACAGAGAGGGACTCGACAGAGATGTTCCGAGTGGAAGCTCAGCTGTGGTGTTTAGTCCAGAGTGTTTCAACAGAGCTATACGTTCTGCAAAGATTCCCCCCAACTTCAGAATGGCGGTGCGGATCAAAGAGTTTTCTACTGAAACAAAACCAGAGACTTGGTTAGATGATTACCGAGTGGTTGTGTAGATTGGCGGCGGAAATGACAATGTCGCAATGAAGCACTTGCCCCTCATGTTGGATGGTTCAGCTCGAGCTTGGTAGAATCGTTTGGCTCCTTCCAGCATACATTGTTGGGAAGATCTTGCCCGAGTGTTTGTCTAAACCTTTCAGGGCACTTGCAAGCGCCCCACAGGTCTGGTTGACTTACATCACTACGTCCAGAAGCCCAATGAAACTTTAAGAGACTATATTCAGCGATGGTCCATCCTGCATCATACGGTGGAGAATGTGTCGGAACACTAGGTTGTTTGTGCTTTCAAGGCCGATGTGAGATACAAGGAGCTGTACCTGAAATTCGGGTGCACTGGTGACATTTCACTCGGCAAGATGATGGAAATTGCCACTCGCTAAGCCAATGGCGAGGAAGAAGACCTCCTCCATAGTGGCAAAGGAAAAGCATTCGCTAACGAGTCTGGCGGCGGCAACAATTGGAAACAGAAGCGGAAGGCTGAAGACCTAGCTCCGGCAGAGGCAGCCGCACTGGCGACTCAGTCGAAGAACAAGGGCAAGTCCAAAGATCAGTATGCCCCCAAGAAGGGGAAGGGTCAGTTAGGAACTGACATTTTGTTTCAGCCGTGTGTAATTCACAAGAGGAAAGATGCAGAGGGCAACCTGATTTTGCCCAAGCACACCACTCGACGGTGTCGAACCCTTATCCAGCAATTCAAGGGAGACCAGTTGAGTGCGAAGTCTCCTGAAAAAGAAGATGAAGATGAGGAAAAGGAAACATTCCCAGATGTCACTACTACTCTGGTGATCTTTGCTGATGTCGAGAGCAAGAGTCCTCTGAAAGTCATCAATAGAGAAATCAACATGGCTGTGCCAGACACCCCCACCTACCTCAAGTGGTCTCAATATGCTGTCACATTTGACCAGACAGACCATCCTGCTCGTGTGGCCACTCCTGTTGGGGAACGTCGCATGGGAAACAAAGATTTTCCTATGCACATGCAAGATCTATCCATGGTGATGAGCATCTACTAGAGGGAGAGTGTATCTACATACCCTTGTAGATCGCTAAGCGGGAAGCGTTAAGAAACGCGGTTGGTGTAGTCGAACATCTTCACGATCCAAATCGCCGTGTGTCCCGCGATCTCATCACGATCCATCCCGCGATCCAATCATGATCCGTCCCGAGAACTCATGACGATCCGTCCCACGATCTCATCACGATCCTTCTTGCAATCTTGATCACGGTCCTTCCGATCTAGCGCCGAACGGACGGCACCTCTGCGTTCAGCACACGTACAGCTCGATGACGATCTCCGCCTTCTTGATCCAGCAAGAGGGAGCGGAGAGGTAGAAGAGTTCTCCGGCAGCATGACGGCGCCACGGCAATGGTGGTGGAGCAATTCCGGCAAGGCTTCGCCTAAGCACTGCAGAAAACCGATCTAGAGGAGAAACTATGCACTAGAGGAACGGGTAGCGCGTGGCTGAAAATCTTGTGCCAAAACCCTAAAACCCTCTAGTATATATAGGAGGGAGGAGGAGCCTTGCCTCCAAAGGAGGCAGCCCTTGGTCGGCTGAACCAGGAGGGAGGAGTCCTCCTCCTCCACTCCTAGTAGGATTAGGACTCCTTCCTAATTTAGCCCTTTTTGCCTTTTTCCACTTTTTTCCTTTTGGGCTTTTCTTCCCAGCTGCATGGGCCTTGTGTGGGACTTCCACCATCCCACTAAGGGATGGTATTCATCCTCCCACAGCCTATGTTGCCTCTTGGGTCGCAATACCCCTCCCGATGGTCTCCCGATACACTACCGGCACTCCCGGTACACTACCGATGAGCCCGAAACTTTTCCGGCGACCAAAATAGGACTTCCTATATATCAATCTTTACCTCCAGACCATTCCGGAGCTCCTTGTGACATCCGGGATCTCATCCGAGACTACTAACAACCTTAGGTCACCACCATACATAACTCTATACTACCGAAACGTCACCAAACCTTAAGTGTGCAGACCCTGCGGGTTCGAGAACTATGTAGAAATGACAGAGACACCTCTATGGTCAATAACCAATAGTGGGACCTGGATGCCCATATTTGTTCCTACATATTCTACAAAGTTCTTTATCGGTCGAACCTCTATGTCAAGGATTTAGTTAATCCCATATGATGTTCCCTTTGTTCTTCGGTATGTTACTTGCCCGAGATTCGATCGTCGGTATCTCCATACCTAGTTCAACCTCATTACTGGCAAGTCTCTTTACTCATTCCGTAATACAAGATACCATGACTAACACTTAGTCACATTGCTTGCAAGGCTTATTGTGATGTTTTATTACCGAGTGGGCCCTGAGATACCTCTCCGTCACACGGAGTAACAAATCCCAGTCTTGATCCATGTCAACTCAACAGACACCCTCGGAGATACCTGTAGAGCACCTTTATAGTCACCCAGTTATGTTGCGACATTTGATACACACAAGGTACTCCTCCGGTGTCAGTGAGTTGGATGATCTCATGGTCATAGGAACATATACTTGACATGCAGAAAACAGTAGCAATAAACTGGCACGACCATATGCTACGTTTGTAGTTTGGGTCTTGTCACATCACATCATTCTCCTAATGATGTGATCCCGTTACCAAATGAAATTTCATGTCCATGACTAGGAAACCATAGCCATCTTTGATCAACGAGCTAGTCTATTAGAGGCATACTAGGGACATGGTGTTGTCTATGTATCCACACATGTATCTGAGTTTCCGATCAACACAATTATAGCATGGATAATAAACTATTATCATGAACAAGGAAATATGATAATAACTAATTTATTATTGCCTCTAGGGCATATTTCCAACAACTCCCGGTCGACAGGCTCTGGTAGTCGATCCGGTGGTGCAGGGGACTCGACTCAGAAAGGTCCTCATGGACGGCGCCAGCGGCCTGAACATTTTGTATGCGAATACCCTGAAAGGGATGGGCATTCCGATGTCCCGTCTGAGCGAGAGAAGCATGCAGTTTCACGGGGTCATCCCAGGAAAGAAGGCCAAGTCACTCAGCCAGATAGCATTGGATGTGGCATTCGGAGATAGCAGAAATTTCCGAAAAGAAAAGTTGACATTTGAAGTCGTGGATTTCAAGAGTGCTTACCACGCCATCTTGGGTCGAACCGCTTATGCACGTTTCATGGCCCAACCATGTTACGTGTATCTCAAGTAGAAAATGCCAGGCCCTAAGGGTGTGATCACGGTCACTGGCAATCGACAGCGGGCCGCAGAGTGTCTCCAGCAAGGATCCAAGATCGCCGATCAATAGATGGCCATGGTCGAGCTGCAAGTGTACAAGAAAACCGCTGACCCTGCTAATTTGCTCCACTCAAAAAAGACGGCTTCCGAGTCGGCATTTCAGTCGGCAAGGGAAGTGAAGAAGGTGCACATCCATCGGACGGATCCAACTGCTGCCCCGTCGAATATCTCAACAACACTCGACAGTAAATAGGAAGTCGAGCTCATCCAGTTCCTCTGTGAGAACTGGGATATCTCTGCATGGAAGCCTGCTGACATGCCGGGGATTCCCAGGGAGGTGGTTGAGCACCGTTTGCGAGTGGATCTGAAAGCCAAGCCCATCAGGGAGCATTTGCGTCGATCCGCGGCGGAGAAGCGCAAGGCAATCGGAGAAGAATTGGCCCATCTCTTGCAAGGCAAGTTCATTCGGGAGATTTACCACTCCGAGTGGCTCTCGAATGTTGTGATGGTGCCCAAGAAAGATAAGTCATTGTGCAGGTGCATTGACTTCAAACATCTCAATAAGGTGTGTCCAAAAGACCATTTTCTGCTCCCCAGCATAGATCAAATTGTTGACTCGACAGCGGGGTGTGAGCGGTTAACGTTTTTAGATGCTTATTCTGGGTACCATCAGATCCGTCTGTTTGGCCCGGATGAAATAAAGACATCCTTCATCACCCCATTTGGGTGCTTTTTCTACATCACCATGCCTATTGGTCTTAAGAATGCCGACGCTACCTTTATGCGCATGATTCAGAAATGTTTACTTGACCAGATCCCTCAGAATGTCGAGACGTACATGGATGATATAGTGGTCAAGTCCCGCAAAGGTTCTAACCTGCTGGCTGACTTGGCCGAAACATTCGCCAATCCCGAGAAGATCAGCGCCATTACCCGTATGAAGACTCCCGTGCGAGTGCACGACGTTCAGAAGCTCACAGGTTGCTTGGCAGCATTGAGTCGATTCATTTCTCGTCTTGGTGAGAAGGCTCTGCCCTTGTATCAGTTAATGAAGAAGTCCGACATATTCGACTGGACTCTTGAATCAGAAGCAGAGTTTGTTGAGCTCAAAGCCCTAGTCTCCACCCAGCCGGTGCTTGGTGCTCCTGCCAGTAAAGAGCCCTTGCTCTTGTACATCGTGGCCACAAATCAGGTCGTCAGTACAGTGCTGCTGTCGAGCAAGAAGAGGAAGGTAAAGCCTATAAAGTCAGTGCCTAGTGTATTATGTATCGGAAGTATTGTCCCCCTCAAAGCAAAGATATCCACACTATCAGAAGCTGGTGTATGGTATTTACCTATCAGCGAAGAAGGTGGCACATTATTTCCAAGACCATTCGATCTTAGTCATCAGTGATGCCCCATTATCCGAGATTTTCAAGAATCGCGACCGCATCAGGTTGAGTGGCTAAATGGGCAACTGAGCTTGGACACTTCGACATCAGATTCGAGGCCAAGAAGGCAATCAAGTCCCAAGCATTGGCGGATTTCATGGCCGAGTGGACTGAACAGCAACAACCCATCCAAGTTCACTCGGCGCATTGGACAATGTTCTTCGACGGCTCCAAAATGTTGAATGGGTCCGGTGCTGGTGTTGGTTTCATATCCCCAGAGGCGACAAGCTTAGATATGTCTTGCAAATTCACTTTGATTCCTCCAACAATGAGGCAGAGTATGAAGCACTTTTGTATGGGTTGCGCATGGCTATCTCACTCGGCGTCAGGCGCCTGATGGTTTATGGCGACTCAGATTTGGTGGTGAATCAAGTGATGAAAGAGTAGGATGTTAGAAACCCTGCTATGACTGGATACTGCAATGCAGTCCGGAAGCTGGAGAAGAAATTTGAAGGTGTGTAACTTCACCATGTTCCTCGACTGAAAAATCAAGCGGGTGATGAGCTGTCCAAGATTGGTTCCACTCGATGGCCTGTCCCCAATGGAGTGTTCCTGGAGCATTTGCACACTCCTTCGATTCAAGAGGATCCCTTCACTAAAGAGCCCCCACAAGCTTTAAGCTCCTCTGACTCGACTGAAATTGATGTTCCTGCTGTGATTGACCTGGTCATGGAGGTGCTAGTTATCATTCCCGACTGGACTGTGCCATAATTTGCCTATATCCTCAGACAAGAGCTCCCTGAAGATGAAGTAGAGGCTCGATGGATTGTGCGCAGGTCCAAGGCTTTCAGTGTGATGGGAGATCAGATATTCAGAGAGAGTGTGATTGGTGTCACCCAATGCTGCATTTCCCCCAAAGAAGGTCGAATGATTCTAGACGAAATCCACTCCGGAACTTGTGGGCACCATGCATCTTCAAGGGCGATCGTTGCTAAAGCATACCGAGCTGGTTTTTACTGGCCACAAGCTAATGAGATGGCTAAGGACATTGTTGATCACTGCGAAGGCTGCGAGTTCTATGCAAATCTATCGCACAAGCCAGCGTCTGCTCTGAAGACAATTCCACTCGCCTGGTCGTTTGTAGTTTGGGGACTCGACATGGTTGGTCCCTTCCGACCCCGAAAAGGAGGATTCACCCATCTGTTGGTAGCACTCGACAAATTCACCAAGTGGATTGAAGCCAAGCCCATCAAGAAGCTAAATTCCCGCACGACGGTCACGTTCATGAGGGAGATCATTATCTGATACAACATCCTACACAACATCATCACGGACAACGGCACTAATTTTGACTCAGAATAATTCAGGAGATTCCATAACTCCCAAGACACCCGAGTGGATTACGCTTCCCTTGCACATCCTGAAACCAATGGGCAAGTTGAGCGGGCTAATGGTCTCATTCTGCAAGGTCTGAATCCTCGTCTCATGCGCGATTTGGATCATGCTGCTGGTGCGTGGGTAACTGATCTGCCGTCTGTTTTGTGGGGGTTGAGAACAACGCCTAATCGGTCGACTGGACGAACTCCTTTCTTCCTTGTCTATGGTGCTGAAGCTATACTACCGAGTGACTTGGCCCACAATTCTCCTCGAGTGGAGCTATATTCTAAGGATGAAGCTTAACAAGCCAGACAGGATGGGGTAGATCTTCTAGAGGAAGAGCATGAGATGGCTCTGATTCGGACCACAGCCTATCAGCAAGACCTACGACGCTTCCACGCAAGGAATGTCAGAAGCCGAATGTTTCATGAGGGAGATCTGGTGCTCCGAGTGAATTAGCACCGACCTCACAAGCTTGCTCCTGCATGGGAAGGCCCTCTTGTTGTTACTAAGGTGCTAAACAATGGAGCCTATCACTTGTATAATCTCGTGAAGCAGATGGATGAACCATGAGCCTGGAACGCAGACCTGCTCTCGCGTTTTTACACTTGAGACAAGAGTTTTCTGATGTAATAAGAGCACTTCATCAATGGAATTCGTGTTTCTATGATTAATACTTCATTGATTCCAACCATGCAGTTACATTCTTGGGGATACTCCGAGTGATGAGCAATCCTCACACTCGGGGGCTTAGCTGCGAAACATGTTTCGCCTAAGTTAAAAACCTTGTCGGGTGGATAGCAGTCCATTCACTCGACGGACTATTTGCGAATCCGTCTTCGCTTAGGTTCAAAAAAAAAATACTCCGAGTGATGAGCAATCCTCACACTCGGGAACTTAGCTGCGAACACATTTCTCCTAAGTTAAAAACCTCGTCGGGTGGATAGTAATCCATTCACTCGACATCTTACCTGTGAATCGACATTCGCCTAAGTTCAAAAATACTTTGAGCGATGAGCAATCCTCACACTCGACGGCTTAGCTGCGAAACACGTTTCGCCTAAGTTAAGAACCTTGTCGGGTGGATAGCAGTCCATTTACTCGACTGCTTAGCTACGAATCGACATTCGCCTAAGTTCAAAAATACTTCGAGTGATGAGCAATCCTCACACTCGGGAACTTAGCTGCGAACACGTTTCGCCTAAGTTAAAAACCTCGTCGGGTGGATAGTAATCCATTCACTTGACATCTTAGCTGCGAATCGACACTTGCCTAAGTTCAAAAATACTTTAAGTGATGAGCAATCCTCACACTCTGGGGCTTAGCTGCGAACACGTTTCGCCTAAGATAAAAATCTCGTCGGGTGGCTAGTAATCCATTCACTCGACATCTTAGCTGCGAATCGACATTCGCCTATGTTCGAAAATACTTCGAGTGATAAGAAATCCTCACACTCGGGGGCTTAGCTGCGAACATGTTTCTCCTAAGTTAAAAACCTCATCGAGTCGATAATAATCCATTCACTCGACAACTTAGCTGCGAATCGACATTTGCCTAAGTTCAAAAATACTTCGAGTGATGAGCAATCCTCACACTCGACAGCTTAGCTGCAAAACACGTTTCGCCTAAATTAAAAACCTCGTCGGGTGGATAGTAATCCATCCACTCGACAGCTTAGCTAAGAATCGTCATTCGCCTAAGTTCAAAAATACTCCGAGTGATGAGCAATCCTCACACTCGGGGGATTAGCCGCGAACATGCTTCGCCCAAGTTAAAAACAAACTTAGTCGAACAGACGATTGAAAGCCAAATATGAATAAAATCCAAAGGGTAAACCATGGATAATTGTTTCGTATGGAAGCAAATGTGCTCAGGCCCAAGGCCTGAACGAAGTTTTTAAGGATACATATCCACTTGGCATACCGAGGCAAATTTAACTGTTTCTTTCAAAGACAACTTTTTCAAGCAGGTGACGGCCTGGCAGGCTCAACGAAGGTGTCCAGGTTGATGCGGTCGGCGATTCGGGTGGCAGCTTCAATGAAGGTCTCCATGAAGTCCTCAAACTGGAGTTTCTTCGTGTTGACCACCTGAAGCTCCTTTAGCCTCTCCTCCTTCGCGTCCCTCCAATGGACCCTGAAGAGTGACAACGCCACGTCAGCCCCACAATGAGCGGCAGATTTCTTCCAGGCCTGCACTCGACTTGGAAGTTCGTCCAAGCGAGCCATCATAGCGTTGAGGTCGAGCTGGAGGGTGTCTTCAGGCCATAGCTCTTTGTCGATCCTCTCCATTGCAGACTTCAGTCGGGCAAGATACGCCTGGACGCCCTGGAGCCAGAAATTGAGTCGGAGCATGTTCATGGCCACCGCGTCTACGACAGGAGACTTGGTGGGATCCAGATTGGGCTCGACCTCTTCTGTATCCTTCTCAAAGTCTTGGCAGAATTCTGTTGAAGAATGGGGAATGGGAGGAGAATCAGTGAACTGCGACCCTCAAAGATTTTACAAAGCTCAGTCGACAAAAATACTTACCGTCGTGCAGAATATACATCTTCCTAGAGAACTTGCCCAAATGCTTCTCCAGGCCATTGCTCCTCTTGTTCAGCTGCTCGACCCTTTTGACGAGGTCCGCACGCTCTTGCTTGAGTTTGGTGTTCTCCTCTTCCAGCTTCTGGGCAGCCGCCAGCTTCTGATCTGCAGCTTCAGTTTTGTCCCTGGCCACCTGTTGGGCGTCGGCGAGTGCTTTGTCCTTCTCCTCTAGTGCCTTCTTCATGGAATCTAAAGAAACAACATTGTTGAGTCAAGCTTGGAGTCGACGGTTTTCATTGCGCACGTCTGTTCGAGTGAGAGCACTCGGTTCAAAACATGAAAAGTGAAAATGGGAATGCTGACAGTCGATAGTAATTACCTCCCAGAGACTTCAGCTCAGCACGTGCTCGCTCCAGGGCGTTGTTGGTAACCGCTAGGTCCACCTGCAACTAGTTCCTCTCCTCCTCCATCTCCTTGTACTGTGTCCCATGTTCGCAAGCCATCTGGAACCAACAAAAGATAGGAGTTCAATCAGCAAGTGGTTCTTGGACAGTCGACTGAGTTATTAAAACCGGCAAATGACCATCTTGGAAGAATTCAAGCAAAAACTCCACTAGACATGTTGAGTGGCATGGCGCTACGCATGTCGTAGACAAATTTAAAGTTGTCTCTATAAAGACCCCTGCCGGTGCAAGCACTCGACAGCGGTCTCGGGGACTACACCTAGTGGGTGCCCTAAGAGTGCCCCCACTGAGACGGTTAACTCTTGATCCGTCGAGTAACTCATCAGAAAATACACTCGACATGTCGAGTGACACTAGTACCACACGTACGACAAGTTTTCAAGCCTACTGTTTATCGTCTGTGATGAACAGCAGCCTCGGGGACTACACCAAGTGGGTGCACTTAGCGTGCCCCCACTGGTTATTCAAACATTCGACAACGTCAGCCCTGTCGTTACACTCGACCCGTCGAGTGACACACCCCCTCTACTCTATGAAGTGCAGTCGATCCTTATGCAGCGTGATATCATGGTTTGCTAATAAAATCCATGAAACCTGCAAGGTATCTACAGAGTGGTGTGATCCAAAGACAAAATGTATCCCATATACAATAAACTCTAAAGACCCCTGCCGATGCAAGCATTCGAGAGCGGTCTCGGGGACTACACCCAGTGGGTGCGCTAGGAGCGCCCCCACTGAGACGGTTAATTGTCGATCCATCGAGTAACTCATCAGAAAACACACTCGACATGTCGAGTGACACAAGTACCACGCGTACTATCAATCCCAATCCTACTTGACTACGATCCGATCTACTCGAGCGGAGAAAGTTCAAACGTTCTACGGCAATCACCCAGTGGGTGTACAGCAGCCAAGAAAAGAGAAGAATTCAATCAACAACGGACTTACAATCGAACTTACTTGGACATTGGTGCGGAGGGCTGCGCTGACGTCAAAAGCCAGTTTGCTGGCCTCGTACGCCTCCTTGGTCCTCAGCATGAGCTGCTCCGCCTGGATCATGGCTTCCTTCGCAACCCCGGTTTGATCTTCCGGGGTACGATGCAGACGGAAGGCTATCACAGGTGGGGTCGGCGTGGTCACAGGAGCAGTTGAGGCAGTCTGAGGGGGCCCAGTTGGAGTCGATGCCACAACAGTCGAGACGGTTGGGGGAGCACGTGACAGAGGTACTGCAGGTTCATCCCTAGGCTGTGTCGAGCCACCTCCCCCCCTGGGAAGACTCTGTAGTCGACCACTGAAGTGCTTGCGTCGACGATGCTCTTTGGATGTGAGGGCGCGAAGTGTCCAGTCGCCCCTCGTCGTCCTCCACCTGAATGACCTTTGCATCGATAACCAACGGTGTTAAGATATTCATATGTCGAGTCCCATTCGGACGAACCAACAACTATCTAACCTCTATGAGAAGTGGCCGCGTCACCAGTGTCGACGTCCATTACATCCCCTCCATCTCGATGAGGCGAAGACACAGATGTAGTAGCTCTGACGAATTGAGTGGCATTCGGTCAAATACAACTCCAGACTTCAGTCGATATAACAAGTATAGAAATAAATACTTACATGGAGACGAGAGGCACAACCATCCTCATGCGAGGCAGTGCCTTGCGAAGCTTGGTGACGGCCGGCTTGGGCTGCTTGGCTAGTTTCTCGCTCGGCTCGGCTGTCGAGGAGCAGCTGCACTTCAGATTCCTCTCACTGGGGCCCAGAGCCCTGTCCTCAATAGTCGACGGGTCTTGGCGGGACTTGGTGCAGCTTTCGCAGCAGAGAGGTGACTCGACTTCTTCCTCCTCGCTAGAGTCCTCGTATTCTTCCTCAGAGTCGGAAGAACCGTCGCCGTCCATGCTGTCACCTTCGCTCACCATGCCGTATTCAACATGGTTCCTGTTGGGAACGGGCGAGTGCATGTGTGTCCATTATTGCATGATTCAAGCAAAGAAGTCAGTTCGATATATCACTCGACAGTACAATACATCAATCGATGTCACCCAACTCACTAGGTTTTTCGGCAGGTTTTCGTCCGAGTACGGCAGGATTCTCTTGGCTCCCAAGGGGTTCTCGCAGGCCCCGGTGATGCTACGGAGCCACTGCTCGACAGTTCTTTGAGGAACTTCCTCAGGATGCACCCTTGTTGAGTCCTTAGGGCCCGGATAATGCCACATTTTATGGTCCCTGGCTTGGAGCGACTGGATGCGTCGACCTAGAAACGTCTCCAACAGATCCATGCCAGTCACCCCGCCCCGGATCAGTTGCACCACCGCTTCTACCAAGATGCCCACTTGGACGTGCTCTGCTTCAGTCACCTTCAGGGGCTTGGGAACAGCTGGACGGTCGGGTGTATAGGGGGAAAGGCCAGTCGACATATTTGGCGATGCTGCATCCTTGCAGTAAAACCAGGTCGACTGCCAACCCCTTATAGATTCTAGGAACGTCATGGCGGGGAAGGAGCTACGAGCTCTTTTCTGAACTCCTAACCCTCCGCACAACTAGAGTACGTGGGTCTTTCTGTCAGCGGGGAGGGCTTTCTTCACGGTCTGGGATCTGACCATGAAGAGGTGTTTGAACAGTCCCCAATGGGGAGAACAACCCAGGAAACATTTGCATAGAGTGACGAATGCAGACAGATAAGCTATGGTGTTGGGCGAGAGGTTGTGCAGTTGGGCACCGAAAAAATTCAGGAAGCCCCTAAAGAACGGATGGGGCAGCTGAGAAAAACCTTACTCGACATGGGAGAGAAGGAGAACCCGCTCCCCGTCATGCGGCTCCAGCTCACGCTCCTCCCCGGCAGCCTCCAGGCGCCGTCCGCCATGAGCACGTCGGAGACGAGGCCCTCCATGTCTTCACGGGTGACGACAGAGGGGAGCCAATCCCCTTGCATCCAGTCCGCCGGCACGGTGAATCTGGCGGTCGAGGGCTTCTTGCCCTTGAGCTTCGCCGCCCCCCTCTTTGCGTGCTCCAGCTTCTCCATCAGATTCTTCATCTCCATCGCGGCGACTCTCGTGGAGGGAGATTGGAATTGGGTGCTGCGAGCGGAGAAGGTGGAGGAAAAGAGAGAAAGAAATGGCGGATGTACTGTTCAAACTGTGGCACTGATGGGATGTTCTGAGGAAATTCGACATGCAAGATTGCAAAGGCGTCAAAACTCCAATGCCTTCAAAAGGCCATCTCTGCACTGATGAAAATGGTAAAGATTTCGATCAGAAGGTATACCGCTCCATGATTGGCTCAGTATTATATCTAAGTGCATCTAGGCCTGATATTATGCTAAGTGTTTGCATGTGTGCCTGATTCCAAGGAACACCGAAGGAATCACACCATAAGGCTGTGAAACATATTCTTCGATACTTAGCTCACACACCAACGCTTGGATTATGGTATCCCAAAGGCTCAAATCTTCACCTCGTCGGATACTCTAATGCTGACTATGCTAGAGATCGCGTGGATCGTAAGTCAACCTCAGGCACATGTAATTTCCTCGGACGATCCTTAGTCTGTTGGTCCTCCAAGAAGGAGAACTGCGTTTCACTCTCTACTGCTGAAGCTGAGTACATTGCTGCTAGCTCATGTTGTGCTCAGTTACTATGGATGAAGCGAACCCTCAAGGACTACGACATCAAGTTGAAGAATGTGCCTCTCTACTGCGACAGTGACAGTGCCATCAAGATTGCTTACAACCCAGTTCAGCACTCCAAGACCAAGCACATCCAAATTCGTCATCACTTTCTTCGAGATCATGTACTCAAGGGCGACATCTCCATCGACCACATACCCACTGAAGAACAACTGGCCGATATCTTCACCAAGCCCTTGAATGAAAAGATATTTTGCAAGTTGCGGTGTGAGTGAAATATCTTAGAATCTTCGAATGTTCTTTGAAGAAGGACACACATCCTAACACTTATGCAAAATTGATGACTTAGATGTGCAACACACGAAGTAACGTTTTTCTTCAATCAATGAAGTATAATCCTCTAAGTGTGAAGAAATTAATGAAGAATTTGGTTCTCAGAACTCTATGACAATTGTATGTAGTGTCTGAAATCATCATTCTTATACGGTGGATCACACCACCAACCAAAGTTGAAATTCTTCAAAATTGAGTTTTTCGTCATTTTTTGCAAATTCTTCATATTATCAAATTCCTAAAATTTGCAAATTCCTCAATTTTCAAATTCCTCAACTTTCCTAATTCTTCAAACTTTGAAACTCATGTTCTTCATTGACTAAATATATATATATTTGAGTTTTCAATGTCCTCACCAACATTCACTTATTGCTAATTCTTCAAGTTGATTTTCATCTAAGTGAATGTGATCGGACCCCTTCCCCCTCTATGCTAAACTCAACCCAGTCTATTCACAAATTCTTCATATGCGTTCTACTTTGAAACTCGTTCAAAGTCTTCACTGTGTCCTTGACAGCTGAAGAATTTGCGAACGGAAACTTTGAAATTTTCACTATCAAAATTTTCAGCAGTTCCCGCTCAAACGGTTCTGATTCCCGCGACTGGATAACCCACGATCCCCCACTATCGCCACTTCCAAGTACGTGGGTGACACCTGTCGCATGGAGAGCAAGGGTCAGGGGAAATCTTGTCAAAAATCTTCGGGCGGATCAGTTTTCACTCCTACTATAAATACCCCCTCCCCTTCAATTGTGCTCGCTTACTCCTCATCTCTTCTCTCTCCCGAGCTCCAACCTAGCGCTGCCGCTAAAGTCATTGACACCGGTGAGGAAGAGCTTCACTGCCTCGACCTCATCGTCGCCGCACTCGCATCGACCGTGGAAGTCCTCATCCTGCCGTCGCTGTAGCTGTCTCCCTCTGCCAAGCTAGGACGTAGGAGAGCTGAACCGATGAACTTCCCAATCTCATCTCTGAGTTCTTCATGTTCTTCACCAGGGTAAATAAAATTTATTTTTACTGCCCTTGTTTGATCTTCAAATGCTCTTCATATTCCTCAAAAGGTGTTTATTCTTCATGAATCTTACTCTAAAGCACCTTACATCTTCACATACTTGATGATTTTCCCTAAGTAATGATTTTCTTCAAGATTCCTCAATTGGGTGAATCCTCAAAATTTGCACAACTCTAGAACCTGAGACAAAGAACACTTAGTGAAATTCCTCAAGACACCCATGGTCAAATTCCTCACACCTATTTTTATTGAAAAACTTCTAAGAACACATATGACCTCGCCAAATTCCTCGCACCTATACTCTGTTCACAGGTACAACATGTCCGCTGATGAATCACTAGGTTCTCATCAACTTAGCTCATTTGAAGCGTTCCTTGAGGAAAAACAGTGTACTTATTCAGAGTCCTCAAGAGTTCAAATTCCTCAAGTGAAGAAAATGGCTGACGGAAAGAAACCTCAGAAAGGTGGAAAGAAGCCAGATGTGCACACTGCTTCTGAGATTCCAAATGACTTGTATGAGGATTACTGCACACCCGATGAAGAAACTCATGGCAAAGAAACAACCTAGCAGAGAAAAATTCGTCTGCACAAAAATTGAGAGGAGATGGGCAAGGGAATGGAAGGAATATCGTTATGTAACTCCAAAATACATGATGAAATTCAAAGTGAAACCTCCTTGTAGCAGGCCTCCCCTTGCTCAGAATCAAATTGCTGATCCCACTAGCCTCAAGACTGGTGAGGACTTTCCTCATAGGTGGGAGAAGCAGGAAGCCAAGCTGGCGAGGAAAGCCAAAGAGACAGTGAAGAAATTCAATGAAGATTCTGCTACTGCTGCCTCTGTCGGAGCCATTGCAAGTGCTCCGAAGAAATCAATTATGAAGAAATCTTCTGTGAAGACAAGTTCTTCAACCTCAAAACCCTCACAGAAGATTCCTCAAGTTCAAAGGCCTCAACCTACAAAGGTCTCATATGTTGGTACTATTGCTGCTCAGTCTTCAGCTACAGCTGCAAAGTCCTCAACCCCCAGTGCATGTGGCATCATGTAAGAGGACTAAGGGATTCTCAAAAGTTCCAAAGATCTCAGCAAGCCCCTCTACTACAACAAAGTCGTCAACTAGCCCTTCTGCGTTAAAGCTGAAGAAAACTGCTGGACGAGGTCAAAGACCAAGTCCTCACTCAAGCAAGGCTATGGTAACCATATCCTCAGGGTCTAAGGATGATGATGATGATGAAGCTTATGATGAGGAATTGGAGGAAATCATCAGACAAAGTCAGGAGAGGGCATCTATAGCAAAGGGCAGCTCTGTTCCTCTCATGCTGGATCCCAAGATGATCCTCAACTTCATTGATATATGGCATGAAGACCCAAACACACCACTTTCTTCACTAAATCTGCCTCTTGGAGTGGATCATGTCCTCACCCATTTCATCTCTGAAGAAAAATGGAAGAGAGAACAAGCTCTGAGAGCTAAGAGGAACAGGGCTCGGAAAGAAAAGTTCTTGAGAGAAAATGTGATGAACTTGACCCCAAATTAACTCGTCACTGTTCAATCTGAAATTTGCACACTCTCTGAACATCAAGAGAGGTATGATGCTGAATGGAAGGGCACCAAGGTGAGATTCGTCAGGGCTGCTCAAGCTACAGTGAAGGATCACAACACTAGGGTTGCAGCTCGATCACAACCACAAAATCCTCAGGCTGCTGAAATTCCTCAGGCTGCTAATGAAATTGCTCAGCTGATGAGACTGCTGATGGAAATGCTTCTGCACCAGAAGCAACAGCCAGTGCTGCTGAGGAAACTCACACCACTCATGATCATGCCAGGATAACCACCACTATTGTGCCTAAAGAGATTGAAAGGCCAGATGAAACTTTTGTTGCGCCTGAAGAAACTGAACCCACCAGGGCGGCTGCACCAGTCGTACCTCAATAAACTGAAACTGCAGAGGAAAAGACTCTCAAGGGAAAAGCATCGGATTCAGAAACCTCAGCAGTGAAGAAGTTGAAGACTATGCCAAGTTCTTCAACAGGACCAATTTATGCTACACCAATTTCCTCTACACCTGCCTATGAACTGGTACCATTTGGGGTGGAATATGTCATCCTAGATGAAGATGAAGATCATTCTGCTACGTCAACAGAGCAGATTGATGAAGAAATTGAAGTTGAAGACATTGCTTCAACTCCAAAGGTATCATCACCCCAGCTTCAGTTCACTGCTAAAGAAGCTGGAGTTGAAGAAATTGATGAGGAAGTAGCATTGGCGACACAACTTTTGTCATCAATGATGAATATTGGGAATCAGCACACCCAAATTCACCAATTACTACTCCTCTGACACAGATTCCTTAGTCGCCTGCTCCGACTGAAGAAATACATGAAGAATCTGCCAATCTGACCAACCAAGTCACTGAAGAAATTCAAGCTACAATAGCTGATGATCTTGATGCTCCCGCCGCAATTGAGGAACCCGCCCTCCAAATCGTTCAATCTGAAGGAGTTCCTCCCATGCCAAAGGAGATTAAGGGGCGCTTCAAGCCAAATCTTCAACTGAAGCCAAGAATGCCATTCAAAGGCTCAGTACGCCCCAAATTCCTCAAAAGCAATTTCTCCAATGAACGCATGTTCTTCACAGGTCCATATCCCTATGACTTTGCGAGGGCCAGTCGCAACTGATTCTGGATGGCAACACAGCTAAACTACTATGCATCAGTCCTTTTTGAGAAGAAGAAAGTCTTCGAGCACCACCAAATTCCTCATGCAGACATCGAAACCCTTCCATCGTTCACACCGGTGCTCCAAGTTCTTCATGATGAAGGCATTCTTCCATTCTGCGTCGACATCTGCGACTGGAATGAAGGACTCATTCTTTAGTTCTATGCCACACTACATATCAGTGGAAGTGCTTCAGATGTCAACTCCTGGATTTTGGATTGGATGATAGGATCAACACACTTCACTGCTTAAGCTTCTGAATTGCTTCAGTGTGTACCAGTTCCAATTCCCTGAGATGAAGCTCGCAGACCGTTTGATGAGCCTGCACTTTTGAATCAGCTGATGCAAGTGTTGATGAAGACTTTGCCTCCTGGAAAGCCTCAATGGAAAACCTTCCTAGTGAAGGATTTACTATATGTGCCCAGGACCGTCTACCGCATACTCACAAATACTATATGTCCTCAGAAGGGCAATTCTAAAGAAGAAGAAGTTGAGGGAGTCATGAAGAATATGCCCTTCAACTTGCATGACTTCTTCATGAGGACTTTGGCCAGTGTTGCTTTAGATCCATTTGAATAGAAGCCCTATGCACCTTGGATCATGAAATTCATCAAGGCAAAGTCCTCAGTTCCCTCCAAGGCTGATTTCCAGAACCACTTTGGCTTCCTGCCTCCAATCGAAGTTATCAAGAGAACAATTGACTCAGTGGAAGGAAAAGGCAAGGCTATCATTGATGAAGGCACTCGTCCATTGGATGGACGGTTTCGCAAAGCTGCTTCCTTCTCCACCAATGATGACACTGCAACTCAGAACTCCGATGCAAAGGCCTCAGCTCACAAACCTCAAGAGTCTGCCCCTTGCGTGATGACTAATCATGAGCTCCTAATAAGTCTTCATCAGAAGGTCGATCGCAATCACAAGTGGGTGAAGCGTCAACTTGGATACATTGTGCATAACATGACTATGATGCAGAACACTATGAAGAGGAATCACTACTATGCGCATGAAAACCTCAACCGCACTTGGGTCGTACTGTCTCACCTCATGTCTTCTGAAGAACTGAATGAACTGGATCTTGAGGACTATCCTGACTGGGCTCGTCGACCACAGAAGAAATTCAAGAAAGTCCAAGTTCCTCTGATGGTCACAAATTCATATTCTTCATCTCGAGAGCGCGATAAAGATGAAGACATTGACAACACTACAGCAGGCCCTCCATCGACAAACGACCCCAACAACGCTGGCGCCCTTCCTCACCAACACGATGAAATTCTTCAAAGGGGCGTTAGTCCTCAGTTTTTCGTCCCTTTTGGTCTTCGATGACAAAGGGGGAGAAAATTTGAGTTAGTCTTCAAGCAGGTCTCTATATATGGGCAGTTTTTGTTTAAGTTACAACTCTCGCTCTTCTGAAGCTTTTGTTGATTGAGTTGTAAACTTAAGTCCGATGGTGGTCTAACACTTTTGAACTATTTCCTCGCATGTTTATTTCCTCAAGTACCTTAATGCATACATGCTGAATTTTGTTAGACACTAGTTTCCTCATGCATTTCAAATTCTTCATATCATATGTTCAAATGTGTGTATGAATTACGAGATATAGGGGGAGTTCTCCATGTTTTAACCTGCCATGTGCATTTACAGTCTAAAGAAAATTCCTCAAATATGCACATCTTCAGGGGGAGTTCTTCTATATCTTGCAATCAAATTCCTCAAACTCTATAATTTCACTTCGTATGTTTATCCCCGTTGAAAACTTAACCTATTTTTCATCAATCACCAAAAAAGGGGAGATTGTTAGTTCATCTAGTGCCCCTTAGTGATTTTGGTGTATTGAAGACTTATAGGTTAAGGTTCTAATGTGTTTGTGAGTGTACACAGGCTCTATAAGTCGATGAGGAGGTTGATATATTCAAGGATTATCGACCCCTAAAAATGTGTGTCTTCAACTGAAGACTTTGTGAAGATTTTGAAAATGAAGAAGTTGGTGTGACCTTCGAGATATGAATGAGGATTATGAAACATGAAGACTTTGTTTTCGTCATTTCATTTTCATCTTTGAGTCATAGGAAACACCATACTGTTAAAGGGGGCCGAGGTAATAGTAAGGAAAGTTTCCAACTGATGCTCAACTCCAAAATCCTCAACCTATACAATCCTTCGAGTGAAGCCTTTGGAAATCTCTTACGGTTCAGTAAAGTTCTTAAGTGATAGAGACGAAGTTCTTCTGGTCTCTAAGGAAATTGATCTGACTCAGGAGTTAGGATTTCGCCAATGCGAATTGCCTACAAGAGAGGAACATGACATGTCTGAGGACATTCATAGTTCGAAAATCTAACCGTTGCTATGCTTAGCGCCAGCTGTCCCCAATCACAAATATCCACATAACGGTCATATCATTGGGGGCATTTATGTCATATCATGTCAGGTTGCACCCTGGCTATAAATAGCCAACCCCCCACAACCACTAGTTGGTTGGCTGCTCTGAGAGAGAACTGACACTTGTCAATTGAGAGCAACCCACCCTCCGCGGACTTTGAGTGAAAATCATCAGTGAGGAAAATCCCACAACCAAACCACCAAAACCATAGTGACTGAGCATCACCAAAGAAATTCTTGTGTGTATCCAATGCTTGTTACCTTTGAGGACTGTGCATCCTCTAGACGGTTAGGCGTCATGGTCTAGTGCTCCTGTAGTCAATTGGGGATCATGAAGTGACCTTGGTCTAGAGCATCCAGTAGTAAATTGTGGATCGCCGGGTGACCAATTTGTGAGGGTTTTGGAAGTCTACCCTGGAGACTTACCACGAGTGTTGGGCGAGGACTATGTGACCTTAGCTCAAGGAGAATACGGTAAGGACTGTGTGTCCTGGGACTATGTGTCCTCTAGTTTAAATACGAGGCCGCTCCAAACCAGATGTACAACTGTCACAACAGTTGGAACTGGGTCATCAAACCTTTGTCTTCATCGAGCTATCTGGTTCTATTTCCTCAACCCCTCTATTTCTCATATACTTGTTGATGAAATTGATTGTTACTATTTGAAGAATTTGACTGAAGACTTCCACAAATTCCTCACCTCAAATTCTTCAAGTTACATTGTTCATCACTGATTATCCTGTATCACGTTACTTACTATTTGTGCATGTTTCATTTCATCATGAAGACTATGCAGTTGCTATGTTCCTCATGCACTTGAGTACTTATTCCGCTTCTAGTTATTTATCACATTTCAAATTCCTCAAAGTTGAACTTCCTCAAGTGATGAATTTGTAAAAATCGCCTATTCACCCCCCTCTAGTTGATATAACGCACTTTCAAAAACTTAGAAAAAATATAGAAATTAATCTGTAACTCAGATTGCAATAATTTATATATGAAGATTTATTAGAAAAATCCAATGAATCCAATGGTGCTATTATGATGCATGTTAGAGAAACCTATGTCGATGAACACTGGCATTTAGCAATAGGTCAATATATGGAATATTAAATGGAGGACGATTTTGAACCTATATTCAAATCCACCCCATCTAACCCTAATGATAGTTGTAGCTCATCCAATCATGTTGCCATGTCATGATCATGCATCATTATGCTGCACTTGTCGTGTATTGATTGTTACCTATCTGCATTATGGTAGGTCCTTCTTCCGAGCATACCTCCGATTATTCCATCAAATGAGAGTACCTTCCCGCTCCCCAACAAGGCAAGCAACCCCATTGATCGTTACGATAATGTCCCATGCTCTCGCTCCTGCTCTTGTTTATTGCACTAGGACAAACGCTCAATTGTCTGTCATTTGCGGGTTGAGACCATTCCTCTACATGACCTATCATTGTCACAGTAAATAGCTAAACCTTGCGACCTAGCATACCTGGTAGATGCTTGGGTCATGTTGTGATTTACTTACTTTGCTTGCTATGCTTAGAATTGTGTCAGGTCTGATTCATCTGGGTAATGAATTGGAGTGAAACAGTATTGTTATGAGTGATGAGGTAAATGATGAACCCGATGTGGTAAAGGTAGCGATGAAAGGCTATGTAGGAGTACATAGCGGGTTATCTCATTGGGACCATTCTTCGGAAATCAGTTCCGTGTTTGTGATCCAAGTCTAGTTACTACCACACATTGGGATACTTAATTGATCCTCTCGACTTATCAACCGCCTAGTCCTTGGTCTAGGAGTTGCAAGTAGTTTCTGGTGTTCATAGCAATGCTGGAGGTTGTGCGTAGCGCTGACCCTAGGGGTGGGCTAAGACACGGTAGGCAGTGGCACGGTGTACCAAGGGTCACCCGAATGGTGGGCTTGGGAAGCCTGCGCACATCGTTTGAGATCATAGAGGAAACTTCAGCCGGAATTCTGTGCGGGTTCGGTCTCAAATAGGTGATAGCCTGAACTAGAGGTCTTGTGTGATTTACGGCCATGGCCGACTACCTTGCTGGGCTTCCGCTTGACGGTTCTCGAGGTGCCTTATTTTATGAGCACATAGCAATAAGTGGCGAGAGCGTGTATGAAGGAGTACACCCCTGCAGGGTATGAATCTGTTCGAAGAGCCACATCCTTGGATATGTACTACTTGGAGAACTTATGCTGTTCATAGATAACTTGCTGGTTACCCATAAAAATATCAAGACAAGTGTGAGTACCGGGGATGGCACTCTTGTAGGTGACGGAAGTGAATCCATGTTGGTGTACTGATGTGGTGTTAGTGGACTCATGTACGATATGTAAAATTTGAACAAAGAATTAATATGTGTAGACAGGTTAGCCAAGAGTCAAAGCTGGCATTGCTGCATTAACTACACCACTCCCCTTGTTGATACATGAGCATAAATAGACTAGGTCTGCTTTAAATACTTGCTGAGTACGTTTGTACTCATGTTTGCTTAATAAATGTTGCAGATGAGACTCAGGACCCATCCGGTGGGTTCTATCTAGATGTCGACGACGCTGAATAGCTGGTATCCGAGCTACGACCCTATGCCCTGTGGCGGGCTAGAGATAGTCAGGCCATGTGCCTTTTTACCATTTTCATCTGTCTGTACCCAGATAGATTTATGCTTCTACTTGGTTTGTATGAACTTGCTTGTATGACTTGAGTGTTGGGTCATGTGACCCCTACCTATAAGAACATATTATGCAAGGCTCCTCTGAGCCTCTGAAATAAAATTTGTATTGTTGTATGGTTATATTGTGATGCCATAGTTGTATCTATGCATATCGGGCATGTCGTGCGTACGTGTGATGTGCAACGGTATGTATGGGATCCGAGACCTAGGCATGTGCCTTTAGTAGTACTCTTTATAGGGAAGTGCCTCTTTGTGCTTTCACCGAGCCTTGGTAGCTTGCTACTACTTAGCACACATTGATTGATCGACATGTATCCTTCTTTGCTGTTGTGTCTATCCCTTTGGGGAAATGTCTTGCGGCGTAATGGAGTCCCATGTATCCTGCTACGACCCGTCTACGTGTAGTGATGACATTTATGTCCCACGACATAACGGAGTCCTTGTAGCTTGCTATGACTCGTCTACACACGCTTGAGGCTGACACCTGCATTGCTGTGTTATGTATGCTTGTCCCTGTACGAATGTGCCACATGGGTTCTATGACTAGTCATGTCGGCTCGGGTTCTGTGTTGTTTGAATGCTAGCGAAATATTCACATATGTGAGCCAAAAGACGCAAACGGTTTCGACCAAGGTAAGGCTGCAGCCATGGAGTTTACCATGCGTGAGGCCGCAAAGTGATGTGGTGTGTTACATGCTAGATTCCTATGACTTAGGATTGGGGTCCCGATAGAGATGCACTGGGGAAGTTGTGGAAGTCTGCTCTTAATGAAATAGAACTCCGAGTGCTCCTCACATAGAGGGTTCAAGAAGTGCTTGCTCAAATTTTTGTGATGAAGCATGAATAGAATTTGAGACAAGAAAGCATTGATAGCTAGAGGGAGGTACTTAGGAATTCTTGTATATCCAATTGGCCAAAGAAAATTAAAGAAAAATTAACAACAATTCGATATCATCGAATGAGAAAAGATATGCATACCAACATGCTCACACAATAAGATTTCAAATGAAATATGGCAAACATGCAAAACCAGTCTAGTATCTACCAAGCAGTTTGGCGATGACTGAGTCATCTATATATGAGTATATTAACTTAGGGGCCAAGTAAGAATATTTGATCATAGGTTATACTCATCGTTTAAGCACAAGTGGGGTTACCACTTTATCAGAAATCATTTAATGTGTTCACATCTTTAAGAGATGCTTTAACTCAAGTCTTAGAGTAAATCTCCCGCTTGATGTGACATCCCCCCTAAGAGGGATAAACAAACCTTGGATTTTGTCATAGGAGACTTCATGTAGGTGATGTAGTGGTGGATGCTCATAGTCGATGGAGATCATCTTGAGTTGGGAGCAATCCTCATTGTTTCTTACTCTTCTCAACAATATGGGTTTGTCCCACATAAGAGACAAATACAAGAATATCTATGGACATGGAGTGCAATGCATATATGATGATTTCCATGTATTCATTAATACCTTGTCCCTTGCTTACCCTTGAGGGAATGTGTGACTTCTTGAACTATTCCATAAGGTTGATGTTGATTGCAAATAGTCCTTGCCAAAAATGAATGTGTGTCAATTTTGTTTGCAGAGTCACCCCTCAAGAACTTCTCTAGTTCTTCTTATTTGGGACCCACATCAACTTGATGGGGATCATTGGAGTTGAAGTAGCACTTGTAGAAGTTGATCTTGTAGTAGCCTTGGGAACCCACTTGACCATGACTTGGGATTCATCTTCATATGAGTCAATCTCCTCTTGAAGCTTGTCCTTGCCCTTGAGTTTGTAGTCTTGTGGTGGAAGGTCCTCTTGAGATTTTATTCCCTTGGGAAGAATATGTTCATACTTCTCCTTTTGGGGGACAAACTTTGGCTTGCGGCATTGACCTTCATCCCATTCAACTCCATTTTTGTTGAAGTAGCCAATGGCATGGTTCTTCCGGTATCCTCCATGGTTGCGTACAATTTCTTCAAATTGCTTACATCCAACAAGACTTTTATAGACATATTTTTCTATAATCCCTTTCAATAGATCATTTTCTTGCTCAAGTGTAAATTGGCTAAGAGAATCATTAGTGGAACCAATAGAACTACTAGAAGCAATATCATTGCATTTATCATTTTTATTGCTACTCATTGTAGAACTTTTCTTGCTTTTGTTGCTAGTTTGTTTAGCCTTAACTTGTGGAATGAATGTAGATAAGAGTAGTCGTTTGGCTAGATAAGATGAGGTCTTCTTTTAAATTTTGTCATTGATAGCTTTAAGAAATTCATGCTCTTGCTCCAAATTGAGCTTCTCAAAGCATAGCTTCTCATGAGTTCTTACAAGCTCTCTATGATCTTCTAGAGTAGATTCATGGGATAACTCAAGAGTGTTTAATTCTTTAGTTAGTCACTCTATTTCCTTCTTATCATCATCACACGACTTATCTTGATTAATGTGATTACTATCAAGTTCATTTGGACTAATATCACTAGTTTTCTCAAATAGTAAGTCATAATCTCTAAGTAAGTCATCCTCGTCACTATTGAAGTCAACGTATTTGGGTTGTGATACCTTGGAGCCTTAGGCATGAAGAAACTTCCACTCCATTCATTTTGTGAATCAAATATGTAATAGGAGTTGGAGGAAACGAGTGCAGGTCCGGCAACACCTCCATCTTCACTATAGTCGGTGTCGGAGTGATAGCTTCTCTCGGAGTGGTTCTCGGATTCGAAGTCGTAAACCCAATCACCAACATTAGCTTGACGTCTTCTGCTTGTGTATCTCTTGGTGTATTTTTCCTAATTCTCCGAGTCCTTACTTATCCCAAAGGGTCTTCGTTCATAACGACCATCTCTACTCCTTCTCTATCTTTGAGGTGACTCATCTCTTGAGCTCTTTCTTCTAGGTGACTCTTCCCTTATTTTGTGGGGGGGAATGCTCTCATTGGAGTAGTGCCTGGTCCTTCCACAATTGCAACAATTTCGGTCACGACTAGATCAACGCTTCTCTTCATATCTTGAGTTGGAGTTTCTTTCTTTGCCTCTACTCTTGTAGAACTTGTTGAATTTCTTGACCATGAGGCCTATCTCTTCATTGGTCACAAGGTTGTCACTTGATGTAGTGGTAATGTCACTTGAAGCTTTGTAAGCACCGGTTGACTTGTTGTGAAGTTCTTCCTTGTCCTTGAGTGACATCTCATGAGAGACAATCCTTCCGATGACTTCCGTGGGCTTGAGATGTTTGTAGTTTGGCATCATTTGGATAAATGTGCGCACAGTGTCGTAATTCCCATCCAAGTATCTAAGTATCTTCTTGATGATGAATTTGGTGGTCATCTCTTCACTTCCTAAGCCGGCAATCTCATTTGTGATAAGAGCAAGCCTAGAGTACATTTCCGCGACTGCTTCACCATACTTCATCTTGAACTTATCAAGTTGAATCTAAAGCACATCTAACTTAGATTCCTTGACGGATTCGGTACCTTTGTGCATATCAACCAAAGTATCCCAAATTTCCTTTGGATTCTCAAGACGGCTAATCTTGTTGAATTCTTCGAGGAATAGGCAGTTGAATAGGATGTCACATCCTTGAGCATTGTATTGCAACATCTTCACTTATTCCGTGGTCGCTTCACGATCCGATTCCTTTACATCACCAAATAATTCACCTTGCAAGCCAACGCGAACAACATCCCATACGATAGGGTTATGACCAAGAATATGCATTTTAATTTTGTGCTTCCAACTAGCAAGTTCATACCATCAAAATATGGACCTCTACGGTGATAATTTCCTTCACTAGTCGCCATACTCTCCTAGGTTGTGAGACCAGTGCAATGGAGACCAAAGCTCTGATACCACTTGTAGGATCAGAAGTATGTCTAGAGGGGGGTGATTAGACTACTTGACCAAATAAAAACCTAACCTTTTGCCAAGTTAATTGGCCGACATATTTGACCAATTGTAGCAAGTTAAGTGCACCCTACACAAGCATGTGTATGATTATTGCAGCTGATGTAAAAGGATAGGGATATGAAGATCAAACGCAATTTGGAGACACGAAGATTTTCCCGTGGTTATGATAGGTGGTGCTATCGTACATCCACGTTTGTGCAGACTTCAACCCATGGAGGGTAACGGTCATGAGATTCCATGGAGAGCTCCACCAACAAAGGGTCTATGAAGTAGCAACCTTGTCTATTCCATGATGGCCTACGTCCACGGAGGACTAGCTTACTTGGGGTAGATCTTCACGAAGTAGGCGATATCCTTGGCTTACAAACATCTTGGTTCAACTCCACAATCCCGAAGAAATAGCCTCCCAAGCAACACCTAACCAATCTAGGAGGCACCACCCTCCAAAGGTAATATATGTGGTAGTATGATGAGCTCCTTGCTCTTGTGCTTCAAAAGATAGTCTCCTCAACACTCAATCAATCTGTCACAGATTTTGCATGGGTAGAAGAGATTGATTGGATGGAAAGCAACTTGGGAATGTTAGAAATCAAGATCGATATGGTTGGAGTGGATGATCTTGACCTCAACACAAGGGTAGGTAGTTCTCTCTCAGAAAATTGGATATGGTAGGTGTGTGTGTTCTGAGTGCTTCTCTTGCGATGAGACATGGTGGAGGGGTGTCATGCCCAAGATGTGATACTATCCTTATTTAGGCATGAGGGCCTCGACAAGGACAGAAGCGCATGTCGTCGTGTCGCAAGAATGGATATCATTGCAAGTACAAGTACAAAAGAGATGATTATATGGAATTGGCTTACACTCGCCCCAAGCTACATCAATAGCACATCAGTACAACAACATACCCAAACATCGTACAGAAGAGCAGGGTCCGACTACGTATGAAATCAAACGATAAAATGACATCCATCCTTGCTATCCCAGGCTGCCGCCTGGAACCCATCCTAGATTGATGAAGGAGAAGAAGAACAACTCCAAATCAATACAAGCATCGCGCTCTCGTCAAAGCATCGTTGTACCTGAACCTGCAATTGTTGTTGTAGTAATCTGTGAGCCACAGGGACTCAGCAATCTAATTTCGAAGGGTATCAAGACAATTAAAGCTTAATGGGTGAGGTATGGTTAAGTGGTGAGGCTACAACAAGCGACTAAGCATTTATTTGAGTAGCTAACTTAGGAATACAGAAAGTAAAGTATGGTGGTCCACACATAACGGACGCAAACTAATAATGATCACTTAGTGATCCTGAACACCTACTTACGTCAAACATAACCCCACAATGTTCTCTCTCGGATGAGGACTCACGAGAAGAGACAATCATGGTTACGCACACGGTTGGTGTATTTTATTAGAGTTTACTTCAACTTTGCTAAGACCGGGTGTTAAACAAATTATCCAAGTTTGCCACATAACCGCGGGCACATCTTTCCGAAAGATTTAATCCTACAAGGGTGCTCCAACTCATCCATCACAAATTAACCACACGCAGCGGGAATAACCTCGACCACGGATCTCGTGATCATCCTAGGCAATTCCAAAGGAAATCCGACACCTCGAGATAGCCCAAAGAAGATTAGAGTTCCTCATGCAAGACATTCGAGAAAGGTAAAACAAATCCAGCAAAGCCGCCCGATGTTCCGACAATCCCGATAGGAGTCGCGTATCTCGTTGTCAGGGCACATGGATGAGCAAAGCATATAGTGGCCTCATAGAAATCTCCCAAGTTGCCCTGGGTTGGCCCTACACAGTGCTCTAGTTTGGACCAACACTCATGAGGAGCACTGGCCCAAGGGTTGATTAATTATCCGCGGGTGCCGACAGGTCCCTATGCAATTTTATTAGTTATTACGCAAATGTAGTACCAATGTTGGGCCTTGCTAGACAAGCTTTATTCCAAAACGAAAATCAAGGGGGTCCCCATAACAACGCCGAGCATGTTAGGAGCGCTCAATTATGGAACATAACACCGTTTCACAAGTAACTAGGGTGGCAAGAGTGGAACAATAGACCGAGCAAAAGACCTATCCTTCCAGCCTTTACCAAGTGTATAAGTGCATTAAATTAAATAGCAATAATATTGTGATAACAAAAGAATGTCCATGTTGACACATGGAAGGAATTGCACTTGCAGCTACAAATGCTATAAGAAGGGTTGAGCAAGCAGTAACATAGCCAAACAAAGCTTTGGTAGGAAGGTAGAGGGTTAGAGGATTTTCATGGCGATGTTGGGAGGCTTGACAAACAAGTGGTAGGTAGTGAGAAATAACGATAAAAGGAGGACAACTAGCATAGCAATGATAGTAGTGGTATCCAGGGAAATGTGTCATCTTGCCTGAGATCCTTCTTGGAAGAAGAACTAATCCATGAAGAGGACGAGCCAACGTAGTCAAACGAATCCTCACACTCCGAACGCTTTCGGAACTCTATCGAGAAGAAACAATCCAGAACAAACAATCAACACACGATAAGACCACAACATATGCATGACCTAATGTGCAAACCAATATTATGCATGTCCGGTTTAATTATGCCAGGCATGACATGGCAAATCACATCAATCAAATACTACACATTAAGTGAAGCTCAATATGCAACGAGGTGCATCTTGACAAAACTCCACAATCAAATATTTAGTTAAGTCTCGTTTATTTACTCGGCGACATTAAATGTTGTTAATCATGGAAAGAGGTGAAGCAATAACAAACTACATCATCTAGGCATTTTAAATGAGGACGGAAGCATCATATAGCATTTCCGAAACAACCCCATATGCATATTATGAATTTGGTCTAGATCTGTACTAACCATATTTTAGAGTTGTTAAATAGAAAAATAAATGTCACCATGAGAATCTACACATTTTTTCTAGCCAAGTTACATATATGGAACATTTTAATTGGAGCTATGGTTTTGTAGTTATGAAATAAATCATTTTCACATGGTAACTATGCAAATTAATGCAAACAACAAGTTCAACATTTTAAACATATGTGAGAGATGGATATTGTGAAACTACATAAAATTCTAGTTAAGTTTCATATATAAAGTTTTTAACCCGATGCATGGTTGATAAGTTATTAAATGCATGAAGATTAGGTTTTTTTCCTGTAAATCTGTAATTCACAGGTTAATTAATAAAATTCGCAGAATTAAAAAAAAGGTCTATGGGCCGAATCTGACTCTGGCCCAACAGCAGCAATGAGCGACGGGTATCTAAAAGGTGCACAGGGCGGGAGTTAGGTGGGGGCTGCTCACCTCGCGGCCTCTTGGGCTGGCGAGTAGGCTGGCTGGGCCTCACGGCACCGGCGCGGCCCATGACGACAGCACAGGCGGTCGAGGCACTAGATCGGGACCTCGTCTCCCTCCCGTGCGAGGACGAGGCGGCGGCGGAGGAACGGGTCATGGCATGACGGAAGAAGGCTGGAGGAGGCGGGGACGAGGGAATCCGACCGGATGGTCACCGGATCCAGTGATCCCCGGTCGGATCTAGGTGGCGGCTACGGACGAAGGCCGGCGGCGGAGCTTCTAGTGGCGCCACGGTGGCCTCCTGTAACTCGCGACAGAGAGAGTGAGAGAGGTTAGAGAGAGTGGGCAAGGGAGAAGGAGGATAGGGACGGCTCTCCTGGGGTCGGGGACGGGCGGCTCTCTGGTGAGCTTCTGGGGTCGGGGTCGGGGACGGGAGGAACGAGGGGGGACTCGAGGGCTGTGGGAGCCTCTGGCTCGAGCGAGCAGGGAGCTCGGGAGACAAGGCAGTTCGGGCCTGAACGGGACTCTAGATAGGCTCGGCAGGCCCGCGCGAGGGAGGGGTGGAACTGGCGGCTGGGTGGCGGCTGCTGGGGGTTGGGGGCACGGAAAATGAGGCAGAGGGTTAGTGTTGCCCAATTAGGCACGTGGCGTCTATTTATAGCATTTACGGGCTAGGGTTAGCAGTTTTGTCCATTTTTGAACCATTTGATCTCGATCGGAAGGCCGGGAAGCGGAGGGGGCTAGGTTAGGCTACGATGGATATTTAGATGGGCTATGAGGTGATGACAGGGAGGTTTGTGGCCCATGACATGAGGTTTTAGAACACTGAAAATGTCCGATAATAAACCGATGACCACACTGCTACGGTTGACCGTTCGGGTATCAAACGAACTCGGAATGCGACGAAATTTGGCAGGTAGTCTACCTACGCTATAATCAGACCGCACACCAACTTTCGACCCTATCCGGGAATATTTTTCACACGCTTTAAAAATTGTTTTTTTAACGATGCCGGGGGTGCGTACATGTGTGGTTGGTCTCGAAAGGTTGACGACACGAACGGGGAGAACCGGCAGCTACTCACGGATGCCAGTTTTCGAAAATGAGTGATGATGCTATGCAGATGAAGCGAATGATGCAATTATGAATGCGACGACCAAACAAATCGCACAATGAGAATGGAAATAAACGGGGAGTCTTCTGGAGCGTCGGTCTCGAGCTGTTACAAGGGGTATATATAGGCATCTCCAAAAATCCAACCATTACAACATTATTTCCCATCTCGGTGAAACCAGAGTAAAAACCCAATGGCAACGACTAGTGCAAAATGTGGCAACTTTGGCCTTCTGGTGAGACCGATACATAAATCTCGGTGGTACCGATATGGGTGACCTAGGAAGTTTCCAAATCTCGGTGTCACTGATTCGTCAAACTTGGTGGGACCGATTTTAAGAAATTGGTTAACAGAAAGTTGGTCACTGATTTTTGGTTGCATCGAATGAAAACTTGGTAGTACTTAGATGCTAGGGTTTTGCTGGGTTTCTGTCTAGGGTAAAACTCGGTGGATCAGAATGGGAAATATTGGTGTCATCGAATTTTGACTTTTTTCTTAGGAAAAAGGTTTTTGTGGGAGAATGGGTGAGTATTTTTGGTGCATCTCTAAGCACTTGAGCAACGAGATCATCATAATTCCTCATCCCCTTTTAATAGTATTGGCTTTCCTATGGACTCAATAGTGATTCCTCACAAAATGTAAAATGTAGAGTTCTCAATCATGAAGCATGGCCAATCCTATTCCTTCCTTTCCGTGGGGAGGTCCTCCACACAGACTTTTAGACAAACCATCATTGAACTTTTTCCTGAGATACACTTGGTGGAAACATTAGTGCAATGAAATATATATTGTTATTCATGACCAAAACCACCTAGAGAGAAGTTGTGCTTTCACTAGGGCATGCTTGTTATACGTGCCACGTCTTCTAGTGTGATCCTACATGGTCTCCCATTAATGATAAAGGCATCCTACTCTTCGTCATATCAATTAGCGATCGCCTAACACAGTACACGTCTAATTTTGATGCGAGGTGTCTTGAGAAGTTCACCCAGTCCTATCAACTTGATGTACAACCTTTGACACGTCCTTAATCCATCTATTAACTTCTCTTATGGGAAAAAAGAAGCATCTTCAGATCCATACATGTGCAAATAGTGTGAATAAACCAAAACTAGGGTTGTACACAAAAACCATAGATGGAAGATCGTGGCAGGAAAAAAGGTGGGGTTATAGGGAGATCGTGGGAGGAAAATAGTTGGGGTTGTGTTGGGGATATAACCCCGTGGTAAGACCTGCCCGGGAGGGGCTGGGTCATACCTGGCGGCTCGTTAGTGTATGGGCTGGAAGAGGAAGATTGGGCTGCACGGCAGCTCACCAGATGGGTTGTGACGGAGGCCCTGAGTCAGGAAGAAGATGCAAGACCCAGGCACGTAAGCCACCCGGAGACGGCATGCTAGAGTCTGTTAGGCGTCTTAGAGACAGAGTGATATACGTTGTAAGAGTCGGTATGAGACTTGTGTAAGCCCGTGGTCTTGACCTCCTATATAAAGGCGAGGCCTAGGATGGCTTAGACAGGATCCAAGAAGTCAAGAGCTAGGTCAAGCTAATACGCTCCCTTGTAATCGATACTCCAATCAATACACACAAAGCAGGACGTAGGCTTTTACCTCATCTAGAGGGGCCGAACCTAGGTAAATCCGTGTGTTTCGTCCCGTCCAACCCCTTTGAGTCAACTGCCTTAGTGATGGCCTCGAATCTAAGTCTTTGGACATCTATCGTGACAAAACCACGACAGTTGGCGCCCACCGTGGGGCCAACGCACGGTGGTGTCGAGTGCTCAAAGGGCTTTCTCTCAAGGATCAAAGGATATGTCGTCGTCTTGATGACCAAGAGCCACTACGGAAAGCTCTACATCAACGACTCAGGATGGGGGCCTGAAGCTGACTCAGTTGAGTACGGCTATCGGGTTCCCATCGGCAAGATGCACATGTTCATCGGCAAGCTGGATGGATCTACACTCGGGCCGGACATCTGCACAGACATCACCGAGCGCGCCCGGCGCGCGACACCCGCCCGTGTTCCACCAGGGCGGAAGAGCATCTTTGTTGGCTTCACACAGGACATCGGTGATTCCTTGTCGGGAGAGACCTTGGCTTTCTCAGATGAAGGATCTTCCAGCGAGGATGGGGAATCGATCTATCAACTTCATGACGACGGGTTAAGGGGCTATGCTGATGGTTACAGTATTTCGGAGCCATATGACCTGCTGAGCCAAGCCGCCGTGTTCATGGCGGTCTCGATGTCGGCTTCTAATGGTGCGACGTTCGGAGCGGTGGGTGGAGCGGCTCCCTCAGATGTAGAGCCTCCTAAGGCACCGGCACAGGCTCTACTGGAGCTCATGGAGGAGCTGGCGGCTGTGATGGCCATGGAGGTGACGGCTGAGAATCAAGCAGAGTGTAACGACGAGATCAACTGGATCAACGGACAGATGGCTCAGGCCCAGGAGGATATTAACGCAATGCAAGCCCAAATGAATGCTGAGTCGGAACGTTTGAGGGTGGAGGCTCTCCGTTTTTGAAATAGACCAACGTGCGTCGGAGGCGGTTCAACGTAGAAGGACTCAAGTTGGTTTACCGATTCAACCACGAAATCTTTTCAATACTCTGGGAGCCGGGCCAAGTACGCCGCTGGTGGTGACCTGGGCGGTAGAGGCACCGCGGCAATTAGACCCGCCACGGAGGAGCAGACCTTTGTTGCGACACGTTGTGATGCCGCCATGCCATTACTCAAATCCGGTGGAAAATATGATAGTGGCGGCTGCCAAGATTGATGCTCTTCCTTTGGATGAAGGAACGTTGTTTTCTGAAGAGGCGAGGAACGCAATTAGCCTGTTGCAGATAGCGGTGGCTCAACAAGAAAGGTACATGCACAGCCGGAGCCGGGTGTACTCCATGCCGGTTCATAGCCATAGCTACAGCCGGTGGATTGAGTCGCCCGTAGTCTTCAACAGTGAGCAAAGACGAAACCCACCCAATAAAAACCCGCCTGAGATGGATATTCAGGGGGCTATGGATAGGGGCAGGCTCAGCAAGGGTCGACACCGGTGACGGATTACCCGGAGGTCCCTGAGCCGGCACCAGCAACACCCGTCGGTATCTCAAACAGGGGATTTGGTGTGCAGTGTCTCATAGCGGATCTGAGGAGTGCGCCCCTGCGCGAGGACTTTAAAGGGCCACAGAAGGTGCCCAATTACATGGCGGATCTGCCCCCGGAGGATTGGATTGAAAGCTACGAGCTTGCTATGGAGATCCTGAAGGTCAACGAGGCAGTCTGTGCGAAATACTTCGTCATGATGTTGGAAGGACTGGCCCGCACTTGGTTAAAGGGGCTACCACCGAATACCATAACATCGTGGGCCGAGTTGAAACAGTTCATCAAGAACTTCAAGGGAACTTGCAAGCAGCCAATGACGATTGTGGATCTGAATCTTTGTGCGCAACAGGAAGGAGAGTCAGGCCATCATTGGGTGCGGCGGGTTTCGATGGTGATCCACTCATCTGAGAATATTTCGGCGTCTCAGGCGGTTCTGATCTTGGAAAGGAACTATCGTTTTCTGCGCCTAAAGCAGAAGCTCGGGCGGTTGAAGCGTTCTTGTCAAGATATGGGTGAGCTCATGACGGCTCTCACTAAGTATGTGGATTCAGATACCACCAAGGACCCAGACTCCGACGACGAGAAGTCAGGACAGGGTAAGAAGGGCGGTACTGGTAAGAGCCATCAGGGAGGTGCTGGGAACGGCAGCCAAGGCAAGCGGGAGAACCCGGATGGTGGGTCAGAATTTGTGGCAAACACTAACACACAACCATCCGATAAGAATCTCCCTAGGGCAACAAGAACTTCAGGCCGCCGTTCGACAGGAATAGGGCACCTGTATCCCCCATGCCTTACACCTTAGAAGAGGCACTGGACAGACCTTGCCCGGCGCACAGCCAGCCGGACAGGGAGGCCACCCACACTTGGAAGGATTGTAGCGTTATGCATTCATTTCGAGATCAAAGCCTTCGTCAAAATCATAACAATGGTAACAGCCCATCAGGTGGGTCAGGTCCGGGCGGCCCAAGTGTCGGCTTCGGTGCTGGCGGGTCAGGTTTAGGTCATCCAGGCCAAAGCAATCAGAATCGAGGAAACCAAGGAAGTCATCAGCCACAAAACAATGGTTGGCAGCAACAGAATAACCAATCAGGGTATCAGAGCAACCCGAAGCAACTTAGTGGATGGCAATATCACGTCTTCACTACGAGCCTAGATAAGTGGGATCAGAAGCTGCACAAGAGGGCGGTCAATGCAACCAAGCTGGCTCTCCCGCGATATTTAAAATGGTCAGAGTACCCGATTACACGGAGCCAGGAGGATCACCCGCCATGGGTCGAGAATCCGGGTCACTTAGCTCTGGTGGTCGCTCCTCAGGTTGGAGGGTACAAATTCACAAAAGTACTCATGGATGGTGGTATCAGTATCAACATCCTATAGTACGACACCTTCGAGCGGCTGGAGTTAACCGACAAGGCTCTTAAGCCGTCATCGACCATTTTCCATGGAGTGGTGCCATGCAAGTCGGATTACCCAGTAGGAAAGATTTCTTTGGAGGTGGCATTTGGGGATGAATATAAATACATGGTGGAGACCTTGTGGTTTGAGGTGGTAAAGATTAAGAGCCCGTATCATGCTCTGTTTGGTCGGCCGGCTTTCGCAAAGTTTATGGCCAGGCCCTGTAATGTTTATCTGCAGCTCAAGAGGCTGGCTCTCAGTGGAACAATCATGGTCCATGGTGATCGGAAGGTAGCCATTGAGTGCGAGGAAGGAGACGCGGCTTATGCGGAGTCAAGCTGCGCAGAAGCGGAGCTTAAGTTTGATAAGGATAACGTTGACCTGGCAGATATGACTCCGTTGAAGAAACCTAGTACAGAGTCTGAGACGCCCCTAAAGTTTGCGGCTGATGACATGAAGCTGGTGGATTTTACTCTGGGCGATTCATCCAAGCAATTCACTATTGGGGCCAACATGGATCCTGCATAGGAAAGCGCGCTCATCGAATTCATCTATGAGAATCTGGACATCTTTGCATGGAAGCGTATGACATGCCAAGTGTACCGAGAGAGTTCATTGAGAACCACCTTAATGTGGATCCTAAATTTAAGCCGATTAAGAAGTTCCTTCGTCGTTTCAACGAGGAGTGGCGTAAAGTAATTTGAGAAGAAGTAGTCCGGCTCTTGCCAGCAGGGTTCATCGTAGAGGTATTTCACCCGGAGTGGTTAGCCAACCCTGTGCTGGTACTCAAGAAGAACAGCATATGGCGTATGTGTATAGATTACACGGATCTTAACAAAGCTTGTCTAGTTGACCCGTTTGCTCTCCCCCGTATTGTCCAGATTATCGATGCAACGGCGGGTTGTGAGAGTCTATGTTTCTTGGACGCCTATTCAGGCTATCATCATATCAAGATGGTAGTTAAAGACCAAGAGAAGACCCCGTTCATAACACCTTTTGGAGCTTTCTACTATGCGTCCATGCCGTTCGGACTCAAGAATGCATAGGTGACTTACCAACGTTGTGTGCAGAATTGTCTTCATGGTCAGATTGTACGTAATGTTCATGCCTATGTGGACGATATTGTGGTCAAGTAAAGGAAGAAGGAGATGTTGTTGGATGACTTGAAGGAAACATTTGATAACTTATGGGTCTATAAGATGATGCTTAACCCGGCTAAATGTGTTTTTGGAGTTCTTGCAGGTAAGCTTTTGGGTTTCTTGGTTTCAGAGCGAGGTATCGAAGCCAACCCGGACAAGATAAATGCCATCACATCACTAGAAAATCCGGTGAGCGTCAATGATGTACAGCGCTTGGCGGGACGTATTGCCGTTTTGAGCCGCTTCATCATCCACCTAGGGGAGAAGGCTATTCCTCTATACCAGATGATGAAAAAGATGGATGAATTTGTGTGGAGTAATGCTGTCGATGAAGCTCTTGAAGCACTTAAAATGCAGTTGTTCAGCCGCCGATCTTAGCCGGTACGGCTGAGAAGGAACCTCTGCTCCTTTATGTGGCGGCTAATAATCGGGCGGTTAGTGCTGCATTTGTGGTGGAGCGTAAGGAGCCAGGGAAGTAGTATCCGGTTTAGAGGCCAGTTTATTATGTTAGTGAGGTACTTATCGAGTCAAAGCAAACATACCCACACAAGCAGAAGCTAATATACGGGGTATTCATGGCGAATCCTAAGCTGAAGCATTATTTCCTTGGACATCAGATCACGGTTGTTAGCTCTGCTCCGATGGGAGACATAATACAGAATCGATAAGACACTGGTAGAATTGCTAAGTGGGCAGTGGAGCTTGGGCCTCCAAAATTGAAGTATGCACCCCGCACAGCCGTGAAGTCTCAAGCATTGGTGGATTTCATAAACAACTGGATGGAGTGTCAGTTGTCGGAGAAAAAGCCGGACAATACGTACTGGACAACTCACTTTGACGGGTCCATACAGTTGGAGGGCTCGGGGGCTAGAGTTGTCTTACCCTCTCCCAAAGGTGATAAGTTTTGTTATGTATTAAGGCTAATGTTTCCTTGCACAAACAATGGAGCTGAGTACGAAGCTTTGCTTCACAGGCTTCGTGTGGCCAAGGAGATGAACCTGAGCCAGGTTAGGTGCCTTCGCAACTCTGATCTTGTGGCACAGCAGGTCTCAGGCACGTGGGATTGCAAGGACCCGCAGATGGCGGTTTATCGGCAAGAGCTAGATATCGTCGCTTGTCATTTCAAGGGTTATCAGGTAGACAATATCGATTGTCACAAGAACGAGGCGCCGGATGCATTGTCAAGGTTGGGCTCTCAGCGTAAGCCGGTGCCACCTAATGTTTTCTTGGGTGTATGTTATCATCCGTCTGTTAAGCTACCATCAGAGGAGGATCTGGTTGTACCTTACCCGGAGGGGAAGTTAGTGGCGGCTTTACATGCTATTCCAGACTGAACGTTGCCATACCTGGCATACGTGACCCAGGGCGAGTTGCTTGAAGATGAGACTCTGGCACGGTAGATCGTGAGGCGTTCTAAATCCATGACCATCATTGGAGGGGAATTACACAAGTGCATCGTCACCGGCATCTTCCAATGTTGTGTCTCACCACAGGAAGGCAAGGAAATCTTATATGAAATACATGCTGGTGATTGCGGTCATCACGCTGGGTCAAAATCTTTAGTGGCCATGGCTTTCTGACATGGCTTCTTCTGGTTTACGGCTCATAAGGACGCAGAGGATTTGGTTGCTAAGTGCGATGGGTGCCAGAAGTTCGGAAGAGGTGCTCATGTGTCGGCTCAAGAATTACGGATGATACCGATCACTTGGCCGTTTGCAGTCTGGGGGCTTGACATGGTTGGACCTTCAAACGGTCTAAGGATAAAAAGACCCACCTTTTGGTGGCAGTAGACAAGTTCCCCAAGTGGGTGGAAGCTGATCTGATAAGTAAGCGTGGTGCAGCCACGGTGGTTCAGTTTGTCAAGAAATTTATCAACTAGTTTGGATACCCTCATAGCATAATTACATATAACGGCACAAATTTGTCCAAGGGGGCTATGAAGGTGTTCTGGGAAAACGAGCACATCAGGCTTGATGTTTTGGTTGTTGCTCATCCACAGTCCAACGGTCAGGCAGAACGGGCAAATCAGGAAGTCTTGAGAGGTATCAAGCCCAAGATCATGGTTCCTTTATAGAGAACATCGGGTTTTTGGGTGGAAGATCTACCGTTTGTCCTTTGGAGCATCAATACTACGCCTAACAGGTCGATGGGTTACACCCCTTTCTTCATGGTTTACGGTGCGGAGGCCATGTTACCAAGCGACATACGTCATGATTCACCACATGTGGCGGCTTATCTGGAAGCTGACAATGAGGCGGCACGTCAGGATGCATTGGATGCGCTGGATGAAGCACGCGATCTTCCCATGGCTCGATCGGAGATTTATCAATAGGACCTGCATCACTGCCATAGCCGCAGGGTTAAGACCCGGACGTTCCAAGAAGGCAACTTGGTATTACGTTTGAATCAAGATCAGACAGATGGTCACAAGTTATCACCACCATGGGGACCTTTCGTGGTTAGCAGGAATCTGAACAATGGGTCTTACTATCTCATTGACGTGCGAGACGAATCATGTACCTTCGGGCAGGAAACTCACCGGCCGTGGAACATCGCTCATCTACGGCCTTACTATAATTGAGTCATTGAATCTTACTTTTGTACATACATATTTTCTTGTATTTATACTCATATAATAAAGTTGGCATCCCTACAAGACGGGGCCTCTGCCATTTTTTCTCTTTGGCATTACAGATTTGTGCAAAGATGAACACCTCCATATGGTCACTTGGGGGGCTTCCAACCGGTCGGGTGTAGCTTGCTCATGCTTTTGGCTGGCTCTTCAGCCAAAATAGCACCATCGTGCGACGATGTACAAGATGGCAGCTTACAAAACGACGGTCCAAGAGATGATGGCGTGCAAGATGGCGAGAGGATTAAGGTCACCCAAGAGGGCGAGACGCCATGTTGCGAGCCGTTCAAACATGGGTGCGTCGCCTTATGGACGAAAGTTTGCCAGGTCACTCAAGAGGATGAGCCACCACATTGGGAGCCGTTCAAACACACCGTTTTATTGATGAAAGATTTAAGGTTACTCAAGAGGATGAGCCGCTATGATGCGAGCCGTTCAAAGATGGGTGCCTTCCCTTATCGTCAAAAGATCTCAAGTCACTCAAGTGGGCGAGCCTCGATGATGCGAGCCGTTGAAACATGGGTGCCAAGCCGCTCAAGAGGGCGAGCCGCCATGATGCGAGCCGTTCAAACATGGGTGCCAAGCCTCTCAAGAGGGTGATCCGCCATGATGCGAGACATTCAAATATGGGCGCTAAGTCGCTTAAGAGGACGAGCCGCCATGATGCGAGCCGTTCAAACATGGGTGCCATGGGAGCCAAAGAGGATGAGCCGCCAGGATGCGAGCCGTTCAAACATAGGTCCCATGATGCAAGACGGGTCGTGGACCAGAGCAAGGCGCCAGAGTGGTTGAAGGCCGCTCCCCACTCTTGGTAGAGTCGTACCTATCTGTATGTAGCTGCCGCTCGGGCAGGGGTGCAGGGAGCTATCAAATCACCCCCTCCGAGGGCCTCATACAACAGCGAGGGAAGCTCTCTCTCTCATCTGCTACGTACTCTCCACCAAGTGGCCTGTCGTACTCTTAACAAGTTACGTTGTTTAAGGTTCAAATGAAGGATTTATGTCACATGAGGAGTAGCTTATGGTCTCCGGGGCACTCACTCCGTTATAAATTCTGGTCTATTGCGCCCTTAACAATTAATCTCTCCTAGAGACCCTGAGCCGTGCAAGATTGGCGGTCACTCTCATTAGAGGCCCAGCACTATTAAGCGGTTGAAAGCAACAGTTCCCCCTCACAGGGGCCAGAATACGAGTTTTCAAAAAAAAACAGGGGAAAAGTAAGACCATCATACATTACATCATGCATTGCATCATACATATTGCATCATACACACTCCATCATATATTGCATCATAGTTGCATCATACATTGCATTCATATCATAAGTGTGGCCAGAGCAAGATGAAAGATGAAGCGAGGTTATATTTCAGATCTTCGGGTTATGCTTTTCTCAAAGCCGCCCAGATAAACATTGCAAATTGTTTTGTTTGGTTTTTACAGAATTTATCTCTAAAAGATGAGCCATAGATTAAGGCATAAGAAGATTGCAAAGTATATTACAAGGCTGCCTAAGAGCTCAAAAGACAAAAGGCTTATCAGTTTTGCACTTGTTCTGGCTCAGCCGGCCGGGTTACAATCAGTCAAAGACAAAGAATTTATTTGGCTGGTGGGTCATCCTGTGCCGGGTCTTCGGGCTCTTCGATCTAAAGATGATCCACATCCCATTGGCAGTTTAGTAAGGCTTCAAATTGTGCATCATTGAAAAGCGGAGATGGATCAACGTCAGGGGCGAAGAGTGGCTTACGACGTGCAGGGACCAAGTCTCTAGATTCAAAGGTAGGGTAGCGTAGTCGTTGGTTGTTTTCATCATAAGCCGCCTGACATGGAACCAGGTCTGTCTCATCAACTAATATGGAGGCAAGCCACCGGGAGGTCTTAATGCACTTGACATAATCGGCTTCTGTGAAGTCTGAGCCGTCATACTTCTTGGAAGGGAAGTCATTCATCATCTCTCCGGTAGTTAATTCTGGAGCAAAAGGCCAAGGACCGGCTGAGCGCATCTATAGCTCCCCTTCTGGTGGCTGATCGCCTTATTTTCTCTACCTGGTTGGTCAAAGTTGATAAAACCTCCAGGACGCCCTTCATAAATTTGGGGACATACTTGTCCCATCAGGCAGAACGGGCAAATTAGGGCCCCACTATATAGTTGCTCCGTCAAACTGTACACAGCCTTCAACATCATCAGACTATCAGAAGATAGCTGGCGGCTCCTTTCGCCTGCAAGGAAAGGTCCAAGGTATAAGCTTCCCGGTGGGTGTTTATTTAATGAAAATATTTTTGATCCGTATGCACTTACCAAAGATAGAAGCCGTCATCTTGGAGATGTGATCCTTGAGGGTCTTCAGCTCTACCGATGCAAGGTTGAGCCGGTCCTCTACATTGCTTGCACGTTTCTCCAGGGCAGCTTGTTCAATTCCGACAGTCTTCTTATATGCAAGGAATTCAGATTGGAGTTTCCCAATCTCTTCATAAGGAATTCAGCTTGGTGTTTCTCCATCTTCTCCTCTGTTATGGCTCGGGCGGTCTGTTGGGCTGACAGATCCTCCCACAAGCCGGCCTGCTCAGACTCGGCAGTATTCACTGCCTCCTGCACTTCACAAGTGAAAGGTTATCAATATTAAAGTTGCCAGGATGAAGTCACTCTTATAAGTCCCAAGAACATTGCAAGCAATATACTTCGCACTTGGGGGCTAATGTCTATGTTTTCATTTTCAAGTCTGCGATGAAAGTTCCGGCTCATCATTATCATAATGCTCCGGACTTTGGGGCTACACCTGGCAAAACTTCTTACATATGAAAGATCCGGGTCATCATTATCATAATGCTCCGGACTTAGGGGCTACAATTGGATCTATAATTTAACACAATGTACCGGCTTATATGCAATTTAACCCTGTACTTGGGGGTCGCAGGTTATGTTTTATACAGAAGGATTGAAGGTTTGGAAGATCCGGTCTATTATTTGCAATATTAACCCGTATCTTGGGGGCTAAGTACGGGTGTAAGAGAAAGATAGGATATGGAGGATACCTCATATTTTTTTCTTCATCAAGCCAACAAGCTTCCTCTCCATGTTACGGCTGGCAGACAGGCGATTCAGATAGCCGTCGTGTAAATCCTCTGCAGTCATCTTCTCCAAGGTAGGGAATTCAAAATCAAGCTTCTCGAGAGAGTCAGTAGCAGCCTTGCTGGAGTGCTTTGTCAGAATATGGTGCATGGGAGATTGATAACCCATCCCTGTGATGGTAATGTCAGGGAGAGACGAGTCTTTAGTGGAAGGATTGGGTGGCTTAGGGTCAGCCGTGAAGTTGTCAGGAGCCGCCAAATGATGAGTCACCAACTCTGAGGGCGGGGGAGATTGCTCAGGTGTTTCTTTGGCATCTCTAGAGTGTTTAGAAGGTGAGAAGGACGGCTCAGCGGTATATGGCTGTTGAGCAGTTGGAGCAGGGGTAGACCCACCAGCCTTTATGTGCTTAGCTTGCGCCCTAAAAGTACAAGGAATCAGCACATAGTATAAAGGTGATACAAGTAATATATGCACGACAGAGGTAAAGACTTACTCTGGGTTGACCTTCATGGGAGGAAGTTTGGAGGCAGTTGAGTCGCCAGAGGAAGGAGGGGACTCCTACAAAATCAAATCAGTAAGGTATAGTGATAAGACAACATTGCAGAAATATAGGACGGATATGGGGTTCATGTTAAGTACCTCAGCGGGACGTTTCCGCGGCGCCAGGGTGTTAGGTAAGCCGGCCATGAGGTCCCGAGAGCCGGTACTCCAGGTCTGACGTCAAGAGTTGTTCTATTGTTTTTAAAGGAAAATTTGGGATCTAAGTAAGCGAGAGGGTGCAAAAAAGGAACTTTTCGGACGACCCGCCGTATCTTCAGTTGGGGGAAGTTTTCTGAGTCGGAAGAAAGGTAAGTTACCTCAGGGGCGTTGGCGTGGCTCATTTTGGTCTCCTCCTAAGTAAAATCATTGTCAATAAGTTGTATAAAGAGACGGCCAAGGGAATCAGGTTCTACCTTTGAGTCATCAAGATCAAGCAAGTTTTGTGCCGATGTCTTTGGTTTGCATACATGTGTTACCCGCCTGAGACTTCTTCTTCGCATGAGGAGTATATTTTTTTCTTCCAGAAGCTGGAGTTATCCTGGAAGCAAGTGTCGCCAAAAGAGATTAAGGCTGCTACATATATATAGTTAACACGGAGGAAAAGAGATTTCAAAGCCGTCCTTACATCTGGGTCTAGGTTTGCGGCACAGAAAGGCTTTAACCCGACTGTACGACAAGCTTCTTGGGGCTCACGGGTAAGCCCCTTGATAGCAGATATAATGTTCTCTTCTATCAGAGAGGTGTGATTGAAGCAGAGGGGATCATTTACATCACCCATATACTCACACATAAGCCGATCACGCCGGCTCAGTGGTAAGACCTTTCAAGAGATCCAACAACGGGTTAAGTCAATTCCTGTCAAACCGTTCGCCAAAAGTGCTCTGATCTTGGCAAAAGCCGGAGCATACTTCGCTCGTATTGTGGCAGACATCCGATTTTGAAGTTCAGTTGTGGTGCAGAGCCGGGTAGGATGATAATCTGGCAGTGGATGTTCTCCCTCTGGAGAGATGTCTCTACAATAGAACCAAGTTATGTTCCAATCCTTGGTATGACTTGGCATTCGAACAGCTAGAAAAACCATATCTCTTCTTCTTTGGATGGAGACTCCACCGAGCTCCAAGCTTGGGCCAGCCGCCACTTCCGTTTGGCGGTTGACGTAGAAAAAGTCATGGAAAAGATCAACTGACGGCTCTTCTTGTAAGTATACTTCACAAAGGACTTGGAAGTTGCACAAGTTGGAGACAGAGTTAGGGGCAATGTCCTGAGGATGCAATTTAAAGAAATGAAGGATGTCTCGAAAGAACTTAGATCCGGGCGGGCTCAAACCACGTATAAGGTGGTCAGCAAAGATAACAATTTCACCCTCTTGTGGGGTGGGTTTCTTCTCCGAACCCGGAACCCGCCAATGAATTACATTCTGAGCATGCAAGGTTCCAGCCTCTACAAAATCCTATAGAAATTGTTCGGAGATTCCAGAGCCAACCTAGTTACAAGAAGAAGATGCCCGAGACATGATGGCGGGTCAAGGCTGTGAAAAGTGGTAGTACGTGGCGGGTCAAAAAGTGACTAGACAACCAAGATGACTGATGAAATTAAATACTATGATGCTAAGCCGCCGGTATAGTTTATTGGAAGAGCCGGAAGTTTGGTGGCGGGTTAAGTGAACAAGGCCATGATGGAAAAAATTGGTAAGGACATACAAACTGGTTTTGCATAATAAACTGAAGCTGCAAGATCTACAAGCAAGGAAAAATTAGATTTTATTCAACCCTAGCGGGGAACTGAGGAAGAACGAGCAGTCTAGCGCAAGGAGAGGAAACAAGTACAGGTCTAGGTCGGGCTACTGTTGACTTTGCATGAGTGGTCGTAGTAGATAAGCAAACATCACAAGATCTAAAGGGTGGTTTGTCAGTTGGCATTATGAGGAAGAATATGTGCGTTAATGAGGGCTGATGAACTCGACAGGGATTAATTGCAAAGCTAAAGATCTTAGGGAGGATGAAGAACATACCTTAAAGGATGCGACAGATGCGGTGAAAGTTTGGAACGTTCAGGTTGATGCAACGGCCAGGTTCGACGATGGTGATGGGGCTCCACCGGCGCGATGGAGCTTGGGAGCGGTGGGGTCGAGAGGAAGAAGAAGAAGTGGGGCCGGCAGAGAAAATGAAAAGACCCCTCGCGGTCATATTTAAAGGGATGGAAGGCCAAATGGGTGTGTGGGAATCAAGGCGAAAAATAATGACCGGCCAAGACGGACGCCTCAATCTTCGAGCTGACCGTTTAATGACAGGATCTACGGCATATGTCAAGGAATCTTTTCAAAGTAAATGAAGGTGACGTCAGGGCGGGTTATGTGTTTTTTACCTCCCAGGTGACAAGGGCGTGAGACTCGCCACTGAATAAAAAGTGGAGATTGACCTGAGCAAGCTCAAATCAATCTGGGGCCTAATGTGGGGGATATAACCCCGTGGTAAGACCCGCCCAGGAGGGGCCGGGTTATACCTGGCGGCTCGTTAGTGTATGGGCTGGAAGAGGAAGATTGGGCTGCATGGAGGCTCACTAGATGGACTGTGATGGAGGCCCAGAGTCAGGAAGAAGATGCAAGACCCAGGCATGTAAGCCGCCCGGAGATAGCCTACCAGAGTCAGTTAGGCGGCTTAGAGATAGAGTCAGATACGTTGTAAGAGTCGTTATGAGACTTGTGTAAACCCGTGGTCTTGACCTCCTATATAAAGGCGAGGCCCGGGATGGCTTAGACAGGATCCAAGAAGTCGAGAGCTAGGTCAAGCGAATATGCTCCCTTGTAATCGATACTCCAATCAATACACACAAAGCAGGATGTAGGCTTTTACCTCATCTCGAGGGGCTGAACTTGGGTAAATCCGCGTCTTTTGTCCCGTCCAACCCCTTTGAGTCCACCGCCTTAGCGATGGCCTCAAATCTAACTCTTCAGACATCTGCCGTGACAAAGCCACGACATGTTGCATGGCGAGTTACCAGAGGATTCATCGTTCGCTTCATCCTTCGGTGTGGCTAGTTTCCTGGGTACCAATGTTTCGGTGGCGTAGATGGGCTAAGTACGGTCTGGATGTTTCAAAGGATTCCTATTTATAGGGAGATGTAACCACCCTGGCTAGTATTTCCCTTCTCAGATTGCGTAGCGGCATATAACAAGGATTCCCTAACTACATCAGATCACGTATGATTGTGCAAAAAGGAAGGAATATATTGTCTTTGACAATAAGAGTCAATCATTGGCCCTTATTTCTTTGTTCCATCAATCGCAAGCCCACCTCTTACATGCTTTAGGCCCAGTTCTTTTGGGTGATTCTCCCAGAATCTTGAAAATCACATCTCCCAACTCCCATGCCATGACACCATGGTTTTCACTTTTAGTGAGATTATGATGAAATTTACTAAGTTTCATTCGCTTCAGCACTAACTGAAATATTTACCTTTCGGCCAAAATATTTAAGCACTCAATAGATTTTGTTGATTCGGTTGGTGCTGAAATTTTTGTGAAACTAAAAGTGAATTGCTTGCATGGCACTTCCAGTTACAAATTTTAGTAAACCCACAGTGTGATTTTATTTCTCCAGTAAGAACTTCATCCTGGTTTGCGCGTGCACTCCGTAATTGGTCTGAATCTTGTCCAGACTCCCAGACTATCACACCATGTGTTTGTATCACCTTGTTATGTTTGGATTTATAAAATTTGGAGCCAATTAAAAGTTTTTCAATGCTTGAACTTGTTTGAATTATTGCGTGTATGCTTGGTGTGTATGGCACTCATAGATTCTATCCCTCTTCATATTCATCTTCCTTGACCCAAACTTCTTGTCCAATGATCATGCCATGTGAATAGTGACCAAAACTATTTTTATAAAATTTTAGTTTGACCAAAAAATATTTATTCAAACTAGGTTTAAAAAAAACTGAATTGAGGTTTGCACCGCAAGTCCTCAAATTGGGTGGATTCTTTCTCCCCAAAGGCTTTACTTCAAACCTACTATATATATGACTTACCAAAACCACCAAATATTAATTTTAAAGATTATTTTTATATTTTCTTTAAAGGATTTTTCCTAAGGCCAGAAATGGTTTTTATTAGGGAAAAATTATTTAAATGCTTTCAAAATATTTGAGAAAAATTAGGGAAACTCAGTGGACATATATTTTCCATCTATATGAGTTTCAACACATGGTCATGTTCAAATCATGGGCAAAGCCCTTCAAAACCCTTCCTGTCCAAATCAAGATTTTGAAATATTTCTATAAGAAATATTCTCAATAAATTCCAGGATAATTCTAGCAAGTCAACACTATCGTAGGTGATGATCTTGCAAAGTTTCATCTCAACCAAGTTGATTTGATCCATCAAACTATTCCAAACCCCTCCCTGTCCAGATTCATATTTGAGAAACTTTACATTGTGAAGTTTCTCCCCTTGAACCCAAACTTTGTGGACATATTCTAATCACAAAATAATGATGCTACACTAAGTGGTGCATCAAGGGTATTAGCTTAACATAACTAGATCTACAGAAATCACATTTTGTTGATTTCTAGGGTTCTAGAAAGTTACATTGTGAACTTTCATCAAACCATCTAAAACTTGGTGATCAGGCTTATTTTCAACCACCATTTGATCCTGTCAAATATCATGGCAAGAAAAGTCCATTTGCTTGCCCTAATCTCCATCAAGCACCTTCAGCGAGAATGGCAAAAACCTTGTTTGTCACCCTTCCTCTAATTCCCTTGCCTCCAAATGTTTACCATAGTTATCTAGTAATGCATTTCACCTCTAGTAATTCTCTCCGGCCAAGACTCAATGGGTAAGTGGGGTAAACCCCTCATTTTACCTCCTGGACAACAGTAAAACCCTATTCTCCCCCCTTCCCTCATATTCTAAGCCACCCACCAAAGCATCCAAGACCATTTTCCAACTCTCCTATTCCCTCCTCTACCCCCTAGACACCTAAGCCACGCCTAGGACACCGTTGGCATGCCATGGCATGCCAAATGCATACACCAGAGCATGCTACAGTGTGCACCCGCACTGTAGATGCCGCCCAACTAGGACCCCTGACAGCCTCGGGACCCTCAGCTTTGTCCATTGAGATGCCCTCGACGTACGCTACCGTCCAGTCAGTGGGGCCCCTCTCCCTCCTCCCTCTGGCAACCTCTCGCATGCGTGCCGGCGCCGCCCCTCTTGGCCAACCGTCGGGCTCGCACGCACGCCCTCCCCGACTCCCTCTCTCCTCCCTCGCGGGCCTAGACCAACCCTAGGAACGCCCCCGAGCACCCCGCGAGCTCTCTCCCCCTCTGGCCTCCACCACGACCTTGCTGCGCACGGGTCCACGGTGCTCCGCCCCCCTCTATTGAAGCCACCCAGGGCTCTCTCTTCCCTCCTCTGGCTCACGCTCCACCCCCGTCGACTGTTAGCAGAGCCCGAGCCCCTCCCTCTCACCCTATGCTCGGGATCGACCGGAGCTTCGCCGCGGCAGCCCGCTGTCGATCTCTTGGTAGCGACCCCTCCGGTTCCCAGTTCTCTCCCGTTAGCCTTCCGTTGCCCTCCTAACCTATTTCCCCCTCGATTCCGTTCTATTTGCAACATGGAGTGGCCTCGGCGATCTCTCCCGAAGCTCCATCCCCAGCGGGTGCTCGCCGCCGGCGACTCCGATCACCTCCGGCGCTCCTTAGACCTCCTCTGGAAGGGCGACTCAGCCCCGAGCCCATCCCCGCGCTTGCTTGCCACCGTCGTGCCCCGCACTGTCATTGGTGAGCTCCCCCTCTCTCTGCCCTGAGGTGGGAGAAGGACCCGACAGCGGGGTCCCACCTGTCGGCCTCTCATCTTCCCCCTCACGCGCTCTCTCTCTCAGTGGCCACTGCGCCCCACACGTTAGGTTTGAATCCTAACGCGCACGGGGGCAGCAGCGTGCCTAGCCTGGTTGGCCTGGGCCGACCCAGCAGCTGGATGCCTCTGGCCCAGTGCACAGTGCCCTTTTCTTTTTCTTTTTGTCCCTATTTTCCAAAAATCCCACAGAATTTAATATTAATCCTAATACAATTATTTTTCCACCTAAATTCCTAGAATATTCCATAGAATTTAACAGTGCCATTTGTCAAAAATGTTGAAAATATTTTATGTACTATCTTATTTTAAAACCCCTTTTTGGCATTTTTATCCACCGTTAAAAATAGTTTTGCAAACCTTTTTCATGTCAAAACCTTAGGAGAATATTTTTATTATAATTTTTAGTATTTATCAGAATAGGGTAGCATTTTTATTAGCAGCTTGTGTGCTCTATTTTAAGAAATTTTTATTAAACCAGGCAAGCACTCGTTGTTTCGATGATTGATCATGATGTGGTGTTTCCCCTTCGGAGGGATGCCTCCGATACCCTAACATTGATACTTGCATCGTTCATGACCCTACCATTCTTATGACGGTTGTGCGGGTGGGTGTAGATAGGATGCTAGTAGATGCTACACAAGTGGGTTTAGGTTTATGCACGGTGATGGAAAGAAAGGGATGATTCAAAGACTTTTCAAAAACCCCATCGAGTGCCGCTAATGCCCGAGGGAGAGGATGATGAGTTGGGTGACCACTTTGGAAAGAAGTGGTGTACCGGAGTAAGTGAGAGGGTGTTTTGGAAAACGGATTAGATTTAAGATTTGTCGACCGTCCCAACCTTACATGTGCGACCATGATACCCCTTATGGGACGAACATGCGAACTAGGACACTTCCTAGTCAAAATGCATGTAGGTTTAAGGCAGATGGCAATGGGTTCACGCTTTCGATCAAGATTTCCGTTGTTTATTGAGTTTATGTATTTGGTCCTTGAGGCCCTATCTATGTAAGACTAGACCTTCATGGTCTTTATTTGTGTAAGACACTAAACATGGATGTAAGACTCCTGTTATTCAGTTTTTGTGTGTTCAGTGAGCATTGATCTCTGGGATCACTGTACACGTGCATTCGGTGATCATGAATTATGAGTCGGGGTCCCCACAATGTTGGTATCAGAGCCATCCTGACTATAGGAAGCCCTTAGTTAGCATGGATGTTAGCTAGGATAAAACCATTTTGAAAACTACACCTAGCACCTATACTTAGGAAGTCTGTACTATTTACCTCTTCTATTCTTCACAGAACACTTTGCTGACTCTCCTCGCTTCAAACCTTTGTAGATGGCCATCATTCCCGAAGCTTTCGTGACAACCGGCTTTCCCTTACTCCCTGGGGATAGCCTGGAGAAGTGTTAGTTTCACCAACCACCCAGTTTCCTCTACCACGAGCACTGGGTCGATGCCATCACGAAGGAGTAACACGTGGATGTGGTCGTGAAGGCAAACGACTCCCCGACCAGTTGGTTCTTTGAAGGCCCATAGATGGAGACCATGATGCTCGCAGTCGAGTTAGCTGCACGCAAGACACTTTTGCACCTACGAGACATCATTCCAGAGATGGCTGACGAGCCGACTACTCGCTACCTTCCCTTCAGAAAGGATGATCTTGGTGAGATTTGGACACAGATTCCATCCAAGGAGGATGGCACACCACTCAGGTTCCAGACCACTTCAGCCTCTCTGCCGATAGTCTGGTTCACAACCTGATTAAGTAGTCTGTGAAGATCCATGAGGAACTTCCGCCACACCCGAGAGCTACTTAGGCAAGCCAAGACGAAGCCAGACAAGATCAAGAAGGATGGAGCGCTCGAGGGACGACCAACTGTCGCTTACAGAGGAGGTGTACCCCCAGCTAGAGATGCACCTACACGTCGTCATTGCATGAGTGCGAAGGAGTACTGTGAGCTCTTCACTGAGCCGCCATCAAAGCATCGTCGGGATGGACCTCCTCGCTCCCCGACCCCTTCGACCGGGAATGATGCTCGTTCAGATGATGAACAGGAGGAAGACCCGGAGGAGCGTGACTATGAGAGAGAGCACTCCACCACCTGAGTCCGAGAACCCCTAGGGTAGGAGCAGTCATGTCCCCCTCATGCGAAGTCGAGTCCGTGTAATGGTTCATATGAAACCATGTATGCTTGTTGATTATTTTGTTGTTTGTGTTCCGATGCAAGTCACGCTTTTGCCTTAGGCAACATGTAAGTGACTCCAACGTCTATCTTGTCTTAATATATGTGTTGGTCCATCGACCTTTGTTTTACCACACCTGCACTCGGCCAACCCTCTTAGGCGCGCTTTTCTATTGTTGCTTTTATCTCGTCTATCCCAGTTGTTTCACTTGGTTGCTCCAAACAAGATGGTGACTGCTACCCGCAATAGCTCCATCGCCAACCCTAAAGCCGACAACCAACAATAGGGAGCTGGTGGGGCTGCTCACACTTGAGGACACCAGGATCAGCCACAAGGCAACATTCCCCCGCCACCACCTCCACCGAAGAACATGACCACATCTTAGTTTCTCCAAGTTCTCTAGGAGGAATGCCAAGCCAGCAATGCTGCTATCCATTAGATGGCTCAGGCCCTTATGAACAACCAGCAGCAAGGCAGGAACAACAATGGTTGCTCCACTCTCTCTGAATTCATGAGGAATTCGCGCCCAACCTTCATCGAGACTGTTGAGCCTTTGGATGCTGATGACTGGATCCGCACCATCGAGGATCTCCTTGCACTGGTCAATTGCAATGAGGACCGTGAGAAGGTGCTTTATGCCTCTCACTGCCTCAGAGGTTGTAGGATCGAAAGTAGGTCTAGAGGGGGTGATTAGACTACTTGACCAAATAAAACTTTTGCTTTTCCCAATTTAATTCTTGGCAAGTTTTAGCATTCATAGCATATCAAGTAACACCCTACACATGCATGTCTAAGAGTATAGTAGCGGAAAATAAAGGCATTGCACATATAAGTAAAGAGAGGGTTAGGAATGCAAACACAAGTGATGACACGATGATTTTTCCCGTGGTTCCGATAGGTGGTGCTATTGTACGTCCATGTTCATGGAGTCTTCAACCCACGGAGGGTAACGATCGCGAGAGTCCACGGAGGGCTCTACCCGCGAAGGGTTCCACAAAGAAGCAACCTTGACTATTCCATGCGGCTTCCGTCCACGAAGGACTAGCGTCACTATGGGTAGATCTTCACGAAGTAGGCAATCTCCCTTCCCTTACAAACTTCTTGGTTCAGTCCACAACACGAAGTAGGAGGCTCCCAAGTGACACCTAACCAATCTAGGAGGCACCACCCTCCAAAAGGTAATAGGCTCGATAATGACGATGAACTCCTTGCTCTTGTGCTTCAAGATGATAGAGTCCCCAACACACAATCTCTCTCACAGAGATTTGTCTTGGTAGAAGAGATGGGACTGGTGGAAAGCAACTTGGGGAGGCTAGAAATCAAGATCCATATGGTTGGAGTGGAAGATCTTGACCTCAACACAAGGGTAGGTGGTTCTCTCTCAGAAAACTGAGTAGGATAGGTATGGAATAGTTCTGAGTGCTTCTCTTCCGAGTGGGTGGTGGTGAAGGGGTATATATAGGCATCCCCAAAAATCCAACCGTTACACACAATAAGTTAGACTCGGTGACACCGAAGTGTAAAACTTGGTGGTACCGAAGTGACAAAAAGTGGCAACTTTTGAATCTCGGATGGACCGATATATAACTCTCGGTTGCACCGGCACGGTGACCAATGGTCAGAATTACCAAACTCGGTGACGCCTATTCACCGTTCTCGATTGGACCAAAAATGAGAATTTGCGTAACAGGAAGTTGGCAACCCCACTCGGTGGCACCGAGTGTTGTGTCGGCTACACCAAAGTGTTAGGGTTTGGCTCAGTCTATCTAGGGTTTGGAACTCAGTGGCACCAGGATGGGAAAGTTGGTTGCTCCGATTTGGCATGTTTGGCTTAGGACAGACTTTGGTGGGAGAATATGTCGTTGTTTTGGTGACTGTCACTTGTGCACGTTTGAGCATATTGTTCACCATGAAAACATTACCACCTTTTAATAGTATCTGCTTTCCTATAGACTCAAAGTGATTTCTCGTAAATGTAAAATGTAGAGTCCTCTTGCTTGAAGCTTGGCCAACCTATTTGCTTGCATCTTGGGGTAATTCCACAATCCTTTTGCCATTCCCATCATTGAACTTTTCCTAAAATATACTTGGTGAACATATTAGTTCAATGACTTATATGTTGCTATTAATTACCAAAACCATCAAGGGAACAAATGTGCTTTCAATCTCCCCCTAATTGGTAATTGATGACAACATATAGATCAAAGCTTCGACAAAGATATAATCAATTAATATAGTCGTCGGTTTGAGAAGTGTGTGATAAGCAAGAGCTCCCCCTAAATTTGTGCATTACTTTAAATTTGCGTTTGAATGCAAATGCACAATTGATTAGGTACACAGGTCACTTCTCATATGTCACATGCCACTTGGTGGTGTGCGAGAGTCAATGAAGGAGTCGAGAGCAAAGCATCGGCGAAGATCTCTGCAGATGTCATCATAGGAGCTGGAGTGGACACTGGTGGAACAGGAGCTGATGGAGCAGGAGTTGTGCTCACAGTAGCAGGAGTTGATGAAGAGGGCCTCGACTCTGGAGCAGGCACTATAGTTGATCTAGCCTGAGTGAAGAATTGGGTACTCGGCCTGAGAGGTGATCCTTCCTCATCAACATCATCATCATCAGAAGAAGAGGTAGAAGAGACCCGGGGAATGTGCACGGAGTCAAGTTCCTTCTAGAGCTCTATCACTGTCTTGGACATTTTTTCCACCTTATGACCAAGCACCTTGATCCTCATCCCTAAGATCCTCACAAGGCAGTTCTGGTTTTCTAGAATCCCTTTGATATCCTTTTGCATGCCTTGGACGGTTGTGATCAGAAGATCCATTGGCTTGTTCCTGGATCTGGGGGCTTGAGCACTAGCGGCTTGAACAACTTTTGCCTCTGCTTGTGTTGTAGCAAATGTGGGATGATCTGGGTTCATCACCACAACATTATCCTCGAACTCTGGCTGTAGGGGCAGGTGTGGGCGATCAAGAGCAAAAATGTGCTTCTCCAACTGTGAGCTGATAAGCAACTGGATGTAGGGTGCATAGCAACATGAGCGCTTCTGATCAGCTGCAACCCTCTTGATTGTCTCAACAATCAGATCCATGACTCTGATCCTGGTGTTCCTGTCAAGGTGGATCAACATATTAATCGAATAGCCTCGGATCATCTTGTCATCTCCAGACTTTGGCATCAAGGTATGCCTGAGTATAGTGTTAATGGTCCGGAGTCCTGCTTGCTGATAGTAGATGGATCCTAGCTTATGTGATTGCACCTTGTCTGTGGGGATAGGAGTATACATGTCTTTCATGGCATTGTGACTAGCCTTGGGTTAAGAGTATACATCCAAATCTCCTTCCTGAGCTTCTGGAACTTCCAGTAGAGAAGCCCAATCCTCAACAGTGGATTCGTATCTAGCACCTTTAGTCATCCATACAATTCTACCATCTCCATAGAAGTGAGCGGTGGAGTAGAATTGCATGATCATCTCGTCGTTCCATGCTATAAGCTCTCTGCCAATGAACTTATCCAGACCAATACAATGGAAGTTGTCTTGGACACTTGGGAAGTAGTCCACATTGTCTTTGATGAACTTCCAGTCGACAAATCTCATGTCGCTAAAAGTTGAGCTCTTGTCAAGCAGTACGGTCTTATAGAAATCCTGTTGCTCTCTGGTATAGAACCTGTAGTCAACAACGGTCTTCCTCCTCTGAGCATAAGAATCTATGGCTCTCCAGGTTCTCAAGCCTGAGTCTTTCCTTTTCTTCATGTCCTCAGCAACTAAGTGGCTGGTATCGTGCGCTAGAAGATGTGGTCTGAGCTTCATCAAAGTAGTCAAGTCCTCAGCATCTTCCACACTAGAGGCAGTCCCTTTGTTCTTCTCTAAAGCAGGAATGTCTCTGGTGGTCCTCTTGGACTTTTGAGTAGCAGCCTTCTTGGATGCAGGCTTGGTGCTCTTGGAGGTGCCATTCTTTGGCATAGCATCAGCCATGAGCTCCTTGGCTTTCTTGTTGGGAGGCACTATCTCAGCATGCTCTTCCTCCTCCTCCTCAGCAGCACCACCAGCAGCCTCCTCTGGATCCTCAAACATAGAGGTAGGCCTACCCATAACACGGATAATCCTCTTCCTGGACTTTTTCTCATCTACCTTCTTAGGCATAGTTGTCTTGGGGACCTCAACTAACACAGTGGCTCTTGCCCTCTCATGTTCCTTGATAGTTGAAGCAGGAGCATAGACTTTGCAGACAACTTTACGAGATGAAGTAGCTTCAGTTGCTGACTTCTTGGTAGCTTTTTCTTGGTTCTTAGCAAGAGTCTCCTTAGGAATGAAATCTGAATCTTCTTCATCAGAGTTGAGCTTCTTCCTGGTTCTGGTGGCAACCTTGGGCAACCCATGAGAGCTGGGGGTGCCTAGATCTGAGAAGGAACTGGCTTCTGGGCTTGTTCCAGAACACATGTCAACTCCTTGCTCTGGCAAATTCTGACTATCTTCTGAGGCTGACATACTGACCCTGTGAATAGAGTATAGGAGAGAAGAAGAAGATGAGTCATCACCAAATGAGGCTGGTTTTTGAATTATGAGCAATGAATTTTCAAAAGTTTTGCAATCTGTCAAATAGATATCGGTGCAGCCGAAAAGAAATTTTCGGTGGGGCCGAGACATACTAACTCTTTAACACGAACTTGGCAACCTTTTCGATCGGACCGAATAGAGCAACTCGGTTCCACCGAGTCAGTTATCAACCACATGGAAAATCATATTGGTGAGACCGATATTTTCTTTTCGATTCCACCGAGATTTATCGGGCAGACAGCAAAACCCTAGAAAATCCATCTAACACGAGATTTTGGAATTTTAAGTGGATGGAAACCTGTACAAAGTGTGCAATGATGATAAACAAGAATCTAATGCACAAGAGTCAGATGGGGAACGAATTCGTACCCTAGCTTGGCGTGGATCCTCTATGGCGGCGACGAGGGAGTAGATTTCTTCGGCGACGGCGACTCCCAGCAGCGGAGGAGTGCGGGGAGACAAAGGCGATGACCAGGGGTCCTTGGAGAGGCAACTTAGGGTTTTGGAGCGCGACGTATGAGATAGAAATTTCAAAGCGTCGGGGTCCAGCTTTATATACCCACCACTGTTGGTGAAACCGATTCTAAGTTTTCGGTGTCACCGAGTGCCTCAACTGTCAGCTGACAGGGACACTCGGTGTAACCGAGAAAATGGAATCGGTGGTACCGAGGTTGAAAAACCAGATCAACCCTAGGCATTCGGTGAGACCGAGTTTTTGGTGTTGGTTCCACCGAGATGCACTTGGGAGGTTTTAATGGTCAGTCCTTGTCGATATGGAACTCCGAGTGCTCCACAAACAGAGGGATCGAAAAGCACTTGTTCAAATTTTGTGATGCAACATGAATAGAGTATGAGGTGAGAAAGCATAGATAGCTAAAGAAGTGGTCCTAGGCATTCTCATATATCCAATTGGCATAAGATGAATCAAAATCCAAATTACAACAATTAGATATCCTCGAATGAGAAAAAAATGCAGACCAGCATGCTCACACAATAAGATGTCAAATGAAAACATGGAAAACATGCACATATACTCTATCATCTAACAAGCACTTGGGCGATGACGAAGTCATCTATATATGAGTATTTGACTTAAGAGCCAAGTAAGAGTACTTGATCATAGGTCATACTCATCGTTTAAGCACAAGTGGGGTTACCACTTTTACATAAAGCATTTAATATTTGTCACATTCTATGAGATGCTTTGACTCAAGTTTTAGAGTAAATCTCCCCCTTGATGTGACATCCCCCATAAGAGGGATAAACTAACCTTGGGGTTTTGTCGATCAAGACTTCATGTTGGTGAGGTAGTGGTGGATGCTCAAGGTTGATGAAGATCACCAAGAGTTGGGAGCATCCTTGTTGTTTCCTCACTCTTCTCACCTACATGGGTTAGAACCAACACACAAGAGACAAATACAAGGATATATATGGACATGGAGTGCAAAGCATGTGTAATGATGTCCATTGATTTGTTGAATACCTTGTCCCTTGCTTACCTTTGAGGGAATGTGTGACTCCTTGATCTATTGCATAGGGTTGATGTTGATTGCAAATAGATCTTGCCAATAATGAATGTGAGTGAATTTCATTGGCGGAGTCACCCCTCAAGAACTCTCTAGTTCTTATTCTTGGGAATCCACATCAAATTGATGGGGATCCTTGGTGTTGAAGTAGCACTTGTAGTAGCCTTGGGAATCCACTTCACCAAAGCTTGGGATGCATCTTCATAAGAGTCAAAGTCCTATTGAAGCTTATTCTTTCCCTTGATCTTGGTGTCTTGTGGTGGAAGGTCATCTTGAGTGGTTGTCTCCGTGGGAGGAGTATTTTCATACTTTTCCTTTTGAGGAACAAACTTGGGATTGGGATATCGACCTTCTTCCCATTGAACTCCATTAGCGTTGAAGTAGCTAACACGATTCTTCCGGTATCCTCCGTGCTTGCATACAATCTCATAAAATTGTTTGTACCCTTCAAGACTCTTGTAGATACCTTTCTCTATAATTCATTTCAATAAATCATTTTCTTGGTCAAGTGTAACTTGGCTAAGAGAATCATCATTTGTGGAAGCAATAGAACTACTAGGAGCAACATCATTGGGTTTAGCATTTTTATTGTTGCTACTAGATGAAGAACCTTTCTTTCCTTTGTTACTAGTTTGCTTAGATTTGACTTGTGGCATGAATGTAGACAAGAGTAGTCGTTGGGCGATATAAGATGAAGTCTTCTTTCGGAGATCATCATCTATAGCTTTAAGAAATTCATGTTCTTGCTCCAAATTGAGCTTCTCGAAGCATAGCTTCTCATGAGTTCTTACAAGCTCCCTATGATCTTCAAGAGTAGATTCATGAGCTAACTTAAGTGTTGAGTTCTTTAGTTAGTTCTTCTATTTTCATCTTATCATCATCAATTAACTTATCTTGACTAGCATGATAAATATCAAGTTCATTATGATTAACATCACTAGTTTTATCACATAGCAAGTCATCATCATAAAGGAAATCATCTTCATCACTATCGTTATCAAGATATTCGGGGTGTGATACTTTGGGGGCTTTAGCTATGAAGAAACTTCCACTTCCTTCATTTGGTGAGTCAAATATATCATATGAGTTGGTTGTCACTAGTGCAATTCCGGCAATACCACCGTCTTGACTATAGTCGGAGTTGGAGTTATAGCTTCTCTAGGAGTGGTTGTCGGAGTCGGAGCCGGAAAGCCATTCACCAACATGAGCTTGATGCTTCCTTCTTGAGTAGCTCTTGGTGTGCTTGTCCTTCTTCTCTGAGTCCCTACTTCTCCTTGAGGGTCTTCGTTCATAATGATCATCTCTACTCCTTCTCTCTCTTCGAGGTGATTCATCTCTTGAGCTTCGTCTTCTTGGTGACTCTTCTCTTCGTTTGTAGGGACCCAAGCACTCATTGGAGTAGTGTCTAGGATTCCCACAATTGTAGCAGTTTCGGTCACGACTTGACGAATGCTTCTCTTCATATCGGGAGTTGGAACTGTGATATTTGTTTCTATTCTTGTAGAACTTGTTGAATTTCTTGACCATGAGGCTTATCTCTTCATTTGTGACAAGGTTGTCGCTTGAGGTAGCAGGAGCATCACTTGTGGCTTTGTAAGCCCCTCTAGACTTGTGATGATGGTCTTCCTTGTCTTTGAGTTTCATCTCATGAGCAACAATTCTACCAATTACTTCCGTTGGTTTGAGATCTTTGTAGTTGGGCATCATTTGGATCAATGTGCACATGGTGTCATATCTCTCATCATTTGTAGTTGGGCTAGCTCGAAGTATCTTCTTGATGATGAACTTGTGAGTCATTTTTTCGCTTCCTAAGACGGCAATCTCATTTGTGATGAGAGCTAGCCTAGAGTACATTTTAGTGACTCCTTCACCGTCCTTCATCTTGAACTTGTCAAGTTGACCTTGAAGAACATCTAACTTGGATTCTCTCACAGACTTAGTTCCTTCGTGCATATCAACCAAAGTATCCCAAATCTCTTTTATGTATTCAAGACGGCTGATTTTGTTGAATTCTTTAGGACATAGGCAGTTGAAGAGTATGTCACATGCTTGAGCATTGAGTTGCAACATCTTCAATTCATCCATAGATGCTTCATGATACGGTTCCTTTCCGTCCGCAAAGAAGCCACCTTGCAAGCTAACACGAACAACAGCCCAAACGGCAGGATTATGACCAAGCAAATGCATTTTCATTTTATGCTTCCAACTAGAAAAATTAGTGCCATCAAAGTACGACCCTCTATGGTGATAATTTCCTTCACTAGATGCCATACTTCTCCTAGGTTGTGAAACCAATGCAATGGAGACCAAAGCTCTAATACCACTTGTAGGATCGAAAGTAGGTCTATAGGGGGGTGATTAGACTACTTGACCAAATAAAAGTTTTGCCTTTTTGCAGTTTTAATTCTTGGCAAGTTTTAGCATTCATAGAATATCAAGTAACACCCTACACATGCATGTCTAAGAATATGGCAGCGGAAAATAAAGGCATTGCACATGTAAGTAAACAGAGGGTTAGGAATGCAAACACAAGTGATGACACGATGATTTTTCCTGTGATTCCGATAGGTGGTGCTATCATACGTCCACGTTCATGCAGTCTTCAACCCACGGACGATAACGGTCGCGAGGGTCCATGGAGGGATCTACCCACAGAGGTTTCCATGAAGAAGCTACCTTGACTGTTCCATACGTCTTCCGTCCACGAAGGACTAACCTCACTATGGGTAGATCTTCATGAAGTAGACGATCTCCTCGCCCTTACAAACTTCTTGGTTCACTCCACAACATGAAGTAGGAGGCTCCCAAGCAATACCTAACCAATCTAGGGGCACCACCCTCCAAAAGGTAATAGGCTCAGTAATGACGATGAACTCCTTGCTCTTGTGCTTAAAGATGATAGACTCCTCAATACACAATCTCTCTCACACAGATTGGGCTTGGTAGAAGAGATAGGACTAGTGGAAAGCAACTTGGGGAGGCTAGAAATCAAGATCTATATGGTTGGAGTGGAAGATCTTGACCTCAACACAAGGGTAGGTGGTTCACTCTTAGAAAACTGAGTAGGATAGGTATGGAATAGTTCTGAGTGCTTCTCTTCCGAGTGGGTGGTGGTGAAGGGGTATATATAGGCATCCCCAAAAATCCAACCGTTACACACAATAAGCTAGACTCGGTGACACCTAAGTGTAAAACTCGGTGGTACGGAAGTTACAAAAAGTGGCAACTTTTGAATCTCGGATGGACCGATATATAACTCTCGGTTGCACCGACAAGGTGACCAACGGTCAGAATTACCAAACTCGGTGACGCCGATTCACCATTCTCGGTCGGACCAAAAATGAGAATTTGCATAACAAGAAGTTGGCAACCCAACTCGATGGCACCGAGTGTTGTGTCAGCTACACCGAAGTGTTAGGGTTTGGTTGAGTCTGTCTAGGGTTTGGAACTCGGTGGCACCGGGATGGGAAATTTGGGTGCACCGATTTGGCATGTTTGGCTTAGGACAAACTTTGGTGGGAGAGTATGTGGATGTTTTGGTGACTATCACTTGTGCACATTTGAGCATATTGTTCACCATCAAAACTTTACCCCCTTTTAATAGTATTGGATTTCCTATAGACTCAAAGTGATTTCTCACAAATATAAAATGTAGAGTCCTTTTGCTTGAAGCTTGGCCAACCTATTTCCTTGCATCTTGGGGTAATTCCACAATCCTTTTGACATTCCCATCATTGAACTTTTCCTGAAATATACTTGGTGAAGATATTAGGTCAATGACTTATATGTTGTTATTAATTACGAAAACCACCAAGGGAGCAAATGTGCTTTCACAGGTACCGCCCGAGCTTGGTGGGATGGATTCAAGTTCATTCAAAGCGAGCATGTGATCACTTGGAATGACTTCAAGGAAGGATTCCGCACTGCTCACATTTCGTCTGGGATCATGGCTAACAAGAAGAGAGAATTCTGAGTGCTGAAGCAAGGAAGTGGCTCTGTCAAGGAGTACCTGCATAAGTTTAACCTGCTGTCAAGGTATGCACCTGAAGATGTCAACACAGAGGCTGCCAAAAAGGAACGCTTCATGGAAGGACTTCAACAGACCCTGCAGTATCAACTAACCATCTGCGATTGTCGTACCTTCTTCGACCTGGTGAATAAGGCCCTCATGCTGGAAGACAAGCATCATGCCATAGACGACACTCGCAAACGCAAGATGATCAGCAAGGGTAGCTCTAGCAACCAGAAGCCTCGCCCCTGGCAGCCAGCCCCAGCCAAGCTGATCTATTTGCCACAACAAGCTAGACCTCCTACACCTCATCCGAGCTACCATCCTCAACAGTATGCCAATCCTAGGCCAGCTTACAACCAATCCAATAACAACAATGGTGGAAGGAACTACAACAAAAACCCTGGGGAAGTTACCTATTTTGGATGTGGTCACACTGGACACAACTGTAAGCTATGCCCGAACAAGAAGCCAGATGCCCCGCGCCCCAATGCACCAAATTAAGGTCCAGCTTGTGGAGCACCACCAAGGAACCCCGCTCCCCGCAACCAGCCCAACAATGGCAAGGGTCGTGTGAATCACGTCACCACAGATGAAGCCCAGGGAGACCGGACGTCATACTCAATACGTTCCTCGTCAACTCAACCCCAGCAATAGTACTATTTGATTGTGGAGCTTCGCATTCTTTTGTGACCCAAAATTTTGCACTAGAGAGTGGCATGAAGCCTACACCCCTGGGTAGTCGTATGTTGATACAAACCCCGGGATCAGTTATGAAGTCTGGGATACGTTTTAAAGGAGTGGAGATTAACATCAATGGGGTAGACTTCCTAGCAGACCTTATAGTTCTGGATTCACCAGGCTTGGACGTCATCCTTGGCATGAATTGGTTGACCATGCACCAAGGCTTGTTAGACTGTGCCAAGAGGATTGTCACCATGACCAATAGCCAAGGAGTGGAAGCCAAGTATGTTCCCAGCCCTACCTCCACTCGAGCCCCTCAGGCAAACTGTCTATTGGGAGTTGAGTTGGATCAAGTGCCAGTGGTATGTGAATACCCGGATGTATTTACTGATGAGCTGCCTGGAATGCCCCCTGACCGCAACATTGAGTTAATCATTGAGCTAATGCCCAGATCCAGGCCTATCTATAATAAGCCATATAGGATGGGGTCCGAAGAGTTGGATGAATTGAAGAAGCAACTAGTAGAGCAGCTCAGAAAAGGATTTAGTCGCCCGAGTGCCTCTCCATGGGGACCACTTGTTCTGTTTCTGTCAAAGAGGGAAGGAACTATCAGACTCTATGTTGATTACTGTTTTCTCAATGAAGTCACAATAAAGAACAAGTAACCCCTTCCCAAGATTGAGGACATGTTCGATCAGTTGAACGGAGCCAAGGTGTTCTCCAAGATTGACCTCAGGTCTGGGTACTATCGGCTGAAGATCAGACCCCAAGACATTCTGAAGACGGCATTTGTAACCCGGTATGGCATGTATAAATACCCGGTGATGTCATTCGGGTTAACCAATGCCCCTGCCTACTTCATGTACCTCATGAATAAAGTCTTCATGCAGTACTTGGACAAGTTCGTTGTCATCTTCATTGATGACATTCTCGTCTTCTCCAAGTCTGAAGAACAGCATGAGCAACACTTGAGATTGGTCCTAGACAAGCTTCGAGAGCACCGACTTTATGCCAAATTCAGCAAGTGTGAATTCTGGCTGCATGAAGCTGGATTCTTGGGTCATGTGTTGACTGCAGAAGGATTGTCAGTGGATCCTGCCAAGATTGAAGCCGTGACTGAGTGGCAATCCCTAGTCACCGTGAAGGAAGGCAGGAGCTTCCTCGGACTCATGGGATATTACTGCAAGTTCGTGGAAGGGTTCTCGAGCATTGCCCGACCCATGACCCAGCTTTTGAAGAAGGACAAGAAGTTTGAATGGAAAGCTAAGTGCGAGGAAAGCTTCCAGGAGCTCAAGAAGAGTTTGACCACAGCCCCAGTTTTGGCCACCCCCGTTATTGACAAAGAGTTTCTGATATATTGTGACGCATCGAGAACCGGGCTTGGTGGTGTTCTGCTGCAAGAAGGCAGAGTGTAGCATATCTATCCATACAGCTACGACCTCATGAAGAGAACTACCCCACTCATGATCTCGAGTTGGTAGCCGTGGTTAATGCCTTGAAAACATGGCGATGTTACATTCTGGGGAAGCGATGCGAGATATACACAGACCACAAGAGTTTGAAGTATATTTTCACCCAAAGAGAATTGAACATGAGGCAGCGAAGATGGTTGGAGTTGATCAAGGATTACGACCTCACTGTTCAATACCACCCCGGCAAGGCCAACGTGGTTGCAGACGCCTTAAGTCGAAAGGCTTGTTCCTTGAATGCCATGATTAAGGAAAGGCTACCCGCCCTATATGAAGAGCTTGAAAGCTTTGGCAACCTGGATTCCTCGCCAACCTTGAAGCAAAGCCTACCTTGATGGATGATATTAAGGAAGCTCAGAATGGACACGAGAGCATTGAAGGTATCAAGAGGAAGATCAAGGCAGGCAAGGCCCCAGGATTCTCGGTGGATGAAAAAGGAGTCGTATGGTTTGGGAATCGCATCTGCGTACCCAACAAAGAGGAGCTCAAGAACATGATCTTGCAAGAAGCTCATGACACTCCATACTCCATCCATCCTGGAGGAACCAAGATGTATCAAGACCTCAAGGCAAGATTCTGGTGGCATGGCATGAAACGGGAGATAGGCACCTTTGTGGCCAAGTGTGATATAAGCCAGAGAGTCAAAGCAGAGCATCAGCAACCCGCTGGGCTGTTGCAACCTCTCCAAGTGCCTGAATGGAAGTGGGACAAAGTCGGGATGGATTTCATCACTGGATTATCAAGGTCAAGCAAAGGACATGATTCTATTTGGGTCATTGTCGACCACCTGACCAAGGTAGCCCACTTCATTCCTGTCAGGAACACCTATGATGGAAGCCAACTCACAAACCTCTACATCGGCCGCATCGAGTTCCAAAGAGTTTGTCAACATCATTGTCAAACTACTACACCTATGATGGTAGTCTTTACGGAGTTCCAAAGGAAATTGTGTCGGATCGAGGAACCCAGTCCACCTCAAGATTTGGGAGGAAGTTTCAAGAAGCTATGGGAACTAAGCTCTCTTTCAGCACTGCTTTTCACCCCCAGACTGAAGGACAGACAGAACGAGTAAATCAAATACTTGAAGATATGCTCTGTGCTTGTGTTTTGGCGTATGGAGCCAAGTGGGAAGATTGCCTACCGTTTGTCGAGTTCTCCTATAACAATAGCTATCAGTCGAGCCTTCAGATGTCACCATTTGAGGTGTTGTATGGACGCAAGTGTCAAACTCTCCTCAACTGGTCAGAGACCGGAGAAGGGTTAGTCTTTGGACCAGACATCCTCCGCGAGGGAGAAGAGCAAGTTCAACTCGTCCAAGAGCGCCTGGAGACTGCCAAATCAAGACAGAAGAGTTGCGCCGACTCCCACCGCCGAGAAGTGAGCTTCAACAACGGAGATCATGTCTATGTTCGAGTCACACCTCTTAAAGGAACCAAGTGTTTCCACGTCAAAGGAAAGCTTGCCCCCAGATACATCAGCCCCTTCAAGGTCACTACAAGACGAGGAGAAGTTGCCTATCATCTAGAGCTACCTTCCGAGCTATCAGATGTGCACAACGTCTTTCACGTGTCACAACTCCAGAACTGTCTCCAAGTTCCCAACCGCCTCGATCTCTACAAGGACATCGACCATCAATCCATCGATCTTCAGCTAGACCTCACTTATCGTGAGAGACCAGTCTGCATTTTGGATAAAGCGGAGCTTTGCACCCGAAGCTGCACTAGCAAGTACTTCAAGGTCCAATGGAGCAACCACTCTGAAGCTGAAGCAACCTGGGAGCGTGAAGACTATCTTAGATCTGAATTCCCTTATCTTTTTAGCGCTTAGCCTAGGAATCTCGGGGACGAGATTCTTGTAAGGGGGGTAGGTCTGTCACACCCTATGTTTGTATCACCTTGTTATGTTTGGATTTGTAAAAATTGGAGCCAATTAAAACTTTTTCAATGCTTGAGCTTGTTTGAATTGTTGCTTGTATGCTTGGTGTGTATGGCACTCATAGATTCTATCCCTCTTCATATTCATATTCCTTGACCCAAACTTCTTGCCAAATGATCATACCATGTGAATAGTGCCCAAAACTATTTTTATCAAATTTTATTTTTGACCAAAACTCATAGATTTATTCAAACTAGGTTTTCAAAAACAACCTGAATTGAGGTTTGCACTGCAAGTCCTCAAATTGGGTGGATTCATTCTCCCCAAAGGCTTTACTTCAAACCTAATATATATATGACTTCCCAAAACCACCAAATATTAATTTTAAAGATTATTTTTATGTTTTATTTGAAGGCTTTTTCTTAAGGCCAGAAATGGTTTTTCTTAGGGAAAAATAATTTAAATGCTTTCAAAATATTTGCGAAAATTTAGGGAAACTCAGTGGACATATATTTTCCATATATATGAGTTTCAACACATGGTCATGTTCAAATCATGGGCAAAGCCCCTCAAAACCCTTTCTGTCCAAATCAAGATTTTGAAAAAGATCTATAAGAAATATTATCAATAAATTCCAGGAAAATTCTAGCAAGTCAACACTATCATAGGTGATGATCTTGCAAAGTTTCATCTCAATCCAAGTTGATTTGATCCATCAAAATATTCCAAACCCCTCCCTGTTCAGATTCAAATTTGAGCAACTTTACATTGTGAAGTTTCTCCCCTTGACCCCGAACTTTGTGGACATGTTCTAATCACCAAATAATGTTGCTACACTAAGTGGTGCATCAAGGGTATTAGCATAACATAACTAGATCTACAGAAATCACATTCTGTAGATTTCTAGGGTTCCACAAAGTTACATTGTGAACTTTCATCAAACCATCTCAAACTTGGTGATTAGGATTATTTTCAACCACCATTTGATCCTTTCAAATATCATGGCAAGAAAATTCCATTTGCTTTCCCTAATCTCCATCAAGCACCTTTAGCCAGAATGGCAAAAACCTTGTTTGTCCCCCTTCCTCTAATTCCCTTGCCCCCAAATGTTTACCACAGCTATCTAGTAATGCATTTGACCTCCAGTAATTCTCTCTGGACAAGACTCAATGGGTAAGTGGGGTAAAACCCTCATTTTACCTCCTGGACAGCAGTAAAACTCTCTTCTCTCCCATTCCCTCTTATTCTAAGCCACCCACCAAAGCATCCAAGAACATTTCCAACTCTCCTATTCCCTCCTCTACCCCTAGACACCTAAGGCTGTGCCTAGGACACCGTTGGCATGCCATGACATGCCAAACGCGTGCTCCAGAGAATGCTAAAGTGCGCACCCGCACTATATACGTTGCCCAACCAGGAACCTCGATAGCCTCGAGACCCTCAGTCTTGTCCCCCGAGATGCCCTAGACGTCCGCTACCGTCCAGGCAGCGGGCCCACTCTCCCTCCTCCCTCCGGTGACCTCCTACACACGTGCCGGCGCCGCCCCTCTCGGCCAACCATGGGGCTTGCACGCGCGCCCTCCCCTGCTCCCTCTCTCCTCCCTCGCGGGCCTAGACCAACCCCAGGAACGCCCCCGAGCAGCCCCGCGAGCTCTCTCTCCCCCTCTGGCCTCGGCCACGACCTCGCCGGCGCACGAGTCCAAGATGCTCCCCCTACTATTTAAGCCTCCTGGGGCTCTCTCTCTCCCCTCCTCTGGCTCATGCTCCACCCCCATCGACCGCCAGCAGAGCCCAAGCCCCTCCCTCTCACCCTATGCTCGGGATCGACCGGAGCTTCGCCGCGGCAGCCCGCCATCGATCTCTTGGTAGCGACCCCTCCGGTTCCCAGTTCTCTCCCGTTAGCCTTCTGTTGCCCTCCTAACCTATTTCCCCCTCGATTCCGTTCTATTTGCAACATGGAGTGGCCTCGGCGATCTCTCCCGAAGCTCCCTCCCCAGCGGGTGCTTGCCGCCGGCGACTCCGATCACCTCCGGCGCTCCTTAGACCTCCTCTGGAACGGCGACTCAGCCCCGAGCCCATCCCCACGCTTGCTTGCCACCGTCGTGCCCCGCACTGTCATTGGTGAGCTCCCCCTCTCTCTGCCCTGAGGTGGGAGAAGGACCCGACAGCGGGGTCCCACCTGTCGGCCTCTCATCTTCCCCCTCACGCGCTCTCTCTCTCAGTGGCCACTGCGTCCCACACGTTAGGTTTGAATCCTAACGCGCACGGGGGCAGCAGCGTGCCTAGCCTGGTTGGCCTGGGCCGGCCCAGCAGCTGGATGCCTCTGGCCCAGTGCATAGTGCCCTTTTCTTTTTCTTTTTGTCCCTGTTTTCCAAAAATCCCACATAATTTAATATTAATCCTAATCCAATTATTTTTCCACCTAAATTACTAGAATATTCCATAGAATTTAACAGTGCCATTTGTCAAAAATGTTGAAAATATTTTATGTACTATCTTATTTTAAAACCCCTTTTTGGCATTTTTATCCACCGTTAAAAATAGTTTTGAAAACCTTTTTCATGTCAAAACCTTAGGAGAATATTTTTATTATAATTTTTAGTATTTATCAGAATAGGGTAGCATTTTTATTAGCAGCTTGTGTGATCTATTTTAAGAAATTTTTATTAAACCAGGCAAGCAACCCTATGACCATGTTAAGAAACTTTTCCATGCATGACATATAGCACTCGGTGTTTCGATGATTGATCATGATGTGGTTTTTCCCCTTCGGAGGGATGCCTCCGATACCCTAACATTGATACTTGCATCGTTCATGACCCTACCATTCTTATGAGGGTTGTGCGGGTGGGTGTAGATAGGATGCTAGTAGATGCTACACAAGTGGGTTTAGGTTTATGCACGGTGATGGAAAGAAAGGGATGATATCATCGTTCATGACCCTCCCCTGCTCCCTCTCTCCTCCCTCGAGGGCCTAGACCAACCCCAGGAACGCCCCCGAGCAGCCCCGCAAGCTCTCTCCCCCTCTGGCCTCGGCCACGACCTCGCCGGCGCACGAGTCCAAGATGCTCCCCCTACTATTTAAGCCTCCTGGGGCTCTCTCTCTCCCCTCCTCTGGCTCATGCTCCACCCCCATCGACCGCCAGCAGAGCCCAAGCCCCTCCCTCTCACCCTATGCTCGGGATCGACCGGAGCTTCGCCGCGGCAGCCCGCCGTCGATCTCTTGGTAGCGACCCCTCCGGTTCCCATTTCTCTCCCGTTAGCCTTCCCTTGCCCTCCTAACCTATTTGCCCCTCGACGTTGTCCTATTTGTAGCATGGAGTGGCCCCGGCGATCTCTCCCGAAGCACCCTCCGCCGCAGGTGCTCGCCGCCGGCGACTCTGACCACCTTCGGCGCTCCTTCGACCTCCTCTGGAACGACGACTCAGCCCCGAGCCCGTCCCCACGCTTGCGTACCACCGTCGTGCCCCGCACCGCCATCGGTGAGGTACCCTTCTCTCTGCCCCAAGGTGGGAGAAGGACCCGACAAGGGAGTCCCACCTATCGGCCTCTCACATCCCCCCTCTCGCACTCTCTCTCTCACTGGCCACTAGGCCCCGCACGTCAAGATTGAATCCTGACACGCACGGGGGCACCAGCGTGCCTCGCCTGGTTGGCTTGGGCCGGCCTAGCAGCTGGATTCCTCTGGCCCAGGGCACAATGCCCGTTTCTTTTTCTTTTTCTCCCTATTTTCCAAAAATCCCATAGAATTTAATATTAATCCTAATCCAATTATTTTTCCACCTAAATTCCTAGAATATTCCATAGAATTTAATAGTGACATTTGTGAAAAATGTTGAAAATATTTTATGTATTGTCTTATTTTCAAACCCCTTTTTGGCATTTTTAGCCACTCTTAAAAATAGTTTTGAAAAACTTTTTCATGTCAAAACCTGAGGAGAATATTTTTATTACTATTTAGTATTTATCAGAATAGGGTAGCATTTTTATTAGCAGCTTGTGTGCTCTGTTTTTGGGTGATACTTATTTTTATCGCTATTTATCGTGACGATAGATTGCGTTGTTGATGAGGAAGTTGGATCCGAAGACTTCGAAGACCTCGAAGACCTGGTTGATCCAGGCAAACAGCCCTTTGACCATGTTAAGAAACTTTTTCATGCATGACATATAACACTTGTTGTTTTGATGATTAATCATGATGTGGTGTTTCCCCTTCGGAGGGATGCCTCCGATACCCTACCATTGATACTTGCATCATGCATGACCCTACCATTCTTATGAGGGTTGTGCGGGTGGGTGTAGATAGGATGCTAGTAGATGCTACGCAAGTGAGTTCGGATTTATGCATGGTGATGGAAATAAAGGGATGATTCAAAGACTTTTCAAAAAACCCGTCGGGTGCCACTAATGCGTGAGCGAGAGGATGATGAGTTGGGTGACCACTTGAGAAAGAAGTGGTGTATCGGACTAAGTGAGAGGGTGTTTTCGAAAACGGATTAGATTTAAGATTTGTCGACCGTCCCAACCTTACATGTGCGACCACGATACCCCTTATGGGACGGGGCTTTGTTGATTACTATGGTTGGTGCTAGCAGGGAGTCTGCATTACTAGTGGCAAGAGTGAAGTGGTCACTCTCGAGACGGGGTCGTCCCAGAAGTGGAAGGCCATGCGCTCTCTTCATAGGCACCGGGCACACTGTTGCGTGCCCTTTTGGATGATACGTGTGATGTTTGTCATGAGGGATGGCACCAACGAGTGGACTGTTTGTTTAGTATCACCATGGGAAAGGCCTTGTTCGGGCGCTTACCTCGGGTATGTAATATACTGTGAGTCGTGGATGACACGGAAGTTCCCCGAGTCTTGTGGATAAAGCGTGCAACCGCTGCAGATTGTAAAGCTATTCGAATAGCCATGTCCATGGTCAAGGACATTTGGGTGGTGCTTCTTAGGCTATGTCCAGATGTTTTCGCAAACTTGGTGTGTGTGTGGTACAGAGACGACTCTTGAGATAAGTCAGACGATCTGACGTGATGATTGAGCATGAGATGTTCAATCCCCTGATCATGATGATATATATAGCTTGTTCATATGGATATTTACCAACTGTTAATGCATGCTTACCTAGTTACTTGATCATGTCCTTGCATTAAAAATTAGCTTTCTGTGAAATAACTATTAGTTCTATATCATCCATTGTATCACCTTGTTCCAGAACATGGGTTGCTTGCGAGTACATTCAAAGTACTCATTGCCTTGCCACTGGTTATTTAATTGGTCAGACATGGAAGAACAGGAGTATGGAGAAGAGTTCGTCGGTGACGAACATGCAAACTAGGACGCTTCCCAGTCAAAATGCATGTAGGTTTAAGGCAGATGGCAATGGGTTCACACTTCCGATCAAGATTTCCGCTGTTTGTTGAGTTTATGTATTTGGTCCTTGCGGCCCTATCTATGTAAGACTAGACATTCGTGGTCTTTATTTGTGTAAGACACTAAACGTGGATGTAAGACTCTTGTTATCCAGTTTTTGTGTGTTCAGTGAGCATTGATCTCTGGGATTACTGTACACGTGCATTCGGTGATCACGACTTATGAGTCGGGGTCCCCACATAGACTCTAAAAAATCTTAACTATAAAATTTAGATTTCAGTTAACTTTCCTATTAACCACTTAACCTTGAAACAAAAATTCTAGTTGTAAAAAGCAACATATATTTGAAGGTGCTCCCATGTAGACCAAATTTATTTGAAGAATAGTATTTAGAACCATTACTGTGAAATATTACAACTTTACTAATCCGCAATGGACTAAGAACTTGCCTAGGAAACCTAATTCAAGACTAAAACCAAACTGCACCCTACTCTATCGCTTTATAGACAAGTGTACACTCCATGTCTAAGAATCAAGCGCTGCTGGACTAACTGCTTGCATTGTCATCGTCTTCAGCTGCAGCTGCATCCGATAGGCCAGCAGTGTACATTTCAGCCTTTTCATGGATTTCAATTTGTTGTAGGGTGAATCAAAAAGCATAACATGCAGCTCTCTTCTGCAATCGTCGATGTAGGCTTGCACGGGAGGATATGTTAGTATCGTTCTGTAAGTTCAAAAAATTGACAAAAATGTAGGTGTTACTCTACGTACTTGATCATATTGTAGTATCAGTTCCTCTCCCGTAAAGAATTGGAAGTTCTTCAGCATGTAGAGTGCACAAGAAGAACTGCAACATTTAATTCTGTTAGCAACATTTCATGTATTAACAATGAAAAACAGAAACGAAAGCTAATATTTTCGACTGACATGTCATCTTGTCTTGGCACAGGAACAAGCTTTAGTGTCCATTGGGTCACGTTAATGTCTTGCCATGCATGGCTTTGTGGTCCATTGATTCACAATGATGCTCTCAGATGTGCTTCCACCACACATATCTGCAAGTCTAGCGGATTAGAACTTGCTCACGATTCATAGTTGGGTATGATGTTAGATCCTATGTTTTATTAAAAAATATTTAAAATCTCACCGCTTAATTTACTTTTGTGCGTTCTACGTAGCAGTAAATTGAATCAAGAATCTGAATTTCCCTCCTTCTGGGGTTTACGACCAAAAGGAATCGGTCGGTTCTTATCATGTTCGTAGGTAGGAAAACTTGGAAAGCAATGATGATCAGATCAACATGCATAATAATAAGATAAATAAATGTGTTTCAAGTCATAGTTATATGGTACGAGATCATTTCTGAGGTAGTTGTTGCCTTTTGTTGTTCCATGACTGCTGGCCAAAGCGTCCTCGTGGCAGTTCTCTACCTTACCATCTCTTTTGAGCATAGCGACGCTGGCCACCCTCTCAATGTAAACCACTTGTTTGTCCATTATGTCCTTCGGATCATCATGAAGCATGAGCTGAATTACATCATCAACCACCTAAAACAAAATGCAAGATCATTGTACTATGCAAAATAAAATTGATGAACTAATTTGGGAAATATCTTACTTTGTCACCCAACCATTTGTCATCTTCGGCTCCTTCTATCAGTGTGAGGCATGGAAAATGCTTCTATAGCCGAACAATGTCATCAATTACCACATATTATTTTTCAATATCTGAGGTGTTGACAATTTCGGCCACACGATCCTGTCGAAACATGTCAAGATCGCCCTCTAGCCTCGAAGCACTTGTGTCTGTATTTTTTTAAATTGCTTGGGCGGTTTTCCTCTTTGTATTCTTTGTGTCCTTGGAATCGTTGGTAGACTCTGTTGGAGTCCTGTTTTTCTTTCTCTTCTTATCACTATCGTACAGAATGTAATCTTCAGTCTTGAATAATGAAGATACCACTCTCTTTTGGCGGCTCACACGAGTTTCTAGCATGGATTCAACCACACTTTTTAGCTGCTTTTCTAAGGAATCATCATAGTTGTCCTTATCATTTGGGAAGACATGGGGTTCTTCCGGCTCCTGTATTCCCTTTGGCTTGGCAGACCAGTGCTTTCTTTTGGTACATGCCTCTTCACCCATTTTAATACTCACATCCTCGTCAACCTGATTTTTTCTTTCTTCAGCCTTTCGCAAATTCTTATTGTGCATCAAATCCAAACGATCATGTGACTCGAAATAAAGCACTTGTTAGGTAGAAATTTACATGAACTTAAAAAAATCAATTTAATGTAAAATGTACATAACCAGGAAAGCTTCAAGGCTTGGGGTCACTTTTGAATGCTTTCGCAAATCCAAACTCAAAGCGCCATACAAAGCATCCACCTCTTTATAAATCCATGAACATTCCCAAGACTCTACTTGCAAGCTGCAGCAACAGCTCTGTCTTCTTCATCCTCAATGTGGAAGATCATATGTTAGCTAGCAATCTATGTTAACTTAAAAAAATAGTTTACTGTAAAATATGTAGCACCATCAAATCTGCAAAGCTTGTGGTGGTTTTGGAATGCTTTCATGAATGCAAAGTAGGAGCAGCCTAGAAATCTTCGTCAACATTCTTCATGGGCACATATGTGCCATCTTTTTGTATTCCTTTAGCCGAAATGCCTTTTGGAGCGACCTCCGTGTAATATTTTTGCTTTCCCCGGTGAGGAGCATTCTCTCATGGGACCACCATTGGGTATGCAAGTGCTCCCAGGTCAGATAGTTGTATGTCCTCGACTACTGGGCGATCATCATCAAATATTCCATAGCGATGGTTCTGAAAAAAAGTGTTAATCTGGGGAGTATTGGTAGTAAAACTATTTAGAATATCATAAAGGTATGCTTACACTGAATTATGTGATCAGGTCATCCACGCGTCTACCATTCGCAAGGGTACACGTAAGGCACTCGTCCATTTTTTTCAAGGTGCACATCCTATCGAATTGTTCTGCACTCGCTTCCCGCATGGTGGAGGCAACTTCTTTCAAGTCAGCTAATACACGAGAGATGAGTGCCCTATCCTGCAACTTACGAGAAGTTGGAAGCACATAACTTCGATTGTACTTGCAAAGTTACAATATAGATTTGCGCATGATGTAACTCATTTACCAAACCGTCAATCTTCAGTTTGGCTGGCGTACCATCTGGTGGTGGATTGAAAGGCCGTAGGAGGTCCTCAACATACTGCGGTTTAGTGTCATTACTATGATTCGAAATATGTCATAGATAATCTAGGCATAGAATGCTGACACTTTACCTCTCCAACTCCTATATTTTTTTGTTGATTATGTTGTCAACCTTGTGTGGCTTCTCCTCACTCCAGCTCTGGATCAGCGGCCTTAAGCTTGATGCATACAAGATGCTGGAGTCCAATTGGTGCACCCTGAACTTCTCATAGTACCATGTCTGCATGACAACAAAACCAGTTTACAAACTTTGCCATAGATCACATAATGTAAGTTAGGAAACTGATAATTGTACTACCGCGAATTACCTGTAGTAGTGGTAGGTTCCCCTTGGATTTGCTCTACCATTTACAAATTTCTTGATGCTAGCCATAAGATGGTCAAGTGTTAGTTGTCCAAGATTGGGGCTCTTTATCATCTCAATGTTTGTAACAATCCCAAGGTATCTATTGTCCACATATTGTCGTGTTGTCGGGCATACACATTTGCCTCTGGTGTACAAGACAAATGGCCTAACAAAATTAAGTGTGTCGTCGCCTTTCATCTTGGCTAACAATCATTTCAAAGTTAATTTTGTGTCATTGGGCTCTTTTAGTCCCTTCCACAACTCCATAGTATTGTTGTGATTTGAAGGGACATATTTCTTCCCCATGCAGGGCAGGCATGTTATATGCTCTACGTCTTGTAGTGTGATCATACATGGTCTCCCATTAATGATAAAGGCATCCTGCTCTACATCATATGAATAAGCAATGGCCTGGCACAGTAAGCGTCTCATTTTCATGCTAGGTGTCTTGAGAAGTTCACCCAGTCCTATCAACATGATGTAGGTCCGTTGATGTGTGTTTAATTATTTTATGAACTTCTGATATTGCAGCAAAGAAGCAACCCGAGTTCTCTGAATGTGCCAAAATTGTGATTAGATTCAGTATGGTATACATATAAACAACGATATAACAAACTAGATTTAATCTATGCGAATATAAAAATTGTGCTCTACTATACTGCATGAAATCTCATAGAGCTTGTCAACCTTATAATCAACACTAGACATAGAAAAATAAGCTATTCATCTATCTCGGCAAACTAGCTGATACAAGTACACATATTTAGTAGAACGAGCAGAGTTTGGTCTATACGGACTACTGAAGTTGAGGCACCAAACTTACGAAAACGATTGCATAGATGTTTGGAAGAGAATAGTTTATAGATAATCGCAATAAAAGAATGTAGCAGTTCCATTGCAAGCATTCAAGATCACATACTCCTTAGTGCCCATCTATTTTAAAAAAAATCAAAACGAATTTTCATATTTGTTGTTTTTATATAGGTATAGTAGAAGGGCGCAAATGATCAATCAACATTATTATATATGTTGTTTTGCTTAACTAGCACTTCTCCAGTCAAATTACCTGCTACATATGGTGATAAAATGATCTAACTACAAGAGAATATTAAAATTTATATAGTACATATTGATGTTTTCCGTGCCAATTAAGTGGGAGGCATGTTCATATTCTATATGTTTTTACTAAATCATGTCGATTGTGACCATTAAAATGTGCATAACTCACTAGTTCGCCCAGTTATCACTAATACAAGAGCGTTTAGAGCACTAATTTAGTGATCTAATGGCTCTTATATTAGTTTATGAAGGGAATATAAACCACGTGAATCAAGAAAAGGAGAAAAAACTCTAAACTACTTTGTATTATGTCTACTACGTCTTTGATGAGGCACATATGTGTACTTCGATTATATTGTTAATTCAATAGCTAGTTTTAGAGAAAGTTAAAGTACTACTCCGTCCTTTCCATATCGTTAGGCGTAGTACTTCCCAGCACCAAAATTAGGTCACACCGATCATTAGAGAGAGAGAGAGGCATTCATGACTAAATAGTAAGAAGAGTGGAAGGCATCCACGATCTCCCTTCCAGTAAAATAGGGATTGTTTGTTATGGCTGTAACATAATGAGAAAAGGAGGCAAGTGCACTGTAAATTATGGGATTGCATGCAAAAAATTAAACGCCCAAGATTTCAGGAAAGAGGGAGTATACAAAGTACGTAGAAGCATCTCGCTCGATACCAAAGGATTCTCTCTATGACGGCCGACTCCATTGTCGTTATATTTAATCTTATGGCTCTCCAACATGCCCTTCAAAGATGAAAGCTTCGACGGCTTGTCCGATCTGGGAGTTACTTTGGGTGGTGTGGGGTGCTAATTCAGTGTCATCATGGTAGGGTCGGTATGGGAGACGTGGGGTGGGAATTCGGATCGAGTATATTTTCTGTGTCATGAAAACCTTTGTATTTATATGGTATTATCTAACAACCGACCAAAACGAAATATATTTTTTAAAACTCAACCACAAGGAAATCTTGGGAATCTGGGATATACCATAAACAAACGATACGAAGAGGTAGTTTTTTAGATCACGTAGAGATCTCACGAAGAGGTAGTTCTAGATTAGGTGATGTTTTTTTGAGAAAATTTAGATCGCGTTAGTCTCAATCTTGAAGTGTTTGGGCTTCTTCTGCTTTCTTGTAGGAGCCCATTCAAAAAATGAAAAAGGAAAGCGAGGAAATCCCCCTATCAAAAACAAGAAAGAGAACTCAAAAAGAAAAGGAAAGCGAGGAGTCCCATCCCAACGAGTATTTAGACAGGCATGCACGAGGGCACTTCGTCCATGCTGCCACAACTCTCAAATAGCGGTTCCTCTTCCTATGCGTCCCCCACTCTCCCTCTTCCTCAGCATTGCCCCCTCTCCCTCTTCCTCTGTGTCGCCCTCTCTCCCTGTATCCGTGAGTTTTCTTCCTGTCAATATTTTGTTTGTAGTTCTCTAGTACCAGCACATACGCTGGCCTTGTTCTTCTTGTCAATTTATTGTTGTCTTGTTTCTCTATTTTGTGCACACAGATTCATCCGCATTGAACATTTATTCTATCGCCTTATGAGAATTTTGCACACAGATTCATATGCATGCAACATCTACACCGTTGCCTTGTCAATTTCTAGTTCTCCTGCTACATGTTGTTGAGTGTTGATACACCTGTATACATTAGTTCCCAATGACTCTTGGAATTTTCATTCTGAATTCATAGATACGTGTTCATTCTTGATTGTTTGATGCAATTGTTGAGATAAATATTTCAACAGCGTACTTTTTGATTGTTAATTCACGGATACTAACTTCTGTAAGGAAATATAACATCTTTTGGTTCACTACCTTAGTGATCTATAAGATCTTACATATTTTTACAAAGGGAGTACCTGTTTTCAGTTTAAATTATTGATGCACTTGTTTAGATCAATTTCCAATAGCGCCAGAATTAGTGTACTATCTACCATTATCCTCATCTCAGCTTTCTATAATCAATGTTCTTATCACACTAGTAGAAACTAGGGCATCGGTTCTGGCCGGGACAGCCCATTAGTTCCGGTTCAGTCACGAACCGGGACCAATGGGTGCAACAGTCCCGGTTCGTGAGGCCAGGGGGCCGGGCGGGCCACGTGGGGCATTGGTCCCGGTTCGTCTGGCCCCTTTGGTCCCGGTTCCAGTCACGAACCGGGACCAATGTGCCTTGCTCCTAGCCCACAACCATTGGTCCCAGTTCGTGGCTGGAACCGAGACCAAAGGGGGGCAACCGTTTGCCTGGTGCGAGCACCTTTAGTCCCGGTTGGTGGCTCAAACCGGGACTAAAGGTTCGAACGGTTCGCATCCCACGACGTTTGGCGCTCCGAGAAACAGGAGGATAACTGTTCCTCAGCGAGGGCTACAGTAACTTTGCCCATTTCTCTTCAATATTAGGGTCATTTAGCTCAAAAAAAATTAGTAAATGCATGAAAAATATCAAATGAAGTCAGAAAGAGTTAAAAATTGATGATGTTGCTTTGAATGGTGCATTTTGAACACATAAAAAGCCTGGAGTTCAAATAAGTTCAAGAAAATGAAATGTCTTATGTAACCGATGAGTTTCCATCCGAAACCCCCATACTTCGAAACAGATTGTCTGTTTTGTATGCGAAGTGCATCCTGCTTTTGCCGTAACCTTCTCAACTTTTTAGCACATGCTATGTGGGTGAAATGATGATACCATGCCAACTTTCAACATTTTCAGACTTCATTTGAAGTGCTTTTCAATTTCAGGGTCATTTAGCTCAAAAAAATCAGTAAATGCATAAAAATATCAAATGAAGTCAGAAAGGGTTGAAAATTGATGATGTGCCTTTTAATGGTGCATTTTGAACACACAAAAAGCTTGGACTTCAAATAATTTCAAGAAAATGAAATGCCTTTTGTAATCGATGAGTTTCCGTCCCAAACCCCGATACTTCGAAAGAGACTGTCCGTTTTGTGCGTGAAGTGCATCCTGCTTTTGCCGTAACCCTCTCAACTTTTTAGCACATGTTATGTGGGTCAAATGATGATACCAACTTTCAACCTTTTCAGACTTCATTTGAAGTGCTTTTCAATTTCAGGGTCATTTAGCTCAAAAAAAATCAGTAAATGCATGAAAAATATCAAATGAAGTCAAAAAGAGTTGAAAATTGATGATGTGGCTTTGAATGGCGCATTTTGAACACACAAAAAGCCTAGAGTTCAAATAAGTTAAAGAAAAGAAATGCCTTCTATAATTGATGAGTTTCCGTCTGAAACCCCGATACTTTGAAAGAGAGTGTCCATTTTGTACGCGAAGTGCATCCTGCTTTTGCCGTACCCCTCTCAAATTTTTTGCACATGGTATGTGGGTGAAATGATGATACCATGTCAACTTTCAACCTTTTCAGACTTCATTTGAAGTGCTTTCCAAATTCAGGGTCATTTAGCTCAAAAAAATCAATAAATGCATGAAAAATATCAAATGAAGTCGCAAAGGGTTGAAAATTGATGATGTGGCTTTGAATGGTGCATTTTGAACACACAAAAAGCCCGGAGTTCAAATAAGTTCAAGAAAATGAAATGCCTTTTGTAATAGATGAGTTTCCGTCTGAAACCCCGATACTTCGAAAGAGACTGTCCATTTTGTACGCGAAGTGCATCCTGCTTTTGCCGTAACCCTCTCAACTTTTTAGCACATGCTATGTTGGTGAAAATATGAAACCATGTCAACTTTCAACCTTTTCAGACTTCATTTGAACTTCTTTTCAATTTCAGGGCCATTTAGCTCAAAAAATTAGTAAAGGCATGAAAAATATCAAATGAAGTCAGAAAGGGTTGAAAATTGATGATGTGGCTTTGAATTGTGCATTTTGAACACACAAAAAGCCTGGAGTTCAAATAAGTTGAAGAAAATAAAACGCCTTTTGTAGCCGATGAGTTTCCGTCCGAAACCCCGATACTTCAAAAGAGACTGTCCGTTTTGTACGCAAGCGCATCCTGCTTTTGCCGTAACCTTCTCAACTTTGTAGCATATGATATGTGGGTGAAATGATGATACCATGTCAACTTTCAACCTTTTCAGACTTGATTTGAAGTGTTTTTCAATTTCAGGGTCATTTCGCTCAAAAACTTAGTAAGTGCATGAAAAATATCAAATGAAGTCAGAAAGGGTTGAAAATTGATGATGTCGCTTTGAATGGTGCATTTCAAACACACAAAAAACCTGGAGTTAAAATAAGTTCAAGAAAATGAAATGCCTTTTGTACCCGATGAGTTTCCGTCCGAAACCCCGATACTTCGAAAGAGAGTGTCCGTTTTGTACGCGAAGTGCATCCTGCTTTTGTCGTAACCTTCTCAAATTTTTAGCACATGCTATGTGGGTGAAATGATGATACCATGTCAACTTTAAACATTTTCAGACTTCATTTGAACTGCTTTTCAATTTCAGGGCATTTAGCTCAAAAAATCAGTAAATGCATGAAAAATATCAAACGAAGTCTGAAAGGGTTGAAAATTGATGATGTGGCTTTGAATGGTGCGTTTTGAACACACAAAAATCCAGGAGTACAAATAAGTTCAAGAAAATGAAATGCATTTTGTAATTGATGAGTTTCCGTCTGAAACCCCGATACTTCGAAAAAGACTGTCCGTTTTGTACGCGAAGTGCATCCTGCTGTTGCCGAAACCCTCTCAACTGTTTAGCACATGCTATGTTGGTGAATTGATGATACCATGTCAACTTTCAACCTTTTCAGACTTCATTTGAAGTGCTTTTCAATTTCAGGGTCATTTAGCTCAAATAATCAGTAAATGCATGAAAAATACCAAATGAAGTGAGAAAGGGTTGAAAATTGATGACGTGGCTTTGAATGGTGCATTTAGAACACACAAAAAGCCTGGAGTTCAAATAAGTTCACGAAAATGAAATGCCTTTTGTAATCGATGAGTTTCCGTCCGAAACCCCGATACTTCGAAAGAGACTGTCCGTTTTGTACGCGAAGTGCATCTTGCTTTTGCCGTAACCCTCTCAACTTTTTAGCACATGCTATGTGGGTGAAATTATGATACCATGTCAACTTTCAACATTTTCAGACTTCATTTGAAGTGATTTTCAATTTTAGGGTCATTTAGCTCAAAAAAATATTAAATGCATGAAAAATATCAAATGAAGTCAGAGAGGGTTGAAAATTGATGATGTGGCTTTGAATGGTGCATTTTGACCACATAAAAAACCTGGAGTTCAAATAAGTTCACGAAAATGAAATGCCTTTTGTAACCGATGAGTTTCCGTCTGAAACCCCGATACTTCGAAAGAGACTGTCTGTTTTGTACGCGAAGTGCATCCTGCTTTTGCCGTAACCTTCTCAACTTTTTAGAACATGCTATGTGGTTGAAATAATGATTCCATGCCAACTTTCAACATTTTCAGACTTCATTTGAAGTGCTTTCCAATTTCAGGGTCATTTAGCTCAAAAAAATCAGTAAATGCATGAAAAATATCAAATGAAGTCAGAAAGGGTTGAAAATTGATGATGTGGCTTTCAATGGTGCATTTTGAACACACAAAAAGCCTGGAGTTCAAATAAGTTCAAGAAAATCAAATGCCTTTTGTAATCGATGTGTTTCCGTCCGAAACCCCGATACTTCAAAAGAGAGTGTCCGTTTTGTATGCGAAGTGTGTTCTGCTTTTGCCGTAACCTTCTCAACTTTTTAGCACATGCTATGTGGGTCAAATTATGATACGATGCCAACTTTCAACCTTTTCAGACTTTATTCGAAGTGCTTTTCCATTTCAGGGTCATTTAGCTCAAAAAATCAGTAAACGCATGAAAAATATCAAATGAAGTCAGAAAGGGTTGAAAATTGATGATGTGGCTTTGAATGGTGCATTTTGAACACACAAAAAGCCTGGATTTCAAATAATTAAAAGAAAATGAAATGCCTTTTGTAATCGATGAGTTTCCGTCTGAAACCCCGATACTTCGAAAGAGACTATCCGTTTCGATGCGAAGTCCATCCTGCTTTTGTCTTAACCCTCTCAACATTTTACCACATGCTATGTGGGTGAAATGATGATACCATGTCAACTTTCAACCTTTTCAGACTTCATTTGAAGTGATTTTCAATTTCAGGGTCATTTAGCTCAAAATAATCAGTAAATGCATGAAAAATATCAAATGAAGTCAGAAAGGATTGAAAACTGATGATGTTGCTTTTAATGGTGCATTTTGAACACACAAAAAGCCTGGAGTTCAAATAAGTTGAAGAAAATGAAATGCCTTTTGTAACCGACGAGTTTCCGTCCGAAACCCTCGATACTTCGAAAGAGACTGTCCGTTTTGTACGCGAAGTGCATCCTTCTTTTGGCATAACCTTCTCAACTTTTTATCACATGCTATGTGGGTGAAATGATGATACCATGCCAACTTTCACCCTTTTCAGACTTCATTTGAAGTGGTTTTCAATTTCAGGGTCATTTAGCTCAAAACATCACTAAACACATGAAAAATATCAAATGAAGTCAGAAAGGGTTGAAAATTGATGATGTGGCTTTGAATGGTGCATTTTGAACACACAAAAAGCCTGGAGTTCAAATAAGTAAAAGAAAATGAAATGCCTTTTGTAATCGATGAGTTTCCGTCTGAATCCCCGATACTTCGAAAGAGACTGTCCGTTTTGTACGCGAAGTGCATCCTGCTTTTGCCAAAACCCTCTCAACTTTTTAGCACATGGTATGTGGGTGAAATGATGATACCATGTCAACTTACAACCTTTTTAGACTTCATTTGAAGTGCTTTTCAATTTCAGGGTCATTTAGCTCAAAAAATCAGTAAATGCATGAAAAATATCAAATGAAGTCAGAAAGGGTTGAAAATTGATGATGTGGCTTTGAATGGTGCATTTTGAACACACAAAAAGCCTGGAGTTCAAATAAGTAAAAGAAAATGAAATGCCTTTTGTAATCGATGAGTTTCCGTCTGAATCCCCCATACTTCGAAACAGACTGTCCGTTTTGTACGCCAAGTGCATCCTTCTTTTGCCGTAACCTTCTCAACTTTTTATCACATGCTATGTGGGTGAAATGATGATACCATGCCAACTTTTAACCTTTTCAGAGTTCATTTGAAGTGTTTTTCAATTTCAGGGTCATTTAGCTCAACAAATCAGTAAATGCATGAAAAATATCAAATGAAGTCAGAAAGGGTTGAAAATTGATGATGTGGCTTTGAATGGTGCATTTCGAACACACAAAAAGCCTGGAGTTCAAATAAGTTCACGAAAATGAAATGCCTTTTGTAATCGATGAGTTTCCGTCTAAAACCCCGATACTTCGAAAGAGACTGTCCGTCTTGTACGCGAAGTGCATCCTGCTTTTGCCAAAACCCTCTCAACTTTTTAGCACATGGTATGTGGGTGAAATGATGATACCATGTCAACTTACAACCTTTTTAGACTTCATTTGAAGTGATTTTCAATTTTAGGGTCATTTAGCTCAAAATAATCAGTAAATGCATGAAAAATATCAAATGAAGTCAGAAAGGGTTGAAAATTAATGATGTGGCTTTTAATGGTGCATTTTGAACACACAAAAAGCCTAGAGTTCAAATAAGTTAAAGAAAATAAAATGCCTTTTGTAATCGATGAGTTTCCGTCGGAAACCCCGATACTTCGAAAGAGACTGTTTGTTTTGTCCGCGAAGTGCATCCTGCCTTTGCCAAAACCCTCTCAACTTTTTACCACATTCTATGTGGGTGAAATGATGATACCATGTCAAATTTCAACCTTTTCAGACTTCATTTGAAGTGCTTTTCAATTTTAGGGTCATTTAGCTCAAAAAAATAGTAAATGCATGAAAAATATCAAATGAAGTCAGAAAGGGTTGAAAATTGATGATGTGGCTTTGAATGGTGCATTTTGAACACTTAAAAACCTGGAGTTTAAATAAGTTCAAGAAAATGAAATGCCTTTTGTAACCGATGAGTTTCTGTGTGAAACACCGATACTACGAAAGAGACTGTTCGTTTTGTACGCGAAGTGCATCCAACTTTTGCCGTAACCTTCTCAACTTTTTAGCACATGCAATGTGGGTGAAATTATGATACCATGCCAACTTTAAACATTTTCAGACTTCATTTGAAAAGCTTTCCAATTTTAGGGTCATGTAGCTCAAAAAAATCAGTAAACGCATGAAAAATATCAAATGAAGTCAGAAAGCGTTGAAAATTGATGATGTGGCTTTTAACGGTGCATTTTCAACACACAAAAAGCCTGGAGTTCAAATAAGTTCAAGAAAATGAAATGCCTTTTGTAATCGATGTGTTTCCGTCCGAAACCCCGATACTTCAAAAGAGAGTGTCCGTTTTGTACGCGAAGGCTGTCCTGCTTTTGCCGTAACCTTCACAACTTTTTAGCACATTCTATGTGGGTCAAATGATGATAAGATGCCAACTTTCAACCTTTTCAGAGTTCATTTGGAGTGCTTTTCAATTTCAGGGTCATTTAGCTCAAAAAATCAGTAAATGCATGAGAAATATCAAATGAAGTCAGAAAGGGTTGAAAATTGATGATGTGGCTTTGAATAATGCATTTCGAACACACAAAAAGCCTGGAGTTCAAATAAGTTCACGAAAATGAAATGCCTTTTGTAATCGATGAGTTTCCGTCTAAAACCCCGATTCTTCGGACGAGACTGTCCATTTTGTACGCGAAGTGCATCCTGCTTTTGTCGAACCCCCTCAACTTTTTAGCACACGCTATGTGGGTGTAATGATGATACCATGTCAACTTTCAACCTTTTGAGACTTCATTTGAAGTGCTTTTCAATTTTAGGGTCATTTAGCTCAAAAAATAGTAAATGCATGAAAAATATCAAATGAAGTCACAAAGGTTGAAAATTGATGATGTGGCTTTGAATGGTGCATTTTGAACACATAAAAAACCTAGAGTTCAAATGAGTTCAAGAAAATGAAATGCCTTTGGTAGCCGATGAGTTTCCGTCCGAAACCCCGATGCTTCGAAAGAGAGTGTCCGTTTTGTACGCGAAGTGCATCCTGCTTTTGCCGTAACCTTCTCAACATTTTAGCACATGCTATGTGGGTGAAATGATGATACCATGTCAACTTTCAACCTTTTCAGACTTCATTTGAAGTGCTTTTCAATTTCAGGGTCATTTAGCTCAAAAAATCAATAAATGCATGAAAAATATCAAATGAAGTCAGAAATGGTTGAAAATTGATGATGTGGCTTTTAATGGTGCATTTTGAACACATAAAAAGCCTGGAGTTCAAATAAGTTCACCATAATGAAATGCCTTTTGTAATCGATGTGTTTTCGTCCGAAACCCCGATACTTCAAAAGAGAGGGTCCGTTTTGTACGCGAAGTGTGTCCTGCTTTTGTCGTAACCTTCTCAACTTCTTAGCACATGCTATGTGGGTGAAATGATGATACCATGCCAACTTTCAACATTTTCAGACTTCATTTGAAATGCTTTCCAATTTCAGGGTCATTTAGCTCAAAAAAATAGTAAATGCATGAAAAGTATCAAATGAAGTAAGAAAGGGTTGAAAATTGATGATGTGGCTTTGAATGGTGCATTTTGAACACATAAAAAACCTGGAGTTTAAATAAGTTCAAGAAAATGAAATGCCTTTTGTAACCGATGAGTTTCCGTCTGAAACCCCGATACTTCGAAAGAGATTGTTCGTTTTTTACACGAAGTGCATCCTGCTTTTGCCGTAACCTTCTCAACTTTTTATGACATGCAATGTGGGTGAAATGATGATACCATGCCAACTTTCAACATTTTCAGACTTCATTTGAAATGCTTTCCAATTTCAGGGTCATTTAGCTCAAAATAATCAGTAAATGCATGAAAAAAATCAAATGAAGTCAGAAAGGATTGAAAATTGATGATGTGGCTTTTAATGGTGCATTTTGAACACACAAAAAGCCTAGATTTCAAATAAGTTGAAGAAAATGAAATGCCTTTTGTAACCGACGAGTTTCCGTCCGAAACCCCCGATACTTCGAAAGAGAGTGTCCGTTTTGTACGCCAAGTGCATCCTTCTTTTGCCGTAACCTTCTCAAATTTTTATCCCATGCTATGTGTGTGAAATGATGATACCATGCCAACTTTCAACCTTTTCAGAGTTCATTTGAAGTGCTTTTCAATTTCAGGGTCATTTAGCTCAAATAATCAGTAAATGCATGAAAAATATCAAATGAAGTCAGAAAGGGTTAAAAATTGATGATGTGGCTTTGAATGGTGCATTTTGAACACACAAAAAGCCTGGAGTTCAAATAAGTAAAAGAAAATGAAATGCCTTTTGTAATCGATGAGTTTCCGTCTGAAACCCCAATACTTCCAAAGAGACTGTCCGTTTTGTACGCGAAGTGCATCCTGCTTTTGCCGTAACCTTCTCAAATTTTTAGCACATGCTATGTGGGTGAAATGATGATACCATGTCAACTTTCAACCTTTTCAGACTTCATTTGAAGTGCTTTTCAATTTCAGGGTCATTTAGCTCAAAAAATCAATAAATGCATGAAAAATATCAAATGAAGTCAGAAAGGGTTGAAAATTGATGATGTGGCTTTTAATGGTGCATTTTGAACACACAAAAAGCGTGGAGTTCAAATAAGTTCAAGAAAATGAAATGCCTTTTGTAGCCGATCAGTTTCCGTCCGAAACCCTGATACTTCGAAAGAGAGTGTCCGTTTTGTACGCGAAGTGTATCCTGCTTTTGCCGTAACCTTCTCAACTTTTTAGCACATGCTATGTGGGTTAAATGATGATACCATGTCAACTTTCAACCTTTTCAGACTTCATTTGAAGTGCTTTTCAATTTCAGGGTCATTTAGCTCAAAAAAATCAGTAAATGCATGAAAAATATCAAATGAATTCAGAAAGGGTTGAAAATTCATGATGTGGCTTTGAATGGTGCATTTTTAACACACAAAAAGCTTGGAGTTCAAATAAGTAAAAGAAAATCAAATGCCTTTTGTAATCGATGAGTTTCCGTCCGAAACCCCGATATTCAAAAGAGAGTGTCCGTTTTGTACGCGAAGTGTGTCCTGCTTTTGCCGTAACCTTCTCAACTTTCTACCACATGCTATGTGGGTCAAATGATGATACGATGCCAACTTTCAACCTTTTCAGACTTCATTTGAAGTGCTTTTCAATTTCAGGGTCATTTAGCTCAAAAAATCAGTAAATGCATGAAAAATATCAAATGAAGTCAGAAAGGGTTGAAAATTGATGATGTGGCTTTGAATGGTGCATTTTGAACACACAAAAAGCCTGAAGTTCAAATAAGTAAAATAAAATGAAATGCCTTCTCTAATCGATGAGTTTCCGTTTGAAATCCCGATACTTCGAAAGAGATTGTCTGTTTTGTACGCGAAGTCCATCCTGCTTTTGTCGTAACCCTCTCAACTTTTTAGCACATGCTATGTGGGTGAAATGATGATACCATGTCAACTTTCAAGCTTTTCAGACTTCATTTGAAGTGCATTTCAATTTCAGGGTCATTTAGCTCAAAATAATCAGTAAATGCATGAAAAATATCAAATGAAGTCAGAAAGGGTTGAAAATTGATGATGTGGCTTTGAATGGTGCAATTTGAACACACAAAAAGCCTGGAGTTCAAATAAGTAAAAGAAAATCAAATGCCTTTTGTAATCGATGAGTTTCCGTCCGAAACCCTGATACTTCAAAAGAGAGTGTCCGTTTTGTACGCGAAGTGTGTCCTGCTTTTGCCGTAACCTTCTAAACTTTTTAGCACATGCTATGTGGGTCAAATGATGATACGATGCCAACTTTCAACCTTTTCAGCCTTCATTTGAAGTGCTTTTCAATTTCAGGGTCATTTAGCTCAAAAAATCAGTAAATGCATGAAAAATATCAAATGAAGTCACAAAGGGTTGAAAATTGATGATGTGGCTTTGAATGGTGCATTTCGAACACACAAAAAGCCTGGAGTTCAAATAAGTAAAATAAAATGAAATGCCTTCTCTAATCGATGAGTTTCCGTTTGAAACCCCGATACTTCGAAAGAGACTGTCCGTTTTGTACGCGAAGTCCATCCTGCTTTTGTCGTAACCCTCTCAAGTTTTTAGCACATGCTATGTGGGTGAAATGATGATACCATGTCAACTTTCAACCTTTTCAGACTTCATTTGAAGTGCTTTTCAATTTCAGGGTCATTTAGCTCAAAAAATCAGTAAATGCATGAAAAATATCAAATGAAGTCAGAAAGGGTTGAAAATTGATGATGTGGCTTTGAATGGTGCATTTTGTACACACAAAAAGCCTAGAGTTCAAATAAGTAAAATAAAATCAAATGCCTTTTGTAATCGATGAGTTTCCGTCCGAAACCCCGATACTTCAAAAGAGAGTGTCCGTTTTGTACGCGAAGTGTGTCCTGCTTTTGCCGTAACCTTCTCAACTTTTTAGCACATGCTATGTGGTTCAAATGATGATATGATGCCAACTTTCAACCTTTTCAGACTTCATTTGAAGTGCTTTTCAATTTCAGGGTCATTTAGCTCAAAAAAATCAGTAAATGCATGAAAAATATCAAATGAAGTCAGAAAGGGTTGAAAATAGATGATGTGGCTTTGAATGGTGCATTTTGAACACATAATAAACCTCGAGTTCAAATAAGTTCAAGAAAATGAAATGCCTTTTGTAGCCGATGAGTTTCCGTCCGAAACCCCGATACTTCGAAAGAGAGTGTCCGTTTTGTACGCGAAGTGCATCCTGCTTTTGCCGTAACCTTCTCAACTTTTAAGCACATGCTAGGTGGGTGAAATGATGATACCATGTCAACTTTCGACCTTTTCAGACTTCATTCGAAGTGCTTTTCCATTTCAGGGTCATTTAGCTCAAAAAATCAGTAAACGCATGAAAAATATCAAATGAAGTCAGAAAGGGTTGAAAATTGATGATGTGGCTTTGAATGGTGCATTTTGAACACACAAAAAGCCTGGAGTTCAAATAAGTAAAAGAAAATCAAATGCCTTTTGTAATCGATGAGTTTCCGTCTGAAACCCCGATACTTCGAAGGGACTATCCGTTTTGTGCGCGGACTCCATCCTGCTTTTGCCGTAACCTTCTCAACTTTTAAGCACATGCTAGGTGGGTGAAATGATGATACCATGTCAACTTTCAAGCTTTTCAGACTTCATTTGAAGTGCATTTCAATTTCAGGGTCATTTAGCTCAAAATAATCAGTAAATGCATGAAAAATATCAAATGAAGTCAGAAAGGGTTGAAAATTGATGATGTGTCTTTGAATGGTGCAATTTGAACACACAAAAAGCCTGGAGTTCAAATAAGTAAAAGAAAATCAAATGCCTTTTGTAATCGATGAGTTTCCGTCCGAAACCCTGATACTTCAAAAGAGAGTGTCCGTTTTGTACGCGAAGTGTGTCCTGCTTTTGCCGTAACCTTCTAAACTTTTTAGCACATGGTATGTGGGTCAAATGATGATACCATGTCAACTTTCAACCTTTTTAGACTTCATTTGAAGTGCTTTTCAATTTCAGGGTCATTTAGCTCAAAAAATCAGTAAATGCATGAAAAATATCAAATGAAGTCAGAAAGGGTTGAAAATTGATGATGTGGCTTTGAATGGTGCATTTCGAACACACAAAAAGCCTGGAGTTCAAATAAGTTCACGAAAATGAAATGCCTTTTGTAATCGATGAGTTTCCGTCCGAAACACCGATACTTCGAAAGAGAGTGTCCGTTTTGTACGCGAAGTGTATCCTGCTTTTGCCGTAACCTTCTCAACTTTTTAGCACATGCTAGGTGGGTGAAATGATGATACCATGTCAACTTTCGACATTTTCAGACTTCATTTGATGTGCTTTTCAATTTCAGGGTCATTTAGCTCAAAAAATCAGTAAATGCATGAAAAATATCAAATGAAGTCAGAAAGGGTTGAAAATTGATGATGTGGCTTTGAATGGTGCATTTCGAACACACAAAAATCCTGGAGTTCAAATAAGTTCACCATAATGAAATGCCTTTTGTAATCGATGTGTTTCCGTCCGAAACCCCGATACTTCAAAAGAGAGTGTCCGTTTTGTACGCGAAGTGTGTCCTGCTTTTGCCGTAACCTTCTCAACTTTTAAGCACATGCTATGTGGGTGAAATGATGATACCATGTCAACTTTCAATCTTTTCAGACTTCATTTGAAGTGCTTTTCAATTTCAGGGCATTTAGCTCAAAAAATCAATAAATGCATGAAAAGTATCAAATGAAGTCAGAAAGGGTTGAAAATTAATGATGTGGCTTTTAATGGTGCATTTTGAACACACAAAAATCCTAGAGTTCAAATAAGTTAAACAAAATAAAATGCCTTTTGTAATCGAGGAGTTTCCGTCCGAAACCCCGATACTTCGAAAGAGACTGTTCGTTTTGTACGCGAAGTGCATCCTGCTTTTGCCAAAACCCTCTCAACTTTTTAGCACATGCTATGTGGGTGAAATGATGATACCATGTCAACTTTCAACATTTTCAGACTTCATTTGAAGTTCTTTTCAATTTTAGGGTCATTTATCTCAAAATAATAGTAAATGCATGAAAAATATCAAATGAAGTCAGAGAGGGTTGAAAATTGATGATGTGGCTTTGAATGGTGCATTTTGAACACATAAAAACCTGGAGTTCAAATAAGCTCAAGAAAATGAAATTCCTTTTGTAACCGATGAGTTTCCATCTGAAACCCCGATACTTCGAAAGAGACTGTCCGTTTTGTACTCGAAGTGCATCCTACTTTTGCCGTAACCTTCTCAACTTTTTAGCACATGCTATGTGGGTGAAATTATGATACCATGCCAACTTTCAACATTTTCAGACTTCATTTGAAGTGCTTTCCAATTTCAGGGTTATTTAGCTCAAAAAAATCAGTAAATGCATGAAAAATATCAAATGAAGTCAGAAAGGGTTGAAAATTGATGATGTGGCTTTTAATGGTGCATTTTGAAGACACAAAAAGCCTGGAGTTCAAATAAGTTCAAAAAATGAAATGCCTTTTGTAATCGCTGAGTTTCCGTCTGAAACCCCGATACTTCGAAAGGGACAATCCGTTTTGTGCGCGGACTCCATCCTGCTTTTGCCGTAACCCTCTCAACTTTTTAGCACATGGTATCTGGGTGAAATGATGATACCATGTCAACTTTCAACCTTTTTAGACTTCATTTGAAGTGCTTTTCAATTTCAAGGTCATTTAGCTCAAAAAATCAGTAAATGCATGAAAAATATCAAACGAAGTCAGAAAGGGTTGAAAATTGATGATGTGGCTTTGAATGGTGCATTTCGAACACACAAAAAGCCTGGAGTTCAAATAAGTTCACGAAAATGAAATGCCTTTTGTAATCGATGAGTTTCTGTGTGAAACCCCGATACTTCGGAGGAGACTGTCCATTTTGTATGCGAAGTGCATCCTGCTTTTGTCGTACAACCTCAACTTTTTAGCACACGCTATGTGGGTGAAATGATGATACCATGTCAACTTTCAACCTTTTCAGACTTCATTTGAAGTGCTTTTCAATTTTAGGGTCATTTAGCTCAAAAAAAATAGTAAATGCATGAAAAATATCAAATGAAGTCAGAAAGGGTTGAAAATTGATGATGTGGCTTTGAATGGTGCATTTTGAACACATAAAAAACCTGGAGTTCAAATAAGTTCAAGAAAATGAAATGCCTTTTGTAGCCGATGAGTTTCCGTCCGAAACCCCGATACTTCGAAAGAGAGTGTCCGTTTTGTACGCGAAGTGCATCCTGCTTTTGCCGTAACCTTCTCAACTTTTTAGCACATGCTAGGTGGGTGAAATGATGATACCATGTCAACTTTCGACCTTTTCAGACTTCATTTGATGTGCTTTTCAATTTCAGGGTCATTTAGCTCAAAAAATCAGTAAATGCATGAAAAATATCAAATGAAGTCAGAAAGGGTTGAAAATTGATGATGTGGCTTTGAATGGTGCATTTCGAACACACAAAAATCCTGGAGTTCAAATAAGTTCACCATAATGAAATGCCTTTCGTAATCGATGTGTTTCCGTCCGAAACCCCGATACTTCAAAAGAGAGTGTCCGTTTTGTACGCGAAGTGTGTCCTACTTTTGTCGTAACCTTCTCAACTTTTTAGCACATGCTATGTGGGTGAAATGATCATACCATGTCAACTTTCAATCTTTTCAGACTTCATTTGAAGTGCTTTTCAATTTCAGGGCATTTAGCTCAAAAAATCAATAAATGCATGAAAAGTATCAAATGAAGTCAGAAAGGGTTGAAAATTAATGATGTGGCTTTTAATGGTGCAGTTTGAACACACAAAAATCCTAGAGTTCAAATAAGTTAAACAAAATAAAATGCCTTTTGTAATCGAGGAGTTTCCGTCCGAAACCCCGATACTTCGAAAGAGACTGTTCGTTTTGTACGCGAAGTGCATCCTGCTTTTGCCAAAACCCTCTCAACTTGTTAGCACATGCTATGTGGGTGAAATGATGATACCATGTCAACTTTCAACATTTTCAGACTTCATTTGAAGTTCTTTTCAATTTTAGGGTCATTTATCTCAAAATAATAGTAAATGCATGAAAAATATCAAATGAAGTCACAGAGGGTTGAAAATTGATGATGTGGCTTTGAATGGTGCATTTTGAACACATAAAAACCTGGAGTTCAAATAAGCTCAAGAAAATGAAATTCCTTTTGTAACCGATGAGTTTCCATCAGAAACCCCGATACTTCGAAAGAGACTGTCCGTTTTGTACTCGAAGTGCATCCTGCTTTTGCCGTAACCTTCTCAACTTTTTAGCACATGCTATGTGGGTGAAATGATGATACCATGCCAACTTTCAACATTTTCAGACTTCATTTGAAGTGCTTTCCAATTTCAGGGTTATTTAGCTCAAAAAAATCAGTAAATGCATGAAAAATATCAAATGAAGTCAGAAAGGGTTGAAAATTGATGATGTGGCTTTTAATGGTGCATTTTGAAGACACAAAAAGCCTGGAGTTCAAATAAGTTCAAAAAATGAAATGCCTTTTGTAATCGATGAGTTTCCGTCTGAAACCCCGATACTTCGAAAGGGACTATCCGTTTTGTGCGCGGACTCCATCCTGCTTTTGCCGTAACCCTCTCAACTTTTTAGCACATGGTATGTGGGTGAAATGATGATACCATGTCAACTTTCAACCTTTTTAGACTTCATTTGAAGTGCTTTTCAATTTCAGGGTCATTTAGCTCAAAAAATCAGTAAATGCATGAAAAATATCAAACGAAGTCAGAAAGGGTTGAAAATTGATGATGTGGCTTTGAATGGTGCATTTCGAACACACAAAAAGCCTGGAGTTCAAATAAGTTCACGAAAATGAAATGCCTTTTGTAATCGATGAGTTTCTGTCTGAAACCCCGATACTTCGGACGAGACTGTCCATTTTGTACGCGAAGTGCATCCTGCTTTTGTCGAACAACCTCAACTTTTTAGCACACGCTATGTGGGTGAAATGATGAAACCATGTCAACTTTCAACCTTTTCAGACTTCATTTGAAGTGCTTTTCAATTTTAGGGTCATTTAGCTCAAAAAAATAGTAAATGCATGAAAAATATCAAATGAAGTCAGAAAGGGTTGAAAATTGATGATGTGGCTTTGAATGGTGCATTTTGAACACATAATAAACCTCGAGTTCAAATAAGTTCAAGAAAATGAAATGCCTTTTGTAGCCAATGAGTTTCCGTCCGAAACCCCGATACTTCGAAAGAGAGTGTCCGTTTTGTACGCGAAGTGCATCCTGCTTTTGCCGTAACCTTCTCAACTTTTAAGCACATGCTAGATGGGTGAAATGATGACACCATGTCAACTTTCGACCTTTTCAGACTTCATTTGATGTGCTTTTCAATTTCAGGGTCATTTAGCTCAAAAAATCAGTAAATGCATGAAAAATATCAAATGAAGTCAGAAAGGGTTGAAAATTGATGATGTGGCTTTGAATGGGGCATTTTGAACACACAAAAAGTCTGGAGTTCAAATAAGTTCAAAAAATGAAATGCTTTTTGTAATCGCTGTGTTTCCGTCCGAAACCCCGATACTTCAAAAGAGAGTGTCCGTTTTGTACGCGAAGTGCATCCTATTTTACCGTAACCTTCTGAACTTTTTAGCACATGCTATGTGGGTGAAATGATGATACCATGCCAACTTTCAACCTTTTCAGACTTCATTTGAAGTGCTTTTCAATTTCAGGGTCATTTAGCTCAAAAAATCAGTAAATGCATGAAAAATATCAAATGAAGTCACAAAGGGTTGAAAATTGATGATGTGGCTTTGGATGGTGCATTTTGAACACACAAAAATCCTGGAGTTCAAATAAGTTCAATAAAATCAAATGCCTTTTGTAATCGACGAGTTTCCGTCTGAAACCCCGATATTTCGAAAGAGACTGTCCGTTTCGTACACGAAGTGCATCCTGCTTTTGTCATAACCCCCTCAACTTTTTAGCACACTCTATGTGGGTGAAATGATGATACCATGTCAACTTTCAACCTTTTTAGACTTCACTTGAAGTGCTTTTCAATTTTAGGGTCATTTAGCAAAAAAAATAGTAAATGCATGAAAAATATCAAATGAAGTCAGAAAGGGTTGAAAATTGATGATGTGGCTGTGAATGGTGCATTTTTAACCCATAAAAAACCTAGAGTTCAAATAAGTTCAAGGACATGAAATGCCTTTTGTAGCCGATGAGTTTCCGTGCGAAACCCCGATACTTCGAAAGAGAGTGTCCATTTTGTACGCGAAGTGCATCCTGCTTTTGCCGTAACCTTCTCAACTTTTTAGCACATGCTATGTGGGTGAAATGATGATAGCATGCCAACTTTCAACATTTTCAGACTTCATTTGAAGTGCTTTCCAATTTCAGGGTCATTTAGCTCAAAAAAATCAGTAAATGCATGAAAAATATCAAATGAAGTCAAAAAGGGTTGAAAATTCATGATGTGGCTTTTAATGGTGCATTTTGAACACACAAAAAGCCTGGAGTTCAAATAAGTTCAAGAAAATGAAATGCCTTTTGTAATCGATGAGTTTCCGTCTTAAACCCCGATACTTCGAAAGAGACTGTTCGTTTTGTACGCGAAGTCCATCCTGCTTTTATCGTAACCCTCTCAACTTTTTAGCACATGCTATGTGGGTGAAATGATGATACCATGTCAACTCTCAACCTTTTCAGACTTCATTTGAAGTGCTTTTAAATTTCAGTGTCATTTAGCTCAAAATAATCAGTAAATGCGTGAAAAATATCAAATGAAGTCAGAAAAGATTGAAAATTGATGATGTGGCTTTTAATGGTGCATTTTGAACACACAAAAAGCCTGGAGTTCAAATAAGTTGAAGAAAATGAAATGCCTTTTGTAACCGACGAGTTTCCGTCCGAAACCCAGATACTTCGAAAGAGAGTGTCCGTTTTGTACGCAAAGTGCATCCTTCTTTTACCGTAACCTTCTCAACTTTTTAGCACATGCTATGTGGGTGAAATGATGATACCATGCCAACTTTCAACCTTTTTAGACTTCATTTGAAGTGCTTTTCAATTTCAGGGTCATTTAGCTCAAAAAAATCAGTAATTGCATGAAAAATATCAAATGAAGTCAGAAAGGGTTGAAAATTGATGATGTGGCTTTGAATGGTGCATTTTGAACACACAAAAAGCCTGGAGTTCAAATAAGTACAAGAAAATCAAATGCCTTTTGTAATCGAGAAGTTTCCGTCTGAAACCCCGATACTTCGAAAGAGACTGTCCGTTTTGTACGCGAAGTGCATCCTGCTTTTGTCGTGACCCCGTTAACTTTTTAGCACACGCTATGTGGGTGAAATGATGATACCATGTCAACTTTCAACCTTTTCAGACTTCATTTGAAGTGCTTTTCAATTTTAGGGTCATTTAGCTCAAAAAAATAGTAAATGCATGAAAAATATCAAATGAAGTCAGAAAGGGTTGAAAATTGATGATGTGGCTTTGAATGGTGCATTTTGAACACATAAGAAACCTGGAGTTCAAATAAGTTCAAGAAAATGAAATGCCTTTTGTAGCCGATGAGTTTCCGTCTGAAACCCCGATGCTTCGAAAGAGAGTGTCCGTTTTGTACGCGAAGTGCATCCTGCTTTTGCCGTAACCTTCTCAACTTTTTAGCATATGCCATGTGGGTGAAATGATGATACCATGCCAACTTTCAACATTTTCAGACTTCAGTTGAAGTGCTTTCCAATTTCAGGGTCATTTAGCTCAAAAAAATCAGTAAATGCATGAAAAATATCAAATGAAGTCAGAAAGGGTTGAAAATTGATGATGTGGCTGTGAATGGTGCATTTTTAACCCATAAAAAACCTAGAGTTCAAATAAGTTCAAGGACATGAAATGCCTTTTGTAGCCGATGAGTTTCCGTGCGAAACCCCGATACTTCGAAAGAGAGTGTCCATTTTGTACGCGAAGTGCATCCTGCTTTTGCCATAACCTTATCAACTTTTTAGCACATGCTATGTGGGTGAAATGATGATAGCATGCCAACTTTCAACATTTTCAGACTTCATTTGAAGTGCTTTCCAATTTCAGGGTCATTTAGCTCAAAAAAATCAGTAAATGCTTGAAAAATATCAAATGAAGTCAGAAAGGGTTGAAAATTGATGATGTGGCTTTTAATGGTGCATTTTGAACACACAAAAAGCCTGGAGTTCAAATAAGTTCAAGAAAATGAAATGCCTTTTGTAATCGATGAGTTTCCGTCTGAAACCCCAATACTTCGAAAGAGACTGTTCGTTTTGTACGCGAAGTCCATCCTGCTTTTATCGTAACCCTCTCAACTTTTTAGCACATGCTATGTGGGTGAAATGATGATACCATGTCAACTTTCAACCTTTTCAGACTTCATTTGAAGTGCTTTTAAATTTCAGGGTCATTTAGCTCAATATAATCAGTAAATGCGTGAAAAATATCAAATGAAGTCAGAAAGGATTGAAAATTGATGATGTGGCTTTTAATGGTGCATTTTGAACACACAAAAATCCTGGAGTTCAAATAAGTTGAAGAAAATGAAATGCCTTTTGTAACCGACGAGTTTCCGTCCGAAACCCCGATACTTCGAAAGAGAATGTCCGTTTTGTACGCGAAGTGCATCCTTCTTTTACCGTAACCTTCTCAACTTTTTAGCACATGCTATGTGGGTGAAATTTTGATACCATGCCAACTTTCAACCTTTTCAGACTTCATTTGAAGTGCTTTTCAATTTCAGGGTCATTTAGCTCAAAAAATCAGTAAATGCATGAAAAATATCAAATGAAGTCAGAAAGGGTTGAAAATTGATGATGTGGATTTGAATGGTGCATTTTGAATACACAAAAAGCCTGGAGTTCAAATAAGTTCAAGAAAATCAAATGCCTTTTGTAATCGACGAGTTTCCGTCTCAAACCCCGATACTTCTAAAGAGACTGTCCATTTTGTACGCGAAGTGCATCCTGCTTTTGTCATAACGCCCTCAACTTTTTAGCACACGCTATGTGGGTGAAATGATGATACCATGTCAACTTTCAACCTTTTTAGACTTCATTTAAAGTGCTTTTCAATTTTAGGGTCATTTAGCTCAAAAAATAGTAAATGCATGAAAAATATCAAATGAAGTAAGAAAGGGTTGAAAATTGATGATGTGGCTTTGAATGGTGCATTTTTAACCCATAAAAAACCTAGAGTTCAAATAAGTTCAAGAACATGAAATGCCTTTTGTAGCCGATGAGTTTCCGTCCGAAACCCCGATCCTTCGAAAGAGAGTGTCCATTTCGTACGCGAAGTGCATCCTGCTTTTGCCGTAACCTTCTCAACTTTTTAGCACATGCTATGTGGGTGAAATGATGATACCATGCCAACTTTCAACAGTTTCAGACTTCATTTGAAGTGCTTTCAAATTTCAGGGTCATTTAGCTCAAAAAAATCAGTAAATGCATGAAAAATATCAAATGAAGTCAGAAAGGGTTGAAAATTGATGATGTGGCTTTTATTGGTGCATTTTGAACACACAAAAAGCCTGGTGTTCAAATAAGTTCAAGAAAATGAAATGCCTTTTGTAATCGATGAGTTTCCGCGTGAAACCCCGATAATTCGAAAGAGACTGTTCGTTTTGTACGCGAAGCCAATCCTGCTTTTATCGTAACCCTCTCAACTTTTTAGCACATGCTATGTGGGTGAAATGATAATACCATGTCAACTTTCAACCTTATCAGACTTCATTTGAAGTGCTTTTAAATTTCAGGGTCATTTAGCTCAATATAATCAGTAAATGCATGAAAAATATCAAATGAAGACAGAAAGGATTGAAAATTGATGATGTGGCTTTTAATGGTGCATTTTGAACACACAAAAATCATGGAGTTCAAATAAGTTGAAGAAAATGAAATGCCTTTTGTAACCGACGAGTTTCCGTCCGAAACCCCGATACTTCGAAAGAGAATGTCCGTTTTGTACGCGAAGTGCATCCTTCTTTTACCGTAACCTTCTCAACTTTTTAGCACATGCTATGTGGGTGAAATGATGATACCATGCCAACTTTCAACCTTTTCAGACTTCATTTGAAGTGCTTTTCAATTTCAGGGTCATTTAGCTCAAAAAATCAGTAAATGCATGAAAAATATCAAATTAAGTCAGAAAGGGTTGAAAATTGATGATGTGGATTTGAATGGTGCATTTTGAATACACAAAAAGCCTGGAGTTCAAATAAGTTCAAGAAAATCAAATGCCTTTTGTAATCGACGAGTTTCCGTCTGAAACCCCGATACTTCGAAAGAGACTGTCCATTTTGTACGCGAAGGCTGTCCTGCTTTTGCCGTAACCTTCTCAACTTTTTAGCACATGCTATGTGGGTCAAATGATGATAAGATGCCAACTTTCAACCTTTTCAGAGTTCATTTGGAGTGCTTTTCAATTTCAGGGTCATTTAGCTCAAAAAATCAGTAAATGCATGAGAAATATCAAATGAAGTCAGAAAGGGTTGAAAATTGATGATGTGGCTTTGAATAGTGCATTTCGAACACACAAAAAGCCTGGAGTTCAAATAAGTTCACGAAAATGAAATGCCTTTTGTAATCGATGAGTTTCCGTCTAAAACCCCGATACTTCGGACGAGACTGTCCATTTTGTACGCGAAGTGCATCCTGCTTTTGTCGAACCCCCTCAACTTTTTAGCACACGCTATGTGGGTGAAATGATGATACCATGTCAACTTTCAACCTTTTGAGACTTCATTTGAAGTGCTTTTCAATTTTAGGGTCATTTAGCTCAAAAAATAGTAAATGCATGAAAAATATCAAATGAAGTCACAAAGGTTGAAAATTGATGATGTGGCTTTGAATGGTGCATTTTGAACACATAAAAAACCTGGAGTTCAAATGAGTTCAAGAAAATGAAATGCCTTTGGTAGCCGATGAGTTTCCGTCCAAAACCCCGATGCTTCGAAAGAGAGTGTCCGTTTTGTACGCGAAGTGCATCCTGCTTTTGCCGTAACCTTCTCAACATTTTAGCACATGCTATGTGGGTGAAATGATGATACCATGTCAACTTTCAACCTTTTCAGACTTCATTTGAAGTGCTTTTCAATTTCAGGGTCATTTAGCTCAAAAAATCAATAAATGCATGAAAAATATCAAATGAAGTCAGAAATGGTTGAAAATTGATGATGTGGCTTTTAATGGTGCATTTTGAACACATAAAAAGCCTGGAGTTCAAATAAGTTCACCATAATGAAATGCCTTTTGTAATCGATGTGTTTCCGTTCGAAACCTCGATACTTCAAAAGAGAGAGTCCGTTTTGTACGCGAAGTGTGTCCTGCTTTTGCCGTAACCTTCTCAACTTCTTAGCACATGCTATGTGGGTGAAATGATGATACCATGCCAACTTTCAACATTTTCAGACTTCATTTGAAATGCTTTCCAATTTCAGGGTCATTTAGCTCAAAAAAATAGTAAATGCATGAAAAATATCAAATGAAGTAAGAAAGGGTTGAAAATTGATGATGTGGCTTTGAATGGTGCATTTTGAACACATAAAAAACCTGGAGTTTAAATAAGTTCAAGAAAATGAAATGCCTTTTGTAACCGATGAGTTTCCGTCTGAAACCCCGATACTTCGAAAGAGATTGTTCGTTTTTTACACGAAGTGCATCCTGCTTTTGCCGTAACCTTCTCAACTTTTTATGACATGCAATGTGGGTGAAATGATGATACCATGCCAACTTTCAACATTTTCAGACTTCATTTGAAATGCTTTCCAATTTCAGGGTCATTTAGCTCAAAAAAATCAATAAATGCATGAAAAATATCAAATGAAGTCAGAAAGGGTTGAAAATTGATGATGTGGATTTTAACGATGCATTTTAAACACACAAAAAGCCAGGAGTTCAAATAAGTAAAATAAAATGAAATGCCTTCTCTAATCGATGAGTTTCCGTTTGAAACCCCGATACTTCGAAAGAGACTGTTCGTTTTGTACGCGAAGTCCATCCTGCTTTTGTCGTAATCCTCTCAACTTTTTAGCACATGCTATGTGGGTGACATGATGATACCATGTCAACTTTCAACCTTTTCAGACTTCATTTGAAGTGCTTTTCAATTTCCGGGTCATTTAGCTCAAAATAATCAGTAAATGCATGAAAAAAATCAAATGAAGTCAGAAAGGATTGAAAATTGATGATGTGGCTTTTAATTGTGCATTTTGAACACACAAAAAGCCTAGAGTTCAAATAAGTTGAAGAAAATGAAATGCCTTTTGTAACCGACGAGTTTCCGTCCGAAACCCCCGATACTTCGAAAGAGACTGTCCGTTTTGTACGCCAAGTGCATCCTTCTTTTGCCGTAACCTTCTCAAATTTTTATCCCATGCTATGTGTGTGGAATGATGATACCATGCCAACTTTCAACCTTTTCAGAGTTCATTTGAAGTGCTTTTCAATTTCAGGGTCATTTAGCTCAAATAATCAGTAAATGCATGAAAAATATCAAATGAAGTCAGAAAGGGTTAAAAATTGATGATGTGGCTTTGAATGGTGCATTTTGAACACACAAAAAGCCTGGAGTTCAAATAAGTAAAAGAAAATGAAATGCCTTTTGTAATCGATGAGTTTCCGTCTGAAACCCCAATACTTCGAAAGAGACTGTCCGTTTTGTACGCGAAGTGCATCCTGCTTTTGCCGTAACCTTCTCAAATTTTTAGCACATGCTATGTGGGTGAAATGATGATACCATGTCAACTTTCAACCTTTTCAGACTTCATTTGAAGTGCTTTTCAATTTCAGGGTCATTTAGCTCAAAAAATCAATAAATGCATGAAAAATATCAAATGAAGTCAGAAAGGGTTGAAAATTGATGATGTGGCTTTTAATGGTGCATTTTGAACACACAAAAAGCCTGGAGTTCAAATAAGTTCAAGAAAATGAAATGCCTTTTGTAGCCGATCAGTTTCCGTCCGAAACCCTGATACTTCGAAAGAGAGTGTCTGTTTTGTACGCGAAGTGTATCCTGCTTTTGCCGTAACCTTCTCAACTTTTTAGCACATGCTATGTGGGTTAAATGATGATACCATGTCAACTTTCAACCTTTTCAGACTTCATTTGAAGTGCTTTTCAATTTCAGGGTCATTTAGCTCAAAAAAAATCAGTAAATGCATGAAAAATATCAAATGAATTCAGAAAGGGTTGAAAATTCATGATGTGCCTTTGAATGGTGCATTTTGAACACACAAAAAGCCTGGAGTTCAAATAAGTAAAAGAAAATCAAATGCCTTTTGTAATCGATGAGTTTCCGTCCGAAACCCCGATATTCAAAAGAGAGTGTCCGTTTTGTACGCGAAGTGTGTCCTGCTTTTGCCGTAACCTTCTCAACTTTCTAGCACATGCTATGTGGGTCAAATGATGATACGATGCCAACTTTCAACCTTTTCAGACTTCATTTGAAGTGCTTTTCAATTTCAGGGTCATTTAGCTCAAAAAATCAGTAAATGCATGAAAAATATCAAATGAAGTCAGAAAGGGTTGAAAATTGATGATGTGGCTTTGAATGGTGCATTTTGAACACACAAAAATCCTGAAGTTCAAATAAGTAAAATAAAATGAAATGCCTTCTCTAATCGATGAGTTTCCGTTTGAAATCCCGATACTTCGAAAGAGATTGTCCGTTTTGTACGCGAAGTCCATCCTGCTTTTGTCGTAACCCTCTGAACTTTTTAGCACATGCTATGTGGGTGAAATGATGATACCATGTCAACTTTCAAGCTTTTCAGACTTCATTTGAAGTGCATTTCAATTTCAGGGTCATTTAGCTCAAAATAATCAGTAAATGCATGAAAAATATCAAATGAAGTCAGAAAGGGTTGAAAATTGATGATGTGGCTTTGAATGGTGCAATTTGAACACACAAAAAGCCTGGAGTTCAAATAAGTAAAAGAAAATCAAATGCCTTATGTAATCGATGAGTTTCCGTCCGAAACCCTGATACTTCAAAAGAGAGTGTCCGTTTTGTACGCGAAGTGTGTCCTGCTTTTGCCGTAACCTTCTAAACTTTTTAGCACATGCTATGTGGGTCAAATGATGATACGATGCCAACTTTCAACCTTTTCAGACTTCATTTCAAGTGCTTTTCAATTTCAGGGTCATTTAGCTCAAAAAATCAGTAAATGCATGAAAAATATCAAATGAAGTCACAAAGGGTTGAAAATTGATGATGTGGCTTTGAATGTTGCATTTCGAACACACAAAAAGCCTGGAGTTCAAATAAGTAAAATAAAATGAAATGCCTTCTCTAATCGATGAGTTTCCGTTTGAAACCCCGATACTTCGAAAGAGACTGTCCGTTTTGTACGCGAAGTCCATCCTGCTTTTGTCGTAACCCTCTCAAGTTTTTAGCACATGCTATGTGGTGAAATGATGATACCATGTCAACTTTCAACCTTTTCAGACTTCATTTGAAGTGCTTTTCAATTTCAGGGTCATTTAGCTCAAAAAATCAGTAAATGCATGAAAAATATCAAATGAAGTCAGAAAGGGTTGAAAATTGATGATGTGGCTTTGAATGGTGCATTTTGTACACACAAAAAGCCTGGAGTTCAAATAAGTAAAATAAAATCAAATGCCTTTTGTAATCGATGAGTTTCCGTCCGAAACCCCGATACTTCAAAAGAGAGTGTCCGTTTTGTACGTGAAGTGTGTCCTGCTTTTGCCGTAACCTTCTCAACTTTTTAGCACATGCTATGTGGGTCAAATGATGATATGATGCCAACTTTCAACCTTTTCAGACTTCATTTGAAGTGCTTTTCAATTTCAGGGTCATTTAGCTCAAAAAAATCAGTAAATGCATGAAAAAAATATCAAATGAAGTCAGAAAGGGTTGAAAATAGATGACGTGCCTTTGAATGGTGCATTTTGATAACACAAAAATCCTGGAGTTCAAATAAGATGAAGAAAATGAAATGCCTTTTGTAATCGATGAGTTTCCGTCCGAAACCCCGATACTTCGAAAGAGACTGTCCGTTTTGTACTCGAAGTGCATCCTGCTTTTGACGTAACCTTCTCAACTTTTTAGCATATGCCATGTGGGTGAAATGATGATACCATGCCAACTTTCAACCTTTTCAGACTTCATTTGAAGTGCTTTTCAATTTCAGGGTCATTTAGCTCAAAAATCAGTAAATGCATGAAAAATATCAAATGAAGTCAGAAAGGGTTGAAAATTGATGATGTGGCTTTGAATGGTGCATTTTGAACACACAAAAAGCCTGGAGTTCAAATAAGTAAAAGAAAATCAAATGCCTTTTGTAATCGATGAGTTTCCGTCTGAAACCCCGATACTTCGAAAGGGACAATCCGTTTTGTGCGCGGACTCCATCCTGCTTTTGCCGTAACCCTCTCAACTTTTTAGCACATGGTATGTGGGTGAAATGATGATACCATGTCAACTTTCAACCTTTTTAGACTTCATTTGAAGTGCTTTTCAATTTCAGGGTCATTTAGCTCAAAAAATCAGTAAATGCATGAAAAATATCAAACGAAGTCAGAAAGGGTTGAAAATTGATGATGTGGCTTTGAATGGTGCATTTCGAACACACAAAAAGCCTGGAGTTCAAATAAGTTCACGAAAATGAAATGCCTTTTGTAATCGATGAGTTTCTGTGTGAAACCCCGATACTTCGGACGAGACTGTCCATTTTGTATGCGAAGTGCATCCTGCTTTTGTCGAACAACCTCAACTTTTTAGCACACGCTATGTGGGTGAAATGATGATACCATGTCAACTTTCAACCTTTTCAGACTTCATTTGAAGTGCTTTTCAATTTTAGGGTCATTTAGCTCAAAAAAAATAGTAAATGCATGAAAAATATCAAATGAAGTCAGAAAGGGTTGAAAATTGATGATGTGGCTTTGAATGGTGCATTTTGAACACATAAAAAACTTGGAGTTCAAATAAGTTCAAGAAAATGAAATGCCTTTTGTAGCCGATGAGTTTCCGTCCGAAACCCCGATACTTCGAAAGAGAGTGTCCGTTTTGTACGCGAAGTGCATCCTGCTTTTGCCGTAACCTTCTCAACTTTTTAGCACATGCTAGGTGGGTGAAATGATGATACCATGTCAACTTTCGACCTTTTCAGACTTCATTTGATGTGCTTTTCAATTTCAGGGTCATTTAGCTCAAAAAATCAGTAAATGCATGAAAAATATCAAATGAAGTCAGAAAGGGTTGAAAATTGATGATGTGGCTTTGAATGGTGCATTTCGAACACACAAAAATCCTGGAGTTCAAATAAGTTCACCATAATGAAATGCCTTTCGTAATCGATGTGTTTCCGTCCGAAACCCCGATACTTCAAAAGAGAGTGTCCGTTTTGTACGCGAAGTGTGTCCTACTTTTGCCGTAACCTTCTCAACTTTTTAGCACATGCTATGTGGGTGAAATGATCATACCATGTCAACTTTCAATCTTTTCAGACTTCATTTGAAGTGCTTTTCAATTTCAGGGCATTTAGCTCAAAAAATCAATAAATGCATGAAAAGTATCAAATGAAGTTAGAAAGGGTTGAAAATTAATGATGTGGCTTTTAATGGTGCATTTTGAACACACAAAAATCCTAGAGTTCAAATAAGTCAAACAAAATAAAATGCCTTTTGTAATCGAGGAGTTTCCGTCCGAAACCCCGATACTTCGAAAGAGACTGTTCGTTTTGTACGCGAAGTGCATCCTGCTTTTGCCAAAACCCTCTCAACTTTTTAGCACATGCTATGTGGGTGAAATGATGATACCATGTCAACTTTCAACATTTTCAGACTTCATTTGAAGTTCTTTTCAATTTTAGGGTCATTTATCTCAAAATAATAGTAAATGCATGAAAAATATCAAATGAAGTCAGAGAGGGTTGAAAATTGATGATGTGGCTTTGAATGGTGCATTTTGAACACATAAAAACCTGGAGTTCAAATAAGCTCAAGAAAATGAAATTCCTTTTGTAACCGATGAGTTTCCATCTGAAACCCCGATACTTCGAAAGAGACTGTCCGTTTTGTACTCGAAGTGCATCCTGCTTTTGCCGTAACCTTCTCAACTTTTTAGCACATGCTATGTGGGTGAAATGATGATACCATGCCAACTTTCAACATTTTCAGACTTCATTTGAAGTGCTTTCCAATTTCAGGGTTATTTAGCTCAAAAAAATCAGTAAATGCATGAAAAATATCAAATGAAGTCAGAAAGGGTTGAAAATTGATGATGTGGCTTTTAATGGTGCATTTTGAAGACACAAAAAGCCTGGAGTTCAAATAAGTTCAAAAAATGAAATGCCTTTTGTAATCGATGAGTTTGCGTCTGAAACCCCGATACTTCGAAAGGGACTATCCGTTTTGTGCGCGGACTCCATCCTGCTTTTGCCGTAACCCTCTCAACTTTTTAGCACATGGTATGTGGGTGAAATGATAATACCATGTCAACTTTCAACCTTTTTAGACTTCATTTGAACTGCTTTTCAATTTCAGGGTCATTTAGCTCAAAAAATCAGTAAATGCATGAAAAATATCAAACGAAGTCAGAAAGGGTTGAAAATTGATGATGTGGCTTTGAATGGTGCATTTCGAACACACAAAAAGCCTGGAGTTCAAATAAGTTCACGAAAATGAAATGCCTTTTGTAATCGATGAGTTTCTGTCTGAAACCCAGATACTTCGGACGAGACTATCCATTTGGTACGCGAAGTGCATCCTGCTTTTGTCGAACAACCTCAACTTTTTAGCACACGCTATGTGGGTGAAATGATGAAACCATGTCAACTTTCAACCTTTTCAGACTTCATTCGAAGTGCTTTTCAATTTTAGGGTCATTTAGCTCAAAAAAAATAGTAAATGCATGAAAAATATCAAATGAAGTCAGAAAGGGTTGAAAATTGATGATGTGGCTTTGAATGGTGCATTTTGAACACATAATAAACCTCGAGTTCAAATAAGTTCAAGAAAATGAAATGCCTTTTGTAGCCGATGAGTTTCCGTCCGAAACCCCGATACTTCGAAAGAGAGTGTCCGTTTTGTACGCGAAGTGCATCCTATTTTACCGTAACCTTCTGAACTTTTTAGCACATGCTATGTGGGTGAAATGATGATACCATGCCAACTTTCAACCTTTTCAGACTTCATTTGAAGTGCTTTTCAATTTCAGGGTCATTTAGCTCAAAAAATTAGTAAATGCATGAAAAATATCAAATGAAGTCACAAAGGGTTGAAAATTGATGATGTGGCTTTGGATGGTGCATTTTGAACACACAAAAATCCTGGAGTTCATATAAGTTCAATAAAATCAAATGCCTTTTGTAATCGACGAGTTTCCGTCTGAAACCCCGATATTTCGAAAGAGACTGTCCGTTTCGTACGCGAAGTGCATCCTGCTTTTGTCATAACCCCCTCAACTTTTTAGCACACTCTATGTGGGTGAAATGATGATACCATGTCAACTTTCAACCTTTTTAGACTTCACTTGAAGTGCTTTTCAATTTTAGGGTCATTTAGCTCAAAAAATAGTAAATGCATGAAAAATATCAAATGAAGTCAGAAAGGGTTGAAAATTGATGATGTGGCTGTGAATGGTGCATTTTTAACCCATAAAAAACCTAGAGTTCAAATAAGTTCAAGGACATGAAATGCCTTTTGTAGCCGATGAGTTTCCGTGCGAAACCCCGATACTTCGAAAGAGAGTGTCCATTTTGTACGCGAAGTGCATCCTGCTTTTGCCGTAACCTTCTCAACTTTTTAGCACATGCTATGTGGGTGAAATGATGATAGCATGCCAACTTTCAACATTTTCAGACTTCATTTGAAGTGCTTTCCAATTTCAGGGTCATTTAGCTCAAAAAAATCAGTAAATGCATGAAAAATATCAAATGAAGTCAAAAAGGGTTGAAAATTCATGATGTGGCTTTTAATGGTGCATTTTGAACACACAAAAAGCCTGGAGTTCAAATAAGTTCAAGAAAATGAAATGCCTTTTGTAATCGATGAGTTTCCGTCTGAAACCCCGATACTTCGAAAGAGACTGTTCGTTTTGTACGCGAAGTCCATCCTGCTTTTATCGTAACCCTCTCAACTTTTTAGCACATGCTATGTGGGTGAAATGATGATACCATGTCAACTCTCAACCTTTTCAGACTTCATTTGAAGTGCTTTTAAATTTCAGTGTCATTTAGCTCAAAATAATCAGTAAATGCGTGAAAAATATCAAATGAAGTCAGAAAAGATTGAAAATTGATGATGTGGCTTTTAATGGTGCATTTTGAACACACAAAAAGCCTGGAGTTCAAATAAGTTGAAGAAAATGAAATGCCTTTTGTAACCGACGAGTTTCCGTCCGAAACCCAGATACTTCGAAAGAGAGTGTCCGTTTTGTACGCAAAGTGCATCCTTCTTTTACCGTAACCTTCTCAACTTTTTAGCACATGCTATGTCGGTGAAATGATGATACCATGCCAACTTTCAACCTTTTTAGACTTCATTTGAAGTGCTTTTCAATTTCAGGGTCATTTAGCTCAAAAAAATCAGTAAATGCATGAAAAATATCAAATGAAGTCAGAAAGGGTTGAAAATTGATGATGTGGCTTTGAATGGTGCATTTTGAACACACAAAAAGCCTGGAGTTCAAATAAGTTCAAGAAAATCAAAGGCCTTTTGTAATCGAGAAGTTTCCGTCTGAAACCCCGATACTTCGAAAGAGACTGTCCGTTTTGTACGCGAAGTGCATCCTGCTTTTGTCGTAACCCCGTTAACTTTTTAGCACACGCTATGTGGGTGAAATGATGATACCATGTCAACTTTCAACCTTTTCAGACTTCATTTGAAGTGCTTTTCAATTTTAGGGTCATTTAGCTCAAAAAAATAGTAAATGCATGAAAAATATCAAATGAAGTCAGAAAGGGTTGAAAATTGATGATGTGGCTTTGAATGGTGCATTTTGAACACATAAAAAACCTGGAGTTCAAATAAGTTCAAGAAAATGAAATGCCTTTTGTAGCCGATGAGTTTACGTCTGAAACCCCGATGCTTCGCAAGAGAGTGTCCGTTTTGTACGCGAAGTGCATCCTGCTTTTGCCGTAACCTTCTCAACTTTTTAGCATATGCCATGTGGGTGAAATGATGATACCATGCCAACTTTCAACATTTTCAGACTTCAGTTGAAGTGCTTTCCAATTTCAGGGTCATTTAGCTCAAAAAAATCAGTAAATGCATGAAAAATATCAAATGAAGTCAGAAAGGGTTGAAAATTGATGATGTGGCTGTGAATGGTGCATTTTTAACCCATAAAAAACCTAGAGTTCAAATAAGTTCAAGGACATGAAATGCCTTTTGTAGCCGATGAGTTTCCGTGCGAAACCCCGATACTTCGAAAGAGAGTGTCCATTTTGTACGCGAAGTGCATCCTGCTTTTGCCATAACCTTATCAACTTTTTAGCACATGCTATGTGGGTGAAATGATGATAGCATGCCAACTTTCAACATTTTCAGACTTCATTTGAAGTGCTTTCCAATTTCAGGGTCATTTAGCTCAAAAAAATCAGTAAATGCTTGAAAAATATCAAATGAAGTTAGAGAGGGTTGAAAATTGATGATGTGGCTTTTAATGGTGCATTTTGAACACACAAAAAGCCTGGAGTTCAAATAAGTTCAAGAAAATGAAATGCCTTTTGTAATCGATGAGTTTCCGTCTGCAACCTCGATACTTCGAAAGAGACTGTTCGTTTTGTACGCGAAGTCCATCCTGCTTTTATCGTAACCCTCTCAACTTTTTAGCACATGCTATGTGGGTGAAATGATGATACCATGTCAACTTTCAACCTTTTCAGACTTCATTTGAAGTGCTTTTAAATTTCAGGGTCATTTAGCTCAATATAATCAGTAAATGCGTGAAAAATATCAAATGAAGTCAGAAAGGATTGAAAATTGATGATGTGGCTTTTAATGGTGCATTCTGAACACACAAAAATCCTGGAGTTCAAATAAGTTGAAGAAAATGAAATGCCTTTTGTAACCGGCGAGTTTCCGTCCGAAACCCCGATACTTCGAAAGAGAATGTCCGTTTTGTACGCGAAGTGCATCCTTCTTTTACCGTAACCTTCTCAACTTTTTAGCACATGCTATGTGGGTGAAATTTTGATACCATGCCAACTTTCAACCTTTTCAGACTTCATTTGAAGTGCTTTTCAATTTCAGGGTCATTTAGCTCAAAAAATTAGTAAATGCATGAAAAATATCAAATGAAGTCAGAAAGGGTTGAAAATTGATGATGTGGATTTGAATGGTGCATTTTGAATACACAAAAAGCCTGGAGTTCAAATAAGTTCAAGAAAATCAAATGCCTTTTGTAATCGACGAGTTTCCGTCTGAAACCCCGATACTTCGAAAGAGACTGTCCATTTTGTACGCGAAGTGCATCCTGCTTTTGTCATAACGCCCTCAACTTTTTAGCACACGCTATGTGGGTGAAATGATGATACCATGTCAACTTTCAACCTTTTTAGACTTCATTTAAAGTGCTTTTCAATTTTAGGGTCATTTAGCTCAAAAAATAGTAAATGCATGAAAAATATCAAATGAAGTAAGAAAGGGTTGAAAATTGATGATGTGGCTTTGAATGGTGCATTTTTAACCCATAAAAAACCTAGAGTTCAAATAAGTTCAAGAACATGAAATGCCTTTTGTTGCCGATGAGTTTCCGTCCGAAACCCCGATCCTTCGAAAGAGAGTGTCCATTTTGTACGCGAAGTGCATCCTGCTTTTGCCGTAACCTTCTCAACTTTTTAGCACATGCTATGTGGGTGAAATGATGATACCATGCCAACTTTCAACAGTTTCAGACTTCATTTGAAGTGCTTTCAAATTTCAGGGTCATTTAGCTCAAAAAAATCAGTAAATGCATGAAAAATATCAAATGAAGTCAGAAAGGGTTGAAAATTGATGATGTGGCTTTTATTGGTGCATTTTGAACACACAAAAAGCCTGGAGTTCAAATAAGTTCAAGAAAATGAAATGCCTTTTGTAATCGATGAGTTTCCGCGTGAAACCCCGATAATTCGAAAGAGATTGTTCGTTTTGTACGCGAAGCCAATCCTGCTTTTATCGTAACCCTCTCAACTTTTTAGCACATGCTATGTGGGTGAAATGATAATACCATGTCAACTTTCAACCTTTTCAGACTTCATTTGAAGTGCTTTTAAATTTCAGGGTAATTTAGCTCAATATAATCAGTAAATGCATGAAAAATATCAAATGAAGACAGAAAGGATTGAAAATTGATGATGTGGCTTTTAATGGAGCATTTTGAACACACAAAAATCATGGAGTTCAAATAAGTTGAAGAAAATGAAATGCCTTTTGTAACCGACGAGTTTCCGTCTGAAACCCCGATACTTCGAAAGAGAATGTCCGTTTTGTACGCGAAGTGCATCCTTCTTTTACCGTAACCTTCTCAACTTTTTAGCACATGCTATGTGGGTGAAATGATGATACCATGCCCACTTTCAACCTTTTCAGACTTCATTTGAAGTGCTTTTCAATTTCAGGGTCATTTAGCTCAAAAAATCAGTAAATGCATGAAAAATATCAAATTAAGTCAGAAAGGGTTGAAAATTGATGATGTGGATTTGAATGGTGCATTTTGAATACACAAAAAGCCTGGAGTTCAAATAAGTTCAAGAAAATCAAATGCCTTTTGTAATCGACGAGTTTCCGTCTGAAACCCCGATACTTCGAAAGAGACTGTCCGTTTTGTACGCGAAGTGCATCCTGCTTTTGTCATAACGCCCTCAACTTTTTAGCACACGCTATGTGGGTGAAATGATGATACCATGTCAACTTTCAACCTTTTTAGACTTCATTTGAAGTGCTTTTCAATTTTAGGGTCATTTAGCTCCAAAAATAGTAAATCCATGAAAAATATCAAATGAAGTCAGAAAGGGTTGAAAATTGATGATGTGGCTTTGAATGGTGCATTTTTAACCCATAAAAAACCTAGAGTTCAAATAAGTTCAAGAACATGAAATGCCTTTTGTAGCCGATGAGTTTCCGTCCGAAACCCCGATACTTCGAAAGAGAGTGTCCATTTTTTACGCGAAGTGCATCCTGCTTTTGCCGTAACCTTCTCAACTTTTTAGCACATGCTATGTGGGTGAAATGATGATACCATGCCAACTTTCAACATTTTCAGACTTCATTTGATGTGCTTTCCAATTTCAGGGTCATTTAGCTCAAAAAAATCAGTAAATGCATGACAAATATCAAATGAAGTCAGAAAGGGTTGAAAGTTGATGATATGGCTTTTATTGGTAAAGTTTGAACACACAAAAATCCTGGAGTTCAAATAAGTTCAAGAAAATGAAATGCCTTTTGTAATCGATGAGTTTCCGCCTGAAACCCCGATGCTTCGAAAGAGACTGTTCGTTTTGTACGCGAAGTCCATCCTGCTTTTATCGTAACACTCTCAACTTTTTAGCACATGCTATGTGGGTGCAATGATGATACCATGTCAACTTTCAACCTTTTCAGACTTCATTTGAAGTGCTTTTAAATTTCAGGGTCATTTAGCTCAAAAAATCAGTAAATGCATGAAAAATATCAAATCAAGTCAGAAAGGGTTGAAAATTGATGATGTGGATTTGAATGGTGCATTTTGAATACAAAAAAAGCCTGGAGTTCAAATAAGTTCATGAAAATCAAATGCCTTTTGTAATCGACGAGTTTCCGTCTGAAACCCCGATACTTCGAAAGAGCCTGTCCGTTTTGTACGCGAAGTGCATCCTGCTTTTGTCATAACGCCCTCAACTTTTTAGCACACGCTATGTGGGTGAAATGATGATACCATGTCAACTTTCAACCTTTTTAGACTTCATTTGAAGTGCTTTTCAATTTTAGGTTCATTTAGCTCAAAAAATAGTAAATGCATGAAAAATATCAAATGAAGTCAGAAAGGGTTGAAAATTGATGATGTGGCTTTGAATGGTGCATTTTTAACCCATAAAAAACCTAGAGTTCAAATAAGTTCAAGAACATGAAATGCCTTTTGTAGCCGATGAGTTTCCGTCCGAAACCCCGATACTTCGAAAGAGAGTGCCCATTTTGTACGCGAAGTGCATCCTGCTTTTGCCGTAACCTTCTCAACTTTTTAGCACATGCTATGTGGGTGAAATGATGATACCATGCCAACTTTCAACATTTTCAGACTTCATTTGAAGTGCTTTCCAATTTCAGGGTCATTTAGCTCAAAAAAATCAGTAAATGCATGAAAAATATCAAATGAAGTCAGAAAGGGTTGAAAATTGATGATGTGGCTTTTATTGGTGCAGTTTGAACACGCAAAAATCCTGGAGTTCAAATAAGTTCAAGAAAATGAAATGCCTTTTGTAATCGATGAGTTTCCGCCTGAAACCCCGATGCTTCGAAAGAGACTGTTCGTTTTGTACGCGAAGTCCATCCTGCTTTTATCGTAACCCTCTCAACTTTTTAGCACATGCTATGTGGGTGAAATGATGATACCATGTCAACTTTCAACCTTTTCAGACTTCATTTGAAGTGCTTTTAAATTTCAGGGTCATTTAGCTCAAAATAATCAGTAAATGCATGAAAAATATCAAATGAAGTGAGAAAGGATTGAAAATTGATGATGTGGCTTTTAATGGTGCATTTTGAACACACAAAAATCATGGAGTTCGAATAAGTTGAAGAAACTGAAATGCCTTTTGTAACCGACGAGTTTCCGTCCGGAACCCCGATACTTCGAAAGAGAATGTCCATTTTGTACGCGAAGTGCATCCTTCTTTTACCGTAACCTTCTCAACTTTTTAGCACATGCTATGTGGGTGAAATGATGATACCATGCCAACTTTCAACCTTTTTAGACTTCATTTGAAGTGCTTTTGAATTTCAGGGTCATTTAGCTCAAAAAAATCAGTAAATGCATGAAAAATATCAAATGAAGTCAGAAAGGGTTGAAAATTGATGATGTGGCTTTGAATGGTGCATTTTGAACACACAAAAAGCCTGGAGTTCAAATAAGTTCACGAAAATGAAATGCCTTTTGTAATCGATGAGTTTCCGTCTGAAACCCCGATACTTGGAAAGAGACTGTCCGTTTTGTGCGCGAAGTCCATCCTGCTTTTGCCGTAACCCTCTCAACTTTTTAGCACATGCTATGTGGGTGAAATGATTATAACATGTAAACTTTCAACCTTTTTAGACTTCATTTGAAGTGCTTTCTAATTTCATGGTCATTTAGCTCAAAAAAAATCAGTAAATGCATGAAAAATATCAAATGAAGTAAGAAAGGGTTGAAAATTGATGATGTGGCTTTTAATGATGCATTTTGAACACACAAAAAGCCTGGAGTTCAAATAAGTTCAAGAAAATCAAATGCCTTTTGTAATCGACGAGATTCCGTCTGAAACCCCGATACTTCGAAAGAGACTGTCCATTTTGTACGCGAAGTGCATCCTGCTTTTGTCATAACGCCCTCAACTTTTTAGCACACGCTATGTGGGTGAAATGATGATACCATGTCAACTTTCAACCTTTTTAGACTTCATTTAAAGTGCTTTTCAATTTTAGGGTCATTTAGCTCAAAAAATAGTAAATGCATGAAAAATATCAAATGAAGTAAGAAAGGGTTGAAAATTGATGATGTGGCTTTGAATGGTGCATTTTTATCCCATAAAAAACCTAGAGTTCAAATAAGTTCAAGAACATGAAATGCCTTTTGTAGCCGATGAGTTTCCGTCGGAAACCCCGATCCTTCGAAAGAGAGTGTCCATTTTGTACGCGAAGTGCATCCTGCTTTTGCCGTAACCTTCTCAACTTTTTACCACATGCTATGTGGGTGAAATGATGATACCATGCCAACTTTCAACAGTTTCAGACTTCATTTGAAGTGCTTTCAAATTTCAGGGTCATTTAGCTCAAAAAAATCAGTAAATGCATGAAAAATATCAAATTAAGTCAGAAAGGCTTGAAAATTGATGATGTGGATTTGAATGGTGCATTTTGAATACACAAAAAGCCTGGAGTTCAAATAAGTTCAAGAAAATCAAATACCTTTTGTAATCGACGAGTTTCCGTCTGAAACCCCGATACTTCGAAAGAGACTGTCCGTTTTGTACGCGAAGTGCATCCTGCTTTTGTCATAACGCCCTCAACTTTTTAGCACACGCTATGTGGGTGAAATGATGATACCATGTCAACTTTCAACCTTTTTAGACTTCATTTGAAGTGCTTTTCAATTTTAGGGTCATTTAGCTCAAAAAATAGTAAATGCATGAAAAATATCAAATGAAGTCAGAAAGGGTTGAAAATTGATGATGTGGCTTTGAATGGTGCATTTTTAACCCATAAAAAACCTAGAGTTCAAATAAGTTCAAGAACATGAAATGCCTTTTGTAGCCGATGAGTTTCCGTCCGAAACCCCGATACTTCGAAAGAGAGTGTCCATTTTGTACGCGAAGTGCATCCTGCTTTTGCCATAACCTTCTCAACTTTTTAGCACATGCTATGTCGGTGAAATGATCATACCATGCCAGCTTTCAACATTTTCAGACTTCATTTGAAGTGCTTTCAAATTTCAGGGTCATTTAGCTCAAAAAAATCAGTAAATGCATGAAAAATATCAAATGAAGTCATAAAGGGTTGAAAATTGATGATGTGGCTTTTATTGGTGCAGTTTGAACACACAAAAATCCTGGAGTTCAAATAAGTTCAAGAAAATGAAATGCCTTTTGTAATCGATGAGTTTCCGCCTGAAACCCCAATGCTTCGAAAGAGACTGTTCGTTTTGTACGCGAAGTCCATCCTGCTTTTGTCGTAACACTCTCAACTTTTTAGCACATGCTATGTGGGTGCAATGATGATACCATGTCAACTTTCAACCTTTTCAGACTTCATTTGAAGTGCTTTTAAATTTCAGGGTCATTTAGCTCAAAATAATCAGTAAATGCATGAAAAATATCAAATGAAGTCAGAAAGGATTGAAAATTGATGATGTGGCTTTTAATGGTGCATTTTGAACACACAAAAATCATGGAGTTCAAATAAGTTGAAAAAATGAAATGCCTTTTGTAACCGACGAGTTTCCGTCCGGAACCCCGATACTTCGAAAGAGAATGTCCATTTTGTACGCGAAGTCCATCCTGCTTTTGCCGTAACCCTCTCAACTTTTTAGCACATGCTATGTGGGTGAAATGATTATAACATGTCAACTTTCAACCTTTTTAGACTTCATTTGAAGTGCTTTCTAATTTCATGGTCATTTAGCTCAAAAAAAATCAGTAAATGCATGAAAAATATCAAATGAAGTCAGAAAGGGTTGAAAATTGATGATGTGGCTTTGAATGGTGCATTTTGAACACACAAAAAGCCTGGAGTTCAAATAAATTCAAGAAAATCAAATGCCTTTTGTAATCGATGAGTTTCCGCGTGAAACCCCGATAATTCGAAAGAGACTGTTCGTTTTGTACGCGAAGTCCATCCTGCTTTTATCGTCACCCTCTCAACTTTTTAGCACATGCTATGTGGGTGAAATGATGATACCATGTCAACTTTCAACCTTTTCAGACTTCATTTGAAGTGCTTTTAAATTTCAGGGTCATTTAGCTCAAAATAATCAGTAAATGCATGAAAAATATCAAATGAAGTCAGAAAGGATTGAAAATTGATGATGTGGCTTTTAATGGTGCATTTTGAACACACAAAAATCATGGAGTTCAAATAAGTTGAAGAAAATGAAATGCCTTTTGTAACCGACGAGTTTCCGTCCGAAACCCCGATACTTCGAAAGAGAATGTCCGTTTTGTACGCGAAGTGCATCCTTATTTTACCGTAACCTTCTCAACTTTTTAGCACATGCTATGTGGGTGAAATGATGATACCATGCCAACTTTCAACCTTTTCAGACTTCATTTGAGGTGCTTTTCAATTTCAGGGTCATTTAGCTCAAAAAATCAGTAAATGCATGAAAAATATCAAATGAAGTCAGAAAGGGTTGAAAATTGATGATGTGGATTTGAATGGTGCATTTTGAATACACAAAAATCCTGGAGTTCAAATAAGTTCATGAAAATCAAATGCCTTTTGTAATCGACGAGTTTCCGTCTGAAACCCCGATACTTCGAAAGAGACTGTCCGTTTTGTACGCGAAGTGCATCCTGCTTTTGTCATAACGCCCTCAACTTTTTAGCACACGCTATGTGGGTGAAATGATGATACCATGTCAACTTTCAACCTTTTTAGACTTCATTTGAAGTGCTTTTCAATTTTAGGGTCATTTAGCTCAAAAAATAGTAAATGCATGAAAAATATCAAATGAAGTCAGAAAGGGTTGAAAATTGATGATGTGGCTTTGAATGGTGCATTTTTAACACATAAAAAACCTAGAGTTCAAATAAGTTCAAGAACATGAAATGCCTTTTGTAGCTGATGAGTTTCCGTCCGAAACCCCGATACTTCGAAAGAGAGTGTCCATTTTGTACGCGAAGTGCATCCTGCTTTTGCCGTAACCTTCTCAACTTTTTAGCACATGCTATGTGGGTGAAATGATGATACCATGCCAACTTTCAACATTTTCAGACTTCATTTGAAGTGCTTTCCAATTTCAGGGTCATTTAGCTCAAAAAAAATCAGTAAATGCATGAAAAATATCAAATGAAGTCAGAAAGGGTTGAGAATTGATGATGTGGCTTTTATTGGTGCAGTTTGAACACGCAAAAATCCTGGAGTTCAAATAAGTTCAAGAAAATGAAATGCCTTTTGTAATCGATGAGTTTGCGCTTGAAACCCCGATGCTTCGAAAGAGACTGTTCGTTTTGTACGCGAAGTCCATCCTGCTTTTATCGTAACCCTCTCAACTTTTTAGCACATGCTATGTGGGTGAAATGATGATACCATGTCAACTTTCAACCTTTTCAGACTTCATTTGAAGTGCTTTAAAATTTCAGGGTCATTTAGCTCAAAATAATCAGTAAATGCATGAAAAATATCAAATGAAGTGAGAAAGGATTGAAAATTGATGATGTGGCTTTTAATGGTGCATTTTGAACACACAAAAATCATGGAGTTCAAATAAGTTGAAGAAACTGAAATGCCTTTTGTAACCGACGAGTTTCCGTCCGGAACCCCGATACTTCGAAAGAGAATGTCCATTTTGTACGCGAAGTGCATCCTTCTTTTACCGTAACCTTCTCAACTTTTTAGCACATGCTATGTGGGTGAAATGATGATACCATGCCAACTTTCAACCTTTTTAGACTTCATTTGAAGTGCTTTTGAATTTCAGGGTCATTTAGCTCAAAAAAATCAGTAAATGCATGAAAAATATCAAATGAAGTCAGAAAGGGTTGAAAATTGATGATGTGGCTTTGAATGGTGCATTTTGAACACACAAAAAGCCAGGAGTTCAAATAAGTTCACGAAAATGAAATGCCTTTTGTAATCGATGAGTTTCCGTCTGAAACCCCGATTCTTGGAAAGAGACTGTCCGTTTTGTGCGCGAAGTCCATCCTGCTTTTGCCGTAACCCTCTCAACTTTTTAGCACATGCTATCTGGGTGAAATGATTATAACATGTCAACTTTCAACCTTTTTAGACTTCATTTGAAGTGCTTTCTAATTTCATGGTCATTTAGCTCAAAAAAATCAGTAAATGCATGAAAAATATCAAATGAAGTCAGAAAGGGTTGAAAATTGATGGTGTGGCTTTTAATGGTGCATTTTGAACACACAAAAAGCCTGGAGTTCAAATAAGTTCAAGAAAATCAAATGCCTTTTGTAATCGACAAGTTTCCGTCTGAAACCCCGATACTTCGAAAGAGACTGTCCGTTTTGTACGCAAAGTGCATCATGCTTTTGTCGTAACCCCGTCAACTTTTTAGCACACTCTATGTGGGTGAAATGATCATACCATGTCAACTTTCAACCTTTTGAGACATCATTTGAAGTGCTTTTCAATTTTAGGGTCATTTTGCTCAAAATAATAGTAAATGCATGAAAAATATCAAATGAAGTCAGAAAGGGTTGCAAATTGATGATGTGGCTTTGAATGGTGCATTTTGAACACATAAAAAACCTGGAGTTCAAATAAGTTCAAGAAAATGAAATGCCTTTTGTAGCCGATGAGTTTCCGTCCGAAACCCCGATGCTTCGAAAGAGAGTGTCTGTTTTGTACGCGAAGTGCATCCTGCTTTTCCCGTAACCTTCTCAACTTTTTACCATATGCCATGTGGGTGAAATGATGATACCATGCCAACTTTCAACATTTTCAGACTTCGTTTGAAGTGCTTTCCAATTTCAGGGTCATGTAGCTCAAAAAAATCAGTAAATGCATGAAAAATATCAAATGAAGTCAGAAAGGGTTGAAAATTGATGATGTGGCTTTTAATGGTGCATTTTGAACACACAAAAAGCCTGGAGTTGAAATAAGTTGAAGAAAATGAAATGCCTTTTGTAACCGATGTGTTTTTGTCCAAAACCCCGATACTTCGAAAGAGGCTGTCCGTTTTGTACGCGAAGTGCATCTTGCTTTTACCGTAACCTTCTCAACTTTTTAGCACATGCTATGTGGGTGAAATGATGATACCATGCCAACTTTCAACCTTTTCAGACTTCAGTTGAAGTGCTTTTCAATTTCAGGGTCATTTAGCTCAAAAAATCAGTAAATGCATGAAAAATATCAAATGAAGTCAGAAAGGGTTGAAAATTGATGATGTGGATTTGAATGGTGCATTTTCAATACACTAAAAGCCTGGAGTTCAAATAAGTTCAAGAAAATTAAATGCCTTTTGTCATCGACGAGTTCCCGTCTGAAACCCCGATACTTCGAAAGAGACTGACCGTTTTGTACGCGAAGTGCATCCTGCTTTTGTCATAACGCCCTCAACTTTTTAGCACACGCTATGTGGGTGAAATGATGATACCATGTCAACTTTCAACCTTTTTAGACTTCATTTGAAGTGCTTTTCAATTTTAGTGTCATTTAGCTCAAAAAATAGTAAATGCATGAAAAATATCAAATGAAGTCAGAAAGGGTTGAAAATTGATTATGTGGCTTTGAATGGTGCATTTTTAACCCATAAAAAACCTAGAGTTCAAATAAGTTCAAGAACATGAAATGCCTTTTGTAGCCAATGAGTTTCCGTACGAAACCCCGATACTTCGAAAGAGAGTGTCCATTTTGTACGCGAAGTGCATCCTGCTTTTGCCGTAACCTTCTCAACTTTTTAGCACATGCTATGTGGGTGAAATGATGATACCATGCCAACTTTCAACATTTTCAGACTTCATTTGAAGTGCTTTCAAATTTCAGGGTCATTTAGCTCAAAAAAATCAGTAAATGCATGAAAAATATCAAATGAAGTCAGAAAGGGTTGAAAATTGATGATGTGGCTTTTATTGTTGCATTTTGAACACACAAAAAGCCTGGAGTTCAAATAAGTTCAAGAAAATGAAATGCCTTTTGTAATCGATGAGTTTCCCCGTGAAACCCCGATAATTCGAAAGAGACTGTTCGTTTTGTACGCGAAGTCCATTCTGCTTTTATCGTAACCCACTCAACTTTTTAGCACATGCTATGTGGGTGAAATGATGATACCATGCCAACTTTCAACATTTTCAGACTTCGTTTGAAGTGCTTTCCAATTTTAGGGTCATTTAGCTCAAAAAAATCAGTAAATGCATGAAAAATATCAAAAGAAGTCAGAAAGGGTTGAAAATTGATGATCTGGCTTTTATTGGTGCAGTTTGAACACGCAAAAATCCTGGAGTTCAAATAAGTTCAAGAAAATGAAATGCCTTTTGTAATCGATGAGTTTCCGCCTGAAACCCCGATGCTTCGAAAGAGACTGTTCGTTTTGTACGCGAAGTCCATCCTGCTTTTATCGTAACCCTCTCAACTTTTTAGCACATGCTATGTGGGTGAAATGATGATACCATGTCAACTTTCAACCTTTTCAGACTTCATTTGAAGTGCTTTTAAATTTCAGGGTCATTTAGCTCAAAATAATCAGTAAATGCATGAAAAATATCAAATGAAGTGAGAAAGGATTGAAAATTGATGATGTGGCTTTTAATGGTGCATTTTGAACACACAAAAATCATGGAGTTCAAATAAGTTGAAGAAACTGAAATGCCTTTTGTAACCGACGAGTTTCCGTCCGGAACCCCGATACTTCGAAAGAGAATGTCCATTTTGTACGCGAAGTGCATCCTTCTTTTACCGTAACCTTCTCAACTTTTTAGCACATGCTATGTGGGTGAAATGATGATACCATGCCAACTTTCATCATTTTCAGACTTCGTTTGAATGCTTTCCAATTTCAGGGTCATTTAGCTCAAAAAAATCAGTAAATGCATGAAAAATATCAAAAGAAGTCAGAAAGGGTTGAAAATTGATGATCTGGCTTTTAATGGTGCATTTTGAACACACAAAAAGCCTGGAGTTCAAATAAGTTCAAGAAAATGAAATGCCTTTTGTAACCGATGTGTTTTTGTCCAAAACCCCGATACTTCGAAAGAGACTGTCCGTTTTGTACGCGAAGTGCATCCTGCTTTTACCGTAACCTTGTCAACTTTTTAGCACATGCTATGTGGTTGAAATGATGATACCATGCCAACTTTCAACCTTTTCAGACTTCATTTGAAGTGCTTTTCAATTTCAGGGTCATTTAGCTCAAAAAATCAGTAAATGCATAAAAATATCAAATGAAGTCAGAAAGGGTTGAGAATTGATGATGTGGATTTGAATGGTGCATTTTGAATACACAAAAAGCCTGGAGTTCAATAAGTTCAAGAAAATCAAATGCCTTTTGTAATCGACGAGTTTCCGTCTGAAACCCCGATACTTCGAAAGAGACAGTCCGTTTTGTACGCGAAGTGCATCCTGCTTTTGTCATAACCCCCTCAACTTTTTAGCACACGCTATGTGGGTGAAATGATGATACCATGTCAACTTTCAACCTTTTTAGACTTCATTTGAAGTGCTTTTCACTTTTATGGTCATTTAGCTCAAAAAATAGTAAATGCATGAAAAATATGAAATGAAGTCAGAAATGGTTGAAAATTGATGATTTGGCTTTGAATGGTGCATTTTTAACCCATAAAAAACCTAGAGTTGAAATAAGTTCAAGAACATGAAATGCGTTTTGTAGCCGATGAGTTTCCGGCCGAAACTTCGATACTTCGAAAGAGAGTGTCCATTTTGTATGCGAAGTGCATCCTACTTTTGCCTTAACCTTCTAAACTTTTTAGCACATGCTATGTGGGTGAAATGATGATACCATGCCAAGTTTCAACATTTTCAGACTTCATTTGAAGTGCTTTCCAATTTCAGGGTCATTTAGCTCAAAAAAATCAGTAAATGCATGAAAAATATCAAATGAAGTCAGAAAGGGTTGAAAATTGATGATGTGGCTTTTAATGGTGCATTTTGAACACACAAAAATCCTGGAGTTAAAATAAGTTCAAGAAAATGAAATGCCTTTTGTAATCGATGAGTTTCCGTCTGAAACCCCGATACTTCGAAAGAGACTGTTCGTTTTGTACGCGAAGTCCATCCTGCTTTTATTGTAACCCACTCAACTTTTTAGCACATGCTATGTGGGTGAAATGATGATACCATGTCAACTTTCAACCTTTTCAGACTTCATTTGAAGTGCTTTTAAATTTCAGGGTCATTTAGCTCAAAATAATCAGTAAATGCATGAAAAATATCAAATGAAGTCCGAAAGGATTGAAAATTGATGATGTGGCTTTTAATGGTGCATTTTGAACACACAAAAAGCCTGGAGTTGAAATAAGTTGAAGAAAATGAAATGCCTTTTGTAACCGACGAGTTTTCGTCCGAAACCCCGATACTTCGAAAGAGAGTGTCCATTTTGTATATGCAAAGTGCATCCTTCTTTTACCGTAACCTTCTCAACTTTTTAGCACATGCTATGTGGGTGAAATGATGATACCATGCCAACTTTCAACCTTTTTAGACTTCATTTGAAGTGGTTTTCAATTTCAGGGTCATTTAGCTCAAAAAAATCAGTAAATGCATGAAAAATATCAAATGAAGTCAGAAAGGGTTGAAAATTGATGATGTGGCTTTGAATGGTGCATTTTGAACACACATAAAGCCTGGAGTTCAAATAAGTTCAAGAAAATCAAATGCCTTTTGTAATCGACGAGTTTCCGTCTCAAACCCCGATACTTCGAAAGAGAGTGTCCGTTTTGTACGCGAAGTCCATCCTGCTTTTACCGTAACCCTCTCTAATTTTTAGCACATGGTATGTGGGTGAAATGATGATACCATGTCAACTTTCAACGTTTTCAGACTTCATTTGAAGTGATTTTCAATTTTAGGGTCATTTAGCTCAAAAAATCAGTAAATGCTTGAAAAATATCAAATAAAGTGAGAAAGGGTTGAAAATTGATGATGTGGCTTTGAATGGTGCATTTCGAACACACAAAAAGTCTGCAGTTCAAATAAGTTCACGAAAATGAAATATCTTTGTAATCGATGAGTTTTCGTCCGAAACCCGATACTTCGAAAGAGACTGTCCGTTTTGTACGCGAAGTGCATCCTGCTTTTGTTGTAACCCCGTCAACTTTTTAGCACATGCTATGTGGGTGAAATGATGTAACCATGTCAACTTTCGACCTTTTCAGACTTCATTTGAAGTGCTTTTCCATTTTTGGGTCATTTAGCTCAAAAAAATAGTAAATGGATGAAAAATATCAAATGAAGTCAGAAAGGGTTGAAAATTGATGATGTGGCTTTGAATGGTGCATTTTGAACACATAAAAAACCTGGATTTCAAATCAGTTCAAGAAAATGAAATGCCTTTTGTAGCCGATGAGTTTCCGTCCGAAACCCCGATGCTTCGAAAGAGAGTGTTTGTTTTGTACGCGAAGTGCATCCTGCTTTTGCCGTAACCTTCTCAACTTTTTAGCATATGCCATGTGGGTGAAATGATGATACCATGCCAACTTTCAACATTTTCAGACTTCGTTTGAAGTGCTTTCCAATTTCAGGGTCATTTAGCTCAAAAAAATCAGTAAATGCATGAAAAATATCAAATGAAGTCAGAAAGGGTTGAAAATTGATGATGTGGCTTTTAATGGTGCATTTTGAACACACAAAAAGCCTGGAGTTCAAATAAGTTCAAGAAAATGAAATGCCTTTTGTAACCGATGTGTTTTTGTCCAAAATCCCGATACTTCGAAAGAGACTGTCCGTTTTGTACGCGAAGTGCATCCTGCTTTTACCGTAACCTTCTCAACTTTTTGGCACATGCTATGTGGGTGAATATATGATACCATTCCAACTTTCAACCTTTTCAGACTTCATTTGAAGTGCTTTTCAATTTCAGGGTCATTTAGCTCAAAAAATCGGAAAATGCATGAAAAATATCAAATGAAGTCAGAAAGGTTTGAAAATTGATGATGTGGATTTGAATGGTGCATTTTGAATAGACAAAAAGCCTGGAGTTCAAATAAGTTCAAGAAAATCAAATGCCTTTTGTAATCGACGAGTTTCCGTTTGAAACCCCGATACTTGGAAAGAGACTGTCCGTTTTGTACGCGAAGTGCATCCTGCTTTTGTCATAACCCCCTCAACTTTTTAGCACACGCTATGTGGGTGAAATGATGATACCATGTCAACTTTCAACCTTTTTAGACTTCATTTGAAGTGCTTTTCACTTTTAGGGTCATTTAGCTCAAAAAATAGTAAATGCATGAAAAATATCAAATGAAGTCAAAAAGGGTTGAAAATTGATGATTTGGCTTTGAACGGTGCATTTTTAACCCATAAAAAACCTAGAGTTCAAATAAGTTCAACAACATGAAATGCCTTTTGTAGCCGATGAGTTTCCGGCCGAAACCCCGATACTTCGAAAGAGAGTGTCCATTTTGTACGCGAAGTGCATCCTACTTTTGCCGTAACCTTCTCAACTTTTTAGCACATGCTATGTGGGTGAAATGATGATACCATGCCAACTTTCAACATTTTCAGACTTCATTTGAAGTGCTTTCCAATTTCAAGGTCATTTAGCTCAAAAAAATCAGTAAATGCATGAAAAATATCAAATGAAGTCAGAAAGGGTTGAAAATTGATGATGTGGCTTTTAATGGTGCATTTTGAACACACAAAAAGACTGGAGTTCAAATAAGTTCAAGAAAATGAAATGCCTTTTGTAATCGATGAGATTTCGTTTGAAACCCGATACTTCGAAAGAGACTGTTCGTTCTGTACGCAAAGTCCATCCTGCTTTTATTGTAACCCACTCAACTTTTTAGCACATGCTATGTGGGTGAAATGATAATACCATGTCAACTTTCAACCTTTTCAGACTTCATTTGAAGTGCTTTTAAATTTCAGGGTCATTTAGCTCAAAATAATCAGTAAATGCATGAAAAATATCAAATGAAGTCAGAAAGGATTGAAAATTGATGATGTGGCTTTTAATGGTGCATTTTGAACACACAAAAAGACTAGAGTTGAAATAAGTTGAAGAAAATGAAATGCCTTTTGTAACCGACGAGTTTCCGTCCGAAACCCCGATACTTCGAAAGAGAGTGTCCATTTTGTATTTGAAGTGCATCCTTCTTTTACCGTAACCTTCTCAACTTTTTAGCACATGCTATGTGGGTGAAATGATGATACCATGCCAACTTTCAACCTTTTTAGACTTCATTTGAAGTGCTTTTCAATTTCAGGGTCATTTAGCTCAAAAAAATCAGTAAATGCATGAAAAATGTCAAATGAAGTCAGAAAGGGTTTAAAATTGATGATGTGGCTTTGAATGGTGCATTTTGAACACACATAAAGCCTGGAGTTCAAATTAGTTCAAGAAAATCAAATGCCTTTTGTAATCGACGAGTTTCCGTCTCAAACCCCGATACTTCGAAAGAGACTGTCCGTTTTGTACGCGAAGTCCATCCTGCATTTGCCGTAACCCTCTCAAATTTTTAGCACATGGTATGTGGGTGAAATGATGATACCATGTCAACTTTCAACCTTTTCAGACTTCATTTGAAGTGATTTTCGATTTCCGGGTCATTTAGCTCAAAAAATCAGTAAATGCTTGAAAAATATCAAATAAAGTGAGAAAGGGTTGAAAATTGATGATGTGGCTTTGAATGGTGCATTTCGAACACACAAAAAGTCTGGAGTTCAAATAAGTTCACGAAAATGAAATATCTTTGTAATCGATGAGTTTCCGTCCGAAACCCAATACTTCGAAAGAGACTGTCCGTTTTGTACGCGAAGTGCATCCTGCTTTTGTCGTAACCCCGTCAACTTTTTAGCACACGCTATGTGGGTGAAATGATGTAACCATGTCAACTTTCAACCTTTTCAGACTTCATTTGAAGTGCTTTTCAATTTTTGGGTCATTTAGCTCAAAAAAATACTAAATGGATGAAAAATATCAAATGAAGTGACAAAGGATTGAAAATTGATGATGTGGCTTTGAATGGTGCATTTTGAACACGTAAAAAACCTGGATTTCAAATAAGGTCAAGAAAATGAAATGCCTTTTGTAGCCGATGAGTTTCCGTCCGAAACCCCGATGCTTCGAAAGAGAGTGTTTGTTTTGTACGCGAAGTGCATCCTGCTTTTGCCGTAACCTTCTCAACTTTTTAGCATATGCCATGTGGGTGAAATGATGATACCATGCCAACTTTCAACATTTTCAGACTTCGTTTGAAGTGCTTTCCAATTTCAGGGTCATTTAGCTCAAAAAAATCAGTAAATGCATGAAAAATATCAAATGAAGTCAGAAAGGGTTGAAAATTGATGATGTGGCTTTTAATGGTGCATTTTGAACACACAAAAAGCCTGGAGTTCAAATAAGTTGAAGAAAATGAAATGCCTTTTGTAACCGATGTGTTTTTGTCCAAAGTCCCGATACTTCGAAAGAGACTGTCCGTTTTGTACGCGAAGTGCATCCTGCTTTTACCGTAACCTTCTCAACTTTTTAGAATATGCTATGTGGGTGAAAATATGATACCATGCCAACTTTCAACCTTTTCAGACTTCATTTGAAGTGCTTTTCGATTTCAGGGTCATTTAGCTCAAAAAATCAGTAAATGCATGAAAAATATCAAATGAAGTGAGAAAGGTTTGAAAATTGATGATGTGGATTTGAATGGTGCATTTTGAATAGACAAAAAGCCTGGAGTTCAAATAAGTTCAAGAAAATCAAATGCCTTTTTTAATCGACGAGTTTCCGTCTGAAACACCGATACTTCGAAAGAGACTGTCCGTTTTGTACGCGAAGTGCATCCTGCTTTTGTCATAACCCCCTCAACTTTTTAGCACACGCTATGTGGGTGAAATGATGATACCATGTCAACTTTCAACCTTTTTAGACTTCATTTGAAGTGCTTTTCACTTTTAGGGTCATTTAGCTCAAAAAATAGTAAATGCGTGAAAAATATCAAATGAAGTCAAAAAGGGTTGAAAATTGATGATTTGGCTTTGAATGGTGCATTTCGAACACACAAATAGTCTGTAGTTCAAATAAGTTCACGAAAATGAAATATCTTTGTAATCGATGAGTTTTCGTCCGAAACCCGATACTTCGAAAGAGACTGTCCGTTTTGTACGCGAAGTGCATCCTGCTTTTGTTGTAACCCCGTCAACTTTTTAGCACATGCTATGTGGGTGAAATGATGTAACCATGTCAACTTTCAACCTTTTCAGACTTCGTTTGAAGTGCTTTCCAATTTCAGGGTCATTTAGCTCAAAAAAATCAGTAAATGCATGAAAAATATCAAATGAAGCTAGAGAGGGTTGAAAATTGATGATGTGGCTTTTAATGGTGCATTTTGAACACACAAAAAGCCTAGAGTTCAAATATGTTCAAGAAAATGAAATGCCTTTTGTAACCGATGTGTTTTTGTCCAAAACCCCGATACTTCGAAAGAGAGTGTCCGTTTTGTACGCGAAGTGCATCCTGCTTTTACCGTAACCTTCTCAACTTTTTAGCATATGCTATGTGGCTGAAATGATGATACCATGCCAACTTTCAACATTTTTAGACTTCATTTGAAGGGCTTTTCAATTTCAGGGTCATTTAGCTCAAAAAAATCAATAAATGCATGAAAAATATCAAATGAAGTCAGAAAGGGTTGAAAATTGATGATGTGGCTTTTAATGGTGCATTTTGAACACACAAAAAGCCTGGAGTTCAAATAAGTTCAAGAAAATGAAATGCCTTTTGTTACCGATGTGTTTCCGTCCGAAACCCCGATACTTCGAAAGAGAGTGTCCGTTTTGTACGCGAAGTGCATCTTTGTTTTGCCGTATCCTTCTCAACTTTTTAGCACATGCTATGTGGGTGAAATGATGATACCATGCCAACTTTCAACCTTTTCAGACTTAATATGAAGTCCTTTTCAATTTCAGGGTCATTTAGCTCAAAAAATCAGTAAATGCATGAAAAATATCAAATGAAGTCAGAAAGGGTTGAAAATTGATGATGTGGCTTTGAATGGTGCATTTTGAACACACAAAAAGCCTGGAGTTCAAATAAGTTCAAGAAAATCAAATGCCTTTTGTAATCGACGAGTTTCCGTCTGAAAACCCGATACTTCGAAACAGAGTGTCCGTTTTGTACGCGAAGTGCATCCTGCTTTTGTCATAACCCTCTCAACTTTTTAGCACATGCTATGTGGGTGAAATGATGATACCATGTCAACTTTAAACCTTTTCAGACTTCATTTGAAGTGCTTTTCAATTTCAGGGTCATTTAGCTCAAAATAATTAGTAAATGCATGAAAAATATCAAATGAACTCAGAAAGGATTGAAAATTGATGATGTGGCTTTTAATGGTGCATTTTGAACACACAAAAATCCTGGAGTTCAAATAAGTTGACGAAAATGAAATGCCTTTTTTAACCGACGAGTTTCCGTCCGAAACCCCGATACTTCGAAAGAGAGTATCCGTTTTGTACGCGAAGTGCATCCTTCTTTTGCCGTAACCTTCTCAACTTTTTAGCACATGCTATGTGGGTGAAATGATGATACCACGCCAACTTTCAACCTTTTCAGACGTCATTTGAAGTGCTTTTCAATTTCAGGGTCATTTAGCTCAAAAAATCAGTAAATGCATGAAAAATGTCAAATGAAGTCAGAAAGGGTTGAAAATTGATGATGTGGCTTTGAATGGTGCATTTTGACCACACAAAAATCCTGGAGTTCAAATAAGTTCAAGAAAATCAAATGCCTTTTGTAATCGACGAGTTTCCGTCTGAAACCACGATACTTCGAAAGAGACTGTTCGTTTTGTACGCGAAGTGCATCCTGCTTTTGTCGTAACCCCCTCAACTTTTTAGCACACACTATGTGGGTGAAATGATGATACCATGTCAACTTTCAACCTTTTCAGACTTCATTTGAAGTGCTTTTCAATTTTAGGGTCATTTAGCTCAAAAAAATAGTAAATGCATGAAAAATATCAAATGAAGTCGGAGAGGGTTGAAAATTGATGATGTGGCTTTGCATGGTACATTTTGAATACATAAAAAACCTGCATTTCAAATAAGTTCAAGAAAAGTAAATGCCTTTTGTAGCTGATGAGTTTCCGTCCGAAACCCCGATACTTCGAAAGAGAGTGTCCGTTTTGTACGCGAAGTGCATCGTGCTTTTGCCGTAACCTTCTCAACTTTTTAGCACATGCTATGTGGGTGAAATGATGATACCATGCCAACTTTCAACATTTTCAGACTTCATTTGAAGTGCTTTCCAATTTCAGGGTCATTTAGCTCAAACAAATCACTAAATGCATGAAAAATATCAAATGAAGTCAGAAAGGGTTGAAAATTAATGATGTGGCTTTTAATGGTGCATTTTGAACACGCAAAAAGCCTGGAGTTCAAATAAGTTCAAGAAAATGAAATGCCTTTTGTAATCAATGAGTTACCGTTTGAAACCCCGATACTTCGAAAGAGACTGTTCGTTTTGTACGCGAAGTCCATCCTGCTTTTAACGTAACCATGTCAACTTTTTAGCACATGCTATATGGGTGAAATGATGATACCATGTCAACTTTCAACCTTTTCAGACTTCATTTGAAGTGCTTTTAAATTTCAGGGTCATTTAGCTCAAAATAATCAGTAAATGCATGAAAAATATCAAACGAAGTCAGAAAGGATTGAAAATTGATGATGTGGCTTTTAATGGTGCATTTTGAACACACAAAAAGCCTGGAGTTCAAATAAGTTGAAGAAAATGAAATGCCTTTTGTAACCGACGAGTTTCCGCCCGAAATCTCGATACTTCGAAAGAGAGTGTCCGTTTTGTACGCGAAGTGCATCCTTCTTTTACCGTAACCTTCTCAACTTTTTAGCACATGCTATGTGGGTGAAATGATGATACCATGCCAACTTTCAACCTTTTTAGACTTCATTTGAAGTGCTTTTCAATTTCAGGGTCATTTAGCTCAAAAAAATCAGTAAATGCATGAAAAATATCAAATGAAGTCAGAAAGGGTTGAAAATTGATGATGTGGATTTGAATGGTGCATTTTGAACACACAAAAAGCCTGGAGTTCAAATAAGTTGAAGAAAATCAAATGCCTTTTGTAATCGACGAGTTTCCGTCTCAAACCCCGATACTTCGAAAGAGACTATCCGTTTTGTACGCGAAGTCCATCCTGCTTTTGCCGTAACCCTCTCAAATTTTAGCACATGGTATGTGGGTGAAATGATGATACCATGTCAACTTTCAACCTTTTCAGACTTCATTTGAAGTGATTTTCAATTTCAAGGTCATTTAGCTCAAAAAATCAGTAAATGCATGAAAAATATCAAATGAAGTGAGAAAGGGTTGAAAATTGATGATGTGGCTTTGAATGGTGCATTTCGAACACACAAAAAGCCTGGAGTTCAAATAAGTTCACGAAAATGAAATGCCTTTTGTAATCGATGAGTTTCCGTCCGAAACTCCGATACTTCGAAAGAGACTGTCCGTTTTGTACGCGAAGTGCATCCTGCTTTTGTCGTAACCCCTCAAATTTTTAGCACACCCTATGTGGGTGAAATGATAATACCATGTCAACTTTCAACCTTTTCAGACTTCATTTGAAGTGCTTTTCAATTTTAGGGTCATTTAGCTCAAAAAAATAGTAAATGCGTGAAAAATATCAAATGAAGTCGGAGAGGGTTGAAAATTGATGATGTGGCTTTGAATGGTACATTTTGAAAACATAAAAAACCTGGAGTTCAAATAAGTTCAAGAAAATGAAATGCCTTTTATAGCTGATGAGTTTCCGTCCGAAACCCCGATACTTCGAAGGAGAGTGTCCGTTTTGTACGCGAAGTGCATCCTGCTTTTGCCGTAACCTTCTCAAGTTTTTAGCACATGCTATGTGGCTGAAATGATGATACCATGCCAACTTTCAACATTTTCAGACTTCATTTGAAGTGCTTTCCAATTTCAGGGTCATTTAGCTCAAAAAAATCAGTAAATGCATGAAAAATATCAAATGAAGTCAGAAAGGGTTGAAAATTGAAGATGTGGCTTTTAATGGTGCATTTTGAACACACAAAAATCCTGGAGTTCAAATAAGTTCAAGAAAATGAAATGCCTTTTGTAATCAATGAGTTTCTGTCTGAAACCCCGATACTTCGAAAGAGACTGTTCGTTTTGTACGCGAAGTCCATCCTGCTTTTATCGTAACCCTGTCAACTTTTTAGCACATGCAATATGGGTCAAATGATGATACCATGTCAACTTTCAACCTTTTCAGACTTCATTTGAAGTGCTTTTAAATTTCAGGGTCATTTAGCTCAAAATAATCAGTAAATGCATGAAAAATATCAAATGAAGTCAGAAAGGATTGAAAATTGATGATGTGGCTTTTAATGGTGCATTTTGAACACACAAAAAGCCTGGAGTTCAAATAAGTTGAAGAAAATGAAATGCCTTTTGTAACCGACGAGTTTCCGCCCGAAACCCCAATACTTCGAAAGAGAGTGTCCGTTTTGTACGCGAAGTGCAACCTTCTTTTACCGTAACCTTCTCAACTTTTTAGCACATGCTATGTGGGTGAAATGATGATACCATGCCAACTTTCAACCTTTTTAGACTTTAGTTGAAGTGCATTTCAATTTCAGGGTCATTTAGGTCAAAAAAATCAGTAAATGCTTGAAAAATATCAAATGAAGTCAGAAAGGGTTGAAAATTGATGATGTGGATTTGAATGGTGCATTTTGAACACACAAAAAGCCTCGTGTTCAAATAAGTTGAAGAAAATCAAATGCCTTTTGTAATCGACGAGTTTCCGTCTCAAATCCCGATACTTCGAAAGAGACTATCCGTTTTGTACGCGAAGTCCATCCTGCTTTTGCCGTAACCCTCTCAAATTTTTAGCACATGGTATGTGGGTGAAATTATGATACCATGTCAACTTTCAACCTTTTCAGACTTCATTTGAAGTGATTTTCAATTTCAGGGTTATTTAGCTCAAAAAATCAGTAAATGCATGAAAAATATCAAATGAAGTGAGAAAGGGTTGAAAATTGATGATGTGGCTTTAAATGGTGCATTTCGAACACACAAAAAGCCTGGAGTTCAAATAAGTTCACGAAAATGAAATGCCTTTTGTAATCGATGAGTTTCCATCCGAAACCCCGATACTTCGAAAGAGACTGTCCGTTTTGTACACGAAGTGCATCCTGCTTTTGTCGTAACCCCCTCAACTTTTTAGCACACGCTATGTGGGTGAAATGATGTTACCATGTCAACTTTCAACCTTTTCAGACTTCATTTCAAGTGCTTTTCAATTTTAGGGTCATTTAGCTCAAAAAAAATAGTAAATGGATGAAAAATATCAAATGAAGTCAGAAAGGGTTGAAAATTGATGATGTGGCTTTGAATGGTGCATTTTGAACACATAAAAAACCTGGATTTCAAATAAGTTCAAGAAAATGAAATGCCTTTTGTAGCCGATGAGTTTCCATCTGAAACCCCGATACTTCGAAAGAGTGTGTCCTTTTTGTACGCGAAGTGCATCCTACTTTTGCCGTAACCTTCTCAACTTTTTAGCATATGCTATGTGGCTGAAATGATGATACTGTGCCTACTTTCAACATTTTTAGACTTCATTTGAAGGGCTTTCCAATTTCAGGGTCATTTAGCTCAAAAAAATCAGTAAATGCATGAAAAATATCAAATGAAGTCAGAAAGGGTTGAAAATTGATGACGTGGCTTTTAATGGTGCATTTTGAACACACAAAAAGACTGGAGTTCAAAAAAGTTCAAGAAAATGAAATGCCTTTTGTAACCGATGTGTTTCCGTCCGAAACCCCGATACTTCGAAAGAGAGTGTCCGTTTTGTACGCGAAGTGCATCCTTCTTTTGCCGTATCCTTCTCAACTTTTTAGCACATCCTATGAGGGTGAAATGATGATACCATGCCAACTTTCAACCTTTTCAGACTTCATTTGAAGTCCTTTTCAATTTCAGGGTCATTTAGCTCAAAAAATCAGTAAATGCATGAAAAATATCAAATGAAGTCAGAAAGGGTTGAAAATTGATGATGTGGCTTTGAATGGTGCATTTTGAACACACAAAAAGCCTGGAGTTCAAATAAGTTCAAGAAAATGAAATGCCTTTTGTAACCGATGTGTTTCCGTCCGAAACCCCGATACTTCGAAAGAGAGTGTCCGTTTGTACGCGAAGTGCATCGTTCTTTTGCCGTCTCCTTCTCAAATTTTTAGCACATGCTATGTGGGTGAAATGATGATACCATGCCAACTTTCAACCTTTTCAGACTTCATTTGAAGTCCTTTTCAATTTCAGGCTCATTTAGCTAGAAAAATCAGTAAATGCAGGAAAAATATCAAATGAATTCAGAAAGGGTTGAAAATTGATGATGTGACTTTGAATGGTGCATTTTGAACACACAAAAAGCCTGGAGTTCAAATAAGTTCAAGAAAATGAAATGCCTTTTGTACTTCGATGAGTTTCCGTCCGAAACCCCGATACTTCGAAAGAGAGTGTCCGTTTTGTACGCGAAGTGCATCCTTCTTTTGCCGTAACCTTCTCAACTTTTTAGCACATGCTATGTGGGTGAAATGATGATACCATGCCAACTTTCAACCTTTTCAATTTCAGGGTCATTTAGCTCGAAAAATCAGTAAATGCATGAAAAATATCAAATGAACTCAGAAAGGATTGAAAATTGATGATGTGGCTTTTAATGGTGCATTTTGAACACACAAAAAGCCTGGAGTTCAAATAAGTTGACGAAAATGAAATGCCTTTTTTAACCGATGAGTTTCCGTCCGAAACCCCGATACTTCGAAAGAGAGTGTTCGTTTTGTACGCGAAGTGCATCCTTCTTTTGCCGTAAGCTTCTCAACTTTTTAGCACATGCTATGTGGGTGAAATGATCATACCATGCCAACTTTCAACCTTTTCAGACTTCATTTGAAGTGCTTTTCAATTTAAGGGTCATTTAGCTCAAAAAATCAGTAAATGCATGAAAAATATCAAATGAAGTCAGAAAGGGTTGAAAATTGATGATGTGGCTTTGAATGGTGCATTTTGACCACACAAAAAGCCTGGAGTTCAAATAAGTTCAAGAAAATCAAATGCCTTTTGTAATCGACGAGTTTCCGTTTGAAATCCCGATACTTCGAAAGAGACTGTTCGTTTTGTACGCGAAGTGCATCCTGCTTTTGTCATAACCCCCTCAACTTTTTAGCACACGCTATGTGGGTGAAATGATGATACCATGTCAACTTTCAACCTTTTCAGACTTCATTTGAAGTGCTTTTCAATTTTAGGTTCATTTAGCTCAAAAAAAATAGTAAATGCATGAAAAATATCAAATGAAGTCAGAGAGGTTAAAAATTGATGATGTGGCTTTGAATGGTGCATTTTGAAAACATAAAAAACCTGCAGTTCAAATAAGTTCAAGAAAATGAACTGCCTTTTGTAGCCGATGAGTTTCCGTCCGAAACCCCGATACTTCGAAAGAGAGTGTCCGTTTTGTACGCGAAGTGCATCCTTCTTTTGCCGTAACCTTCTCAACTTTTTAGCATATGCTATGTGGGTGAAATGATGATACCATGCCAACTTTCAACATTTTCAGACTTCATTTGAAGTGCTTTCCAATTTCAGGGTCATTTAGCTCAAAAAAATTAGTAAATGCATGAAAAATATCAAATGAAGTCAGAAAGGGTTGCAAATTGATGATGTGGCTTTTAATGGTGCATTTTGAACACACAAAAAGCCTGGAGTTCAAATAAGTTCAAGAAAATGAAATGCCTTTTGTAACCGATGTGTTTCCGTCCGAAACCCCGATACTTCGGAAGAGAGTGTCCGTTTTGTACGCGAAGTGCATCCTTATTTTGTCGTAACCTTCTCAACTTTTTAGCGTATGCTATGTGGGTGAAATGATGATACCATGCCAACTTTCAACATTTTCAGACTTCATTTGAAGTGCTTTCCAATTTCAGGGTCATTTAGCTCAAAAAAATTCAGTAAATGCATGAAAAATATCAAATGAAGTCAGAAAGAGTTGAAAATTGATGATGTGGCTTTTAATGGTGAATTTTGAACACACAAAAATCCTGGAGTTCAAATAAGTTCAAGAAAATGAAATGCCTTTTGTAATCGATGAGTTTCCATCCGAAACCCCGATACTTCGAAAGAGACTGTCCGTTTTGTACACGAAGTGCATCCTGCTTTTGTCGTAACCCCCTCAACTTTTTAGCACACGCTATGTGGGTGAAATGATGTTACCACGTCAACTTTCAACCTTTTCAGACTTCATTTCAAGTGCTTTTCAATTTTAGGGTCATTTAGCTCAAAAAAAAATAGTAAATGGATGAAAAATATCAAATGAAGTCAGAAAGGGTTGAAAATTGATGATGTGGCTTTGAATGGTGCATTTTGAACACATAAAAAACCTGGATTTCAAATAAGTTCAAGAAAATGAAATGCCTTTTGTAGCCGATGAGTTTCCATCTGAAACCCCGATACTTCGAAAGAGTGTGTCCTTTTTGTACGCGAAGTGCATCCTACTTTTGCCGTAACCTTCTCAACTTTTTAGCATATGCTATGTGGCTGAAATGATGATACCGTGCCTACTTTCAACATTTTTAGACTTCATTTGAAGGGCTTTCCAATTTCAGGGTCATTTAGCTCAAAAAAATCAGTAAATGCATGAAAAATATCAAATGAAGTCAGAAAGGGTTGAAAATTGATGATGTGGCTTTTAATGGTGCATTTTGAACACACAAAAAGACTGGAGTTCAAAAAAGTTCAAGAAAATGAAATGCCTTTTGTAACCGATGTGTTTCCGTCCGAAACCCCGATACTTCGAAAGAGAGTGTCCGTTTTGTACGCGAAGTGCATCCTTCTTTTGCCGTATCCTTCTCAACTTTTTAGCACATCCTATGAGGGTGAAATGATGATACCATGCCAACTTTCAACCTTTTCAGACTTCATTTGAAGTCCTTTTCAATTTCAGGGTCATTTAGCTCAAAAAATCAGTAAATGCATGAAAAATATCAAATGAAGTCAGAAAGGGTTGAAAATTGTTGATGTGGCTTTGAATGGTGCATTTTGAACACACAAAAAGCCTGGAGTTCAAATAAGTTCAAGAAAATGAAATGCCTTTTGTAACCGATGTGTTTCCGTCCGAAACCCCGATACTTCGAAAGAGAGTGTCCGTTTGTACGCGAAGTGCATCGTTCTTTTGCCGTCTCCTTCTCAAATTTTTAGCACATGCTATGTGGGTGAAATGATGATACCATGCCAACTTTCAACCTTTTCAGACTTCATTTGAAGTCCTTTTCAATTTCAGGCTCATTTAGCTAGAAAAATCAGTAAATGCAGGAAAAATATCAAATGAATTCAGAAAGGGTTGAAAATTGATGATGTGACTTTGAATGGTGCATTTTGAACACACAAAAAGCCTGGAGTTCAAATAAGTTCAAGAATATGAAATGCCTTTTGTACTTCGATGAGTTTCCGTCCGAAACCCCGATACTTCGAAAGAGAGTGTCCGTTTTGTACGCGAAGTGCATCCTTCTTTTGCCGTAACCTTCTCCACTTTTTAGCACATGCTATGTGGGTGAAATGATGATACCATGCCAACTTTCAACCTTTTCAATTTCAGGGTCATTTAGCTCGAAAAATCAGTAAATGCATGAAAAATATCAAATGAACTCAGAAAGGATTGAAAATTGATGATGTGGCTTTTAATGGTGCATTTTGAACACACAAAAAGCCTGGAGTTCAAATAAGTTGACGAAAATGAAATGCCTTTTTTAACCGATGAGTTTCCGTCCGAAACCCCGATACTTCGAAAGAGAGTGTTCGTTTTGTACGCGAAGTCCATCCTTCTTTTGCCGTAACCTTCTCAACTTTTTAGCACATGCTATGTGGGTGAAATGATCATACCATGCCAACTTTCAACCTTTTCAGACTTCATTTGAAGTGCTTTTCAATTTAAGGGTCATTTAGCTCAAAAAATCAGTAAATGCATGAAAAATATCAAATGAAGTCAGAAAGGGTTGAAAATTGATGATGTGGCTTTGAATGGTGCATTTTGACCACACAAAAAGCCTGGAGTTCAAATAAGTTCAAGAAAATCAAATGCCTTTTGTAATCGACGAGTTTCCGTTTGAAATCCCGATACTTCGAAAGAGACTGTTCCTTTTGTACGCGAAGTGCATCCTGCTTTTGTCATAACCCCCTCAACTTTTTAGCACACGCTATGTGGGTGAAATGATGATACCATGTCAACTTTCAACCTTTTCAGACTTCATTTGAAGTGCTTTTCAATTTTAGGTTCATTTAGCTCAAAAAAAATAGTAAATGCATGAAAAATATCAAATGAAGTCAGAGAGGTTAAAAATTGATGATGTGGCTTTGAATGGTGCATTTTGAAAACATAAAAAACCTGCAGTTCAAATAAGTTCAAGAAAATGAACTGCCTTTTGTAGCCGATGAGTTTCCGTCCGAAACCCCGATACTTCGAAAGAGAGTGTCCGTTTTGTACGCGAAGTGCATCCTTCTTTTGCCGTAACCTTCTCAACTTTATAGCATATGCTATGTGGGTGAAATGATGATACCATGCCAACTTTCAACATTTTCAGACTTCATTTGAAGTGCTTTCCAATTTCAGGGTCATTTAGCTCAAAAAAATCAGTAAATGCATGAAAAATATCAAATGAAGTCAGAAAGGGTTGCAAATTGATGATGTGGCTTTTAATGGTGCATTTTGAACACACAAAAAGCCTGGAGTTCAAATAAGTTCAAGAAAATGAAATGCCTTTTGTAACCGATGTGTTTCCGTCTGAAACCCCGATACTTCGGAAGAGAGTGTCCGTTTTGTACGCGAAGTGCATCCTTATTTTGTCGTAACCTTCTCAACTTTTTAGCGTATGCTATGTGGGTGAAATGATGATACCATGCCAACTTTCAACATTTTCAGACTTCATTTGAAGTGCTTTCCAATTTCAGGGTCATTTAGCTCAAAAAAAATCAGTAAATGCATGAAAAATATCAAATGAAGTCAGAAAGAGTTGAAAATTGATGATGTGGCTTTTAATGGTGAATTTTGAACACACAAAAATCCTGGAGTTCAAATAAGTTCAAGAAAATGAAATGCCTTTTGTAACCGATGTGTTTCCGTGCGAAACCCCGATACTTCGAAAGAGAGTGTCCGTTTTGTACGCGAAGTGCATCCTTCTTTTACCGTAACCTTCTCAACTTTCTAGCATTTGCTATGTGGGTGAAATGATGATACCATGCCAACTTTCAACATTTTCAGACTTCATTGGAAGTGCTTTCCAATTTCAGGGTCATTTAGCTCAAAAAATTCAGTAAATGCATGAAAAATATCAAATGAAGTCAGAAAGGGTTGAAAATTGATGATGTGGCTTTGAATGGTGCATTTTGAACACACAAAAAGCCTGGAGTTCAAATAAGTTCACGAAAATGAAATACATTTTGTAATCGATGAGTTTCCGTCCGAAACCCCGATACTTCGAAAGAGAGTGTCCGTTTTGTACGCAAAGTGCATCCTGCTTTTGCCGTAACCTTCTCAAATTTTTAGCACATGCTATGTGGGTGAAATGGTGATACCATGTCAACTATCAACCTTTTCAGACTTCATTTGAAGTGCTTTTCAATTTTAGGGTCATTTAGCTCAAAAAATAGTAAATGCATGAAAAATTTCAAATGAAGTCGGAGAGGGTTGAAAATTGATGATGTCGCTTTGAATGGTACATTTTGAAAACATAAAAAACCTGGAGTTCAAATAAGTTCAAGAAAATGAAATGCCTTTTGTAGCCGATGAGTTTCCGTCCGAAACCCCGATACTTCGAAAGAGAGTGTCTGTTTTGTACGCGAAGTGCATCCGGCTTTTGCCGTAACCTTCTCAACTTTTTAGCACATGCTATGTGGGTGAAATGATGATACCATGCCAACTTTCAACATTTTCAGACTTCATTTGAAGTGCTTTCGAATTTCAGGGTCATTTAGCTCAAAAAAATCAGTTAATGCATGAAAAATATCAAATGAAGTCACAAAGGGTTGAAAATTGATGATGTGGCTTTTAATGGTGCATTTTGAACACACAAAAAGCCTGGAGTTCAAATAAGTTTCAAGAAAATGAAATGCCTTTTGTAATCAATGAGTTTCCATCTGAAACACCAATACTTCGAAAGAGACTGTTCGTTTTGTACGCGAAGTCCATCCTGCTTTTATCGTAACCCTGTCAAGTTTTTAGCACGTGCTATATGGGTGAAATGATGATACCATGTCAACTTTCAACCTTTTCAGACTTCATTTGAAGTGCTTTTAAATTTCAGGGTCATTTAGCTCAAAATAATCAGTAAATGCATGAAAAATATCAAATGAAGTCAGAAAGGATTGAAAATTGATGATGTGGCTTTTAATGTTACATTTTGAACACACAAAAATCCTGGAGTTCAAATAAGTTGAAGAAAATGAAAGGCCTTTTGTAACCGACGAGTTTCCGCCCGAAACCCCGATACTTCGAAAGAGAGTGTCCGTTTTGTACGCGAAGTGCATCATTCTTTTACCGTAACCTTCTCAACTTTTTAGCACATGCTATGTGGGTGAAATGATGATACCAGGCCAACTTTCAACCTTTTTAGACTTCATTTGAAGTGCTTTTCAATTTCAGGGTCATTTAGCTCAAAAAAATCAGTAAATGCATGAAAAATATCAAATGAAGTCAGAAAGGGTTGAAAATTGATGATGTGGATTTGAATGGTGCATTTTGAACACACAAAAAGCCTGGAGTTCAAATAAGTTGAAGAAAATCAAATGCCTTTTGTAATCGACGAGTTTCCGTCTCAAACCCCGATACTTTGAAAGAGACTATCCGTTGTGTACGCGAAGTCCATCCTGCTTTTGCCGTAACCCTCTCAAATTTCTAGCACATGGTATGTGGGTGAAATGATGATACCATGTCAACTTTCAACCTTTTCAGACTTCATTTGAAGTGATTTTCAATTTCAGGGTCATTTAGCTCAAAAAATCAGTAAATGCATGAAAAATATCAAATGAAGTGAGAAAGGGTTGAAAATTGATGATGTGGCTTTGAATGGTGCATTTCGAACACACAAAAAGCCTGGAGTTCAAATAAGTTCACGAAAATGAAATGCCTTTTGTAATCGATGAGTTTCCGTCCGAAACCCCGATACTTCGAAAGAGACTGTCCGTTTTGTACGCGAAGTGCATCCTGCTTTTGCCGTAACCTTGTCAAATTTTTAGCACATGCTATGTGGGTGAAATGGTGATACCATGCCAACTTTCAACGTTTTCAGACTTCATTTGAAGTGCTTTCCAATTTCAGGGTCATTTAGCTCAAAAAAATCAGTAAATGCATGAAAAATATCAAATGAAGTCAGAAAGAGTTGAAAATTGATGATGTGGCTTTTAATGGTGAATTTTGAACACACAAAAATCCTGGATTTCAAATAAGTTCAAGAAAATGAAATGCCTTTTGTAACCGATGTGTTTCCGTGCGAAACCCCGATACTTCGAAAGAGAGTGTCCGTTTTGTACGCGAAGTGCATCCTTCTTTTGCCCTAACCTTCTCAACTTTTTAGCATTTGCTATGTGGGTGAAATGATGATACCATGCCAACTTTCAACATTTTCAGACTTCATTGGAAGTGCTTTCCAATTTTAGGGTCATTTAGCTCAAAAAAATCAGTAAATGCATGAAAAATATCAAATGAAGTCAGAAAGGGTTGAAAATTGATGATGTGGCTTTGAATGGTGCATTTTCAACACACAAAAAGCCTGGAGTTCAAATAAGTTCACGAAAATGAAATGCCTTTTGTAATCGGTGAGTTTCCGTCCGAATCCCCGATACTTCGAAAGAGAGTATCCGTTTTGTACGCGAAGTGCATCCTGCTTTTGCCGTAACCTTCTCAACTTTTTAGCACATGCTATGTGGGTGAAATGGTGATACCATGTCAACTATCAACCTTTTCAGACTTCATTTGAAGTGCTTGTCAATTTTAGGGCATTTAGCTCAAAAAATCAATAAATGCATGAAAAATATCAAATGAAGTCAGAAAGGGTTGAAAATTGATGATGTGGCTTTGAATGGTGCATTTTATACACACAAAAAGCCTGGAGTTCAAATAAGTTCAAGAAAATGAAATGCCTTTTGTAACCGAAGTGTTTCCGTCCGAAACCCCGATACTTCGAAAGAGAGTGTCCATTTTGTACGCGAAGTGCATCCTTCTTTTGCCGTAACCTTCTCAACTTTTTAGCATATGCTATGTGGGTGAAATGGTGATACCATGCCAACTTTCAACATTTTCAGACTTCATTGGAAGTGCTTTCCAATTTCAGGGTCATTTAGCTCAAAAAAATCAGTAAATGCATGAAAAATATCAAATGAAGTCAGAAAGGGTTGAAAATTGATGATCTGGCTTTGAATGGTGCATTTTGAACACACAAAAAGCCTGGAGTTCAAATAAGTTCACGAAAATAAAATGCATTTTGTAATCGATGAGTTTCCATCTGAAACCCCGATACTTCGAAAGAGACTGTTCGTTTTGTACGCGAAGTCCATCCTGCTTTTATCGTAACCCTGTCAACTTTTTAGCACGTGCTATATGGGTGAAATGATGATACCATGTCAACTTTCAACCTTTTCAGACATCATTTGAAGTGCTTTTAAATTTCAGGGTCATTTAGATCAAAATAATCAGTAAATGCATGAAAAATATCAAATGGAGTCAGAAAGGATTGAAAATTGATGATGTGGCTTTTAATGTTGCATTTTGAACACACAAAAATCCTGGAGTTCAAATAAGTTGAAGAAAATGAAAGGCCTTTTGTAACCGACGAGTTTCCGCCCGAAACCCCGATACTTCGAAAGAGAGTGTCCGTTTTGTACGCGAAGTGCATCCTTCTTTTACTGTAACCTTCTCAACTTTTTAGCACATGCTATGTGGGTGAAATGATGATACCATGCCAACTTTCAACCATTTAGACTTCATTTGAAGTGCTTTTCAATTTCAGGGTCATTTAGCTCAAAAAAATCAGTAAATGCATGAACAATATCAAATGAAGTCCGAAAGGGTTGAAAATTGATGATGTGGATTTGAATGGTGCACTTTGAACACACAAAAAGCCCGGAGTTCAAATAAGTTGAAGAAAATCAAATGCCTTTTGTAATCGACGAGTTTCCGTCTGAAACCCCGATACTTCGAAAGAGACTATCCGTTTTGTACGCGAAGTCCATCCTGCTTTTGCCGTAACCCTCTCAAATTTCTAGCACATGGTATGTGGGTGAAATGATGATACCATGTCAACTTTCAACCTTTTCAGACTTCATTTGAAGTGATTTTCAATTTCAGGGTCATTTAGCTCAAAAAATCAGTAAATGCATGAAAAATATCAAATCAAGTGAGAAAGGGTTGAAAATTGATGATGTGGCTTTGAATGGTGCATTTCGAACACACAAAAATCCTGGAGTTCAAATAAGTTCACGAAAATGAAATGCCTTTTGTAATCGATGAGTTTCCGTCTGAAACCCCGATACTTCGAAAGAGACTGTCCGTTTTGTACGCGAAGTGCATCCTGCTTTTGCCGTAACCTTCTCAACTTTTTAGCACATGCTATGTGGGTGAAATGGTGATACCATGTCAACTATCAACCTTTTCAGACTTCATTTGAAGTGCTTTTCAATTTTAGGGTCATTTAGCTCAGACAAATAGTAAATGCATGAAAAATATCAAATGAAGTCGGAGAGGGTTGAAAATTGATGATGTGGCTTTGAATGGTACATTTTGAAAACATAAAAAACCTGGAGTTCAAATAAGTTCAAGAAAATGAAATGCCTTTTGTAGCCGATGAGTTTCCGTCCGAAACCCCGATACTTCGAAAGAGAGTGTCCGTTTTGTACGCGAAGTGCATCCGGCTCTTGCCGTTACCTTCTCAACCTTTTAGCACATGCTATGTGGGTGAAATCATGATACCATGTCAACTTTCAACATTTTCAGACTTCATTTGAAGTGCTTTCCAATTTCAGGGTCATTTAGCTCAAAAAAATCAGTAAATGCATGAAAAATATCAAATGAAGTCACAAAGGGTTGAAAATTGATGATGTGGCTTTTAATGGTGCATTTTGAACACACAAAAAGCCTGGAGTTCAAATAAGTTTCAAGAAAATGAAATGCCTTTTGTAATCAATGAGTTTCCATCTGAAACCCCGATACTTCGAAAGAGACGGTTCGTTTTGTACGCGAAGTCCATCCTGCTTTTATCATAACCCTGTCAACTTTTTAGCACGTGCTATATGGGTGAAATGATGATACCATGTCAACTTTCAACCTTTTCAGACTTCATTTGAAGTGCTTTTAAATTTCAGGGTCATTTAGCTCAAAATAATCAGTAAATGCATGAAAAATATCAAATGAAGTCAGAAAAGATTGAAAATTGATGATGTGGCTTTTAATGTTGCATTTTGAACACACAAAAATCCTGGAGTTCAAATAAGTTGAAGAAAATGAAAGGCCTTCTGTAACCGACGAGTTTCCGCCCGAAATCCCGATACTTCGAAAGAGAGTGTCCGTTTTGTACGCGAAGTGCATCCTTCTTTTACCGTAACCTTCTCAACTTTTTAGCACATGCTATGTGGGTGAAATGATGATACCATGCCAACTTTCAACCTTTTTAGACTTCATTTGAAGTGCTTTTCAATTTCAGGGTCATTTAGCTCAAAAAAATCAGTAAATGCATGAAAAATATCAAATGAAGTCAGAAAGGGTTGAAAATTGATTATGTTGATTTGAATTGTGCATTTTGAACACACAAAAAGCCTGGAGTTCAAATAAGTTGAAGAAAATCAAATGCCTTTTGTAATCGACGAGTTTCCGTCTCAAACCCCGATACTTTGAAAGAGACTATCCGTTGTGTACGCGAAGTCCATCCTGCTTTTGCCCTAACCCTCCCAAATTTCTAGCACATGGTATGTGGGTGAAATGATGATACCATGTCAACTTTCAACCTTTTCAGACTTCATTTGAAGTGATTTTCAATTTCAGCGTCATTTAGCTCAAAAAATCAGTAAATGCATGAAAAATATATAATGAAGTGAGAAAGGGTTGAAAATTGATGATGTGGCTTTGAATGGTGCATTTCGAACACACAAAAATCCTGGAGTTCAAATAAGTTCACGAAAATGAAATGCCTTTTGTAATCGATGAGTTTCCGTCCGAAACCCCGATACTTCGAAAGAGACTGTCCGTTTTGTACGCGAAGTGCATCCTGCTTTTGCCGTAACCTTCTCAACTTTTTAGCACATGCTATGTGGGTGAAATGGTGATACCATGTCAACTATCAACATTTTCAGACTTCATTTGAAGTGCTTTTCAATTTTAGGGTCATTTAGCTCAGAAAAATAGTAAATGCATGAAAAATATCAAATGAAGTCGGAGAGGGTTGAAAATTGATGATGTGGCTTTGAATGGTACATTTTGAAAACATAAAAAACCTGGAGTTCAAATAAGTTCAAGAAAATGAAATGCCTTTTGTAGCCGATGAGTTTCCGTCCGAAACCCCGATACTTCGAAAGAGAGTGTCCGTTTTGTACGCGAAGTGCATCCGGCTCTTGCCGTTACCTTCTCAACTTTTTAGCACATGCTATGTGGGTGAAATCATGATACCATGCCAACTTTCAACATTTTCAGACTTCATTTGAAGTGCTTTCCAATTTCAGGGTCATTTAGCTCAAAAAAATCAGTAAATGCATGAAAAATATCAAATGAAGTCACAAAGGGTTGAAAATTGATGATGTGGCTTTTAATGGTGCATTTTGAACACACAAAAGGCCTGGAGTTCAAATAAGTTTCAAGAAAATGAAATGCCTTTTGTAATCAATGAGTTTCCATCTGAAACCCCGATACTTCGAAAGAGACTGTTCGTTTTGTACGCGAAGTCCATCCTGCTTTTATCATAACCCTGTCAACTTTTTAGCACGTGCTATATGGGTGAAATGATGATACCATGTCAACTTTCAACCTTTTCAGACTTCATTTGAAGTGCTTTTAAATTTCAGGGTCATTTAGCTCAAAATAATCAGTAAATGCATGAAAAATATCAAATGAAGTCAGAAAAGATTGAAAATTGATGATGTGGCTTTTAATGTTGCATTTTGAACACACAAAAATCCTGGAGTTCAAATAAGTTGAAGAAAATGAAAGGCCTTTTGTAACCGACGAGTTTCCGCCCGAAATCCCGATACTTCGAAAGAGTGTCCGTTTTGTACGCGAAGTGCATCCTTCTTTTACCGTAACCTTCTCAACTTTTTAGCACATGCTATGTGGGTGAAATGATGATACCATGCCAACTTTCAACCTTTTTAGACTTCATTTGAAGTGCTTTTCAATTTCAGGGTCATTTAGCTCAAAAAAATCAGTAAATGCATGAAAAATATCAAATGAAGTCAGAAAGGGTTGAAAATTGATTATGTTGATTTGAATTGTGCATTTTGAACACACAAAAAGCCTGGAGTTCAAATAAGTTGAAGAAAATCAAATGCCTTTTGTAATCGACGAGTTTCCGTCTCAAACCCCGATACTTTAAAAGAGACTATCCGTTGTGTACGCGAAGTCCATCCTGCTTTTGCCCTAACCCTCTCAAATTTCTAGCACATGGTATGTGGGTGAAATGATGATACCATGTCAACTTTCAACCTTTTCAGACTTCATTTGAAGTGATTTTGAATTTCAGGGTCATTTAGCTCAAAAAATCAGTAAATGCATGAAAAATATCAAATGAAGTGAGAAAGGGTTGAAAATTGATGATGTGGCTTTGAATGGTGCATTTCGAACACACAAAAATCCTGGAGTTCAAATAAGTTCACGAAAATGAAATGCCTTTTGTAATCGATGAGTTTCCGTCCGAAACCCCGATACTTCGAAAGAGACTGTCCGTTTTGAACGCGAAGTGCATCCTGCTTTTGCCGTGACCTTCTCAACTTTTTAGCACATGCTATGTGGGTGAAATGGTGATACCATGTCAACTATCAACCTTTTCAAACTTCATTTGAAGTGCTTTTCAATTTTAGGGTCATTTAGCTCAGAAAAATAGTAAATGCATGAAAAATATCAAATGAAGTCGGAGAGGGTTGAAAATTGATGATGTGGCTTTGAATGGTACATTTTGAAAACATAAAAAACCTGGAGTTCAAATAAGTTCAAGAAAATGAAATGCCTTTTGTAGCCGATGAGTTTCCGTCTGAAACCCCGATACTTCGAAAGAGAGTGTCCGTTTTGTACGCGAAGTGCATCCGGCTCTTGCCATAACCTTCTCAACTTTTTAGCACATGCTATGTGGGTGAAATCATGATACCATGCCAACTTTCAACATTTTCAGACTTCATTTGAAGTGCTTTCCAATTTCAGGGTCATTTAGCTCAAAAAAATCGGTAAATGCATGAAAAATATCAAATGAAGTCACAAAGGGTTGAAAATTGATGATGTGGCTTTTAATGGTGCATTTTGAACACACAAAAGGCCTGGAGTTCAAATAAGTTTCAAGAAAATGAAATGCCTTTTGTAATCAATGAGTTTCCATCTGAAACCCCGATACTTCGAAAGAGACTGTTCGTTTTGTACGCGAAGTCCATCCTGCTTTTATCATAACCCTGTCAACTTTTTAGCACGTGCTATATGGGTGAAATGATGATACCATGTCAACTTTCAACCTTTTCAGACTTCATTTGAAGTGCTTTTAAATTTCAGGGTCATTTAGCTCAAAATAATCAGTAAATGCATGAAAAATATCAAATGAAGTCAGAAAAGATTGAAAATTGATGATGTGGCTTTTAATGTTGCATTTTGAACACACAAAAATCCTGGAGTTCAAATAAGTTGAAGAAAATGAAAGGCCTTTTGTAACCGACGAGTTTCCGCCCGAAATCCCGATACTTCGAAAGAGAGTGTCCGTTTTGTACGCGAAGTGCATCCTTCTTTTACCGTAACCTTCTCAACTTTTTAGCACATGCTATGTGGGTGAAATGATGATACCATGCCAACTTTCAACCTTTTTAGACTTCATTTGAAGTGCTTTTCAATTTCAGGGTCATTTAGCTCAAAAAAATCAGTAAATGCATGAAAAATATCAAATGAAGTCAGAAAGGGTTGAAAATTGATTATGTTGATTTGAATTGTGCATTTTGAACACACAAAAAGCCTGGAGTTCAAATAAGTTGAAGAAAATCAAATCCATTTTGTAATCGACGAGTTTCTGTCTCAAACCCCGATACTTTAAAAGAGACTATCCGTTGTGTACGCGAAGTCCATCCTGCTTTTGCCCTAACCCTCTCAAATTTCTAGCACATGGTATGTGGGTGAAATGATGATACCATGTCAACTTTCAACCTTTTCAGACTTCATTTGAAGTGATTTTGAATTTCAGGGTCATTTAGCTCAAAAAATCAGTAAATGCATGAAAAATATCAAATGAAGTGAGAAAGGGTTGAAAATTGATGATGTGGCTTTGAATGGTGCATTTCGAACACACAAAAATCCTGGAGTTCAAATAAGTTCACGAAAATGAAATGCCTTTTGTAATCGATGAGTTTCCGTCCGAAACCCCGATACTTCGAAAGAGACTGTCCGTTTTGAACGCGAAGTGCATCCTGCTTTTGCCGTAACCTTCTCAACTTTTTAGCACATGCTATGTGGGTGAAATGGTGATACCATGTCAACTATCAACCTTTTCAAACTTCATTTGAAGTGCTTTTCAATTTTAGGGTCATTTAGCTCAGAAAAATAGTAAATGCATGAAAAATATCAAATGAAGTCGGAGAGGGTTGAAAATTGATGATGTGGCTTTGAATGGTACATTTTGAAAACATAAAAAACCTGGAGTTCAAATAAGTTCAAGAAAATGAAATGCCTTTTGTAGCCGATGAGTTTCCGTCTGAAACCCCGATACTTCGAAAGAGAGTGTCCGTTTTGTACGCGAAGTGCATCCGGCTCTTGCCGTAACCTTCTCAACTTTTTAGCACATGCTATGTGGGTGAAATCATGATACCATGCCAACTTTCAACATTTTCAGACTTCATTTGAAGTGCTTTCCAATTTCAGGGTCACTTAGCTCAAAAAAATCGGTAAATGCATGAAAAATATCAAATGAAGTCACAAAGGGTTGAAAATTGATGATGTGGCTTTTAATGGTGCATTTTGAACACACAAAAGGCCTGGAGTTCAAATAAGTTTCAAGAAAATGAAATGCCTTTTGTAATCAATGAGTTTCCATCTGAAACCCCGATACTTCGAAAGAGACTGTTCGTTTTGTACGCGAAGTCCATCCTGCTTTTATCATAACCCTGTCAACTTTTTAGCACGTGCTATATGGGTGAAATGATGATACCATGTCAACTTTCAACCTTTTCAGACTTCATTTGAAGTGCTTTTAAATTTCAGGGTCATTTAGCTCAAAATAATCAGTAAATGCATGAAAAATATCAAATGAAGTCAGAAAAGATTGAAAATTGATGATGTGGCTTTTAATGTTGCATTTTGAACACACAAAAATCCTGGAGTTCAAATAAGTTGAAGAAAATGAAAGGCCTTTTGTAACCGACGAGTTTCCGCCCGAAATCCCGATACTTCGAAAGAGAGTGTCCGTTTTGTACGCGAAGTGCATCCTTCTTTTACCGTAACCTTCTCAACTTTTTAGCACATGCTATGTGGGTGAAATGATGATACCATGCCAACTTTCAACCTTTTTAGACTTCATTTGAAGTGCTTTTCAATTTCAGGGTCATTTAGCTCAAAAAAATCAGTAAATGCATGAAAAATATCAAATGAAGTCAGAAAGGGTTGAAAATTGATTATGTTGATTTGAATTGTGCATTTTGAACACACAAAAAGCCTGGAGTTCAAATAAGTTGAAGAAAATCAAATCCATTTTGTAATCGACGAGTTTCCGTCTCAAACCCCGATACTTTAAAAGAGACTATCCGTTGTGTACGCGAAGTCCATCCTGCTTTTGCCCTAACCCTCTCAAATTTCTAGCACATGGTATGTGGGTGAAATGATGATACCATGTCAACTTTCAACCTTTTCAGACTTCATTTGAAGTGATTTTGAATTTCAGGGTCATTTAGCTCAAAAAATCAGTAAATGCATGAAAAATATCAAATGAAGTGAGAAAGGGTTGAAAATTGATGATGTGGCTTTGAATGGTGCATTTCGAACACACAAAAATCCTGGAGTTCAAATAAGTTCACGAAAATGAAATGCCTTTTGTAATCGATGAGTTTCCGTCCGAAACCCCGATACTTCGAAAGAGACTGTCCGTTTTGAACGCGAAGTGCATCCTGCTTTTGCCGTAACCTTCTCAACTTTTTAGCACATGCTATGTGGGTGAAATGGTGATACCATGTCAACTATCAACCTTTTCAGACTTCATTTGAAGTGCTTTTCAATTTTAGGGTCATTTAGCTCAGAAAAATAGTAAATGCATGAAAAATATCAAATGAAGTCGGAGAGGGTTGAAAATTGATGATGTGGCTTTGAATGGTACATTTTGAAAACATAAAAAACCTGGAGTTCAAATAAGTTCAAGAAAATGAAATGCCTTTTGTAGCCGATGAGTTTCCGTCTGAAACCCCGATACTTCGAAAGAGAGTGTCCGTTTTGTACGCGAAGTGCATCCGGCTCTTGCCGTAACCTTCTCAACTTTTTAGCACATGCTATGTGGGTGAAATCATGATACCATGCCAACTTTCAACATTTTCAGACTTCATTTGAAGTGCTTTCCAATTTCAGGGTCATTTAGCTCAAAAAAATCGGTAAATGCATGAAAAATATCAAATGAAGTCACAAAGGGTTGAAAATTGATGATGTGGCTTTTAATGGTGCATTTTGAACACACAAAAGGCCTGGAGTTCAAATAAGTTTCAAGAAAATGAAATGCCTTTTGTAATCAATGAGTTTCCATCTGAAACCCCGATACTTCGAAAGAGACTGTTCGTTTTGTACGCGAAGTCCATCCTGCTTTTATCATAACCCTGTCAACTTTTTAGCACGCGCTATATGGGTGAAATGATGATACCATGTCAACTTTCAACCTTTTCAGACTTCATTTGAAGTGCTTTTAAATTTCAGGGTCATTTATCTCAAAATAATCAGTAAATGCATGAAAAATATCAAATGAAGTCAGAAAAGATTGAAAATTGATGATGTGGCTTTTAATGTTGCATTCTGAACACACAAAAATCCTGGAGTTCAAATAAGTTGAAGAAAATGAAAGGCCTTTTGTAACCGACGAGTTTCCGCCCGAAATCCTGATACTTCGAAAGAGAGTGTCCGTTTTGTACGCGAAGTGCATCCTTCTTTTACCGTAACCTTCTCAACTTTTTAGCACATGCTATGTGGGTGAAATGATGATACCATGCCAACTTTCAACCTTTTTAGACTTCATTTGAAGTGCTTTTCAATTTCAGGGTCATTTAGCTCAAAAAAAATCAGTAAAAGCATGAAAAATATCAAATGAAGTCAGAAAGGGTTGAAAATTGATTATGTGGCTTTGAATGGTGCATTTTGAACACACAAAAAGCCTGGAGTTCAAATAAATTGACGAAAATGAAATGCCTTTTTTAACCGATGAGTTTCCGTCCGAAACCCCGATACTTCGAAAGAGAGTGTCCGTTTTGTACGCGAAGTGCATCCTTCTTTTGCCGTAACCTTCTCAACTTTTTAGCATATGCTATGTGGGTGAAATGATGATACCATGCCAACTTTCAACCTTTTCAGACTTCATTTGAAGTGCTTTTCAATTTCAGGGTCATTTAGCTCAAAAAATCAGTAAATGCATGAAAAATATCAAATGAAGTCAGAAAGGGTTGAAAATTGATGATGTGGCTTTGAATGGTGCATTTTGACCACACAAAAAGCCTGGAGTTCAAATAAGTTCAAGAAAATCAAATGCCTTTTGTAATCGACGAGTTTCCGTCTAAAACCCCGATACTTCGAAAGAGACTATTCGTTTTGTACGCGAAGTGCATCCTGCTTTTGTCGTAACCCCCTCAACTTTTTAGCACACGCTATGTGGGTAAAATGATGATACCATGTCAACTTTCAGCCTTTTCAGACTTCATTTGAAGTGCTTTTCAATTTTAGGGTCATTTAGCTAAAAAAAATAGTAAATGCATGAAAAATATCAAATGAAGTCAGAGAGGGTTAAAAATTGATGATGTGGCTTTGAATGGTGCATTTTGAAAACATAAAAAACCTGGAGTTCAAATAAGTTCAAGAAACTGAAATGCCTTTTGTAGCCGATGAGTTTCCGTCCGAAACCCCGATACTTCGAAAGAGAGTGTCCGTTTTGTACGCGAAGTGCATCATTCTTTTGCCGTAACCTTCTCAACGTTTTAGCATATGCTATGTGGGTGAAATGATGATACCATGCCAACTTTCAACATTTTCAGACTTCATTTGAAGTGCTTTCCAATTTCAGGGTCATTTAGCTCAAAAAAATCAGTAAATGCATGAACAATATCAAATGAAGTCAGAAAGGGTTGAAAATTGATGATGTGGCTTTTAATGGTGCATTTTGAACACAAAAAAATCCTGGAGTTCAAATAAGTTCAAGAAAATGAAATGCCTTTTGTAACCGATGTGTTTCCGTCCTAAACCCCGATACTTCGAAAGAGAGTGTCCGTTTTGTACGCGAAGTGCATCCTTATTTTGTTGTAACCTTCTCAACTTTTTAGCATATGCTATGTGGGTGAAATGATGATACCATGCCAACTTTCAACATTTTCAGACTTCATTTGAAGTGCTTTCCAATTTCAGGGTCATTTAGCTCAAAAAAATCAGTAAATGCATGAAAAATATCAAATGAAGTCAGAAAGGGTTGAGAATTGATGATGTGGCTTTGAATGGTGCATTTTGAGCACACAAAAAGCCTGGAGTTCAAATAAGTTCAAGAAAATGAAATGCCTTTTGTAACCGATGTGTTTCCGTCCGAAACACCGATACTTCGAAAGAGAGTGTCCGTTTTGTCCGCGAAGTGCATCCTTCTTTTGCCGTAACCTTCTCAACTTTTTAGTATTTGCTATGTGGGTGAAATGATGATACCATGCCAACTTTCAAGATTTTCAGACTTCATTGGAAGTGCTTTCCAATTTCAGGGTCATTTAGCTCAAAAAATCAGTAAATGCATGGAAAATATCAAATGAAGTCAGAAAGGGTTGAAAATTGATGATGTGGCTTTGAATGGTGCATTTTCAACACACAAAAAGCCTGGAGTTCAAATAAGTTCATAAAAATGAAATGCCTTTTGTAATCGATGAGTTTCCGTCCGAATCCCCGATACTTCGAAAGAGAGTATCCGTTTTGTACGCGAAGTGCATCCTGCTTTTGCCGTAACCTTCTCAACTTTTTAGCACATGCTATGTGGGTGAAATGGTGATACCATGTCAACTATCAACCTTTTCAGACTTCATTTGAAGTGCTTTTCAATTTTAGGACATTTAGCTCAATAAATAAATAAATGCATGAAAAATATCAAATGAAGTCAGAAAGGGTTGAAAATTGATGATGTGGCTTTGAATGGTGCATTTTGAACACACAAAAAGCCTGGAGTTCAAATAAGTTCAAGAAAATGAAATGCCTTTTGTAACCGAAGTGTTTCCGTCTGAAACCCCGATACTTCGAAAGAGAGTGTCCGTTTTGTACGCGAAGTGCATCCTTCTTTTGCCGTAACCTTCTCAACTTTTTAGCATATGCTATGTGGGTGAAATGATGATACCATGCCAACTTTCAACATTTTCAGACTTCATTGGAAGTGCTTTCCAATTTTAGGGTCATTTAGCTCAAAAAAAATCAGTAAATGCATGAAAAATATCAAATGAAGTCAGAAAGGGTTGAAAATTGATGATGTGGCTTTGAATGCTGCATTTTGAACACACAAAAAGCCTGGAGTTCAAATAAGTTCACGAAAATGAAATGCCTTTTGTAATCGATGAGATTCCGTCCGAAACCCCGATACTTCGAAAGAGACTATTCGTTTTGTACGCGAAGTGCATCCTGCTTTTGCCGTAACCTTCTCAACTTTTTACCACATGCTATGTGGGTGAAATGGTGATACCATGTCAACTATCAACCTTTTCAGACTTCATTTGAAGTGCTTTTCAATTTCAGGGCATTTAGCTCAAAAAATCAATAAATGCATGAAAAAAATCAAATGAAGTCAGAAAGGGTTGAAAATTGATGATGTGGCTTTGAATGGTGCATTTTGAATACACAAAAAGCCTGGAGTTCAAATAAGTTCAAGAAAATGAAATGCCTTTTGTAACCGATGGGTTTCCGTCCGAAACTCCGATACTTCGAAAGAGAGTGTCCGTTTTGTACGCGAAGTACATCCTTATTTTGCCGTAACCTACTCAACTTTTTAGCATATGCTATGTGGGTGAAATGATGATACCATGCCAACTTTTAACATTTTCAGACTTGATTTGAACTGCTTTCCAATTTCAGGGTCATTTAGCTCAAAAAAAATAGTAAATGCATGAAAAATATCAAATGAAGTCAGAGAGGGTTAAAAATTGATGATGTGGCTTTGAATGGTGCATTTTGAAAACATAAAAAACCTGGAGTTCAAATAAGTTCAAGAAACTGAAATGCCTTTTGTAGCCGATGAGTTTCCGTCCGAAACCCCGATACTTCGAAAGAGAGTGTCCGTTTTGTACGCGAAGTGCATCATTCTTTTGCCGTAACCTTCTCAACTTTTTAGCATATGCTATGTGGGTGAAATGATGATACCATGCCAACTTTCAACATTTTCAGACTTCATTTGAAGTGCTTTCCAATTTCAGGGTCATTTAGCTCAAAAAAATCAGTAAATGCATGAACAATATCAAATGAAGTCAGAAAGGGTTGAAAATTGATGATGTGGCTTTTAATGGTGCATTTTGAACACAAAAAAATCCTGGAGTTCAAATAAGTTCAAGAAAATGAAATGCCTTTTGTAACCGATGTGTTTCCGTCCTAAACCCCGATACTTCGAAAGAGAGTGTCCGTTTTGTACGCGAAGTGCATCCTTATTTTGTTGTAACCTTCTCAACTTTTTAGCATATGCTATGTGGGTGAAATGATGATACCATGCCAACTTTCAACATTTTCAGACTTCATTGGAAGTGCTTTCCAATTTCAGGGTCATTTAGCTCAAAAAAATCAGTAAATGCATGAAAAATATCAAATGAAGTCAGAAAGGGTTGAAAATTGATGATGTGGCTTTTAATGGTGAAATTTGAACACACAAAAATCCTGGAGTTCAAATAAGTTCAAGAAAATGAAATGCCTTTTGTAACCGATGTGTTTCCGTCCGAAACACCGATACTTCGAAAGAGAGTGTCCGTTTTGTCCGCGAAGTGCATCCTTCTTTTGCCGTAACCTTCTCAACTTTTTAGTATTTGCTATGTGGGTGAAATGATGATACCATGCCAACTTTCAAGATTTTCAGACTTCATTGGAAGTGCTTTCCAATTTCAGGGTCATTTAGCTCAAAAAATCAGTAAATGCATGGAAAATATCAAATGAAGTCAGAAAGGGTTGAAAATTGATGATGTGGCTTTGAATGGTGCATTTTCAACACACAAAAAGCTTGGAGTTCAAATAAGTTCATAAAAATGAAGTGCCTTTTGTAATCGATGAGTTTCCGTCCGAATCCCCGATACTTCGAAAGAGAGTATCCGTTTTGTACGCAAAGTGCATCCTGCTTTTGCCGTAACCTTCTCAACTTTTTAGCACATGCTATGTGGGTGAAATGGTGATACCATGTCAACTATCAACCTTTTCAGACTTCATTTGAAGTGCTTTTCAATTTTAGGACATTTAGCTCAATAAATAAATAAATGCATGAAAAATATCAAATGAAGTCAGAAAGGGTTGAAAATTGATGATGTGGCTTTGAATGGTGCATTTTGAACACACAAAAAGCCTGGAGTTCAAATAAGTTCAAGAAAATGAAATGCCTTTTGTAACCGAAGTGTTTCCGTCCGAAACCCCGATACTTCGAAAGAGAGTGTCCGTTTTGTACGCGAAGTGCATCCTTCTTTTGCCGTAACCTTCTCAACTTTTTAGCATATGCTATGTGGGTGAAATGATGATACCATGCCAACTTTCAACATTTTCAGACTTCATTGGAAGTGCTTTCCAATTTTAGGGTCATTTAGCTCAAAAAAATCAGTAAATGCATGAAAAATATCAAATGAAGTCAGAAAGGGTTGAAAATTGATGATGTGGCTTTGAATGCTGCATTTTGAACACACAAAAAGCCTGGAGTTCAAATAAGTTCACGAAAATGAAATGCCTTTTGTAATCGATGAGATTCCGTCCGAAACCCCGATACTTCGAAAGAGACTGTTCGTTTTGTACGCGAAGTGCATCCTGCTTTTGCCGTAACCTTCTCAACTTTTTACCACATGCTATGTGGGTGAAATGGTGATACCATGTCAACTATCAACCTTTTCAGACTTCATTTGAAGTGCTTTTCAATTTCAGGGCATTTAGCTCAAAAAATCAATAAATGCATGAAAAAAATCAAATGAAGTCAGAAAGGGTTGAAAATTGATGATGTGGCTTTGAATGGTCCATTTTGAATACACAAAAAGCCTGGAGTTCAAATAAGTTCAAGAAAATGAAATGCCTTTTGTAACCGATGGGTTTCCGTCCGAAACTCCGATACTTCGAAAGAGAGTGTCTGTTTTGTACGCGAAGTACATCCTTATTTTGCCGTAACCTACTCAACTTTTTAGCATATGCTATGTGGGTGAAATGATGATACCATGCCAACTTTTAACATTTTCAGACTTGATTTGAAGTGCTTTCCAATTTCAGGGTCATTTAGTTCAAAAAAATCAGTAAATGCATGAAAAATATCAAATGGAGTCAGAAAGGGTTGAAAATTGATGATGTGGCTTTTAATGGTGCATTTTCAACACACAAAAATCCTGGAGTTCAAATAAGTTCAAGAAAATGAAATGCCTTTTGTAACCGATGTGTTTCCCTCCGAAACCCCGATACTTCGAAAGAGAGTGTCCGTTTTGTACGCGAAGTGCATCCTTCTTTTGACGTAACCTTCTCAACTTTTTAGCATATGCTATGTGGGTGAAATGATGATACCATGGCAACTTTCAACATTTTCAGACTTCATTGGAAGTGCTTTCCAATTTCAGGGTCATTTAGCTCAAAAAAATCAGTAAATGCATGAAAAATATCAAATGAAGTCAGAAAGGGTTGAAAATTGATGATGTGGCTTTTAATGGTGAAATTTGAACACACAAAAATCCTGGAGTTCAAATAAGTTCAAGAAAATGAAATGCCTTTTGTAACCGATGTGTTTCCGTCCGAAACACCGATACTTCGAAAGAGAGTGTCCGTTTTGTCCGCGAAGTGCATCCTTCTTTTGCCGTAACGTTCTCAACTTTTTAGCATTTGCTATGTGGGTGAAATGATGATACCATGCCAACTTTCAACATTTTCAGACTTCATTGGAAGTGCTTTCCAATTTCAGGGTCATTTAGCTCAAAAAATCAGTAAATGCATGGAAAATATCAAATGAAGTCAGAAAGGGTTGAAAATTGATGTGTGGCTTTGAATGGTGCATTTTCAACACACAAAAAGCCTGGAGTTCATATAAGTTCATAAAAATGAAATGCCTTTTGTAATCGATGAGTTTCCGTCCGAATCCCCGATACTTCGAAAGAGAGTATTCGTTTTGTACGCGAAGTGCATCCTGCTTTTGCCGTAACCTTCTCAACTTTTTAGCACATGCTATGTGGGTGAAATGGTGATACCATGTCAACTATCAACCTTTTCAGACTTCATTTGAAGTGCTTTTCAATTTTAGGACATTTAGCTCAATAAATCAATAAATGCATGAAAAATATCAAATGAAGTCAGAACGGGTTGAAAATTGATGATGTGGCTTTGAATGGTGCATTTTGAACACACAAAAAGCCTGGAGTTCAAATAAGTTCACGAAAATGAAATGCCTTTTGTAATCGATGAGTTTCCGTCCGAAACCCCGATACTTCGAAAGAGAGTGTCCGTTTTGTACGCGAAGTGCATCCTTCTTTTGCCGTAACCATCTCAACTTTTTAGCATATGCTATGTGGGTGAAATGATGATACCATGCCAACTTTCAACATTTTCAGACTTCATTGGAAGTGCTTTCCAATTTCAGGGTCATTTAGCTCAAAAAAATCAGTAAATGCATGAAAAATATCAAATGAAGTCAGAAAGGGTTGAAAATTGATGATGTGGCTTTGAATGGTGCATTTTGAACACACAAAAAGCCTGGAGTTCAAATAAGTTCACGAAAATGAAATGCCTTTTGTAATCGATGAGTTTCCGTCCGAAACCCCGATACTTCGAAAGAGAGTGTTCGTTTTGTACGCGAAGTGCATCCTGCTTTTGCCGTAAGCTTCTAAACTTTTTACCACATGCTATGTGGGTGAAATGGTGATACCATGTCAACTATCAACCTTTTCAGACATCATTTGAAGTGCTTTTCAATTTCAGGGCATTTAGCTCAAAAAATCAATAAATGCATGAAAAAAATCAAATGAAGTCAGAAAGGGTTGAAAATTGATGATGTGGCTTGGAATGGTGCATTTTGAATACACAAAAAGCCTGGAGTTCAAATAAGTTCAAGAAAATGAAATGCCTTTTGTAACCGATGGGTTTCCGTCCGAAACTCCGATACTTCGAAAGAGAGTGTCCGTTTTGTACGCGAAGTGCATCCTTATTTTGCCATAACCTACTCAACTTTTTAGCATATGCTATGTGGGTGAAATGATGATACCATGCCAACTTTTAACATTTTCAGACTTGATTTGAAGTGCTTTCCAATTTCAGGGTCATTTAGCTCAAAAAAATCAGTAAATGCATGAAAAATATCAAATGAAGTCAAAAAGGGTTGAAAATTGATGATGTGGCTTTTAATGGTGCATTTTCAACACACAAAAATCCTGGAGTTCAAATATGTTCAAGAAAATGAAATGCCTTTTGTAACCGATGTGTTTCCGTCCGAAACCCCGATACTTCGAAAGACAGTGTCCGTTTTGTACGCGAAGTGCATCCTTCTTTTGCCGTAACCTTCTCAACTTTTTAGCATATGCTATGTGGGTGAAATGATGATACCATGGCAACTTTCAACATTTTCAGACTACATTGGAAGTGTTTTCCAATTTCAGGGTCATTTAGCTCAAAAAAATCAGTAAATGCATGAAAAATATCAAATGAAGTCAGAAAGGGTTGAAAATTGATGATGTGGCTTTGAATGGTGCATTTTGAACACACAAAAAGCCTGGAGTTCAAATAAGTTCACGAAAATGAAATGCCTTTTGTAATCGACGAGTTTCCGTCCGAAACCCCGATAGTGCGAAAGAGAGTGTCCGTTTTGTACGCGAAGTGCATCCTGCTTTTGCCGTAACCTTCTCAACTTTTTACCACATGCTAAGTGGGTGAAATGGTGATACCATGTCAACTATCAACCTTTTCAGACTTCATTTGAATTGCTTTTCAATTTCAGGGCATTTAGCTCAAAAAAAAATCAATACATGCATGAAAAATATCAAAAGAAGTCAGAAAGAGTTGAAAATTGATGATGTGGCTTTGAATGGTGCATTTTGAACACACAAAAAGCCTGGAGTTCAAATAAGTTCAAGAAAATGAAATGCCTTTTGTAACCGATGTGTTTCCGTCCGAAACCACGATACTTCGAAAGAGAGTGTCCGTTTTGTACGCGAAGTGCATCCTTCTTTTGTCGTAACCCCCTCAACTTTTTAGCACACGCTATGTGGGTGAAATGATGATACCATGTCAACTTTCAACCTTTTCAGACTTCATTTGAAGTGCTTTTCAATTTTAGGGTCATTTAGCTCAAAAAATAGTAAATGCATGAAAAATATCAAATGAAGTCAGAAAGGGTTGAAAATTGATGATGTGGCTTTGAATGGTGCATTTTGAAGCCATAAAAAACCTGGAGTTCAAATAAGTTCAAGAAAATGAAATGGCTTTTGTAGCCGATGAGTTTCTGTCCGAAACCCCGATACTTCGAAAGAGACTGTCTGTTTTGTACGCGAACTCCATCCTGCTTTTGTCGTAACCCTCTCGACTTTTTGGCACATGCTATGTGGGTGAAATTATGATAGCATGTCAAGTTTCAACCTTTTCAGACTTCATTTGAAATGCTTTTCAATTTCAGGGTCATTTAGCTAAAAAAAATCAGTAAATGCATGAAAAATATGAAATGAAGTCAGAAAGGATTGAAAATTAATGATGTGGCTTTTAATGGTGCATTTTGAACACACAAAAAGCCCGGAGTTCATATAAGTTGAAGAAAGTGAAACGCCTTTTTTAACCAACGAGTTTCCGTCCGAAACCCCGATACTTCGAAAGAGAGTGTCCGTTTTGTACGCGAAGTGCGTCCTTCTTTTGCCGTAACCTTCTGAACTTTTTAGCACATGCTATGTGGGTGAAATGATGATACCATGCCAACTTTCAACCTTTTCAGACTTCATTTGAAGTGCTTTTCAATTTCAGGGTCATTTAGCTCAAAAAATCAGTAAATGCATGAAAAATATCAAATGAAGTCACAAAGGGTTGAAAATTGATGATGTGGCTTTGAATGGTTCATTTTGACCACACAAAAACCCTGGTGTTCAAATAAGTTCAAGAAAATCAAATGCCTTTTGTAATCGACGAGTTTCCGTCTGAAACCCTGATACTTCGAAAGAGATTGTCCGTTTTGTACGTGAAGTGCATCCTGATTTTGTCATAACCCCCTCAACTTTTTACCACACGCTATGTGGGTGAAATGATGATACCATGTCAACTTTCAACCTTTTTCGACTTCATTTGAAGTACTTTTCAATTTGAGGGTCATTTAGCTCAAAAAATAGTAAATGCATGAAAAATATCAAATGAAGTCAGAAAGGGTTGAAAATTGATGATGTGGCTTTGAATGGTGCATTTTGAACCGATAAAAAACCTAGTGTTTCAAATAAGTTCAAGAAAATGAAATGCCTTTTGTAGCCGATGAGTTTCCGTCCGAAACCCCGATACTTCGAAAGAGACTGTCCGTTTTGTACGCGAAGTGCATCTTGCTTTTGTCGTAACCCCCTCAACTTTTTAGCACACGCTATGTGGGTGAAATGATGATACCATGTCAACTTTCAACCTATTCAGACTTCATTTGAAGTGCTTTCCAATTTTAGGGTCATTTAGCTCAAAAAAATAGTAAATGCATGAAAAATATCAAATGAAGTCAGAAAGGGTTGAAAATTGATGATGTGGCTTTGACTCGTGCATTTTGCACACATAAAAAACCTGGAGTTCAAATAAGTTCAAGAAAATGAAATGCCTTTTGTAGCCGATGTGTTTCCGTCCGAAACCCCGATACTTCGATAGAGAGTGTCCGTTTTGTACGCGAAGTGCATCCTTCTTTTGCCGTAACCTTCTCAACTTTTTAGCACATGCTATGTGGTGAAATGATGATACCATGCCAACTTTCAACCTTTTCAGACTTCATTGGAAGTGCTTTCCAATTTCAGGGTCATTTAGCTCAAAAAATCAGTAAATGCATGAAAAATATCAAATGAAGTCAGAAAGGGTTGAAAATTGATGATGTGGCATTGAATGGTGCATTTTCAACACACAAAAAGCCTAGAGTTCAAATAAGTTCACAAAAATGAAATGCCTTTTGTAATCGATGAGTTTTCGTCCGAATCCCCGATACTTCGAAAGAGAGTATCCGTTTTGTACGCGAAGTGCATCCTGCTTTTGCGGTAACCTTCTCAACTTTTTACCACATGCTAAGTGGGTGAAATGGTGATACCATGTCAACTATCAACCTTTTCAGACTTCATTTGAATTGCTTTTCAATTTCAGGGCATTTAGCTCAAAAAAAATCAATACATGCATGAAAAATATCAAAAGAAGTCAGAAAGAGTTGAAAATTGATGATGTGGCTTTGAATGGTGCATTTTGAACACACAAAAAGCCTGGAGTTCAAATAAGTTCAAGAAAATGAAATGCCTTTTGTAACCGATGTGTTTCCGTCCGAAACCACGATACTTCGAAAGAGAGTGTCCGTTTTGTACGCGAAGTGCATCCTTCTTTTGTCGTAACCCCCTCAACTTTTTAGCACACGCTATGTGGGCGAAATGATTATACCATGTCAACTTTCAACCTTTTCAGACTTCATTTGAAGTGCTTTTCAATTTTAGGGTCATTTAGCTCAAAAAATAGTAAATGCATGAAAAATATCAAATGAAGTCAGAAAGGGTTGAAAATTGATGATGTGGCTTTGAATGGTGCATTTTGAAGCCATAAAAAACCTGGAGTTCAAATAAGTTCAAGAAAATGAAATGGCTTTTGTAGCCGATGAGTTTCCGTCCGAAACCCCGATACTTCGAAAGAGACTGTCTGTTTTGTACGCGAACTCCATCCTGCTTTTGTCGTAACCCTCTCGACTTTTTGGCACATGCTATGTGGGTGAAATTATGATAGCATGTCAAGTTTCAACCTTTTCAGACTTCTGTTGAAATGCTTTTCAATTTCAGGGTCATTTAGCTAAAAAAAATCAGTAAATGCATGAAAAATATGAAATGAAGTCAGAAAGGATTGAAAATTAATGATATGGCTTTTAATGGTGCATTTTGAACACACAAAAATCCCGGAGTTCATATAAGTTGAAGAAAGTGAAACGCCTTTTTTAACCAATGAGTTTCCGTCCGGAACCCCGATACTTCGAAAGAGAGTGTCCGTTTTGTACGCGAAGTGCATCCTTCTTTTGCCGTAACCTTCTCAACTTTTTAGCACATGCTATGTGGGTGAAATGATGATACCATGCCAACTTTCAACCTTTTCAGACTTCATTTGAAGTGCTTTTCAATTTCAGGGTCATTTAGCTCAAAAAATCAGTAAATGCATGAAAAATATCAAATGAAGTCAGAAAGGGTTGAAAGTTGATGATGTGGCTTTGAATGGTTCATTTTGACCACACAAAAACCCTGGTGTTCAAATAAGTTCAAGAAAATCAAATGCCTTTTGTAATCGACGAGTTTCCGTCTGAAACCCCGATACTTCGAAAGAGATTGTCCGTTTTGTACGTGAAGTGCATCCTGATTTTGTCATAACCCCCTCAACTTTTTACCACACGCTATATGGGTGAAATGATGATACCATGTCAACTTTCAACCTTTTTCGACTTCATTTGAAGTACTTTTCAATTTGAGGGTCATTTAGCTCAAAAAATAGTAAATGCATGAAAAATATCAAATGAAGTCAGAAAGGGTTGAAAATTGATGATGTGGCTTTGAATGGTGCATTTTGAACCGATAAAAAACCTAGTGTTTCAAATAAGTTCAAGAAAATGAAATGCCTTTTGTAGCCGATGAGTTTCCGTCCGAAACCCCGATACTTCGAAAGAGACTGTCCGTTTTGTACGCGAAGTGCATCTTGCTTTTGTCGTAACCCTCTCAACTTTTTAGCACACGCTATGTGGGTGAAATGATGATACCATGTCAACTTTCAACCTATTCAGACTTCATTTGAAGTGCTTTTCAATTTTAGGGTCATTTAGCTCAAAAAAATAGTAAATGCATGAAAAATATCAAATGAAGTCAGAAAGGGTTGAAAATTGATGATGTGGCTTCGACTCGTGCATTTTGAACACATAAAAAACCTGGAGTTCAAATAAGTTCAAGAAAATGAAATGCCTTTTGTAGCCGATGTGTTTCCGTCCGAAACCCCGATACTTCGATAGAGAGTGTCCGTTTTGTACGCGAAGTGCATCCTTCTTTTGCCATAACCTTCTCAACTTTTTAGCACATGCTATGTGGTGAAATGATGATACCATGCCATCTTTCAACCTTTTCAGACTTCATTGGAAGTGCTTTCCAATTTCAGGGTCATTTAGCTCAAAAAATCAGTAAATGCATGAAAAATATCAAATGAAGTCAGAAAGGGTTGAAAATTGATGATGTGGCATTGAATGGTGCATTTTCAACACACAAAAAGCCTAGAGTTCAAATAAGTTCACAAAAATGAAATGCCTTTTGTAATCGATGAGTTTCCGTCCGAATCCCCGATACTTCGAAAGAGAGTATCCGTTTTGTACGCGAAGTGCATCCTACTTTTGCCGTAACCTTCTCAACTTTTTACCACATGCTAAGTGGGTGAAATGGTGATACCATGTCAACTATCAACCTTTTCAGACTTCATTTGAATTGCTTTTCAATTTCAGGGCATTTAGCTCAAAAAAAATCAATACATGCATGAAAAATATCAAAAGAAGTCAGAAAGAGTTGAAAATTGATGATGTGGCTTTGAATGGTGCATTTTGAACACACAAAAAGCCTGGAGTTCAAATAAGTTCAAGAAAATGAAATGCCTTTTGTAACCGATGTGTTTCCGTCTGAAACCACGATACTTCGAAAGAGAGTGTCCGTTTTGTACGCGAAGTGCATCCTTCTTTTGTCGTAACCCCCTCAACTTTTTAGCACACGCTATGTGGGTGAAATGATGATACCATGTCAACTTTCAACTTTTGCAGACTTCATTTGAAGTGCTTTTCAATTTTAGGGTCATTTAGCTCAAAAAATAGTAAATGCATGAAAAATATCAAATGAAGTCAGAAAGGGTTGAAAATTTATGATGTGGCTTTGAATGGTGCATTTTGAAGCCATAAAAAACCTAGAGTTCAAATAAGTTCAAGAAAATGAAATGGCTTTTGTAGCCGATGAGTTTCTGTCCGAAACCCCGATACTTCGAAAGAGACTGTCTGTTTTGTACGCGAACTCCATCCTGCTTTTGTCGTAACCCTCTCGACTTTTTGGCACATGCTATGTGGGTGAAATTATGATAGCATGTCAAGTTTCAACCTTTTTAGACTTCATTTGAAATGCTTTTCAATTTCAGGGTCATTTAGCTAAAAAAAATCAGTAAATGCATGAAAATATGAAATGAAGTCAGAAAGGATTGAAAATTAATGATATGGCTTTTAATGGTGCATTTTGAACACACAAAAAGCCCGGAGTTCATATAAGTTGAAGAAACTGAAACGCCTTTTTTAACCAATGAGTTTCCGTCCGAAACCCCGGTACTTCGAAAGAGAGTGTCCGTTTTGTACGCGAAGTGCATCCTTCTTTTGTCGTAACCTTCTCAACTTTTTAGCACATGCTATGTGGGTGAAATGATGATACCATGCCAACTTTCAACCTTTTCAGACTTCATTTGAAATGCTTTTCAATTTCAGGGTCATTTAGCTCAAAAAATCAGTAAATGCATGAAAAATATCAAATGAAGTCAGAAAGGGTTGAAATTTGATGATGTGGCTTTGAATGGTTCATTTTGACCACACAAAAACCCTGGTGTTCAAATAAGTTCAAGAAAATCAAATGCCTTTTGTAATCGACGAGTTTCCGTCTGAAATCCCGATACTACGAAAGAGATTGTCCGTTTTGTACGTGAAGTGCATCCTGATTTTGTCATAACCCCCTCAACTTTTTACCACACGCTATGTGGGTGAAATGATGATACCATGTCAACTTTCAACCTTTTTCGACTTCATTTGAAGTACTTTTCAATTTGAGGGTCATTTAGCTCAAAAAATAGTAAATGCATGAAAAATATCAAATGAAGTCAGAAAGGGTTGAAAATTGATGATGTGGCTTTGAATGGTGCATTTTGAACCGATAAAAAACCTAGTGTTTCAAATAAGTTCAAGAAAATGAAATGCCTTTTGTAGCCGATGAGTTTCCGTCCGAAACCTTGATACTTCGAAAGAGACTGTTCGTTTTGTACGCGAAGTGCATCTTGCTTTTGTCGTAACCCCCTCAACTTTTTAGCACACGCTATGTGGGTGAAATGATGATACCATGTCAACTTTCAACCTATTCAGACTTCATTTGAAGTGCTTTTCAATTTTAGGGTCATTTAGCTCAAAAAAATAGTAAATGCATGAAAAATATCGAACGAAGTCAGAAAGGGTTGAAAATTGATGATGTGGCTTTGACTCGTGCATTTTGAACACATAAAAAACCTGGAGTTCAAATAAGTTCAAGAAAATGAAATGCCTTTTGTAGCCGATGTGTTTTCGTCCGAAACCCCGATACTTCGATAGAGAGTGTCCGTTTTGTACGCGAAGTGCATCCTTCTTTTGCCGTAACCTTCTCAACTTTTTAGCACATGCTATGTGGTGAAATGATGATACCATGCCAACTTTCAACCTTTTCAGACTTCATTGGAAGTGCTTTCCAATTTCAGGGTCATTTAGCTCAAAAAATCAGTAAATGCATGAAAAATATCAAATGAAGTCAGAAAGGGTTGAAAATTGATGATGTGGCATTGAATGGTGCATTTTCAACACACAAAAATCCTAGAGTTCAAATAAGTTCACAAAAATGAAATGCCTTTTGTAATCGATGAGTTTCCGTCCGAATCCCCGATACTTCGAAAGAGAGTATCCGTTTTGTACGCGAAGTGCATCCTGCTTTTGCCGTAACCTTCTCAACTTTTTAGCACATGCTATGTGGGTGAAATGGTGATACCATGTCAACTATCAACCTTTTCAGACTTCATTTGAAGTGCGTTTCAATTTTAGGGCATTTAGCTCAATAAATAAATAAATGCATGAAAAATATCAAATGAAGTCAGAAAGGGTTGAAAATTGATGATGTGGCTTTGAATGGTGCATTTTGAACACACAAAAAGCCTGGAGTTCAAATAAGTTCAAGAAAATGAAATGCCTTTTGTAACCGAAGTGTTTCCATCCGAAACCCCGATACTTCGAAAGAGAGTGTCCGTTTTGTACGCGAAGTGCATCCTTCTTTTGCCGTAACCTTCTCAACTTTTTAGCAGATGCTATGTGGGTGGAATGATGATACCATGCCAACTTTCAACATTTTCAGACTTCATTGGAAGTGCTTTCCAATTTCAGGGTCATTTGGCTCAAAAAAATCAGTAAATGCATGAAAAATATCAAATGAAGTCAGAAAGGGTTGAAAATTGATGATGTGGCTTTGAATGGTGCATTTTGAACACACAAAAAGCCTGGAGTTCAAATAAGTTCACGAAAATGAAATGCCTTTTGTAATCGATGAGTTTCCGTCCGAAACCCCGATACTTCGAAAGAGTGTCCGTTTTGTACGCGAAGTGCATCCGGCTTTTGCCGTAACCTTCTCAACTTTTTAGCACATCCTATGTGGGTGAAATGGTGATACCATGTCAACTATCAACCTTTTCAGACTTCATTTGAAGTGCTTTTCAATTTTAGGGCATTTAGCTCAATAAATAAATAAATTCATGAAAAATATCAAATGAAGTCAGAAAGGGTTGAAAATTGATGATGTGGCTTTGAATGGTGCATTTTGAACACACAAAAAGCCTGGAGTTCAAATAAGTTCAAGAAAATGAAATGCCTTTTGTAACCGAAGTGTTTCCATCCGAGACCCTGATACTTCGAAAGAGTGTGTCCGTTTTGTACGCGAAGTGCATCCTGCTTTTGTCGTAACCTTCTCAACTTTTTAGCATATGCTATGTGGGTGAAATGATGATACCATGCCAACTTTCAACATTTTTAGACTTCATTGGAAGTGCTTTCCAATTTCAGGGTCATTTAGCTCAAAAAAATCAGTAAATGCATGAAAAATATCAAATGAAGTCAAAAAGGGTTGAAAATTGATGATGTGGCTTTGAATGGTGCATTTTGAACACACAAAAAGCCTGGAGTTCAAATAAGTTCACGAAAATGAAATGCCTTTTGTAATCGATGAGTTTCCGTCCGAAACCCCGATACTTCGAAAGAGAGTGTCCGTTTTGTACGCGAAGTGCATCCTGCTTTTGCCGTAACCTTCTCAACTTTTTAGCACATGCTATGTGGGTGAAATGGTGATACCATGTCAACTATCAACCTTTTCAGACTTCATTTGAAGTAGTTTTCAATTTCAGGGCATTTAGCTCAAAAAATCAATAAATGCATGAAAAATATCAAATGAAGTCAGAAAGGGTTGAAAATTGATGATGTGGCTTTGAATGGTGCATTTTGAACACACAAATTGCCTGGAGTTCAAATAAATTCAAGAAAATTAAATGCCTTTTGTAACCGACGAGTTTCCGCTTGAAACCCCCATAGTTCGAAAGAGATTGTCCGTTTTGTACGTGAAATGCATCCTGCTTTTGTCGTAACCCCCTCAACTTTTTAGGACACGCTATGTGGGTGAAATGATGATACCATGTCAACTTTCAACCTATTCAGACTTCATTTGAAGTGCTTTTCAATTTTAGGGTCATTTAGCTCAAAAAAATAGTAAATGCATGAAAAATATCAAATGAAGTCAGAAAGGGTTGAAAATTGATGATGTGGCTTTGACTCGTGCATTTTGAACACATAAAAAACCTGGAGTTCAAATAAGTTCAAGAAAATGAAATGCCTTTTGTAGCCGATGTGTTTCCGTCTGAAACCCCGATACTTCGATAGAGAGTGTCCGTTTTGTACGCGAAGTGCATCCTTCTTTTGCCGTAACCTTCTCAACTTTTTAGCACATGCTATGTGGTGAAATGATGATACCATGCCAACTTTCAACCTTTTCAGCCTTCCTTGGAAGTGCTTTCCACTTTGACCACACAAAAACCGTGGAGTTCAAATAAGTTCAAGAAAATCAAATGCCTTTTGTAATCGACGAGTTTCCGCTTGAAACCCCGATAGTTCGAAAGAGATTGTCCGTTTTGTACGTGAAGTGCATCCTGCTTTTGTCGTAACCCCCTCAACTTTTTAGGACACGCTATGTGGGTGAAATGATGATACCATGTCAACTTTCAACCTATTCAGACTTCATTTGAAGTGCTTTTCAATTTTAGGGTCATTTAGCTCAATAAATAAATAAATGCATGAAAAATATCAAATGAAGTCAAAAAGGGTTGAAAATTGATGATGTGGCTTTGAATGGTGCATTTTGAACACACAAAAAGCCTGGAGTTCAAATAAGTTCAAGAAAATGAAATGCCTTTTGTAACCGAAGTGTTTCCATCCGAAACCCCGATACTTCGAAAGAGAGTGTCCGTTTTGTACGCGAAGTGCATCCTGCTTTTGTCGTAACCTTCTCAACTTTTTAGCAGATGCTATGTGGGTGAAATGATGATACCATGCCAACTTTCAACATTTTCAGACTTCATTGGAAGTGCTTTCCAATTTCAGGGTCATTTAGCTCAAAAAAATCAGTAAATGCATGAAAAATATCAAATGAAGTCAGAAAGGGTTGAAAATTGATGATGTGGCTTTGAATGGTGCATTTTGAACACACAAAAAGCCTGGAGTTCAAATAAGTTCACGAAAATGAAATGCCTTTTGTAATCGATGAGTTTCCGTCCGAAACCCCGATACTTTGAAAGAGAGTGTCCGTTTTGTACGCGAAGTGCATCCGGCTTTTGCCGTAACCTTCTCAACTTTTTAGCACATGCTATGTGGGTGAAATGGTGATACCATGTCAACTATCAACCTTTTCAGACTTCATTTGAAGTGCTTTCCAATTTTAGGGCATTTAGCTCAATAAATAAATAAATGCATGAAAAATATCAAATGAAGTCAGAAAGGGTTGAAAATTGATGATGTGGCTTTGAATGGTGCATTTTGAACACACAAAAAGCCTGGAGTTCAAATAAGTTCAAGAAAATGAAATGCCTTTTGTAACCGAAGTGTTTCCATCCGAAACCCTGATACTTCGAAAGAGAGTGTCCGTTTTGTACGCGAAGTGCATCCTGCTTTTGTCGTAACCTTCTCAACTTTTTAGCATATGCTATGTGCGTGAAATGATGATACCATGCCAACTTTCAACATTTTTAGACTTCATTGGAAGTGCTTTCCATTTTCAGGGTCATTTAGCTCAAAAAAATCAGTAAATGCATGAAAAATATCAAATGAAGTCAAAAAGGGTTGAAAATTGATGATGTGGCTTTGAATGGTGCATTTTGAACACACAAAAAGCCTGGAGTTCAAATAAGTTCACGAAAATGAAATGCCTTTTGTAATCGATGAGTTTCCGTCCGAAACCCCGATACTTCGAAAGAGAGTGTCCGTTTTGTACGCGAAGTGCATCCTGCTTTTGCCGTAACCTTCTCAACTTTTTAGCACATGCTATGTGGGTGAAATGGTGATACCATGTCAACTATCAACCTTTTCAGACTTCATTTGAAGTGGTTTTCAATTTCAGGGCATTTAGCTCAAAAAATCAATAAATGCATGAAAAATATCAAATGAAGTCAGAAAGGGTTGAAAATTGATGATGTGGCTTTGAATGGTGCATTTTGAACACACAAAAAGCCTGGAGTTCAAATAAGTTCAAGAAAATGAAATGCCTTTTGTAACCGACGAGTTTCCGCTTGAAACCCCGATAGTTCGAAAGAGATTGTCCGTTTTGTACGTGAAATGCATCCTGCTTTTGTCGTAACCCCCTCAACTTTTTAGGACACGCTATGTGGGTGAAATGATGATACCATGTCAACTTTCAACCTATTCAGACTTCATTTGAAGTGCTTTTCAATTTTAGGGTCATTTAGCTCAAAAAAATAGTAAATGCATGAAAAATATCAAATGAAGTCAGAAAGGGTTGAAAATTGATGATGTGGCTTTGACTCGTGCATTTTGAACACATAAAAAACCTGGAGTTCAAATAAGTTCAAGAAAATGAAATGCCTTTTGTAGCCGATGTGTTTCCGTCTGAAACCCCGATACTTCGATAGAGAGTGTCCGTTTTGTACGCGAAGTGCATCCTTCTTTTGCCGTAACCTTCTCAACTTTTTAGCACATGCTATGTGGTGAAATGATGATACCATGCCAACTTTCAACCTTTTCAGCCTTCCTTGGAAGTGCTTTCCACTTTGACCACACAAAAACCGTGGAGTTCAAATAAGTTCAAGAAAATCAAATGCCTTTTGTAATCGACGAGTTTCTGCTTGAAACCCCGATAGTTCGAAAGAGATTGTCCGTTTTGTACGTGAAGTGCATCCTGCTTTTGTCGTAACCCCCTCAACTTTTTAGGACACGCTATGTGGGTGAAATGATGATACCATGTCAACTTTCAACCTATTCAGACTTCATTTGAAGTGCTTTTCAATTTTAGGGTCATTTAGCTCAAAAAAATAGTAAATGCATGAAAAATATCAAATGAAGTCAGAAAGGGTTGAAAATTGATGATGTGGCTTTGACTCGTGCATTTTGAACACATAAAAAACCTGGAGTTCAAATAAGTTCAAGAAAATGAAATGCCTTTTGTAGCCGATGTGTTTCCGTCCGAAACCCCGGTACTTCGATAGAGAGTGTCCGTTTTGTACGCGAAGTGCATCCTTCTTTTGCCGTAACCTTCTCAACTTTTTAGCACATGCTATGTGGTGAAATGATGATACCATGCCAACTTTCAAACTTTTCAGCCTTCATTGGAAGTGCTTTCCACTTTGACCACACAAAAACCGTGGAGTTCAAATAAGATCAAGAAAATCAAATGCCTTTTGTAATCGACGAGTTTCCGCTTGAAACCCCGATACTTCGAAAGAGAGTGTCCGTTTTGTACGCAAAGTGCATCCTGCTTTTGTAGTAACCTTCTCAACTTTTTAGCAGATGCTATGTGGGTGAAATGATGATACCATGCCAACTTTCAACATTTTCAGACTTCATTGGAAGTGCTTTCCAATTTCAGGGTCATTTAGCTCAAAAAAATTAGTAAATGCATGAAAAATATCAAATGAAGTCAGAAAGGGTTGAAAATTGATGATGTGGCTTTGAATGGTGCATTTTGAACACACAAAAAGCCTGGAGTTCAAATAAGTTCACGAAAATGAAATGCCTTTTGTAATCGATGAGTTTCCGTCCGAAACCCCGATACTTCGAAAGAGAGTGTCCGTTTTGTACGCGAAGTGCATCCGGCTTTTGCCGTAACCTTCTCAACTTTTTAGCACATGCTATGTGGGTGAAATGGTGATACCATGTCAATTATCAACCTTTTCAGAATTCATTTGAAGTGCTTTTCAATTTTAGGGCATTTAGCTCAATAAATAAATAAATGCATGAAAAATATCAAATGAAGTCAGAAAGGGTTGAAAATTGATGATGTGGCTTTGAATGGTGCATTTTGAACACACAAAAAGCCTGGAGTTCAAATAAGTTCAAGAAAATGAAATGCCTTTTGTAACCGAAGTGTTTCCATCCGAAACCCTGATACTTCGAAAGAGAGTGTCCGTTTTGTACGCGAAGTGCATCCTGCTTTTGTCGTAACCTTCTCAACTTTTTAGCATATGCTATGTGGGTGAAATGATGATACCATGCCAACTTTCAACATTTTCAGACTTCATTGGAAGTGCTTTCCAATTTCAGGGTCATTTAGCTCAAAAAAATCAGTAAATGCATGAAAAATATCAAATGAAGTCAGAAAGGGTTGAAAATTGATGATGTGGCTTTGAATGGTGCATTTTGAACACACAAAAAGCCTGGAGTTCAAATAAGTTCACGAAAATGAAATGCCTTTTGTAATCGATGAGTTTCCGTCCGAAACCCCGATACTTCGAAAGAGAGTGTCCGTTTTGTACGCGAAGTGCATCCTGCTTTTGCCGTAACCTTCTCAACTTTTTAGCACATGCTATGTGGGTGAAATGGTGATACCATGTCAACTATCAACCTTTTCAGACTTCATTTGAAGTGGTTTTCAATTTCAGGGCATTTAGCTCAAAAAATCAATAAATGCATGAAAAATATCAAATGAAGTCAGAAAGGGTTGAAAATTGATGATGTGGCTTTGAATGGTGCATTTTGAACACACAAAAAGCCTGGAGTTCAAATAAGTTCAAGAAAATGAAATGCCTTTTGTAACCGACGAGTTTCCACTTGAAACCCCGATAGTTCGAAAGAGATTGTCCGTTTTGTACGTGAACTGCATCCTGCTTTTGTCGTAACCCCCTCAACTTTTTAGGACACGCTATGTGGGTGAAATGATGATACCATGTCAACTTTCAACCTATTCAGACTTCATTTGAAGTGCTTTTCAATTTTAGGGTCATTTAGCTCAAAAAATAGTAAATGCATGAAAAATATCAAATGAAGTCAGAAAGGGTTGAAAATTGATGATGTGGCTTTGACTCGTGCATTTTGAACACATAAAAAACCTGGAGTTCAAATAAGTTCAAGAAAATGAAATGCCTTTTCTAGCCGATGTGTTTCCGTCCGAAACCCCGATACTTCGATAGAGAGTGTCCGTTTTGTACGCGAAGTGCATCCTTCTTTTGCCGTAACCTTCTCAACTTTTTAGCACATGCTATGTGGTGAATTGATGATACCATGCCAACTTTCAACCTTTTCAGCCTTCATTGGAAGTGCTTTCCACTTTGACCACACAAAAACCATGGAGTTCAAATAAGTTCAAGAAAATCAAATGCCTTTTGTAATCGACGAGTTTCCGCTTGAAACCCCGATATTTCCAAAGAGATTGTCCGTTTTGTACTTGAAGTGCATCCTGCTTTTGTCGTAACCCCCTCAACTTTTTAGCACACGCTATGTTGGTGAAATGATGATACCATGTCAACTTTCAACCTATTCAGACTTCATTTGAAGTGCTTTTCAATTTTAGGGTCATTTAGCTAAAAAAATAGTAAATGCATGAAAAATATCAAATGAAGTCAGAACGGGTTGAAAATTGATGATGTGGCTTTGACTCGTGCATTTTGAACACATAAAAAACCTGGAGTTCAAATAAGTTCAAGAAAATGAAATGCCTTTTGTAGCCGATGTGTTTCCGTCCGAAACCCCGATACTTCGAAAGAGAGTGTCCATTTTGTACGCGAAGTGCATCCTGCTTTTGTCGTAACCCCCTCAACTTTTTAGCACATGCTATGTGGGTGAAATGATGATACCATGTCAACTTTCAACCTATTCAGACTTCATTTGAAGTGCTTTTCAATTTTAGGGTCATTTAGCTCAAAAAATAGTAAATGCATGAAAAATATCAAATAAAGTCAGAAAGGGTTGAAAATTGATGATGTGGCTTTGAATGGTGCATTTTGAACACACAAAAAGCCTGGAGTTCAACTAAGTAAAAGAAAATGAAATGCCTTTTGTAATCGATGAGTTTCTGTCTGAAACCCCGATACATCGAAACAGACTGTCCGTTTTCTACGCGAAGTCCATCCTGCTTTTATCGTAACCCTCTGAACTTTTTAGCACATGCTATGTGGGTGAAATGATGATACCATGTCAACTTTCAACCTTTTCAGACTTCATTTGAAGTGCTTTTAAATTTCAGGGTCATTTAGCTCAAAATAATCAGTAAATGCATGAAAAATATCAAATGAAGTGAGAAAGGATGGAAAATTGATGATGTGGCTTTTAATGGTGCATTTTGAACACACAAAAAGCCTGGAGTTCAAATAAGTTGAAGAAAATGAAATGCCTTTTGTAGCCGATGAGTTTCCATCCGAAACCCCGATACTTCGATAGAGAGTGTCCGTTTTGTACGCGAAGTGCATCCTTCTTTTGCCGTAACCTCCTCAACTTTTTAGCACATGCTATGTGGTGAAATGATGATACCATGCCAACTTTCAACCTTTTCAGACTTCATTGGAAGTGCTTTTGAATTTCAGGGTCATTTAGCTCAAAAAATCAATAAATGCATGAAAAATATCAAATGAAGTCAGAAATGGTTGAAAATTGATGATGTGGCTTTGAATGGTGCATTTTGAACACGTAAAAAACCTGGAGTTCAAATAAGTTCAATAAAATGAAATGCCTTTTGTAGCCGACGAGTTTGTGTCCGAAACCCCAATACTTCGAAAGAGATTGTCCGTTTTGTACGCGAAGTGCATCCTGCTTTTGCCATAACCTTCTCAACTTTTTAGCACATGCTATGTGGGTGAAATTATGATACCATGCCAACTTTCAACATTTTTAGACTTCATTTGATGTGCTTTCCAATTTCAGGGTCATTTAGCTCAAAAAAATCAGTAAATGCATGAAAAATATCAAATGAAGTCAGATAGGGTTGAAAATTGATGATGTTTCTTTAAATGGTGCATTTTGAACACATAAAAAGCCTGGAGTTCAAATAAGTTCAAGAAAATGAAATGCCTTTTGTAACCGACGTGTTTCCGTCCGAAACACCGATACTTCGAAAGAGAGTGTCTGTCTTGTACGCGAAGTGTATCCTGCTTTTGCCGTAACATTCTCAACTTTTTAGCACATGCTATGTGGGTCAAATGATGATACGATGCCAACTTTCAACCTTTTCAGACTTCATTTGAAGTGCTTTTCAATTTCAGGGTCATTTAGCTCAAAAAAATCAGTAAATGCATGAAAAATATCAAATGAAGTCAGAAAGGGTTGAAAATTGGTGATGTGTCTTTGAATGGTTCATTTTGAACACACAAAAACCCTGGAGTTCAAATAAGTTCAAGAAAATGACATGCCTTTTGTAATCGACGAGTTTCCGTCTGAAACCCCGATACTTCGAAAGAGAGTGTCCGTTTTGTACGCGAAGTGCATCCTTATTTTGCCGTAACCTACTCAACTTTTTAGCAAATGCTATGTGGGTGAAATGATGATACCATGTCAACTTTCAACCTTTTTCGACTTCATTTGAAGTACTTATCAATTTGAGGGTCATTTAGCTCAAAAAATAGTAAATGCATGAAAAATATCAAATGAAGTCAGAAAGGGTAGAAAATTGATGATGTGGCTTTGAATGGTGCATTTTGAACCGATAAAAAACCTAGTGTTTCAAATAAGTTCAAGAAAATGAAATGCCTTTTGTAGCCGATGAGTTTCCGTCCGAAACCCCGATACTTCGAAAGAGACTGTCCGTTTTGTACGCGAAGTGCATCCTCCTTTTGTCGTAACCCCCTCAACTTTTTAGCACACGCTATGTGGGTGAAATGATGATACCATGTCAACTTTCAACCTATTCAGACTTCATTTGAAGTGCTTTTCAATTTTAGGGTCATTTAGCTCAAACAAATAGTAAATGCATGAAAAATATCAAATGATGTCAGGAAGGGTTGAAAATTGATGATGTGGCTTTGACTGGTGCATTTTGAACACATAAAAAGCCTGGAGTTCAAATAAGTTCAAGAAAATGAAATGCCTTTTGTAACCGACGTGTTTCCGTCCGAAACCCCGATACTTCGACAGAGAGTGTCCGTCTTGTACGCGAAGTGTATCCTGCTTTTGCCGTAACATTCTCAAATTTTTAGCACATGCTATGTGGGTCAAATGATGATACGATGCCAACTTTCAACCTTTTCAGACTTCATTTGAAGTGCTTTTCAATTTCAGGGTCATTTAGCTCAAAAAAATCAGTAAATGCATGAAAAATATCAAATGAAGTCAGAAAGGGTTGAAAATTGGTGATGTGGCTTTGAATGGTTCATTTTGAACACACAAAAACCCTGGAGTTCAAATAAGTTCAAGAAAATGAAATGCCTTTTGTAATCGACGAGTTTCCGTCTGAAACCCCGATACTTCGAAAGAGAGTGTCCGTTTTGTACGCGAAGTGCATCCTTATTTTGCCGTAACCTACTCAACTTTTTAGCAAATGCTATGTGGGTGAAATGATGATACCATGTCAACTTTCAACCTTTTTCGACTTCATTTGAAGTACTTTTCAATTTGAGGGTCATTTAGCTCAAAAAATAGTAAATGCATGAAAAATATCAAATGAAGTCAGAAAGGGTAGAAAATTGATGATGTGGCTTTGAATGGTGCATTTTGAACCGATAAAAAACCTAGTGTTTCAAATAAGTTCAAGAAAATGAAATGCCTTTTGTAGCCGATGAGTTTCCGTCCGAAACCCCGATACTTCGAAAGAGACTGTCCGTTTTGTACGCGAAGTGCATCCTGCTTTTGTCGTCACCCCCTCAACTTTTTAGCACACGCTATGTGGGTGAAATGATGATACCATGTCAACTTTCAACCTATTCAGACTTCATTTGAAGTGCTTTTCAATTTTAGGGTCATTTAGCTCAAACAAATAGTAAATGCATGAAAAATATCAAATGATGTCAGAAAGGGTTGAAAATTGATGATGTGGCTTTGACTGGTGCATTTTGAACACATAAAAAACCTGGAGTTCAAATAAGTTCAAGAAAATGAAATGCCTTTTGTAGCCGACGTGTTTCCATCCGAAACCCTGATACTTCGATAGAGAGTGTCCGTTTTGTACGCGAAGTGCATCCTTCTTTTGCCGTAACCTTCTCAACTTTTTAGCACATGCTATGTGGGTGAAATGATGATACCATGCCAACTTTCAACCTTTTCAGACTTCATTGGAAGTGGTTTTGAATTTCAGGGTCATTTAGCTCAAAAAATCAGTAAATGCATGAAAAATATCAAATGAAGTCAGAAAGGGTTGAAAATTGATGATGTGGCTTTGAATGGTGCATTTTGAACACATAAAAAACCTGGAGTTCAAATAAGTTCAATAAAATGAAATGCCTTTTGTAGCCGATGAGTTTGTGTCCGAAACCCCGATACTTCGAAAGAGATTGTCCGTTTTGTACGCGAAGTGCATCCTGCTTTTGACGTAACCTTCTCAAATTTTTAGCACATGCTATGTGGGTGAAAATATGATACCATGCCAACTTTCAACATTTTTAGACTTCATTTGATGTGCTTTCCAATTTCAGGGTCATTTAGCTCAAAAAAATCAGTAAATGCATGAAAAATATCAAATGAAGTCAGAAAGGGTTGAAAATTGATGATGTTGCTTTTAATGGTGCATTTTGAACACATAAAAAGCCTGGAGTTCAAATAAGTTCAAGAAAATGAAATGCCTTTTGTAACCGATGTGTTTCCGTCCGAAACCCCGATACTTCGAAAGAGAGTGTCCGTCTTGTACGCGAAGTGTATCCTGCTTTTGCCGTAACCTTCTCAACTTTTTAGCACATGCTATCTGGGTCAAATGATGATACGATGCCAACTTTCAACCTTTTCAGACTTCATTTGAAGTGCTTTTCAATTTCAGGATCATTTAGCTCAAAAAAATCAGTAAATGCATGAAAAATATCAAATGAAGTAAGAAAGGGTTGAAAATTGATGATGTGGCTTTGAATGGTGCATTTTGAGCACACAAAAAGCCTGGAGTTCAAATAAGTAAAAGAAAATGAAATGCCTTTTGTAATCAATGAGTTTCCGTCTGAAACCCCGATACTTCGAAAGAGACTGTCCGTTTTGTACGTGAACTGCATCCTGCTTTTGTCGTAACCCCCTCAACTTTTTAGGACACGCTATGTGGGTGAAATGATGATACCATGTCAACTTTCAACCTATTCAGACTTCATTTGAAGTGCTTTTCAATTTTAGGGTCATTTAGCTCAAAAAAATAGTAAATGCATGAAAAATATCAAATGAAGTCAGAAAGGGTTGAAAATTGATGATGTGGCTTTGACTCGTGCATTTTGAACACATAAAAAACCTGGAGTTCAAATAAGTTCAAGAAAATGAAATGCCTTTTCTAGCCGATGTGTTTCCGTCCGAAACCCCGATACTTCGATAGAGAGTGTCCGTTTTGTACGCGAAGTGCATCCTTCTTTTGCCGTAACCTTCTCAACTTTTTAGCACATGCTATGTGGTGAAATGATGATACCATGCCAACTTTCAACCTTTTCAGCCTTCATTGGAAGTGCTTTCCACTTTGACCACACAAAAACCATGGAGTTCAAATAAGTTCAAGAAAATCAAATGCCTTTTGTAATCGACGAGTTTCCGCTTGAAACCCCGATAGTTCGAAAGAGATTGTCCGTTTTGTACGTGAAGTGCATCCTGCTTTTGTCGTAACCCCCTCAACTTTTTAGCACACGCTATGTGGGTGAAATGATGATACCATGTCAACTTTCAACCTATTCAGACTTCATTTGAAGTGCTTTTCAATTTTAGGGTCATTTAGCTAAAAAAATAGTAAATGCATGAAAAATATCAAATGAAGTCAGAACGGGTTGAAAATTGATGATGTGGCTTTGACTCGTGCATTTTGAACACATAAAAAACCTGGAGTTCAAATAAGTTCAAGAAAATGAAATGCCTTTTGTAGCCGATGTGTTTCCGTCCGAAACCCCGATACTTCGAAAGAGAGTGTCCATTTTGTACGCGAAGTGCATCCTGCTTTTGTAGTAACCCCCTCAACTTTTTAGCACATGCTATGTGGGTGAAATGATGATACCATGTCAACTTTCAACCTATTCAGACTTCATTTGAAGTGCTTTTCAATTTTAGGGTCATTTAGCTCAAAAAATAGTAAATCCATGAAAAATATCAAATAAAGTCAGAAAGGGTTGAAAATTGATGATGTGGCTTTGAATGGTGCATTTTGAACACACAAAAAGCCTGGAGTTCAACTAAGTAAAAGAAAATGAAATGCCTTTTGTAATCGATGAGTTTCTGTCTGAAACCCCGATACATCGAAAGAGACTGTCCGTTTTCTAAGCGAAGTCCATCCTTCTTTTATCGTAACCCTCTGAACTTTTTAGCACATGCTATGTGGGTGAAATGATGATACCATGTCAACTTTCAACCTTTTCAGACTTCATTTGAAGTGCTTTTAAATTTCAGGGTCATTTAGCTCAAAATAATCAGTAAATGCATGAAAAATATCAAATGAAGTGAGAAAGGATGGAAAATTGATGATGTGGCTTTTAATGGTGCATTTTGAACACACAAAAAGCCTGGAGTTCAAATAAGTTGAAGAAAATGAAATGCCTTTTGTAGCCGATGAGTTTCCATCCGAAACCCCGATACTTCCATAGAGAGTGTCCGTTTTGTACGCGAAGTGCATCCTTCTTTTGCCGTAACCTTCTCAACTTTTTAGCACATGCTATGTGGTGAAATGATGATACCATGCCAACTTTCAACCTTTTCAGACTTCATTGGAAGTGCTTTTGAATTTCAGGGTCATTTAGCTCAAAAAATCAACAAATGCATGAAAAATATCAAATGAAGTCAGAAATGGTTGAAAATTGATGATGTGGCTTTGAATGGTGCATTTTGAACACGTAAAAAACCTGGAGTTCAAATAAGTTCAATAAAATGAAATGCCTTTTGTAGCCGATGAGTTTGTGTCCGAAACCCCAATACTTCGAAAGAGATTGTCCGTTTTGTACGCGAAGTGCATCCTGCTTTTGCCGTAACCTTCTCAACTTTTTAGCACATGCTATGTGGGTGAAATTATGATACCATGCCAACTTTCAATATTTTTAGACTTCATTTGATGTGCTTTCCAATTTAAGGGTCATTTAGCTCAAAAAAATCAGTAAATGGATGAAAAATATCAAATGAAGTCAGATAGGGTTGAAAATTGATGATGTTTCTTTAAATGGTGCATTTTGAACACATAAAAAGCCTGGAGTTCAAATAAGTTCAAGAAAATGAAATGCCTTTTGTAACCGACGTGTTTCCGTCCGAAACACCGATACTTCGAAAGAGAGTGTCCGTCTTGTACGCGAAGTGTATCCTGCTTTTGCCGTAACATTCTCAACTTTTTAGCACATGCTATGTGGGTCAAATGATGATACGATGCCAACTTTCAACCTTTTCAGACTTCATTTGAAGTGCTTTTCAATTTCAGGGTCATTTAGCTCAAAAAAATCAGTAAATGCATGAAAAATATCAAATGAAGTCAGAAAGGGTTGAAAATTGGTAATGTGTCTTTGAATGGTTCATTTTGAACACACAAAAACCCTGGAGTTCAAATAAGTTCAAGAAAAAGAAATGCCTTTTGTAATCGACGAGTTTCCGTCTGAAACCACGATACTTCGAAAGAGAGTGTCCGTTTTGTACGCGAAGTGCATCCTTATTTTGCCGTAACCTACTCAACTTTTTAGCAAATGCTATGTGGGTGAAATGATGATACCATGTCAACTTTCAACCTTTTTCGACTTCATTTGAAGTACTTTTCAATTTGAGGGTCATTTAGCTCAAAAAATAGTAAATGCATGAAAAATATCAAATGAAGTCAGAAAGGGTAGAAAATTGAGGATGTCGCTTTGAATGGTGCATTTTGAACCGATAAAAAACCTAGTGTTTCAAATAAGTTCAAGAAAATGAAATGCCTTTTGTAGCCGATGAGTTTCCGTCCGAAACCGCGATACTTCGAAAGAGACTGTCCGTTTTGTACGCGAAGTGCATCCTGCTTTTGTCGTAATCCCCTCAACTTTTTAGCACACGCTATGTGGGTGAAATGATGATACCATGTCAACTTTCAACCTATTCAGACTTCATTTGAAGTGCTTTTCAATTTTAGGGTCATTTAGGTCAAACAAATAGTAAATGCATGAAAAATATCAAATGATGTCAGAAAGGGTTGAAAATTGATGATGTGGCTTTGACTGGTGCATTTTGAACACATAAAAAGCCTGGAGTTCAAATAAGTTCAAGAAAATGAAATGCCTTTTGTAACCGACGTGTTTCCGTCCGAAACCCCGATACTTCGACAGAGAGTGTCCGTCTTGTACGCGAAGTGTATCCTGCTTTTGCCGTAACATTCTCAACTTTTTAGCACATGCTATGTGGGTCAAATGATGATACGATGCCAACTTTCAACCTTTTCAGACTTCATTTGAAGTGCTTTTCAATTTCAGGGTCATTTAGCTCAAAAAAATCAGTAAATGCATGAAAAATATCAAATGAAGTCAGAAAGGGTTGAAAATTGGTGATGTGGCTTTGAATGGTTCATTTTGAACACACAAAAACCCTGGAGTTCAAATAAGTTCAAGAAAATGAAATGCCTTTTGTAATCGACGAGTTTCCGTCTGAAACCCCGATACTTCGAAAGAGAGTGTCCGTTTTGTATGCGAAGTGCATCCTTATTTTGCCGTAACCTACTCAACTTTTTAGCAAATGCTATGTGGGTGAAATGATGATACCATGTCAACTTTCAACCTTTTTCGACTTCATTTGAAGTACTTTTCAATTTGAGGGTCATTTAGCTCAAAAAATAGTAAATGCATGAAAAATATCAAATGAAGTCAGAAAGGGTAGAAAATTGATGATGTGGCTTTGAATGGTGCATTTTGAATCAATAAAAAACCTAGTGTTTCAAATAAGTTCAAGAAAATGAAATGCCTTTTGTAGCCGATGAGTTTCCGTCCGAAACCCCGATACTTCGAAAGAGACTGTCCGTTTTGTACGCGAAGTGCATCCTGCTTTTGTCGTCACCCCCTCAACTTTTTAGCACACGCTATGTGGGTGAAATGATGATACCATGTCAACTTTCAACCTATTCAGACTTCATTTGAAGTGCTTTTCAATTTTAGGGTCATTTAGCTCAAACAAATAGTAAATGCATGAAAAATATCAAATGATGTCAGAAAGGGTTGAAAATTGATGATGTGGCTTTGACTGGTGCATTTTGTACACATAAAAAACCTGGAGTTCAAATAAGTTCAAGAAAATGAAATGCCTTTTGTAGCCGACGTGTTTCCATCCGAAACCCCGATACTTCGATAGAGAGTGTCCGTTTTGTACGCGAATGCATCCTTCTTTTGCCGTAACCTTCTCAACTTTTTAGCACATGCTATGTGGGTGAAATGATGATACCATGCCAACTTTCAACCTTTTCAGACTTCACTGGAAGTGGTTTTGAATTTCAGGGTCATTTAGCTCAAAAAATCAGTAAATGCATGAAAAATATCAAATGAAGTCAGAAAGGGTTGAAAATTGATGATGTGGCTTTGAATGGTGCATTTTGAACACATAAAAAACCTGGAGTTCAAATAAGTTCAATAAAATGAAATGCCTTTTGTAGCCGATGAGTTTGTGTCCGAAACCCCGATACTTCGAAAGAGATTGTCCGTTTTGTACGCGAAGTGCATCCTTCTTTTGACGTAACCTTCTCAAATTTTTAGCACATGCTATGTGGGTGAAATTATGATACCATGCCAACTTTCAACATTTTTAGACTTCATTTGATGTGCTTTCCAATTTCAGGGTCATTTAGCTCAAAAAAATCAGTAAATGCATGAAAAATATCAAATGAAGTCAGAAAGGGTTGAAAATTGATGATGTTGCTTTTAATGGAGCATTTTGAACACATAAAAAGCCTGGAGTTCAAATAAGTTCAAGAAAATGAAATGCCTTTTGTAACCGATGTGTTTCCGTCCGAAACCCCGATACTTCGAAAGAGAGTGTCCGTCTTGTACGCGAAGTGTATCCTGCTTTTGCCGTAACCTTCTCAACTTTTTAGCACATGCTATGTGGGTCAAATGATGATACGATGCCAACTTTCAACCTTTTCAGACTTCATTTGAAGTGGTTTTCAATTTGAGGGTCATTTAGCTCAAAAAAAACAGTAAATGCATGAAAAATATCAAATGAAGTAAGAAAGGGTTGAAAATTGATGATGTGGCTTTGAATGGTGCATTTTGAGCACACAAAAAGCCTGGAGTTCAAATAAGTAAAAGAAAATGAAATGCCTTTTGTAATCGATGAGTTTCCGTCTGAAACCCCGATACTTCGAAAGAGACTGTCCGTTTTGTACGCGAACTCCATCCTCCTTTTGTCATAACCCTCTCAACTTTTTAGCACATGCTATGTGGGTGAAATGATGATACCATGTCAACTTTCAACCTTTTCAGACTTCATTTGAAATGCTTTTCAATTTCAGGGTCATTTAGCTCAAAATAATCAGTAAATGCATGAAAAATATCAAATGAGGTCAGAAAGGATTGAAAATTGATGATGTGGCTTTTAATGGTGCATTTTGAACACACAAAAATCCTGGAGTTCAAATAAGTTGAAGAAAATGAAATGCCATTTTTAACCGACGAGTTTCCGTCCGAAACCCCGATACTTCGAAAGAGAGTGTCCGTTTTGTATGCGAAGTGCATCCTTCCTTTGCCGTAACCTTCTCAACTTTTTAGCACATGCTATATGGGTGAAATGATGATACCATGCCAACTTTCAACCTTTTCAGACTTCATTTGAAGTACTTTTCAATTTTAGGGTCATTTAGCTCAAAAAATCAGTAAATGCATGAAAAATATCAAATGAAGTCAGAAAGGGTTGAAAATTGATGATGTGGCTGTGAATGGTGCATTTTGACCACACAAAAAGCGTGGAGTTCAAATAAGTTCAAGAAAATCAAATGCCTTTTGTAATCGACGAGTTTCTGTGTGAAACCCGATACTTCGAAAGAGACTGTCTGTTTTGTACGCGAAGTGCATCCTGCTTTTGTCGTAACCCCCCCAACTTTTTAGCACATGCTATGTGGGTGAAATGATGATACCATGTCAACTTTCAACCTTTTTAGACTTCATTTGAAGTGCTTTTCAATTTTAGGGTCATTTAGCTCAAAAAATAGTAAATGCATGAAAAATATCAAATGAAGTCAGAAAGGGTTGAAAATTGATGATGTGGCTTTGAATGGTGCATTTTGAACACGTAAAAAACCTGGAGTTCAAATAAGTTCAATAAAATGAAATGCCTTTTGTAGCCGATGAGTTTGTGTCCGAAACCCCGATACTTCGAAAGAGATTGTCCGTTTTGTACGCGAAGTGCATCCTGCTTCTGCCGTAACCTTCTCAACTTTTTAGCACATGCTATGTGGGTGAAATGATGATACCATGCCAACTTTCAACATTTTTAGACTTCATTTGATGTGCTTTCCAATTTCAGGGTCATTTACCTCAAAAAAATCAGTAAATGCATGAAAAATATCAAATGAAGAGAGATAGGGTTGAAAATTGATGATGTTTCTTTAAATGGTGCATTTTGAACACACAAAAAGCATGGAGTTCAAATAAGTTGAAGAAAATGAAATGCCATTTTTAACCGACGAGTTTCCGTCCGAAACCCCGACTCTTCGAAAGAGAGTGTCCGTTTTGTACGCGAAGTGCATCCTGCCTTTGCCGTAACCTTCTCAACTTTTTAGCACATGCTATATGGGTGAAAGGATGATACCATGCCAACTTTCAACCTTTTCAGACATCATTTGAAGTGCTTTTCAATTTCAGGGTCATTTAGCTCAAAAAATCAGTAAATGCATGAAAAATATCAAATGAACTCAGAAAGGGTTGAAAATTGATGATCTGGCTTTGAATGGTGCATTTTGAACACACAAAAAGCCTAGAGTTCAAATAAGTTCGAGAAAATCAAATGCCTTTTGTAATCGATGAGTTTCCGTCTGAAACCCCGATACTTCGAAAGAGACTGTCCGTTTTGTACGCGAAGTGCATCCTGCTTTTGTCATAACCCCCTCAACTTTTTAGCACACGCTATGTGCGTGAAATGATGATACCATGTCAACTTTCAACCTTTTGAGACTTCATTTGAAGTGTTTTCAATTTTAGGGTCATTTAGCTCAAAAAATAGTAAATGCATGGAAAATATCAAATGAAGTCAGAAAGGGTTGAAAATTGATGATGTGGCTTTGAATGGTGCATTTTGAACCCATAAAAAACCTAGAGTTCAAATAAGTTCGAGAAAATGAAATGCCTTTTCTAGCCGATGAGTTTCCGTCCGAAACCCCGATACTTCGAAAGAGAGTGTCCGTTTTGTACGCGAAGTGCATCCTGCATTGGCCGTAACCTTCTCAACTTTTTAGCACATGCTATGTGGGTGAAATGATGATACCATGCCAACTTTCAACATTTTCAGACTTCATTTGATGTGCTTTCCAATTTCAGCGTCATTTAGCTCAAAAAATCAGTAAATGCATGAAAAATATCAAATGAAGTCAGAAAGGGTTGAAAATTGATGATATTTCTTTAAATGGTGCATTTTGAACACACAAAAATCCTGGAGTTCAAATAAGTTCAAGAAAATGAAATGCCTGTTGTAACCGATGTGTTTCCGTCCGAAACCCCGATACTTCGAAAGAGACTGTCCGTTTTGTACGCGAAGTGCATCCTGCTTTTGTCATAACCCCCTCAACTTTTTCGCACACGCTATGTGCGTGAAATGATGATACCATGTCAACTTTCAACCTTTTGAGACTTCATTTGAAGTGCTTTTCAATTTCAGGGTCATTTAGCTCAAAAAAATCAGTAAATGCATGAAAAATATCAAATGAAGTAAGAAAGGGTTGAAAATTGATGATGTGGCTTTGAATGGTGTATTTTGAACACACAAAAAGCCTGGTGTTCAAATAAGTAAAATAAATTTGTAATGCCTTTTGTAATCGATGAGTTTCCGTCTGAAACCCCGATACTTCGAAAGAGACTGTCCCTTTTGTACGCGAACTCCATCCTGCTTTTGTCGTAACCCTCTCAAGTTTTTAGCACATGCTATGTGGGTGAAATGATGATACCATGTCAACTTTTCAACCTTTTCACACTTCATTTGAAGTGCTTTTCAATTTCAGGGTCATTTAGCTCAAAATAATCAGTAAGTGCATGAAAATATCAAATGAAGTCAGAAAGGATTGAAAATTGATGATGTGTCTTTTAATGGTGCATTTTGAACACACAAAAAGCCTCGAGTTCAAATAAGTTGAAGAAAATGAAATGCCTTTTTTAACCGACGAGTTTCCGTCCGAAACCCCGATACTTCGAAAGAGAGTGTCCGTTTTGTACGCGAAGTGCATCCTTCTTTTGCCGTAACCTTCTCAACATTTTAGCACATGCTATGTGGGTGAAATGTTGATACCACGCCAACTTTCAACCATTTCAGACTTCATTTGAAGTGCTTTTCAATTTCAGGGTCATTTAGCTCAAAAAATAAGTAAATGCAAGAAAAATATCAAATGAAGTCAGAAAGGGTTGAAAATTGATGATGTGGCTTTGAATGGTGCATTTTGACCACACAAAAATCCTGGAGTTCAAATAAGTTCAAGAAAATCAAATGCCTTTTGTAATCGACGAGTTTCTGTCTGAAACCCCGATACTTCGAAAGAGACTGTCCGTTTTGTACGCGAAGTGCATCCTGCTTCTATCGTAACCCCCTCAACTTTTTAGCACACGCTATGTGGGTGAAATGATGATACCATGTCAACTTTCAACCTTTTTAGACTTCATTTGAAGTGCTTTTCAATTTTAGGGTCATTTAGCTCAAAAAATAGTAAATGCATGAAAAATATCAAATGAAGTCAGAAAGGGTTGAAAATTGATGATGTGGCTTTGAATGGTGCATTTTGAACACGTAAAAAACCTGGAGTTCAAATAAGTTTAATAGAATGAAATGCCTTTTGTAGCCGATGAGTTTGTGTCCGAAACCCCGATACTTCGAAAGAGATTGTCCGTTTTGTACGCGAAGTGCATCCTGCTTTTGCCGTAACCTTCTCAACTTTTTAGCACATGCTATGTGGGTGAAATTATGATACCATGCCAACTTTCAACATTTTTAGACTTCATTTGATGTGCTTTCCAATTTCAGGGTCATTTACCTCAAAAAAATCAGTAAATGCATGAAAAATATCAAATGAAGTCAGATAGGGTTGAAAATTGATGATGTTTCTTTAAATGGTGCATTTTGAACCGATAAAAAACCTAGAGTTCAAATAAGTTCAAGAAAATCAAATGCCTTTTGTAGCCGATGAGTTTCCGTCCGAAACCCCGATACTTCGAAAGAGAGTCTCCGTTTTGTACGCGAAGTGCATCCTGCTTTTGCCGTAACCTTTTCAACTTTTTAGCACATGCTATGTGGGTGAAATGATGATACCATGCCAACTTTCAACATTTTCAGACTTCATTTGATGTGCTTTCCAATTTCAGGGTCATTTAGCTCAAAAAAATCAGTAAATGCATGAAAAATATCAAATGAAGTCAGAAAGGGTTGAAATTGATGATGTGGCTTTGAATGGTGCATTTTGAACACACAAAAAGCCTAGAGTTCAAATAAGTTCGAGAAAATCAAATGCCTTTTGTAATCGATGAGTTTCCGTCTGAAACCCCGATACTTCGAAAGAGACTGTCCGTTTTGTACGCGAAGTGCATCCTGCTTTTGTCATAACCCCCTCAACTTTTTAGCACACGCTATGTGGGTGAAATGATGATACCATGTCAACTTTCAACCTTTTGAGACTTCATTTGAAGTGTTTTCAATTTTAGGGTCATTTAGCTCAAAAAATAGTAAATGCATGGAAAATATCAAATGAAGTCAGAAAGGGTTGAAAATTGATGATGTGGCTTTGAATGGTGCATTTTGAACCCATAAAAAACCTAGAGTTCAAATAAGTTCAAGAAAATGAAATGACTTTTCTAGCCGATGAGTTTCCGTCCGAAACCCCGATACTTTGAAAGAGAGTGTCCGTTTTGTACGCGAAGTGCATCCTGCATTTGCCGTAACGTTCTCAACTTTTTAGCACATGCTATGTGGGTGAAATTATGATACCATGCCAACTTTCAACATTTTTAGACTTCATTTGATGTGCTTTCCAATTTCAGGGTCATTTAGCTCAAAAAAATCTGTAAATGCATGACAAATATCAAATGAAGTCAGATAGGGTTGAAAATTGATGATGTTTCTTTAAATGGTGCATTTTGAACACACAAAAAGCATGGTGTTCAAATAAGTTCAAGAAAATGAAATGCCTTTTGTAACTGATGTGTTTTTGTCCGAAACCTCGACTCTTCGAAAGAGAGTGTCCGTTTTGTACGCGAAGTGCATCCTGCTTTTGCCGTAACCTTCTCAACTTTTTAGCACATTCTATGTGGGTGAAATGATGATACCATGCCAACTTTCAACCTTTTCAGACATCATTTGAAGTGCTTTTCAATTTCAGGGTCATTTAGCTTAAAAAAATCAGTAAATGCATGAAAAATATCAAATGAACTCAGAAAGGGTTGAAAATTGATGATGTGGCTTTGAATGGTGCATTTTGAACACACAAAAAGCCTAGAGTTCAAATAAGTTCGAGAAAATCAAATGCCTTTTGTAATCGATGAGTTTCCGTCTGAAACCCCGATACTTCGAAAGAGACTGTCCGTTTTGTACGCGAAGTGCATCCTGCTTTGGTCATAACCCCCTCAACTTTTTAGCACACGCTATGTGCGTGAAATGATGATACCATGTCAACTTTCAACCTTTTGAGACTTCATTTGAAGTGTTTTCAATTTTAGGGTCATTTAGCTCAAAAAATAGTAAATGCATGGAAAATATCAAATGAAGTCAGAAAGGGTTGAAAATTGATGATGTGGCTTTGAATGGTGCATTTTGAACCCATAAAAAACCTAGAGTTCAAATAAGTTCAAGAAAATGAAATGCCTTTTCTAGCCGATGAGTTTCCGTCCGAAACCCCGATACTTCGAAAGAGAGTGTCCGTTTTGTACGCGAAGTGCATCCTGCGTTTGCCGTAACCTTCTCAACTTTTTAGCACATGCTATGTGGGTGAAATGATGATACCATGTCAACTTTCAACCTTTTGAGACTTCATTTGAAGTGTTTTCAATTTTAGGGTCATTTAGCTCAAAAAATAGTAAATGCATGGAAAATATCAAATGAAGTCAGAAAGGGTTGAAAATTGATGATGTGGCTTTGAATGGTGCATTTTGAACCCATAAAAAACCTAGAGTTCAAATAAGTTCGAGAAAATGAAATGCCTTTTCTAGCCGATGAGTTTCCGTCCGAAACCCCGATACTTCGAAAGAGAGTGTCCGTTTTGTACGCGAAGTGCATCCTGCATTGGCCGTAACCTTCTCAACTTTTTAGCACATGCTATGTGGGTGAAATGATGATACCATGCCAACTTTCAACATTTTCAGACTTCATTTGATGTGCTTTCCAATTTCAGCGTCATTTAGCTCAAAAAATCAGTAAATGCATGAAAAATATCAAATGAAGTCAGAAAGGGTTGAAAATTGATGATATTTCTTTAAATGGTGCATTTTGAACACACAAAAATCCTGGAGTTCAAATAAGTTCAAGAAAATGAAATGCCTGTTGTAACCGATGTGTTTCCGTCCGAAACCCCGATACTTCGAAAGAGACTGTCCGTTTTGTACGCGAAGTGCATCCTGCTTTTGTCATAACCCCCTCAACTTTTTCGCACACGCTATGTGCGTGAAATGATGATACCATGTCAACTTTCAACCTTTTGAGACTTCATTTGAAGTGCTTTTCAATTTCAGGGTCATTTAGCTCAAAAAAATCAGTAAATGCATGAAAAATATCAAATGAAGTAAGAAAGGGTTGAAAATTGATGATGTGGCTTTGAATGGTGTATTTTGAACACACAAAAAGCCTGGTGTTCAAATAAGTAAAATAAATTTGTAATGCCTTTTGTAATCGATGAGTTTCCGTCTGAAACCCCGATACTTCGAAAGAGACTGTCCCTTTTGTACGCGAACTCCATCCTGCTTTTGTCGTAACCCTCTCAAGTTTTTAGCACATGCTATGTGGGTGAAATGATGATACCATGTCAACTTTTCAACCTTTTCACACTTCATTTGAAGTGCTTTTCAATTTCAGGGTCATTTAGCTCAAAATAATCAGTAAGTGCATGAAAATATCAAATGAAGTCAGAAAGGATTGAAAATTGATGATGTGTCTTTTAATGGTGCATTTTGAACACACAAAAAGCCTCGAGTTCAAATAAGTTGAAGAAAATGAAATGCCTTTTTTAACCGACGAGTTTCCGTCCGAAACCCCGATACTTCGAAAGAGAGTGTCCGTTTTGTACGCGAAGTGCATCCTTCTTTTGCCGTAACCTTCTCAACATTTTAGCACATGCTATGTGGGTGAAATGTTGATACCACGCCAACTTTCAACCATTTCAGACTTCATTTGAAGTGCTTTTCAATTTCAGGGTCATTTAGCTCAAAAAATAAGTAAATGCAAGAAAAATATCAAATGAAGTCAGAAAGGGTTGAAAATTGATGATGTGGCTTTGAATGGTGCATTTTGACCACACAAAAATCCTGGAGTTCAAATAAGTTCAAGAAAATCAAATGCCTTTTGTAATCGACGAGTTTCTGTCTGAAACCCCGATACTTCGAAAGAGACTGTCCGTTTTGTACGCGAAGTGCATCCTGCTTCTATCGTAACCCCCTCAACTTTTTAGCACACGCTATGTGGGTGAAATGATGATACCATGTCAACTTTCAACCTTTTTAGACTTCATTTGAAGTGCTTTTCAATTTTAGGGTCATTTAGCTCAAAAAATAGTAAATGCATGAAAAATATCAAATGAAGTCAGAAAGGGTTGAAAATTGATGATGTGGCTTTGAATGGTGCATTTTGAACACGTAAAAAACCTGGAGTTCAAATAAGTTTAATAGAATGAAATGCCTTTTGTAGCCGATGAGTTTGTGTCCGAAACCCCGATACTTCGAAAGAGATTGTCCGTTTTGTACGCGAAGTGCATCCTGCTTTTGCCGTAACCTTCTCAACTTTTTAGCACATGCTATGTGGGTGAAATTATGATACCATGCCAACTTTCAACATTTTTAGACTTCATTTGATGTGCTTTCCAATTTCAGGGTCATTTACCTCAAAAAAATCAGTAAATGCATGAAAAATATCAAATGAAGTCAGATAGGGTTGAAAATTGATGATGTTTCTTTAAATGGTGCATTTTGAACCGATAAAAAACCTAGAGTTCAAATAAGTTCAAGAAAATCAAATGCCTTTTGTAGCCGATGAGTTTCCGTCCGAAACCCCGATACTTCGAAAGAGAGTCTCCGTTTTGTACGCGAAGTGCATCCTGCTTTTGCCGTAACCTTTTCAACTTTTTAGCACATGCTATGTGGGTGAAATGATGATACCATGCCAACTTTCAACATTTTCAGACTTCATTTGATGTGCTTTCCAATTTCAGGGTCATTTAGCTCAAAAAAATCAGTAAATGCATGAAAAATATCAAATGAAGTCAGAAAGGGTTGAAATTGATGATGTGGCTTTGAATGGTGCATTTTGAACACACAAAAAGCCTAGAGTTCAAATAAGTTCGAGAAAATCAAATGCCTTTTGTAATCGATGAGTTTCCGTCTGAAACCCCGATACTTCGAAAGAGACTGTCCGTTTTGTACGCGAAGTGCATCCTGCTTTTGTCATAACCCCCTCAACTTTTTAGCACACGCTATGTGGGTGAAATGATGATACCATGTCAACTTTCAACCTTTTGAGACTTCATTTGAAGTGTTTTCAATTTTAGGGTCATTTAGCTCAAAAAATAGTAAATGCATGGAAAATATCAAATGAAGTCAGAAAGGGTTGAAAATTGATGATGTGGCTTTGAATGGTGCATTTTGAACCCATAAAAAACCTAGAGTTCAAATAAGTTCAAGAAAATGAAATGACTTTTCTAGCCGATGAGTTTCCGTCCGAAACCCCGATACTTTGAAAGAGAGTGTCCGTTTTGTACGCGAAGTGCATCCTGCATTTGCCGTAACGTTCTCAACTTTTTAGCACATGCTATGTGGGTGAAATTATGATACCATGCCAACTTTCAACATTTTTAGACTTCATTTGATGTGCTTTCCAATTTCAGGGTCATTTAGCTCAAAAAAATCTGTAAATGCATGACAAATATCAAATGAAGTCAGATAGGGTTGAAAATTGATGATGTTTCTTTAAATGGTGCATTTTGAACACACAAAAAGCATGGTGTTCAAATAAGTTCAAGAAAATGAAATGCCTTTTGTAACTGATGTGTTTTTGTCCGAAACCTCGACTCTTCGAAAGAGAGTGTCCGTTTTGTACGCGAAGTGCATCCTGCTTTTGCCGTAACCTTCTCAACTTTTTAGCACATTCTATGTGGGTGAAATGATGATACCATGCCAACTTTCAACCTTTTCAGACATCATTTGAAGTGCTTTTCAATTTCAGGGTCATTTAGCTTAAAAAAATCAGTAAATGCATGAAAAATATCAAATGAACTCAGAAAGGGTTGAAAATTGATGATGTGGCTTTGAATGGTGCATTTTGAACACACAAAAAGCCTAGAGTTCAAATAAGTTCGAGAAAATCAAATGCCTTTTGTAATCGATGAGTTTCCGTCTGAAACCCCGATACTTCGAAAGAGACTGTCCGTTTTGTACGCGAAGTGCATCCTGCTTTGGTCATAACCCCCTCAACTTTTTAGCACACGCTATGTGCGTGAAATGATGATACCATGTCAACTTTCAACCTTTTGAGACTTCATTTGAAGTGTTTTCAATTTTAGGGTCATTTAGCTCAAAAAATAGTAAATGCATGGAAAATATCAAATGAAGTCAGAAAGGGTTGAAAATTGATGATGTGGCTTTGAATGGTGCATTTTGAACCCATAAAAAACCTAGAGTTCAAATAAGTTCAAGAAAATGAAATGCCTTTTCTAGCCGATGAGTTTCCGTCCGAAACCCCGATACTTCGAAAGAGAGTGTCCGTTTTGTACGCGAAGTGCATCCTGCGTTTGCCGTAACCTTCTCAACTTTTTAGCACATGCTATGTGGGTGAAATGATGATACCATGCCAACTTTCAACATTTTCAGACTTCATTTGATGTGCTTTCCAATTTCAGCGTCATTTAGCTCAAAAAAATCAGTAAATGCATGAAAAATATCAAATGAAGTCAGAAAGGGTTGAAAATTGATGATGTTTCTTTAAATGGTGCATTTTGAACACACAAAAATCCTGGAGTTCAAATAAGTTCAAGAAAATGAAATGCCTGTTGTAACCGATGTGTTTCCGTCCGAAACCCCGATACTTCGAAAGAGAGTGTCCGTTTTGTACGTGAAGTGTATCCTGCTTTTGCCGTAACCTTCTCAACTTTTTAGCACATGCTATGTGGGTCAAATGATGATACGATGCCAACTTTCAACCTTTTCAGACTTCATTTGAAGTGCTTTTCAATTTCAGGGTCATTTAGCTCAAAAAAATCAGTAAATGCATGAAAAATATCAAATGAAGTAAGAAAGGGTTGAAAATTGATGATGTGGCTTTGAATGGTGTATTTTGAACACACAAAAAGCCTGGTGTTCAAATAAGTAAAATAAATTTGTAATGCCTTTTGTAATCGATGAGTTTCCGTCTGAAACCCCGATACTTCGAAAGAGACTGTCCCTTTTGTACGCGAACTCCATCTTGCTTTTGTCGTAACCCTCTCAAGTTTTTAGCACATGCTATGTGGGTGAAATGATGATACCATGTCAACTTTTCAACCTTTTCACACTTCATTTGAAGTGCTTTTCAATTTCAGGGTCATTTAGCTCAAAATAATCAGTAAGTGCATGAAAATATCAAATGAAGTCAGAAAGGATTGAAAATTGATGATGTGTCTTTTAATGGTGCATTTTGAACACACAAAAAGCCTCGAGTTCCAATAAGTTCAAGAAAATGAAATGCCTTTTTTAACAGACGAGTTTCCGTCCGAAACCCCGATACTTCGAAAGAGAGTGTCGTTTTGTACGCGAAGTGCATCCTTCTTTTGCCGTAACCTTCTCAACTTTTTAGCACATGCTATGTGGGTGAAATGATGATACCACGCCAACTTTCAACCTTTTCGCACTTCATTTGAAGTGCTTTTCAATTTAAGGGTCATTTAGCTCAAAAAATCAGTAAATGCATCAAAAATATCAAATGAAGTCAGAAAGGGTTGAAATTGATGATGTGGCTTTGAATGGTGCATTTTGAACACACAAAAAGCCTGGAGTTCAAATAAGTTCAAGAAAATGAAATGCCTTTTGTAACCGATGTGTTTCCGTTCGAAACCCCGATACTTCGAAAGAGAGTGTCCGTTTTGTACGCGAAGTGTATCCTACTTTTGCCGTAACCTTCTCAACTTTTTAGCAGATGCAATGTGGGTCAAATGATGATACTATGCCAACTTTCAACCTTTTTAGACTTCATTTGAAGTGTTTTTCAATTTCAGGGTCATTTAGCTCAAAATAATCAGTAAGTGCATGAAAAATATCAAATGAAGTCAGAAAGGATTGAAAATTGATGATGTGGCTTTTAATGGTGCATTTTGAACACACAAAAAGCCTAGAGTTCAAATAGGTTCAAGAAAATGAAATGCCTTTTGTAACCGATGTGTTTCCGTCCGAAACCCCGATACTTCGAAAGAGAGTGTCCGTTTTGTACGCGAAGTGTATCCTGCTTTTGCCGTAACCTTCTCAACTTTTTAGCACATGCTATGTGGGTCAAATGATGATACGATGCCAACTTTCAACCTTTTCAGACTTCATTTGAAGTGCTTTTCAATTTCAGGGTCATTTAGCTCAAAAAATCAGTAAATGCATGAAAAATATCAAATGAAGTCAGAAAGGGTTGAAAATTGATGATGTGGCTTTGAATGGTGCATTTTGACCATACAAAAAGCCTGGAGTTCAAATAAGTTCAAGAAAATCAAATGCCTTTTGTAACCGATGTGTTTCTGTCTGAAACCCCGATACTTCGAAAGAGACTGTCCGTTTTGTACGCGAAGTGCATCCTGCTTCTATCGTAACCCCCTCAACTTTTTAGCACACGCTATGTGGGTGAAATGATGATACCATGTCAACTTTCAACCTTTTCAGACTTCATTTGATGTGCTTTCCAATTTCAGGGTCATTTAGCTCAAAAAAATCAGTAAATGCATGAAAAATATCAAATGAAGTCAGAAAGGGTTGAAATTGATGATGTGGCTTTTAATGGTGCATTTTGAACACACAAAAAGCCTGGAGTTCAAATAAGTTCAAGAAAATCAAATGCCTTTTGTAACCGATGTGTTTCTGTCTGAAACCCCGATACTTCGAAAGAGACTGTCCGTTTTGTACGCGAAGTGTATCCTGCTTTTGCCGTAACCTTCTCAACTTTTTAGCACATGCTATGTGGGTCAAATGATGATACGATGCCAACTTTCAACCTTTTCAGACTTCATTTGAAGTGTTTTTCAATTTCAGGGTCATTCAGCTCAAAATAATCGGTAAGTGCATGAAAAATATCAAATGAAGTCAGAAAGGATTGAAAATTGATGATGTTGCTTTTAATGGTGCATTTTGAACACACAAAAAGCCTGGAGTTCAAATAAGTTGAAGAAAATGAAATGCCTTTTTTAACCGACGAGTTTCCGTCCGAAACCCCGATACTTCGAAAGAGAGTGTCGTTTTGTACGCGAAGTGCATCCTTCTTTTGCCGTAACCTTCTCAACTTTTTAGCACATGCTATGTGGGTGAAATGATGATACCACGCGAACTTTCAACCTTTTCGGACTTCATTTGAAGTGCTTTTCAATTTAAGGGTCATTTAGCTCAAAAAATCAGTAAATGTATCAAAAATATCAAATGAAGTCAGAAAGGGTTGAAATTGATGATGTGGCTTTGAATGGTGCATTTTGAACACACAAAAAGCCTGGAGTTCAAATAAGTTCAAGAAAATGAAATGCCTTTTGTAACCGATGTGTTTCCGTTCGAAACCCCGATACTTCGAAAGAGAGTGTCCGTTTTGTACGCGAAGTGTATCCTACTTTTGCCGTAACCTTCTCAACTTTTTAGCAGATGCTATGTGGGTCAAATGATGATACTATGCCAACTTTCAACCTTTTTAGACTTCATTTGAAGTGTTTTTCAATTTCAGGGTCATTTAGCTCAAAATAATCAGTAAGTGCATGAAAAATATCAAATGAAGTCAGAAAGGATTGAAAATTGATGATGTGGCTTTTAATGGTGCATTTTGAACACACAAAAAGCCCGGAGTTCAAATAAGTTCAAGAAAATGAAATGCCTTTTGTAACCGATGTGTTTCCGTCCGAAACCCCGATACTTCGAAAGAGAGTGTCCGTTTTGTACGCGAAGTGTATCCTGCTTTTGCCGTAACCTTCTCAACTTTTTAGCACATGCTATGTGGGTCAAATGATGATACGATGCCAACTTTCAACCTTTTCAGACTTCATTTGAAGTGTTTTTCAATTTTAGGGTCATTTAGCTCAAAAAAATAGTAAATGCATGAAATATATCAAATGAAGTCAGAAAGGGTTGAAAATTGATGATGTGGCTTTGAATGCTGAATTTTGAACACACAAAAAGCCTGGAGTTCAAATAAGTTGAAGAAAATGAAATGCCTTTTGTAACCGATGTGTTTCCGTCCGAAACCCCGATACTTCGAAAGAGAGTGTCCGTTTTGTACGCGAAGTGCATCCTTCTTTTGCCGTAACCTTCTCAACTTTTTAGCACATGCTATGTGGGTGAAATGATGATACCACGCCAACTTTCAACCTTTTCAGACTTCATTTGAAGTGCTTTTCAATTTCAGGGTCATTTAGCTCAAAAAATCAGTAAATGCATGAAAAATATCAAATGAAGTCAGAAAGGGTTGAAATTGATGATGTGGCTTTGAATGGTGCATTTTGAACACACAAAAAGCCTGGAGTTGAAATAAGTTCAAGAAAATGAAATGCCTTTTGTAACCGATGTGTTTCCTTCCGAAACCCCGATACTTCGAAAGAGAGTGTCCGTTTTGTACGCGAAGTGTATCCTACTTTTGCCGTAACCTTCTCAACTTTTTAGCAGATGCTATGTGGGTCAAATGATGATACGATGCCAACTTTCAACCTTTTTAGACTTCATTTGAAGTGTTTTTCAATTTCAGGGTCATTTAGCTCAAAATAATCAGTAAGTGCATGAAAAATATCAAATGAAGTCAGAAAGGATTGAAAATTGATGATGTGGCTTTTAATGGTGCATTTTGAACACACAAAAAGCCTGGAGTTCAAATAAGTTGAAGAAAATGAAATGCCTTTTGTAACCGACGAGTTTCCGTCCGAAACCCCGATACTTCGAAAGAGAGTGTCCGTTTTGTACGTGAAGTGCATCCTTCTTTTGCCGTAACCTTCTCAACTTTTTAGCACATGCTATGTGGGTGAAATGATGATACCACGCCAACTTTCAACCTTTTCAGACTTCATTTGAAGTGCTTTTCAATTTCAGGGTCATTTAGCTCAAAAAATCAGTAAATGCATGAAAAATATCAAATGAAGTCAGAAAGGGTTGAAATTGATGATGTGGCTTTGAACGGTGCATTTTGAACACACAAAAAGCCTGGAGTTCAAATAAGTTCAAGAAAATGAAATGCCTTTTGTAACCGATGTGTTTCCGTCCGAAACCCTGATACTTCGAAAGAGAGTGTCCGTTTTGTACGCGAAGTGTATCCTGCTTTTGCCGTAACCTTCTCAACTTTTTAGCAGATGCTATGTGGGTCAAATGATGATACGATGCCAACTTTCAACCTTTTTAGACTTCATTTGAAGTGTTTTTCAATTTCAGGGTCATTTAGCTCAAAATAATCAGTAAGTGCATGAAAAATATCAAATGAAGTCAGAAAGGATTGAAAATTGATGATGTGGCTTTTAATGGTGCATTTTGATCACACAAAAAGCCTGGAGTTCAAATAAGTTGAAGAAAATGAAATGCCTTTTTTAACCGACGAGTTTCCGTCCGAAACCCCGATACTTCGAAATAGAGTGTCCGTTTTGTATGCGAAGTGCATCCTTCTTTTTCCGTAACCTTCTCAACTTTTTAGCACATGCTATGTGGGTGAAATGATGATACCACGCCAACTTTCAACCTTTTGAGACTTCATTTGAAGTGCTTTTCAATTTTAGGGTCATTTAGCTCAAAAAATCAGTAAATGCATGAAAAATATCAAATGAAGTCAGAAAGGGTTGAAAATTGATGATTTGGCTTTGAATGGTGCATTTTGACCACACAAAAAGCCTGGAGTTCAAATAAGTTCAAGAAAATCAAATGCCTTTTGTAATCGACGAGTTTCTGTCTGAAACCCCGATACTTCGAAATAGACTGTCCGTTTTGTACGCGAAGTGCATCCTGCTTCTATCGTAACCCCCTCAACTTTTTAGCACACGCTATGTGGGTGAAATGATGATACCATGTCAACTTTCAACCTTTTCAGACTTCATTTGAAGTGCTTTTCAATTTTAGGGTCATTTAGCTCAAAAAATAGTAAATGCATTAAAAATATCAAATGAAGTCAGAAAGGGTTGAAAATTGATGATGTGGCTTTGAATGGAGCATTTTGAACACATAAAAAACCTGGAGTTCAAATAAGTTCAAGAAAATGAAATGCCTTTTGTAGCCGATGAGTTTCCGTCCGAAACCCCGATACTTCGAAAGGGAGTGTCCGTTTTGTACGCGAAGTGCATCCTGCTTTTGCCGTACCCTTCTCAACTTTTTAGCATATGCTATGTGGGTGAAATGATGATACCATGCCAACTTTCAACATTTTCAGACTTCATTTGATGTGCTTTCCAATTTCAGGGTCATTTAGCTCAAAAAAATCAGTAAATGCATGAAAAATATCAAATGAAGTCAGAAAGGGTTGAAATTGATGATGTGGCTTTTAATGGTGCATTTTGAACACACAAAAAGCCTGGAGTTGAAATAAGTTCAAGAAAATTAAATGCCTTTTGTAACCGATGAGTTTCCGTCCAAAACCCCGATACTTCGAAAGAGAGTGTCCGTTTTGTACGCGAAGTGCATCCTGCTTTTGCCATAACCTTCTCAACTTTTTAGCACATGCTATGTGGGTCAAATTATGATATGATGCCAACTTTCAACCTTTTCAGACTTCATTTGAAGTGTTTTTCAATTTCAGGGTCATTTAGCTCAAAATAATCAGTAAGTGCATGAAAAATATCAAATGAAGTCAGAAAGGATTGAAAATTGATGATGTGGCTTTTAATGGTGCATTTTGAACACACAAAAAGCCTGGAGTTCAAATAAGTTGAAGAAAATGAAATGCCTTTTTTAACCGACGAGTTTCCGTCCGAAACCCCGATACTTCGAAAGAGAGTGTCCGTTTTGTACGCGAAGTGCATCCTTCTTTTGCCGTAACCTTCTCAACTTTTTAGCACATGCTATGTGGGTGAAATGATGATACCACGCCAACTTTCAACCTTTTGAGACTTCATTTGAAGTGCTTTTCAATTTCAGGGTCATTTAGCTCAAAAAATCAGTAAATGCATGAAAAATATCAAATGAAGTCAGAAACGGTTGAAAATTGATGATGTGGCTTTGAATGGTGCATTTTGACCACACAAAAAGCCTGGAGTTCAAATAAGTTCAAGAAAATCAAATGCCTTTTGTAACCGATGTGTTTGTGAATCAAACCCCGATACTTCGAAAGAGACTCTCCGTTTTGTACGCGAAGTGCATCCTGCTTCTATCGTAACCCCATCAACTTTTTAGCACACGCTATGTGGGTGAAATGATGATACCATGTCAACTTTCAACCTTTTCAGACTTCATTTGATGTGCTTTCCAATTTCAGGGTCATTTAGCTCAAAAAAATCAGTAAATGCATGAAAAATATCAAATGAAGTCAGAAAGGGTTGAAATAGATGATGTGGCTTTTAATGGTGCATTTTGAACACACAAAAAGCCTGGAGTTCAAATAAGTTCAAGAAAATGAAATGCCTTTTGTAACCGATGTGTTTCCATCCGAAACCCCGATACTTCGAAAGAGAGTGTCCGTTTTGTACGCGAAGTGTATCCTGCTTTTGCCGTAACCTTCTCAACTTTTTAGCACATGCTATGTGGGTCAAATGATGATACGATGCCAACTTTCAACCTTTTCAGACTTCATTTGAAGTGTTTTTCAATTTCAGGGTCATTTAGCTCAAAATAATCAGTAAGTGCATGAAAAATATCAAATGAAGTCAGAAAGGATTGAAAATTGATGATGTGGCTTTTAATGGTGCATTTTGAACACACAAAAAGCCTGGAGTTCAAATAAGTTGAAGAAAATGAAATGCCTTTTTTAACCGACGAGTTTCCGTCCGAAACCCCGATACTTCGAAAGAGAGTGTCCGTTTTGTACGCGAAGTGCATCCTTCTTTTGCCGTAACCTTCTCAACTTTTTAGCACATGCTATGTGGGTGAAATGATGATACCACGCCAACTTTCAACCTTTTCAGACTTCATTTGAAGTGCTTTTCAATTTCAGGGTCATTTAGCTCAAAAAATCAGTAAATGCATGAAAAATATCAAATGAAGTCAGAAAGGGTTGAAATTGATGATGTGGCTTTGAATGGTGCATTTTGAACACACAAAAAGCCTGGAGTTGAAATAAGTTCAAGAAAATGAAATGCCTTTTGTAACCGATGTGTTTCCTTCCGAAACCCCGATACTTCGAAAGAGAGTGTCCGTTTTGTACGCGAAGTGTATCCTACTTTTGCCGTAACCTTCTCAACTTTTTAGCAGATGCTATGTGGGTCAAATGATGATACGATGCCAACTTTCAACCTTTTTAGATTTCATTTGAAGTGTTTTTCAATTTCAGGGTCATTTAGCTCAAAATAATCAGTAAGTGCATGAAAAATATCAAATGAAGTCAGAAAGGATTGAAAATTGATGATGTGGCTTTTAATGGTGCATTTTGAACACACAAAAAGCCTGGAGTTCAAATAAGTTGAAGAAAATGAAATGCCTTTTGTAACCGACGAGTTTCCGTCCGAAACCCCGATACTTCGAAAGAGAGTGTCCGTTTTGTACGTGAAGTGCATCCTTCTTTTGCCGTAACCTTCTCAACTTTTTAGCACATGCTATGTGGGTGAAATGATGATACCACGCCAACTTTCAACCTTTTCAGACTTCATTTGAAGTGCTTTTCAATTTCAGGGTCATTTAGCTCAAAAAATCAGTAAATGCATGAAAAATATCAAATGAAGTCAGAAAGGGTTGAAATTGATGATGTGGCTTTGAATGGTGCATTTTGAACACACAAAAAGCCTGGAGTTCAAATAAGTTCAAGAAAATGAAATGCCTTTTGTAACCGATGTGTTTCCGTCCGAAACCCTGATACTTCGAAAGAGAGTGTCCGTTTTGTACGCGAAGTGTATCCTGCTTTTGCCGTAACCTTCTCAACTTTTTAGCAGATGCTATGTGGGTCAAATGATGATACGATGCCAACTTTCAACCTTTTTAGACTTCATTTGAAGTGTTTTTCAATTTCAGGGTCATTTAGCTCAAAATAATCAGTAAGTGCATGAAAAATATCAAATGAAGTCAGAAAGGATTGAAAATTGATGATGTGGCTTTTAATGGTGCATTTTGATCACACAAAAAGCCTGGAGTTCAAATAAGTTGAAGAAAATGAAATGCCTTTTTTAACCGACGAGTTTCCGTCCGAAACCCCGATACTTCGAAAGAGAGTGTCCGTTTTGTATGCGAAGTGCATCCTTCTTTTTCCGTAACCTTCTCAACTTTTTAGCACATGCTATGTGGGTGAAATGATGATACCACGCCAACTTTCAACCTTTTGAGACTTCATTTGAAGTGCTTTTCAATTTCAGGGTCATTTAGCTCAAAAAATCAGTAAATGCATGAAAAATATCAAATGAAGTCAGAAACGGTTGAAAATTGATGATGTGGCTTTGAATGGTGCATTTTGACCACACAAAAAGCCTGGAGTTCAAATAAGTTCAAGAAAATCAAATGCCTTTTGTAACCGATGTGTTTGTGAATCAAACCCCGATACTTCGAAAGAGACTCTCCGTTTTGTACGCGAAGTGCATCCTGCTTCTATCGTAACCCCATCAACTTTTTAGCACACGCTATGTGGGTGAAATGATGATACCATGTCAACTTTCAACCTTTTCAGACTTCATTTGATGTGCTTTCCAATTTCAGGGTCATTTAGCTCAAAAAAATCAGTAAATGCATGAAAAATATCAAATGAAGTCAGAAAGGGTTGAAATAGATGATGTGGCTTTTAATGGTGCATTTTGAACACACAAAAAGCCTGGAGTTCAAATAAGTTCAAGAAAATGAAATGCCTTTTGTAACCGATGTGTTTCCATCCGAAACCCCGATACTTCGAAAGAGAGTGTCCGTTTTGTACGCGAAGTGTATCCTGCTTTTGCCGTAACCTTCTCAACTTTTTGGCACATGCTATGTGGGTCAAATGATGATACGATGCCAACTTTCAACCTTTTCAGACTTCATTTGAAGTGTTTTTCAATTTCAGGGTCATTTAGCTCAAAATAATCAGTAAGTGCATGAAAAATATCAAATGAAGTCAGAAAGGATTGAAAATTGATGATGTGGCTTTTAATGGTGCATTTTGAACACACAAAAAGCCTGGAGTTCAAATAAGTTGAAGAAAATGAAATGCCTTTTTTAACCGACGAGTTTCCGTCCGAAACCCCGATACTTCGAAAGAGAGTGTCCGTTTTGTACGCGAAGTGCATCCTTCTTTTGCCGTAACCTTCTCAACTTTTTAGCACATGCTATGTGGGTGAAATGATGATACCACGCCAACTTTCAACCTTTTCAGACTTCATTTGAAGTGCTTTTCAATTTCAGGGTCATTTAGCTCAAAAAATCAGTAAATGCATGAAAAATATCAAATGAAGTCAGAAAGGGTTGAAATTGATGATGTGGCTTTGAATGGTGCATTTTGAACACACAAAAAGCCTGGAGTTGAAATAAGTTCAAGAAAATGAAATGCCTTTTGTAACCGATGTGTTTCCTTCCGAAACCCCGATACTTCGAAAGAGAGTGTCCGTTTTGTACGCGAAGTGTATCCTACTTTTGCCGTAACCTTCTCAACTTTTTAGCAGATGCTATGTGGGTCAAATGATGATACGATGCCAACTTTCAACCTTTTTAGACTTCATTTGAAGTGTTTTTCAATTTCAGGGTCATTTAGCTCAAAATAATCAGTAAGTGCATGAAAAATATCAAATGAAGTCAGAAAGGATTGAAAATTGATGATGTGGCTTTTAATGGTGCATTTTGAACACACAAAAAGCCTGGAGTTCAAATAAGTTCAAGAAAATGAAATGCCTTTTGTAACCGATGTGTTTTTGTCTAAAACCCCGATACTTCGAAAGAGAGTGTCCGTTTTGTACGCGAAGTGCATCCTGCTTCTATCGTAACCCCCTCAACTTTTTAGCACACGCTATGTGGGTGAAATGATGATACCATGTCAACTTTCAACCTTTTCAGACTTCATTAGATGTGCTTTCCAATTTCAGGGTCATTTAGCTCAAAAAAATCAGTAAATGCATGAAAAATATCAAATGAAGTCAGAAAGGGTTGAAATTGATGATGTGGCTTTTAATGGTGCATTTTGAACACACAAAAAGCCTGGAGTTCAAATAAGTTCAAGAAAATGAAATGCCTTTTGTAACCGATGTGTTTCCATCCGAAACCCCGATACTTCGAAAGAGAGTGTCCGTTTTGTACGCGAAGTGTATCCTGCTTTTGCCGTAACCTTCTCAACTTTTTAGCACATGCTATGTGGGTCAAATGATGATACGATGCCAACTTTCAACCTTTTCAGACTTCATTTGAAGTGTTTTTCAATTTCAGGGTCATTTAGCTCAAAATAATCAGTAAGTGCATGAAAAATATCAAATGAAGTCAGAAAGGATTGAAAATTGATGATGTGGCTTTTAATGGTGCATTTTGAACACACAAAAAGCCTGGAGTTCAAATAAGTTGAAGAAAATGAAATGCCTTTTTTAACCGACGAGTTTCCGTCCGAAACCTCGATACTTCGAAAGAGAGTGTCCGTTTTGTACGCGAAGTGCATCCTTCTTTTGCCGTAACCTTCTCAACTTTTTAGCACATGCTATGTGGGTGAAATGATGATACCACGCCAACTTTCAACCTTTTCAGACTTCATTTGAAGTGCTTTTCAATTTCAGGGTCATTTAGCTCAAAAAATCAGTAAATGCATGAAAAATATCAAATGAAGTCAGAAAGGGTTGAAATTGATGATGTGGCTTTGAATGGTGCATTTTGAACACACAAAAAGCCTGGAGTTGAAATAAGTTCAAGAAAATGAAATGCCTTTTGTAACCGATGTGTTTCCGTCCGAAACCCCGATACTTCGAAAGAGAGTGTCCGTTTTGTACGCGAAGTGTATCCTACTTTTGCCGTAACCTTCTCAACTTTTTAGCAGATGCTATGTGGGTCAAATGATGATACGATACCAACTTTCAACCTTTTTAGACTTCATTTGAAGTGTTTTTCAATTTCAGGGTCATTTAGCTCAAAATAATCAGTAAGTGCATGAAAAATATCAAATGAAGTCAGAAAGGATTGAAAATTGATGATGTGGCTTTTAATGGTGCATTTTGAACACACAAAAAGCCTGGAGTTCAAATAAGTTGAAGAAAATGAAATGCCTTTTGTAACCGACGAGTTTCCGTCCGAAACCCCGATACTTCGAAAGAGAGTGTCCGTTTTGTACGTGAAGTGCATCCTTCTTTTGCCGTAACCTTCTCAAATTTTAGCACATGCTATGTGGGTGAAATGATAATACCACGCCAACTTTCAACCTTTTTAGACTTCATTTGAAGTGCTTTTCAATTTCAGGGTCATTTAGCTCAAAAAATCAGTAAATGCATGAAAAATATCAAATGAAGTCAGAAAGGGTTGAAATTGATGATGTGGCTTTGAATGGTGCATTTTGAACACACAAAAAGCCTGGAGTTCAAATAAGTTCAAGAAATTGAAATGCCTTTTGTAACCGATGTGTTTCCGTCCGAAACCCTGATACTTCGAAAGAGAGTGTCCGTTTTGTACGCGAAGTGTATCCTGCTTTTGCCGTAACCTTCTCAACTTTTTAGCAGATGCTATGTGGGTCAAATGATGATACGATGCCAACTTTCAACCTTTTTAGACTTCATTTGAAGTGTTTTTCAATTTCAGGGTCATTTAGCTCAAAATAATCAGTAAGTGCATGAAAAATATCAAATGAAGTCAGAAAGGATTGAAAATTGATGATGTGGCTTTTAATGGTGCATTTTGAACACACAAAAAGCCTGGAGTTCAAATAAGTTGAAGAAAATGAAATGCCTTTTTTAACCGACGAGTTTCCGTCCGAAACCCCGATACTTCGAAAGAGAGTGTCCGTTTTGTATGCGAAGTGCATCCTTCTTTTTCCGTAACCTTCTCAACTGTTTAGCACATGCTATGTGGGTGAAATGATGATACCACGCCAACTTTCAACCTTTTGAGACTTCCTTTGAAGTGCTTTTCAATTTCAGGGTCATTTAGCTCAAAAAATCAGTAAATGCATGAAAAATATCAAATGAAGTCAGAAAGGGTTGAAAATTGATGATGTGGCTTTGAATGGTGCATTTTGACGACACAAAAAGCCTGGAGTTCAAATAAGTTCAAGAAAATCAAATGCCTTTTGTAACCGATGTGTTTCTGTCTGAAACCCCGATACTTCGAAAGAGACTCTCCGTTTTGTACGCGAAGTGCATCCTGCTTCTATCGTAACCCCCTCAACTTTTTAGCACACGCTATGTGGGTGAAATGATGATACCATGTCAACTTTCAACCTTTTCAGACTTCATTTGATGTGCTTTGCAATTTCAGGGTCATTTAGCTCAAAAAAATCAGTAAATGCATGAAAAATATCACATGAAGTCAGAAAGGGTTGAAATTGATGATGTGGATTTTAATGGTGCATTTTGAACACACAAAAAGCCTGGAGTTCAAATAAGTTCAAGAAAATGAAATGCCTTTTTTAACCGATGTGTTTCCATCCGAAACCCTGATACTTCGAAAGAGAGTGTCCGTTTTGGACGCGAAGTGTATCCTGCTTTTGCCGTAACCTTCTCAACTTTTTAGCACATGCTATGTGGGTCAAATGATGATACGATGCCAACTTTCAACCTTTTCAGACTTCATTTGAAGTGTTTTTCAATTTCAGGGTCATTTAGCTCAAAATAATCAGTAAGTGCATGAAAAATATCAAATGAAGTCAGAAAGGATTGAAAATTGATGATGTGGCTTTTAATGGTGCATTTTGAACACACAAAAATCCTGGAGTTCAAATAAGTTGAAGAAAATGAAATGCCTTTTTTAACCGACGAGTTTCCGTCCGAAACCCCGATACTTCGAAAGAGAGTGTCCATTTTGTACGCAAAGTGCATCCTTCTTTTGCCGTAACCTTCTCAACTTTTTAGCACCTGCTATGTGGGTGAAATGATGATACCACGCCAACTTTCAACCTTTTCAGACTTCATTTGAAGTGCTTTTCAATTTCAGGGTCATTTAGCTCAAAAAATCAGTAAATGCATGAAAAATATCAAATGAAGTCAGAAAGGGTTGAAATTGATGATGTGGATTTGAATGGTGCATTTTGAACACACAAAAAGCCTAGAGTTCAAATAAGTTCAAGAAAATGAAATGCCTTTTGTAACCGATGTGTTTCCGTCCGAAACCCCGATACTTCGAAAGAGAGTGTCCGTTTTGTACGCGAAGTGTCTCCTGCTTTTGCCGTAACCTTCTCAACTTTTTAGGAGATGCTATGTGGGTCAAATGATGATACGATGCCAACTTTCAACCTTTTTAGACTTCATTTGAAGAGTTTTTCAATTTCAGGGTCATTTAGCTCAAAATAATCAGTAAGTGCATGAAAAATATCAAATGAAGTCAGAAAGGATTGAAAATTGATGATGTGGCTTTTAATGGTGCATTTTGAACACACAAAAAGCCTGGAGTTCAAATAAGTTCAAGAAAATGAAATGCCTTTTGTAACCGATGTGTTTTTGTCTGAAACCCCGATACTTCGAAAGAGATTGTCCATTTTGTACGCGAAGTGCATCCTGCTTCTATCGTAACCCCCTCAACTTTTTAGCACACGCTATGTGGGTGAAATGATGATACCATGTCAACTTTCAACCTTTTCAGACTTCATTAGATGTGCTTTCCAATTTCAGGGTCATTTAGCTCAAAAAAATCAGTAAATGCATGAAAAATATCAAATGAAGTCAGAAAGGGTTGAAATTGATGATGTGGCTTTTAATGGTGCATTTTGAACACACAAAAAGCCTGGAGTTCAAATAAGTTCAAGAAAATGAAATGCCTTTTGTAACCGATGTGTTTCCATCCGAAACCCCGATACTTCGAAAGAGAGTGTCCGTTTTGTACGCGAAGTGTATCCTGCTTTTGCCGTAACCTTCTCAACTTTTTAGCACATGCTATGTGGGTCAAATGATGATACGATGCCAACTTTCAACCTTTTCAGACTTCATTTGAAGTGTTTTTCAATTTCAGGGTCATTTAGCTCAAAATAATCAGTAAGTGCATGAAAAATATCAAATGAAGTCAGAAAGGATTGAAAATTGATGATGTGGCTTTTAATGGTGCATTTTGAACACACAAAAAGCCTGGAGTTCAAATAAGTTGAAGAAAATGAAATGCCTTTTTTAACCGACGAGTTTCCGTCCGAAACCTCGATACTTCGAAAGAGAGTGTCCGTTTTGTACGCGAAGTGCATCCTTCTTTTGCCGTAACCTTCTCAACTTTTTAGCACATGCTATGTGGGTGAAATGATGATACCACGCCAACTTTCAACCTTTTCAGACTTCATTTGAAGTGCTTTTCAATTTCAGGGTCATTTAGCTCAAAAAATCAGTAAATGCATGAAAAATATCAAATGAAGTCAGAAAGGGTTGAAATTGATGATGTGGCTTTGAATGGTGCATTTTGAACACACAAAAAGCCTGGAGTTGAAATAAGTTCAAGAAAATGAAATGCCTTTTGTAACCGATGTGTTTCCGTCCGAAACCCCGATACTTCGAAAGAGAGTGTCCGTTTTGTACGCGAAGTGTATCCTACTTTTGCCGTAACCTTCTCAACTTTTTAGCAGATGCTATGTGGGTCAAATGATGATACGATGCCAACTTTCAACCTTTTTAGACTTCATTTGAAGTGTTTTTCAATTTCAGGGTCATTTAGCTCAAAATAATCAGTAAGTGCATGAAAAATATCAAATGAAGTCAGAAAGGATTGAAAATTGATGATGTGGCTTTTAATGGTGCATTTTGAACACACAAAAAGCCTGGAGTTCAAATAAGTTGAAGAAAATGAAATGCCTTTTGTAACCGACGAGTTTCCGTCCGAAACCCCGATACTTCGAAAGAGAGTGTCCGTTTTGTACGTGAAGTGCATCCTTCTTTTGCCGTAACCTTCTCAAATTTTAGCACATGCTATGTGGGTGAAATTATGATACCACGCCAACTTTCAACCTTTTTAGACTTCATTTGAAGTGCTTTTCAATTTCAGGGTCATTTAGCTCAAAAAATCAGTAAATGCATGAAAAATATCAAATGAAGTCAGAAAGGGTTGAAATTGATGATGTGGCTTTGAATGGTGCATTTTGAACACACAAAAAGCCTGGAGTTCAAATAAGTTCAAGAAAATGAAATGCCTTTTGTAACCGATGTGTTTCCGTCCGAAACCCTGATACTTCGAAAGAGAGTGTCCGTTTTGTACGCGAAGTGTATCCTGCTTTTGCCGTAACCTTCTCAACTTTTTAGCAGATGCTATGTGGGTCAAATGATGATACGATGCCAACTTTCAACCTTTTTAGACTTCATTTGAAGTGTTTTTCAATTTCAGGGTCATTTAGCTCAAAATAATCAGTAAGTGCATGAAAAATATCAAATGAAGTCAGAAAGGATTGAAAATTGATGATGTGGCTTTTAATGGTGCATTTTGAACACACAAAAAGCCTGGAGTTCAAATAAGTTGAAGAAAATGAAATGCCTTTTTTAACCGACGAGTTTCCGTCCGAAACCCCGATACTTCGAAAGAGAGTGTCCGTTTTGTATGCGAAGTGCATCCTTCTTTTTCCGTAACCTTCTCAACTGTTTAGCACATGCTATGTGGGTGAAATGATGATACCACGCCAACTTTCAACCTTTTGAGACTTCCTTTGAAGTGCTTTTCAATTTCAGGGTCATTTAGCTCAAAAAATCAGTAAATGCATGAAAAATATCAAATGAAGTCAGAAAGGGTTGAAAATTGATGATGTGGCTTTGAATGGTGCATTTTGACGACACAAAAAGCCTGGAGTTCAAATAAGTTCAAGAAAATCAAATGCCTTTTGTAACCGATGTGTTTCTGTCTGAAACCCCGATACTTCGAAAGAGACTCTCCGTTTTGTACGCGAAGTGCATCCTGCTTCTATCGTAACCCCCTCAACTTTTTAGCACACGCTATGTGGGTGAAATGATGATACCATGTCAACTTTCAACTTTTTCAGACTTCATTTGATGTGCTTTGCAATTTCAGGGTCATTTAGCTCAAAAAAATCAGTAAATGCATGAAAAATATCACATGAAGTCAGAAAGGGTTGAAATTGATGATGTGGATTTTAATGGTGCATTTTGAACACACAAAAAGCCTGGAGTTCAAATAAGTTCAAGAAAATGAAATGCCTTTTGTAACCGATGTGTTTCCATCCGAAACCCCGATACTTCGAAAGAGAGTGTCCGTTTTGGACGCGAAGTGTATCCTGCTTTTGCCGTAACCTTCTCAACTTTTTAGCACATGCTATGTGGGTCAAATGATGATACGATGCCAACTTTCAACCTTTTCAGACTTCATTTGAAGTGTTTTTCAATTTCAGGGTCATTTAGCTCAAAATAATCAGTAAGTGCATGAAAAATATCAAATGAAGTCAGAAAGGATTGAAAATTGATGATGTGGCTTTTAATGGTGCATTTTGAACACACAAAAATCCTGGAGTTCAAATAAGTTGAAGAAAATGAAATGCCTTTTTTAACCGACGAGTTTCCGTCCGAAACCCCGATACTTCGAAAGAGAGTGTCCATTTTGTACGCAAAGTGCATCCTTCTTTTGCCGTAACCTTCTCAACTTTTTAGCACCTGCTATGTGGGTGAAATGATGATACCACGCCAACTTTCAACCTTTTCAGACTTCATTTGAAGTGCTTTTCAATTTCAGGGTCATTTAGCTCAAAAAATCAGTAAATGCATGAAAAATATCAAATGAAGTCAGAAAGGGTTGAAATTGATGATGTGGATTTGAATGGTGCATTTTGAACACACAAAAAGCCTAGAGTTCAAATAAGTTCAAGAAAATGAAATGCCTTTTGTAACCGATCTGTTTCCGTCCGAAACCCCGATACTTCGAAAGAGAGTGTCCGTTTTGTACGCGAAGTGTCTCCTGCTTTTGCCGTAACCTTCTCAACTTTTTAGGAGATGCTATGTGGGTCAAATGATGATACGATGCCAACTTTCAACCTTTTTAGACTTCATTTGAAGAGTTTTTCAATTTCAGGGTAATTTAGCTCAAAATAATCAGTAAGTGCATGAAAAATATCAAATGAAGTCAGAAAGGATTGAAAATTGATGATGTGGCTTTTAATGGTGCATTTTGAACACACAAAAAGCCTGGAGTTCAAATAAGTTCAAGAAAATGAAATGCCTTTTGTAACCGATGTGTTTTTGTCTGAAACCCCGATACTTCGAAAGAGATTGTCCATTTTGTACGCGAAGTGCATCCTGCTTCTATCGTAACCCCCTCAACTTTTTAGCACACGCTATGTGGGTGAAATGATGATACCATGTCAACTTTCAACCTTTTCAGACTTCATTAGATGTGCTTTCCAATTTCAGGGTCATTTAGCTCAAAAAAATCAGTAAATGCATGAAAAATATCAAATGAAGTCAGAAAGGGTTGAAATTGATGATGTGGCTTTTAATGGTGCATTTTGAACACACAAAAAGCCTGGAGTTCAAATAAGTTCAAGAAAATGAAATGCCTTTTGTAACCGATGTGTTTCCGTCCGAAACCCCGATACTTCGAAAGAGAGTGTCCGTTTTGTACGCGAAGTGTATCCTGCTTTTGCCGTAACCTTCTCAACTTTTTAGCACATGCTATGTGGGTCAAATGATGATACGATGCCAACTTTCAACCTTTTCAGACTTCATTTGAAGTGTTTTTCAATTTCAGGGTCATTTAGCTCAAAATAATCAGTAAGTGCATGAAAAATATCAAATGAAGTCAGAAAGGATTGAAAATTGATGATGTGGCTTTTAATGGTGCATTTTGAACACACAAAAAGCCTGGAGTTCAAATAAGTTTAAGAAAATGGAATGCCTTTTTTAACCGACGAGTTTCCGTCCGAAACCCCGATACTTCGAAAGAGAGTGTCCGTTTTGTACGCGAAGTGCATCCTTCTTTTGCCGTAACCTTCTCAACTTCTTAGCACATGCTATGTGGGTGAAATGATGATACCACGCCAACTTTCAATCTTTTCAGACTTCATTTGAAGTGCTTTTCAATGTCAGGGTCATTTAGCTCAAAAAATCAGTAAATGCATGAAAAATATCAAATGAAGTCAGAAAGGGTTGAAAATTGATGATGTGGCTTTGAATGGTGCATTTTGACCACACAAAAAGCCTGGAGTTCAAATAAGTTGAAGAAAATGAAATGCCTTTTGTAATCGACGAGTTTCTGTCTGAAACCCCGATACTTCGAAATAGACTGTCCGTTTTGTACGCGAAGTGCATCCTGCTTCTATCGTAACCCCCTCAACTTTTTAGCACACGCTATGTGGGTGAAATGATGATACCATGTCAACTTTCAACCTTTTCAGACTTCATTTGAAGTGCTTTTCAATTTTAGGGTCATTTAGCTCAAAAAAATAGTAAATGCATGAAAAATATCAAATGAAGTCAGAAAGGGTGGAAAATTGATGATGTCGCTTTGAATGGAGCATTTTGAACACATAAAAAACCTGGAGTTGAAATAAGTTCAAGAAAATGAAATGCCTTTTGTAGCCGATGAGTTTCCGTCCGAAACCCCGATACTTCGAAAGAGAGTGTCCGTTTTGTACGCGAAGTGCATCCTGCTTTTGCCGTACCCTTCTCAACTTTTTAGCACATGCTATGTGGGTGAAATGATGATACCACGCCAACTTTCAATCTTTTCAGACTTCATTTGAAGTCCTTTTCAATTTCAGGGTCATTTAGCTCAAAAAATCAGTAAATGCATGAAAAATATCAAATGAAGTCAGAAAGGGTTGAAAATTGATGATGTGGCTTTGAATGGTGCATTTTGACCACACAAAAAGCCTGGAGTTCAAAGAAGTTCAAGAAAATCAAATGCCTTTTGTAATCGACGAGTTTCTGTCTGAAACCCCGATACTTCGAAATAGACTGTCCGTTTTGTACGCGAAGTGCATCCTGCTTCTATCGTAACCCCCTCAACTTTTTAGCACACGCTATGTGGGTGAAATGATGATACCATGTCAACTTTCAACCTTTTCAGACTTCATTTGAAGTGCTTTTCAATTTAGGGTCATTTAGCTCAAAAAAATAGTAAATGCATGAAAAATATCAAATGAAGTCAGAAAGGGTTGAAAATTGATGATGTGGCTTTGAATGGAGCATTTTGAACACATAAAAAACCTGGAGTTCAAATAAGTTCAAGAAAATGAAATGCCTTTTGTAGCCGATGAGTTTCCGTCCGAAACCCCGATACTTCGAAAGAGAGTGTCCGTTTTGTACGCGAAGTGCATCCTGCTTTTGCCGTACCCTTCTCAACTTTTTAGCATATGCTATGTGGGTGAAATGATGATACCATGCCAACTTTAAACATTTTCAGAACTTCATTTCAAGTGCTTTCCAAATTCAGGGTCATTTAGCTCAAAAAAATCAGTAAATGCATGAAAAATATCAAATGAAGTCAGAAAGGGTTGAAAATTGATGATGTGGCTTTGAATGGTGCATTTTGAACCGATAAAAAACCTAGAGTTCAAACAAGTTCAAGAAAATCAAATGCCTTTTTTAGGCGATGAGTTTCCGTCCGAAACCCCGATACTTCAAAAGAGAGTCTCCGTTTTGTACGCGAAGTGCATCCTGCTTTTGCCGTAACCTTTTCAACTTTTTAGCACATGCTATGTGGGTGAAATGATGATACCATGCCAACTTTCAACATTTTCAGACTTCATTCCATGTGCTTTCCAATTTCAGGGTCATTTAGCTCAAAAAAATCTGTAAATGCATGAAAAATATCAAATGAAGTCAGAAAGGGTTGAAATTGATGATGTGGCTTTTAATGGTGCATTTTGAACACACAAAAAGCCTGGAGTTTAAATAAGTTCAAGAAAATGAAATGCCTTTTGTAACCGATGTGTTTCCGTCCGAAACCCCGATACTTCGAAAGAGAGTGTCCGTTTTGTACGCGAAGTGTATCCTGCTTTTGCCGTAACCTTCTCAACTTTTTAGCAGATGCTATGTGGGTCAAATGATGATACGATGGCAACATTCAACCTTTTCAGACTTCATTTGAAGTGTTTTTCAATTTCAGGGTCATTTAGCTCAAAATAATCAGTAAGTGCATGAAAAATATCAAATGAAGTCAGAAAGGATTGAAAATTGATGATGTGGCTTTGAATGGTGCATTTTGAACACACAAAAAGCCTGGAGTTCAAATAAGTTGAAGAAAATGAAATGCCTTTTTTAACCGACGAGTTTCCGTCCGAAACCCCGATACTTCGAAAGAGAGTGTCCGTTTTGTACGCGAAGTGCATCCTTCTTTTGCCGTAACCTTCTCAACTTTTTAGCACATGATATGTGGGTGAAATGATGATACCACGCCAACTTTCAACCTTTTCAGACTTCATTTGAAGTGCTTTTCAATTTCAGGGTCATTTAGCTCAAAAAAATCAGTAAATGCATGAAAAATATCAAATGAAGTCAGAAAGGGTTGAAAATTGATGATGTGGCTTTGAATGGTGCATTTTGACCACACAAAAAGCCTGGAGTTCAAATAAGTTGAAGAAAATGAAATGCCTTTTGTAATCGACGAGTTTCTGTCTGAAACCCCGATACTTCGAAAGAGACTGTCCGTTTTGTACGCGAAGTGCATCCTGCTTTTGCCGTACCCTTCTCAGCTTCTATCGTAACCCCCTCTACTTTTTAGCACATGCTATGTGGGTGAAATGATGATACCATGTCAACTTTCAACCTTTTCAGACTTCATTTGATGTGCTTTCCAATTTCAGGGTCATTTAGCTCAAAAAAATCAGTAAATGCATGAAAAATATCAAATGAAGTCAGAAAGGGTTGAAATTGATGATGTGGCTTTTAATGGTGCATTTTGAACACACAAAAAGCCTGGAGTTCTAATAAGTTGAAGAAAATGAAATGCCTTTTTTAACCGACGAGTTTCCGTCCGACACCTCGATACTTCGAAAGAGAGTGTCCGTTTTGTACGCGAAGTGCATCCTTCTTTTGCCGTAACCTTCTCAACTTTTTAGCACATGCTATGTGGGTGAAATGATGATACCACGCCAAATTTAAACCTTTTCAGACTTCATTTGAAGTGCTTTTCAATTTCAGGGTCATTTAGCTCAAAAAAATCAGTAAATGCATGAAAAATATCAAATGAAGTTAGAAGGGTTGAAATTGATGATGTGGCTTTTAATGGTGCATTTTGAACACACAAAAAGCCTGGAGTTTAAATTAGTTCAAGAAAATGAAATGCCTTTTGTAATCGATGAGTTTCCGTCCGAAACCCCGATACTTCGAAAGAGAGTGTCCGTTTTGTACACGAAGTGCATCCTACTTTTGCCGTAACCTTCTCAACTTTTTAGCACATGCTATGTGGGTGAAATGATGATACCACGCCAACTTTCAACCTTTTCAGACTTCATTTCAAGTGCTTTTCAATTTCAGGGTCATTTAGCTCAAAAAATCAGTAAATGCATGAAAAATATCAAATGAAGTCAGGAAGGGTTGAAAATTGATGATGTGGCTTTGAATGGTGCATTTTGACCAGACAAAAAGCCTGGAGTTCAAATAAGTTCAAGAAAATCAAATGCCTTTTGTAATCGACGAGTTTCTGTCTCAAACCCCGATACTTTGAAAGAGACTGTCCATTTTGTACACGAAGTGCATCCTGCTTTTGTCGTAACCCTCTCAACTTGTTAGCACATGCTATGTGGGTGAAATGATGATACCATGTCAACTTTCAACCTTTTCAGACTTCATTTGATGTGCTTTCCAATTTCAGGGTCATTTAGCTCAAAAAAAATTAAGAAATGCATGAAAAATATCAAATGAAGTCAGAAAGGGTTGAAATTGATGATGTGGCTTTTAATGGTGCATTTTGAACACACAAAAAGCCTGGAGTTCAAATAAGTTCAACAAAATGAAATGCCTTTTGTAACCGATGTGTTTCCGTCCGAAACCCCGATACTCCGAAAGAGAGTGTCCTTTTTGTACGCGAAGTGTATCCTGCTTTTGCCGTAACCTTCTCAACTTTTTAGCACATGCTATGTGGGTCAAATGATGATACGATGCCAACTTTCAACCTTTTCAGACTTCATTTGAAGTGTTTTTCAATTTCAGGGTCATTTAGCTAAAAATAATCAGTAAGTGCATGAAAAATATCAAATGAAGTCAGAAAGGATTGAAAATTGATGATGTGGCTTTTAATGGTCCATTTTGAACACACAAAAAGCCTGGAGTTCAAATAAGTTGAAGAAAATCAAATGCCTTTTTTAACCGACGAGTTTCCGTCCGAAACCCCGATACTTCGAAAGAGAGTGTCTGTTTTGTACGCGAATTGCATCCTTCTTTTGCCGTAACCTTCTTAACTTTTTAGCACATGCTATGTGGGTGAAATGATGATACCACGCCAACTTTCAACCTTTTCAGACTTCATTTGAAGTGCTTTTCAATTTCAGGGTCATTTAGCTCAAAAAAAATCCGTAAATGAATGAAAAATATCAAATGAAGACAGAAAGGGTTGAAAATTGATGATGTGGCTTTCAATGGTGCATTTTGACCATACAAAAAGCCTGGAGTTCAAATAAGTTCAAGAAAATCAAATGCCTTTTGTAATCGACGAGTTTCTGTCTGAAACCCCGATACTTCGAAAGAGACTGTCCGTTTTGTACGCGAAGTGCATCCTGCTTCTATCGTAACACCCTCAACTTTTTAGCACACTCTATGTGGGTGAAATGATGGTACCATGTCAACTTTCAACCTTTTCAGGCTTCATTTGAAGTGCTTTTCAATTTTAGGGTCATTTAGCTCAAAAAAATAGTAAATGCATGAGAAATGTCAAATGAAGTCAAAAAGGGTTGAAAATTGATGATGTGGCTTTGAATGGAGCATTTTGAACACATAAAAAACCTGGAGTTCAAATAAGTTCAAGAAAATGAAATGCCTTTTGTAGCCGATGAGTTTCCGTCCGAAACCCCGATACTTCGAAAGAGAGTGTCCGTTTTGTACGTGAAGTGCATCCTGCTTTTGCCATACCCTTCTCAACTTTTTAGCATATGCTAGTTGGGTGAAATGATGATACCATGCCAACTTTGAACATTTTCAGAACTTCATTTGAAGTGCTTTCCAAATTCAGGGTCATTTAGCTCAAAAAAATCAGTAAATGCATGAAAAATATCAAATGAAGTCAGAAAGGGTTGAAAATTGATGATTTGGCTTTGAATGCTGCATTTTGAACTGATAAAAAACCTAGAGTTCAAATAAGTTAAAGAAAATCAAATGCCTTTTGTAGCCGATGAGTTTCCGTCCGAAACCCCGATACTTCGAAAGAGAGTCTCCGTTTTGTACGCGAAGTGCATCCTGCTTTTGCCGTAACCATTTCAACTTTTTAGCACATGCTATGTGGGTGAAATGATGATACCATGCCAACTTTTAACATTTTCAGACTTCATTTGATGTGCTTTCCAATTTCAGGGTCATTTAGCTCAAAAAAATCAGTAAATGCATGAAAAATATCAAATGAAGTCAGAAAGGGTTGATATTGATGATGTGGCTTTTAATGGTGCATTTTGAACACACAAAAACCCTGGAGTTCAAATAAGTTCAAGAAAATGAAATGCCTTTTGTAACCGATGTGTTTTCGTCCGAAACCCCTATACTTCGAAAGAGAGTGTCCGTTTTGTACGCGAAGTGCATCCTGCTTTTGCCGTACCCTTCTCAACTTTTTAGCATATGCTATGTGGGTGAAATGATGATACCATGCCAACTTTCAACATTTTCAGAACTTCATTTGAAGTGCTTTCCAAATTCAGGGTCATTTAGCTCAAAAAAATCAGTAAATGCATGAAAAATATCAAATGAAGTCAGAAAGGGTTGAAAATTGATGATGTGGCTTTGAATGGTGCATTTTGAACCGATAAAAAACCTTGAGTTCAAATAAGTTCAAGAAAATGAAATGCCTTTCGTAATCGATGAGTTTCCTTCCGAAACCCCGATACTTCGAAAGAGAGTCTCCATTTTGTACGCGAAGTGCATCCTGCTTTTGCCGTAACCTTTTCAAATTTTTAGCACATGCTATGTGGGTGAAATGATGATACCATGCCAACTTTCAACATTTTCAGACTTCATTTGATGTGCTTTCCAATTTCAGGGTCATTTAGCTCAAAAAAATCAGTAAATGCATGAAAAATATCAAATGAAGTCAGAAAGGGTTGAAAATTGATGATGTGGTTTAAATGGTGCATTTTGACCACACAAAAAGCCTGGAGTTCAAATATGTTCAAAGAAAATCAAATGCCTTTTGTAATCGACGAGTTTCCGTCTGAAACCTCGATACTTCGAAAGAGACTGTCCGTTTTGTACGCGAAGTGCATCCTGCTTTTGTCATAACCCCCTAAACTTTTTAGCACGCGCTATGTGGGTGAAATGATGAGACCATGCCAACTTTCAACCTTTTTAGACTTCATTTGAAGTACTTTTCAATTTTAGGGTCATTTAGCTCAAAAAATAGTAAATGCATGAAAAATATCAAATGAAGTCAAAAAGGGTAGAAAATTGATGATGTGGCTTTGAATGGTGCATTTTGAACCCATAAAAAACCTGGAGTTCAAGTCAGTTGAAGAAAATGAAATGCCTTTTGTAGCCGATGAGTTTCCGTCCGAAACCGCGATACTTCGAAAGAGAGTGTCCGTTTTGTACGTGAAGTGCATCCTTCTTTTGCCGTAACCTTCTCAACTTTTTAGCACATGCTATGTGGGTGAAATGATAATACCATGCCAACTTTCAACCTTTTCAGGTTTATTTGAAGTGCTTTTCAATTTCAGGGTCATTTAGCTCAAAAAATCAGTAAATGCATGAAAAATATCAAATGAAGTCAGAAAGGGTCGAAAATTGATGATGTGGCTTTGAATGGTGCATTTTGAACACACTAAAATCCTGGAGTTCAAATAAGTTCAAGAAAATCAGATGCCTTTTGTAATCGACGAGTTTTCGTCTGAAACCCCGATACTTCGAAAGAGACTGTCCGTTTTGTATGCGAAGTGCATCCTGCTTTTGTCATAACCCCCTCAAGTTTTTAGCACACGCTATGTGGGTGAAATGATAATACCATGTCATATTTCAACCTTTTCAGACTTCATTTGAAGTGCTTTTCAATTTTAGGGTCATTTAGCTCAAAAAAAAAAATCAATAAATGCCTGGAAAATATCAAATTAAGTCAGAAAGGGTTGAAAATTGATGATGTGGCTTTTAATGGTGCATTTTGAACACACAAAAAGCCTGGAGTTCAAATAAGTTCAAGAAAATGAAATGCCTTTTGTAACCGATGTGTTTCCGTCCGAAACCCCGATACTTCGAAAGAGAGTGTCCGTTTTCTACGCGAAGTGCATCCTTCTTTTGTCGTAACCTTCTCCACTTTTTAGCACATGCTATGTGGGCGAAATGCTGATACCATGCCAACTTTCAACCTTTTCAGACTTCATTTGAAGTCCTTTCCAATTTCAGGGTCATTTAGCTCAAAAAAATCAGTAAATGCATGAAAAATATCAAATGAAGTCAGAAAGGGTTAAAAATTGATGATGTGGCTTTTAATGGTGCATTTTGAACACACAAAAATCCTGGAGTTCAAATAAGTTCAAGAAAATCAAATGCCTTTTGTAATCGACGAGTATCCGTCTGAAACCCCGATACTTCGAAAGAGACTGTCCGTTTTGTACGTGAAGTGCATCCTTCTTTTGCCGTAACCTTCTCAACATTTTAGCACAAGCTATGTGGGTGAAATGATAATACCATGCCGACTTTCAACCTTTTCAGTCTTCATTTGAAGTGCTTCTCAATTTCAGGGTCATTTAGCTCAAAAAATCAGTAAATGCATGAAAAATATCAAATGAAGTCAGAAAGGTTTGAAAATTGATGATGTGCCTTTGAATGGTGCATTTTCAACAAACTAAAAGCCTGGAGTTCAAATAAGTTCAAGAAAATCAGATGCCTTTTGTAATAGACGAGTTTTCGTCTGAAACCCCGATACTTCGAAAGAGACTGTCCGTTTTGTACGCGAAGTGCATCCTGCTTTTGTCATAACCCCCTCAACTTTTTAGCACACGCTATGTGGGTGAAATGATGATACCATGTCAACTTTCAACCTTTTCAGATTTCATTTGAAGTGCTTTTCAATTTTAGGGTCATTTAGCTCAAAAAATAGTAAATGCATGAAAAATATCAAATGAAGTCTGAAAGGGTTGAAAATTTATGATGTGGCTTTGAATGGTGCATTTTGACCACACAAAAAACCTGGAGTTCAAATAAATTCAAGAAAATCAAATGCCTTTTGTAGCCGATGAGTTTCCCTCCGAAACCCCGATACTTCGGAAGAGAGTGTCCGTTTTGTACGCAAAGTGCATCCTGCTTTTGCCGTAACCTTCTCAACTTTTTAGCACATGCTATGTGGGTGAAATGATGATACCATGCCAACTTTCAACATTTTGAGACATCATTTGAAGTGCTTTCCAATTTCAGGGTCATTTAGCTCGAAAAAAATCAGTAAATGCATGAAAAATATCAAATGAAGTGAGAAAGGGTTGAAAATTGATCATGTGGCTTTTAATGGTGCATTTTGAACACACAAAAATCCTGGAGTTCAAATAAGTTCAAGAAAATGAAATGCCTTTTGTAACCGATGTATTTCCGTCCGAAACCCCGATACTTCGAAAGAGAGTGTCCGTTTTGTACGCGAAGTGCATCCTGCTTTTGCCGTAACCTTCTCAACTTTTTAGCTCATGCTATGTGGGTGAAATGATGATACCATGTCAACTTTCAACCTTTTCAGACTTCATTTGAAGTGCTTTTTAATTTGAAGGTCATTTAGCTCAAAATAATTAGTAAATGCATGAAAAATATCAAATGAAGTCAGAAAGGGTTGAAAATTGATGATGTGGCTTTGAGTGGTGCATTTTGAACACAGAAAAAGCCTGGAGTTCAACTAAGTAAAAGAAAATTAAATGCCTTTTGTAATCGATGAGTTTCCGTCTGAAACCCCGATACTTCGAAAGAGACTGTCCGTTTTGTACGCGAAGTCCATCCTGCTTTTATCGTAACCCTCTCGACTTTTTAGCACATGTTATGTGGGTGAAATGATGATACCATGTCAACTTTCAACCTTTTCAGACTTCATTTGAAGTGCTTTTAAATTTCAAGGTCATTTAGCTCAAAATAATCAGTAAATGCATGAAAAATATCAAATGAAGTGAGAAAGGATGGAAAATTGATGATGTGGCTTTTAATGGTGCATTTTTAACACACAAAAAGCCTACAGTTCAAATAAGTTGAAGAAAATGAAATGCCTTTGTTAACCGATGAGTTTCCGTCCGAAACCCCGATACTTCGAAAGAGAGTGTCCGTTTTGTAAGCGAAGTGCATCCTTCTTTTTCCGTAACCTTCTCAACTTTTTAGCACATGCTACGTGGGTGAAATGATGATACCATGCCAACTTTCAACATTTTCAGACATCATTTGAAGTGCTTTCCAATTTCAGGGTCATTTAGCTCAAAAAAAAATCAGTAAATGCATGAAAAATATCAAATGAAGTGAGAAAGGGTTGAAAATAGATGATGTGGCTTTTAATGGTGCATTTTGAACACACAAAAATCCTGGAGTTCAAATAAGTTCAAGAAAATGAAATGCCTTTTGTAACCGATGTGTTTTCGTCCGAAACCCCGATACTTCGAAAGAGAGTGTCCGTTTTGTACGCGAAGTGCATCGTGCTTTTGCCGTAACCTTCTCAACTTTTTAGCACATGCTATGTGGGTGAAATGATGATACCATGTCAACTTTCAACCTTTTCAGACTTCATTTGAAGTGCTTTTAAATTTCAAGGTCATTTAGCTCAAAATAATCAGTAAATGCATGAAAAATATCAAATGAAGTGAGAAAGGATGGAAAATTGATGATGTGGCTTTTAATGGTGCATTTTGAACACACAAAAAGCCTGGAGTTCAAATAAGTTGAAGAAAATGAAATGCCTTTTGTAACCGACGAGTTTCCGTTCGAAACCCCGATACTTCGAAAGAGAGTGTTCGTTTTGTAAGCGAAGTGCATCCTTCTTTTGCCGTAACCTTCTCAACTTTTTACCACATGCTATGTGGGTGAAATGATGATACCATGCCAACTTTCGACATTTTCAGACTTCATTTGAAGTGCTTTTAAATTTCAGGGTCATTTAGCTCAAAAAATCAGTAAATGCATGAAAAGTATCAAATGAAGTCAGAAAGGGTTAAAAATTTATGATGTGGCTTTGAATGGTGCATTTTGAACACACAAAAAGCCTGCAGTTCAAATAAGTTCAAGAAAATCAAATGCCTTTTGTAATCGACGAGTTTCCGTCTGAAACCCCAATACTTCGAAAGAGACTGTCCGTTTTGTACGCGAAGTGCATCCTGCTTTTGCCGTAACCTTCTCAACTTTTTATCACATGCTATGTGGGTGCAATGATGATACCATGTCAACTTTCAACCTTTTCAGACTTCATTTTAAGTGCGTTTAAATTTCAAGGTCATTTAGCTCAAAATAATCAGTAAATGCATGAAAAATATCAAATGAAGTCAGAAAGGGTTGAAAATTGATGATGTGGCTTTGAATGGTGCATTTTGAACGCACAAAAAGCCTGGAGTTCAACTAAGTAAAAGAAAATGAAATGCCTTTTGTAATCGATGAGTTTCCGTCTGAGACCCCGATACATCGAAATAAACTGTCCGTTTTGTACGCGAAGTTCATCCTGCTTTTATCGTAACCCTCTGAACTTTTTAGCACATGCTATGTGGGTGAAATGATGATACCATGTCAACTTTCAACCTTTTCACACTTCATTTGAAGTGCTTTTAAATTTCAGGGTCATTTAGCTCAAAATAATCAGTAAATGCATGAAAAATATCAAATGAAGTGAGAAAGGATGGAAAATTGATGATGTGGCTTTTAATGGTGCATTTTGAACACACAAAAAGCCTGGAGTTCAAATAAGTTGAAGAAAATGAAATGCCTTTTGTAACCGACGAGTTTCCGTCCGAAACCCCGATACTTCGAAAGAGAGTGTCCGTTTTGTAAGCGAAGTGCATCCTTCTTTTGCCGTAACCTTCTAAAATTTTTAGCACATGCTATGTGGGTGAAATGATGATACCATGCCAACTTTCAACCTTTTCAGACTTCATTTGAAGTGCTTTCCAATTTCAGGGTCATTTAGCTCAAAAAAATTAGTAAATGCATGAAAAATATCAAATGAAGTCATAAAGGGTTAAAAATTCATGGTGTGGCTTTGAATGGTGCATTTTGAACACATAAAAAACCTGGAGTTCAAATAAGTTCAAGAAAATGAAATGCCTTTTGTGGCCGATGAGTTTCCGTCCGAAACCCCGATACTTCGAAAGAGAGTGTCCGTTTTGTACGCGAAGTAAATCCTGCTTTTGCCGTAACCTTCTCAACTTTTTAGCACATGCTATGTGGGTGAAATAATGATACCAACTTTCAACCTTTTCAGACTTCATTTGAAGTGCTTTTCAATTGCAGGGTCATTTAGCTCACAAAAATCAGTAAATGCATGAAAAATATCAAATGAAGTCAGAAAGGGTTGAAAATTGATGATGTGGCTTTTAATGGTGCATTTTGAACACACAAAAAGCCTGGAGTTCAAATAAGTTCAAGAAAATGAAATGCCTTTTGTAACCGATGTGTTTCCGTATGAAACCCCGATACTTCGAAAGAGAGTGTCCGTTTTGTACACGAAGTGTATCCTGCTTTTACAATAACCTTCTCAACTTTTTAGCGCATGCTATGTGGGTCAAATGATGATACGATGCCAACTTTCAACCTTTTCAGACTTCATTTGAAGTGCTTTCCAATTTCAGGTTCATTTAGCTTAAAAAAATCAGTAAATGCATGAAAAATATCAAATGAAGTCAGAAAGCGTTGAAAATTGATGATGTGGTTTTGAATGGTGCATTTTGAACACACAAAAAGCCTGGAGATCAAATAAGTAAAAGAAAATGAAATGCCTTTTGTAATCGATGAGTTTCCGTCTGAAACCCCGATACTTCGAAAGAGAATGTCCGTTTTGTACGCGAAGTCCATACTGCTTTTATCGTAACCCTCTCAACTTTTTAGCACATGCTATGTGGGTGAAATGATGATACCATGTCAACTTTCAACCTTTTCAGACTTCATTTGAAGTGCTTTTAAATTTCAAGGTCATTTAGCTCAAAATAATCAGTAAATGCATGAAAAATATCAAATGAAGTCAGAAAGGGTTAAAAATTGATGATGTGGCTTTTAATGGTGCATTTTGACCACGGAAAAAGCCTAGAGTTCAAATAAGTTGAACAAAATGAAATGCCTTTGTTAACCGACGAGTTTCCGTCCGAAACCCCGATACTTCGAAAGAGAGTGTCCGTTTTGTAAGCGAAGTGCATCCTTCTTTTGCCGTAATCTTCTCAACTTTTTAGCACATGCTATGTGGGTGAAATGATGATACCATGCCAACTTTCAACCTTTTTAGACTTCATTTGAAGTGCTTTTCAATTTCAGGGTCATTTAGCTCACAAAAATCAGTAAATGCATGAAAAATATCAAATGAAGTCAGAAAGGGTTGAAAATTGATGATGTGGCTTTGAATGGTGCATTTTGACCACGGAAAAAGCCTGGAGTTCAAATAAGTTCAAGAAAATCAAATGCCTGTTGTAATCGACGAGTTTCCGTCTGAAACCCCGATACTTCGAAAGAGACTGTCCGTTTTGTACGCGTAGTGCATCTTGCTTTTGTCGTAACCCCTCATATTTTTAGCACATGTTATGTGGGTGAAATGATGATACCATTTCAAATTTCAACCTTTTCAGACTTCATTTGAAGTGCTTTTAAATTTCAGGGTCATTTAGCTTAAAAAAATCAGTAAATGCATGAAAAATATCAAATGAAGTCTGAAAGCGTTGAAAATTGATGATGTGGTTTTGAATGGTGCATTTTGAACACACAAAAAGCCTGGAGATCAAATAAGTAAAAGAAAATGAAATGCCTTTTGTAATCGATGAGTTTCCGTCTGAAACCCCGATACTTCGAAAGAGAATGTCCGTTTTGTACGCGAAGTCCATCCTGCTTTTATCGTAACCCTCTCAACTTTTTAGCACATGCTATGTGGGTGAAATGATGATACCATGTCAACTTTCAACCTTTTCAGACTTCATTTGAAGTGCTTTTAAATTTCAGGGTCATTTAGCTCAAAATAATCAGTAAATGCATGAAAAATATCAAATGAAGTGAGAAAGGATGGAAAATTGATGATGTGGCTTTTAATGGTGCATTTTGAACACACAAAAAGCCTGGAGTTCAAATAAGTTGAAGAAAATGAAATGCCTTTTGTAACCGATGAGTTTCCGTCCGAAACCCCGATACTTCGAAAGAGAGTGTCCATTTTGTAAGCGAAGTGCATCCTTCGTTTGCCGTAACCTTCTCAACTTTTTAGCACATGCTATGTGGGTGAAATGATGATACCATGCCAACTTTCAACATTTTCAGACATCATTTGATGTGCTTTCCAATTTCAGGGTCATTTAGCTCAAAAAAATGAGTAAATGCATGAAAAATATCAAATGAAGTGAGAAAGGGCTGAAAATAGATGAGGTGGCTTTTAATGGTGCATTTTGAACACACAAAAATCCTGGAGTTCAAATAAGTTCAAGAAAATGAAATGCCTTTTGTAACCGATGTGTTTCCGTATGAAACCCCGATACTTCGAAAGAGAGTGTCCGTTTTGTACACGAAGTGTATCCTGCTTTTACCATAACCTTCTCAACTTTTTAGCGCATGCTATGTGGCTCAAATGATGATACGATGCCAACTTTCAACCTTTTCAGACTTCATTTGAAGTGCTTTCCAATTTCAGGGTCATTTAGCTTAAAAAAATCAGTAAATGCATGAAAAATATCAAATGAAGTCAGAAAGCATTGAAAATTGATGATGAGGTTTTGAATGGTGCATTTTGAACACACAAAAAGCCTGGAGATCAAATAAGTAAAAGAAAATGAAATGCCTTTTGTAATCGATGAGTTTCCGTCTGAAACCCCGATACTTCGAAAGAGACTGTCCGTTTTGTACGCGAAGTCCATCCTGCTTTTATCGTAACCCTCTCAACTTTTTAGCACATGCTATGTGGGTGAAATGATGATACCATGTCAACTTTCAACCTTTTCAGACTTCATTTGAAGTGCTTTTAAATTTCAAGGTCATTTAGCTCAAAATAATCAGTAAATGCATGAAAAATATCAAATGAAGTGTGAAAGGATGGAAAATTGATGATGTGGCTTTTAATGGTGCATTTTGAACACACAAAAAGCCTAGATTTCAAATAAGTTGAAGAAAATGAAATGCCTTTGTTAACCGACGAGTTTCCGTCCGAAACCCCGATACTTCGAAAGAGAGTGTCCGTTTTGTAAGAGAAGTGCATCTTTCTTTTGCCGTAATCTTCTCAACTTTTTAGCACATGCTATGTGGGTGAAATGATGATACCATGCCAACTTTCAACCTTTTTAGACTTCATTTGAAGTGCTTTTAAATTTCAGGGTCATTTAGCTCAAAAAAATCAGTAAATGCATGAAAAATATCAAATGAAGTCAGAAAGGGTTGAAAATTGACGATGTGGCTTTGAATGGTGCATTTTGACCATGGAAAAAGCCTGGAGTTCAAATAAGTTCAAGAAAATCAAATGCCTGTTGTAATCGACGAGTTTCCGTTTGAAACCCCGATACTTCGAAAGAGACTGTCCGTTTTGTACGTGTAGTGCATCTTGCTTTGTCGTAACCCCCTCATCTTTTTAGCACATGCTATGTGGGTGAAATGATGATACCATGTCAACTTTCATCCTTTCCAGACTTCATTTGTAGTCTTTTCAATTTTAGGGTCATTTAGCTCAAAAAAATAGTAAATGCATGAAAAATATCAAATGAAGTCAGAAAGGGTTGAAAATTGATGATGTGGCTTCGAATGGTGCACTTTGAACACATAAAAAACCTGGAGTTCAAATAAGTTCAAGAAAATGAAATGCCTTTTGTAGCCGACGAGTTTCCGTCCGAAACCCCGATACTTCGAAAGAGAGTGTCCGTTTTTTACGCGAAGTGCATCCTGCTTTTGCCGTAACCTTCTCAACTTTTTAGCACATGCTATGTGGGTGAAATGATGATACCATGTCAACTTTCAACCTTTTCAGACTTCATTTGAAGTGCTTTTAAATTTCAAGGTCATTTAGCTCAAAATAATCAGTAAATGCATGAAAAATATCAAATGAAGTCAGAAAGGGTTGAAAATTGATGATGTGGCTTTGAATGGTGCATTTTTAACACACAAAAAGCCTGGAGTTCAACTAAGTAAAAGAAAATGAAATGCCTTTTGTAATCGATGAGTTTCTGTTTGAAACCCCGATACATTGAAAGAGACTGTCCGTTTTCTACGCGAAGTCCATCCTGCTTTTATCGTAACCCTCTGAACTTTTTAGCACATGCTATGTGGGTGAAATGATGTTACCATGTCAACTTTCAATCTTTTCAGACTTCATTTGAAGTGCTTTTGAATTTCAGGGTCATTTAGCTCAAAATAATCAGTAAATGCATGAAAAATATCAAATGAAGTGAGAAAGGATGGAAAATTGATGATGTGGCTTTTAATGGTGCATTTTGAACACACAAAAAGCCTGGAGTTCAAATAAGTTCAAGAAAATGAAATGCCTTTTGTAACCGACGAGTTTCCGTCCGAAACCCCGATACTTCGAAAGAGAGTGTCCATTTTGTAAGCGAAGTGCATCCTTCTTTTGCCGTAACCTTCTCAACTTTTTAGCACATGCTATCTGGGTGAAATGATGATACCATGTCAACTTTCAACCTTTTCAGACTTCATTTGAAGTGCTTTTAAATTTCAGGGTCATTTAGCTCAAAATAATCAGTAAATGCATGAAAAATATCAAATGAAGTCAGAAAGCGTTGAAAATTGATGATGTGGTTTTGAATGGTGCATTTTGAACACACAAAAAGCCTGGAGATCAAATAAGTAAAAGATAATGAAATGCCTTTTGTAATCGATGAGTTTCCGTCTGAAACCCCGATACTTCGAAAGAGACTGTCCGTTTTGTACGCGAAGTCCATCCTGCTTTTATCGTAACCCTCTAAACTTTTTAGCACATGCTATGTGGGTGAAATGATGATACCATGTCAACTTTCAACCTTTTCAGACTTCATTTGAAGTGCTTTTAAATTTCCAGGTCATTTAGCTCAAAATAATCAGTAAATGCATGAAAAATATCAAATGAAGTGAGAAAGGATGGAAAATTGATGATGTGGCTTTTAATGGTGCATTTTGAACACACAAAAAGCCTAGAGTTCAAATAAGTTGAAGAAAATGAAATGCCTTTGTTAACCGACGAGTTTCCGTCCGAAACCCCGATACTTCGAAAGAGAGTGTCCGTTTTGTAAGCGAAGTGCATCCTTCTTTTGCCGTAATCTTCTCAACTTTTTAGCACATGCTATGTGGGTGAAATTATGATACCATGCCAACTTTCAACCTTTTTAGACTTCATTTGAAGTGCTTTTCAATTTCAGGGTCATTTAGCTCAAAAAATTAGTAAATGCATGAAAAATATCAACTGAAGTCAGAAAGGGTTGAAAATTGATGATGTGGCTTTGAATGGTGCATTTTGACCACGGAAAAAGCCTGGAGTTCAAATAAGTTCAAGAAAATCAAATGCCTGTTGTAATCGACGAGTTTCCGTCTGAAACCCCGATACTTCGAAAGAGACTGTCCGTTTTGTACGCGTAGTGCATCTTGCTTTTGTCGTAACCCCCTCATCTTTTTAGCACATGCTATGTGGGTGAAATGATGATACCATGTCAACTTTCATCCTTTCCAGACTTCATTTGAAGTCTTTTCAATTTTAGGGTCATTTAGCTCAAAAAAATAGTAAATGCATGAAAAATATCAAATGAAGTCATAAAGGGTTGAAAATTGATGATGTGGCTTCGAATGGTGCACTTTGAACACATAAAAAACCTGGAGTTCAAATAAGTTCAAGAAAATGAAATGCCTTTTGTAGCCGACGAGTTTCCGTCCGAAACCCCGATACTTCGAAAGAGAGTGTCCGTTTTGTACGTGAAGTGCATCCTGCTATTGTCGTAACCTTCTCAATATTTTAGCACATGCTATGTGGGTGAAATGATGATACCATGTCAACTTTCAACCTTTTCAGACTTCATTTGAAGTGCTTTTAAATTACAAGGTCATTTAGCTCAAAATAATCAGTAAATGCATGAAAAATATCAAATGAAGTCAGAAAGGGTTGAAAATTGATGATTTGGCTTTGAATGGTGCATTTTGAACACACAAAAATCCTGGAGTTCAACTAAGTAAAAGAAAATGAAATGCCTTTTGTAATCGATGAGTTTCCGTCTGAAACCCCGATACATGGAAAGAGACTGTCCGTTTTCTACGCGAAGTCCATCCTGCTTTTATCGTAACCCTCTGAAATTTTTAGCACATGCTATGTGGGTGAAATGATGATACCATGTCAACTTTCAACCTTTTCAGACTTCATTTGAAGTGCTTTTAAATTTCATGGTCATTTAGCTCAAAATAATCAGTAAATGCATGAAAAATATCAAATGAAGTGAGAAAGGATGGAAAATTGATGATGTGGCTTTTAATGGTGCATTTTGAACACACAAAAAGCCTGGAGTTCAAATAAGTAGAAGAAAATGAAATGCCTTTTGTAACCGACGAGTTTCCGTCCGAAACCCCGATACTTCGAAAGAGAGTGTCCGTTTTGTAAGCGAAGTGCATCCTTCTTTTGCCGTAACCTTCTCAACTTTTTAGCACATGCTATGTGGGTGAAATGATGATACCATGACAACTTTCAACATTTTCAGATATCATTTGAAGTGCTTTCCAATTTCAGGGTCATTTAGCTCAAAAAAATCAGTAAATGCATGAAAAATATCAAATGAAGTGAGAAAGGGTTGAAAATAGATGATGTGGCTTTTAATGGTGCATTTTGAACACACAAAAATCCTGGAGTTCAAATAAGTTCAAGAAAATGAAATGCCTTTTGTAACCGATGTGTTTCCGTCCGAAACCCCGATACTTCGAAAGAGAGTGTTCGTTTTGTACGCGAAGTGCATCCTGCTTTTGCCGTAACCTTCTCAACTTTTTAGCACATGCTATGTGGGTGAAATGATGATACCATGTCAACTTTCAACCTTTTCAGACTTCATTTGAAGTGCTTTTAAATTTCAAGGTCATTTAGCTCAAAATAATCAGTAAATGCATGAAAAATATCAAATGAAGTCAGAAAGGGTTGAAAATTGATGATGTGGCTTTGAATGGTGCATTTTGAACACACAAAAAGCCTAGAGTTCAACTAAGTTAAAGAAAATGAAATGCCTTTTGTAATCGATGAGTTTCCGTCTGAAACCCCGATACATCGAAAGAGACTGTCCGTTTTCTACGCGAAGTCCATCCTGCTTTTATCGTAACCCTCTGAAATTTTTAGCACATGCTATGTGGGTGAAATGATGATACCATGTCAACTTTCAACCTTTTCAGACTTCATTTGAAGTGCTTTTAAATTTCAGGGTCATTTAGCTCAAAATAATCAGTAAATGCATGAAAAATATCAAATGAAGTGAGAAAGGATGGAAAATTGATGATGTGGCTTTTAATGGTGCATTTTGAACACACAAAAAGCCTGGAGTTCAAATAAGTTGAAGAAAATGAAATGCCTTTTGTAACCGACGAGTTTCCGTCCGAAACCCCGATACTTCGAAAGAGAGTGTCCGTTTTGTAAGCGAAGTGCATCCTTCTTTTGCCGTAACCTTCTCAACTTTTTAGCACATGCTATGTGGGTGAAATGATGATACCATGACAACTTTCAACATTTTCAGATATCATTTGAAGTGCTTTCCAATTTCAGGGTCATTTAGCTCAAAAAAATCAGTAAATGCATGAAAAATATCAAATGAAGTGAGAAAGGGTTGAAAATAGATGATGTGGCTTTTAATGGTGCATTTTGAACACACAAAAATCCTGGAGTTCAAATAAGTTCAAGAAAATGAAATGCCTTTTGTAACCGATGTGTTTCCGTCCGAAACCCCGATACTTCGAAAGAGAGTGTTCGTTTTGTACGCGAAGTGCATCCTGCTTTTGCCGTAACCTTCTCAACTTTTTAGCACATGCTATGTGGGTGAAATTATGATACCATGTCAACTTTCAACCTTTTCAGACTTCATTTGAAGTGCTTTTAAATTTCAGGGTCATTTAGCTCAAAATAATCAGTAAATGCATGAAAAATATCAAATGAAGTGAGAAAGGATGGAAAATTGATGATGTGGCTTTTAATGGTGCATTTTGAACACACAAAAAGCCTGGAGTTCAAATAATTTGAAGAAAATGAAATGCCTTTTGTAACCGACGAGTTTCCGTCCGAAACCCCGATACTTCGAAAGAGAGTGTCCATTTTGTAAGCGAAGTGCATCCTTCTTTTGCCGTAACCTTCTCAACTTTTTAGCACATGCTATGTGGGTGAAATGATGATACCATGCCAACTTTCAACATTTTCAGACATCATTTGATGTGCTTTCCAATTTCAGGGTAATTTAGCTCAAAAAAATGAGTAAATGCATGCAAAATATCAAATGAAGTGAGAAAGGGTTGAAAATAGATGATGTGGCTTTTAATGGTGCATTTTGAACACACAAAAATCCTGGAGTTCAAATAAGTTCAAGAAAATGAAATGCCTTTTGTAATCGATGATTTCCGTCTCAAACCCCGATACATCGAAATAAACTGTCCGTTTTGTACGCGAAGTCCATCCTGCTTTTATCGTAACCCTCTGAACTTTTTAGCACATGCTATGTGGGTGAAATGATGATACCATGTCAACTTTCAACCTTTTCACACTTCATTTGAAGTGCTTTTAAATTTCAGGGTCATTTAGCTCAAAATAATCAGTAAATGCATGAAAAATATTAAATGAAGTGAGAAAGGATGGAAAATTGATGATGTGGCTTTTAATGGTGCATTTTGAACACACAAAAAGCCTGGAGTTCAAATAAGTTGAAGAAAATGAAATGCCTTTTGTAACCGATGTGTTTCCGTCTGAAACCCCGATACTTCGAAAGAGAGTGTTCGTTTTGTACGCGAAGTGCATCCTGCTTTCGCCGTAACCTTCTCAACTTTTTAGCACATGCTATGTGGGTGAAATGATGATGCCATGTCAACTTTCAACCTTTTCAGACTTCATTTGAAGTGCTTTTAAATTTCAAGGTCATTTAGCCCAAAATAATCAGTAAATGCATGAAAAATATCAAATGAAGTCAGAAAGGGTTGAAAATTGATGATGTGGCTTTGAATGGTGCATTTTGAACGCACAAAAAGCCTGGAGTTCAACTAAGTAAAAGAAAATGAAATGCCTTTTGTAATCGATGACTTTCCGTCTGAAACCCCGATACATCGAAATAAACTGTCTGTTTTGTACGCGAAGTCCATCCTGCTTTTATCGTAACCCTCTGAACTTTTTAGCACATGCTATGTGGGTGAAATGATGATACCATGTCAACTTTCAACCTTTTCACACTTCATTTGAAGTGCTTTTAAATTTCAGGGTCATTTAGCTCAAAATAATCAGTAAATGCATGAAAAATATCAAATGAAGTGAGAAAGGATGGAAAATTGATGATGTGGCTTTTAATGGTGCATTTTGAACACACAAAAATCCTGGAGTTCAAATAAGTTGAAGAAAATGAAATGCCTTTTGTAACCGACGAGTTTCCGTCCGAGACCCCGATACTTCGAAAGAGAGTGTCCGTTTTGTAAGCGAAGTGCATCCTTCTTTTGCCGTAACCTTCTCAACTTTTTAGCACATGCTATGTGGGTGAAATGATGATACCATGTCAACTTTCAACCTTTTCAGACTTCATTTGAAGTGCTTTTAAATTTCAGGGTCATTTAGCTCAAAATAATCAGTAAATGCATGAAAAATATCAAATGAAGTGAGAAAGGGTTGAAAATTGATGATGTGGCTTTGAATGGTGCATTTTGAACACACAAAAAGCCTAGAGTTCAAATAAGTTCAAGAAAATGAAATGCCTTTTGTAATCGATGAGTTTCTGTCCGAAACCCCGATACTTCGAAAGAGAGTGTCCGTTTTGAACGCGAAGTGCATCCTGCTTTTACCGTAACCTTCTCAGCTTTTTAGCACATGCTATGTGGGTGAAATGATGATACCATGCCAACTTTAACCCTTTTCAGACTTCATTTGAAGTGCTTTTTAATTTCAGGGTCATTTAGCTCAAAATAATCAGTAAATGCATGAAAAATATGAAATGAAGTCAGAAAGGATTGAAAATTGATGATGTGGCTTTTAATGGTGCATTTTGATCACACAAAAAGCCTGGAGTTCAAATAAGTTGAAGAAAATGAAATGCCTTTTTTAACCGACGAGTTTCCGTTCGAAACCCCGATACTTCGAAAGAGAGTGTCCGTTTTGTACGCGAAGTGCATCCTTCTTTTGCCGTAACCTTCTCCACTTTTTAGCACATCCTATGTGGGTGAAATAATGATACCATGCCAACTTTCAACCTTTTCAGACTTCATTTGAAGTGCTTTTCAATTTCAGGGTCATTTAGCTCAAAAAATCAGTAAATGCATGAAAAATATCAAATGAAGTAAGAAAGGGTTGAAAATTGATGATGCGGCTTTGAATGGTGCATTTCGAATACACAAAAAGCTTGGAGTTCAAATAAGTTCACGAAAATGAAATGCCTTTTGTAATCGATGAGTTTCCGTCCGAAACCCCGATACTTCGAAAGAGACTATCCGTTTTGTACGCGAAGTGCATCCTTCTTATGTTGTAACCTTCTCCACTTTTTAGCACATGCTATGTGGGTGAAATGTTGATACCATGCCAACTTTCAACCTTTTGAGACTTCATTTGAAGTGCTTTCCAATTTCAGGGTCATTTAGCTCAAAAAAATCAGTAAATGCATGAAAAATATCAAATGAACTCAGAAAGGGTTAAAAATTGATGATGTGGCTTTTAATGGTGCATTTTGAACACACAAAAAGCCTGGAGTTCAAATAAGTTCAAGAAAATGAAATGCCTTTTGTAACCGATGTGTTTCCGTCTGAAACCGCGATACTTCGAAAGAGAGTGTTCGTTTTGTACGCGAAGTGCATCCTGCTTTCGCCGTAACCTTCTCAACTTCTTAGCACATGCTATGTGGGTGAAATGATGATGCCATGTCAACTTTCAACCTTTTCACACTTCATTTGAAGTGCTTTTAAATTTCAAGGTCATTTAGCTCAAAATAATCAGTAAATGCATGAAAAATATCAAATGAAGTCAGAAAGGGTTGAAAATTGATGATGTGGCTTTGAATGGTGCATTTTGAACGCACAAAAAGCCTGGAGTTCAACTAAGTAAAAGAAAATGAAATGCCTTTTGTAATCGATGACTTTCCGTCTGAAACCCCGATACATCGAAATAAACTGTCCGTTTTGTACGCGAAGTCCATCCTGCTTTTATCGTAACCCTCTGAACTTTTTAGCACATGCTATGTGGGTGAAATGATGATACCATGTCAACTTTCAACCTTTTCACACTTCATTTGAAGTGCTTTTAAATTTCAGGGTCATTTAGCTCAAAATAATCAGTAAATGCATGAAAAATAACAAATGAAGTGAGAAAGGATGGAAAATTGATGATGTGGCTTTTAATGGTGCATTTTGAACACACAAAAATCCCGGAGTTCAAATAAGTTGAAGAAAATGAAATGCCTTTTTTAACCGACGAGTTTCCGTTCGAAACCCCTATACTTCGAAAGAGAGTGTCCGTTTTGTACGCGAAGTGCATCCTTCTTTTGCCGTAACCTTCTCCACTTTTTAGCACATCCTATGTGGGTGAAATAATGATACCATGCCAACTTTCAACCTTTTCAGACTTCATTTGAAGTGCTTTTCAATTTCAGGGTCATTTAGCTCAAAAAATCAGTAAATGCATGAAAAATATCAAATGAAGTGAGAAAGGGTTGAAAATTGATGATGCGGCTTTGAATGGTGCATTTCGAATACACAAAAAGCTTGGAGTTCAAATAAGTTCACGAAAATGAAATACCTTTTGTAATCGATGAGTTTCCGTCCGAAACCCCGATACTTCGAAAGAGACTATCCGTTTTGTACGCGAAGTGCATCCTTCTTTTGTTGTAACCTTCTCCACTTTTTAGCACATGCTATGTGGGTGAAATGTTGATACCATGCCAACTTTCAACCTTTTGAGACTTCATTTGAAGTGCTTTCCAATTTCAGGGTCATTTTGCTCAAAAAAATCAGTAAATGCATGAAAAATATCAAATGAACTCAGAAAGGGTTAAAAATTGATGATGTGGCTTTTAATGGTGCATTTTTAACACACAAAAAGCCTGGAGTTCAAATAAGTTCAAGAAAATGAAATGCCTTTTGTAACCGATGTGTTTCCGTCCGAAACCCCGATACTTCAAAAGAGAGTGTCCGTTTTGTACGCGAAGTGCATCCTTCTTTTGCCGTAACCTTCTCCACTTTTTAGCACATGCTATTTGGGTGAAATGTTGATACCATGCCAACTTTCAACCTTTTCAGACTTCATTTGAAGTGCTTTCCAATTTCAGGGTTATTTAGCTAAAAAAATCAGTAAATGCATGAAAAATATCAAATGAAGTCAGAAAGGGTTAAAAATTGATGATGTGGCTTTTAATGGTGCATTGTGAACACACAAAAAGCCTGGAGTTCAAATAAGTTCTGGAAAATAAAATGCCTTTTGTAACCGATGTGTTTCCGTCCGAAACCCCGATACTTCGAAAGAGAGTGTCCGTTTTGTACGCGAAGTGCATCCTTCTTTTGCCGTAACCTTCTCCAATTTTTAGCACATGCTATGTGGGTGAAATAATCATACCATGCCAACTTTCAACCTTTTCAGACTTCATTTGAAGTGCTTTTCAATTTCAGGGTCATTTAGCTCAAAAAATCAGTAAATGCATGAAAAATATCAAATGAAGTGAGAAAGGGTTGAAAATTGATGATGTGGCTTTGAATGGTGCATTTCGAATACACAAAAAGCTTGGAGTTCAAATAAGTTCAGGAAAATGAAATGCCTTTTGTAATCGATGAGTTTCCGTCCGAAACCCCGATACTTCGAAAGAGACTATCCGTTTTGTACGCGAAGTGCATCCTTCTTTTGTTGTAACCTTCTCCACTTTTTAGCACATGCTATGTGGGTGAAATGTTGATACCATGCCAACTTTCAACCTTTTGAGACTTCATTTGAAGTGCTTTCCAATTTCAGGGTCATTTAGCTCAAAAAAATCAGTAAATGCATGAAAAATATCAAATGAACTCAGAAAGGGTTAAAAATTGATGATGTGGCTTTTAATGGTGCATTTTGAACACACAAAAAGCCTGGAGTTCAAATAAGTTCAAGAAAATGAAATGCCTTTTGTAACCGATGTGTTTCCGTCCGAAACCCCGATACTTCAAAAGAGAGTGTCCGTTTTGTACGCGAAGTGCATCCTTCTTTTGCCGTAACCTTCTCCACTTTTTAGCACATGCTATGTGGGTGAAATGTTGATACCATGCTAACTTTCAACCTTTTCAGACTTCATTTGAAGTGCTTTCCAATTTCAGGGTTATTTAGTTAAAAAAAATCAGTAAATGCATGAAAAATATCAAATGAAGTCAGAAAGGGTTACAAATTGATGATGTGGCTTTTAATGGTGCATTTTGAACACACAAAAACCCTGGAGTTCAAATAAGTTCTGGAAAATGAAATGCCTTTTGTAACCGATGTGTTTCCGTCCGAAACCCCGATACTTCGAAAGAGAGTGTCCGTTTTGTACGCGAAGTGCATCCTTCTTTTGTCGTAACCTTCTCCACTTTTTAGCACATGCTATGTGGGTGAAATGTTGATACCATGCCAACTTTCAACCTTTTCAGACTTCATTTGAAGTGCTTTTCAATTTCAGGGTCATTTAGCTCAAAAAATCAGTAAATGCATGAAAAATATCAAATGAAGTCAGAAAGGGTTGAAAATTGATGATGTGGCTTTGAATGGTGCATTTTGAACACACAAAAAGCCTGGAGTTCAAATAAGTTCAAGAAAATCAAATGCCTTTTGTAATCGACGAGTTTTCGTCTGAAACCCCGATACTTCGAAAGAGACTGTCCGTTTTGTACGCGAAGTGCATCCTGCTTTTGTCATAACCCCCTCAACTTTTTAGCACACGCTATGTGGGTGAAATGATGATACCATGTCAACTTTCAACCTTTTCAGACTTCATTTGAAGTGCTTTTCAATTTTAAGGTTATTTAGGTCAAAAAATAGTAAATGCATGAAAAATATCAAATGAATTCAGAAAGGGTTGAAAATTGATGATGTGGCTTTGAATGGTTTATTTTGAACCCATAAAAAACCTGGAGTTCAAATAAGTTCAAGAAAATGAAATGCCTTTTGTAGCCGATGAGTTTCCGTCCGAAACCCCGATACTTCGAAAGAGACTGTCCGTTTTGTACGCGAACTCCATCCTGCTTTTGTCGTAACCCTTTCAACTTTTTAGCACATGCTATGTGGGTGAAATGATGATACCATGTCAACTTTCAACCTTTTCAGACTTCATTTGAAGTGCTTTTCAATTTCAGGGTCATTTAGCTCAAAATAATCAGTAAATGCATGAAAAATAACAAATGAAGTCAGAAAGGATTGAAAATTGATGATGTGGCTTTTAATGGAGCATTTTGATCACACAAAAAGCCTGGAGTTCAAATAAGTTGAAGAAAATGAAATGCCTTTTTTAACCGACGAGTTTCCGTTCGAAACCCCGATACATCGAAAGAGAGTGTCCGTTTTGTACGCGAAGTGCATCCTTCTTTTGCCGTAACCTTCTCCACTTTTTAGCACATGCTATGTGGGTGAAATGATGATACCATGCCAACTTTCAACCTTTTCAGACTTCATTTGAAGTGCTTTTCAATTTCAGGGTCATTTAGCTCAAAAAATCAGTAAATGCATGAAAAATATCAAATGAAGTGAGAAAGGGTTGAAAATTGATGATGTGGCTTTGAATGGTGCGTTTCGAACACACAAAAAGCTTGGAGTTCAAATAAGTTCACGAAAATGAAATGCCTTTTGTAATCGATGAGTTTTCATCCGAAACCCCGATACTTCGAAAGAGACTGTCCGTTTTAGACGCGAAGTGCATCCTTCTTTTGCCATAACCTTCTCCACTTTTGAGCACATGCTATGTGGGTGAAATTATGATACCATGCCAACTTTCAACCTTTTCAGACTTCATTTGAAGTGCTTTTCAATTTCAGGGTCATTTAGCTCAAAATAATCAGTAAATGCATGAAAAATATCAAATGAAGTCAGAAAGGATTGAAAATTGATGATGTGGCTTTTAATGGTGCATTTTGATCACACAAAAAGCCTGGAGTTCAAATAAGTTGAAGAAAATGAAATGCCTTTTTTAACCGACGAGTTTCCGTTCGAAACCCCGATACTTCGAAAGAGAGTGTCCGTTTTGTACGCGAAGTGCATCCTTCTTTTGCCGTAACCTTCTCCAGTTTTTAGCACATGCTATGTGGGTGAAATGATGATACCATGCCAACTTTCAACCTTTTCAGACTTCATTTGAAGTGCTTTTCAATTTCACGGTCATTTAGCTAAAAAAATCAGTAAATGCATGAAAAATATCAAATGAAGTCAGAAAGGGTTAAAAATTGATGATGTGGCTTTTAATGGTGCATTTTGAACACACAAAAAGCCTGGAGTTCAAATAAGTCCAAGAAAATGAAATGCCTTTTGTAACCGATGTGTTTCCGTCCGAAACCCCGATACTTCGAAAGAGAGTGTCCGTTTTCTACATGAAGTGCACCCTTCTTTTGCCGTAACCTTCTCCACTTTTTAGCACACATGCTATGTGGATGAAATGCTGATACCATGCCAACTTTCAACCTTTTGAGACTTCATTTGAAGTGCTTTCCAATTTCAGGGTCATTTAGCTCAACAAAATCAGTAAATGCATGAAAAATATCAAATGAAGTCAGAAAGGGTTAAAAATTGATGATGTGGCTTTTAATGGTGCATTTTGAACACACAAAAAGCCTGGAGTTCAAATCAGTTCAAGAAAATGAAATGCCTTTTGTAACCGATGTGTTTGCGTCCGAAACCCCGATACTTCGAAAGAGAGTGTCCGTTTTGTACGCGAAATGCATCCTTCTTTTGCCGTAACCTTCTCCACTTTTTAGCACATGCTATGTGGGTGAAATGTTGATACCATGCCAACTTTCAACCTTTTCAGACTTCATTTGGAGTGCTTTTCAATTTCAGGGTCATTTAGCTCAAAAAATCAGTAAATGCATGAAAAATATCAAATGAAGTCAAAAAGGGTTGAAAATTGATGATGTGGCTTTGAATGGTGCATTTTGAACGCACAAAAAGCCTGGAGTTCAAATAAGTTCAAGAAAATCAAATGCCTTTTGTAATCGATGAGTTTTCGTCTGAAACCCCAATACTTCGAAAGAGACTGTCCGTTTTGTACGCGAAGTGCATCCTGCTTTTGTCATAACCCCCTCAACTTTTTAGCACACGCTATGTGGGTGAAATGATGATACCATGTCAACTTTCAACCTTTTCAGACTTCATTTGAAGTGCTTTTCAATTTTAAGGTTATTTAGGTCAAAAAATAGTAAATGCATGAAAAATATCAAATGAATTCAGAAAGGGTTGAAAATTGATGATGTGGCTTTGAATGGTTTATTTTGAACCCATAAAAAACCTGGAGTTCAAATAAGTTCAAGAAAATGAAATGCCTTTTGTAGCCGATGAGTTTCCGTCCGAAACCCCGATACTTCGAAAGAGACTGTCCGTTTTGTACGCGAACTCCATCCTGCTTTTGTCGTAACCCTTTCAACTTTTTAGCACATGCTATGTGGGTGAAATGATGATACCATGTCAACTTTCAACCTTTTCAGACTTCATTTGAAGTGCTTTTCAATTTCAGGGTCATTTAGCTCAAAATAATCAGTAAATGCATGAAAAATAACAAATGAAGTCAGAAAGGATTGAAAATTGATGATGTGGCTTTTAATGGAGCATTTTGATCACACAAAAAGCCTGGAGTTCAAATAAGTTGAAGAAAATGAAATGCCTTTTTTAACCGACGAGTTTCCGTTCGAAACCCCGATACATCGAAAGAGAGTGTCCGTTTTGTACGCGAAGTGCATCCTTCTTTTGCCGTAACCTTCTCCACTTTTTAGCACATGCTATGTGGGTGAAATGATGATACCATGCCAACTTACAACCTTTTCAGACTTCATTTGAAGTGCTTTTCAATTTCAGGGTCATTTAGCTCAAAAAATCAGTAAATGCATGAAAAATATCAAATGAAGTGAGAAAGGGTTGAAAATTGATGATGTGGCTTTGAATGGTGCGTTTCGAACACACAAAAAGCTTGGAGTTCAAATAAGTTCACGAAAATGAAATGCCTTTTGTAATCGATGAGTTTCCGTCCGAAACCCCGATACTTCGAAAGAGACTATCCGTTTTGTACGCGAAGTGCATCCTTCTTTTGTTGTAACCTTCTCCACTTTTTAGCACATGCTATGTGGGTGAAATGTTGATACCATGCCAACTTTCAACCTTTTGAGACTTCATTTGAAGTGCTTTCCAATTTCAGGGTCATTTAGCTCAAAAAAATCAGTAAATGCATGAAAAATATCAAATGAACTCAGAAAGGGTTAAAAATTGATGATGTGGCTTTTAATGGCGCATTTTGAACACACAAAAAGCCTGGAGTTCAAATAAGTTCAAGAAAATGAAATGCCTTTTGTAACCGATGTGTTTCCGTCCGAAACCCCGATACTTCAAAAGAGAGTGTCCGTTTTGTACGCGAAGTGCATCCTTCTTTTGCCGTAACCTTCTCCACTTTTTAGCACATGCTATGTGGGTGAAATGTTGATACCATGCCAACTTTCAACCTTTTCAGACTTCATTTGAAGTGCTTTCCAATTTCAGGGTTATTTAGCTAAAAAAAATCAGTAAATGCATGAAAAATATCAAATGAAGTCAGAAAGGGTTAAAAATTGATGATGTGGCTTTTAATGGTGCATTTTGAACACACAAAAAGCCTGGAGTTCAATTAAGTTCTGGAAAATAAAATGCCTTTTGTAACCGATGTGTTTCCGTCCGAAACCCCGATACTTCGAAAGAGAGTGTCCGTTTTGTACGCGAAGTGCATCCTTCTTTTGCCGTAACCTTCTCCAATTTTTAGCACATGCTATGTGGGTGAAATGTTGATACCATGCCAACTTTCATCCTTTTCAGACTTCATTTGAAGTGCTTTTCAATTTCAGGGTCATTTAGCTCAAAAAATCAGTAAATGCATGAAAAATATAAAATGAAGTCAGAAAGGGTTGAAAATTGATGATGTGGCTTTGAATGGTGCATTTTGAACACACAAAAAGCCTAGAGTTCAAATAAGTTCAAGAAAATCAAATGCCTTTTGTAATCGACGAGTTTTCGTCTGAAACCCTGATACTCCGAAAGAGACTGTCCGTTTTGGACGCGAAGTGCATCCTGCTTTTGTCATAACCCCATCAACTTTTTAGCACACGCTATGTGGGTGAAATTATGATACCATGTCAACTTTGAACCTTTTCAGACTTCATTTGAAGTGCTTTTCAATTTTACGGTCATTTAGCTCAAAAAATAGTAAATGCATGAAAAATATCAAATGAAGTCAGAAAGGGTTGAAAATTGATGATGTGGCTTTGAATGGTGCATTTTGAACCCATAAAAAACCTGGAGTTCAAATAAGTTCAAGAAAATGAAATGCCTTTTGTAGCCGATGAGTTTCCGTCCGAAACCCCGATACTTCGAAAGAGACTGTCTGTTTTGTACGCGAACTCCATCCTGCTTTTGTCGTAACCCTTTCAACTTTTTAGCACATGCTATGTGGGTGAAATGATGATACCATGTCAACTTTCAACCTTTTCAGACTTCATTTTAAGTGCTTTTCAATTTCAGGGTCATTTAGCTCAAAATAATCAGTAAATGCATGAAAAATATCAAATGAAGTCAGAAAGGATTGAAAATTGATGATGTGGCTTTTAATGGAGCATTTTGATCACACAAAAAGCCTGGAGTTCAAATAAGTTGAAGAAAATGAAATGCCTTTTTTAACCAACGAGTTTCCGTTCGAAACCCCGATACTTCGAAAGAGAGTGTCCGTTTTGTACGCGAAGTGCATCCTTCTTTTGCCGTAACCTTCTCCACTTTTTAGCACATAATATGTGGGTGAAATAATGATACCATACCAACTTTCAACCTTTTCAGACTTCATTTGAAGTGCTTTTCAATTTCAGGGTCATTTAGCTCAAAAAATCAGTAAATGCATGAAAAATATCAAATGAAGTGAGAAAGGGTTGAAAATTGATGATGTGGCTTTGAATGGTGCATTTCGAATACACAAAAAGCTTGGAGTTCAAATAAGTTCAGGAAAATGAAATGCCTTTTGTAATCGATGAGTTTCCGTCCGAAACCCCGATACTTCGAAAGAGACTATCCGTTTTGTACGCGAAGTGCATCCTTCTTTTGTTGTAACCTTCTCCACTTTTTAGCACATGCTATGTGGGTGAAATGTTGATACCATGCCAACTTTCAACCTTTTGAGACTTCATTTGAAGTGCTTTCCAATTTCAGGGTCATTTAGCTCAAAAAAATCAGTAAATGCATGAAAAATATCAAATGAACTCAGAAAGGGTTAAAAATTGATGATGTGGCTTTTAATGGTGCATTTTGAACACACAAAAAGCCTGGAGTTCAAATAAGTCCAAGAAAATGAAATGCCTTTTGTAACCGATGTGTTTCCGTCCGAAACCCCGATACTTCGAAAGAGAGTGTCCGTTTTCTACATGAAGTGCACCCTTCTTTTGCCGTAACCTTCTCCACTTTTTAGCACATGATATGTGGATGAAATGCTGATACCATGCCAACTTTCAACCTTTTGAGACTTCATTTGAAGTGCTTTCCAATTTCAGGGTCATTTAGCTCAACAAAACCAGTAAATGCATGAAAAATATCAACTGAAGTCAGAAAGGGTTAAAAATTGATGATGTGGCTTTTAATGGTGCATTTTGAACACACAAAAAGCCTGGAGTTCAAATAAGTTCAAGAAAATGAAATGCCTTTTGTAACCGATGTGTTTGCGTCCGAAACCCCGATACTTCGAAAGAGAGTGTCCGTTTTGTACGCGAAATGCATCCTTCTTTTGCCGTAACCTTCTCCACTTTTTAGCACATGCTATGTGGGTGAAATGTTGATACCATGCCAACTTTCAACCTTTTCAGACTTCATTTGAAGTGCTTTTCAATTTCAGGGTCATTTAGCTCAAAAAATCAGTAAATGCATGAAAAATATCAAATGAAGTCAGAAAGGGTTGAAAATTGATGATGTGGCTTTGAATGGTGCATTTTGAACGCACAAAAAGCCTGGAGTTCAAATAAGTTCAAGAAAATCAAATGCCTTTTGTAATCGACGAGTTTTCGTCTGAAACCCCGATACTTTGAAAGAGACTGTTCGTTTTGTACGCGAAGTGCATCCTTCTTTGGCCGTAACCTTCTCCACTTTTTAGCACATGCTATGTGGGTGAAATGATGATACCATGCCAACTTTCAACCTTTTCAGACTTCATTTGAAGTGCTTTTCAATTTCAGGGTCATTTAGCTCCAAAAATCAGTAAATGCATGAAAAATATCAAATGAAGTGAGAAAGGATTGAAAATTGATGATGTGGGTTTGAATGGTGCGTTTCGAACACACAAAAAGCTTGGAGTTCAAATAAGTTCACGAAAATGAAATGCCTTTTGTAGCCGATGAGTTTCCGTCCGAAACCCCGATACTTCGAAATAGACTGTCCGTTTTAGACGCGAAGTGCATCCTTCTTTTGCCATAACCTTCTCCACTTTTGAGCACATGCTATGTGGGTGAAATTATGATACCATGCCAACTTTCAACCTTTTCAGACTTCATTTGAAGTGCTTTTCAATTTCAGGGTCATTTAGCTCAAAATAATCAGTAAATGCATGAAAAATATCAAATGAAGTCAGAAAGGATTGAAAATTGATGATGTGGCTTTTAATGGTGCATTTTGATCACACAAAAAGCCTGGAGTTCAAATAAGTTGAAGAAAATGAAATGCCTTTTTTAACCGACGAGTTTCCGTTCGAAACCCCGATACTTCGAAAGAGAGTGTCCGTTTTGTACGCGAAGTGCATCCTTCTTTTGCCGTAACCTTCTCCAGTTTTTAGCACATGCTATGTGGGTGAAATTATGATACCATGCCAACTTTCAACCTTTTAAGACTTCATTTGAAGTGCTTTTCAATTTCACGGTCATTTAGCTAAAAAAAATCAGTAAATGCATGAAAAATATCAAATGAAGTCAGAAAGGGTTAAAAATTGATGATGTGGCTTTTAATGGTGCATTTTGAACACACAAAAAGCCTGGAGTTCAAATAAGTCCAAGAAAATGAAATGCCTTTTGTAACCGACGTGTTTCCGTCCGAATCCCCGATACTTCGAAAGAGAGTGTCCGTTTTCTACATGAAGTGCACCCTTCTTTTGCCGTAACCTTCTCCACTTTTTAGCACATGCTATGTGGATGAAATGCTGATACCATGCCAACTTTCAACCTTTTGAGACTTCATTTGAAGTGCTTTCCAATTTCAGGGTCATTTAGCTCAACAAAATCAGTAAATGCATGAAAAATATCAAATGAAGTCAGAAAGGGTTGAAAATTGATGATGTGGCTTTGAATGGTGCATTTCGAATACACAAAAAGCTTGGAGTTCAAATAAGTTCAGGAAAATGAAATGCCTTTTGTAATCGATGAGTTTCCGTCCGAAACCCCGATACTTCGAAAGAGACTATCCGTTTTGTACGCGAAGTGCATCCTTCTTTTGTTGTAACCTTCTCCACTTTTTAGCACATGCTATGTGGGTGAAATGTTGATACCATGCCAACTTTCAACCTTTTGAGACTTCATTTGAAGTGCTTTCCAATTTCAGGGTCATTTAGCTCAAAAAAATCAGTAAATGCATGAAAAATATCAAATGAACTCAGAAAGGGTTAAAAATTGATGATGTGGCTTTTAATGGTGCATTTTGAACACACAAAAAGCCTGGAGTTCAAATAAGTTCAAGAAAATGAAATGCCTTTTGTAACCGATGTGTTTCCGTCCGAAACCCCGATACTTCAAAAGAGAGTGTCCGTTTTGTACGCGAAGTGCATCCTTCTTTTGCCGTAACCTTCTCCACTTTTTAGCACATGCTATGTGGGTGAAATGTTGATACCATGCTAACTTTCAACCTTTTCAGACTTCATTTGAAGTGCTTTCCAATTTCAGGGTTATTTAGTTAAAAAAAATCAGTAAATGCATGAAAAATATCAAATGAAGTCAGAAAGGGTTACAAATTGATGATGTGGCTTTTAATGGTGCATTTTGAACACACAAAAAGCCTGGAGTTCAAATAAGTTCTGGAAAATGAAATGCCTTTTGTAACCGATGTGTTTCAGTCCGAAACCCCGATACTTCGAAAGAGAGTGTCCGTTTTCTACGCGAAGTGCATCCTTCTTTTGTCGTAACCTTCTCCACTTTTTAGCACATGCTATGTGGGTGAAATGTTGATACCATGCCAACTTTCAACCTTTTCAGACTTCATTTGAAGTAATTTTCAATTTCAGGGTCATTTAGCTCAAAAAATCAGTAAATGCATGAAAAATATCAAATGAAGTCAGAAAGGGTTGAAAATTGATGATGTGGCTTTGAATGGTGCATTTTGAACACACAAAAAGCCTGGAGTTCAAATAAGTTCAAGAAAATCAAATGCCTTTTGTAATCGACGAGTTTTCGTCTGAAACCCCGATACTTCGAAAGAGACTGTCCGTTTTGTACGCGAAGTGCATCCTGCTTTTGTCATAACCCCCTCAACTTTTTAGCACACGCTATGTGGGTGAAATTATGATACCATGTCAACTTTGAACCTTTTCAGACTTCATTTGAAGTGCTTTTCAATTTTACGGTCATTTAGCTCAAAAAATAGTAAATGCATGAAAAATATCAAATGAAGTCAGAAAGGGTTGAAAATTGATGATGTGGCTTTGAATGGTCCATTTTGAACCCATAAAAAACCTGGAGTTCAAATAAGTTCAAGAAAATGAAATGCCTTTTGTAGCCGATGAGTTTCCGTCCGAAACCCCGATACTTCGAAAGAGACTGTCCGTTTTGTACGCGAACTCCATCCTGCTTTTGTCGTAACCCTTTCAACTTTTTAGCACATGCTATGTGGGTGAAATGATGATACCATGTCAACTTTCAACCTTTTCAGACTTCATTTCAAGTGCTTTTCAATTTTAGGGTCATTTAGCTCAAAATAATCAGTAAATGCATGAAAAATAACAAATGAAGTCAGAAAGGATTGAAAATTGATGATGTGGCTTTTAAAGGAGCATTTTGATCACACAAAAAGCCTGGAGTTCAAATAAGTTGAAGAAAATGAAATGCCTTTTTTAACCGACGAGTTCCCGTTCGAAACCCCGATACTTCGAAAGAGAGTGTCCGTTTTGTACGCGAAGTGCATCCTTCTTTTGCCGTATACTTCTCCACTTTTTAGCACATGCTATGTGGGTGAAATGATGATACCATGCCAACTTTCAACCTTTTCAGACTTCATTTGAAGTGCTTTTCAATTTCAGGGTCATTTAGCTCAAAAAATCAGTAAATGCATGAAAATATCAAATGAAGTGAGAAAGGGTTGAAAATTGATGATGTGGCTTTGAATGGTGCGTTTCGAACACACAAAAAGCTTGGAGTTCAAATAAGTTCACGAAAATGAAATGCCTTTTGTAATCGATGAGTTTTCATCCGAAACCCCGATACTTCGAAAGAGACTGTCCGTTTTAGACGCGAAGTGCATCCTTCTTTTGCCATAACCTTCTCCACTTTTGAGCACATGCTATGTGGGTGAAATTATGATACCATGCCAACTTTCAACCTTTTCAGACTTCATTTGAAGTGCTTTTCAATTTCAGGGTCATTTAGCTCAAAATAATCAGTAAATGCATGAAAAATATCAAATGAAGTCAGAAAGGATTGAAAATTGATGATGTGGCTTTTAATGGTGCATTTTGATCACACAAAAAGCCTGGAGTTCAAATAAGTTGAAGAAAATGAAATGCCTTTTTTAACCGACGAGTTTCCGTTCGAAACCCCGATACTTCGAAAGAGAGTGTCCGTTTTGTACGCGAAGTGCATCCTTCTTTTGCCGTAACCTTCTCCAGTTTTTAGCACATGCTATGTGGGTGAAATGATGATACCATGCCAACTTTCAACCTTTTCAGACTTCATTTGAAGTGCTTTTCAATTTCACGGTCATTTAGCTAAAAAAAATCAGTAAATGCATGAAAAATATCAAATGAAGTCAGAAAGGGTTAAAAATTGATGATGTGGCTTTTAATGGTGCATTTTGAACACACAAAAAGCCTGGAGTTCAAATAAGTCCAAGAAAATGAAATGCCTTTTGTAACCGATGTGTTTCCGTCCGAAACCCCGATACTTCGAAAGAGAGTGTCCGTTTTCTACATGAAGTGCACCCTTCTTTTGCCGTAACCTTCTCCACTTTTTAGCACACATGCTATGTGGATGAAATGCTGATACCATGCCAACTTTCAACCTTTTGAGACTTCATTTGAAGTGCTTTCCAATTTCAGGGTCATTTAGCTCAACAAAATCAGTAAATGCATGAAAAATATCAAATGAAGTCAGAAAGGGTTAAAAATTGATGATGTGGCTTTTAATGGTGCATTTTGAACACACAAAAAGCCTGGAGTTCAAATCAGTTCAAGAAAATGAAATGCCTTTTGTAACCGATGTGTTTGCGTCCGAAACCCCGATACTTCGAAAGAGAGTGTCCGTTTTGTACGCGAAATGCATCCTTCTTTTGCCGTAACCTTCTCCACTTTTTAGCACATGCTATGTGGGTGAAATGTTGATACCATGCCAACTTTCAACCTTTTCAGACTTCATTTGAAGTGCTTTTCAATTTCAGGGTCATTTAGCTCAAAAAATCAGTAAATGCATGAAAAATATCAAATGAAGTCAAAAAGGGTTGAAAATTGATGATGTGGCTTTGAATGGTGCATTTTGAACGCACAAAAAGCCTGGAGTTCAAATAAGTTCAAGAAAATCAAATGCCTTTTGTAATCGATGAGTTTTCGTCTGAAACCCCGATACTTCGAAAGAGACTGTCCGTTTTGTACGCGAAGTGCATCCTGCTTTTGTCATAACCCCCTCAACTTTTTAGCACACGCTATGTGGGTGAAATGATGATACCATGTCAACTTTCAACCTTTTCAGACTTCATTTGAAGTGCTTTTCAATTTTAAGGTTATTTAGCTCAAAAAATAGTAAATGCATGAAAAATATCAAATGAATTCAGAAAGGGTTGAAAATTGATGATGTGGCTTTGAATGGTCCATTTTGAACCCATCAAAAACCTGGAGTTCAAATAAGTTCAAGAAAATGAAATGCCTTTTGTAGCCGATGAGTTTCCGTCCGAAACCCCGATACTTCGAAAGAGACTGTCCGTTTTGTACGCGAACTCCATCCTGCTTTTGTCGTAACCCTTTCAACTTTTTAGCACATGCTATGTGGGTGAAATGATGATACCATGTCAACTTTCAACCTTTTCAGACTTCATTTCAAGTGCTTTTCAATTTTAGGGTCATTTAGCTCAAAATAATCAGTAAATGCATGAAAAATAACAAATGAAGTCAGAAAGGATTGAAAATTGATGATGTGGCTTTTAAAGGAGCATTTTGATCACACAAAAAGCCTGGAGTTCAAATAAGTTGAAGAAAATGAAATGCCTTTTTTAACCGACGAGTTCCCGTTCGAAACCCCGATACTTCGAAAGAGAGTGTCCGTTTTGTACGCGAAGTGCATCCTTCTTTTGCCGTAACCTTCTCCACTTTTTAGCACATGCTATGTGGGTGAAATGATGATACCATGCCAACTTTCAACCTTTTCAGACTTCATTTGAAGTGCTTTTCAATTTCAGGGTCATTTAGCTCAAAAAATCAGTAAATGCATGAAAAATATCAAATGAAGTGAGAAAGGGTTGAAAATTGATGATGTGGCTTTGAATGGTGCGTTTCGAACACACAAAAAGCTTGGAGTTCAAATAAGTTCACGAAAATGAAATGCCTTTTGTAATCGATGAGTTTTCATCCGAAACCCCGATACTTCGAAAGAGACTGTCCGTTTTAGACGCGAAGTGCATCCTTCTTTTGCCATAACCTTCTCCACTTTTGAGCACATGCTATGTGGGTGAAATTATGATACCATGCCAACTTTCAACCTTTTCAGACTTCATTTGAAGTGCTTTTCAATTTCAGGGTCATTTAGCTCAAAATAATCAGTAAATGCATGAAAAATATCAAATGAAGTCAGAAAGGATTGAAAATTGATGATGTGGCTTTTAATGGTGCATTTTGATCACACAAAAAGCCTGGAGTTCAAATAAGTTGAAGAAAATGAAATGCCTTTTTTAACCGACGAGTTTCCGTTCGAAACCCCGATACTTCGAAAGAGAGTGTCCGTTTTGTACGCGAAGTGCATCCTTCTTTTGCCGTAACCTTCTCCAGTTTTTAGCACATGCTATGTGGGTGAAATGATGATACCATGCCAACTTTCAACCTTTTCAGACTTCATTTGAAGTGCTTTTCAATTTCACGGTCATTTAGCTAAAAAAAATCAGTAAATGCATGAAAAATATCAAATGAAGTCAGAAAGGGTTAAAAATTGATGATGTGGCTTTTAATGGTGCATTTTTAACACACAAAAAGCCTGGAGTTCAAATAAGTCCAAGAAAATGAAATGCCTTTTGTAACCGATGTGTTTCCGTCCGAAACCCCGATACTTCGAAAGAGAGTGTCCGTTTTCTACATGAAGTGCACCCTTCTTTTGCCGTAACCTTCTCCACTTTTTAGCACACATGCTATGTGGATGAAATGCTGATACCATGCCAACTTTCAACCTTTTGAGACTTCATTTGAAGTGCTTTCCAATTTCAGGGTCATTTAGCTCAACAAAATCAGTAAATGCATGAAAAATATCAAATGAAGTCAGAAAGGGTTAAAAATTGATGATGTGGCTTTTAATGGTGCATTTTGAACACACAAAAAGCCTGGAGTTCAAATCAGTTCAAGAAAATGAAATGCCTTTTGTAACCGATGTGTTTGCGTCCGAAACCCCGATACTTCGAAAGAGAGTGTCCGTTTTGTACGCGAAATGCATCCTTCTTTTGCCGTAACCTTCTCCACTTTTTAGCACATGCTATGTGGGTGAAATGTTGATACCATGCCAACTTTCAACCTTTTCAGACTTCATTTGAAGTGCTTTTCAAATTCAGGGTCATTTAGCTCAAAAAATCAGTAAATGCATGAAAAATATCAAATGAAGTCAAAAAGGGTTGAAAATTGATGATGTGGCTTTGAATGGTGCATTTTGAACGCACAAAAAGCCTGGAGTTCAAATAAGTTCAAGAAAATCAAATGCCTTTTGTAATCGATGAGTTTTCGTCTGAAACCCCGATACTTCGAAAGAGACTGTCCGTTTTGTACGCGAAGTGCATCCTGCTTTGGTCATAACCCCATCAACTTTTTAGCACACGCTATGTGGGTGAAATGATGATACCATGTCAACTTTCAACCTTTTCAGACTTCATTTGAAGTGCTTTTCAATTTTAAGGTTATTTAGCTCAAAAAATAGTAAATGCATGAAAAATATCAAATGAATTCAGAAAGGGTTGAAAATTGATGATGTGGCTTTGAATGGTTTATTTTGAACCCATAAAAAACCTGGAGTTCAAATAAGTTCAAGAAAATGAAATGCCTTTTGTAGCCGATGAGTTTCCGTCCGAAACCCCGATACTTCGAAAGAGACTGTCCGTTTTGTACGCGAACTCCATCCTGCTTTTGTCGTAACCCTTTCAACTTTTTAGCACATGCTATGTGGGTGAAATGATGATACCATGTCAACTTTCAACCTTTTCAGACTTCATTTGAAGTGCTTTTCAATTTCAGGGTCATTTAGCTCAAAATAATCAGTAAATGCATGAAAAATAACAAATGAAGTCAGAAAGGATTGAAAATTGATGATGTGGCTTTTAATGGAGCATTTTGATCACACAAAAAGCCTGGAGTTCAAATAAGTTGAAGAAAATGAAATGCCTTTTTTAACCGACGAGTTTCCGTTCGAAACCCCGATACATCGAAAGAGAGTGTCCGTTTTGTACGCGAAGTGCATCCTTCTTTTGCCGTAACCTTCTCCACTTTTTAGCACATGCTATGTGGGTGAAATGATGATACCATGCCAACTTTCAACCTTTTCAGACTTCATTTGAAGTGCTTTTCAATTTCAGGGTCATTTAGCTCAAAAAATCAGTAAATGCATGAAAAATATCAAATGAAGTGAGAAAGGGTTGAAAATTGATGATGTGGCTTTGAATGGTGCGTTTCGAACACACAAAAAGCTTGGAGTTCAAATAAGTTCACGAAAATGAAATGCCTTTTGTAATCGATGAGTTTCCGTCCGAAACCCCGATACTTCGAAAGAGACTATCCGTTTTGTACGCGAAGTGCATCCTTCTTTTGTTGTAACCTTCTCCACTTTTTAGCACATGCTATGTGGGTGAAATGTTGATACCATGCCAACTTTCAACCTTTTGAGACTTCATTTGAAGTGCTTTCCAATTTCAGGGTCATTTAGCTCAAAAAAATCAGTAAATGCATGAAAAATATCAAATGAACTCAGAAAGGGTTAAAAATTGATGATGTGGCTTTTAATGGTGCATTTTGAACACACAAAAAGCCTGGAGTTCAAATAAGTTCAAGAAAATGAAATGCCTTTTGTAACCGATGTGTTTCCGTCCGAAACCCCGATACTTCAAAAGAGAGTGTCCGTTTTGTACGCGAAGTGCATCCTTCTTTTGCCGTAACCTTCTCCACTTTTTAGCACATGCTATGTGGGTGAAATGTTGATACCATGCCAACTTTCAACCTTTTCAGACTTCATTTGAAGTGCTTTCCAATTTCAGGGTTATTTAGCTAAAAAAAATCAGTAAATGCATGAAAAATATCAAATGAAGTCAGAAAGGGTTAAAAATTGATGATGTGGCTTTTAATGGTGCATTTTGAACACACAAAAAGCCTGGAGTTCAATTAAGTTCTGGAAAATAAAATGCCTTTTGTAACCGATGTGTTTCCGTCCGAAACCCCGATACTTCGAAAGAGAGTGTCCGTTTTGTACGCGAAGTGCATCCTTCTTTTGCCGTAACCTTCTCCAATTTTTAGCACATGCTATGTGGGTGAAATGTTGATACCATGCCAACTTTCATCCTTTTCAGACTTCATTTGAAGTGCTTTTCAATTTCAGGGTCATTTAGCTCAAAAAATCAGTAAATGCATGAAAAATATAAAATGAAGTCAGAAAGGGTTGAAAATTGATGATGTGGCTTTGAATGGTGCATTTTGAACACACAAAAATCCTAGAGTTCAAATAAGTTCAAGAAAATCACATGCCTTTTGTAATCGACGAGTTTTCGTTTGAAACCCTGATACTTCGAAAGAGACTGTCCGTTTTGGACGCGAAGTGCATCCTGCTTTTGTCATAACCCCATCAACTTTTTAGCACACGCTATGTGGGTGAAATTATGATACCATGTCAACTTTGAACCTTTTCAGACTTCATTTGAAGTGCTTTTCAATTTTACGGTCATTTAGCTCAAAAAATAGTAAATGCATGAAAAATATCAAATGAAGTCAGAAAGGGTTGAAAATTGATGATGTGGCTTTGAATGGTGCATTTTGAACCCATAAAAAACCTGGAGTTCAAATAAGTTCAAGAAAATGAAATGCCTTTTGTAGCCGATGAGTTTCCGTCCGAAACCCCGATACTTCGAAAGAGACTGTCTGTTTTGTACGCGAACTCCATCCTGCTTTTGTCGTAACCTTTTCAACTTTTTAGCACATGCTATGTGGGTGAAATGATGATACCATGTCAACTTTCAACCTTTTCAGACTTCATTTGAAGTGCTTTTCAATTTCAGGGTCATTTAGCTCAAAATAATCAGTAAATGCATGAAAAATAACAAATGAAGTCAGAAAGGATTGAAAATTGATGATGTGGCTTTTAATGGAGCATTTTGATCACACAAAAAGCCTGGAGTTCAAATAAGTTGAAGAAAATGAAATGCCTTTTTTAACCAACGAGTTTCCGTTCGAAACCCCGATACTTCGAAAGAGAGTGTCCGTTTTGTACGCGAAGTGCATCCTTCTTTTGCCGTAACCTTCTCCACTTTTTAGCACATAATATTTGGGTGAAATAATGATACCATACCAACTTTCAACCTTTTCAGACTTCATTTGAAGTGCTTTTCAATTTCAGGGTCATTTAGCTCAAAAAATCAGTAAATGCATGAAAAATATCAAATGAAGTGAGAAAGGGTTGAAAATTGATGATGTGGCTTTGAATGGTGCATTTCGAATACACAAAAAGCTTGGAGTTCAAATAAGTTCAGGAAAATGAAATGCCTTTTGTAATCGATGAGTTTCCGTCCGAAACCCCGATACTTCGAAAGAGACTATCCGTTTTGTACGCGAAGTGCATCCTTCTTTTGTTGTAACCTTCTCCACTTTTTAGCACATGCTATGTGGGTGAAATGTTGATACCATGCCAACTTTGAACCTTTTGAGACTTCATTTGAAGTGCTTTCCAATTTTAGGGTCATTTAGCTCAAAAAAATCAGTAAATGCATGAAAAATATCAAATGAACTCAGAAAGGGTTAAAAATTGATGATGTGGCTTTTAATGGTGCATTTTGAACACACAAAAAGCCTGGAGTTCAAATAAGTCCAAGAAAATGAAATGCCTTTTGTAACCGATGTGTTTCCGTCCGAAACCCCGATACTTCGAAAGAGAGTGTCCGTTTTCTACATGAAGTGCACCCTTCTTTTGCCGTAACCTTCTCCACTTTTTAGCACATGATATGTGGATGAAATGCTGATACCATGCCAACTTTCAAGCTTTTGAGACTTCATTTGAAGTGCTTTCCAATTTCAGGGTCATTTAGCTCAACAAAATCAGTAAATGCATGAAAAATATCAAATGAAGTCAGAAAGGGTTAAAAATTGATGATGTGGCTTTTAATGGTGCATTTTGAACACACAAAAAGCCTGGAGTTCAAATAAGTTCAAGAAAATGAAATGCCTTTTGTAACCGATGTGTTTGCGTTCGAAACCCCGATACTTCGAAAGAGAGTGTCCGTTTTGTACGCGAAATGCATCCTTCTTTTGCCGTAACCTTCTCCACTTTTTAGCACATGCTATGTGGGTGAAATGTTGATACCATGCCAACTTTCAACCTTTTCAGACTTCATTTGAAGTGCTTTTCAATTTCAGGGTCATTTAGCTCAAAAAATCAGTAAATGCATGAAAAATATCAAATGAAGTCAGAAAGGGTTGAAAATTGATGATGTGGCTTTGAATGGTGCATTTTGAACGCACAAAAAGCCTGGAGTTCAAATAAGTTCAAGAAAATAAAATGCCTTTTGTAATCGACGAGTTTTCGTCTGAAACCCCGATACTTCGAAAGAGACTGTCCGTTTTGTACACGAAGTGCATCCTGCTTTTGTCATAACCCCCTCAACTTTTTAGCACACGCTATGTGGGTGAAATGATGATACCATGTCAACTTTCAACCTTTTCAGACTTCATTTGAAGTGCTTTTCAATTTTACGGTTATTTAGCTCAAAAAATAGTAAATGCATGAAAAATATCAAATGAAGTCAGAAAGGGTTGAAAATTGATGATGTGGCTTTGAATGGTGCATTTTGAACCCATAAAAAACCTGGAGTTCAAATAAGTTCAAGAAAATGAAATGCCTTTTGTAGCCGATGAGTTTCCGTCCGAAACCCCGATACTTCGAAAGAGACTGTCCGTTTTGTACGCGAACTCCATCCTGCTTTTGTCGTACCCCTTTCAACTTTTTAGCACATGCTATGTGGGTGAAATGATGATACCATGTCAACTTTCAACCTTTTCAGACTTCATTTGAAGTGCTTTTCAATTTCAGGGTCATTTAGCTCAAAATAATCAGTAAATGCATGAAAAATAACAAATGAAGTCAGAAAGGATTGAAAATTGATGATGTGGCTTTTAATGGTGCATTTTGATCACACAAAAAGCCTAGAGTTCAAATAAGTTGAAGAAAATGAAATGCCTTTTGTAACCGATGTGTTTCCGTCCGAAACCCCGATACTTCGAAAGAGAGTGTCCGTTTTCTATGTGAAGTGCATCCTTCTTTTGCCGTAACCTTCTCCACTTTTTAGCACATGCTATGTGGGTGAAATGCTGATACCATGCCAACTTTCAACCTTTTGAGACTTCATTTGAAGTGCTTTCCAATTTCAGGGTCATTTAGCTCAAAAAAATCAGTAAAAATGCATGAAAAATATCAAATGAAGTCAGAAAGGGTTAAAAATTGATGATGTGGCTTTTAATGGTGCATTTTGAACACACAAAAAGCCTGGAGTTCAAATAAGTTCAAGAAAATGAAATGCCTTGTGTAACCGATGTGTTTCCGTCCGAAACCCCGATACTTCGAAAGAGAGTGTCCGTTTTGTACGCGAAGTGCATCCTTCTTTTGCCGTAACCTTCTCCACTTTTTAGCACATGCTATGTGGGTGAAATGTTGATACCATGCCAACTTTCTACCTTTTCAGACTTCATTTGAAGTGCTTTTCAATTTCAGGGTCATTCAGCTCAAAAAATCAGTAAATGCATGAAAAATATCAAATGAAGTCAGAAAGGGTTGAAAATTGATGATGTGGCTTTGAATTGTGCATTTTGAACACACAAAAAGCCTGGAGTTCAAATAAGTTCAAGAAAATCAAATGCCTTTTGTAATCGACGAGTTTTCGTCTGAAACCCCGATACTTCGAAAGAGACTGTCCGTTTTGTACGCGAAGTGCATCCTGCTTTTGTCATAACCCCCTCAACTTTTTAGCACACGCTATGTGGGTGAAATGATGATACCATGTCAACTTTCAACCTTTTCAGACTTCATTTGAAGTGCTTTTCAATTTTTCGGTTATTTAGCTCAAAAAATAGTAAATGCATGAAAAATATCAAATGAAGTCATAAAGGGTTGAAAATTGATGATGTGGCTTTGAATGGTGCATTTTGAACCCATAAAAAACCTGAAGTTCAAATAAGTTCAAGAAAATGAAATGCCTTTTGTAGCCGATGAGTTTCCGTCCGAAACCCCGATACTTCGAAAGAGACTGTCCGTTTTGTACGCGAACTCCATCCTGCTTTTGTCGTAACCCTTTCAACTTTTTAGCACATGCTATGTGGGTGAAATGATGATACCATCTCAACTTTCAACCTTTTCAGACTTCATTTGAAGTGCTTTTCAATTTCAGGGTCATTTAGCTCAAAATAATCAGTAAATGCATGAAAAATATCAAATGAAGTCAGAAAGGATTGAAAATTGATGATGTGGATTTCAATGGTGCATTTTGATGACACAAAAAGCCTAGAGTTCAAATAAGTTGAAGAAAATGAAATGCCTTTTTTAACCGACGAGTTTCCGTTCGAAACCCCGATACTTCGAAAGAGAGTGTCCGTTTTGTACGCGAAGTGCATCCTTCTTTTGCCGTAACCTTCTCCACTTTTGAGCACATGCTATGTGGGTGAAATGATGATACCATGCCAACTTTCAACCTTTTCAGACTTCATTTGAAGTGCTTTTCAATTTCAGGGTCATTTAGCTACAAAAATCAGTAAATGCATGAAAAATATCAAATGAAGTCAGAAAGGGTTGAAAATTGATGATGTGGCTTTGAATGGTGCATTTTGACCACACAAAAAGCCTGGAGTTCAAGTAAGTTCAAGAAAATCAAATGCCTTTGGTAATCGACGAGTTTCCGTCTGAAACCCCGCTACTTCGAAAGAGACTGTCCGTTTTGTACGCGAAGTGCATCGTGCTTTTGTAGTAACCCCCTCAAATTTTAAGCACACGCTATGCGGGTGAAATGATGATACCATGTCAACTTTCAACCTTTTCAGACTTCATTTGACGTGCTTTTAAATTTAAGGGTCATTTAGCTCAAAATAATCAGTAAATGCATGACAAATATCAAATGAAGTCAGAAAGGATTGAAAATTGATGATGTGGCTTTTAATGGTGCATTTTGAACACACGAAAAGCCTGGAGTTCAAATAAGTTCAAGAAAATGAAATGCCTTTTGTAACCGATGTGTTTGCGTCCGAAACCCCGATACTTCGAAAGAGAGTGTCCGTTTTGTACGCGAAGTGCATCCTTCTTTTGCCGTAACCTTCTCCACTTTTTAGCACATGCTATGTGGGTGAAATGTTGATACCATGCCAACTTTCAACCTTTTCAGACTTCATTTGAAGTGCTTTTCAATTTCAGGGTCATTTAGCTCAAAAAATCAGTAAATGCATGAAAAATGTCAAATGAAGTCAGAAAGGGTTGAAAATTGATGATGTGGCTTTGAATGGTGCATTTTGAACACACAAAAAGCCTGGAGTTCAAATAAGTTCAAGAAAATCAAATGCCTTTTGTAATCGACGAGTTTTCGTCTGAAACCCCGATACTTCGAAAGAGACTGTCCGTTTTGTACGCGAAGTGCATCCTGCTTTTGTCATAACCCCCTCGACTTTTTAGCACATGCTATGTGGGTGAAATTATGATACCATGTCAACTTTGAACCTTTTCAGACTTCATTTGAAGTGCTTTTCAATTTTACGGTCATTTAGCTCAAAAAATAGTAAATGCATGAAAAATATCAAATGAAGTCAGAAAGGGTTGAAAATTGATGATGTGGCTTTGAATGGTGCATTTTGAACCCATAAAAAACCTGGAGTTCAAATAAGTTCAAGAAAATGAAATGCCTTTTGTAGCCGATGAGTTTCCGTCCGAAACCCCGATACTTCGAAAGAGACTGTCCGTTTTGTATGCAAACTCCATCCTACTTTTGTCGTAACCCTTTCAACTTTTTAGCACATGCTATGTGGGTGAAATGATGATACCATGTCAACTTTCAACCTTTTCAGACTTCATTTTAAGTGCTTTTCAATTTCAGGGTCATTTAGCTCAAAATAATCAGTAAATGCATGAAAAATATCAAATGAAGTCAGAAAGGATTGAAAATTGATGATGTGGCTTTTAATGGTGCATTTTGATCACACAAAAAGCCTGGAGTTCAAATAAGTTGAAGAAAATGAAATGCCTTTTTTAACCGACGAGTTTCCGTTCGAAACCACGATACTTCGAAAGAGAGTGTCCGTTTTGTACGCGAAGTGCATCCTTCTTTTGCCGTAACCTTCTCCACTTTTTAGCACATGCTATGTGGGTGAAATGATGATACCATGCCAACTTTCAACCTTTTCAGACTTCATTTGAAGTGCTTTTCAATTTCAGGGTCATTTAGCTCAAAAAATCAGTAAATGCATGAAAAATATCAAATGAAGTGAGAAAGGGTTGAAAATTGATGATGTGGCTTTGAATGGTGCATTTCGAACACACAAAAATCTTGGAGTTCAAATAAGTTCACGAAAATGAAATGCCTTTTGTAATCGATGAGTTTCTGTCCGAAACCCCGATACTTCGAAAGAGACTGTCCGTTTTGTACGCGAAGTGCATCCTTCTTTTGCCGTAACCTTCTCCACTTTTGAGCACATGCTATGTGGGTGAAATGATGATACCATGCCAACTTTCAGCCTTTTTAGACTTCATTTGAAGTGCTTTTCAATTTCAGGGTTATTTAGCTCAAAATATTCAGTAAATGCATGAAAAATATCAAATGAAGTCAGAAAGGATTGAAAATTGATGATGTGGCTTTTAATGGTGCATTTTGATCACACAAAAAGCCTGGAGTTCAAATAAGTTGAAGAAAATGAAATGCCTTTTTTAACCGACGAGTTTCCGTTCGAAACCCCGATACTTCGAAAGAGTGTGTCCGTTTTGTACGCGAAGTGCATCCTTCTTTTGCCGTAACCTTCTCCAGTTTTTAGCACATGCTATGTGGGTGAAATGATGATACCATGCCAACTTTCAACCTTTTCAGACTTCATTTGAAGTCCTTTTCAATTTCACGGTCATTTAGCTAAAAAAAATCAGTAAATGCATGAAAAATATCAAATGAAGTCAGAAAGGGTTAAAAATTGATGATGTGGCTTTTAATGGTGCATTTTGAACACAAAAAAAGCCTGGAGTTCAAATAAGTTCAAGAAAATGAAATGCCTTTTGTAACCGATGTGTTTCCGTCCGAAACCCCGATACTTCGAAAGAGAGTGTCCGTTTTCCACATGAAGTGCACCCTTCTTTTGCCGTAACCTTCTCCACTTTTTAGCACATGCTATGTGGGTGAAATGCTGATACCATGCCAACTTTCAACCTTTTGAGACTTCATTTGAAGTTCTTTCCAATTTCAGGGTCATTTAGCTCAACAAAATCAGTAAATGCATGAAAAATATCAAATGAAGTCAGAAAGGGTTAAAAATTGATGATGTGGCTTTTAATGGTGCATTTTGAACACACAAAAAGCCTGGAGTTCAAATAAGTTCAAGAAAATGAAATGCCTTTTGTAACCGATGTGTTTGCGTCCGAAACCCCGATACTTCGAAAGAGAGTGTCCGTTTTGTACGCGAAATGCATCCTTCTTTTGCCGTAACCTTCTCCACTTTTTAGCACATGCTATGTGGGTGAAATGTTGATACCATGCCAACTTTCAACCTTTTCAGACTTCATTTGAAGTGCTTTTCAATTTCAGGGTCATTTAGCTCAAAAAATCAGTAAATGCATGAAAAATATCAAATGAAGTCAGAAAGGGTTGAAAATTGATGATGTGGCTTTGAATGGTGCATTTTGAACGCACAAAAAGCCTGGAGTTCAAATAAGTTCAAGAAAATCAAATGCCTTTTGTAATCGACGAGTTTTCGTGTGAAACCCCGATACTTCGAAAGAGACTGTCCGTTTTGTACGCGAAGTGCATCCTGCTTTTGTCATAACCCCCTCTACTTTTTAGCACACGCTATGTGGGTGAAATGATGATACCATGTCAACTTTCAACCTTTTCAGATTTCATTTGAAGTGCTTTTCAATTTTACGGTTATTTAGCTCAAAAAATAGTAAATGCATGAAAAATATCAAATGAAGTCAGAAAGGGTTGAAAATTGATGATGTGGCTTTGAATGGTGCATTTTGAACCCATAAAAAACCTGGAGTTCAAATAAGTTCAAGAAAATGAAATGCCTTTTGTAGCCGATGAGTTTCCGTCCGAAACCCCGATACTTCGAAAGAGACTGTCCGTTTTGTACGCGAACTCCATCCTGCTTTTGTCGTAACCCTTTCAACTTTTTAGCACATGCTATGTGGGTGAAATGATGATACCATGTCAACTTTCAACCTTTTCAGACTTCATTTGAAGTGCTTTTCAATTTCAGGGTCATTTAGCTCAAAATAATCAGTAAATGCATGAAAAATAACAAATGAAGTCAGAAAGGATTGAAAATTGATGATGTGGCTTTTAATGGTGCATTTTGATTACACAAAAAGCCTAGAGTTCAAATAAGTTGAAGAAAATGAAATGCCTTTTTTAACCGACGAGTTTCCGTTCGAAACCCCGATACTTCGAAAGAGAGTGTCCGTTTTGTACGCGAAGTGCATCCTTCTTTTGCCGTAACCTTCTCCACTTTTGAGCACATGCTATGTGGGTGAAATGATGATACCATGCCAACTTTCAACCTTTTCAGACTTCATTTGAAATGCTTTTCAATTTCAGGGTCATTTAGCTACAAAAATCAGTAAATGCATGAAAAATATCAAATGAAGTCAGAAAGGGTTGAAAATTGATGATGTGGCTTTGAATGGTGCATTTTGACCACACAAAAAGCCTGGAGTTCAAATAAGTTCAAGAAAATCAAATGCCTTTGGTAATCGATGAGTTTCCGTCTGAAACCCCGCTACTTCGAAAGAGACTGTCCGTTTTGTACGCGAAGTGCATCGTGCTTTTGTAGTAACCCCCTCAAATTTTAAGCACACGCTACGCGGGTGAAATGATGATACCATGTCAACTTTCAACCTTTCCAGACTTCATTTGACGTGCTTTTAAATTTAAGGGTCATTTAGCTCAAAATAATCAGTAAATGCATGAAAAATATCAAATGAAGTCAGAAAGGATTGAAAATTGATGATGTGGCTTTTAATGGTGCATTTTGAACACACGAAAAGCCTGGAGTTCAAATAAGTTGAAGAAAATGAAATGCCTTTTGTAACCGACGAGTTTCCATTCGAAACCCCGATACTTCGAAAGAGAGTGTCTGTTTTCTACGCGAAGTGCATCCTTCTTTTGCCGTAACCTTCTCGACTTTTTAGCACATGCTATGTGGGTGAAATGTTGATACCATGCCAACTTTCAACCTTTTCAGACTTTATTTGAAGTGCATTTCAATTTCAGGGTCATTTAGCTCAAAAAATCAGTAAATGCATGAAAAATATCAAACGAAGTCAGAAAGGGTTGAAAATTGATGACGTGGCTTTGAATGGTGCATTTTGAACACACAAAAAGCCTGGAATTCAAATAAGTTCAAGAAAATCAAATGCCTTTTGTAATCGACGAGTTTTCGTCTGAAACCCCGATACTTCGAAAGAGACTGTCCGTTTTGTACGCGAAGTGCATCCTGCTTTTGTCATAACCCCCTCAACTTTTTAGCACATGCTATGTGGGCGAAATTATGATACCATGTCAACTTTGAACCTTTTCAGACTTCATTTGAAGTGCTTTTCAATTTTACGGTCATTTAGCTCAAAAAATAGTAAATGCATGAAAAATATCAAATGAAGTCAGAAAGGGTTGAAAATTCATGATGTGGCTTTGAATGGTGCATTTTGAACCCATAAAAAACCTGGAGTTCAAATAAGTTCAAGAAAATGAAATGCCTTTTGTAGCCGATGAGTTTCCGTCCGAAACCCCGATACTTCGAAAGAGACTGTCCGTTTTGTATGCGAACTCCATCCTGCTTTTGTCGTAACCCTTTCAACTTTTTAGCACATGCTATGTGGGTGAAATGATGATACCATGTCAACTTTCAACCTTTTCAGACTTCATTTTAAGTGCTTTTCAATTTCAGGGTCATTTAGCTCAAAATAATCAGTAAATGCATGAAAAATATCAAATGAAGTCAGAAAGGATTGAAAATTGATGATGTGGCTTTTAATGGTGCATTTTGATCACACAAAAAGCCTGGAGTTCAAATAAGTTGAAGAAAATGAAATGCCTTTTTTAACCGACGAGTTTCCGTTCGAAACCACGATACTTCGAAAGAGAGTGTCCGTTTTGTACGCGAAGTGCATCCTTCTTCTGCCGTAACCTTCTCCACTTTTTAGCACATGCTATGTGGGTGAAATGATGATACCATGCCAACTTTCAACCTTTTCAGACTTCATTTGAAGTGCTTTTCAATTTCAGGGTCATTTAGCTCAAAAAATCAGTAAATGCATGAAAAATATCAAATGAAGTGAGAAAGGGTTGAAAATTGATGATGTGGCTTTGAATGGTGCATTTCGAACACACAAAAATCTTGGAGTTCAAATAAGTTCACGAAAATGAAATGCCTTTTGTAATCGATGAGTTTCCGTCCGAAACCCCGATACTTCGAAAGAGACTGTCCGTTTTGTACGCGAAGTGCATCCTTCTTTTGCCGTAACCTTCTCCACTTTTGAGCACATGCTATGTGGGTGAAATGATGATACCATGCCAACTTTCAACCTTTTTAGACTTCATTTGAAGTGCTTTTCAATTTCAGGGTCATTTAGCTCAAAATATTCAGTAAATGCATGAAAAATATCAAATGAAGTCAGAAAGGATTGAAAATTGATGATGTGGCTTTTAATGGTGCATTTTGATCACACAGAAAGCCTGGAGTTCAAATAAGTTGAAGAAAATGAAATGCCTTTTTTAACCGACGAGTTTCCGTTCGAAACCCCGATACTTCGAAAGAGACTGTCCGTTTTGTACGCGAAGCGCATCCTTCTTTTGCCGTAACCTTCTCCACTTTTTAGCACATGCTATGTGGGTGAAATATTGATACCATGCCAACTTTCAACCTTTTCAGACTTCATTTGAAGTGCTTTTCAATTTCAGGGTCATTTAGCTCAAAAAATCAGTAAATGCATGAAAAATATCAAATGAAGTCAGAAAGGGTTGAAAATTGATGATGTGGCTTTGAATGGTGCATTTTGAACAAACAAAAATCATGGAGTTCAAATAAGTTCAAGAAAATCAAATGCCTGTTGTAATCGACGAGTTTTCGTCTGAAACCCCGATACTTCGAAAGAGACTGTCCGTTTTGTACGCGAAGTGCATCCTGCTTTTGTCATAACCCCCTCAACTTTTTAGCACACGCTATGTGGGTGAAATGATGATACCATGTCAACTTTCAACCTTTTCAGACTTCATTTGAAGTGCTTTTCAATTTTACGGTCATTTAGCTCAAAAAATAGTAAATGCATGAATAATATCAAATGAAGTCAGAAAGGATTGAAAATTGATGATGTGGCTTTTAATGGTGCATTTTGATCACACAAAAAGCCTGGAGTTCAAATAAGTTGAAGAAAATGAAATGCCTTTTTTAACCGACGAGTTTCCGTTCGAAACCACGATACTTCGAAAGAGAGTGTCCGTTTTGTACGCGAAGTGCATCCTTCTTCTGCCGTAACCTTCTCCACTTTTTAGCACATGCTATGTGGGTGAAATGATGATACCATGCCAACTTTCAACCTTTTCAGACTTCATTTGAAGTGCTTTTCAATTTCAGGGTCATTTAGCTCAAAAAATCAGTAAATGCATGAAAAATATCAAATGAAGTGAGAAAGGGTTGAAAATTGATGATGTGGCTTTGAATGGTGCATTTCGAACACACAAAAATCTTGGAGTTCAAATAAGTTCACGAAAATGAAATGCCTTTTGTAATCGATGAGTTTCCGTCCGAAACCCCGATACTTCGAAAGAGACTGTCCGTTTTGTACGCGAAGTGCATCCTTCTTTTGCCGTAACCTTCTCCACTTTTGAGCACATGCTATGTGGGTGAAATGATGATACCATGCCAACTTTCAACCTTTTTAGACTTCATTTGAAGTGCTTTTCAATTTCAGGGTCATTTAGCTCAAAATATTCAGTAAATGCATGAAAAATATCAAATGAAGTCACAAAGGATTGAAAATTGATGATGTGGCTTTTAATGGTGCATTTTGATCACACAGAAAGCCTGGAGTTCAAATAAGTTGAAGAAAATGAAATGCCTTTTTTAACCGACGAGTTTCCGTTCGAAACCCCGATACTTCGAAAGAGACTGTCCGTTTTGTACGCGAAGCGCATCCTTCTTTTGCCGTAACCTTCTCCACTTTTTAGCACATGCTATGTGGGTGAAATATTGATACCATGCCAACTTTCAACCTTTTCAGACTTCATTTGAAGTGCTTTTCAATTTCAGGGTCATTTAGCTCAAAAAATCAGTAAATGCATGAAAAATATCAAATGAAGTCAGAAAGGGTTGAAAATTGATGATGTGGCTTTGAATGGTGCATTTTGAACACACAAAAAGCCTGGAGTTCAAATAAGTTCAAGAAAATCAAATGCCTGTTGTAATCGACGAGTTTTCGTCTGAAACCCCGATACTTCGAAAGAGACTGTCCGTTTTGTACGCGAAGTGCATCCTGCTTTTGTCATAACCCCCTCAACTTTTTAGCACACGCTATGTGGGTGAAATGATGATACCATGTCAACTTTCAACCTTTTCAGACTTCATTTGAAGTGCTTTTCAATTTTACGGTCATTTAGCTCAAAAAATAGTAAATGCATGAATAATATCAAATGAAGTCAGAAAGGGTTGAAAATTGATGATGTGGCTTTGAATGGTGTATTTTGAACCCATAAAAAACCTGGAGTTCAAATAAGTTCAAGAAAATGAAATGCCTTTTGTAGCCGATGAGTTTCCGTCCGAAACCCCGATACTTCGAAAGAGACTGTCCGTTTTGTACGCGAACTCCATCCTGCTTTTGTCGTAACCCTTTCAACTTTTTAGCACATGCTATGTGGGTGAAATGATGATACCATGTCAACTTTGAACCTTTTCAGACTTCATTTGAAGTGCTTTTCAATTTCAGGGTCATTTAGCTCAAAATAATCACTAAATGCATGAAAAATATCAAATGAAGTCAGAAAGGATTGAAAATTGATAATGTGGCTTTTAATGGTGCATTTTGATCACACAAAAAGCCTGGAGTTCAAATAAGTTGAAGAAAATGAAATGCCTTTTTTAACCGACGAGTTTCCGTTCGAAACCCCGATACTTCGAAAGAGAGTGTCCGTTTTGTACGCGAAGTGCATCCTTCTTTTGCCGTAACCTTCTCCACTTTTTAGCACATGCTATGTGGGTGAAATGATGATACCATGCCAACTTTCAACCTTTTCAGACTTCATTTGAAGTGCTTTTCAATTTCTGGGTCATTTAGCTACAAAAATCAGTAAATGCATGAAAAATATCAAATGAAGTCAGAAAGGGTTGAAAATTGATGATGTGGCTTTGAATGGTGCATTTTGACCACAGAAAAAGCCTGGAGTTCAAATAAATTCAAGAAAATCAAATGCCTTTGGTAATCGACGAGTTTCCGTCTGAAACCCCGCTACTTCGAAAGAGACTGTCCGTTTTGTACGCGAAGTGCATCGTGCTTTTGTAGTAACCCCCTCAACTTTTAAGCACATGCTATGCGTGTGAAATGATGATACCATGTCAACTTTCAACCTTTTCAGACTTCATTTGACGTGCTTTTAAATTTCAGGGTCATTTAGCTCAAAATAATCAGTAAATGCATGAAAAATATCAAATGAAGTCAGAAAGGATTGAAAATTGATGATGTGGCTTTTAATGGTGCATTTTGAACACACGAAAAGCCTGGAGTTCAAATAAGTTGAAGAAAATGAAATGCCTTTTGTAACCGACGAGTTTCCATTCGAAACCCCGATACTTCGAAAGAGAGTGTTCATTTTCTACGCGAAGTGCATCCTTCTTTTGCCGTAACCTTCTCAACTTTTTAGCACATGCTATGTGGGTGAAATGATTATACCGTGCCAACTTTCAACCTTTTTAGACTTCATTTGAAGTGCTTTTCAATCTCAGGGTCATTTAGCTCAAAACCTCAGTAAATGCATGAAAAATATCAAATGAAGTGAGAAAGGGTTGAAAATTGATGATGTGGCTTTGAATGGTGCGTTTCGAACACACAAAAAGCTTGGAGTTCAAATAAGTTCACGAATATGAAATGCCTTTTGTAATCGAGGAGTTTCCGTCCGAAACCCCGATACTTCGAAAGAGACTGTCCTTTTTGTACGCGAAGTGCATCCTTCTTTTGCGGTAACCTTCTCCACTTTTGAGCACATGCTATGTGGGTGAAATGATGATACCATGCCAACTTTCAACCTTTTCAGACTTCATTTGAAGTGCTTTTGAATTTCAGGGTCATTTAGCTCATAATAATCAGTAAATGCATGAAAAATATCAAATGAAGTCAGAAAGGATTGAAAATTGATGACGTGGCTTTTAAAGGTGCATTTTGATCACACAAAAAGCCTGGAGTTCAAATAAGTTGAAGAAAATGAAATGCCTTTTTTAACCGACGAGTTTCCGTTCGAAACCCCGATACTTCGAAAGAGAGTGTCCGTTTTGTACGCGAAGTGCATCCTTCTTTTGCCGTAACCTTCTCCAGTTTTTAGCACATGCTATGTGGGTGAAATGATGATACCATGCCAACTTTCAACCTTTTCAGACTTCATTTGAAGTGCTTTTCAATTTCAGGGTCATTTAGCTAAAAAAAAATCAGTAAATGCATGAAAAATATCAAATGAAGTCAGAAAGGGTTAAAAATTGATGATGTGGCTTTTAATGGTGCATTTCGAACACACAAAAAGCCTGGAGTTCAAATAAGTTCAAGAAAATGAAATGCCTTTTGTAACCGATGTGTTTTCGTCCGAAACCACGATACTTCGAAAGAGAGTGTCCGTTTTCTACGTGAAGTGCATCCTTCTTTTGCCGTAACCTTCTCCACTTTTTAGCACATGCTATGTGGGTGAAATGATGACACCATGTCAACTTTCAACCTTTTCAGACTTCATTTGAAGTGCTTTTCAATTTCAGGGTCATTTAGCTCAAAATAGTCAGTAAATGCATGAAAAATATCAAATGAAGTCAGAAAGGATTGAAAATTGATGATGTAGCTTTTAATGGTGCATTTTGATCACACAAAAAGCCTAGAGTTCGAATAAGTTGAAGAAAATGAAATGTCTTTTTTAACCGACGAGTTTCCGTTCGAAACCCCGATACTTCGAAAGAGAGTGTCTGTTTTGTACGCGAAGTGCATCCTTCTTTTGCCGTAACCTTCTCCACTTTTGTTCACATGCTATGTGGGTGAAATGATGATACCATGCCAACTTTCAACCTTTTCAGACTTCATTTGAAGTGCTTTTCAATTTCAGGGTCATTTAGCTACAAAAATCAGTAAATGCATGAAAAATATCAAATGAAGTCAGAAAGGGTTGAAAATTGATGATGTGGCTTTGAATGGTGCATTTTGACCACACAAAAAGCTTGGAGTTCAAATAAGTTCAAGAAAATCAAATGCCTTTGGTAATCGACGAGTTTCCGTCTGAAACCCCGCTACTTCGAAAGAGACTGTCCGTTTTGTACGCGAAGTGCATCGTGCTTTTGTAGTAACCCCCTCAAATTTTAAGCACACGCTATGCGGGTGAAATGATGATACCATGTCAACTTTCAACCTTTTCAGACTTCATTTGATGTGCTTTTAAATTTAAGGGTCATTTAGCTCAAAATAATCAGTAAATGCATGAAAAATATCAAATGAAGTCAGAAAGGATTGAAAATTGATGATGTGGCTTTTAATGGTGCATTTTGAACACACGAAAAGCCTGGAGTTCAAATAAGTTGAAGAAAATGAAATGCCTTTTGTAACCGACAAGTTTCCATTCGAAACCCCGATACTTCGAAAGAGAGTGTCCGTTTTCTACGCGAAGTGCATCCTTCTTTTGCCGTAACCTTCTCAACTTTTTAGCACATGCTATGTGGTGTGGGTGAAATGTTGATACCATGCCAACTTTCAACCTTTTCAGACTTCATTTGAAGTGCTTTTCAATTTCAGGGTCATTTAGCTCAAAAAATCAGTAAATGCATGAAAAATATCAAATGAAGTCAGAAAGGGTTGAAAATTGATGATGTGGCTTTGAATGGTGCATTTTGAACACACAAAAAGCCTGGAGTTCAAATAAGTTCAAGAAAATCAAATGCCTTTTGTAATCGACGAGTTTTCGTCTGAAACCCCGATACTTCGAAAGAGACTGTCCGTTTTGTACGCGAAGTGCATCCTGCTTTTGTCATAACACCCTCAACTTTTTAGCACACGCTATGTGGGTGAAATTATGATACCATGTCAAATTTGAACCTTTTCAGACTTCATTTGAAGTGCTTTTCAATTTTACGGTCATTTAGCTCAAAAAATAGTAAATGCATGAAAAATATCAAATGAAGTCAGAAAGGGTTGATAATTGATGATGTGGCTTTGAATGGTGCATTTTGAACCCATAAAAAACCTGGAGTTCAAATAAGTTCAAGAAAATGAAATGCCTTTTGTAGCCGATGAGTTTCCGTTCGAAACCCCGATACTTCGAAAGAGACTATCCGTTTTGTATGCGAACTCCATCCTGCTTTTGTCGTAACCCTTTCAACTTTTTAGCACATGCTATGTGGGTGAAATAATGATACCATGTCAACTTTCAACCTTTTCAGACTTCATTTTAAGTGCTTTCCAATTTCAGGGTCATTTAGCTCAAAAAAATCAGTAAATGCATGAAAAATATCAAATGAAGTCAGAAAGGATTGAAAATTGATGATGTGGCTTTTAATGGTGCATTTTGAACACACGAAAAGCCTGGAGTTCAAATAAGTTGAAGAAAATGAAATGCCTTTTGTAACCGACGAGTTTCCATTCGAAACCCCGATACTTCGGAAGAGAGTGTCCGTTTTCTACGCGAAGTGCATCCTTCTTTTGCCGTAACCTTCTCTACTTTTTAGCACATGCTATGTGGTGTGGGTGAAATGTTGATACCATGCCAACTTTCAACCTTTTCAGACTTCATTTGAAGTGCTTTTCAATTTCAGGGTCATTTAGCTCAAAAAATCAGTAAATGCATGAAAAATATCAAATGAAGTCAGAAAGGGTTGAAAATTGATGATGTGGCTTTGAATGGTGCATTTTGAACACACAAACAGCCTGGAGTTCAAATAAGTTCAAGAAAATCAAATGCCTTTTGTAATCGACGAGTTTTCGTCTGAAACCCCGATACTTCGAAAGAGAGTGTCTGTTTTGTACGCGAAGTGCATCCTTCTTTTGCCGTAACCTTCTCCACTTTTGTTCACATGCTATGTGGGTGAAATGATGATACCATGCCAACTTTCAACCTTTTCAGACTTCATTTGAAGTGCTTTTCAATTTCAGGGTCATTTAGCTACAAAAATCAGTAAATGCATGAAAAATATCAAATGAAGTCAGAAAGGGTTGAAAATTGATGATGTGGCTTTGAATGGTGCATTTTGACCACACAAAAAGCTTGGAGTTCAAATAAGTTCAAGAAAATCAAATGCCTTTGGTAATCGACGAGTTTCCGTCTGAAACCCCGCTACTTCGAAAGAGACTGTCCGTTTTGTACGCGAAGTGCATCGTGCTTTTGTAGTAACCCCCTCAAATTTTAAGCACACGCTATGCGGGTGAAATGATGATACCATGTCAACTTTCAACCTTTTCAGACTTCATTTGATGTGCTTTTAAATTTAAGGGTCATTTAGCTCAAAATAATCAGTAAATGCATGAAAAATATCAAATGAAGTCAGAAAGGATTGAAAATTGATGATGTGGCTTTTAATGGTGCATTTTGAACACACGAAAAGCCTGGAGTTCAAATAAGTTGAAGAAAATGAAATGCCTTTTGTAACCGACGAGTTTCCATTCGAAACCCCGATACTTCGGAAGAGAGTGTCCGTTTTCTACGCGAAGTGCATCCTTCTTTTGCCGTAACCTTCTCTACTTTTTAGCACATGCTATGTGGTGTGGGTGAAATGTTGATACCATGCCAACTTTCAACCTTTTCAGACTTCATTTGAAGTGCTTTTCAATTTCAGGGTCATTTAGCTCAAAAAATCAGTAAATGCATGAAAAATATCAAATGAAGTCAGAAAGGGTTGAAAATTGATGATGTGGCTTTGAATGGTGCATTTTGAACACACAAACAGCCTGGAGTTCAAATAAGTTCAAGAAAATCAAATGCCTTTTGTAATCGACGAGTTTTCGTCTGAAACCCCGATACTTCGAAAGAGAGTGTCTGTTTTGTACGCGAAGTGCATCCTTCTTTTGCCGTAACCTTCTCCACTTTTGTTCACATGCTATGTGGGTGAAATGATGATACCATGCCAACTTTCAACCTTTTCAGACTTCATTTGAAGTGCTTTTCAATTTCAGGGTCATTTAGCTACAAAAATCAGTAAATGCATGAAAAATATCAAATGAAGTCAGAAAGGGTTGAAAATTGATGATGTGGCTTTGAATGGTGCATTTTGACCACACAAAAAGCTTGGAGTTCAAATAAGTTCAAGAAAATCAAATGCCTTTGGTAATCGACGAGTTTCCGTCTGAAACCCCGCTACTTCGAAAGAGACTGTCCGTTTTGTACGCGAAGTGCATCGTGCTTTTGTAGTAACCCCCTCAAATTTTAAGCACACGCTATGCGGGTGAAATGATGATACCATGTCAACTTTCAACCTTTTCAGACTTCATTTGATGTGCTTTTAAATTTAAGGGTCATTTAGCTCAAAATAATCAGTAAATGCATGAAAAATATCAAATGAAGTCAGAAAGGATTGAAAATTGATGATGTGGCTTTTAATGGTGCATTTTGAACACACGAAAAGCCTGGAGTTCAAATAAGTTGAAGAAAATGAAATGCCTTTTGTAACCGACGAGTTTCCATTCGAAACCCCGATACTTCGAAAGAGAGTGTCCGTTTTCTACGCGAAGTGCATCCTTCTTTTGCCGTAACCTTCTCAACTTTTTAGCACATGCTATGTGGTGTGGGTGAAATGTCGATACCATGCCAACTTTCAACCTTTTCAGACTTCATTTGAAGTGCTTTTCAATTTCAGGGTCATTTAGCTCAAAAAATCAGTAAATGCATGAAAAATATCAAATGAAGTCAGAAAGGGTTGAAAATTGATGATGTGGCTTTGAATGGTGCATTTTGAACACACAAAAAGCCTGCAGTTCAAATAAGTTCAAGAAAATCAAATGCCTTTTGTAATCGACGAGTTTTCGTCTGAAACCCCGATACTTCGAAAGAGACTGTCCGTTTTGTACGCGAAGTGCATCCTGCTTTTGTCATAACACCCTCAACTTTTTAGCACACGCTATGTGGGTGAAATTATGATACCATGTCAAATTTGAACCTTTTCAGACTTCATTTGAAGTGCTTTTCAATTTTACGGTCATTTAGCTCAAAAAATAGTAAATGCATGAAAAATATCAAATGAAGTCAGAAAGGGTTGAAAATTGATGATGTGGCTTTGAATGGTGCATTTTGAACCCATAAAAAACCTGGAGTTCAAATAAGTTCAAGAAAATGAAATGCCTTTTGTAGCCGATGAGTTTCCGTTCGAAACCCCGATACTTCGAAAGAGACTGTCCGTTTTGTATGCGAACTCCATCCTGCTTTTGTCGTAACCCTTTCAACTTTTTAGCACATGCTATGTGGGTGAAATAATGATACCATGTCAACTTTCAACCTTTTCAGACTTCATTTTAAGTGCTTTCCAATTTCAGGGTCATTTAGCTCAAAAAAATCAGTAAATGCATGAAAAATATCAAATGAAGTCAGAAAGGATTGAAAATTGATGATGTGGCTTTTAATGGTGCATTTTGAACACACGAAAAGCCTGGAGTTCAAATAAGTTGAAGAAAATGAAATGCCTTTTGTAACCGACGAGTTTCCATTCGAAACCCCGATACTTCGGAAGAGAGTGTCCGTTTTCTACGCGAAGTGCATCCTTCTTTTGCCGTAACCTTCTCTACTTTTTAGCACATGCTATGTGGTGTGGGTGAAATGTTGATACCATGCCAACTTTCAACCTTTTCAGACTTCATTTGAAGTGCTTTTCAATTTCAGGGTCATTTAGCTCAAAAAATCAGTAAATGCATGAAAAATATCAAATGAAGTCAGAAAGGGTTGAAAATTGATGATGTGGCTTTGAATGGTGCATTTTGAACACACAAACAGCCTGGAGTTCAAATAAGTTCAAGAAAATCAAATGCCTTTTGTAATCGACGAGTTTTCGTCTGAAACCCCGATACTTCGAAAGAGACTGTCCGTTTTGTACGCGAAGTGCATCCTGCTTTTGTCATAACACCCTCAACTTTTTAGCACACGCTACGTGGGTGAAATTATGATACCATGTCAACTTTGAACCTTTTCAGACTTCATTTGAAGTGCTTTTCAATTTTACGGTCATTTAGCTCAAAAAATAGTAAATGCATGAAAAATATCAAATGAAGTCAGAAAGGGTTGAAAATTGATGATGTGGCTTTGAATGGTGCATTTTGAACCCATAAAAAACCTGGAGTTCAAATAAGTTCAAGAAAATGAAATGCCTTTTGTAGCCGATGAGTTTCCGTTCGAAACCCCGATACTTCACAAGAGACTGTCCGTTTTGTATGCGAACTCCATCCTGCTTTTGTCGTAACCCTTTCAACTTTTTAGCACATGCTATGTGGGTGAAATGATGATACCATGTCAACTTTCAACCTTTTCAGACTTCATTTTAAGTGCTTTCCAATTTCAGGGTCATTTAGCTCAAAATAATCAGTAAATGCATGAAAAATATCAAATGAAATCAGAAAGGATTGAAAATTGATGATGTGGCTTTTAATGGTGCATTTTGAACACACGAAAAGCCTAGAGTTCAAATAAGTTGAAGAAAATGAAATGCCTTTTGTAACCGACGAGTTTCCATTCGAAACCCCGATACTTCGAAAGAGAGTGTCCGTTTTCTACGCGAAGTGCATCCTTCTTTTGCCGTAACCTTCTCAACTTTTTAGCACATGCTATGTGGTGTGGGTGAAATGTTGATACCATGCCAACTTTCAACCTTTTCAGACTTCATTTGAAGTGCTTTTCAATTTCAGGGTCATTTAGCTCAAAAAATCAGTAAATTCATGAAAAATATCAAATGAAGTCAGAAAGGGTTGAAAATTGATGATGTGGCTTTGAATGGTGCATTTTGAACACACAAAAATCCTGGAGTTCAAATAAGTTCAAGAAAATCAAATGCCTTTTGTAATCGACGAGTTTTCGTCTAAAACCCCGATACTTCGAAAGAGACTGTCCGTTTTGTACGCGAAGTGCATCCTGCTTTTGTCATAACACCCTCAACTTTTTAGCACACGCTATGTGGGTGAAATTATGATACCATGTCAACTTTGAACCTTTTCAGACTTCATTTGAAGTGCTTTTCAATTTTACGGTCATTTAGCTCAAAAAATAGTAAATGCATGAAAAATATCAAATGAAGTCAGAAAGGGTTGAAAATTGATGATGTGGCTTTGAATGGTGCATTTTGAACCCATAAAAAACCTGGAGTTCAAATAAGTTCAAGAAAATGAAATGCCTTTTGTAGCCGATGAGTTTCCGTTCGAAACCCCGATACTTCGAAAGAGACTGTCCGTTTTGTATGCGAACTCCATCCTGCTTTTGTCGTAACCCTTTCAACTTTTTAGCACATGCTATGTGGGTGAAATGATGATACCATGTCAACTTTCAACCTTTTCAGACTTCATTTTAAGTGCTTTTCAATTTCAGGGTCATTTAGCTCAAAATAATCAGTAAATGCATGAAAAATATCAAATGAAGTCAGAAAGGATTGAAAATTGATGATGTGGCTTTTAATGGTGCATTTTGATCACACAAAAAGCCTAGAGTTCAAATAAGTTGAAGAAAATGAAATGCCTTTTTTAACCGACGAGTTTCCGTTCGAAACCCCGATACTTCGAAAGAGAGTGTCCGTTTTGTACGCAAAGTGCATCCTTCTTTTGCCGTAACCTTCTCCACTTTTTAGCACATGCTATGTGGGTGAAATGATGATACCATGCCAACTTTCAACCTTTTCAGACTTCATTTGAAGTGCTTTTCAATTTCAGGGTCATTTAGCTCAAAAAATCAGTAAATGCATGAAAAATATCAAATGAAGTGAGAAAGGGTTGAAAATTGATGATGTGGCTTTGAATGGTGCATTTTGAACACACAAAAAGCTTGGAGTTCAAATAAGTTCACGAAAATGAAATGCCTTTTGTAATCGATGAGTTTCCGTCCGAAACCCCGATACTTCGAAAGAGACTGTCCGTTTTGTACGCGAAGTGCATCCTTCTTTTGCCGTAACCTTCTCCACTTTTGAGCACATGCTATGTGGGTGAAATGATGATACCATGCCAACTTTAAACCTTTTCAGACTTCATTTGAAGTGCTTTTCAATTTCAGGGTCATTTAACTCAAAATAATCAGTAAATGCATGAAAAATATCAAATGAAGTCACAAAGGATTGAAAATTGATGATGTGGCTTTTAATGGTGCATTTTGTTAACACAAAAAGCCTGGAGGTCAAATAAGTTGAAGAAAATGAAATGCCTTTTTTAACCGACGAGTTTTCGTTCGAAACCCCGATACTTCGAAAGAGAGTGTCCGTTTTGTACGCGAAGTGCATCCTTCTTTTGCCGTAACCTTCTCCACTTTTTAGCACATGCTATGTGGGTGAAATGTTGATACCATGCCAACTTTCAACCTTTTCAGACTTCATTTGAAGTGCTTTTCAATTTCAGGGTCATTTAGCTCAAAAAATCAGTAAATGCATGAAAAATATCAAATGAAGTCAGAAAGGGTTGAAAATTGATGATGTGGCTTTGAATGGTGCATTTTGAACACACAAAAAGCCTGGAGTTCAAATAAGTTCAAGAAAATCAAATGCATTTTGTAATCGACGAGTTTTCGTCTGAAACCCCGATACTTCGAAAGAGACTGTCCGTTTTGTACGCGAAGTGCATCCTGCTTTTTTCATAACCCCCTCAACTTTTTAGCACACGCTATGTGGGTGAAATGATGATACCATGTCAACTTTCAACCTTTTCAGACTTCATTTGAAGTGCTTTTCAATTTTACGGTCATTTAGCTCAAAAAATAGTAAATGCATGAAAAATATCAAATGAAGTCAGAAAGGGTTGAAAATTGATGATGTGGCTTTGAATGGTGCACTTTGAACCCATAAAAAACCTGGAGTTCAAATAAGTTCAAGAAAATGAAATGCCTTTTGTAGCCGATGAGTTTCCGTCCGAAACCCCGATACTTCGAAAGAGACTGTCCGTTTTGTACGCGAACTCCATCCTGCTTTTGTCGTAACCCTTTCAACTTTTTAGCACATGCTATGTGGGTGAAATGATTATACCGTGCCAACTTTCAACCTTTTTAGACTTCATTTGAAGTGCTTTTGAATTTCAGGGTCATTTAGCTCATAATAATCAGTAAATGCATGAAAAATATCAAATGAAGTCAGAAAGGATTGAAAATTGATGACGTGGCTTTTAATGGTGCATTTTGATCACAGAAAAAGCCTGGAGTTCAAATAAGTTGAAGAAAATGAAATGCCTTTTTTAACCGACGAGTTTCCGTTCGAAACCCCGATACTTCGAAAGAGAGTGTCCGTTTTGTACGCGAAGTGCATCCTTGTTTTGCCGTAACCTTCTCCAGTTTTTAGCACATGCTATGTGGGTGAAATGATGATACGATGCCAACTTTCAACCTTTTCAGACTTCATTTGAAGTGCTTTTCAATTTCAGGGTCATTTAGCTAAAAAAAATCAGTAAATGCATGAAAAATATCAAATGAAGTCAGAAAGGGTTAAAAATTGATGATGTGGCTTTTAATGGTGCATTTCGAACACACAAAAAGCCTGGAGTTCAAATAAGTTCAAGAAAATGAAATGCCTCTTGTAACCGATGTGTTTTCGTCCGAAACCACGATACTTCGAAAGAGAGTGTCCGTTTTCTACGTGAAGTGCATCCTTCTTTTGCCGTAAACTTCTCCACTTTTTAGCACATGCTATGTGGGTGAAATGATGACACCATGTCAACTTTCAACCTTTTCAGACTTCATTTGAAGTGCTTTTCAATTTCAGGGTCATTTAGCTCAAAATAGTCAGTAAATGCATGAAAAATATCAAATGAAGTCAGAAAGGATTGAAAATTGATGATGTAGCTTTTAATGGTGCATTTTGATCACACAAAAAGCCTAGAGTTCGAATAAGTTGAAGAAAATGAAATGTCTTTTTTAACCGACGAGTTTCCGTTCGAAACCCCGATACTTCGAAAGAGAGTGTCTGTTTTGTACGCGAAGTGCATCCTTCTTTTGCCGTAACCTTCTCCACTTTTGAGCACATGCTATGTGGGTGAAATGATGATACCATGCCAACTTTCAACCTTTTCAGACTTCATTTGAAGTGCTTTTCAATTTCAGGGTCATTTAGCTACAAAAATCAGTAAATGCATGAAAAATATCAAATGAAGTCAGAAAGGGTTGAAAATTGATGATGTGGCTTTGAATGGTGCATTTTGACCACACAAAAAGCCTGGAGTTCAAATAAGTTCAAGAAAATCAAATGCCTTTGGTAATCGACGAGTTTCCGTCTGAAACCCCGCTACTTCGAAAGAGACTGTCCGTTTTGTACGCGAAGTGCATCGTGCTTTTGTAGTAACCCCCTCAAATTTTAAGCACACGCTATGCGGGTGAAATGATGATACCATGTCAACTTTCAACCTTTTCAGACTTCATTTGACGTGCTTTTTAATTTAAGGGTCATTTAGCTCAAAATAATCAGTAAATGCATGAAAAATATCAAATGAAGTCAGAAAGGATTGAAAATTGATGATGTGGCTTTTAATGGTGCATTTTGAACACACGAAAAGCCTGGAGTTCAAATAAGTTGAAGAAAATGAAATGCCTTTTGTAACCGACGAGTTTCCATTCGAAACCCCGATACTTCGAAAGAGAGTGTCCGTTTTCTACGCGAAGTGCATCCTTCTTTTGCCGTAACCTTCTCAACTTTTTAGCACATGCTATGTGGTGTGGGGGAAATGTTGATACCATGCCAACTTTCAACCTTTTCAGACTTCATTTGAAGTGCTTTTCAATTTCAGGGTCATTTAGCTCAAAAAATCAGTAAATGCATGAAAAATATCAAATGAAGTCAGAAAGGGTTGAAAATTGATGATGTGGCTTTGAATGGTGCATTTTGAACACACAAAAAGCCTGGAGTTCAAATAAGTTCAAGAAAATCAAATGCCTTTTGTAATCGACGAGTTTTCGTCTGAAACCCCGATACTTCGAAAGAGACTGTCCGTTTTGTACGCGAAGTGCATCCTGCTTTTGTCATAACACCCTCAACTTTTTAGCACACGCTATGTGGGTGAAATTATGATACCATGTCAACTTTGAACCTTTTCAGACTTCATTTGAAGTGCTTTTCAATTTTACGGTCATTTAGCTCAAAAAATAGTAAATGCATGAAAAATATCAAATGAAGTCAGAAAGGGTTGAAAATTGATGATGTGGCTTTGAATGGTGCATTTTGAACCCATAAAAAACCTGGAGTTCAAATAAGTTCAAGAAAATGAAATGCCTTTTGTAACCGATGTGTTTTTGTCCGAAACCCCGATATTTCGAAAGAGACTGTCCGTTTTGTACGCGAAGTGCGTCCTGCTTTTGTCATAACCCCCTCAACTTTTTAGCACACGCTATATGGGTGAAATGATGATACCATGTCAGCTTTCAACCTTTTTAGACTTCATTTGAAGTGCTTTTCAATTTGGGGGTCATTTAGCTCAAAAAAATAGTAAATGCATGAAAAATATCAAATGGAGTCAGAAAGGGTTGAAAATTGATGATGTGGCTTTGAATGGTGCATTTTGAACACATAAAAAACCTAGAGTTCAAATAAGTTGAAGAAAATGAAATGCCTTTTGTAACCGACGAGTTTCCATTCGAAACCCCGATACTTCGAAAGAGAGTGTCCGTTTTCTACGCGAAGTGCATCCTTCTTTTGCCGTAACCTTCTCAACTTTTTAGCACATGCTATGTGGTGTGGGTGAAATGTTGATACCATGCCAACTTTCAACCTTTTCAGACTTCATTTGAAGTGCTTTTCAGATTCAGGGTCATTTAGCTCAAAAAATCAGTAAATGCATGAAAAATATCAAATGAAGTCAGAAAGGGTTGAAAATTGATGATGTGGCTTTGAATGGTGCGTTTCGAACACACAAAAATCTTGGAGTTCAAATAAGTTCACGAATATGAAATGCCTTTTGTAATCGAGGAGTTTCCGTCCGAAACCCCGATACTTCGAAAGAGACTGTCCTTTTTGTACGCGAAGTGCATCCTTCTTTTGCGGTAACCTTCTCCACTTTTGAGCACATGCTATGTGGGTGAAATGATGATACCATGCCAACTTTCAACCTTTTCAGACTTCATTTGAAGTGCTTTTGAATTTCAGGGTCATTTAGCTCATAATAATCAGTAAATGCATGAAAAATATCAAATGAAGTCAGAAAGGATTGAAAATTGATGACGTGGCTTTTAATGGTGCATTTTGATCACACAAAAAGCCTGGAGTTCAAATAAGTTGAAGAAAATGAAATGCCTTTTTTAACCGACGAGTTTCCGTTCGAAACCCCGATACTTCGAAAGAGAGTGTCCGATTTGTACGCGAAGTGCATCCTTGTTTTGCCGTAACCTTCTCCAGTTTTTAGAACATGCTATGTGGGTGAAATGATGATACCATGCCAACTTTCAACCTTTTCAGACTTCATTTGAAGTGCTTTTCAATTTCAGGGTCATTTAGCTAAAAAAAAATCAGTAAATGCATGAAAAATATCAAATGAAGTCAGAAAGGGTTAAAAATTGATGATGTGGCTTTTAATGGTGCATTTCGAACACACAAAAAGCCTGGAGTTCAAATAAGTTCAAGAAAATGAAATGCCTTTTGTAACCGATGTGTTTTCGTCCGAAACCACGATACTTCGAAAGAGAGTGTCCGTTTTCTACGTGAAGTGCATCCTTCTTTTGCCGTAACCTTCTCCACTTTTTAGCACATGCTATGTGGGTGAAATGATGACACCATGTCAACTTTCAACCTTTTCAGACTTCATTTGAAGTGCTTTTCAATTTCAGTGTCATTTAGCTCAAAATAGTCAGTAAATGCATGAAAAATATCAAATGAAGTCAGAAAGGATTGAAAATTGATGATGTAGCTTTTAATGGTGCATTTTGATCACACAAAAAGCCTAGAGTTCGAATAAGTTGAAGAAAATGAAATGTCTTTTTTAACCGACGAGTTTCCGTTCGAAACCCCGATACTTCGAAAGAGAGTGTCTGTTTTGTACGCGAAGTGCATCCTTCTTTTGCCGTAACCTTCTCCACTTTTGAGCACATGCTATGTGGGTGAAATGATGATACCATGCCAACTTTCAACCTTTTCAGACTTCATTTGAAGTGCTTTTCAATTTCAGGGTCATTTAGCTACAAAAATCAGTAAATGCTTGAAAAATATCAAATGAAGTCAGAAAGGGTTGAAAATTGATGATGTGGCTTTGAATGGTGCATTTTGACCACACAAAAAGCCTGGAGTTCAAATAAGTTCAAGAAAATCAAATGCCTTTGGTAATCGACGAGTTTCCGTCTGAAACCCCGCTACTTCGAAAGAGACTGTCCGTCTTGTACGCGAAGTGCATCGTGCTTTTGTAGTAACCCCCTCAAATTTTAAGCACACGCTATGCGGGTGAAATGATGATACCATGTCAACTTTCAACCTTTTCAGACTTCATTTGACGTGCTTTTAAATTTAAGGGTCATTTAGCTCAAAATAATCAGTAAATGCATGAAAAATATCAAATGAAGTCAGAAAGGATTGAAAATTGATGATGTGGCTTTTAATGGTGCATTTTGAACACACGAAAAGCCTGGAGTTCAAATAAGTTGAAGAAAATGAAATGCCTTTTGTAACCGACGAGTTTCCATTCGAAACCCCGATACTTCGAAAGAGAGTGTCCGTTTTCTACGCGAAGTGCATCCTTCTTTTGCCGTAACCTTCTCAACTTTTTAGCACATGCTATGTGGTGTGGGTGAAATGTTGATACCATGCCAACTTTCAACCTTTTCAGACTTCATTTGAAGTGCTTTTCAATTTCAGGGTCATTTAGCTCAAAAAATCAGTAAATGCATGAAAAATATCAAATGAAGTCAGAAATGGTTGAAAATTGATGATGTGGCTTTGAATGGTGCATTTTGAACACACAAAAAGCCTGGAGTTCAAATAAGTTCAAGAAAATCAAATGCCTTTTGTAATCGACGAGTTTTCGTCTGAAACCCCGATACTTCGAAAGAGACTGTCCGTTTTGTACGCGAAGTGCATCCTGCTTTTGTCATAACACCCTCAACTTTTTAGCACACGCTATGTGGGTGAAATTATGATACCATGTCAACATTGAACCTTTTCAGACTTCATTTGAAGTGCTTTTCAATTTTACGGTCATTTAGCTCAAAAAATAGTAAATGCATGAAAAATATCAAATGAAGTCAGAAAGGGTTGAAAATTGATGATGTGGCTTTGAATGGTGCATTTTGAACCCATAAAAAACCTGGAGTTCAAATAAGTTCAAGAAAATGAACTGCCTTTTGTAGCCGATGAGTTTCCGTTCGAAACCCCGGTACTTCGAAAGAGACTGTCCGTTTTGTATGCGAACTCCATCCTGCTTTTGTCGTAACCCTTTCAACTTTTTAGCACATGCTATGTGGGTGAAATAATGATACCATGTCAACTTTCAACCTTTTCAGACTTCATTTTAAGTGCTTTCCAATTTCAGGGTCATTTAGCTCAAAAAAATCAGTAAATGCATGAAAAATATCAAATGAAGTCAGAAAGGATTGAAAATTGATGATGTGGCTTTTAATGGTGCATTTTGAACACACGAAAAGCCTGGAGTTCAAATAAGTTGAAGAAAATGAAATGCCTTTTGTAACCGACGAGTTTCCATTCGAAACCCCGATACTTCGAAAGAGAGTGTCCGTTTTCTACGCGAAGTGCATCCTTCTTTTGCCGTAACCTTCTCTACTTTTTAGCACATGCTATGTGGTGTGGGTGAAATGTTGATACCATGCCAACTGTCAACCTTTTCAGACTTCATTTGAAGTGCTTTTCAATTTCAGGGTCATTTAGCTCAAAAAATCAGTAAATGCATGAAAAATATCAAATGAAGTCAGAAAGGGTTGAAAATTGATGATGTGGCTTTGAATGGTGCATTTTAAACACACAAAAAGCCTGGAGTTCAAATAAGTTCAAGAAAATCAAATGCCTTTTGTAATCGACGAGTTTTCGTCTGAAACCCCGATACTTCGAAAGAGACTGTCCGTTTTGTACGCGAAGTGCATCCTGCTTTTGTCATAACACCCTCAACTTTTTAGCACACGCTATGTGGGTGAAATTATGATACCATGTCAACTTTGAACCTTTTCAGACTTCATTTGAAGTGCTTTTCAATTTTACGGTCATTTAGCTCAAAAAATAGTAAATGCATGAAAAATATCAAATGAAGTCAGAAAGGGTTGAAAATTGATGATGTGGCTTTGAATGGTGCATTTTGAACCCATAAAAAACCTGGAGTTCAAATAAGTTCAAGAAAATGAAATGCCTTTTGTAGCCGATGAGTTTCCGTTCGAAACCCCGATACTTCGAAAGAGACTGTCCGTTTTGTATGCGAACTCCATCCTTCTTTTGTCGTAACCCTTTCAACTTTTTAGCACATGCTATGTGGGTGAAATGATGATACCATGTCAACTTTCAACCTTTTCAGACTTCATTTTAAGTGCTTTCCAATTTCAGGGTCATTTAGCTCAAAATAATCAGTAAATGCATGAAAAATATCAAATGAAATCAGAAAGGATTGAAAATTGATGATGTGGCTTTTAATGGTGCATTTTGAACACACGAAAAGCCTAGAGTTCAAATAAGTTGAAGAAAATGAAATGCCTTTTGTAACCGACGAGTTTCCATTCGAAACCCCGATACTTCGAAAGAGAGTGTCCGTTTTCTACGTGAAGTGCATCCTTCTTTTGCCGTAACCTTCTCAACTTTTTAGCACATGCTATGTGGTGTGGGTGAAATGTTGATACCATGCCAACTTTCAACCTTTTCAGACTTCATTTGAAGTGCTTTTCAATTTCAGGGTCATTTAGCTCAAAAAATCAGTAAATGCATGAAAAATATCAAATGAAGTCAAAAAGGGTTGAAAATTGATGATGTGGCTTTGAATGGTGCATTTTGAACACACAAAAAGCCTGGAGTTCAAATAAGTTCAAGAAAATCAAATGCCTTTTGTAATCGACGAGTTTTCGTCTGAAACCCCGATACTTCGAAAGAGACTGTCCGTTTTGTACGCGAAGTGCATCCTGCTTTTGTCATAACACCCTCAACTTTTTAGCACACGCTATGTGGGTGAAATTATGATACCATGTCAACTTTGAACCTTTTCAGACTTCATTTGAAGTGCTTTTCAATTTTACGGTCATTTAGCTCAAAAAATAGTAAATGCATGACAAATATCAAATGAAGTCAGAAAGGGTTGAAAATTGATGATGTGGCTTTGAATGGTGCATTTTGAACCCATAAAAAACCTGGAGTTCAAATAAGTTCAAGAAAATGAAATGCCTTTTGTAGCCGATGAGTTTCCGTTCGAAACCCCGATACTTCGAAAGAGACTGTCCGTTTTGTATGCGAACTCCATCCTGCTTTTGTCGTAACCCTTTCAACTTTTTAGCACATGCTATGTGGGTGAAATGATGATACCATGTCAACTTTCAACCTTTTCAGACTTCATTTTAAGTGCGTTTCAATTTCAGGGTCATTTAGCTCAAAATAATCAGTAAATGCATGAAAAATATCAAATGAAGTCAGAAAGGATTGAAAATTGATGATGTGGCTTTTAATGGTGCATTTTGATCACACAAAAATCCTAGAGTTCAAATAAGTTGAAGAAAATGAAATGCCTTTTTTAACCGACGAGTTTCCGTTCGAAACCCCGATACTTCGAAAGAGAGTGTCCGTTTTGTACGCAAAGTGCATCCTTCTTTTGCCGTAACCTTCTCCACTTTTTAGCACATGCTATGTGGGTGAAATGATGATACCATGCCAACTTTCAACCTTTTCAGACTTCATTTGAAGTGCTTTTCAATTTCAGGGTCATTTAGCTCAAAAAATCAGTAAATGCATGAAAAATATCAAATGAAGTGAGAAAGGGTTGAAAATTGATGATGTGGCTTTGAATGGTGCATTTTGAACACACAAAAAGCTTGGAGTTCAAATAAGTTCACGAAAATGAAATGCCTTTTGTAATCGATGAGTTTCCGTCCGAAACCCCGATACTTCGAAAGAGACTGTCCGTTTTGTACGCGAAGTGCATCCTTCTTTTGCCGTAACCTTCTCCACTTTTGAGCACATGCTATGTGGGTGAAATGATGATACCATGCCAACTTTAAACCTTTTCAGACTTCATTTGAAGTGCTTTTCAATTTCAGGGTCATTTAGCTCAAAATAATCAGTAAATGCATGAAAAATATCAAATGAAGTCACAAAGGATTGAAAATTGATGATGTGGCTTTTAATGGTGCATTTTGTTAACACAAAAATCCTGGAGTTCAAATAAGTTGAAGAAAATGAAATGCCTTTTTTAACCGACGAGTTTTCGTTCGAAACCCCGATACTTCGAAAGAGAGTGTCCGTTTTGTACGCGAAGTGCATCCTTCTTTTGCCGTAACCTTCTCCACTTTTTAGCACATGCTATGTGGGTGAAATGTTGATACCATGCCAACTTTCAACCTTTTCAGACTTCATTTGAAGTGCTTTTCAATTTCAGGGTCATTTAGCTCAAAAAATCAGTAAATGCATGAAAAATATCAAATGAAGTCAGAAAGGGTTGAAAATTGATGATGTGGCTTTGAATGGTGCATTTTGAACACACAAAAAGCCTGGAGTTCAAATAAGTTCAAGAAAATCAAATGCCTTTTGTAATCGACGAGTTTTCGTTTGAAACCCCGATACTTCGAAAGAGACTGTCCGTTTTGTACGCGAAGTGCATCCTGCTTTTTTCATAACCCCCTCAACTTTTTAGCACACGCTATGTGGGTGAAATGATGATACCATGTCAACTTTCAACCTTTTCAGACTTCATTTGAAGTGCTTTTCAATTTTACGGTCATTTAGCTCAAAAAATAGTAAATGCATGAAAAATATCAAATGAAGTCAGAAAGGGTTGAAAATTGATGATGTGGCTTTGAATGGTGCATTTTGAACCCATATAAAACCTGGAGTTCAAATAAGTTCAAGAAAATGAAATGCCTTTTGTAGCCGATGAGTTTCCGTCCGAAACCCCGATACTTCGAAAGAGACTGTCCGTTTTGTACGCGAACTCCATCCTGCTTTTGTCGTAACCCTTTCAACTTTTTAGCACATGCTATGTGGGTGAAATGATTATACCGTGCCAACTTTCAACCTTTTTAGACTTCATTTGAAGTGCTTTTCAATTTCAGGGTCATTTAGCTCAAACACTCAGTAAATGCATGAAAAATATCAAATGAAGTCAGAAAGGGTTGAAAATTGATGATGTGGCTTTGAATGGTGCATTTTGAACCGATAAAAAACCTGGAGTTCAAATAAGTTCAAGTAAATGAAATGCCTTTTGTAGCCGATGAGTTTCCGTCCGAAACCCCGATACTTCGAAAGAGACTGTCTGTTTTGTACACGAACTCCATCCTGCTTTTGTCGCAACCCTTTCAACTTTTGAGCACATGCTATGTGGGTGAAATGATGATACCATGTCAACTTTCAACCTTTTCAGACTTCATTTGAAGTGCTTTTCAATTTCAGGGTCATTTAGCTCAAACTAATCAGTAAATGCATGAAAAATATCAAATGAGGTCAGAAAGGATTGAAAATTGATGATGTGGCTTTGAATTGTGCATTTTGAACACACAAAAAGCCTGGAGTTCAAATAAGTTCAAGAAAATCAAATGCCGTTTGTAATCGACGAGTTTCCGTCTCAAACCCCGATACTTCGAAAGAGACTGTCCGTTTTGTACGCGAAGTCCATCCTGCTTTTGCCGTAACCCTCTCAAATTTTTAGCACATGGTATGTGGGTGAAATGATGATACCATGTCAACTTTCAAACTTTTCAGACTTCATTTGAAGTGATTTTCAATTTCAGGGTCATTTAGCTCAAAAAATCAGTAACTGCATGAAAAATATCAAATGAAGCGAGAAAGGGTTGAAAATTGATGATGTGGCTTTGAATGGTGCATTTCAAACACACGAAAAGCCTGTAGTTCAAATAAGTTCACGAAAATGAAATGCCTTTTGTAATCGATGAGTTTCCGTCCGAAACCCCGATACTTCGAAAGAGACTGTCCGTTTTGTACGCGAACTCCATCCTGCTTTTGTCGTAACCACATTTTAGGGTCATTTAGCTCAAAAAATAGTAAATGCATGAAAAATATCAAATGAAGTTAGAAAGGGTTTAAAATTGATGATGTGGCTTTGAATAGTGCATTTTGAACCCATAAAAAACCTAGAGTTCAAATAAGTTCAAGAAAATGAAATGCCTTTTGTAGCCGATGAGTTTCCGTGCGAAACCCCGATACTTCGAAAGAGAGTGTCCATTTTGTACGCGAAGTGCATCCTGCTTTTGCCGTAAGCTTCTCAACTTTTGAGCACATGCTATGTGGGTGAAATGGTCATACCATGCCAACTTTCAACCTTTTCAGACATCATTTGAAGTGCTTTTCAATTTCATGGTCATCTAGCTCAAAAAAATCAGTAAATGCTTGAAAATATCAAATGAAGTCAGAAAGGGTTGAAAATTGATGATGTGGCTTTTAGTGGTGCATTTTGAACACACAAAAATCCCGGAGTTCAAATAAGTTCAAGAAAATGAAATGCCTTTTGTAACCGATGTGTTTTTGTCCGAAACCCCGATATTTCGAAAGAGACTGTCCGTTTTGTACGCGAAGTGCGTCCTGCTTTTGTCATAACCCCCTCAACTTTTTAGCACACGCTATATGGGTGAAATGATGATACCATGTCAGCTTTCAACCTTTTTAGACTTCATTTGAAGTGCTTTTCAATTTGGGGGTCATTTAGCTCAAAAAAATAGTAAATGCATGAAAAATATCAAATGGAGTCAGAAAGGGTTGAAAATTGATGATGTGGCTTTGAATGGTGCATTTTGAACACATAAAAAACCTAGAGTTCAAATAAGTTCAAGAAAATGAAATGCCTTTTGTAGCCGACGAGTTTCCGTCCGAAACCCCGATACTTTGAAAGAGAGTGTCCATTTTGTACGCGAAGTGCATCCTGCTTTTGCCGTAACCTTGTCAACTTTTGAGCACATGCTATGTGGGTGAAATGGTGATACCATGCCAGCTTTCAACCTTTTCAGACTTCATTTGAAGTGCTTTTCAATTTCAGGGCATTTAGCTCAAAAAATCACTAAATGCATGAAAAATATCAAATGAAGTCAGAAAGGGTTGAAAATTGATGATGTGGCTTTGAATGGTGCATTTTGAACGCACAAAAAGCCTAGAGTTCAAATAAGTTCAAGAAATGAAATGCCTTGTGTAGCCGATGAGTTTCCGTCCGAAACCCCGATACTTCGAAAGAGAGTGTCCATTTTGTACGCGAAGTGCATCCTGCTTTTGCCGTAACCTTGTCAACTTTTGAGCACATGCTATGTGGGTGAAATGGTGATACCATGCCAGCTTTCAACCTTTTCAGACTTCATTTGAAGTGCTTTTCAATTTCATGGTCATCTAGCTCAAAAAAATTAGTAAATGCATGAAAAATATCAAATGAAGTCAGAAAGGGTTGAAAATTGATAATGTGGCTTTTAATGGTGCATTTTGAACCGATAAAAAACCTGGAGTTCAAATAAGTTCAAGAAAATGAAATGCCTTTTGTAGCCGATGAGTTTCCGTCCGAAACCCCGATACTTCGAAAGAGACTATCCGTTTTGTACGCGAACTACATCCTGCTTTTGTCGCAACCCTTTCAACTTTTGAGCATATGCTATGTGGGTGAAATGATGATACCATGTCAACTTTCAACCTTTTCAGACTTCATTTGAAGTGCTTTTCAATTTCAGGGTCATTTAGCTCAAACTAATCAGTAAATGCATGAAAAATATCAAATGAAGTCAGAAAGGATTGAAAATTGATGATGTGGCTTTGAATGGTGCATTTTGAACACACAAAAAGCCTGGAGTTCAAATAAGTTCAAGAAAATGAAATGCCTTTTGTAACCGATGTGTTTCCATCCGAAACCCCGATACTTCGAAAGAGAGTGTCCGTTATGTACGCGAAGTGCATCCTTCTTTTGCCGTAACATTCTCCACTTTTTAGCACATGCTATGTGGGTGAAATGTTGATACCATGCCAACTTTCAACCTTTTCAGACTTCATTTGAAGTGCTTTTCAATTTTAGGGTCATTTAGCTCAAAAAATCAGTAAATGCATGAAAAATATCAAATGAAGTCAGAAAGGGTTGAAAATTGATGATGTGGCTTTGAATGGTGCATTTTGAACACACAAAAAGCCTGGAGTTCAAATAAGTTCAAGAAAATCAAATGCCTTTTGTAATCGACGAGTTTTCGTCTAAAACCCCGATACTTCGAAAGAGACTGTCCGTTTTGTACGCGAAGTGCATCCTGCTTTTGTCATAAACCCCTCAACATTTTAGCACACGCTATGTGGGTGAAATGATGATACCATGTCAACTTTCAACCTTTTCAGACTTCATTTGAAGTGCTTTTCAATTTTACGGTCATTTAGCTCAAAAAATAGTAAATGCATGAAAAATATCAAATGAAGTCAGAAAGGGTTGAAAATTGATGATGTGTCTTTGAATGGTGCATTTTGAACCCATAAAAACCCTGGAGTTCAAATAAGTTCAAGAAAATGAAATGCCTTTTGTAGCCGATGAGTTTCTGTCCGAAACCCTGATACTTCGAAAGAGACTGTCCGTTTTGTACGCGAACTCCATCCTGCTTTTGTCGTAACCCTTTCAACTTTTTAGCACATGCTATGTGGGTGAAATGATGATACCATGTCAACTTTCAACCTTTTCAGACTTCATTTGAAGTGCTTTTCAATTTCAGGGTCATTTAGCTCAAAATAATCAGTAAATGCATGAAAAATATCAAATGAAGTCAGAAAGGATTGAAAATTGATGATGTGGCTTTTAATGGTGCATTTTGATCACACAAAAAGCCTGGAGTTCAAATAAGTTGAAGAAAATGAAATGCCTTTTTTAACCGACGAGTTTCCGTTCGAAACCCCGATACTTCGAAAGAGTGTGTCCGTTTTGTACGCGAAGTGCATCCTTCTTTTGACGTAACCTTCTGAAATTTTTAGCACATGCTATGTGGGTGAAATGATGATACCATGCCAACTTTCAACCTTTTTAGACTTCATTTGAAGTGCTTTTCAATTTCATGGTCATCTAGCTCAAAAAAATCAGTAAATGCATGAAAAATATCAAATGAAGTCAGAAAGGGTTGAAAATTGATGATGTGGCTTTTAATGGTGCATTTTGAACACACAAAAAGCCCGGAGTTCAAATAAGTTCAAGAAAATGAAATGCCTTTTGTAGCCGACGAGTTTCCGTCCGAAACCCCGATACTTTGAAAGAGAGTGTCCGTTTTGTACGCGAAGTGCATCCTGCTTTTGCCGTAACCTTCTCAACTTTTTAGCACATGCTATGTGGGTGAAATGATGATACATTGTCAACTATCAACCTTTTCAGACTTCATTTGAAGTGCTTTTCAATTTCAGGGCATTTAGCTCAAAAAATCAATAAATGCATGAAAAATATCAAATGAAGTCAGAAAGGGTTGAAAATTGATGATGTGGCTTTGAATGGTGCATTTTGAACGCACAAAAAGCCTAGAGTTCAAATAAGTTCAAGAAAATGAAATGCCTTTTGTAGCCGATGAGTTTCCGTCCGAAACCCCGATACTTCGAAAGAGAGTGTCCATTTTGTACGCGAAGTGCATCCTGCTTTTGCCGTAACCTTGTCAACTTTTGAGCACATGCTATGTGGGTGAAATGGTGATACCATGCCAGCTTTCAACCTTTTCAGACTTCATTTGAAGTGCTTTTCAATTTCATGGTCATCTAGCTCAAAAAAATTAGTAAATGCATGAAAAATATCAAATGAAGTCAGAAAGGGTTGAAAATTGATGATGTGGCTTTTAATGGTGCATTTTGAACACACAAAAAGCCTGGAGTTCAAATAAGTTCAAGAAAATGAAATGCCTTTTGTAACCGATGTGTTTCCGTCCGAAACCCCGATACTTCGAAAGAGAGTGTCCGTTTTCTACGCGAAGTGCATCCTTCTTTTGTCGTAACCTTCTCCACTTTTTAGCACATGCTATGTGGGTGAAATGTTGATACCATGCCAACTTTCAACCTTTTCAGACTTCATTTGAAGTGCTTTCCAATTTCAGGGTCATTTAGCTCAAAAAAATCAGTAAATGCATGAAAAATATCAAATGAAGTCAGAAAGGGTTAAAAATTGATGATGTGGCTTTTAATGGTGCATTTTGAACACACAAAAAGCCTGGAGTTCAAATAAGTTCAAGAAAATGAAATGACTTTTGTAACCGATGTGTTTCCATCCGAAACCCCGATAATTCGAAAGAGAGAGTCCGTTTTGCACGCGAAATGCATCCTTCTTTTGCCGTAACATTCTCCACTTTTTAGCACATGCTATGTGGGTGAAATGTTGATACCATGCCAAGTTTCAACCTTTTCAGACTTCATTTGAAGTGCTTTTCAATTTCAGGGTCATTTAGCTCAAAAAATCAGTAAATGCATGAAAAATCTCAAATGAAGTCAGAAAGGGTTGAAAATTGATGATGTGGCTTTGAATGGTACATTTTGAACACACAAAAAGCCTGGAGTTCAAATAAGTTCAAGAAAATCAAATGCCTTTTGTAATCGACGAGTTTTCGTCTGTAACCCCGATACTTCGAAAGAGACTGTCCGTTTTGTACGCGAATTTCATCCTGCTTTTGTCATAAACCCCTCAACTTTTTAGCACACGCTATGTGGGTGAAATGATGATACCATGTCAACTTTCAACCTTTTCAGACTTCATTTGAAGTGCTTTTCAATTTTACGGTCATTTAGCTCAAAAAATAGTAAATGCATGAAAAATATCAAATGAAGTCAGAAAGGGTTGAAAATTGATGATGTGGCTTTGAATGGTGCATTTTGAACCCATAAAAAACCTGGAGTTCAGATAAGTTCAAGAAAATGAAATGCCTTTTGTAGCCGATGAGTTTCCGTCCGAAACCCCGATACTTCGAAAGAGACTGTCCGTTTTGTACGCGAACTCCATCCTGCTTTTGTCGTAACCCTTTCAACTTTTTAGCACATGCTATGTGGGTGAAATGATGATACCATGTCAACTTTCAACCTTTTCAGACTTCATTTGAAGTGCTTTTCAATTTCAGGGTCATTTAGCTCAAAATAATCAGTACATGCATGAAAAATATCAAATGAAGTCAGAAAGGATTGAAAATTGATGATGTGGCTTTTAATGGTGCATTTTGATCACACAAAAAGCCTGGAGTTCAAATAAGTTGAAGAAAATGAAATGCCTTTTTTAACCGACGAGTTTCCGTTCGAAACCCCGATACTTCGAAAGAGTGTGTCCGTTTTCTACGCGAAGTGCATCCTTCTTTTGTCGTAACCAGCTCCACTTTTTAGCACATGCTATGTGGGTGAAATGCTGATACCATGCCAACTTTCAACCTTTTCAGACTTCATTTGAGGTGCTTTCCAATTTCAGGGTCATTTAGCTGAAAAAAATCAGTAAATGCATGAAAAATATCAAATGAAGTCAGAAAGGGTTAAAAATTGATGATGTGGCTTTTAATGGTGCATTTTGAACACACAAAAAGCCTGGAGTTCAAATAAGTTCAAGAAAATGAAATGCCTTTTGTAACCGATGTGTTTCCATCCGAAACCCCGATACTTCGAAAGAGAGTGTCCGTTTTGTACGCGAAGTGCATCCTTCTTTTGCCGTAACATTCTCCACTTTTTAGCACATGCTATGTGGGTGAAATTTTGATACCATGCCAACTTTCAACCTTTTCAGACTTCATTTGAAGTGCTTTTCAATTTCAGGGTCATTTAGCTCAAAAAATCAGTAAATGCATGAAAAATATCAAATGAGGTCAGAAAGGGTTGAAAATTGATAATGTGGCTTGGAATGGTGCATTTTGAACACACAAAAAGCCTGGAGTTCAAATAAGTTCAAGAAAATCAAATGCCTTTTGTAATCGACGAGTTTTCGTCTGAAACCCCGATACTTCGAAAGAGACTGTCCGTTTTGTACGCGAAGTGCATCCTGCTTTTGTCATAAACCCCTCAACTTTTTAGCACATGCTATGTGGGTGAAATGATGATACCATGTCAACTTTCAACCTTTTCAGACTTCATTTGAAGTGCTTTTCAATTTCAGGGTCATTTAGCTCAAAATAATCAGTAAATGCATGAAAAATATCAAATGAAGTCAGAAAGGATTGAAAGTTGATGATGTGGCTTTTAATGGTGCATTTTGATCACACAAAAAGCCTGGAGTTCAAATAAGTTGAAGAAAATGAAATGCCTTTTTTAACCGACGAGTTTCCGTTCGAAACCCCGATACTTCGAAAGAGTGTGTCTGTTTTGTACGCGAAGTGCATCCTTCTTTTGCCGGAACCTTCTGAACTTTTTAGCACATGCTATGTGGGTGAAATGATGATACCATGCCAGCTTTCAACCTTTTCAGACTTCATTTGAAGTGCTTTTCACTTTCATGGTCATCTAGCTCAAAAAAATTAGTAAATGCATGAACAATATCAAATGAAGTCAGAAAGGGTTGAAAATTGATGATGTGGCTTTTAATGGTGCATTTTGAACACACAAAAAGCCTGGAGTTCAAATAAGTTCAAGAAAATGAAATGCCTTTTGTAACCGATCTGTTTCCGTCCGAAACCCCGATACTTCGAAAGAGAGTGTCCGTTTTCTACGCGAAGTGCATCCTTCTTTTGTCGTAACCTTCTCCACTTTTTAGCACATGCTATGTGGGTGAAATGCTGATACCATGCCAACTTTCAACCTTTTCAGACTTCATTTGAAGTGCTTTCCAATTTCAGGGTCATTTAGCTCAAAAAAATCAGTAAATGCATGAAAAATATCAAATGAAGTCAGAAAGGGTTAAAAATTGATGATGTGGCTTTTAATGGTGCATTTTGAACACACAAAAAGCCTGGAGTTCAAATAAGTTCAAGAAAATGAAATGCCTTTTGTAACCGATGTGTTTCCATCCGAAACCCCGATACTTCGAAAGAGAGTGTCCGTTTTGTACGCGAAGTGCATCCTTCTTTTGCCGTAACATTCTCCACTTTTTAGCACATGCTATGTGGGTGAAATTTTGATACCATGCCAACTTTCAACCTTTTCAGACTTCATTTGAAGTGCTTTTCAATTTCAGGGTCATTTAGCTCAAAAAATCAGTAAATGCATGAAAAATATCAAATGAGGTCAGAAAGGGTTGAAAATTGATAATGTGGCTTGGAATGGTGCATTTTGAACACACAAAAAGCCTGGAGTTCAAATAAGTTCAAGAAAATCAAATGCCTTTTGTAATCGACGAGTTTTCGTCTGAAACCCCGATACTTCGAAAGAGACTGTCCGTTTTGTACGCGAAGTGCATCCTGCTTTTGTCATAAACCCCTCAACTTTTTAGCACATGCTATGTGGGTGAAATGATGATACCATGTCAACTTTCAACCTTTTCAGACTTCATTTGAAGTGCTTTTCAATTTCAGGGTCATTTAGCTCAAAATAATCAGTAAATGCATGAAAAATATCAAATGAAGTCAGAAAGGATTGAAAGTTGATGATGTGGCTTTTAATGGTGCATTTTGATCACACAAAAAGCCTGGAGTTCAAATAAGTTGAAGAAAATGAAATGCCTTTTTTAACCGACGAGTTTCCGTTCGAAACCCCGATACTTCGAAAGAGTGTGTCTGTTTTGTACGCGAAGTGCATCCTTCTTTTGCCGGAACCTTCTGAACTTTTTAGCACATGCTATGTGGGTGAAATGATGATACCATGCCAACTTTCAACCTTTTCAGACTTCATTTGAAGTGCTTTTCACTTTCATGGTCATCTAGCTCAAAAAAATTAGTAAATGCATGAACAATATCAAATGAAGTCAGAAAGGGTTGAAAATTGATGATGTGGCTTTTAATGGTGCATTTTGAACACACAAAAAGCCTGGAGTTCAAATAAGTTCAAGAAAATGAAATGCCTTTTGTAACCGATCTGTTTCCGTCCGAAACCCCGATACTTCGAAAGAGAGTGTCCGTTTTCTACGCGAAGTGCATCCTTCTTTTGTCGTAACCTTCTCCACTTTTTAGCACATGCTATGTGGGTGAAATGCTGATACCATGCCAACTTTCAACCTTTTCAGACTTCATTTGAAGTGCTTTCCAATTTCAGGGTCATTTAGCTCAAAAAAATCAGTAAATGCATGAAAAATATCAAATGAAGTCAGAAAGGGTTAAAAATTGATGATGTCGCTTTTAATGGTGCATTTTGAACACACAAAAAGCCTGGAGTTCAAATATGTTCAAGAAAATGAAATGCCTTTTGTAGCCGATGAGTTTCCGTCCGAAACCCCGATACTTCGAAAGGGACTGTCCGTTTTGTACGCGAACTCCATCCTGCTTTTGTCGTAACCCTTTCAACTTTTTAGCACATGCTATGTGGGTGAAATGATGATACCATGTCAACTTTCAACCTTTTCAGACTTCATTTGAAGTGCTTTTCAATTTTAGGGTCATTTAGCTCAAAATAATCAGTACATGCATGAAAAATATCAAATGAAGTCAGAAAGGATTGAAAATTGATGATGTGGCTTTTAATGGTGCATTTTGATCACACAAAAAGCCTGGAGTTCAAATAAGTTGAAGAAAATGAAATGCCTTTTTTAACCGACGAGTTTCCGTTCGAAACCCCGATACTTCGAAAGAGTGTGTCCGTTTTCTACGCGAAGTGCATCCTTCTTTTGTCGTAACCAGCTCCACTTTTTAGCACATGCTATGTGGGTGAAATGCTGATACCATGCCAACTTTCAACCTTTTCAGACTTCATTTGAAGTGCATTCCAATTTCAGGGTCATTTAGCTCAAAAAAATCAGTAAATGCATGAAAAATATCAAATGAAGTCAGAAAGGGTTAAAAATTGATGATGTGGCTTTTAATGGTGCATTTTGAACACACAAAAAGCCTGGAGTTCAAATAAGTTCAAGAAAATGAAATGCCTTTTGTAACCGATGTGTTTCCATCCGAAACCCCGATAATTCGAAAGAGAGTGTCCATTTTGTACGCGAAGTGCATCCTTCTTTTGCCGTAACATTCTCCACTTTTTAGCACATGCTATGTGGGTGAAATGTTGATACCATGCCAACTTTCAACCTTTTCAGACTTCATTTGAAGTGCTTTTCAATTTCAGGGTCATTTAGCTCAAAAAATCAGTAAATGCATGAAAAATATCAAATGAGGTCAGAAAGGGTTGAAAATTGATAATGTGGCTTGGAATGGTGCATTTTGAACACACAAAAAGCCTGGAGTTCAAATAAGTTCAAGAAAATCAAATGCCTTTTGTAATCGACGAGTTTTCGTCTGAAACCCCGATACTTCGAAAGAGACTGTCCGTTTTGTACGCGAAGTGCATCCTGCTTTTGTCATAAACCCCTCAACTTTTTAGCACATGCTATGTGGGTGAAATGATGATACCATGTCAACTTTCAACCTTTTCAGACTTCATTTGAAGTGCTTTTCAATTTCAGGGTCATTTAGCTCAAAATAATCAGTAAATGCATGAAAAATATCAAATGAAGTCAGAAAGGATTGAAAGTTGATGATGTGGCTTTTAATGGTGCATTTTGATCACACAAAAAGCCTGGAGTTCAAATAAGTTGAAGAAAATGAAATGCCTTTTTTAACCGACGAGTTTCCGTTCGAAACCCCGATACTTCGAAAGAGTGTGTCTGTTTTGTACGCGAAGTGCATCCTTCTTTTGCCGGAACCTTCTGAACTTTTTAGCACATGCTATGTGGGTGAAATGATGATACCATGCCAACTTTCAACCTTTTCAGACTTCATTTGAAGTGCTTTTCACTTTCATGGTCATCTAGCTCAAAAAAATTAGTAAATGCATGAACAATATCAAATGAAGTCAGAAAGGGTTGAAAATTGATGATGTGGCTTTTAATGGTGCATTTTGAACACACAAAAAGCCTGGAGTTCAAATAAGTTCAAGAAAATGAAATGCCTTTTGTAACCGATCTGTTTCCGTCCGAAACCCCGATACTTCGAAAGAGAGTGTCCGTTTTCTACGCGAAGTGCATCCTTCTTTTGTCGTAACCTTCTCCACTTTTTAGCACATGCTATGTGGGTGAAATGCTGATACCATGCCAACTTTCAACCTTTTCAGACTTCATTTGAAGTGCTTTCCAATTTCAGGGTCATTTAGCTCAAAAAAATCAGTAAATGCATGAAAAATATCAAATGAAGTCAGAAAGGGTTAAAAATTGATGATGTGGCTTTTAATGGTGCATTTTGAACACACAAAAAGCCTGGAGTTCAAATAAGTTCAAGAAAATGAAATGCCTTTTGTAACCGATGTGTTTCCATCCGAAACCCCGATACTTCGAAAGAGAGTGTCCGTTTTGTACGCGAAGTGCATCCTTCTTTTGCCGTAACATTCTCCACTTTTTAGCACATGCTATGTGGGTGAAATGTTGATACCATGCCAACTTTCAACCTTTTCAGACTTCATTTGAAGTGCTTTTCAATTTCAGGGTCATTTAGCTCAAAAAATCAGTAAATGCATGAAAAATATCAAATGAAGTCAGAAAGGGTTGAAAATTGATGATGTGGCTTTGAATGGTGCATTTTGAACACAAAAAAGCCTGGAGTTCAAATAAGTTCAAGAAAATCAAATGCCTTTTGTAATCGACGAGTTTTCGTCTGAAACCCCGATACTTCGAAAGAGACTGTCCGTTTTGTACGCGAAGTGCATCCTGCATTTGTCATAAACCCCTCAACTTTTTAGCATGCTATGTGGGTGAAATGATGATACCATGTCAACTTTCAACCTTTTCAGACTTCATTTGATGTGCTTTTCAATTTTACGGTCATTTAGCTCAAAAAATAGTAAATGCATGAAAAATATCAAATGAAGTCAGAAAGGGTTGAAAATTGATGATGTGGCTTTGAATGGTGCATTTTGAACCCATAAAAAACCTGGAGTTCAAATGAGTTCAAGAAAATGAATTGCCTTTTGTAGCCGATGAGTTTCCGTCCGAAACCCCGATACTTCGAAAGAGACTTTCCGTTTTGTACGCGAACTCCATCCTGCTTTTGTTGCAACCCTTTCAACTTTTTAGCACATCCTATGTGGGTGAAATGATGATACCATGTCAACTTTCAACCTTTTCAGACTTCATTTGAAGTGCTTTTCAATTTCAGGGTCATTTAGCTAAAAATAATCAGTAAATGCATGAAAAATATCAAATGAAGTCATAAAGGATTGAAAATTGATGATGTTGCTTTTAATGGTGCATTTTGATCACACAAAAAGCCTGGAGTTCAAATAAGTTGAAGAAAATGAAATGCCGTTTTTAACCGACGAGTTTCCGTTCAAAACCCCGATACTTCGAAAGAGTGTGTCCGTTTTGTACGCGAAGTGCATCCTTCTTTTGCCGTAACCTTCTGAACTTTTTAGCACATGCTATGTGGGTGAAATGATGATACCATGCCAACTTTCAACCTTTTCAGACTTCATTTGAAGTGGTTTTCACTTTCATGGTCATCTAGCTCAAAAAAATTAGTAAATGCATGAAAAATATCAAATGAAGTCAGAAAGGGTTGAAAATTGATGATGTGGCTTTTAATGGTGCATTTTGAACACACAAAAATCCTGGAGTTCAAATAAGTTCAAGAAAATGAAATGCCTTTTGTAACCGATGTGTTTCCGTCCGAAACCCCGATACTTCGAAAGAGAGTGTCCGTTTTCTACGCGAAGTGCATCCTTCTTTTGTCGTAACCTTCTCCACTTTTTAGCACATGCTATGTGGGTGAAATGCTGATACCATGCCAACTTTCAACCTTTTCAGACTTCATTTGAAGTGCTTTCCAATTTCAGGGTCATTTAGCTCAAAAAAATCAGTAAATGCATGAAAAATATCAAATGAAGTCAGAAAGGGTTAAAAATTGATGATGTGGCTTTTAATGGTGCATTTTGAACACACAAAAAGCCTGGAGTTCAAATAAGTTCAAGAAAATGAAATGCCTTTTGTAACCGATGTGTTTCCATCCGAAACCCCGATACTTCGAAAGAGAGTGTCCGTTTTGTACGCGAAGTGCATCCTTCTTTTGCCGTAACATTCTCCACTTTTTAGCACATGCTATGTGGGTGAAATGTTGATACCATGCGAACTTTTAACCTTTTCAGACTTCATTTGAAGTGCTTTTCAATTTCAGGGTCATTTAGCTCAAAAAATCAGTAAATGCATGAAAAATATCAAATGAAGTCAGAAAGGGTTGAAAATTGATTATGTGGCTTTGAATGGTGCATTTTGAACACACAAAAAGCCTGGAGTTCAAATAAGTTCAAGAAAATCAAATGCCTTTTGTAATCGACGAGTTTTCGTCTGAAACCCCGATACTTCGAAAGAGACTGTCCGTTTTGTACGCGAAGTGCATCCTGCTTTTGTCATAGACCCCTCAACTTTTTAGCACACGCTATGTGGGTGAAATTATGATACCATGTCAGCTTTCAACCTTTTCAGACTTCATTTGAAGTGCTTTTCAATTTTACGGTCATTTAGCTCAAAAAATAGTAAATGCATGAAAAATATCAAATGAAGTCAGAAAGGGTTGAAAATTGATGATGTGGCTTTGAATGGTGCATTTTGAACCCATAAGAAACCTGGAGTTCAAATAAGTTCAAGAAAATGAAATGCCTTTTGTAGCCGATGAGTTTCCGTCCGGAACCCCGATACTTCGAAAGAGACTGTCCGTTTTGTACGCGAACTCCATCCTGCTTTTGTCGTAACCCTTTCAACTTTTTAGCACATGCTATGTGGGTGAAATGATGATACCATGTCAACTTTCAACCTTTTCAGACTTCATTTGAAGTGCTTTTCAATTTCAGGGTCATTTAGCTCAAAATAATCAGTAAATGCATGAAAAATATCAAATGAAGTCAGAAAGGATTGAAAATTGATGATGTGGCTTTTAATGGTGCATTTTGATCACACAAAAAGCCTGGAGTTCAAATAAGTTGAAGAAAATGAAATGCCTTTTTTAACCGACGAGTTTCCGTTCGAAACCCCGAGACTTCGAAAGAGTGTGTCCGTTTTGTACGCGAAGTGCATCCTTCTTTTGCCGTAACCTTCTGAACATTTTGGCACATGCTATGTGGGTGAAATGATGATACCATGCCAACTTTCAACCTTTTCAGACTTCATTTGAAGTGCTTTTCAATTTCAGGGTCATTTAGCTACAAAAATCAGTAAATGCATGAAAAATATCAAATGAAGTCAGAAAGGGTTGAAAATTGATGATGTGGCTTTGAATGGTGCATTTTGATCACACAAAAAGCCTGGAGTTCAAATAAGTTCAAGAAAATCAAATGCCTTTGGTAATCGACGAGTTTCCGTCTGAAACCCCGCTACTTCGAAAGAGACTGTCCGTTTTGTACGCGAAGTGCATCGTGCTTTTGTAGTAACCCCCTCAACTTTTAAGCACACTCTATGCGGGTGAAATGATGATACCATGTCAACTTTCAACCTTTTCAGACTTCATTTGACGTGCTTTTAAATTTCAGGGTCATTTAGCTCAAAATAATCAGGAAATGCATGAAAAATATCAAATGAAATCAGAAAGGATTGAAAATTGATGCTGTGGCTTTTAATGGTGCATTTTGAACACACGAAAAGCCTGGAGTTCAAATAAGTTGAAGAAAATGAAATGCCTTTTGTAACCGACGAGTTTCCATTCGAAACCCCGATACTTTCAAAGAGAGTGTCCGTTTTGTACGCGAAGTGCATCCTTCTTTTGCCGTAACATTCTCCACTTTTTAGCACATGCTATGTGGGTGAAATGTTGATACCATGCCAACTTTCAACCTTTTCAGACTTCATTTGAAGTGCTTTTCAATTTCAGGGTCATTTAGCTCAAAAAATCAGTAAATGCATGAAAAATATCAAATGAATTCAGAAAGGGTTGAAAATTGATGATGTGGCTTTGAATGGTGCATTTTGAACACACAAAAAGCCTGGCGTTCAAATAAGTTCAAGAAAATCAAATGCCTTTTGTAATCGACGAGTTTTCGTCTGAAACCCCGATACTTCGAAAGAGACTGTCCGTTTTGTACGCGAAGTGCATCCTGCTTTTGTCATAGACCCCTCAACTTTTTAGCACACGCTATGTGGGTGAAATGATGATACCATGTCAACTTTCAACCTTTTCAGACTTCATTTGAAGTGCTTTTCAATTTTACGGTCATTTAGCTCAAAAAATAGTAAATGCATGAAAAATATCAAATGAAGTCAGAAAGGGTTGAAAATTGATGATGTGGCTTTGAATGGTGCATTTTGAACCCATAAAAAACCTGGAGTTCAAATAAGTTCAAGAAAATGAAATGCCTTTTGTAGCCGATGAGTTTCCGTCCGAAACCCCGATACTTCGAAAGAGACTGTCCGTTTTGTATGCGAACTCCATCCTGCTTTTGTCGTAACCCTTTCAACTTTTTAGCACATGCTATGTGGGTGAAATGATGATACCATGTCAACTTTCAACCTTTTCAGACTTCATTTGAAGTGCTTTTCAATTTCAGGGTCATTTAGCTCAAAATAATCAGTAAATGCATGAAAAATATCAAATGAAGTCAGAAAGGATTGAAAATTGATGATGTGGCTTTTAATGGTGCATTTTGATCACACAAAAAGCCTGGAGTTCAAATAAGTTGAAGAAAATGAAATGCCTTTTTTAACCGACGAGTTTCCGTTCGAAACCCCGATACTTTGAAAGAGTGTGTCCGTTTTGTACGCGAAGTGCATCCTTCTTTTGCCGTAACCTTCTGAACTTTTTAGCACATGCTATGTGGGTGAAATGATGATACCATGCCAACTTTCAACCATTTCAGACTTCATTTGAAGTGCTTTTCAATTTCAGGGTCATTTAGCTACAAAAATCAGTAAATGCATGAAAAATATCAAATGAAGTCAGAAAGGGTTGAAAATTGATGATGTGGCTTTGAATGGTGCATTTTGATCACACAAAAAGCCTGGAGTTCAAATAAGTTCAAGAAAATCAAATGCCTTTGGTAATCGACGAGTTTCCGTCTGAAACCCCGCTACTTCGAAAGAGACTGTCCGTTTTGTACGCGAAGTGCATCGTGCTTTTGTCGTAACCCCCTCAACTTTTAAGCACACGCTATGCGGGTGAAATGATGATACCATGTCAACTTTCAACCTTTTCAGACTTCATTTGACGTGCTTTTAAATTTCAGGGTCATTTAGCTCAAAATAATCAGGAAATGCATGAAAAATATCAAATGAAATCAGAAAGGATTGAAAATTGATGCTGTGGCTTTTAATGGTGCATTTTGAACACACGAAAAGCCTGGAGTTCAAATAAGTTGAAGAAAATGAAATGCCTTTTGTAACCGACGAGTTTCCATTCGAAACCCCGATACTTTGAAAGAGAGTGTCCGTTTTCTACGCGAAGTGCATCCTTCTTTTGTCGTAACCTTCTCCACTTTTTAGCACATGCTATGTGGGTGAAATGCTGATACCATGCCAACTTTCAACCTTTTCAGACTTCATTTGAAGTGCTTTCCAATTTCAGGGTCATTTAGCTCAAAAAAATCAGTAAATGCATGAAAAATATCAAATGAAGTCAGAAAGGGTTAAAAATTGATGATGTCGCTTTTAATGGTGCATTTTGAACACACAAAAAGCCTGGAGTTCAAATATGTTCAAGAAAATGAAATGCCTTTTGTAGCCGATGAGTTTCCGTCCGAAACCCCGATACTTCGAAAGGGACTGTCCGTTTTGTACGCGAACTCCATCCTGCTTTTGTCGTAACCCTTTCAACTTTTTAGCACATGCTATGTGGGTGAAATGATGATACCATGTCAACTTTCAACCTTTTCAGACTTCATTTGAAGTGCTTTTCAATTTTAGGGCCATTTAGCTCAAAATAATCAGTACATGCATGAAAAATATCAAATGAAGTCAGAAAGGATTGAAAATTGATGATGTGGCTTTTAATGGTGCATTTTGATCACACAAAAAGCCTGGAGTTGAAATAAGTTGAAGAAAATGAAATGCCTTTTTTAACCGACGAGTTTCCGTTCGAAACCCCGATACTTCGAAAGAGTGTGTCCGTTTTCTACGCGAAGTGCATCCTTCTTTTGTCGTAACCAGCTCCACTTTTTAGCACATGCTATGTGGGTGAAATGCTGATACCATGCCAACTTTCAACCTTTTCAGACTTCATTTGAAGTGCATTCCAATTTCAGGGTCATTTAGCTCAAAAAAATCAGTAAATGCATGAAAAATATCAAATGAAGTCAGAAAGGGTTAAAAATTAATGATGTGGCTTTTAATGGTGCATTTTGAACACACAAAAAGCCTGGAGTTCAAATAAGTTCAAGAAAATGAAATGCCTTTTGTAACCGATGTGTTTCCATCCGAAACCCCGATAATTCGAAAGAGAGTGTCCATTTTGTACGCGAAGTGCATCCTTCTTTTGCCGTAACATTCTCCACTTTTTAGCACATGCTATGTGGGTGAAATGTTGATACCATGCCAACTTTCAACCTTTTCAGACTTCATTTGAAGTGCTTTTCAATTTCAGGGTCATTTAGCTCAAAAAATCAGTAAATGCATGAAAAATATCAAATGAGGTCAGAAAGGGTTGAAAATTGATAATGTGGCTTGGAATGGTGCATTTTGAACACACAAAAAGCCTGGAGTTCAAATAAGTTCAAGAAAATCAAATGCCTTTTGTAATCGACGAGTTTTCGTCTGAAACCCCGATACTTCGAAAGAGACTGTCCGTTTTGTACGCGAAGTGCATCCTGCTTTTGTCATAAACCCCTCAACTTTTTAGCACATGCTATGTGGGTGAAATGATGATACCATGTCAACTTTCAACCTTTTCAGACTTCATTTGAAGTGCTTTTCAATTTCAGGGTCATTTAGCTCAAAATAATCAGTAAATGCATGAAAAATATCAAATGAAGTCAGAAAGGATTGAAAGTTGATGATGTGGCTTTTAATGGTGCATTTTGATCACACAAAAAGCCTGGAGTTCAAATAAGTTGAAGAAAATGAAATGCCTTTTTTAACCGACGAGTTTCCGTTCGAAACCCCGATACTTCGAAAGAGTGTGTCTGTTTTGTACGCGAAGTGCATCCTTCTTTTGCCGGAACCTTCTGAACTTTTTAGCACATGCTATGTGGGTGAAATGATGATACCATGCCAACTTTCAACCTTTTCAGACTTCATTTGAAGTGCTTTTCACTTTCATGGTCATCTAGCTCAAAAAAATTAGTAAATGCATGAACAATATCAAATGAAGTCAGAAAGGGTTGAAAATTGATGATGTGGCTTTTAATGGTGCATTTTGAACACACAAAAAGCCTGGAGTTCAAATAAGTTCAAGAAAATGAAATGCCTTTTGTAACCGATCTGTTTCCGTCCGAAACCCCGATACTTCGAAAGAGAGTGTCCGTTTTCTACGCGAAGTGCATCCTTCTTTTGTCGTAACCTTCTCCACTTTTTAGCACATGCTATGTGGGTGAAATGCTGATACCATGCCAACTTTCAACCTTTTCAGACTTCATTTGAAGTGCTTTCCAATTTCAGGGTCATTTAGCTCAAAAAAATCAGTAAATGCATGAAAAATATCAAATGAAGTCAGAAAGGGTTAAAAATTGATGATGTGGCTTTTAATGGTGCATTTTGAACACACAAAAAGCCTGGAGTTCAAATAAGTTCAAGAAAATGAAATGCCTTTTGTAACCGATGTGTTTCCATCCGAAACCCCGATACTTCGAAAGAGAGTGTCCGTTTTGTACGCGAAGTGCATCCTTCTTTTGCCGTAACATTCTCCACTTTTTAGCACATGCTATGTGGGTGAAATGTTGATACCATGCCAACTTTCAACCTTTTCAGACTTCATTTGAAGTGCTTTTCAATTTCAGGGTCATTTAGCTCAAAAAATCAGTAAATGCATGAAAAATATCAAATGAAGTCAGAAAGGGTTGAAAATTGATGATGTGGCTTTGAATGGTGCATTTTGAACACAAAAAGCCTGGAGTTCAAATAAGTTCAAGAAAATCAAATGCCTTTTGTAATCGACGAGTTTTCGTCTGAAACCCCGATACTTCGAAAGAGACTGTCCGTTTTGTACGCGAAGTGCATCCTGCATTTGTCATAAACCCCTCAACTTTTTAGCATGCTATGTGGGTGAAATGATGATACCATGTCAACTTTCAACCTTTTCAGACTTCATTTGATGTGCTTTTCAATTTTACGGTCATTTAGCTCAAAAAATAGTAAATGCATGAAAAATATCAAATGAAGTCAGAAAGGGTTGAAAATTGATGATGTGGCTTTGAATGGTGCATTTTGAACCCATAAAAAACCTGGAGTTCAAATGAGTTCAAGAAAATGAATTGCCTTTTGTAGCCGATGAGTTTCCGTCCGAAACCCCGATACTTCGAAAGAGACTGTCCGTTTTGTACGCGAACTCCATCCTGCTTTTGTTGCAACCCTTTCAACTTTTTAGCACATCCTATGTGGGTGAAATGATGATACCATGTCAACTTTCAACCTTTTCAGACTTCATTTGAAGTGCTTTTCAATTTCAGGGTCATTTAGCTAAAAATAATCAGTAAATGCATGAAAAATATCAAATGAAGTCATAAAGGATTGAAAATTGATGATGTTGCTTTTAATGGTGCATTTTGATCACACAAAAAGCCTGGAGTTCAAATAAGTTGAAGAAAATGAAATGCCTTTTTTAACCGACGAGTTTCCGTTCAAAACCCCGATACTTCGAAAGAGTGTGTCCGTTTTGTACGCGAAGTGCATCCTTCTTTTGCCGTAACCTTCTGAACTTTTTAGCACATGCTATGTGGGTGAAATGATGATACCATGCCAACTTTCAACCTTTTCAGACTTCATTTGAAGTGGTTTTCACTTTCATGGTCATCTAGCTCAAAAAAATTAGTAAATGCATGAAAAATATCAAATGAAGTCAGAAAGGGTTGAAAATTGATGATGTGGCTTTTAATGGTGCATTTTGAACACACAAAAATCCTGGAGTTCAAATAAGTTCAAGAAAATGAAATGCCTTTTGTAACCGATGTGTTTCCGTCCGAAACCCCGATACTTCGAAAGAGAGTGTCCGTTTTCTACGCGAAGTGCATCCTTCTTTTGTCGTAACCTTCTCCACTTTTTAGCACATGCTATGTGGGTGAAATGCTGATACCATGCCAACTTTCAACCTTTTCAGACTTCATTTGAAGTGCTTTCCAATTTCAGGGTCATTTAGCTCAAAAAAATCAGTAAATGCATGAAAAATATCAAATGAAGTCAGAAAGGGTTAAAAATTGATGATGTGGCTTTTAATGGTGCATTTTGAACACACAAAAAGCCTGGAGTTCAAATAAGTTCAAGAAAATGAAATGCCTTTTGTAACCGATGTGTTTCCATCCGAAACCCCGATACTTCGAAAGAGAGTGTCCGTTTTGTACGCGAAGTGCATCCTTCTTTTGCCGTAACATTCTCCACTTTTTAGCACATGCTATGTGGGTGAAATGTTGATACCATGCGAACTTTTAACCTTTTCAGACTTCATTTGAAGTGCTTTTCAATTTCAGGGTCATTTAGCTCAAAAAATCAGTAAATGCATGAAAAATATCAAATGAAGTCAGAAAGGGTTGAAAATTGATTATGTGGCTTTGAATGGTGCATTTTGAACACACAAAAAGCCTGGAGTTCAAATAAGTTCAAGAAAATCAAATGCCTTTTGTAATCGACGAGTTTTCGTCTGAAACCCCGATACTTCGAAAGAGACTGTCCGTTTTGTACGCGAAGTGCATCCTGCTTTTGTCATAGACCCCTCAACTTTTTAGCACACGCTATGTGGGTGAAATTATGATACCATGTCAGCTTTCAACCTTTTCAGACTTCATTTGAAGTGCTTTTCAATTTTACGGTCATTTAGCTCAAAAAATAGTAAATGCATGAAAAATATCAAATGAAGTCAGAAAGGGTTGAAAATTGATGATGTGGCTTTGAATGGTGCATTTTGAACCCATAAGAAACCTGGAGTTCAAATAAGTTCAAGAAAATGAAATGCCTTTTGTAGCCGATGAGTTTCCGTCCGGAACCCCGATACTTCGCAAGAGACTGTCCGTTTTGTACGCGAACTCCATCCTGCTTTTGTCGTAACCCTTTCAACTTTTTAGCACATGCTATGTGGGTGAAATGATGATACCATGTCAACTTTCAACCTTTTCAGACTTCATTTGAAGTGCTTTTCAATTTCAGGGTCATTTAGCTCAAAATAATCAGTAAATGCATGAAAAATATCAAATGAAGTCAGAAAGGATTGAAAATTGATGATGTGGCTTTTAATGGTGCATTTTGATCACACAAAAAGCCTGGAGTTCAAATAAGTTGAAGAAAATGAAATGCCTTTTTTAACCGACGAGTTTCCGTTCGAAACCCCGAGACTTCGAAAGAGTGTGTCCGTTTTGTACGCGAAGTGCATCCTTCTTTTGCCGTAACCTTCTGAACATTTTGGCACATGCTATGTGGGTGAAATGATGATACCATGCCAACTTTCAACCTTTTCAGACTTCATTTGAAGTGCTTTTCAATTTCAGGGTCATTTAGCTACAAAAATCAGTAAATGCATGAAAAATATCAAATGAAGTCAGAAAGGGTTGAAAATTGATGATGTGGCTTTGAATGGTGCATTTTGATCACACAAAAAGCCTGGAGTTCAAATAAGTTCAAGAAAATCAAATGCCTTTGGTAATCGACGAGTTTCCGTCTGAAACCCCGCTACTTCGAAAGAGACTGTCCGTTTTGTACGCGAAGTGCATCGTGCTTTTGTAGTAACCCCCTCAACTTTTAAGCACACTCTATGCGGGTGAAATGATGATACCATGTCAACTTTCAACCTTTTCAGACTTCATTTGACGTGCTTTTAAATTTCAGGGTCATTTAGCTCAAAATAATCAGGAAATGCATGAAAAATATCAAATGAAATCAGAAAGGATTGAAAATTGATGCTGTGGCTTTTAATGGTGCATTTTGAACACACGAAAAGCCTGGAGTTCAAATAAGTTGAAGAAAATGAAATGCCTTTTGTAACCGACGAGTTTCCATTCGAAACCCCGATACTTTCAAAGAGAGTGTCCGTTTTGTACGCGAAGTGCATCCTTCTTTTGCCGTAACATTCTCCACTTTTTAGCACATGCTATGTGGGTGAAATGTTGATACCATGCCAACTTTCAACCTTTTCAGACTTCATTTGAAGTGCTTTTCAATTTCAGGGTCATTTAGCTCAAAAAATCAGTAAATGCATGAAAAATATCAAATGAATTCAGAAAGGGTTGAAAATTGATGATGTGGCTTTGAATGGTGCATTTTGAACACACAAAAAGCCTGGCGTTCAAATAAGTTCAAGAAAATCAAATGCCTTTTGTAATCGACGAGTTTTCGTCTGAAACCCCGATACTTCGAAAGAGACTGTCCGTTTTGTACGCGAAGTGCATCCTGCTTTTGTCATAGACCCCTCAACTTTTTAGCACACGCTATGTGGGTGAAATGATGATACCATGTCAACTTTCAACCTTTTCAGACTTCATTTGAAGTGCTTTTCAATTTTACGGTCATTTAGCTCAAAAAATAGTAAATGCATGAAAAATATCAAATGAAGTCAGAAAGGGTTGAAAATTGATGATGTGGCTTTGAATGGTGCATTTTGAACCCATAAAAAACCTGGAGTTCAAATAAGTTCAAGAAAATGAAATGCCTTTTGTAGCCGATGAGTTTCCGTCCGAAACCCCGATACTTCGAAAGAGACTGTCCGTTTTGTATGCGAACTCCATCCTGCTTTTGTCGTAACCCTTTCAACTTTTTAGCACATGCTATGTGGGTGAAATGATGATACCATGTCAACTTTCAACCTTTTCAGACTTCATTTGAAGTGCTTTTCAATTTCAGGGTCATTTAGCTCAAAATAATCAGTAAATGCATGAAAAATATCAAATGAAGTCAGAAAGGATTGAAAATTGATGATGTGGCTTTTAATGGTGCATTTTGATCACACAAAAAGCCTGGAGTTCAAATAAGTTGAAGAAAATGAAATGCCTTTTTTAACCGACGAGTTTCCGTTCGAAACCCCGATACTTTGAAAGAGTGTGTCCGTTTTGTACGCGAAGTGCATCCTTCTTTTGCCGTAACCTTCTGAACTTTTTAGCACATGCTATGTGGGTGAAATGATGATACCATGCCAACTTTCAACCATTTCAGACTTCATTTGAAGTGCTTTTCAATTTCAGGGTCATTTAGCTACAAAAATCAGTAAATGCATGAAAAATATCAAATGAAGTCAGAAAGGGTTGAAAATTGATGATGTGGCTTTGAATGGTGCATTTTGATCACACAAAAAGCCTGGAGTTCAAATAAGTTCAAGAAAATCAAATGCCTTTGGTAATCGACGAGTTTCCGTCTGAAACCCCGCTACTTCGAAAGAGACTGTCCGTTTTGTACGCGAAGTGCATCGTGCTTTTGTCGTAACCCCCTCAACTTTTAAGCACACGCTATGCGGGTGAAATGATGATACCATGTCAACTTTCAACCTTTTCAGACTTCATTTGACGTGCTTTTAAATTTCAGGGTCATTTAGCTCAAAATAATCAGGAAATGCATGAAAAATATCAAATGAAATCAGAAAGGATTGAAAATTGATGCTGTGGCTTTTAATGGTGCATTTTGAACACACGAAAAGCCTGGAGTTCAAATAAGTTGAAGAAAATGAAATGCCTTTTGTAACCGACGAGTTTCCATTCGAAACCCCGATACTTTGAAAGAGAGTGTCCGTTTTGTACGCGAAGTGCATCCTTCTTTTGCCGTAACATTCTCCACTTTTTAGCACATGCTATGTGGGTGAAATGTTGATACCATGCCAACTTTCAACCTTTTCAGACTTCATTTGAAGTGCTTTTCAATTTCAGGGTCATTTAGCTCAAAAAATCAGTAAACGCATGAAAAATATCAAATGAATTCAGAAAGGGTTGAAAATTGATGATGTGGCTTTGAATGGTGCATTTTGAACACACAAAAAGCCTGGCGTTCAAATAAGTTCAAGAAAATCAAATGCCTTTTGTAATCGACGAGTTTTCGTCTGAAACCCCGATACTTCGAAAGAGACTGTCCGTTTTGTACGCGAAGTGCATCCTGCTTTTGTCATAGACCCCTCAACTTTTTAGCACACGCTATGTGGGTGAAATGATGATACCATGTCAACTTTCAACCTTTTCAGACTTCATTTGAAGTGCTTTTCAATTTTACGGTCATTTAGCTCAAAAAATAGTAAATGCATGAAAAATATCAAATGAAGTCAGAAAGGGTTGAAAATTGATGATGTGGCTTTGAATGGTGCATTTTGAACCCATAAAAAACCTGGAGTTCAAATAAGTTCAAGAAAATGAAATGCCTTTTGTAGCCGATGAGTTTCCGTCCGAAACCCCGATACTTCGAAAGAGACTGTCCGTTTTGTATGCGAACTCCATCCTGCTTTTGTCGTAACCCTTTCAACTTTTTAGCACATGCTATGTGGGTGAAATGATGATACCATGTCAACTTTCAACCTTTTCAGACTTCATTTGAAGTGCTTTTCAATTTCAGGGTCATTTAGCTCAAAATAATCAGTAAATGCATGAAAAATATCAAATGAAGTCAGAAAGGATTGAAAATTGATGATGTGGATTTTAATGGTGCATTTTGATCACACAAAAAGCCTGGAGTTCAAATAAGTTGAAGAAAATGAAATGCCTTTTTTAACCGACGAGTTTCCGTTCGAAACCCCGATACTTTGAAAGAGTGTGTCCGTTTTGTACGCGAAGTGCATCCTTCTTTTGCCGTAACCTTCTGAACTTTTTAGCACATGCTATGTGGGTGAAATGATGATACCATGCCAACTTTCAACCATTTCAGACTTCATTTGAAGTGCTTTTCAATTTCAGGGTCATTTAGCTACAAAAATCAGTAAATGCATGAAAAATATCAAATGAAGTCAGAAAGGGTTGAAAATTGATGATGTGGCTTTGAATGGTGCATTTTGATCACACAAAAAGCCTGGAGTTCAAATAAGTTCAAGAAAATCAAATGCCTTTGGTAATCGACGAGTTTCCGTCTGAAACCCCGCTACTTTGAAAGAGACTGTCTGTTTTGTACGCGAAGTGCATCGTGCTTTTGTAGTAACCCCCTCAACTTTTAAGCACACGCTATGCGGGTGAAATGATGATACCATGTCAACTTTCAACCTTTTCAGGCTTCATTTGACGTGCTTTTAAATTTTAGGGTCATTTAGCTCAAAATAATCAGGAAATGCATGAAAAATATCAAATGAAATCAGAAAGGATTGAAAATTGATGTTGTGGCTTTTAATGGTGCATTTTGAACACACGAAAAGCCTGGAGTTCAAATAAGTTGAAGAAAATGAAATGCCTTTTGTAACCGACGAGTTTCCATTCGAAACCCCGATACTACGAAAGAGAGTGTCTGTTTTCTACGCGAAGTGCATCCTTCTTTTGTCGTAACCTTCTCAACTTTTTAGCACATGCTATGTGGGTGAAATGATTATACCGTGCCAACTTTCAACCTTTTCAGACTTCATTTGAAGTGCTTTTCAATTTCAGGGTCATTTAGCTAAAAAATCAGTAAATGCATGAAAAATATCAAATGAATTCAGAAAGGGTTGAAAATTGATGATGTGGCTTTGAATGGTGCATTTTGAACACACAAAAAGCCTGGCGTTCAAATAAGTTCAAGAAAATCAAATGCCTTTTGTAATCGACGAGTTTTCGTCTGAAACCCCGATACTTCGAAAGAGACTGTCCGTTTTGTACGCGAAGTGCATCCTGCTTTTGTCATAGACCCCTCAACTTTTTAGCACACGCTATGTGGGCGAAATGATGATACCATGTCAACTTTCAACCTTTTCAGACTTCATTTGAAGTGCTTTTCAATTTTACGGTCATTTAGCTCAAAAAATAGTAAATGCATGAAAAATATCAAATGAAGTCAGAAAGGGTTGAAAATTGATGATGTGGCTTTGAATGGTGCATTTTGAACCCATAAAAAACCTGGAGTTCAAATAAGTTCAAGAAAATGAAATGCCTTTTGTAGCCGATCAGTTTCCGTCCGAAACCCCGATAGTTCGAAAGAGACTGTCCGTTTTGTATGCGAACTCCATCCTGCTTTTGTCGTAACCCTTTCAACTTTTTAGCACATGCTATGTGGGTGAAATGATGATACCATGTCAACTTTCAACCTTTTCAGACTTCATTTGAAGTGCTTTTCAATTTCAGGGTCATTTAGCTCAAAATAATCAGTAAATGCATGAAAAATATCAAATGAAGTCAGAAAGGATTGAAAATTGATGATGTGGCTTTTAATGGTGCATTTTGATCACACAAAAAGCCTGGAGTTCAAATAAGTTGAAGAAAATGAAATGCCTTTTTTAACCGACGAGTTTCCGTTCGAAACCCCGATACTTCGAAAGAGTGTGTCCGTTTTGTACGCAAAGTGCATCCTTCTTTTTCCGTAACCTTCTGAACTTTTTAGCACATGCTATGTGGGTGAAATGATGATACCATGCCAACTTTCAACCATTTCAGACTTCATTTGAAGTGCTTTTCAATTTCAGGGTCATTTAGCTACAAAAATCAGTAAATGCATGAAAAATATCAAATGAAGTCAGAAAGGGTTGAAAATTGATGATGTGGCTTTGAATGGTGCATTTTGATCACACAAAAAGCCTGGAGTTCAAATAAGTTGAAGAAAATCAAATGCCTTTGGTAATCGACGAGTTTCCGTCTGAAACCCCGCTACTTTGAAAGAGACTGTCTGTTTTGTACGCGAAGTGCATCGTGCTTTTGTAGTAACCCCCTCAACTTTTAAGCACACGCTATGCGGGTGAAATGATGATACCATGTCAACTTTCAACCTTTTCAGACTTCATTTGACGTGCTTTTAAATTTTAGGGTCATTTAGCTCAAAATAATCAGGAAATGCATGAAAAATATCAAATGAAATCAGAAAGGATTGAAAATTGATGTTGTGGCTTTTAATGGTGCATTTTGAACACACGAAAAGCCTGGAGTTCAAATAAGTTGAAGAAAATGAAATGCCTTTTGTAACCGACGAGTTTCCATTCGAAACCCCGATACTTCGAAAGAGAGTGTCTGTTTTCTACGCGAAGTGCATCCTTCTTTTGTCGTAACCTTCTCAACTTTTTAGCACATGCTATGTGGGTGAAATGATTATACCGTGCCAACTTTCAACCTTTTCAGACTTCATTTGAAGTGCTTTTCAATTTCAGGGTCATTTAGCTAAAAAATCAGTAAATGCATGAAAAATATCAAATGAATTCAGAAAGGGTTGAAAATTGATGATGTGGCTTTGAATGGTGCATTTTGAACACACAAAAAGCCTGGCGTTCAAATAAGTTCAAGAAAATCAAATGCCTTTTGTAATCGACGAGTTTTCGTCTGAAACCCCGATACTTCGAAAGAGACTGTCCGTTTTGTACGCGAAGTGCATCCTGCTTTTGTCATAGACCCCTCAACTTTTTAGCACACGCTATGTGGGCGAAATGATGATACCATGTCAACTTTCAACCTTTTCAGACTTCATTTGAAGTGCTTTTCAATTTTACGGTCATTTAGCTCAAAAAATAGTAAATGCATGAAAAATATCAAATGAAGTCAGAAAGGGTTGAAAATTGATGATGTGGCTTTGAATGGTGCATTTTGAACCCATAAAAAACCTGGAGTTCAAATAAGTTCAAGAAAATGAAATGCCTTTTGTAGCCGATCAGTTTCCGTCCGAAACCCCGATACTTCGAAAGAGACTGTCCGTTTTGTATGCGAACTCCATCCTGCTTTTGTCGTAACCCTTTCAACTTTTTAGCACATGCTATGTGGGTGAAATGATGATACCATGTCAACTTTCAACCTTTTCAGACTTCATTTGAAGTGCTTTTCAATTTCAGGGTCATTTAGCTCAAAATAATCAGTAAATGCATGAAAAATATCAAATGAAGTCAGAAAGGATTGAAAATTGATGATGTGGCTTTTAATGGTGCATTTTGATCACACAAAAAGCCTGGAGTTCAAATAAGTTGAAGAAAATGAAATGCCTTTTTTAACCGACGAGTTTCCGTTCGAAACCCCGATACTTCGAAAGAGTGTGTCCGTTTTGTACGCAAAGTGCATCCTTCTTTTTCCGTAACCTTCTGAACTTTTTAGCACATGCTATGTGGGTGAAATGATGATACCATGCCAACTTTCAACCATTTCAGACTTCATTTGAAGTGCTTTTCAATTTCAGGGTCATTTAGCTACAAAAATCAGTAAATGCATGAAAAATATCAAATGAAGTCAGAAAGGGTTGAAAATTGATGATGTGGCTTTGAATGGTGCATTTTGATCACACAAAAAGCCTGGAGTTCAAATAAGTTCAAGAAAATCAAATGCCTTTGGTAATCGACGAGTTTCCGTCTGAAACCCCGCTACTTCGAAAGAGACTGTCTGTTTTGTACGCGAAGTGCATCGTGCTTTTGTAGTAACCCCCTCAACTTTTAAGCACGCGCTATGCGGGTGAAATGATGATACCATGTCACCTTTCAACCTTTTCAGACTTCATTTGACGTGCTTTTAAATTTCAGGGTCATTTAGCTCAAAATAATCAGGAAATGCATGAAAAATATCAAATGAAATCAGAAAGGATTGAAAATTGATGCTGTGGCTTTTAATGGTGCATTTTGAACACACGAAAAGCCTGGAGTTCAAATAAGTTGAAGAAAATGAAATGCCTTTTGTAACCGACGAGTTTCCATTCGAAACCCCGATACTTCGAAAGAGAGTGTCTGTTTTCTACGCGAAGTGCATCCTTCTTTTGTCGTAACCTTCTCAACTTTTTAGCACATGCTATGTGGGTGAAATGATTATACCGTGCCAACTTTCAACCTTTTCAGACTTCATTTGAAGTGCTTTTCAATTTCAGGGTCATTTAGCTAAAAAAATCAGTAAATGCATGAAAAATATCAAATGAATTCAGAAAGGGTTGAAAATTGATGATGTGGCTTTGAATGGTGCATTTTGAACACACAAAAAGCCTGGCGTTCAAATAAGTTCAAGAAAATCAAATGCCTTTTGTAATCGACGAGTTTTCGTCTGAAACCCCGATACTTCGAAAGAGACTGTCCGTTTTGTACGCGAAGTGCATCCTGCTTTTGTCATAGACCCCTCAACTTTTTAGCACACGCTATGTGGGCGAAATGATGATACCATGTCAACTTTCAACCTTTTCAGACTTCATTTGAAGTGCTTTTCAATTTTACGGTCATTTAGCTCAAAAAATAGTAAATGCATGAAAAATATCAAATGAAGTCAGAAAGGGTTGAAAATTGATGATGTGGCTTTGAATGGTGCATTTTGAACCCATAAAAAACCTGGAGTTCAAATAATTTCAAGAAAATGAAATGCCTTTTGTAGCCGATCAGTTTCCGTCCGAAACCCCGATACTTCGAAAGAGACTGTCCGTTTTGTATGCGAACTCCATCCTGCTTTTGTCGTAACCCTTTCAACTTTTTAGCACATGCTATGTGGGTGAAATGATGATACCATGTCAACTTTCAACCTTTTCAGACTTCATTTGAAGTGCTTTTCAATTTCAGGGTCATTTAGCTCAAAATAATCAGTAAATGCATGAAAAATATCAAATGAAGTCAGAAAGGATTGAAAATTGATGATGTGGCTTTTAATGGTGCATTTTGATCACACAAAAAGCCTGGAGTTCAAATAAGTTGAAGAAAATGAAATGCCTTTTTTAACCGACGAGTTTCCGTTCGAAACCCCGATACTTCGAAAGAGTGTGTCCGTTTTGTACGCGAAGTGCATCCTTCTTTTGCCGTAACCTTCTGAACTTTTTAGCACATGCTATGTGGGTGAAATGATGATACCATGCCAACTTTCAACCATTTCAGACTTCATTTGAAGTGCTTTTCAATTTCAGGGTCATTTAGCTACAAAAATCAGTAAATGCATGAAAAATATCAAATGAAGTCAGAAAGGGTTGAAAATTGATGATGTGGCTTTGAATGGTGCATTTTGATCACACAAAAAGCCTGGAGTTCAAATAAGTTCAAGAAAATCAAATGCCTTTGGTAATCGACGAGTTTCCGTCTGAAACCCCGCTACTTCGAAAGAGACTGTCCGTTTTGTACGCGAAGTGCATCGTGCTTTTGTAGTAACCCCCTCAACTTTTAAGCACACGCTATGCGGGTGAAATGATGATACCATGTCAACTTTCAACCTTTTCAGACTTCATTTGACGTGCTTTTAAATTTCAGGGTCATTTAGCTCAAAATAATCAGGAAATGCATGAAAAATATCAAATGAAATCAGAAAGGATTGAAAATTGATGCTGTGGCTTTTAATGGTGCATTTTGAACACAAAAAAAGCCTGGAGTTCAAATAAGTTCAAGAAAATGAAATGCCTTTTGTAACCGATGTGTTTTTGTCCGAAACCCCGATATTTCGAAAGAGACTGTCCATTTTGTACGCGAAGTGCATCCTGCTTTTGTCATAACCCCCTCAACTTTTTAGCACACGCTATATGGGTGAAATGATGATACCATGTCAGCTTTCAACCTTTTTAGACTTCATTTGAAGTGCTTTTCAATTTGGGGGTCATTTAGCTCAAAAAAATAGTAAATGCATGAAAAATATCAAATGGAGTCAGAAAGGGTTGAAAATTGATGATGTGGCTTTTAATGGTGCATTTTGAACACACAAAAAGCCTGGAGTTCAAATAAGTTCAGGAAAATGAAATGCCTTTTGTAACCGATGTGTTTCCATCCGAAACCCCGATACTTCGAAAGAGAGTGTCCGTTTTGTACGCGAAGTGCATCCTTCTTTTGCCGTAACATTCTCCACTTTTTAGCACATTCTATGTGGGTGAAATGTTGATACCATGCCAACTTTCAACCTTTTCAGACTTCATTTGAAGTGCTTTTCAATTTCAGGGTCATTTAGCTCAAAAAATCAGTAAATGCATGAAAAATATCAAATGAAGTCAGAAAGGGTTGAAAATTGATGATGTGGCTTTGAATGGTGCATTTTGAACACACAAAAAGCCTGGAGTTCAAATAAGTTCAAGAAAATCAAATGCCTTTTGTAATCGACGAGTTTTCGTCTGAAACCCCGATACTTCGAAAGAGACTGTCCGTTTTGTACGCGAAGTGCATCCTGCTTTTGTCATAAACCCCTCAACTTTTTAGCATGCTATGTGGGTGAAATGATGATACCATGTCAACTTTCAACCTTTTCAGACTTCATTTGATGTGCTTTTCAATTTTACGGTCATTTAGCTCAAAAAATAGTAAATGCATGAAAAATATCAAATGAAGTCAGAAAGGGTTGAAAATTGATGATGTGGCTTTGCATGGTGCATTTTGAACCCATAAAAAACCTGGAGTTCAAATGAGTTCAAGAAAATGAATTGCCTTTTGTAGCCGATGAGTTTCCGTCCGAAACCCCGATACTTCGAAAGAGACTGTCCGTTTTGTACGCGAACTCCATCCTGCTTTTGTTGCAACCCTTGCAACTTTTTAGCACATCCTATGTGGGTGAAATGATGATACCATGTCAACTTTCAACCTTTTCAGACTTCATTTGAAGTGCTTTTCAATTTCAGGGTCATTTAACTAAAAATAATCAGTAAATGCATGAAAAATATCAAATGAAGTCATAAAGGATTGAAAATTGATGATGTTGCTTTTAATGGTGCATTTTGATCACACAAAAAGCCTGGAGTTCAAATAAGTTGAAGAAAATGAAATGCCTTTTTTAACCGACGAGTTTCCGTTCAAAACCCCGATACTTCGAAAGAGTGTGTCCGTTTTGTACGCGAAGTGCATCCTTCTTTTGCCGTAACCTTCTGAACTTTTTAGCACATGCTATGTGGGTGAAATGATGATACCATGCCAACTTTCAACCTTTTCAGACTTCATTTGAAGTGCTTTTCACTTTCATGGTCATCTAGCTCAAAAAAATTAGTAAATGCATGAAAAATATCAAATGAAGTCAGAAAGGGTTGAAAATTGATGATGTGGCTTTTAATGGTGCATTTTGAACACACAAAAAGCCTGGAGTTCAAATAAGTTCAAGAAAATGAAATGCCTTTTGTAACCGATGTGTTTCCGTCCGAAACCCCGATACTTCGAAAGAGAGTGTCCGTTTTCTACGCGAAGTGCATCCTTCTTTTGTCGTAACCTTCTCCACTTTTTAGCACATGCTATGTGGGTGAAATGCTGATACCATGCCAACTTTCAACCTTTTCAGACTTCATTTGAAGTGCTTTCCAATTTCAGGGTCATTTAGCTCAAAAAAATCAGTAAATGCATGAAAAATATCAAATGAAGTCAGAAAGGGTTAAAAATTGATGATGTGGCTTTTAATGGTGCATTTTGAACACACAAAAAGCCTGGAGTTCAAATAAGTTCAAGAAAATGAAATGCCTTTTGTAACCGATGTGTTTCCATCCGAAACCCCGATACTTCGAAAGAGAGTGTCCGTTTTGTACGCGAAGTGCATCCTTCTTTTGCCGTAACATTCTCCACTTTTTAGCACATGCTATGTGGGTGAAATGTTGATACCATGCGAACTTTCAACCTTTTCAGACTTCATTTGAAGTGCTTTTCAATTTCAGGGTCATTTAGCTCAAAAAATCAGTAAATGCATGAAAAATATCAAATGAAGTCAGAAAGGGTTGAAAATTGATTATGTGGCTTTGAATGGTGCATTTTGAACACACAAAAAGCCTGGAGTTCAAATAAGTTCAAGAAAATCAAATGCCTTTTGTAATCGACGAGTTTTCGTCTGAAACCCCGATACTTCGAAAGAGACTGTCCGTTTTGTACGCGAAGTGCATCCTGCTTTTGTCATAGACCCCTCAACTTTTTAGCACACGCTATGTGGGTGAAATGATGATACCATGTCAGCTTTCAACCTTTTCAGACTTCATTTGAAGTGCTTTTCAATTTTACGGTCATTTAGCTCAAAAAATAGTAAATGCATGAAAAATATCAAATGAAGTCAGAAAGGGTTGAAAATTGATGATGTGGCTTTGAATGGTGCATTTTGAACCCATAAGAAACCTGGAGTTCAAATAAGTTCAAGAAAATGAAATGCCTTTTGTAGCCGATGAGTTTCCGTCCGGAACCCCGATACTTCGAAAGAGACTGTCCGTTTTGTACGCGAACTCCATCCTGCTTTTGTCGTAACCCTTTCAACTTTTTAGCACATGCTATGTGGGTGAAATGATGATACCATGTCAACTTTCAACCTTTTCAGACTTCATTTGAAGTGCTTTTCAATTTCAGGGTCATTTAGCTCAAAATAATCAGTAAATGCATGAAAAATATCAAATGAAGTCAGAAAGGATTGAAAATTGATGATGTGGCTTTTAATGGTGCATTTTGATCACACAAAAAGCCTGGAGTTCAAATAAGTTGAAGAAAATGAAATGCCTTTTTTAACCGACGAGTTTCCGTTCGAAACCCCGATACTTCGAAAGAGTGTGTCCGTTTTGTACGCGAAGTGCATCCTTCTTTTGCCGTAACCTTCTGAACATTTTGGCACATGCTATGTGGGTGAAATGATGATACCATGCCAACTTTCAACCTTTTCAGACTTCATTTGAAGTGCTTTTCAATTTCAGGGTCATTTAGCTACAAAAATCAGTAAATGCATGAAAAATATCAAATGAAGTCAGAAAGGGTTGAAAATTGATGATGTGGCTTTGAATGGTGCATTTTGATCACACAAAAAGCCTGGAGTTCAAATAAGTTCAAGAAAATCAAATGCCTTTGGTAATCGACGAGTTTCCGTCTGAAACCCCGCTACTTCGAAAGAGACTGTCCGTTTTGTACGCGAAGTGCATCGTGCTTTTGTAGTAACCCCCTCAACTTTTAAGCACACGCTATGCGGGTGAAATGATGATACCATGTCAACTTTCAAACTTTTCAGACTTCATTTGACGTGCTTTTAAATTTCAGGGTCATTTAGCTCAAAATAATCAGGAAATGCATGAAAAATATCAAATGAAATCAGAAAGGATTGAAAATTGATGCTGTGGCTTTTAATGGTGCATTTTGAACACACGAAAAGCCTGGAGTTCAAATAAGTTGAAGAAAATGAAATGCCTTTTGTAACCGACGAGTTTCCATTCGAAACCCCGATACTTTCAAAGAGAGTGTCCGTTTTGTACGCGAAGTGCATCCTTCTTTTGCCGTAACATTCTCCACTTTTTAGCACATGCTATGTGGGTGAAATGTTGATACCATGCCAACTTTCAACCTTTTCAGACTTCATTTGAAGTGCTTTTCAATTTCAGGGTCATTTAGCTCAAAAAATAAGTAAATGCATGAAAAATATCAAATGAATTCAGAAAGGGTTGAAAATTGATGATGTGGCTTTGAATGGTGCATTTTGAACACACAAAAAGCCTGGCGTTCAAATAAGTTCAAGAAAATCAAATGCCTTTTGTAATCGACGAGTTTTCGTCTGAAACCCCGATACTTCGAAAGAGACTGTCCGTTTTGTACGCGAAGTGCATCCTGCTTTTGTCATAGACCCCTCAACTTTTTAGCACACGCTATGTGGGTGAAATGATGATACCATGTCAACTTTCAACCTTTTCAGACTTCATTTGAAGTGCTTTTCAATTTTACGGTCATTTAGCTCAAAAAATAGTAAATGCATGAAAAATATCAAATGAAGTCAGAAAGGGTTGAAAATTGATGATGTGGCTTTGAATGGTGCATTTTGAACCCATAAAAAACCTGGAGTTCAAATAAGTTCAAGAAAATGAAATGCCTTTTGTAGCCGATGAGTTTCCGTCCGAAACCCCGATACTTCGAAAGAGACTGTCCGTTTTGTATGCGAACTCCATCCTGCTTTTGTCGTAACCCTTTCAACTTTTTAGCACATGCTATGTGGGTGAAATGATGATACCATGTCAACTTTCAACCTTTTCAGACTTCATTTGAAGTGCTTTTCAATTTCAGGGTCATTTAGCTCAAAATAATCAGTAAATGCATGAAAAATATCAAATGAAGTCAGAAAGGATTGAAAATTGATGATGTGGCTTTTAATGGTGCATTTTGATCACACAAAAAGCCTGGAGTTCAAATAAGTTGAAGAAAATGAAATGCCTTTTTTAACCGACGAGTTTCCGTTCGAAACCCCGATACTTCGAAAGAGTGTGTCCGTTTTGTACGCGAAGTGCATCCTTCTTTTGCCGTAACCTTCTGAACTTTTTAGCACATGCTATGTGGGTGAAATGATGATACCATGCCAACTTTCAACCATTTCAGACTTCATTTGAAGTGCTTTTCAATTTCAGGGTCATTTAGCTACAAAAATCAGTAAATGCATGAAAAATAACAAATGAAGTCAGAAAGGGTTGAAAATTGATGATGTGGCTTTGAATGGTGCATTTTGATCACACAAAAAGCCTGGAGTTCAAATAAGTTCAAGAAAATCAAATGCCTTTGGTAATCGACGAGTTTCCGTCTGAAACCCCGCTACTTCGAAAGAGACTGTCCGTTTTGTACGCGAAGTGCATCGTGCTTTTGTAGTAACCCCCTCAACTTTTAAGCACACGCTATGCGGGTGAAATGATGATACCATGTCAACTTTCAACCTTTTCAGACTTCATTTGACGTGCTTTTAAATTTCAGGGTCATTTAGCTCAAAATAATCAGGAAATGCATGAAAAATATCAAATGAAATCAGAAAGGATTGAAAATTGATGCTGTGGCTTTTAATGGTGCATTTTGAACACACGAAAAGCCTGGAGTTCAAATAAGTTGAAGAAAATGAAATGCCTTTTGTAACCGACGAGTTTCCATTCGAAACCCCGATACTTCGAAAGAGAGTGTCTGTTTTCTACGCGAAGTGCATCCTTCTTTTGTCGTAACCTTCTCAACTTTTTAGCACATGCTATGTGGGTGAAATGATTATACCGTGCCAACTTTCAACCTTTTCAGACTTCATTTGAAGTGCTTTTCAATTTCAGGGTCATTTAGCTAAAAAAATCAGTAAATGCATGAAAAATATCAAATGAATTCAGAAAGGGTTGAAAATTGATGATGTGGCTTTGAATGGTGCATTTTGAACACACAAAAAGCCTGGCGTTCAAATAAGTTCAAGAAAATCAAATGCCTTTTGTAATCGACGAGTTTTCGTCTGAAACCCCGATACTTCGAAAGAGACTGTCCGTTTTGTACGCGAAGTGCATCCTGCTTTTGTCATAGACCCCTCAACTTTTTAGCACACGCTATGTGGGCGAAATGATGATACCATGTCAACTTTCAACCTTTTCAGACTTCATTTGAAGTGCTTTTCAATTTTACGGTCATTTAGCTCAAAAAATAGTAAATGCATGAAAAATATCAAATGAAGTCAGAAAGGGTTGAAAATTGATGATGTGGCTTTGAATGGTGCATTTTGAACCCATAAAAAACCTGGAGTTCAAATAAGTTCAAGAAAATGAAATGCCTTTGTAGCCGATCAGTTTCCGTCCGAAACCCCGATACTTCGAAAGAGACTGTCCGTTTTGTATGCGAACTCCATCCTGCTTTTGTCGTAACCCTTTCAACTTTTTAGCACATACTATGTGGGTGAAATGATGATACCATGTCAACTTTCAACCTTTTCAGACTTCATTTGAAGTGCTTTTCAATTTCAGGGTCATTTAGCTCAAAATAATCAGTAAATGCATGAAAAATATCAAATGAAGTCAGAAAGGATTGAAAATTGATGATGTGGCTTTTAATGGTGCATTTTGATCACACAAAAAGCCTGGAGTTCAAATAAGTTGAAGAAAATGAAATGCCTTTTTTAACCGACGAGTTTCCGTTCGAAACCCCGATACTTCGAAAGAGTGTGTCCGTTTTGTACGCGAAGTGCATCCTTCTTTTGCCGTAACCTTCTGAACTTTTTAGCACATGCTATGTGGGTGAAATGATGATACCATGCCAACTTTCAACCATTTCAGACTTCATTTGAAGTGCTTTTCAATTTCAGGGTCATTTAGCTACAAAAATCAGTAAATGCATGAAAAATATCAAATGAAGTCAGAAAGGGTTGAAAATTGATGATGTGGCTTTGAATGGTGCATTTTGATCACACAAAAAGCCTGGAGTTCAAATAAGTTCAAGAAAATCAAATGCCTTTGGTAATCGACGAGTTTCCGTCTGAAACCCCGCTACTTCGAAAGAGACTGTCCGTTTTGTACGCGAAGTGCATCGTGCTTTTGTAGTAACCCCCTCAACTTTTAAGCACACGCTATGCGGGAGAAATGATGATACCATGTCAACTTTCAACCTTTTCAGACTTCATTTGACGTGCTTTTAAATTTCAGGGTCATTTAGCTCAAAATAATCAGGAAATGCATGAAAAATATCAAATGAAATCAGAAAGGATTGAAAATTGATGCTGTGGCTTTTAATGGTGCATTTTGAACACACGAAAAGCCTGGAGTTCAAATAAGTTGAAGAAACTGAAATGCCTTTTGTAACCGACGAGTTTCCATTCGAAACCCCGATACTTCGAAAGAGAGTGTCTGTTTTCTACGCGAAGTGCATCCTTCTTTTGTCGTAACCTTCTCAACTTTTTAGCACATGCTATGTGGGTGAAATGATTATACCGTGCCAACTTTCAACCTTTTCAGACTTCATTTGAAGTGCTTTTCAATTTCAGGGTCATTTAGCTAAAAAAATCAGTAAATGCATGAAAAATATCAAATGAATTCAGAAAGGGTTGAAAATTGATGATGTGGCTTTGAATGGTGCATTTTGAACACACAAAAAGCCTGGCGTTCAAATAAGTTCAAGAAAATCAAATGCCTTTTGTAATCGACGAGTTTTCGTCTGAAACCCCGATACTTCGAAAGAGACTGTCCGTTTTGTACGCGAAGTGCATCCTGCTTTTGTCATAGACCCCTCAACTTTTTAGCACACGCTATGTGGGCGAAATGATGATACCATGTCAACTTTCAACCTTTTCAGACTTCATTTGAAGTGCTTTTCAATTTTACGGTCATTTAGCTCAAAAAATAGTAAATGCATGAAAAATATCAAATGAAGTCAGAAAGGGTTGAAAATTGATGATGTGGCTTTGAATGGTGCATTTTGAACCCATAAAAAACCTGGAGTTCAAATAAGTTCAAGAAAATGAAATGCCTTTTGTAGCCGATCAGTTTCCGTCCGAAACCCCGATACTTCGAAAGAGACTGTCCGTTTTGTATGCGAACTCCATCCTGCTTTTGTCGTAACCCTTTCAACTTTTTAGCACATACTATGTGGGTGAAATGATGATACCATGTCAACTTTCAACCTTTTCAGACTTCATTTGAAGTGCTTTTCAATTTCAGGGTCATTTAGCTCAAAATAATCAGTAAATGCATGAAAAATATCAAATGAAGTCAGAAAGGATTGAAAATTGATGATGTGGCTTTTAATGGTGCATTTTGATCACACAAAAAGCCTGGAGTTCAAATAAGTTGAAGAAAATGAAATGCCTTTTTTAACCGACGAGTTTCCGTTCGAAACCCCGATACTTCGAAAGAGTGTGTCCGTTTTGTACGCGAAGTGCATCCTTCTTTTGCCGTAACCTTCTGAACTTTTTAGCACATGCTATGTGGGTGAAATGATGATACCATGCCAACTTTCAACCATTTCAGACTTCATTTGAAGTGCTTTTCAATTTCAGGGTCATTTAGCTACAAAAATCAGTAAATGCATGAAAAATATCAAATGAAGTCAGAAAGGGTTGAAAATTGATGATGTGGCTTTGAATGGTGCATTTTGATCACACAAAAAGCCTGGAGTTCAAATAAGTTCAAGAAAATCAAATGCCTTTGGTAATCGACGAGTTTCCGTCTGAAACCCCGCTACTTCGAAAGAGACTGTCCGTTTTGTACGCGAAGTGCATCGTGCTTTTGTAGTAACCCCCTCAACTTTTAAGCACACGCTATGCGGGTGAAATGATGATACCTTGTCAACTTTCAACCTTTTCAGACTTCATTTGACGTGCTTTTAAATTTCAGGGTCATTTAGCTCAAAATAATCAGGAAATGCATGAAAAATATCAAATGAAATCAGAAAGGATTGAAAATTGATGCTGTGGCTTTTAATGGTGCATTTTGAACACACGAAAAGCCTGGAGTTCAAATAAGTTGAAGAAAATGAAATGCCTTTTGTAACCGACGAGTTTCCATTCGAAACCCCGATACTTCGAAAGAGAGTGTCTGTTTTCTACGCGAAGTGCATCCTTCTTTTGTCGTAACCTTCTCAACTTTTTAGCACATGCTATGTGGGTGAAATGATTATACCGTGCCAACTTTCAACCTTTTTAGACTTCATTTGAAGTGCTTTTCAATTTCAGGGTCATTTAGCTCAAAAACTCAGTAAATGCATGAAAAATATCAAATGAAGTCAGAAAGGGTTGAAAATTGATGACATGGCTTTGAATGGTGCATTTTGAACCCATAAAAAACCTGGAGTTCAAATAAGTTCAAGAAAATGAAATGCCTTTTGTAGCCGATGAGTTTCCGTCCGAAACCCCGATACTTCGAAAGAGACTGTCCGTTTTGTACGCGAACTCCATCCTGCTTTTGTCGCAACCCTTTCAACTTTTGAGCACATGCTATGTGGGTGAAATGATGATACCATGTCAACTTTCAACCTTTTCAGACTTCATTTGAAGTGCTTTTCAATTTCAGGGTCATTTAGCTCAAAAAATCAGTAAATGCATGAAAAATATCAAATGAAGTCAGAAAGGGTTGAAAATTGATGATGTGGCTTTGAATGGTGCATTTCGAACACACGAAAAGCCTGGAGTTCAAATAAGTTCACGAAAATGAAATGCCTTTTGTAATCGATGAGTTTCCGTCCGAAACCCCGATACTTCGAAAGAGACTGTCCGTTTTGTACGCGAACTCCATCCTGCTTTTGTCGTAACCACATTTTAGGGTCATTTAGCTCAAAAAATAATAAATGCATGAAAAATATCAAATGAAGTCAGAAAGGGTTTAAAATTGATGATGTGGCTTTGAATAGTGCATTTTGAACCCATAAAGAACCTAGAGTTCAAATAAGTTCAAGAAAATGAAAAGCCTTTTGTAGCCGATGAGTTTCCGTGCGAAACCCCGATACTTCGAAAGAGAGTGTCCATTTTGTACGCGAAGTGCATCCTGCTTTTGCCGTAAGCTTCTCAACTTTTGAGCACATGCTATGTGGGTGAAATGGTGATACCATCCCAAATTTCAACCTTTTCAGACTTCATTTGAAGTGCTTTTCAATTTCATGGTCATCTAGCTCAAAAAAATCAGTAAATGCATGAAAAATATCAAATGAAGTCAGAAAGGGTTGAAAATTGATGATGTGGCTTTTAATGGTGCATTTTGAACACAAAAAAAGCCCGGAGTTCAAATAAGTTCAAGAAAATGAAATGCCTTTTGTAACCGATGTGTTTTTGTCCGAAACCCCGATATTTCGAAAGAGACTGTCCGTTTTGTACGCGAAGTGCATCCTGCTTTTGTCATAACCCCCTCAACTTTTTAGCACACGCTATATGGGTGAAATGATGATACCATGTAAGCTTTCAACCTTTTTAGACTTCATTTGAAGTGCTTTTCAATTTGGGGGTCATTTACCTCAAAAAAATAGTAAATGCATGAAAAATATCAAATGGAGTCAGAAAGGGTTGAAAATTGATGATGTGGCTTTGAATGGTGCATTTTGAACACATAAAAAACCTAGAGTTCAAATAAGTTCAAGAAAATGAAATGCCTTTTGTAGCCGACGAGTTTCCGTCCGAAACCCCGATACTTTGAAAGAGAGTGTCCGTTTTGTACGCGAAGTGCATCCTGCTTTTGCCGTAACCTTCTCAACTTTTTAGCACATGCTATGTGGGTGAAATGATGATACCATGTCAACTATCAACCTTTTCAGACTTCATTTGAAGTGCTTTTCAATTTCAGGGCATTTAGCTCAAAAAATCAATAAATGCATGAAAAATATCAAATGAAGTCAGAAAGGGTTGAAAATTGATAATGTGGCTTCGAATGGTGCATTTTGAACGCACAAAAAGCCTAGAGTTCAAATAAGTTCAAGAAAATGAAATGCCTTTTGTAGCCGATGAGTTTCCGTCCGAACCCCGGATACTTCGAAAGAGAGTGTCCATTTTGTACGCGAAGTGCATCCTGCTTTTGCCGTAACCTTGTCAACTTTTGAGCACATGCTATGTGGGTGAAATGGTGATACCATGCCAACTTTCAACCTTTTCAGACTTCATTTGAAGTGCTTTTCAATTTCATGGTCATCTAGCTCACAAAAATTTGTAAATGCATGAAAAATATCAAATGAAGTCAGAAAGGTTTGAAAATTGATGATTTGGCTTTTAATGGTGCATTTTGAACACACAAAAAGCCTGGAGGTCAAATAAGTTCAAGAAAATGAAATGCCTTTTGTAACCGATGTGTTTTTGTCCGAAACCCCGATATTTCGAAAGAGACTGTCCGTTTTGTACGCGAAGTGCATCCTGCTTTTGTGATAACCCCCTCAACTTTTTAGCATATGCTATGTGGGTGAAATGATGATACCATGTCAGCTTTCAACCTTTTTAGACTTCATTTGAAGTGCTTTTCAATTTTAGGGTCATTTAGCTCAAAAATCGTAAATGCATGAAAAATATCGAATGAAGTTAGAAAGGGTTGAAAATTGATGATGTGGCTTTGAATGGTGCATTTTGAACCCATAAAAAACCACAGATTTCAAATAAGTTCAAGAAAATGAAATGCCTTTTGTAGCCGATGAGTTTCGGTCCGAAACCCCGATACTTCGAAAGAGAGTGTCCATTTTGTACGCGAAGTGCATCCTGCTTTTGCCGTAACCTTCTCAACTTTTTAGCACATGCTATGTGGGTGAAATGGTGATACCATGCCAACTTTCAACATTTTCAGACTTCATTTGAAGTGCTTTCCAATTTCAGGGTCATCTAGCTCAAAAAAATTAGTAAATGCATTAAAAATATCAAATGAAGTCAGAAAGGGTTGAAAATTGATGGTGTGGCTTTTAATGGTGCATTTTGAACACACAAAAAGCCTGGAGTTCAAATAAGTTCAAGAAAATGAAATGCCTTTTGTAACCGATGTGTTTCCGTCCGAAACCCCGATACTTCTAGAGAGAATGTGCGTATTGTACGCGAAGTGCATCCTTATTTTGCCGTAACCTTCTCAAGTTTTTAGCACATGCTATGTGGGTGAAATGATGATACCATGCCAACTTTCATCCTTTTCAGACTTCATTTGAAGTGCTTTTCAATTTCAGGGTCATTTAGCTCAAAAAATCAGTAAATGCATGGAACATATCAAATGAAGTCAGAAAGGGTTGAAAATTGATGATTTGGCTTTGAATGGTGCATTTTGAACACACAAAAATCCCGGAGTTCAAATAAGTTCAAGAAAATCAAATGCCTTTTGTAATCGACGAGTTTTCGTCTGAATCCCCGATACTTCGAAAGAGACTGTCCGTTTTGTACGCGAAGTGCATCCTGCTTTTGTCATAACCCCCTCAACTTTTTAGCACACGCTATGTGGATGAAATGATGATACGATGTCAACTTTCAACCTTTTCAGTCTTCATTTGAAGTGCTTTTCAATTTGAGGGTCATTTAGCTCAAAAAATAGTAAATGCATGAAAAATATCAAATGGAGTCAGAAAGGGTTGAAAATTGATGATGTGGCTTTGAATGGTCCATTTTGAACACATAAAAAACAAGGAGTTCAAATAAGTTCAAGAAAATGAAATGCCTTTTGTAGCCGATGAGTTTCCGTCCGAAACCCCGATACTTCGAAAGAGAGTGTCCGTTTTGTACGCGAAGTGAATCCTGCTTTTGCCGTAACCTTCTCAACTTTTTAGCACATGCTATGTGGGTGAAATGATGATACCATGTCAACTATCAACCTTTTCAGACTTCATTTGAAGTGCTTTTCAATTTCAGGGCATTTCGCTCAAAAATCAATAAATGCATGAAAAATATCAAATGAAGTCAAAAAGGGTTGAAAATTTATGATGTGGCTTTGAATGGTGCATTTTGAATGCACAAAAAGCCTAGAGTTCAAATAAGTTCAAGAAAATGAAATGCCTTTTGTAATCGATGATTTTCCGTCCGAAACACCGATACTTCGAAAGAGACTGTCCGTTTTGTACGCGAAGCGCATCCTGCTTTTGCAGTAACCCTCTCAAATTTTTAGCACATGCTATGTGGGTGAAATGATGATACCAACTTTCAACCTTTTCAGACTTCATTTGAAGTGCTTTTCAATTCCAGGGTCATTTAGCTCAAAAAATTCAGTAAATGAATGAAAAATATCAAATGAAGTCAGAAAGGGTTGAAAATTGATGATGTGGCTTTGAATGGTGCATTTTGAACACACAAAAAGCCTGGAGTTCAAATAAGTAAAAGAAAATGAGATGCCTTTTGCAATGGATGAGTTTCCATCTGAAAGCCCGATACTTCGAAAGAGACTGTCTGTTTTGCACGCGAAGTGCAACCTGCTTTTGCCGTAACCCCCTCAACTTTTTAGCACACGCTATGTGGGTGAAATGATGATACCATGTCAACTTTCAACCTTTTCAGTCTTCATTTGAAGTGTTTTTCAATTTGAGGGTCATTTAGCTCAAAAAAATAGTAAATGCATGAAAAATATCAAATGGAGTCAGAAAGGGTTGAGAATTGATGATGTGGCTTTGAATGGTGCATTTGGAACACATAAAAAACGAGGAGTTCAAAAAAGTTCAAGAAAATGAACTGCCTTTTGTAGCCGATGAGTTTCCGTCCGAAACCCCGATACTTCGAAAGAGAGTGTCCGTTTTGTACGCGAAGTGCATCCTGCTTTTGCCGTAACCTTCTCAACTTTTTAGCACATGCTATGTGGGTGAAATGATGATACCATGTCAACTATCAACCTTTTCGGACTTCGTTTGAAGTGCTTTCCAATTTTAGGGCATTTAGCTCAAAAAAATCAATAAATGGATGCAAAATATCAAATGAAGTCAGAAAGCGTTGAAAATTGATGATGTGGCATTGAATGGTGCATTTTGAACACACAAAAAGCCTGGAGTTGAAATAAGTAAAAGAAAATGAAATGCCTTTTGTAATCGATGAGTTTCCGTTTGAAACCCCGATACTTCGATAGAGACTGTCCGTTTTGTACGCGAAGTCCATCCTGCTTTCGCCGTAACCCTCTCAACTTTTTAGCACATGCTATGTGGGTGAAATGATGATACCATGTCAACTTTCAACCTTTTTAGACTTCATTTGAAGTGCTTTTCAATTTTAGGGTCATTTAGCTCAAAAAATCAGTAAATGCACGAAAAATATCAAATGAAGTCAGAAAGGGTTGAAAATTGATGATGTGGCTTTGAATGGTGCATTTCGAACACACAAAAAGCCTGGAGTTCAAATAAGTACACGAAAATGAAATGCCTTTTGTAATTGATGACTTTCTGTCTAAAACCCCGATACTTCGGACGAGACTGTCCATTTTGTACGCGAAGTGCATCCTGCTTTTGTCGAACCCCCTCAACTTTTTAGCACACGCTATGTCGGTGAAATGATGGTAACATGTCAACTTTCAACCTTTTCAAACTTCATTTGAAGTGCTTTTCAATTTTAGGGTCAGTTAGCTCAAAAAAATAGTGAATGCATGAAAATATCAAATGAAGTCAAAAAGGGTTGAAAATTGATGATGTGGCTTTGAATGGTGCATTTGGAACACATAAAAAACGAGGAGTTCAAATAAGTTCAAGAAAATGAAATGCCTTTTGTAGCCGATGAGTTTCCGTCCGAAACCCCGATACTTCGAAAGAGAGTGTCCGTTTTGTACGCGAAGTGCATCCTGCTTTTGTCGTAACCTTCTTAACTTTTTAGCACATGCTATGTGGGTGAAATGATGATACCATGTCAACTATCAACCTTTTCGAACTTCGTTTGAAGTGCTTTTCAATTTCAGGGCATTTAGCTCCAAAAATCAATTAATGCATCAAAAAAATCAAATGAAGTCAGAAAGGGTTGAAATTGATGATGTGGCTTTGAATGGTGCATTTTGAACACACAAAAAGCTTGGAGTTGAAATAAGTAAAAGAAAATGAAATGCCTTTTGTAATCGATGAGTTTCCGTTTGAAACCCCGATACTTCGATAGAGACTGTCCGTTTTGTACGCGAAGTCCATCGTGCTTTTGCCATAACCCTCTCAACTTTTTAGCACATGCTATGTGGGTGAAATGATGATACCATGTCAACTTTCAACCTTTTTAGACTTCATTTGAAGTGCTTTTCAATTTTAGGGTCATTTAGCTCAAATAATCAGTAAATGCATGAAAAATATCAAATGAAGTCAGAAAGGGTTGAAAATTGATGATGTGGCTTTGAATGGTGCATTTCGAACACACAAAAATCCTGGAGTTCAAATAAGTACACGAAAATGAAATGCCTTTTGTAATTGATGAGTTTCCGTCTGAAACCCCGATACTTCGGACGAGACTGTCCATTTTGTACGCGAAGTGCATCCTGCTTATGTCGAACCCCCTTAACTTTTTAGCACACGCTATGTGGGTGAAATGATGATACCATGTCAACTTTCAACCTTTTCAGACTTCATTTGAAGTGCTTTTCAATTTTAGGGTCAGTTAGCTCAAAAAAAACCAGTGAATGCATGAAAATATCAAATGAAGTCAAAAAGGGTTGAAAATTGATGATGTGGCTTTGAATTGTGCATTTTGAACAAATAAAAAACGAGGAGTTCAAACAAGTTCAAGAAAATGAAATGCCTTTTGTAGCCGATGAGTTTCCGTCTCAAACCCCGATACTTCGAAAGAGAGTGTCTGTTTTGTACGCGAAGTGCATCCTACTATTGCCGTAACCTTCTCAACTTTTTAGCACATGCTATGTGGGTGAAATGATGATACCATGTCAACTATCAACCTTTTCGGACTTCATTTGAAGTGCTTTTCAATTTCAGGGAATTTAGCTCAAAAAATCAATAAATGCATGAAAAATATCAAATGAAGTCAGAAGGGTTGAAAATTGATGATGTGGCTTTGAATGGTGCATTTTGAACGCACAAAAAGCCTAGAGGTCAAATAAGTTCAAGAAAATGAAATGCCTTTTGTAATCGATGAGTTTCCGTCCGAAACCCCGATACTTCGAAAGAGACTGTCCGTTTTGTACGCGAAGCGCATCCTGCTTTTGCCGTAACCCTCAACTTTTTAGCACACGCTATGTGGGTGAAATGATGATACCATGTCAACTTTCAACCTTTTCAGACTTCATTTGAAGTGCTTTTCAATTTTAGGGTCAGTTAGCTCAACAAAACAGTGAATGCATGAAAATATCAAATGAAGTTAAAAAGGGTTGAAAATTGATGATGTGGCTTTGAATGGTGCATTTTGAACAAATAAAAAACGAGGAGTTCAAATAAGTTCAAGAAAATGAAATGCCTTTTGTAGCCGATGAGTTTCCGGCCGAAACCCCGATACTTCGAAAGAGAGTGTCTGTTTTGTACGCGAAGTGCATCCTGCTATTGCCGTAAACTTCTCAACTTTTTAGCACATGCTATGTGGGTGAAATGATGATACCATGTCACCTATCAACCTTTTCGGACTTCATTTGAAGTGCTTTTCAATTTCAGGGAATTTAGCTCAAAAAATCAATAAATGCATGAAAAATATCAACTGAAGTCAGAAGGGTTGAAAATTGATGATGTGGCTTTGAATGGTGCATTTTGAACGCACAAAAAGCCTAGAGGTCAAATAAGTTCAAGAAAATGAAATGCCTTTTGTAATCGATGAGTTTCCGTCCGAAACCCCGATACTTCGAAAGAGACTGTCCGTTTTGTACGCGAAGCGCATCCTGCTTTTGCCGTAACCCTCTCAAATTTTTAGCACAAGCTATGTGGGTGAAATGATGATACCAACTTTCAACCTTTTCAGACTTCATTTGAAGTGCTTTTCAATTCCAGGGTCATATAGCTCAAAAAATCAGTAAATGCATGAAAAATAGCAAATGAAGTCAGAAAGGGTTGAAAATTTATGATGTGGCTTTGAATGGTGCATTTTGAACACACAAAAATCCTGGAGTTGAAATAAGTAAAAGAAAATGAGATGCCTTTTGTAATGGATTAGTTTCCGTCTGAAACCCCGATACTTCGAAAGAGACTGTCTGTTTTGTACGTGAAGTGCATCCTGCTTTTGCCGTAACCCCCTCAACTTTTTAGCACACGCTATGTGGGTGAAATGATGATACCATGTCAACTTTCAACCTTTTCAGGCTTCATTTGAAGTGCTTTTCAATTTTAGGGTCATTTAACTCAAAAAAAATAGTAAATGCATGAAAAAAATCAAATGAAGTCAGAAAGGATTGAAAATTGATGATGTGGCTTTGAATGGTGCATTCCGAACACATAAAAAACCTGGAGTTCAAATAAGTTAGAGAAAATGAAATGCCTTTTGTAGCCGATGAGTTTCCGTCCGACACCCCAATACTTCGAAAGAGAGTGTCTGTTTTGTACGCGAAGTGCATCCTGCTTTTGCCGTAACCTTCTCAACTTTTTAGCACATGCTATGTGGGTGAAATGATGATACCATGTCAACTATCAACCTTTTCGGACTTCATTTGAAGTGTTTTTCAATTTCAGGGCATTTAGCTCAAAAAATCAGTAAATGCATGAAAAATATCAAATGAAGTCAGAAAGGGTTGAAAATTGATGATGTGGCTTTGAATGGTGCATTTTGAACACACAAAAAGCCTTGAGTTCAAATAAGTAAAAGAAAATGAGAAGCCTTTTGTAATGGATGAGTTTCCGTCTGAAACCCCGATACTTCGAAAGAGACTGTCTGTTTTGTACGCGAAGTGCATCCTGCTTTTGCTGTAACCCCCTCAACTTTTTAGCACATGCTATGTGGGTGAAATGATGATACCATGTCAACTTTCAACCTTTGCAGACTTCATTTGAAGTGCTTTCCAATTTTAGGGTCATTTAGCTCAACAAAAATAGTAAATGCATGAAAAATATCAAATGAAGTCAGCAAGGATTGAAAATTGATGATGTGGCTTTGAATGGTGCATTTTGAACACATAAAAAACGAGGAGTTCAAATAAGTTCAAGAAAATGAAATGACTTTTGTAGCCGATGAGTTTCCGTCCGAAACCCCGATACTTCGAAAGAGAGTGTCTGTTTTGTACGCGAAGTGCATCCTGCTTTTGCCATAACCTTCTCAACTTTTTAGCACATGCTATGTGGGTGAAATGATGATACCATGTCAACTATCAACCTTTTCGAACTTCATTTGAAGTTCTTTTCAATTTCAGGGCATTTAGCTCAAAAAATCAGTAAATGCATGAAAAATATCAAATGAAGTCAGAAAGGGTTGAAAATTTATGATGTGGCTTTGAATGGTGCATTTTGAACACACAAAAAGCCTGGAGTTCAAATAAGTAAAATAAAAAGAGATGCCTTTTGTAATGGATGACTTTCCGTCTGAAACCCCAATACTTCGAAAGAGACTGTCTGTTTTGTACGCGAAGTGCATCCTGCTTTTGCCGTAACCCCCTCAACTTTTTAGCACACGCTATGTGGGTGAAATGATGATACCATGTCAACTTTCAACCTTTGCAGACTTCATTTGAAGTGCTTTCCAATTTTAGGGTCATTTAGCTCAATAAAAATAGTAAATGCATGAAAAATATCAAATGAAATCAGCAAGGATTGAAAATTGATGATGTGGCTTTGAATGGTGCATTTTGAACACATAAAAAACTAGGAGTTCAAATAAGTTCAAGAAAATGAAATGCCTTTTGTAGCCGATGAGTTCCCGTCCGAAACCCCGATACTTCGAAAGAGTGTCTGTTTTGTACGCGAAGTGCATCCTGCTTTTGCCGTAACCTTCTCAACTTTTTAGCACATGCTATGTGGGTGAAATGATGATACCATGTCAACTATCAACCTTTTCGGACTTCATTTGAAGTGCTTTTCAATTTCAGGGCATTTAGCTCAAAAAATCAATAAATGCATGAAAAATATCAAATGAAGTCAGAAAGGGTTGAAAATTGATGATGTGGCTTTGAATGGTGCATTCTGAACGCACAAAAAGCCTAGAGGTCAAATAAGTTCAAGAAAATGGAATGCCTTTTGTAATCGATGAGTTTCCGTCCGAAACCCCGATACTTCGAAAGAGACTGTCCGTTTTGTACGCGAAGCGCATCCTGCTTTTGTCGTAACCCTCTCAAATTTTTAGCACAAGCTGTGTGGGTGAAATGATGATACCAACTTTCAACCTTTTCAGACTTCATTTGAAGTGCTTTTCAATTCCAGGGTCATTTAGCTCAAAAAAATTAGTAAATGCATGAAAAATATCAAATGAAGTCAGAAAGGGTTGAAAATTTATGATGTGGCTTTGAATGGTGCATTTTGAACACACAAAAATCCTGGAGTTCAAATAAGTAAAAGAAAATGAGATGCCTTTTGTAATTGATGAGTTTCCGTCTGAAACCCCGATACTTCGAAAGAGACTGTCTGTTTTGTACGCGAAGTGCATCCTGCTTTTGACGTAACCTTCTCAACTTTTTGGCACATGCTATGTGAGTGAAATTATGATACGATGTCAAGTTTCAACCTTTTCAGACTTCATTTGAAGTGCTTTTCAATTTCAGGGCATTTAGCTCAAAAAATCAATAAATGCATGAAAAATATCAAATGAAGTCAGAAAGGGTTGAAAATTGATGATGTGGCTTTGAATGGTGCATTTTGAACACACAAAAAGCCTGGAGTTCAAATAAGTTCAAGAAAATGAAATGCCTTTTGTAACCGATGAGTTTCCGTCCGAAACCCCGATACTTCGAAAGAGACTGTCTGTTTTGTACGTGAAGTGCATCCTGCTTTTGCCGTAACCTTCTCAACTTTTTCGCACATGGTATGTGGGTGAAATGATGATACCATGCCAACTTTCAACATTTTCAGACTTCATTTGAAGTCCTTTCGAATTTCCGGGTCATTTAGCTCAAAAAAAGCAGTAAATGCATGACAAATATCAAATGAAGTCAGAAAGGGTTGAAAATTGATGATGTGGCTTTGTATGGTGCATTTTGAACACACAAAAAGCCTGGAGTTCAAATAAGTTCAAGAAAATGAAATGCCTTTTGTAACTGATGAGTTTTCGTCCGAAACCCCGATACTTCGAAAGAGACTGTCTGTTTTGTACACGAAGTGCATCCTGCTTTTGCCGTAACCGTCTCAACTTTTTAGCACATGCTATGTGGGTGAAATGATGATACGATGTCAACTTTCAACCTTCTCATACTTCATTTGAAGTGCTTTTCAATTTCAGGGTCATTTAGCTCAAAAAAATCAGTAAATGCATGAAAAATATCAAATGAAGTCAGAAAGGGTTGAAAATTGATGATGTGGCTTTGAATGGTGCATTTTGAACACACAAAAATCCTGGAGTTCAAATAAGTAAAAGAAAATGAAATGGCTTTTGTAATCGATGACTTTTCGTCTGAAACCCCGATACTTCGATAGAGACTGTCCGTTTTGTACGCGAAGTGCATCCTGCTTTGGCCGTAACCCCTCTCAACTTTTTAGCACATGATATGTGGGTGAAATGATGATACCATGTCAAGTTTCAACCTTTTCAGACTTCATTTGAAGTGCTTTTCAATTTTAGGGTCATTTAGCTCAAAAAACTAGTAATTGCATGTAAAATATCAAATGAAGTCAGAAAGGGTTGAAAATTGATGATGTGGCTTTGAATGTCGCATTTTGAACACATAAAAAACCTCGAGTTCAAATAAGTTCAAGAAACTGAAATGCCTTTTGTAACCGATGAGTTTCCGTCTGAAACCCCGATACTTCGAAAGAGACTGTCTGTTTTGTACGCGAAGTGCATCCTGCTTTTGCCGTAACCTTCTCAACTTTTTGGAACATGCTATGTGGGTGAAATGATGATACCATGCCAACTTTCAACATTTTCAAACTTCATTTGAAGTGCTTTCCAATTTCAGGGTCATTTAGCTAAAAAAATCAGTAAATGCATGACAAATATCAAATGAAGTCAGAATGGGTTGAAAATTGATGATGTGGCTTTGAATGGTGCATTTTGAACACACAAAAAGCCTAGAGTTCAAATAAGTAAAAGAAAATGAAATGCCTTTTGTAATCGATGAGTTTCCGTTTGAAACCCCGATACTTCGAAAGAGTCTGTCCGTTTTGTACGCGAAGTCCATCCTGCTTTTGCTGTAACCCTCTCAACTTTTTAGCACATGCTATGTGGGTGAAATGATGATACCATGTCAACTTTCAACCTTTTCATACTTCATTTGAAGTGCTTTTAAATTTCAGGGTCATAAAAAACCTGGAGTTCAAATAAGTTCAAGAAAATGAAATGCCTTTTGTAACCGATGAGTTTCCGTCTGAAACCCCGATACTTCGAAAGAGATTGTCCGTTTTGTACGCGAAGTGCATCCTTCTTTTGCCGTAACCTTCTCAACTTTTTAGCACATGCTATGTGGGTGAAATGATGATACCATGCCAACTTTCAACCTTTTCCGACTTCATTTGAATTGCTTTCCAATTTCAGGGTCATTTAGCTCAAATAAATCAGTAAATGCATGAAAAATATCAAATGAAGTCAGAAAGGGTTGAAAATTGATGATGTGGCTTTTAATGGTGCATTTTGAACACACAAAAATCCTGGAGTTCAAATAAGTTCAAGAAAATAAAATGCCTTTTGTAACTCATGAGTTTCCGTCCGAAACCCCGATACTTCGAAAGAGACTGTCCGTTTTGTACGCGAAGTGCATCCTGCTTTTGCCGTAACCTTCTCAAGTTTTTAGCACATGCTATGTGGGTGAAATGATGATACGATGCCAACTTTCAACCTTTTCAGACTTCATTTGAAGTGCTTTCCAATTTCAGGGTCATTTAGCTCAAAAAAATCAGTAAATGCATGACAAATATCAAATGAAGTCAGAATGGGTTGAAAATTGATGATGTGGCTTTGAATGGTGCATTTTGAACACACAAAAAGCCTAGAGTTCAAATAAGTAAAAGAAAATGAAATGCCTTTTGTAATCGATGAGTTTCCGTTTGAAACCCCGATACTTCGAAAGAGTCTGTCCGTTTTGTACGCGAAGTCCATCCTGCTTTTGCTGTAACCCTCTCAACTTTTTAGCACATGCTATGTGGGTGAAATGATGATACCATGTCAACTTTCAACCTTTTCATACTTCATTTGAAGTGCTTTTAAATTTCAGGGTCATTTCGCTCAAAAAAATCAGTAAATGCATGAAAAATATCAAATGAAGTCAGAAAGGGTTGACAATTGATGATGTGGCTTTGAATGGTGCATTTTGAACACACAAAAAGCCTGGAGTTCAAATAAGTAAAAGAAAATGAAATGCCTTTTGTAATCGATGAGTTTCCGTCTGAAACCCCGATACTTCGAAAGAAACTGTCCGTTTTGTATGCGAAGTGCGTCCTGCTTTTGCCGTAACCCTCTCAACTTTTTAGCACATGCTATGTTGGTGAAATGATAATACCATGTCAACTTTCAACCTGTTCAGACTTCATTTGAAGTGCTTTTCAATTTTAGGGTCATTTAGCTGAAAAAAATAGTAATTGCATGAAAAATATCAAATGAATTCAGAAAGGGTTGAAAATTGATGATGTGGCTTTGAATGGTGCATTTTGAACACACAAAAAGCCTGGAGTTCAAATAAGTAAAAGAAAATGAGATGCCTTTTGTAATTGATGAGTTTCCGTCTGAAACCCCGATACTTCGAAAGAGACTGTCTGTTTTGTACGCGAAGTGCATCCTGCTTTTGACGTAACCTTCTCAACTTTTTGGCACATGCTATGTGAGTGAAATTATGATACGATGTCAAGTTTCAACCTTTTCAGACTTCATTTGAAGTGCTTTTCAATTTCAGGGCATTTAGCTCAAAAAATCAATAAATGCATGAAAAATATCAAATGAAGTCAGAAAGGGTTGAAAATTGATGATGTGGCTTTGAATGGTGCATTTTGAACACACAAAAAGCCTGGAGTTCAAATAAGTTCAAGAAAATGAAATGCCTTTTGTAACCGATGAGTTTCCGTCCGAAACCCCGATACTTCGAAAGAGACTGTCTGTTTTGTACGTGAAGTGCATCCTGCTTTTGCCGTAACCTTCTCAACTTTTTCGCACATGGTATGTGGGTGAAATGATGATACCATGCCAACTTTCAACATTTTCAGACTTCATTTGAAGTACTTTCCAATTTCCGGGTCATTTAGCTCAGAAAAAGCAGTAAATGCATGACAAATATCAAATGAAGTCAGAAAGGGTTGAAAATTGATGATGTGGCTTTGTATGGTGCATTTTGAACACACAAAAAGCCTGGAGTTCAAATAAGTTCAAGAAAATGAAATGCCTTTTGTAACTGATGAGTTTTCGTCCGAAACCCCGATACTTCGAAAGAGACTGTCTGTTTTGTACACGAAGTGCATCCTGCTTTTGCCGTAACCGTCTCAACTTTTTAGCACATGCTATGTGGGTGAAATGATGATACTATGTCAACTTTCAACCTTCTCATACTTCATTTGAAGTGCTTTTCAATTTCAGGGTCATTTAGCTCAAAAAAATCAGTAAATGCATGAAAAATATCAAATGAAGTCAGAAAGGGTTGAAAATTGATGATGTGGCTTTGAATGGTGCATTTTGAACACACAAAAATCCTGGAGTTCAAATAAGTAAAAGAAAATGAAATGGCTTTTGTAATCGATGACTTTTCGTCTGAAACCCCGATACTTCGATAGAGACTGTCCGTTTTGTACGCGAAGTGCATCCTGCTTTGGCCGTAACCCCTCTCAACTTTTTAGCACATGATATGTGGGTGAAATGATGATACCATGTCAAGTTTCAACCTTTTCAGACTTCATTTGAAGTGCTTTTCAATTTTAGGGTCATTTAGCTCAAAAAACTAGTAATTGCATGTAAAATATCAAATGAAGTCAGAAAGGGTTGAAAATTGATGATGTGGCTTTGAATGTCGCATTTTGAACACATAAAAAACCTGGAGTTCAAATAAGTTCAAGAAACTGAAATGCCTTTTGTAACCGATGAGTTTCCGTCTGAAACCCCGATACTTCGAAAGAGACTGTCTGTTTTGTACGCGAAGTGCATCCTGCTTTTGCCGTAACCTTCTCAACTTTTTGGAACATGCTATGTGGGTGAAATGATGATACCATGCCAACTTTCAACATTTTCAAACTTCATTTGAAGTGCTTTCCAATTTCAGGGTCATTTAGCTAAAAAAAATCAGTAAATGCATGACAAATATCAAATGAAGTCAGAATGGGTTGAAAATTGATGATGTGGCTTTGAATGGTGCATTTTGAACACACAAAAAGCCTAGAGTTCAAATAAGTAAAAGAAAATGAAATGCCTTTTGTAATCGATGAGTTTCCGTTTGAAACCCCGATACTTCGAAAGAGTCTGTCCGTTTTGTACGCGAAGTCCATCCTGCTTTTGCTGTAACCCTCTCAACTTTTTAGCACATGCTATGTGGGTGAAATGATGATACCATGTCAACTTTCAACCTTTTCATACTTCATTTGAAGTGCTTTTAAATTTCAGGGTCATAAAAAACCTGGAGTTCAAATAAGTTCAAGAAAATAAAATGCCTTTTGTAACCGATGAGTTTCCGTCTGAAACCCCGATACTTCGAAAGAGATTGTCCGTTTTGTACGCGAAGTGCATCCTGCTTTTGCCGTAACCTTCTCAACTTTTTAGCACATGCTATGTGGGTGAAATGATGATACCATGTCAACTTTCAACCTTTTCCGACTTCATTTGAATTGCTTTCCAATTTCAGGGTCATTTAGCTCAAATAAATCAGTAAATGCATGAAAAATATCAGATGAAGTCAGAAAGGGTTGAAAATTGATGATGTGGCTTTTAATGGTGCATTTTGAACACACAAAAATCCTGGAGTTCAAATAAGTTCAAGAAAATAAAATGCCTTTTGTAACTCATGAGTTTCCGTCCGAAACCCCGATACTTCGAAAGAGACTGTCCGTTTTGTACGCGAAGTGCATCCTGCTTTTGCCGTAACCTTCTCAAGTTTTTAGCACATGCTATGTGGGTGAAATGATGATACGATGCCAACTTTCAACCTTTTCAGGCTTCATTTGAAGTGCTTTCCAATTTCAGGGTCATTTAGCTCAAAAAAATCAATAAATGCATGAAAAATATCAAATGAAGTCAGAATGGGTTGAAAATTGATGATGTGGCTTTGAGTGGTGCATTTTGAACACACAAAAAGCCTGGAGTTCGAATAAGTAATAGAAAATGAAATGCCTTTTGTAATCGATGAGTTTCCATCTGAAACCCCGATACTTCAAAAGAGACTATCCGTTTTGTACTCGAAGTCCATCCTGCTTTTGCCGTAACCCTCTCAACTTTTTAGCACATGCTATGTGGGTGAAATGATGATACCATGTGTACTTTCAACCTTTGCAGACTTCATTTGAAGTGCTTTTCAATTTTAGGGTCATTTAGCTCAAAAAAATAGTAATTGCATGAAAAATATCAAATGAAGTCAGAAAGGGTTGAAAATTGATGATGTGGCTTTGAATGGTGCATTTTGAACACATAAAAAACCTGGAGTTCAAATAAGTTCAAGAAAATGAAATGCCTTTTGTAACCGATGAGTTTCCGTCTGAAACCCCGATACTTCGAAAGAGACTGTCCGTTTTGTACGCGAAGTGCATCTTGCTTTTGCCGTAACCTTCTCAACTTTTTAGCACATGTTATGCGGGTGAAATGATGATACCGTGTCAACTTTCAACCTTTTCATACTTCATTTGAAGTGTTGTTCAATTTCAGGGTCATTTAGCTCAAAAAAATCAGTAAATGGATGAAAAATATCAAATGAAGTCAGAAAGGGTTGAAAATTGATGATGTGGCTTTGAATGGTGCATTTTGAACACACAAAAAGCCTGGAGTTCAAATAAGTAAAAGAAAATGAAAAGCCTTTTGTAATCGATGAGTTTCAATCTGAAACCCCGATACTTCGAAAGAGACTGTCCGTTTTGTACGCGAAGTGCATCCTGCTTTTGCCGTAACCCTCTCAACTTTTTAGCACATGCTATGTGGGTGAAATGATGATACCATGTCAACTTTCAACCTTTGCAGACTTCATTTGAAGTGCTTTTCAATTTTAGGGTCATTTAGCTCAAAAAAATAGTAATTGCATGAAAAATATCAAATGAAGTCAGAAAGGGTTGAAAATTGATGATGTGGCTTTGAATGGTGCATTTTGAACACATAAAAAACCTGGAGTTCAAATAAGTTCAAGAAAATGAAATGCCTTTTGTAACCGATGAGTTTCCGTCTGAAACCCCGATACTTCGAAAGAGACTGTCCGTTTTGTACGCGAAGTGCATCCTGCTTTTGCCGTAACCCTCTCAACTTTTTAGCACATGCTATGTGGGTGAAATGATGATACCATGTCAACTTTCAACCTTTGCAGACTTCATTTGAAGTGCTTTTCAATTTTAGGGTCATTTAGCTCAAAAAAATAGTAATTGCATGAAAAATATCAAATGAAGTCAGAAAGGGTTGAAAATTGATGATGTGGCTTTGAATGGTGCATTTTGAACACATAAAAAACCTGGAGTTCAAATAAGTTCAAGAAAATGAAATGCCTTTTGTAACCGATGAGTTTCCGTCTGAAACCCCGATACTTCGAAAGAGACTGTCCGTTTTGTACGCGAAGTGCATCTTGCTTTTGCCGTAACCTTCTCAACTTTTTAGCACATGCTATGCGGGTGAAATGATGATACCGTGTCAACTTTCAACCTTTTCATACTTCATTTGAAGTGTTGTTCAATTTCAGGGTCATTTAGCTCAAAAAAATCAGTAAATGGATGAAAAATATCAAATGAAGTCAGAAAGGGTTGAAAATTGATGATGTGGCTTTGAATGGTGCATTTTGAACACACAAAAAGCCTGGAGTTCAAATAAGTAAAAGAAAATGAAAAGCCTTTTGTAATCGATGAGTTTCAATCTGAAACCCCGATACTTCGAAAGAGACTGTCCGTTTTGTACGAGAAGTGCATCCTGCTTTTGCCGTAACCCTCTCAACTTTTTAGCACATGCTATGTGGGTGAAATGATGATACCATGTCAACTTTCAACCTTTGCAGACTTCATTTGAAGTGCTTTTCAATTTTAGGGTCATTTAGCTCAAAAAAATAGTAATTGCATGAAAAATATCAAATGAAGTCAGAAAGGGTTGAAAATTGATGATGTGGCTTTGAATGGTGCATTTTGAACACATAAAAAACCTGGAGTTCAAATAAGTTCAAGAAAATGAAATGCCTTTTGTAACCGATGAGTTTCCGTCTGAAACCCCGATACTTCGAAAGAGACTGTCCGTTTTGTACGCGAAGTGCATCCTGCTTTTGCCGTAACCCTCTCAACTTTTTAGCACATGCTATGTGGGTGAAATGATGATACCATGTCAACTTTCAACCTTTGCAGACTTCATTTGAAGTGCTTTTCAATTTTAGGGTCATTTAGCTCAAAAAATAGTAATTGCATGAAAAATATCAAATGAAGTCAGAAAGGGTTGAAAATTGATGATGTGGCTTTGAATGGTGCATTTTGAACACATAAAAAACCTGGAGTTCAAATAAGTTCAAGAAAATGAAATGCCTTTTGTAACCGATGAGTTTCCGTCTGAAACCCCGATACTTCGAAAGAGACTGTCCGTTTTGTACGCGAAGTGCATCTTGCTTTTGCCGTAACCTTCTCAACTTTTTAGCACATGCTATGCGGGTGAAATGATGATACCGTGTCAACTTTCAACCTTTTCATACTTCATTTGAAGTGTTGTTCAATTTCAGGGTCATTTAGCTCAAAAAAATCAGTAAATGGATGAAAAATATCAAATGAAGTCAGAAAGGGTTGAAAATTGATGATGTGGCTTTGAATGGTGCATTTTGAACACACAAAAAGCCTGGAGTTCAAATAAGTAAAAGAAAATGAAAAGCCTTTTGTAATCGATGAGTTTCAATCTGAAACCCCGATACTTCGAAAGAGACTGTCCGTTTTGTACGCGAAGTGCATCCTGCTTTTGCCGTAACCCTCTCAACTTTTTAGCACATGCTATGTGGGTGAAATGATGATACCATGTCAACTTTCAACCTTTGCAGACTTCATTTGAAGTGCTTTTCAATTTTAGGGTCATTTAGCTCAAAAAAATAGTAATTGCATGAAAAATATCAAATGAAGTCAGAAAGGGTTGAAAATTGATGATGTGGCTTTGAATGGTGCATTTTGAACACATAAAAAACCTGGAGTTCAAATAAGTTCAAGAAAATGAAATGCCTTTTGTAACCGATGAGTTTCCGTCTGAAACCCCGATACTTCGAAAGAGACTGTCCGTTTTGTACGCGAAGTGCATCCTGCTTTTGCCGTAACCCTCTCAACTTTTTAGCACATGCTATGTGGGTGAAATGATGATACCATGTCAACTTTCAACCTTTGCAGACTTCATTTGAAGTGCTTTTCAATTTTAGGGTCATTTAGCTCAAAAAATAGTAATTGCATGAAAAATATCAAATGAAGTCAGAAAGGGTTGAAAATTGATGATGTGGCTTTGAATGGTGCATTTTGAACACATAAAAAACCTGGAGTTCAAATAAGTTCAAGAAAATGAAATGCCTTTTGTAACCGATGAGTTTCCGTCTGAAACCCCGATACTTCGAAAGAGACTGTCCGTTTTGTACGCGAAGTGCATCTTGCTTTTGCCGTAACCTTCTCAACTTTTTAGCACATGCTATGCGGGTGAAATGATGATACCGTGTCAACTTTCAACCTTTTCATACTTCATTTGAAGTGTTGTTCAATTTCAGGGTCATTTAGCTCAAAAAAATCAGTAAATGGATGAAAAATATCAAATGAAGTCAGAAAGGGTTTAAAATTGATGATGTGGCTTTGAATGGTGCATTTTGAACACACAAAAAGCCTGGAGTTCAAATAAGTAAAAGAAAATGAAAAGCCTTTTGTAATCGATGAGTTTCAATCTGAAACCCCGATACTTCGAAAGAGACTGTCCGTTTTGTACGCGAAGTGCATCCTGCTTTTGCCGTAACCCTCTCAACTTTTTAGCACATGCTATGTGGGTGAAATGATGATACCATGTCAACTTTCAACCTTTGCAGACTTCATTTGAAGTGCTTTTCAATTTTAGGGTCATTTAGCTCAAAAAAATAGTAATTGCATGAAAAATATCAAATGAAGTCAGAAAGGGTTGAAAATTGATGATGTGGCTTTGAATGGTGCATTTTGAACACATAAAAAACCTGGAGTTCAAATAAGTTCAAGAAAATGAAATGCCTTTTGTAACCGATGAGTTTCCGTCTGAAACCCCGATACTTCGAAAGAGACTGTCCGTTTTGTACGCGAAGTGCATCCTGCTTTTGCCGTAACCCTCTCAACTCTTTAGCACATGCTATGTGGGTGAAATGATGATACCATGTCAACTTTCAACCTTTGCAGACTTCATTTGAAGTGCTTTTCAATTTTAGGGTCATTTAGCTCAAAAAAATAGTAATTGCATGAAAAATATCAAATGAAGTCAGAAAGGGTTGAAAATTGATGATGTGGCTTTGAATGGTGCATTTTGAACACATAAAAAACCTGGAGTTCAAATAAGTTCAAGAAAATGAAATGCCTTTTGTAACCGATGAGTTTCCGTCTGAAACCCCGATACTTCGAAAGAGACTGTCCGTTTTGTACGCGAAGTGCATCTTGCTTTTGCCGTAACCTTCTCAACTTTTTAGCACATGCTATGCGGGTGAAATGATGATACCGTGTCAACTTTCAACCTTTTCATACTTCATTTGAAGTGTTGTTCAATTTCAGGGTCATTTAGCTCAAAAAAATCAGTAAATGGATGAAAAATATCAAATGAAGTCAGAAAGGGTTGAAAATTGATGATGTGGCTTTGAATGGTGCATTTTGAACACACAAAAAGCCTGGAGTTCAAATAAGTAAAAGAAAATGAAAAGCCTTTTGTAATCGATGAGTTTCAATCTGAAACCCCGATACTTCGAAAGAGACTGTCCGTTTTGTACGCGAAGTGCATCCTGCTTTTGCCGTAACCCTCTCAACTTTTTAGCACATGCTATGTGGGTGAAATGATGATACCATGTCAACTTTCAACCTTTGCAGACTTCATTTGAAGTGCTTTTCAATTTTAGGGTCATTTAGCTCAAAAAAATAGTAATTGCATGAAAAATATCAAATGAAGTCAGAAAGGGTTGAAAATTGATGATGTGGCTTTGAATGGTGCATTTTGAACACATAAAAAACCTGGAGTTCAAATAAGTTCAAGAAAATGAAATGCCTTTTGTAACCGATGAGTTTCCGTCTGAAACTCCGATACTTCGAAAGAGACTGTCCGTTTTGTACGCGAAGTGCATCCTGCTTTTGCCGTAACCCTCTCAACTTTTTAGCACATGCTATGTGGGTGAAATGATGATACCATGTCAACTTTCAACCTTTGCAGACTTCATTTGAAGTGCTTTTCAATTTTAGGGTCATTTAGCTCAAAAAAATAGTAATTGCATGAAAAATATCAAATGAAGTCAGAAAGGGTTGAAAATTGATGATGTGGCTTTGAATGGTGCATTTTGAACACATAAAAAACCTGGAGTTCAAATAAGTTCAAGAAAATGAAATGCCTTTTGTAACCGATGAGTTTCCGTCTGAAACCCCGATACTTCGAAAGAGACTGTCCGTTTTGTACGCGAAGTGCATCTTGCTTTTGCCGTAACCTTCTCAACTTTTTAGCACATGCTATGCGGGTGAAATGATGATACCGTGTCAACTTTCAACCTTTTCATACTTCATTTGAAGTGTTGTTCAATTTCAGGGTCATTTAGCTCAAAAAAATCAGTAAATGGATGAAAAATATCAAATGAAGTCAGAAAGGGTTGAAAATTGATGATGTGGCTTTGAATGGTGCATTTTGAACACACAAAAAGCCTGGAGTTCAAATAAGTAAAAGAAAATGAAAAGCCTTTTGTAATCGATAAGTTTCAATCTCAAACCCCGATACTTCCAAAGAGACTGTCCGTTTTGTACGCGAAGTGCATCCTGCTTTTGCCGTAACCCTCTCAACTTTTTAGCACATGCTATGTGGGTGAAATGATGATACCGTGTCAACTTTCAACCTTTGCAGACTTCATTTGAAGTGCTTTTCAATTTTAGGGTCATTTAGCTCAAAAAAATAGTAATTGCATGAAAAATATCAAATGAAGTCAGAAAGGGTTGAAAATTGATGATGTGGCTTTGAATGGTGCATTTTGAACACATAAAAAACCTGGAGTTCAAATAAGTTCAAGAAAATGAAATGCCTTTTGTAACCGATGAGTTTCCGTCTGAAACCCCGATACTTCGAAAGAGACTGTCCGTTTTGTACGCGAAGTGCATCCTGCTTTTGCCGTAACCCTCTCAACTCTTTAGCACATGCTATGTGGGTGAAATGATGATACCATGTCAACTTTCAACCTTTGCAGACTTCATTTGAAGTGCTTTTCAATTTTAGGGTCATTTAGCTCAAAAAAATAGTAATTGCATGAAAAATATCAAATGAAGTCAGAAAGGGTTGAAAATTGATGATGTGGCTTTGAATGGTGCATTTTGAACACATAAAAAACCTGGAGTTCAAATAAGTTCAAGAAAATGAAATGCCTTTTGTAACCGATGAGTTTCCGTCTGAAACCCCGATACTTCGAAAGAGACTGTCCGTTTTGTACGCGAAGTGCATCTTGCTTTTGCCGTAACCTTCTCAACTTTTTAGCACATGCTATGCGGGTGAAATGATGATACCGTGTCAACTTTCAACCTTTTCATACTTCATTTGAAGTGTTGTTCAATTTCAGGGTCATTTAGCTCAAAAAAATCAGTAAATGGATGAAAAATATCAAATGAAGTCAGAAAGGGTTGAAAATTGATGATGTGGCTTTGAATGGTGCATTTTGAACACACAAAAAGCCTGGAGTTCAAATAAGTAAAAGAAAATGAAAAGCCTTTTGTAATCGATGAGTTTCAATCTGAAACCCCGATACTTCGAAAGAGACTGTCCGTTTTGTACGCGAAGTGCATCCTGCTTTTGCCGTAACCCTCTCAACTTTTTAGCACATGCTATGTGGGTGAAATGATGATACCATGTCAACTTTCAACCTTTGCAGACTTCATTTGAAGTGCTTTTCAATTTTAGGGTCATTTAGCTCAAAAAAATAGTAATTGCATGAAAAATATCAAATGAAGTCAGAAAGGGTTGAGAATTGATGATGTGGCTTTGAATGGTGCATTTTGAACACATAAAAAACCTGGAGTTCAAATAAGTTCAAGAAAATGAAATGCCTTTTGTAACCGATGAGTTTCCGTCTGAAACCCCGATACTTCGAAAGAGACTGTCCGTTTTGTACGCGAAGTGCATCTTGCTTTTGCCGTAACCTTCTCAACTTTTTAGCACATGCTATGTGGGTGAAATGATGATACCGTGTCAACTTTCAACCTTTTCATACTTCATTTGAAGTGTTGTTCAATTTCAGGGTCATTTAGCTCAAAAAAATCAGTAAATGGATGAAAAATATCAAATGAAGTCAGAAAGGGTTGAAAATTGATGATGTGGCTTTGAATGGTGCATTTTGAACACACAAAAAGCCTGGAGTTCAAATAAGTAAATGAAAATGAAAAGCCTTTTGTAATCGATGAGTTTCAATCTCAAACCCCGATACTTCGAAAGAGACTGTCCGTTTTGTACGCGAAGTGCATCCTGCTTTTGCCGTAACCCTCTCAACTTTTTAGCACATGCTATGTGGGTGAAATGATGATACCATGTCAACTTTTAACCTTTGCAGACTTCATTTGAAGTGCTTTTCAATTTTAGGGTCATTTAGCTCAAAAAAATAGTAATTGCATGAAAAATATCAAATGAAGTCAGAAAGGGTTGAAAATTGATGATGTGGCTTTGAATGGTGCATTTTGAACACATAAAAAACCTGGAGTTCAAATAAGTTCAAGAAAATGAAATGCCTTTTGTAACCGATGAGTTTCCGTCTGAAACCCCGATACTTCGAAAGAGACTGTCCGTTTTGTACGCGAAGTGCATCTTGCTTTTGCCGTAACCTTCTCAACTTTTTAGCACATGCTATGCGGGTGAAATGATGATACCGTGTCAACTTTCAACCTTTTCATACTTCATTTGAAGTGTTGTTCAATTTCAGGGTCATTTAGCTCAAAAAAATCAGTAAATGGATGAAAAATATCAAATGAAGTCAGAAAGGGCTTGAAAATTGATGATGTGGCTTTCAATGGTGCATTTTGAACACACAAAAAGCCTGGAGTTCAAATAAGTAAAGAAAATGAAAAGCCTTTTGTAATCGATGAGTTTCAATCTGAAACCCCGATACTTCGAAAGAGACTGTCCGTTTTGTACGCGAAGTGCATCCTGCTTTTGCCGTAACCCTCTCAACTTTTTAGCACATGCTATGTGGGTGAAATGATGATACCATGTCAACTTTCAACCTTTGCAGACTTCATTTGAAGTGCTTTTCAATTTTAGGGTCATTTAGCTCATAAAAATAGTAATTGCATGAAAAATATCAAATGAAGTCAGAAAGGGTTGAAAATTGATGATGTGGCTTTGAATGGTGCATTTTGAACACATAAAAAACCTGGAGTTCAAATAAGTTCAAGAAAATGAAATGCCTTTTGTAACCGATGAGTTTCCGTCTGAAACCCCGATACTTCGAAAGAGACTGTGCGTTTTGTACGCGAAGTGCATCTTGCTTTTGCCGTAACCTTCTCAACTTTTTAGCACATGCTATGCGGGTGAAATGATGATACCGTGTCAACTTTCAACCTTTTCATACTTCATTTGAAGTGTTGTTCAATTTCAGGGTCATTTAGCTCAAAAAATCAGTAAATGGATGAAAAATATCAAATGAAGTCAGAAAGGGTTGAAAATTGATGATGTGGCTTTGAATGGTGCATTTTGAACACACAAAAAGCCTGGAGTTCAAATAAGTAAAAGAAAATGAAAAGCCTTTTGTAATCGATGAGTTTCAATCTGAAACCCCGATACTTCGAAAGAGACTGTCCGTTTTGTACGCGAAGTGCATCCTGCTTTTGCCGTAACCCTCTCAACTTTTTAGCACATGCTATGTGGGTGAAATGATGATACCATGTCAACTTTCAACCTTTGCAGACTTCATTTGAAGTGCTTTTCAATTTTAGGGTCATTTAGCTCAAAAAAATAGTAATTGCATGAAAAATATCAAATGAAGTCAGAAAGGGTTAGAAAATTGATGATGTGGCTTTGAATGGTGCATTTTGAACACATAAAAAACCTGGAGTTCAAATAAGTTCAAGAAAATGAAATGCCTTTTGTAACCGATGAGTTTCCGTCTGAAACCCCGATACTTCGAAAGAGACTGTCCGTTTTGTACGCGAAGTGCATCTTGCTTTTGCCGTAACCTTCTCAACTTTTTAGCACATGCTATGCGGGTGAAATGATGATACCGTGTCAACTTTCAACCTTTTCATACTTCATTTGAAGTGTTGTTCAATTTCAGGGTCATTTAGCTCAAAAAAATCAGTAAATGGATGAAAAATATCAAATGAAGTCAGAAAGGGTTGAAAATTGATGATGTGGCTTTCAATGGTGCATTTTGAACACACAAAAAGCCTGGAGTTCAAATAAGTAAAAGAAAATGAAAAGCCTTTTGTAATCGATGAGTTTCAATCTGAAACCCCGATACTTCGAAAGAGACTGTCCGTTTTGTACGCGAAGTGCATCCTGCTTTTGCCGTAACCCTCTCAACTTTTTAGCACATGCTATGTGGGTGAAATGATGATACCATGTCAACTTTCAACCTTTGCAGACTTCATTTGAAGTGCTTTTCAATTTTAGGGTCATTTAGCTCAAAAAAATAGTAATTGCATGAAAAATATCAAATGAAGTCAGAAAGGGTTGAAAATTGATGATGTGGCTTTGAATGGTGCATTTTGAACACATAAAAAACCTGGAGTTCAAATAAGTTCAAGAAAATGAAATGCCTTTTGTAACCGATGAGTTTCCGTCTGAAACCCCGATACTTCGAAAGAGACTGTCCGTTTTGTACGCGAAGTGCATCTTGCTTTTGCCGTAACCTTCTCAACTTTTTAGCACATGCTATGCGGGTGAAATGATGATACCGTGTCAACTTTCAACCTTTTCATACTTCATTTGAAGTGTTGTTCAATTTCAGGGTCATTTAGCTCAAAAAAATCAGTAAATGGATGAAAAATATCAAATGAAGTCAGAAAGGGTTGAAAATTGATGATGTGGCTTTGAATGGTGCATTTTGAACAGCACAAAAAGCCTGGAGTTCAAATAAGTAAAAGAAAATGAAAAGCCTTTTGTAATCGATGAGTTTCAATCTGAAACCCCGATACTTCGAAAGAGACTGTCCGTTTTGTACGCGAAGTGCATCCTGCTTTTGCCGTAACCCTCTCAACTTTTTAGCACATGCTATGTGGGTGAAATGATGATACCATGTCAACTTTCAACCTTTGCAGACTTCATTTGAAGTGCTTTTCAATTTTAGGGTCATTTAGCTCAAAAAAATAGTAATTGCATGAAAAATATCAAATGAAGTCAGAAAGGGTTGAAAATTGATGATGTGGCTTTGAATGGTGCATTTTGAACACATAAAAAACCTGGAGTTCAAATAAGTTCAAGAAAATGAAATGCCTTTTGTAACCGATGAGTTTCCGTCTGAAACCCCGATACTTCGAAAGAGACTGTCCGTTTTGTACGCGAAGTGCATCTTGCTTTTGCCGTAACCTTCTCAACTTTTTAGCACATGCTATGTGGGTGAAATGATGATACCATGTCAACTTTCAACCTTTTCATACTTCATTTGAAGTGATGTTCAATTTCAGGGTCATTTAGCTCAAAAAAATCAGTAAATGGATGAAAAATATCAAATGAAGTCAGAAAGGGTTGAAAATTGATGATGTGGCTTTGAACGGTGCATTTTGAACACACAAAAAGCCTGGAGTTCAAATAAGTAAAAGAAAATGAAATGCCTTTTGTAATCGATGAGTTTCAATCTGAAACCCCGATACTTCGAAAGAGACTGTCCGTTTTGTACGCGAAGTGCATCCTGCTTTTGCCGTAACCCTCTCAACTTTTTAGCACATGCTATGTGGGTGAAATGATGATACCATGTCAACTTTCAACCTTTGCAGACTTCATTTGAAGTGCTTTTCAATTTTAGGGTCATTTAGCTCAAAAAAATAGTAATTGCATGAAAAATATCAAATGAAGTCAGAAAGGGTTGAAAATTGATGATGTGGCTTTGAATGGTGCATTTTGAACACATAAAAAACCTGGAGTTCAAATAAGTTCAAGAAAATGAAATGCCTTTTGTAACCGATGAGTTTCCGTCTGAAACCCCGATACTTCGAAAGAGACTGTCCGTTTTGTACGCGAAGTGCATCTTGCTTTTGCCGTAACCTTCTCAACTTTTTAGCACATGCTATGCGGGTGAAATGATGATACCGTGTCAACTTTCAACCTTTTCATACTTCATTTGAAGTGTTGTTCAATTTCAGGGTCATTTAGCTCAAAAAAATCAGTAAATGGATGAAAAATATCAAATGAAGTCAGAAAGGGTTGAAAATTGATGATGTGGCTTTGAATGGTGCATTTTGAACACACAAAAAGCCTGGAGTTCAAATAAGTAAAAGAAAATGAAAAGCCTTTTGTAATCGATGAGTTTCAATCTGAAACCCCGATACTTCGAAAGAGACTGTCCGTTTTGTACGCGAAGTGCATCCTGCTTTTGCCGTAACCCTCTCAACTTTTTAGCACATGCTATGTGGGTGAAATGATGATACCATGTCAACTTTCAACCTTTGCAGACTTCATTTGAAGTGCTTTTCAATTTTAGGGTCATTTAGCTCAAAAAAATAGTAATTGCATGAAAAATATCAAATGAAGTCAGAAAGGGTTGAAAATTGATGATGTGGCTTTGAATGGTGCATTTTGAACACATAAAAAACCTGGAGTTCAAATAAGTTCAAGAAAATGAAATGCCTTTTGTAACCGATGAGTTTCCGTCTGAAACCCCGATACTTCGAAAGAGACTGTCCGTTTTGTACGCGAAGTGCATCTTGCTTTTGCCGTAACCTTCTCAACTTTTTAGCACATGCTATGCGGGTGAAATGATGATACCGTGTCAACTTTCAACCTTTTCATACTTCATTTGAAGTGTTGTTCAATTTCAGGGTCATTTAGCTCAAAAAAATCAGTAAATGGATGAAAAATATCAAATGAAGTCAGAAAGGGTTGAAAATTGATGATGTGGCTTTGAATGGTGCATTTTGAACACACAAAAAGCCTGGAGTTCAAATAAGTAAAAGAAAATGAAAAGCCTTTTGTAATCGATGAGTTTCAATCTGAAACCCCGATACTTCGAAAGAGACTGTCCGTTTTGTACGCGAAGTGCATCCTGCTTTTGCCGTAACCCTCTCAACTTTTTAGCACATGCTATGTGGGTGAAATGATGATACCATGTCAACTTTCAACCTTTGCAGACTTCATTTGAAGTGCTTTTCAATTTTAGGGTCATTTAGCTCAAAAAAATAGTAATTGCATGAAAAATATCAAATGAAGTCAGAAAGGGTTGAAAATTGATGATGTGGCTTTGAATGGTGCATTTTGAACACATAAAAAACCTGGAGTTCAAATAAGTTCAAGAAAATGAAATGCCTTTTGTAACCGATGAGTTTCCGTCTGAAACCCCGATACTTCGAAAGAGACTGTCCGTTTTGTACGCGAAGTGCATCTTGCTTTTGCCGTAACCTTCTCAACTTTTTAGCACATGCTATGTGGGTGAAATGATGATACCGTGTCAACTTTCAACCTTTTCATACTTCATTTGAAGTGTTGTTCAATTTCAGGGTCATTTAGCTCAAAAAAATCAGTAAATGGATGAAAAATATCAAATGAAGTCAGAAAGGGTTGAAAATTGATGATGTGGCTTTGAATGGTGCATTTTGAACACACAAAAAGCCTGGAGTTCAAATAAGTAAAAGAAAATGAAAAGCCTTTTGTAATCGATGAGTTTCAATCTCAAACCCCGATACTTCGAAAGAGACTGTCCGTTTTGTACGCGAAGTGCATCCTGCTTTTGCCGTAACCCTCTCAACTTTTTAGCACATGCTATGTGGGTGAAATGATGATACCATGTCAACTTTCAACCTTTGCAGACTTCATTTGAAGTGCTTTTCAATTTTAGGGTCATTTAGCTCAAAAAAATAGTAATTGCATGAAAAATATCAAATGAAGTCAGAAAGGGTTGAAAATTGATGATGTGGCTTTGAATGGTGCATTTTGAACACATAAAAAACCTGGAGTTCAAATAAGTTCAAGAAAATGAAATGCCTTTTGTAACCGATGAGTTTCCGTCTGAAACCCCGATACTTCGAAAGAGACTGTCCGTTTTGTACGCGAAGTGCATCTTGCTTTTGCCGTAACCTTCTCAACTTTTTAGCACATGCTATGCGGGTGAAATGATGATACCGTGTCAACTTTCAACCTTTTCATACTTCATTTGAAGTGTTGTTCAATTTCAGGGTCATTTAGCTCAAAAAAATCAGTAAATGGATGAAAAATATCAAATGAAGTCAGAAAGGGTTGAAAATTGATGATGTGGCTTTCAATGGTGCATTTTGAACACACAAAAAGCCTGGAGTTCAAATAAGTAAAAGAAAATGAAAAGCCTTTTGTAATCGATGAGTTTCAATCTGAAACCCCGATACTTCGAAAGAGACTGTCCGTTTTGTACGCGAAGTGCATCCTGCTTTTGCCGTAACCCTCTCAACTTTTTAGCACATGCTATGTGGGTGAAATGATGATACCATGTCAACTTTCAACCTTTGCAGACTTCATTTGAAGTGCTTTTCAATTTTAGGGTCATTTAGCTCAAAAAAATAGTAATTGCATGAAAAATATCAAATGAAGTCAGAAAGGGTTGAAAATTGATGATGTGGCTTTGAATGGTGCATTTTGAACACATAAAAAACCTGGAGTTCAAATAAGTTCAAGAAAATGAAATGCCTTTTGTAACCGATGAGTTTCCGTCTGAAACCCCGATACTTCGAAAGAGACTGTCCGTTTTGTACGCGAAGTGCATCTTGCTTTTGCCGTAACCTTCTCAACTTTTTAGCACATGCTATGCGGGTGAAATGATGATACCGTGTCAACTTTCAACCTTTTCATACTTCATTTGAAGTGTTGTTCAATTTCAGGGTCATTTAGCTCAAAAAAATCAGTAAATGGATGAAAAATATCAAATGAAGTCAGAAAGGGTTGAAAATTGATGATGTGGCTTTGAATGGTGCATTTTGAACACACAAAAAGCCTGGAGTTCAAATAAGTAAAAGAAAATGAAAAGCCTTTTGTAATCGATGAGTTTCAATCTCAAACCCCGATACTTCGAAAGAGACTGTCCGTTTTGTACGCGAAGTGCATCCTGCTTTTGCCGTAACCCTCTCAACTTTTTAGCACATGCTATGTGGGTGAAATGATGATACCATGTCAACTTTCAACCTTTGCAGACTTCATTTGAAGTGCTTTTCAATTTTAGGGTCATTTAGCTCAAAAAAATAGTAATTGCATGAAAAATATCAAATGAAGTCAGAAAGGGTTGAAAATTGATGATGTGGCTTTGAATGGTGCATTTTGAACACATAAAAAACCTGGAGTTCAAATAAGTTCAAGAAAATGAAATGCCTTTTGTAACCGATGAGTTTCCGTCTGAAACCCCGATACTTCGAAAGAGACTGTCCGTTTTGTACGCGAAGTGCATCTTGCTTTTGCCGTAACCTTCTCAACTTTTTAGCACATGCTATGCTGGGTGAAATGATGATACCGTGTCAACTTTCAACCTTTTCATACTTCATTTGAAGTGTTGTTCAATTTCAGGGTCATTTAGCTCAAAAAAATCAGTAAATGGATGAAAAATATCAAATGAAGTCAGAAAGGGTTGAAAATTGATGATGTGGCTTTGAATGGTGCATTTTGAACACACAAAAAGCCTGGAGTTCAAATAAGTAAAAGAAAATGAAAAGCCTTTTGTAATCGATGAGTTTCAATCTGAAACCCCGATACTTCGAAAGAGACTGTCCGTTTTGTACGCGAAGTGCATCCTGCTTTTGCCGTAACCCTCTCAACTTTTTAGCACATGCTATGTGGGTGAAATGATGATACCATGTCAACTTTCAACCTTTGCAGACTTCATTTGAAGTGCTTTTCAATTTTAGGGTCATTTAGCTCAAAAAAATAGTAATTGCATGAAAAATATCAAATGAAGTCAGAAAGGGTTGAAAATTGATGATGTGGCTTTGAATGGTGCATTTTGAACACATAAAAAACCTGGAGTTCAAATAAGTTCAAGAAAATGAAATGCCTTTTGTAACCGATGAGTTTCCGTCTGAAACCCCGATACTTCGAAAGAGACTGTCCGTTTTGTACGCGAAGTGCATCTTGCTTTTGCCGTAACCTTCTCAACTTTTTAGCACATGCTATGCTGGGTGAAATGATGATACCGTGTCAACTTTCAACCTTTTCATACTTCATTTGAAGTGTTGTTCAATTTCAGGGTCATTTAGCTCAAAAAAATCAGTAAATGGATGAAAATATCAAATGAAGTCAGAAAGGGTTGAAAATTGATGATGTGGCTTTGAATGGTGCATTTTGAACACACAAAAAGCCTGGAGTTCAAATAAGTAAAGAAAATGAAAAGCCTTTTGTAATCGATGAGTTTCAATCTGAAACCCCGATACTTCGAAGAGACTGTCCGTTTTGTACGCGAAGTGCATCCTGCTTTTGCCGTAACCCTCTCAACTTTTTAGCACATGCTATGTGGGTGAAATGATGATACCATGTCAACTTTCAACCTTTGCAGACTTCATTTGAAGTGCTTTTCAATTTTAGGGTCATTTAGCTCAAAAAAATAGTAATTGCATGAAAAATATCAAATGAAGTCAGAAAGGGTTGAAAATTGATGATGTGGCTTTGAATGGTGCATTTTGAACACACAAAAAGCCTGGAGTTCAAATAAGTAAAAGAAAATGAAAAGCCTTTTGTAATCGATGAGTTTCAATCTGAAACCCCGATACTTCGAAAGAGACTGTCCGTTTTGTACGCGAAGTGCATCTTGCTTTTCCCGTAACCTTCTCAACTTTTTAGCACATGTTATGCGGGTGAAATGATGATACCGTGTCAACTTTCAACCTTTTCATACTTCATTTGAAGTGTTGTTCAATTTCAGGGTCATTTAGCTCAAAAAATCAGTAAATGGATGAAAAATATCAAATGAAGTCAGAAAGGGTTGAAAATTGATGATGTGGCTTTGAATGGTGCATTTTGAACACACAAAAAGCCTGGAGTTCAAATAAGTAAAAGAAAATGAAAAGCCTTTTGTAATCGATGAGTTTCAATCTGAAACCCCGATACTTCGAAAGAGACTGTCCGTTTTGTACGCGAAGTGCATCCTGCTTTTGCCGTAACCCTCTCAACTTTTTAGCACATGCTATGTGGGTTGAAATGATGATACCATGTCAACTTTCAACCTTTGCAGACTTCATTTGAAGTGCTTTTCAATTTAGGGTCATTTAGCTCAAAAAAATAGTAATTGCATGAAAAATATCAAATGAAGTCAGAAAGGGTTGAAAATTGATGATGTGGCTTTAATGGTGCATTTTGAACACATAAAAAACTGGAGTTCAAATAAGTTCAAGAAAATGAAATACCTTTTGTAACCGATGAGTTTCCGTCTGAAACCCGATACTCGAAAGAGACTGTCCCGTTTTGTACGCGAAGTGCATCCTGCTTTTGCCGTAACCTTCTCAACTTTTTAGCACATGCTATGCGGGTGAAATGATGATACGTGTCAACTTTCAACCTTTTCATACTTCATTTGAAGTGTTGTTCAATTTCAGGGTCATTTAGCTCAAAAAATCAGTAAATGGATGAAAAATATCAAATGAAGTCAGAAAGGGTTGAAAATTGATGATGTGGCTTTGAATGGTGCATTTTGAACACACAAAAAGCCTGGAGTTCAAATAAGTAAAATAAATGAAAGCCTTTTGTAATCGATGAGTTTCAATCTGAAACCCCGATACTTCGAAAGAGACTGTCCGTTTTGTACGCGAAGTGCATCCTGCTTTTGCCGTAACCCTCTCAACTTTTTAGCACATGCTATGTGGGTGAAATGATGATACCATGTCAACTTTCAACCTTTGCAGACTTCATTTGAAGTGCTTTTCAATTTAGGGTCATTTAGCTCAAAAAAATAGTAATTGCATGAAAAATATCAAATGAAGTCAGAAAGGGTTGAAAATTGATGATGTGGCTTTGAATGGTGCATTTTGAACACAAAAACCTGGAGTTCAAATAAGTCAAGAAAATGAAATGCCTTTTGTAACCGATGAGTTTCCGTCTGAAACCCCGATACTTCGAAAGAGACTGTCCGTTTTGTACGCGAAGTGCATCTGCTTTTGCCGTAACCTTCTCAACTTTTTAGCACATGCTATGTGGGTGAAATGATGATACCATGTCAACTTTCAACCTTTTCATACTTCATTTGAAGTGTTTCAATTTCAGGGTCATTTAGCTCAAAAAAATCAGTAAATGCATGAAAAATATCAAATGAAGTCAGAAAGGGTTGAAAATTGATGATGTGGCTTTGAATGGTGCATTTTGAACACACAAAAAGCCTGGAGTTCAAATAAGTAAAAGAAAATGAAAAGCCTTTTGTAACGATGAGTTTCCGTCTGAAACCCCGATACTTCGAAAGAGACTGTCCGTTTTGTACGCGAAGTGCATCCTGCTTTTGCCGTAACCCTCTCAACTTTTTAGCACATGCTATGTGGGTGAAATGA